>OY282480.1:2570000-5140000 GCA_958295575.1 Leucania comma
TTTTTTTTACTTTACTGACGCATTAAAAAAAAACCGTCCATATTTTTATTAAAACTTTGTTTGCTTATATTTCCACCACAACCTTCTTAGCCGTCACAAAGCCAACTTCATAAGTTGGAAGAATAGGTAATACACTCACCAAAAAACTCGGAGAGACTTGGCAAGTTTTTCCCACCTACTTTAATCTTTACAAGAACAATACAATTACAACAACAACACAACACATTGTACAATTTATCCAAAATGCAGTTCAATTTGTCACAATCACCATCATCAGCAGCATCATCAGCCTTTGAATGTTCCCACTGCTGGGACACAGGCCTCCTTTCTAATAGAGGGAACATTGGGTAACAAATAACAAGTTATCAATCACATTATATTGAGTAATTAATAAAACACCTGAAGAATGTGCATGACAGAAGCTATGAATGAACTTCGAGAAAACAAGGAGGAAGATGAAAGTGTAAGTCAACACTTCTTCTGGAATTTATTTATTTATGTGTACCAATAAAGATTATAACTATCTATCTCAGATTTCACTTCTTTTACTTGTAAATCGAAGCCATTACAAACCTAGCTGGCTTTCTTTGACATTAGCTTAAACCTTATAATGTTTCCACTGCTGGGACTCAGGTCTCCTCTCTAGTAGAGGGAATGGGCCCAGTGCGGGTTAGTGGATGTCACATGGCTTAGAATTTTTGGTTCTAAGATACCGCCCAACAAGCAAAATTTGATCTTACAGGTATCCTAAGACCATATTTTTTACTCTTAAAACACACTTATTTACGTCTGTAAGTGTGGAATTGGGCGCACCTTGTAATATTATTTGCCCTTATAGTAGTTATATCATAGTCTCATCAAGTGTATTTTTTATCTTATATTAATCTTGATAATGCTGTTGTAAGAACAAACACACTAACAAGTACTTTTCAATGCCTTTGCTGTAAGAATAAAAACGCTTTGAGTAGTCTCACTAATGTCGATATAGTAGTAATTTCTCTTGTATTGCTCTCTGTGATCCCATCGTAAGTGTTTTATCATACCAGTCAAAAAAGCAAAAACACTGTTTGCTGAGTGGGCAAAAAGTTTAAGTAATCGTATAAATTTACTTTTATTTTTATACTATTACTCTCTTATATGATAATTTTACGTTTTTGACGTTCTGTTATGCTATTATATGCATGAATAACATGCGGAGTACATTTCGTCGATATTTTTGTAATATAAATAACAATAATTTCACGGGCTCCTTCAAAAATGTGTCTAGAATATTAGTTCAAAAGTAGTTCCACGGAGGAATTTTATGAAAACACTTCTTTTTCAACTAGTCGAGCTTTGGCTAAAGACAAGGCTGGCCAAAAAAACGATAGCAACGCAAGTAAAAGAAAAAATCAGGAGCGTTCTTTAATTTCAGCCGCCAACTACCAGTCAAGACCAGCAGCCATCAGGCCAAGCTTCTCTTGATTAAGAAGAGTTATCAACTTCTTCAAGAGGAGAAAATTGGAAAAGCAAGACGTGTGGGAAGTGCTGCTACAAGAAAAAGCCTATGACTAAAAGTATATTCTCAAATTGTAAGGTAGCGATATATGGTGAACATAAAACTGATTTTTACGTCACATGTTGCAAAGACAAATAATTATTTTAATATTATAATTACTTGTTATGTTCCTAAGAGCCATATATATAACAATTAAACTGAACGTTGTTATATTTTTTTATTGATTTTGCAAGTTAAAGTTTTTAATTGTAAAATATTCCTTTTTTTTTAAGTTCTATGAAAAGTTACTGTAGTAATAAATGTAAATAAATAAGGTCAATTTAGATAACGTATTTTTATTGCTAAACCTATGCATTAACTTTCAATTAAAACAACAGGATGATTAAGTTTACATTTTATGGTAAAAAATTAGTTTTTCAAATACCCGTCGTATCGACGGATGGTTAGCTTAACTAGGGTATACAAGAAGGTTAGCTATCTAGGGTTAATAAAGAATGTCACGAGACTCTTGCAAGATCAAATGGTCTTATGAAAGTCTTGCTAAAGTACTCGTATTTTACTCTTTAATATGACTTAAATAAGGCAAATTACACTTAAGATTGGTTTGCTCTAAAGCAGTTGTGTACAAAGCTTTAGTAAGAGCAGAAGTTTAATATAACTGAGAACCAATACACTTCTAACATGCCTTAATAAGTGTAAATAATGATCAAGAGCAATTACTCTTATAAAATGTCTATATAATACCTTTATTCTGTGAAATGTTTTATAAGGATTTCTTATTTTCATCTAAAAGAGTTATTAATAAGTTTGAATGTTCTTTTAGTACAAAACGTCTTATAACCTGCCTTTATAAGAACACAATCGTAGCCAAGACAGATATAAACCTTTTACAAGATCTAAGCACTTATAAAGAATTATCATTATGGCCATTTTGCTTGTTGGGCGGTTTCCTCACGATGATTTCTTTCGATCGAGAGCAGTGGTGATGAAATAAATTACACAAAGTAATGCGCCTGGCTGGGTTTGAACCTGCAACCTACAACCCGTAAGTCGGGGCCGTTACCACTCGGCCACAGCTGCTTCCTGCTTTAACATTATGATGTTAAGTGGTATATCAATTACTTTTTACCAAACATACTTGTGTCTTGGGTTGACTTTAACAGCGATACGGATATATCACGTTCATAAATGGTGCGTCGGGGCGCACTAGCTGAACCAAAGATATTAGAAGCTGAACGATTGTGAGTGCGGTAGCTGCGGAAGCCACCGGCCCACAAGCGTTCAACTTGCGGGCGTTTCAGAGGCTCATTTCCAACCGGAACGCACGGAGAAACCTCTCGATCTCCAGTGAAGCGGCAAGCCTCCTTGCCGGCCTGCCACCGTGGGATGTGGAGGCAACAGTTCTATCACACGTGCATGACAAACGAATGATGATGCAACGCCGGCACGCTGGACAAAATTCCACAATCGCAACAGTTTTAATGTAAGAACAGGTTTAGGATTTTTTATTTTATTTGAAGAGATAATAAATTCTAATAAAAATCCTATGTCCGTCTCCTGGGTCTAAGCTAACCACTGGGCCAAGCTTTCCTTTCAGAAGCGAACCCTTGGCCCTAGTTATAGGCTTCCACCCTTTTACAGGGTCCCTACGAAGTACTGAGGTATACTTAATATTATTAGTACTTTTCAATTTTTATTCCGCAATTACGACATAGCACCAAGAATCCTTTAAGTAGTGGCAATGGGCAGGGCACATTGCTCGCAGAACAGATGGCCGTTGGGGCCGAAAGGTTCTGGAGTGGCGACCGCGTACCGGAAGACGCAGCGTTGGAAGGCCTCCTACAAGGTGGACCGATGACCTCGTAAAGGCTGCAGGAATCCGATGGATGCGAGACGCACAGGACCGTTCATTGTGGCGACATTTGGGGGAGGCCTATGTCCAACAGTGGACGTCTTTGGGTTGAAATGATGATGATCCCGCAATAATGACCTACGGCTGCGCAAATTAATTAACTGAACAGTAAGTTAGGTAATAGAGTAACTCGTAGTAATCATAGAGTGACTGAGTAGTAACTGCTGGACCACCCGCCCAAGTACACAATCAAATATAAAAACAAAATCAGACCATTACGCGTTACGTACTACACAGCCACTTCCTACGATTAGGTAGGTACCAGATTGATAGTGTAAGTAGGTAGGTATTAATCGAGACGATATCACACAACGATGTTTATTTTCGTATCCTGCCTACGAATAATGTAGACAGTATTACTCGTGGTATTACTCAATGAGTTCAGAAGGCGGTGAAAACAGTGCTAAAATATCTTTGTGCCCATTTTTCTATCAGTTCACTCAATTTTAGATAGATGTCACTACATAAAACGGTTGAATGTTTGACATTTAAACAGCCCACGCTTTGTTTTGACATATACACTTGCATCTGTCATCAAATCGTTGTCGAGAAAGCGAGAACGCGATATAGTTTTACTCGAGAAAAAAAGAGACAGATGCGCGGCGGCGCTGTAGCTTCCCGCCGTCCCCCGTTCGACAGTCGCGCTCTGTTCGGTTTGCTGTGCGTAGTTGAGCTGTATTATTTTTGTTTTCTACAAATTCAGTGATATCACCGGACTTATTTCTATAACTGGACAAAGTTATTATTGTGTACTAGTGACTGAGTGTAGAAAGAAGTGTTCGCATGGATTGAGTGAGCAACGATGTTACCTCCCACGGCCGGTCTATCACAAGAACAACGCGACCGGCCCGATATGGCGTATCAGCAGCGTCAGGACGTGAGAGAACTCACCAGGGAAATCATCAGAAGCGCTCGTGTAGCCAACAGACAACATTCAACATCTCCTGGAGGTGAGCCGGTCCAAAATCAAAACGACGCCACGTTTCCGCCATGCTTGTCAAATTGACGTGATACGTCAAGGTGACATTTATATGAAAACATAGCATTTTTCGGGGGAAAATTACATTAAAAACAAAGCCTACAATCTTAATTATTGTATAGGAATCGTAAGCAGAGCAAATTAGGACTGTTACGTCACTAAGGAGCCCGATATTGCGAAAGGAAAATGGCGCCAATGCGCCACATTGCTTATCATTAGCTGGGTACCTATATAGCTAGGAGACTAATATACAGTATTTCTGGCCTGATAGTTGTAATTAGGTTTTATTACTGTGTGTAATGTTATGTAAGCGAAGAATCCTAAGCTTATTGTTGAATTGGCACGTGCTTGGGTTATTTTTAGCTCGTCCATTTGTGACCTATGTATAACGTGGACGCATCGCGTCATCTCGATCGATATTGTATGTGCATTTTTTACTGATGTAGTCAATATTTTACATGACATGATGGCAGGCATTATCATAGGTGGGAACGTTTACATTCTGTTTGTTGTTGTTATTGAATTCTCTTTGACTTTTATAAAATGTCGCGGTGACAGTAAATTGACAGCACTCAGCAGTCAAGACACAAGATGGCGGCCGGCCCGCCCGCCATTGGAACTATTTAGTCAATTTTAATTCAATCACGCGCTACACCAGGCGGCGCCACTGTCGCTTTGTTGATATTTTCAATTGGGTTGCAGTCAATGTTTTTAAATAGTTTGATTGTAGAATAAAACCGACTTCTTTGATATTGATAGTAAAACTTTTATATCAATATTATGGTTCAAAATGGAATGTTAGTTAATGTACTTCTTCAGTTATCCTAGTAATTATAATCCATATTGCAAAATACATATTTTTTAATAGTTGTTTTCACTGATAATTATATATTATGCAAATTTACACATAGCTATAGAAACATCTCAACTCATCAACTTAATTTTCTAGTACTAAATATAATTTTTAAATCTATCCACCAGCAAACATGGTCTGGCCATATAAATTATTCCTAGAGAGGGTCACCCTTATCAACCTAGGTCCTAATAGTAAAAAAAATATCCTACAACGTATTCTTGGACCTACCCAATATACATTAATTTCATTAAAATCGGATAAGCCTTTTCAGAGAAGTTCGATAAAAAACAAACATTTTTAATTACTAGATGTATTTTCTACATCAAATAACAAAACAACACAAAATGTCTTCTTTTTATATTTATTAGTCATCAATACTCCTTTAAACAGACAAGAGTATATTGCCTACTATCTACTATGCGGGGTCACATAAACCCCAACATTCTAATTCGCTATAGCTGCAGCTGGCATAAATTTGTGTTAAAATTATGTATATTGTATACTTAATAATATTGGCAATATAATTATCTGTATTATGTTAACTATCTTTAAGTGGACAGCATTAAATCAACCATTATAGACTAAATAGAGTGCTTCCAATCAACAATTTGCTTCACTGCTTACCATCAGGTGGGATCACAGTCAAGCAATAGTCTTTATTATAATTAAAATAAAAAAACCTCTCTTTTCCTGCATAGTAGTTACACAGAAAAAAGGGAATATAATTATTATATTCCCCCTTTTCTATGTAACCTAAGGGGCATTAAAATGTATTTTGAGGTAACAGCACCTATCTTTTAATTGTACCTATTAAGACAACTGATTCTGAAGAAAATAAAACCTCAGTTGATAATAAACCCTTTAATGATTATCTGATCATATAGCTAATTCATAAAATAATCTCAAAAGAAAAGTACAATATTTTGGTTTTGTCAAGCTAAATTATTTCCTGGTTTGACAGCAAACATATTTGGTTCATATAGTGTTTTTGTTTTTATAACCCCCTTTAAACCAGGGTACACCATAATCACGACATTAAGTCTCCATGATCTCCTCTTTGAGGAGTTGCTGGAGCATCAACAACGTGTCCTCACCTTCCGCATGATGCAGGTCCTCCACCAGACATGGCAATTGCGGGAGGTTCCTTCATCGGATTTAGGCAGAAGAAACGACCGGGAGTCACCATTGTTTGGACCGCTTGGAGGACACGGTGGAGGTGTGCCCCGCTTGGGCGGAGCACCGCCGTGTCCTCGTGGAGGTAATCGGCGGCAGCGACCTCTCGCGCCGGGCCCCGGTTCAGGAGGAGGAGGATGGCAGCGGTCGCCTCTTTCTGTGCAGCAGTAATGCTACCAAAGCAGGAGACCGACGAGGAGAGGGCGTGAGGAAACGACGGGTCCTCACTCCCTATCCGCCGAGATTCCGACCCTGACTACCAGCCACGGTGGACACGGGCTTGCGGACGCCGAGCAATGGGTAGCTCGCCGTCTGGTAATCGATCGGAACAAGCCCAAGTCATCAACAGCGCGTAGTGATCCACGCACACATCAAAAAGATGTTAACAAACCATAGGGGCCCAGCAGGGACGATGCCCGCTAGCTAGGACCGCGGGGATTTTCTGAAAAGGAGACCCGTAGTCCTAGAAAGTAAAAAGAACTGTAGGACACAGCTGTGGTTTTAATTAGTAAAAGTTTATCATCCCTGTTCCGCCCAGAGCGGGAGAAGTCATTAAATGGTTTCCCATCTTAAAAAATCCTTTTAGGGCCGATTTTTCCAAAAAGTAACCATCCTACCTGCTGTATGTGGCATTGTAGTTATTTTACGAGTGAATCAAATTGGTTGTGATTAATTTTAAGGGCCAGTTATAGTCACTGTTTTTTTGTATGAACTTCGCTCGGGACTATGTCGACTTCGCGGTTTTATTTTATTATTAAAAAAATAACTAGGTATTCAAGATTTTTGTTTTTACGAAGCGCTTTTAAATAACAAGCTTTTTTTTTTAAGTCAAATATTTCCGTAACGTAATCTCGTGCATAAACACGATTGAAATCGTAAATTAGGGTCAAATTCGCGATTTTTTTTATCGAGCCAACTAATTTATAATTTTCATTTTCGCCAAGCGCTTGGTCATAATTATAGTCAATTTTAATAAAATAAATTTTCGTGGTGTTCTCTTCTATATTTGGGATTTACAGAGGTTTAAAAAAGTTCAAAACCTAGGAGTATAACCTGGCCTTAATTGAAAGCAGGGTTTCTGGCGATGATTCGTAAACTTGTTTTATCAAAATCGATTCAGCGTTTTGCACTGAATTTGTGCAAATGTGGTCAATGAAACATTTATTACATAACTAATAACAAACTAGTCAAACTATGATAAATGATGATGATAAATGGAAATCGGTTTAGCTGTTATAAAGTGGGGGTAAAACATTAAGGGGGATGCTCCAAGATAGCCCACGAAATTCAAGTTTTTTAAAGCGTCTATCACACTACTCGATATTCAGGCCGGTCTTAGTCGACTCGCGTAGGACTATTTCATGAAAGTCATTCAATATGGTGCGGCCATTTCAAATAGCCGTGTACCCACTTCAACACTAGAAGCTCGGGCATCACTTTGACCCATTCCTATGTTCTTCCTGCTCTAGTTTTATCATGCGTAGAATTGCAAAGTACGCCAAAATATGTATACAAAATTACAAAGGTGGACTTGGGGTGTTTTTAATGATAATAAAAACACCGCATGTGGGAAAAATTTCAAAAGACAAAAAATTGATTGTGATTTCCATTTTATATCTACTAATATAAAAAGGACATTTACGGAGGTTACGCAGGCGGAGCAAATCCGCACGATTTTAAAAACACCCTTAGTCATTCTGTACCAGTCAACCAAGGGTGGTGAAGAGAAAGCTGGCATGGCATTTGTATGTAACTATTTCTCCATATTACTGTAGCAAAAACAGAATGGCTAAAATGGTTTTCCATATTTCGTGCGTCTTCACGTGAAATATGCTTAAAACTCAACATTGTTCCCAAACCCAACATTCAGAGCAAATGATAAATAACTTAGAACTTTTTCCATCACCGTCGTAGTGTTATGGATTGCTTCACGAGTCCTGCTAACCCATTTTATTACGCGAGCCATCAATCATTCCGACGACACAGTCTTGCGAAATGACAATACACTCCGCCATTTGGGTCAAAAGATCAGCTATTTATATGAAAGTGAAATCACAAGACAAACCATTGTCTTTTAAGTTAAATGGTAAATTGATGAAAGCATGCCTAACTTTAATAATAAACTTCTTATAGTATGAAATCAGAAAAGATAAAAAACCGACTTTTTTTTTCATAATCTGTCTTTGACAGACTCGGACTGTTCAGCCTAATTTGTGGCTGTTTTAGGGCAAAACAGGCAGAAATTAGGCTAAACGTGCGACTGTCGCGCTACACCCACGCTGCGGCCGCACGTTATTTATTTATACTTAAGAAACTAGCAACCCGCTCCAGCTTCGCACGTTTAGTCGGATGCAATGGTGATATTAAATATATTATGCATGTATTATACATTTGGAGGAGCCCTTACGTCTCCGTGAATTATGATAGTTGTCTAGATTAATCATTTCCATCGCCTTAGCCTTTTGCCAACTAGCTTGGGGTCGGCTTCCAGTCTAAACGAGGCTGAATACCCGTATTTTACATGGAACGCCTTCGTATCATACCTCCACAACCCATTTGCTGGACACCACAATATTCCTTAGATGACTAATAGTCAATAGTCAAACTTTGTGGCATCTGAATGCTTGTGAGGCCGTGTTTACGGAGACGCGAGCGATAACGCGGCCCGCTGCTGCAATGTACGAGGAACGCCCAACGCGCCGCGTCTCCTTAAACACGGCCTAAGGACTGTCAAAGAGCTACGTAGGACAAACGGGACCAACGGCTTTAAGTGCTTTCCGAGGCACGGGGTGTCAGTAATGTCCTAGATAAACTAAGAAAAGTACCTACATATGAATTGAAAAAATTCACATGGTATTTGCCCGGTTTCGAACCGTAACCTTATGAGGGTGCCTTTAATCATAAAATTAGGAAAAAAAAACGCCGATAAAATGCTGTAATGTGGATACACCAGTATGAAATTTACACATCTGCGGTAGGTAACCTTTTGGAGCGTATCAGCGGGATGTTATGAAATGGTGTTAATAATAATCCTCCCGATCGAATTTCGATCACGGTGGACAGAAATTAGCCAGGTACGCAGGAGATATTATAGTGCACAATTGCGTGCTCAAACACAGCTGCACTCTCTGTTCCGTTATTCTCATAGTCCAATGGGACGGCAATCCGACACGACCGGAGAGAGATCAGTGGTGCTATTCTCTTAAGAAAACGCAGCGCTGCCTCAACGACGAACATCAAAATAGGATACATTGGATTGTCAACCTAATGCACCTTTAAAGTGGATTGTTAATTCAATGTATCCTATTTGGATGATCGTCGCTGCGGCAGCGCTGCGTTTTCTTAGAGAATAGCACCACAGGCTCAAGACCAACGGCTTTACATTAAACCTACATGCAATTGCAGTAATCCCGGAAGATTAACTATTATTTATTGAAGAGTTCCATGTTCTATCTCTGAAGTACTTCTTTACCAAATTACTGAAATATTAAACGGACCTTACAAAAAGAAAGGCGTTTATTGATTAGCATTATAAAAAACAGAAACAGATTTTGTTCTAAACAAAAATATCGAATTACAAGACAAAAGAAAACATTCAATCGACTTGAGGACTTCTGACTTTTTGACAGCAGGTTAAAAAAGCGTCAAAACAGGTACAAGTCTTCACTTTATGCAAATTGGGACTGGAACTATGGCTAAACAGTACTACACAGCCTTCGCGCAACTTATCCTAGATTAACTTGGTTGAAAGAGGCGTAGAGTAAGTGTATCCCGAAACTTTTAAAACATCTAGGCCGCGAAGCTAGTAGGTACCTGGTTATAACTTAAACAATTATTGCAACACATGACAACAAGGTGTTGCATTACTCGTTGCGTTTTACGCAACTGGTCGGCCTGTGAAGCGGCTCCGTAATGTCAGTCCCGTATCTTGGCGGCTATCCCGCGCAGATGCCGAGATTGTGTTCCGATTTTGATGTCGACTCCCGGTCTTTTCTTTCATTCATTTCTATAGCCATTGTGGGGAATATTGTTTATCTGGCACTGTAAATGTTGTAGGTAACAGATTTTTCAATTTTATGTTTAGGTGCTCGTGAAATTGTAACACAGCGGATTCTGCGTTTTTCTTTAATTCTTTATTTTGTACACAGCGATTTAACTATTCATGTACAAAGACGGCTATGCCCTCGGAATAATATGCCCACGGAATAAAGATATTCTCTGTTCTGTGGCTATGCCGGAGGTCGTGGGTTCGATTCCCATCTAGGACAAATACTTGTGTGATGAGCACGATCATTTGTTCTGTGTCTGGGTGTGTATTTATCAGTTGTCTATACTCTTAATACAATCTCTGCTTAGCTTGGGACTAGACAGCGATGAGTGATAGTTTGGGAAAAAAAAGTGAGCTTGACTCAATAATGAGTTCTTCCAGCAAACCTTTGAGTGACAGAGGGAGAACACATTCGAGGGTAGGATCCCGTGTACAATATAAATCGGCTCGTCTTCGTGCCTGACTGAGAAAAGCCAAATGCTTTATCAATCTGTTGAGGATGAACTTTACATATAATCTCCTTCTCCCTCCTAACTTTACATAAATGAAACCTAAGATCGCTCTTCAAACAAGAAACATCTCAATCACAAATTGACACAATGTCTCGAATAAGCACGTTACGCAAACGTATAAATTCTGTGTAATCGTGGACTTTGTGCCGTACATCGAACCCTAATCGAAAATCTAACTGCCATTATAATTTGTTTGAAGAAAAGGTGTTTTGTTCTTTTTTTCTTTCAAATTATAATCCTCGTCACACAAGTTGAACCATCATTGCAGTCGACCTTGAATGAGCAGTAACGGATTTTTGGGTCTCAATCGAAGTAAGGCCTTAGTAGGTGGAACTTTGAGGATGCCCCTAAAAACTCTAAAATCTGGAGCATCGACGCCGAATTGCTAGCCTGTCGGTTAAATTTCGGGGAGTGTGCGTCGGAATTGCATCTTTTAATATTCCACCAAGAACGTTCCATCTCCATCATCGGAGCACTGGACGTATGGTGATATAAACTAATTTTGTTATTTTTTTTTAGGTTTATTTTGTGAAGAAATGTCATAGGCTCTGTCTTATATTCTATACAAGACCTTTCTTCACGCTTTTCTTGTACGATTTATCATTTACGTGCACTGTATACTTTCAAATGGATTGATTCTCACGAAGGGATGCTTTTTCTTCTCCTGTATGTAGTTCAGACCTCGACATTTAAGCTTGTGGGGTGTCGGTTAACAAACAACACCTACGATGTACGACACATTGTGCTCTGCGTCTCCACTTGCAAAACAATACGAGCTGAACAATGCCGGGTTCACGAGAACATCGCTTTGTCTGCCTGTGCTAATTTACTAGCACCATTCACCGGACTGTTGCTTGCCTTGTTTAATTGTAAGGCGGTTTTCTACTTAATTAATATGTTATCTTTTTTCCAAAATTAACGAGTTTCGATTCCTGGTTGGAAAAATTGATTAAAAAAAAAACTGTCTTGGGCAGCGAGTCGTACTTACACACGAAGGGTTTCATACTACAGTATTAAAATCTAGCACGCCGTCAACATAACGTTTCTTGTATCAGAACTCCCTTTTTTATAAAAAAAATGCACATTCCATAAAAATTTCGACTCTCTACCTCTTACGGTTTATGAGATACAGTCCGCTGACAGATGAATGGACGGACGGACAGCGGAGGTTTAATAATAGGCTCCCATTGGCACCTCTTTGAGTACTGAACCCTACTAATGATATTTCTTTATGGTAAAATCATCAAATGACAAATCCCGCCTTTGGGTGGGGCGGGAGATAGTGTCCAGGGCCCCGGGGTTCATTTTCACCTAACCCTTGGACTAATGATGCAGTTTTAGTTTTCACCAATAACGGTTCCGAAACTCCTTTGAGTATTTTTCTCTATTCCTCATAGTTTCGATTTTGATCATCACGCCCACTTCAATAATTCAATCTATAATGGGGGTTATACAATACACAAGATGTGTAAACTTGCTCAATCTGCCTAGCTGCAAAAATGCAGATATTAAACCAAGTAAACATAAAAATTACTTAAAAGCCTGAAAGGCTTTCATTTAATGTAATAATATAGAAAGTAATAATACGACTATTGAATCTTGACCTCATACGAGAGTAATATTGACAAAACAAGTTAATATCAGGTCTTGTTGTCGGTAAATACGAATGTCCTTGGGAGGTGTTGCGTCACCCCCCGCGGACGTTCACCCGCATCGATCGCGCCCCGGGCCCCTCGGGGTCCGCGGCCACTTCCGCCTCACACACTAACGTAGGGATAGTGAACCTAAAGCGGGAACTACATTAGGTTGACGCACACGTGAGCCACGGCTGATTTGTACGTAGAACGACGTCGCGTGGCGTCGATATAGTGTAGCTCTACAAATCTAGTTGTCATATAAAATGTATGGAGAGATGGAGACCGACGCGCCCATATCGGCGTACGTGGCCCACATGTACGCAATGTAGTTCTACTTTTATTGTTGACTGTGCCATTACGTATTATGAAAAAAGAATGAAACCAAAGCGTGCAAAATATTTTTTTGGTGATTTTAATAGAAAAAAAAAAACTGGTCGCTAGTATTTACTTTTTTTTTTTGCATCCAAATTCGTAAAGCAGTCGTAATGTCAACAGTGCTTTGTATTTTTTTATATAAATGAAAGTCAGCGTCATTTCAGTTGTTGCAAATGACCTAGATGCTAAGTAATTTAGTATTAGTGTTCCCGAATTTTACTGCTACGTGCCACTATTGGCACGCGTGCCATAGGTTCGGCATCCCTGCACTAACGCAATAAACTAGATGACATCCCGAGGAAATTAGTTAGAGTGCCTTTGGACAGGAAATTATTGTGAGAGAAATATCTTGTAAATGTGTTGCTGACGATTCGGACACTCCGAATTTGCACATTATTTCAATATTTTTTTTTAATGATGATTCGGACACACTCTTTAGTACACGTTTAGTATCTTGTATGTCAGATAAAAAGTTTTAAAATAAAATATGGGCGGAAAAAGCTTTAAGGGTATTACATTGCTCAATGACCTTGAAGAATTTACCTCTACACTAGTAGAGAAGAATTGAAGCATTGCAGGGGGTGCTGCGCGCGGGGTGGTGTAGTACTGTTTCGATTTTTTCTTGATTACTTATCGATATTCAATGAAATTAGAAAAAAAATCAATACAAGTTATTCAATCTATAGTAACATATATTTTGGTATAAATTCAATGTATAAATATAGAGCCGTTTTCGAGAAAATATGGAATTAATGCTCAAAAAAGGCCTATTTACCAGATTTTTTTTCTAGAGTCAGGGTATTTTTTTTGAGAAATGTAATCTATACAATTTATTAGTAATGTCCTTAAGTATCCCCTTCATTTTTTATATGGTAATCGTACATAAGGAATAATCTATAAACTTCAATCAACCTAGGTGTTTTTTTTTGGATTTGGGCGATGTAATCCCCTTAACAAATCTATTTTTGGCTGGATTTAAGGCGGCAACTTTTTGTAATAAGTTCTCTATATTAAGATTTATTTTTATCCGACTGTATTAAACAGCTTCAATAAATTTGGTGGTGTACGCATCGTCAGTGAAAAAATATTGAAAATAAAATATGTCGATTCACTGTCAGAATATAGGTATTGTGTTCGAATCGTCAGTAACCCATAAATACATTATTATGCTCTAGAGTTGTCGTGATCCGTTTTGATGAAATTGATATTTGTTTAGCCGCACCCTGTTAGAATGGAAACCGACACCAAGTCATTTGGAAAAAGGCTAGGGAGATGATGGCAGTAATTGTTTAGAAATTCATACTACACAATACATACTAGGTACTTCTGCTAGTTTAATATTCGAGGGGTTTTTAGTGGTTGACAACTATTAGGTGTTGTAAAAAAGGTAATCATCTGTTTGGTGCGGATATGACGCATAGTTTCTATTTATTATGTTTTTCTTTTTGTTGTTTATGGTATCTCTCATATCTACCTGCCGCACATGGTCTAATAAAAACCATAAAAACATCCATTTCATCATCACTTCAGCTGAAAGACGTCCACTGCTGAACATGGGTCTCCTGAAGTGTCGACACAATGACCGGTCCCGTGCTTCTCGAGACCATCGGATTCCCGGACTCTCACTAGGTTCACGGTCCAACTGGAAGGAGGCCTTCCAACGCTGCGTCTTCCAGTTCGTGGTTGCCAGTTTGCCACTACAGAGCCCTGCCCACTGCCACTTAAGTTTGGCGATTCTTCGGGCTATATCGGTAACTTTGTTTCTCCTGCGGATATCTTCATTCCTGAAACGATCTCGCAAGAAAATTCCGAGCGTAGCCAAACCTGCGTTTTTTTATTCTAAAGCACAAATTCTAAGGATAATATTCCCGTTACCATTATACCAAAGTATGTAAATGATCACGTTATTAAAATTGCCGAGCAAACAGAAACGTATGCCACTCACGTATTCACAAAACAAATGTTGACAATACGTTACGATCAGGGTTGCTAAACATTTCAAATCGTTTTATAACGCGTCAATAATTTATTGGGAAGGGGTAAATAAATATAATTGAACTAAGTTGCACCGAATTATGTATCTAGTTTGAAACTTTCGTTTTCTTATAAACACGCCTGCATTTGCCGAAAGATTAATTAGAAAGTCTACAATTACTCCTTAATTTTATCAGCTCATAAGTAACCTAGCATATTGATATAAAGAATATTATATTCATAAAAGATATGCGCGTAAATTAAAACCGGCTACAAATCCAGACAGCCCGATGTCTAGATTTCCGGTGAACTAAGAAGTGCCTATTGTAAAGCAATGGACACTGCTTCAATCTGATGACCGAATCTTCGACCTAGGTATGTGCACTTTGAAGCCTATTTTAATTTCCCTTTCTCAAATGCTTCGAAATATTTAATCCATTCTTAAAGTGGGCAACCCTAGCTATGACACATGTAAATAATTCACCGAAGTCATGAGTTGACAACAGAAACGGGTCACGCGTGTTTTCAAAACCCATACGACGTGATTTTTACAGATTTATTCCAAAGTATAAACTTTACATGAAAACTTGGCAAGCCAGGAAGACAAACATGATATGACGCTTGCATCCTTAACGATATTATGTTATCTGTGTATTATTTTTGTGTTTATTTAAAAGTGAATCAGTTAAAAATTACCGGGCTAGGGCGAGTCGTACTCGTATACGAAGGGTACCATTATTAGAGTTCCGAGATTCTGTGAATATTTGTTTCCGTTATTAATATCGACCTAAGAACGGCAAATGAAATCACGTTTGTTGTATGGAAAATTAAAAACCCCACTTGAATATATTTTTTTATTATGTTTTAAGTAGGTAGGTATTTGTTGATATAGTGGCAACGGAAATACATCATACATACTATGCGATCCAAATAAGAATAGGAAAGCCAATAAACTCGATCTGTCAAATTTTGAGTGAAAAGTACGGTTTGCAAAAAAAACTTATTTGCGTATTAATAAAGGCCTTTTTTTTGCTTTGTATTACATAGTCTTAGTTAGTTCTAGGTGAAGTTAAAACATTATTGTTTATGATAAATTAGGTAAATATATTGTTTTAAGTCAAAATTACTTAAAAATAAAAACTATTTTCTTTCTTATTTTCATTGTAGGGAACAATTCGCCTACTTCTTCCATTTTCCACTAATCAGACACTTCACATAGTGACGCAGAGATGAATAAAATTGAAGAACTAAATTCTGATAAAACTTTTTAGTTCACGATTCGTAAATAAATTAAATTTTAAAAATTTCCTTTTTTTTGCTCACCGTACTCAATTTCTTCAAATTGACAGTTCGACGTGACGTCACAACATGGCAATCGATCCTATTCTCATTTGGACCGCATTGTACAATACATTTGAACATTTCAAAAATTTTAACTGTTCGGTTCACAAGGTACAAACAGTAGGACAACGAAGTTGTAGCAATAAGCTCCCGTTTCTTTGGATTGGGAACCCTAACAAAAATCACACGGCCTTGCCTATCCCCAAATATGTTGAAGTCGGTAGAATGCAATACACATGACTGCCAATTTGACCTCTACAACCCCATAACATTAAAGAAGAATTAACACATTTTTAAACAGAATTAGGTATTTATTTGCAGCACGAGACCGTTTCCCGTCGACCTCATCCACAGACGACAACGAGAGCGGCACAGATGGCGAAGCCGACCGTTCCCGGCGGGTCAGCCTGGTGCACGGCGGCATGCCCAACCCTCCGCCGGGCATCGTGTCCATCCGCAAGCGCCGCGGCAACCTGGCCAAGCACTCCGTGAAGATATTGAAGAAGTGGCTGTATGACCACCGGTACAATGCCTACCCGAATGATGCTGAGAAGATTGCGTTAAGTCAGGAAGCCAATTTGACTGTTTTACAGGTGGGTTAAACTAAATGATTTTGTAGTTGTAGGTGTGACTAAATCGGGGTGGGACGAAGAGTTAGAAATCGTCAATCCGCCTTGACCAAGTGGAGATTAAGGCTCGTGCCTACTATACATGCTTTCTCTTTGGGACATAAATGCGCCTACTACAAGCACAAGCTTCACCACAGTCTTGCCTATGCAGGCCGGTTTGTACAGTCGGTGCCATAAGTTACGTAACCACCTCCTTTGAAAAACTATAAAGGGGCGGATCAGCCCTCTACCATGACTTTTAAGCAATAGTATTCGTCGCTACTCAATATCGACGCCGTAAATATTTTGTATGGCAAATTTTGCAGCGCCTCTAGCAGTCACTTGCAGAACCAAAATTTGCCATACAAAATATTTACGGCGTCGATATCGAGTAGCGACGAATACTATTGCTTAAAACTCATGGTAGAGGTACTGGTAACTTAGGGCACGGACCACGGTACATGGTGTAAAACTGTACAAGTGTTACCAACCACCCTGAGAAACGCCTTGATCAATGTTGAGTTACAAGTTATTATCTCCGTATGTTTTTAATTTGATAAGAGCGTTGGTTTTCGGTGTACACAAGCTTTCTTTTGAATTACATGTTGATATATGACCACAAAGTTTCTATACACCGTAAAATTTTGGTCGTTTTAATCTCGCGGAGGGTCGGCTCTGTACATGAAACCCAATCGATTTGTAAAGATAAAAATGAAAAATAAAGTACTTTTTTTTTAAACTTGAATTAATTTGCGCGTGTACGATTAATTTCTGTAGGTAAACGTCAGCTGAGCGAGGCCAATGAACTGTAGGTAGTTAGTACGCAACGACCGACAGCTACCTACAAGGTCATTGACTCGTTTACTTAAAGAAATTAATTTCGTACATGCGTATATTAATACGAGTTTTAGAAAAAAAGTACTTTATTTTTTAATTTTATCTTTACAAATCTTTAGTGTTTCATGTACCGAATCGACCCTCCACGGGATTAAAACGACCAAAATTTAACGGTGTATAATATGCATCAGGAGAATAGAAAGTCTGACTATTGATAAATCTGAAGAAAAAGAGCCTTCACAATAGTGTAGTAAACTCTTTTTGTTGGTAATAACCGACTACCTTAGTACAAGTTAACGGTCAGGTCCGGTCGTTGTTGCGACACTTAGGAACGCCTCCAGCCAGCAGTGGACGCCTTTGGGCTGAAATAATGATTGTTTTTTATGCACTAGTAACACTACAAAAGGCGAACTTAATGCCTTAGAGCACTTTTTGAACGTCAAAGTTTTAGGTCTTTCCACTACGTTGCCGTTGGCAAAAATGCATTGACCGCATTTACTTTGATTATTAAAAAATAAATTACAACTTAATTTGGCAATTTCATAGGTAAAGACCTATTATTAAATTAGATAAGACAGTCCCCCAAAATGAAGAAAAGGCGGCGCAAGAAACACGGACGAAGTTACAAACATAAACTGATCAATAACCTCCCATCGTTTGTAGGTATGCAACTGGTTCATAAACGCTCGCCGGCGCATCCTGCCGGAGATGATCCGGCGCGAGGGCCACGACCCGCTGCACTACACGATCTCGCGGCGCGGCCGCAAGCAGCCCGGCACGTCGGGCGGCAACGCCAACACCGCCGGCGTCGTCGTCGCCTCGTGGGATGGCGTTGAAGTTGAGGTAACTATAGAATTATAAAAGTACTTTAGTAGTTAATTACGCTCCACCTCCTATCACGTCCTCTGTACCCGAAAATATGCAGCCGGAGAGACCCACCTGCTACCGTCTACAATGCCGTGAATTGCGTTTTTAGGTGAAATAATAGTTACTTTTGTGCCAACACGAAGGAGATAATGTAGTAGCTACAACCTGGAAGTCTTCTATTCAGTCAAGAGTGAATAGGTTACTTTTAGGTAAGCGTGTTCCATCGTCGACCACATCATAGCTTACCATGAGGTGCGATAGTGGTCAAACGCAAGCCTATCGTATAAAAAAAAAAAATTGTCCATAATAACTTTAATTTCGGAAGTTGGTGTTTCTATAATAATTATGTAGTTTCGTTATTTAACACCGACTTCGACTCGAAATAAAAACAAAGATGGACCAGTTAATAGACAAATTAACACAATATTAATTAATGAGTTACCAGGGGGCATTTGCAGAAGCACTCATTGTCAAACAAGCGTGTCTTCGACATAGTCTTTGACCTTTTTTGATAAGGACACGCTTAATATGAGTTTTGAACTTTCTCTCGCTATGTTCAGTTACCGCCTTTGGCAGCTTGTTATAAAAGCGTATGCTGTTTACTAAGAGTGACTTACTGGTCTTAGCTAATCTCCATTTGGCTAATACAATTTCGTGTTTACTACGCGTATTTTTGTAATGAAAATCGGTCGACTATTGACCGAGAAATCAGTGAACATACATTAAAAAAATACATACAGCCGAACATAGAACCTCCTTCATTTTACTTAATGGCGTCTGTGAAATGACATTTCGCTGCATAGTAACCCAGGGTGGGTTAATATCATCTCTTTTGAAATTTGCTACTGCGTAGCGACCTTATGTATCAATCAGCTATCGAGTTTTGCTTATACCCTCGTCTACCATTCTATGTAGATAACAAGAAGAGAAACTAAATCACTGAATAATTTATTCTACCCCACAGAACGACGGCGACGCCGACCGGAGCGCGGAACAAGAATACACCGACGGCCTCCTAGTCTACAGAAGTGACGGTGACGAGATAGCCGACGGCGAGGAGGGATACTCATCCAGTGCTGTCTCAGAGGAGGAGGTCAAATACGACCCCTCCGTGTGGCAGTCCGTCATACGGTACGGACCGGAGGACCGGGAACTACACCCCGCTGCTAGAGGGTTGGTTTCTGATAGGCCTTTTGTAGCAAGAGAAGCCACTCGGTGGCGCGGTTGGCGCAGTGGTTGAGCGATTGCCTGCTGCGCTGTTCGCTGCGGGTTCAATTCCCGCACGGAACAAATATTCGTATGGCCTACAGATACTTGTTCCGGGTCTAGGTTTTTATTTGTATGTGAGTTTTCATTTTTGTGGACGCACCCACGATACAGGATTTGCATTTTTTTTTGTAGTAGTAGTAGTATGCGTTCGAATTTGTGACTTTTACAGTAGGTGTGACTTTTACACACGCACATTATTGATGATAATCTTAGGACAGGGACAGGCGCCGTAGTATAGTGAGTACTTCGCACCGGCTTATTGTACGACCAGCGGCCTTACAGCGCATTCACGACTTCGGTCTTAGCGGCTCGGGCGCGGCGAGTGGGGCGGTATCTGTAGGCAATTGGTCGACGCCGCTCATGGCGTGCGCTCGACCCGTCGCCTACCGGTATCGCGTCGCTCGCCGCTAAGACGAAGTCGTGAATAGGCCCTTAGTGCGAGTTGTGTTTGCGCGATTTGATTGGTCAAGAACTTAAAGCGGGCCAGTTGGAGCCCCGAACATCGTAAACGTGCCGATCGCGTTAACTTCACACTAGGCACTCTAGGTATGTAAGGATCATAGCAGGCGTGAAGTTGATTAGGTGGGGGTTTACGTTGATTGATTTCGGGAAACACTGGGCAAAACAAACGACCAACAGTGTTCGTCTATTAATCCAGAGCTAATGTTCTAGATTGGAAAAACTGATAAGCCTAGGAAAAGGTCTTAGATCCGAAAGCTAACAAGAATTAGTAAGATCAAAATTAGTAAGATCAATGATTTCATTAATAAATTGTTAAAAAAAAAACCTTTTTTAAAACAAGTTTTTATTTGATACGAAATTGCCCGCTATAATAAATTTATTGGGACATCCTTTTTTTTGTATTCTTCTCAATAAACCCTTTTATATGTGCCACCAGCAATGTCCTGACCTGAGCACCTTATGGGTAATTTTTGCTTGTTCTGCCCGGTCGGGACAGTAGCGCCTTTGTATACTTACATCCCTATCAGCGGGTGCATAAAAAGTTACTACACCTGTGTCTACAGGAGTCCGCTATAATGGATTTAGGTGGACAGAAGGATGTCACTTAGCTAAGCATGCATTGTCATATCAAATAAAATCTACAAAATTTCTGCTCAATCGGTTAGATTTATTTGTAAGATTAAGATACCTAAACAAACATACATTACAAGTTAAATAAAAGCTTCTAAAAATAAGCTTATTAATTCTGGTGCAAATCTGCTATATTGTCATGCTAGCACTTATGTTAGTAGCTAGTAGAGTGACACTGGTTAATTAAGAAAAAATCTCGATTTGCATAAATATCTAGAGAAGTTATGCTCACAAATATTCATTTATGTCATTGTTATGGAAAATTTGCTCATTAGTCTGGCAGCTTGTCACGTTATTTAAGGCTTTTTTGCACTAAGCAGGAAATAAAACTTGGTTTCGAATGGTATTGTCGTATCATCTGACGTAATTTTATTTTTTCACGCTTTTTATTCACTTCTCTAAAAAAAAATGGATTGGAGAAAGTGAAAAATGAGTAGGTATATTACAGGAAGTTTGAAAGTGGCGCCAGTGACTGAAAAGTTCAAGGGGAATCGTTTGTTTTGGTATGGCCATGTGAAGAGGAGGTTACTAAAAGAGTTATGAGTATACTTGTGAATGGATGGAGAGAGAGGCTAAAGAAAAAATAGATTTATTGTGTAAGGAGTGATATGAAACAAAAGGGAGTTAGTGATACGAGTAGCGTGACGGGTAACAGGACAGAATGGAAGAAAAAACGTGTTGCACTAACCCGAAATGATATGGGATAAGGACAGGAAGACGATGATTCACTTCTCTGTTTATAGTATGTAAATCACAGCACGGCATCTTCTAGTCGCTAGAGACGCCATTAACTTAATTATTAACATTTGTATCCGCATCATACAGTTGAATACAAATTTAGGGTGTCCTAGTTATGAGATAGGTGCAAGTTCTAAAGGTTCATACATATCAGTCAACTTCTTTAAATTGTTGGTCAGTCACGTCAAAATTTATAGTTTAATAGAAGTCATAGGACATCAGGTCCCACGCGTCCGACATGCCAATTATATTTACGTATTTTTTTAGTCTGATCCTTAATAGTAACTTGTGTATAAAACTTAACAGCGCATTCACGACTTTGGTCTTAGCGGCGCGGCTCGCGGGGCCGTACCGGTAGGCGATTGGTCGACACCGCTCACGGCGGCCATCGCGGCGCGCGCTCGACCAATCGCCTACCGATACCGCCCCGCACGCTGTGTCACGTCCGTGAATGGACCGTAACGGAAATATTAAAGCTAGGTTCACATTAGCGTGTCGTGGTGCCGGATACACCAACTAAGGCGGATTGTCCAGGGTAACCCGTGGTAGTCGTTTCTGTGCGTTTTAACTATTTTCTATGACATCGCTCTGAGCTTGCCACCTTGGTGAGATGGTACAAGTATAGTAAGAGATGTGTTTTTATCAGGCGCGGCGCAGGCGTGGTGTCGGTGCGGACGGCGGAGGGCGAGGAGGCGGGCGAGGGCGGCGCGGGCGCGGGCGGCGACGCGGCGGGCGGCTGGCACCCGCAGCTGGCGCACCTGCCGCAGCTGCCGCACCCGCTGCGCAGGCGCATACAGGTACACACCCTCATCTTTGTTTATCATAATTGTTATTTATCGAGTCCGACAAGATCCTGTGTCACAGGGTATCCTATAGATAGTCTATTCGCGTTTAGAAGATAGTGACTCATAAAAGTATTCATACTTCGATAAAATTTAAACCATTTTTACACACATCTTCTTTGAAAAGGGAAAACCTCCAACCAGATAGGTGTTATATCTGATGGACTACTGCCCGATAGATGATAGCTACAACTTAGGGGTCTTTAAGTCAAGAGTGAATAGGTTACTTCTAGGCAAGCGTGCTCCATCGTCGGCCACGTCATCGCTTACCATCAGGTGAGATAGTGGCCAAACGCGAGCCTATGAATAATAAAAAAATGCGCGATAAAGGATAGTTCCTTTGTGACGACACAGATGTCGCTACACGGATGATTTTACCCACCACCAAAAAAAAAACTACACATTTATTTAAGCTTCATATACAGTAGTGGTATTAAGGCGTACTTAGTGCAACATTAATATTGAATCTAACTTTTTATTACACAGTATTTTTTAATGTAAAAAAAAACTATTAAGTAATTAGATGACATTTTAATCGTAATCGTCAGACATTTCACTTTTATTTTAACGAATATGTTAGGTATTCACTTTTTGAATTAATAAAAGAATCGTCCATACTTTCTGAAAGGCTTACTACAACAGATCAATGTGAACCCGGCTATCTAATTTATATGATCTAATTAGTCAAGGTGTGTGGCTGATGACAACAATGAGTCACTATTTTCTTAACGCGAATGCATTATAATAATATTGTATTGCGGAATCCAGTGTCACTCTTAACTGTGATAATAGCATAGCATCAGCCTTATAATTTCCCACTGATGGGACTCATGCCTCCCCTCAAGGAGAAGGAATAGGCCATAATCCACCACGCGGACCAAGTGCGCGATGCTCCGCCGTTCTATTGATTTAATTTCCGTTTTGCCAGGTGGTGCCAGCCAACGTGAGCAGTGAGGGCGAACGCGACAAGTTCAAGTGTCTGTACCTTCTCGTGGAGACTGCCGTCGCGGTGCGTCAGAGGGAGAAAGAAGCAGAGGAGGTCCCTGTCTAGTGACCGACAGGTATGTGGTACACACCATGGAGGTTATTTACTGAACATGTCTTAAAGATTTTTAGCAATTATCCTTCTTCGTATTTTCTAAAAATAGAACAATGATGGCCCAGTGGTAGCAGCCCCGACTTAGAAGCTGTGTGTTGCTGGGTTAAAACTGCCTGGTCATCTAGTGGATCTGACTGCTATGCCGGAGGTTTAAGTTTCTATGTCCACCAAAGACAACTGTTGGTGTGATGAGCATGATCACTATTTTGTGTAATTTATTTCATCACCATTGTTCTCGAACTTAAAAGAAAAAAATATATAAAGAGATACTTACCACCTATAAGCACAAAAAGTTTTGGGAACACATTCATTGTGCAGCAGTACAGCTAAGGAGTGGAATTTTAAAAAAAGGAACATAATTAATAGAACCAAAAAATCGAAGGCATGCGACACTCACCAACCCGCAGTGGGCTCGTGTGGTAGATTATGGCCCACTCCCTCTCCTACAGAGGAAGCCTGAGTCTCAGCAGTGGGAACATTATAAGGCTGATGCTATGCTATGAGATCTTAATATTAGATAAATTAGTTCCTCAAAAATCTACCTTGAAGGTGTACACTCTTTCACTTAACTAGATTAAAGAAGAATAAACAAATTTTTTAAAATAAAATAATTTCAACATGCAAAATAACTCAATGAATAGAATAAAAAATGTCAAAATTCAATCAATATCAATGTCAATTAATTATAATATTACAATGTCAAAGTTACTAATTATCAATGTCAAATAACTATAATAATATAATATTACAATGTCAAAATTCAATAAATACCAATGTCAAATTAATTACAGTTTATCATTAAGGAATTCTT
Organism: Leucania comma; assembly: GCA_958295575.1. Classification (NCBI taxonomy): domain Eukaryota; kingdom Metazoa; phylum Arthropoda; class Insecta; order Lepidoptera; family Noctuidae; genus Leucania; species Leucania comma. Next base: position 2,594,469 of record OY282480.1, read on the forward strand.
TAATAGTGTAATAACATTTTTCAACTAATAGATGTCTTAATTTATTTTTGAATTGGATAATATCTAAGTCCTTAATTCCATTTGGTAATTTATTAAATATTTTTGGGGCCATACAAAGTATGCTTTTGTGCATTAAGGCGGTCTTTGATGGTCGAATGCATAGTTCATGTCTATATTCTGGTCTAATTATTTTATAGCGATGTTCAGATGCTTTTCTGAATAGGTGCATGTTCTTTTTAACAAATAAAGCAGTCTCAAATATGTACAAACAAGGTAAAGTCATAATTTTTAGCAATACAAAATAAGGTTTGCAGCTATCAGTTATTTTTATACCAGTAATAGCTCTAATGCATCTTTTTTGCGATTTGAACACCATGTCTTTATTGCAGGAGTTACCCCAAAACATGACTCCGTAGCGTAATATAGAGTCGACATAACCATAGTATGCAGTGACTGCCGCTGCTTGATTCACTACTTTCTTTAGTTTATATAAAGCAAAAGCAAACTTACTAATTTTTTTAATTAATATTGCAGTGTGTTGTTTCCAATTAAGTTGATTGTCTATTGTTAAGCCTAAAAATTTTGTATTTGTAACTTCTTCAATTTTTTCATTACTAAAGTTTACATTTAGTTCCAAATTAGCTACTCTTTGACGAAAGTTCATAATTTTAGTTTTTTTCAAATTTATGATTAAATTGTTATACTCTAACCAGTTAACGGCTTGTTGTAATGCATTAATTATATCAGTTTCATAGTCTTTATTATTTTTGTCATGTTTAACAATAATAGTACTGTCGTCAGCAAACAGTGTCATAGGAAAACACAACCACCTTTTAAAAATAGAGTCAACAATCATTACCTCTTCCTTTGAATGTCATTAAGCATTTGTACATGTTTGTCAGCTAACATTATATGTACATGTGTTATATTATTTGTATTTATTGATTATGTATTGTATATGGGTAAATAGTACACCACGAACTGCCTAACCTAAGTATCTTATCTCCTTTCGGTCAAATCCATCCAAAGGTCGTCTGTAAAAAATCGCTTATAGCGTTAAGACCGATCAATATTGTTAGCTCCTACTGTATTTCTTTATGGTGTGTAACTATCTATAATGTCTTGCAATTGTTTACAGCCAATGCAGTATGCAGTGGACTCGGCAGCGCCGCCAAACGGAATTGTACGTTCAACACGCGGTATTCAACGTTACAACCTTCCACTAACCTAGAGTTTAATGTCGTTCGTTTGTTTATAATCACTAATCATGCCGCTACGTGACAGCGGCACGGTAGACCACACCTATTGACTACGGCAGTCAACCCTTCACGTATTACGTGCGCTTTTATTTGACTACTCAAGTTTTATGTTTGGAAGTGGGACTTCATATAGTCAGGGTCTGGGCTCATCGAGACGGGTTTGCCTGGACAAAAGTTTTGTATGTTTACTTACGAGAGAACGCATAGTCGGTGTGAATAGCATATGTACCCATATAAATATTGGACACCAAGAGGTCTGGGGTTTCAATAAAACTGAAATGGTATCGTCAATTTTACTATTTTGATACTAGAGGTTTCTTTTATGATTTCTGAATTAATAATAGGTATGACGGCCACTAGCCACTACCCGGCAATGACTGCAGTTCGAAATCGCAGGATCCTGTGTATCTCATGACCTGCATTTCTATGTTCATATACATAAACTGATGACAGAGATTTGTATATCAAATTCTCTTTAACAAACAAAACCTCAATAAAGCATTTGAGGACAAAACGAAGGATTGTGGACTTTAAGCTGACTGGTTAAGGTCCAGTCTTCAAACACACATGAAACTAAGAGATATATCACTTTTAATAATGATAATTTTTCATGAAGATGCACATATTACAAGGTTGTAAATTGCATCATACAACTGATCGATGTACTAGATCATATACTATGTAAACTGTAGTGAGCAATCGTATTTACTTTAGTAGTGCACGTTTTATTAATTGAAAGGTATTTACATATTTTGTGTATGTGTAGATTTCTCTCTCATGCGTCTTACGTAGTCAAACAATTTATACTTTCCCGCGGTGGCCTACGTGACCAACTTCACGTGAGCGAAGCGAAGCGGTTGCTTGATTTGGTTCTTAGGCCTACTGTCCACGGGCGCGTAGCTTCATAGACGCGTATCTGTCACTGTACGCTTGTTGTACGCCTGCGTGAATCGACAATACAAAACTATGAAACTGTGTCGACGAGTGGTAACGGCCCCGACTTACGAGTTGTAGGTCGCGGGTTCAAACCCAACCAGGCACATTACTTTGTGTAATTTATTTCATCACCACTGCTCTCAAAACGATGAAGGAAAACATCGTGAGGAAACCGGCATGTCATAGAACCAAAAATTCGAAGACATGTGACATCCACCAATCCGCACTGGGCCCACGTGGTAGATTATGGCCCACTCCCTCTCCTACAGAGGAAGCCTGAGTCCCAGCAGTGGGAACATTATAAGGCTGATGCTATGCTATGTGTCAAATACGCGACTATGAAGCTACGCGTCCATGGTAGTAGGTCTTAGTTGCCTACTCAGTTCAAGGTTAAAAAAATAGAAATAAGTGACTTTTGATTGCAATAGACCTCGTATACCTATTTATCATTGAAACATGCACTATTAAAGTAATAGAATTTATTATACACTGTAATACATATTTTTGTAGGAAACATAATAAACGAATATATCAGTAGCCTTCGTATATTTATAATTAGAATGACAGACTGGTTAATCCTTATCTATTGAAAGTATTTACTCCGCTTGTATCGTTCCTAACTATCAAATAATGTAATGCAATCTTGAATTATTATATAATACATTTTATATAAATAGGGGTTCTGTATATTTATCTCACTAGGACCCACTAATATTACATTTTAATGCAAGTTTTTCTCATATAATCACGCCGTTTGGGCTAAGAAGTAAGGTATATAACAGTAGAATGGAGTAGTTATTGACATACTCTTTTATTATATCTTGAAAACTGATTTGAATGCCGACTAGAAGTAGTTGCATAGACCACAATAAAAAGTTAAAGAACTGATTTAACGTTGATTTTAAATACAGTCAGATAGTCGATAAATCGTAATACAGGCTGAAAAAGATACCTATTTTAAGGTATATTCCCAGTCGCCCCCACAAATGTTGTCAATAGATGGCCATCGGGAATTAAATACAGAGTTTTCAGCAACTACAAGGAAGAAAAGCGATGATGGGTTATTCACCCACGGCGTATAATGTACCTATGTTTGACAATTAATAAATGAATCTGAATCGTAATGTACAGCGATTTGAAGTGAGGGCAATAACTTCCCAGTTGCCACCGGTGGCGACTGGGAATTTTAATTACCGATCGCCACCTGGTGGCAATCCATGTGGGGGCGACTGGAAATATACATATCTATAATAACTTTAATAGGTTTCATAAATTGAGTTTTAATTTGCCGTATTGAAAGCCAAACAATTTTGAAGTGGTACCTGAGATACCTACACTGGCAGAAGTACCAATTATAACACTGATTTACCATAAGACAATATAATCACAGCATATAATTATATAACTAAACGCTCCATACAGAGCTTTATTGCCTTAAATCTTCAGATATTTACGCCATCATTTGAAATATTCGTTCATATTGAATGTCATAATCCTGAGCTGCCTAAGCTCCGCACTTAAGCATTTTTTACTCAAATCATATCCAAAATATATTCTTCACTACTTTACACTACCCAACTGTATGGAGAAATAGTCAGACGCATAACTATTTCACACATAACTCGTGTCCTTGTATATATTTTGTACACATACATAGTGTATGTTAGCTCTAAAGTTTTGTAGCTCCTAGTTATGTTAGTGCCAATGAGGCGAGGTTCATAATGTAACATCTCACGATAGTTCCCATGATGATTTGTTTAAGGGTGATACCAATTAGTTGAGCAAATGTCATAGAAGTTGAATAGTAGCTGTTTATGTAAACTTATCAACATCAAGCACTAAATTGCGGGCACCACTCTTAAATTTTTATTAATAAATTGTCAAGAGAATTATCACGGTTTTTATGTTAATTTGTCTTATGAAATATCTATTAACCAATAGTAAACGCTTTAAATGGAAGTGAAGAAGAATTATTTACTATGATAGGCGCCAGATAACCTTTTTCTAATATTTCTTTGTAGGTACCCCAAAAAAAACAATGATATGTTTTTCATTACTAGAAAATGTAATGGAACTTTGAGACAACTTTATGTCGTTATTCCCTTTTTTTTAAATTAAGAATACCATAGTAACTTTTATTCAGCTCAAAATTACCCATCCAACGACATAACACACATAACGGACCAGATTTCATAGAAACCCTGGCATCATTCTTTATCTGGCACCTAACTTAGATCGCAAGGCGAATAGATCTTCAAAGAAGTTCGTTTCGGGTTAGTTTAGCTATCCAGCACATTACCTATCTCTTATAATATTTTTAAAATGTCATCATAATGACTCAATGTAACAACATAAAGCCTCAAATACATTAGGGAACAAAATGACCCCCAAAATGATGTGAAACGCTCAATTTACGTGACGCTGCAACGTTGCCCAGTGTCCCACAACTTGCGGAAACATTTTAAAATGCATTTACGTGACTGAACATCATTTTTTAAATGAAATAGGTAAACTAGTGCTTGTAAGTAGTGATGGAATCGTTGACGGTGAAGCGCACTAGTTTATTAAGAGACTATAATTCACTCTAGCCTTGAAGACACTTAGGCCCCTCGCCCACGGCGATTTTTAGCGACAGCATCGTTACTACCGCGCTAGTAGTCTCTGCATAGAAGAGATGCCAACGCGCTACAGCATCACGAATGTGTCGATGCGAACGCGCTACAGCATCGCTACAAAAAGTCGCCGTGGGCGTGGCCATAAATTATAATCACAATGTTGGACAATTTATAGCGTTGCGCATGTTGTTGGGAGACATTTTGTCCTCTAGTATATCTGAAGCTTTATACAATTGCAATTGTGTACGAGTATTCAGTTTGCAACTCCATTTTAGTACGCGGCAAATAAGTTGAACTAAATGACCGTCGTTGCTATGGTTACGCGCAGCCCCCTGCTGTGCCGCACTTCGATTGAGACCCGAAAATCAACGATCGCCATTTTGGTTCAACTTAAATGCCGCGTATTACTTATTGGATACTACAATATAATACTGTTATGTCGACTGAATTTTACTAAAAGGGAAGCACAGTGCTACGTGTAACGTCTAACGTAGTTCTTGTGTACCAAAATATCACATGGTTTAATTTTCAAGTGGATTGAAATCCTAAACAAACCTTTTGTATTTATTCATTGGTTGTGAGATTGGGGCGTCGCTGTGTGAAAAGATATTCTATTTCCTTAGGCGTTTTATGTATAATTTTGTTTACTAGGCGTATTGAACAAAAAATGATATTAATACTAAATAATCTAAAAGATGAAACTACAGGACAAAAATTTTTTCTTTGATAACTTTATTCGCTTCAAAATAAGTCCCTTTTCTGTAAAAAAGGATTTATTTTAGACCGAATAAAATAGTAATAAATAAAAAGATAAACTTCAATATGTCTAATAAACATTCAATATGGCTTCATAATTGCTGGCGAATTATAATAGACATGAACATTATAAAGGAACATTATCAACATTATTTTTTACCAATCTAACATTGATTTTGTTATTAGCCCCTAAAAAGAAGACTTGACGAATTTCAGTAGGTTCAATTATTATTATGAGAGCTTTAGCTTTTTTACCCTTTACCCTTTTAATCGGCTACGTAGGATATATTTATTCGCGTTTATTCCGCCAAGGTCGCACATCCACGACTAAATACTCCATCTTGTCAGCTCTTCTGTCATACATGAAGATTGACGAGATGGAGTACCCAGTCGCAAATACACGACCCTGGCGAATAGGACACGAAAAAACTCGTAGAACCAATCCGACATAAGCGATTAATGGCAAACAGGTACCTACCATTTTATCATCGAATCATTTAAAACTACAGAAAATGTATTTTCGTGCACAAATCATGTTCTATGAGAATGTGATTAATAATTATTTTAATTTAGTTTTAGTTTGTACTATGACCTACCTTAACAAGGTACTCCATCATCGCCTAGCCTGTTGCACTTAACTTAAGCAGTCAATGTTAATTAGCTTTTAAGTCGTTTGTTTTAAGGTGACTTTTCGTTTAACTCTTAATTATAAGTAGGGTGTCATTTTCGTTTCTTAATTTACCTGAGTACAATAACTTAGAACTTAGTATTTTTCGTTCGTGTAAATACTCCTTTGTAAGATGCGTAATCTGTTAGTGAATAAAATAAAATGATTTCAAAACATTGTTTTTATTATAGAAACTTATCCTAAAAATGGCAGAATAAAGTAATTTATGTACTAATTATAAATGATAACAAGTACAGAAAATATTTATACAAGTACGACTCGCCTAGGATTCCGAGCCGCCATTAAGTTTATATCTACGTGTAACAATTAATGCTTTTGCGTTTAGAGCATTTTTTTTCTATGACGACTTAAAATGCTATTTCTATTATATTACTATATTATATAAGCTAAGGAAAAGAGCGTGTACCTAAAGCGACTTTTACCATAAGACATGCATATTTCTAATTTAAAGGCCTATTACACCATTCAATATTCTGTCTTAGTCGACGTCGCGTAGTGTAATAAGGGTCAGACTGTCTTACTCGGAAGTAAACTTTAAGACGAGTTTGTAATAATAAATTATCCAGTAGTGCAATAGGCCTAAAAAAAAGTTTAAACAAACTTTTTGATGACCGCTACGTGAAACAGCAAAAGCGTTGAGCTATGATTTCGTCTTTTAATCTGTCGTGTAGGCGCGACCGTGGCGTGGCTGAACACATTTTGCTTTATCATGTATATTGCACCGGGAAATTGCAGACTCCTTAATTCCGTATGATCCTAACAAGTCTTTATTAGATTATAATTTCTCGTGCACTTTTTCATTATAATATTTTATGAAAATATCTCATCCAAATCCATTAGTTTCCAATATAACCGTGTCCAACCAATATAAATGTTTATTTAGAAAAAATTGTTTATAGTTTCTCGCTATATTTTACAACGTTACTGTATTTTCAATTTTCTGGTGACATATACGTGACTGGCGGTCAAAACTAACTTAAGTACTTTTTTGATTTCATTAAATCTTACAAAACAAAATCGAGACATCAGTCTGTTTTCACAATATCTAGCTTGCCCTTGAAGCTGTTGCGCCGCTTAGCCGCGCTTGTGCCGACCTCGGCTCCCGGAGACTTCCTCTTGCCGGGTTCCTCGCCCGTGGTCTCAATCATAATGTCCTGCGACGGTATTTCCAGCAGTAAGTGGTCGAAACTGCTGCTGTTTCTACTCAGCTCATGTTTGTCATCTGCAGACAATATTACTTTCTTAGAAGTTAGACGAAATATTTCATACACTTACTCGAAAACTCGCTCTTAGCCCGCCGCTTTTAGGCACGCAATGGACTATTTTCCGCACGAGTACAAAAAAGTACGCGTGCTCGCTCCGGCACAATTTTTATTACTTGTACCTATCGTAACAGGCTGGGCGCGCGTCGACCCCAACGAGACGTAAGTCGTTTAATACACGTGCAAATTTGTCACTGCAGCCCTCTGCTCCATAACACACTCGCCTACAGCTCGTGCGAATTTCGCCTCGGTCGCAATGACAAACTTTCTGCACTTGTATCAAAATTTACTAAGTATGTTTTTCTATTAACGATCCTGCACCGGAAGACGCAACGTTGGAAGGCCGCCCACAAGATAGACCGATGAGTTGGTGAGAGCCGCGGGAATGCGATGGATGCGAGACGCACAGGACCGTTCGTTGTGACGACACTTGGGGGAGGCCTATGTCCAACATTGGACGTCTTTCGGCTGAAATGATGATAATAAAGATCCCGCCAAACGCTTGTACGGTCGCACGTAACTTCTTCGCATGTAATATCATTGCTATACATTTTGTACAGTTCGGCCGACGGATCTTGGCACGTCTAAAGTTAGGCTCTGCGAACTTTAGCGCTTGTGCACTCGTAAAAAAATAAATGGTTTGAAAAAGTAAATGCCAATAGCAGGTGTTATTGTTGTTAAAAACTGTTCTTGGTATTTATTTTTATAAAACATTTATTTGGCTTATTTTGAGCGCAAAAGTTCCCTAACTTCAGACGCGCCAATATCCGTCGGCCGTACTGTACTTAGTGGAAAGGCTTACAGAAAATTCATTTGTCTAAGCCTGCAGGAGCTGTACTTATGACATGTTAATTCCATTAGAATTCCGATGTGATCACCCAGCACTTCCTCATTAAATAAGTGATGAAACAACTTTACATGGAACTCATGACAATTTTTTAGAAAAGCAGCTGATTACTTATTGTATCTTTAAAACATCATTATATTTAATTTTGGTGAATAATGAGTAATAACTCTATTGACTATCAAAACATAGTATAAAACAAAGTCGCTTCCCGCTGTCTGTCCCTATGTATGCTTAGATCTTTAAAACTACGCAACGGATTTTGGTGCGGTTTTTTTTTATAGATAGAGTGATTCAAGAGGAAGGTTTATATGAATAATACATGCATAATATGTTTAATATCACATTGGGGCGGTAGTTAATAATATAAAATAGATAGAATAATAATAAATAGCTAGTTAATAATAATACAAAATATTTTGAAGTTAACTTGTAGAACCTTAGTTGTAAAAATGGAATCTTTATCTAAAGGATCACTTCATTGTCCGTTTGTCAAGACTCTTGTTCTTAGAAACGAGGCTGAAATAAATACCACCTACAGGGTATTTCCGTTTGACCTAGAGTCCTAAAATTTGGTAAGATCTCGAAGAACAAGTATAGATAAAGTCTAAAGTTCGTAAAGCTACATTACAAAATTTGAAAATGTTTCTTGTGATTCGGAAAATCTTCGAAGCGCGATTCGGGAATCGAACTACATATTAAGGGTAGGTAAAAGAAACCCTCGGTGTACAAGTCCGACTTGCAATTGACTGGTTCTTAATTTTATTACTAACTAGCCTTTGCCCGTGGCTTCGCTCCCGCTCTACCCTACTCAACCCTGTTCTAATAAGCAGGTTTTGATTTTTTTTAAATTATTTAACAGGATAAAAATTACTATATATCCTTCTCCTAGTTCCAAGCTACCTTCCCACCAATTTTCATCCAAATCGGTTCAGCCGTTCTTGAGTTATAAATAGTGTAACTAACACGACTTTCTTTTAAATATATAGATTTAAAAAAAAAGTATCAATCCCTCGGGATTGCAGACTTCAATGGCCAGCGGCTGCGGGATCGCAATTTTGATGCGGGATTGGGTTACCTAATCCTATGTATAGAATGAGCTTAGTAAGTTTAGCGAAGTTTTTAATTCTCACTTGCATTTTTTTCTAACACAGTTTTTTAATAGGTGGTGTTACATTAAGCCTTTAATTTTAAGTAAATAAAAGTTGGGAATCAATTTCCCATCACCATAAAGATGCGTGCTGTTTTCAACTACAAAATAAAGGTGGAGAAAGGATAAATAATTTACAAAAAAAAAATGCAAGAAAAAAAATTTAATTGGCCAAAATACAAGTTAACTTGTAAACAGAGATACACACTCATTACTTTTTTGTTTTAAAAAAATGAAATGAAAATAAATCATAAAAACTGCCTACAATAAAGCACACATTACCTACATAAGTCTGGTTACCTACCTATTTATCAAAATTAATGTCTCCTAAATGCTACTTATCAAAATTATAATTATTATAGGTATTTATCTAAATAACGAATGATAGAGTAATTTATTTAAAACAACCAAGATTTTGTACGTATTAGATAAAGTGCTGAGACAAACGTAACACTGAAGTTCGAAAACTGCCCTTAAGTAAAAGTTGCACTCATTTGATGTCAAATTGTGACAATAGACGTGCCTAAGTCTAAAATTGCAATCTTTATACCAGTATAAACGCAAGATAGTTTGAGCTAAGATTGTTGATCGCATCTGACATCATTAGGTACTAGACAGTACAGGTATAACTGAAATAACTGAGTTATTACACTCAACATTATGATGGACAACTTACTATGCGAGTTATTATAAATTGAGCTGTGCTCTTCATTACGTTTTGTAGAATTAGGCGAAGATATTGAAGCAGCAGTTTTTGTGGATCAATTTATTACTGCGCGACTGCGTAGCGACTTGCCGCCTGTTCAGAGCCATCATTAAGTTTGAATCGTTTTAGATAGTTCTCTTTTTTTTAATAATTACAAATAAACCTAGCTATGAATTATGTTTCTGGTAACAATAATGTGTTTCTAACCGAGTCCTTGCTGCTTCATGAGTTGTTTGAGTCGGAACTCTTCCTGCGCTTGCCTCTGGCGCCGCTTGCGCTCCGCTCGCGCCTCTTCCTCGCTCATCCCGTCCAGTGCCAACTTGGGAGGCTCCTGTTCAACAATCATTTGTTCATTTTCTTGGCGGACTGTGTTCGGCGGCTGTGTAGGATCGGAAACGGGTAAAAATAAAACATTAATAGGCAAAAATAAAACAGGACCGAAATTATAAGTAAATTGTCACATTGGCTATTGGCAATAAAGCTAATTGTGGTGTAATAAAAAGGTAAACTAATTAACGAAACTATCAATCAAACATTACACGAATTCAAACAATTTTATTTCAATAAAAACAGTTATTTACTATGTACACAGTAACACTACATACATATATCTATGTACATTCGCAATTCCACTCTTTTAATACCTAATTATGTAACACTGTCAAAACCCAATTCCTAATGTAATCATAAGACGAGGAATATTTATATATCGTAATGTTAAAAAACATCGAGTAAAATTTGACAGGTCATTCACAATTTTTTTGATAAAATCTAGTAAAACCATCACACAAGAGTACATCAATACGATAGAGGTAGGTGTGCGAATCTGAACGCTATTCTCAGAATTATACTAGATCAAGTTAAAAGCTGACATTGAAAACACTCCAACACACCAACTTCAAACACTTACAACTACATACAACAAGGAAAAATTACATAAAAAATAGTTCACCATTTTTGAGATTTAAAACTTACCAATATACCTAACGTACCTATAATACATTTACTATTCTCAAAACTACTGCAATACTCGTGTGAGCAGGTGTGGCAAAAAACTTCCACGTGTGTATAAGAATAACTCGCTGATAAAATACTAGTGGCTATGGGCTAGGGGCTGCGGCGGCGGCTGGGCCTCGTGCGGCGGCGGCTAGGCCTTGTCCGGCGACGACGCCGCGCTCGAGTCCTCCGGGAACTGCTTCTCCACCTGCTCCGCCACCCACTTCTTGACCTTCTGCTCGGTCCAGAAGCCGTCGTAGAAGATGGTGGGCTTGATCCAGCAGCCCTGCGCCGGCGGCGGCGGCGCGAACGCCACGTCGTCAGGCGGCCGGCAGGGCCCGCGACCGTTCACCACCAGGTTCTTGGGCGGCAGGTTGAAGTTCAGGTTGACGTTGCCGGGCGGCCGGTCGTAGCTTTCGTACGCGAAGTGCCAGCCGCCGCCGCCGCCGTACTCGTAGTACGCGTTGGGGAACACGTGCGGCGCGCCCGGGCCCGGCACCCGCGGCGCGCCGTACAGCGGCGGCGGGCCGTACCCGCCCACCACCGGCTGCAGCACGAAACTTACGTTAGAGTTGGGACGCGGGTGCGCGTGCGGCGCAGCGGGGCCCGGGGCCGCACGGGCGGGGCCCGGCGGCGGCCTGTTAGCGGCCGGCATGGCGGCGCCGAGGACCCGTGCGGCGTTCTTGACGGCGGGGGGCGGCGCGAGAGGCCCATTCTGCACGGGCGGCGGAGCGAGAGGTCCATTCTGCACAGGCGGCGGGGCAAGAGGCCCGTTTTGCACGGGTGGTGGAGCGAGGGGCGCATTCTGCACGGGCGGCGGCGGCGGCGCGTGCGGCGAGCGCAGCGCAGTGTGCGGGGAGGCGCTGTCGGGCTCCTTGCGCGTGCGCTCGAGCGTCACGTTCTTGGGCTCGACATGTCTGTTCGCAACATTCTGGTTGTTCTCAGAGGCTGGCTCGGGTGCGTTGGCCGGTGCCTCCACCCGGTTCGCTTCCAGCAGCTCCGTGAGCTCAGTGGCCACGCTGCCGCCAAAGCTCAGTAATGTCTCACGCAGTGCGTTTGTTACTGCACACTGAAAATACACAATCATCAGTTAAAAGAACTAATTCCGTGAAAATGTAATCTGGCGTATTTAGGTCGTGTGGTTTAGTTTTTAGACAAGCACCTCCATTGTCGCCATTAAAAGCAATTAAAATTTCAATTATTTAGAGTAATTAGTTTAAAATTCATACCTTTCTAGACTTGTAAATGGCAAAACCCTTGGAATTGGCAGTTGAGGTGGCGTAGCCGATATTCTCTCTGTGTATGTCAAAGCTCTTCACTGTTATGGAGACAAAGGCAACCACACCTGCACAGTACTTGCCATTTGTGAAGTCGACAAAATCTTAAACAAAAGGATCAAGTTAATAGTCATTAAAAGTAGTTACAGTAAACAAAATATGAGTATGTTAGCCACTCTAAACTTAGGCATTCCGCACATACTTGAAAAAATACACAATACCCATTCACCATTATGATTCTTAAATAGATTCAATTGTTCAAAGTTGAAGATATTTCATCTATACTGTAAAAATGATTTTAATCAACTAATCAAGCATAATATTGCACAAACCCATCTCTTTACTGTAACATATTCTGTTAACTTTCACTGTCTTGTTGGTTAAACAAGCACTACTGCTATAGGTCCTGGGTATGATTCCCAATGTTGGGCAGCAATAATGAGTCTTAACATTAAAACTTTCTACTGGCTTTTACTAAAAAAGTCTTATCTGAGTCCCATAATAACACACGGGATTAAAACACAACTGGTGTGATGCCAGTGTGTAACCGAATAAACCTCTACCTTAATCTTAGGAATACCGTAATTAGAGACCCAAAAGAAAGACAATAGTTGTTCAAATGCTAGCGTTTGCTTGGGGCTTGAGTAATTAACCTTCAAAGAATAATATATAGTAACAATACAGTTGAATTTAGGATTAACAATAACTTCAATTACGTTAATACATACCTAGCTCTTGTTTGCTGACAGACCAGCTCCAGTTATTGAAGCCCCATTGTGAATGTCCAAAGTTGATCAGTTGTTGCCGACGTTGCTGCTGATCACTATCCTCTTCATACAGCAAAGGGTCTGGCATGACTACGCAGTCCGGCTGAAGAAACACAAATCATCAGAATATAAAAAATTTAAGGACTTTTGAAAACATTTGATAATTCAGTCAGTATCATTTAACATTAAACTATAGCCTACTGGCAAGCAAGCCGCGTAAACCAAGATCAATATGTGACAAAACTACAGGTAAACATAGAAAAACAAATAACCAAGTTATTTATTACTTTGAGCTAGAAATTTGATTTATTTCAGTTCAGCTCGTGTTTTTAAATAACAAACTTCATTTCTTCTGTTTTATCAACACATGCAACTTTCTCGGTCGGCACGGAATGCACCTCGAAAACGCGTCCAATTATTAAGACTTTCGGCGACAGTTAGTGAAACAATTATAGTCTAAATTACTTGATAAACTGTTTAGGTGCACTTTTAAACTACTGTGTACATAAAGACCGGGTTAATTACCATTTTAATACTGCAATTGGCGACGGGAAATCCAGGTTTCCTTTGCATCGTGAATTAGGCGTGCGCGTTTTCTAATTAAGATGCCATGTAGTTATCTATATTATGTACTTCTGTATTGGTGTAAATAATTTTCTTATTGAACAACTTAATGTAAGTTGTTCTCAAATAATTGGCAAATAATTCCCAACAAAACAAGTGTTGACTATTGACATTTTGCGCGGAACTTCCGTTTACAAGAATCCACAGACAAAATGACATTTTTTTTTTTTAGAGTTGCGATTGAGACTAATTTATTCAATCGACTGTGCGATTTGTTGTTATAAACTAATAAATAAAATATACACAATTCATTTGTCGTGAAAGATTAAATAAACTAGCCCGTTTGTCTCTAGGATCGTAATAGATCCTTGTTTGTCGTTCAGTCAGTCAGTCAGTCACTATTTACACGGATTGACCTGATTTTTTTATAATATTAACAAAACGATTTATATTATTATTCGTGTCTATGCATACTAGTTTTTAGAGTACGATATTTTAGTGGAATTTAACATATGAGAGATTGTTAATACATTATATCTTTTTTTTATATAATAGGAAGAAAATATACATTATGTAATTAATGTCTTAGTCGATTATTCAAAATTTAGAAAATCGACTATGTCATGGGTATTCATTTTGTTTGAAATATCTGTTGGCAATAATATCAACTGTTGCACATAATTTATAACGACAATTTTATCATACTGTGCTGCCAGCCCAGAGCCTTTTCCCTTAAGAAAGGCTTAAAGAAGCAATAGTCTGCGTTTTTGGATAATTACAATCTGACGGTAAAGAAAGACTCAGGTTTAAGAGTGAGTAGATTACTTCCATACAAGCTTGTTCCATCGTCGACCACATAATCGCTTATCATTAAGAAGTCAAATAGTGGTCAAGCGCAAACCTACCAATAATAATAAAAAAGATTTTTTAAATCAAATAATTACCTATAACTTATTAAACTCCAGTGTCTTAGAAATGGAAAAGAAGTAATTATAAGCTTTACGAGAATATTGACGAAATATTTTTTGACTACGTCGAATCTGAAAGCTTTAAAAACATTGAAGGAGGTTTACTTACCTGGGTCTTGAGGGGATGCTAGATATTATACCGAAACAGATCCGTAAAATGATAAATAGGCTGTTTTATTAGAACTGTTTTTACGTCCACTGCTGTGAATTGGTAGAAAAATGAATTATTTTTCCATCAGTGCCATTACATAGTATTTTTCTGAAAGGACTGTATTTAGCCTACGATTAATCTACGTCAATTCAACTTGTACGTACAAAGTTGATTTTATCAGCTTGACACGATATTACAACCTCGTCAATCGATCATCACCATCATCTTGCCTTGTTTTGTTACTTTGGTTCAGCTTGTGAGTCAACCGTCATAATATCATCGATTTTATTTTAAAATGACATAAAAAAGGGGGAGGTTTGATTTCAAATTATACATTCCGGCCTCATTTAGTTTAAACTGATGAAAAAAAAAGTATCGACGTGTAAAAGTTTTTTTTTATAACCTATTTGCAAAATAAATATCATTTATCATTACACGTAAATTATCAATCTGTTCTTGACCTCCCTCTACTTATTTATTCCTATTGTGTAATTTAAATTCGTCTTTGCTTCAATCCTTTTGCGTCCTCATCACGTTGGCGTTGACCGCAGTGTTCTAGCGGTGCGCGTTTCAATAACGAACGGCTTTCAAAGACGGTTTTATGTTCTGCAACGGAACGACCGTTTTTTATCCTGCGACCAAATAGTCTTCGTTGCACAAACTTGTCTTCGAATTACTTTATGCGAATTGTTATCTTATTCTCAAAAGAATAAGGTTGAGTTGAGAATGCATTAATTCAACTATCACACTCGTCACGTCGTCGTTTCAAAACCAGTTATTGCAATGAAAAATTAACCTAATGGCCATAAAATACAGCACAAATTTTATTTCCACGCTTAAACCGTCCTCAAACTAGTTGCGATAACGACGACGAACGGCGAGGACGTTTAATGACGTTATCTGCAACTACTTTACTAACCAATAGTTTCGTCTTCAAACCAGTCGCGACGAGGACCGTTTGTAATCGTTTCTGTCGTCGCAAGACCGGTTACGTTTCGTAGGTCAAAAATTTGACAACGACCCACTGCTATACTACAGTGTTCGAAAAAAAGAAGGAAGTTTTACCATTTAATTTACAAGAAATATGGGGTAAGGATGATATTTAAGAGGACAACACCGACACTGGGTCTTATCATTTATCAATCATTGACATTGACATTTTGATCATCCGGCAACATCCGGCGGAGTGCATTTTCAGGACGTCTCAATCAAGAGTTCACGCGTTTTTTTTTCAATCATAGGGTTATCATAAATTGCGAAATATTGTGATCATATTGTCATAGAAAGACGTGTGTTTCGGTACGGATCAAAATGGCTATGGCAGAACCTTTTATTGAAATTGATGGGAGTATTTTAGAAGGGGTAAATATCATAATTATAATATTTATTTGTGCGTTCGGATGCTGAATTAAAATGTGGAAAAAAAATATTTGCAGGGCGGTCAGATACTCCGAACCGCGATTTCATTGAGTGCTATTCTGGTAAAACCAGTGCGAGTGACAAACATTCGAGCTAAACGCAGCAAGCCGGGTTTAGCGGCGCAGCATCTCATAGGTAAACTTACTATTTATTTTTATGGAAGATGTAGCTGGGCGTATCTTTGAAAACCCTACTCCCAAATGATTTCAGTCTTATCAGTTTTTTAGAATAAAGCAGCCTTACAGTTTGAACTCATGAAAATATCCCTTTGTTATTTATTCTTTTTAATTATTTTATTAGCTTCAAAAAATCCCTTTTCTTTCCTGTCCCATTGCTACCCTGTAAATTATGGTGCAATCAATTAATGAAATGGTGTATTCATATTAATTGTGACACTTGATTTGAAACAATCTGTATTGTTATTTATTTTGGATCTGAGATTAAAAAACAATTTATATTATACTTTGAATTTTAATATAAAGTATAATATCATTTTTCAGTAAATTACATTACCAATTATTTTGCATTGCGTAATTTGACTAATGAAAAATATTTTTCTTTAAATATTTCAGATTTTTATTTTGTGATTTCATGAAAAATGTCAAAAAATATATTATTTTTATCTCACACCAATGTTTCATCTCCAAAATAGTCATTTTAACACTTCGATCCACAACTACCCAACTTGTTCATACAAAAGTAGACTCTAAACATCGGAATTAAGGCCTATAGTGGCGTGGATGTGAGAGGACACCGGTGTCCTCTGAGCTAGGACAGATTAAAATACCTTATATTAATTGTGATTTTCTTTTAAGCTAGGTTTACTTGTCTATTATTGTTGCATTCTTTAAAAAAGGCCCAGACTGTCTTTAAAAAGTTGGTGCGATGGTGACATATAGACCAGTGGGTACAGTGTTTTGGAGGCAAATAGGCTACTGCAGTAGTCTGTAGTAGTTCCTGGTATAATATTGGTATTCAACTGTTGCCAGCGAGACTGGAAGTTGAGCCCTACATCATTATGAGAAAGCTAGGCTGATTGATTGAATTGAGAGGTATAGACTCTCACCCACTGGGCTAAAAGTGGTTCAAACATTTTTTTTAGATGGGTGGTTATCATCACTTCTGCTTGACAGCTAGAATGTGAGTGAAACAAGGTAGTGTGTCAGATTTTTATTGACTTAAGCCCACCTGTGCTCTTCGGCCACCCTATTGTCTTTTAGGGCCTCAGACACTCTTTCAATGTTCCCACAGCCCAAGTTGCTTTTGTACATAGTTTCTAAATTAGTAAGTCAGTCATCTTGTCTTGCATCTTCATATCTGTTCTTCCTTTTACCTATGACAATGCTCTAGTGTGCCATGCTAGTGAATTTATATTTGAAATTTGACCGTCCTTATGACTATATAAAGATGTTATAAATTGTTATTGATACATTCCCGTATGAAATACAAAACTCTCAATATTGAGATAGACTCATGATGGCAAAAGTTTAGACTTAGTGGTTTTTGGTTGCTTTTTATAATCGATAATCCTGTACTCTCTTTGGATAAATGTAAAAAAAAATCAGTTCTCGTTGTCACGCCATCACGCGTGAATGGCTGGACCAATTACGCTAATAATAATTCTTTTCTTGTTGGGTTTGTTATTGTCAGGAGAAGGTTCTTATGAGAGAAAAAATTAAGAAAATTAGGGTGGGGGTAGGTAGGTAGGTAGGGTAGTAGAGTAGGCTGGAGTGGGGTAGAGTGAGAGTGAAGCTGTGGGCAAAAGCTAGTACATAAATAAATAAAAAAGAATCATGGATGTACAAATAGGGACAATACACTACAATTACCAAACAATTGGTGCCCGACGCTGGTTTTTAACTGGACCTTATGTTGTCATGTGACATACAGGAATAAAGCTAGTAGCAGACATGTGCGGCGCCAAGCTCCGCGGCGACACGATCGGCTCCACGGAGATCCAGTTCATCCCCGGCAAGAGGATCAAGCACGGGCACTACGTGGCCGATACGCGCACTGCTGGGTGAGACAACCGTCTTATTTCTGCTTCGAAGGTTATTATTTGCTGTATTTTTTCTTTTTTTTTTTGTGGATGGGACTTCAGAGAGATTTCATCTTGGTCCCATGTTACTTGGGATCGGCGCAATACGTTTTTTCTTCCATTTTGTCCAGTCACCCGTTCCCATTACGCAATCACATCTTTTCTTTGGCCTCCGCCTCCCTCTCTATCTATTCACATGTATACTCAAAGTCATGTGATGACTTTACCAAAACAAACGATTCCCTTTCAACTTTTTAGTCACTGGCGCCATTTTTCTCATTTTATCTATTTTCGTCACACCACCACACATCCACGCCGGGGCGAAATTCCGCTGCCGCGACAAGTCGAGGCATGGCGGACAGAGCTCCGGCGGGGATCGCATGGCGAAATGGCGTCAGCGACTATCGCAACCACGTTCTAGGCGCGCCACAATTGAGGCGATAAGACCTCGATAAGATCTTTGAGGCGTGGCTGGAAAGACCTCACGGCGTTCTCAACTACCGCACGACGCACGTCCTTACCGAACACGGCATGTTCGGTAAGTTTCTGTTCCGGATTCGTTTGGAGGAGTCGCCCGGGTGTCGCCACTGTGCGGAACACCCGGAGGCCACGGTGGAGCACACTATAGAGATGCCCGTTGTCTTTGCCGACCGCGTCAGGCAAAGGCAACGGGGCGCTCGCCCCAGCCGCCGCCGGGATTCGGATCCCGATTTTCGGCCACAATAGGCGCAGGCATGCGGACGGCGTGCAATGCTGTCTGATCGTCCGGTAACCGACCGGATCGAGCCCAAGTCGTCGATAGCGCGTACTGTTCCCGCGCGCCTCAAGGAGCTATCAACGGTACCGTAGAGGCCCAGCCTGCTAGCTGCAGGCAGGCAGGGTCGAAGCCTGCTAGGGTAAAGGGCCGTTTTCTGAGAGGAAGGCCCAGCCCCGGCATGATAGGCAACGAAGGAATGGGGTAGGTTTTTAGTCAGTAAGAGTCTGACACTATTTCCCGCTCCGTCTAAGGGCGGGATTTGTCATTGGATGATTTTACCTACCATAAAAAAAAACCTACATCCGTCTCAACATTCCAATGTGTTCTAAATATTTTGTTTCTCATTGGCACATAGAAAACGTCAGAAGCTAGTACACGGTTTGAATTGGTAAATTCCTATGGAGAAGAACCAGCAAGAAACTCCATGGTTTAATTTTAGAAGAAAAAAGTCCAGCCTTTTATGAGTTGTCCTCTTAAGAATTAAGTCCCGCGGGAATATAAAAGTAGTCTAATCATTATAACATAAGCATTAATCCGATGAAAGTTCCGTTAAATTTGGTTCTACTGTTTCGACGACGTATCCCGTGTTTTGAAATTCCGTTCATTTGGAAAAAAGAAAACGAGCCTATGTTACTCCTTGTAACATTATCTATTCGTTTGTGAAAATCTCGACAAAATCGTTCCAGCCGTTCCGGAAGTGGTTTGTTTATTAGAAAACATTGTATAAAAATAAATACAGGCTAGTGGGCAACTTTTATTTTAAATAAAAATCCTTGCCTAGTTGCTTGAGCACACAGTACAGCAAGAGTAGCAAATGCTACGGGTCTCGCGCTTTGGAAAGGGCCCCGAGCTTTGGGGCGTGCCCCGCTCAGACTTACAAAAATATGTCAGATTCTAAACGCTTCCAGATTTCTCATAAACACTGTAGGTGGACCATCGATAAGGAAAGAGACCCGAAAATTAGTCAGAGCTTTAAATTCGTTATCATTTTAAAATTCGTTCTCAAGATTAAGGGGCCCTTCGGTAGAATTAGCAAAACGCCCCATTCTGTTTTGATCCGGCACTGAAGGGTTCTCGTGTAAGTCATTTACTGGGTTGTGGAGTTCAGGCGCACTCGGTTAGACTGGCAGACGACCAGACCCGACATAGTGTAAAATGTTGGGCCATGTTCTTTGGCAAAAACATTTTTTTAAATTAGCCATTTCTGTTTCACAGTTTCACTGATGGGCAAAGGCCTACTCTAAATCCTTCCAGCCTCTTGCGTCGGAATGAACAAAGGAATCGGAGGCGAGGCCGACTCGAGGCGGTCGACGCAAGAGAATCGAAACGAAACGGTCGTAACTTGGCTAGGGGGGCGGACATTCTTCTCCCGCGCTTTCTCGAACCATGAAGACTGGCAAAATCATAAAACTTATAAAAACTCGCAAGGCGAAGAAGCCATATGACGGTCGTGTTTTGTTTTTATCGAGAGAAAAGAGCGTTTAAAAATAATGTGAAAAAAAAGTCTACGTTTACGTAAGCATGAAGGGGGTGGAGTAGAGCTTTGCTTACTTTTGCTGACAAAGAGAAAGGAGGGTTCATATTTGCAACAAATCTGCTTACGTAATAATTGAATGGCCCCTAAAAAGATGGAGTATACCTCCATCTCTTTGACATTTCAGTTTAGGTCATCAAATTGTTTCCGTTAAAAGCTCGTGGTAGCGCACCTTGTCGTTTCGGTAAATGAATGATAACCTACACGCCTCAGCAAAAAATATTGCCATGGAGATACTTTTGCTAATAAAGGTGCCTGCGTGGGCAGCAGCATATCTATTTTTTCAATAAAATCAATGTAACGCTCTTGACGACCGAAGTTGTGAATGGGCCGTAAAATAAAAACTATTTGCGGACCAATCGGCGTGGGGAAGGTCGATGGATCAGTCGTTTTTGCGATACTTTGGGGAGGCCTTTGTTCAACAGAGAACGTCTTTCGACTGAAAAGATGAGGAGTTACAACGGTTTTACGTTTTTGATGAAAAATTCTTTGCACCAGTCAGTGATACCTAAATATTTGTGTTATATAGGTCAACAATTCAACATTAACCTTTTGATACGGTAATTAGAAACTCAATAGAAAGACAATAGGTGTGCGGACACCGTGTGTCACTCAGGTGTGTGTCCTCTTGGGGCTTCACAGTTTAACGGTATTTTTAATATCATCCCGATTTCATCACGCATGCGAGATTGGTCCGCATGCGTAGCCCCCGCAAATGATCTTTTATATAACTATTTAAATAGGGCAGTAGCCCCGCATGCGGAGCAATTCCGCATTCGTGACGAAATCCGCATGAAATTAAAAACACCCTGAAAGTAGAACTAATAACATAATTATGGAAATATTGTAAGGCAAACCATTTTTTTTAAAGAGCACCTAACCATAGAGATTTGTTGCCAATTCTTCTCTATAGGAAACGACCAATTTGGAACTAGCTTCTGACGTTTTATAAGTGCCCATATAGGCCTATAGATATGAAATAAAAATATTTGAATTGTATTGAAAAAAAAAACTACATTATGCACACGTGGGCCACGTACGTCAATTCGGGTGCGTCGGTGTCCATACATTTTATATGGCAACTAGACTTGTAAAGCTACATTAGAGTCACGCCACGCGACGCTTCTTCACGCCACACAAATCAGTCGTGGCCCACGTGTGTGTCGGCCTAATGTAGTCCCAGCTTTGTGCTTTGTAGTACGACTCTACCGCCCGAGCCGCGACTGCGAGTCAAACCGTTCAAGTGCTGTAAACTTTTGCCTTTTATTATAGGTACAGCTTAGGTTTGGATTCGTTAACAATTCCGATTTCGAAATACGGAGGTTCTTAAATCAATTAAGGCCAAGTTAGTGTTGAATAACGAAGAAAAAATATGAGAAACACGTGCTTTCGAAATTTAAAATTATTTGTATTTTATTGTTTTTGTAATAATCAGTTTTATTTTTATTCTTTTTTTTTTAATTGAAGGCGATATATCGGTCGGTTCGGATTTTTTTTTTGTAAAAATCGATATAATCCATACTAAAATATTATAAATGTGAGAGTAATTCTGTTGTGCTTTCACAATTAAACTGATGTACCGATTTTGATAAAACTTGGTACGGCGTAAGCTTCAACCCCAAGGAAGAACATCGGCTACTTTTGATCTTGCTTCGACTTCGCAGAAGCTAGTAGTTTAGACAAAC
Source organism: Leucania comma (assembly GCA_958295575.1). Lineage (NCBI taxonomy): Eukaryota > Metazoa > Arthropoda > Insecta > Lepidoptera > Noctuidae > Leucania > Leucania comma. The sequence continues at coordinate 2,616,841 of OY282480.1, forward strand.
TTGCTCCATCGTCTGCCAAATGCGAGCATACTAAAAAAAAGTTTTTTTTTTTCAAACTGTCCGCTTTATTCCAAAACGTGATCTAAAATAGTTCCGGGACTATTACTAGGTTTAATACCGATTAAATGCTATCTAAATGTAGTTTTCGGGATTATTACTAAATTTAATACCAATTAAAAGCGATTTAAATGTATTTCCGGGACTATTATTAGGTTTAATGGCAATTAAAACTACTAATAGTCCCGGAACTATTTTAGATCGTGTTTTGGAATAATCGGAAGTAGGTTCCAAGATATGGGCTAATCAATCCATAGGACTGACACATCAGTGAGAGGGTTCCTTGTCTGCATTCGAAATTTGAAACAAAAACAAAATGGATAAATGTTTTCTTGCTTACTCAAATCAATAACAATGACAAAAATAAAATGTGTCAAAGTTCAGGAGTGGGAGCTTTTGACGTCACGCCATATTTCTACGCACTATCATATTTCTTCATTTTTTAGGGTTCCGTACCCATAGGGTAAAAACGGGACCCTGTTACAAAGACTCCGCGATAGCTAGACATTTGAAAATTTCACAAATTATTTATGTATTATAAACTTTAAATTAATTATTTATATTATTATTTTAAATGATGTATTTCTGTTGCTGCTATAACGATAAATACTGAAAACAAAATAAAATAAATATTTAAGGGGGGCTCCCATACAACTACGCGATTTTTTTTTACTTTTTTTGCTCAAAATCCATAATGGCAAGAGATGTCATTGGATGATTTTACCCACCATAAAAAAAACCCGTTGTTGAAACTTCTACGGTACGGCCGTTTTGCCTCGCCGTTTAAACCGTGTAATTCGAAGGACTGGAACAGTTTGCCTGCTGCGGTCTTCCCGACCGATTATAATTTAGGTGTCTTCAAGGCTAGAGTGAATAGGCTTAATGAACTAGTGCGCCTCATTATCAAAGATCACTGCTTACCATCAGGTGGGATCGCAGTCAAGCACTAGTTTATATCAGTAAAAAAAAGCTAGTGGACCTACATGTCCATGTAGGTCAAATAATAACAATTATGGTTGCCGGACTACTCCATAGATGGACTGATTTGGTTCTTTAGCGAACTATGTGATCAGAGGCCGACAGCGAGCTTTTACGACCTACACCGAACTGTCAAAAGTATGGTGCTATACAATATACAACATTATTTTTAGGATATGCGAAACCTGAATATAGTTTGTTCAGAATCAGAATCAGTAACTGAATCGATTCCAATCATTTATACATCGCATCATATTTTTTTTCCCAAAATATTTAAAACTGGTTACAATCTGGATACCACTGACGCTAATTACAACACAGGTCATGGCAGGTTATAGCGGGCATTAGACGCCAGACGCCAGCGCACAGCTGGTTGCGAGAGCAAAACAACCCCTCAGTCGTCCGGACGGCACGGTGACTATGTAGTTGTGCGGATAACCAGGTAACATCAATCTTATAACGTTGTGATTTTCCATGATACGGTTTTGAAATTTTATACATAGATTCTTTACAAAAAAAATCTGGGCACGTGTTTCAGGTTTCGTATATACTAAAAATAAGGTTGTATAGGGTGTATCCTCTTTTCCGCTCGAACGTTTGATATTTAACACGTCCTGTGGTGCTATTCTCTAAGAAAACGCAGCGCTGCCTCAACGACGAACACCCAAATAATATACATTGGATTGTCAACCTAATGTTCTTAAACATTGGATTGTTAATTCAATGTATCATATATGGATGTTCGTCGTTGCGGCAGCGCTGCGTTTTCTTAGAGAATAGCACTACTGGTAAGGCCCCAAAGGCCGTACCACGAGCTCTTAATGCTATCCATTTTACGACCTACACTGAACCGTTAAAGAGATAGAGATATAAGGGTGTATTGTATAGCTCCATCTCTCTTTGTCACACGGACGCCTGACATATTAACACGCCATGATAAGGCTCCAAAGCGTGTCAAGTTTGACTGTGTGTTAATACTACATACATCGTTAAATTTTGGTCGTTTTAATCCCGCAGAGGGTCGATTCGGTACCTGAAATAATATCGATTTGTAGATATAATTAAAAAATAAAGTACTTTTTTTTTAAACTCGAATTAATTTACGCATGTACGAAATTAATTTCTTTAAGTAAATGTCAGCTGAGCGAGGCCAATGAACTGTAGGTAGTTAGTACGCAACAGCCGACAACTATCTACAAGGTCATTGACTCGATTACCTACTTAAAGAAATGAATTTCGTATATGCGTATATTCGAGTTTTTGAAAAAGAGTACTTTATTTTTAAATTTTTTCTTTACAAATCAATAGTATTTCATGTACCGAATCGACCCTCCGCGGCATTAAAACGAATAAACGGGTATAAACACTGATGGACCCTATTATTTTTATAGAAACCGACACTATTGTTTCTTACTAAGCAACCGAATAATTTTGTCCTCTAGCTCGATCAGTCTACTCATGCAGATAGCTCTGCCCTGCGCCTTCCTGTCCGACGGGCCGATCGTGTTGGACCTGAAGGGCGGCACCAACGCCGACATGGCCCCGCAGATAGAGTACATTACCGAGGTCTTCAAGAATACTCTCAAACTCTTCGGGGCTACGTTTGATATGAAAATGCATCGACGGGGGTAAATTTTGTTTCTTTACTTTGTTATGATAGCAATGTTTTACTCAGTTGTAATAATAATGTTATTCTCAATTGTGATAGTATTGTTTTAAGTAATTGTTATACGAGTAGTAATGATTTACTTAGCTGTTATAGCAATGTTGTTCTTAGTTGTGATAGCTATGTTTTACTCTTAATGTGATAACAAAATTTAAAATGTGTTACTTAATTATAATAGTAATGTGTAACTGTATGTGGTACGTTCTTTTTTTTACCGATAATAGCTTGTTCCTCTAAAAATAATATAGTAGATAATTTAAATTCTACAAAATTGTTACTAGCGTTGTAATTAGATTTACGCTTGATTTTTTTTTAAAGTTTCTCAACGATTAGTAGAATACGTCCTATATTCAAGGGTTTTAAATTGAGATTGGTTTGAACTACTACTTATTTTTTTTACTTTTTTAATAGTACTTATCATTTTGAGATCAAGTCTTTAGTTATAAAGTTGATATTTGTTTAATTGATAACCTCATTTTAGCTACTACCCCAAGGGTGGCGGTTTCGTAACAGTGGACTGCATGCCTGTGTATAAGTTCAATGCAGTCAAGATCATGGAGCGAGGGTACGTCAGCAAGATCGTCGGCTGGAGCTTCGTAGCCGGCACCTTGCCTATGCGGGTATGTGAATGTGAACCTTATATTAGTTCCGGTAGGTTTAAACTTGGATGCACGCTGCCTATGCGGGTAGGTGGCAAGGTGATGTGTAAGGTAATATGAGCACTATGCCAGTGTGGGTGAGTCTAAACTTGGGTGTTTCGTGATGGATGCATGAGTACAAGTTCCACGCGGCCAAGATCATGGCTGGCACGCTGCCTATGTGTTACGTGAATTTAAACCTTATGTCTGTGCTCGTGAGTTTGGAAGAGCGCGTGACTAAAATGGCCGTTAGCGGCACGGGCCGATCTCCTAGGTAACATAGGTGCATTGCTTGCTGAGGTCAACCGGTGGATGGGTGACTATCTTAAACTTAATGCCGTTGGTTCTACTGTCATTGCGATTAGGTGAATTTGAGCCTTTTGTGTGTGCTAGTGAGTTTAAATTAGCATGGCTGTGTCAGCTGGATTCTTGGTTGGAGTTTCGTCGCAGGCACTCTGCCTATGCCTCAGAAATGTATGGAATGTCGCTGTACAGAGAAAAGAAAACAGTTTTTGAGTTTGGATAGATAATATTATACTATGTGTAAGGGAATTTGAATCTTATAACTGTGAGGGTCAACTTTATATTTGGTTGTCACCACTGATAAGTAACGAATTTAACTGACAAAAGATATAAAAAAGTGATAATAATTTTATTGTATAAATCTGAGATGTTTATAATTTATCGGAAAATTAATCTCAATTCCATACAGCACAAAGCTCAAATTAAAAAATCAAGCTAAGTAAAGTATTATAGTTATTTCCTTCTCTGTACTAATGATAACCCCTGCAGCTGGCGACTCAGATGTCCGACGGCTTCAAGGACAGCATAAAGGATCTGCACCACCGCACCGACATCACGGTGCTCAAGGAAGACCCCAACATCGCACCCAACAACTGCAGTGGTATCATGTAAGTATAATCTTCAGCATACAAGTTGAACCATCATGGCGATCGACCTTGAATGCGCAGTAACTGATTTTCGTGTCTCGATCGAAGTGGGGGGCTGCGTGTAACCATAGCAACGGGTTCAACTTATTTGCCATGTACTATACGATGTTTCTTCGTGTGATCGCATCAGGAATGAACATTTCCGCAGGAGAACCAAGGTCGCCGACATAGCCTGAAGATACGCCAAACTAAAGCGTCAGTGGGCAGAGGGCGCATTGCTCTTAGAATGGATGGTCGATGGGGCTGACATGTTTTAGAGTGGTGACCACGTACCGGTAGATGTAGCGTTCCCGCAATTCCATTCCATAGCGTTCACACCAGGTCATCGGCCCTGGATCTATATGACCTGGTCAGAATTGCGGGAATGCAATGGATGCGAGTCGCTCAGGACCGTTCGTTGTGGCGAGACTCGAGGGAGGCCTATGTTTATTAGTGGACGTCCTGAAATGATGATGATGAGGACTGTTTTTGTTACACAGCGCCTTACGCTTCAACTTAAATGCGTTTGCGAAGCGATCTGATGTGGTTTACGTGAAATGAACGCGACGTAACGGCATGGTCCTACGTGCTCGCGTACTGGTCCCTTTAACCGCTATTTATATAAAAATAGCACTGTGCCCGCGTTTTCGTTCACGAGAAAGTTTCCAGAACAACTGCGGTATTCCATCAGATTATAATTTGGGTGTCTTCAAGGCTAGAGCGAATAGGCTCTTAATAAACTAGTGTGCCTCACCATCAACTATGACGTCACTGCTTACCATCAGGTGGGATCGCAGTCAAGTCAATATCAAATAATAAAAAAAACTTCAACATCCCTTTGGGTGCCTTCAAGTCAAACGCAAAGACACTTTGCGACTAATTTTAAGGCGCCCAAAGTGATGTTAAAGTTAAAAAATAAAACTTATTTTGAGGGTAGTTCTAATAAACTAATAATGACAATATTTTTCATTAGATTTTGTGCCTAGTTTCAAGTTTATTGACTCAAAAAATAAGAATCCTCCATACAATCTTTGACATCCCCTGACTGTTGGGGGTTAGTTCCGAAAATAAATGAAAACCTGAACATAAAAGGTCAACCAAATATTTCTGATAACCAATATTTAGGTATCTACTTCTAATTAATTATTATTTTTTTCCTAGTAATTTGGCGTTGTTGGAATCAGCAGGTAAAATTGACAATTTAATAGCAACATTGTAATATTAAAACTGGCTTTATTATGAACACAACTTTTTAATTTATTTTGGTAAGCAGTAATCGCCACGACAATGAATCACGCCTGCATTCCTGTGTATGTTGAAAGCACCGGTTGTTTCATGATCTAGATCAATGTAGTAACTGTGTTTGTCCTGTCCAAATAAAAGCTTTAAAAACTATAATAAAATTACGCCTGTAAGTCACTTAACTACCATTTAAAACACATCGTTGGAGTGAGCACGTGTAATATCAGCCCCCCTAGCCTCCGATTCCTTGGTTCTGACCACGTGACTGAGCGTTGAGATGACGTCAGAACTAAGGAATTGGAGGCGTGGCCAACTCGAGGCGTTCGACGCAAGAGTATCAAAACGAAACAATCGTAACTAGGGTAGGCCTGCTGTTATGACAACTGTTTTTAGAAAAAGATCGCTTTTTCGTTTTATTACAAAAATAAACACGAAACAATATCGAAATGTTTAAGATATGCACGTCTTTAAGTGCCAAGTACGTGATATTTTTAGTTGCCAGTTGAAGATGTTTGGCGTAGATGTGCTCGAGTGCAGCAATCAAAGTTGACGGTTGCACGCGTTTGTTTCGCGTCGGAGTCTGCATTCTGCACTTAGTCCTATGCGGACCATTGTGTGCGGGGCTTGGCGGCCATCCTTTGGCGGTCTTATTTTATCCAGCCAAGCATGCTCTGCATAAGGAACTGTATGTGATACCTATTGCGTGGAGGTGTGCAGTGTCCGGAGATGGTCTCCGCCACCAGACGCCGGCTGCCTCTGTCCAGTCACATGGTAAGAGTTGAGTGGGGTTTTGGTAAAGTGTGACATGGCCTCCTTGGCTGCCTACATCCTGGCATCGAGAACCACCAGCGCTCCGCTTATGTGTGGGTTTTTTACATGTAGCTAACCATGCAGTTGACCAAAGGGGAACAGCACTGGGTTCGGGGCCAACCACCATCTCAACGAGATAGATAGGGTCAATATGCTACGTATTTTTTTTAGAACCACGCTTCGAATCTGTGTCTTACCTTTTAGTGTATGGGTCTCGTATCGACAGTCCGCTGTAATTGTTAAGTCGCATATTATTATAGGAGAACCAAGATCTACGACAATGCCCGAAGAATCACCAAACTTAAGTGGCAGTGGCCAGGACGCATTGTTCGTAGAACAGATGGTCCCTGGAGCCGAAAAGTTCTAGAGTGGTGACCACGCACCGGATGACGCAGCGTTGGCCTCCCACAAGGTGGACCGTTAACCCGGTGAGAGTCGCGGAGCTACAAAGGATGCGTGACGCACAAGACCGTTCGTTGTGGGGACACTTGAGCGAGGCCTATGTCCAGCTGTGGACGTCTTTCGGCTGAAATGATGTTGTTGATGATGATGATATAATGTAATTTAGTGCGATCTGCGAGATGACGTCGGGCTGCCGGCTGGGCACGGACGGGCTGGGCAAGCGCGGCGCCGACCCGCTGGAAGTGGGGCGCTCCGCCGGCGCCGCGCTGCGCGCCGACATCCTCACCGGCTGCTGCCTCGACACCCACCTGCAGGTACGCCCTACTACACTTGCAACACGTGACATATAAGTTGAACCAAAATGGCGATCGACCTTCAATGCGCAGTAGCAGATTTTCGGGTCTCAATCGAAGTGCGGCACAGTGGGGGCTGCGCGTAACCATAGCAGCGACGGTCATTTTAGTTCAACTTATTTAGCGCGTACTATACATTTCTCCAGGTACGGCACGGCGGTTTTTACCAACGAATATCAGACAAAAAATAAAGTTTTCTTCGTGTAGATGAAAACAGAAAGTTGTTTTGAAATGATAAAAAGTTAAAAAATACATAAACTAAAATCCGATTCGTAACTATAATAATGCTTGTATATCGACTCGTTCTTGGAATATTAAAGGCGCTTTCGTGCTTGAGTAAGGTTGAAACCCTCGCTTTACTTAGTATTATGACATGAGAACTGCGTTAGTGCAGTCAGGATTTAATATAGCGCCTAGCGTGCGAATTATCAACGAAATCCCCAAATTTTTCATAATAGTTGTAAAAATACCTATAGTGATAGTTTGGTTATTATTGATTGTTTTCTGCAAAGAGATTTAAAGAGATAGGTACTATAGAGCGGCTATCAGAAGAAATGTCTTAGAAAAACTGTCATCCTATGCCTCAGTGACGCCATCTAGCTTTGAATAGCTAACGCGCGAATTAAATTTGTCAAAATTTATATTTATTTAACTATCAGGTGGCCAGGGGCCTTATCATGATAATGATAAAATATCAGTCGTACGAGCGAAAAGGAGCGATGGCGCTATACACCCTATAAAGCTCCATTCCTTTAACAGTATGCTTTAGGTTAAATGGATCAGCTTGTGGTAGAGCTACAGTGTGTGTTAGGTAAGGTTAAGCTTTTCAGCAATAGATGGCGTTATCACCAAATCTTTAAAGCATCCTGAAGGTGTTAGTAGACAAGTTCGACGCACCGTGGTTGTCTCACGCTATGGCGGTGCTGGTGAAAAACCCTAATTTATTTATTTTTCTGTGTGTCAAATGTTTTGGTTACTAACATAGTTTTTAAGAATTCTGTTACTGACATTAATAAACAACAATTATTATTATTATTTAAATTTTCTAGAACTATTTGCGAAAATTATTGAATTTTAATTAACTACTGAGTAAATACGAAAAAGATTTACGAAAATAAACTAGGTCCACTCGTTTTGCCATAACGCGATTTACAATGGCATAATACGCAAAAATATTTTATTTTGGTGCATAAAGCTGACACAAGCGCGACTTCACAAGACCCGGGTGACACACTAGACTGAGCGACTTACTACTCCTAGGTAACAACTATGGGATCACGACTTTGTTCGCTATGTCCTGTCTATTGGTAGTATATATTTAATGTCTTTGGTTTTCTGTAATAGGATCAAGTGATAATCTACATGGCGCTGGCAGAAGGCCAGTCTTCTGTCTGCGTGGGCGACATCACCATGCACACCAAAACTACGATCTACATCTGTGAGCTCATCGCCAGGGTACGTTGCTCATTTCCTATAGAAATTCAACGGTTAAAAAGTTAGTCCCTAAATATGGTTTTAGAATTGAAGAATTTAAAAAGTTGATTCTTTTTCATTTTAACATTTAGAAAAATAAAAAATAATAATAATATAATATTAAGAGATTAATTATTTAACTAACTATTGATACTAAACCTAAGAGCAATGGTGACCGTGTGCTAATGGCCCCGACTTACAAGTTGTAGGTCGCGGGTTCAAACTCAGCCAGGCCCATTACTTTGTGTAATTTATTTCATCACTACTACTCTCAAAACGGTGAAGGAAAACATCGTGAGGAAACCAACGCGTCCTAGAATCGCGAAAAAAAATATGCTGGTCAGTACATTTGTGTTAGCCTAACTGGTCAAAATGTACTGAACTGACTGATTTTTTATCATGACTACAATCACGTGTCTAAGTATCGTTCACTAATTACCAGTCACCCTATATACATTGTTTTGTAATGGGAAATCATCAAACTAACTTCTCCCGCTCTGGGTGGAGCGAGGGAGAGTAACACTTTGATTGACAACAACCCACCTGTGCGTTTTCAGTAGCCCATTGCGTTGCAGCGCCACGTTACCTTTTTCGAACCAGATGGCTCCGCATAATTCAGCGTGGCTCGATCCATTCAAGAGAGCTTTTAGTAGCAGTAATATCTCGTAACTAATATTTTCTTCCAATCGCAGGTGAAATTTGAGATAGTGGAAGATGGATGTAAGAACATTGTGTCATGCACGGGCCTGGGGGTGCTGAACCGTCATCACCCGCTGCACGGCGTGGACGCTCCTCCGGCACACTTCTAAACGACGCATCGCAATGACCCGCCATTTTGCATGACTACCTACATAATGGAATGATCAATCTACAGTTTCTAGCGAACGATTCGCGTCAAAAGTGGTCGATGGGCCATCATAGACACGCATCCTGCGTTCGTTTGTACCAAACACATATACGAATATGTGTTTACAACTTTAATAACGACAAATAAGATTTTAAGAGCCATTCTGATATAGACTTAATTCTGTATCAACATAAAGTTGATATTTGTTTACCGATTAGAAAAAAATAATTATAGAATAAATAAAACGAGATAGTTATGGAATAAATCTCGCCGACCCACACGAGGTCTGAACATATATGTGTCCATGTATGGTAGCCTCAACTCATGAGCCTCATGTATGTAACGATATGGCTCTATGTGTTAGAGGCACGCAAATGAAATATTGACCCCTTATGTGCCAGAAGAGGTAAATTATTTTATAAATTAAATTAAATATTCTTCAGTAGATCAAATATATTGAACGTATTTTGAAGCATGGATGCCGTAGCTTCAATAATGATAAGAGGAATGGCAGTCATAAAGTTAGATTAAAGAGGAGAGGCAATGGACTGACGTTTGAGAAACACCAGTAGTGATTATCTACGTCCAAAGTGAAGGCAACATCTGGAAGCTTGGTGAAGGAGGAACAAGAATGAATTAATGTTTTTATGGAAGTATAATACGCGAAATATAAGTTGAGCCGAAATCGACCTTGAATGCGCAGTAAGATTTTCGGGTCTCAATCGAGGTGGGGGCTGCGCGTAACCATAGCAACGGCGTCAACTTATTTGCTGCGTACTATAAGCGGTGTTGAGTATGGCTGGACTGCCATGGAGAGCAGGAGTGGTTTTCCTAAGCCGCGGCCACACACCGCGCTTGCCCCGACGTGCGGACGCGGCTTTACAATCATGTGCAATTCCCGTGTGATAAAAACTTATACGCATTTATATCTAACGATGGACCATAACGCTTGTAATAGCGGTTATTTATAATAACTTATAATGAAACATAGTCTACTATACATACAGACTACTGTGAATTTATCATTGTGATGTTTTTAACTCTATTCGCCTCCCGTTTTATAAACAAAACGGTACGAGTTCAAAACTGTGTAATATGTATGACTACTTCATTACAGGAATACTAAATGTCTGATTAACGTTTTTTATTATGAATGTTGTAAGCTTTAACGTGTATTACGTGATAATGATAATATTCTAAAATAATACCTGTTTTTTTGTGCATTGGGAACGAATCGGAACAGCATTATAATGTGGGCCGGTAACTGCACTTCCCGACATATCGTCGACAATTTCAAGTTATATAGTTGGTTGATACCGTCTCAAACGTGCAACTACCGAGTAACAGTTACTCTAGAAATAATATGAACTTATTCTATAGATGATAATCAATTATTAATAAATGTTAATAAAATATTGGTGTGTTGTTTATTTCTAGTTTAGCAGCCTCCGTTTTATTTTGATCTACTAGGGAAAACAAACAATTGTACAGTTTTTTTTTAAATCTTTATTTATAGAGCTTGTTCGCTGGTGCGAATAAGAGACTGTAGATAAACATAATTATGAAATAAAATTAGTTAGTTTAAAAAAAAATAACTAGGTCCTGGGTCAGTTTATGTTACCTTCCATCCAAGGTAAATGTATTGGTCCAGTATAAAACGCAAGGAGCTATGAATTTGGCCAGTTTAAGCATATTCCAAAGTACTCTGTTTTGGCTAGTATGGCGACTCTTCCAACTTCGTTTACGAACGTGCGGCCAAGGCGAAATTAAAAAAAAAAAATACCAAGATTTAAAGAAAATACATTTCATTTCATTCCATTTTCAAAATTCGAATACCAGCGAATAATTTTTGAATGTCCTTAGCTAAGGCACAATGAATGTGTTCCTTGCATGTTTTTGTGCATGTAGGTGGGATGTCCATCATGTAGGTAGGTATCGGTGGCGCAGCGCCGTGCGTCTGAAGATTCGATGATAGAACGGTCTTGTCAACTAGTGGGTAACGACAAACAAATTATTTGGCATGCTGTCCGAGTCACTTGGAGGTTACGGTAGGTATCTAATGGATGGATGGTTACCTTACCTTGATGATAGGCGTGCGCTGCATTATTACTGCAACGTCCAAAAAACGAAATATATATTTTTAAATGTTGACTAGTGCTTGACTGCGATTACTACCTCATGGTAAGCAGTGATGCAAGCAGATTCCATGCCTTTGGGGCCGTTTAAGTATGACATAAGCCATTTTTTTTAGTACCCCCCATACTTACGTAAGCATTGGTATAAATGAGTTCTGGATGCATTATTAATTTATGACCACTTTTATGTCTAGAAATTAGGAATAGGCTTGAAATAGAAGAACAAAACCAAGTTCATTTAAAATTTTGGCATATTAATTTAAACTAACTGTCCTCAGCCCATGAAACACGAATCCATGACTAAGCTGCTTAATGATGTCTGCTCACTTTCATGTGATTTTGGAACATCGACATCGTTCTCCTAAAAAATTAAAAATATATACTGCCATCCATCTACAAAGTCATCAAAAATAAGCAAAGAAAAATCCCCACCACTCCGTAGTAAGTTACGTAATACTTGAATGGTCTTTTCAAATACGAGTGTGTAGGATCTTTGGATAAGAGAAAATAAAACCCAGTCGACCGATCTGATCTTTTTATTAACAGTTCAGTGTTCCACATTACCATCAATTACATAATATAGTTACATTCAAAATGTTCACTAACTATTCACACGTCTTGAAGAGATACTATTGACAAACCAATTGATTCTCTTCATTGAAGGGGTAGCTCGGATTGTGTCGTCTATTTACTAAAACATGTTGTGTATTGAAAAAATGTCCTATAAATATATATTATTATTGTATATTACTTAATATTATATGCTAAAAATTTACTTGAAAAATCACGATTATTGTTATTATATGGTCCACGAAAGGTTTCCGTGGAATGTAATCTAAAAAATGCAAAAATCTATGTATTTATTATGCATATTACTAAGAATCGTAACTATTATTTTGCGCTTCGTGACAAGAGAGCCTTGAATGCGGTCGCTTCAACCAAGGAAATGATCTAGAACGATATGTACAACAATGTCATTAGCGAAGAAAAATTGTCCTACTCATGATTATTAAGAAAACAGATAATTTTGCGACCCACTACCCCTGCCGTCGGAAACCCTTTGAAAGGTATAAAAAGTTTCAAAATTCCTGAAGATTCGTGCCTTTAGGTTCGTTACATTGTTGTAAAACAATAAAATTACTAGTTTTGGGCACTCCCCAATATAAATAGACACATACCTACGACACAAATAACAGAGTGTTTGTTAATAATAAATACCTATTTCCATGTTCTTCAAATTAGTTTCAATTTTGTAAAAAGGAAACAACCAAAGGCGAAAGTAAAAAATAGCTTCATACCACGTTTATATTATATATTTATTGTACTTAACATAACTATGTTTAGAAAAAATAAAATGTTCAGCGAATACTTTGCGTCGGTAACTTTTGAAACAACAGGTCTAGGTGTTAACAAAAAATAAACTTACATATAAAATGATTTTCCATAAAAAAATACCTTAACGAAAAATTGTATAAAATTATTTTATTCAACATAAAAATATAGAAATAAATTTTGTCGTAGTGTTGCTATAATTTAAACAATTTATAATTATATTTCACATCCATCTTATTACAGCTAAAGGTTCGAACACAGAGGGACGATGAGGTCAGGCGGCAGCTGGAATGTTCGCGGTGCTAATACCTTAACTAGGTCATGACGCCCACCAATCTAACTTTTAAAACACTTAACCAAAAATTGTTTTTGTTCTTCACCTAATTTTGTCCAAATAAACTTGAGAATGTTGAGTACTTACTATATAAATGCATTATACTTGGAAGCTTAATAAAAATTTCTTCAAACACCCTTCTTAACCATTCAAATTTAAAGATTTGTGACTCACTAGTGAACTAGTTTTAAATCAGTCGACCTGACATCATCGTCTGTACATTGTAGATACGTGTTCGGTAGAATCTAAACATTACTACCGAACGAAACACCGATGGAAGATACGACGGAAGTCTAAATTAAATTACCCTTTTTTTACAATAGCAACATTTACGTACATTTTTATACAGGAACATCACAGATGCAGGACCGCTTACAAACCGTGCTGTTTTGAAAAAGAGAGGTTATAAAATTGAGCAAAAAATTTGATTATAAATGCTTAGAAGGTAAGAGAGAAATAGGCGTAATTTCACTTTCGAGACTGATGTAAATTTTTTTTTTTTACAATTTACTAACAGAAATTCTGAAAATAAATCGATAGCAATTTTAAACAGTGAACTTTAGCTGAAATGTAAGAAAAGATCTGTAAAACACAGCCAAGGGGATTACAGCAGGGTTCAAAGCGGTCGACAGTCAAACGTGGTCACAGTTGGCCAGTAGTGTCATGTGACGTCACAAGCCAGGCCCGCCGCGCGATAAACATGAATGTACTAAACGGTACCAGTGTGCTGTAGTTTGTGCTCTGGACGTTGGAGTTGCGAGCCTATTCAGTCTTTTTTGACTTGCTCGTGTCTTCTGCTGGGGTCTCGACTATTGTGGGCTGGTCTTCGTAGCTGGAGATATAATATTTATTAATTATTGAAAGATAATCGGGACAGATTCGTCACGCAATGGGGTTCAGAAGTCGGTAGTCAGTTCGGGTGTGGCCTAGGAAACACTGTGATGAAGATGCATTTACGGTGGATTGGTAAAAGTAGATGAAAGGTTATGGGGGCAATCGATGATATAGGTTGATAAAAAAAGACGTATGGTTGTGTCAACAGGGCGAGGTTAGGTGTAAAGCTTGTCTTGATACAATTATCGCACTCGATTTTGAGCTTTTGTCTTCGATAAGGAAAAGGTGGAACATTCCTCCGTTCGAAACGGAAAGGGAGAATCTTCCGCTCAGGGAACCAAGAACTCTATACGCGATCCATTTTACGACCTAAACTGAACTAGGATGGAGCATATAAAAAAGGGTCTTTCAACAAGGACGGGTCGATTTTGAAATTAAATAAAACAAGCTGTATGTGAGATATTAAAGAAACTATTTTTTTATTTGAAAGGCCCATTTATGCCATTATTTATGAAATATGTCATTGGTCCGTACTTCTTCGAAAAGGATTATGGCGAGGCCATTACTGTCCAGTGGTGCTATTCTCTAAGAAAACGCAGCGCTGTGGCAACGACGAACATCCAAATAGGATACATTGAATTAACAATCCAATGTTTAGGTTTAGGTACCTTAGATTGACAATCCAATGTATCCTATTTGGGTGTTCGTCGTTGAAGCAGCGCTGCGTTTTCTTAGAGAATAGCACCACAGGTAAGTGTCCCCAGTCGTGTGTAACGTCTGGTAGGCTGCTGTACATTGTTTGCTGTAAATTTGATGACTTTTATTTATTTCCACAACTATCACAACGCTATGTAATCCCAAACTAAGCAGAGCTTATGCTATGAGTACTAGACAACTCATTGACGTAGTTATATATTCTAAATAAATACATGTTATAGATAAATAATACTCAGACACAGAACAAATTATTGTGCTCATCACACAAACATTTGTTCTGGGCGGGAATTGTACACACGACCTCCGGTATTTCAGTCAAAGCCACTAGCCAATAGAGCAACAGGCCAGGCAGATTGAGAGGAGTCTGATGCTATCGGGAGGTCCGTATACTCACTTGAAGAGCGCGTTGATGTCGCCGCGCAGCAGCGCGAGGGACAGCGGCGTGGCGAGGCACGCCGGCACCAGGTACAGCAGCGCCGGCTGCGCGTGCTTGAACATGTGCATCACGAAGATGGTGGCCAGCAGACCCACTACGTACGCCGTGAAAGTTGCCCTGAACACACATGTTATCTTGCTATTAGGACGATTGTATAAAATATAACACACAATGATCATCTTGTTAGTAGGATTGTATAAAATTGAACACAGTGGTCATTTTTTTCTTTTTGTTATTAAAAAAAAAAATTATGTATTCTTTTTGTGTTATTTCCGCAGACGAATTTTTCTTAAGATCTCTCTTCTTTTATCTTAGATTGTCCTACCGGGGAAAACGAATATGTAAAAAAAATAATATCACACTGTAAAGAAAGAAAGAACTAGGCCAGACGAATGAGAGACCCTCTCGGTTTCAAAGAATCACCCTAGCAGCAACTAGTAAAATAATAATTATTATTATTAACAATGTTACCTGAAGTAAAACTCGCTGTTACGCTTGAGGCTCTTGTCGAAGCGCAGCAGCAAGGCGATGAAGATACCGGGCACTACGATGTCTCCCAGGCCCAACATGGCAAAATTGCTGGCGTCCAGACCATTGATTAGCAGGTCTTGCGGGAATACCACTGTGGACAAAGACTTATGTTACTGAAGTGACATAGTTGAAGATAATATAGACAGCACAGTGGGTGAATATTGTGAATAATCGGTGGCTACGCTGCGTATCGCGAGTTTGATTCCTTGCAACTAATATTTGTACGGTAGATAGGTCGGGGTTCGGGTGTCTTCTTGTTTATTTATTAATTTATTCATGTAACAATTTGCATTGTGTTTGAATTGTGTAAGTATGTGAGTTTACATGTTTGTGAATGCACCCTCGAAACGAGTAATTCCAAGCGAAGAATAAAACAGAGATGGCAATGGGAGTGCTATCACATTGCGGGGTAGGAATGTAGGATAAAGTGAAATGATAAGTTGTACTTATGGCATTAAAATAGCAGTTTCTATAAAGTATCACTCATACATTCATAAAAATCTCCAAACTATTTAGCGCCTAATAATAATAAACATAGGTACTATGTCAAACCATCATTTATAATCATCTTCTCATTCTTCGGATATAGTAGTGATCAAAAATTGGCACTTATTACAGAAAGTAACAGTACTTACTATTTTATCTAACATGTTATTGACATATTTTGTATTATTATTTAATTTGATTTGTAGTAGATACGTATCGTCCTTATGTTACGTACCTACTTAACAGTATCTAATATATTAGACTTTTTTTAAGTTTAAGTTTATTGCGTTAATTTGTAACACTTTTCCTTACCGCAGCTGTGGTTCATGTGTAAACAAGTGGTTTAACAATTTTCAAGATCTTATAAAACACATACAATTTTGCAATAAAGGATTGAATTTTAGGTATTTTTGTTTCGTTATGAGGATGTTTTTAAAGCTACCTTTCATAATGTTTCCTTTAGAAAACAACCCTTGCCAACAATTAGCAAAAATAACAATAAAGTTCTAAATTAAATCGACGAGACAAAGGGTGTTTTCCCTGCGAGTTACCGATGACGTTCGTCCTATCTATTATTATTATTATTTGCTGAGTTTCTTTTCATCGACTTCCAAAGTTTCCCCTTCGTACGGAAACCTGTAAAACTCGTCGAGAAGAACATTCACGCAACAAAACTAAAAATTGCTATTGTAGGTACTTACCAGTAGCAAATAAGAAAAGTTTGTATAAAGGAAGCCAACCTTCGTCTCGTTAGCATGTTCGATGGCAAAAATTGTATATTTTCTTAATTAGATCTTTTGCCTGGCCCGGTGTAATGAGCACAATCATTGTTCTGTGTCTGGGTGTAATTTATCTATAATATGTATGTATTTAGAAATATACACCGTTAAATTTTAGTCGTTTTAATCCAGCGGAGGGTCGATTATGAAACACTATCGATTTGTAAAGAGAAAATTAAAAAGTAATGTACTTTTTTTTCAAACTCGCATTAATTTACGAATGTACGAAATTAATTTCTTCAAGTAAACGTCAGCTGAGCGAGGCCAATGAACTGTATGTAGTTAGTACGCAACGACCGACAACTACCTACAAGGTCATTGACTCGTTTACTTAAAGAAATTTATTTCGTACATGCGTATATTAACTCAAGTTTTAGAAAAAAAACTACTTTATTTTTTAATTTTATTTTTACAAATCAATAGTGTTTCATACACCGAATCAACTGTTATGTCGGTATTCGGTTATCAAATGTATGAGGGTAGGTTACAAAGTCTAATAAACCAGTCGTTACCGGATCTCTGCCTTTCATTGACGTATACATTACATTGGCGCAGCCGGTCTAGAAAGTTCGGTATTGTTCGGTGCTCATACGAAATATTAGCGTTAACCATAATGCCGATCGGAAAGATTGAACCATTTAATATTGAAAACCAAAACTGGGACAGTTACATACGTCGAGTGAATCAGTTTGTGTTGTTGAACAGTATTAGTGAAAATCTAAAAGTAGCTACGCTTTTGACATTAGTTGGTCCCGAGTGCTATAATCTCATATGTGATTTGTGTTCACCCGCGGAACCGGAGTTAAAGCAGTTCGATGAATTGGTTACACTCGTCAGAAACCATTTGGAACCGGAGAGATCCGAAATAGCGGAGCGACATATTTTTCGGCAGCGGACGCAACAGCAGGGAGAAAGCATTCGCGTGTACCTACATGGTTTAAAACACCTGGCTAAAACCTGCAATTTCGGTAGTTCGCTAGAAGAAAATCTTCGCGATCAATTCGTGTCGGGTTTATTCAGCGAAGACATGCGGTCAAGATTGTTTGCCGAAAAGAATATTAACTACAAAAGGGCTGTGGAGTTAGCCACGGCGCTCGAGGCAGCTGAGCGGCATGCGAGCACGGCGTGCACATCGGGCAGCGCGAGCGGTGTCGGTGGCGGCGCAGCGGCGGCGGCGGCCAGCGACGACGGCCTACATCGTTTCGGCGGCGGCGGAGCGGGCGCGCGGCCCGGCGGCGGCGGCGCGAGCGCGGGCTCGGCGCCCCACAAGTCGCAGCAGCGCGAGCGTCGTCTTTGCGCGCGTTGCGGTAAGACCGGCCATGTAGCCGGCAAGTGTCGTTTCAAAAATTATACATGTGATGCCTGCGGCCAGAAGGGTCATTTGAAGGTTATGTGTCAAGGTAAAGGTGAATCTAAGAGTGCTAAGGAAGGCAAAGGTCAGTACTTTTTAAATTATTCGGACTCAGATGATGACTGTAATTTTTTTAACTTGGTTACAAGTAATGACGGTGACGGACCGTACTATGCGAATTTAATTGTAGAAAAGGTTTCGTGTAAATTTGAAATTGACACAGGCAGTAAAATATCAGCTATTTCGAAGCAATTTTATGATAAAAATTTTAAACATGTACCAATTCATACAAAATTGTTATGTTTGAGGTCATATACGGGCGACGTTATCGAGACAATTGGTTATATTGTGGTAAATGTTGTTTGTGGTTCCAAATCTGCGATGCTTCAGTTATTTATTATTGAAAACGGCGGTCCACCTTTAATGGGCCGAGCGTGGATTAAACAATTAAAAATAGGAATAGTTGAATGTCACAACATAAACGACTCAGACAGTGTAGCAAAAACTTTGAGGGACGAATTCCCCGATGTATTTGCAGAAGGGTTAGGCACATTCAGGTCTCGTGTGACACTACACCTCAAGGATGAAACCCCCGTGTTTGTGAAGGCGCGCCCGCTACCGCTCGCGTTGCGGTCGCGAGTCGAGAGCGAACTGAAGCGATTAGAACATGAAGGAGTTATTTACAAAGTTGAAAGATCTGATTATGGTACGCCTATTGTACCAGTTATCAAGTCAAATGGCTCCATTAGAATATGTGGAGATTATAAAATAACGATTAATCCGATTATTAAAGACTTTCATTATCCTTTGCCGCGGATTGAAGAACTTTTTGCAACCTTGGGGGGTGGTGAGCAGTACACGAAACTTGATTTATCAAATGCATTCCAACAATGTTTATTAGATAGTAAATCACAGCCACTTACAGCAATTACCACTCATGTCGGGACGTTCATTTATAAAAGAGTGCCTTTTGGTATAAAATGTATTCCTGAAAATTTTCAAAAAATAATGGAGGAAACATTGAGTGGTTTACCTTCAACAGCTGTATTTGCAGATGACATATGTATAACTGGAAAAGATAGGGCAACTCATCTAGCAAACTTGAGGGCTGTGTTACAAAGATTAAAACAAAACGGATTAAGAATCAATTTCAGTAAATGTCAATTTTTTAAAGATAGTGTAACGTATTTAGGTTATAAAATTGACAAGTTTGGTTTGCATACGGATTCTAAGAAAATCGAAGCTATTGAGGCAGCGCCCTCGCCCACTAATGTAACTCAATTAAAGAGTTTTATGGGCCTTGTTAATTTTTATTCAAAATTTTGTTCAAATATAAGTGATATAATGAAACCGTTGTACAACTTACTAAAAAAAAATGTAAAATGGCAATGGAATGATGAGTGTGAGCGTGCTTTTTGTCGCATTAAGAAAGTGTTGAGTAGCGCACCCGTGTTAGCTCACTATGATCCTACGTTGCCGTTGGTGTTGTCAGTGGACAGCAGCGCATATGGACTGGGCGCCGTGCTCGCGCAGCGGTACGCAGACGGCAGCGAGCGGCCCGTGTGCTGTGCGTCGCGGACACTTAACGCAGCTGAGCAAAATTATTCGCAACTGGACAAAGAGGCACTCGCAATTGTGTTCGGCGTACGAAAGCATCACCAGTACTTGTACGGACGACAATTTATATTACGTAGTGATCATCGGCCATTGAGTTATATCTTTGGGAAGAATAAAGGGATACCCATGACAGCTGCATGTAGACTACAGCGTTATGCTGTTCAGTTGGCTGCTTACAATTTTAAAATAGAATTTGTAAAATCGGTGCAAAACTGTCATGCCGATGCACTTTCTCGTCTTCCATTGAATTCTGCAAGAAGTAGAATCAAAGGTGAGGACAGTGACAGTAGCTATCTCAATTATGTGCAGGAAAATTTTCCACTTAGTTTTAAAGATATTAAAATTGAGACGGCAAAAGATTCATTATTAAGTAAAATATACGGATACGTGATGTTCGGGTGGCCATCAACTTGTAAAAGTGAAACAGAAAAAGCGTATTTTAATCGCAAAGAGAGTATTTGTGTAGATCAGGGTTGTCTTGTCTGGGGTTATCGGATAATAGTTCCAAAATCATTACGAATGATAGTATTAAAGGAAATTCATGATGGTCACCCAGGCATAGTAAAAATGAAGCAAATAGCTCGCAATTATGTTTGGTGGGAGACATTGGACGCCGATATCGAGCAAACAGTGAAGGAGTGCGTCGCATGTCGGTCGCAGCGCGCGGCGCCCGCCCCTGCTCCCCTGCACTCGTGGCCGTGGCCGGAGGAACCATGGGCTCGGCTGAATTTAGATTTTTTAGGGCCATTTAATAATAAGTATTATTTAGTTATTGTCGATGCCCATACTAAGTGGATCGAAGTTGAGAATGTTTCCGGAACTTCCGCTGCGGTTGTTATAAATTGTTTACGTAAAATTTTTGCGCGTTTTGGCTTACCTAAAAGAATCGTAAGCGACAATGGACCCCCTTTTTCCTCAGCAGAATTTAAAAAATATTTAGATATTAATGGCATTCGTCACACTTTAGTGGCTCCATATCACCCTTCGAGCAATGGAGCGGCTGAAAATGCCGTGAAACTAGTAAAAACGGCGTTAAAAAAGGCCAAAGTCAATAATGAAAACTTAGATACGGCTCTCAGTAGATTCCTGTTCTCGTATAGGAACAATGAACATAGTACTACTGGTCGCGAGCCAGCTATGCTTATGTTCGGGCGACGGTTGCGTGGTAGGCTCGACCTGCTGCGGCCCGATATGCGCGAGCTGGTACGACAGCGGCAGGAGGCTAGCGAGCGGCGACGGGACACCACTCTGCGGGTGGCCGAGCCCCAAGACCCCGTGCTGCTACGGAACTATGCTAAAAAAGGGGAAAAGTGGATAGAAGGGACTGTAATGCGTCGAGAAAGTCCAGTTACTTATACAGTAAAATCACCGGACGGACGTGTACACAAGAGACATATTGATCAATTGTTGACAACTAAACATCCAAAGTCAAGGTTTTCGTTATCAAAGGTACAAGAGGAAGCAGGTCAGCAAGCATTACCGGAGGCTGTAGTGGCGCCTGACCCTGATCAGGACGAGCAAGTTGCAGAGGATTGGCAACTGGCAGAGGAGTCACCTCCTTCGAAAACTGTAACTGAAAAATGTGATGATCCATTGGCAACACCGAGGAATCGTGTCTATAGGAAGGCAGCGTTACGGTGCATTGACAAATTGAAACTAAAGTAAAAATAATATTTGTCTTTATTTTCATACATCACACTCATCATTGCACTGTTACCTATAATATATATATATAAGTATATTGCTGTAAACAGATATAAATATAGGCAATGTTTACTGTTTTATGGTACCTAGTATTTCGGTCATATTTATTGTTAAACCAGCACTTGTGTGTCATAATTTGTGTAACCATAATTTTGGCAGAACAATGTTCCCATATTTATGTATTCATATTTTAGTGTACTGAAGTAGTATCTAAAACATATCCAGGTTTTGTGTTTATAAGTTTAGGTTATTTAAAATATAGAGGGGAAGTGTTATGTCGGTATTCGGTTATCAAATGTATGAGGGTAGGTTACAAAGTCTAATAAACCAGTCGTTACCGGATCTCTGCCTTTCATTGACGTATACATTACGTTGTGAATGTGACCGCACCGCTAACACGCCCGCTCGAAATTACAAGAAAATTGGCTATTTCGTGTTCCAATCATTCAGAGACTCAACAATAGTACAGTGTAGTGCAATACAGAAACTGGCAGTGCTTGAAAGTACGAAGTTCGGGATTCGCCGGCCGGCGCCATGTGGAACTTTCGAGGTTAAAGGTCAGTCCTTCTAATACATTTATCCCATTAATAAACGCTAGACGCAGTACCTGCATATTGTTAACAAACCTTAGATCGCTTTTTAAATCTACAGTCCACAAAGCAAATTCGCGCAACCATTACTTTTTAGCTTAACTTATATTTATATTAAATATAACAAAAATTTTACGTAAACAATTTATAACAACCGCAGCGGAAGTTCCGGAAACATTCTCAACTTCGATCCACTTAGTATGGGCATCGACAATAACTAAATAATACTTATTATTAAATGGCCCTAAAAAATCTAAATTCAGCCGAGCCCATGGTTCCTCCGGCCACGGCCACGAGTGCAGGGGAGCAGGGGCGGGCGCCGCGCGCTGCGACCGACATGCGACGCACTCCTTCACTGTTTGCTCGATATCGGCGTCCAATGTCTCCCACCAAACATAATTGCGAGCTATTTGCTTCATTTTTACTATGCCTGGGTGACCATCATGAATTTCCTTTAATACTATCATTCGTAATGATTTTGGAACTATTATCCGATAACCCCAGACAAGACAACCCTGATCTACACAAATACTCTCTTTGCGATTAAAATACGCTTTTTCTGTTTCACTTTTACAAGTTGATGGCCACCCGAACATCACGTATCCGTATATTTTACTTAATAATGAATCTTTTGCCGTCTCAATTTTAATATCTTTAAAACTAAGTGGAAAATTTTCCTGCACATAATTGAGATAGCTACTGTCACTGTCCTCACCTTTGATTCTACTTCTTGCAGAATTCAATGGAAGACGAGAAAGTGCATCGGCATGACAGTTTTGCACCGATTTTACAAATTCTATTTTAAAATTGTAAGCAGCCAACTGAACAGCATAACGCTGTAGTCTACATGCAGCTGTCATGGGTATCCCTTTATTCTTCCCAAAGATATAACTCAATGGCCGATGATCACTACGTAATATAAATTGTCGTCCGTACAAGTACTGGTGATGCTTTCGTACGCCGAACACAATTGCGAGTGCCTCTTTGTCCAGTTGCGAATAATTTTGCTCAGCTGCGTTAAGTGTCCGCGACGCACAGCACACGGGCCGCTCGCTGCCGTCTGCGTACCGCTGCGCGAGCACGGCGCCCAGTCCATATGCGCTGCTGTCCACTGACAACACCAACGGCAACGTAGGATCATAGTGAGCTAACACGGGTGCGCTACTCAACACTTTCTTAATGCGACAAAAAGCACGCTCACACTCATCATTCCATTGCCATTTTACATTTTTTTTTAGTAAGTTGTACAACGGTTTCATTATATCACTTATATTTGAACAAAATTTTGAATAAAAATTAACAAGGCCCATAAAACTCTTTAATTGAGTTACATTAGTGGGCGAGGGCGCTGCCTCAATAGCTTCGATTTTCTTAGAATCCGTATGCAAACCAAACTTGTCAATTTTATAACCTAAATACGTTACACTATCTTTAAAAAATTGACATTTACTGAAATTGATTCTTAATCCGTTTTGTTTTAATCTTTGTAACACAGCCCTCAAGTTTGCTAGATGAGTTGCCCTATCTTTTCCAGTTATACATATGTCATCTGCAAATACAGCTGTTGAAGGTAAACCACTCAATGTTTCCTCCATTATTTTTTGAAAATTTTCAGGAATACATTTTATACCAAAAGGCACTCTTTTATAAATGAACGTCCCGACATGAGTGGTAATTGCTGTAAGTGGCTGTGATTTACTATCTAATAAACATTGTTGGAATGCATTTGATAAATCAAGTTTCGTGTACTGCTCACCACCCCCCAAGGTTGCAAAAGTCCGCCCGCACTTCAACATTTGAAACCATTTTTGCAAGACGGACTCATTCGTGTCGGTGGCCGTCTGCGAAATGCTAAGTTAGAGTTTGAACAAATGCATCCAGTAGTTCTACCACGCAGGGATCACGTTTTGGATTTGTTGGTGGACTATCACCATAAGGTGAATTGTCACGCTGGTCCCGATTTATTAATGTCCATTCTTCGACAGAAGTACTGGATACTTTCCGCTCGCAATTTGATACGCGCTAGAGTGCACAGATGTGTGCCCTGCTTTAAGCTCCGCCCGCGTTTCAACGCGCCGGAAATGGCCGACCATCGTTCTTGTCGTGTTGTACAGACGGTGAAACCTTTCATACATACTGGGACGGACTATGCTGGACCGTTTAAAGTCACTATTGCCCGTGGTCGTGGTATACGTTCCACAAAGGCATACATTTGCCTATTCATTTGTATGACAACTCGTGCGGTTCACATAGAGTTAACCAGTGATTTGAGTACGCAGGGTTTCTTGGGCGACAGGCAACACCTGTCGGGCATCAACGCATCTGCGCGGCGACTGAGGTGAGGTGAGGACCCACCCTTCCTCTACCTGGGTCGGCGGCACGCCAGACGGGATCCACACAATAAGCTAAAAGCTAAAAAGCTAAGTAGTTAACCCTCCGCGGGATTAAAACGACCAAAATTTAACGGTGTACAAGTATGTTTATCAGTTGGGACTAGACGGCGTTGTGTGATAGTTGTGGAATATGTTATTATTATAATTACTTTGTACTTGTTTTATTTTATTTATTTATGGGACAGTATACAGCTACAATATACATATAGACAAAAAAAAACTGGGCAAGTGCGAGTCGGAATCGCACACTGAGGGTTCCGTACAAACTAAATTATCCTAAATAGTTAAATTCCGGAATCGAGTCTCGAAGATATTTCCAAATGGCAAAAATGTTTTTTTTTTTTGGTAACTACAAAACAGTTTTCAGATTTTTCCTAAACTTGTGTTATAAGACCTTGCTTCATGCCAAATTTCAGAATTCTAGGTCGACGGGAAGTATCCTATGAATTATGATTCCTATGAGTGCTCGAAATATACGTTTTATGCGACATAAACGGCCGTATCATATTTTTTCGTTAACTTATAAGTTTGATTTTTTTCACAGCTTGAAGGGAACGCAAACCTGGGTACTTAGTTTAAATTTCATCTTGATACCTCCGCGCGTTCCGGAGATAAAGGGTCATGACAGACAGACAGAAGGAAAACAAAGTGATCTTTTTCCTTTTGAGATACGAAACCCTAAAAACCAGTACAGAGGAAGCAACCCTTCTTGTTAAGATGTCGATGGCCAAAATAGTAATTAATTATCTTGTTGACGATTTTGTGGATTATGACATCTGTTTCTTTTATATTTATAAAGTTAATGGGAGACTTGCTTGCGGGTCACCAGATGGTAAGTGGTCAAAATATGCTCTAGACATATACAGTACGAGATACATTTCCTCATCTGTACCTCTACCATGAGTTTTAAGCAATAGTATTCGTCGCTACTCGATATCGACGCCGTAAATATATTATATGGCAAATTTTGGTTCTGCAAGTGACCGATAGAGGCGCTGCAAAATTTGCCCTACAAAATATTTACGGCGTCGATATCGAGTAGCGACGAATACTATTGCTTATAACTTATGGCAGAGGTACTGAGGTGCGTGTGGCAGATATACATTTAATTGAAATATCCCATTAACGGGGTGCTCTACAATATACAAAAAGTAAAAACCACAGTTACCTACACAAACATAGAACTTAAACATTTAACTAGCCTGTTGGTCTAGTGATAAATGGTCCTGACTTTTATGCCGGAGGTCGTGGCTTCGATTCCCACCCAGAACAAATGTTTGTGTAACGAACACGATCATTTGTTCTGTGTCTTGAGTGTTATTTATCTAAAACATGTATTTAGAAATATATAATCGACCTATCTGGTCTCCACAACCTAACTACAGGATAACACGACCCAAAGCGGGACAGGCCAGTCCAAATCGACTTCAAACATCGCAAACGATTGTTTTTAATGTTGGTAAGTTCCTTGAGAGTAGTTTACACCCAAGTTTGCAACCGTGAAAACCCTGTGCTACCTCCATCGTGCTCGAAAAACTGCGAGATTTTGTCACTTATATCAGTTTTTCGAAAAAACTACCCTAAGGAAGCGTTTTTCAAGTATGTTTGCTTTATGTTTATATACATATAGGGTGACTGGTAATTAGTGAACGATACTTAAACACGTGATTGTAGTCATGATAACAAACAACTTTTACTATGGGACCAAATCTAAAATCGCGAAAAAAAATAGTCATATAATTTTAAAAATAGAATGTTCTTTTAGTACACAATATTCTACATAAATACAGGAAAACACTCGGTTTAAAGTTAAAGGTACAGAACATCATACGTTTCGACGTCTATAACGCAATTTTTTTTATATCAGGCAACGGGATGTACAGGGACATGTCGAAAATACACACCCCACGCGCCCTAAATCGCCCAGTGCGCGCACGCGCAATAAGGAATAATAATATGCATTCAATTTTTTTTTTAATTTCCTATATTAAATTATTTTTAGCTTTACTAAAGAAATATGAAAGAATTTTCAAAATATCTTCATTAACACTCGTATTTAATAAAGAAGTGATCAATCGTTGCTAAGTAATTTCCTAATCAAGTCATTATTTAAGGTTAGAATTCTTAATTACAAAATCTTATTTTATAGTGGAGTAACACACGTTTCTTACATAGGCAAATTCTCAAGTAACATTCGATGCTAGATGCTTGTTTCTGTGTGGCAACACTTCGTCACTGCGTTTTGTTTCATGAAAAAACACATGTAAGATCTAGATTAATTTTACAAAATCTTGCTTTAATGATAAATGATAAATGATAAATGATATTTATTTTGTAAGTAGGTTTTTAAAAACACTTTTACACGTCAAAATTTTTTTTTTTGTCATTTTTATCACTAGATGAGGCCGGTGTTTCCTATCTGACTACCCTGAGAAGAAACACCGAAACAAACTCAGGGGTCAAAGTCTCTTTTAAAGTCCATACAGTAAATATGTATTAGTCAAATCACATGAGGACCATGCCGATTTGTCTGAAATGGCCTTTTGAAGAAAGAACCATACAGATTTGAGTGGACCTGTCCAGTCAGTGCAAGCATTTGTCAGTATTCGCAAAGCTCAACTCAGGACACTAAGGAGCTCAACGATTTGACGAACAATACCAAGGAAAGGACATTTGGGTAGGCCGCAGAAAATACTCAAATTGCCAGACATAATTATGCTAAAAATTACTGAAAAGAGAGAAGAGAAGAGAAAAAATAATAATAATAAAAACTAATCCACATTGTCCTCACGTTCACAATATTAAAAGAAAAAAAAAATATAGTTTACAAAATGTAATACTTAGCAAAGTATTTATGTCAAACATTATTTAAAACAATATATTTATATATATATACATCTAATTGTAAAATTAAAATAATCTACAATGTCAAATTGTAAAAGATGAACATAAATATCAAACGATAAAAAAAAAAATATATAATAATAATAAAAATGAAAATAATTTCACAAAAGAAAAAAAAACAAAAGAATTGCAGAGCGTACTGGAGCAGGTCAATCCCAAGCCTTTTCATCCTCAACGTAGTCCTTTACAGTGTAAAAAGCCTTTTCGCAAAGTTTTCGCTTTACAAATGATTTGAATTTATTTAGGCTTAGTTGTTGAATATGACTAGGAAGTTTATTATAGAAGTGTATACATTGGCATCTAAATGAGCCCCCTATTTTTTTGAGCCTGGTAGCAGGAACTACAAATTTATGTTTATTCCTAGTATTAAAATTATGAATATCACAATAATATATTTGTTATTACTTTATTTTGTATGCTAAATAACAGTAACGTTATATAAAGAAGATTAAACTGTAAAAAGTATATTATTGTCATTTAATTTGTCAGTACAAAAAAATAAAAGCTTGGAAAAACATTTTTTTTATCTTATAACCCTACTAAATTTAAAAGTTTACGTTTTACGCATGGATGATATGCTGAGTCGCGATTTTTTACTTAGAAAGATTATACATCAATTTGTGGTCGGCGAGTTGATTTTCTCTTTTAATATCTTTAAATAATTTATTGTTTCAAACATGATTCAAGAAGCAAACAAGAAAAAACCGCCTAAACAATAGATATTTCATAACGACTCTTGCGACAGTTGAATGGATTCTACTGCTGTACATAGTGATTGGTTATTGTTGTGTGGGTAAACCTGGTTGTAGTAAATAAAGTCATCTACTTATAAACCACGCAACCAACAACAGTCCAGCCACGGTTTCATCAAGTTCTAAAATATCGTTTACTACTACTGCTATGTTGTGGAGCACTGCCCAAGCTATTATGATATTGAGCGTTGTTGAAAGTTTATTTGTTAAATCAATTTGTAAGTATGGTGACCATCTTTTCCATACTCAAAATAAACGTTCCACTGAATTTCTTGATTTTATTTGCACCTTATTTATATCTCTCCTCTTGTATACATTTCTGGGATTTGAAACCATAGTCAATATAAATGTCTGAAATAAAGAATTCTTTATTGTTAACAAATTAAAACTATATTAGTGTAGTATTTATGATGTTTTGAGGATCATATGGCCCATAGTTTCCATTGGACGTAAGACCCGACGGCGAGCTACCCATTGCTCGCCGTCCGCAAGCCCGCGCCTACAGTGGTTTGAAATTTATTTATTTAAAATCATCGGCATCGGAATCCCGGCAGCTGGGGCGTGAGAGCCGTTCCCTTACGCGTGCTGCCGCCTCCTTCGCTAGCATTACTGCTTCGCAGAAGGAGGCGACCGCATGTCATTCCACCTCGCTCCGGACCATGACCTGTATCAGGGCCTGGCGTCGAGAGATCGTTGCTGCCGATCACCGCCACGATAACACGGCGGTGCTCTACCCAAGCGGGGCACACCGCACCGTATACTCTACCGTGTTCGGCGGTCAACACAATGGTGAGTATTGACCCAGTGGAGGTAGAGGAAAGCCCTCTTTGTATCGCTGATTGTAGTCTGTAATTCTTGATAAAATCACATGTATTCTAGATTCAGCAACTTCCATCTCCTCTAATATATTATCATCTATACTGTCTACAACATCAAAAACCACTTCAATGCTATCCAAAGTCCCCATTTAAATCCAAAATAATCTCAAAGTAACGCTGAAGTAAAGGAAATGGTGACTATTTTGGTTGAGTATTCTAACTTTTGACAATTCTAACTTCACGCAATTTCTTAACTATAAAATAAAAATCGTTATTTAAGTAGTCACTTTTACTCAAGTGATCACTTTTACTTGTTTATAAATACGGGTATAAGTGTGCGCAGCGCCATCTATCGGAATCCATGATTAATGGATTCCGATAGATGGCGCTGATAGGTTTCTGAAACACGCTAACGTTGTGTGCTCTCTATGTGCTCGGCCACAGTGGCAGCGCGGGTGTGGGGCGGGCGCGGCGCGGCAATCTCTAACAGAAGAACTTCCTTTGAGTGGCCACAGCGGGCACGCGGGTGCGGGAAGCGGCGCGGACTGCTCAACGCGGGCCGCGCGCGGGCAACGAGCGCCTTGCTTATTATAACGAATTTTGATGCGGTTTTTTTTTAATATATAGAGTGATTCAAAAGGAAGGTATAAATGTATATTACATGCATAATATAATAGAGAAACATTGATAATTTTAGAGGTTTCTAATGTGATGTCGTAAATTCGTGTCGATTTCCGAATACAACCACGGTTTCGGATTCGGTTTTACCGTTGCTGTTTTTCGGATTGGATTAATTCGTTTAGTTTAGATTTTATATGGGACTTTTCGCAGTTTTCAAATCACACAACTTGGCCGCAATATCATTAGTGCCACTATATTAACCGGCGTAGGAAAGGGTGGAAATGTAATGATCCCACAAATCCCAATAATTCCCACAGATCTCTCGTTCTAGTTTAAAAAGCTACTATTTCCTCTTAAGCTTAGTTTCGCTATGATCAATAACAAACATTAAAGATGTCTGGGATGAACTTAGAAAAGCCGTGCTTTTCCCATGGACAATTGTATGTAGCATGTTCGCGTATGACCAATGCCCAGAAACTTTACATTCTATCCCCAAATGGAAAGACATGTAATATCGTCTACAGTAGCGTATTATAATAATATTCAGTACCTCTACCATGAGTTTTAAGCAATAGTATTCGTCGCTACTCGATATCGACGCCGTAAATATTTTGTATGGCAAATTTTGGTTCTGCAAGTGACCGCTAGAGGCGCTGCCAAATTTGCCATACAAAATATTTACGGCATCGATATCGAGTAGCGACGAATACTATTGCTTATAACTCATGGTAGAGGTACTGTTCCGAGTTCTCTTCTGTGTTCAAAACAAGGAAGGGGAACTGTGTTACCCCGAACTTAACGCGAGCGAACCCGCGAGCAAAAGCTAGTAAAGTTATATTTTGAAGCATTCTTCGTGCAGCGTCGCGTCTCGGTGTGAGCTGACCCATAACTCAAATGAATGATTTCTTTATTTCACGAGCGTGGGACGAAAATTGCGGATCAAATCCCAACTTCACAGACACGTCATTCCGTGACATATAAGCTACAGTCACAACACTCACGTTTGATGGGAGCTTCGAAGGACTTGGCGACGGTGACCATGACGTTGGTGCCGAAGACCCAGAAGATGTCGTAGATGAAGAGGCCGCACAGCAGGATGCAGCCCGTCACCACGTTGTTGAGGTGCAGCAGCTCCACGCCGTTCACCGCGAACGCGATGCCGAACAGGTTGTTGGCGATCCAGTGCTGGGTGGAACACAGTAAAGCTATGATCAATGTTTGTATTACATTTTTTAGTATGTTGTCTTGCTATACGCTTTAGTATAAGATTACAAGTATGGGACTAAGCACTAGCCATCGAGCACTAGCAGAGAAAGTATAACAAATTATCAAGTAATTGATTAATAAATAAATAGTGTTTTAAGTCTGTCTTTTGGTTTGTAAACTTTAGGACTATCCAACAGTAGGGCCGATGCCTGCTAGGGCCATGGAGAAAATGCGGGGCCATGGTTCTAGAACGCAGAGGGCAACTAAAGGAGGTCAGGTGTGGTTTTAGTCTGTCGAGAGATGATTCCCCGCCTTAAAAAAAAGGACCGTTGCGAACAGCACACGGTGCGCGTTTAGGTCGAAATTATACAGTGAGAGAAAGTGACGGTTTACAAGCATCGAGAACCAAGGGCGTCACCAAGAGGGGGCAGGGGGGGTTACGGCCCCTTCCTAGAGGCTTGCTTTATAGTTTTAAAGCCTAGTTTAGGCACCAGTCTCCTGTGGGAGATATAATCCCATCCTATATGTTACCATAGATATGATTAAGGCTAGCAATTAAGAGTTATATTGTGGAGGAACAAAAAACTTTTATTATTATTTAAAAAAAACTTTTTTATTGTTCTCTATACTTTCTTCCCCTTGATCATTGGCTGGCGACGCCCTTGTCGAGAACCTAATCGTGCGGCACAGCGTCATTATGCGCCATTCTTGGAAGTTTTTTGCGAACATGTCGATACGAGAATTCGTTGTCTCTGTCGTATGCTACGTATTGGTGTCTCTACGTCGTCGTAAGACAGCATACATCAAGGGTTCGCTATTATTTATTTTCGTTAAACGTTTATGAACGCGTCGACACTACAGGAGTAATTGTTATTGTGAGAAATCAATTTTTTTAAATCAATTATGTTTCATGCCTCAACGGCTGAACGGATTTAGATGAAACTTGGAATACGGGTAGGCCGTACAACTCACCTTCTTAAGCAGATACCATCCTCCCATGGCGAGCGAGATGATGATACAGATGATGTCGTACGAGGTGAACTTGTAGTTGATGATGTCGGAGCGCGTGTCGCCCTCGCCGCGCGTGAAGTGGATGTGGTACGACACGTTCGGCACTGACGCTGGCACCATGAACGAGATTATTGGGCTGGATGAAGAAAAAACATCGCATTAATATTATAAAGTCGAAAGTTTGTGAGTGTGGGTGTCGTCATCATCATTTCAGCCAGAAAGATTATTGGACATGGACAGGGGAGATCTCTCTAGGACAAAACACAGGACTGTTTGTTGTGGCGACAACAACGGACGGTCCTGAGTTTCTCACATCCAACGGATTCCGCGAACCCCACTAGGTCATCAATCAGGTGGTACTCAGAACCTTTCTACCCCATCAATGTGCCCTGCCTATTGCCGCTTAAGTTTGGCGATTCTTCGGGCTATGTCGGTTCATCCTGCGTGTATGTATTTTTCTATTTATACACGCTCGAACAGAATGATATTCAAATAACAGAATATAATTTATTCGATTCCATGCAAAACCTTGAGAGTGAGTGCATATTTTACTAATATAAAAGTCATAATTACGTTTTCTGGCAAGCCAAACTATTTACGAAAGCTCTTACCTTAGAAGATGGCTCAAGGCGAGCACTCCGAGGAAGAAGAAGTATCCCGTGAGTAGCAGATTGATGTACTCCTTGGAGAAGAACTGGAAGAAGATGTACAGGCCGAAGAGAGCGGCAGACGCGATCAGCGGGAACATCAGCGCGTCCTTGTTCGACATCGTTTCTGTGCGCTCGCCTGACTCCTGCAAACAAGATAAATAAAATAAATATAATACAAGTCTCTTACTATCCCTATCGATGGAGGTGGAAAGACTATAATTGACAAGATAACAATAGTACATTTTGATACAAGTGCAAAAAGTTTGTCATCACGACCGAGCCGCAATTCGCACGAGCCGTAGGCGAGTGTGTTAAGGAGCCAAGGGCTGTAAAGATAAATATGCACGCGTATCAAACGACGTTTTTTAATACACGCGCGACTCGTGGGAGTTGAAACGCGCCTGATACGATAAACTGTTTTATTACAATAAAATTGTGGTGGGGGCGAGCACGCGCTTTTTTTCGCACCAGTACGGAAAACAGTCCATTGCGTGTCTAAAAGCGATGGGATAAGAACGGGGTTTTTGAGTATGTCTATTGAAAAAGTTTATTCAATCAATTCATAGAGCAAAGACGTCTCCTCTCCCTCCTTTTTGTTTTTCTTTTCCTAATCGTTGTAGTCCAACTGCTGGGCAAAGGCTTCCCCCAAGTTTTTTCAGACATCACTGAGTAGTGGAAGTCTCAAAGATCACTCCATAACAAGTCCTGGTAACCAGCTGTATCCGAGTAGACTGGTAGACCTCTCCTATATAGTTGGGGAAATTCAGGCAGATTATAACACTGAATCATTTCGCGTGCTTACCTAAACTACTGGTAATTCAACCCATATTCTTGGGTTGGGTCTTGCAACTAATAGCTGATTAGTACATTGTATTGGTACTTCTATCTATATCTAAAACCCCGTGTTGGCGAAATAGAACAACTATACAAATTGGTATGATTGACTTGCTAACACAGCATAGCATCAAGCTTTATAATGTTCCCACTGTAGAGACTCAGGCCTCCTCTCTAGGAGAGGGAATGGGTCGTAATCTACCACGTGGGCCCAGTGCAGGTTGGAGGATGTCACATGTCTTCGATTTTTTGGTTCTAAGACATGCCGGTTTCCTCACGATGTTTTCCTTCACCGTTTTGAGAGCTGTGGTGGTGAAATAAATTACACAAAGTAATGCGCCAGGCTTGGTTTGAACCCGCAACCTACAACTCGTAAGTCGGGACCGTTACTACTCGGCCACCACTGCTCTCACTCGGCCATTACTTGCTAACATACCGAGCAGTAAAGGAAAAGCTACACGGAAATCAACGGCCCGACTTCGAGACGTACGTCGTGGAAAACCCAGCTACACGGGGAAACCAATGGCCCAATGGTACAATGTACTAATGGCCCCGACTCACGAGATGTGTAATTTATTTCATCACCAATCCAATGCTCTCAAAACGGTAACGGAAAACATCGTGAAGAAATATTGTACAACTAAAAATTCCATTCTTTCCAAAATTGTCCAAGTATAGTACGCGTGAAATAAGTTGAACCATTTGCTACAGTTAAGCGCTCTGTTACTGCGCATTCAAGGGCGACCTCTATGATGAGTTCAACTTGTGTGACGAGATTATAACCAGATTATAAATTTTCGGGTCCCAATCAACGTGCAAGATGTTTTTACGCAAAATACGCGCTTTAGTCGTGGAGTTGCGGATACCAGCCCGAAATACAACGTGCAAGATGCTAGAACTATACTACTATACTGTTTGTGTGCATAAAGGATTAATAAATAAATAAACTATAGAAAATGGTTCAACTTATTTGCTGTATACTATATATTTTTAGTTCATTGTGTACCTAAGTAGTAAGTTAGCAGTCTCACATTTTACTATTGTATTCCAATTGAATATTAAATTGGAATACAGTAAGGTTAAAATTATACCAATTTTTGCTATTGATATTTGTTGCATTTCTGACCATACATATATGTGAAATGTAAATAAAAAATAATAAGGCCATAAGTAACATAATCCTGTACTATGTTACATAAGGCCTTGAATTTTTCAAGTGGGTATGAATCCAGTAGTGCCATTTTAGTTTTCATCAATATTGGTTTCATAAGGATTCTAGCCATGGTATCATGGTATACAACCAATACTGAAATTTACCAGTACTTAGAGGTCTCCACTGTAGTTGAGGATATAAAATGCAGAGTAACCATCTACTCTGTTATAGCAATGTCATCACACCAATCCACTTGCACATAACTTAACCTTTTGAATACGGTAATTAGAGACAATAGAAAGACAATAGGTGTGCAGAAACCGGTGTCCGGATGTTAGTTGGCAATTGATTGGTCTGTTTATTATAATCAACAGACAGATTACAAAGTATTAAAAAACAAATTACAACATTGGGTCTGAGACTTCTTTGAGTATTTCTTGATATTATTCATCCTGAAGACTGATGTAAAACAATGAACATAATTGTATTTGATTCAATGTTTTTCTCACAGTTTATTTCCTTTAACACATTTAAATTTCCAGTGTGAGGCCAAGTTTTAATGAAAACAAAATTTAAATTGCTTTATTTAATGTTACATGATCATTACACAAAAAAAAAACTCGTGTTTTGACTGACACAGCAAATTACTTCTAGCTTGAATAACTCACAATCGTAACATAAATTACATTTTGGTTGACAGGTTAGCAAAACGGTTGAAGATGATGAATGAACCTTACATGTTTACTGTAAGGACTTTAAAAGAGACTTTGACCCTTGAGTCTGTTTTGGTGTTTCTTCTCAGGGTAGTCAGCTAGTAAACACCAGCCTCATCTAGTTTAACCTGTTGATTACCGTAATTAGAGACACAATAGAAAGACAATAGGTGTGCGGACGCCGGCGTCGTCTTGGGAAATAATGAATTAAACTGACAAAAAAAATTGATGTGTAAAAGTGATCTTTTGAAATCTATTTGCAAAATAAATATCATTTATCATAGAATGTTACCACCACTAACAAAGTTATAATTTGCTACAGCCAAAACATGTTTGAGACTTACTATCACATTATTCAGTCAAACATAAATTGATTTACATAATTCCAAGGCTACATACGTACTGAGACTGAAGTAGTTTGTAACATATTTTTATAAAGATTCTTTTGTTTTTTCATATTACCAATGTTTTTATAAAGGCATTTTAATTATATTCAAGGTGATACTAAAAACTGAAAATGTTTGATAGGTCTTGTCTATTTTTCATTGATATTACCAACACTACTATTCTTAAAAAGGTAAAGGAAAATATTATGAGGAAACCAGCTTGTTGTAGAACTAAACAGACAAAGGTACATAGGGCCCACACAGCACTGCCTCACAGAGAGGTCTGTGTCCTAGTAGTGGGAACATTAAAGACAGCTTGACCTTTGATGTTTAACTTAACTATTACTATACAAGTACATTTATTATAAAGCCACTAGCGTCTACCAGCAGTATCACCCACATGAAAGTAGATTCTTCACACAAAATGTTTCATCCTCTCAGGATTTGAATTCCAGATTTTTTTTTAGCGCAAACCTGTGTCATAATGTAATTTTGGCACAATCTGTTCAGTAATTTTGATATATCAGTAACTTAAGATATCAAGCAAATATGAATACACTAACAATTTAGAGCTAATGATAAAAACTTTTGTTTTTATTTTGTATATAAATATAATAAGAAAAACTTGAAGTTGGCTGGTAAGTACCTAGTAAGTAATAAATATATATTCATATATAAAAGCAAGCAGGATTTTCCTCAAGACTAGGAAATAACTTCTAGACACAACATGTAAATTGTTAAATAATGTGACAAAATCTGAACAGTGATTGTTCCTAAAGTTAATTACTACATAATCTGTGACAGTCACTGACGGAAAGGCATTAATTAGAAACAAGAACGTCACGTTGTTTTGAACATATTAGCAGGCAGATGTAAAGATTTGACAGGCAACATATGCCACGATGTATAACGTGTATCCTTCTCATTGGGTCCGACTAAATTCAACAAGTATGTGATAAAATGATATCCTATCATCTGAAAACTCTGCCCAGACTTACCTTTTGCTCCTTCAGGTATTTTACTGACCGAAAAGCGCCGAAAAAGATAGGCAATACGGCCATAATCACTAAACTCAAGTATGCAATCGCAATGCCTTCAATACTCGTCGGCGGCTTTTCCGTAACATTTTTTACAGTTTCCCTGACAGCTTCTTCAATGTTTATAGGAATCTCCGTCGCAGATTCTGCCATTTCGGATGAGTTATTTGCCAAAATGCGTGGCGAGATGACTTTCGCACTACGGACCAAGTTTGACAAAAAAATGACAAGTGTACAGTTGGGTTTATAAAGTTGGCCAACCTTAATCAGTAATTTAGAGTGGGAACAAATTGTCATAAAAACCGATATAATTCTTAATTTTAGGGTAAAAACGGAACCATACCAAAAGGGTAAAAACGGAACCCTATTACACTTCACTGTCTGTCCGTCGGACTGTCACCAGGTTGTATCTCAAGAATCGCAATAGTTAGTTAAAATTTTCACAAATTCTGTATTTCTGTTTCCGCTATAACAACTATTTGTTATTTTGTTGTTAAAGCCTACTAAAAACATAATAAAATAAATTTTTATGGGGGGCTCCCATACATCAAACGCCCTTTTATGCTCGATATCAATAATGGCAACGGGGGGGCTTACTCTCTATTCTATTCTATTTTTTGTTAATGGCAAATGAGCCGATGTCGACTATTCTGCCAATGTCGGGAGTAAATTGGAGAAGCAAGTAATGTATAAAAAAAAAAATTGTTTAAAAAAGAAAAAAAAATAATTAAAATAGTAATAAAAGGACTTGTGACTGGAGATTAAAATCCTTCGAGTGGTACGGGCTTACTCTCGAGTTTAATTCCGATCGGTTGACATTGAAATTGTGACGTTAGGTACTCTCTTTGGGTACTCTTGAATTCGATGCTAGCGCCAAATAAGTTTAAAATTGCGTGACCACACGCCAAGCCCAATCCCCATTTTGCTTACAATTTTCAAATACTTACTCTCCTTTTTTGAGTGTCGTATCATATTTTTATTTTAATTTTATAATAATATTATGTATATAATAATAAAATATAACTGAATATTTTGTGAATATTTCAAGTGCCTACCTGGGTGCTTACTCTCGAGTTTCATTCCGATAGATCGACATTGGAATTGTGACGTTAGGTACTTTTGAATTCGATGCTAGGGCCAAATTTTGTGACCTTTTTGGGAAACTAAGTAAAATGGGGATTGGGCTTAGCGTGTGGTCACGTAATTTTAAATCAATTTGGATTGACAATTGAACTTTATGTTCGCGTTTAAAAATGCGATGGTAGAGTATCTATTCCGATGACGTCATTAGAGTTAACTCTCGATTTGAACGCAGAGTATAGTCAAGAAATAAAAAAAAAAGTTTTTCTACCATACGTCAAAATAAGACAAACACAAGGCACTTTCGTTTTTAATATTTAATGGTTTTTAATTCGTATCAAATTATTTATTTCATTGTGGTCATGCTTATGTGTTTAAATAGTTGCAGTTTACATGATATATCATAAGAAGTGATATTTTATTAATTAAAATGGAAGTTACGGGTGGCGCAGAGGAAGGATTCGTCAGGGAATGGGCCCCCTGTTCACATATTTTGAATTTAATTCCGCCTAGGATACAGACTGGCATATTTTCTAACGAGCTGTGTCTAACATGCGTGGACGTGGTAAGCGAGTACATAGCTTTGGGCACGAACGTCGGCCTGGTGTACTGGTACGATCGGAAGAAGGGAAACATACAGAGATTGCGATGCGAGGTAAGACTCTCTCTCTAGGTTCAGTGTGTCAGGGACGGGGTTTCCCCACGCAAATCATTGATCGTGTCCTTGCTTGGCGAGTATATAGTTCCAAGTGCAGTTTTTAAGTGTTATCATAATTTAGAATCGTAATTTTCTAGTTGTAGTTAGAGAAAAAAACAATTTAATTATGATTCTGTTTTATTAATTCTTTAGAAATTGTTTATGTAAACAATTTTATATATTGTAAAAATTTGGTAACATTCACCATTCAATGTTATACATTTGAAAAACATTACATTATTTATGAAAGGAGGTACAATGACAAAAATTTTTTTTTCTTGATCTGAGTAAATATTTTTTTTCGGCACATTATAATAAATAACAGCATAGGACCTGAATTTGAATCAGGATAGTGGTATTGTTTGGTAACCGACAATACTTAAACAATGTATTAAATAAACTATTAACAAGAAATATTTGCTGTATGTATGAGTCTAATCATATTTGAGTACAGCATGTGTTAATCCAAGCTTGAAAATAAAAATTGTAATGGTAGAAACAACTTATTTTGTTTTTTTAAACTTGGATTCTAATTTAATAGTAATGATGATGTACCTATGACATTATTCAAAAATATTCTACAACATAATAATTAAATATTATTGAAAGGCAGATATAAAGGGGGCACGTAAATGAAACTAAAAAAACAAATATTTTTATAGTTCATTTCTCTAAATTCAATAACAAACTTGCTGAGTAAACATTATGAGTCAACAAGATAATGGAAACTATCTTAAAGATAAGATTATTTTGATTTCTTTGTGAACATGGTTTTATTGTATTAGATAAAATTGGTATCCAAATCGCTTATGACACTAAACTTAATACTTAGGCTTGAATACATTTTGTAAGGTGCCAAATAATTATGCAATAAAGTAATTTTTTCTATACTTAAAAATTACACTCTGTAGTCTATACTACAGCCTCAATGCACCTGGGGGGCTTACACTCGAATTTAATTCCGATCGGTAGACATTGAAATTGTGATGTTAGGTACTCTTGAATTCGTTTCTAGCATCAAATTGGTTTAAAATTGCGTGACCACACGCCAAGCCCAATCCCCATTTTACTTAGTTTCCCAAAAAGGTCACTTAATTTGGCCCTAGCATCGAATTCAAGAGTACCTAATGTCACAATTCCAATGTTTACCAATCGGAATTAAATTCGAGAGTAAGCCCCCTGATTGGCTATTGGGCTTTTTACATTAATTAATTTATACCAAATAAGATTCAGTATTTGAAAAGTTAATATCACATACTTTCTTTGAGATTTTTGAACTCAAAAACCATGAAACAAAGTGAAACTTACAATGTTGTTAAAATGAAGGCCCGGCCCCGGCATAATAGGCAACGAAGGAACGGGGTAGGTTTTTAGTCAGTAAGAGTCTGACTTTATTTCCCGCTTCGCCCAAGGGCGAGATTTGTCTGTGTTTGTGAATACCATAAAAAAAAAATGCCTTATATAAATTATGATAATACCTATGATCTTATCTGTTACATTATAAAAATAAAAAAATTGTAGACTAGTGTCTACAATTACTCAATTCAAATCTGAGAAAGTGTAGGGTTATCTGAGAAATACAATTAACAAAGGACTTGCCAAGTTATCTCTCCACAATCTTTTGTTGACTGCTGAAGTGCCTCTGGCAGAGGCATTGAATCCACCTTTGATGATGACCTTTGTACTCATTATATTGCATATAGTTCAAATAAAGGTTTACATAGTGAGATTGTTGTTCTAAACTTATAAATGTAGTCATTAATTATTGGCTTTTATCACACTGAGTTTAATATCTTCATAATTGTTTTCTCATTAATAGCTTTTTCTCGCAGTTTTGCTCCTATGCCTTATTCTACAGATGCTGTGCATTTTATTAGAAAATAAAGTAACAATAGCACTCGGGGCAAAGAGTAGCTTTCTATCAACAAAAATATTATTGATCAGTACTGAAGTACTGATCCAATTCAAATAGAGAAGAATAAAAGAGTAACCATGGAGTTTCTTGCCATCCTCCTCCATAGGAATGAGCAATTAGAACAGTGCACTGGCTTCTGACATTTCATAAGTGTCTATGTGAAATAAAAACATTTTTAATTTATTAATTTCTTTGAATCAAACACCATAGTTAAAAAAAAAAACTTGTTTTTACGTCCCCGGGCAATAAGACGGGAATTAAAAAAAAAACGATTTTCCAACTTATTGCCCGGTAATAAAGTCGGTAATCGAAAAACAAATTTTTGCGTTAACAACTTATTGCCCGGAGACGTCGGTTTGTAAAATTAATTTAGACTTTTATATCTACAATTATATTTCAGGCATCAACATCCCCAATAACATATGTAAAGATAGTGAGTACAGTTGACTACATGGTGGGTGCTGGCAATGCGGCCGGCCAGGTCACTGTGTTCCAGATACCTAAGGAGCACCCGGAGAATGTGCCTGATACTTTCAAGCCTAAAGTTGAGCCCAAAGTTGAAAGGTGAGAGAGGAATTGTCTCTACTATACCAACAAATAATATGCTTTTCAAAGTCAAAGTCAAAGTCAAATATGTTTATTTGTTACACATAGGTATAATGTATGTAGGTACAATACATGGTGTTAATTATATAATACGACTCACTATGTGTTGCCTTACTGGGCATACAAATGTGGTTTACCAAATGGTGAACTAAAAAATAAAAAAAACTAATAATACAGTTTATAACATTGCTTGCTAAAGTTAGGTATAAAATATGAACACATCACCAATCAACAACATAAATTTTTAAAATATATCAACAATATGTATCTTATACCGTAAAACTAAAATAGGTTGCTACTACATAATTCGGCGAATATGGTGCTAGGCACGGCTTGTTTCTTTTTGTCTATGAATATATTTATTTGTCTTCTAAATATTCGTTAATGCTATAATAAGCTTTTTGTAGTAAGAATTTGTGAAGTGTTTTTTTGAAAAAGTTTAGATCTTTAGAAGTTATTATAGATTTAGGTAGCTTATTATATATTTTAGACGCCATTCCTAAAAAACTTTTTGAGAAAAGGGCGGTTTGATGAGTTTTGGCTTTAATTGCTCCTTGATGGCGTTTGGTGGAGAGGGTTTCAAAAAGGTTCTTGTTATTTTTGATAAATATGGCAACTTCATAAATATATAATGACGGAAGTGTCAATATTTTCAAATTAATAAAGAATGGTTTGCAGCTATCGGTGTTTTTAATCTGGCATACTGCACGAAGACATTTTTTTTGGGCCTTAAATGCCATATCCCTATCCGTCGAGTTACCCCAGAATATTACGCCGTACCGCAGTGTGGTGGAAACGTATGCATGATAAGCTGTAAGAACAGTACTGCGATTGGCAACCTTGCTTAGATTATGTAAAGCATAACAAGATTGATTAAGTTTTTTTATCACATGTTCAGTGTGTGTCTTCCAAGTCATGTGCTGATCTAACCAAAGCCCTAAGAATTTAACGTTTTCAATTTTTGAAACAATGTTTTGTTCAAACGAAATAAGAGGGTTAATAGGATTTTTCCTTTGACTGAAGTTCATAATATGGGTTTTTCCAAAATTAATTTTTAAATTATTGTATGTCAGCCATTGAATTATTAATTTCAAACTATTATTTATTTTATTTTCAAATGTGTCTATGTTCTTTCCTATAAATATTGTAGTACAGTCATCAGCGAATAGACCACCACACACACACAGTGTTTTCTTTTTTAACCCAAAGGTTGACTGGTAGAGAATGCCTTGTTGCATTAAGTCCGCCTATGTACCACTACTGTACATGAAGTTTAAATAAATAAATAAATAAATAAATAAATAGAGTCATGGGATGTTCTATGGTTCTGGGGATATCGTTTATATAACAAAGGAATAATAATGGACCTAGTACGCTTCCCTGTGGTACGCCGTAATATATAAATCTTTGCTTAGAAAAGTAA
This sequence comes from Leucania comma, assembly GCA_958295575.1. Lineage (NCBI taxonomy): Eukaryota > Metazoa > Arthropoda > Insecta > Lepidoptera > Noctuidae > Leucania > Leucania comma. The sequence goes on from OY282480.1 coordinate 2,659,281, forward strand.
GTTAATTCAAATCCGAATTGTTTTAGGACAAATTTTTTCAATTTTTGTCATTTGTTTACGGTTGACCAAGTACGACTTAATTAGTTCTAGAACATTACCTCTAATTCCAAGCTTATTGAGTTTTATGAGTAAGATTCTGTGGTCGACAAAATCAAACGCCTTCGTCATGTCCATGAATAAGGCTGAAACTGGTATTTTTTTGTCCATATTTGAGATAATTTCATTTAATAGTTCATAGATTGCCATATTAATATTTTTATTTTTTCTGAAGCCATATTGTTCTTTGGTTAGAATATTGTTTTTTTCTAGAAATGAGTATAGGCTATTATAAATAACTTTTTCAATGATTTTGGAAAATACTGGAACAAGCGCAATAGGCCTATAATTTTTCATGTTTTGCGGGTCATCCTTTTTGTGCAGAGGTGTTATAACAGAAAGTTTTAAGTCTTCAGGAAATTTGCCGGCATCTATACACAGATTTACAATATAGCTAAAAACTGGTGAGATCACAACGGAAACATTTTTAATAACACGCGTTACAATATCATCGTATCCTGAACTATTAGTATTTTTTAGGCCAATGATGATTTTGTGTATGTCATATGGTACAGTGGGTGCTAAAAATATAGAATTAGGGTTCGAATTTATTAATGTTGATTTATAATCCGTGTTTTGGTTATGATTGTTTATTGGTAAAACTTGGTCAATGAAATAGTCATTAAATAATTCGGCAATCTCATTTGGTTCGGTAATACTTATATCATTATTTGTGAGTATTTTCGAAGGGTTTTCTTTAGGGTAATTGGTTTTGGTGGAGTTTATGACTTTCCAGGTTGCTTTTACTTTGTTGTCAGAATTGTTAATGTAATAGCTGTTTTGCGTTTTTTGAGTTAATTTAATGATTAATTTTAAACGTTTAGCGTATGTGTTAAATGTTTTTTTATTAGTCTTTTTTGGGTGTTTTCTGAATTGCCATAGCATTTCATGTTTTCGTTTACAGCATAGTTTTATACCCTTAGTTATCCATTTTGGAGTTTTATAGCACACATTTTTAATTCTTACAATAGGGAAACAAAGATCGTAAAACAATTTAAACAAGCTGTGAAATTCATGGAATGCATTATCCGGGTCTGTACAATTGTAAACACTACTAAAACTAAGGTTTTCGAGGGTATTCTTAAATTTAAGCATATTATCTTGACAAAAATCTCGTCTGAAAGTATACCAATGTGAAATAGTACAAGTTTTTTTGACAGGACATTTTATGATTTGAGCTGTATGGTCGGAAATGGCTAATTCTAATACTTCACTAGTGCTGCCTCTAATATTGTGCATTATATTATCAATACATGTACCACTATTTAAACGAGTGGGTTGTCTAATACTCAGTTTCATGCGATAGTTACAAAGAAGATTCTCAAGTTGCTTAGACAATTTCGTATTTTTTAGGGTATCAATGTTAAAGTCGCCACATATCATGACTTTATTTTTGCTATTGTTACAGACTTTTTTTAATATACCTTCAAATTGATAGAAAAATAAGTTCAAGGTATCAATTTTGAATTTTGGTGATCTATATATACATATAATAATAATATTGTGGTCGATTAATTCGATCGCACAGCTTTCTAAAACACTAGGACAACAGTATTCTTTTAGGTTAAGTATTTTGTACTTGTGTTTATTATTTACCATAATACATGAACCTCCTCTTCGATTGTTCCTAACGTAGTGAGTTGCTAGCGTGTAATTTGGAATATGTAGATGTATTTCATCACCTTCTTTCATATTGTGTTCTGTTACGCAGAGCACGTCCACAAATTTATTATTACAAGCAAGTTCATCTAGATGTAAATTCAATAAATCTGATTTGTTTATTAAGCCATTAATGTTTTGATGTAACACATTAATTTGATTATACAAGAAAAAAATTACCATTAATATTAGGAGTAACAATATTACCAATATCAGGAGAATAATGTTCGATATAAGACAAATTGGTGATATCAGGATTTAAGATGTTATCAGTGTTTATAGAATTATCATGAAAATTTGAACGAACAATATGTTGAAGATTACTAAACATATTTTTCATCCCGTTATTGTTTATTGTACCAGTAAGCTTTGAAAACATTGTGTAATCGTATTGCAGATCAAAATTGGAGTCAAATAATAAAGCATAGTTGTGAGATTGTATATCAAGATGTAGTAGATTATTAAACATTTCAACTCTTACATTGTACATTAAACTAGAAGAATAGTAGCTGAATTTAAAAGTAGGTAAACATAGTATAATATTTGTATGTTGTATAGGCATTAACGTCTCGCGTATTTTCACAATTAAATCAAAGTAATTATTGGTTCCACGAAAGTCTTCTTCGCCTATAAGAATTATACAGTAGTCATTCTTAGTAAAGTCAGAAAGTTTTACTGTTATATTATTAAGTAGCTCGTTAATTCCCACGAATGGTGTAAGGTAATGACACATTTGATAATTTGGGAATGATTGTTCAGCTATGGACAAAATTTTATTTACCTTATTGCTACTTAGAATACAAAGTCTCTTTTTTTGTTCATGAGGTAACTTAACCATATTAGGATCCGTAGTAGCAATGTAATTTGGAGTTATTTGGTCAGAGGTATTTAGCGTCGGTGTGATATCTGCTGTAGGGCTCGTCAAAGAATTCTTCTTAGGTGAATGTGATTTTCTATTAGGAGTTGATTGTTTTGCATTTTTGTGACAAGTCCCAGTATCGCTGACGCTCGGTGATTTTGTGACTTGATCGTGTTTGCACTCGTTCAGAGCCGTGATGGTATCTTTCAACACTATGTTCTCGGAAGATAGCTGTTTTATCATGACATTAGCCTTCAATAAGTCTGAGTTGAGATTATCAATTTGTTTTTTGAGTTCTAGGATCTCGTCGTTCTCGTCATCTGATATTGTTGGTAAACTGTTGGTGGTGCCATCTAGTGTCGAGTCATTAGAGTTACACACTGCTGTTACGGATTCAGCAACTTTTGACTGTGTACGGGTTTTGCTGCGAGTCCGCAGCGTCATATTCTCGAAGAAATTCATAGTTTTTGCTAGTATACGTAAGCTTATGACTTTAGTAAAAAGTCAATTGAGATCGTGTAATTTGACCTCAATTAGTACAGAGCGATTTGTAACTAGTTATCACTTAAAAGTTTATCACTTTAATTATTATATAAAAAAAAAATAAAAAAACTTCCAATAAAAAAATTACAGTCTATATTCAATTCTTCATAAACAAAAACTTAAAAAAATCCAAAAAGAGATATTTCTCCAGGATCGAACTTCGAGCCTACGTAACGAACGGTAGCCGTCTAACAGAGTGCGCTAAATAATATTATACAAGAGGTAGCGAAATAGCTGTGTATGTTTTATTGTTTCGATTTTGAAATAACAGTTTGTTATTCTTAATTTTCATTGGTTGAAAAAAAGATAGCGTCGCGCGTCTCTTTTAAATAATCCTAACGGTGCAGAAAATTTTAGATATTAATCAGTTCACTTAGTTTTGTATGTTTTTGTAATATTACACGTTTGTTTCACTGTTTTTGTTATGATAAAGGTGTTATAGTTCTGTTTTCAGTATAAAAGTTGTGATTCACTGCACTGTTTGTTTGTAAACACTGTATTTGGATCTTGTTCATTAAAAACAATTTTATGTGCACGTCACTTTTAACATTCTTTTGCCAATGTTAGATAATGCTTACTGCATGGAAATATATCGGATAATTACACAAATAGACTTTAAAGTTAGTATTTAGTATTTTTTACAATTATTTAAATACGGAGCCGATTTATTTGGAGGCGACCACTAGCGCCACCCAAGTAATCTTTCTGAATATCATAAATCAAGGATATAAGGCAATTATAAAATTGCGTCAAATTTTACTAAATTTATTTTGAAACCATTCTAACTTCCTTAATTTTAAATGGATTTGAAAATTTGAATCATTCTTTTTTTAAGGGTTATGGATTAAATTACTGTTATTAAAAAATTGGTTCATCTACCCAATTACGTTTAAACCTCTATTCTGTGAATTAGGAGGAGTACCTACTTCCACGCCCGACTTGGCCCGAGTTTATTTTGTTATGTATATTTCCAAAGAGCAGCAAATAATTTTTAGGGTTCCGTAGCCAAATGGCAAAAAACAGAACCCTTATGGATTCATCATGTCTTTCTGTCTGTCCGTCCTTATGTCACAGCCAGTTTTTTTTTCCAAATCTATAAGAATTAAGTATAGGTACTGTTTAAGCATTAAGATTTTCACACAAAAATAAAAAAAAAGAAAGTCTTGGGGGTTCCGCATACTTAGTTACGTGTGGGGTATGTATGGATGGATGGATAGGTCTTCAAAAATTATAGAGGTTTCTTATATAATTTTTTTCTAAATTGAATAGTTTGCACGAGAGACACTTCCAAAGTGGTAAAATGTGTGTACCCCCCTGTAATTTCTAAAATAAGAGAATGATAAAACTAAAAAAAAATATATGATGTACATTACCATGCAAACTTCCACCGGAAATTGGTTTGAACGAGATCTAGTAAGTAGTTTTTTTTAATACGTCATAAATCGTGAACCGCAATTTACTCCGACTTTAGTCCGACTCGCACTTGCCCGGTTTTCTTCAAGATATATATCAACATTGTAAATGCTAGGATAGCCTTGTTGATACAATATGTGTGGTCATTTAATCCTGACATTCCTGACCTCTAGTTGCTGTGTTAACCACAAGTCGACGCAATTTTATAATAATATTATGTATATAACAGTTCAGCGTGAAGATCTTCTGCTTATACATATGAAGTTAGTTGTTGATATTCACATAAATGTTTTGTTAGCAGCATCTCCAATTGGTATACTCATGTGACAAATTTCATTCAAATCTCTCCAGCCGTTCGAGCGTTAAGTATAAACAAACATATTTAACGCGACTTATAAGTTGAACTAAGATGGCCGTCGTTGCTATGATTACACGCAGCCCCCCGCTGTGCCGCACTTCGATTGAGACACGAAAATCTGTTACTGCGCATTGAAGATCGATCGCCACACCCACACACACTCTCGAAAACTTTCGCTTTTTAGGGTTCCGTACCTCAAAAAGAATAAACGGAACCCTCACAGGATCACTTTGTTATCTGACTGTCTGTCTGTCGGGAACGCGTGTACCGAGCTGAAATTAAAACTGCGGTCCCTCGAAGCTGTGAAAAAATATCAAACTTTAAGTTACGGCCGGTTTTGTCGAAAAAAAACGTATATTTCGACACTCAAGGAAATCAAAATTCATAGGGTACTTCCCGTTGACTTCGTCTTGTTTGTTGCACAAGTATAGGAAAAATACTCTGAAAACTGTAAATTTGTAGTTACGTCACAAAAAAGAAAATTGCTAATTGGAAAAATCTTCGAGACTCGATTCGTGAATTGAACTGTTTTCATAGGTAAGTTTGTGTGGAACCCTCAGTGCGCTGGTTCATCTTGCACTTGCCCGCTTTTTTAATATTAATGTGATGAATTGAAAAAGTGTAGGAGTTTTCCATGACACATAACCTATTCAGTCTGTGGTGATAGTAAAGACGCAGTGTGCTGAATACCTAATGCGATATCTTGCTTTCAGATACACAATAGGCGAATTACACAAGAGCAAAATCACAGCTATAGAGTGGTCCAAAAACGGCATGAGACTCTTCTCTGGTGATAAGAACGGCGTTATCATAATGACTGAGATCGACTTCTATATGGTAAGTGTCCTCCGCTATTGATATCGGATCAAGAGTTAGGCCTCAGATACTTTAAGGGACAAAATGTCCTTCAAAATATTCCTCGTCATGTAAATGTGTTTTAAAATATTGTAGGGGAAGTTGCGTCACAGAGATTGAGCGTTGGGCGTTATATTAGAGACATTTTGTCCCTTAATGTGAGGTTTTACGTAACGTACGTAATTTTGCAGCGCCTCTAGCGGTACTTGCAGAACAAAAATTTGCCATACAAAATATTTACGGCGTCGATATCGAGTAGCGACGAATACTTACTATTGCTTAAAAGTCATGGTAGAGGTACAGTTGTTTGGCAAAACCGTAAGGCCGTGTTTACGGAGACGCGGCGCGTTGCGCGTTCGTCGTACATTGCAGCAGCGGGCCGCGTCATCGCTCGCACAAACACAAATATTTGGCAATGTACGACGGAGCACAAACACCACAAACGCGGCCGAAGGCGCTCTCGGTCAGTGCGACGTGTTTGTTGTTGCCGATCCAATTATGCGCTATTTTCACTTTCTAAAAAGACGACGCCTAAAGCATATTAATGGGCTTTTTAAAGGTTTAAGAAGGTAATGTCTCACAATAAAAGATAATCACTAATTCGTATTGTAAAAGAAGAATATAATAGCCAGCCGTGACCGATAATCGATAAATCCAAGCACTTATTTGCTCTTTAAATCCGTCTGATTATGATTTAGCTGTCTTCAAGGCTAGAGTGAATAAGCTTTTAATAAACCAGTGCGCTTCACCATCAACGATTGCATCACTGTTTACTATCAGGCGGGATCGCAGTCAAGCACTAGGCTTATTGCAGAATATTTGTGTACTTAAACAGGTTTTTTGTAAGGATGGGTTCGGTTAATTATACCTACTGGTCAAATCATTTATAAACCTTATTACCATTATGCTCAAAGTTATATAATAGAAAAATGTAGCTCTAGTAACAACAAAACCTGTATTAAAATGTCATTGTAATCAAGTTCTGTTTAAAGTATTTTTAGAAAGTTGTATGAGTTAGATATTTGTTATGAGCCAAGTAATAATAGATCGCGGTATCAAATGTTTTACTTTTTAGGGTTCCATACCCAAAGGTCAAAAACGGAACCCTATTAATAGGACTCTCTGTCTGTCCGTCTGTCTGTCGCCAGGCTGTATCTCAAGAACCACGATAGCTAGACGGTTGAAATTTTCACAAATTATGTATTTCTGTAGCCGCTATAACAACAAATACTAAAAATAAAATAAAATAACTATTTAAGGGGGGCTCCGATACAAAAAACGCATTTTTTTTTGTCCTTATTTGTTCGATACTTGAAGTATTCACAAAATACTTAGTTGTATTTTTACTTTAATAATGAAATTAAAATAAATATTTAAGGGGGCTCCCATACATAAAACGCATTTTTTTAGTAAGTATTTTGTTGTTTACCTAGTCAATGGTACAAAAACCTTCGTGCGCAAGTCCTACTCGCACTTGGCCTGTTTTTTATTATTATTGATAGAATCGCGTTTGGTTGTTGAACAATTAGTTAGTTTTTTTTGAAGAAGAAGAAGAAGACTTTTATTTTTGAAAACTAACTTCTGCTAATGGTCTCAAGGAGATGTCAGCGAACTCCCCCTACGGTTTTGCTGACATCTCCTTCAGCCAGGGATCGTAATAAATTTATGCTTATTTGTTATTCATCATCATCATCATTTCAGCCAAAAGACTTATTTGTTATTAAGAAGACATTACTCTATTTTAAATAAATGACAAAGAAGTTACTGGTTACATCCATCTAATAAAGCTATGGTATTCGCACCGCGGTGCACACCGCAAAATTCTGCGTTTATATGTGTTTCAGCCCATATGGCAAAGGTTCAGTCGACCACCTAGAAATAACTATCAGATTGAATAGTTATGTTTAACTTTTTGATTACGATGTCATCAAATAGTTATTATTCAATCTGATGTGGTAACTCGTGGTCATGTTAAAAAAAACGTTCGTTCTTCCCGACATAAAAAGTTCTTCCATCTTATATGTTATTATTATTTATTTTTATTTATATAAACTAGTGCTTGACTGCAACCCACCGGATGGTAAGCAATGATGCAATCGTTGATGATCAGGCGCACTAGTTTATTAAGAGTCTATTCACTCTAACCTTGAAGACACTTAAATTATAATCGGACGGGAAGACCGCAGCAGGCAAACTTCCAGTTCCTCGATGTACGCGGTATAAGCGACGAAGCAAAACGTTTAGTCCGGACCGTAGTAGTTTCAACAACGTAGGGTGGATATTCGCCGTACGTCGGGTAGTCCGATGGAAGTCCAAGACATAGTCTACCCGTGTGCCAAATTTTCTATGGATTTCGGTTCGAGGGCTCGAGCGAGAAGAAGTTACAAAAATACAAGCACATTCACAAACGCCTAATAGGCGTATTCTAATTCTCATATTTATAGATACGTTATCAAACAATATTTGCACAAAGAGAACGTAAAACGACACAACATCTTCCCTGTTTGCGTAAAGCGATAATAAGTGTGTTTATGCTCTAAACTTTCCCTTTCCCCGCCTCTGAGTGATACAATAATTAAATATATAGGTACACTTATCATTAGCTTGGATATAATATTGAACGGAAACAACGATAGTGTTGTGCCAATGCTCCGGCAAGGTTGAGTTGTTTAAGTTCTCTTTTATAGGTCACGATTATGAGTTTATTGATGGCAATTCTAGTTACCAGGCGTGGCAAGGTAAAAGAAAAGAAAGAAAGAAAGAAAAACTTTTTATTTGCCGGATAAAGGCGCAAGTAACAGGTTTCCAAGGATAAGTTAATATTGTGAGAAGTATGCGCCACGTCCGCGCAAAACGGCCGAGCACTCAGCTTAATGCCGTGACCCCACGCAGAATGCGACGAGTCTACGACGCTGGTTTTCAGTGCGGGCCGGTGACGATGTAGACATATAGACGTCGGCACGATCTTGTATGCAAATTGAAAAAAAAACAAAATAAAATTTAAATAAATCTATGGGAAGTACAAATATACGATATAAAAAATAGATAAAAAAATAAATATAAAAATACAGTGGCAACATATAGGTAGGCACGACTCTACTACTATGGGACGACCATTTTTCATACAGTTATAAATTATCCTAAGAACGATTTCTTCAGGGTTGTGAGACGATAGATTACACTAAGATAGTCGCATAAGTCTAATTGTCTTTTAATGAGTCTTAGGTTGCGTTTCTTTTTTCTGATAAGGACAGTGAATTGGCCACTGACAGTGCTTGAAATCTCCACTCCGTATCAGTGAAAACAATGGAGCGGAGTGGAGTTGAGCAGACTTTCAAATAAAACAAATAAACACGCGGCCCGAGCCGGACTGAACGATGAAGGCTGTGGTGCCGAGCGGAGGGCACGAAGTGGGGGGAAATGCAACTCCACTCTGCCCCGCTCCGCATCAATGGAAACATTTGACACTTTTCACTGCTCTTCTCCGCTCAGCTCCGCATCAGTAGAAACGCACCCTTATATCGTTTTCGCTATTTTTGAATAAACTTGAGATTAATTCCTAGTTTATTCACACAAGACGGATTGACGACCTGATGTAATTCGCGGAGATCCGTTTAATGATAGAGGCAAAGAAGTGTTTGATGCTGGGAAGCCTTTGTCCAGAATTGGGCGTCTTCCGACAGACATGCTGACGATTATGATTCCTAATTTAGTCTTCTCCAAATTCTGTACTTTTGCTGCAGCATCTCTGCAAATCAATGGAGATAGTGAACGAAGAACACGAAATAGTTCAGATGAGCTACTACCAGAACACTCTGCTGGTGTCCAGCGTGTACCGCAGCATCGTGTGCGAGCGACGCGACGCGCGCTGGCACGTGAACCAGCTGGGCAAGAAGGAGCGCAAGAGGTGAGCACACAGTCTGTGACAGACAAACATACAGATGAATTACTCAAAATTTATCCTGGAGAAACTTCCATAACAGAAAAAGACTGCATGCAAATACGTTCACTGGTTCTTTAAGTAGGCCCAGCATACAAACTGAAATTCGATTACAAACTGGGTTTTCCTTAAAAAAAGTTCTGGGTCGATTCCTCATAGATGTCCTACGCCCTGAGGTGGACGGAGAGGGCTGGCAAGCTGTGTGTGCGATATCTACGTTATGATGCCAAATAGAAACGGAAATTTAAAAATCCTAAATCGCGGTGTCAGAGTTCTCCGCGCAATTAGAACACATAACAGCCCGAAAACAACTATCGGGCAGTTGCCCAGAACAGATACAATATCGGTGTGGTCGGAAGATCTTTTCAAAGGAAGTTTACGACACTTTACACCCTGACCCACGTACTTCTAAAGACTGTTACCACCCCACTGTTGGGATCGAATGTGCTTACCGGTTCCCCGGACCAGTGCCGGTCCGCCATTCGCGAGCCTCGTCTCGTAATCCAATTCTTTACTAACATTTTTGTCTTTTATAATGCGGTAATTTTAAATTTCTTGTTTTTTCTTTTGAAAGCTTATGCTCGCTGGGTGCTACGTTTCAATACTCATACGCTCGCGGAGGGCCGGCAGCGGCGTACTGCGCGCGTCCGGGACTTCGCCTCTGGAGAGCAGACACGCAGGGGAATGTGCTGCAAACGCTGCTGTTCAAGGTATGTGTGTTTTTGTTGTGCTGGAAATCCTCGTCGAAGTATTTTCAGATTGGCCAGGAGTGCCGAAGGGTGCGGAGGGGGTCTGACATAGTCTTACTGACTAAAACCATTCTGGTGTACCTTCGTACACTTACAGGGTGTACTGACGCTTCCACTGACCCAGACTAGTGTTCGTGTTAGCCCGCCGCCCGCAGGCTTCGCCCAGTATCAGGGAGTTAGAGTGACTCCCCTATACGCCTAAGAGAGGCAAGCGTGGAACACTACGCGCCACCATCTTGATGAATCTTTTTAGAAGGGTTGAAAGACATTATTGTCCGCCCTTCCACGACGCCCGGTGCGCCTGGTACGGTGTTATGTGCATAAAGTTTTATAAATAAATAAATAAATAAAATCATGATCATGTAAGACATGCTGCGCCAACCACAAATAAATTGGAAAAAAATTGTTTACAACTAATGTTTTAGAAGTGAAAACTTTTACAAAAAAATACAACCGACTTCAATAGAAAAAAACATAAATGTTGTTTCTGGGTTTCCTTCTTCGTTATTTAACACAGAATTCCGAAATGTAAAGTTATTTTGCACTTTTTAGTGCTTTTTTTCGAAGTTTGAATTGTATTGAGGTTTCGGCGAAACTTAGGGGTGTCGCTTCCAGGTAGGTAAAGAGCTTAATGTTGAATGCTGGTTACATACTCTTACAGGGGATGGTCGTTACTGCGAAATGAGATCTATCTGTCTAATATATTTAGCAGGGTCTGCCCGACTACCTTTCTCGGGCACAGGTTACACGTTAGCTTGTTTACTTCCAAGCCATCGTCACTTTTCCAATCTCAAACGAAAGCCGAAAGACGTGCCAAGGCCGGAGACAGTTCAGGCGCACAAGTTCTTAAAAGAATACCCAGCATCTCGTCAGAACTGCCTGATGGATGCGAATATCCGACATAATCGTCTCGCATATACCAGGAGAAGCAGGGAGCCGCGGTTGAACTGTTACCCTACTACCCCAAAAAGTGAGTCTGAGTAGTAATGTTTTTCGAGAGTAATTGTATGTATGTAGGATTTGTCTCAGAATAGAAACACCGTATTGCCAATAATCACACTATGACTTATTATTGTATACAGTAAAATATATATTTATCACTTATTGCGTCCGCACTCTTCGACTGCTCACGACTTAATGCCCTTCCGACGAGTGTTGTCGCCCCACCATCTCTAGACAACCCATACTACTCGTCTACACGATGAGGGCGCCACTGCGACTCAAATAAACTGTACAGTACGTCCGACGGATCTTGGCGCGTCTGAAGTTAGCGCTCAAAATAAGGGTGCCAAATAAATTATTTATAAAAATAAAAGCTAATAACAGTTGTTAACAGCAATAACAACTGCTATCGGCATTTATTTTCTCAAACCATTTATTATTTTACGAGTGCACAAGCGCTAAAGTTCGCAGAGCCTAACTTCAGACGCGCCAAGATTCGTTGGCTGTACTGTACTCATGACCTTTTATTTTTCTAGAGATAATTGAGCGACTTTTAAATAATAACAATTGCACATAACGATCTATAATAATTATAAATAAGCCACAAAATATTAAAAATATACCATCTAATAATGTATAAGCTAACAGTATGTTTGTGTTATCTGTAATTGAAGGAGGCGATATCGAACCCGCTGACGATAGCGGAGCTGCTGAACCCCAGCGCGCACAAGCACTCGCACAGCTCGCACGAGTACAACCTGGGCCCGCTGCACGTGTTCCGCGAGCACTTCCTCGTGTCGCACAACGAGCACATCCTCTACATACTGGACCCGCGCTCGCTCACTGCCGTCGCCGTCGTCGACGATCTCAGAAGGTAATTCAGATTACAAACTATTTTGAAAAACACGGCTAAAACACACGGCTAAATTTTGATCGTTTTAATTTAAGGTAGTTAGTACGCAACGACTGACAGCTACCTACAGGTCCTTGGACTCGCTCAGCTGATGTTTACTTAAGGAAATTAATTTCGTACATGCGTATATTAATTCGAGTTTTAGAAAAAAAGTACTTTATTTTTTATTTTGATCTTTACAAATCGATAGTGTTTCGTGTACCGAATCGACCAACCACGAATAAAGAGATTAAAAAGCCGTGTATAATTATTTTGAAACAGTATCGGCAAACGTTGTTCTACCGTATAAATTATCAAAAAAAAAAAGTTAGGCGGGTACAAAATAGGCTACGGCCTATTCTTAGACCTCCCAAATATACGTAATCATAAAAATCGGTCAAGCTGTTGCGGAGGAGTTTAATAACAAACACTGACGAGATTTTTATACACTATATTTGATTAAATCAACCTAGGGGTATTTAAGTCAAGAGTGAATAGTTACTTCTAGGCAAGCATGAGCGTACTCCGTCATGGACCATATTATCGCTTACTAACAGGTGACGCGTTTAACAACTTTAAACGCGACACAACAAAAAAAAACATAATTTATTATCATTGGTATCATGTCCATTATAACGTATCGGTCCCCCGCAGGATCCTGTCGGTATCGGTGAACAAGGATGAGGTGTTCGTGCTGGAGGGCCCGCGCTCGCTGCTGCGCCTGGCGCACGCGCCCGAGCCCGCCGCGCGAGCCGCAGGTCTGTTCGGCAAGCACGCCGCACGTAGCGCGGGTAGCCTGGGGGACGCGTGATGGACGGACTTTCATTTAATGTTATTATGTAAAGCTAAAATTAAAAAAAAATACAGACTTCTGTCATAGATGGTAAACAAATGGAGTGCTCAACGTAAAGAATAGAGTCAATTTTGCCCCCATTAAGTGTAAAAACGACTCTACATTTCAATTGTAATCTCATTTCAGCGGTCAATGACAATGTCAAGAACTTGTCAATTGTGAATCAAAGGGATTTTCACGGCACCGTATATGGTCCCGTTATTCATCAAGCCAAAATTGTTTACATATTCCAATTAGAGGCAAAAATAGCAGAACCTAGGCATATATTTTTTTTTATGAGTGGGTGTCAAATAACCTCTCGCACAATCGTAAAGCGCGTGGCAGGGAAATCGCTTTAATCTCGCGGATCTCGAAAGGTTTAGGCAAATTACTCTGATATTAGAATAGTTAAACGTTCTTAAAAATATAGGCATTGCTCATTTGATTATGTATTCAATTGACGCAGGTTTATTGAAAAATGTTATTTTACAGAGCTTATTTTAAACTGAAATCAATGAAAGACTATCGAAAACTCATAATAAAAACTTATAACGTGTATTCCTAATTTCAAATTGCGAGACGGTAAGGACTACGGTGGATTCATTATAATGAGCACTCCATTTATTGCCAAGTCTGTGATGTTATATATATTTTTATTTTGTATTTCCGTATTTCTCGGATCAGTGTAGATAGTCCCACGCCCTTTCCAGTTTACACGCTCTACTATAATGAATGTTGTACTTATTAGCGCACGTTTAAAACTTATGGAATGTTTTTTTTAGAATATAGACTGTTTTTAGTTTAAGCCTGAATCTAGATCGATGCTGAAACAAATCCAGTTCAAGGTTAAGTTCGTCGTTCTAAAATTTAGGTTTAGCTTTAAGAATATTGACTTATTTTAGCTATATTTGGAAATAAACAAGTTATGAAATATACGAAAAGGACTCGGGAATATTATCCTGCCAAACTTTATTTGAAATGTATACTTTAAGCTGGCTTGCTGCACCACAATGAATTACGATCTAAGTATTCTGTTAAAATAAGAATATGATTGACTTAACCACAAACCTACATGAGAAGCGTGGTTATAAAATGTGGGAGCTAGATGACACGAACCCTTACTAATCTTTGTACTAAATAAATATTCACCGTCGTCTTACTCCCTCGTTTGGTAACCGCAAATCATAGATTACTAAACCAAGTGAAGTTGAAGCCAATTTTATTGTTATATTAACAGAATTTTCAGAATGAACTTAAAATCTCCACATAAATATTTTAATAATATTTCTGAATGTATTGTTCAAATACAAATCATATCTATGTCGTGGCTAGATCTTACAATTGATCACTTCATGCTTGGACCGGCTATTTCGTGAAATGGTAAATAGAACCATGCCCTTTGGCCGCCACATCATGATATGGGCAAATAAATTAATGAACACGCTACGTTTAACTATAAGAACAGCTAAACGCACTGTTATTTCATGATATGGTCAAACATGGCTGATCATATTGTAAAATAGTCATGATACAGATACGGGCATGGATCTTGAACGCTGACTTCCATTTGCGCAAAAATGAAATATCGAGTTTCTCTAGTGGTATGAGGGGGGGGGGGGTGCAATCCATTTGCAGTGATTGGCTCGAAACGATCTCCGCTCTTTCGCAGAACGCTCAACATTCGTACCGGTACCTGTATCATGAACTGATCAAAACTAAGATCTAGCCACGACGTCTATATTCCTGATGTCGTTCAGTATTTTGCCAAACAAAACTCAATAGTGTTGTTCATTGCCTGTCGACTTTTCTTTCTTTTCTAAATAGAAATATTGGCATCAGCTTCCAGTTTAACTGGATGCAGCTGATGCTATTATATTACAAGGAGCGACTACCTATCTGACCTCCACAATCCAGCAACTAAATAATATTGCACTTTTGGTATGCTTTGTATTTTTTTTTATTATCAAGGTAGACACTAATGTCATAAAGGGTCTAGCTATCCAACATAACATAGGTTCCCAATCGGGGGCAGTTTTGCTATGGAAGTAAGGATTTTTTTCATTATCAGATGACCTTTCTTACCATCGAATAAGATTTAAAAAATGCAAAATTATCTTCGGCCCAATATGGAGTCCAAATGACGCTAAAAGACAACAGGCGTGATAGTATTATATCGGTTGTTATTATATTAAATATATAATGTGTTCAAGACAATGTTGTGACTACAAGTATTATGAACATATTTCCGTCCTCAATCTGACATGCATTTATATATTATACATTTATATATTTTTTTTATGCACAAATAGGTCAAACATGTTTTTTATGAACATTTATGTACTTATTTTCATTAATAAAAATGGACGCAACTGGCACACAGACTTTTCACAATACTTCAAATACACTAAAATGCAAAGGGTAAAATAACATGTTTTACGAACATTTTTAAAATTAATTACGATTTTTTTTTCTTTTTTGTAATATTAATAAGGTCTGATTTTTTAATAACCCGATTTTTTTTAACTCTGGAATTAAAATGTCGGTTTGACAGCTTTTTATAAAAAATATGTCAAATCGCCATAATTAATTTTTAGTTAACATTTAACTGACTATTGAAAAATCAGGCCTCAATGATCAAAATAAAGGTCGAATAATAATAAAATGATTGATCAATAATAACTAAAAGGTAGATGATATCAAAATGCAAGGTGCTTTATCAGCAGTACTGTAATTTTCTCATTTGTCAATTACATAGGTGTCTTTAATATAATAAATTAAGTCATTCTTGTACTAACGTATAATTTTATACGCCATAAGTAATTATAGTGCCATCTTAGGTAAACTTTAGAATATAAAGGGTATTTTTCAATAATCAAATATTTTTTAACTCAGAGATAATATTGGCGGTTCGACAGCTTTTGTATAGAAATTTGTGAGACCGCCATATTTATTCTTTAGCTATCAGATATCTGGCTATTGAAAAATTAGGCCAAAAAGGTGCATAAAAGACACTTCTTTGCGCTTAGGACTTTAAAGATTTTCTTCATGAATTTGAATAAAATCAAAATACCTTGTACCTTAGGTGGTGGGCGTTAGTAATTTTTTAATTTGTGTTAATTTAATAATCGGAAGAATTTATATTTTAGAAAAACAGGGAAATTGTTTAGTAACTGTAAGGTTGGAAGTAAATATGGCACATCGAGTTTTGAGAATGTTCGGTTTTGTAAAGTGGCAACTCTGTCACTCCCAAGTGCCATGTTCACCCCCGCGTTTACGTAGAAAAGTGGTTATCAAAAAATATAGTTGTGAGATTATGAAGATAAGAAATAAGAATATTATGTAAATAGTACATAACTAAGAAGTGCCTTAATCATACCAAATCGCGACCAATGTATTTCATACATCTTTATATATGTATAGTAGACATTAATATCTAGATATTTTATGTGCTACAAGTAGGTAAGATTTTTTTTAAGTCACATCTAGTTTTTGGTGCTGCTTCTTGTTTTTGCCAAACACAAAACTGCGATGTTATGTCGCATCGCTAAAGTTTGCGAGGCCGCACGACGCATCGCAAGAACTTCCGAATAGATTCGCATTGCACATTATAATTATGGTGACCTGAAATCGATACTTGTCGCACGAAATCGTATCGCAGCAATTCGCGTCGCAGGTTTTTGCTATGTGACATCGCAACGCAATTTTGTTGGTAGTATTTAATAAAGTTAGGATGTCAATACAATAAAAAGTTTCTCTATTGTAATCCGTTTAACAAGCCAGCATGAGAAAGGACTGTGATTAGAAACAGTTCTCCACCTAAGATGCAGAAGGAGAACTATAAAGACAGCAATAACAATATAACGACAGCAATAACAAATTAAAAATCGATTTTAATTTGTTAGATAACACTTGGATGTGGGTTCTAATTGATTTTTCATAAAGTCACTATATCATTTATTATTGGATTGAAGTCACTGCAATTTACGATCTTATAATAATAATGTAAGTCTCAATCTTGAATCGGGAATCTAAAAAGTATTTATTCTAGTGCAAAATACTTTTACTTATGTTTAGGTAAGATTTGTCAGCGCGTACTTAAATTGACAATAATGTACTTATACATTCCTATTATACACTGCATGTATGAAGCCGCAGATATTTTAAGGGACAAAATGGCCTCCGACATGATGCGCAACGCTCAGTCTCCGTGAGGCTGCAACGTTACTCAGTGTCCCGGAACTGGCCCGCAATATTTTATATAGGAGCCGTTCAAGTATTACGTAAGCAGATTTTTTGCTAAATTCATCCCCCCCTCCCCTAGTCAGCATAAGTAAGCAAAGCTTTCCTCCCCCCATGTTTACGTAAAAACTGGTACATGTATTTTTTAAATGTGTACGGGTTTTGTTATTAAAAGGAGCAAAATGAACTTAATTTTAAAAGTTTTGTGGGTTTTAATTCAAATTAAACGTCCTCAGTAACACACGAATCTATGACTCTAATCTTCTTTGCTACTCAGTGATGTATGTCTGCCATTTTCGGGTGAATTTGGAATTTGGAAAATCGACATTGTTCTCTAAAAAAAAAAAAGATACATACTGCTGACGTAATCACCATCCAGTCAGTCTATCCTCCATGTCATCAAAAATAAGCAAAACGAAGACCCCCAGCCCCCTGTAGTGCTTACGTAATACTTGAATGGCCCCTGACGTGAAGACATGTTGGACAATTTAAAAGTGTTAGCGTTATTTTGGGGGACATTTTGTCCCCTATTGTATCTGAAGCTTAATTGTCGTGTCAACGTCATTATTGTGACGTTGTCATAAATAACTATGTATTAGGGTAGTTACACATCGTCGCACTTCAGGTGGCTTGTATGTGTACGCGCCCTTACGGTGCTTGTGAAGTTGGCTTTATGTATCAACTATTTTATTTAGTGTGTTTCTAGATGTTAAGACAGATGCAGAAATAAACGTGACTCTTTATTAGTTTCAGGTTAATTAAATACAAATGTACATACTTGAAGTAATAAAATGAAATGAAAAAACCAACATAATGTAATATAAACAATTTAAAACAAAGTTTAGACATGTTTGTAATTTCATTCTTGAAATGCATTCTGAAAAAATAAGTACATTTCAAAACTACTTAATAATTTATTTCTGTGTCTATTTTAAAATATACCTATTTTAATGATTGTAGACTAGATTTGTCGCTTATTAAAAAGTCGTATACAGGGTGTACCTTTTGAGCTTGTTAAAAAGTAATGTATTTACAGGGTAGAAATTGTAAGTAGTAATTATACACATCCTGTATCTAGTTACCCGCTGTAGTGAGATGATTGACAACGATTTTTGTTTATTTATGTATTATTTGGTACACTTGCTTGCAATAAAAACTGTTTTAGATTTAATTTTGTCCATGATAGAGTTTTTAATTGAGTTTAAATTATCTCACAAATGATTTTACTGCACAATCTTAGCATCTTATCTGTTTTCTTTTTTTTTGGTCCCAATTATGCATGTTTTAATTTTATATTGTTGTGTTTTGCAAGCAAGTGTACGTTTACATGCGTAGTCTCTATGTGAGCATGGCCATTGACTTATATATAAATATACACATGCACAACTCACTTCCGCATTTTTATTTTGTATCCGATCACCTTCCGCTTCCGTTTCTGTATATTTATGTACAAGCAATGGCTTTGTGTGCTTGTCTTGCTGCTCGAGTTGCTTCTAACACTGCTAAATGCATTTACGCTAATTTAGAATTTTTCATATTTTGTATCTGTTTACAGTGTGGAAAATAAGTCGGTCCCTGGAGAGAAACTATCTTAAATCCTTAAGTTGGCTCATTCTACTTAAAGGAGGCATTCCTTTATTTTTTAAAAGAAACAAAACTGCATTTGAAGACTAAAACTCGCTTGCCTCGCCAGGGACTCGAACCAACTAGAATAAAAAAAAGCACTCGCTATTATAGTATTCGATAAGATTATTATTCAGGACAAAATTTCTCTAACAAACATTTGGTCTTACTCTCGTCTGTCATACAAGGTATACATGAAAAATACCTACCCATTTTTATATTTAAGTAAAATGAGTTTACAACTTAAGGATTTAAATTTAAGGTAGTTACCCTCTAGGGCCCGACTTATTTATCCACACTGTGTAAAGAAAGGAGAAATTGACTGACTCACATGTCAATGTATAACCGAAACCTCTGGGTCTGGAAGCGTAAAATTTGCTCTACGTTTCCTTATATGACGTAGGTGAGCACTAACAGAGAATTTCCCTAAGGAGTTGAATCGAGGGTTAAAAGTTTGTTTGAAGATACTTACTTTTACGCGAGCGAAACCGCTGGCTGAAACTAGCTTTACATAGAATTCTGAAAATTTTCTCAAAAAACTAGCTGATTCGGCAAACTTTGTTTTGCCAAACAATTCAGGCAATCCTTATTACCTAGGGTATAAAAATAGCTTACTACATGTTCTCACACCTACCAAAAACATAAAAATCGGTCAAACCGTTTCGGAGGAATTCTAGAACAAACACTATGAGTGACACGAGATTTTTACGTATTGCGAGTAGTGGGTTCGGTCCCTGCTAAAGTATAGATGAAATTTCATCTAACTAAAAATGCTGGGCCATTCACACGAGTTACCCACCTGCTTACGATGCTGTTGGATGCATTTTTTTTAGTGGGCTCTGTACTAACATAATTATTGTTGAAGACTAGACGATAGGCTGTCCATTTCAAGACATACCACTGCGCTCATAGAAAGGGATCTTATTTGCAGTTAACGAAGATCACACTTCACACAATATTATAAAGGCATAAGCTTGTATGTATGTGTGAGTTTGCTTTACGCTCCAATGGCTGAACAGAAATTGTATAACACAGGATAATTTTATCCCTTGGAGTATTTTTTCTTGGGATAATTTTACTGCTTTCATGCAGACAAAACTTCCGGCTAGTAAAAACTAAAACTCGCTGTTACGCTTGAGGCTCTTGTCGAAGCGTAGAAAGGCGATGAAGATCGGCACCACGATGTCTCTCAGGCCCAAACGTGGCAAAATTGCTCGAGTCTTTTTAACCCGAGAGTATGTTTCCTTGTCTATGTTTAAGCAGGCAAATCCTGGGTAAGATACTAGGTGACAATGTAACATAAATTCTGTAACAGCTTGCATACCCTTATTATAATTATATTTTAGTTAGATTTCTCATTGATATATTTTATTTAATGCAGTGGTGGCTGAGTGGCAATGGCCCCGACTTACGAGTTGTAGGTCGCGGGTTCAAACCCAGCCAGGCGCATTGCTTTGTAACTTATTTCATCACCACTGCTCTTAAAACGGTGAAGGAAATTATCATGGCGAAACCGGCATGTCCTAGAACCAAAAATTCGTAGACATGTGACGTCCACCAACCCGCACTGGTTCCGCGTAGTGGATTACAGCCCATTCCCGCTCCTAGAGAGGAGGCCTGAGTCCCAGCAAAGGGAACATTATAAGGCTGATGCTATATTTTATTTAATAAAACGCTCTTGTCTTATATTATCAAACCAAGTATCTTTTCCAACAGAAGAACCGATGAACTTGATGACGAAATCGCTGACGTCATCTATCCAGCAAGCGGTGAACTCTGTTCGGGACTTCACGCACATAGACCAGACTGTCCCATACATCTCCAGCGTGCTAGAACAGCCGATCTCCATGTTCACTAAGAACGAGCTCATAGAGACGGGGACAGTCGCCAGCGCTGAGGAGTGCTTCGAACTACCTCCCATTAAACATCTACCACTCGATCTGTCCGAGAACGTATTACAATCAATCGTCAACGAATTCAGAGATGTTTCAAGCGATGCTGAAGAAATCAGGAGAGTGAAGACAGAAGAATTGCAAAGGAAATTGAAGTTGTATAATAGCATAATGGAGAAGAAATATGATGGGGAGCTCATTCATAGTAGTAGGAGGAGTCGGAGGAGGGATGGTGGGTCGGGGGGAAGTACTCCTCGGATGGCCACCCCGGTCAGGAAGGCGGTGGATAATGTCAGCTATACAAGTCCTTGTGTCATGAATGTTAGCGTTTATGGGTAAGTAAAAAACAGTACTTTTACTCATTTTTGATCCCTCAAATTGCGCGTGATACCCATTAGGTTCATAAGAGATAACGCTCGAAGTGTCAGCCGTAGGTCAGTGGTAGAGCGTTAGGTTCAAAGAACCTTGATTTTAAACACACACAAGTAAAATGAGTAAACTGTCAGAATTAATACAGGGAGGATTATCGTAGATTACATTTACTTTCTTCTAACTTCGAATTTCCTTAGTAACGTTTCATGTTACTACTTATCAGCTAGGGGCAGCTTTTAAATAAGAATTTGTCTTTTAAGATCGAAGTATAAGATACATATTTTTACATGCCTGAACAAAATAGGTACATTCTCATCTGTATCAACCATTCTGTATTTCAATTTCAGAGCAATTCCACAACAGAACGACGAACTATTGGAGAAGCAGATTGAAGAGAAGGAGAAGATCCTTGCCAAGATGTTGAACTTGGAGTCTCTCAGCATAGACAGCCCCAAGCTCGAGACGCAGACACCCCCGGACCCTGCACCAACGTTCAGACACGTCAACATCCTCCCACCACCCCCCGAGGTAATAACCACGGCAAAACCGGTCCAAAAACCTATAAAAACAGCCATCAAAGACCCCAGTCCTATGGACTTAGTCCCTAAAGTGGTCCAACTACCCAATACTTGGAATTTAGAGAATATAGAATTGAAACTAGACGCGAAACAGAACGGGTTCAAGGACAAGTCTCTCCTGTCTCCCGACGACCATTTAGATAGCGAATGGGAAATAATCTGATACAAAATGATGACTGAATCTGGCTTGTTTTATACATTGTAATGATAGACGCCAGATTTTGGTTGTACAATCCAAAACAATATCAACCGCTGCAATCTCTATTATAAAAAAACGTATTATTTATGAAACAAATCTAAAAAGTTGATTACCCAGATAAGCTCAGCAGGATTAATGAATAGCTAAACATAAACATGTTTGTATATTTGGGATATTTTAATAATCTTATGCTTCAGTAAAAATACTAATTGTACACCAAATATTAATGATATTTTTACATTTATGAAGGATCTTGGGGCACTCCGACTCGGATAGGTTAGATTAGAAAAGGACGACGCCATCCTCTTCATAGTTATTTTTTTTAACCACTCGGAAGAGCTATTTTATTGAACAATTAGTATTTTTGGTGGGAAACTGGAATACATTGAAGAACATTTGGGGGTAGTGGAACAGAGAGTAAAGTCCCACACACCTCCGTTGAAAAGGGAGGATCCTCCGACCAGACAGGTGTTATGTCTGGTGGGCTGTTGCCCGATTGATGATTTCGGGTTTGTTCTTTATGTTCCAATCGCGCCGCGAATCTTACTTGCGCGATACAGCATTAGTTCATTTGTGATGACATAGATATCGCTACAAACAGTTAAATACTACCCTGTTTATTCTAATACTTGTTTAGCATGGATTGTGCAACCCTAGAAATGAACCAATTTTGACGACTTATGAACAAAGTATTTCTTATTAAGTGTTCAAGCAATGTTATTGTATATTCACTGCTTTGAGGTTAGGGCCGTAAATTATTAAAATTTTATCGACGATTAGCAATTATTACAGAAAAATGCAATTATTAGTGTGTGTGTGTGTTTCAACCCCACATTAAAATGGCTTAAGCGAAATATGGCTCTTTCGTAATATGTCTATTGGGCGTAAAAGTCTCTTTCTTATAATGTCGATTTCGCAGAATGACTCTTTCGCAAAAATAGCGCCGCCGCCGTTATCCGCTTAAATAACTGAATAAATTTTTGTTACGTTTAAAAAAATTATTGCTATTTTTTTCAATTATTTATTTAAATGTTAAGAAGTTTTACAATTTATTTATCTTTTTACATAAAATTCTTCTACGAATAAAGTGTTTGTCACCTTACTTCTGAACTGTTTGACCAATTTTGATGTCATTTTTTGTGTAAGTACAATTGAACCTGGTGTAGGTGGCGCTGCAGTCGCGTTTAAATGTTTTTTCTGACGAAAAGCCAGCTTTCATACAGGTCAACGTTTGTCTTTGCGGGACTGCTAGTACTGTACGTGTTTGCATGTTAAAAACTTGTAAACATTTATTCCGAATTGGAATAAGAAACTACTTTTTAATTCTTCTAAGTTGAGTACTAAGGCGACATTCTGCGAAAGTGTCATTATGTGAAAGCGACATTATGATGAACAGATTTTGCGACCAGCCATATCATTTTTTTTATTTAGTCTATACTTTCCCCTCTGCTGGGCAAAGGCGTCCCCCTACTTCTTCCAGGTATTCTGCTCTTGGGCCACCTCGAACCAGCCCTCGCGGAGCAGTCTTGATATTTTAACACGTCATGGTAAACCATGATGTGTTAAAATGTGAAAGGAAGGCTTGACCCTGTGGTGATAATCTCTAAGAAAATGCAGCGCTGCCTCAACAACGAACACCCAAATAGGATACATTGGATTGTCAACCTAATGCACCTATACATTGGATTGTTAATTCAATGTATCCTATTTGGATGTTCATCGTTGCGGCAGCGCTGCGCTTTCTTAGAGAATAGCACCACTGGTATGAAAGGCAACGTAGGAACGGGATTGGTTTTTTAGTCACTTAGAGTCTGACACTATCTCCTGCTCCACCCAAGGGCGGGAGTTGTCATTGGATGATTTTTACCTACCATAGCAAAAAGTGTGCGAGCGAAAAAGAGTGATGGAGTTGTAAACCCTATATATATATAGCTCCCTTTAACAGTTCAGTTTAACCAGTTTAATCAACTGTCATCAATCGGATCGTGTTAGGAGCTCGTGATTGGGCCTCAGTACACATTTTACAAAAGAGACGTTTTTCGCTTAAACCATTCCAAACAACACATTTAAAATTATTGTGTATTAAAGATATTATTTAAAGCTGCTGTAAACTGTCTAATTAGGTAGACCATACTACATTTAATTAATGTTTATTTGAAATGGTAGGTTTAAACGAAAAAAAAGCAGACTTTTGGCATCTGACTATTAAATAAAATCAGTGTGTATAAGTTATCTGAACAAAAAAATCAGCCTGTACAAGTTATCTGAACAAAAAAATCAACCTGTACAAGTTATCTGAACAAAAAAGTCAGCCTGTACAAGTTATCTGAACAAAAAAATCAGCCTGTACAAGTTATCTGAACAAAAAAGTCAGCCTGTACAAGTTATCTGAACAAAAAAGTCAGCCTGTACAAGTTATCTGAACAAAAAAGTCAGCCTGTACAAGTTATCTGAACAAAAAAGTCAGCCTGTACAAGTTATCTGAACAAAAAAGTCAGCCTGTACAAGTTATCTGAACAAAAAAGTCAGCCTGTACAAGTTATCTGAACAAAAAAGTCAGCCTGTACAAGTTATCTGAACAAAAAAGTCAGCCTGTACATGTTATCTGAACAAAAAAATCGGCCTGTACAAGTTATCCGAACAAAAAATCAGCCTGTACAAGTTATCTGAACAAAAAAATCAACCTGTACAAGTTATCTGAACAAAAAAGTCAGCCTGTACAAGTTATCTGAACAAAAAAGGATTAAATAAATAGGTTAGTTTTTTAATCTCATAAATAAAATAGTCAATAGATTGTAATGGACAAGAACAAAATAGTATTCGTTTGCCTGCAACGTGTTGCATTTAGTTTTGAGGCTATTGGTAGCGATTAGTAGTATAAGTTAAGTATGTCCCAATAAAGATTTTGTTTACTGAGCCATGATCAAGAACGTAAGGCAGACTAGATTAAACACAACTTGTAAAATAGTGTGTAAGCTTCTCAAGATATGTTTATAACAGTAATGCCAGTGTAATTAGGCTATTAAATTGTGTATACATGCAGAAGTCTAAAAGATGTATAGTTACGATTATTAAGATATATTTTATTTATTTATCGGTTATTTCAGGCATAATTTAATCCATAATAACCTTGAATTAAATTCAATGTATATAAATTTGCAATCTATCTTTACTTCTGCTATCCAAGAAATAAGTATACGACAAATGAGTCTTAATTGTTGGAAACATATTTCTCGAATGATAGAAATGAAGGTGATAGAAAATGCGACAAAGTATATGCCACTGGAAAATTACAAACGCCGTAAGATTGTGAGATATCGCGAGAATTTTGATTTTTTTTCTAATTGAGATACGGTTATGTTGTAAACTAATGTATTTGGATGTGATTTATCGTAGACAAAACGATTTTTTCACAATATATCGAGAAATTATAATTTAACCTGAATACCGTAATTAGAGACACAATAGAAAGACAATAGGTGTGCGGACGCCGGCGTCCTCTCGGGGAATAATGAATTAATAAAGATTATTACAATCATACGGACTTTACAGGCAATTTTCCGGTGACATATATATCTTATTGCTCGTGACTGTACCTATTACAGTGCCTCGATTGAGGGCTGATTTTTCAATTTACAGATATTTTTTTTTCTGAATCTCGAGAAAAATTAACCTGTCTAAAATGGCAGTTTATGGTAGTATATCTTTTTGTACAAAAACTGTAAAGTGCGTTTCACGAAAGAATTCCCTTCACCGTAATGTTGGTAGCACGGCAAATCAGTGTTGCTACATTTTTAGTTATGAATATGATTACTCAATATTAGGGAGCTCGACCTATAATTCGTTACTTTTACAAATTGCATTCTAATTTATTCCACGACTGCCCCAAAAAAGGAGTGTTATTTCTTTTGGAAACTGTAGACTGTTATTGGATCAAATATACTACTACATGAGAATTCGGAACAATTCACACGTTTTATTGGGATGCAAGAAAGGAGTCTACTCACAGGATGAAACCTCGGATTAAAAATGCCAAAAAATCGTAGGACTACGATTTAAAACATACATCTACAGCCCTGACAAGCACCTTCGGTCTTTGACGTTTAGACAGGCAGGGGAGCCAACATTACAACGAAGGGAATTCTTTAGTGAAACGCACTATACAACTGCCATTTAATTTCTCAGATAAAAGTGGTCGATTGAGAAACCACCTTTAATGTGAAAGTTAGGCTTGCTAGATGGCGTTGATAATTTTTATTTTATTTTAAGTGTATTATGAGCATTATTAAGTCATATTTTTTTTCTATTATTAAATACTGTCATATAATCATAATCCCTACGCTAGGGATAACTTCTGTACGATGGGCGCGTTCACAAACTCACATAAACTAAACACGCAGAACACCTATCTCTAGGCCATACAATTTGTTTCGTGCAAGTATCGAACGGAGACAGGCAGCGCAGCAGACAATCTTTTAATAACTGCGCTAATCGTGCCAAAATGGTATTTGCTAAAATTGGACATTCCATTTTTTTAAATCTAGTCAAGTAATTTTAAAGTGGAAAATACGGGTCTTGCTTGAATAAGGCTTCAATAGTGTATTTCACACTATATAAGAAGAAAATCCAAAAATATATAATTGAGATAGCTTAGGCAGTAAGCAGTCGGTAAATACTCATTTTAGCTCACAAAATAACGAAATTAATTTTTACTTTGTCCGAAATATAAGACTTTTTATTTTATTGGAGACCCTTAATTAAGATCGAATTTAAATATTTTTTAAACTAGCGTATAATACACATAAATAAAATAAAACTGTTTAATTTAACGCCATCTAGCCAGAACATGATCATTTTAGGCCCTGTAGTTTTCACTTTAATAAATCTTAAGGCAGGAATTTTGTTATATCTTTAGACTTCATGAACTTGTAACTGGCAAGTGTCCTAATACCGCATTTAATTTATTATTATAACAACAAGGAATTGAATTATTGTTATTACCGTTTATGGGGAAGGATCTGATGTGCATAGTATACGTAATTAGTCTTATGTCCACTTCAAGAGGGGATATGTGACATACATACAGCTCTCTTATAAATAAGTGTGTTGTGACCAACTGACCACATCAATTAATGGTTTGGTGTAGTACAGAAACTATCCTACCATCGATGGATTGGTTTGGTTACACCCTTATTCATAAATGAAAGAAAAATGGTCACATTAATTTTTGTAAGTAATTTTTAACTTATTTTATCTTGTTTATATCAAGTATTTTAACGATTTTTTTTCTTTTCACGCTGATCTGGCTACTAAAGTAATTCTATGGAATGTAAGGAACATTTATAATCAAAGATTTAATTTATTACCTTTCGATCGAGAAAGAACAATGAAATCCTATGTCAAGTAAAAATAATCATCATTATTTTACATATCAATGTTTAGAAATGTAAAAATATTATTATAGTTGCGCAAAATTATGAATTTATAATTTGAATTCGAAAACAAACAGTATTGGATTTTATTTCTCAAAAAAATAGTATTATTTAAGTAAATTGTAGCATTTGGGGTGGGACCTAAATTTTATTTAAGCTTACTTCGACCAAATTTAGGAAAAAATCTTAACGAAGTAAATAGAAGCGATAAATTAAATAATTAAATGGCCACGAGTGTATCGTGGCTATAAATACCACGATGGATCTGTACAACAGAGCACCGAGGGGTCGTGCGGACACTGCTGGAGACGGCATTTTTTTTTTATTATTAATTATTGGTTCAAGTTATCTGCCGCGTACTATAGTAATAGGCCGTTTCCAGCATCCGCCGTCGCGGCGATTCTGTGTTCTATGATCTCTATGCACACTATAATATTTTGTAAAACAGCGTTTATATATCTATACCTGGGCTACCTGTCTGGTGGTCCTAGTGTGAGTTTCTATACTTGCTTGATTACGTTAGTATAACCGTCAATTTGTATTGCAACTGAGTAAACGCCGTCTGGTGACAATACTGTGAAACTTACATACGACATTACATAAACCTTGAAAAAAAGCAAATGTTTACGTGATGAAGCAAGATGGAAAAAGTCTAGCACTAGATCGTGTAACAGTTAGCATTCAGGGGCCTCACCATGACGTGTTTGTTAAAATGTCAGGCGTACTAGCGAGAAAGAGGGATAGAGGTATACACCCTATACAACGTTAAATATTAGTCGTTTTAATCCCGCGAAGGGTGGATTCGGTACATGAAATACTATCGATTTGTACAGAAAAAATAAAAATATAAAGTACTTAAAAAAAAATCGAATTAATACAATGACCTTGTAGGTAGTTTTCGCTCGTTGCGTACTAACTACCTACAGTTGATTGGCCTCACTCAGCTGACGTTTTCTTAAAGAAATTAATTTCGTACATGCGTAAATTATTTCGAGTTTAAAAAAAAGTACTTTATTTTTTAATTTTCTCTTTATAAGTCGATAGTATTTCATGCACCGAATCGACCCTCCGCGGGATTAAAATGACCAGAATTTAACGGTGTATAGCTCCATCCGTCATGCGTCAACTGGACCTCGATAAAAGCTTGTTGTAAGGCCTCAGGATCCTGACGACAATCGCACTGTAGTTAGCAGTGTAAGACTAGATACTAAGCCACATTTTTTTAACTATCCATGTGTAATTTTTCACAATAAGCAAAATCAGTGTGGTCAAATATGTTAGGAATATTATAAGTTTTAATAATTTCACCTTTAAACGTAGTTATATTATTATGTAAGCATAATGGATATAGTTCCTTGCATCACAATATACAATCTAATTTATTATAAGTATACCACATGATACACGTCGGCTTTATATGCAATGAAACACGAACTACTGCCATAATGCAGTTAATAAATAAAATATTATGTACTTATTGTTTTTTTTTAAATATTTCTATATTTAAAAGCTATTTTGTTATTCTTAATCATTGTTATATCCAAATTGGCTTTATTTATCTATATTTAAGGAAATTTTCTTTTATATAGTTTATTTTTTGTTTACTGTCTCAATATATTTTTTATTATTTCTCTATACTTTTACAAAAAGTTTCGTATATTTAAAATGTTAGTCAGCAAAAATGGTTGCTAAATAATAAGTGCAAGTAAGTTAGAAATGTATAAATTGTGATATTATGTATTTTGGTTTTGGCGGAAAAATATAGTATTTGATAATTTACCTTTTGTTTTATTTAATCCCATTTTGAAATGACTGATGCACGATGTGCGTCTTATAAAACCATCCTTAGATTGAGTAGATACCGCGAGGGAAGTATTCTCTCCTGCCCATGGCTTCGCCGCTTGCAGTGTCTGATGTGGACCACGATGGCGATGACGACGATACTCCGGAGGTGACCGAGGTAAGACTGGCGGTATGGTTGTACTCTTAAGGGCCAAGTCACACCTGAATGGCAGCGACGCGGTGAGCACTTTTAGTGAAAAATAAACTATCTACACCGTTAAATTTTGGTCGTTTTAATCCCGCGGAGGGTCGATTCGGTACATGAAATACTATCAATTTGTAAAAAGAAAATTAAAAAATAAAGTACTTTTTTTAAACTCGAATTACTCGAACGAGACTAGGCTGCTTGGCAATCTTAATTATGTTCATGTCTCTGTATATGCACCTTGAAACAATCTGTTTAATGGTGAATATCGCGAGCATTTTTGAGTTTATCGCCAACAGACAGACTGAAAGACGTGTTGGATGACTTTGTTTTATATGTATAAGGTAAGGATGGGAATGTTACATGTTAACAAATAACACACAAGCTGCACATACAAACTTTATTTGCATAACACGATGCACTGTTACTTATCGACACTTCGCAGTACAAAAAACGCGAAAAAAAACAATATGGTCCATTACCGAATTCCGAACTAGCTGTCTAATTTACAAATAATAAAATACTGTATTTCCACAGTCAAAAATGATTATAAACATTTTATAGTCAGAGCTCTTGAGTTCTTACTTAATCTTGGTCGACAGAAGGAATAACTACCTAATGAAGAAAATAGCTGCCGTGGTTGCAACATATCAAATTAGAAGTAAATGAGAAAATAATATTTTGGACAAAATCAACATATGTCTTCGAAATCTTCAGTTTATTTATTTTCTGCCCAGTACACAAAGATAAGACTTTTCAATATTGGTTACAAAAAATCTATCATGATTCAAATACCAAATTCTACAATAACAAGAGCTCTATCAATCAACCTAAAACAACAATAAATGAAAACGTATAAAATATAATCAAGAAAAATGGTAACAAATTGTGATTAAAAGCAAAGCGGCAGAATAAAATATACTCTCATGATAATTATAATAATTGGCGCAACAGAAATAAGATTTTGTTTTTTTATAATTATAAAAATAAACAAATGAGTAAAGTCTTTTTAATTTATGTGAGTTAATAGCTACTGTGTTTGCAATGAAAAGCGCAC
This sequence comes from Leucania comma, assembly GCA_958295575.1. Classification (NCBI taxonomy): domain Eukaryota; kingdom Metazoa; phylum Arthropoda; class Insecta; order Lepidoptera; family Noctuidae; genus Leucania; species Leucania comma. The sequence continues at coordinate 2,689,798 of OY282480.1, forward strand.
GACAAACTAGCAAATTATGATTTAAACTTAATGGCGGCTATAAGGTACCGCTTTCCTAGCTCGCACAGTCACACGAATTTGCTGAATTCCGAGCCGCCATTGACTATGAATCGAAATAAAAATAACAATCGATATTAAATAAAAATGAGAGATTGTCAGAAATCAGCTAAGTGGCGCTGACAAAAATCAATCCAGGTATTAAACAGTTGAAAGATAGACTATTTAAAAGGTATACAAGATAAAATTATGTTTATTAGCAACTTCACGACATGACCTTATTTAATTAGCAATCAGGAAAAGAAAAGAATAAAAGATGCGTTCTTGATTGATTTTTGCCACGATTCAGTCTCAAAACTTTACTTAACCATCAACGACATTTTTAGAATCTTCCACTTTATACATAGTAAGTGTATTAAATTTAAGTACAACTACAGCTAGATACAAAACTGGTCAGTGCGTGTGTTGATATGAACGCGACCTATTATACTAAATTATACTAAGACGATCACCCACAATTCTGAGTAATTTTTCTAACTAATCAACTCTATTATCACCCTGTTGGCCTATTCCCATGTGATGCTTTGGTCCTGAAAAATATTCAATCATGGCTTTAAAACATTTTTGTTTAAATGTGGAATAAAAACACCTGATGCTGATGCCATATCAGAATGTATAACAGTTTATTACTCTGATAGGGCGTCAAAATGACTTCGGCAACGCAATATTGATATACGCCGATTTAAACTTCAGGGCGGCTGTGCCGTTCGTTTTTGCTGCTCAGGAGCCTACCCTCACCCCCTTGTCACATAAATTTGCTTCTGAGCGGCCTACATCTTGTTCTCCGAGTTGTCTCAGTTTGAATCTATTTATACAACATAAGTTGGCGCTTGAAAGACATTGTCAGGGAGCGGTTGATTGTAAACTACTTAAAAAAAATAATTAAAAAATAAAGTATTCGTTTTGGTTCTGGCCACGTACCAAAATAAAACTGTCGATGAATACGCGTCTTTCAAGCTACGCGTCCATGGTCTGTAAGCCTTATGCCCCCTGTTATAATGCATCAACACAAAAGCTATAATTGAATATATTTCAGCACCGACGTAGCTCACTATAAATATACCTTTTCACAAGTTGTTTTAGGATCTATCGCTTCATGCGACAATATAATGAGATCTCAGCCTTCTCTAGAAAGTGTGAGCTACTATCTCCTCATTTTGAAAAACAGTTTCAAGCTATTCGCATATTATATAGCCACAATTTAGGAATTACACGAAATCTAATATAGATTTGTTTTTCAGTTTCTCAAAACGAAGCAACAATAGCCGTATAACTTTATACTACATCAACATTTGAACACCTAATCCTATTGAACTGTGGATGACGCCAACGAAGTGAGCTATACAATGATAAGCTAAATATTATTAAGATCAGCTGAATACTGCTTTTTGACTAAACACACAAACATTTGACAAACATTGGCGCTGCGCATCAAACATTAGGCGGCAACGCATTAGAGCGCTTGTACACGCTAAGAAATTTCACCATGTCTGCGGTAGATAGAAGCCAATCCATCATGTAGTCGATAATTTTTTTTTAAATTTTGTCGTATGGGATGGAGAGGCAGATAATTTATTGTGGCATCCCCTCATCTGCCCCGTCCCCCTGTCGCACCATAGCAACTTCACGAGTCGTATCTAGCGCAGACAAGATTTTTTTTTTGTTCAGAGCCAATGCAGTGTATACAGTTCATGTGTACAAACGACACGAATTCTTGCATACGCCAGGCGACTTTTTTTAACGTGTACAAACGGCCTTAAGGCGTTAGCATACCAATCGATGTCATCGATTGCTGTCAGAACGGATCCGTCGACGACGATCGAGGACCGACCGATTAGTGTCTCTACGCCCTTATATAGAAATATAGATACATATAACCAACAGAAGCCTTCAAGCTTATAGAATAGTTTTAACAATTAGCATTAAATATCACAACATATAGCAAATTAAGCCGTATACATATACAAGCGAGACACTTGTTGCACGACACCAAGGTAATCAAGTTCTTTAATCACATTTGGTAGCAGTCTCAAAAATTAAATTTAAAATATTTTTATTTAAACCGATTAGATGTAGTTTTTCCCACCCTCTGGACGGAATTTGGCCGTTTATTATAATTATACTTTTAAATAGGATTTATCACAAAAAGAGAATTCTAATTTAATGGTAATTTAAATTACTTTAATAATAAATAAAAAGCAAAAAATTAAGAAAAAAGTTGTTATGAATACAAAACATTATCAACTGCAGAGAGACTTTTTCTAACTTATGACTGTATTATAAGAGTACTATTCAAGTCTAACTGTGCGTTCACACAATGTGATGAAATAATCACATAAATAATCGACTTAAAGCTACAGAAAAATTCTTTAAAATCAGTACATAACTTGATCCTTGAGTGCCGTGAACAAGAACATGTGTTATAATAATTCCGTCTAAACGCTCGATTCCACGCTTCACGTCCGATAATACTGACCCTATGATGTAAAATATCTCCAAAATACACTAGTCTTGTGCCTCAGTCTTTTGCTTTGATGACATTCTCGCATTTATTCCGCCAGGGTCGCACATCCACGACCAAATACTCCACTTCGTTAGCTCTTCTGTCACCTATGGGTATCGAATTAACGCCTTCAATTCCCTGCTCTGGAGAAGCATTGGGAGGGCACTCCGGTATCACCGCGTGCCCGACTACCTCTGTCGTGTGATCGAGGCCTACCTGTCGTACAGGTACATCAAGTAAGTTTGTAAGTCTCCTTGTGCAGCGCCTTGGATGTGCTCTGTTATGTTGTACAAGTTGTGAATAAATAATTCATCTACCCTGTAAAAGTCTGACACACCCTCCCGCTCCGCCCAAGGGCGGGACATCTCCCGCCCTTGGGTGATCATTAGATGGTTTTCCCACCTAAAAAAATCCTATGGCGATTGAAGAACTAACGAGATGGAGTACTTAGTCGCAAAAACATGACCCTGGCAAATACGACACGAAAACACTCGTCGGACCAATTAGACGCAAGGGGTTAAGGTAAAACAAATTTTATAATATATAGGCCAAATACGTACATATACTAACATACGTCTTTTTTCCGTGAGGTTAAGCAGAATTATACAGAAAAAATTGGTCTAAATGAGGGCCACAATCATGTCAATTATTTTAGTGAAAAAAATAAATATCTACAAATACCAACAAAAAATTGTATCGTTTGCAATAGCTGCCTTTAAATTATTTTACGCACAACCACCAGTCCACTGAGTCCTTGGATGTTGCAATGGCATTCCCAGTTTTAAAACTCTATCTCATGTTTTAATAAATCAGTAAAATATCTTAGCATTATTTTGGAGCATTTTCGAACAGCGTAAGTAACATTTCTAATTATTAACCGCTGCAAACACACTGGCAACATTTGCCATTCAGTTACGTATCATGAAACCTCAAGTACACATAAATAATTTAATAATAACACATTACGCGAATTTTATTCCTCAAATACTCTACAGTATTTCGCCTAGGACTCCGAAAATGTAACTACAAACCTTCGTGAAGAAAGTCCCTTTGCCCTCGAGCCGTTTCTTATACCTATCGATCTTAAAACCTACATTTTTGGCAGTGTTCGACGAACCAAGATATACAAACATTCATAACTAGTTACTTTCTATATTATCTATCCGAGAAATAATCCATTTTCCATTCGTCTCATTACATCTAGATTGTGTTTTTATTATCCATAAGGCCTTTGCTTTTCTCAACTTCATGGTACAGTCGACAAAGAAATTTGTAACCAGACAGCTACAGAACTATTTTTGAACAATTTTGTGCGTGTGCTATTCGTCTAAATTATGTCATATGTTCAAAAAGTTTTGAAGCAGTCAATAAATAGATATCTGGTATAATGTAATACGCTGGTTACTGATTTCTTTTGTCGAATGTATCCGAAATTCTCCGAATAGGATTACACATTTCGATTGAGTTTCAAATACAGTGCGAAACGGCAAATTAACGATTTTTTAAAATCAAATATATAATATGTGAAAAGCTGGTTTTTTTTCTTCGTACTAATAGACAAATTGATCGCGTGTGTACGTGATAAATATAAGATGTGATTGAACGATATTTTACATATATATATTTAATATTATACATAAATATTTTTTCCAACAGAATGAGTCTGTCTACCTGTCGTTATCAAAAATAGTTACATAATTTGTTAGGTATTTCTAGAGGCCTTATTTTTACGGAAGATTATTTTGAGGTAAATTTTTAACCCCCGACACAAAAAAGGGGCGTTATAAGATTGACCCCTGTGTGTGACTGTCAGTTAAAACGTATGAACCGATTTTGACGAGATTTTTTTTTAAAGCATGTTTCCTACCGATAGTTCCTTGACATGTTTGATCTAAATCAGTTCTTTTATTTAAAAAAAATAGGGGGGGGGGGGGAAGGGAGGGCAAGTGGAAATGAACAACCGAATGTTTGCAAATATGGCCAAGTGGGTTATCAAATGAAAGGTTACAAGATGAACATTACAAAACTATAATATATATATTATTATATATGGTCGAGGGTCTTTTCATTTTTTTAATTTAAGTTTCATAAAATACTGTAACAGAAATGGTTTTTATTGATTGCATTAATTTGGAGAAACCATTTATGTTTCCAGTCTTCGTCATATTTTTTTTATGTACACTCGCGGAACGATAACGTTTGCCAGTCGAAATAAAGCAATGAAAGTAATCGATTACAAACAATTACATTCTACGAGTGTCAATTAGCCGTTAAAAATCTCTTTTTTGTATAAAATATATATGCAGTCTTCAATACCGTTGAATGAAATAAATAACACTGCATATTTCTCAATAAAATATGCTGGGGTTTCATGATTTCCACTTTTAGAGTACTATTGGTACTAGCAATACTATTTTAGTTAAAGGCCGTTTTTTTTTAATATTTCTGCAACAGTTCTGTCACGCGTCTTAGTGACATACGTCATATTTAATGAGACTTGACAAAAAAGTCCTATTTTAAGTCTTTTATACACGTTTTCACAGTATTAAGGTATTACCTACCATTATCAGATCTACAAGCAGTCTATTAAAATACAGTTGTCTTATGATAGGAAAGACAAACTATTAAGTCTTCAAAATGATTCGATATGTCTCGCGAATCAGTTCGATAAAATGTCTTTTTTTCAATATCGATAAATCTATCGATTATTTATCACTACACTATCAGAAAATCACTTACTGACATGCCTGTTACGGGCAAAGTTTATAAGTGAGCAAAATTAGCAATATCAGCAGTGTGATACTTTGTAAAAAAAAATGGACAACACTTGAGCAATATCGATAAATTAAATTTTGAACCTGGTCAATAAATATAGTAAACTAGGTATTATCGATATTGCCCAAGCAAAGTCGATAGTTTAATTCAGCATAAATGATATAGTCTTGGAATTTTTAAGTATTTGTACACAATTTCTTTTACACCGAAAAATAATAAATTAAATATTATTTTATTACTGTTCGAAAATATTGTAAAACAAAAAGAAAATTGTGTCCAATACCGTAAAAAACAGACTTACATCAAAACAATCTCTTTGAGAATGGTCTTTGGTCAAACCATATCTACACATGATTACAAACCATATACATATGAAAGTGTCAACATGTCCATACTTAGGGCTTAACTAACTTATAGTATAGGCGACTAGTTCAGGCGATATTGGTCCTTGGCGACATGACTATGTAGTGGTGTTCCATGGGGGGCGGCGGGATGATGGGCGACATTGGCATGTAGTCGTTCTCCACCACGTCTTTTAGGCGTACCTTGCTCATTTGCTCGTGGCCCAGCAGCAAGTCCACGATCTGTTGCGGCAGCGACAGGGCCGCCACGTTCTCCTCCGTCAACTCTATGGACAGGTCAGCTTCGAAGGTGAAGTCGTTCTCAAGACACTCTACAGACTTCGAACAACGATTTGTCTGTACGTGTTCAGTGTCATCCAGAAACTCGCAGCTCTTAGTTTCCCCTTTAGATAAGTTCCCTGTGGTGATCTTGAGGTTCTTCATCTTACGACTAACCTTGAAGCTCTTGAATATGTCTCGTGTGGGCGTGAAGTCGAACTTCTTCTTTTTAGTTTCGACGTCTTTGTTTTCTTTGGACGTTTCGGATTTCTGTGAGCCGGCGATGCGTGAGTCGCTTTTGAGACGTTTTCTGTATGAAGAAAACGAATTTGTTACCTATACAACTTCATGAAGCAAACCAAGCAAAATGTCCTAAAAATAATGAGTGAGAATTTAGACAAACGCCAGGCGCGTTTTAAAACGTTGTTCTGGTTAAAATTGTACCTGAACACGCTGAAGGGTTGTCTCTTGGGCAGCGTGTTGGTGTGCGTGTGTGCGAGCGGCAGCGTGTTGCTGCAGCGGGGCAGCGAGCCCAGGGACGAGTGGCGCGTCACGTTGTAGTTACCTGAACACGCTGAAGGGTTGTCTCTTGGGCAGCGTGTTGGTGTGCGTGTGTGCGAGCGGCAGCGTGTTGCTGCAGCGGGGCAGCGAGCCCAGGGACGAGTGGCGCGTCACGTTGTAGTTACCTGAACACGCTGAAGGGTTGTCTCTTGGGCAGCGTGTTGGTGTGCGTGTGTGCGAGCGGCAGCGTGTTGCTGCAGCGGGGCAGCGAGCCCAGGGACGAGTGGCGCGTCACGTTGTAGTTACCTGAACACGCTGAAGGGTTGTCTCTTGGGCAGCGTGTTGGTGTGCGTGTGTGCGAGCGGCAGCGTGTTGCTGCAGCGGGGCAGCGAGCCCAGGGACGAGTGGCGCGTCACGTTGTAGTTACCTGAACACGCTGAAGGGTTGTCTCTTGGGCAGCGTGTTGGTGTGCGTGTGTGCGAGCGGCAGCGTGTTGCTGCAGCGGGGCAGCGAGCCCAGGGACGAGTGGCGCGTCACGTTGTAGTTACCTGAACACGCTGAAGGGTTGTCTCTTGGGCAGCGTGTTGGTGTGCGTGTGTGCGAGCGGCAGCGTGTTGCTGCAGCGGGGCAGCGAGCCCAGGGACGAGTGGCGCGTCACGTTGTAGTTACCTGAACACGCTGAAGGGTTGTCTCTTGGGCAGCGTGTTGGTGTGCGTGTGTGCGAGCGGCAGCGTGTTGCTGCAGCGGGGCAGCGAGCCCAGGGACGAGTGGCGCGTCACGTTGTAGTTACCTGAACACGCTGAAGGGTTGTCTCTTGGGCAGCGTGTTGGTGTGCGTGTGTGCGAGCGGCAGCGTGTTGCTGCAGCGGGGCAGCGAGCCCAGGGACGAGTGGCGCGTCACGTTGCTTTCACGTGGAGTCTTGGAGCGACGGCCCCAGGTCTCGTCGGCTTTTAGTGTGCTGCAAAGGAAAAGTTTTATGTTACATAATATATTTTGTAGTGTTCCATAGTGTAGGTGACTTAAGAGGGCTAACATCCTGATTATGAAACAATTACCTGTATTTCATTTAAGTCACACTGTGCTAGCGGTGTCATGGTGTTTACACTATCAGCTACTAGCAGTGTGGTGGTGATTATTCACCAAAGGGACAAAAGTAGAGCCTTATGTCACTGGCATATTGAAACTCGGGTGTCACGAGTCGCTAAGGCTTTTTGAGGTTAAACCCCGAGCGTAGTGAGGGGATTTAAAATAAGAATCCTGAGTGTAAGGAAAGGAATCAAATTAAACCATGACGAAGGCATTTTATCCCCGAGAAAAGTACTTTACCTTTCACATTTACCTACTATGGAAAAATCAAAACCATAGCTTATAATAAGGTTTCATTAACCCCGGCCTAGTCTTTTTCGGACGGCAACCTATCCATTATTTTCCGTCCGCAATCCGAATCGCCTTAGAGCAGATGTAATAGACGGGAACACCCAAATACTCCGAAATATTTTATTTCGAATTTCGATGTTCCGTTTTTTAAAAGTCCGAATTTCATAATACCTAAGAATTATAATCTCTATTATTAAAAATCACGAAATTTATTTAACCGAAAGTCGTAAATGCGAATTGTTAGTTTTCCGATTTTCATACGTTCGAAGAATCAAATGCTCGAAGGGTTTTCGGTCCGAAAAACGACATTCCGGTTTTCAATACTTCGAATAAACTAAAAATCAACATGTTATGCTACAAAATTTAGTCACGGAAACGAATCGCAGCAAAACCGACTTCACGCAGTCTTGTCTGCCCTACCCTTAGAGTGTAATTTACGTCCGCGTAGGCGAGGAGGGGTAGGGCGGCCCGCGAGCTGAGGAGCAGGTGGGTTGAAGGCCCGCCCGCTTCGGCTTACCAGCCTCAGCCGCGGTGGTGAGCGTTAAAACCATCTGCGACGATAAGCTCGCGTGGGGCCGCCCAAACCCTGCAGCGCCGGAGCCGTGGCAGAAACAATGCTTGCTGCATGTTGCATACCGGCTTGTATGCTGCATGCCTGCCTGCATGCTGCATGCCTGCTTGCATGTTGCATGCCCGCTTGAATGTTGCATGCGTGCTTGCATGTTGCATGCTTGCTTGCTTGCTGCTTGCCTGCTTGCTTGCTGTTTGCCTGCTTGCATACTGCATAGCTGCTTGCATGTTGCATGTATTTTTTTTAGTTACACTTATGTGTTTATCTTGCTATTCAGTTTTACAACGAGTTTTTATTTCAGAATTGAATTAATCGGTATTTTAATAATTGGAATTCGTATTTTTGATGTTTCGAATTATCATTAAGTCGGACTTTTTGTTATTCGATCTATTGAAATTCGGTATTTTGAGAATAGTAATTATAAACGTTAGGAATATTGAAATTTAGGTATTATAAAAATAGGAGTAATGATAAATCGGAGTTGTTATATTCGGAATTTTGAACCATTCGGAATTATGAAAATAGGTATTTTGAAATTTGTATTTGTGACTGTCGGAAGAAAGTTTTTCGTGTTTATGTAATAGACACATACCTGAAAGGGTGCCTCGGCGGCAGCGGCGGCGGGCGGCGTCGCCGCATGGTGGCGTACACGCACTCGCCCACGCACTCGTACGTCGGCTCCTCGCCCAGCGCCTGGGGGGCGCTTATGTACTATACACATACTATATACATTCTATAAGAAACATGTCATAAAATTCTATGATAACGTCACTACGAGTATAAGTGCGTTAACAAATCGGTCGCTTAGAAGAAACAACTGATGGAGCGCTAACATTGATGTTATCGTGACTCACAACGCGCAACATAACATACGCAGTGACATACACACACACAAAGATGTATTCTACTTTCACGTCAGTTGCTACAGGGTTGCTAACCCTCTAGAATCCTGAAAGGCGTGAAGCAGTCTCACAGCACAAGTATAGGAAAAAATCTGAAAAATGTGTAGTTACGTCACAATAAAAAAAACACTCAATTCGGAAATTGAACTATTTTCATAAGTATGTACAGAGTCCTCGGTACACGAGTCCGACTCGCACTTGCCCGGTGTTTTTTATTCACCATATTTCAATATATCACATTTTCTTCCATATGCACATTCTCTTGCTCCTTGTTTTACAATGTACTTAATACTAAGTTATGTAACAAACAAAAGTTGAAGAAGACTTACGTTGAGCACACCGTCGGGCACATCGCACGGCGGGTAGTTACAGAGTGCGCTGGTGGTGCTGCCCTCGGGCAGGTCGGGGATCTCCTCGTAGATGCCCGACGCTATCGACAGCAGCGACCGGCGGTCCGATACGCTGCACGAAACATATTGTTTGCAATTAGCGCTTGTATTGGATAATAATAGTGGACGACGTTGCATGGCACCGTCGCAGGACGATTTCCGTTCACCGTATACACGGGCTTGCGGACGAAAACCAATAGGTAGCTCGCCTTCCAGCCGTCGACGCGACGACAGCGCGTTCCACGCTCGCCTCAAAGAGATGTCAACAAAACTGAAGGAGCCCTGTAGGCCCCATGCCTAATTAGACCTGCGGGGAATCGTTTGACAGAATAATTGTGGCCAAGAACACTAAGGTACAAAGGGATGTGCGTGGACTCCTGCGCATAGAGGAGTATACTGACCTGTCGTCGAAGGAGGTGACGGAATGCGCGCTGAAGGGCTGCGCCTGCAGCAGCTGCCCCGCGCCGCTGTAGCGCGACAGCTGCCCCAGGGGGATGTGCGTGGACTCCTGATCAGAGAAGCAAATTTTTATTAACATCAAGTTATTGAACAACTAACCAGTAAATATGGAAAAACTGAAGGAGACATACAGAAAAGACACAAGTTTATTATTAAAATTCTATTTCATAATAATATTGGATTTGTGAGTATTCCAAGTTCCCTTCTAACCTTAGACATGACGAGGTCTATATCATCGAGAGATACTTCCGAGGGGCCGCTGTACCAACTGCTGCGACGGACGTCACCTGAAACACACAACACTTATAATATCCTCCTATCCCCTTTAAAATTTACACATAAAATAGATGATACAGTCCGTAAGTAATTTTCTTTTTACTTTGATAAAAAATAAATCAATACAAATACATAGACGAAGTTTGTCATTATGTCCGGGAATTACGTCCTAGAGCTGAATGCAATCACAAATGTACTTTTATAGGAAGTATAACAATAATTATATATTTTGTAACAAATATTTGTGTGAAATTATGGTCGTGGATTTTAGAGTTAAGCCAACTGTCCACGGGCGCGTAGCTTCATACACGCGTATTCGTCACTATACGTGGACTCTGTCGACGAAGCGGCAACATCGTGTCGTTGCAGCTTTGTTGACACAATTACATTTTGTATGTACGCCTCACGCAGGCGTACACCAAGCGTATGATGAGGAATACGCGTCTATAAAGCTGCGCGTCCGTGGACGGTAGGCCTCAGTGTGTTTAAGTTGAAATAGTAACGCACCCATGTCAGTGTCGCTACACTTCGGAGCCCTGAGGTCGCCCTCGCTCTTGCTGAGCCTGTGGTGCGCGCGCACGCCGGCGCCGCCCAGCGCCGCCCGCAGCGCACGCGCCAGTGACGCGGCCAGTGGAGATGAAAACCGCAGTTCACCGCCGCCGTGCCTGAACTCACTGGAAAACATAATTGAATAGGTTCTTAATAAACTAGTGTGCCTTACCATCAACTATTGCATCACTGCTTACCATCAGGTGGGATTGCAGTTAACCACTAGTTTATATTAATTTAAAAAAAGCATCATCTTCATGAGAACCATCGATATATATGTACTACGCACTAGATGGCATGCCGTACAATCACTTTGCTTGACTTACATGTATTGTATGCCGTACAACTCGACTTGAATACCTGACTTGATGACATTAGTGCAGTTTTGCAGTTTATAAGCGCTGTAAGTTTTAAAAGTTTTGTTAGACGTCATAATGACAATTTAGCGCTGCAGCGAACTTTTGTTTTAACGGTTCAGTATTGTGACAAATAGTTTCCATGAACGAGCTTGTCTCGCGTGCACTTAGAATGTAAGTCGATGATTTCTCATCATCGACTTACATTCTCAGACCAATAAAATTTAGCACTAAGCTGCTCACCTAAGTCATAAAAGGAAACCTTGTGCAAAATTGCACGCTCTTAATTCCAATAGTTTCGGTTATGCGTTGATATGTCTGTCAGTGGGTTTCTACTTTTTACCCGACTACGGCAAAACCAAAGGAGGGTTATGATTTTATATAATTATAGAAATACCAGGGCAAAACCCAGTATTACAAAAAAATATTGTGTTTTTCTTTCTCAGAACCCATTTGGCTTAGTCAATTAAGTGACGTCAATTTGTTAACAAATAAAACATGTTTTTATTTAATATTAGTTCATTTAAAAACAATTATGTATTGCTCATTATAAAGTACGTAACAGTTGGCTGTATAATGAACTTGTGACCTACCTAAACGTAATATAGAAAAGCTGCACAAGTTAAAACAATAATTTTCTATCGAGGCACACACATACACATCGTTGTTTATAGCTGTTATTCTAGGATTTGCGCCATGTTTGTGGCAAATAAACTCTTTTTCTTTTCTTTCTTACTCTCACACACACATTATTTGTCATGCTGAGACATATTATCTGCATTTCTCACAAACATCGTGTTTCAGACATCGACGCAAAAGCGTGTAACATAGGATCCAGTATAATATGGTTCTGTGGAATTTGGGGTACTTTTTCGTCTTCGTTTTTCTAATTTACTTTTTTATTTTAAATTGTATAAAATTATTATCCTACTTAACCACTTTTTTTATTGTAGGTAAAATCATCCAATGACAAATCCCGCTCCGCCCAAGGAGCGGGAGATAGTGTCAGACTCTTACTGACTAAAAACCCTCCCCGTTTCTTCTTTGCCTATCATTCCGGAGCCGAGCCTTCCTTTCAGAAGCCGACCCTTGGCCCCAGTAGGCTTCGGCCTCTACGGTTTGCTGACAGCTCCTTGAGGCGCGCAAAAACAGTACGCGCCGTCGACGACTTGGGCTCGGTCCGATCGGATACCGCACGATTTGACAGCGAGCTACACATTGCTCGCCGTCCGCAAGCCAAACCGCAAACTTAACCAAAATTACATTTTTAGTCAAAAAGTAATTAACTCACTTTTTACATAAAGCACAATGAAAATAAAACTAGGAGCCATCTGCTCAGTTGACCTCAGATGCTCGGCTGAAAAAAGCGAATATAGTATACATATATTAAAACTTTATAATGGATGGATTTTATTTTATTTGCGTGACGGCATTGACGAAATACGCCTCCGGTCTCTGTCGCTAAATAAGAGAAACGTCCCATATACACTCAGATTCAGAACCGTTTTGCAGTGTATGTAGTAGGCCATTTGTTTTGAATCTATTATCAATCTATTCTATCTATGTCAGTCGTTCTCAACCTGTGGCCCGCGGACCACTGGGAGTCTGCCGCGAAAGGTTTAAAATAAACTTTCCAACTATTTAAAAGTAACAATGATGTAAATTAATTTTAAAGTTTATTTCCGAAATGTTGTATTTTCTATAGAGATTGCCAACCGGGCCCGGCCGAGCCGGACCCGGCCAGGCCCGGTGCCCTTTTAGACATTCATTGGGCCCGGCCATTCATACCGGGCTGGTGACTGGGCCGGGTATGAATGGCTGGGCCGGTCACCGGGCCCGGTATGAATGGTCGGGCCCGGTGGATGTCAAAAAAGGGCACCGGGCCCGGCCGGGTCCGGTTTGCAATCTCTAGTTTTCTATGACAATGCTCGTAGATACATTACAATTAATGATTTAACAGCTGCTTCGCCCGCGTGGTAGTAGAAAATTATACCTAGAAAATATACCACCGGGATACAAACAAGATAAAAATCCTTTGTTCCAAGATATAATGTAACCGTGTGCCAATAACCACCACCACCCTACCTGCCATGTTTTCTCTTCAATACCCTAGGTTGACTGGTAGAGAATGCCTAAGGCATTAAGTCCGCCTGTGTACCTTTGTGTTGCATGAAGTTTGTATAAATAAATAATATTCATGCGAGTGATATTTAGATTGACACATTTTTTTTATCTTTTGTGTCTTTGGGTGAAACCGCCTTAGCCAGCCAGTCTGATCACAATTACACTAATTTATCGTCCATTTAGACCTTGATAACAAGTAACGGAGCATTTTTGTGGTGGGAAATATAAAATATGAATTATTTTCTAACAATAAATAACGTTTAACAGTCATCTGATACCGATATTAATTGTTTTCTAACACGCAACCTAAATAAAAAGCTTTCGATAGCCACTTAATGAACGAAATCAATTTCAGAGTGTCAATGCCTTTCTAAATTTCAACAGAACGGCTCTGGGAATTAGTTCATTGTGCATTGTGCGACTTTAGTTCGCTATTGTTAGTTATGCAATTTTATTTTAAAACCGGCTTCAAAACTGTAGGAGATTCTCATTTGACTTTTTTTTTGGTGTCGCTCAATCCTGATAATAAAAAAAGCAATTACGACTTTAAAATTGATCTCTGTCAATGGGAAAAGTGCCCAAAAGGTTTGCAGCATTGCCACATCTCATGGCAATGCCCATTGCCAATGTTTTCTGTTTCCAAAAAGGGCCACCTTTTTTCACGATCAAAAAGGCTGATTTTGCAACCAAAAAGACCGAGTGTTGTGCAAAAAAAAAAATGGGATTAAGCATTTTTTTTCTTATTAGGTTGGTCGTGTAAACGTGATTTAAAAATTTGAGTGAGTTACTTTTGCAAAGACACGTAAAACGATTTCATTTGTATGATGTCGTGTGGTACACTGTGAATTTATGTTTGTAAGTCGTTACATAAGTATTCGTGAGAAAATAAAGTTTTGCAGCATGATGTCCCAACTGGTAGCCGTTTGAACTTTACACGGCATGCAGTTTCCGTGTTGTTTGTTATTCTATTCACTTGTTTAATTATATTTTTGTTTGTTTGGCGAACAGCCTTCCACAGTCTCATTTCTATAATACTTCATTTTATGTCGTAATGTCGGTTTTCTCTTTAGAGAAATCCATAAATATAAAATGACCATTTATTTTTTATTTATTAACGATCAGCTTTTTAAAAAAAATCGTTGGCCTACACTAGGAATTACTTCTGTATCGTGGGTGCGTTCACAAACATGTAAACTCACATATACAAGTCAAACAGACACGAAACAAATATCTAAAGGCCATACAAATATTTGTCCCGTGCAGAGATCGAACCCGCGACCCGCAGCGCAGCAGTCAATCGCTCAACAACTGCGCCAACCATGCCATCAAAAAATTAAGCTTTTATCGTTACAGTTGGCATTCAGACAAAAAAAGTGTATTGAGTAACTTGTATTGCATTTTGACGAATACAGAGATACGACGATAGAACATTTACGAGCAGAAATGCATACAACAAAAGCCAGATTTCACAGGAAGAATTTATCATTTTTATAGAATTTACAATTCTGGACAGAAACCAAAACATAAGGGAAATCCTACCATTGCTTGTGAGAGACCAGCTATGATTCCCAAGCAATGTAAGCAAGCAACACTGTACCATGTAGTGATAGATATAAAGCCAGTGCAGGGAAAAAAGGTTAATCAAGTTGAAAAACAAAAAGTGTGTGCCGCATACAGGGTGATTTGACTTCTGCTAATGTAATTTTAGTAATGTTTTAAGGGGTTGAATGAGAAGGAAAAAAAAAATTAAATCGCGAAATATTAATTCTGCTTTCGCTGTTCCCAATAGACTCTGCTTTCGCTGTTCCCAATAGACAATTTCAAAATAAAAAAAAAATTGTTTGAAAGAGTTGCCCTGGAACGTAAAGGGCAACTGGAGGAACTCAGTTGCGTTTTATTTAGTAAGTCTCTCTTTTGCTCCACTCAGAGCGGGAGAAGACATTTGATGATTTTCTTCCAAAAAAAAACCAAAAACAGCATGCCATGTTAGAATACAAGACATATACGAGTATATTGAACCAAAATGGCGATCAACCTTCAATGCGCACTAACAGATTTTCGGGTCTCAATCGAATTACGGCACAGCGGGGGACTGCGCGTAACCATAGCAACGACGGCCATTTTAGTTCAACATATTTGCCGCGTACTAAACAGTAAATGAGTAACACAAACCTATCAACATGAAGAACACATGTTCTGTTTTTATCGTCGTTAGCCAGGCGAACATCCTTGATATGCTTCCACTCTAGGAAGGTGGCGATCTGGGCCCGCGCCACGATCACGCCGCCCGAAGAGAGCGTGACCACGGTGTCGGCGTTCAGCGCGCACTTGCGTGACAGCTCGGTCGCCACCACGCTCACCGAGTACGAGTCTTTGAGCAATGGTTCCGTGTCTGAAAGATGAGGAAGCATGAACGTGAGGGGCGTTTTGCATTCATATATTAAGCAAGGCACTCTAGCCTTGAATAGGCTCTTAATAAACAAGTGCGCCTCACTATTTCTGATTGCATCACTGCTTACCATCAGATGGGTTCGCAGTTAAGCACTACCTAGTTTATGTAAAAAAAAGTTAATAAAATCAACATTCAAAAATTGCTTCATACTGCCGTGCTTTAGCTTAAGTGCCGTTATCTGACATTTGGCGAGCTTTCGTTTTTAGATGCTAAGGGCTGATTTCATCATTCAATATAAAAGCTTAGTTCAACTAAACTGAGCTCAGCGTAATCTAGTTTAAAGACCCGTGTCGTAAACATGGGCGACAACAAAAGAATTGAAACTGAGTTTAGCGTAAACTAGGTTCAATTCATCGCGGTGAAACGCAAAATGAACTATAAACTCGATTAGGCGCTCAAACTGCGTTTTGTTTTATATAATCGCGATTAGTTTATTGGTGAATTTGGCCCTTAGTTTTTATATTGAATGATGAAATCAGCCCTAAATCGAGTAGGTCTAAAACTCGGTTTATCTATTGATATTAGAAAATACAGCTTAAAGAGACTGATATATAATTTTTAGCATCTAAAAACGAAAGCGCGCCAAATGAACAGATAACGGCACTTTAGCTAAAGGACGACCGGCAGTATAAAATTGATGAAAAAATTAATGGGTCCAAAAAACCCGAGTTTCCTTAAAATTACTCAAGTCAAGACTCTCACAATACATTAATCACTATCTTTTTGTTTATTGCATCAACAACAGACGCAGAGTACTTGCGTAAATATTGGGAAACTCCAGTAAACATACATTAGAGGTAATATTCCGTCTTACTCAAATATATTTTATCATAATTAGCATTTGAATGCAAAAATACCCTCAGAAACATTAAACAAACAGCCAAATGAAATGAAATTAGTATGACAATGGTCCGATGTGTATTAATCAATGGCTTATGAAGTTGCGGCAGATTAGACGAATATCTAACACAAGGCTCACACGACACAATGTAACAGATTACCCAGTCAATATCAGCATGATAGTGAAATGATCTCATAAGGCTAAAGGGCGCTAGCGAGTTAGACACCCAGATCAGTCGAAGTGTTATTTATTAAGAATTTCGAAACTGCAATGTACATTTTTGCCCGATTTTTGTCAATAAGTTTTCTCTCTTTTAAAAGAGACTTACTTATCTTAATTAGGAATTAACTATTGGTAGATACAGATTTTCAGGCCAAAGTTGAGTTTGAGTTTCCACACTCAACTTTACCCTGAATACTAGTCATATGTTGGCATCCAATCCTAATTAATGTAGGTACTCTGACCTGATTTTTTGTTACCTATTTGTTTTTAATTTATTTTATAATTTGTATAAAAATGATCTCAATTTATTCTATTTTTAATATATTTTACTGACATTTCGATGTAATTTTCAGTGTTAATGTAATTTAATTTATTATTTATGTGATCACCACTTTTTTTTATAAATTATTGTGTAAGTGCTGTGGTCGCCTGTACCTAAGTGACGAATTGTCTTTTTATTTGTATTGTTAATTAGTGAATAAATAAATTAAAATCAATTATTTCTTCTATAAAAATCGATTTTTAACTAACTGTTTTTTCACACATAATTATAAAAAAAAAATAACGCATCAGAAAAATCGGGCGCAATGTTATTCACGTTACGGTTAATGTCAACACTATCAGTAAATGAACACTATCAGTAAATGTTGACATTGGCCATGCAGTCTGTTAGTCATAAACACGAGTTTACTTAATAACAGTGAAATCTTTGAACATAACAAGGTTTGTTTATTTGGTTTACTGCTTAGTCATAAGGACAAACTTTTAAATTCAAAAAGGACAATTATGAGGTCGTGTGGCTCTTTGGACCGTGGCCTCGGTTTCAACATCCACCTATAATTTTTCTTGAGTAGTATTTTGGAACCACAAATAAAATAAATACAGTTTTTTGGTAACTGTACTTTTTTTTATTGTTGATACGTTCGCGCTTGACCACTATCACACCTGATGGAAAGCGACGATGCGGTCGACGATGGAGCGCGCTTATCTAGAAGTAAACAATTCACTCTTGACTTGATTCCCGGATTGTAGCCATCAGGAAACACAAATTCCGGCGGGGAATTCCACTCCCTTTCAACGCCTTTTTCCCTGTGGTCCCAAAATACTACTACAAAGAAATAATTATTTTGGTGTAGTTTGACTGTGTTCTCAACCCAAAAAGCCCCACGTCAAATATGATAGGTATAAAACTTGTCTCTAAATGGTTTTGGTCAAGGCGACTCCTATTATAAAAGTGGATTACAGTACTTTAAAAGTCTGCAAGCTGTAATAGGTTTGCCAAAGCCTTGACCCATTTCAATTGTACTGAAATGTTACAAATGTCTTCTTCAAATGCAGTGTGTTTTGTACACAATAGAAGCGAGGTTAAACTCACACTGAGGTGTATCGCCGGCGAATAGGCAGTGGTGTAGCTAGGTGACCAATGGCCCTGGGCCAAAAAAATCCAGGGCCCCTTTTTTACGCGGGAAATTATCTAATGACTTCTCGTGCTCTGGGTTGAGAGGGAAAGGAAGCGTCAGACTTTTACTGACTAAAACGAATTGCCATGGTTTAAAGTAGTGTTGGACCCAATTTTATTTACATTTTGTAGGGGAATTTTTCGCTAGTTCAAAAAGGACTGTTAAACAGGTTTTAGGCGCTCGGGTCCTGAGATTGGTGGCCCCGGGGCACTGCCGCGCCTAGCCCCTCGATACTTACGCCATCGCTAGTGCGAATAGGCTCTAAGACTGATTTTTTTACCGCCTTCAATCATAAAAGGAGGTTCTGTATTCGACCCACGTATCCAAGAATTATGTCCGTGAATATATCAAAAACTACTACTTCAATTTGGCTATGCAAATCTTTACGAAAACTCTATAGTTCTTGTTATTTAAAGGCATATTTTTCAGGAAAGACTAGTTATGTATATTAGGATCTGATGAAGATCTTCGGAGATAAACAATGGAACTCTTCAATGACTTATAGGAAAAGATTAGGGATTGCTGCAATCATATAAATTACGCGGGTACGCTTTGAAACTGTATGTAGATGATACAGTTCACCCATTTCACAAACATCCCAAACAGTTCTTTTTTTTCATTTTTTGCTATGGGGATTATGTCATTCCTTGGTACCTTAGAGTAGAACTTGCTCACTGTTTATTTTAATTGAGGGGAATCAGTTATTTTGCATTTCTTTGCCTTATGAGAAGGTCGTGTATTTGGTGAAGTTTTCTTTTTTTATGATAGATAATATACTGTACTTAAATGCACAGAATACATTAGTAAGTCACACGCCAACAACTCCAAATAGTGATTTTGCGCCATTTAGCTTAAACATTGCTTTGCGTAAGCGATAGAAAATAATTTCAAAACTGTTTCATTTCTACAGTTATTACAGCGATCATATTTATTTTTTTCACAAATCGTACTATCTTAGGACCAGCTAAGTAATTATATTATTCATTCCCATTTTTTATGGTGTCAAATATTCTAATAACTCACGAATATACAACAGCATTGAGCCTAAAAATTTGAGGGGGAATTTTCGCGCATAATTCGCCACAGTCTATCTAAACCTTAATAGATCATTGTATGTATGTAGGTATTACAATTTTAAATGGGTTTTGTGCGTGTTAGCATTCAATGATGTGACGTCAATGAAGTTGATGCAAATATGCCATGGACAGGGTGTGCAATTGGCGCTTGTGATATGAATTCAGACTGCACGAATGTGTCCTAATTTTATTTTGATGACGTAAATGTTTGATTGTTAACTTAACATTTGGTGACTTTTTTTACTGTATTTTCCTCATAGTTTCTTTAAACAAGTCCTTCAAGTGATAGATAGTTACAGGAAACTGACATAATAAGAGTTTGAATTTAGCTTCACTTTTTTTTTTGACTGACTAACATTTTGACAATTCAAAAGTGCTTGTAATCGGTCTACTTATTTGAAATAAACAATTCTGATGTCTAATTTCTGAACTGGAGCTTTAAGTCTACTTATTAAATTTCTTTATAAGGAATATTTTGTGAGACTTTATATTTAGTATCTGATTTAGTAACAAATCAACATACAAGTGTGTTCCAAGAATTAAATTAAATGTACTCCACTAAGGTGTTCGACCTTGTCTGCATCTGCATACAATACAAAATCCATACCACCTTTTTACACCATTCAAAGGTTCCATTGTCTGTGATGCCATATGACTAAGGGGTTGTTGACTTATGTTTAAAATAATTATGAGAAGAGCAAACATAAAAATGCATTATTTCAAATTGCATTTTTAGTGCTTTGCCTATTCATGTTATCATGGCTAGAAAATATAGTTTTTGTACATCCTGTCAGCTAGATAATTGCTAAAAAATTCAGCCTGAACTTGAGTTTAGGCGTGATAGGAAATGAAAAATATCTTAAAATACATTTTCCTATTTGTTTGATTCACGAAAATGTTTACATATTTATAAGACATATCCGTTTTAGAGAATGAGATGGCGGGACAACCTGGATGTCTTCCTTAAAAATCGGTAAGGGAAACCAAAGAACTATGATTGTTGGAAGGAACAGAGGGGGCTCTTTGCCCATCAGTGATACAATATAAGACAGCTATAATAATAATAAATCAGTTTTGGAATGTCATTTACAATAATTTAGTATATATGCAAAATGTGAATATAGTTTGTTCTGAATCAGTAACTGAATATTTTCCCATAATTTTTACACCATGTTATAATTTTCTCAAAAATATTTAAAAAAGGTCTTAAGTTGGACACTACGGATACTAAGTACAACCAAGGTTATGGCAGGCCATAGCGGGCATTAGGAACCAGCACACAGATGGTTGCAAGAGCACAAAACCACCCCTCAGTCACCAGGATGGCCGGGTGATTATGCATTTATGCAGAGAACCATGTAAAATACAAGCTTATCCCTTTGTGATTTTTCATGATATGGTTTTGAAATTCTTTACATAAAAATACTAGACATGTGTTTCTGGTTTCCCATATATTAAAAATAAGGTTGTAATTCATGTAGAATTTTGTGCATGACCACAAAAAGCTTTGATGTTTATTATAATTAAAGACTATGTAGGCTTTAGCCTACTATGTTGGGACAAATAAATGATTAATTAACTTAAAATGTTTTAACCAACACTTCTGAAAAACAAGTTAATTTGTTGTTTCTATTCTCTTTTATAATTATAGCGAACTTTGAAAGAGTTTAGGTAAAAAATAATATTATTGTAAATTAATTCATGCTTATTATATTCTATTCTTTTAGGAAACAAGCACAAACATGGGAAAGTGATGGTTACTGTTGATCTATTGATGTTGAACTATTCTGTATGATTGTTTGCTTCAACTTAGACCAGTTATGCTTACATAAGCAACGGGTTGGTTACATATGAACCATTTGCAGGTTTCCTAAGTACTCAGTTTATCTAGGTCACACTCATACATATTGATGTGTTGAGACCTAAATATTTTTAACAATAATTCTTGATTGACTCAGTATTTTCATTTGAATTTTAAATAGCCATAATATAGCATAGGTTTTGTTTATTGGATGGATGACTCTGATTTGTTTATTTTGATGATGATCTTATAGTAATGAATCTCTATTGGCAATGTTTCTGAAAAAATGTTTTTATAATTTGAAAAATCTTTTATTTTTGTGGGTGGTTGTATCTCACATTGATGAAAGACAATTTGCAATGAGTCATAATCATACAAGGAAGACATTTTGATTAGAATTACACTTCACTTTTGTGTTAATTAGGGTAATTTGATAACATTTGCCTTGTTTTGTAAATACAATTAAATAGTTATGTGTATTCATGCACAGTACACTTAAATATTAAGAAAGAAACAATGTCAACACAACACAGAATCAATGCAATGAGAGTCTTTAATGGAAAATACGAAACAGCAAGGTTCCGTTTGGACTTTGACCACATGCAAGAATGAACAATATTGAAGGTAGACTCACCTAATAATTTGTTTCCATTTAACAATGCTCGGATTTTTTCCATCCAAACTTGTGTGTCATGGAGGGATTGTGCTGCAAGCAACACGCGGGGCTTTCGCGGCTCGTCAACAGAGAACACGGCAAAGGCATGCGGCCGCGTGCGAGACTTCGCTCTTTTCACCACGCAACCCAATGGCAGCTCCACCGAACCCGCTGCAGCACCTGCCTCGCTGCAGTACACCGCCAGTGAAGCCCCCGAACACGTCGGACTCGGTCTCAAAATACACCATTGTCTTTTCCACGACTGACAATAACAAAAATAATCAATGCCACAATGTTGTGATACATCCCAATGCATAAATTACACTTTGCGAAACTTACCTTGAAAGGATTTAAGCCCAAATTAGATTTGAACGGATACTTTATCTCCAAGTATCCGGACATTGTGAGTTTTCCGTTTTTACAGTGTAAAAAGCATGTCTAAATTAAATAAAGTTGAATAATAAACACGAGATGCACATGTTCAATACCTACTCAAACAATATTGTTTACAAAAAATCATAGACAAACAACAAAAATAGTGATTGGTCGGTTATTTAAAATCGATAACTTAAAACCGGTTTTTCCCGACAACGTCTATGTCTATGGTTGCGAAGAAAGTTCAAAAATAAAGATTTTGTCTAAAAACTAAAATAATAAGTTTGAACAAAAATTGACCAAATGCAAACTTATCAAATTGCAATGAAGTTGAAGTTTCAATATATTTATTTGAGTAGAAGCAATAGATTTTAATTTTATTAATTAAATAGTTTTGTTTCAAACAGAAAGAGAAACTTCTTGCAGCACTCTTTACTCTTTCACTATGGTTCACAAACAGATTATAAAAAATCTGTCAAGTGTCAAGTCAACGATATTAGGGATGCCCAATCAATCTAATGAGTATCGATTTTTGAATTAATTAAATTCAGGTTCTATAGAATCGATTCATTAATAAATCTGGGCCGAAAAGATTAATTTCCCAAAGATCGACATGTTTTGGTTAGCCTTCAGGTACTGAGTCCTAAAAAGCAGAGTACAGATGATTCTACAAAGCACATATGCTTCATGACTGATGAGTTCTGAAGTGTACAACTTTCATGTACATGTGAATCGAGAAACCAGACTGATATGTCACAAAATAAAATCTTAGGATTTAGTAGTAAATTTCAAACATTTGAATTTATTAACTAATATATTAAAGGCTACAGTCCTTAAAGTGCGGTCCCTAAGTCCTCACCCTCAGAGGATATCGCAAAACTCAGAAAGTATCTGAAAAATCCAGGTATTGTTATTGTAACCACAGACATTTAATAAACATATTTGCTAAATAGTAAAAAATATACTTAGTGGAACTAGTGATAATAAAATTCAAGATTAGTTCCATTATTTCCAGATTCTTTTAAAATGAAATTAGTGATTGCAAATATCATCAGTAGTTCCATCATGGAACTTTTAATGGTACTAGAGAAAACGAACCTAAATTACAGACATCAAAGCACCAAAGATAAAAAAACATTTACCACCTTTTACCAAAATTCGATCTAAAATAGTTCCGGGACTGTTACTAGTTTTAATCGCGATTAAACGCTATCTGGGCTGATTTCATCATTCAATATAAAAACTTAGTTCAACTAAACTGAGCTCAGCGTAATCTAGTTTAAACACCCGTGTCGTAAACATGGGCGACAACCAAACGAATTGAAACTGAGTTTAGCGTAAACTAGGTTCAATTCGTCGCGGCGAAACGCAAAATGAAGCTATAATCTTGATTAGGCGCTCAAACTGCATTTTGTTTTATATAATCACGATTAGTTTATTGGTGAATTTGGCCCTTAACTGTGACTGTGAGCCCTCATTGTACACAAAATTTGTAAATATTTTAGTGAATTTAGTAACGCATTCTAATTAATGTAATCTTGCTTCTTTTTAATTAAATTTTAAGGAGAGTACTTTGGAAGAGAGTAGTTTGTAAAACAGAGAGTACTTTGTAAAACAGAATGGATTAGTAAAACTAGTCCCTTAATCTTTACCTCAGAAGGTCAGGAGGTCATTGAAGTTCTTATTCTCATTTGAATCACATAGTAGGTGCTTTGGCAATTGAATATGAATTTGTTTGCGATTATCGAATATTTGAAATCAGAGCGAGGTTGGGCATCCCTACATAACATTACAATATAAATTTGTGTCACTTCACTTGTCAAAGTTTTCTTCCATCATCTGACGGGCTTAATTGCATTTCACTGAGTTTTTTATGCGAACTAAATTCGATTGTGACTATTTAATTATTGCGGAATTAAAATTTAAAACGAATACAAGTTAAGTCACACTGCAAAAGTTTTGTACCAACCCTGAAAATGAAGCAACTCCTTTCAATTGTCCTCTCAGTGTGTACATTTTCATACGTATTGTCTGCAGTGAATGTCCCTGAGGAGGAAGTTGGAAACGGCAGATATTCTATTGAGGGTAAAGTGTTTCCATCTGAGGATCTAGAATTAGGACCATGGCAAGTTGACACCCGCATTCATGTTAATGGCGGTGAATACATAGGCTTCATCAGAGGAGATGGAACATTCGTCATACACAATGTTCCTTCAGGTTCGTACGTTGTTGAAATTATCCATCCCGACTACATGTACGAGCCAGTTAGAGTGGAAATCAACTCCAAGGGCAAGTTCAGAGCCAGGAAAGTGAACTACATCCAGACGTCGCAGGTTATCCAGGTGCCATACCCATTGAGACTTAAGGCTCTATCAAAATTCAGATATTTCCAGGTTAGAGAGCAATGGCGACTAACAGATTTCCTGTTCAACCCAATGGTTATTATGATGATTCTGCCTCTCCTGTTCATTATGATTTTACCAAAAATGATGAATGATCCTGAGACAAAAGAGGATTTGAAACAGATAAGCAATTTGGCAAAGATGTCAGAAATGCCTGAAATGTCAGAGATGTTCACTAGTTTGTTCAGTGGGGGTGCTGCGGCCAAAGCTTCAGCTGCTAAAGCTAAACAAGTGAAGAAACGACAGTAACATTGTGCTAGTCCAGTTATTGTTAAGTATTTATGATCAATAAGTTTATTGATATGTACCTATAGTGATGTAAAAATTAAATAAATTGTTAAAATGAGTTGTGTTTGTAAATATTTCCTTATTGTTGTGATTACTAGGAAGGCAATGGAATGAATCATGTCACATAGGTAGGATTACAGCAGGTTGATGCATTCACAAGCATATTGGCATTCAGATTATCCAAGGATGAACCTCGGTACTAAAAATTCTTACCTCACTCAGTGCCGAGAAATCAGGAGTTGTATCATACAATAATTGAATATCTTAAAACAAATTTAGGAATGGTTAGATTCCTTAAAGTTGGACTCACTCCTCAAGTCCTGTGCATGAATACAAGTCCATAATATTCCACAACACCATCTATTCCCAAACTAAGAAGAGCTTGTGCCTTACAATTAGATACATTACACTCAAACCCAGAACAAATGATTGAGCTCATCACAAAAATTTATCTTGAGTGGGAATCAAACCCACAACATCTGGCATAGCAGTCAGGGTCAATAACCACTTGGCCAACTGGTCAGTCAAAAGTCAATAGCTATGTATAACAACAATTGGGGATGTAGGTTCTTGGCATGCAAATGAATAATTGTTTGTTTCTTGCACTGAAAGTTGTGATCTCAAAAAAACACAATTTAAAACAATAATCATTGAATCTTGTCATTATCTAATAAACTAATGCTTCCAAAGTTGGTTACTAATTAATAATACCGAATCATTAATAATAGTACCGTATCATTCGGTAGTGAAAAATAACGATACCGTTATTTTGAGGTATTGAAATAAAAAGTTATGACGTTATACCGTTAAACCTCATAACCGATATTTTTTCGGTATGCAGTCCCTGATTGAAACCCCTAAATATCCGGTTTCCGCTATGGGGACCGCCGCAAACGACACATGCGCATAATCATGCGACAGGTGCCCGCGCGGGCGCCCGCATAACATAGCGTTGGCCCTAAGTATGCCGGTTTCTGCGCGAGTGCGCATATTAATATATTATGTAATAATAGTGAATGGCATGTTGGTCTTGTTCAATGAACTGTAGGTAGTTAGTACGCAAGGGCCGACAGCTACCTACAAGGTAATTGAATCGTGTTATCGTTTACTTAAAGAAATTAATTTCGTACATGCGTAAATTAATTCGAGTTTTAGAAAAAAAGTACTTTATTTTTTAATTTTATCTATATAAATCAATAGTGTTTCATGTACCGAATCGACCCTCCACGGGATTAAAACGACCAAAATTTAACGGTGTATAAATACTTTTATTAAATTAATAAATTTATCAGAAGGATCACTTTTGGCATTTCATGATTAATACTGGGACAGAATGATAAAAACTCACAGAAATTTTCATAAGGTTTTATTTGGAAATAAATCTATGACAATAAACCACTCTCGTACTCTACAGAGAAGCTTTGTAACAACTTAGGAAGATATTACACACAAAACATAAAGTAAAAAAATCAGTCATTGGTAATTTGGACGGAAACTACTTAAGTAACTTGCTCACATTTACTTACAGACATGAGATTCATTTTTTATATAGTTAATATAATTTTAATTTTCCACTATTGGCAATTTTGGACGGGACATTTTTGTACACAATGTCATAATATCTAAATGCTATCGAATATATTTGATGAATGTGACACTACAATACATAATCGTAAGAAATAAATAGGTACTCTCAGTTACCACAATACAAAAACTTATACTACTAATAGATTAATTAATTATAATACAATTACAAATGAATGTATATTTTTTATTAAAATATTTTCAATAATTGTTAATTTCCCATATTGTCTTTTGATAATTTGTTAATAAGGCATTAATGATTGACATTTTTGATATATTATTGCGTGGATGCTTAATTGTAAATAGAGTACAGTTGAAAAAAAATGTAAATAATACTATTTGACAAACCATTCTAGACATGTCAAAGTTCAACCTAGTCAACATAACTAGAATTTAAAAATAAGTTCATCAAATAGTGTAGATTCTCTCTTATCACGCATCTTCTTTTTCAAATACAGTATAGACTTAAACCATAATATTTACATACAATTGCTCACTGCACTTTGCCTGCATAGAAAAATACTCAAATCAAGGCAAGGATGCATTTTATGCTATTATAATCATCACCAAATGGTCTCTCTTTCCAATTGATCCAAATAAGTTGCAGACTTCGATATGTATGGTTATAGATTATGGATTAGTTTGTACAAGACATAGAATTACAATCAGGTAAAATTAAAAAAGAGACAATAAATGTAAAATAAAATGCCGACAGCACCCAGGAGAATAGAAACCGGGCATAAAATGATATTTGTGAAAATTACACCAAAGAAAAGAGATTCTAAATTAAAAGTGGATATTTCTAAACATATAATAACATGATCATGATAAATCATATGATACAAACAGTACAAAAAATGTATTTGTTGAATGTAGACACGCATCGTGTTGCCGACAGGCATTCAAAATCAGAGCATAGACTGTACAATCGTCGCCCTGCATTATCTGACACCTTTTGTTTTTACAAGTTTTTTTTTTTTTAGAAATAGCTGGGCACTGACTGTACTATGATACCAAGATGTCCTTCCATCTTTCCTCTAAGAAGTATCTCACTCTCAAGCATTCTGTTACTGAGGTCAGTGCTGGATAAGCAAGGTACAATATGCGACATAAAAGTTGAACCAAATTGGTGATCGACCTTGAATGAGCATTAACAGATTTTAGGGTCCCAATATAGGTGGGGGGTTGCGCTTAAGCATAGCAACGGGTTCAACTTGTTTGCCGCGTACTATAGCCAGAGTAGCAAATGCTACGCGCATTGAATTGGGCCCCGCCATACCATAAGAAATCTAACCAATTCCGGATTTTCAATAAAGATAATATAGACAACTGGCTATAGATCCATCGCTACTTAAGCGGTCCGTGGTCTTTTTTTTTTTAAAAAAGCTTTGATTCATTATCACTTATAGATATTTATCATTGGGCCTCTTATATATTTATTTAGGGGGCCCTTTGATAGAATTTGCTGCAGGCCCCACGCTGGCTATATTCAGCACTGACTGAGGTATAAATTGAATGCTCATTTCTGCAGGCAACACCACGACACACGTCTATTTTAACACTTAGGCTAAGATGAACACTTCTTAACTACAACTAAATCATGGAATGGAGAAAGGAATCATGGTTAGAGAGGGTCCCTTAAAACATAGGTTCTTCTTTATGGAATGGGGAGGAGTTCCCAAGTTTAGAAGTGGTGGTGGTACAGCACATTGGGCAATTTGGCCAAGAAGTATTAGCTGCAAGTACATACCTGCGTTTAGCCTGCTTTAGGATGAGGCCAAACGAGCGTAATTTTGTGAGTTGTGAGTCGCAGAAATTCTGCTGCATTCGGTTTCATAGCAAAGTCCTATTTGATTCACACGGCGACGCAAAATGAGTTGTCTGCCGACTCACACGCATTATTCGGACCGAATTGAGTTTGCGGGGAGCGAGCGGGCCGAGCAAAGCGACAGTCAGGTAAAGATTACTGACACAGAAAAAATGATAATTAAAATTGAACAACAACCATCGAAGTCTATGGAACTTATCGGAGAAGGCGTTTGGATAGTAACTGAATAAAATGCGCTAGTTTGGCGTCTCAATAGAATTTCAGCCGGGCAGAACTTCTGCGACTCACGACTCACAAAATTACGGTCGTTTGGCCTCACCCTTAAGTGTTTAGAATGGAATGAGTAACAGGGCCCCATTGATAACAAGCATCTTACATTTTTTTTATAATACTCTCTCGAAAGAAACGAGGCAGTTCACCATGTAAAATACAAATTTGTAGCTTGTTTTTTCCTTATATTCTTACAAGGCAATTATATAGATATGCTAAGAATTTTCCTTAAAAGTAAATCTGCATGTATAAGTATAAAAATGATCTCTACATCTTTACTTACGTGCATAAGGTTTGTCTTTTCGTTATATCATACAAATATAAACTAATTTCTAAACGGTGGTTAGTACGGAACATAGTTAAGTAGGCCACCAAATATGATAGGTACTGAGTCATAGATATTAAGATATATAAATATACCTGATTACAGCTGCATAGAGCAATGTATTCTAGTAGCTGCCAAAAGTAATGACTGAATATAATCGATTTTGGATCATATGACAAAATAACTTCATCTATTTTTTTTTATTTCCGTAATAATCTGATGCTAGACTAAAAATAGCTGCGTTTTTAATATACAAGTTTCGTATTTACTAAAAATTATAATTACGCCTTTATCTGACATGTCAACAGGATCTCAGATTGAATTTTTGAACCCAATGATATAGATCACCGTTACATTCTTTCAAGTAATTTTCTGTGATTTTAGTCACTCAAGAGAATTAATTATTCAATAAATTGTATACATGCTATCTACATTCCTATGGACGCTAGCTTATTGCAATCGTAAAATGGCTGTTTTACAGAATGGCGACGCAGATATTATAAAAGCCATAATTATTAGCAGTCATGGTCTTAAAACGAGTGAGCGAGATGAAACGACTGAGTGTTTAATGTATAATGAAATAGCGATAGTTTCTACTCACTGGGCAATGATTATGAAATATACACCTACACTACAATCGCTATGAGATGGTGCGGGTGACAGCTGTCAGATTCATACAACCTATCCTTTTCTCTCATCTTAAAGATGCATATTTTTGTCCTGCTGTCATTCTACCCATGTTATGTAAAAAAGACCTTAAAATGAGTCATTCTGCAAACAAACCACAATGTTTTGGTATTTTCCACAAATGTTTTACAAAATCGATTGCTTATAAATAAGAACATACCTACGAGATACCATTGAGATTCGTTAAAGGTCGCAGGTACCGTGTGATGGTGAGAAGGACGGCTACGAGCAGTAGTGGTGTCGCTAGGGTTGTTCGGAAGGCGTTGTTGTAGATGGCGCAGTAGGGGCACTGCGAGGAGCCGCACACCTCGCAAATGTTGAGGAGGTAGGTCGGGAGCGCGTCGAATATACTCTCGTTGTAGCGTTCTGTTGGGAGAAAAGGTTTGTGAGTTTTTTTTTAATAGATTTCTTTTTTTCCTCTCGTATCATTTTAATATTCCACAACTTTCACACAACATCATCTAGTCCCAAACTAAGCAGAGCTTGTGCTTCGACTGAGTACTAGACAACAGCTGCTAAACGTACTTATATATTTCTAAAAACATAGATTATAGATAAATTATACTCAGGAACTGAACAAATGATCGTGCTCATCACATAAACATTTGTCTTGAGTGGAAATCAATCCACGACCTTCGGCATAGCAGTCAGGGCTAGCTAGGACAAACCACTAGACCAAGAGGTCAGTCAAAATGTATAATTAATTATAATTATTTTAGTTGAACATAGTTCAATAGTATAATTAGCCAATATCCTACCCCATCCTATCTTCCTATTGGTCAGACGGACGCCAGCTCTGTGAGAGGTGTCTATTTCAGGAGGAAAAAGTATATTATATCGTGGTAGAATAGTAGCTAGATTATTTTTTGGTATTTTTTAAAATCATTTTTTTATTTAAATCACTATAGACACAAGCATCACTGGTGCTCTGGTTCTGGTAGTAAGATATCCTATATCAAAAGACACAGACGTTTATACACAGGATGTTTAGTAAAAAGAAGCATTGTAGACAAAATATCGATGGTGCAAACCGCCGCATTTTGAATACATTGGGCGTTACGATATCAAGACGTCAAAGTAAACTTGTCACCACTCAAGTGAGTTTGGCTGAACGTCTTGTCAAATCACTTGTTAGTCCCTAGGATATATAAGAACCTTGCTTGGGCCCAGCACGTCGTCGTATCAATAGATTTATGAAAATCTGAAAAGGCTAGAGAATAGAGTGCTTACCAGGTGCGTAGTAGTCGTAAACACGCATGGGCAGGTATCTGGACATGTTGGCCACCGGGAACCAACGTTCGATCGTGAAGTTCACGCACGTCGGCTCTTCTGACAACTGTACATAAACATGATGGAGGTTCATAAGATATGTTGCGTCATTTTTGGCGGGATTTTATCGAGTGAAGTTTAATTGTTCGCAAATTGATTTCCAGTGTATATAAAATTGGTTTAGTTTTGCATCTAAAGAAATAAAGACATAATTGGACAATAGGTGGAATCATTGAAACAGGCTGAATTTCGGTGAAATGTAGTATTAACTGTAGTACGACTACCTCAGCGAAGCTCGCTGAAAACATTAATTGTCTTTAGCACAATAGTTGCTTTCAAAATTACGCGAGTTGATGTTCAAAGTTAGACAGCATATTGACCAAAGTTAGCTATTGAATATAATATAACAAATAGCCATGACCATCCTTTGAATAACATACAGAGTTCCTTTTAGCCTCGGAAATCACATTAAGCTCTGACTGATATTTATAAATCTCAGTAGTTACAAACCAGACTCGCCATGAGTCTTGCCAAAGCGTATTGTGTTTCCCAGTTACTGGGTAATGGATAGACATTTGTTTCATGTAAAATTCTGGTACTAGCAGCAACTGGTTAGACTAGAAGTGGGAAAAAGCAGGCAGATTGATTGAATGCTCACATAGTCGAAGTAGAAGAGTATCTTGGTGGGCAGATACTTGGCACGCTGCAGCGTGGGCACGCGGCGGCTGAGCACGTAGGCGTCGAGCTTCTGCTGCTGGATCATGTAGCCCGTGGGCACGCCCACCTCCAGCACCGCCATGCCCGAGCGCGGCGACTCCGACACCAGCGTCCAGCTACAGGGAACGAACACAAATTCTTGTGTAAATTCAAATGTATGGATGTAAAAATCAGCAAAATTTTCAAATGTATGACGACACCTAAATAGATTGATCTCAGGTGTCATGACGAGATTCTTGTAAGGATATCTCTGAGAATAGGTGTAGTTACAAAAATAAAACGAAATGTAAATATAATTGATCGCTTGTTCCCCTCTCAATAGGGTAAGGGGAGGTATATGTATAGTACACCCATATATCATAATTAAAAGGAGTCTAGCTATACCTGAAATATTGTAAGTTAGCACAAAACCCCAAGGTACCTTTTGAAAATTCTATGTAACGGCAAGTGATAAGAAATCTATCAGCTCTAGGGCTCGAGCTTATATCTAATCTAGACTATCATGGCATCAAAACACTTATTTTTGAAATCGGTTCGTCATGGTATGGCGTGTGATGCGGAGAAAAGTTTTGTAAATTAATGAGGATGCAAGTTAGATGAGAGGGAGGTCAAAGAAGCGACGAAGGAACGACGAAGAAGTATGGAAGAGTTTTTACTTCATCTAATTATATGTCATGTAAATCTAAAATAAAATAAAGACTTAGGAAATTAGACTCCAATAGATAGATGCCCTAGGATCTAATCGGGCAGTAAAGTAATCGATAAAAAAATCTGTTTAATAATTTTGTCTATACACAATTTTAACTTTTAATTGTTATTTTTTAGTGTAAATTTTAAGTCAATTATGTATGTACCTAATTGTAACTCAACTTTATTATATGCTATGATTATTTTTTTGTTTTACACTAGATGTGAAAATTAAAGTATTGTTACGCCGTAAAACTTGAACACGACGATTTTATCCTCGATAAAATCAAGAGTAGAACCAAATAATTAAAACGCACTGCTGTGAGAAACTTCCAGAATGGAAGTACGTACCTAAGTTCTAGAAAAGTCCGCAATAAATACTTACCTCTGCTTTGTACTATTATTACAAAAGTGTCAGCAGGACTTTGTATTTTTCTTTGACAGCAGGCATTTGTACCTTCCGCCTTGTGCGTAGAGTCGAAATTTGCATGAGTCGTAAGTCATTAGTTTTTAATAATAATGTTTTTATTGCTCCGCGATGCGACTCTATTGTTCTGGAATGACCTTCAAAAGTCTTTATCTAGAATTTTCCTGGCTCCACATATAAATACCCGCCCCCGACTAGAAGCGAGTCAGTCGCGATTAGCTACGAGTGTGAAGCGAGTCAGTTTGAATTCGTCTGCGATTTAAGTGCGATCTACGAGTACTTAAGTTAAGTGATTCGTGATTCTATCTGACGACCTAAGCGATACGAAAACGGAACTCTAGTGTTGACAATTGTGTGTTGGACCAAGTTGACCGGAACAATTTGTTATTGTTTGTGGTTATTAAGGTTCTCTTCTAGTAAACCGGCATTTAATAACTCTTCGTAACAGTATTGTCCTCGGAGATAAAGTTGCTTTCGCCTTGGGCTAGCATAACCCCCTCGCTCTGCTCGGGAGTTAACATTTGAAAGCCTCACTGCGTCTGGAGTTTAAACCCCAGAAACCTTCGTGACACTCTGGTTTCAATATTTCCGTGACATAAGGTACTGCTTTATTACATTGTTGAATAATCTTTTACTATCTCTTTGTTAAGGGATGAAGATAAAGGTAAGAGAATGTGAGTTTTTTTTTAATTATCAGTATCGTATCAAGTTTGTTACCTAGCACAACCCTGGAACTCGATGTGCGACTGATTCCTGCCGTAGAAGTGGTGCGAGGAGAGCAGCGAGAAGCAGTTGAGCGGCGGCGGCGTCTGGAAGCGCGCGATGTCGACGTTGTACTGCACCGACATCTGCAGGATGGCGTAGCCCGCGCCGCGCGCCGTCACCTTCACCGTGCCCCACGCCGCCGGGATCTGCGCGCACGACACACCATTCTTATTACCTTACATCCTGCTCCATTACTGTTTCCACAGACTTGTATGTTTCTTACTTTCGTGAAACGTTCACGGAGGATCTAAACACAATATTTTTTATACGACTTTAAGGCAGTGCTACTGGATTAAAGGCTCGGCGAGAAATTTCTCATCTAAATATTATATAGGGTGGCTGGTAATTAGTGAACGATACTTAAACACGCGATTGTAGTCATAATAACAACTAACTTTTACTATGGGACCAAACCTGAAATCGCGAAAAAAAATCAGCTGGTCAGTACATTTATGTTCGCCTAACCTAACTGATCAAAATGTACTGAATTTGGCTGATTTTTTTCGCGATTTCAGGTTTGGTCCCATAGTTAAAGTTGATTGTTGTCATGACTACAATCAACTTAAATATCGTAGACTAATTACCAGTCACCCAATATATAGGTACTATTTGAATAACCGGTTTTTTATAGACTTTCGTAAATATAATATTTAAAAAAAAATTATGAAAATATTATAATTAATCAAGGGGCATGACTAAGCTGAACAGTAACGATGAATCACTATTTTGTTAACGCGAATACACTATAGTTTCGCCTATACAATATTCGTGTTTAAACTCACCTCAATAAACTGCATGATGGCGATGTTGTCGTTCTTGACTTGCAGCGTGCGCGTCTCGCCCGCCAGCGCCACGGCGTCCACGCTCACCGTCAGCGACGACACGTCGCGCAGCCGCTTGCGGTTCGTGTACTCGATCAGCGCACGGAGAGCTATGTATGTGTCCTACGAGAAAAAGAAACAATGATAACAAAAAAATCATGTTAAAAATGTAGGCAACAATATGGCTTGATAGAAAGAAGAGTATTTTGACGTTTGACAGTACAGATGCCGTAATAGTTGAGCGATTGGCTGCTGTGTTGCGTGTTACAGGTACGATTTCCGCACGCAAAAATTATTTACACAGAGGGTTACTCCGGATTTGGTGTCTAGTGTATGTGAGTTTATGTGTTTATGAATGCGCTCAAGATACAGGAGTAATTCATAATGAGGGGCAACATGTTAAAAACAAAGAATAAAAAAAAAAAATTAGACTTTCATCATGAAAAAGTCGACAATATCAAGTTGTTGTTAGAAACCCTTTATACATATATTTTACAGCGGGTAAGTAAATGGTCTGAAATTGATGTCATTTAATCACATTCATAATTTGGTATCACTACCTTTTGTACCTGTCCTAAAACTACCGCAAAAAAAAGTATATTTATTTATTCTATGTAGCCTACTCAATATGATTTAATAGTGTTATATAATGATATAAATAAAACCATTAATAATAAGGCGCCTGCACGAAATGTAGTGGCTACTTTTTACTTGAGGTATTTTTGCTCGTCAAACTATTCAGGAGTAGCAATGTCAAAAATTAAAAATAATGTTTGTAAAAAACCTCCTAAGATCTCCGTCCTGTACTGTTGATTTTTGGAGGTAATAAATCAGGTACAAAATACTAGTTTGATCAGAATGATGAAATTCGTTATAGTTTTGGAGTACAAGCACGGTCCCATGGCGGAGCCATGGTTAACATGAAATTCCGTTTATAACGTGTGAGGTACAAAAGTTTCAGGACAGGTACAAAATAGTACCAAAGCGTACTAAATGTACGTGGAACAATCATTCCAATACAAGAGTTGGTCCCGTCATTATGACCTTTATAAAAATTATTCCATATTACGTTCCTGCTATTTCTTAGCTAAGGTTTACGGAGACAATTGATAAACAAATCTTGAATATTCAATAATAATTGTAAATGATTTAATTGAAATAAATGCTTTGAGGCTGAGTGTGCACAAACCTGTGTAGAAGCCCATCCGCCATCCTGCAGCCTCTGCGAGTTGAGCCACATCACGATGGCCTCGTTATTGTCCTGGTGGTCCATGCACGCCAGCAGCGCATAGGCCGTGGCCGCGATGTTGTTCGAGTCGTACTTATACGGCAGACGGGGCAGGAGGAAAGGCTTCTGGTTCTCCATCTTGTATGGAGGCTGGGGAACTGGCTCTTGGCCCCAGTAGCTTAGACCGCCTGTGGGAGAAAGTTGGCTTAGGATGGTTCGAAGACATTTATTGCAACATAAAATGACGTACGTACGCACAAATATGCATTTGTTGTTATACGTTTGGTGTACGCCTGCGTAATTAAGTTTACATACAAAACTGTGGTGTACTGTTCACGGACGCGAAGCTTTATAGATGTGATACGATGGTTTAATCCTTGACCCACAAGTTGAACTATCATGGCGGTCGACTCTGAATGCGCAGTAACTGATTTTCGGGTCTCAATCGAAGTGAGGGTTTTTTTTGTGGAGGGTAAAATCATGTAATGACATCCCCCGCCCTTGGGCTTAGCGAGATAGTGTCAGACTTTTACTGACTAAAAACCCACCCCATTCCTTCTTAGCCCTTTAAATCGGGGCCGGACATTCTTTTCTGTCGTTTGCTGACAACTCCCTGAGGTGGGCGCGGCGGGAACAGTGCACGATGTCGACGACTTGGGCTCGGTCCGGACGGTTACCGGAAGGTCGGACGGCGAGCTACCCGTTGCCCGCCGTCCGCAAGCCCGCGCCTACGGTGGCCGGAAGTTGGGATCGGAATCCCGACGGCGGCTGGGGCGTGAGGGCCGTTGCCGAACGCATGCGGCCTCCTCCTTAATTAACATTACTGCTTTGCAAAAGGCGATGACCGTCTGCCATCCATCCTCGCTTCGGAGCATGGCCTCTACCAAGGCCCGGCACGAGAGATCGCTGCCACCGATCGCCGCCACGAGGACACGGCGATGTTCTGCCCAAGCGAGGGACACCTTGACCGTGTGCTCCACCGTATTCTCCAGACGGTTCACACAGTGGTGACACCCGGGCATCGATTCTGCATGAATCTGGTGCGGTTGCGTATTATATGACGCTGCCGTTTCGTCGATAGAGCTTCATAATTGAGTATGGTCGCTTTACGCAGATGTACACCAGGCGTATAATGATGAATACGCATCTATGAAGCGCGTGTATGTCAGTATACGTAATCGTCTGCAAGAGATAGGACGCAGTATGATGCAGTATTGTAGGTAAACAGTAATCGTTACCTTCGTATCTCTGGCGGCGCTTCAGCAGGCGGTAGGCGTGCTCGGAGCTGGGCGCCTTGGCGTGCGTGAGCGCGTGCGCCACGAGCGCCAGCGCGTAGGGCGAGCCGCACTCGTCCAGCAGGCGCAGGTGGCGCTCCAGCCAGCGCACGCCGCGCTGCTGCGCCGACGACACGCGCGCGCTCAGACCCTAAGGGACAAACGTACTCATGCTTTCACGGCATAACCAAGTTATGGCGCGGAATGCAACGGTGGAGTGTAAATCAGGTAGTATGAATGACGTAACTAACTATAGACCAATTTCTATTATATAACAATTCGCAAAGATTTTTGAAGGTCTTATACAGCGTGGCGATTAGGTTATCACATTAATTGAAACCACGTACTCAGAATTAGGTATTTTGTCATATACGGTTAAAATAATTTAATAGTAAACAATATTATAGCCGTGGGATTTTTTTTTTCATTTTAATATTTCGCAACATCATGTATTGCACAAACTTAATCAGCTGACCAATAAAAGTAGGTCAAAGACCCGTGGTTGGTGAAGATACCTAGTTCACAACTTCAAACGTTGCCATTCGTATTACCTACAAGTACTAGACTATCATTTTACAAACTGTTTACGTTTGAATGGTTTATGTTTCTCGTAATAAGAAACGTAAACAATTCAAGACAAAAATGTCCTTACAGCTAATAGTTGAAGACAATATTCTTACGGTTGACGACTTAAGGTATAAATTTCCAATACTCGAAATGCTACGGGGTACGGGAGTGGTTATAGGCATAATTCTAATTTCTTTGGTGCGTTCGATGAATGAATCTAGTCCGCCGCCAAAATACTTGAGGGATAGTTGACGAGTTTACTATCTGCGCGCGCGCCCTTCGAACTTATTGTTTTTTTTTTTGTGGATATTGTTTTGTGTTAGCTTTATTTTTTTAATAGGAATTAGATAGTTTAATATTAATATTTGTATTATTAGTTGTACATTAGTAAAAGTGGTGTGTGAAAGTTTGTGCGTAACCAGACGCTTAAACACCAGTCGATTTTTTTTTATGGAGACATTTAAAGAATGAGGTTTACGCTACTGAAGTGACGACTGTGGATGATTTAAAAAAAATTGCCGCGAATGATGATGACCTACTTAGAAAAGTTCGAAACAATATCATAAGACGGTATCGTTTGTGTGTACAGAAGCATGGTGGACATTTTGAAAATGTGAAAATTTAAAATTTAAGTGGAGATTTTTAAAGTTAATTTGTGAAGATTTCTTAAAACAACAACATAAAGTACTTATGTTGCACACTTACACCACGCGCGCGTGCCTACACACACAAGTAGGTATTACCTACTTGTTTTTTTTTTTATCTTTAAATAAAGATAAAAAAAAAAAGTAGGTATTCGTATCTCGCGTAGGTACGGCGCGTACGTACTCGCCGGCGTCGCGGCGTTGCCGCTTTTACAGGTCAGTGAACTAATATTATAAAGGATGATTTATTTTTTACCAATTTTATACGCTATTTATTTTGTTTGAAAAATGCATTTTCTTAATTTTAGTAAAATTATTTATTTTACTATTTTAACGGACTGATAACCACTTGTAATACATGCTGCATAATTTAATGTGATAACCTAATCGCCACGCTGTATACAATGCAGTTTATTCTCACCTCCACCACATAATTAGTTCTAAGCAACATGGTTTTATATCTAACCGTTCTACTATGTCTAACTTACCGATTTACACTACTTTTATTGGTAAAACTTTTGAAGCCAGGTGGATGCTGTGTATACAGATTTTGCGAAAGCTTTTGATCGTGTTGATCAATCAATTCTTTCTATGAAATTGAATTGCGCTGGTATTAATGGCTCTGTTGCGATGGTTCGAGAGTTATTTAGTTGATCGTTCTCAAATAGTTGCCCTGGCGAGATATGAATCTGCACCTTTCTCTCCTGGCTCTGGTGTTTCACAGGGCTCAAAGTTAGGCCCATTGCTTTTTTTTGTTTTTTTAAATGATCTTTTGGATTTGATAAATTGCAATTGTCTAGAATATGCTGATGATTTAAAAATATACTGCAAGGTGCCGGATTTGAGTGATTGTATTAAACTTCAAAGA
Source organism: Leucania comma (assembly GCA_958295575.1). Taxonomy (NCBI): domain Eukaryota; kingdom Metazoa; phylum Arthropoda; class Insecta; order Lepidoptera; family Noctuidae; genus Leucania; species Leucania comma. The sequence continues at coordinate 2,728,790 of OY282480.1, forward strand.
GATCTTGATGCCAGACTATTACGTTCACGAACAAAGTGAATTACGTTAAATTTGATTATAATATTGATGGGTCTGTACTGCGCAGAGTATCAGACATCCGTGATCTGAGTGTACTCTTCAATACTTCCATATCCTTTCGAGACCATGTAGATACTATTGTTGCTAAGGCTAAGAGAATGCTTGGCTTTATAATTCGCATGTCAAAACCTTTCCGTAATCATTATAGCATTATTCTACTTTATAATGCACTGGTGAGGAGCTCCTTAGAGTATTGTTCCTCTATTTGGTCTCCCTATTACTCAACCTATAATAATAACATTGAAGCTGTTCAGGCCCGTTTTGTTAGGTACCTATGTATGAAGAATGGGATCCGAGGCTATACCCGATTATAATGATAGGTTACGGCATTATGGGATGGTTAGCTTACAAGAAAGGCGGATCCATTCTGACTTACTTATTTTACACAAGATTATCAATGGTTCCATAGATGCGCAGTTGATTAACTGTTTCAACTTTAGGGCTAGTCAACGTAGCAAGCGACATCATCGCATTTTTCAATTGCCTACATCCACCTTAAATATCACCTCCAATAGTCCTCTAACACGCATGGCATGGCTATATATTGAAAGGTCCAATTTGAAGGATTATCATAGTGATGTTTTCTCAATGAGTTTCATTTTATACAGGCGCTGCCTATATGTATAAACAATGCGAATAATGTACATCTATATGTAAGTTTTGCTTTTGTAGTGTTCTGAATTTAGCTTTACTGGATACACTTTTTATTGTTTCTATTTGTCTCTAACAATCATTATATCAATATCATGCATACCTGTTATTTGCATGGTTACTGTAATGTCTAAATGTAAGTTTTTCTTTGTTACGATTCCTATAAGTACCAACAACGCAAAGCAAACTCAGAATTTAAGATACCCCGACACGGACAATTTAACTTAGAAGAATAAGGCGCGAGTAAAGCGGGGCAGAAGTTCCGCCTTAACCTTCGTGAATATTTTTATAAACCACCCAGGATTCAGGAATAGGAGCTCCAACGAATGGAGAGTTTCGCGCGTGTATAGAGAACAGATTTGGCATAAGCGAAACTAGTTTATTCTAAAATCAGATTTGGCCGGTAACATATACATAACTGTGGCGGTCAAAAGGTACGTCATGTAGAGCTCAAACATGAAAAACATATAAAAAAAATTCAGCCTACATGAAATGGACCGCACAATACACAATATTTTCATACCATGTATCTTACATAGTACATTTTGATATAATTGCAGAAAGTTTGTCATTGCGACTGAGGCGGAATTCGCACGAACCGTATACGAGTGTGTTATGAACATATATGCCCCGTGTGTAGTGTGCACCCGCACGTGTGTGAAACCACGTTTTTCAATACACTTACGACTCGTGAAGGTCGGCGGGCGCTGATACGATAAATATAATAAAATTGTAGCGAGGCCAGCACATGCACGCGCAGTTTTCCGCACTAGTGCAGAAAACAGTCCATTGCTTTCCTAAACGCAGTGGGATAAGAGCTGCTTTTCCATTAAGTTTATTGAAAATAAATTATCTTACCTCTCGCACTCCAATATCCTTAAGGTTTTTCACAGTTTCCAATGTGATCACCACTTGAGCAGTCAAAGTGATATTACGCTGCATTATTATCGAATCGTTTACCTGTTGACAAGACACGCTTTATGTATGACACAAAATATTACCTTAAAAACAGAAATGAGTATTAATCCCGTGGAAATTCGATCCGGCACATGAAACACTATCGATTAGTAAAGATACAATAAAAAAAAAGTTTTTTTTTTTTTCTTAAACTCGAATTAATATACGCATTTACAAAGTTAATTTCTTTAAGTAAACGAGTCAATGACCTTGTAGGTAGATATCGATCATTGCGTACTATCTACAGGTCAATGAACTCGCAAAGCTGGCCCAGCTGAGCGTAAATTAGGGTTTAAAAAAAGTACTTTATTTTTTAATTTTATCGTTACTAATCGATAGTTTTTATGTACCCCCACGGGATTAAAACGATCAAAATTTAACGGTGTATAACCTGGGATACTTTTTATCACGACAAATTTTGGGACAATTATTTTACTTTCACACAGCCGAAGCCGCTGACATAAGTCATAATAGTATTTTATTAAGATTGTGTGTATGTATGTCTGTTACTTCTCCAAGCTCAAAAGGCCAAAATTATTTGGATAGAAATTGGCACAAGGGTAGACAATGACCTAGAATAGCATAAACTTTATATTCTGGAAGTATATTTCCTAGGGACAATTTGTTAAATTCACGCGGGCGAAGCGGTGTGTGGCAGAAGTTAGTGTGAAAATAAATAAATGGTCATTCAAACTCACTTCAACAGCACTGAGGTCATGCCAGCCCGCATGACCAAATGCTTCTCTATACAGGCTGCTGTTCTTAGGCACGACAATAGTGGAGTTGTCATTTCTGTTGGGCAGCCACGTCACCTCGTAGAAAGCGCCGTCCGGTGTCTGGTGGTCCAATACCCAGGATACCGCCATTGATATTACCTAAGAAGAAGAGTCAGGTGTTGGAAATTATTCTTAACATTTTAACCAGATATAACGGATACTCTCGCGTTTATACCGCCAGGGTCGCACATCTACGACCAAATAATCCATCTCGTCAGCTCCTTTGTGGCTTATGAGGAATGAAGAGCTAAACGAGATGGAGTCCCCTGTCGCAAACACACGACCCTGGCAAATAGGATACGAAAACATTACATTCGTCAGACCAATCCGAAGCAATTGGTTAGAGTTAAAATAAATTTAATGTGATAGCCAGACTATTAAAAAAGAGGTCTGCAAACAAAAGCAATGATTGGTTTACAGTGTGCAAATTAACACATAATAATGCACATAATGGAGGCATGAAACGTTCAGCGAAGGTGAGGGCGAATAGCGTACTGTACAGCCGTCCATAAGTTCATGTCGTTCATTCATACTCCATCCGCAATAAGATCAGACGTTTAAAAAGGTTTGTTTAAACATCTGCCAACCAATTTTGACTGTTAATGTTACTGCACCCACACAATAGTGTGGGTGCAGTAAATACTTGGTATTGAAACGATTTTTTTTTTGATGCCGCCTTATACTACACCTTATACTTCTATTCCATAGACAATAAAAGTCAAAACCGGTTGAACAGATAGTAAAAAAGGTTACTTTAAATCTTATTGCGAATGGTGTATAATTAAAAATCTGCTCATAAGTGAAGATTTATAAATCAAATCATTCATTTGTTTATTAAACTTTAAGAACTTAAACGCACTAGCGGCTAGCCGTACAGCGGCGGCCCGCTGCGGTTGGCCACAGTATATACGGTCCGCCATATTTCGTCGTCAGTGTTTTTAGAAATGCTCAGCTGCTGTAGTTGTTTGTTTAAATTATCGTAGATCTCTAAAATGAAGTTTTCTGTATCAAAATCCATGAGACTTGCACCCTGCATACAATGTGTATCGAGTAACTGGGCCGCAGCTGCAACACAACGACGGCTGAGCGCAGGCAGCGCGGTGGTATCGAGCGGTTACATATAAACATTTAAGAGTGCTCAACCGGAACGGCACGCCGCATAACGGTTAGCTGCTAGTGCGTTTAAGCTCTAATAAAGGTGTTAGAAAAGAAAAATAAGTACCTACACAGGTATTATATCCTACTCGTGTGCGTATGGCATATGAGTACAAAATTAGACGAACAAATGAAGTTATAATGCTAGAGTCTGTCTAACGAAAGCGCGACCTGAGAAAATGAGGTCAAATCAAAAAATATTGAATATGGTATTACTGTCATACTAGGAGAAAAAAATTTTGATACTTGAGTATTTTTTTGTATTTGCGACAATCGTATAATTCTTTTTGACGAACTATATTCCTAATATGAGGAACACAAAATGTTTAGAAATAAATATACTCAACCAATACGCTTTTAACAGCATCACACACTCAGAAATATTCAATTCCCTTACAAAACAAAAAATAGAATCCACACATACTTCTTCCAGCAAGTTAGAGAGATTAGATCCTATGTTTCAAACAGAATGAGTCAAACAGGGCGTCCCGTTGTCCCCAAAGATATTCTCCACTTCTTTCAGACATTCGCAGTCGAATGGGAAGAGAAGGGCATTGTCATCAGCGAAGCTAAGTTAAGTAATTTGCGTTTCTCTGATGATATTGTCCTGTTCTCTCCTACAGCCACAGGACTAGAGCAAATGCTGGTTGCTCTACATATAAAAATGTTGAAGACCAAAATCATAACCAGCAGCTCCAAAGGAACGTACACGTAGGCGGACAGAATATAACATACGTCTTAAAATATATTATTGTCTACTTGGGCCAAGTAGTGTCTTTCTGGGCCAGATAAGACAAAGAAATAACGTGTCGAACAGAAAATACCTGAAAAAGTTACTGGTCCATCAAGGAACTATTTAAGGGCACTTTGCCCATATGGGCACGCTTTAGTGATATCACTTAAGCGTAAGCTTATGGACATGTGTAATCTCCTCATTTGACCTATGGTGTATACAGGTCTTTGACTAACATCCAAAAGTCTAAACTCAAGGTTTGCCAACCGACCTGGATGTCTTGTGAGTAAGGGACTGAGACCATTAGAAAGAGTGGATGGCTTTTGCACAGCAGTAGAACAATACTGGATAGCTATAATAACCAATACAATACAAAAACGAGTAAAGATTTATTTATTGGTATATTACTATTATATCAAGAAAGTCACGGGAAAGGTGAATAACACAAAATGTTGAATTTTATCATCCTCAAAGTATGCTATTTCATTACATCAATTCGACCGCTTTTGAACGTATAAAGTGCGGTAGTGAAGATATTTCTTCTTAAAGCTTAGTTTTAAGTGTAAAGGTTTTTTCTCCCAAATTCCTTAACGATTCAATGTTTTTTTTATTTATTTCGCGCAGTCCTTGAATATCTTCAAGATTATCTATAAACATAAGGAAAATTATTATCATATCGTAAAATATATCTAATAGTCAGTCAACAATGATCAAGATAATAATGTCATACTAACTTAAAAACCCGAGATCAAAAACAACTACTTTCTCTTCTTGTTTTTCTTTAAACTTACTGATCATAGTATTTCACAGCTTTCCTACATAACTTTTTATTGTTTTATCCATGATAAGTAATTATATTTTTAAAATCAATCTTTGTTACAAAATACTGACAATCTTTGACGTGCTTTTGACGGAAACATTATGTTGCCAATTTAATTTAAAAAAAAAAACTCCAAGTCGCGCTTTCGTTAGACAGACTCTAGTAATGTTTAAAAAAATCAAGTCCAGATATAAATTATATATATATTTTTTAATTTATGATTCTTATTTATTATTAAATGCTTAAATACGTAAATAACAAATATATAACAATTTTGGCTATTATTAAGTTTTAGTTTAGTTTTTAATTGTGATTTATTTACCTCAGGATCGATGTATATGAAGTTCTCCCATTCGTTGAACGACGCGTCTTGGAATATCTTAGCGCAGAATGAAGTCAGCCAAACACTTGAAGCCGATTGATTCCTGATAAGAGAATAACATGAAAATAATATTTAATATTTTTGTTGTTATACATGCTGCGAATCGACATGTTGTAAATTTGCCAATATAAAACAAAACACAGTATAGTGTGCGCTTATACGTATAGTGTATTCGCGTAGAGAAAATAGTGACTCATCGTCGTCACTTGGCTAATCCACGCCCCTTGGCCAGTAATAAAATTAATAAAAATAAATAAATAAAACAAAAAAGCTTTATATTTCTTAGAAGAGAATGCAAAAATTAACTATACATATATTATTCATTTTACGTGGAAGTACTCGTATTATATGTACTTAAACCCATTACTTATATTTATAGATATATACTATTAGCTATTTATGTAAGAGCCCCTCGTTCTCGAAGGTGAAGACCTCCTCTAGATATTTCCAAATGTCCCTGTTCTTCGCTGTTTCCAGTCACTTGTATGATATCGTCAGTCCACCGGGCAGCTGGTCTACTTCTCTTTCTGGTGCCTGATGGACCCTTCCAGGATGTTAAATGGCCAGTAATATCAAAGTAAAATATAAAGCCGTGTTCACAATGACCAGTTGAGGTAAGCCCGTCAGACACTACGGACGCGCTTTCGTAATAAAAAAAAAATCCAAAGTACTGTGTTAGGAATCGAACCCAACAACGATCTGCACGCGGTTCGGCGTGCGTATACGTCACCAGCAGCGGTGAAAGGAGACGCGGGCGCGGACACATTCCTTCCAGCGCAACAGTCCGGGCACTCGCTCCCACGGACAGACGAAACCTCTCACATCAAATAAATGTTGTTTGTCCGGGATCGTTGTAATAAAATACAGTCCGCTTTATTTTCACTTATTCTTAATAAAATGGTATACTTTTTAACCCAGTATAAATGCGTCTTTACTTTGCAATTGCACTGAGGAGTCACTATTTTCTTAACGCGAATATACCATAAGATCAGTTAATTTTTCGATTAATGTCAGTTAAGAGGTATTGGCACAAGACGGTTGTAGTATCAATGTAACCAACTGACCAGTCGCTTCTGAACAAGCTGAAGGAGCCGTCGGGCTTCATGAAGGACAACTGTCGCTGGTACAGGATGTTCATGTGGTAGAACGCGTCGCGCTCCAGCGTGCGGTTGCGCTGGTTGATCAGCCGCATGTACAGCGTGAAGTACATGTTCGCCGCGAAACTGAACATGTTTTGCTCGGCGGAATCCTGTGGAGATTGGAAGATGAATTAAAATTTAGCAAAAACGCTTTCTGTGGAATAGACGAAGCATACCTTTAGAATAAACTATAGTCCAACATAGTTAATGGCGACCCTCCCATGATTCTAATGAGAGATCCACCTCGTACGGGATCACTTGTAGATACAAGCTCACTCACCATCGGCAGGTGCAGCAAGCTGGTCGCGTTGACGGGCATGGTGGGGAACAGCGGCCCCACCACGTCGCCCACCACAGAGATGCGCGCGCGGTTAGAGCCGAACACGTAGTAGCGATCCACCTCGTACGGGATCACCGGCGTCTCTGTCACGTTCACGTGCATGTATTGGAACACGTACGCGCGGTTTGAGAGGTCGAGTAGAACTGATTGATGACGGTATTGGGGTAGGCCGTCCGGCTGTAAAAAAGAAACTTAGCATTAAATAGCGTTCATTGACTCTTGGAAGTCATTTCATGTAAAATGGCCATTGAACTGTTTTGATCGCCAATTTTCTTCAAACTTATGCACAAAATGTTAGGTCAGATCGGGTAGTGTTAGTGTACATGTCGTGTGTCTCCTACCTCTACAGAGATCTTCTTCACATAGTGGTGTTGTCCCATGAGTGTAGACGCGTGCAGTCGCACGTGGATGTCTCCCAGTCGAGTAGGCACGACGGGCACGTACACTGTGGCCGCGTCGCCTGAGGTAATGTACACGAAGAATTGGTGCTCTCCGAATGATGTACGAGGGTTGTACGAACGGACCTGAAGATAAAAGGCAGCAATAGTTTGGGCTACAAAGGACTGAACTAGTTAGAAATTCACCGTGTATATGTTAAGAAAATAGTAACTCATCGTTGTCACTCAACTTAGTCACGCCCCTTGACCAATAAGACTATAGCAAATTAGAAAGTCGTGTTAACACTGGCTAGTTGATGTAAGCCCTTCAGAGAGAACGGACGCGTCTTATTTCAATTTTAAAAATGAAAACTTTGACTATTCTTAAAGAAACCAAAATTCTGGTGATTTTAATCATTAAGTTTTAAAATAATTACTATTGACATGTACTAAATAAAAATTTAGCATTAATGGTTTAATTTTTACCCCTGTATATATAAGTCTTTGCAATAGCACAGATGAGTCACTATTTTCTTAACGCAATTAGACTAAAGTTTAATTTGAGGTTGAAAACTCACAATGCCATTCTCCTCGACGTGCACGAACTTGTAGTCGGGCGAGGCGGACAGGACGACGACGGCCTCGACGTCCTGCGGCTGGTAGTTGAACACCACCACGCGCAGCCCCACTTGCTCGCCCTGCCGGCACTGATCCGGGCCCTCCACTTTTATGAAGAATGGTAGAACGCCTATGTACTGTGTAACAAAAAGAGATCGATTAACTCAAACTGTACAAAAACAATACGCTGAAAATCTCCAGATTCTTTAAAATGTGCTTAAGGTCTTGAGAAGAGACCAGACGGTATTGATGAAGCTTTAGCATAATTGACGAAAAATACTTACGCGTTTAGGTTCCGTTAACATGCCTAAACCAAGACTCGGAGACATACTGAATGCCGAAACGATCCAGTGAGCCGGTATCTGCAAAATAATGGAACGTTGTAAAAGATGCCGAAACTAATTAACACGCGGAATATACGTACACGTGAGAATTAGCAACTTTTACGGTATACAGCATTATAGTGTATTCGCGTTAAGAAAATGGTGACTCATCGTTGTCACCCAGCTTAGCCACACTCCTTAATCAATTAGATCATATTGAATAAGAAAGCCGTGTTCATATTTAGCAGTTAATATAAACCCTTTTCATCGGTATCGGGCACTACGGACGCTTAATTTGTCAATTTTAAAAATGAATACACCTATTTGTAGAAACAAAGAAGAAAATTTTAATGATTATGGTTAAATCTTAAAATTTTATTTAATATATATTTTTTATAACTGTGTAATATATTGTTTTATTACTGTGTAATAAAAAAATGCTTTAATATAAATGGTTTAATTTTTAGCCCAGTATAAATACGGTTTTACAGAAACACTGTTGAGTCACTATTTTCTTAACGCAAATAGGCTGTAGTTGGAAAAGACTTTTGTTTTATTATGTGAAGTTATTAGCTACTCACACAGAAACAAACAGTTAAAGTGTACACTCTAGCAATGAATCTGACCTGTGGCACATCGACGGTGAAGACGTATCGTCCGTGCGGGCCGATGTTGACGTCGCGCCACAGCCACACGTTGTCGTACTGGCGCTGCACGCGGTTGAAGCGGAACTTGCGGAAGTGCGTCAGCTCGAACGACTTGCTTGTGTCGGATTCGCCTGTGTAATAAAAGTTCGATCAATATTATTTTTAAAATTGATATTTAACTAGTGCTTGACTGCGATCCCACATGATGGTGATCAGTGATGCCAACGTTGATGGTGGAGCGCACTAGTTTGTTAAGGGCCTATTCAATCTGGCCTTGAAGAATCCTAAATCATAATCAGACGCGAAGACCGCAGCAGGCAAGTTGTATTATTTAAATGAATCTGGTTAGACTGGGAGGAAGGAAGAAAAGGCTAGTCAGACCAATTGATCGATTACTTTTCAAACGAAAATAGCAGAAGTTTGGAATAAGTCTTGTATTACTTAGATATTAGACTAAAGTGCCCACGCCTTTACTTTGCAGTAGCACTGATGACTCACTATTTCCTTAACGTGAATAGACTATAAATAAAACCTCCACTCTCGCACTCGCCGTAGCCTTGCGACACGTTGCACGTCACTGGCACGTCGCTGAACAATAGTAGTGACTCACAGTTGGACTCGTCCGTGTGGTCGGGGCAGTCGTAGGCGCCGTCGCAGCGCTTGGCGAGCGGGAAGCAGCCCCCCTCCAGGCACTCGAAGTAGCCTTGCGACACGTTGCACGTCACTGGCACGTCGCTGAACAATAGTAGTGACTCACAGTTGGACTCGTCCGTGTGGTCGGGGCAGTCGTAGGCGCCGTCGCAGCGCTTGGCGAGCGGGAAGCAGCCCCCCTCCAGGCACTCGAAGTAGCCTTGCGACACGTTGCACGTCACTGGCACGTCGCTGAACAATAGTAGTGACTCACAGTTGGACTCGTCCGTGTGGTCGGGGCAGTCGTAGGCGCCGTCGCAGCGCTTGGCGAGCGGGAAGCAGCCCCCCTCCAGGCACTCGAAGTAGCCTTGCGACACGTTGCACGTCACTGGCACGTCGCTGAACAATAGTAGTGACTCACAGTTGGACTCGTCCGTGTGGTCGGGACAGTCGTAGGCGCCGTCGCAGCGCTTGGCGAGCGGGAAGCAGCCCCCCTCCAGGCACTCGCCGTAGCCTTGCGACACGTTGCATGTCGTGTAGCGCCGTGTCACTGGCACGTCGCTGAATACTATGAGGCCGGCGTACCTTTGGGACAAACATTACTCAATTTGAAACGGTTCTGTAAGCTGTGAAATTGAATTAGCACAGTAAGAAAAACTCCCAAAACGGGCATCTTTCTCCGTTGGTGATCAACAGTATCCAGTATGTGCGCGAACCTCTTACGCTCCGCTCTCCTGCAATAACTCCACACGATGGATACGTTCGCGCTCCAGCGTGCAACGGTGCGCGCTCCGATCGGTAGCGGTTCACACAAAACAGTTAGAGAAATGAATAAAGTTTTTGCCTAAAATCTGTATTGAATAATGGAAAACCCTTTTTTTTTAAAGGAACCCAATTTCGTCACTACTCGAATTAGTTCTTTTTTTTTTTAATTAAAGATTACGCCTCTCACTTTTAACCGACTTCAAAAAAGGAGAAGGTTTTTAATTCGGTTGTTTAAATATATTTTTTACACAGAACACACAAAAAAAACAAGTGTTTTATAATATGGACATTGTCACTAGTCATATTAGAGGAATTTTGCTAGCCAATTTAATTAGAGTCTGTATAAAAGGGTATACTCACTCGAAGGTCCGGTTGGCGTCGATGCCGAAGGTGGAGGACGGGAAGTACACGAGGTCGTCCGCGTCGCCGAAGTGCGAGCGCCACGTGTACGCGAAAGTGCCGTTCGTGGACTCGTCGAAGTGGGACATTTTTGATATCACCTATGCAATTTCATTTTTAAAATATTAATTCAATAAGAAACAAATTTAAAGGCGATCAACTCCCCAGCGCGGTCGATCATAAAATAGTATTGAAAACCCTCGACGCTAAAAGTCCTTTAAAAAATATTATAGCATTACTTTTTTATCACTTGACATTTAAATTAAGCTGAGTTGACTATTCCTTGATAAAAAAAAAAAAAAACGAAACAATTTACAACATTATTTTTAGATGTACTAAAAATAATGTTGTAAATTGCCATCGAGGGACTGGAACAATTTGCCTGCTGCGGTTTTCCCGGCCAATTATAATTTAGGCGTCTTCAAGGCTAGAGTGAATAGGCTCTTAATAAACTAGTGCGCTTTACCATCGACGATTGCATCACTGCTTACCATCAGGTAGGATTGCAGTCAAGTGCTAGTTTATACAATATAAAAAAAAAAAAAAAAAAATTGTTTCGCTAATCTTGACAACATGATAGCGGGCATTAGGCGCCAGCGCACAGCTGGGTGCAGGGGCAAGAAATCCCCTCAGTCGCCCGGTGACCATGTATTTGTGCCGACAATCAGGTAACATAACAAAATTATCATTTAGTGATTTTTCATGATACAGTTATGAAATTTTGTACATAGATTCTTTACATAAAAATACTAGATACAATCATGTTTCAAGCTCTGCATATACTCAATATAATGTTGTAAAACAGTCATTTAAACACATAGATAGTAACCTTAGCATAAGTAAGCTCGTTGCCGGCCTGCATGGTGTAGAAGGAGTTGTCGATGCCCGACAGCCCCACGTAGGCGCCGGGCTCGCCGTAGATCGCCACCTCCACGCGCTCGCCTGTGCGGTGCTTGCGGTTGTTTATGAACACCGTGAACTGGGGGTCACAGACTATAATGTTACTGGTTATCAAATTAAAGAAACTGATTAACGCTTTTTGTAAATTATGTCTGGAACAGGCTGCATTTCTCATCGTTAATCATGATCTCTCTCTTCACATACATACTCATAGAGCGATGGTCTGCTAGGATGATTCACTGTACCACTCAGGAATTGCACGAGTGTTGAAGTGTGATACCATTTTTTTGTAAAATATCCTTCTGGCAGTTTTGACTGAGTACTTGTTAGTTATTGGGCAGTTATGGAGTGAGGTTCAGTTATACACAATAGAGAGATCGCGACTCACGTTGTTCCTGGAGATGCCGTTGACGGGGAAGGTGAGCGAGTCGGCCAGCACGTGCGCGCGGCGCTGCGCGCTCCACACCAGCACCGTAGCCACGGGCGCCATCTCTGCCGACACCGTTACTGCGAATGTGCGCACGCCTTCCTGCACCGTCACACGTGCTCAATATCAACCGTACACTACACTCATTACAATTCACCACAGAGACTCATTATAATACAATATTCTCTCACTTTTCACTATCGCTGGTGTTCCAAAAATATTTTGCAGTGCAAACCTTTACGAACTCAGTTAGAAAGCAGCCATGTAAAATCGAATAAGAGCAAACATATATTATGCATCAATTTTCTTATTGTTAGGTTTTGATACATAATCAGATTAGTTACTTTGTTTCTGTAATCAAGAATATTATGTGAATTGGTTTGTATTCGATTATTCCTTGCAATCGATTAATTGTGCTAGCAACACCGAAACGTATTTGTGATTATCTGTGGTAGGGCGGTCGAAAGGGGGGATGAGACGGGCGACAGACCGCTCAATATGCTGTGAGCGCTCGTCGACAACGGACGCACAATTGGTCTCTGCAATGTATCTGTTAGCTCTAAAAATATTATTATAAACATTGAAGTATCTGTTCTTTAAAGTATTTGAATTGTTGTAAGTTTGAGTAAAGCAATAAATAAAGTTATTTACTACAATAGTGAGGAGTTTTATTACAGATTTCGGAAGTGGTAAGTACACGCCTATTTATGCTTTTGAAGTGCTAAAAATGAATGTGCTGAATCAGATTACAGTCCTAAAATAATGTGTATGCTTTGTTCATTGGGTATTTTTTTTTATATATTTATACGTATGCAGGTAGAACAAAAAAGTTTTTTTTATGTCTTTCTTTTTGTAATGACTTTAGGATCTCATTCGGCAGGGGTTTATAAAAGGGGGTGAAAATTTTGTTATTTTTGAGCTCAGACGCACCGTTTCAGAGATATTGTCAAAATACCCTGTAAAAATATTTTTAGCTTTTAACATGTAGTTTGTTTGTCAAGCCATAACCATTTTAAATATTTCTGTTTTATGGACGCCGCAACATGCCACGTGACCAACGGACTAGCTCGCGGCGCCTATCGACGCCGACGAAGGGTCAATCGCACCATACAGCTGAAGCTAGATCTACAGCAGATATAGATGGTAGTGCGAGGCCAAGCAGTCATAGGCACCCACGGAGTAGAAAACGCAATACAGGTGAAGTCAGATCAAGGTCTCGTAGCGAAAGCAGTACGAGGCAAAGCGGTCCCAGGCGTCTCCGAAGTCGAAGTCGAAGCCTTCACCGGAGCCGTACATCGTCGAGTCTTCGCGAAAAAGAGAAGGAGCTGGACCGAGAGCGAGAGCGTCTGAGAGCCATGGAAAGCGAGGTGAGGAGAGCACGTAGTCGTTTATCGTCAAAGCGCCGTTATCGTTCCCATTCTCGTGAATCTTCTATACACAACGTTGCAAAATCAAGCCGTCGTGCTATTGATCATGATAACGTTACGGACAAAACGAACCACCCTGAAAGATCAAGCAGCGTTTCCTTTAGATCAAAAGATGTAGTTAGTTTATTAAATTCTATTAGACAACTTGCATCCCAGCCATCTACAATGCCCACACCGACAATCCGAAGTAACGATTCCAAAAACATTTTAGCAGAATTTAACCCGTCATTAAAGAATCAACGCATTGACGTTTGGATAAAAAAGGTTAATGAGTGTGCTTCTGTTTATGGATGGGATGAAAGAACAACTATTCATCACGCAATGCAAAAACTCCAGGGGCTGGCCAAAACTTGGTACGAGAGTCTAAATTCTATTCTGTTTACGTGGCCTGAGTGGCAAGAAAAGTTATTAAGTGCATTTCCATTTGAACAAAATTATGGCCAAGCCCTGGAGGAGATGCTGAAGCGGAAAAGTAGATACAATGAACCCATTGAAACCTATTTTTACGAAAAAGTTGCTCTCTTAAATCAGTGTGACATTTATGAAAAACGCGCAGTCGACTGTATAATTTATGGCATTAGTGATAGGTCAGTAAAGTCCGCAGCCTTGGCCTTAAGATGTAACCATCCAGATCAGTTACTGCAATACTTAATGAGCAGTAAGGAGGGTGTTAATGTAGGCGAACGCGTGACTAACTTTCGGTCTAAATTACGAAATGATTCAGATACAGCAAATGGTAAATCAACAACCAATAGTTCCCAAAGTTTCCAGTGCTTCAATTGTAAAGAGAAAGGACATACTTTCATACGGTGCCCGAAACCCCTCGTAACCTGCACAAAGTGTAAAAGAGTTGGCCATAATGCGGACCAATGTCATTTTAATTCCGACAAGAACAAGATTAAAGATTTAAATAAAACTATGTTAATTTCGACGTCTAAACCAAATTCTAAATTTATCAAAACAATAAAAATTAATGGTCAAAGTGTCAAGTCCTTTGTAGATTTCGGTAGTGAAGTCTCACTGCTTACAGAATCTCTAGGGATAGAACTAGGCCTTCAGCATGACGGTGTGCAAACGGTTTTGAAGGGCTTCGGCAATGAACTAGTACAATCGGTAGGAAAAGTCAACGTTGAACTTTCTGTAGATGATGTAGCCGCTAAAATTTCTTGTCGTGTGGTCAATGATAAATATTTAGATGTTCCAGTTTTAGTCGGTCAGAGCTTCACAGAACAGCCTCACATTGTTGTGTATAAAACTGCCACAGACTTACAATTTTTGCACATTGATACTGAAATGCCATTTTCACAGACAGATGCAGATAATGACAATGTGGTTAAAGTTAGCGTACTCAGCAGCGTGACGTTGTGTGGTAGAGCATCGGTGAGAGTTTCAGTAGAGCCCCACTGCGAGGGCTACATTTTGTTGGATGGCAAGTTGATAGGTAGGCTGAGGCAGCAGTGTGTTGTTGTAGGTGGATTATACTTAGTCAAACATGGTAAAACGTTTGTCGATTTAACGCCTCTTAGTTCAGATTGCTCGTTATCATTAGGTTCTAACCTAGGTCGGGCAGTAGTTGTGAGAGTTGTGAATCAAATCGTTACATCAAACACGTCGATATCCTCAGACTTCCCACATAGCTTTGATATTAGCCAAGTTCGTGTCGGAGACTCGGTAAATGATTCAGACAAGTCCAAATTATTTGATCTGCTGCAAAAATATAAGCATTGTTTTGCTTCGTCGTTGAAGGAACTAGGTTGCACCAATATTGTAGAGATGAGCATCGAGCTGAACAGTAAAATACCGGTTGTTTACCGTCCATATCGATTGTCACACAGTGAACGTCAAAAGGTTCGTGGAATGGTGGATGACATGCTCGAGGCTGGTATTATCAGAGAATCGTCGTCCGAATACGCAAGCCCTATAGTGTTGATTCGTAAAAAGGATGGAAATCTCCGATTATGCGTCGACTATAGAATGCTTAACTCCATAACGGTGAAAGAACGTTACCCAATGCCAATAATAGATGAAATCGCTAGGTTATCTGGACAAGTCTGTTTTATCTCTCTCGATTTAGCGTCCGGGTATTATCAAGTGCCCATTTCCGAGAATTCGAAACCACTAACTTCTTTCGTGACACCGGACGGTCAATATGAATTCAATCGCATGCCGTTCGGTTTAGCTAATGCGCCAGCAGTCTTTCAGCGTATGATGAATAAAGTTCTGGGTTCTGCGCGATTCAGTGAAGCTACAGCATACTTAGATGATCTGCTTATTTACGGGACAAGCATAGATAACTGTTTGATAAAGTTAGAGCATATATTAAAGTTGCTGGAGAAGGCTAACTTGACACTTAATTTGACCAAGTGCGAGTTCCTTAAAGATAAGCTAGATTATCTAGGCTATGAAATTGGTTCTGAAGGCGTAAGACCTGGCAGGGAGAAGATAAAGTCAGTAACAGATTTTCCACGCCCGTCAAATCAGCACGGTGTGCGCCAATTCTTAGGGTTAGCCAGTTATTTTCGTAAATTTATACAAGGTTTTGCCCAGTTGGCACACCCTTTGAATAAATTGTTAAAGAAGGATGTTGCTTGGGTATGGTCTTGTGAGCAAGAACATTCATTTAATACTCTTAAAGAAAAACTTGTCGCAAGACCAGTATTAGCGATCTATGAACCTTCTGCTGAAACTGAGCTACATACTGACGCCAGTAGAGTTGGGGTCGGTGGAATTCTCATGCAACGTCTGTCTAGTTCAAAATCCTTCAGCCCCGTGGCTTTTTACAGCCGCCAAACTTCCCCTGAAGAGAAAAACTTTCACTCCTACGAACTTGAAACTTTGGCGGTAATCTGCTCTCTAAAAAAATTTAGGGTTTATTGTTAGGGCAGAAATTTAAAATCGTGTCCGATTGTGGAGCGCTTCGAACTACTTTCACCAAGCGCGATTTAATTCCTCGCATTGCTAGATGGTGGCTCATGTTACAGGAATTCGAATGCGTAATTGAGTACCGTCCTGGTGTCAAAATGTCGCATGTTGACGCTTTGTCTAGGAATCCCATAACTGATAATAATCAGTCGGGTGAAATTGATACGTATCCTATCGTCATGTTGTTAAATAATGACGATTGGTTACTTACACTTCAGCTAGGCGATTCTGAGTTAAATAGGATTCGCGACATGTTGCGCTCAAAATTAGATCCGGAAGGATTAAAATACATAAAGGATAACTATGTTATTAAGGACAATGGGCTGTACAAGTGTGTCGATGGTGATACCACTAATCTCCGTTGGGTAGTTCCAAAGGGGGCGAAAAACAAACGCAAAACAGTTGTAGCTGCTAATAGAATGTTGCCATGGGTTCATGTAGCTGCTTTAGGTCTTAATGAAAGTAGTAGTAGTAGTAATAGTGAATGTACTGATAATGAAATTGATAATTGTAACGAAAATTAGGATGTTCGAGCAAAAAAATTTCAGGATTATGATTATAATATATACCAGCTCAATGTCAATTTGATGTTTATTGAATTATTAATTATGAAATCTTGTGTATGATTTATTAGTTTATTTAAAATGATGATTAAGAAGAGAATTACATGTGTAAGCTGTATTAAGTTATTTGATATTATTTTACATGATGTGTGGGGAGAGCTAGGGAACTCCAAAAGTTGGAGACAAATGGGGAGAGCTTAGGGAACTCCAAAAGTTGGAGGACTCCAAAAGTTGGAGACGAATGGGGAGAGCTTAGGGAACTCCAAAAGTTGGAGACGAATGGGGAGAGCTTAGGGAACTCCAAAAGTTGGAGGACTCCAAAAGTTGGAGACGAATGGGGAAAGCTAAGGAACTCCAAAAGTTGGAGACGAATAGAGAGAGCTTAGGGAGCTCCAAAAGTTGGAGACGAATGGGGAGAGCTTAGGGAACTCCAAAAGTTGGAGGACTCCAAAAGTTGGAGACGAATGGGGATACTAAAGTATGGGAAACTCCAAAGTTGGGGATTCTTCATTAGAAAATTTTAGTTAAGGCTTGATTGTTTGAATATACATTGATGAGTATTAATGTATATTTAAAGTTAAGTTATATGTTTTAAGCCGAGTGTTAGGTTTTAGTGTCTACATATTTGATACCGTGTATGAGGACATACACGATGTCAGGACGGTCGAGTGTTAGGTTTTGATACATAATCAGATTAGTTACTTTGTTTCTGTAATCAAGAATATTATGTGAATTGGTTTGTATTCGATTATTCCTTGCAATCGATTAATTGTGCTAGCAACACCGAAACGTATTTGTGATTATCTGTGGTAGGGCGGTCGAAAGGGGGGATGAGACGGGCGACAGACCGCTCAATATGCTGTGAGCGCTCGTCGACAACGGACGCACAATTGGTCTCTGCAAGTTATCTGTTAGCTCTAAAAATATTATTATAAAGATTGAAGTATCTGTTCTTTAAAGTATTTGAATTGTTGTAAGTTTGAGTAAAGCAATAAATAAAGTTATTTACTACAATAGTGAGGAGTTTTATTACATTATGCTTAAAAAAAATATTATTGTTTTTTTTTTCATTTTTTTTTTTGTTTTTATGTAAAAACTGATTTTATCCGGATTTTGGAATGGTAGTGTAAGTATATTGTTTTTAAACAAAACGATTATTGAAGTAGCACAGCTGCTAAGGTCCTAATTTAAAACAAACAATTGATAAGAAATCAAATAAAAAAGCAACATTAGAGGGGATCCGATGGATGCGAGATGCACAGAACCATTCATCGTGACGACACTTGGGGAGGTTTATGTCCAACAGAAGACGTTTTTCTGCTAAAATTGTGCACTGGATCTACATCACCACACCATCATCATCATCACCTCATCATCACCATCATCATGGTTCATCTGGTGTTCTTTGTACATGAAATGTTTGTATCTCTATATGCTACGTTATATTTTTGTGTACAATAAATAATTAGGATGATTGACAGTGAAAAAATACATCACATAACAAGTTTACCTGCATGATCTCCTGTCCGCTCGTGAGGATGATTCCTTTAGACATGACGACGTAGTTGAACGACTCCATGTAGAAGTTGCTCTGCACGTGGAAGATGATGTACTCGCCCACCTAAGAGACAACAACTTACTATCACAACAATTTTTATATTAAAAAGGTATTATGTTTTTATATCATCAACAAAATCCATGTGTTTTCCAATCGCGTCATGGAGTCCGGTGCCAGCGTTCAACGATACCATTACTCTATGGGTGAAAGGAGTAGAAAGATATACTCCGAGACGTAGTACCTGGTCTTGAAATAGTCGGCTTTGGAACTGTCGTCCTATATCAGCCGTTATTCTTGTAGGACAACCATGACGAGATATCCATGTTTCGTAAAACTTTCTTGCGATTTCGTTAAGTTCTTGCCGCTCAAGTAATCCCATCGTCTCGAACATCGATAGCCCTTTTTCTGCGCTGATATGATGGCTTCATGCTGCGTAACTATAAACGTCTTTTGTAGCGCCATATGGGTGTAGGATGAACATCGACGTTGACGACGCTCGAGTTCTTTTTCCTGCTTGGTGGCCATGATATAATCTTGAATTCCGAATCTAATTACGTCGGTCTTCTTAAGAACACGACGGGGTCACCACTGTGGCGCTTGGGTGATGTGTAAAAATGACACAGATGTAGGAAGTATAATAACGATTGCTTACATTGAGGATTTTGGAATAGCATTATTTTACAAAAATGTATACAAAAATTAGACAACAAACAAAGCAAGTAATGGACCGTTTATTGACATCAACAACCAATAAAAAACGAGATGGAAGACGGTGGTTTTCAAAATATGACTCCTAGGTAACACGTGCCACAGTGGCTCACTGTTGTCCAACAGGCACGCCGCGCGGCGCTCGCTGGGTGCGCAATTAAATTGCTTCGGGATAAATATTT
Organism: Leucania comma; assembly: GCA_958295575.1. Lineage (NCBI taxonomy): Eukaryota > Metazoa > Arthropoda > Insecta > Lepidoptera > Noctuidae > Leucania > Leucania comma. Next base: position 2,748,267 of record OY282480.1, read on the forward strand.
CGGACCGGCACGTGTTTATTGTGTGGCAAGGAATCGAAAGCTGGTCTATTATCTCGATTGGACAAGTACAAGACAATCTCGATGGACAAGTAGTGTTGGGGCCAACATTAATGGCACTGACCCTGGCGTCAGTGGTGCTGGTGGAGATGCGAATGTGCTGGTTGTTGGCGCTGTAGTGCGCGATGAAGTGCACGTCGGCATTGGCGTGCGAGCCCACCGCGTCCACCAGCTGCGCGCTCAGCCGGACACCCGTTATGCTGTTTAGCACCTCGCGGTAGTTCGGATCGTTTTGTAGACCTGGAATAAAGAGAAATTAGTAAAAGAAGAAGGTAGAAAGAATACAAATTGACAGTTTTTTTAGTAAAAATTTTGAGGTCAGCGGATCAGTTTAAAGTCCCACAAATAGGCTACAGATAATAAAGAATATAATTGATTGTAAATTGCCGTTCACTTTCAGTAAGGTTCAGTTGAAAACCAACGTCGGGCAACTACCACTGACTACCATGTTGTCTGGCATTTTTACTTTTCTTTTTTATCTGAAGTTTTCTAAATTTGTTTTTACAGTGTGTATCCATGCGTGCCAAACAAAATATTTTACTTTCTTTTTTTTTTTCTTTTAAATCTCCATTGAAAATGGAGGATATTTTGTCCAGACAGGTGTTTTGTCTAGTCCGGGCAAATACCCAATAGTTGCCGGAGCTGTAATACCACAATGCAAAACTGAATTGTGGCGTCATAGATGTCGCTACAAGAAATCATCAAAAAACTAGAACTGGAAATATTCCCTAAGCAGGAGTTTTCAATGGTTGCCTTTTCGTAGTTCAGTAAGGTTCAATAAGCTCCTCCTGCAGAATCACAGATGCATCTTTTTCAGCAGCCGTATGGTAACACTCACGTAACAGCTTGTAGAGGTCTAGCTTGAGATGCCACACGGCGTCGCTGCCGGGCACCAGCGTGGGCTGCTGCGGGTCCACGCCGCCCCCCCTGCCCTCCACCTGCACGTGCACCTGGAGGGATACTCCTCGCGCTTGCCAGCTAGGTAGCGGGGAGCCGTCGTGGTAGGATACCACCATCTGTACGGAGAGTTTTCATAGTCAGTGTGCCTTTGTGTATGGGTGTACAATAAAGAGAATATCTATCTTATATATTTTCCATGGCATAAGAATAGAATAGAATATCGTTTATTTATAAAAGTCGCACATTTAATTTGAGGTGGCACAGTTATTTAGTGATCGACAATAGAGTTGCTCTCCTAGTGAAAATAACATATTCAAAAATACCCCCCAGTTGTAGCATTAGAAAACACAGACTCAGGCAGGAAATAAGCTTGTATCTATGTGTGTGTTGTTTTTTATGGTAGGTAAAATCATCAAATGACAAATCCCGCCCTTAGGGTGGGACAGGAGATAGTGTCAGACTCTTACTGACTAAAAAGCTATCCTGTTCCATTCATTGCCTTTGATCCAGGGCCCCGGGGTTCAAATGTGTGGGTAATTGAGTGTGTTTGTTACTTTTCCAGATCATTTATATTATCTATCTTCTAACATAAAATAGCTAGTTCAGGTACCTACTGCTTTTTATTGGATCCGATATTTTCATTCACTTTTATTACATCCGAATATTGATGATAGCAAATAGCAAAAACGCGCGCTCGCAGTTATGAATCCGCATCTGTTATAGATCTGCATTAATTAGATGCGGTTGCGAATACTGATGAAGATGTCAGAATTGAATGTGAATATCCGTAACACCTAGGGTTACCAAGATATACCAGGGGTCTTGGCACCAAGATAAATCCTAGATCTATAATACATAGACACATTGGTGGAAACTTGAGCGATAACTTGTACTCACATAAACATCAAACGGCATCGAGGGCTTGAAGACCTGCGGCGTGCCCCCCAGGAAGGTGACCTGTAGCGACGAGTTGAAGATCCTGGCGATGCTGTATCCCTCGATGACCTCGTCCAGGAACGGGTCTCCCACAGAGGCCGTGATGATCACCTCCACGCCGTCAAGATCGGGCACCAACTGAGCGAGCTCCGACATCGGATACTTGAAGTCGTAGGTGCCGTTAAACTGCGGGTGTCGATAATGGTATTTACCTTGTTGAATACATAGTGCCCAAAAATATCAATATGTTATATTTGAACCACTCTGTGGTTCTAAACCTTAGAAAAAACCATCACGTCATTAAACGGATGACTCCTTAGAATCAAAGGGGAGGGGGGGTTTAAAGTCAGCATTTACGGGCTTCGAGCTGTAGAGAATTTGGACAGTTGTTCACAAAATTGAAGACGGTTATTTGGTCGTTAAGTAAAACACATGGAGTTGATTATTTAACACACTCCAAATACACTGGGCAAGTGCGAGTCGGACGATGATGATGATGAAAAAAAGATTTTTCTTTTGTGACGTAAGAACTGTTTTCAGATTTATGTATCCTATACCTTGTTTTATACCAAATTTCAGGATTCAAGGTCAACGGGAAGTATGAATTTTGATACCCTTGAGAGTGTCGAAGTATACGATATTTTTTTGGTTAATTTAGAAATTTGAATTTTTTTCACAGCTTGATGAGGCCACAGACAGTATATGGTTTTAATTTCAACTCGATACCTCCACGCGTTTCCAAGATAAAGGGTCTTGACAGACAGACAGATGGAAAACAAAGTGATCATATAATGGTTCCGTATTTTTCTTTTGGGGTATGGAAACCTAAAAGTGACATAAGCGAATATATATATATATATATATCTTATAAGTTAAATAAAACCATTTAAAAAAAATACTCACATATCTCAAGTAGGGCAGCTGATCGTAATAGGGGTTGTTGTAATAATTGTTGTAGGTTGAAGTGGTCGTGTAAGTGTTGTAGTTGGGATTATTGTTGTTGTTGCTGTTGTGGTCGATCGCGTACTGGGTGGGGTCCGGCTTCAACATCCAGAATGGGTACTTTTCATCCTGGAGACAAACGGATTGCATTTGAGATTACAGAATACTAACTTTTGCCCGCAACTTGGTTCGCGTAGAAGTCGAAAATTTTTCTAACAGATTTTCTTTTATTATAATTAATAGCTCTTGTCCGCGACTTCGTTCGCTTAGAAGTTCGGAATATTTGTATAACAGTCTAAGTAGACAGGTAAATTAAGAAGCTGTTTTGGTACATCACACAATTATATACAAGGTGTCTCAAAAGAAAGTTCACATTTAAATCTTTTTTTAAAAGAAAAGTCTTAGCTTTATTGAAAAAATGTTTATTTTATATTGAAGTACACTGTTTGGGAATTTATTTTTTAAAAATAACATCGTCCAAATGTAAACCGTTGCGCTCTCGGCATTCATTTAGTCGGGCACTAAAATTGCCTATGACAGCTCGGCAGGTAGTCTCCGTGATGGCTGCCATTTCATGACGGATATTTTCTTTTAATTGTGCCAGGGAAGTCGGTTTATTAGCGTAAACTTTTGATTTGACATAACCCCACAGGAAAAAATCCATAGGCGTTAAATCGGGACTCCGTGGAGGCCAATTTATGTCACCTCGCCTGGAGATTAATTTGTTCGGAAAAATTTCTCGAACTCGAGGCAGAGATCTGTTGGACGTGTGTGAAGTTGCTCCATCCTGCTGGAACCATGTTCTTTGGTTGTAACCAGGAAAGTTTTGCAGTTGGGGTACGAAAAACTCGTCTAACATCTCCACATAACGCTCTGAATTCACTGTGAGTGTGCGTCCCCTTCCATCTTCAAAAAAGTAAGGGCCGATAATTCCTCGCGCCGACATCGCTGCCCATACGGTGACTTTGGGTGAATGTAGCGGTTTCTGATGTTTTTGTTTTGGGTTGGTTGCACTCCAGTAACGACAATTTTGCTTGTTTACATGCCCATTCAGGTGAAAATGGGCTTCATCGGAAAACAAGATGTTGGTGAACGTTGGAAAGCGCTCAATCATCTGATTTACAAAGGCAAGCCTCTGACCAGCATCTTGAGGCTTCAGTTCTTGCACTAACTGAATTTTGTACGGGTGCAGCTTTAAATCTTTGTGTAAAATGCGGCATAATGAAGATCTGTGCACATTTAAAGCAACAGCACGCTTCCGAATCGAGAGGTTTGGATCATCTCGAATAGACTGAGTAACACTGTCCACGTTTTCGGCTGTTCTTGATGTTCTTGGTCGCCCAGATTTTGGTTTCTCCAGAGTTGACCCAGTCTCTTCAAACTTCTCAACCCATTTTGCAATGAGACGAGTGCTAGGCGCATCATTTAAGTGACGAATATGTCGAATACTGCAGAATTTTCTACGCGCTACAGTCGCCGAATTACCGTTTTTGTAAAACTCACGTACGCACAACGCACGGTCCGCACCAGAAAAACGCTCCATAGCGTCTAAATTCCCAAGAGCCAGACTACCGACTGACATACCCCCCGCGCCCCTCAGAATAGTTGCTTTCGCGTAATAAGATAAGCAAATGTGAACTTACTTTTGAGACACCTTGTATAAGAATGGAACTATAGAATTTTAAATGAAAGTACTGGATCTGGATCTTATAATATTAGATCTTTACTTATGAAATTTCCATTTTCAAAATAGGTCATTTTGAACTGTATTGTCTTCGGATTGACTTAATAAGTTCAAATTTTCTTTATATTAAAGGCACTTTATTATTATTTTTGAAATGACCTATTTGTTGTTGTATTTTCTATATTATATATTTATAACCATAACTTTTAAATTTTTAGAAAAAAAAAATTAAATGGTTAGGCAGAAATGACTTCGATCTTACATTTATGAAAGGTTACATGACAAGTCTAATCGGGATTATACACCGTTAAATTTTGATCGTTTTAATCCCGTGGAGGGTCGATTCGGTACATGAAACACTATCGAGATATATTTAAGATAAAATTAAAAAATAAAGTATACGCATGTACGAAATTAATTTCTTTAAGTAAACGAGTCAATGACCTTGTAGGGAGTTAACGGTCGTTGCGTACTAACTACCTACAGTTCACTGACTTCGATCAGCTGACTTTTACTAAAAGAAATTGATTTTGTACATGCGTAAATTAATACGAGTTTAAAAAAAGAATCTTTATTTTTATCTTTACAAATCGATAGGGTTTCATGTACCGAATCGACCCTCCGCGGGATTAAAACGACCAAAATTTAACGGTGTATAATACTTGGGGAATATTGCCAAAATGTTACAGAATTTCATACTCACAAAGTTAAACATCCTCGTGACCACTTTCTGCGGATCATACCACCAGTCGGGCTGCTCCAACTGGTTAGGCTGGCCAGGTAAGTACCGGTTCTGACTGTTAACGACTCTGCCGAACTCGTCCACTATCGTCTGTCCGTATTGGTCGTATTGTTGCTGATTGTTGCCGTCGTACTGTTGCTGGTAGTTGCTGTCGTTGTAGTTGCCGTTGTAGTTGTTGTTGTAATTAGGATTGTAAGGGTAGTTTTGGCGGACTGTGAAAGAAAAATATAGAATAGAATTTATTTTATTTCGGACACAAAAATATCCATACAATGTTATTGAAATTTTACTACTAATAACAGTTAGTTATTAACTGGTGTTAGTACAAATTATCCTTTGCACAAGAAATTACGATCATTGACATTAAGCTATCACTCTTAGAGAAAAACGTCTTACAACAACTGTTGCTGTTTTATCTAAGTATCTATATTTATATAGGAAACTTTTTGCAAAAGAAATGCACACAACTTACATATTAAAAAAAAAACCGGGCAAGTGCCAGTCGGACTCGCTCACTGTGGGTTCCGTACAACCTAAAAGTTTGAATTTCACAGCTGCAAGGGACCACAGCCGGAGCAGAGTATATGGTTCAAGTTTCAACTCAATACCTCCACCTCCTAACTCAATACCTCCTCCTCCTAACTCAATACTTCCCAAGATAAAGGCGGCCTTGACAGACAGACAGACGGACAACAAAGTGATCCTATAGGGTTCCGTTATTTCCTTTTGTGGTACAGAACCCTAAAAACACTAAAAGGTGCAAAATAACTTATATTTTTAAATCTTACCTCTGGTATACTGATTCCCTCCGTACCCAGTAGGTACTCCAAACTGCCCTCTGTTATTGAACTGTCCCTGCGTGTAGTACCTCGGCCGGTACTGCGGGATAGGCCTGATGGTCGCCTTTAAGGTGAGGTTGCCTCGGACCGGAGCCCCCGATGTGTAATTAGCCATTATGCGGCCGTGGATGAACGGTTCCGTGTTGAAGAAGAACGCGGGCATTGTCACGTTGACCTGGATGAGCAGATAATAAATAGATGTTCGTTTGTAACTTTGATATTTTTTTCATACTGCTTTTGATTCCGAACTTGTAATTCTTTCGTTCTTTTCCTAATGAAAAACGTTGGAAAGAATCATAGGAAATCCACAAAAATCCTACAGAGTATAAAACAAAGTAGCTTTACTCGCCTGCATACTTATCAGCTGAGAAACATGCAGATGCAAGAGATTCTTGTGCTTAATTTGCACCCGTGCAAAGTTGGGGCGGGTCCATTGATATATTATAAGGGAAAATACTTTACTCGCTAACATTGCAAACAGAAAACCTGGACTTGAAACTCGCACATCGATGGTCACAGTCGCAAACCTACAGTCACTGATAGACAAGGACAGAGATTTGTACAACGCTTAGCACACGAAGGCATTTTGAAAACCTTCGTGCCAATAAAAACAAAAAAAAATATTTTAGCGTAACACCCTCGTTTATGTCACTCGCCGATTGCGACTGAGTGAAATCAGGCCATTAAGCCTGATTTCAGCGGTCCACACGCTAGAGGCGAGTCACCTATCTTCCGCTTTTTTTATTTAATCTAACGGTGGGTCAGTTGTTTTTTATGTATATAAAAACAACATCAAAATTCACCCAACAGTGTAGTTGATGAAAAGTTTATAACTTTACAAGTTACCAGCCTCAGCTCCGCACGGGTGTTAGAAACCTTGAATTACTCGGTTTTAGTCTACTTTAATATGCATGTATTATACACATAAACCTTCCACACGAATCACTGTCTACATGTAAAAATCTGTTTAGCAGTTTTCCAGTCTCACGGTAATATAGACAGACAGACACGCTGGGGGACTTTGTTTTGTATTATACAACCTTATTTTTAGTACATGCGAAACCCGAAACATGGGTCTAGTATTTTTATGTAAAGAATCTATTTAATTAAATTAATTAAAAAATAAAATTTCATAACAGTGTCTTGAAAATTCACAAATTTTATCTACATAAACACATGGTTACCGAGCCATCCGAACCTCTGAGTGGTTGTTTTGCTCCCACACCCAGCTGAACTCAGGCTCCTAATGCCCACTATGACCTGCCGTGACCTGTCTTGTCCAACGTGGTAGTGTCCAACTTGTTACTTTTTTTTAATATTTTTGAGTAAAAATATAACATGGTGTAAAAATTACTGGAATCGATTCATTTAATATACTAAAAATAAAGTATAACGATAATCATTGGTTTGCTTATAATAACAGGTGTTATTTCTGTGTTATGTAACACTGGAGCTGTATGTTTAAATGATACTACATCAGTGTTGTAACACTCTTTTTTATAGAAAACCTTATAAGCAATGATTATGAGGATTAAGACCCACTCCATTTTACAGAAAGGCTGCTTTTTTCTAAGCTGGTAACATTAAATGGACATTAATTACTACATACTTATTAGTCTACATATAGTACGAGATCCAATAGAAGAAGCACCTTCCCTCATCGGTTATTTGATTAGGATAAATATTATATGCTAGATGATGCTTTTATTGATACATTGCGAGTAGGTTGCCTATCTAAATCTGGTGCCAAAGATGTGAAACAATTAAATTAGTTAATAATTTTTTTTCATCAACTACCCTGATTGGTTATTTAAGAAAGACGAGCATCAGCTGAAAGAATGCGCTCTGAGGAACTCAAAAAGTATAAGTTGCCTAATTTTCCTTGGGGCAAACATAGGAGTTGCCTCGTTTGAAGAGTTAGATAAATGGTGGTAATATACTCTCATCTGTTATTTAATCGAATTATATATCAAATGAAAGGTAATTTTATTCCTAATCCAACCATATTAGGTTGCCTTCCCAAAAATGGTGTGAATGAATAGTTGCCTACATTTAAGATTTAAAATTTTCTGGGCTAGTTCTGGTATTAAAAATATATTTCCTCATCTGTAATTAAATGATAATAAGATTATACGCCAGATAAAGCATATATCGATATATCGCGAGTAGATTGCTTAGCTAAATCACATACCAATGATGTTAAACAATAAAATGTGTTATTAATTATTTTTTATCTACTTCCCTGACTTGTCATTTAAGAAAGTCGTGTATCAGCTGAAAGTATGTGCTCTAAAGAACTGGAATAAAAAATGGTAATTTAAAAAACTAAAAAACCCGACTGCTTTTCTGAGTATTCATGAAAAAGCCCTAAAACAAGAAAGTCGTTGTAGCAGTCAGGACCCATTCTGGAAAGTCAGCCGTCTAGTCAGTAGATCTATGATGTAATGGGTCCCTACTGCTACAACGACTTTCTTGTTTTAGGGCTTTTTCATGAATACTCAGAAAAGCAGTCGGGTTTTTTAGTTTTTTAAATTACCATTTTTTATTTTTTATTTTTTTAGTTTTATTTTATTATGATATCACTTTCACAGTAATTACGAATCTAACGACACCTCGCAAACTAAAATCCATCGAGCCGTTCAGGCCGCAGAGCGTGCCAAACATTTGAATTTGGCGCCAAAAACCCGCCATTTTGTTTTTTTTATTTTGATATACCCAGTGTCACTCTCACAGTAAATACGAATCTAAGGATACCTCTCAAGCTAAAATCCATCGAGCCGTTCAGGCTGCAGAGCGTGCCAAACAATTATACATACATACATACTCTCGAAAAACATAACCCTCCTTCTGGCGCAGTCGGGTAAAAATATAAGTTGCCTACTTTTCCTCGGTGCAACTATGAGGGTTGTCTCGTATAAACAGGTAAATAAAGGTTAACATGATACTCTCATCTGTTATTTCATTGAATCGAGTATCAAATGAAAGGCTATTTTATTCCTAACCCAGCCCTATTAAGTTGCCTCACCAAAAATGGTGTGAATTCATGGTTGCCTAGATTTAATATGTAAAATTTTCTGGGCTAGTTCTGGTCATAGAAATACATTCCCTCATCTGTAATTAAATGACAGCAAAATTATATGCTAGATAATATATATATATATATATATATATACATCGCGAATAGATTGCTTAGCTAAATCAGATGCCAATGATGTTAAACAATAAAATTTGTTATTAATTATTTTTTATCAACTTCCCTGACTTGTCATTTAAGAAAGTCGTGTATCAGCTGAAAGTATGTGCTCTAAAGAACTGTAAAAATATAAGTTGCCTACTTTTCCTCGGTGCAACTATGGGGGTTGCCTTGTATAAATAAGTAAATAAAGGTTCACATGATACTCTCATCTGTTATTTCATTGAATCGAGTATCAAATGAAAGGCTATTTTATTCCTAACCCAGCTCCATTAAGTTGCCTCACCAAAAATGGTGTAAACTTATGGTTACATAGATTTAATAAATAAAATTTTCTGGGCTACTTCTAGTCATAGAAATATATTCCCTCATCTGTAATTAAATGACAGTAAAGATTATATGCTAGATAATATATATACAGATCACGAGTAGATTACTTAGCTAAATAAAATGCCAATGATGTAAACAGATGAGAGTATCATGTGAACCTTTATTTACTTGTTTATACGAGGCAACCTCCATAGTTGCACCGAGGAAAAGTAGGCAACTTATATTTTTACAGTTCTTTAGAGCACATTCTTTTAGCTGATGCACGACTTTCTTAAACCACAAGCCAGGGAAGTTGATAAAAAATAATTAATAACAAATTTTATTGTTTAACAATATTGGCATCTGATTTAGCTAAGCAATCTATTCGCGATGTATATATATATATATTATCTAGCATATAATTTTACTGTCATTTAACTACAGATGAGGGAATGTATTTCTATGACCAGAACTAGCCCAGAAAATTTTACATATTAAATCTAGGCAACCATGAATTCACACCATTTTTGGTGAGGCAACTTAATAGGGCTGGGTTAGGAATAAAATAGCCTTTCATTTGATACTCGATTCAATGAAATAACAGATGAGAGTATCATGTTAACCGTTATTTACCTGTTTATACGAGACAACCCTCATAGTTGCACCGAGGAAAAGTAGGCAACTTATATTTTTCCAGTTCTTTAGAGCACATACTTTCAGCTGATACACGACTTTCTTAAATGACAAGTCAGGGAAGTAGATAAAAAATAATTAATAACACATTTTATTGTTTAACATCATTGGTATGTGATTTAGCTAAGCAATTTACTCGCGATATATCGATATATGCTTTATCTGGCGTATAATCTTATTATCATTTAATTACAGATGAGGAAATATATTTTTAATACCAGAACTAGCCCAGAAAATTTTAAATCTTAAATGTAGGCAACTATTCATTCACACCATTTTTGGGAAGGCAACCTAATATGGTTGGATTAGGAGTAAAATTACCTTTCATTTGATATATAATTCGATTAAATAACAGATGAGAGTATATTACCACCATTTATCTAACTCTTCAAACGAGGCAACTCCTATGTTTGCCCCAAGGAAAATTAGGCAACTTATACTTTTTGAGTTCCTCAGAGCGCATTCTTTCAGCCGATGCTCGTCTTTCTTAAATAACCAATCAGGGTAGTTGATGAAAAAAAATTATTAACTAATTTAATTGTTTCACATCTTTGGCACCAGATTTAGATAGGCAACCTACTCGCAATGTATCAATAAAAGCATCATCTAGCATATAATATTTATCCTAATCAAATAACCGATGAGGGAAGGTACTTCTTCTATCGGATCTTAGATCAATAGATTAAAATCTAATTGATTCAGAGCAGAGGAGATCATCAAATATCTTCTCCTCTGGGTGTAGTGAGAGAATTTGCCACTTACTGACAAAAATCTACTCTAAAAATCTTTCAGTTACCTTTCCAGTATGTGGAAAAGCATTCAATGACTTCTTCCGCTCTAGGGCGGAGCAGGAGGGCGTGAGAGAGAGGGCGTTTAAACTTTCCCTGACTAAAACCCATTCCTATGTTTCTTTTATTATTTTTTTTCTTTCGTTCCAGGACCTCTCGTTTCCCTTTGAAAAGCTAAGCCATGGCCCTAGTAGGCTGGGCCACTACAGTTTTGTGTTCCATGGCTGCGGTGACTAGAGCAGTACATACCTCATATCGCGTCTGATAGTACTCCTCAACAAGGAACTGTGCCTCCTCGATCTGTCCCAGCGCCTCGACACGGATGTACCACTCGCCGAACAGCGGCTGGTCCGACATCTGGTACTGAAGACTGACTGTGCCAAAATTGCTCTGTAGACAAGTTCAAAAATCATTTAACGTAACAAATATGTAATCGCGCTCTTGGGTATAGCGGGGGGGTGTGTCAGACTTTTACTGACTTAAACCCACTCCTGTTCCTTCGTTGCCTTAATTCTATGGCCCCGGGTTTTCTTTTTAGAAGCGAACCCATGACACCAGAGGCTTCGACCGTGCTGGGCCCCTAAGGTTTTGCTGACATTTTAAGGCACGCGTAGAACACTACGCGCCGGTGACGACTTGGGCTCGGTCCAGACGTTTACCGGACGATTAAACGGCGAGCTACCCATTGCTCGCCGTCTGCAAGCCCGCACCTACGGTGGCTGGAAATCGGGATCGGGATCCCGGCGGCAGGGGCGTGGCGTGGGGGCCGCTTGGGGAGCTTTACTGCTTCGCAGGAGTCGACCGCCTGCCATTCCTTTTCGCTCCGGACAATTTGGGAAGATGACGGTGTAGCTTAGATAAGAATGGGGTGTGGTGATACGAGTTATACAATACATGCCAAGCGTTACACTACCTAAGCACAAAACAGATACTCGTAGTACAGAAGACATCCTACATGCAAAGCGAGCTAGAGCAACGCACACATAGACACCGCTCACGGACACGTGAACTTTTTTCTGCATTAATGGAGCAACGAAAAAAATACATTTATTACTGTTCAGTAGACGGTTGTTTAAATGAAAGTCAACATTATATGATAAATTATCTTTTTTTAAACTATCAGTTGTTTCAGAGGGGTAAGTGGGTATTTGCTTGTATTTTGATGGTTGGTTTTAACGTAATGCAGAACAGTTAGGTGGACCCCGGTGACCTATGAAAAAGCGAACATGATTTTGTGGCCATTTACATTAGGTAGGTATTATCGCCGCTCCTCGGGCGCGCTCGGACAGAGCGGCGCTGGCGGCGACCCTAGCGTGACCTCCATGCATGTATGAAAGAATATAACCTATCTATTTTGTGATCTAAGGGTCAGGAAGTACTGTCCCAAGAAGTACTGAGCCTAGTGTCTTTACCAGTGTTTTTAAATCATAGTTTAAATAAACAGAAACGATCGCCCGGTCTTTTAAATTTCTGATTAAATAATAATATTTATAACTAGTTTCTGCCAATGTCTCCGCCTGTGAAACTATATTTACCATTCAAACTTTTGAAAATCTTTTCTTTTCTTTGTACACATCCTAAAAGGAAACTCAGCATTGTAGGCATTGTTGGGCGTTGATACAAAGACTTAAAATATAGTTCTAGTGATCGCTGAGTCTAAATTTGTTCCCGATTGATATAACATTGATGATGTATCGTTCTCGTTCGTATTATTGAGAAACTAAAAATTACTGTAGAAAAGTGACTGTACTAACTAGACTAGACTGCCTATCGCTTTGAAGACCTGGACAGATTATTTACTCAGCTTTCTCGAAACATTAATAATGTTTACTACTCCGAAGCGGAAGAACACATGTAGTCATGCTCTAAAATTAGCAGTAAGTTACCTTTTTATATAAATCTATAGGGTTTTTATTTAAGGATATAGTTATATACAATATATAAAATACTAATTAAAACTATATATACACTTAAACCTACTCCTAACTAAAAAATGGCGTCATAAAACTCATCCGCATCGCTGTCGACTGGAAGTGTGCCCAAAAAGCTGGCGGCATTGCCACGTTGAATGGCAATGCTTAATCTCTGACCGAGGTAAAAGCCAGCCCTTGGGTCACGCGAAGTGCCAAAAATATAACTGCCGACGAGGTTGTTATATTTCCGCCGCTTGAGGTTCTCCGCAGCCGCAGCGGCAGCACCAGCACAGCACGATGAGCTAGGAAGATGGGATGGCGCAAGAGTGTCGACACAGGTAGCGTCCCACACTAAAGGTCTACCGATCTTCCACGGAAATAATGACATACCGTCCGGTTTTTATATAAATAGAGTAACTTATTGAATAAAGTGTCACGATCTAAATAGTAACACATGCGCAGAGTTTAACTATAATATAATATTCCACAACTATCACACAACGCCATCTTGTCTCAAACTAAGCAGAGCTACTGCTATGAGTACTAGTCAACTGTTAAATATATGATATATGATACATATTATATTATTATTTATAAATTACATCCAGACTCAGAACAAATGATCGTGCTTATCAAGTGATGAGCACGATCATTTTTGTTTAAATGTTTGTGTAACGTTTGTCCTGGATGGGAATCGAACCCACGTCCATCGGCTTAGCAGTCAGGGCCACTAATTACTACAGTTAACAAACTACATAAATATACGATGCACTCATTATGTATGCACTTAGAATAACTCTTCCTTAATGAGTGACATTCGACCTTGTCGGGTAAACAGTTTCCGGTGTTGGCTTCGTATTATAGTTTATCTTTAAATTAAAACATGAAAACGTTATATTATTGGCACGGTTGGCGCGGTGGTTGAGTGGTTGACTGCGGCGTTGCGTGGCGCGGGTTCGATTACTGTTCGAAATAAATATTTGTATGGCCTACAGATAGTTATACCGGGTCTAGGTGCCTTTTATTTATTTATTAAAACTTTATGCACTAGTAATAAACACTGTACAAAGTATTATAATATTTTCTACCAGTTGCCTTTTGTATGTGAGTATACTAGTTTGTGAACCCAACATACAGGAGAAATTCCTAGTGTGGGCCATTGTTGTTTTAATTTTATAAATAGTATTGCCTAAGGCTTACTAAAAATATATCGCAGTTTATTGTCGTTTACATAGAGGTATATACTGCTGGCCAATCTACTGACATAATCCTTTCACAATCTGTTCATTGTCTACAAAAGTAGGTAGCTTTTGTTTGTATTTTTTTATATTGAAGTTTCTTGAAGAATTTCTTTGTTGTTGACTAACTTATGGCAACGAAACATTCTCGAAAAAAAATTACACTATATCCTATTCCAGGTTACAGGTTAGTTTAAACTGACGAAAAAAAATATATTGACGTGTAAAAGAGTTCTTTTAAATCTATTTGCAAAATAAATATCATTTATCAATATTCGACCTAGCTACATCTATGTTAGTAGGCGTCAAGTCGTAGGATATCTCGTATCAGTTAACTACAGTTTGAGTGAACAATGGCGTCCACATGACACTAACTGGCCTATCGGATCCAGTGGCGGGTAGCACAATAGAACATAACTCACTTATTGTGATCCTATCGGTTTGTTATTGTGTGAAAGATGAAGTGACCGCGAAATTGTCTGGTTATGATTTACGAATCCTTTTTTAAGTGAAAACTTCTTTAGGCGCGCCGAGCATTTTATTTTAAGGGTATTGAATGAATGAGACTGTGCCATCACGCACGGCTGGTTTTTTTTTAAGATGGGCAATCATCAGCACCAATGATTTCTACCGCTCTAGGGCTGAGCGCGAGGGCATGTCAGACCTTTAGGGCGCCTTCATTCAAATTAGTCACAAAATGCGACGGCAACGCGGCAGTCGCACGTTTTTATTTATTTGAAACAACAAAGCAGTGCGATGACAGTGCTCGCGCAGCACTTTGCGGCTAATTTGAAGGCATCCTTACCGACTAAAACACACATAGGCGGGTGTTCTTTCTTTGCCTTACGTTCTAGGACCAGGGGTTGCCTTTCGGAAATCAAACCATGGCCCCAAAAGGCATCGGCTCTGCTGAGCCCTTAAGGTTTCGTTGACACATCTTTGAGGCAGGCGTGGAAAACTACGCGCCGTCAACGACTCGGGCTTGGTCCGGACGGCAGAGATTCGTTCCAGACGTGAGAGGTTGCAGCCGCCGATCGCCCTCATGAGGACTCGACGGTGCGCCGCCCAGGAGGGGCACACCTCCACCTTGTCCTCCGGGCGGTCTACTCAATGGTGACACTCGAGCCGAGCGTCTCTTCCGCACAAATTCGGTGCAGAAACCTCCCGAACTTGTAAGCATGTCCGGTGAGGACTTGCGTCATGCAGAAGGCGAGCACGCCGTGACGTCTTTCCTGCCACAACTCAAAGACACTTACCACCATGAAAATAACACAAACACAAAAATAAAACAAATACAACGGAAAAGAGATCCTCCACTTTTTGAAGTCGGTTAAAAAGGCAGTAATTTGTGAGAACCCTTTATTTGCGTACGGGTCGTTTGGTTTACTTTATCTTCGTTTGTAACCATCTAAAACGAAACCCCTACAGGCTACAACAAAATAACTTCAATGAAATGTTACACTGCAATAATAGAGTAAAACTACCTACTACTGCAAAGTTTATAACAACATTACCTGTCTAGATAGCCATCTCTTCATAATTCGTCGGTTGGGATCCAAGATGAACACGTCGATAGCTCGCCCGAACGCTTTCAGCTCTGTGTTGATCGGTATCACGCGGAAACGAACTGAAACAAAAGGCTTTATTGAAAACGGCACGGTTAGCGCAGTGGATAGATGATTGGCTACGTATCTCAGGTACGATCCCCGTTTGGTACAAATTTTCGATACCTCCTACCTCCCTCCTACGCATAAATTCGTAACATATTTTTTGAGTAGCATTGTATAAAAAAAATATAATTTATTACTTCTTATTACATTCAGCGTCTGGTACTGTGATCTTAAAAATGATTCATCATCATCAACTCAGCCGAAAAACGTCCACTGTTGGACATAAGTCTCCCCCAAATGTTGCCACAATGAACGGTCCTGTGCGTCTCGCATCCATCGGATTTCCGCAACCTTTCCAGGTGGACCGATGTCTACCTTGTAGGAGGCCTCCTAACACTGCGTCTTCTGATACGTGGTCGCCATTCCAGAACCTTTCGGCCCCAACGGCCATATGTTCTGTGAGCCCTGCCCATTGCCACTTTAATTTGGCCATTCTTTGTGCTGTGTCGCCAACCTTAGTTCTCTTGCAAATATCTTATTTCCTGATTCGATCACGCAAGGACATTGCAGCAGCGAGCCGCGTCATCGCTCGCGCAAACACTAACATAATATGGCAATGTACGACGGACCGACCGACGCGCCGCGCAACGCACCGCGTCTCCGTAATCGAGCACTAAGCCTTCTGATGAGGTCCTTTGTGAGCGACCATGTTTCAGAGCCATATGTCATCACTGGCAACACGCACTGGTCATAGACTTTCGTTTTGAGACACTGTGGTATGTTGGACGAGAAGATGCCGCGCAGCTTTCCAAACGGGCAGCCGAGTCAGATTCGACGGTTGAACTCTATCTAGAAATTAGATCTACCCATCTGGACTATCTGTCCGAGGTAGACGTAAAACTGTACATCATGAATTATATAAATCATCATTAACAATTACGAAAAGAAACTCTCCTGAAAAAATGCACTTTTTGTTTTACGACTTCATGCGTGCATTTGACCTGTTTTCCTTCAATCACTCTTAGCGTCCCAGGGTCGCTATAAACTGATCTGGCAGATTGCCTATAATGTTAAGCAATGCCAAGTAAGGGAAACAGGGGTAGAGGATCTATGTTATCTTCATTCAATACCTTCTGGGTCAAGTCCACTTAGGGCTACACGTTACTGCACTGCATCAAGATTAGCAGTTATAAAATCTTACGCATCATAATCTTCAATGTAGTCATTTTGCTCAAAGTGACGCGAATCTATAAGTCTTATTGCTAGGTACTCAAACACAGTGCTGGAATAATGTATGTAAATGGGTATCTCTTTTTAACATCTTTTCGTTCCATTCTTTATTATCACCCGCGACAGACTAGTAAAACACTATGGCATTTGGTCTCGATATCAAATAGTTTTTTTTTGCTCGGAACTCTAATTCTTTCTCTAAAATAAAAGTATATTACGTAACTACTTATAATATCCGCTGTCTATCAGTAAAAGCCCCATCAAAATCGGTACAACCGTTTTAGAGATTAGCCGAAATAAACGGAAAAATATAGGTATTGAACATACGTTCATATGAACTTAGTAAAACAATGTTAGTTTGATTTTACTAAAAAAACCATTTAGATTATAACTTTATGTACAACAGTGGTACACACGCGGACTAAATGCCACCAGACATTCTCTTCCAGTAGACTTTTGAGTTATAAAGATTACGTTGTAGTAACTTTTTTTCCATAAAGAATTTGTAGTAACCTATCAACTGGGTAGATTTCTCTGTAGCAGTCCTGGGTATCAGCAATATCCCGCCTATTACTTAGAACTTGTTTGCTTATCAATAAAGGACAACAGCAAGCAGCCCTGATGTTTTTGTTATTAACCAGATCTTTTCGAAAACATTATAAGACTCAAAAGAGCAGTGGTGACCCAGGTGACGGCCCCGACTTATGAGTTGTAGGTCACGGGTTCAAACCGTGTCAGGTGCATAACTTTGTGAAATTTATTTCTTCACCACTTCTCAAAACGGTAAAAAAAAACATTGTGAGGACACCAGCATGTCCTATTACCAAAAATTTTAAAACATGTGACCCTCCCTTTCTCTCTCCTATACAGGAGGCCCGAGTCCCAGCAGTGGGAAAATTATAAGACTGATTACGCTATGCTACTCACCAGTTTGTCCCTGCATGTAGACAGGCTTGTCCATCTGTATGAATATGGTCATGAATCGTCTGGAGAAGGACAATTGGGACTCGTTCACGAAGGCACGCCCTCCGAACGGCGTATCCAGGTATAGACCTTCTACCCGTAGCTTGTAGTCTCCAGGAACTGTTGTTGGGGGCACCTGGAGTAGTATGGTATGTAATAACAAAGGCTTTTTGAGTGAAGAGACTGAAGCTTTCCATGGAAAAGAAAGATAAAATAAAACTTAAATATTGTTTTTGTAGCCAAGGTAAAAAAATAATACTAAGGAGCATCTGTTTCATGATTTACAGGCAGAATTAAATAAGAGTGATAATATTAGGTACATGTCTGCAATTTCTTGATGCAATTTTTATTGTTGATGGTAGTTTATAAAGTTACACACTAGTTTATAAAGAGCCTATTCAGTCTAGCCTTGAAGACACCTAAAATATAATCGGACGGAAGACCGCAGCAGGCAAATTGTAAGGTAAAAGTTTTTATTATAAGGCTTACCCTCATATTCAATATTTCAGGAACTCCCTCTTTCACTCTCTGGTTCACATCAGCAATTTCCACACCATTGCAAGAGATTGAAGCTCTGATGGTCATCTGCATGCGGGCTTGCAGGATATTAGCTGATATCTTGTAGATCTGGCCTGGCCGCACCATTCTAGAGGCCACTATGAAGTATGTACTGCGAAAATAAAAGATTCATTAATACTTTTGTTAAATGAAGAAAAACTTAATAATATTAATTTAGTGCCATTAAGATGATAAATGATATTTATTTTGCTAACAAGTTTTCAGTTATGTCAGTTTAAACGAGAGGCTGGTTGATTTTGTATGATTTTTTCCAGTTTTTAAACTCCTCTACCCATACTTAAAAAAAAAACAATTAACCCCCACCCTGCCTGTTAAATATTTATTACATAAGATTTTTTTTTTCTGATTTATAACCAGTGCTTGACTGCAATCCCACCTGATAGTAAGCAGTAATGCAATCGTTGATGATGAAGCGCACTAGTTTATTAAGAACCTATTAACTACTGACACACACAACTATACACTACTGAACCTAGCCTTGAAGACACCTAAATTATATTCAGACGGGAAGACTACCGCAGGTAAACTGTTCCATGATGTCCTGGTATAAAAGACGAGGCACAATCATAGAAGTTACATCATTGTAACTATATTATATTTGCCATACTCCGGGTTGTCCGATGGTAAAAATGAGATGGCAAAATCCAAGTCATCCAAATCGATATTCTTTTAGGAATGTTATTGGTAATATTTTGTATTTATATAATCTTATATGCTTTTTGCACAACTAAACTATAAGACATCTGTGCAAAAGGGAGTTCTTTTATACATGATTGTAATTAATATTTCCTTGTGATCAAGTTTTCTAGTAAGAAGTGTCTCTGAAGATTTTAAAAGCACTAAATCTTATTTGAACTGTTTTACAAATTTAATAAAAACAAAATGAATAAATACTTGTGGTCACTTAAGATACTTACGCTTCATTAATAATTACACTTTCATGTTCTAATGGGGCACCTTTGAACGAAGTACTGTATGTCCTGCTGCTGTCCCAGGCAGGTCTTGAAGGTTCCGGTGTGTATTGGTTCTGATTGTAGTTTACATCTTGATTGTACCTCTGGTCTGGTCGATTTGGATCATATTGACTCCTGTTTGGATCATATTGACTCCGGTTTGGATCATATTGACTCCGGTTTGGATCATATTGACTCCGGTTTGGGTCATAGGGACTGCGATTTGGATCATAAGGCTGATTAGGATCATATTGTTGTGTTGGATTCTGGTTACGATTCTGGGACCTCCTGTTTGGGTCATATGGGTTGTCATACTTTGGGTCTGGGTTGAGGTAATCATTTGTAGGGTATGTCTGTTGAACATCTGGGTTGTATGTCGGTGACACATAATCTTGTGACATACATAGTTGTAATACTGTTATAGATAGTATATATGTTAATATTAAGAGATTCATAATTCAGTCTTTGATTTTGCCTGCCTGTAACAATAATTAAGATTATTATTTTGACATGTTCACTGAGCAAGTTCGCAAAAGTCATGCAATTTTAAATCATAATAAATATCTAATATAAATAATCAAATAATAATTAACCTTTTGAATACCGTAATTAGACACAATAGAAAGACAATAGGTGTGAGGACACTGGTGTCCTCTTGGGAATTAATGAATTAATTAATAATAATAATAAAATGATTGTGTTTATTGTATTTTTGTATTAATTTAAACAGTTTTGTATTGATTCTTTGATTTTTTTTTTAATAATTGAACTGAATGTAGATTATATTTGTCTACATCTATCGCATTGGATTTCTGTAATGGTAGCTTTATGTGTAATTTTTTTTATTTTTATTTTATTTATTGGCCTATCAACAATTGTTACACTATACATTCAGAATAATACAGCTTTTATATAAACCAAGTGTACAATATAAAACGATAGACACAGCATGCATAAACAACAGAGAAAAAAAAAATATAATAATGGTGCAGATAAAACACAATAATAAATAAGTAAATAAAAAAGTTTATGAAATAATTTTTAAATTAAACAGGAAGCTTGCTACTATTACACTCTACATTAGTCAGGTAGACAGTGGACCTAATGCAGATACTAACTAACAGTAACAAGCTTTTTGTGTCTGTAGTAGCAAAAATAAGATATTGTCTGAAAAATAAATTATATTTTGCAAGTTTATTTATTTATATATTTATTGTACACTTTAAAGAATTATATAGATAAATTATTAAAAATCAGTTAAAGTTATTTGTGTTATCAGTTTACTGCAAAAAGGGACAAGTACAAAGTACCTATCGCATTCTTAATCCTGGAGTCATCTAAGATTGGGAAAGTACTGAGTACAGAATTTATTTTACAGTTTTATGTTAAAAATGGAACTTGTTTACTTTACATAGCTTGTTTAATTTTATAACAATGAAGAGTTTTGACAGTTATTATGTTAGCAGTTGTCTAGCTATTTAGTTAAAACTTCTGGTCTACATTAGCTGCTATGCACTTATGACTATATAAAATAATTACGGAATAAATTTATGAAGAGCCACTATAGAAATATTAGTAAATTGGAGCGTATTAGCAGTCGTTGAAGTTACTTTATAATCAAGATTCGAATTAGCAACAATCGTTGGCCAACATAAACACAGACTATTGTCAGTTAAAAGTTCAGTTAATTACGTAACACCGGTCACATAAAACAAATTGTAGCCTAATATGTAAACATAGAACGAGTTTAATACTCGATTAACCTTAATTTTAATTTAATAATAAAGTTAAACACTTCTCTAACCTGAAGTTAACGCCCATGGATACACTTCGCTTTTATATTTTAAGCAAAGAACATCACCACATTTGCACTAAAACTTTACTTTACTACCTATAAACACGCAAACTCACTTAATTTGAAAGAAATTCATTTAAAATAAGTTTAATTCAAATAAATAAACAAGTGAGTTAACGACGTCCCATTACTCACTTCATTCAAGAAAATGCGATTGTCGCGCAGCCGCACTTCACCACGCCCGGCTAGTGCAAAAACCGGTATGTTCCGTTAACGTTCAAAACGTTATTTATGTATAAAATTAGATTTTTATTTACATTCAAATTGGAATAAAATATGGTGCATTTTTGGTCGTGCATTAGTTTGATGACAGAAAATAGTTGCACAATAAATTCACTTTTAGGCTTTTGATATTGATCTTGGAAATTTTTTATACCAATTTTCTTGTTTATGGTTAAGGTCGATGCTCCGGGTAGCCCGCAAAATACAAATTTTCTTAAGTTTTTGCATTTCCAGGTAGGGTCAACACACGTAACACATTCATTTACAGAATTATAATAAGTAAAATCATCAATGTAACCCTCTCAGTTCCTCCGTCGCCATTCAGCCAAAGCTGAGAAGTAACTGGTTGGTAGGTATACCGTGCGGTTAAGATTTCCTTGTGAAGTTGTGAGTGTCAAAATATCGCCGAAACAGCCATAACTTTAGATTACGTTGACTTAGAAGTTGTAATATTTTCACTGCTCCAAGACGGAGCGGACCTAGAAGCGTTTGATATTAATTTCAGCGTAATACAACTAACTACACGACGTGCGTTCCAGAGAAAAGGATGTTTTGACAGACAGACTGAAAACAAAGTAAAAGTGATCGTTTATCGGTTCCGTTTTTTTGTTGAATGAGGTACGGAACCCTGATAAAAGATAATCATGGCTAGCAAGTTAGCAACTCAGCGTTATCATAAATAGTCAATTATATTCATGTATTGACCTACTTAGTGAGATCGTTAATTTTATGTCCACAATCCGCGGATTTCTACATGCAATATGTAGCATAGAATGATCTGATACTGTACACAATTGCGTAAGATCTAGCTTTACGATCTAACCTTATTTAATGTTTAGTGCGTTTATACATGCAAATTCTAAGTTTTATTTTATTTGTATTATGTGTTCCGTTCGACGTCCGAAGTCCATTATGAGAGTACATCGTCTTCCTTCACGTTAACTCGCTACATTTCGCCATTTCCGCTACGTAAATCGATCTCAGCCACCCGTGGCCGCATCTGGAACTAACTATCACACAACAAGAGCACAGAGCAAGCTACCATTCCTTCCTTTATCATTGTTCAATCGTTTTTCGTACCGCGCGCATGTCATTAGATTTTGAATTTAGAAAACATACAAACCACCATTTTGTTTATTGTTTTTATTTTACTAAAATACCTACTTGTTTTAAATTTCGAGATTAAAGTAGAAAGTTAACGTTTTTATTTTTCTTTTACGTAAAATTATTTCGTTTGTTTTTAAAATGGACGACCGTTAATAACTTCGTGGGCTTTTAAGTAGTCAGTAATCATTAATTACTACTCAGCTCGGTCATGTAAAAGTGAAAGCGTCTATGTTATCAAGTCCGAGTGAAAATGATGAGTTTCCGTTAAATGGTACTGGACCCGATCACAATATAAATTGAAGGTTTGAGATCTGGTAAGTAAATTTAGTACTTTATTTTGGGCAATTTATGCTAGAATGCAGCCGATATTCTTTGTTCGTTTACGGCGCCTGCGTTAGTATGAGTTATGCATCGTTAGATGACTTTTTTTACGGTCGTCAATCGAAGTAAATATTATTGCCGAGCAATTCGTATTTTTCGAGGTTAGCTTCAATGAAAACAGTTGACTCTTTGGATTAGATTAGAAACTAATATCTTGCCATTCCGACGTATACAATATAGGAATTGGATGTGGATTTGAGAACTCATGAACGATTTATTTGTTCCAAATTTTTGATATATTTTTTTTGTTCGAGTACCTACTAAAAGTTTAATACGAATTTTTAATCTATCTTTAAAGTTTTAAAATAAAGAAGTTGTAGTAGCTCTGGACTACCTAATAAACATTCTTCTTTTTGCAATAAAAATAATCTAGCCCAGTAAGGATCATCTAGCAGCTTTAGATGATTAAAAGAAAGGGGGAAAGCCGAAAATGTACAATTACCAGAAGTAAGCTCAGTGAGCCTTATTCGGGCATACTAAAATTATTTTCAAACTTATTTTTATGCCTTTGGCGTTATACACTATATCTCCACTTTTAATTTTTAACATAAACCAGTGAAAGCTACGCTTCATTTTTACAAGCTTGCTAAGAGGTTGGTTGAGCTTGATCTAACCCTGTCATGAGGATGCGAATTTCATAAGAAAGTCAACCCCTACAAATATCATTTCTTCTTGTCTGCTTGTCTATCTGGTCATGCCACGGCGTTGAAAGAGTTTCCGTCAGTTCCAAACTGGACTGCTGAGGTGTAATGCATTGCTCGTGCTGCGTGACATGAAATACCTGTACGTGGAACAACTGGTTATTGCCTGGTCCTATTTTAAGACAACTGTCTTAATGATTTTTCAAGCAAGGAGCCTTAAATCTCATGTGCATTTATCACTATAAAACGGAAACTACATTGAACCGACGTCATACGTGGGCGAAGCCTGCTTGGTACATCGCGCCGCGTCAGTTGGCGCTGCGTTGCATGGGTCTGATCTAACTCTACAAGCTTGGTTATTATATGTAATCTATGGCAACCAATACACCCAGGTCGGCGTACGTGGCCCACGTGGGCCCAATGTAATTGTACCTTAATTCACTTTAGTTGCACCCCTTGGTTGGTTGGTTGGTTGGAGGTTGCAATGCCGTAGCTTGCTGGAGTTTGCCTCCAAACAAAGCTTTCAATTATTTGTTAATACCTATTGACTTTCTTAGTAGCTGACAGTCAACCCTCAAGCAGGCGCAACGTCTCAAATGGTATCTTTACTTTGTGACCTTCAT
The DNA here is from genome assembly GCA_958295575.1 of Leucania comma. Taxonomy (NCBI): domain Eukaryota; kingdom Metazoa; phylum Arthropoda; class Insecta; order Lepidoptera; family Noctuidae; genus Leucania; species Leucania comma. The sequence goes on from OY282480.1 coordinate 2,772,665, forward strand.
CACTCTTTGGGGAAGGTTGCACTGTCATAGCTTGCTTTAGTTCCTGGAATTTGACGTTATCCAGCTCCAAGAATTTGCCTCTAGACAAAACTCTGAATTATCTGTCAATACCTATTGATTTTCTTATTAGCTGGTAGTCGGACTCTAAAGCAGGCGCAACGCCTCAAAGGGTATCTTTACCTTTGTGACCTTCATCACCCCTTGGGGAAGGTTGCATTGTCGTAGCTTGCACTAATTTCTGGAATTTAACGTTGTCCTGCTCCAAGAATTTACCTCTAGACAAAACTCTGAATTATCTGTCAATATCTATTGACTTTCTTAGTAGCTGGCAGTCGAACCCTCAAGCAGGCGCAACGCCTCAAAGGATATCTTTACTTTGTGACCTTCATCACCCCTTGGGGAAGGTTGCATTGTCGTAGCTTGCACTTAGTACCTGGAAATTTGACGTTATTTAGCTCCAAGAGTTTGTGACTAAGACTAAGTTTTGCATAATCCATCAGTGCCAATTCACATGCTTAGCAGCTGGCAGTTGAGCCTTCAAGCAGTCCAAGCCTCTTAGGGTATCTCAACTTTGCGACCATCATTACCCTCCGGGGAAGTTTGCTGGCCGTATCATGCATTAAGCTTCTGGGAATTTCTGTAAGACACGTAGTTCATAGCCAAGAGTTGGCCTTGAAGACTAGGTTTTGCATTAATATCCTTCATTGCCTATGGACTTGCTCAGCAACTGGCAGTTGGTCCCTGAACAGGCGTAACGCCTGTCAGTGTGTATCAACTTTGTGACGTTCATCACTGCCTGGGAAAGTTGCAGTATCGAACCTCGTATGAAATTCCTGAAGATTATTACTCTCAAACCAACTATAAGGATTTGCCTCAGTATTCGTCAGAGCCATATTGATTCGGGAAGCAGCCGGCAGTTATTCTCGAACAGGTGCAACACATTTTCAAGGTACCTATCTCAACTATGTGACCTTTATCACCCTTCGGGGAAGGTTAAATTATCATACCTTGTATAGGTTTTCTGAAAATTTAGGAAATGCAATCCAGCATCAAGAGGAAGGCAGACCGTGTTTGTAGATTCGCTTAGCAGCTGGCAGTTGACCCCTCAAGCAAGCCAAGCCTCTTAGGGTATCTCAACTTTGCGACCTTCATCACCCTCCGGGAAAGGTTGCTTGCCGTACGTAGCTGCAGCAAGCTTCTTCAGAGAAGTTCAAGTCGTCCGACACAGTTTGCAGACGAGTTACGCGGACTACTTCATTGGCGAGAAAGAAATCCTGAGAACAAAACTGTAGGTAACACTGTCGGGCTGTCTGATATCTGTCCCCTACCATATATTGGGACTGTGCAATACAGAACAGGATCTGCTGAGTGACTTGACGAGCAAGATATCTACCCACACTTAATCCGATCACTACATATGTCGCTTACATCGAAAGCAACGTTGTTTTTTTTGACTTATTAGATGGTGCGTGATTTCAGCAGATACTTAAGTTTTTACTTACACTATCTAATTCTTCTGTCACTTGTGTTACGTCACCACCGGGCATCTAGGTGAAATTCATGGCCTACAGCTGGAAGAAAACCTGGCCATTTCGGCTACGACTCTCTAGCACGAAATTGGTAAAGTAAGGTTAAGGAAGTTTTGTTAGTGTAAGAGAAAGTTTCAACGCTTATACTACTACTCCCATAAGAAAATGCAGGTGGATGCTGAGACCACCACCACCACTTACTCTGTCTGATAGTATTTAGCAAAACATTATTTTAGCTTAGTGTACGGTTTTTACAAACAAACAAGCTATAGCATCAGTTTCTGATTAGCGCCGTGGAGTTAGTTATATGGGACACAAGAGCATTAATCCATTTCTTTAAAAATACTGCTATTTTGTAAATCTATGTGGATACATGCTACGTGGCGTTCTGTCACTATTTTATTGCTAGGATTGAGTCATAGAGTTCATAATTCGAATCTCTTTGATTGTGACTCAAAATTATTAAGGACAGTTAGGATCCACCAGCTTTCAATCCAGAATTTGGCTTTAACTATTTGGTTAGACGTTATTATTTCATTACGTAATTGTTATAGAGTCCATTAATTTACATATTTGAACTAAAGTAATTGTTACAACTGACTTTTACAAAATATCAATTCAGTCGTGTTAAACGCCGCTTTCATTTATAGAGCGTTAGTTTATTATAGGTAACTAAGCAATGTTGATTTCTTTGTGCCCTATATTCTTTCTTATACAATTATAGGAATATTTTTCACATTGTTGCGTTTTAATAGGCAAGCCACCAGGAGATAAACAGATCTCTCATAATGGACTTCGGACGTCAAACGGAACACATAATATAAAAATTTTACCTTGAAATAAAATTTTGCATTATGTTTTCTAAGGCGTCCGAAGTCCAAATAATTTCTTCCTGGTATTTACCAATCATCATCATTACCATTATGAGTCGAACAATGATAAAAGGATGGTGGCTTGCTCTGTGCTGTTAGTTAGTTCCAGATTTACGAAGCGGAAATGGCGAAATCTAGCGAGTAAACGTGAAAAGAAGACGATATACTCTTATAGTGGACTTCGGACGTCTTAGGAAACTTATTACAAATTTTATTTTAAGGTAAAATTTTTATATTATCATTATACTCAAAGAGAATATAAGCACTACGTTTAATTGTACTAGCGAAGCCACCCAGCTTCGCACAGGTGTTACAATCTTTATATTTCTCGGATTTTCTCCTCTTATACATTTAAACATCCTGCTTCCTCATGAATCAAAATTAATTCTAAACACCGCATGAAAGTCCGTTCAGTAGGTACCTAATTGAGTTTATCGCGAACAAAAAAATCTTCAACCCGTGTATCTACACGGGTTGAAGGTTTTTTTTAATTATGTAAGGATTTACAGTGCGAACCTTGGGTGTCCGTGTTGTCATTTTCCGGGTAGAACTTGACTTACAGTTCGTTCGACGGTTCTTGGCGCGCCTGAAGTTAGGCTCTACGAACTCAACCGCTTGTGCACTCGTAAAAAATAAATGGTTTGAAAAAATAAATGGTTTGAAAAAATAAATGCCAATAGCAGTTGTTATTGCTGTTAACAACTGTTATTGGCATTTATTTTTATAAATCATTTACTAAACGCGCTTATATTGAGCGCTAAAGTTCGCAGAGCCTAACTTCAGGCGCGCCAAGAACCGTCGAACGTACTGTACCTGCACAGGAACTGTAGCCACCAGGTTCCAGGCTGCCACAGATATTCTTATCTTGCTGCTGCCAGCGGTTTCGCCCGCGTGATAGTAGATATTCCAAGGAAACGTCATACTCCAGGGATAAAAAGTATCCTATAGGCTATACCAGGACATGGTCTATGGTGTACAATATCGAAATCCATTCAGTAGTTTTGCGTGAGAGTAACAAACATCCATACATACAACTTTCGCGCTTATAATAGTAGGATGGTCTAGTTTTTGGGCCCAGTACCACGTTTATAGCGGCATCAGTGACGTTTTTGAGATCCTCCAAAGTGCAGGTGTAGGGTCACTTTGGGCACTCTTAATAAGTGGGCCATCGTCGGGTCAGGAGCACCGCATTCGCACTAGGTGTCGGAGGGGTCGTCTATAATCCCCCATTTTGCCAGGTTAATCTCAACCACGATTTTGTCCCAACTGGGGATCGAACCCACGAGGCATATGGTCAATAGATCGCGTTTGTGAAAATTTCAGATATTTAAGACCAAAGAATTATTATTCCATTAATGAAGAGTTGAAGTTGAATTATTATAACCGTAGACTCTGTATCTACTTCGGATTGGGAAATAACGATGAAAAATCACAAAAATGCTTGTTATTGTCGTTCACACCTTGGGTTTAGGGTGAGTGACACAGTAATCAATTTCAAAATGTGCGTTTTATATTTTTGCTAGTCAATATATATTTCAGTTCGTGTGTGCACGTTCGACTACGTTTTTTTTTTAATAAGTTTTTTCCACTATCCCGCCTGATGTTAAGCGATGCTGTGGTCGACCATCTAGCTGCTAGCGTGCTTAGCTAAGAAGAAACCTATTTACACTTAAAAAGACTTCCAGGTTGAAGCCGTCAGGAAACAGACTCCGGTAGGGAGCTCTACTCCTTAGCTATGAGTTCCCAAAAAGTTTTGTGTATGGGTGCGTAATTTGATTGGGGGTGTGCACCGTGAGCAGGTTGGAGGGGTGTGATTGCGTATAATTGATAGGTGAAGTAGGTTTGACACGGTACACGGGTTAGACAGAGTGGAGTATGCAGGTTAGACAGGGTAGAGTGTGCACGTTAGACAGGGTGGAGTGTGCACGTTGAGACAGGGTGGAGTGTGCACGTTAGACAAGGTGGAGTACGCTAGGCAGACAGGGTGGTATGCAGGTTAGACATGGCGGTGTACGCAGGTTAAACAGTAAAATCTGCAAAGTCGACAGGCTAGAGTTAGTAGGTAGCACAGGGTGGAGTTGTCTCAGTCAATGCAGGGTAGGAGAAGAGTACACTATTAGTGATATGCGCAAATTACAAGATGTTGCTTGTTCATTCTAGATTTTACAGAAAGATGTTTATTTTCGTAAACAATAATTCCTTGTTCAGTTTTAGTACTTAGTTGTTTACTTCCATTTAGCACTCGGTTTGAATCTCTAATAGTTCAGTTACTTTTGGGGATGAAGCAGTTAATACAATGATGGACATAATGAACTTATGTTCTAACACAAGCTCATAGCAATTCGAGGCTGTAGATAAGTACTTACGTTTATCAACTGAAATAAAGGAAGCTGTTGATGCCCACTTTCACTCTATATAAATAACTTTTTTATCGTATCATCTTTTGTCAGTAACATCAATACACGTGTCGTGAATGTAATAAAAATAAATCGTTTGTATGTATTCTAGGTATGGTTGGAGGAAAGGTATTGCCCTCTTGTTCAGTCAATTGATATGAGCTCAGTCATGTGATCTAAACTAAATTATTTCACTTGGGAGTTTTAAAGCTATTTATGTGTGTTCGTGTTGTGAGCACATGTTAACAGTCAACATAAATACTATGATATCAAAAAAATAGGACAAGATGAAAACTTGTAAAATAATAAGGCAAGATTTTATTAATTAATCATCTCCCACTGTTATTTGAGTAATCATTATACATTTCAGTGTATTACAGAGAGGCACAAAGACAGGGATAACAAAATAAAAAATGTTTTGATTGATGAAATTCTAATTAACCACTGAATTCTCCACAAGTTAGCAGGATCTCATAAACAAAGGAACTGATCAATAAAAATAAATCACGCGAGGTGATAGGATGTAAGATTGAGACTCGTCGGATCGCAGTACGATCACGTAAGAACAACTGTATAACAAGACGAACAAGAGAGTCCAGTAGGGGTTCGGGTCGCTCCGGGGCCTCCACTCTTCACATTGAAAACTCATTATGTACGCCAGCATCCAATTTATCTTTTGTCAAAAAAATCTGTACAAAATATATTAAATATATACTCTGTAATGCTAAAAACTGTAACGCTACCTCCTCAATAGTTCAATCACGATTATTAAATGATTTAAAACACAATAACTCGTTCACGTCGTGCAAGAACAAACATTTAACGTATCGACGAGCGCCGCCGGCGCTCGCGCGGCGGGGAGACCTATATACAAGTCAACATTTTAAAAATCATACACCTCAGTCTGTCACGAGAATACCGCTGCTGCATCTGATTTATAATTCCGTTGCATTAATTTCATACAGTCGTGTGGTCTTACGATCTAGTGTCGCGTATCGCGTCCTTTGCTTATCGTCCGTGCGTGGCATCATAATATACATAGTTTATTTTATATATAGGCAGTCGCGACGAGGCGTGTGTTAGTTCCGCTCCTCATCGCAGTCGCGGGAGATGTGTCCGGGCTTTCCGCACACGTAGCAAGTCTTGGTGCCGTCGGGGCAGTTGCGTGAGATGTGGCCGGACTTGTTGCAGTTGTAGCAGGTCTGGTTGGAGCTGTCGCGGCCGCCCTCGGGGCAGTTCCGTGCGATGTGCCCGGTCTTGTTACAGTTGTAACACGACGGCTCATCGGGACTCTGCGCGCATTCACGCGCTATGTGTCCCGTGCCGTTACATCTGTAGAAAATATACAAGACCATTAGAAAAAAATAAAATAAAAAACATGACCTTCAAAAGGAATATTTGAAGGCGAAAAGGCGACAAAAAAAAAAACTGGACTTATGTCGCCAAGGATGAATGAAAAATGACAACAGTTCATATTATTATTTACATTTGAACATTAGTGGATGCAATGTCTACAATAAATACATCAAGCAGTTATCGATTACGCCAGAGACGGCGATGCCTTTTCACAAGATTGACCAACAATTTCGAATAGGTATTTGTTCTGAAGCTTGAGCTCTTTATGTGGTTATTTCGAACTAAAAACAGTGTACACTGTTTTTACCATATAAAGGTACCTTTAACCTTAAATTTAAACTTAACGATTATTTTTTAGAACCAAAAAGAAGGACATGGCTGTTTTAAAAAGCCTATAGAAGACTAGGTATTTTTGCGACTAGTCTTTTTTCAAATAATAGGCTATGTTGAGGCTGAAACTATTTTTGAGACTCACGACTAATATAGATATCAATCAAAAAGAAAAAGTTAATATTTTACCCAGTATGGTTTACGCACGTACCGCACGCTAATAACGAATACAAAAAATAATTAACATTTTTGAAGAAAGAAAGAAAATATTTTATTTGACACAGAGGACACACACAATGCAGAAACAACATGTAGACACTTAAGATTAAAAAAAAAAGGATAAAACTAACATTGTGTGTCTCACGGTTGCGCCAAATCCGATGTTCTTTTGATTTTAAAGTAGAAGTTTTTTATTAAAATACCTTTGTCCTTGTCTTTACAAGGATTCTGTTTTTTGTTACATCTCATGATCATAAAAAAAATCATTTCTATGTAAAGGCCTTTGCAAGACTGGACTATTCAACCAAGAGCATTGAAAACACGTTGCCTAAAGGATCTTTATAGGCTTTTTTTAACCCATCAAACCTTCAACCGTAATTAAGGAGCTTCACAGGCCCTGAAAAATCGAGTTTAGCCTTCAAAAAAAGTTAAAAGCATGTAGTCCTCGGGAACACTACCTAAAAACGAATAGCAAAGAAACATCAAAGACGATTCTCGTTATCGAAACTGGTTTTAGATAAATGATCTAATGATAAACCGACGTGACTCGGATTAGAATCGCGTTTAGCTAACGTGCACCCTCCCTACGTTACTCAAACACGGCTGGCATGAAATAGTTGATAAGGAGGCGTAGACTAGTCTCAAGCAAAACTAGTTTTAACCCAGCAAATTGATTTTATTGAATTGCTTTACAGAAATGGTGTAAATAGAACATTCTATCGGTGAAAGGTAGGCCTGTTAAGTTTTTGTAGTGTTTGAATGCTGTAGTCACACAAATTACGTTGTAGTTTATAATAGGACATGTTGAGTTGTTCGGATATTCCTTCCACGCGGATGCGAGCGGCGCGTGGATCTTGTTTCCTCATCGGCGCACGCCAGGCCGGGCGACTCGGTACACGCGTGAGGCGGACCGCTCAAGCGTGACCACTCATGCGTAACGAGCCAATAGTGATACCTCATGTCTACACGAAACGTGTATCGTTTGAAGTGTCGTTAACCTATGGCAAACGTTACAACTAAGAACCTTGATTGATTGACGTTATTACTTCAGGCAACCGCTCTCGAAGATTGTGCAATGGGGCACCGATCTGTTTCCCCATCGAATGACTGTGAAAACAGTTTTCAATAACTATGAAAACTCCTTTTTTTATTTCTAGACCAACTGTCGCATTTTGGATAGATCTATCAAAAGTATTCGTCTGCGTATGAAAGTACTGCAACCTGATATGACCCTGTCAAGAAAAATGCTAAAATAAAGATTAACCTGTAGCAACGGTCGGCCTCCTCCTTGCAGTCACGCGCGAAGTGTCCGGCGCGGTTGCACTTGAAGCACTTTTCGCGCTGGCGGTTGAAGCCAGAGTCGCGAGCACCCTGCACGCCTCCCTGGGTACACTCGCGGGCAAAGTGCCCCGTCCGGTTACACTTGTAGCATACGCTCGAACTCATTGTCTGGAACAATAGGATGCACTCCGTTGATTACACTCTTATCACTAACATAACGGCACCTCTACTAACTAGAAAGCTAAGTTACAGAATTTACTTTTGAATTAAAAAAATATGACACGAGAATTATCCAATAATTTGAAATGAATAAATGAAGATAAGTTAAATAGTACGATGAGATAAAACACGTTTCGGGGCGAAAACTTATTCGGTCAACGTTTTGACCTTGTAATAATGACCTTTATAAAATACGGTCATTCGCCTCGTCTATCTTTTTCTTACCCTTTTTTCGAGCTATGTGTGTAACAGAGATATCGAGTTTAATTATTTGCACAGAAGTTCCGCTGACGTGATGACCCTGAGGTTGATAACGCGCTTCATGTGCCAAGATCACGGTAAATTACGTACGATTGTCACCAATTGAGTCGCGGCAAACATTTTGATCGAGATGTTAAGGGAGGCCCGGTACGATGCAAAACAATTGAGAACGTGAACATCGCACATTCCACAAGGTCTATTGACTTGGGTATTTTAGCAGCGATTCGTGCCGGCGCTTAGCGAGGGGACAATGTGTGATATTACTATGATGAACAGAAAAAAGTTGTGTCACTTTGAACTTTCTTCTAATAGTACCTACCTCCTACGATGTTTTAGCTATTTATTTTCGCGAATATATCATCGACTGTAATAACTCTTGTTATCATAACAATTGTTTGATTATATGCAAGCTTCGACTTAAATTTGATCAGAAATAAAATAGGTCAGTAGTCAGTACAAGTGCATTATGTAATTCTCAGAGAGCAAACTAGTGTTTAATTAATAACACATGTATTACACCGATTCAAGTACATTTGTCAACACAAATGTACAATTATGTATTATTATACATATTTGTACATATGGTAGTAGACTTATGTAAATTTCACTTCAAACAATAAATTATTGAATCCATAGTGTTAGAAGTACAAGTAATACGGCCGACCTCGACATGGCGACACCTTTCTTTGGCCTCTAAACTATTGATCAACTTTTACAAGACATAATTGAGTACTCAGTTTTATTTGCATAATCAATAAAAGTTTTTACTTGTTTCATTAATTTCGTAACTATATTTTCGCTTATTTAGACACCGGCAACATTTTAGTAAGAAATCAAACACGAAACATTGATTTTTTTTTCTCTCTAATTCTGTAACTAGAACACTTAAATTTCTAATGAATGTTTTTAAATTTAACAATACAAAACCTTCAGGTCAACTACATTTCGCGGCGATAAAGTGTAGCAGATTGTAGAGGGGATAGAGTGAAAGCTGCAAGTGGGAAAGTCATTAACTTGTAGCAATTATAATAACTAGTGTATGTACATTCACTATGTAAATAGTTGGCCCTCATTTTTTTATGAAACATGTAGGTAGTTCTCAGGGGAATCAAGACTTATTTGGTCAAGTGTCCATTAAGTAATTTCACTGTTTTTTTTTTAGTGCTTTATAATCATTGTTTATTCTTCTACAAAGAAGTTCAGGCCTAAAAACTGAAACATCTCCATTAGATGATGGCCTCAACTAAATGGTTTTTTTCTAATTTCTGCAAATGATTGTTTTAAAAATGAAAGGGTAACACTAAAAGACCTTACCAAGTGTACACAGTAAAGATTTCAAAACTTATCTCAAACCAAATAAAAGACAACTTAAAACAAATAATTACTTTTGAAAAGGTTCAACATCAAAAATACAAAGTCCTACATGAATTTTAGTGTGAAATCTAGTTGGTTAAGTTGCAATTTTCATGAAATGAATGGCTTTCTAAATGTAACTGCTAAAGGGTCAATGGAGCATAATTTGAAAGTTGTAACTGTTCTCTTGTAAAAGTGTAACAAACCTTTTTGGACTTATTTGGGATTGTGATTGTCTCTGGCAACTTTTTTTACTTTTTTTGTCGGATTGATGCTACCATTCATGACAGATCTAATACAAAACTATTGATTCTTTTTAATAAATTAAAATTGATGGCTTGTCTCTACCTATAATATTGGTACATCATTAACTTGTCAATGTTTAGATATTGAAATTTACAATTTCTGCATAGTGATGATGATTACAGAATAATATTTGTAGTTATGATATGAAAATACAAAAAGCGGGTATTTGAATGCTTTAGCAACCAGTGATATGAGAAACTAATATTGAAGAATTCTTAGAAAGTGTATAATTGGATTATTCACTGACTATTGACTTTCATACTGAGAAATACTAATTAACGGAAAAACATAATAATTGTAAGGATTTAAAAAGATTATAAACTGATTAATACCCTTGAAAACTATTAGAACAAGGGTGGGTGTTTCAAAAAAGTACTGGTATTACAGTGTGAAACAATACATTACCGTTAACAAATGATCATAATTATTGTCTATACTGAATTGATGTCAATGAATTCATAAGTACAATAGCTGATAATACAAATGTACCCTTTCAATGTACATTAATGAGTCCTTTGTGTGAGAATGTAACAGGTAGATAGCACAACACATGCCTAAAACTAGAATTGAAAGGTTGTTATAGGTATTATACTTATTTGTACTTTCCCACATGCTGTTCATAGTGCAGCGATGCGTCATTGTCTTATACTAACAGAGAAAAAAAAAAGAAAGCTACAAGAGAAGGTATGATAAATACTTTGAAGCTGACGAGATAGCAGAGTGATGACGGAGCAATTTCAGTAATTGTTGCCGCTACAATTTAACGAACACATTATGAATACCTATAGTAAATTTCGAATATAAAATTACCTCAACAGCAGCTATATGTGTCAGCAACGAGTCACCGTTTGTCAAACTAACCACGTTCAATAAACAACCTAACTATGATGCGTTGACATAAAAATAATAGAATTTCACATGGAAACACTTGGTGATTTGCGTCGTTGCTTTATTCGCTGATAATTACAAGAAAACACATCTGTAAAGTACGTACGCCGTATAGCAGACAACCTAACCACGTGTAGAGGTACCGGTAGCGCGCGGTTTCACAATCAATGTTGCACTTTTCACTTACCGATTAGATGTGAAACTTCTTGAGCACTTAAATCACTATTGATTCGATCGTTCAACGATCAAATTTTTAATAAAATTTACAAATAAGATGTAATTTACGATGCTTCGTTTGCAAGGAAGCCAGCCACCATCACTACGAATTCGTAAAAGACATTTTGAGCATAGACAAGGTAGCTAAAAAGTTTTTAGCGTTCCTCCAACGTGACTGGCGAATAATTAAAAATATTTTTTTTTTTCAATAGATTGAAAAGGTCAAATGAATCTAAAACGATAAAACATATCCAAGAAAACTTTTTCAAATTATTTTGCTGTGAATTTATTTAGCAAATACAAAACAAAAAAATCTTGTAGAAACGCTTACGATTGTCTATGAATTTCAAATGTTAACCAATGGTAAGAACGGAAAATTTCAGTTTCAACCAATCAAAATTTCTGTCAATAATTTACCAATGGGCTTTTCGTATTTTATTTATTACTAAAAGCCATCACAATCTGTATAAAGAAAACGATTTAGGAAGTCTCAAATTACTGAACAGTTTGCATTAAATCAAGTAGTTTAAATTTTGCTAGGTTATTCAATTATTGTCAAGCATTGTCAAGCAAGTTGGACGGTGTTTACAAAACTACGAAAACTATTTTAAAATCCAGTGTTTTTGAGATAAAAGAAAAGCCAAATTGGTTTTAAGAGTGCTAATAATGTCTGCAGAGAAGAGGAGCGTTGATAACAATGAAGAAGCAGAAGCAGAAGAGACCGATGGCTGGATAGGACCTATGCCCGCTGAGGCATCAAAACCTAAAACTAAAAAGAGAAAAGGTAGTTTTATGTTGAAAATGTCTCGAATTTCAGAGGATTTGTAGATATGCTAATTAATTAATGTTTTATAAATTCCAGTGTTGGAGTTTGAATCTCTGTACATCGAAAACTTGCCAACGTCGGAGACTTACGAGTTCAGTTACATGCATCGCGATGTGGTCACTCATGTCGTGGTTACTAAGACGGACTTTGTGATCACCGTTAGTCAGGATGGCCACTTGAAGTTTTGGAAGAAACAGGTACATAACTTAAAACACAATTAGGTTAACTATGAGACAAAGGACCAGTTACATTTTGGCGCCACAATAGTTTTAATTAAAAAGATAATTAGGTTTAGTAAAATTAAGTTCTACAGTAACGTCAGGTTTTATATTTGTTCTGTGCGGGAATCAAACCTGCGACCTGCAGCGCAGCAGTCAATTGCTCAACTACTGTGCCAATCATGTTGCATGTTAGCAAAGTGTGTTCTAATAGTAACCATCATAACCAGAATTAATTGGCATTGCTGAATGCAGTATCAATTTCAATAGTATTTCAATCATTTATTATGGATATATAGGCTTGTGTTTGACCACTTTCTCACCTGTTAGTAAGCAATAAGGTGGCTGATGATGGAGCACGCTTGCCTAGAAGTAACCTATTCATTCTTGATTTTAAGACCCCGAGGTTGTAGCTATCACTTACTATCAATTCAACAAAGTACTATAAAAACTTTAATGTTTTGATTTTAGGAAGAAGGTATAGAATTTGTGAAGCATTTCCGTTGCCACTTGGCCCCAATCAGCCATGTTGCTGCCAACACAACGGGCACACTGCTCTGCACCGCCTCTCTTGAGAAGACTATCAAGGTGTTTGATGTTGTTAATTTTGGTAAGATAATTTATGCTTAGGTAGATCTATACTAAGATTTAAGAGTGTTCATTTGGATGGAGGGAGAGGAAGGTCAAATAAAAGATGGATGGATTATGTAAGGAGTGATATAAAAGAAAAAAGAGTTGTGATAGTGGAAGAAAAAAGATATGTGTTGCACTGACCCTGACCCCAAATAACACGGAAACCGGAATTGATAGGAAAAGGAAAGGAAGATGATGGTGTTTGAAGATGGGTAGATTTCTCATCATCATTAATCAGTCTCTAATGGTGTTAAAACATAAATTTATTCTCAAAAATAGGTGTCTGTCGAAGACCCCACTAACACCTCGTGTAAATCTGTCTTCCTGTGTTCTAAAAAGTCACAAATGCATTGGCATGGCCACCTTGGGTTCAATTTCTATAATGTAGTGTATGTCAGAAATCAGCCTTAAATATATTTAGGGAGTCAAAACTGCTTGTTATCATATATGCATGATCAACACTTAATATCAACAGTATTTTGGATTTTGGCCTGTTGGTCTAGTTGTCAGTGGCCCTGACTGCTATGCCGGAGGTTGTGGGTTGAATTCCCACCCAGGACAAGTGTTTGTGTGACGAGCATGATCATTTGTTCTGTGTCTGTTTGTAATTTATCTATAATATGTATGTATTTAGAAACATATATGTATGTATATCAGTTGTCTAGTACTTATAACACAAGCTCTGCTTAGCTTGGGACTAGATGGCCTTGTATGAAAGTTGTGAAATATACATAGTACATATTACATTTCCGGGCTTTTTTTACGTAGGAGATTATTAAATGACTTCTTCCGGTCTCGATTGAGTAGGATAGAGTAGTGTCAGACTTTTACTGATCAAAACCTACAGTGTTTTTTGGTTGCCATTTTTTGAAAATCCGCTACTCTGACAGGCGTCAACACTAACTGGCCTCCTCAATTTTCCAGCCAGTCAGGTTTCTAGGATTTTGCTGAGTTTTCACTTGTCCCCCTACCTCTTGCGTGAGATTGTATAATGCTACGATTATATGTGGGCCCAGCCTCGGCTAATCGGGGAAACCCCATTAACACAATGGCGAATGGCCGAGGTTGGGCCCACATGTAAACATAACATAAGATTTGGCTCAACCCCATCTTCCCTTGACACCTCACGTAATTAATGGATGAGGCATATCTTGATTACCTCATTCAGGCAACAGATGGGTTACTTTAGTATCTTTCCTGTAATGCCTAGTAAGTGAAGCTCATCTTCCTCAATCCTAAGCAGCCTTTTATTAACACTTGTTCCAAGGGTTACGTAATTCAGTGGCGAAGTTTAGACTCATAAATGTTAATATTAATTATAAACTATTGATTTGACATAATCTTAAGATACCACATAAATTAAACAAATAGTTGGATCTAGTTGATCTTGTTACTTTACGCTTCACTACTTCTGATTATAATTTCGTAAATAAATACGTATCTCGATAAGACCGCCCATTGTGACACCCTATTAATTTTAAGTTCCTATTGTAATTTTATCTTTGGTGTACAATAAAGAATATATCTATCTATCTATCTATCTCGCCCTCCAATCATTAATCAACATGGAACTTGACATTGACCTGCAAAATTCAAAAACTTAAGAAAATTTTAATTTCGCGGGATCTAGCGCTATATATAAGAGTATATAAATATATATTACCGCTAATGTGCTTAAATCAGTAAACTGGATAATCTGTAGATTGTCTGATTGAGTCAAAAAACTGAAAAAATATGTTTAGGTTCTTATATTAGTAGCTAGATAATCTGCAAGCTTCCTGGGTAATCAGTAGACTAAAGGCCAAGCATAATGGTTAAGTTATAAAACAATTTTTTTTTTGTGCAAAATGTGGATTTATTGTAATTATCTTATTTAAATTTCTAATAATATGTAAATTTTGATGATATTATTAATTTTAGGGCACTCCAACACGGACAGGTTAGGTTAGAAGGCTAAGCAAGTTCCCGCCTTAGCCTTCGTGGTAATTTTTTTTGTAACCACCCAGAAGTATAGTGGAGATTATCTGCTACTTTAAGTGAAATAAATATTTGTATATATAATATATAAATATTTCCTTATTTAACGGTCTGTACCCGGTAATTTGCAGATTACCTAGTTAATGCGCCTATCAACGTATTCTGCACTGTAACGGTAAAATATATAAAAGAAGAAACTGACATATACGTTTGTTACGTTTTGTCTGTGACTCGCCACATGGGCCTGGGAACGTGAAATTTTGCACAAGGTTTTCCTTTTATGTCATAGGCAAGCTGAGACAATTTTCCAAAATCCAAAATAAAACCACAAAGTTTGTATAGAGAAACCAACGTTCACGCGAGCGAAGCCGTTGGCAGAAGCCAGTCTTATTATATAATACTAACTTTGAAATTTTAAAATTATACAGAATATAGTTCTTTACTTATAGATTACAAGAAAACCACAGAACATATATTGAAAATGTGAGTACTAGCCCAACTCGTACTTGACTCGTGTTTTTAATTTTATGTTGACTGTTTCTATCTTTTTCAGATATGATCAACATGATTACCATAGAGTTTGAGCCGTATGTTGCCGAGTGGGTGCACTCGGCAGGGGATCCCATTTCTGCACTGGCTATGTATGTATCACTTTATCTATACAATCATTATTATTGACACATATTAACATTATCCTATTGCTTATGAACCTATGCCGCTTTATTCCAAAACGCGATCCAAAATAGTTCCGGGACTATTACTAGGTTTAATTGGCATTAAACATAGAAATAAACCCAGAAATACATTTAGATAGCTTTTAACTGGTAATAAACCTAGTTAATCGTATAGTCCCGGAACTATTTCAGATCGCTTTTTCGAATAAGGCGGATGGTGTTCACTCGTTTTCTCCTTTTGGTTGGTCGTAGCGTGATATTCTTCGATGAATGGGCTATCCAATACAAAAATATTTTTTTCGATTCACTCCATGAAAAAAGTGGAGGCAATCGGGGCGTGTGTACAATCGCTGAATTCTTCGCATCGCATGCCCCTGATGCATGCATGTTCCTGAGATTACCGCGTTGAAACAAGCAAATTCGTCAGCTTTACTGTACCTCTACCATGAGTTTTAAGCAATAGTATTCGTCGCTACTCGATATCGACGCCGTAAATATTTTGTATGGCAAATTTTGGTTCTGCAAGTGACCGCTAGAGGCGCTGCAAAATTTGCCATACAAAATATTTACGGCGTCGATATCGAGTAGCGACGAATACTATTGCTTAAAACTCATGGTAGAGGTACTGTAGTAGTACTTTACTATATCTATACTATATAGTAGTAGTTAATATAATAAAGAAAAAAATTTCTTTGAAATCCCTAATGTCCTCAGACGCGTACCTACGCGTGTACGCGTTCGTCGACAGAGTTTCATAGTTTTGTACGGTGGCTTCACGCAGGCGTACACCAAGCGTATAATGACGAATACGCGTCTATGAAGCTATTTGTCCATGAACAGCATTTTTTAGTCGCCTTATACATCAGTTAAAGCGTTAAAAGAAAATGGAGCTTTAACACTACTTATATAATCGTCGGCACACACGTTGAACCATCATGGCGGTCGACCTGCGGTTAACCATGGGTACGGATTTAACACTACTTATTATTTAATTTTTCCGTCAGCTCGGAGAAGGCCAGCAACAAGATCCACATCTTCGACGGCACGCAGACGGAGAGCACGCCGCTGTACACGTTCGAGACCCTCCACCAAGCCACCGTCACCACCATCGCTTACAACCCGGTCTACGAGACAGCAGTGTCGGTTGATAAGCAAGGTAAGTAAACGAGTCAATGACCTTGTAGGTAGTTGTCGGTCGTTGCGTACTAACTACATACAGTTCATTGGCCTCGCTCAGCTGACGTTTACTTAAAGAAATTAATTTCGTACATGCGTAAATTTATTCGAGTTTAAATAAAAGTACTTTATTTTTAATTTTCTCTTTACAAATCGATAGTATTTCATGTACCGAATCGACCCTTCGCGGGATTAAAACGACCAAAATTTAACAGTGTATAATTTGGTGTACAATTAAGTTTATTCTATTCTATCTATCAATCTGTACTGAGCCCGCGTACTTTGCGGCCTATTTCCTGACAGAGGAGGCCTGAATCCCAGCACTGGTAACATTATAAGTCTGATTTATTTATGCTACACATTGCTTTTATTATTCAAGGCATCATCGAATACTGGACGGGCCCGAAGCACGAGTACAAGTTCCCGAAGACAGTGAACTTCGGCTCCAAGCTGGACACAGACCTGTACGACTTCGTAAAGAACAAGACTTACCCGACGGCGCTCGCGTTCTCGCCCGACGGCAAGAAGATGGCGTCCATCAGCTTGGATCGAAAGGTACGATGATATAGTGCTGATGTTTTCTTGTTAAAGGTGCGTCGGTCTCCATACATTTTATATGGCAACTAGACTTGTAGATCTACATTAGATCCACGCCACGGGACGCATCGCATATTCTCTAAGAAAACGCAGCGCTGCCGTAACGACGAACATCCAAATAGGATACATTGAATTAACAATCCAATGTATTTGGGGGTTCGTCGTTGAGGCAGCGCTGCGTTTTCTTAGAGAATAGCACCTCAGACGTAGCCCACGTGTACGTGGGCTTAATGTAGCTCCTGCTTAATTGTTAACTTGGTAACCTAGTGATAAAAGGCCCTGACTTTAAGCACTAGGTGTTCGTAAGTGTGTGTACTGAGCACATTTTGAGGATTGACTCAACACCACAACCAGCCCCCGAAGGCCTATACCTCAATAGGACGCCAGTGGTGGTGCGGCCAGTCGCCTGATAAAATAACAATCCTTTTTAGGAAAGAAATAAGGAGGCGGCTGCACGTGTGAGGGTTCGACCTTCACGCATCAGCCGCCAGGATCCTCATCTCGACGTCCAGTCATCGTAGGCTTAGGCTTGCGGACGGCAAGCAATGGGTACCTCGCCGTCCGGTCGTCCGGCAACCATCCCGGACCAAGCTCGAGTTGTCGATGGCGCGTAGTGTACCACACGCGCCTCAGAGAGATCTCAGCAAAACGGTATGGGCCCAATTCTGTTTACCCTAGGGCCCTGGAACGAAAGCAAAGAAGGAACAGAAGTGGGTTTAGTCAGTAAAAGTCTGACACGCTCTCCCGCTCTGCCCAAGAGCTAGAGAAGCCATTGGATGATTTTCCACCTAAAAAAATAACACTTTTTTTAGGATGAATGGGTTTTCTCTTCTATATTTCAAAATTTTTAATGATAAAATCATTCAAATAAAATTGTAACATAATATTCATGCTCACTGGACGCCTGAGGGAAGTGGCAGCCATCGAGGTTGACCGCAGCGAAGGTGGTGTGACAATCTGATCAAATTCGAGAGGCAAACTTGGCTAGAGATCGCCCTAGACAGAGGGGTTTGGAAGGAGAAAGGGGAAGCCTTTGCCCAGCAGTGGGACACAATATAGGCTATTAAATATATATGTATATTCATGTAACTACTGATCTAATAGAATAGTTGTTGTAAACATTTTTTAAAATAGTTTTGTATGGAAGAAAAACCCCATTCTTGCAAAGAACGCTTGCTATATTCAATTTTCTACAACCAAGCGCCTACCAAGTGAGATACCCTCCATGGAACTAAAATACATTTTTTTTGTTGACTGGTCGCTTCTTCATTGATGTCCTAGTGAGATACAGGCCTAAAGGTAGAACTACATTGGGCACACGTGGGCCACGTACGCATATGTGGGCGCGTCTGTATCCATTGACATTATGGCAATTAGAATTGTAGAGCACGGCACGCGACGCCACTCTACGTACAAATCAAGCGTGGCCTACGTGTGCGTCGGTCTAATGTAGATCCTTCCTAACATTAACAAAACTAAAAGATTGTGTTACCCCCTGAGCCCAGTATATAATAAGTAGGGTGTTTGTCTGTTGATGTAATAGGTGCGTGTGTTCCATTTCCTGTCAGGCAAACTGCACAAGGTGCTGGACGAGAGCCTGCAGCGCTTCCAGGAGCTGCAGCATCAGACGCAGCAGCTGCCTAACATGGAGTTTGGTAGACGGTAATATGAAGTTCAAACTGATATCCAATTTGATGAAACTCTGCGCATAAAGACGGAGTATATGTCGTTTGGGATAATGTCCGACCTTAGCGCGACCGCAGCCGCTGGCTAGAGTTATCTTTATCTTAAACACGGTCCTACAGTTGATTTCGGGCTGTATATGGTCTAATCGCGCGGAAAACTCTAATACTGCAAAGGAGGACAGTGTGTATGAGCCGACATAGATGTTGCTACGTCATCCCCTCCGGTGGTAATACCTCATTAAACTTTATTGTTCTAATCTATTAATACTTATTCCTATAATCTCTTCTATAATATAAAAGCCAAATACCACTCACTAATTAATCACGAAATCTCAGAAACTACATATAACACCTACAAACTTGAGACAGCAGGTAGGTTCTTTATAGAGTGTAGACATCCGCTAAAAACGGATTTTAGGAAACTCCACGCGTAAGGGAGTCCGTAGGCGTGGGCTTGCGGACGGCAGGCAATGGGTAGCTCGCTGTCCGTTTTTCCGGTAACAGACCGGACCGAGCCCAAGTCGATTACGGCGCGCACTGTTCCCGTGCGCCTCTAAGGAGTTGTCAGCAAACTGTAGGGGCCCAGTAGGGTCGAGGCCTACTCTGGGGCTCTGGGGAGGTATAAAAATGCATACCAGGGCCCTGGAACCAAGGTAGGGAAGGAACAGGGTAGGTTTTCAGTCAGTAAGAGTCTGACACTATTTCCCGCTCCGCCCAAGGGCGGGATTTATCATTGGATGATTTTACCTACCATAAAAAAACCCTAAGGGAGTTAAACGGGGATTCGAAGTTTGTATGGAGAAACCGACTTTTACACGGGCGAAGCCGGTGGCAGAAGATAGTAATATATAAGCAAAATCTCCAGAACACAAACTTTTCTGTCACCCAGAATGGCAGCAGAACGTGACCTAGAGAAGTCGGACTCGGTGCACCTGGCCAACGTGCTGTTCGACACGAGCGGCCACTTCGTCATCTACGCGACCATGCTGGGCGTGAAGGTCGTCAACCTGGTCACCAACCGCTGCGTGGCCATGCTCGGCAAGCCGGAGAACTTGCGCCCTTTGCATCTGGCACTCTTCCAGGTACGCTTTTTATGACTGGTTTATTGCCTGTTAAAAGTCTTAAGTTGCTATTTCATGAAGTTATATGACTAATTAGTTACTTGGATCACTGGGTCACTGGGTGGGTCACCAATTATTTAAGTGATAATGTAGGAATTGACAGGGACGCAGGTCGGTGGTTGTCCGTTGTAACATTCTAGCATACAGGCTGGCATGGTGCAGTGTACGAATTCAGTCAAGATCACGCTTTTTTAAGAATTCTGTCAATCTGTCTACACCCGTAGCCTGTAGGTCGTCAGGGTACAGGGGCTGGCGTGACGACGGATTTTTGGTGTTGGCTTCGCCGCTGTATTGAGGAAAACCTCCCTACTCGCGCGCGTTCTTGGCGGTACCTGTATACTGAATTTTTTTTTATATAGCTGGGAATCCAACACGTTGCAAAGACGAGTGCGGCTTAATCTGGCTAGTTATTTTAGTGGCGAAGCCGGGGCGGGTACTTAGCTATTTTTGTATTACATGATAAACTAGACAAGAAAAAAGAACTTAGTTGAAGGGTGATGACTATCTGCCTATGTTTACCACAGACTTGTACAGTGAAGCAAGCAAGTAGAAATATAATCGTTTACTAATAGGGATTGATTGATTGGTTACCAAACTTAGTGAGGGAAAGTTCAAGACCCATATTAAGCGTGTCCTTGTCAAGAAGGCGTATTACAAGGTTAAAGACTACGTCGAAGACACGCTGGTTTAGCAATGACTACTTCTGCACATGTGGCTTGCCTGGCAGCTCTTTAATTGCATTTTTGTTTACTGCTCCATCATTGATTTAACTTCATAATGTATATTGATACTTTCTTTTTCCTCTTACGGAGAGTGACATTGTTTTTGCAATGTTTTTTATATTATATAAAACATAGCCGACCATTTTTACTAGTAATTTATTATTGTATACATCTTTAATTTATTGACAGGTTTATTTTTATTTTTGTATACCTTTTTATGTGAATTTGAGAACACCGTAGACTCCGCGGATTCAAGGATTACAATTTTAATTGTGCTTTTAGGTACAAAGCTGACCGGTCTACATTGTCCTCTCATATCTTGTAGTATGAAAATATTGTAGAATCAATCACTTTTTTAAAAGAGTAGCCATGGAGTTTCTTGCCGGTTCTTCTCCATAGGAAACGACCAAGCGCTAGCTTCTGACGTTTTATAAGTGCCCATGTAGGCCTATGTAAAATAAACGATTTTGAATTTGAGTTTGATTCATTATAGCTAAAACTTGTTGTCAACGCAAACAAGATTATTTAGCAATGGCGTCTGTAACCGCTGCTTTTGCATTATTCCGTGCTCTATGAGTGATAACCAATCTTCCGCACTTCCCCAGGGCCGCACAAACCAATCAAAAGTAGCGACAACTCTGGAGATGGAAGGGTCGGAGAACCCCACGCTGCTGAACGTGAAGACGGACCCCACGCTGTTCTGCACCGCCTACAAGAAGAACCGCTTCTACATGTTCTCCAGGCGAAGCCCCGACGACATCAAAAGCCCTGACGCGGACAGAGACATATTTAATGAGAAGCCTTCCAAGGAGGATATTATTTCTGCTACTGAGGGACAAGGTAAGTACGGCTCTCTTTTGTCTTTATTTTCACTTCCACTTTTAGGTCGACCGTCTAATTCTGAAATTGGGTACTTTCTTGTCAGTGTTAGGTTCTATGTTCATTTAAATATTATCAACAGACGTATAGTATGCCGCAAATAAGTTGAACCCGTTGCTATGGTTACGCGCAGTCCCATTCATACTCAGATGAACCAAGAGGGTTGAATTATTGTAATTTCGTAAAACTACATATAGGTACATATATATCGGCGCATGATAGCCATCGGTGTCGACGTCACACAAAATTCACAGTAATATAGAATGATAGGAAATATTATAGTGATAATAGCAAAATACCTTACTTCAGTTCAAGGTGTTTATTCCATGGGCGGCGAAAGAGTGCCTTTCAAAACACATTACATCGGTTTTTATACACAGAAATTGACAAGCATCACAATTCGCTATGAAGGTAGAAAACTATTTAAAATAAATAGAACGGAAATCGTCACAGTAAATTCTTATTTAAATATGGCCGGATGCTCTGATATTTTAAAGAAATAAAAAGGAACTGGTCAAGTTAAATCCTCACAAGATTAACCGGGTACTGTAATATGTTTTTAAAATAAGAAAGGAAGTCGTCATTTAATTCGTTATAAATTGAACAGGATGTTGTAATATTTAAAATAAATCGAAAGGAAGTTATCAAATTAAATCCTTATATAAATTCAACAGGATATCGTAATATTTTAAATAATTCGAAGGAATGTTATCAAATTAAATCCTAGTTTAAATTCAACAGGATATTGCAATATTTTAAAAGAAATAAACAGGAAGTGACCAAATTAAATTCATATCAAAATTATCAAATATTGGTTTTGCGCCCATATATACATATGTTTTATTCCTTGTCACACAAGTTGAACCATTATGGTGGTTGATCTTGAATGCACAGTGACAGATTAATAACCGTTCTTAATCGAAGTGCCGCATAGCGGGGGGCTGCATGTAGTTTAACTTATTTGCCGCGTACTATAACAGATTTTCGGGTTTCAATCGAAGCGGGGGGCTTCGCGTAACAATAGCAGGTTTAATGTATTTGCCGCGTTCTATGCGCATCGCGTGGCGTGGGTCTAGTGTAGCTATACAAGTCTAGTTACCATATAAAGGCATCTTATTACGTGAATGTATGGAGACCGACGCGTCCAGCAGTGCGATTCTCTTAAGAAAACAGCCTTGAGCGCAGCGCTGGCCCAGCGACGAAACCCAAGTAGGTACATTCAAATCACATACAAAAGTACCTATTTGTATTTCATCGCTGCGGCCAGCGATAGCACTGCTAATCGACGTACATGGCCCACGCGGGCCCAATGTAGTAGTACCTTAACTAGATGGTGATTAAGTAGATGTGCGTGTTGGTTGTGCAGGCGTGGCGCGGCTGTACGAGCAGGCGACGCTGCACACGTCGCTGGGCGACGTGCACGTGCGCATCTTCGGCAAGGACGTGCCGCGCACCGCGGAGAACTTCTGCGTGCACGCGCGCAACGGCTACTACAACGGACACGTCTTCCACCGCGTCATCAAGGGCTTCATGGTGCAGACCGGAGACCCTACTGGTAAACACTTTTATTGTTATTTTTTTGTTTTTTCAAGACACTTACTCGAAAACCCGCTCTTATCGCACCGCTTGTGGGCACGCGCACGCAATTGACTTTTTTTCGCACTAGTGCATAAAAGTACTTGTGCTCACCCCCGCCACAATTTGATTGTAATAAAATAGTTTATCGTAGCAAGTGCGCACAACAAACGTCGTTTGACACACGTGCGCATTTGTCACTGCAGCCCTCGGCTTCATAACACAGTCGCCTACGGCTCGTGCGATTTCCGCCTCGGTAGCAATGATAAACTTTCTGTACTTATAACAAAATTTACTATTTCTAGCCATTACGTGGCATTGCATGGCATATTGCTCGCAGACGGACTCGACAGAGATGGACCCGAAAGGTTCTGGAGTGGCGATCACGTACCGACAGACGCAGCGGCCTCTACGACACTGGAGCCATTACTATTAGCTTGGCATCACTTATTGATCGATTTCATCATCATCATTTCATCCGAAAAACGTCCACTGTTGGACATAGGGCTCTCTGTGCGTGTCGCCACAACGACTGGGCCTGAAATAATGATGATCCAATGACAACTGACCTTCTTGACATAAACAACTATCGCACAACTTCATTTATTTCATATTATTCAGTATATGTTTAAAAAAACTAAAAAACCTGACTGTTTTTCTGAGTATTAATGATAAAGCCCTAAAACAAGAAAGTCGTTTTACCCGATTGCACTTAACTATATAATATTTTGAATACAAGATAAATTGTAGCAGTCGGGACCCATTCTAGAAATGAAGGCTTAGTGAATTGAGAACACATACCTATATTACATTGCAGACTAGACGGCTGACTTTTTTTCTAACCTAACCCTCCTGGCGCAGTCGGGTAATAAAGGTTTTTTAAAGTCGGTCCTATATAGCCTATTCAGCCTTATAATGTTCCCACCGCTGGGACTCAGACCTCTCTGGGAGAGGGAATGGGCCGTATTCCACCACGCGGGCCCAGTGCGGGTTGGTGGATGTCACATGTCTTCGAATTTTAGGTTCTTGGATATGCCAGTTTTCTCACGATGTTTTCCTTAATCGTTTTGAGATCAGTGGTGATGAAATAAATTACACAAAGTAATGCGCTTGGCTGGATTTGAATCCGCAGCCTACAAATCGTAAGTCGGGGCTGCTTACCGCTCGGCCACCACTGCTCTCTACAGTCGGTCATTATCTTGCAAATAATCACGAAGCTTCTAGACGCCGAATTATGTAATTATTTCTCCAAATATCTGTTGTTATCATCACGTTTTCGCGACACGTTTGTCACCCACGTGCTACTTATCATGGTGTGACCGGAGATATTTGCCGATAATGCGGGTAATATGAAGTACTTAAATTGTTATCAAGAGATAATAAATACGTCGTTTGAAAGCTAAATTTCAATATCTATCATCATGAAATTCACGATTGGTAATCTGATGATATTTTTGAGAATGTGTATATTTTTTCTTGTTTTTCTTTATTTTTCTTTTTTTTTAATAGTTAATAGGTTAGCAGTTGAACGCTATCTCACATGAAAAGGGATGATGTGGTCGACGATGGAACACTCTTACCTAGAAATAAACTATTCACTCTTGACTTCAAAGATTACGTCCCTAGGTTGTAGCTATCAGGAAATACAAAGTCCGGCAGAAATTCGTCAAAATCAGAAGCAATTTTTTAACTCCGCGAGTGCTTTCTTCTTATACCAATCCTGATATCGCGAAAAAAATCAGCAATTTCCGTACATTTTGACTAGTTTGGTGAACATAAATGTAATGTATGTATGTAGGTGTAATGTGTGTTTTCGCATAGTAAAAGTTGTTTGTTATCATGACTACAATCACGTGTTTAAGTATCGGTCATTAATTACCATTCACCGAATCGACCCTTCACGGTATTAAAACGATCAAAATTTAACGGTGCACATTACAATTCTAAGGCGAAATTCAAAGCAAGAATTTTGACTCCCCTACACGCCAGGGACGTATAATCGAGTCCGTTCTTGTACTTACTCTGTTTGTTTTGTTTTTATTTAGTTTTTTTATATTTTTATTCTCTCCATAACCTATTTTCTTTATTGTCCTCTGTTTTTTGTATTAGCAACCAAGCGGTACACACATCTGTGCTGTAAATGTTGTGTTTACCCGTAATTGGCATATATATATTAGAATAGTACCTATGATTTTTTATTATTTATGTGTATATAGGGTGACTGTTAATTAGTGAACGATACTTTAAACACGTGATTGTAGTCATGATAACAATTTTTTTTTACCTGAAATTGCGACAAAATCCTGCCATGTTCAGTACATTTATGTTCGCCTAACTGGTCAAAATGTACTGAACTTGCCAGATTTTTTTTCGTGATTCTAAAACGAGACTAATTACCAGTCACCCTATATATGTGCTGTGGGTGAACCTGAGAAACTTACGTACAAATCCACCCACATCAACCCTTACAACAAATTTACTGTATTCAGATTTATTCATATCTGTGCTATAATACCTTGCTTTATGCCGAATTCCAAGATTTTGGATCAATGGATTTTGAATCCTTGAGAGTGTCGTTTTGACTAAATTTGAAAATAAAAAAGCCTTTTGTTGGAACCTATAACTTATTTTTTTTTTTAATCTCTTGTATTGTAAAAATGGTATACAAAAGTAACTCTTAATAGTATCAAGATTATCAAATTATTTGTTTATTTTTTTAATACTTCATGCACATAAAGGTACAGAGACGGACTCAATTACTTAGGCATTTTAACCAAACATAGACCTTTGGTTAATGCAGAAAAAATAACTGAGTATTTCTCAAAATAAATGTACGTAACGAAATGGTAGTAACGAAATATTGTTACGAAATAGTCCTTAGATGTAACTAAATAGTAACCATAAGGCTGGTTACACATTGGCGAAATATTGTGAATGCTCTTCATTTATTCAATACGAAATATTTGTAAGTATGTACCCAAATACTTAAGGGGTTAGAAATAAAATAAGGGAGTAATCATTCATACTATTTTAATCAAATTATTTTTTTTTCCCAATCTTTTAAAAATGAAAACCTGACGTTATTTTAAACATAAAAAAACTTAATTAGAATCACTATCCATTAGCGCTTTATAAATTTCTTCCTTATCTTTGTAATAATTGAATTCTTTCCGAAACACATTTGGTTTGACAATCCGTTTTTTAATCTTTGGATCACATCGCTTTGGCGCGTGAAGATAATTATTAAGCGATAGAGGTTTAAGTCCTTTATAAACCACTTTCTTTTTTGTGTGTATATTTTCCAGTATTTCGTCGTTAAGAATAGTCAGTCCACATGTTTCGCCTTTGACTTTGTGAGTGCCTTCAATTGGTACATTTTCATTATTTTCATATTCAGTGTTATTTTTTGTTGCATTATTATTTTGTATTATAACATCTACATTGTCCAAATCATTGAAATTAAACTCCGGTTCATTAAATGACATTGACTCATATATTTTTCATCCGTAGTTACAGCTTCGTCACTTATTAAATCCTCGAGAATTATTGGCTTTGTATTGATATCAGTTGTTGATCCTTCTTCCTCATGACTTTTTATTTCTTTACTTGGTTTGTCTGTTTCACCTTTTTGTTTTAATACATTCATTATATCAATTGGATATTTGTCTTCTTCCATATCTTTTTGTTGCTTTGCTGTTTTCTTCCCTGTTCCTTTTCCTTTATTCTTAAAGTTTTCTTTGCCTTGTTGTGTTTCGTCTGCCTTGAGGCATTTTACTTCAGTATCATAGAAAGCATGGTTTGCAGACATAAATCTTGACGAAGATAACAATGTTACTTGTTCTGGGGGTTGCCGTTTAACATTTTCCTCCTTTGATGTGTCCTGAAAATTAAAAACATGACATCAAAGTGTATTTAAAAATATTTTTTTTTTATGATTGATTTTGAAAGGTATTTATTAGTTTTTTATTTGTGTTTGACCCTAAAATACGTCAAAAATCATAAATAAATCTCTTTTATATTTGCTCTCAAATGGACATTCACCTCTAAGTCTTGATCACTCTCTCTGTCATCTATCCTGGGTAAATCATTGTCCTCACTCCAAAAATCCGCATCTATCAGATCTGAATCACTATGATAACTTATACTGACATCACTCTCCGTCGTAGTAGAACTATTTATTCTTTTGAATCTTTTCGCTGCTGGTTTTTGTTTTTTCAAGGCTTGCGGTTTGTTACTGCATGATGCTTTTGGTTCTGATAGGGTGTTGGATAGAAGTTCATGTTCTTTAGTATAGTAGCAATCACAGCAGATGTTTTTCTGGCAATCAAAGCAGCTCAGCAATTTATATTTAATTGTCGTGTTGCCATCCGTTACAATCTGATGCAGCTTCATTGTTCCTTTTATGGGAATAATATTTTCAGGGATATTTTTGGTCATCTTCTGAATGTCGTTTTCATTAACATAAAACATTTTTACTTTACTGTTAACCATTAAATAGTCATATGCTTCTTTTGCGTTGGTTATGTCATTGCCATGTGAAATATGATTGTCAAGTTGGCGCTTTAATGCCCCACCAACCCCGTCAGCTGGCCCTTTGCCGTGAGAGGCTTCAAAAAAATTCCAAGTTGCATATTCAAATCCGTATTCTTTTATATTATGTTGGAACAAGAAAAAATTATGTTTTTGGCGGTACTGAGTTGTAGGGCTATCAGAAAATATATGAATCTTTTTAATGGTAAAGTGTTGGCACAGTTTCATTATTGGATCCAAATGGGCCCAGATTGCTCCAGGACCATGTTCATTATTTGGGGATATGGAGCATATCGATTGGGGTTTCACATTTTTTCTGTAAAGGACGCAAGTGTGCAATGTGACTTGATTTCTAGACCCTCCGAAGTGTATCGCCTGAATTTCTTCAGACTGCTTGCACGAAAAGTTTTCTGAAAAATCGCAAATCAAAGCAGCTTCGTCTTCATCAAGGTTTTCAATACACTTTTTCCACGCCAAGTACTGATGTTGAACATTGTAGTAGTGAGTTTTAAATTTTTGAACATCATTTTGAAATTCTTTTATCAATGCATTCACTGTCCCTTTCACTACCTGTTTTGAATACTTTTTCGTCTGTTTTTCTACGCATTTCTTTTTGTCAATTTTAATATAAGTGTGTGTGCCTATTTTCCATTGAAGCCACTCCACAGGGCTGTCTTCATTTATTGTCAAATCAACAGCTAGTTTCTTATTTTTGCATTCAGAACACTCAGAGTACATGCATTTAAAACATTTACTGCAAGTGACATTTTTCATAAGTTCGTCAATGTCAGATGTCTGAAGCAAACCTAGCTTCTTCAACGATATTGCCTTGAAAGATAAATTGCTATGCTTTATGCAAGCACAAGTATTCCTATCTTGAAGTCTTGGTTTCACATCGGAGAACGGTCGAAAACGATAAAAAGTTTGCAAAGACGCTTTACCAGTGGTAAAGCGGTTAGAGGGTGGTAAATTACCACCCTCTAACCTGTATTTTCTATAGAGCTTGTATATTGGTTCCATTAAATATCTCTTTTGCACTTTTTCTTTGTTTCTCGTTATGCACTCGTTTTTTCCCGCACTAGGTCTACTTACATCTTCTCTTTCAAAGAAATCTTGTATATCTTTCATGAATTTCTTTTTCATTTCGTTTATTGATTTCGTCTTTCTTATTCTTCCTTTCAGACCAAGAACATTAGAAATAGCTGTTTTTAATTTGTATTTATTTGCAATATCGTTGGTAGCAACTTTTTTTAGTACTTTCTTCTCTTTGGTATCTGCTTTATTAAACTCTGTTTTTAAAGAATCTGTAATTGTGTTAAGCAAAATTAACTTCTTTTTTACCTTTTCTTTTTCCGTCACGGACACATTTGGTAAAGTTTCTTCTAAAAAACTATTCGATTTTGTTAACGGTGTGTCATCACACTGACGAGTTTCAATGGAAATAGCATCATTATCAGGCCTAATTTGTTGGGGTAGTCGTTTTTTCAGAATTTCCACTCGCTTTTTCATCCGATTGCAGGCCTGTCTTAAATTTTTATTTCGTCGTTTTAATTGAGTATTTTCTTCAGTAAGCTTTTGTAGTCTCTCCTTTAGGATATTTGTATTATTTTTAGCATTTTTTCTTACTTCCAATGTGTTGTTTTGTTTTGTCGTAGAGTAGGCCTTTTTTTTTCTTTCAGCTCTTATAGCATTGGCTTGTCTCCACTTTGCTCGTAGCTCTTGTTTTTCTTCTTCTGTAAGAATTTCTTTTTTCTTTTTGATATTTTCTTTAACTTTTTCCAAATGTTTGACACGGATTTCCTCATATTTATTTGGTTTATCCTTTTTGAGTCGTTCTCTGTAAGCTTTTTGCCTTTCGGCATTGGTTTTTGGCGGCATTCCTTAAAAAACAAAAGAAGTAATGCAGTTGTATATAAGCAGTTGTAAGTAATAACCAATTTGATAAGTCAAACCAACAAGTATAGTGGGCATCTCTACAGAAGTGTCATTAGCAAGAGTTAAGTATTTGTAACAATCGGTATAATTCTATTCTCAAGCGAATTGAAACAAAGCCGCGAGGTTTTTTAACCGACGAAAAGGAGGAAGTTCTCAATAGAACTTCATGTAAGTAATATCAGGGGTAAAAAGTTGTTAAATCACATAAAAACGTAATTTAAATTATTTCATTATTTTTTGCTGGTGGCACTTCTATATAGCAGATAATATCCAATCCTTTAGTTATTGACGCTCTATATATTTTTTTTTCATAAATTAAGTAGTGAATATTACTATGCTTAGTCAGGTTATAACAGTATACACTCAGCTTTATGTTGTACTTTTTCGTTACGTAACGAAATTCGTAAAAAACGTTACGAAATATTAGACAAATTGAGGTCAGAAAAAATATATTTATTGATAAAAGCTGTTACAGCAAATATAAAAGCTTATTAAATATTCGTACAACACGTATTACAAAAAATGGGTAAATGAAGACTTACCGTTCTATGAAAAATCGCTGATTTTACTTCCTGTCTCGAAAAAGTAACCCCACAAAACACACACGTTCTCACTGATTTTCACGATAGATGTAATGGCGGAGACGTCAAACCAATAGCCAATCAGAGTGAAGCTAGTGTTGTCCGTGTAAAAAAATTACGGAATCGTTCAGAAATCATGGGAAAGTAGAAATAAATCGTAACTAAAGAGTAATAACTAAATAGTAAATGAGAGCGACTCATTTTGTTTTTTTGCTTTAAATTGCCAATTCACTATGACACCCCATAGAAAATCAATTTGATACAGAAACTGCGATTACTGTAGAACGATGATACAAAGAAATTTACAATAATTTAGTTACGTATCGCATTTTATGAAACAAAAACACATGAAAAAGGTAGAGTGGCAAACAGGTTTTTGTATGAAAGGTAAAAAAAGCTATTTTTAAAATATCGAAATATTTGATAATAAGTATGATTATAGCTATAATTCTTCGTTATCTTAAAGATTAATATTCATCCTACAAAATTGAGTGTGTGTTTTTTTTGTGTGATGATTTATAAATATAAAACTTTTGAACTGTTTCAAAGCACACTTTTTTTTTCAAAGATGTACATGTATTTTGAGAAATACTCAACTGCGATTATTACCATCAAATTGTTGCAAGTTTGTAATGTTTGTTATTCCATGGGGCAGGCACAGGAACTGGCGGCGAGAGCATATGGGGCGGCGAGTTCGCGGACGAGTTCAAGGCGCACCTCAAGCACGACCGCCCCTACACCGTCAGCATGGCCAACGCCGGCCCCAACACCAACGGCAGCCAGTTCTTCATCACGCTGGCGCCTACTGTAAGTCTAATAAAGCATATTTTGACTAGTAGCATAAAAGAACTTTATTTCATAAGCTTTGAGTACGAAACCCAAAAAGTGAATATTAAAAAACTTATTACAAAAAAAATACAACCAACTTCAAAAAAACACCAAAAGGTGCAAAATAACTTTAATTTCGGAAGTCGGTGTTTCTAATAATAGTTTGGTCTCTTCGTTATTTAACATCGACTTCCGAAATTAAAGTTATTTTGCACTTTTTAAGTCGGTTGTATTTTTTTTTTAAAAAGTTTTTTATTTCACACTTTTTAGTTGTAGTAGGTGCCTCAGCGAAACTTAAATAGACATGTAGCTTCCGCCATTCGGTTCCATTATCAAATCGTCATGACAATTCTAATAATACCAAACACTGATAGGATACACTGATTTATTACAAAGTTCCGGCTCTTACCTACCTTCCGTCTTCATCATCAGATCAGTTCTATGTATCCGCTCCCCTTCTTCCTTTAGTCAGCCACCGACTACATGTATAAACAAACCAATTTTACTTGTTACGACAGTTCTGCTATGGTTTTTTGAAAAATTCCGTTCTATATCTTCGTAGTTCAACATCAGATCAAAACAATATTTCTATGGGCCCAACTCGGGAGTATTTAAATCTTAGTTTTCAAAATCGGTCTATATTTAACCGAGATATAAGTTACGTTGTATATCTTCGAAGTTCGTCATCAGATCTAAAAGATATTTTTATGGGACCAATTCGGGAGTATAAACTTTCAATCAAAACAAAAATTTTCGAAATCGGTCCACAATTGACCGAGATATCGGTGAACATATATAGAAAAAAACATACAGCCGAACATAGAACCTCCTCCTTTTCAAAGTCGGTTAAAAATGAATTTAACTTGATCACATTAGGTACACGCGTCTACTCCATAATGAAGTAAGGACTTTCGTCCTTATGTCATTATTACGTCAAGATTTTTTTTAGATTTTGAAAGTGTCAAGTCCGCCACTAAATGCTGATAATGGGGATATTGAAAAAAATAAACTCTTACTGTTTGTCATGCACAGGAATTCACCCCATCTTTGTAAGCAAAAATAAAAGTTCTAATCTGAGCAAAAAATACCTTAGTAAATAACTCCAGGTATCTATATTTTCAATTTAATAATGTAGTAGATAGTAGAATAGTAGTAGTAGAAAGTGTATTTAATAGTAGACCATTATTATATTTAGTAAAAACTAAAAAAAACAGTCAAAGAATTTTATTGTTTACGAAATTTACATGCTACGCTAATTTACCTTGTCATATAAATCATCTCAGCCCTGCTTGTCACTTACTGTTTATTTTTATTCTTAAAATGTTTCTTTGCAGCCGTGGTTGGACAACAAGCACACAGTGTTCGGTCGCGTGGTCCGCGGCATGGAAGTGGTGCAGAACATCGGCAGTGTCAAGACCAACCCCAAGACAGATAAGCCCTACGAAGACGTCAGAATCATATCAGTTACCGTCAAATAAATCAATTTATTAAAGAATAATAATTATAGAATTAGTACCATATAAAGTGGGGTAACTTTACCGCTGGGGTATAACTTGTTAACTATATTATTGCCAGGAGGATCAATGGCAATGATGCACTCGTCGATTCGAGGGTTCAAAGTATCGACGCCGAGTAGCTAGCTTGCTGGTTTCCTATCGGTTGCATTTCGGGGAGTGTGCGTCAGAATTGTATAGCGAAATTCCGTCCGCGTCCGTTCCATCACCGAACCACTAGGCGTATGGTGATGCGCCGCCGGTACATGATGGACATCCCATCTATACGCACAAAACGTTTTGGGAACATATTCATTGTGCGTACAGCTAAGGAGTGGATTTCCCTGCTGGAGTCTTGAGTTTCCTGACGGTTACAACTTGGGAATATTTAAGTCAAGAGTGGATAGGTTACTTCTAGGTAAGCGCGCTCCATCGTCAACCGCATCGTTCTCTATCAGGTGAGATAGCGGTCAAGCGCGAACCTATCTATAATATAAAAATGAATCGCTGAATGTGTTACTAAGCGCAAATCTCGAGAACAGCTGAACCGATTTCGCTAATTCTTTTTTTGTTGTATTAGTTATTGTCAGGAGAAGGTTCTTCTGAAAGAATAAATTAGAGTACAGTAGGGTAATGTGGGGTAGAGTAAAAAAGTAGTCAGTTGACGGGAGCGAAGCCGCGGGCAAAAGCTAATTAACATAAAAAAAAACTAACCAATACAAAATAACAGTATATAGTTAGGCCCAGTGCACACCGCTGGAGGCGCGGCGGAGTGCAATTGAAGACAACAATTTAATATAAACCTTAACTACCTTGACATACGGTCTACAAAAGAATAAATTCGCATGCGGCGCTCGGAGCGCCTTCAAGCTACTACAAGAGCATGCGCGCGAGTGCTCCCGTCGCCGCCATGCTGCTCTGCGCTCCGCTGCACTGCTCTGCTCTCCGCTGCATTGCTCCGCGCGCGGCTCGAGATTTTTAACTAGTTTTAACTAGAATCGATCAGCACTAAATGACATGGCCGCGCTCGGAGTAGCTGCGCGCCGCCGCGCTCCTCTGCGCTCGAAGGCTCTCAAGGGCTCTTGGCGCCGCTCGAAGCCCGCGGAATCCGGCCGCGCGTTTCAAGGAAATGCGCTCCGCCGCGCCTCCAGCGGTGTGCGCTGGGCCTTACTGTGCAAGTTACAGTTTTTGTCAAAGTTATACCTTAGGGCCAAATTAACCCAACTTACGGTATTTTACATCCTCGGTTCCTGGAATCCTGGACCATTGAAAAGCTTGCGCTCGCTAGTGCCCTGTTAGGCAAATGTGAATAAGTTATTATTAAGTGAATAATAAATTGACGATATGATGTACAAATGAACTGTTGCAATAAATATAATCGATGTTGTGTAAAGTGGTATTGGTGTTTTATTTATAACTGCTGCCAGCGTCGTCGCCCGAGTGATATTATATAATTAACCTAAGGGAATATATCCAGAATAAAAAGTGTCCTATGTGCTTACGCCTTTATAATGTAACATATTTCTTACTAGAACGTTGCCCGAGACTTCATTTGCGTGGCGTTTCTGAACATTATTCTTCCTTTTTGTGACAACGGTGATCCTTTTTTTTCATTTCGGATATGCACATTAAGATCATCATTTCAAGTGCCCCAAATAAAATAAATGCCTATTACACTCGCTAATCATATTTTGAGTAACATATAACTTTGAACTGCAAAAAGCAAATAACTTAAGAAAATTTGAATTTCGCGGGTCACCTTTGAGCATCCCTCTTTATGGTGATAGTTGATGGTCAGAAAAGTCTACATCAAATCTGTCGTATCTATGTGCTAAAAGAGCAGTGTTACTGTTCTTTTTTCGTTTTCAATGCTAAAATGACAAATCTGAGCCATTTATGCATCATTTCATTTCAATAGTAAATTGAGTAACTCTTCGTATCTCTAAGCACGCCATCTGCTATCGAGTAGACACAAGTAAAAATAACATCGCCATCTAGTGTTGAGTAGACGAAAAAAATTTAATAGTGTTCCCTATAGATGGCGGTACTAGCACTCATTTTAGCATGATATTTATGTTTTAAATAATATTTTTATTTAAGTACAACTTTCAGTTTGCCTGCAGAGCATACCAAATAATCTACGATGGTATTACGTATAAACCTTCTATTTACTCAGAGTCAGTACGATTTTAATATTAATTGTTAGGCATAACTTTGCATGTCTACATTATATTGTTTGTCTATCGGATACGGGTTATGTTTTCAGAATCCGTAAGTTTCCTGTATTTTATTATTGTTAATCGCCATAATACAATACTAATGGGAATAACAATATTCTCTATTCATTTAAATTCATTGTAATTAATTAGAAACAATAATACATAGGTAGGTATATATCACATATCCGTGCTATTTAAAAAAAAATCATACATAAATAACATAGAATTAAGTTCACCTTCAACTTCAGTTATTAATTTATATGGTAGTAGAGATCAAGGTAGGTATATACGGGACCTTCAGATGTGGCACAAAGATGTGCACTTGACCCTAAATAAGTTAATGATGCGTGGGTTCCGCAGGTACATCATAGAGATTTTTACAATGGATATTCGGTAGACAACAGCAGTAGATAGGACAAGAAAAAACTCGTCGACTGCATAACCTCTTTCTTTTTTGATGATGGTTAAAAATTACAACTTTTTTTAAATAATATGTGGGATCTATCTTTTTGAATTTGGAGCTTATGACTCATTAATTATTTTACTTAAATATAATATAGGCATTCCCTTTTTGTTTAAGTAGGTACATGCAATACGCGGCATATAAGATGAACCAAAATGGCGATCGACCTTGAATGCGCAGTAACAGATATTTGGGTCTCAATTAAAGTGCGGGGGCTGCGCATAGCCATACCAAGGACCGTTTTGGTTCAACTTATTTGCCGCGTAGTAGGTCCAACTTGATGAGGAAAAAATGCAGTTGAGTACACATCTTCAACTACACGATATTACATATTTATGTGACCGTAAAAACAAAGTTATTAATTTAATGATGGTTAATATATCTACTTAGGGAGTTCTCAGTGTTCTCACAGATGTTGACCGCGGCAGTGCCTACTTAGCATAACCTACCTATATCTAGAGGATTCTGTGGCTGGTGTTGTTTTTATGAACATAAAAAATGAAGGTCAACTTTACAATAACATCAAATGTAACTCCACAATAATGAAGGAATTTTAGATGCATTTTATTTTCCTTTTGCTCAGTTGTTGGACTTATCTTTGGGGGAGCGAAACGGGAGAAGCGTGCCGTCTCGCTCTCTCCCGCACGGCCCCCCCCTCCCGCGTCGCCCGCACAATATTTCTCTTGTACCGCGCGAGCGGCTACCCCGCCTCCGTGCCTCACCCAAATTCGTGCGTTTCCATTGTTACACTTTGACTCTCGTTCAACATTTTTTTTTCTTTTTTCCCTAGGTACAGACGCCAGCACATCAACCTATCTGAATTTGTCAAAGTTCTTTAAAAGATTTTCAACCTTATCACAATAAGAGAAGGTTAATGTTCGAATGGTAAAATTTGACAGATTGGGGTAGACTGACGTGCTGGCGTCTGTACCAACGTGATCATTCTGCTGCCTGATCAAGTGATCACTTAAAAAAAAAATCGGTTGAGTACTGCGGCGCGGCGCCAAACCAAACCTTTGAAGTTTTCGTTTCGAGTGCAAGCAAAAATTAACTTAGCGGTCGTCAGGCGGAAGTGTCTTTGATAGTACCTACTTAGACATAAAGAAAAATAACTTGAAAATGGGGAATTTCCAGAAAGTAATTCTGAACTATACTATGATTTTTTATTAGACGAAGTAAAGTGACTATAACAATGGTTGTTTGACAGTTGGGCATTGTCCACTGCTGTCACTTTACTTCGTCTAATGAAAAATCATAGTATAAGCTTATCTCTAAGAAATATTTTCATTGTGCATAATTATGTGGGTAGCTCGCTGTCCGACCGAGCCTAGGTCGTCGACGGCGCGTACTGTTCCCGCGCGCCTCAAGGAGCTGTCAGTAAACCGTAGAGGCCCAATCTGCTAGCTAGAGGCAGGCAGGGTCGAAGCCTATTGGGGCCAACAGTCGACTTCTGAAAGGATGGCTCGGCCCCGGTATGATAGGTAAAAAAGGAACGGGGTAGGTTTTTAATTAGTAAGAGTCTGATACTATCTCCTGCTCCGTCCAAGGGCGGGATTTGTCATTGGATGATTTTACCTACCATAAAAAAATCAATCATGATGATCGGGTGCATCAATTTAAAATACTTATGAAGTGTGTAGATGTGTCAGATATATTTTTTTATTTTTAATATTATCAATACTAATAAAGGAAATAGAGAACAAAAAAAATTATACGAATTTTTTAAATGTCAGGTGACCATAATTTTTGCGTATAAGTCGGGACTAGTCCTGATTTAATTTAATTTTGTTAAATCTATGAAATATGAGATTTTTTTGTCTTATTTATTCTATTTACCTTATAACAATATACCTTCACATTATTACGTTTATCATTAAAGCGTAGATAAAACCTGCTAACAATCGGCGAAAAAAGAACAGTGAGTATCTTTAAAATCTACTTTTAAACGTTTCAATATTATTCAACCGTAGTTTCTTTAGTATTTATAATATATTTACTTTAATATTAGGAATGGAAATATTAATTTGGAAGCCCATTTAATGTCACGATATGATTATTACAATGGGCATGCGCCTGCTGATTCTCGGTAATCGTACGAAGTCGTAAACAGCCCGACGCGGCCTCGCGCTACGCTACAATGCCAATCACCAATCACACGCGAGCGTTACTTGGTATCGCGCGATATCCAACCAATGAGCGCTCGACTATATCACGCTACTTCTAAAAATAGCTTATCTGAGTCACTCAATAAAAGCAGTGGTTGTTTCTTAACAATGTTTAGAAACAAGTGGAACGTTGAGGGAGTCGGACGTGCGTTGCCGCATGAAAAAGTTTTGATATTCGCGCAGTGAGTTCAGTGATACCGAGTCGTTCGGTGCAAACACATGGTTCGACGCTACCAACACGGCATGGAGACCACTTTCTATGACGAGCAGTATCCCCTTAGTGGACCTGTGGAGAACCTGAAGAGGCCCCTCACCTTGGACGTGGGGCGGGGCATTAAGCGGGCACGGATCGGCGGCGCGCCGGTCCTGTCTTCGCCAGACCTGCAGATGCTGAAACTCGGCTCCCCGGAGCTTGAGAAGCTGATCATACAGAACGGTATGATAACAACGGCGACCCCTACACCCGGGGCGCCAGTGTTATTCCCGGCCAGTATCGCGCCGACGGAGGAACAAGAAATGTACGCGCGGCCGTTTGTCGAGGCACTGGATAAGTTACACCACTCCTCAGAGCCGACGCCGCAGATCGGACGCGTCGTCGACAGGCGAGTGTACGCCGACCTGGACCGGCCGCTTGACCGTTACCCCACACCCGTGGTCAAGGACGAGCCGCAAACTGTACCCAGTGCTGCGAGCTCGCCTCCTCTGTCTCCCATAGACATGGACACGCAAGAAAGAATCAAATTAGAACGCAAAAGGCAAAGAAATCGAGTAGCTGCATCCAAGTGCAGACGGCGCAAGCTGGAGCGTATCTCCAAGCTGGAAGATAAGGTGAAGATCCTGAAGGGTGAGAATGTGGAGCTGGCGCAGATGGTGGTGAAGCTGAAGGAGCACGTGCACCGGCTCAAGGAGCAGGTGCTGGAGCACGCCAACGGCGGCTGCCACATCGACTCGCACTTCTGATCGTGCCGTCGTCGCCGCTCCACCACATTCCATGCTAGTCGCGCCCGGTAGGACGCAACATACAAAGCGATTTGTGATCTTAATTTTACTGTGTAATATATAGTTAATGAACACTAGTGTATAAGGTGTTGACGCTACGTTAAGTATGCTGTGGATGTATCGTTAAGTTTGAGAGATTAGGTTGCCAGTGATGTGTGCAGGCAGAACCTCCGCTCGGTGAGCTGATTCCAGGACGTTGTTGTTTGTGAAACGGTTATGTTATGGATGGTCACTTGGCGAGGAATGTACTTAGTGCGTGTCACAACTGCAAAGGCTTTAGCTTCCATTGTAAGTTGCAGAAGTAATGTTTTCCTTAAATCAGTATTGCATTGTCTCATTTAGAATAGTGTAGAAACTAGAAAGGATAATCGTGCGACGTCATTCGTTTGCAGACTGACTGATCGAGGTTGAGGCGGCGTTGCCAGTTTTACGGCGAATTTCCCGTTTCAGCGATGTTGCCGCACTTGCCCTCGCTGAATCGGGGATTTCCATTGTTCATTGTGTCCCGACCATTGTGTGTATTTTTTCTGTCCAGTAGAATCTTATTATAATAATTAGTTACATTTCGGACGTTATTTATTGCGATTTAGACGGAGACTCGCGTCGCCGTGTGTTGTGACAGGTACGAAACGCAGCCGGTGTGAAAGAGATAGTGTAGCGTAGAGTGGCAACGGCGCATCAGGCCGAGTCACGAGCGGATGTTCTGCTAATTAAAATTCCGCCTGCGCCGCCCTCGCGGAATGGCGGCCATGTGTTCAACACTCGGACGTTCCGAATCACGTTTTGTTGCACAAGGTTAACTTTTTAAACGCGACAATAGCGTTTTAACGCCGCCGTGGACTGGAACGTCTTTGTTCGCTTCGCTTGATTGTTTCGAGACAAATTAAGTGCTTGTGTGGGAGACTGATCGAATGCAAGTAAGGAGTGCCTTGTAGAGTTGTGCGATTGAGCGAGAGCGTGGATCGCGCAAATAATTTCTTCGTTTTTGAAAGATGATTCTCGGAACTGACCCGGTGCTCTGTAGAGGACGCGACTTTAGTAATGCGAAGCCGTCCGATTTAAAATATTAGTTGTGGACGTATACAAGTGATTCGTAGTGAGCAGATGTTTGACATGTGAAATTGTGAACGATGCGAGTGAATGCGTGATGGAAGTATTTATTAGTGAGAATGTTTATCTTATAGGATGAAGTAGCAATCTCGAGTGCCTACGCTTTGTAAACTAAAGCCTATACCTATGTTTTTAATTGTTTTTGTTACCATTAATGTGCTACAGTAAATTGTTCTGTACCATTGTCTTCTATAGGTTATTGTAAGTAATTATAATACCAATTAACAAGTTGAATTGTTATATAGACTATTTACAGCCTGCGGGTGGCGTGCTACTGAGAGCTCCAAGAAAGTCGCTCTGTGAACTGTAAAGAGCGCACCTGAGGCCTGTTTGTATTATTTTTATACAAAAGAATTCGTCAGAATGTTAACAGTAATTTGTAAGTTTATAAAAGATATGAAAACAGTTATACTAAAATAATATATTTCTATGAATTTAACAAAGAATATTGTTTTATACGAAGTATCATATTGTATGATAAAATTGAAAGAGAAAATAAATTATGAAGATTATTATACCATTTACTCCTTGATTTCATTTCTATTCCCCTAACCAGTAATCCATTCTGTAATAAACGAACTGTCCAGAAATTTAAACACCCAGACGATATTTGAGGCAGTTCTTTGTAGTTTCAATCAGACAAAGTTCAAAGCAGTGCAACTTCAAAGAAAACACAAAACACTGCAGTATACATTAACAAAAATGCAAAACAAAAACAATGATATAGCACATTCAAATTATGTAAATAAATAATGACAAAGAAACAAACAACAAATGCTATTACATAAGAGTAACGACATAATGTAATGAGCAATTGAAGCAGGAAAAGACATAACATTGTAAGTATAGTAGTTTGACATTGAGGAATGAGATCAATAACTGTTACATGATGGAGTAGCGAGATTTAGTTACTCCATAGCAAATCAACTGTCATATGAACTGCTATCTGTTTATCTAATTTGAACGTATTTCCCTGAGAAACTGCACCTGTCCGGTACCGAGAAAAGGTGTCAAGATCATACGCTCAGTTAATCGGACAAATTGCTCTTCCCTACTGATTTGTAATTCTGGGAAGAAGATTTAAAAAATGTTGTTTCGAAGATCATACCTCGCACAAAATACTCATTCTAAGAAATTTTTAAATGTGCATTGGAAAAAAAGTAGCTATAAATTACTGTCTAAACATATTGTCAACAGAATACATTTTGTGAAGATCAACAGTAATTTTCCTAAATGTAAACAACCGATAAACTTGACAGAAATGCAATTTTATGTCAAAATACACACTTCGATAACTACGTATATGCTTGTTGCTAACCTATACCAGTGAATGAACGAATTAAGACTTTATTTATTAGTCAATGAGTCGATATTCGTGTTATGAAACAAACGAAGGACAAACGAATCGATGCCAACGATATCTTGCCGACCGAGCGGCCGGATGTCCGATTTTTGTGGCAAAAATACCAGATGACTTGGAAAAAACACGTTTGGACAAATAAAAACTATTACATCGTTTAATAAACACGTTACTGCGTACCTACCATCTTGTTGGGTTTATCTTTGGGTGGTACTAAAACTCGGAAAAAAAACACATTTATGGTTCCCTATACGTTTGAAATTAATTCAGGAAGGGGGGAACAGATTGCTCGATGACAGAAGTTGTCATTAAAACTGATTACTTTTACAGACATACATGCAATGCATTCTTGAAGTTCAATTTGTAATGACCTTATCCAGAATGAGCCCAATTCCCGATTGAGGTGTGGTTAGGTCTAGTTCCGGGGGCGGTAAATCACGGTCACTTATAATATGGGTCAGTATGCTGTTAACACGAACATTAGCCGCTGAAGCCTACGCATTGTTCTCGTTTAAACATCGCAATATTTACTAACACCGTCGTGTTTATACTGACTGTTGTTAAAACACTTATATATTTATGATTCGATGTTTTTCATACGACGAGTATGTTGACTGATTGCACTGCGTTCGCCTATTCATTTCGTTCGCCGAAAATAACATGCGAGCGTGTTGAAACATCAATATTTTATGCTGAGTTTATATCAACAATAATTATAAAAATGCAATTGTAAAAGTATTTATTGCGCATTTTCTGTACTGTACTTTCTTTTGCGTGTATATCAGGAAAGTTCTCTGGCTGATTTATTTAATATTTAATTACTTGCCGATATAGTACAAATTCTGATAATGAAATAGACAATCATTTAAGCATATAATGATCATATAAAGAGTAACATTAACATAGAATTGGCAGACCTCGTAGTCGCAAGTTGAACAAATTATGACGTTTTATTAAAATTTATATCTCTTGGAAGACATTTATGATTATAGTAAAATGAAATTACATTCAGACTCTGGGTGGCTATCTATTTAATATGAATGTGTAATTCTTGTAGCCTGTCTTTTTGACTTTCACTTTTGCCAAATTTTCATGTCATCGACAAGAATACAATTCACCTCGGTAGGAACATTTTGCATGATTATCGAAACAACATTTTAATGTCTATGAACTAAATAAATGTCGATTTTCTCTGCAAAGCTTTTTAATATTGGAAAGGTTCCAAAGAAAACACCGTGTGCGGTCGTTTGCCCTCGGCAACGTTTGACTCACGTAGAAGAAAAGAAAATTGTCAAAAACGATTGTTTGTTCGTTACAAGGATACACTGTTACAACGAGGACAATGTCAACGTAGATGCGTTGTTAACTGATTTCTAACGGTACCGAGCTATTATGTGCAATGTGCTTCTTTGAAACCAGGTATTGAGCTAAAATATCTAAACGCCCAAATCCCCAAATCATTTTAAATAATTTATTGGTACGCGAGCTATGTGCTTCTCAGAAATCATTTTAATGTGACTACAAAAAGCTAAATAGCTGCCAATTTTTGCGACCTTTTATTTATCAAGAAGCCAATTGTATTTCTAGTGGCATTTAAAGGAAATTCGGCATTTGGCTGGTGGCGGAGGCAATTTCTGCGAAAGGCCCCGTTGGCTTTTAATTTTAACCTGCGGGTCACCTTCAACTCGGTGACATGTTTTGCGCGCAGGTGCGCCCTCTGCTGGGCAATACTCGATATACTTCGGAAATCGGTTGGCGGGGCTCCAAGCTTCGCACGTGCCGAGATGCGTGTAGCTACCATGCGTGATTACTCTGTAGACTAATCCTATCCGTTGTTTATTAGGGAAAGCCTGTTAAACATCAAATTTTAAACGTTAAAAAAACTGTATATAACTTATAACCCGGTATTGGAAGCATGCCAGATAAACCGTTCGAATTAGCTTATCTTTCATGTACTGGAAAACATATGGAGCTGTTATCAAGTAGTATCTAGTTCGCACGGATACAGCAGCGGGTCTCTCTGGCATCCCTTTCTGAATCACAGCCGTGACGGTCGTAATCTGACCTTGTCCTACTGACATCCTGTTGAGCAACAAATTGATAAAATTATACTCTAGAATTTACTTGAATTGTACAAGACAACATAATTATGTATTAAGTCTGTAATCAGTACCTACCTATCAACAATGATTGAAATGCAATCTGGCACGACTTAGTTTAAAAATAGTACCCATATAGTACCTATGTTTTAAGGGTAAAATACTGTCACATCTGTCACTGTCAGCACAAATGACGTAAGAAGGAATGTCCTGTAAAATTAGAAATGATGGTGTCTGTATCCTCGGCCCGCAGACTATAAATCAGATAGATTCATTGCACTATTGTGTAGCGTCTCCAAGCTGTCTAATAATAAATAGATTATGCAATTTAATAGATTTACTGCCTACACCTTTTATTTTTGTCACAGAAAAATATACATTCAGTTTCTTAAGAGAAAATTGTCTCTGACGCAAGATTTCATCTGGCATAATCGTTTCGTATATAATCATATTTTATTAGACACATTATCATGTCTAATTTAACCCCTTTGTGGGGTTTTTTAAATTTCTTGGGCTCGCTTTTGGTCTATAAGCAACCTTTTTGCTCATGTTTCTGCCCCACCGCTTTACGATTTGCGTTTTATGGCAAGTTTATTAATCGAAAAATTAAGTAAACTTGATTCGTCGGGGCGAAACTCCGCTGCCGCGACAAGTCGCGGCATGGCGGACAGAGCTCCGGCGGGATCTCATGGTGAAATGGCGAGAGCGATTGTCGCAACCTCGTGCTGGGCACGCCACGATCGAGGCGGTAAGGCCCCTCTTTGAGGCGTGGCTGGAAAGGCCCCACGGCGTCGTCACCTTCCGTTTGGCGCAGGTGCTGACCGAACACGGCAAGTTCGGTCCGTACCTGTACAAGATTCGTGCGGAGACGACGCCCGGGTGTCGCCACTGTGCGGACCGCCCGGTGGACACGGTGGAGCACACAGTCGAGGTGTGCCCCGCTTGGGAAGAGCAGCGCCGTGTCCTCGTGGGGGCGATCGGCGGCGATCTCTCGCGCCGGGGCTTGGTTCAAGCCATGCTCCGGAGCGAGGAGGAGTGGCAGGCGGTCGCCTCCTTCTGCGAAGCAGTAATGCTAGCAAAGGAGGAGGCCGACCGCCTTAGGCAAAGGCGGACACGCCGCCGCCGCCGCCGGGTTTCCGATCCCAATTTCCGGCCACCGTAGGCGCGGGCTCGCGGACGGTGGGCAATGGGTAGCTCGCTGTCCGTCCGTCCGGTAACAGACCGGTCCGAGCTCAGGTCGTCTACGGCGCGCACCGTTCCCGCGCGCCTCAAGGAGTTGTCAGCAAACTGTAGGGGTCCAGCAGGGCCGAAGCCTACTGGGGCCAAAGGTCATGCGAGAGTGTCACCACGGGCCCCGGGACAAAGGCGAGGAATGGAAAGGTAGGTTTTTAGTCAGTAAAAGTCTGACACT
Source organism: Leucania comma (assembly GCA_958295575.1). Lineage (NCBI taxonomy): Eukaryota > Metazoa > Arthropoda > Insecta > Lepidoptera > Noctuidae > Leucania > Leucania comma. The sequence goes on from OY282480.1 coordinate 2,817,167, forward strand.
GTTTCCCGCCCCACCCAAGGGCGGGATTCGTCATTGGATGATTTTACCTACCACAAAAAAAAAAAAAAAAAAAAAAAAAAAAAGTAAACTTGATTGTTTTTTAAACCCGCTTATTTAATTGCATAAAATATAGGTACATAATTGGTTTCTCCATTGAAACCGACTTTCGAAATTAAAATTATTGTGCAAAGCAAGTTTTAGAAGTCTGATCTATCTTTTTTTTAAATTTTCATATTTCTTTTTAAAATTTTAATTTAAACCCAATACTAATTTGCTATTGATTTATATTCTGCTGTTACATGGTGATAATAACGCCAGACCGGCAATATGGCAAAATAGCAGAAGTGACTTGCAGATTATAGAGTTACCTAATGATCACCTTTTGTTCCTATGCTAAGCTGATCAATAGCTAACACCAGGGTAAGCGAGAAGCCTCACAATAGGCGATGATTGACATTCCATAGATTCTATATCAGATTAAAGCTGTTGTTCATAATTACGGCCAGGCCTTTATTTGTTATTTTTAAGCACAAAGGGGTTTTTTTTTTTTTTTTTTTTTTTTTTTTTTTTTTTATGGTAGGTAAAATCATCCAATGACAAATCCCGCCCTTGGGCGGAGCGGGAAGTAGTGTCAGACTCTTACTGACTAAAAACCTACCCCGTTCCTTCGTTGCCTATAGTGCCGGGGCTGAGCCTTCCTCTCAGAAAACGGCCCTTGGCCCCAGCAGGCTTCGGCCCTGCCTGCCTGCAGTTAGCAGGCTGGGCCTCTTCGGTGTGCTGACAGCTCCTTGAGGCGCGCGGGAACAGAACGCGCCGTCGACGACTTGGGCTCGGTCCGGTCGGTTACCGGACGATCGGACAGCGTGCTACCCATTGCACGCCGTCCGCAAGCCCGCGCCTACGGTGGCCGGAAATCGGGATCGGAATCCCGGCGGCGGCTGGGGCGAGCGCCCCGTTGCCTCTGCCTGATGCGGTCGGCCTCCTCCTTTGCTAGCATTACTGCTTCGCAGAAGGAGGCGACCGCCTGCCATCCCTCCTCACTACGGACCATGGCCTGAACCAAGGCCCGGCGAGAGAGATCGCTGCCGCCGATCGCCCCCACGAGGACACGGCGATGCTCCGCCCAGGCGGGGCACACCTCTACAGTGTGCTCCACCGTGTCCTCCGGATGTTCCGCACAGTGGCGACACCCGGGCGAATCCTCCGCACGAATCCGGAACAGGTACTTAGCGAACTTTCCGTGTTCGGTAAGCACCTGCGTCGTGCGGAAGTTGAGAACGCCGTGAGGTCTTTCCAGCCACGCCTCAAGGATGGGCCTTATCGCCCCAATTGTGGCGCGCCCCAAGCACAAAGGGGTCGAGATCTTTAGGTTAAGGCGGCCAACTTTGGTGGTGCAGTGTGAGAAGAGCAGTGCTCTCTGATCAACCGACAAATAACTGAACGATACGAGAATAGTGTTATACGGTTCATGAGACATACAGTCGGGCAGTGGAGTCTTGGTAATAGGGACCCGTTTTACCCTTTGGGCACGGAACCCTAAAAAATAAGTACCCAACTATTCAAAACTAACTATCCTTCTTATTAATGTTTAGTTGCATTAACCAACATTTCGCTGCCATTAAGCATTAAGCCCTGTTCTAACTGCACCTCATTAATTAATTAAAAGCGACCGCTGTCGTTAATTAGGTCATTGAAACATAGTCAATTTGAACAGTTTAACGCTATTACTGTATTTAGTAATCCATTGTAAGTAATTGTGTGGCAAGACATTAGCAGCTGGTAAATTGAGTAAAGGCACCCAAAGGGCAATGAACAGGGCTATGCTGGAAGTTTCCTTGCGTATGTTAGGAGCAGGAGAGTAGTTACTGCCATATCTGCCGTATCAATGATAAGGGGCCCCCGCGCTGTAGGGGCCCCGATGTGGGCAAAAATTTGCAACTTGTTATCCACAACTGTTTCGTAGGGTAAACCAAGCATTTAAAAAAAATAAAAACACAATTTTTTTTTCTTGGTACGGTGCCCCTTTGGATATAGCTACGGCACTGTATAAGTATCCTTGCGTGATCGAAACAGGAATGAAGATATTTGAGATATTTGTAGGAGAACCAAGGTTACCGATATAACCTGAAGAATCACCAAATCACATTAAGCAAGACACATTACTGGCAGAACTGATGGTTGATAGGTTTAAGGTTTTGGAGTGTATCCCGGAAGACGCAGTGTTGGAAGGCCCCCTACGAGGCAGACCATAGATATACGAAATGAGTTGATGTTTCTACGAGGCAGTCCAATAACCTAATGACGGTCGCGGGAATTCGATGGATGTGATTTGTGATACGCACATGACGGGACGTTGTTTTATCTCATTGAAAAAAAAGAGGACATAATTTCATGACAGTTGTTCACTAAAACAAACTGTATAATAAAGCGAGAACTACATTAGACCGACGCACAAGTGGGCCACGCCAACGCATCTAACCAACCCGCACTGGGCCCGTGTGGTGGATTACGGCCCATTCTCTCTCTTAGAGAGTAGGCCTGTGTCCTAGCAGTGGGAACATTAAAAGGCTGATGATGATGTAGCTCTATAAATTTATTTGCCACATAAAAGTCTATTCCCGCATTCCCCATACATCAGTGCCGTTTCAGGGACGGGGCAGAAATGTGTCCGTGGCGAGGCGGGGAATCCGTATCCTGTCAGAAGTTTACCTACTGTTCACACACATCAGTGATGTGACAGTGCCTGACACGGCACTGATGTGTCGGGATAGACCTTAAAATGTACACTGTGGCCCAAGTGTGCCCAATGTAGTTCTACCTTTAAGGTCACAAACACAACAAAAGCAAGTATTTCGATACAAAAGCCGTTGTTGTGTACAGTCGCGGCCACTTTCTATGGATTTCACAAGTTGTGCAAGCGCGGAAGCTCCCCGTTATAGTCCTGGCACACTTTCCACTCCGCCACTGTACCGGCACCCACTGTTTCATTGTAGCACGTTTATTTATACCAAACTTCCTTTAAGGAGTTTATAATTTAATGGCTGCTACTTATTTGTTGACTAGCTGGGGCCCGCAGTTTCACTCGCCAAAAGGAAACTTGAATGAAACAGGTTTTAAACCTGTTTTTTGAGAGGTGTGAAAATCGTCTAATGTCTTATTTTGCTCTAGGGTTTTGTAAATATAGACTCTTATAAAGGTCTGTAAGTTAAGTGTGAATAAGTTCAACCGTGCTCCATCCTCGGCCACATCATGGCTTACCATCCGGTGAGATAGTGGTCAAACGCAAGCCTATCTACACTAATGTTATAAAGAGATCAAGTTTTGTTTTGTGTATAGGAGGTGAAAGTACTGGTCCGATTACTAATTGGTTTTTATCGATATAAAGCTGCTTTATTCCTGATTCCTGAGTGACATACGCTAGCTATATATGAACACCGGCGAATCCGCAGGCAAACGTTATATCATCATCACCTTCCTGCCTTTATCCCGTTTTATTTGGTCGGCGCAACACGTTTTTTTCTTCCATTCTGTCCTGTCACTCGTCACGCTATCACTAACTCCCTTTTCTTTCATATCACTCCTCACAAAATCCATCTATCTCTTCTTTGACCTCCTCTCCCTCAAACGTTATATAGTACATAATAATAATTAAAAAAAGGGTTGTGGGAGAGGACGTGTCAGACTTGCTGAATAAAACCTACCTGTGTTTTTCAGTGGTTGTTTGCGTTCAAGGACTACGGTATTCTTTTCAGAAATTCCGCGGCTCCAGCTGCTTAACACTGCACTGTGTCTCTTTCCTATCCCTATTTTAAAGAATAACTTTGACTGGCCGGTTGGTCTAGTAGTTAGTGGCCCTGACTGCTATCCCGGTGGCCGTGGGTACGTTTCCCGCCGAATGATGAGCACGATCATTTTTTTGTCCTAAGCTGTGTCTGTATGTAATTTATTTATAATATGTATGTTGTGTTGTACCACGTAGCTGTCTGGCATTTTTGCTGAACTGGACCTATTTGGCGCAACCGTGAGACACACAATGTTAGTTTTATCCTTTTTTTATCTTAAGTATCTACATGTTGTTTCTGCATTGTGTGTGTCCATATTGTGTCAAATAAAATATTTTTCTTTCTTTCTTTATTTAGAAATATTTATGTATGTTTATCAGTTGTCTAGTCTAGGCGTTGTGCAAAAGTTATGGAATATATTCTTATTATTACTTCGAAGCCTTGGAACTTAGCGCTAAAGTAACTTTTATTCAGTATTTAAAAATATGTATCCAACGATGTAACATAGATACATAGCTACTGGAAGGTGGGCCCAGCACTTGCATCCTCCTTTTTAAATAAACCTATTAGAACACAGAATTCATCATGGTCTTTTTGTCCGTGGTCACCGCACGGTCTCTATGGACAAGGCCTACTCATACTTCAACACCGTAATAGTTTGAAGTATGTGACTTATTAGTCTTATCGCAATCATAATAATATTGCTCAATATTACTGCAGGTGTTAGAGTAGGTACCTACTAGATGGGTACTAGAGCAGCGCACAGCGCAGTACCTGGTTTGTACAGCCAGAGAAATCAATTGTTTATCACCTTTTTTTAGGTGGGAAATCATTCTGTCCTATTCTAGGGTGGAGCGAAAGGGCTTGTCAGACTTTTACTGACTAGAATTCACTGCTATATTCCTTTTTTACCTTGCGTTCCAGGGCCCAGGGTTTTCCTTTCAGAATCGAACCTATGGCCACAGTAGGGTTTGCCCTGCTGGGCCCATAAGGTTTTGCTGACATCTCTTTGAGGCTCGCGTGGAATATTACGCGATTCGGGCTCGGTCCGTGAATTGTTTATCACCTAAGGTTCGATGTTGAATTGACGTTATAAAACGATATACGAGAAGAATCTGTCAAAAACTAAATTAAATCCGAAGTTCGGCAGATTTCCAGGCTAAAATGCGTCAAATAAAAAAAAAATCGAATTCTTCATTCGAAAAGCGAGGGGGGGGGATAAGTCATTTTGTCTATGTGACGATTGCCTAGATTTTTTCTTTTTTAAGAAGTTTATAATATCCCTATGGAATTGTTGAAAATGTGATAAGGTATTAATTTCACTGACTTTACTTTATGGGCCAATGGAAACACCGCAGGAAAAGCTTTGTTCAATTTCTGCAAAGTGTGTTTGTTGTACCATTGGTTTAAGAGCGGGAATGCAATTAATTCTTGTTATAAATACTGGCACTGAAAAACTTTATTTTGGTTTCGTTTAAAATGTTCATTTACCTGTAATAAAACCTTTTTCCATCGGTTTATCCACATTGGCTGTAGTATATATGTATACTTAGGTACTTACTGTAGGTATAACTTTAACTATTTAGTGCAAATCAACTAAAATATGTATGTAGGTTTTTTTATTAAATAAGTACCAAAGGGAAAACGTCTTTTGGGATTACCAACAAGATTTTTTTTTCAATAATTTTCCTGAAAGTGTAAGAGGATGTGAATAAGGGTTATATAGTTTCCTGTAACAGTATGTCAGCACGAGTAATTTGTTGTTTAACGTTCCATTCAGTTTTCAGCCTGTAAGTATCCATCCGATTTACAATCGACATGCTTATGACAGTCCCAAGTAGGTAGGTACTTACAACAAGCAATTATGCTTCCTAAAATACATTAATTATAAGATAAAGTTTTACATAAATAAGTAGGTAAATATATTTACCAACCTTGTAATTATGTAACCCAAAAAAAAAAACATTTAAGATACAACAATTAACGTCTTCCAAAATTAAATTAAGACATGGAGTCTGAACCGTCTTTTACCGACAAATTAGCCGCCAGACGTTCAGGTTCTTAGCTATGAAACTAACAAACCGTAACGAAACAAAGCGGACAGCTAATTGCGCTTCCTACTACATAAGTACGTTATTGTTATGTACGTAGGCATGGACCTAGAAAACGTAGGTATTTCTGTTATAATAAAACTTGTACAAAGAGGTTTTTGTACTTTGATCTGATCAACAAATCTTTGTTGAATAGAATAATTACCTTATTATTAATTCTGTTTTTCCTGAACAATAGCGTAGAAAAACAGACTACTGTAAATTGGGACCGAAAGAAACTGAGCCTTATTGTAACGTTAATTATAATAAAGTTTGATAACTTTATTTTTTTACACATCAAAAAATATAGTAAGTATTTACAAAAATTCATGACCAAATACAGGCTCATGAAATATTCATAAACGATCATAATCCAAAAACAAAAAAAAAGAAACAAAGTCGTTTCAAATATCGAATGTTTTAACAGTTTAATAAAATGATGGAGGCCCTTTGTTTGCTCGGTGCCACGGACAAAGAGTCAAATCAAACGTGCTCGCTCGCACGTATGTGTGCAAAAGTGCACGTGTTCGAGCGTAGACACGCCCATAAACAAACGACATTGAATTATTATGATGAAATCGTACTACTTACAAAGAAACTAATTGTCACATGGAAGATTTTTCAATACATGAATGCATCGAGGAAAAACGTGTGTAAATGTAGGTAAATATTTTTATTGTTGAATGAATTGAAAAGATTTCTAGGGAATTTATAACAAGTTGTATTAAATACAGCAAGTAGGTACCTACCTACGTAAATAATTTTAATAAAGCTGGTCCATTTGTCTGTGGATCAAAGATGCTTGAATGAATAATTCAATAGGCTGCCTCTTTTATAGTTAGATGTCTAACAAGTATTATAAACAATTAATGTATTGCGTCGTAAAGGTTAATAGCACCGACTGACTTTATTTTTAACTTTTGTGCTGTAGCCTTCGGTAAAGAATACACACTGTCCATATTATAATGTAGTGCATTCTTGATTGAAGGCAGTAGCTAAAAATAGAAAGATTATCGCTTATCTTTAATTTAGTGTTTCACTTATTCTTCTTCTACATCAGTTTGGTTCTCGCCAGAATTTCTCCACTTGACAATAAATTATTTTTTATTAAATACTAGTTTTACCCACATATTTGCTCATGTGGCTTATAACGTAAGAACCTTGAGTGCTTTCCGATGGTTTTTTTTTTAATTTATGGTTGTGGTTGACTGCGATCCCACCTGATGGTAAGCAGTGATGCAATCGTTGTTGATAGTGCGCACTGCGCTTCACGATGTCCTTGAAGACACCTAAATTATAATCGGACGTGAAGAGCGGAGCAGGCAAATTCTTCCAATCCTGTAAAGAGATATGTATGCAGATAACACTCGACAATATGTTAGTGTAGGTTTAAATCTATCTATATTTAATACATAAATATTATAAAGCTGAAGAGTTTGTTTGTTTGAACGCACTACTTTCAGGAATCTAAAAAAGGCTTCAGGGTTCGTATTGGAAAATTCTTTTAGAGTTAGACAGCTCATTTATCGAAGGTATATAGGATATTATATCATCTCGCTGTAACGACTAGGAACGGAGCAGTAACCGGAGACGAGGGAAATAGCAAGTATTGATATAAAAAACAAGACAATGGCCGAGTGTGGGTTGATTTGATTGTTATGTGTTGTGTTGTAAAATTTGTAGGAGGTGAGGCTGTAGAAGTAGGTACCTATCTGACTTAGAAACTTTTTATTAAGTATATGTTGTTGTCGAGGACGGCTTAGGACGCAGTGGTGAGACTACCCAGGCGTCTACCACAAGGACTGGTTCGAGGTGGCTTCGGAGAAGAATACCTGGAAGAATTTCAAGAGGCCTTTGCCTAGCTGTGAGAAAATAAAAGCAATGCAAAAAAATTACATTATTTAGTCAATAAGAAACTGATCTACAAGCCGAAAGTATATACCTAGTACTACGCAGCCCTGGAAGTAAGTGAGTAGCTAGGTAGCTACTTACTTCCAGGGCTACCTATATATAATATAATATTCCACAACTATCACACAACGCCGTCTACTCCCAAGCTAAGCAGAGCTTGTGTTTAGGGTTGCCAACCCTACTATAATACCTATATAGTATTGTAATATATTCTGAGTCTGTGTACTATATACTGTTGAAGAAATATATAGTACGCAAAAATACTATATTTTCAACATTTGACTGATGCGGTAGCGAGTACCCGAATGTATCTATCTTACTTTTTAATTTCAAAAAAATTTTTAATCATTAGTCTGCTGTTTCTGTTCTTTGATTTTAGTGATTATTTTAAATTAAATATTATTCTTTTATGAAGTTAAAGTCCTAAATAAATTAAGTAGTTATAGAAAATAGTAGCAATAACGAAAGTGTCTCGCTACCACTGATAAAAAAAGAAAAATACTTTAAAAAATTAAAACTTTTAACAAAAATATAATAGAGCTTTTGATATAAATTATTTTAAAAATTGTTGTTTTATTTTAGATAAAAAATGCAAGATGTGCAGACAAATAAAGTTTTTATTAAAATAAATAAGTGGATAACAATTACTATAAAAATACGTAAAATACTATATTTTTTTGAAGTATACTATATTTTTTATAGCATAGTTTGAAAAATACTATATTTCGTTGAAGAACTGTTGGCAACCCTACTTGTGTTATGGGTACTAGACAACTGATAAACTTAAATACATACATATTATAGATAAATTACACTCAGACACAGAACAACTAGGTAGCTAGGTAGGTAGGTAGGTATATGAAACTAGGTAGGTACCTAGTAACATATAGGTAGTATATTTATTAACAAACCAAGAACTTGCTGTTGAACATGGCCTCTCTATTGTATTTAGTACTTATCAATCAATTCAATCTTGAATTCTTGATATTAATCTTTTCGCTTCTCAGTTTTCGTAACAGTTAACATGTTCTTCTTAACTAGGTCTACTAATTATTTAGGTACCTACTAACTTTTGCCAGAGGGTTTTCAAAAGGATTAAAAAAGCCGGTTAAGTGCGAGTCGGACTTGCGCACGAAGGATTCCGCACCGTCTGTAGCAAAAAAACGGTAAAAATCACGTTTTTTGAATGGGAGCCGCTCTAAAATATTTATTTTATTCTGCTTTTAGTTTGTTATCTGTTGTTATAGCGGCAACAGAAATGCATTATTTGTGAAAATTTCAACTGTCTCGCTGTTACGGTTCATGAGACAGACAGACGAACAACAAAGTGATCCTATAAGGGTTCTATTCTTTTCCTTTTGAGGCACGGATCCTAAAAACTTAACATAAAATATACTAATGTTTTATATTGTATCTTGCCAAGAAGGCTGACTCGACCAATTAGCTGAGACTAGACATGAGTAAGAGGGAGTCACTTTTGAGGGAATTAAACCTAAATAGACTTAACTTCAGATGATGCCAAAAAGTTATGTCATTTAATAACAGTTCTTCGTCTGTGACTTCCATCTTTATTGAAAAGTTATTATATACAAATAATATCCAACTATATTGTAGTTTATGTAACTATAAGCCATGAGATTCTGTAATGTTAAAAGATACGATGGGGTTGGCAATCCCAAAATCAATAAAGAAAGAAAAAAAGTGATTGCATTTTGTACCATAAACTAAATACTTTTTAAACTTGATACTAACTATAATCAAACCGTGCTTAGACAAAAAAAAAAAAAAAAGGACTGTCAGTGTCTTTGTCTAGGCGGTAGGTAAGCAGTAAGCAGGTTACAATGCTGGCAAGAAGGTAGCATTATGTATATTAATGTGTATATGGACAATGTAAATTCTCTGGCAGAGGTTCAACCCGCATTCCTATCTGCAGGAGTCTCCTCAAGGTTCTGAAGCGGAATAGGTAGGTTAGATTAGGTTAGAAACCTACAATTTATATTAGACTAGAAAAAATTATACACTATCTAAAAAAAGAAAGAAAATACGTTTATTCGTATTTCACACATTCATACTATAAAATAGAAAATATAGAAATAAACCTCTCTTCCCCTTTATTCAAGTATCTATCTGATGCCAACTGCAGAAAAACAATGAAAATTATGTCTCTTCAAAAATTAAATTTATTTGGCGTGAGTTGGTACTTTTTATTCGATCTTTTTTGGTTTACTGTGTAAGGAATTGACTCAAACCCTCTGAAGTGATTTCCTTGCACAATTTTGAAAGATAAAGATGAATCCATTACCAAACGGGGGGTGGGACCATAGAAATACTTTCCTAAATCTATGGGTGGGACATATTTCATGCTATCAAAATTGAAACATGATGAGTAAATAATCAATGCCTTATTTCAACCAGTTGGAACTGCAGGATTCTCAAAAGATTTACGATGATCCTGAAATGCAAAGGGCAACTAAAGGAATATTGGTGGGATATTCTGAAAATCCCTCTTGCTTGCTTCACTCAGAGTGGAAGTAGTTATTTGATGATAAAAACGGACGATCCATTGAATTACAGTAAAGAACATATTGTCACAATATTGACTATGTCACTCCATCAATCAAATTTGTAGTAAATTATTTTAAATTGTTGTTGCTTGTATATTTTATAAAGAGTTCTTGCTTCGGCCGACATAGGCTTAGCTAAGAGACACTGTGCAAATGCCGATTCTAAACATAGGTATTTAGGGTGTTAAACAAATTTCTCCTGAGGCGTTTGCCTCGCTCACACTCCACCAGGATGCGATGTAGGTGCTGCTTGATTGAATGATTGTAAAACAAAAAGTCAGCTTTTCAACGCGAGATTTTGGAAAAGTTGTCAAATTCCTTTACAAATTCATTACAAGACAAGCACATTCATGCGTTATGCGACATCGACAATATTTCTGGAAATTATTCGCAGCATAACAGATTACACTGAATGCGGCGAGCTATGGGTAGCTCGCTATCTGACCGTCCGGTAACCATCCGGACCTAGCCCAGGTCGTCAACGGCGCGCACTGTTCCCGCGCGCCTCAAAGAGTTGTCAGCAAACCGTAGAGACCCAGCCTGCTAACTGCAGGCAGGCAGGGTCGAAGCCTACTGGGGCCAATGGTTTGTTTCTGAAAGGAAAGCCCGGCCCTGGTATCTAAGGCCACGAAGGAACGGGGTGGGTTTTTAGTCAGTAAGAGTCTGACACTATCTCCCGCTCCGCCCAAGGGTGGGAGATGTCATTGGATGATTTAAACCAACACCAAAAAAAAAAAAAATAGTTATTGCTATAAAGCTGATTATAATTTAGGCTCTTAATAAACTAGTGCACCTCACCATCAACTATTGCATCACTGCTTACCATCAGGTGGGATCACAGTCAAGCACTCGAATCGTCTATCTATTCTGACGTAACTACAAATTTAGTTTTCAGATTACATTTTTCTATACTTGTGCTATGAGACTTTGCTTCATTTCAAATTTCAGGATTCTAGGTCAACGCGAAGTACTTACCCTATGAATTTTGATTCCCATAAGAGTGTCGAAATATGCTTTTTTTGCGATATAAACGGCCGTATTTTTTTTCTTCTTTAACTTAGCAAGTTTGATATTTTCACAGCTTCAAGGGACGGCAGACCTGAGTAAATGATTTTAATTTCAATTCGATACCTACCTCAAGTCTCGATATAAAGGGTCTTGACAGACATACAGACATATAGACAGACGGACAACAAAGCAATCCTTTAAGGGTCCTATTTTTTTCTTTTCGCTGTACAGAACTCTAAAAAAAGTAAAACTTATAATCTCGGCGCAATTTTATTGTTACCTAAGTGTTCGATTACGGAGACGCGGCGCGTTGCGCGGCACGTCGGGCGGTCCGTCGTATATTGCCATATGTTGGTTTTTGCGCGAGCGATGACGCGGCCCGCTGCTGCAATGGACGACGAAACGCCCAACGCGCCACGTCTCTGTAAACACGGCCTAAGGGTCAAATTGTTTACTATTACAAGCAAAGTGTCCTTCGCGACAGCTTCCTATTATTTCGGGCCTCGAGGAACGAGCCGACGTTAATTATGTTCTATTTGTGTTGTAAACAACTCAAGTTGATGCTACTTGTCTAATTATACGCTTGTTCATACAATAGCCACGTGATTATTACGACCTCGGAAGTATCTTGTAAACAAACTATGTTGTATTATAAGCAAAATAATGTAATGTTTACATTTCATCGTCAATTCAGATTAAAGACGTCCATTGTTGGGCGTTTTTTCCAATGACTTCTACCGCTCTAAGGCGGAGTGGGAAGGCGTATCAGACTTTTATTGACTAAAATTCTCTCCTGTGTTCCTTCTTTGCCTTGCGTTCCAGGACCCCGGGTTTCCCTTTCGGCAGCTAACCCGTGACCCCAGAAGCTTCGGCCCTGCTGGGCCCCTACAGTTTTGCTGACATCTCTATGAGGCGCGCGTGGAACACTACGCCCTGTCGACGATTCGGGCTCGGTCCGGACGGTTACCGGACAGCCGGACGGCGAGCTACCCGTGGCTTGTCGTCCGAAGACCGCAAGCCCAGGGCTAGGGTGGCTGGAAATCGAGTTCGGGGACTCGGGGTTCCGACGGCTGGGGCGTAAGAAAGTCCGTTCCCTCACGCGTGCGGCTGCCGTGCTTCTTGCACATAAAACGCTCCCACCCGTTTCATGGATCCATCTTTTGAAAGTCTATTGGTTGACCTCATTCGAGACATCTGTCCGCATTGACAGCGTTAGAAGCCGTGCCCAACTTAGACCTATCAAGATCAGGATCTAATTTTTCTCTCTCTATTTTCCCAATTAAATTAACATCCAAAGAAGCCAATACTGATTAAGAAGAAGCAACGGCACATTCATGTGGAGACAGAACTGGCTACTGCATGTTCAAGGAGCATAGTGAAATTATGAAATCAATTTTAACATCGAAATTGGACGAATAATCCGACTGTAAACAACGACTAAAAAGTCTGATAGTGAATGATTATGATATTTATTTTACAAATAGGTTTTTGAAAACACTTTTACAGGTCAATTTTTCGTCAATTTTAACTAGGTGAGGCCGGTGCTTCCTAGCTGACTACCCTGAGAAGAAACTCCGAAACAAACTCAGGGGTCAAAGTCTCTTTTATAGTCTATACAGTAAACATGTAATGATCAAATCATATAAGAACTTACGAACCATGCGGATTGGAGACTGAGATGGTCTTTTGAGGAAAGAACCACACAGATTTGAGTGGACCTGTCCAGTCAGTGCAAGCATTTGTCAGTATTCGTGAAGCTCAACTCAGGACTACTAAGGAGCTCAACGTGCATTTAGCGTCATCAAATCTGAGATTGAAACAAATCATAAGCCACCAAGGCTTTTAAAAATCAGGCTGGTCAAAAGATTTGTTTTTTGCAGACACTTTTTTGTAATTAGAGATCTCCAGGATAACATCAAGTTATTACTAGTTCGCTGCTTTAAACAAAGTTTGCCCACAATCTCATGATAGACGACTGTGCAAATATTTTGCACATTTTTCAATGTCGTTGCCTGTATTTACTTTGGTGATACTCGAGATACTTATGTCAAAATATTGATTTGTTTGATAAGATTACCAGTGATCCTAAGTTGTGTAATATAAATATGCACATTATCATTAGGTATGTGAAGTTTTTGCGAGCAATCCAAGTAGAAGTACCTACTGTATTAACGAGTTTGTTTCGGTGTTTCTTTTTAGGGTAGTCAGCTACAATAAGTCTTATATGAAACACCGGCCTTATATAGTTCAAATAGAAAAAAAAAAAAGTAAAATTGACGTATACCTAAAAGTGTTTATAGAGTACTGTACCCAAAAGGTAAAATAGACGTATAAAAGTGTTTTTAGGGTACTGTATTCAAAGGGGAAAATTGACGTATAAAAGTGTTTTAGGGTACTGTATCCAAAGGGGAAAATTGACGTATAAAAGTGTTTTAGGGTACTGTATCCAAAGGGGAAAATTGACGTATAAAAGTGTTTTAGGGTACTGTAAGTGTATCCAAAGGGTAAAACGGGACCCTATTATTAAGACTCCGCTCTCCGTCTGTCACCAGGATGTATTTCGTGAACCGTGATAGCTAGACAGTTGAAATTTTCACAGATGATGTATTTCTGTGATCGCTATAACAACAAATACTGACAGCAGAATAAAATAAATATTTAAGTGGGGCTCCCATAAATTAATGTGTTTTTTTTTTTTGCCGATTTTTGCTACGGGCGCTACGGAACCCTTCGTGCGCGAATCCGACTAGCACTTGCCCGGTTTTTTGAAAACCTATTTGCAAAATAATTATACATTTATCACTAATTTGGTTCAAATCCTTTCCACTGTTGAGGCGTGATCAGTTTAATTAACTTTCATTCAAATTCACGAATGTCCAAAATTATAATATAAATACACTTTCACATTTATATTTATGTTTGTTGCTCCTTCACACTCACAAAAATTGACCAATTGGTAGACCATGTACTGAAATAGAACATAGGATAAGGAATATTTTCATGCGGGCAAAGCCGATAGCAGAACTTAGTTAAAAATGTATATTGTACACGGCATATAAGTTGAACTAAAATTGCAGTCGATCTTCAATGCGCAGTAACAGAATCTCGGGTCTAAATTGAAGCGCGGCACAGTGGGAGGAGGATGCGCGTAACCATAGCAACGACAGTCATTTTATTTCAATTTATTTGCCGTGTACAATAAAGGTAGAACTACATTGCGCACACGTGGACCACGTACGCCAATCCGGGCGCGTCGGTCTACATACATTTTATATGGCAACTAGACTTGTAAAGCTACATTAGATCCTCGCCACGCGACGTCGTTCTACGTTCAAATCAGACGTGGCCCACGAGTGCGTCGGTCTAAAGGTAGAACTAAATTGCGCACACGTAGACCACGTACGCCAATCTGGGCGCATCGGTCTAAATACATTTTATATGGCAACTAGACTTGTAAAACTACATTAGATCCACGCCACGCGATGTCGTTCTACGTTCAAATCAGGCGTGGCCCACGAGTGCGTCGGTCTAAAGGTAGAACTACATTGCGCACACGTGGACCACGTACGCCAATCTGGGTGCGTCGGTGACCATACATTTTATATAGCAATTGGACTAATACTAACACTAGACTTGTAGAACTACATCAGGCCACGCGACGTCGTTCTACGTACAAATCAACGTGGCCCACGAGTGCGTCTAATGTAGTTCTCACTTAACAGCCATTTCATTGGAAAAAGATATCGGAAGCATGAACTATATAACCTAGTTATGGCAGCTCAATTTGCAACAAGTGAGTGAGACTACGTGACTTGAGCAACGGAGCGGGATTTCCAAGTGCGTCGACTGATTCCGCTGCATATTGCCTGACTAGAGCTTATTTATGGCAATTACTATTTTTTTGTTAGTTTATTGTATTTTTTCATTATTTGTGGTTTCATTGCTTTTTAATTATTATTTTTTTTCTTCATTGTGCTCACATAATAGAAGCGACAATAAATTTGTAACCAAGATTATGTAACTCATAATATGATTTAAAAGAGTGTCCATGGAGTTTCTTGCACGTTCTTCTCCATAGAGATCTACGCTTTGGAACGTGCAATTTAGCTTCACTTTTTTTGGACTGACCGACATTTTGACAATTCAAAAGTGCCTGTAATTGGTCTATTTGAAATAAACTATTCTGATTCTGATTCTGATTCTGATTCTGATTAGACGGCTGAAATTTCATCACACGTTATTCCATGAAGCAAAGTCTTATAACACAAATAAGTATAGGAAAAAATCTGAAAAGTGTAAATTAGTAGTAAAGTCACAAAAAAAGAATGCGTTTCGGAAAAACCTTCGCAACTCGATTCGAGATCGAGAATTGAACTGTTTTCATATGAATGGCATTGTTTGTGATTTTTAACCAACTTCAAAAAGGAGGAGGCTATTGTATTTTATCTTGATATTATCATCTCATCTTCAAGCTTTGTGCTAAAATGTTAGAACTAACTCGCTAATTCATTGTTTATTTAAACTTTATGTACAGAGTTAGTAAACAGTAGACCGTGTGTCGAATCAAAATGGCCACCCCTGATCTAGAGTTTTTATCATAATATTATAAGGCAAGACTAAATAAGAATTTAAAGTTAAACATAGGTCATGTTCTGAATCGTTGGTCAAAGAGCGCGAGGAGATATTTGATATTTTCCCTCCCTAAAAAAGGCAAGCGTTAAAAAAAAAGTAAATTCGGGTATTTGTGTTAATTAAATACCGGAAAATTTTGACTTAAAGTCGCTCAAAGTGTGATACTCGTAGAAAGGCTATATATGTATATATGCTCGGACTTTCCTTGCGTGATTGCATCAGGAAAGAAAATAACCGCAGGAGAACCAAGGTTGCCGAAGTATCCCGAAGACTCGCCAAAATAAGGTGGCAGTTGGCAGGGCACATTGCGCGCAAAAGAGATGGTCAATGGAGCCGAAAGGTTCTGGAGTGACGATCGCGTATCGGAAGACACATTGGAAGGCGGTGGACAGTCACGAGAATCCGATGGATGCGAGATGCACAGGACGTTGGTTGTGGCGACACTTGGGGACGCCTAAATCCAACAGTGGAAGTCAAACGATAGTGACAGGAAAATTTAACAAGGAAAACAAAATGATTTTGTGAAGTTGATAACAACTGACTCATGACACCAGCTGAATGCAATGTTATTGATAACCTACTTACTGCAGTGCATAGTGGAATGATTTAAATAAAATCTACTGCTTACATAAACCAATATAATGTTTGTAACCTACATATCCTCGCTAAACGGTATTTGTTATCTAAGTGGAACAACCTGTTAATACCTAGTACTTACATATGTCTCACATTTTTAAATAGTTTTTTGTTTGTTTTAGCTTCACACGATTTGTGCATTTACGTACGTACAGCGAGTATCCACCGTTTACGGTCCGGTCTAAGCGTTTCACCTCGTCGTTTATACCGCGAAAACAATTTGTCTGCTGCGGTCTTCCCGTCCGATTATAATTTAGGTGTCTTCAAGGCTAGAGTGAATATAGTGAGGCTCTTAAACTAGTGCGCCTCACCATCAACGCTTGCATCACTAAGGATTGCAGTCACTTGCACTAGTTTATGCCAATTAAAAAAAAAGACTAGACTTTATCTGAAAGCATATATACTTACATGTATTTTTGGCCATGAATTAGGGTTAAAAACCAAGAACAAACCGGTCCTTTTACCGGTCCTTTTTTGTTCTGTTTTTCCTAATGGAAGCTTCTAAGTTCTTCATTTTCACATTAAGACATAAATACAACATCTTCAAGGATTAAACAAAGGCAAAGTAATTAAGCAAAAACAATGCCCAAACATGGTAAACGACTTTACATAATTTGTATCGTTTTTCGACAAAAGAAAGATGGCGCCGAGTCAACGACTTCGCGCCAAAAATACGAGTCGAAACGAATGGTTCTCATCGCTCCGTGTCAGTCTGGCTCTGATGGGGGAACGTGATACGAACAGACAGACAACTAATTATGTGCCTACATCCAATCTCATATTTCATTTTATTCCCCCAAATGTGATTGTCATGTAGGTACCCACCTACATGTTTATTTTGGATTGTAATCGGGCGGATGCATTTCAGTTGTGAGTACAGGAAGTAGGTGAAATATTTGTTATCTGTTTCCTGTATTTCGTTAGTGACAAATCCCGTATTTCATGTAATTTTCACATTCGCATCTTAGTTGCAATGTTGCAAACTGTCAAAAACACTACTAATTTACCTATATTTTTGACATTGATTGTCGGCGAGATCTATTACGATTTTAATGTGAATGACTTTTAATTGTCTTCCTAGAAATTCTAACGCGTGTCTCAGTTCGAATTAGTTCTAGAATAAAATCATTTTGTAACGTACACTTTTACAATGACAATAAGCTGTTTAGGTTCGTTTACAACGATTGTTAATATAAAGGTATGAATCTAGGAGTTTTTATTGTATAAGGAGCCAGGTCCCATCCTATTAAAGGATGGCTCCATCAATCGGTTCAATAGGTACCCCTATTGAATCGATTGATGGAGCCGTCTCCGTACCGACTATTTTTTCTATACACAAACCATAGATGTACCTGCTAGTTTTCTATTACTAAGGTATCTTTAGTTCTTTCTGACAATAGACTATAGATCTATTGTGTCATATGGAATATGTTTCTCAATAAACACTTCTAGAGGTCCTAATTTTTTTCTAGAATTTTTTGAATAGGCACTCTCTTGTTTAATAAAATTAATTTTGGCGTCAGTATTGTTTAAGTCTAGCTATTATATTAATTGTCATAATAACTCAATTGGCCTTGCTAGTTTTGTTTATGTGCCTTAGGTCAATTCAATTAATTTGATAGTACATGATCATATCACAATATTTTGAATAATTAACTTTACAACTGTTGAGTACATATTAGTTTATTTTATTACTATAATTTGTTGTTGAGTATTTATAATAATGTTTTCCCTATATTTTTTGTTTATGTGGTGTAAGTACAATAAAGAATATATAATAGATACATAATGTTACCTACCTAACAATACTACAATATTCTTTAAACTAGTAATTTCCATAAAACAGAGCCCAGAGACACACACTCAGAGACATAGATAGATAGATATATTATTTATTGTACACCAAAGATAAAATTACATTAGGAACTAAAATTAATAGGGTGTCACAATGGGCGACACCCCACACACACACCCACCCACCCACACCCACACACACACCCACCCACACACACATACACACACACATACACACACACACATACACACACACACACACATACACACACACACACACACACACACACACACACACACACACACACACACATGGGGACCTAGAGAGAGGGGAGGACGGGTGGGTTGGGAGCGGGGTACTGAGTAGATTCTCCATAAAAACTTTTTTAATACCTACAAAGTTCCTTGCCAGAACTGGAAAACTTAAGCCAGCCAAGGTGAAAAAAAACATTCCCTCTTTTTATATGAAAATATTCAAGAGAGTTTGGGTATCAAATCTCTATAACCCTCCCCCCCGTCCACCACCTCAAAGGTCAACTGGTACAAAAGGCCTAAGGCATTATGTCCGCCTTTGTGCACTGTTTCATTAGTGTATAAAGTTTTAAATAAATAAAAAGAATCTGAGAAATAGATCCGAATCATCCGACATATTTTCGCGATTGCAAACTTATTTACCACACCAATTAAAAAGGAATCGCCAAAAATCTCCGATTAAAAAACTGATCCGCCTACTGAAATCCTTACACGCGTACCGCAGACAATAAAATAACAGTATCGTGTATTATATTATAATCCACAGACTATAGAGTGCGACACGGAGTGTGTTGACCCTGCGTTCATTCCACCCGCATGTGTGCCGAACTGCCCAAACTCAATCTAACAGCCGCTCACTTTGACAATAAACTGCTCATTGGAGCCGTGTGTGTCGCTCTTTGTTATGTACTTAACAACAAATTAGACGTTTTTAAACGACTTCAAAAAAGGAGGAGGCTCTCAATTCGTTTATTTTTTACATTTATTTCCTCAGAACTCTGTCATTTATGAACTTGAACTGATTTGGGTTTTTCCTATCCTACATCATAGTTCTACGAAATATTGTAGATTGATCTGGTTATTATCAAAATCCAGTCTTAATCATGGGATCCATAAGGAATTACGGGAACTTCTCAAATATTGGTATTTACATCAAGAATATGTAAACGTACATGTGCATTTGCATTAAGCAAGTGTCGTTTGATAAAGTGGAATTGATGAAGAAGACCAAAAATACAGATATCTCGATTAATAAGATATGATGTATAATTAATTTATAAGATGTGTAGTTAAACTAACGAAATATATTTAGGTAAATAATTCTGTTGATGATGGTTTCATCGAACTGATGCAAAACAATGTATCCTACGCTCGTTTGGGCTTCGCAAGATGCAGTCTGGTTATAACGGTAGCATCGAAATGATCTGTTCATAACGCCAAGATACCATTAAATCCATTTATGGGTTTTAATGATTGTATTCTGTAGGTACAAAAGTAAAGCCTTGCATCTCATGTTAATCTCAACAATCCGAAACACAGCTTACTATTTAACGCAAGCGATCACTAATCCAACTATCAACCCGGCGACAATCCTAGCCATGCTCAATAAACCTGCTCAATTTGATCCACCTTTTGCCAGAATGTTAGCATTTTTAACGTTTATTGGTTTCTGTTTATCTCCTATCGATCCTATCAAATAATTACACTAATATTATAAAATATTATAATGATGACAGTTTGTGAGTGTGTACCTATTTATGTATATTTGTCAGCTTGCTCTCCGAAGTCTTGATCATCGACGCCGAGTTTGCTGGCCTGTCGGTTTTCTATCGTTTACATTTCGGGGAGTGTGCGTTGGAATTGTACAATTTAATTGCACCAAGTCTTTTCCATCATTGGACCACTGGTCCATGATGGACATCTCACCCATACGTACAAAGCGTTTTGGGAACACATATATTATGATCATCCTCGAAGTAATTCAGCCAATGTTTTTACGGCGGTTCCCCGCCGAGGTTGTGGTCTTGGAAAACCAGGTTTAAGCGTAATATAGTGTCGTTCATAGCACAGCACAGTTTACTCTTAAGCGGGACGTCTTTAATTAGGTCAATTCGATTCTTTCCAAGTTCCCTCATTTCTTTTTGTATTCCCTTTTATTCAGTGGGCTTTTCCTTCACCCGATATCCAAGAATATAATCGTTTATTTCTATGGTACATGAACATCTGAATATTAAACAGTCTCACAATTACTACCTTTGCCGGTGTGTTTTAGTAGAAATATTTAATTGGCAAATTCAAATACAGTTCATGCAATATTAAAATAAACAATGTAACTATTGGGACCACGTTTATTTTTATGAATGACATATTATTATTACATTAATTTTAAGAATGAGATGTCGACGCTTATTATTGTCACAATGCGATAAAAAGACAATGAGCTATATTACAATAATGTCAAAAGGTATCCATAAAATGTCAATATTTTTGGTTTAGAAATTCATTAACTGAATAGAAACAGTTATCCAAAACCCAGGCGAAAACTTGTCTTTTTTAAATTTATTTAGTTATTACAGCTTGGAGGACATACAGCTTACAAAAATATTAAAAAGAAAAACAATAATAGACGACATTTAGCCAATTACAAGTCTTCACGTGAAGTGGCAGAATTAAAATTGAGAAGTGAGCATAAACAGACTTTAACACAATTAACTTATTAAAAGGTAGGTAATAATTTGATGTATGACGGCAGATGTTGAAACTCACCCTAAGCACTCGTAAATTTTTATCACAGCTATTTCCATTTGGGCTCGCCACAATCGTTCCGGTAAGTCTCTTTGAGAAATGGCTGGAGTGGCGCTATGGCGTCCTCACCTTCCGCCTGATGCAGGTCCTCACCAGGCATGGCCGTTTGGGAGGTTCCTGTTTCGGATTTATAAGGAAGAAATGCCCGGGTGTCACCGATGGACCGCCGGGAAGTCACGGTGCATACGGTGGATTTTTTACATAAGGCCGTGTCAGACTGTTACTGAATAAAACCCACTCCTATTATCCTTCTTTGTTCTGCGTCCCAGGACCCAGTCCTCTTTCGGACAACCCATGGCCCCAGTAGGCTTCGGCCTTACTGGGCCCCTATGGTTTTGCTGACAACTCTTTAAGACGTGCGTGGAACACACGGATATCGAACACTATGCGCCGTCGTGCATGCAGTGGTGTGCCTGTGGTGTGTATTGTGGAGGCAATTGGCGACGGCGAGCTCTCGTGTTCGGCGTTGGTTTAGGACATGGGGCATAGCGAGAGGGAATGGGAAGCGGTCACCTTCTTCTATTTACTAGTTGAGTGGTTAGAAGCTGTTCCCATTCCTATTAAAAGACTTCTGGCATATTTGTGCCTCTCAAATAATTAACAAGGCTATAGTCAATTAGTTCAGTTCAAATTAAGCTTAGCCCGAGTAATTTGTCAGTGAGTTACGTTCGTGGACGAGGTACAGGGGAGTCGGTGCCAAACTGTTGGCGCCTTGCTATTGCCAAATACTTCTGAATTCTTGGAATAAATTTTAAATTACAGAGCAGTTGACATTTTATACATAGTGGTCGAAACTATTTTGGTTCTGTTTAACTTTTTTTTTGTAATTCTTTGTTGTGAGTTCCTTGGATTACTTTGGATTCCTGTAGAATATTATAGGACTTGGGAGAGAATCGTTAATTAACGGTGTTGTTACCATACTAATCGATCAATCTATCAAGAAAGAGGAGAGCTACGCAAGATATATATTAGCACACTTTGAATGTTGACCGAGGATGTTGCGCTACCGATCCGAAGTTCTATGATGGACGCAAAAATGCATTAGCATTTTCATCAACGTCCAGGAGTCTATCAAGCTTCTAACAAACATTCGAAAACTAGAGTCCTGGAAGTTGATTTGGTTCGCTCGTTAAAAGCTATATAGACTTACTCTGCACTTACAGTCTATGCAGGACTAAAACAGATTTTGCATCCTGACATGAGAGTCTATTGTTTATGCTATAGGTAAGTAGTAGGTATAGTGTTAAAGCCTGTTTCTACATAAGATCGCGTTACCGATTACTCGTCTAAGTTGTCCGAACACAAGATAATACCGATACCGAATACCACAAAACTCCACTTCAGCATAAAAGCATTATTTCTTTTAATTACCAGATAACCTGAGAATTGACGTCACAATCATAATATCCGTTAATCTATGAAGAGGACTTCTTATCTGCTGACAAAATGGCGATAAGTTGCAGGAAAATGGACTCACGTTGTTTGTAGATACTTTGCTAATGTCTAAACTTACGTGATAAGATATGAGCAGGTAAACAGCCACGGTAAACAGTCGCATGTTTGTAGATTTGGAAAAGATTACAGGTTTTTGCGCGTTACTACAATCCGTTGTAGTACGCGGCAAATAAGTGAACCATCCGCCACGGCTACGCACAGCCCCCTCCTCTGACCCGAAAATCGGTTATAATCCTCTTCACACAAGTTGAACCATCATGGCGGTCGACCTTGAATGGGCAGTAACTGATTGTCAGGTCTCAATCGAAGTGGGGAGCCGCGCGAAACCACAGCAAATGGTTCAAAATATTTGCCGCGTACTACACTTACAGGTCGATTCAAATTAAATGACGTGTGTGAAGTTTGCATTTCGCTGCGCAGTACCCCCAGTCAAACCCGCTGTCACATGACAATTCATGTGACAGTGGGGGAGGGGAAGTAAATACTACTCCGCGTCGACTCGTTTAGTTTCCCTTTGTGTTCCAGGATACAGGGTCACATAATGTAGTCACAGTAACTGTTTCAATCAGTACCGCAGTCCTGGGAGGCTTCAGCCCTACTCGGCCCTGTCCATTTTGCTGACATCTCTTCGAGGAGCGCGTGGAATACAACTCGCTGTTCACTCAGGCTTGGCCCTTACCGGACGACTGGACGGCGATCTAAGCATTGCTCGCCGGCCAACCCACTTCGCCATTTCTTTTAATTGTTACTTGGTATACATCTTGACGTGCCAATGTCTTATGTCTGAGCATGGTTTCTGCATTTAGTCCTATGCGGACCATTGTACGGGCCATGGACTTATGGGCTTATTCCAACCAGCCTACCTCTCTCAAAAAACTGATTATGCCTCTCAGGTTTTTCAGGGCATCAATAAGGGATTTCGGGGATCCTAAGGTTTGTGTGCGTGTCAGTGACACCTGTGCAGTCCAGGAGCACATGCGCGATTGTCACCTCTCCCTCCAAGCATGCTCGGCACCGGGATAGTCATCCTTGATGCCTATTGTGTGAAGGTGCTTATTCAGTCTGCAGTGTCCAGTGATGGTACTCACCACCGGGCGCAGGCTGCCTCTGTGCATGATATGTTTGGTGAAAGCTTTGTTAAGATGTGGCATGGCCTCTTTGGCCTGCCTGCATCCTGCTGTCGAGGACCACCAGCGCTCTGCTTGTATATGTGTGTGTGATTGACATGCCAAAATCTTGTTGCTAATGCCTTGTCTCAAATTAAAAATTGCTTAGTCATCACTCATCGTAGATAATTGTTTTTCATTTATCTTTCAGTTTTGATTGCTTGTCTATCTTTAAATGTGGTAGGTAACAATCAAAACAAGAACAATTGCCATTATTAATCAATAAGGAAGGAAGGTTAGTCATTACCACAAAATATTGTGAAGGGAATACCCAATGTCGATCGCTAAGTGCCCGTAATAGACACTTGTTAGTGTGGAGTATCCCTTATAGATAAAATGTTAATAGTTAGGTAGATCTTCCCTTTTTTATTATTGATAGGTTCGCGCTTGACCACTATAGTGTGTTGGGGTTTTTTTTTTTTTTTTATGGTAGGTAAAATCATCCAATGACAGATCCCGCCCTTGGGCGGAGCGGGAAATAGTGTCAGACTCGTACTGACTAAAAACCTACCCCGTTCCTTCGTTGCCTATAGTGCCGGGGCTGAGCCTTCCTCTCAGAAAACGGCCCTTGACCCCAGCAGGCTTCGACCCTGCCTGCCTGCAGTTAGCAGGCTGGGCCTCTACGGTTTGCTGACAGCTCCTTGAGGCGCGCGGGAACAGAACGCGCCGTCGACGACTTGGGCTCGGTCCGGCCGGTTACCGGACGATCGGACAGCGTGCTACCCATTGCACGCCGTCCGCAAGCCCGCGCCTACGGTGGCCGGAAATCGGGATCGGAATCCCGGCGGCGGCTGGGGCGAGCGCCCCGTTGCCTCTGCCTGATGCGGTCGGCCTCCTCCTTTGCTAGCATTACTGCTTCGCAGAAGGAGGCGACCGCCTGCCATCCCTCCTCACTACGGACCATGGCCTGAACCAAGGCCCGGCGAGAGAGATCGCTGCCGCCGATCACCCCCACGAGGACACGGCGATGCTCCGCCCAGGCGGGACACACCTCTACAGTGTGCTCCACCGTGTCCTCCGGGTGTTCCGCACAGTGGCGACACCCGGGCGAATCCTCCGCACGAATCCGGAACAGGTACTTAGCGAACTTTCCGTGTTCGGTAAGTACCTGCGTCGTGCGGAAGCTGAGAGCACCGTGAGGTCTTTCCAGCCACGCCTCAAAGATGGGCCTTATTGCCCCAATTGTGGCGCGCCCCGAACGAGGTTGCGATAGTCGCTGACGCCATTTTGCCATGAGATCCCGCCGGAGCTCTGTCCGCCATGCCTCGACTTGTCTTGATAACTTGTCTTGATCTTGACTTGGATAAGAGATGGCGCTGGCTGTCGCGTTAAGATCGGCTCCGCATTAATTTACCTATTAAAAATATTACCAAACGTTTTTAGAAACATTAAAGTGATAATTATTATTCCTAAGGAACCAAAGTACCAGTGAAAGTGTTATGCAGTGTTAAATCTCTCAAATAATAATACAAACTTTAGAAAAAACATTCACGTTAACCAGTGACAAAGCGAATTTACCTCTAACAAATAAATACAACATTACATAAACAGTATTCGAAAGATAAACCATAAGATCGCCTAAATTAGTGTGTGGTGTTAAACAATAGAAAACAAAATAATAATAACCTAAGTGTTTTGAAGTGAGTGCAAAAATGCGACGAAAAATTGTTTACTAATGAGTCAGCCTAACGACTTTGTTAAATTCAAAACTTTCACGCTTTCAGGCAAAGAAGCATAAGGTAAAATTGACGCA
The DNA here is from genome assembly GCA_958295575.1 of Leucania comma. Taxonomy (NCBI): domain Eukaryota; kingdom Metazoa; phylum Arthropoda; class Insecta; order Lepidoptera; family Noctuidae; genus Leucania; species Leucania comma. The sequence continues at coordinate 2,842,796 of OY282480.1, forward strand.
AAGTTAATTAGTGACTGCAGTCACTACACAACGAGGCCGCCTTCGGGGCAAGTGGACACGAGTTCGATTCTCATCTACACGAGCTTTTTGCATTTTTATGAAGAGCGTTTGCTACTTTTTATTTTCTTCAGTTATAGAAATCTGGTACAAATACAAAGTAGCTATCTAGACGTCGATAAATTGAATTATCGTATCAAAAATATTTGTAAACATTACAAAAATTGTCATTTCATGAATTCTGTACATCATAACGTATCTGATATTTGCAAAACAATAAATTACATAATAGATTGTGAATATTATAGCCAAAAATATTTAAATCCTGCGGAGATCAGGAAACACCTCGCGAGTAGCAAATCAAGTTCTTTACCAAAAAGGGAGACAATTGTACCCAAAAAAGGAACTATTCCCTTTTATTTCACAAACAGCAAAAGTAATGTGACTGGAAAAAACCTTAAGTCTCATCTCCTTTCTGCAGTGCACAGGAAAGGCACAATACCATATTATTTTCCCACACTTAAAAAAGACAATACATTTTTTCGTACCTAAAAATATAACACCTATATCACATAACTTTAAGATACTTCACCAAAATATTGCAAGTGTTTTATCTAAGCAGGAACTGTTGGAGTTAACATTACAGGAAATGCGTGACTTAAATAATGAACCACATGTGATCTGTCTCTCCGAAACATTCATTAAAAAAGGTCATGAAAGCTATATCAAGTTATCGAATTTTGAAATGGCTACAAATTTTTGCAGGGAAAAAAATAGAGGTGGCACTTGCATTCTAGTAAGAAAGGGTTTACACTACAAAGAATTACAGTTTGTAAAGACATATGCATCTGTAAATACGTTCGAGGCATGTGGTATAGAGATAGAAAATAAAAAACTGGTGATTATTTGCTTATACCGAACACCTCAATCTGATCCTAATCAGTTCTTAATTAAGTTAGATAGAGTCCTAAATGTTTTATATAAGAAATATAAATCTAAAACACGCATAGTTTTAACAGGTGACTTCAATATTGATACCTTGAAAAGAAGCAAAATCACTCAAGAATTTCAGGACTTGGCATACAACCACAACTTAAAAATTCATATTGAGGTGGCTACTCGGAAACTTTCTTGTATAGACCATATTTTAAGTAATATACCTGACGCTATCCCAACAGTACTACCACTTCATCTCTCTGACCACGACACAGCACAAATGTTAAGTTTACCTCTAAGACTTCAAACAGCAAAAACCGCAATATACCATATCTACAAAAGAGACTACAGCCTAGATAACATACGTAAATTCAGAGAATGCTTAGAAAATCTATTCTGGACAGATATTTACACGGAAAGCAATGCAGACATAGCATTCAGCGTTTTCCATGAATTAATATGTTTATTTTACAATCTCTGTTTTCCGAAAGTTAGGGTAAGAATAAATTTAAACAATAAAATAAAACGAACATGGATAACTAAGGGGCTCAAACAAAGTTCTAAAATGAAGCGTTTTTTACGATATCAGTACTACAAGAATAAAAATATAATAAACAAAAGTAGATACACCACTTACTCAAAACTATTACAAAAGTGTATCCACAGGGCTAAACGAAATGCTAACATAAAGTTTATGAATAGTAATGACAACAAATGTAAAGCCGCATGGACAGTCATAAAAAATGAAACACATAATACGGACCCCAAAGACAACATTGAATTCATTAAAATTGATAATACTAAACTTACCAAACCAACAGAAATAGCTTCAGCCTTCAATAGCCATTTTACAAATTACATTCCTACTCAAAATTGTACAAATATTTACCGCTGTAATACCTTAAACGCTAACTCAATGTTCCTCACACCTATAACCGAAAATGAGATAAAGAAACATATTTTATCGTTGAGAAATACCAATTCGGTAGGTTATGATGAACTGAATACGCGAATTATTAAGGCGTGTGTTGGTGAGATAAGCGGAGTGTTGACTTATCTCATTAACCTGTCCTTTTCACAAGGAGTCTTTCCTGATGCTTTGAAAATATCTGTTGTCAAACCGATATTTAAAAAGGGTGAAAAGTGCGATATGAATAACTATCGCCCTATAACACTGATACCCATCATGTCAAAAATTTATGAAAAATGCATGTATCAAAGAATTGTTGACTACTGCGAAAAATTTTGTATTATAAAAAATGAGCAATTTGGCTTTCAGAAACATAAGTCTACATCCCTTGCCATCTTTTCACTTTTGAAAGCGATTTTGACTAATATTAACAACAAACAGCTAACGACAGGGCTATTTTTTGATTTGTCTAAGGCATTTGATCTCGTCTCACACGAAAAACTATTAAAAAAACTTGAGGCTAATGGAATTAGAGGACTGCCGCTACGATGGATATCGTCGTATTTAACTAACAGACAACAGAGAGTCACTATTACCAAACTCAATGAAAGTGGGAACATGACGGAATATTCATCTGAATATATAAGTATAAAGCGGGGCGTGCCTCAGGGTAGCATATTGGGGCCTATTTTATTTCTACTCTACATAAACGACATAGTTAATGTAACTAATCATAAATGTTTTCTTTTTGCCGATGACATTTCCATAATTGTTACTACCGATAAAAAATCAAATACAGATCATGAAGCGGACATAAATAATACTATAGAAAATCTAATAAGCTGGCTGAATAATAATAATTTATCAATTAATCTAAAAAAATCAGTATATATACAATTTAATCAATCTTATAATAATGTATTTAATTTTAAAATGGACATACCGAAAATTACACAAGTGACACAAACAAAATTTTTAGGAGTAGTAATTGACGAATACTTAGACTGGAAAGCACAAGTTGATGCTGTATGCAATAAAATAAATAAATTTGTGTATGCTCTGAGACAAATAAAAAAAACTACCAATATAAAAACGGCTGTGATGACTTACCGCGCATATGTCGAGTCCTCACTACGATATGGACTAATTATGTGGGGAAATAGTACTGACAACAATAGAGCATTTATAGCCCAAAAGAAATGTTTAAGAGCTATATACGAGATTCCATCTGACGAATCATGTCAGCCAATATTTAAGGAACTTGGTTTGCTACCGTTACCTTCATTATATATATATGAAGCATGCATGTTTGTTCGAAAGCACTTACAATTATTTAAAACAGCAGAGGAACTATTTAAAAGCTCTCGAAGTCGGCGCGACCAACACAGGCTTGTGCTGGAAGAGCTACCTAGATCAGTAAAATATAATAAAAATTCCTTGGCTATGTGTATACGACTTTATAATAAATTACCAAATATGCTTAAAACATTAAATTGTAAATTATTTAAAATGCAATTGTACAAATGGCTCCACAACAATAATTATTACAGTATTAATGATTTTTTAAAATGAATTTCAATGTAATGTAATGTAATTTAATTTTATAATTTAAATATAGTTAATAAGTTTGCATGCTTTAATTTTAAGCAAAACATGTTCGATCTATATATTTTCAATAACACCTTTTATACCATGTTTTATGCAAATAAAATATCTTTATCTTTATCTTTATCTTTATCTTTGTCGTGGCAGCGGAATTTCGCCCCGGCGTTGCATCTCCATGCGCTTGTCGTGCATGTGTGCAAGGACTGTTGCCTCCAGATCCCATGGCGGTTGGCCAGCAAGGAGGGTCGCCGCCTCGCGGGAAATCGTTCGGTACCCTCGCACCATGCGTATTGCCATGACCCTCTGGCACGCATTCAGCTGGGCCCTCGGTTGCTGTTGCAACGTCGGTGCCCACACCGGAGCCCCGTAGAGGGCCATGGACCGAACGATTCCCGCGTAGAGCTTCCGGCAGGAGGCGTCTGGTCCCCTGAGGTTGGGCAGGAGCCGCCCGAGAGCAGCCCCAGTCCGATTCAGTATGGGAGCCAGACGTCGGAAGTGCTCCTTGAAGTTCCACCAGCTGTCGAGGACGAGTCCCAGGTACTTCATCGTCGACCCGACGCTGATGTGAACCCCTCCTACCGTTAGCTGGGAACCCGATGGTGGCGCACCCCGAGGGCCGTGAAAGCACATGGCCTCGGACTTGTGCAGTGCCACCTCGAGTCCCAACTGCTGGATCCTTTCAACCACTATCGCAACCCCGCGTGTCGCTAGCTCGACCGCCGTCCGGTACGACTCTCCCCGCGCTAGGACCAACGTGTCGTCCGCGTAGCAGATCACGCTGACCCCGTCGGGGAAGTCGCCGCGCAGCACGTAGTCGTACCCGATGTTCTACAAGGGTGGTCCTAGTACCGATCCCTGCGGAACACCGCACGACATCTCTCGACGTTTCCACTCTCCCTGGTGACCGGGGTAGATAATATACCTCTCCGAAAGGTAGGCCTCGATCACACGACAGAGGTAGTCGGGCACCCGGTGGTACCGGAGTGCCGTTCCAATGCTACTCCAGGGCAGGGAATTAAAAGCGTTGGCAATGTCCAAGGACACTGCCACGACACACCTGCCCCGATAGTGTGTTGGGGTAAGACCGGCGCTGGGGTAAGAACATTAAATCAAATATCCCACTTATTTGGCTAGATTTCTCACATTGTGCAGCGGGGCGGAAATAATGACGTGACACGCAATGTGAGTAGCATTGAAAATATAGCTTAATTTGTGCGATATTTAATTTATACGTTATTACCCCAGCGTCGATCTTACCCCAACGCACCTTATCTGACTTGATGTAAAGCGACGATGCTGACGACGTTGGAGCATGCTTATCTGTTTACGTTTTATAGTTGTAGCCGGTGTGGACCGTGAGCGGCGGGCCTAATAACATTACTTACTCGCGCCTATCTATATCGGTGTGACACCCGTCACAATCTCATCCACTTGGCCACATTCTTTCTTTTAAAACTCGAATTGTGAGTGTGCCAGTTCTAAACTCTTTTAAAAAGTACTGATAAAAAAGGTTCTACAGAACCAAGATTACCTGCTACTACATTGGTACCTAATATTTATACCTTTGCTATATTTTTTTTTTCTACTAACCCGCACTGGGCCTGCGTGGTGGATTACGGCCCATTACCTCTCCTAGTAAGGAGGCCTGAGTCCCAGCTGTGGGAACATTATAAGGCTGATGCTATGCTATATTTTTATCAATGTTCTTTGCTTGAAAACCCCGCTGTTATCCCTGCCGCTTTTAAGCCAACAATTTACGGTTTCCCGCACTAGTGCAAAAAAGTGCGCGGTCTCGCCCTCGCTACAATTGATTGTATGTATTGTATTGTCAGGCGATTTTCCGCCTGACACTGATAACTGAAGTGGCAGTGGGCAGGGTACATTGCTCGCAGAACAGATGGCTGTTGGGGCCGAATGGTTCTGGAGTGGCGACCGAGTACCGGAAGACTTAGTGTTGGGAGGCCTCCTATAAGGTGGACCAATGACCTGGAAAGGGTTGCGGGAATCCGATGGATGCGAGACGCACAGGACCGTTCATTGTGGTGACACTTGGGGGAGGTTTATGTCCAACAGTGGACGTCTTTCGGCTGAAATGATGATGATGATCGTATCAGGCTCAATACATAATAATTTCGTTTCAGGTTGGAAAGCATCAAATAGCTATCTTCTCTCGCTTCGGATGGTGCGAGAGGGAGTATCAGATCTTTACTGACTGAAACCTACCTGTGTTCCTTTAGCTGCTCTTTGCGTTCCAGGTTCGCGGTGATTCTTTCGAACAGCCCTTGCCTACACTACTCCTGTCTTTACTACTTTATTTTTTCGATTCGGTACATGAAACATTATCGATTAGTAAAGATAAATTTAAAAAATAAAGTACTTTGTTTTCTAAAACTCGAGTTTTAATATACGCATGTACGAAATTAATTTCTTTAAGTAAACGAGTCAATGACCTTGTACCTACAAAGTTGTCGGTCGTTGCGTACTAACTACTTACAGTTCATTGGCCTCGCTTAGCTGACGTTTACTTGAAGAAATTAATTTCGTAAATAATTCGAGTTTTAAAAAAAGTACTTTATTTTTTAATTTTCTCTTTACAAATCGATAGTGTTTCATGTACTGAATCGACCCTCCGCGGGATTAAAACGACTAAGACTTAACGGTGTATTGAGATTGTTGTTGAACCAATTGCTCGATAATTTTACCGTCGTATATGAATGCGACTTGAAGACTGGGGAAGGCCTTTGCCCAGCAGTGGGACAGTAAGGGCAAATAAAAAAAATAATGAATGCGACGATAATTCATCGTTAATGAACATATAACCTGAAAATTCCTTCCTACGAAGCTGTAAAATTAAAGCCATTGAGCAAGGTTATATGGACAATAAACTCCGCCTCGACGCTCCTACTGCTCGCTATAAGGAAAACGTACAGACAAACAAAACGATAAACTGTACAGTCGGCTATAAAAGTCAATGATCACTCTAGAATTTTAATTTTTCATTTGCATAAAACTTAACTACGATTGCCCAGTGTTTTTGCAAATACCTGTGTTTTTCTATGTTGTTCTGCTTCATTTTTAAAGATAAATAGTAAGGGCACAGCAGGGCCAACACTCTCTAGGGCTACAGGGAAAGTTGGAAATAATTACCGAGGTCCTGGAACACTATAACAACTGAAGGATGCAAGTGAGTTTTAGGGCGGGTTTCTGAGTTGAGTATTTTGAGTTCAGAACATATGAAACCTTACTTAAAGTTACAAAATTAATTAATTTCAACATTTTTAACTGTTTAAATAAAAAATCGGGGTCTCTCGACTCGCTCTACCCTCTGGAAAAGTAAATTGATGATTCCATCTTGAAAAAAAATGACGCTAAAAAAGTATGAAACAAGATATTCAGGTGTGCATCTGGATTGAGGGCCCATTTTTTAAATCCTTACGAAACGAAATAAAATTTACAGGGAATTTAGTTAAAAATTAGTAAAACGTAAAGCAATGACTCATAAATTTCTTAAACGTAAATTAAAAATGTTATGATTAAATAACGTGGGCCCTCAATCCAGACGCTTGCATAATGACGCATAGTCTAAATCTCGGAAAGTACTATGTCTGGGATAATAATTTTTATTTAGGAATTTAGTTAAGAATTTCTTAAATATTTTAAGAAATTCTCAAATCTGTAGAGTATCACATTACAGATTTATGGCGATTTATCTTGGGCCCTCAATTCAGATATGTCATTTTTAAAGAATCTGCAAAAACTTAATTTATTTGACGAAATCCATCATACGACTTTAATAATATTTTAGTTAGATATCTCTATGAATTAGTAAAAAAGAAATAATGACCCAAAAGTTAATCGATAAAAAGTAAATGAGAGTTGAATTTTACTGAAACGTCTGAACTGAGGGCCCAAGATTTTCGGCTTTATTAACTAGTCTTTACCTCATAGATTAAAGCAAAGAAGGTTGAGGTTTTTAACTATTTTTAACTAAATCCTGACGTGTCGTCCGTTCTTCTAAATGCTATATTATAAAAGAAAACCGATTTTTAATTGGATGTTGAAATAAAAAATTACTGGAGAATCAAGAACAAAACAAAATGAAAAGCCGTAGTCGCACTTTATATAGGTATCAACTGAAACACTTTATAACGTCTTAATCGTCCACTGAACATATTCGTCGGTTCTTACGATACTCATTTATGTCGAGTTCAGATTAGCAGATTAGGATATGGGAACAGATGAACATACTCACTGTTGTAATGGCTAATAGCCATTGTGTCTATCATAGAAAATGTAAGTTTGACAGCCCGCCTTCTGCGGTTTGGATTGACTTTTATGGAAGGAAGCAGTAAAAATGCGAGTAAGTTTGTTGAGATTTGCTTGAATTATAAATAAATTGAGTGATTATAATAAAAGATTTTCTTTAATAAAACAGAGAGAGGGTTATAATTTTGACAGGCTATGTATGTATATGAATACATACATACATAGCCAAAGGAGGATTATGATTTTAACAGGCTATGTATGTATGTTAATACATACATACATAGCCTGTCAAAATCATAACCCGGCTTTGCCGTAGTCGGGTAAAAAAAAGGTCTTCTGAAAGCTTAGTCGTCTGTCGGTGATTGTACTGTGCCGGCTAGCCGAGGATCTGTGGGCGATGTCACCGGTATGGAAACTTGCAGGCTCTGGGCGCGGCTACTTTCTCCCAGGCAGGCTTGGGGACGCTGCGATCACGTAAACCTCTGTAAAAGGCGAAGAAAGGCGCTGTTATTATAATAAGGTAGTTATTATAAATTGGAAAACACCTGATTTGGTAGATTTTAGCTTGATTAATTCACGAATGTTTTGAATTTATATCTATTAATTGTCGAGTCACGTGGTATTGTTCTAGAATATCACCGTATTAGATAAGTAATTTTAGGATAAAGGATTAGTAAATAATTATGATGATGATTAGGTACGAGATATATTATGTAGAACGGTTGTCAAGCATGATATGACAGAGATTTTTCCTTGTTTGAAACAATACCTCACCGCACACCTGATGGTAACAATGATGCAGTCTATGATACTTTCAAAACGAGGCATTCATCCTAATCTTGATTGTAGTTCAACCCTAAGGCTTTTTCCTGTGAGTCTTCCATATAGAAAATTTTAGTCAGCTGTTAAAATATAGTACGCGGCAAATAAGTTGAACCCGTTGCTATGGTTACACGCAGCCCCCGCTTCGATTGAGACCCAAAAATCTGTTACTATGCATTCAAGGACGATCGCCATGATGGATTAACTTGTAAAAAAAAACCTAATCCTACGACGTTTTGTGGTTATGTATGGAGCTAACATAAATAAACAGATTTCCTTTGAAGTATCAAGATTCGAAAATTGTCGTATGTTTTCAGTTCCGATTGACCGATTGTAGCGCGGATGTGAGATATCGCGCCGACTGCCAAGACACAGTCGCCATTGGCGCACGGATATTTACGAAAATGAATAATTTAGTAAAAATAGGATTGTAGTAATCAACAATGATAGATGTTACGACAAATTTCTTTGAAGGGCGTGGGGAGGGGGGGGGGTGGTGGCAGAGATGTGTACGTTGATGTTTTTATTACGTCATGCCAAGTTAAAAAGTTACCTATTGGAAAATGTTAAGTACTAAGGCTCTACCACAAGCTCTTAACGCGATCTAGTTGACGACCTAGGGGCTTACTCTCGAGTTTAATTCCGATTGATTGACATTGGAATTGTGACGTTAGGTACTCTTGAATTCGATGCTAGGGTCAAATTGCGTGACCTTTTTGGGAAACTAAGTAAAATGGGGGTTGGGCTTGGCATCCATACAAATGTCGAAACGGGACTTTTATTTTTTGACCACTTTAAGGCCCCTTTCGTGAAAATGTGTGATAAATATCACATGTAACATTACATAACGCACATTCTGAAAGTAGTATGTGCTACTAAAACTATTTCAGTGGTTTTTGAAATAGGTAGGTATTTTTTTTAGGGTTCCAAACCTCAAAAGGAAAATGCGACCCTTATAGGATGACTTTATTTTCTGTCTGTCTGTTAAGACCTTTTATCTTGAGAACGCGTGGAGGTATCGAGTTGAAGCTGTGAAAAAATTAAACTAATAAGTTAACGAGAAAAAAAGATATGCCCGTTTATGTCGCAAAAAGCGTATATTTCGACGCTCTCAAAGTTATCAAAATTCATGGTACTTTCAGTTGACCTAGATTCCTGTTTGGCATGGAGCAAGGTCGTATAGTTAAAATCTGAAAACTATAAATTTGTAGTTACGTCCAATTTTTTTTTTATTTTCCTATTCGTAATTCGTAATTTTCGATCGAATTGAATTACGAAAAATTTTCGTAATTCAATTCGGGAATTATAGATACTGTTTTCATAGGTGAGTTTGAACGGAACCCGCAGCGCGCGAGTCCGACTCTCACTAGCTTGGGTTTTTTTTCATCTAGGTATTCTGTTCTGTCTCCTGTCACGCTATTACTAACTCCATTTTCTTTCCCACACAATCTATCTATATGTTCTTAGCCTCCCTCTCCATCCATCCACAAGTACACTCTTAACTCTTTTAGTAACATGCGTTTCATCCCTCTTCACACAAGTCTTGGTATAGGCAAATGATTTCCTTTTATTTTTTTAGTTATTAGGCAATCAATTTATATAAAATACTGATATTTAGCTGCATTTGGTCAGCCAGGAACCCGACTGCAACATTGTGGGAAAAAGGACAGATTGCTATACCTACCTATGAGGTATTTATGAACTTCGCCCTAAAATTGTTGGTTAGATCACCGACTGTAAGGCAACCTGAGCTAAGACCTGACTCACAGATTATAAATTACGAATGCCTTGTGTTAATGTCAAAACGTTTGCACCAAGTGCACTCTAAGTGTTTCATTCAGATTTATAGTTTTACTCCAAGAAGCGTTGCGAATATAGGTCAGAGGAATTCATTTACTATCACGCTATTATAAAGGCGAAATTTTGTATGTGTGCATATTCGTTATTTATCGATTCTTCTTCTTCTTTTCGAATTGATGATAAACTCGTTAAATTGCTTGGGCGCAGTAGGTGGCTACGTTAACTGCCGCATCGGAGGCACTCATTAAATCCTCCATAGTGCAGGTGTAAGGGCACTTACGACACTCCAACGTGTGGTTCATGTTTTGAACAGGGGTAGGTACCGCAGTTACATTGATTATCCGATGGGCCTATAAACCCCCATTTCGCCAAGTTGTGTTTACAGCGGGATATCGATTAAACTTGGTACACTGATAGACCATGTCCTGAAATAGCACATAGGGTACATTTTATTATTGTGATCGAGGTGAAATTCACCCGAGCGTTGGCGAGGGTGTTATGCAGCCGAGGGCTTTCTTTTTACTTTTTATCTTGGGATAACATTCTACTATCAAGCGAGTGAAGTCGCTGGCAGCAGCTAACAATATTATGAAAGCGAAAGTTCGTATGTATGTGTGTGTGTCTGTTTGTTTGTTACTCCTTCACGTTCAAACGGATGAACGGCTTTAGACGATATTTAGAACACAGGTACTAGGTATTACCTGTTTATGGCGACACAACACTGCGTCTTCCGGTACGTGATCATCACTCTTAGGTAAACTTTTCGTCCCCATTGACCATCAGCGAGCAAATATGCCTTGGCCACTGCCACTAAAGTTTGGCGATTCTTCGGGTTCGTCGATAACCTTGGTTCTCCTACGGATATCTTCATTTCAACTCCTAGCATGGCCCTTTCCATTGCCTTTTGGGTGACTTTTAAGCTTTCTGATGAGGCCTATTGTGAGCGCCTAATTATTTAATTGGTCAAATTCTCTTAATCATAAATGAAATCTTGGGACTGAATTTAGAAAAATTTGTGAAGTTAGGCGGTCCATCGTACATTGCCATAAATGTTTGTGATTGCACGTGCGATGACGCGGCCTGCTGCTGCAATGTGCGACGAACGCCCAACGCGCCGCGTCTCCATAAACACGGCTTAAGAGGATGATCCGCAACATCACGGTAGATAACGATCACGGTGCGCTGTTATCAGCTATATTGGTTCTACTGCCTGAGCCTACCGAGCAGCTGATAACATTGCCCGTGAAAGATCGTACGATTGTTGTGTAGTTGCGGACAGATTTGGAAAATTTTGAAGATAAGAGTGGAATACTTTAATTTTTTTCTTTCTCCTCTCTTTTATTCCACCTGCCACCATTTTTTTCTCTGCATCACCCAAAGGTTGACTGGTAGATAATGCCTAAGGCATTAAGTCCGCCTCCGTACCTTTATGTGCATGAAGTGTATCAATAAATAGACAAAATAAATACTAGACAAAAATCATCATTTATTTACTCAAAAATACGCTCTCATTCCACCGCTTTTAGGCATGACCGCATCAGGCAGAGGCAACGGGGCGCTCGCCCCAGCCGCCGCCGGGATTCCGAACCCGATTTCCGGCCACCGTAGGCGCGGGCTTGCGGACGGCGTGCAATGGGTAGTACGCTGTCCGATCGTCCGGTAACCGACAGGACCGAGACCAATTCGTCGACGGCGCGTTCTGTTCCCGCGCGCCTCAAGGAGCTGTCAGCACACCGAAGAGGCCCAGCCTGCTAACTGCAGGCAGGCAGGGTCGAAGCCTACTGGGGTCATGGGTTTATTTCCGAAAGGAATGCTCGGCCCCGGCACGATAGGCTACGAAGGAACGGGGTAGGTTTTTAGTCAGTAAGAGTCTGACACTACTTCCCGCTCCGCCCAAGGGCGGGATTTGTCATTGGATGATTCTACCTACCATAAAAAAAAAAACCGCTTTTAGGCATGCGATTGACTGTTTTTCGCACTAGTGTGGAAAAGTATGCGTGGTCGCCTCAGCCAAAGTTTTATTATAATTATCAGGCTATTCAGGTTTCAGGCTTTTCAGGTTATTTTATCAGGCTGGGCGCGCTCCAAACCCCGTTTATGTAATATGTCTTCTTAAGTGTATTTGAAAACGTATTGGATTGTCACTAGTACAGCCCTCGGCCTCGGCTTCATAACACCCTCGCCAAGGCACAATGATATACTTTCTCCACTTGTATCAAAATGTACCATTACAGGATCGGCTCTAACGGGCCCTTTTACTCATGGTGAAATCTCTTTGAGATGCGCGTGGAACACAATGCGCCGTCGACCAGGGCCTGGTCTTTATTGGACGGTGAGCTATGTATTGCTCGTCGTGAACTAATAAACGTCCACGCCTAGAGCTTCTTCTGCGGCGACTGGAGCGTGAGTATTGCCTCTTCCTCACGCTTTTCGCCACTTTCTTCGTTCGCTTTGCTTCGCAGAAGGAGGTGCCTGTCCCATGTCCATGTCCCATGCCCTCTCGTTTCGTACCAAGCCCAGGATTAGGGCGGAAGCGGCAGGTTTCCGCCGTCGATAACCTACACAAGGATACGGTGGGCGGTGCTGTGCCCAAGCGGGGTACATCTCCATTGCTCCTTCGCGTCCTAACTGAAGCCACGATTGTATCTAACTTAGATACCCAACCTACTGATCGTCACCCGGAGTACACGGTAGAGCATACTGTAGAGATGTGCCCCGCCTGGGCGGAGCATCGCCGTGTCCTCGTGGGGGCGATCGGCGGCAGCGCTCTCTCTCGCCGGGCCCTGGTTCAGGCCATGGTCCGCAGTGAGGAGGGATGGCAGGCGGTCGCCTCTTTCTGCGAAGCAGTAATGCTAGCAAAGGAGGAGGCCGACCGCATCAGGCAAAGGCAATGGGGCGCTCGCCCCAGCCGCCGCCGGGATTCCGATCCCGATTTCCGGCCACCGTAGGCGTGGGCTTGCGGACGGTGTGCAATGGGTAGCAGTACTGTTCCCGCGCGCCTCAAGGAGCTGTCAGCGAACCGTAGACGCCCAACCTGCTAGCTGCAGGCAGGCAGGGTCGAAGCCTGCTGGGGTCAAGAGCCGTTTTCTGAGAGGAAGGCTCAGCCCCGGTATGATAGTCAACGAAGGAAAGGGGAAGGTTTTTAACCTTTACCATAGCGTTTTCTGTTTCTTTTCCTCAATCGTTACTAAGAACGCCACTAGACTAGCTGACTCCAATATTTCACAATAAAGTTTCTTATGAATTACAAATTTCTAGTTATATAATCAGATAATATTTCCACTTTTCAGAAAATTGTGTCGGTAATCACGTATGTTCGGAAGTGCCGAATAACAATACCGATACTTATAATGACGCATTAGATAAAGTTGATTATTGGTTGGTGATTGACAGGAACTCAGGAAGTTTTAGACAATTTGCCTACTGCGGTCCGTCCAGTCCATAGAAATATACACCATTAAATTTTGGTCGTTTTAATCCCGCGGAGGTTCGATTCGGTACATGAAATACTATCGATATGTAAAGACAAAATTAAAAAATAAAGTACTTTCTTTTTTAAACTCGAATTAATTTACGCATGTACGAAATTATTTTTTGTGTATAAAGATGATCAGGTGGTATTGTAGAATGATACATCCTCAAGCGTGATTATAACTTCTGGCAACGGCTTTACCATGATAGAAGAAAATTATCCCAAGAGAAAATACTCCTGAGATAAAAAGTATCCTATATGCTATTTATAACAGGGCATGAATCACCTGTGTACCAAGTTTCACGTGCTATTCGAGGGCAATATGTCTACCCGTGCACCAAGTTGAGAAGAAGTTTATACCGCGTACATCGAAGGACTGGAACAATTTGCCCGGTCTTCCCGTCTGATTATAAATTAGGTGTCTTCAACCTAGAGTGAATAGGCTCATAATATTTTGGCCTCACACAGGTCTTAGTTTTTCTTTTAAATCTTTTTAATGTCGTTTACTTTTTATTTTAATTTTAGTTTATAGTCCTGTGCGAATGACAAATAAATGTCTGTCTTTATTGTTTTCTTAATAAACTAGTGCGCTTCACCATCAACGATTGCATCACTACTTACCATCAGGTGGAATCGCAGTCAAGCACTAGTTTAAATCATTAAAAGAAGAAGTAACAGACATACACGCAAACGTTCGCCTTTATAAATTATGAGCGCTTGTTTACGGAAACGCGGCGCGTTGGGCGTTTGTCCTACATTGCAGCAGCGGGCCACGCCATCGCACGCGCGAACACAAACATATGGCAATGTACGACGACCGCCAAACGCGCCGCGTCTCCGTAAACAACCGCTTAGTGTTATTATGGGACGTCTTGACTTTGACCTCGTGTGTCGGTCGACATAAATCGATTAATTATTCGGTCGACTGCTTTCTATTTAGTTCACGCCGCGTCGTGCATACAAGATTGGGCTCACCGACAATAGCCAACCCCCTTTGTATTAGAGGCCCCTTGGAGGGACACGTCGTGATAATGGAAAACGATTTTCTTATTGAAATTGTATTTTTTCTGTTCTATTCTGTAACTAAGAACAATATCTTTGAAAAAATTTATGTTTATATACAATATGTTTTATAATTCAACTAATACCGAGTCAGTAAAAGTCTGACACTATCTCCCGCTTCGCCCAAGGGCGGGAGATGTCATTATTATTTTTCCACATAAAAAAGTAAATAAACGAATATTCTGAAAGTAGAATGTTCAGAATCGACTACTGAATCTGAATGAAAACAGTTTTTTGAAATAGGTCTTTTTTACCCTAAAATAATTCTAGAATATTTTAAATTCTTGACATTTGATTGCATCACTAGATTGTGTATGCGCAGACACCAATACCAATGCACTACCAGGGTGTGAGTCGTACACACACATAGGTAGGCAACTGACAATTTCATAGAGTCGAGTAAAGAAACAGACTTGGGAAAATAGAAATGCTGTTGTGAATTTGAGATTTTTTATCTAATCAATCTATAAAGTGTAATGATTCTGAAGCAAGATCACGTAAAAGATACTTTACCTTCGTAATACGACGAACACGTGTCACTTCCGAACCCTACACGTGTCTCAAGCACATGCATTTCTTGCATAACAACGATAGAAAACTATGCAATAGAATACTAGTTCCTTGCAAACGAAACTCGTATCTAATTAGTATGAAAACGCTACTTACAAACCGCTTCTATCCTATAATGTCTGGTCAAACTTTTGCAAACCAGTATTTGGACTAAAGACATACAATGTTGCCGTTCAAAATTGAATCTTATACCTTTCAATTAAGTCTGAAAGTCTTATAATTTTGCTGAGTTCGGAAATGACCCCATTCCGGGTAGTCGGACCGCATTGCACAATCTCTTGTTCTTATGACAGCCTTGATTTGAGAGAAATTACACTCATATGGTTCTTAAGCTGTGTTACATAAGGTGCATAGTCGTATAGCCAGTAAGAAACTGCGATTAAATTGTTAATCGATGAATTATAACCATTTAGGTATATCAAACATTTTGCTTCCTATTACAATCTGAGAGTTAATACTTAATAATTTTGCAATTTCAAGTTTTTTTTTTAATACTTACGTATATGATATTAATTAATTTATGTCGAAATAAAAAAATGTAATTAAGATTGGTTTTTGTGAAATCGGTTTTTTTTTAAATACAGCTCTGTGGATATCTTGCATCACTATTATGCAATAGCGACTTCAAAAATTTGAGCATTTTTTCTAATGATAGATGGGTTCAGAGGATAAATCAAAAATATATCAACTCAGATTGTAATAGGAAGCAAAACGTTTGATATATCTGGCTATAATCCTTAATGCGTAAGGCATTAAGTCCGCCTCTGTATCTTTGTGTGCATGACGTGTTAAAGAAATAAATTAAAATTCTTCGATTAACAATTTAATTCGCCTTACCTTTTTAGCAATTTTGTGTTTTTTTTTTATTAAATACACACCTACAGGATTTTAATGCCAAGATAAAAAAAATAGTAGGTAACTAAGCTTGGTGTTTGTGAAATCAGTTTTTCTATGGATATTTTGCTTCACTATTATGCAATACTAGCAACTTTAAAAATTTAAGTATTTTTCTATTAAATTTCCGAATGATAGATGGGCTCAGAGGATAAACAAAATTTCTGAGAACTCCATGACATTTGTTAAGATTACAGCAGACACAGTTTTTAAATTAAGAACGGAACTCTATGCCATCAACTTCTATAATCGTTGAACGATTTTTTTAAAACTAAACTTATGTTTCTCTTTTCACGGAAATAAACTCATCATTTCTACGTGACGTTTTAATAACATAATTTAATTTACAAAATGATTGACGTTCTAAAATTTCCATAAGAAATTATAATTTAGGAGACATTTAATTAATTCCTAATGTATAATTTAATTAAGCTCGTTTTTATGGAGAACTTTTTGGGTGTGTATTTTATTAATATGAGAACAGTAGTAAGGAGTGCCACCTGCCATGTCCAAAGTGCGTTGACACGTAGCTTAGTAGCTATGTAAAGTACATAAGGGCTCAGCTCTTAGGCCTGGTCCAGAGTGAACCTGCCGTACGGGCGACAGCGGGTGCGGTGGCGAGCGCGATTAGGATCCCTAGACACGTATCATTTTAAACGTAATGTTTGTTATTTTTGGCCTCATTTTGTTTATATTGACGAAAAAACTGACTTGTAAATGTGTTATTTACAGCTAACGTACTAGCTTCTGCCAGCGGCTTCGTCCACGCGAATGTCGGTTACTGTAGACGCGAAGTCTACGCCAGATAAAACGTAGCCAATTCCTACCTAAATTTTATCGAAATCGGTTCAGTAGTTTAATCGTGAAAACGTAACAGATAGAGTTAGTTTCACTTTTTTTTAATATTAGTAGGTACGTATTTTCAAAATAAATATATATAACTCTACATAGATAATTAAGTACGATAGAAACAAAATTGCGACGATTTCTCTAAAAATTATTTTAATCAATAATATATATTATCTATTTATCAATTCCAAAATGGGCTTTTGGCGGCTTTGAGAGTAAAGTTCAGCGGCTGTTTTAACTGTTCGCAAATTGATTCCTAGTGGAAAAATATGGTAGGTGCAATGCCCGCCATATTTTTTACTTCAATATGAACGCAAACAGTGGTTTTATTTCGTTTAATATTACGCACCCGCGCCGCGGAAGCTCCTCACCCTGTCCTTGGCCATAGGCTGGACCTTAATTGGACCACTGGCTATTACATATCTTATATTGTCATAAAACTATGTTAACGATCAGAAAATATCTCGAGACATTCCTGAAGGTACCAACCATGACTTAGTGAAATGGTTAATGGATTTGGCATCCCTATTTGCAATTCTCAAGTGTTCCGATTTTGAACTTTATTTATGATCAGAATACTGAGCATAAGTTGAAAGGAAATCGTTTGTCTTGTATGGCTATGTGAAGAGGAGGGATGAAACGCATATTACTAAAAGAGTTCTGATTTTACGTGTGGATGGATGGAAAGGGAGTGGGAGGCCAAAGAAAAGATAAATGGATTGTGTGAGGGGTGATATGAAAGAAAATGGAGTTAGTGATAGTGTGGCGGGTGACAGGACAGAGTGGAAGATAAGACTTTTAAACTTACTGCAACTTACAGGATGGACATGTAAAAATATCTCTATGTTCAAAAGTCGGAATCGATCATTCTGCACAATAGGCAAAAAATTTTTAACTTTTGTGCTTTCAAATAAACAAAATTTGTAGGAGCTACAGTGCCATTGACAGACATACAGAGCCATACACATATGTATATAGCGATCTAACTTAATATAACATATCTCTTTTTACGTCGGGCTTTAAGAGAGACAAAGTTGTATTTTTATTTTTTTAAGAATAAGTTTCTACACACTTCGTATGTTCATTGTGTGATTCGGTGCGCTAAGTAAACGTGATTTTTTCTTTCTTCTTTTCAATCAACTACTAAAAATGAAACATAAACTGACTGTTTGTGGAAGGCGATGATAGGCCTGCTGAAACTGTGCCAAGGCGACCGGCGCGGCCATCGTCGGCAGGCACACGGTCAGGCCAAGCCTGCGGAATTATACGAGCATCTGTCAAACGCTGGGAACATACCAGCCGCCGCCGCGACGCGGGCCATGCTTGATTCGAATTGAGAATTCCATAATAAATTGACATTTTGACACAGTTTTTGTTGGAGCGTTTTTGTGTATGTACGGTCTCTCGCATGTCAACCTACGAAGTGTTCGCCTGATTAATAGAAATTCAATTTCTTTCAATGAAATTTATTTTGCAGGTCACTTTCAAGTTGTATGTTGATTAAAACATTATTAACGGTTTCATATGAATCCGTTCCAACCCGAGATACATTTCCATACAACAACATAAATTTGTGATTAATTAATCCATTAAAAACCACTGAAAATCTGCTATTTTGCATCAATTTTGGCCCTTCATAATGTAAATTAAAAATTTTTCCTAGATCAGAACCTAGATTAAATATATCCTGGTATATTTAATCTAGGTTCTGAATTAAAAAAAATGTTGTCCAAAAACCTTTAAGGTTTAAAAAAAAACATGTTTTCATGGAACAAGTTTTGTAAAACTATTCGAGTAAATGGTGGAATTACCTAATGCCAACATAATTTTCAGCTGTTATCTCTCTTTTTTTACGTTGCCTCTTCATCAAAAATTGCGCTAGATTACATTAGATGAAGCAACAAGCTTTTTAAACCATGCTTACATTGATGACAGACGAGTGGGAAAGGTCCCCCCTACTAAATATCCAAGCATATAGACTTCGACCTTACATTAGTAGGATACCTATTATAAATTTATAAGTATTCCTAAATAAACAACTTATAACTAGATACCTTTTTCTTCAGATCTGGATGAAGCCTGCGCTCTACATGCCTCTAGCATATCATAGCTTAACATCAGCCTTATAATGTTCTCACTGCTCGGACTCAGGCCTCCTCTCTAGAAAATGGAATGAGCCGTAATGCACCAAGCGGGCCCAGTGCGGGTCGGAGGATGTCACATATCTTCGAATTTTTGGTTCTAGGACATGCCGGTTTCCTCACGATGTTTCCCTTCACCGTTTTGAGAGCAGCGGTGATGAAATAAATTACACAAAGTAATGCGCCCGGCTGGGTTTGAACCCGCGAGCTACAACTCGTAAGTCGTGGCCATTACCACTCGGCCACCACTACATACCTCTACATAATACATAATAATGTAAATTCTGTTGCTGTGCTACACACCGTACTCAGTACTCGTAAATGATGTTTTTCATTTGCGTTAGTCTCAAGCAAATACCGAATCTGATTTAGACGACATAAACATTTACTTAATGTCTGGATAAACACGCGATTAATTATCAAACGTAAACCAAACCAATGTGTATTTTCCTATTACATAACTGGTAACCCGTCCTATGTTCGCATGGTGTTACAAAACTCTGAAATGTTCGCTACTTTTCTCTGCTTTTTCATGCACTAACTTCTGCCAGCGCTTCGCTCACCCGAAATTAGATTTCTACATACAAACTTTGAACCTCCGTTTTCTCCCTTTTTTATTTTAGGTGGGAAAATCATCCAATGACATCTCACGCCCTTGGGCGGAGCGGGAGATAGTGTCAGACTTTTACTAACTAAAAACCCACTCCTGTTCCTTCTTTGCCTTCGTTCCAGGGCCCCGGGGTTCACTTTCACTTAACCCATATCCCCAGTAGGCTTCGACCCTGCTGCCTCTACGGTTTGCCGACATCTTCTTGAGGCGCGAATGGAACGCGCCGTCGAGTTTCCCCCCCTTAGGGAGAGAATTAGATTGTGCTGTGCGTTGATAATATGTTAGTAAGCCAGTTTCTCCTTGTATACAACATTCGTTTTAGTATCTATGTATGCGAAACCCGAAATGCATGTCTAGAATTTCTATGTACAGAATGTATGATTGATATTATCAACATACTTAATATATAACATACATAAGTTGTATTAATAATATTAGGGTGCTCTTATTAAACATAAATATTTATTATGCTCAGATCTTGTAATAATAGATAGTGTTCTATATTCAAATATCCATGAGTCACGCTATACCTGTACAAACTTTCCTATTGCAGTTGGCAAAATTAATTTTGTGTATCTTTCAGCTTTAGAAATAAGGTTGAAAATGGATTGGCAAGGTGGGATGTAAATGGTAAATACTAATTAGGTGTCGTGTAAATTGAAATTTGTAACATTTGACCTCATTGTAGGCTCCCTCGCGAACTAGTTGATTTATAGAACTTATTCGGCTCTGGCATTCGCTAATTCATAAAATTATTGTTATCAAGATCTAGGTCTAGCTATTGTTGTCACAAAACATGACAAGAAGTCATGTTTTGTGACAACAATGCCAGTAAATTTTTCAAATTGTTGTATACTTAAATATTAACCAACCATAAAAAGACTGGGCAAGTGCGAGTTGGCCTCGCACACTGAGGGTTCCGAACAGACTAACTTATGTAAATAGTTTAATTCTTGAATCAAGACGAATCGAGTGATTATTCCGAATCGAAAAAAGTTTTTTTGTGACGTAACCTCAAATATTCAGTTTTCAGATTTATTGCTATATTTGTGCCATAAGACCTTGCTTCATGCCTTCAAGGTTCTAGGGTAACGGGAAGTACCCTATGAATTTGATTCCCTTGAGAGTGTTGAAATATATGCTGTTTGCAACATAAACGGCTGTATCTTTTTTTCGTAAACTTAGAAGTTTTATTTTTTTACAGCTTCAAGAGACCGCATGTTTGAGTAGGTATAATATGGTTTTAATTTCAAAGCGATACCTGCACGCGTTCGCGAGATTAGGGGTCTTGACAGACAGACAACAAAGTGTTCCTGTAAGGGTTCCGTATTTTCCTTTTGCCGTCCGTGCCCTAAAAATCGGTCAAATAAGAGTAGGACTCGCTTACCGAAGGTTTCGAACAAACTTACCTTCGTGAGTACGATCCCTGTCTTTCCTAACTGTGTAATCTGGAAGATTTTTACGTATCGCAAAATATAGTAATTTCGTAATTACTTTCTGACGTACTTAACCACAAATTTACGGTTTTCTTGCCAAATTTCAAGATTCTAGGTCAAGGGGAAGTACCTACCTACCTACTAGATTGAGTTCCTTGCGAGCGTCAAATTACATCGTAAACGGATTATAAACGACCATGTTATCTGTAGATTGCGTCGACTTAGGCGCCCATTACACGGTCATGCAAACGTCAATCATTGCCATCAATCATGAATGATGGTTTTCGTCAATCAGTACTATGCTACGTCAATCAATCCATTACACGGTAGGTTATTCGTCAATCAAAATTTTGACTGTGGCAAGGAAAACCTATCGTGTAACGGGCGCCTTAGAAGTTTGATTTTTTCACTGCTCCAAGCTCCTAGGGGAAACAGATCTAAGTATTTATTGCTAATTTCAGCTGCGTTCCTTAGAAAAAGGGCCGTGACAGACGAACGACAAAGTGATCCTATAGGGGTTCCGTTACCACCTGAGGTACGGAACATTAATAAGATCAACTTTCTAACCTTATCCCAACTGGTTCTTTTTTTTTAATTGGGAAAATGACCCTCATTGGAGGATTTTCCCACCATAAAAATCTCATCTCCCGCCTTTGGGCGGAGTGGGGGTAGTGTCAGACTTTTACTGACTAAAAACCAACTCCTGCTCCTTCTTTGCCTTGGTTCCAGGGCCTGAGGTACACTTTCAAATTACCCATGGGTCCCCTGTGTTGGGATCAGTTTCCAGTCAATCTGGATGCAACAAAGTAGGTACCAGTATTTTACTTGGAGCTATTGCCTGTCTGACATCCATAGGTCTTGACTTAAGTTCCTGTGTCCCCAAGATGGGGCAGAGGGCGTCTACAGTGCGCCGCTATCCCGTTCGGTGTTAAGCTTCGCGTTTCATTTCGCTCTATGTTCTTCGCCTCTGCGATCAAAGTTCGTCGTTGCCATCTTGCCATGCCATCCACAGGTAAATCGACAAAACTGGAAAAGTAAGATTTTTTGAGAAATAAAAAAAACACTATCGAACTGCAAAAATGCTTAATGATAATGATTTATATTACCAAAAGCAGAACTAGTTAGATAAAAATAATACTTAATTTTAAAACTAGGTCGTGTTTCAAGGCTAATCGGCCCAAAATATTCAAAAATACAGGCAATACTAAAGATATCATGGTCTGGTGGGAGAAAGAGATAGTGCTATACGGGCTGTAGAGCTCCGTCTCACTCCCACACCGGAATTATCCAGACATCCATTACGTTACATAATCTCAGCATCCGTCTTGATGCACTCAGAAAGTCATTAGACATTCAATTAGCAGTAATTTAGTTGGCTCGCTAACATCCTATCCATCATGGACTGTATACTTTGGCACACGTAGACTGTTCTCGTCAGCAAGGATCAAGGACCGAACATGGGTTTTATCTTTTGACTTGGCATATTGCTTAGATAGTTTTTTGTAGTTAGTGGTTACAGGAGTTACGTCATATGAAGCGACTGAAGACCTTCTTGTGTTGTCAAGTAGCTTCACCGTTGTATTACGGTTTTAAAGAAAATCTACTGAGTAGCATTACTTCAAAGTTTAGGTAAGAATCAAAATGTAAAACTTAATTATTAATGTTGAAATTAGTATAAGACATTCTGATTTAGGAGGAATCAATGGATTCCTAAAATACAGGGATTTCTTGCCTAGTTTAGGCACAGAATAAGTAAGTTTGGGGCCCAAATGGTCCCAACTAAATAACTGACTATAAACACACAAAAATTTTGAACACAAGTTTCTGTTCGGTCTGTATTTACTATTTACCTACTTACCATGATTGTTTAGGTCTTGTGTGTGATTGGATGTTATTGGATAAAATAAATAATTATTATTATATAGTTTATGAATTCAGCCAGTATAAAGTTGAGCAGTATATAGGTATGTACGAGTATTTAGTTTTGACACAGAATACAGTCACCTTTTTATATTTTTTTATCTAAGCTCAAAATTGAAGAGTACAGATCATATTTTATACTAAAAACCATAAAAACCTTATTAAATTACAACCTTCTTAGCAAGCTTAGCTGAGGCAGTCCGGCTCCGTTTTATCGAGACTTGGGCTATTTCAATAAATCATTGTCTAGTTGTGCAGTTACTTGAGGAACAAAATGACACCAATTTTACACCACATTATCAATTAGGGATCTGAATTTCAATCGATAAATTCCCGTTTAAAAACCTTGCTTATGGCTGGACATGGTCTTATTTAATATAAAAATGGCAACTGAGAAAAACTAATAACTGGGTATATGTAGCCATAAACCAAAATCTCCCCTGATTATGTTCTAAATCCAAAAAGTCTTGTATTTTAAATTTTCAGTTGCAATAGTTAACCTATTACTGGTCGTCATGACTGGTCCTGTGAGTCTTGCATCCATTAGTTTCCCAGCAGTCAGCACCCTCGCTAAAACTGGTTCAGGTTTGTCAAAAGACATACGAAAACTAAAACTTAATTTGTGCAAAGCTTTGTAATCAGGAGTTTACAAGTACTATTGTCTGCACATCCTAGGCCTTGCTACGCTGCTACGCAAGCTCTGTGGTGCTATTCGCTAAGAAAACGCAGCGCTGCCGCAACGTCGAACACCCAAATAGGATACATTGGATTGTCCACCTAATGTACCTATATATTGGATTGTTAATTTAATGTATCCTATTTGTGTGTTCGACGTTGCGGCAGCGCTGCGTTTTCTTAGAGAATAGCACCACTGTGCTACGAAATTAGCATTTTCATTATTTATAGTCTTTTTGTATAGGTGGGTAAATCATCCAATGACATCTCCACGTCCTTTGGTGGGAGATAGTGTCAGACTTTTACTGACTAAAAACCCACTCCTGTTCCTTCCTTGCTTTCGTTACAGGGCCCCGGGTTTCATATTCACGTTCCCCATGGCCCTAGGCTTCGACCCTGTTGGGCATTATTTATGGTCTACGGACAAAATCATAAAATTAATAAAATTACTTAATTTCATTAATTAAGAGAAATAGAAATTGGAGTGATATGAAAGAAAAGGAAGTTAGCGATAGCGTGACGAGTGACAGGACAGAACGGAAGAAAAAATCGTGTTGCGCCGACTACAAATAAAACGGGATAAGGGCAGGAAGATGATGATTGCATCTTTAGTGTCTATAGCCTTTATAACATCAAGTTTTGTGTGCAATTTTGTAAACTAACTACGCTAATAAAGCTTTTGGCTAATTTTACTACAAGTTATAAAGTTATAGCCTTTGAAGTACACGTACATACTGTACTAAAGCCATAATTAAACAGAGTACCTATAATATGTGAACATGGCCTTACCATGACGTGTTGCCAAGGGTAATGTGAAAGTGTACCCCGAGGCCCTGGAACGAAAGCAAAAAAAGGAACAGCAATGGGTTTTTACTCAGCAAGAGTGTGACACTAGCCCCCGCTCCGCCCAAGGGCGGAGTCATTGGATGATTTTCCCACCATAAAAAAAAACACCATGAGATGTTAAAGAGTCACGGGTGCGAGCGAGAAAGAAGAATGGAGCTACACAAACTATACCGTTAAATTTTGGTCGTTTTAATCCCGTAGAGGGCAAACAAGTCAATGACCTTGTAGATAGCTATCGGTCGTTGCGTACTAACAACTTACAGTTCATTGACCTCGCTCAGATGACATTTACATAAAGAAATTAATTTTGTACATGCGTAAATTAATTCGAGTTTGAAAAAAAAGTACCTTATTTTTCATTTTTATCTTTACAAATCGATAGTGTTTCATGTACCTAATTGAACCTCCGCGGGATTAAAACGACCAAAATTTAACGGTGTATAGTCCTTTTAACAGTTCAGTCTAGGGCGTCAAATGGATCGCGATAAGTAAGGGCATTTTTTTTTTGGTGTTGGGTAAAATCATCCAATGTCATCTCCCGCCCTTCTCGTGGTAGGGGCTCAGGTTTCAACATTGTTTACTGAAATACCTAAGCTGTGCTAACAATGTCTTGGTCTCTCACGAAACAATAATAAAATACAATGTTAGTGTCCTCGAGTTTTATAACTCAATCTACTAAAATACTCTTTTGTTCCTGACCGTTGTATACTTTACGTAGGTTAGGTACCTACATATTTTTACTAAGATCTTAGAAAGTCTACTTTGTCTTTAATGTATTGGTTATAGCTTAAAAACCTTGTAGCGTTATTGTGATTACTTTACAATATATATCCATGTTTTTTTTCAGTGAAAGGGTCGAGAAAAAACGGTAGTTAGGTTATGTAATTATTTATTGGGAATTGAGGTGCAGAGAGATGAGTATTAGTATCACTACATTGTATAAAACAAAGTCGCTTCCCGCTGTCTGTCCCTATGTATGTTTTTTTAATAGATAGAATGATTCAAAACTAAGGTTTTTATGCATAAAATATTTAATTTATCACCATTGCACGGTCGCTAGTATAATAATAATCTTACATGTTGACAAGCACGCACTCACATAGAAAACAATTCAATACAACAGTATTGAAGTCAAGAGTGAATAGGTTACTTCTAGGCTTCTAAATAAAAAGCTATACTGCCGCTACTACAGTTTTGGCGGGGATAAACGCGAGTATAGACAAGCAAATTATTTGTTGCACCAACAACCGTGCGTAAAGAAATAGTTCAATCGGCGAAAAGCTGAAGTGAAAAGTTCTGTCGGCGAGCCTTTCACTCGAGAACAGTGTGTCGAAGAAATGTTTCAGAATCCATTTTATAAACAGCACTAACGTGTTAATTCAATAAGTTTATAGATTGTTGACGTAGCAAGTCAACAATCTATAAACTAATTGAAGCTTTGCTGCAATGGAAGACGAGCAATGGGTAGCTCGTCGTCCAACCATACAGTAAGGACCGAGACCGAGTCATCGACGACGCGTAGTTTTCCACTGCGCCTTAAAAAGAAGTCAGTAAAACCGGGGGCCCAGCAATATTATTGACGCCCAGGGCCATGGGAATTTTTCAAAGAGACAACCACAGAAATTAGAAAGACATTTCTATGGAGACAATCGTGGTGCTGTATACGCAAAGAGCAAAAGACACAGAATACAGGACGTGTGACGAGTTGATGGACACACACACAGGTGTGCATGCTTGTTACTTCTTCACGCTCGAATGGATGAACGGATTTTGATGAAATTTATAGTTAGACCATAATACACACAGGACAGGTACTTTTTATTTATTTATTTATTCTTCATGCAACCAAAGGTACAAAGGCCGACTCTGCCTTAGGCATTCTCTACCAGTCAACCTAGGATGGTGGAGAGACAATATGGCAGGTGCATAAGAAAAAAAAAAGATAATATTAATTTGAAAACAAGTATTACACAAATCATATATAAAGCTAAAACTAAACATACATACATATTTATTAATATATATATATACAATACATATATACGAGTAAATATATACAGTAAAGGAGTTTTTGAGATGATTCTGCTATTGGTGTAGAAAGTAATTCCACAACTTCCACCTAAATGCATACCGACTCGTAGCCGTCCTGGGGGGCGAATTCCACAGAAGAATCGACTGTATATAGAAAGAAGAATGAACATTTTTTATCCCGGGACTTGGTTTTCTTGGGACAAATTTCTATGTTGACGCTGGCGAAGCCGCTACAGGAGCTAGTTAACAAACAAACTTTTGAAAAAAAACTTCTTCAGGAAAAGGCCAAAATAAAGAAGAACCCCTCTGTCTTTTTTTAATCACATTTTCATCTTCAATTTCTATTCCATTCTATACATTCTATTCTATAAAAAAGAGGGTTTTTTTTTATAATTGGCAGGCTCGCGTTTGGCCACTATTTCACTTGATGGTAAAAGACGATGTGCTCGAAAACTTGATTGCGACAGCCGCAGTCTCGTTTTCAGAAAAACTGCAAGTGCGAGTCGGACTCGCGCACTGAGGGTTCCGTTCCGTACAAACTTGGTAAATTGCGGTTTACGATTAATGACGTATACAAAAAAAAAAACTAACCTACTAGATCTCGTTCAAACCAATTTTTCATCATATATTTTTTTTAGTTTTATCATTCTCTTATTTTAGAATTTACAGGGAGGAAACACATTTTACTACTTGGGAAGTGTCTCTCGCGCAAACTATTCAGTTTAGAAAAAAAAAATATCAGAAACCTCAATATCATTTTTGAAGACCTGTCCATAGATACCTTACACGTTTGGGTTTGACGAAAATATTTTTTTTAATTTTCAGTTCTAAGTATGGGAAAACCCGCAAAATGTATTGCTTTTTTTTCTATTTTTGTGTGAAAATCTTAATGCGGTTCACAGAGTACATCTATTTACCAAGTTTCAACAGTATAGTTCTTATAGTTTCGGAAAAAGTGGCTGTTACATACGGACGGACAGACAGACAGACATGTCGAATCCATAAGGGTTCCGTTTTTTGCCATTTGGCTACAGAACCCTAAAAAGGCCTTGCTGATGCGGTTTCGCCCGCGTCTAAATTTGTCCACGCTACTCTTCTGCAACTAGATTCTACTCCCGCCAATAAATGCGCACATTTTTAGTGTTTTTACATCTGAATGCGGTTCCATTACCATAGCGTCGCGTGAGAAACATGCCTGACTGGATTTTATCTAATGTTGATGTATATATGCATAATTAGTAGGTAGGTATTGTGTGTGAGGCTCTCTGTTTGTTTGGCTCGTACCGCAAATAGCTTCCTGGTTTTGTAGGTTTCATACAAAATGGAGATTTAATGCTGTGTTTGTTATTTTAGAGCCTATCTATGCCTAAAATTAAAAATATGTTTATCAATACAGTTACTCGAACCCGCTCTTATCTCCACCGCTTTTAGGCACGCAATTTACTTTTTTCGGACTAGTACAGAAAAGTGTTCGTGCTCGCTGCTACTGCAGCTGCTGGGCGCTCAGCGGACCCCCTGTTTATTTTTTGTTTTTGTAAGTGTATCAAAAAACGTCGTTTCATACTCGTGGAAATTTTTCACGGCAGCCCTCGGCTCCAAAACAGTCTCGGCTACGGCTCGGGCAAATGCCGCTTCGGTCGCAACGACAAACTTTCAGCATTTGTATCAAAATGTACTATTAGGGCTTATTCACAAAACTGCAAGACCGCATGATGCATCGCACATTGTATGCCGCACGAAATCGCTTCGCAGCAATTCGCATTTCAGGTTCCTGCGATACGGCGTCGTACCGCATCGCATCGCAGTTTTGTGCCTTTACTTGATAAAAAAAAAACTACCCATTAGTCCAATAATTTCAATATGTAATTTTCATTGCTAATGGAAACGACACCATAAGAAGTATGGTTTGCTGATAAAACAAACGACACATGGAGCGATTTTTCGATCGTAAATCTTAACATAACAAAACTAAATAAATTATAATCTACATGTGAAATTCTCTCTTACTTGTCAAACCTGAAAAAAAAACGAATGCGATTTTTGTACCTAATTAAAAAAAAAAAGTAAACCAACCATATACATTTATTCTTATATTTTTCTCATTTGGGGGGGGGGGGGGGGGGCGGTGTACGTATGAGTACCTCCAGCTTTTCTTTTGGTTTTGTTCTTGTTTCTTCAGTATTGCTGGTTTCAGCATCCTGAAAATTTTGTTCATACTTTTTCATTATCGGTTTTTTTTCGTCATAGTGCGTTTTTAGTTTTTTTATAATATAATGTTAGTCAAAAAATTTATAGATTAATTGCTAAGTTGTTAAACTTACCAACAATATCTGTCATCTAATCTTACAGCACAAGCTATTTTTATTCAGCTTTAATATAAAAAAGAACAATAGCGTACCACCAAATAATAGAACTAAACATATAAAATAAACATGTTTTTGTAGGGAACGGCGTCAGTTCGCCGCCGCCCATTAATCAGTTGCAAGGATATAAATAGCCGCGCACTAGTGTGGGTACAACTCGTAGCTTAACAAAACGTTAGTAGTCATGTCGGCAGGCTGCGTTGCATCATCCCACTTGTTTTCATAGACAAACAACCTCGGTAGCACGAGCAGAATGCTTCCGGACTTGTTGTGATGACTTCTGTTCCTACATCTCGTGTCACAGCCTCACTAGGGTTTTCTACTTGAAATCCTTGAAATCGAATGTCGTTAGCTCGAATAACACTTGCTCGAAAACTGTTTTGATTTTTTTTTTATTTGACTTTTCACGACCTGAATACCACTTTTTTACCCAAATTTAGGCGTTTCATTATATTACAAGATACTCAAATAAATTGCTCGATATTATTCTGTAAATCGATTAGATGGTCGCAGGGGCGTAGCTACCGCCGTATCTGTATCAATGATACGGGGCCCCCTCGCTACAGGGGCCCCGACGAAGGCAAAAATTCGCAACATGTTATCCGCAACTGTCTCGTAGAGCAAACCAAGCATTTGTAAAAAAGTACTATTTTTTTTTATACGGCCCCTGTGGGACTAGCTACGCCACTGGATGGTCGGTCGAGAAATGACGTTTCAAGGTAATGGGCTTTCATACTGCTGATGATTCGATCTTATAATTTTCGAGATTTTGATGCATCGAGTTAGTGAACTGTCGCACTCACACTTATCGATTTCATGTACCTACTGTCGAGTTAACGTTTTCGAGCAAGTGTTATTCGAGCTAACAACATTCGATTTCAAGTAGGGAACCCCTTGTGTCACGGTGTTTGTAATAGAACTCATCTGAAACGGCTCGACCAATTTTTATGACCTCCAGCCACTGCACCCGAATGCTTTGGAAGACGAGCAATGGGTAGCTCGCTGTCTTGCCGTCCAGTAAGGATCGAATCCGAAAAAGATGTCAGACCGTAAGGGCCAAGGGTCGATGCTTGCTAGGGCCACGGGAATTTGAGAAAGATGGTCCTGAAGCGCAAAGTAGGGCAACTGAAGGTCACAGTAGGGTTTTAGTTATTAAAAGTCTGACACGTTCTCTTACTTCAACCTAGAGCGGGAGAAGTCTTTGGATGATTAACCGTATCCTTCTTCTTCTCCTCAAAGTTTTTGGGCTTAATAGGTTGCCACGTTTAAACCGGCGTCAGTAGCATTTTTAGCTGCTCTACAGTGCAGGTGTAGGGGCATTTTGGGCATTCTTATAAGTGGGCCATTGTTCGGTCGGAAGCAGCAGGTCTTTATAGACCCCTCCGATACCCAGTGCGAGTGAGGGATTATTCCCTCACATAGCCAGATTGTGTTTGCAACAGCCTAAGTACTTGGGTTTATACTAATAACCTTATTACTAATTTATATGTATGTTTTTACTTATTAGATAAATTATTATACTAACGATACTAATATAGTTAATAAGTTTCAATTGTTACTAACCATTATAGGTCATTGTTATCTACTAAATAATTAAATAATATGCAGTGAAACCTGGATAACTAGGACTTCAAGGGGCCTGCAAATTGGTCTCATTGTAACAGGTATTCCACTTACCCAGTGTCTCAGATATCCAGGTATAAATAAATGTCTATCTCATTTAAAGAGGGTTTAATTAATAGAGGTGATTATAGAAGTAATTTCAGTTACAGAGGTGCGATTATTAAATAAAATAATGTATGTATGTAAACAAAAAGTATAAGTTAGAGAGATGAACATGCAACATAGCACGTAGAATCGCCAAACTTAAGTGGCAATGGGCTGAGCATATTGCATGCAGAACAGATGGCCGTTGGGTCCGAAAGGTTCTGGAGTGGCGGCCGCGTACCGGAAGACGCAGCGTTGGAAGGCCTCCCACCTGGTCAGGGTCACTGGAGTCTGAAGCATGTTAGACGCACAGGACCGGCCATTGTGGCGACGCTTGGGGGAGGCCTATTTCCAACAGTGGACGTCTTTTGGCTGAAATGATGATGATGGTGATGAGAGAGATGAAAAATTGATGTTATCTCAGATACGGAAGCCTATAAAATTCAAAGAAAACCATTCAGAAAAAGTATTCTTTAAAATAGTCTCAGTAAAAGAGGTAAAATACATTCGCTGTCTCAATTTCAGAGGCATATCGATAAATCGAAAGAAAAATCCCAGATATAGAGGTTTGCTTTGTCTCACTAACAGAGGTAATTCAGTGCTAGAGTGTCGGGATCTCAGCATGAGTTCCAGCTGAGGAGGATTCTCACTTATCCACTTCCCACTTAACCAAGTTTCATTGTGATAATTATTAATTAAACAAAAGGTGGAAGTCGGAATCGTTTCGGTAGTTAGCCTTCGTTACCCATGTTCAAGGCAAGGATCCTCTGTTGCATCACCGCGTTGTTTTCAAAGCACAACCACGCCAGTACTAACTATAATGTAACTTATTTCCGGATTCAAATGGGTGTGTTACAGTGTTGGACAGGCTATTTGTTATGTGTTTGTACAAGATGGCCTTGGACGTACAGTTTTTTTTAATGACATGAACTAGCGCTTGACTGCGATCCCACCTGTGATAAGTGATGCAATCGTTGACGGTAAAGCGCACTATTTTATTATTAGCCTATACAACCTTGTCTTTAGTATTATTAGAAACCCGAAACACGGGTCTAGTATTTTTATGCAAAGAATCTATGTACAAAATTTCATAACTGTACCATGAAAAATCACAAATTTATAAGCTTGTTATGTTACCTGATTATCCACACAAACACATGGTCACCGGGCCACTGAGGGGTTGTTTTGCTCCCGCATCCAGCTGCCTAATGATACCTAATGCCCGCTATGACCTTCCGTGACCTGTGTTTTACTAGTGTCGGTGGTGTCTAACTTGTGACTTTTTTTAAAATATTTTTAGGATAAAATATAACATACATAGTGTAAAAATTATTGGAATCGATTCAGTTACTCATTCTGAACAAACCATATTCAGGTTTTTCATATTATATACTAAAAATAATGTATATTCTATTCTATTTTCTTTTCTTTCTTTCTTTCTAGCCTTGAAGACATCCAAATTACGGGCAGACCGCAGCAGGAAAATTGTTCCAATCCTTCGATGTATGCGGTGTAAACAATGAGTTCTCAGTTCAGTTTAACTAAGATTACTGATGATATTTTGCTTGTAGTGTGTGTGAAACTTGGTTTATATAGGCCCTGGATATAAGAGAAACCAAGACCAACCAAGACCAATCCCAACTAACCCCAAGACGTGCATAATAAAAAAGACGCTTATTATCTGTGGTAAAGAGGAGCGTTGTTTCTTGTTTCGTACAACGGCCAGTATTGTCTATCACTCCACCAGCCAGCCACATTCGAATTTCGAAACGCACGCTAATTTGTCCAGCCCCGTTCTGCCTAGACTGGCAAACAGACGATGTCTAGAATATAGATGAGCCCAACCTGCGTTGACTACAACCTCCTTTTACGATGAATCATCCTTACTCAAAATCGGTATATTACGAAAAGTAAAATACGGTTTTTCAAAGGTTGAATGGACTCATTTGTTAAAAGTTAAAAGGTCTTTTGGACTTTTAAAAATAAAAAGGCTTTGAATGTGACTTGAATGCCTTTATGTTTTTGTGTTTGTACTGGTCCCTTTTACGGGTTTCAAAGTTAAGTTTTGCTCCTTTGTGTTTTCAAAAAACTGCCAACATGATCTTAAGCGCTACCTACTGCTATTACTAATTCTGTGCTACTGCTTGGATCGATGCTCAGCAGTAACGGTTAAGATCATGTTGGGTCCTGGGTTCTTTATGGAGTTTTCCTGTCTAGAATTTCTCAGTAACAGCTCGTAGTCTGGATTTGTGTCTTGTTAATTGAAGTCCCCTCACCACTTACATAAGTGGTGAAATGTAGGTTTGTGCAGGAATGATCAGGAATCTATAATATATAAAAGCCAAATACCAATCACTGATTAATCACGAAATCTCAGAAACTATAACACCTACAATCTAAAAATTTGGCAGGGCCTCCTTATAGAATGTAGACATCCACTAAGAACGTGTTTTACGAAATTCTACTCCTAAGGGAGTAAACCGACTTTTACACTAGTTTATGATAATAGTACGTTTCTCTATTCCAGCAATGGTAGTAATTGGTAGCTTTGAGAGTTATTTGATGACATTTCACCCTCAAACAAAAACGGGGGGTAGGTAATTACCAAGGTATTAAAAAACTGGACTAAATTGATGTAGAAGTCGCTTCTAGCGTACCTTATATCCACGTACCTATCTACTTTACTATCAATGGCCAGCGCAAACAAGAATATGCTAAGAATGCTACAGATTCTGGTTGCGTCAAGACACGTGCAAGCAATTACCGTCTTTTGTACCTTGATTAGAGTGATTACAATGAGTTGAAGATTTTTTGTGTGTTAATTAAAACTTAGCTAGAGTATGAGCGTGCTAATCAACTGATTCTAATTTATAGAATGTTGGTTGGTTTGTTCGGTGTATTGAAATGAATTCGGGATTGTTTGAAAGATCACCGGAGCCTTGGAAAGCAAAGGGTAATTGAAGGGGCATGGATAGGTTTTAATCAGTAAAAGTAACTTGCAACCATGCTCGAGGCACTGCAGAAGCGGGGCAGCTCAAACACTGCCTGGATGCGGAGTGCACTGTAAACCGCTCAAGTGTTGGCATAAGTGTTGAAAACCATTAGATAAATCATCCGATAGGCAGGCTAAGGACAATTGAAGTAATACCGGTGGGTTTTAGTTGGTAAAAGTCTCTGACACTTCCTCTCCCTCCATCCCGAGTGGGAGGAGTTATTTATAAAAACAAAAAAAAGTTCATCAAGGCTTTGTTCGAATGATTGCAATACCTTCTGGGGCCATAAAGGTTGTCTGAAAGAAACCCCGGGGTCCTGGAAGGCAAAACAAAGAAGGAACATAAAAGTTCGTTTTAGGCAGTTCCCTACCAGAGTCTGTGTTTCCTGATAGCTATAATCTAGGAGTCTTTAAATCAAGAGTCAATAGGTTACTTCTAGGCAAGCGTGCTCCATCGTCGGACAACATCATTGCTTACCATCAGGTGAGATAGTAGTCAAACGCGAGCCTATCCAGGTCTGACACGCCCTCCCGCTCCGCCCTTCAGCGGAAGAAGTCATTGAATGATTTCCCACCTAAATAACCCTACCAACCCTATCATATAAATTTAATCTAATGTTATAAAGCGAAAAGAGTTGATTTTTTGTTTGTTTGTTTGTAGGTATGTTACAATTTAATTCTTCCGATTTAATTTAACTGCTTCCGTCGGGTTAGTCTGACCTCTGACGACTGTTTTCGTGTCCTATTCGCCAGGGTCGTGTATTTAGGACTGGGTACTCTATCTCTCTCAATCTTCATGGGTGACAGAAGAGCTGACGAGATGGGTATTTGGTAGTGGATGTGCGACCCTGGCGGAATAAACTCGAGAGTATGATTGTCGAATATTATTGAACGACGTAGGTTGTTAAAGGTTATACTCTAAAAATAACGGCGGTGAGTCAACGACAACAACATTGATTTACTACTTAGATAGATGTCGCTATTTTTACACAAAAACACCAAACGGGTTATCTAATAAATGGGTAAACTAATTAAAAATGTCTATGAATTATCAACATCCAAACGTAGAACATTGTTCGCGGAAGTCAAATGCATAACTGCGTCATTCAATTGGTGACGAAATTGGAAAATAGAATTTTAAGTTTATGGTTTTACGCAAAGTGTTGGTCTGGGTCTTTCAAGTTGCGGTCAAGACTAAATAAAAACTCGAAAAAATGCAAATCAAAGTGTTACTAAAAATAAATTATCGAAACATTTTTTTTATTCCCATTGACGACGAGAAGGAGGAATGGAGAAGGATGTCAGACTTTTATTAATTATTA
The DNA here is from genome assembly GCA_958295575.1 of Leucania comma. NCBI lineage: Eukaryota > Metazoa > Arthropoda > Insecta > Lepidoptera > Noctuidae > Leucania > Leucania comma. The sequence goes on from OY282480.1 coordinate 2,878,022, forward strand.
CCACACCTATGGTTCTTCTTTGCCTTGCGTTTCAGGACCCCAGGGTTTCCTTTCGGATTACCAATTGAAATTAGAATAGAATAAACTTGAAATTGTCGATGCGTTATAATTTTATAGTTATAAATCAAATGCAAGTCATGTAATGCGATTGGAAAATTAATTCAACCCATCTGTCTATCTATGTATTTAGTATTAAATCAATTGCTGTTCGTTAGTCTCGCTGAAACTCAAAAAGAGTTTAGCCGACTTGAATAATTTTGTTTGTAAAGAAAAAAAATAGGGTAAACCCATGAAGACAATTGAGAAATACAAATAATTAAAATAGGTAATTTTGTATAGGATAGTTAGTAATTTCACGAGGGCGGCACCTAGTCAAATAATAAATGTGATAATTATCCGAGTGTTAAAATTTCAAGACAGACAAAAATATAGGGTGACTGGTAATTAGTGAACGATACTTAAACACATGATTATAGTCATGATAACAAACAACTTTTACTATGGGACCAAACCTGAAATCGCGAAAAGTTGTTTGTTATCATGACTACAATCACGCGTTTAAGTATCGTTCACTAATTACCAGTCACCCTATATAATAATTTGGTTAAATAATTCTCAGAACAAGAAACATGTGTTCTGTCCTGTCATTAAAATCATATTTACTATGTTCATTGTTACTACAATTCCACGCTTACCTACGCCGATGAATCACCGAACTTCTGAGAACAGTTCACTCGACGAGAATCCACTCTCGATCGACATCCGGTCACGTGTCGCCTCAGAATAAGGCCTTGAAAAAAAAAAGTTTTTTTGAAAAAAGAATTGAACTCTTGCGTATAGTATTGTAAAGTTGGCATTCAAATAGTTTTGTAAACCTTTTTTGTGAAGATTTATTTAAAAAGTGAGGTTGTTGGAAATGATTTATCATTTAGAATTTGAAGTGGAATTTTTTTTTTGTTTAACTGGAACTACAAAGATCAGTTTTGAGAATTTTAAAGTCACACTTTGACAGCTACGGAAATATTGTAGTACCTATTTACCTATTGGGGAAATCCAAAGCTGAATTAGTGTGTGGTTTGGTTAGAAGATCCCTCTATTAGACTGGCATGAGGTTTTAGATTTTACGAATCACGTGAGAAGCAATGTAGCGTGATAATCAATCATATGCATTGCAGTAGATATTTTTGACCATTATAAAAATAGACCATTAATGGATTGTTGTAGTACTCTTTTGAGGCTTTTTTTTGTTGGGGAAAATTATCCAATGACATCTCCCGCCCTTGGGCGGAGCGGGAGATAGTATCAGAATTTTACTGCTTAAAAAACCCACCCAGTTTCTTCGTTGCCTTTCATACCAGGGCCGAGTGTTCATTTCAGAAGCAGTTGCTTGGCCCCAGTAGGTTTCTACCCTGCTGGGCCCCTACGGTTTGGTGACAAATCCTTGAGGCGCGCGTGGAACAATACGCGCCGTTGACGACTTGGGCTCTGTCTGGACGGTTACCGGATGGTCGGACAGCGAGCTACCCATTGCTCGCCGTCCGCAAGCCTGTGCCTACGGTGGCTGGAAAAGGCGACTGCGGCGTTAAGTCGTCGTCATTACTTCTTAGAGTTTGATCCATAATAGTGAGACTATCGAATAGCGTACACTATGTGGTTTTTTTTGTTTAAATCGCATTCTATTCCTGAATAGGAATATTCATCTTCAAAATCGGACGTTAGATGTCTTCGAGTATTTTTCAGTATTCCTCATATCTAGTTTCGGATTTGATCAAATTGACCTAGACGAACGATTCACGCCCACTTGAAAAAAAATCATCGTTTAAATTCAAAGTTAAATAGATAGGTAGGTATATTATTTTCTGCTTGAGTACCTAAATTCTACAAAACAACAATATGACCAACGATAAGGACATAATAATCCGTAAAATTGTTTACTATTTTTTATCAATAGGGATTTACGCCTTATCACACACCACCTGATAATGTTGCACACATTGGCGCCTCTTGCATGGACAAATGAAGTACGATGACATTAAATATAATCGTGTATTGGCGACAGGCGGTGTTATGAAAACCGGTTTAATCTTATTAAGGAATTATTAACACAGTCTGATAACACTGATAACTGATAGTACAAATATTAGGTACTTAACAGCCACTAACAGGAAAATTGGGAACCTACTTTTATACACGCTGTCTGATCGTCCGGTGACGGACCGGACCGAGCACAAGTCGTCGACGGCGCGTTCTGTTCCCGCGCGCCTCAAGGAGCTGTCAGCACACCGTAGAGGCCCAGCCTGCTAGCTGCTGGCAGGCAGGGTCGAAGCCTACTGGGGTCATGGGTTAACTTCCGAAAGGAATGCCCGGCCCCGGCACGATAGGCTACGAAGGAACGGGGTAGGTTTTTAGTCAGTAAGAGTCTGACACTACTTCCCGCTCCACCCAAGGGCGGGATTTGTCATTGGATGATTTTACCTACCATAAAAAAAACCTACTTTTATAGACTACTCAGTTGAGGACTTGTTTTTTTTATTATGGTTGGGCTCGCGTTTGACCACTATCTCAGCTGATGATAAGCGATGATGTGGCCGACGATGGAACACGCTTGCCTAGAAGTAAACTATTCACTCTTGACTTAAAGACCCCTAAGTTGTAGCTATCTGGAAAAACACACTCCTTAGCTGTACGCACAATAAATGTGTTCCCAAAACGCTTTATTGTACGTATGTATGTATTTATCTGGTTTTATATGCTCCATGTGGTTACGCAAGTTAGTCATCATCATCAGCCTTTTAATGTTCCCTCTGCTGGGACACAGGCCTCCTCTCTAAGATAGGGAATGGGCCGTAATCCACCACGCGGGCCTAGTGCGGGTTGGTGGATGTCACATGTCTTTGAATTTTTGGTTCTAGGACATGCCGGTTTCCTCACGATGTTTTCCTTCACCGTTTCGAGAGTAATGGTGATGAAATAAATTACACAAAGTAATGCGCCTAGCCGGGTTTGAACCTGCGACCTACAACTCGTAAGTCGGGGCCATTACCACTCGGCCACCACTGCTCACTCGCAAGTTAGTTACCTACAGCTATTTAGTGGTCTCAACAATGGCAAGTTTTTGCGTCTTTCCAGTTACTTCTAGTTCAGGTTATAAGGATTAAAGTAGATGTTTCTAACTGAGATGCAATGCAAAACACATTTTCTTTTATTTGAGGGCGTGGAATCAAATTTCTTCCTCCGCTTTGGGAGAAGTGAGAGGACGGTGTCAGACTTTTACTGATAAAAATCTACATGTGTTTCTTTAGTGGCTTTTGTGCTATAGGGGCGCGATAGAACAATCGCGCAACTCTCGCGGAGATTCAATTATCCACCGACAGAATTTTCTCACCGGAGTTTAGCCGAGATACTTACTAAGCAGGAAATATTATAGTGTACCAGTGCATGTGCAACCACAGGTGCACTCTCCGTTCCTTTACTCTCATAGTCGGATGGGATGGTAGTCTAAACACGATCGGGGAGAGATCAGGACCAAAGGCGTTATATGCTTGCCAGCCGATTTCCAAACTCCAATCTGCGAATGAGGGATCCCTAAAAGAAAAAGAAACTATTTGATAATTTTTCATCTTAAAAAAAGGATGATGGAGATTCCATACATAACGAAATGGAGCTGTATTCCACTTCATTTCTTCAGAAGATGCTATAAATGGTACAGAACAGAACTAATTATTTCCTTAACATTTCCATAACGGACATAATTGTAACCACAATTATAACCAACAACATATTGGCATTTTAAGCAGTGTCTACACCTGCGTATTCCATTCATGCGGAGAAGCAAGTTGCCTTGTGTGGCAGCACTGATTGCGCTCCATGTGTCGTTCGTTATGTTGGTATTTACTTGATTGTGTCGCAATGCAAAGCATTGTTTGTAGTTTGTGGTGATCGGCTTCATTATGGAGGCCCATAAATTTGAATGGTCATTGTTGAAAATCAGGGTTCTTAATGGGCTGCTACAGTTTATGATTGCTGTCGAAAATGTTTGACAAACCAAACATTCGCAGCATTGCTACGTATGCCATGTTGAATGGTAACGCTGATTGTTTGGCCAAAAAACGTAAGAAATATCAGTATTTTATAACATACTGACTAGTATCAGAGGTTCCTTTGAAAAAACGTGGAAGTTAGGGAGTAGTTGCCCGCTGCAAAATTGCGATGCGATTTCGCATCGCGAAAATCTGCAAGCTCGCACGCACGATGCATCGCAAGAACTTGCGAATTGATTCACATCGCAGATTGTGTGTACGGCTGAGCATTGCTTTGCCGTACAAAATCGCATCGCAGATTCGTATGGTACTTCAATGATACGGGGCCTCGGGCTATAGGGTCTCCGACGTGTGCAAAAATCGTATCATATTCCATAACTTTTGGGGCCCCTTTGGTGCCTACTCTACTGGCGGAGGTAAATACTTCTTTGGTGCTACATAATCCACGGAGGTACCCAAGTACTCATACGGTGTACCCACTATAAATTGTTACTAATTTCTACATCTATTTATTGAGATCTTAGAATAACAAGTCACGAAGCGGTTTTCACCCGCGGTTGCGGAACCGCAGCTTCTGTAGGATGCAGATATGTTCTGTATGTAAAAAATTAAAGCTTATTTCAAGACGCGTTTTGAGCTCCCACAGTGTGCGCGGTTGTTTGCCGCTCCCGTTGCATCGGCCGGTTGGCCGTCTTGCAACCGCATGTCTTGCGATAATCACCCACCACGTTTACGGGCGAAAATCGCAACCGTGACGGCTGCGTAACCATACAAAACTGCGGTCTCGGCGGGCGCGGTTGGAAACCGCTTCATGAGGTCTTACCCTTACTGGTAAATGTGTGTTTTCGTGTTCCAGTTGTGTTCGTGTTGCCAACAAAATTTTTTTTTTTTTTTTTTTTTTTATTAAAAAAAAAAACAAATTGATAAATGCATTGAGCAGAACGTTCCGCACTCTGACTCCACTCGCGTTTACCTTCACTGAGCTTACCTGTTGTCCTTATTCATATCCTAGAACAATCGTGAGAAACGATTGCAATCAGGTAAAAACATTACTAAGTATATAATTTAAATAACTAAGAACTCTGTATCAAATCAAATATTTTTATTTCAGATATAATAGGCCTATATGGGCACTTGAGTATAAACCGTCAGAAGCTAGTGTGCGGTTCCAAATGTTCCTTTCCTATGGAGAAGAACCGCCAAGAAACTTCATGGTTACTGTTTTTAAAATATTGATGTAGGTACGTGGTAAAACTTGATTAACAGGAGTCATTGTGAAAGAGCTTGTGCCGGTAATTTACTTACCCAAAGGTAAGTAAATTACCAGCATAGCCCGAAGAATCGCCAAACTTAAGTGGCACGGGACAGGGCACATTGCTCGCGAATCGGAAGGAGGAAATCTCTGCCGGTGTCTGTGTTTCCTGATAGAAACCTAGGGGTCTTTAACTCAAGATTGAGTAGGGTACTTCTAGGCAAGCATGCCCAACGTCGGCCATCAGATGAGATAGCAGCACAGAAATCTTAAAAACATAGAAGCGGCATGGGGGCGTGACCGAGTCCGCGGCACAAGCACTACATGGGCACATACCGGCAAACGGCTTGTCATTTATAAACTTGCGAGATCGCGAACGTTTTCGTAAATAAATTGAGAATGCCGTGTTGTGCAGTGGTTTCGTGCAAAAATCGAAGCGATAAAAAAAGCCTGGGTCAACAAGGAATCTCTTACCATGTGTAAGTACAAGTTTAATAGTATATTTATCTTTAAAATCAGGAAAAACAACAAATCTTGTAATATCCCTTACTTTTACTACGTTATTTTTATTTTCAAAGATCAAAGCGACTTTATTATTGTTACAGTAAATACATTGCTTTTTAACCACTACCGAATTTTGACGCTCAATAACTGGACCAGCAATGTAAAAATAACATAACGATACTTTATCAGTGCGGTATATTTCATAATACGGCCGCTGTTTGACGCGGTGAGCTAGTGCTGTCCGTAATGTAGGTAAAAATGTAGACTATCGATATCACTATCGATTGTTTGGATATCCGAAGTGAAATAATGTATTTTTATTGATTATTATTTTACAGAGTAGTTGAGAAATACGTAAGCAACTGTCGTAAAGTAAGTTGTTTAAATTATAAGTTAATAGTCCGTGGTCTATTTTTTGGTTTCGGATGTAGTATGTTATGCGTTATCTTGGTGTTATTTCCTTACTTTTTCAGATTTTGATATTTTTTCTTCCTTCTGTCTTTAAAAGCTTCGAATGCGCTATAATAATGGGCTATAAATATGACTCAGAATATATTACCGACTTTTGCTTAAAATAAGACAACATTTTCTAGCTCTTTATTTGTTGTGCATGGGTGTGTGTTGTATTTTATATACTAAACAAGCTCTGTACTATTTTTTTTGTCTAACAAAAGCCTTTTACGTGGTGAGGTTTAGCAGTAGCTTAGGTAAAAATTAAAACTAAAATGTTATTTTATGTTTAAAGTTTCCCGAAAGACGCAATTTTAAAAACGCAATGGATTGATGCCACTGGAAAACCACCTAATTGGTTCCCTACAAAAAACAGTACCATATGCTCAATTCACTTTCAACCAGAAATGTTTCAGCCTCTAAAGAAAAGACGCAGACTTTTTGAATGGGCAATCCCTAAATTAAGACTAGAACTTATTTTTGCAGAAGTGAGTTAAAGTTTTTTTTTTTAATAACTGAAAGCTTTTTCATGTAATAATTCTTAATAATATTAGTTATTAAACTTTTCAGGATTTTATAGAACCAGGACCAGCCCCACCATCCGTATCACCAAGACCTTCTGATCTAAAGTGTTACGTAAGTAAACATGCATCTTTTATTTGATAGGTCAAATAAGTTAACTTATATCTGACTCTAAGTTCCCCCCTTGTTTAATTTGAAATTACAAAAATTGTTACATTGTATTTTTTTACGATTGTTAAATATCATGTGTTCTTTTAGCAACAATTAAAACCGTCAAACGAGGAATCTGAAAAACCGCCTATAAAACGTATATGCCTTAGTAGTCGTCAAAAGGAAGAAGAAAGTCAAGAAACCCAAAATCAAGATTTGGTATAAAGTTTTTAAAATTATAATTACACTATAAAATTAAATATTTAGATGTTGGTTGCGCGAATTTGCTTGATGTGGACTGTAGGTTTGAAAAGCGATCTAAGGTTTGTTAACAATATGCAGATACTGTGCTTGGCGTTCATTAATGGGATAAATGTATTTAGGAAGGAACACTGACCTTTAGACTTCGAAGGTTGCACGTGGCGCCGGCCGGCGATCCTCGACTTCGCACATTTAACCACTGCCAGGTCCTGTTTGCACTACACTGCACTATTGTTGAGTTTTGAATGGTTGGATCACGAAATAGCCAATTTTCTTGTAATTTCGCGCGGGCGATTGGCGGTGCGGTCACATTCACAATCGATGCACACACGTCAATGTCAAATCATTTCTAGAGGTCGTGCGGGTGGAAGGGAAACGGATGGTATAGGATTGCTAGGCCAAAAAAACAAATTACAAAAAACAAAGTCGCGGATCATAGCAAATTGGCGCAACCATTCCCCCCGGGTTTGAAGGGTTACCTTCAAAGAAAAGAAAAAAAAACAAAAGCGAAACTAAACCCTATTACTAATCTAAACTATCAATACTAGGTAGCGAAACAACTTATAACTAACTATGCCACTACTACTGATTAGGCAGAGGGCAGAGGCGAATAACCGGACGCAGGTACGATCCAGTTGCGGTTTTAACCTTTACGACTCGCGTTATTCCGTTCGAACCCGGAAAAACTTCTTCCACTACACCAAGAGGCCAGTGCAGAGGAGGCGCACTCTCAGTCTTCAGTATCACCACAGTACCGACTGTGACTGGATCTGAAGGAGTGTTCCACTTTTGACGCGACTGCAGCGTATGCAGATAATCTGTCCTCCATCGCTTCCAAAAGGACTGAACTAAGCTATCTAGCAGAGCGTGACGCGGGTGAAGCTGCAGTTTGTCAGTCTCGACATCTAAAGCGGGCAAATATTTAAGAGGAGTCGTCGTCAAGAAGTGAGCCGGCGTCAACGCTAGTGGCTCCGATGGATCACTAGACAAAGTCCGACACAACGGACGCGTATTCATCAACGCCTCTACCTGAGCGAGTACGGTGCTCAACTCCTCGTACGAGAGAATCTGTTCGCCTATGACCCGAAACAGGTGCGACTTAAGGCTTTTAATATTCGCCTCCCAATTGCCACCAAAATGACTAGCCGCTGGCGTATTAAAACACCAATCAATGCGATTCTCAGCTAAGACATGGGCGAATTCACTTTGGTAGTACTTGGAGCGTAAGAATGTATGTAATTCCGAAATATTGCGTCGCGCTCCAACATAATTTGTGCCGTTGTCAGAGTATAAGCGCTTAACGGGACCACGGCGAGATAAAAATCGTTTAAATGCAGACATAAAACCCTGCGTACTCAAATCACTGGTTAACTCTATGTGAACCGCACGAGTTGTCATACAAACGAATAGGCAAATGTATGCCTTTGTGGAACGTATACCACGACCACGGGCAATAGTGACTTTAAACGGTCCAGCATAGTCCGTCCCAGTATGTATGAAAGGTTTCACCGTCTGTACAACACGACAAGAACGATGGTCGGCCATTTCCGGCGCGTTGAAACGCGGGCGGAGCTTAAAGCAGGGCACACATCTGTGCACTCTAGCGCGTATCAAATTGCGAGCGGAAAGTATCCAGTACTTCTGTCGAAGAATGGACATTAATAAATCGGGACCAGCGTGACAATTCACCTTATGGTGATAGTCCACCAACAAATCCAAAACGTGATCCCTGCGTGGTAGAACTACTGGATGCATTTGTTCAAACTCTAACTTAGCATTTCGCAGACGGCCACCGACACGAATGAGTCCGTCTTGCAAAAATGGTTTCAAATGTTGAAGTGCGCGACTACAAGGTTTACGTGATTCTAAACTACGAAATTCTATTGAAAAATAAAATTTCTGCAACTCTCGAAGTACAACTGATTCAGCTCTATCTAAATCAGCTGCGATTATAGAACCACGCGATGGTAATAATCTCAAAAATCTTAGGACGTAAACTACACAGCGTAATAGTCTCGACCAAGACGAGACTCGATTAGACAACAACAAAACAACTGACTCTTCACGCGGAACTGATACTACAAGCGTATGTTTCTTCTCCTCGGGTGGCTCTGAAATAGTAGCGGGGCCAAACGGAGCACTTGGCCACTCGTTAGGAGCGGTATGAAGCCAGGGAGGGCCACAAAACCAAAGCGGATGATTTAAAATTTGCGCAGGAAGCAAACCACGTGAGAGACAATCAGCTGGGTTTTCTGCGGAGGCACGGGAGCCACCGAGCGAAAAAATATCACCCTTGAAAGGGAGCGCGACAACATAACGACCATCTTTATCACGAGTAGTCGTGCGGGTATAAATCTCCTCAGTGACCTGATCCTCAGGGCTGAGAATAGGCGGGACATTGACCTCTTCAATCTCCCAGAACTTGCGGATGGTAGACTCAAGCGGCGGCTCGACGGTGCAACAGTGCGACACAGTCGAGTAACTATTTAAATAAGCGGGTGCGGAACCAACTATAACAAACCCGAGAACTGTTTCCAGTGCGTGCGGAGCGGGGTACATCGGAAGACCTTGAATTTTACGTGATAACTGGAGATGCGGGAGAATCGAAGCACCGATCAATAGATCGATATCTCCAGGGAAAGCGTAATTTCCGTCGGCTAACTGCAAGTTCTTAAACTCCGTCAGCATGGACGTGTCAACCGGTACCGTGGGCAACCGTTCCGTAATCTTATCTGCGACTAGCGAATCCATTTCAAACGAAATATTACGATTAAAACGTGAACTAAATATTATTTTAATGGAACCGTGAATGGTTGCCTTTAAACCTCCAAAACCTTTCACTTCTGAGCGGGATGACCAATTATTAAAACTAAAACCAAGGCGTTGACAACAATCCCGAGTAATAAAATTACTCTGGGAAGCGCCATCTAGTAGCGCTCGAACGGTGTGCGGTTTGCCAAAGGCATCTACAATGACAACTTGCGCGGTCGCAAGTAAAACGGTAGTGATTTGAGTACCAGCGGCGGAAAGCGAACACAATGTTACGTCGTTTGCACTTGCAGCAGGCCGCGCGTCACAAGCGTCGCGCGTCTGCGCAGGCTGCTGCTGCGATGGCAGCTTACTACTCTCAAAATGTAAGAAGGTATGATGTCTAGCTAGACATTTACGACAGCTAACACCACTGTTACATGACGTAACCAGATGTTTGTCACTTAGACAATTAAAACACAAATTATTAGTGCGGACAAACTTGTAACGATCACTAGGCGATAATCTCTGAAATCCCGAACACTTGTACAGCTGTGTATGGCTACCCTTACACAGAGAACAGTCAGGTGTTGAGGCGGTATTGACTAGCGTATGTGCAGTCTTGACTGACTTCGATGACGCGTCTATACGGCGATCGGAACCTGTCCTATTCGTGACTTCATGACGTGCCGACGTGCGCTGCAATACCTTAATATGGTCGCGAATAAAAGATTCTAAATCTTCGAACTTAGGTATTTCTTTACCGCGCTGAGTCGTTTCAAACAGACGAACAGTTTCAGGATCTAATTTCTTTAAACCGATATACAAAAACAAAAAGTCACAGAGGTCATTGACCTTTAGGTTCTTTACTGCACGAACAGATGATGCGAAAATATTTAAAAACTTCTCTAAATTATGATCGTTACAAACGGAAAAACTTTTCAAATCGAATAATTGATCTAAATATGCGGTGGCTACTAATCGCTTATCTTCGTATTTTGTTTTTAAAGTGTTCAAAACTAAATTGTAATTTTCAGCGCTAAACGTAATTCCAGCACAGACAGCCTTTGCCTTACCGGTCAATTTTTCTACGAGATAATGCAATCTCTCGTGATCTGTCAGCGATGTGTTCCTATGTATTATATTTTCGAAACTATCTATAAATAAATTCCAATTTCGAATGTCACCATCAAATTCAGGTATTTGAATTGGCGGCAATCGTGGGCGTTCGCGAGGAGGGTTGAATAAACCACTCGCGGGGGGGGGGAGTCTCTAAACTCCTAGCAATACGTTTGATACGACAATACAAGTCATCAAAGGACGACAATGCCTGATAACTCACACAGTAATCAGGATTTAACTCCAACTCTAAAATGTTTATATCCTTAATTGTAGATTTAAAATCCGCGCGCAAACTATCTAAAGTTTCCAACGAACACAAGAAAGCATCTCTAATCGCCAGATCCGAGGTTTGCAAAGATTTATCACAAATTGATTGAACACGTGAAAACTGTGAGTCCCTTTCAGCGTATAAAAGCTTTAACTGAACCTTTAAATCAGTACTAACCTTGGTTCCCTTAAGAGACATCTTGTCTTGATATATTCACACTATACACTCAAACAAACACTTAACGAATTATTAAGTAAGCGATAATTATCAGATAACAATATGGTAGTATTGTAAACAACAAAGCGAACGGCGAACGAACGGAATAACCTGTCTATATAATCTATGGTTTATCCGTTTCCTACAAATATTCACTCAACAATGAACGGGTATTTTTGAAATGCGTCTACCTACATGCAATTTGTAGGATGGTCGAATGAATTTTGTCAAGAAAAAGAATGCGATCGATTTATATCTACGCTGATATTTACGTAGCTAACTATAATTATGCGGTGCGGTTGACGGCGTAGGTACCGTAATTATCAATGACTCTTTAACTATACGAGCGAAATAACGTATAGTTGCCTAAATGCCTAGATGCGGGTTTTCTACTATTATATCTAGGTAAACAGGCGCGTTGCGTTTATTCCCTATGGAACAAATACTATATTGCGAAATTACAAGAAAATGATTCACGATCCTGCTCGTAGGACCAAAAGTAATGGTTGCGCGAATTTGCTTGATGTGGACTGTAGGTTTGAAAAGCGATCTAAGGTTTGTTAACAATATGCAGATACTGTGCTTGGCGTTCATTAATGGGATAAATGTATTTAGGAAGGAACACTGACCTTTAGACTTCGAAGGTTGCACGTGGCGCCGGCCGGCGATCCTCGACTTCGCACATTTAACCACTGCCAGGTCCTGTTTGCACTACACTGCACTATTGTTGAGTTTTGAATGGTTGGATCACGAAATAGCCAATTTTCTTGTAATTTCGCGCGGGCGATTGGCGGTGCGGTCACATTCACAATCGATGCACACACGTCAATGTCAAATCATTTCTAGAGGTCGTGCGGGTGGAAGGGAAACGGATGGTATAGGATTGCTAGGCCAAAAAAACAAATTACAAAAAACAAAGTCGCGGATCATAGCAAATTGGCGCAACCAGATGTAACACTGTTTTTTTTTTTTCAGAAACATGTAGACGCTTCTGATAACATACAAATATTAGAAACACCTCGAAAACATAGACTGCGCATCAAAATTACTCAGCAAGAAAACCTAATAAAAAAGCAAAGATTAAGGAAGAAATGTTAAGGAAGAAATTTCAATGCCTGTTTTGACTTTTAGTTCTACACATTGTATAATGGTAGCCAGTCTATCGGTATTTTACAGGATGCATTTTGAAATTGCATGACTTGATTTCGCCATCACCTTTTTCTGACGTTCGGCGAGTTTCAACAACACAAGGGTTACGTTGGTAAAATCTCGTCGGTCCAAACTAAGCGTTTTGCATCGTCGTTTATACCGCTTATATCGAAGGACTAGAACAATTTACCTGCTACGGTCTTCCCGTCTGATTATAGTTTAGGTGTCTTCAAGATTAAAGTGAATAATAGGCTCAATGCGTTTCACCATTAACGATTGCATTTCTGCTTACCATCAGTTGAGATCGCAGTCAAACACTAGTTAAGTTATATTATTTAAAAAAAAGCACAATAAACGAGCTATGAGCTTGAAATTTGGTTATAATGTTTTTTCGTCAGTTTAAATAGATGAGGCCGGTATTACGTATGTTTTTTCCTGAGAAATTAGTAAACCTGTTTTTTTTTTTTAATTTTATTGTTTTATTATTAATATATAATTTTTTGAACATACCGGTTTTTATTTCATTTGTTTTTGGAACCCCAAAAAAAAAATTGCATAAAAAGAAATGAAAATATCGATAACTTTTCTATTTAGTCAAAAACTAGCGTAAATGTAAAATAAATTGCTTTTGCACAGCACATTGATGTTTATGTGTGCGTAAGTTATACGGTGCATGGAAAATACACGATGTGCTAAGGACGATAAGGTTTATAATTGACTGTGTAATATGGTCTGATTTATAATTTGCGGGAGTGTGCGCGACTGTGTAATTATTGTGGCATATGTAGTGGTGTCGATGGTGGTAGTGACAACTGGAGACATCGTGTTCCAATACATTTTTCATTACGTAACGTATCTCTCCTTTCCGAAATCTGTGGATAGCAGTCAAACGCGAACCTATCAGTAATAAACAAAAGGTGATAGAAGATAAGTGTGAAATATTCAGCTTAGTGCCTAGAACGGTAAGGCACACCTTTGATTTTTTTTATTGTTGATAGGTTCGCGCTTGACCGCGACGATGCGGTCGACAATGGAGCGCGCTTACCTAGAAGTAACCTATTCACTCTTGACTTAAAGATTCCCGGGTTTTAGCAATCAGGAAATGTCCATAGGCGTGGGTGGGTCGTTGACGTTTAAAACGCTTCCTTCTTCTTCAATATTCTCATATCTTTTTTTATTACTTTATTATTACTAATCCGTATTGTTCCACTGCGGCTGGACAAGCTTCCCCATAATCTTTATAAAGACCACGATTTTTTGCTTATTTTGTTTCCAATTCTCTAGGAAGACACTCAGCTCGTACCGTCATGTCCTTCGTGGTCTGCTGCGACTCCATGTCGCTGTTTGTTGAGACTTTCATAATCAGCCCTATAATGTTCCCAATGCTAGGATGCAAGCCAAGCTTCCTGTCTAGGCGAGGTAATGGGCCGTAATCCTTCACGCGGGCCTAGTGCGGGTTGGTAAATGACACGTGTCGTCGCATTTTTCTAGGACGTTCCGGTTTCCTCGCAATGTTTTGACAAGAGTAATTTGTTTGGCAGACACTGGCTGGGCCACCATTACGAATTTTAATTCTGATAAACGCCCACGGATTTTCTGTGATGGTTTTTTTTTTTTTTTTTGGTAGGTTCCCGGTAGGCGGGATTTCTCATTGGATGAAAATCATCCAATGACAAATCCCGCCCTTGGGTGGGGCGGGAAATAGTGTCAGACTTTTACTGACTAAAAACCTACCTTTCCGTTCCTTGCCTTTGTCCCGGGGCCTGTGGTGACATTCTCACATAACCTTTGGCCCCAATAGGCTTCGGCCCTGTTGGACCCCTACAGTTTGCTGACAACTCCTTGAGGCGCGCGGGAACAGTGCGCGCCGTAGACGACCTGAGCTCGGACCGGTCTGTTACCGGACGGACGGACAGCGAGCTACAAATTGCCCACCGTCCGCGAGCCCGCGCCTACGGTGGCCGGAAATCGGGATCGGAAACCCGGCGGCGGCGGCGGCGTGTGCGCCTTTGCCTAATGCGGTTGGCCTCCTCCTTTGCTAGCATTACTGCTTCGCAAAAGGAGGCGACCGCCTGCCACTCCTCCTCGCTCCGAAGCATGGCTTGAACCAAGCCCCGGTGCGAGAGATCGCCGCCGATCGCCCCCACGAGGACACGGCGATGCTCTTCCCAAGCGGGGCACACCTCGACTGTGTGCTCCACCGTGTCCACCGGGCGGTCCGCACAGTGGCGACACCCGGGCGTCGTCTCTGCACGAATCTTGTACAGGTACGGACCGAACTTGCCGTGTTCGATCAGCACCTGCGCCAAACGGAAGGTGACGACGCCGTGGGGCCTTTCCAGTCACGCCTCAAAGAGGGGCCTTACCGCCTCGATCGTGGCGTGCCCAGCACGGGGTTGCGACAGTCGCTCTCGCCATTTCACCATGAGATCCCGCCGGAGCTCTGTCCGCCATGCCGCGACTTCTCGCGGCAGCGGAGTTTCGCCCCGACGTTGCATCTCCACGCGTAAATCATGCATGTGTGCAAGGACTGTTGCCTCCAAATCCCACGGTGGTAGGCCAGCAAGGAGGCTCGCCGCTTCACAGGACACCGTACGGTATCCGCGAATCATACGGATGGCCATGACCCTCTGGCAGGCGGTTAGCCGGGCCGCCACTCGCTTTCGTAGCGATGGCGCCCACACCGGCGCACCGTAAAGGGCCATGGACCGAACGATGCCTGCTTCTGTGATGGTGGCCAATCCAGTGTCAGCCATACGATTAATGTAATGTACTCCGTATTTCTGAATACATTCGAAACTAATAATGCATGCACTTTATCGGTCGCCTTCACCGATCAGCCTTATATGTCCTTATTCGTGATTTATCTTAGAACAGTCGCGAGGACAGCTGCTTTGTGATCAGGTTACAAATGTTTTGAAAGAAATTGTTATTTCATTTCATTTATATTTTAAAGGTGAAAGTTCGTATGTGGCTCTACCACGAGCTCTTAGCCTACTGCAATCCATTTTACAACCTAAACTGGATTGTTTAAGAGCCTGGCATACTCGGGCGTTAGCCCGAGCAGTGCCAGAAAACAGTGACTTTCTAAAGCCTACTCCTCGGAAACGGCTAGGTTTAATAGATTTGAAAAAAAAAATGTTTATCATAGATTCCTGTACAACATTATCGACATACGATTTTTTTGTGCGATTAATACATTTGTTTAAAAAAATATATTTATCAATTTCGCAACTTTTCCCTACTCCTTCGCTGGCTTGGATCTTTAGAAATATGATTACACAAAAAAATTGCTGGTTAAGTGTTCTATAGAATGTATATGATAGCATAAAAAATCAATCATCGATATATATGTACTATAGGTCGATGAAATCAATCAATACTTCGCAAAGAAAATGGAATTAAAGGCTCTTTCCATGCGCAGCTGGCCAGAGTCATCTCGTTATAGCCAAGGCGCCTATACGAGATGTATAGTGTGCATTTATTTAACTCCGGCCAGCTGTTAAAGGGGCTATACACCTTAACGAGATGGAGCTATATAGGGTGTGTAGCTGCATCCCTCTTTCTCCCCTTCCCTTCCTTCTTCCTTTTTGCCTTTCTAACAAATAAATAAATAAATTTCATTTCGCACCTGACATTTCCACACGTCATGTGAAAACCCCTGGAACCGAGAGTGAGATACAGACATGGTTGGAAAAATTGCAATCTCTTTAAGCCCATGTCTTATCATTTCAACAAAGACATAAATTCCAAGCGTAGAATTCCAGTAATTAGTACCAGTTAATATTGACTTGGTGTATAAAACAAACGCTTGAACCGGAGCAGGCAACGAGGCAGCTTTCCCGGAATTCGCGAGATTTGATAAGATTACTCGTTTCGCTTGTAGCATGTCTGTTTGTGCGTCCAAGATAATGTTCTTTGTTCTTCGTGCCGGCGAATTGTTTAGTGATAACGAAATTCTTTACTTTATAACATAATAGAACATAATCAGCCTAAAATATTGTTATTGTTTCAGGAACTTCGGCAACCTTTCTGTGTTAGATTGGGATATAAGCACAGACACAAGGGCCCAGTATGTGAGCTTGCGGACAGCGAGCTACCCATTGTTTGCCGGCCGGTAACCTTCCGGACCTAACCCGAGTCGTCGATGGCGCGTATTGTTCCACGCGCGCCTAAGTGCTCGATTACGGAGACGCGGCGCGTTGCGCGTCGCGTCTGACGGTCCGTCGTACATTGCCATATGTTTGTGTTTGCGCGAGCGATGACGCGGCCCGCTGCTGCAATGTACGACGAAACGCCCAACGCGCTGCGAAACGCACCGCGGCTCCGTAAACACTCCGTAAAAACATTCGTTAGTTCGCTTTCGAAAGGAAAACCCAGAGTCCTGGAACGCAAGGCAAAGAAGCAACATAGGAGTGGGTAAAAATCTGTCGTGCCCTCCACCCTGGAGTAGTACAGGGGACGCGTACTAACTGCGCTTGGTGGTGTGGAAACCGTTAGTGCACGATTTCATGCCCGAGGCACTGCAAAAATGCCCCGCTTCTGCAGTGCCTCGGGCATGTTTGTTCCCAACACTTCCATGGACGCGGTATTGTACTGGATACGGAGGGCTCTGTAAGCCACTCATGACCTAACCCATAGGTCCTTATCTGATGATTTCCCTAATAAAAAAGGGATGCTACGTTGCCGTTGCTTCGGGGGATACACCGCGTAGGCGTAGCTCGTAGCCAAGCGCTACGACAAACTGCGTAGCAAAAATTTAGGGCGTGGACTCTCTATTTTTCGTTGCTATTGAACGTGGAAACGCTGCCAACGTTCTGGGCACTTTACCCATTGACAGCGATGTGGATGATGTTCTTCTTCTATTCTTATACTCCATCATAATCCTCGCTTTTTCCCAACTAGCTTGGGGTCGGTTTCCAGTCTATTCGGATGCGGCTGAATGTTTTACATGGAGCGTCTGCCTATCAGACCTTCACAACCTGTTTCATCATCATTTAGTTGTTTATAAGTAGGCATGTTATAATTAGAATCTGTGTAACAAAATCAGTTGATAATTTAACAGATAAAATCATCAGTCATTGAATTTATAAAACTTAGGAATCGTCGGTGTGAAATCTGTAAAAACCTTAGTGTGTACACAGAAAATTACCAAGTAATAAAAGCTAATGAACATTCTATTTTTAAACTCGCTAAAATCAGATGTCGAACTAACAGCAAGCGCCTGCGTCTGTGTATCTTTTCAATGTATTCAATGATTTTTCGCAATAACATGACAAGTGGCGTGTTTGTGGTTTAATTAACATTTTCCCGTTTGAAAACAATGATAATTTTATAGGCAAAATATTAGTTGGCCGTCCAGGCTGACTGCTATTTTTAACCGATTTTGTTCTACTTGACTTCACTTTGTTGTATTTTTATTAAACTTTAAAAAAGTTTTTATTAGTCGATTTGAATAATCATTAAGTTTTTTTTAAAAGGATGTACTTACTTCCAGATTGCTCCCAATTATACTAATTCTGATAAATGGACGAACGAGGTTTTATTTTAAATATTAAGCGGTCATTTTTGTATTTTCATCAAAAACCCAAGTATTTACATCCAGAAATAATCATTTGGTGAAGTGGAACTGATGAAGAATTAAATACTACATACGGCTGGAACTTCTCAATAGGTGTCATTGACGACTTTTAGCCATGGTGCAGGCATCTTATAACTTAGGTGATCGCTGGATGATTGGCGCGAAGGCGCCGGCTTATGGTCGACGAGCAATGGTTAGCTCGCCGTCAGACTGAGAGTGGAATTCCCTGCCAAAGTCTGTGTTTCCTGATGGCTACAACCCGGGAATCTTTGAGTCTAGAGTGTATAGTTTACTTCTAGGTAAGCGCGCTCCATTGACGACCGCATCGTCGCTTTTCATCAGGTGAGATTTCGGCCAAGCACGTACCTTCCAACATTAAAAAAATCGGGCAAGTGCGAGTCGGAGTCTCGCACTGAGGGTTTCGAAAACAGTTCAATTCCCGAATCGAGTTTCGAAGATTTTTCCGAACCGCAACAAAGTTTTTTTTTTGTGACGTGTACAGTTTTTAGATTTTTTCTTATAATAGTTCTATGAGACGTTGCTTCATACCAAATTTCAGAATTCTAGGTCAACAGGAAGTAATAGTACCCTTAAAATTCCTTTGAGTGGTTGAAAACCTGAAAAATATACGTTTTTTTGTGACATAAACAGCCGTATCTATTTTAATTTTTTACAGTTTTAAGCACTAACTACTTAAGACCGCAGAGTATATGGTTTAAATTTCATCTCAATACCTCCACGCGTTCTCGAGATAAAAGGTCTTGACAGACAGACAACAAAGTGATCCGATAAGGGTTCAGTTTTTCTTTTTAAGGTACGGGACCCTAGAAAGTAAGTCTGACACGTCCTCTCGTTCCACCGGGAGAAGTGATTTGATGATCTCCCACCTAAAAAACGGCATTGTACCGCATCGTATTTAACATTTCAAACAGGATAATTTCAATGTCAAACTAGTAAAGTAGTAGAACTTGTTTCATCCATATTTGTCTAACTGTATTTTCTAATTGCGGGTGAGTGTCCTGGAGACCTGAAATACAGGGTTTCCCTAGTTTAGGCTCCAGACCACCCCTATAGTTCAACTAAAAATGTATTAAATTGTGAAGCTCCAAGAGGACACCGGTGTCCGCCACCTATTGTCTTTCTATTGTGTCTCTAATTACGGTATTCAAAAGGTTAAGTGCA
This sequence comes from Leucania comma, assembly GCA_958295575.1. Lineage (NCBI taxonomy): Eukaryota > Metazoa > Arthropoda > Insecta > Lepidoptera > Noctuidae > Leucania > Leucania comma. The sequence goes on from OY282480.1 coordinate 2,897,467, forward strand.
GAAAACTGTAATTATTTTGTGGTGGAAAAAATAAAACAAATTATTATTAGTAAATTTCCAATGTATTTAAAACTTAAAACTACACAATAACACCGCTACATTCAAAGAATTAGACGTCATTTACTTGGAAAACTCAATTAACTGTCGTAATATGATAGTGATTTAATTAAATAAATGACACAATAACGTGTTTTGTAGACCGCATTTATTTTTCTGTATCGTTTGGTGATTCATCTATTGCGGTGATGGACCAGTGGTAATTCTAGGCAACCGCTATTTATGCATGAGGTTCCGGGTACGAAACCGGGCAAGTACAGTGATTTTCATATTGTACTTTTCTAAGTTCATCTAGGATATTATTGTATCCTACAGAAACCGACAGGTATTGGACACAATGGACACACATTTAAATAGTCTTGTCTCACCCCGTCCCGCTACTGAACCTGTGATTTACTGACGATTCGGACACAATATATTCGGACACAGTGTCCGAATTGACACATTTTTATTGAAATGTTTTTTCACAGACGATTGTCCAGCTTCAGTGTATACTTAATTCTGACAATTTCTGTGGTCTGACACTATTTCCCGCTCCGTCCAAGGGCGGGATCTGTCATTGGATGATTTTACCTACCATAAAAAAATACATCTGTCCGAACATTTGTGCCTGAATCGTCATGTTCTATGTTCGATTCAGCCCGTCCGTTGCTGTCCTTCCCCAGCGACGTTGTAAGTCAAGGTTTGTACTCTTACTTAGATTTAAATTTATTTTAGTTTGAGGTTTTTTTAACTCCCGGCTGAAAGCATTAATTTTATTAAGGTAGCCACAGGTAAACAAAAGACAGTCTAAAAGGTTGACCTAGGAAAAGGCCTTAAGAAAAAAAATTGTCTCTGTCCACAGGTTTAATTTTCTGTTGGTAATGCTCACTTCAGGCCTCCTTGTCTATGCTAATGCATAGTTCTAATCTTCTAATGTGTGGGTACTGTGTTGCTATAAAAAAACTTTACAACTTTTTTTCAGTCACGTGTGTATGTAGACCAATATATTTTGACACCCGGTTTAATATAGAACTAAAACGTTTATGACGTTTGTCTATGCTAGCAGCGCCATCATAACCTCTCAAGTTAAAATGGCCAGTAAAGCCACAGCATTCAACAAAGTTAGCAAAAAAAAAAAACAAACGACAAAACGTTTTTAGACCACACAGCCACCACACCCACAAATTAATTTACAAACACATATTTGCGGTCCCAAAAGCCGTATTTTGATAGCAATAAGGTCAAAAAAAGTGTCGAGTGGTTTTATTAATTTGGCCAGCGTTGCCCAATTACGTTTAAACGATTTTGAGCCTTATGACTATAAATTAAAGACGAGACATACTTAAAAGAAGAAAGAGCCTTAATCAAATACTTTGCCATTCTAATTACGACCCTGCAGTAGACCATATAGAGGTTAATTTTGTAAGATTATAAAGGCTATCACATTTGCTTGGATTTGTCTGGCATTGGTGTCGAGGTCGATGGAGTACTTTAATAGATAAAATTATTGACTTAAAGTCAATGTCAAGTTTGGGTTTAGCTCGCATTGTGTTGGTTTCACAGTAAACACATTAGCGTTCAAACAATTTCCGTCTGTTTCTTTGTTTTCAGGAGTTTTTTCAGACTTAAGATGCTATTATCAAAAGTGGATTCAACTTCCTACTAAACGCAAGATCTTGTTTTTTTTTTTGAGAGTGAGAAATTATTCAATAACTTCTCCCGGTCTGGGTTGAGCGAAAGTATTAGATTTTTACTCCTCTTCCCTGGTAATGAAGTCTCGTTCTCGTAGGAAGAAAAAGTAGCTTAAGTTACTTCTTGTAACATCAGCTATTCGTCAGTGAAAGTCCCGTCAAAATCCTGGAATGAAAATTTTGCATATTAACCCGAACAAACAGGCAGACAGACAAAATTTTTATAAATTATTTTCGTTGTAGGTATCGATATACTTCCATTTGCACAGAACTGTGCCTGTGGGACAGTATAGACTACATAATATATAATTTCAGTGCCGTAACTGGCCTTTTCTACGTCCGGTGCCAGTTTCTGCAATTGCGCCCCCAAAATCAGTCCGAGTTGGTTTGTGTGGGCGGCACCTCACCGTGTCCTCGAGGGGGATCGACGGTAGCGTCCTGAGTGGCCGACCCTGGTTCAAGCCATGGTACCGAGCGAGGTGGAATGAAAGACAGTAATCTCCTTCTGATGAAATTAATCATACAAAACTTGGCCTGGGTTGATAATTTCCCCCCCCCCCCCCCCAGTTCCAAAGCACCGCTGGCACTGCCATGGCTACGGCACTGATAATAATTGAAATAGAAAAAAAACACAAATAGCATTAATATTACCTCAGCTCTATTCAGCGATCTTCGCAAAAAAACATACTCAACAATCGTCACGTGTTTGCGGTTACACAAGTAGGTACCTATATTTTATTTATTCAAGAATACTAGTCAGTCAAGCACGGGTCGGAGTCGATCGCGTGATGCATTTGCCATTCATATTTATTTAGCTGTCAAGGTATAAATAAATATCTTGGAATTTCATTCAATTTATTTTAATAAAATCATTTTGCGATTCAAACGTTATTCAAAAGGGTGATTTTACCACCGTGGGTGAAGCGAGAAGGAGTATCATAGTTTTACTGACTAAAGCCCACCTGTGTTCCTTCCGTTGCCCCTTGTGTTCCAGGGTTGTGGTAATTCTATCGAACACTTCCGTAGAATTTTCAGGGCGCAAGGGCGTAGGGCCAGTGCGCAAATACTTGTTGGGCGCAGTAATGATCAAACCCAAAAAAGCTTAATATACGAGTATTATTCATTAGGATTAAGGAGGTTACTGTTTTCCATACCTTCTTACCACGGCCTGGACCAGGGCTGAACAGTCAGGTCTCCACCGTTGATCGCTTCCTCGAGGACACGGTAGGGCTAAGCTCAAGCGGGCAAATTCCACTATATGCTTCACCGTGTGCGCCACCAGATCCAAAACGGGTACCTCCCGAAACACTCATGGCCGGTGAGGCAGGTCGGACTTTTTTTAGGGGCATTTCAGAAAGCGTTAAAGAAACTGGCACCCCGAGCCTATAAATGGATCGTTACGGCACTGCTCCCGGCACACGTGGATCACAACGCGGTGTCGACCAGGGCCTGATCCTTATTGGACGGTGAGTTAGTTATAAATACGGAACCCGCACCTTCCAATGATCCAGTCTGCAAATCGAACCCACGCTCTCACGCTTAAAATTCCTTCCACCACTAGACTATGACACTGATCTAAAAATACTTATGAATAACAAAACAATATTTGCTTGGTTCTGATAATATAATTATATTATGTCACTGTAAAAGTTTAGCTAGACGATTTCCAGTAAAATCTTAGATTAACAAGTATTACGCTTGTACAATACGCGACATAGAAGTTGAACCAAAATGGCGATCGACTTTGAATGCGCTGTAACAAATTTTCGGGTCTCAACCGAACCGGAGGGCTGCACGTAACCATAGCAATGAGTTCAACTTATTTGTCGCGTACTATAGCAACATTTCAGAACGATTTGAAACTGTGTAAAGAAAATAAAACATGTATCTCCTTCTCCTTGATCGGTTCTCTTTTTTCTCAATGTTCTTGGGCGTCATTCAGTAGTGTTTTTTAGCTTCTACAAAGTGCAGGTGTAGGGACACTTTGGGCATTCTAGTAAGTGAGCCATCGTCTGGTCAAGAGCACCGCACTCGCACTGGGTCATATAAAAAATGTTTTTTGAAAATAATATCTCTCTATTATGGTCGCAGCGTTGGAAGGACAAGGTGGACCGATAACCTGGTCAGGGTCGCTGGAGTCCGATAGATGCGAGACGCACAGGACCGGTCATTGTGGTGACGCTTTGGGCAGGCCCATATCCAACAGTGAACGTTTTTCGGCTGAAAAGATGATGATGATGATGACTTGGTCAATTAAAAAATACAATTTGGCCACACGTTGACACAGTGGTCGAGTAATTGTCTGCTGCACTGGCGCTGGGTATCGTGTTATATCCTGTTAAATTTATTCAAAGTCGCTTAGTATTTTTTGCCTTTCAAGCGTCGATATGTTGATAGTGTTGTTCATGAACCTGTAACAAACATATATAATTATGACAGTGTTAGACCAGTGGTGGCCTATTGTAAACGGCCCCGGATTACGAGTTGTAGGTCGCTGGTTCAAACCCAGCCAGGCGCATTACTTTGTGTAATTTATTTCATCACCATGTTCTCAAAAATGGTGCAGGAAAACATCTTGAAGAAACCGGCATGTCCTAGAACCAAAAATTCACATGTGACATTCACCAATCCACATTGGGCCCGCGTGTTGGATTACGGCCCATTCCCCCTCCTAGAGAGGAGGCCTGAGTCCTAGCAGTGGGAACATTATAAGGCTGACGGCAATGCAATATGTAATTAATTATATTTTTTCCAAACCTATTGACCTAATCGTTAGAGGAGTAACGATAGCGAAAGTCACTGTTTTGTAAGTTCTACTGTTAGCAAATTCTAGGATTATGCGCAGTTCAGACTTGTACAGTAACATACATATTACACTAGTGAATTAATTAAGTAAACATGTCTGTTCTAGTGAACACAGTATCAGAGCCTGCAATGAGTCAACGTTAGCTTCGACAATAGACGCGACTTCCTACCTCGGGCCTCGCGATGATACCTTTGTTTAGCTTCGTAAATTCTTCGGCTATTCTCGGAATTTGCTGATAAGTTCGCCTTTGTGTACCTAGCCTTTGTGGTTGATTGGTGGTCAGCGAGATTATGGCAATCACCTGTTCTAGAAATAGAAGATAGGCAACTAGGGGATAAAGCGTAAGCGTTATGTCGTAAGCGCCATGTTGAATTCCTAACGAAACCAAGGTTGCTAAGTTCTAATCTCGAACGCCAGTGAGGGGGTTAATATAGAAACCTGAGTGAAGTGAGGAAATCCACCTAAGACAAAGACTTCTTTATCCGCGTATTGGATACTCTACTTTTCACAAGATCTGTGAGATAAATAATTTAAACGCGGTTAAAACACGTGGGTTTTAGTCAGTAAAAGTCTGTTACTCTCTCTTGCACCTAGAGCGAGAGTTATTCAATGATTTCCCACCACAAAAAAAAATGGGACCATAATACCAGGCAAAGAAGTATTCTTTGTTCTAATATAGGACCAGTGCCGTAACTAAAGCTGTGCCTGCTATGCCCAAGCAAGGGCGCAGACCCTGGAAGGGCGCAGAAATGAACAAATCAGGGCCAAAGTTTTGTATTACGCATGTTCAGCTGGTCTGTACATTTGTGTTCGCCTAACTGATCAAAATGTGCTGAACTTGGCTGACTTTTTCGCGATTTCAGGTTTGGTGCCATAGTAAAAGTTGTTTATTATCACGACTACAATCACGTGTTTATGTATCGCTCACTAATTACCAGCCACCCTATATATTTTTCTTTCTTTCTTTCCTTGAAAAGTTCCATTCTCACCCAGATCAAAATTCTTTCACTTGTAGAATGCTACTTTATTAGAACTACATGCGTAATACAAAACTTTGGCCCTGGTTTGTTCATTTCTGCGCCCTTCCAGGGTCTGTGCCCTTGCTTGGACATAGCTGGCGTAGCTACCATAGCTACCAGCTGAATTACCAGTCATCCTATAGAAGCTCGCACCGGGCGTATAAAAGGCTCGTTACGGCACTGTCAGGTGCTACCACGAGCACTTAACGCGACCCATTTGACGACCTAAATTGAACTGTTAAAGGGATAGATGGGATGAATAGGGTGTTTAGTTAGACGGGCTGTTGATCTAGTAGTTAGTGGCCCTGCTATACCGGAGGTCGTGGGTTCGATTTCCACCCAGGACAAATGCTCGATTGATGAGCACGATAATTTGTTTTGTGTCTAAGTCTAATTTATCTATAATATGTATGTATTTAGAAATATATAAGTATGTTTAATTAAGCGCAATTTAGACGGTACGAGTTTCTCGCCTCGAACATACGAGAATCGTAAGAGCATAGAAAAAATGTCATCGTCTAAACACATACCCAGGTGGTGCGAGTTTCTCGTCTCGAACGTACGATAATCGTAAGAACAAAAAAGCATCTCCGTCTAAACATTCATACCTAGACGGTTCGAGTTTCTCGACTCGAATTTATTTCTTACCTGTGTCTAAACACTTTGATACGATAATGTCATGGCGATTATTGCTTACGATTATTGCGTACGATTTTCTCGAACAAAACGTTCGAGAAACTCGTACCGTCTAAATTACGCTTTAAGGACCACGCCCAATTTTGAAAAAGAGTATTGATTGACTATTTGTCACTCTGATTTATGATAATCAGAGTAGTTCTTAAACTTGACTTGATCCTGCTTCTCACAACTCAAATATTTTACATTTTTAAGGAGTTTTCTTTCGTGGAATAATAAATTCATCATCAAAATGAAACTTTTACGCTCTACCGTGTCGTTACAGTGACAGACGTGTTTGTTTTGGTATAGCGTGCCGTAAATTCTTTTACCATAATAAACACCCTTACAACGACTTTCAATTAAAAAAAAGCAAATCTTACTCCCTCAAACGATTTTCAACTATAACTTTTAAAAAATAAGGTTTAAAATTCGTAAACTTATTCATAATTTTTAAGTAGCGCGGGCCAACGCATTCCAAAGAGGCGTGATGCATTCCTTGCCTTTGCTCATATATCACTTTAAAAAAAAAAAGTTGCATTCCTCTACAAGCGGAGTGAACGTAAGAGTTACATATTTCACGGTTTGAGACGTCATAATGTCTTTAGTCAATGAGTTTTTGTAAAAACGTTCATTGTTAGTTTCACACTTGAGTTGAAACGATACCAAGAAATGTTGAGGACTTTGTAAAAACAGCTTTATGTTTCTTTATTTTTAATTTCTTGTGAAATTCTGATAACATGAGCATGAAAAAATGTTAAAGTACTGTTTGGACCTACTTGCTACTGGTATGATGGCGCACATACCAGTAGCAAGTAGGTTGTATTCGCAAAGCTGCACCACAATATAAAGTTTATAAACTTAGGTACCTACGCTTTTTATGCTAAATGCATTTAGTATTTTTACAACCATTATTTTAAAGATAGAGTCTGTCATTTGTACTTTATGCGTCTCGAATACACCAGACAGGGCGATTAATCAGCAGATAAACATCGTTAATTAAAGAACAGTCACTATACAAGTTCATCACCTTTACAGCCTTTTGGAAGGTTGCCAAAGCAATTTTTTGCATCGGGTTTGTACCTAATGATAAACTCGTATAAATCTGTTGCGTCCATACCTAATCACAATTCTGAATCGCATCGCATCGCAACAGCATGCATTCAGATACGATACAGCATCTATACAGTCGTGTGCTGTATTTACTACCTAATAAACGCCTGTTGATTTTATTGATGCAGGCGTTCGTCAGAGCAGTTGCGCGTTGCAAATGCAACGAATATGAAAAAAATTGACAAAATACACTGCTGAATTGATGCAAAAAATCCATTAATGCAACGATATGAAAAAAATAGCCAAAACACGCTGCTGAATTGATGCAAAAAATCCTCGTGGGTGACCTCCCAAACTTGCCAGTGTGCAAAATAAACATTAAACCAAAAAGGTTACATTACCCGCGTAACCAAAGTTCCAGTGATCAAGGGAACATGATGTAAAGTTGCCTACTTGCCCAGGTCAAGGCGAGTGGGCGAGTACTTCACACATGCGAGTCTGCAAGTGCGTGTAAACAGTGCTTAGCATTGAACGTTGACGGTTTCAAATTAGGAAACAATTTGAAATCCTTGACATTCATTTTGTTTTCGTGTTTACTGGGAATAACAACAATATATTATTAATCAAAACTACCTGTTAGTGATTTTCATTTATATAAAATAATACTTAACTAAGTATATTAAGTATTTATATAAATAAAAATCAATTACTACTTATTGTCATAATACATAATTACGACATATTGTCTGTCAAGTTATCGAGAAGGTATCATTTGAGAGTTCTACAGTTTTTTTTTTTTATTTTGACTTATTTTGACTATCAATATTTATATAAGATTTGTATAAAAGAGAATTTCGATAATCGTAATATATTTTTCAATACATTTACTCGAAAACTGCCTCTTATCGCACTACGATTATGTTCAACATGGCAGTATAATATATTATATCACCCGCTTGCTTTTTTTATTTATCACAACAAGGGTTTTTTTCATTCCTATTTCGTCACGGTCGGAACAGAATATAATAAATAAACATGATTATTCAAGTAGCGACGTATGTAATACCTAAAAATTAATAAATATAATACATCGAAATGAATGGAGACGATCACGTGGGACAGTAAGTGAAGGTATTTATATTTAAAGGAACTGAACGTAGTGCACGGAACATAAGGCGAACAGATTCAGCACGTTTTTGAATCGTGAATTAGTTCCACGGTCAAAAGTCAAGACTAAATAAGTAGGTATATCTGTTACCGGCAATCTTTATATTCCGGTATTCTATCAAATACCTGGGCAATGTTTAGAATACGGTTTAAAGTAAGGCTTTTATTTTCAGATGATGATAAATAAAAATCCTAACCTAACCTGTCCGTGTTTGGGTGCCCTAAAATTACATCATCTCCTTCCCTGCAGTCGTCTTTTACACACATTACCGGCTGCGCATTCGGTATTGTATAGAATACCTGAATTATATAGATTGCCGGTAACATATCCACCAAATGTGACAGCTGCAGCTTGGTCAAGATAATCGCTAGTTTTTACCCGACTGTGCCAGAAGGAGGGATGAAAACCTGACCGTCTAGTACATTAGATAATAGATTGGAGTAATGTGCAATGTAATGTAGGTATGTGCTCTCAATTCTAGAATGGGTCCCGACTGCCAGTATTTAAAATATTATATAGATAAGTGCAATCGGGTACAACGACTTTCTTGTTTTAGGGCTTTTTCATGAATGCTCAGAAAAGCAATCGGGTTTTTTAGTTTTTTAAATTACCGTTTTTTTTTTTGCACTTTTTAGTTCTAGTGTCCTTAAGCTAAACCTAAATACAAGTACCTACTTATAGTATAGTATGCCAATAAAATTTGAAGCGTTCCCTCGATTTCTCTAGGATCCCTTCATCAGATTTTGACCTGACCTGATGACAACCTGTCAAAGTGAAACCAATATAAAAAAAAACATTAATCATCAATATTTCAACTAGGTAATTTAGAACCTCTTTTTTTTTGTTAAATAGCTATTTTATTTGACAGTTCGTCGGATTCGTAGTTTCTAGAATTCTTGTCTGTAACAGAAATTGACCCAAATAAACACGTGTTTGTATTGTACTAAGTACTTGCTTCCAATACTCTCGTCCTTGACAGACTGGTTTACTTACGTTTTCCTAGAATATTGGGTTGTTCACTTCGGTCTCCTACGCATAAGGTCGTAAGGCAGAAAGCGCATTTTTTCAGGAGAGCCGTTTTTGTTATTGCTGGACTCAGTGGCGTAGCTAGAAGACCTCCGGTCCTGGGCCAAAAAAAAGCCGAGTCCCCTTTATTTAAATGGAAAATCTAATAACCTCTCCTGCTCTAGATGGAGCCGGAGAGAATGTCAGACTTTTACTAACTAAAACGAGTTGCCATGATTAGTGTTGTAACCTCATTTATATTTCGAAGGTAGGACAATAATATAATAAGTGGTTTGCTAATCAGGTATTGGGCCCCCGCCCTAAGGCACTGCCCCGCCTAGCCCTTCGGTAGCTACGCCAGTGGCCATATAACGTGGCAATGTCCTTTCTGTCTTCCATGGTGGCAACACAGCTAGTCTTAAAAAAAAAAAAACCGCTCGTCTTTTGGGCACACTTCCTTAGTCGGCAGCGATGTGGAGGAATTTTTTGATGCCATATTTTACTTAGGAGTTTATTGCCATAATATGTACTTTAGTGCCTTTAGTGTATAAATATAGTTTTAATTATAATAATAATATTCCACAACTATCACACAACGCCGTCTAGTCCCAAGCTAAGCAGAGCTTGTGTTACGAGTACTAACAGCTGATAAACATACTTATATATTTCTAAATACATACATACATATTATAGATAAATTACACCCAGACACAGAACAAATGATCGTGCTTATCACACAAACATTTGTCCTGGGTGTGAATCGAACACACGACCTATGGCATTGCAATCAGGGCCACTAACCACTAGACCAAAAGGCCAATCAAATTAGTTAATAATTTATTAAATTTGTTAGTAAATTAGTTAATTGTTTTATTTTTCTTGTTTCCTTTTACTTTATTTTATTTTATTTTATTTATTGGGGAAAACAAACAATAACACATAGAGTATTACATAAAGAAAGAATTTAAAATAGTTTAACAAATGTGATATCAATAACGTTTTCCACAGATAAAAACGTGAGACATTAATTTGGTATGACAAATGTTGTTATTTTTTTTTTGTTTTAAAGCGAAAAGTAATTACTATCATTTTAAATAAAAAGCAAATAAATTACAATGTTGTATGCAAACAATATAGCTGGCTTATTATATTGCTAAGTTTTATTATTGTAAGCCATACTGATCTCTTAAGAAGTCAAGCAACATTATTTTAAATCTTCTTTTAGGTACAGAAAATAAATCAAAATCACTGAATTTTTTATTATAATTGCTCGTAAGGCGACGAAGAGGGGCACGCAAGCCAGCATTTGTTCGAATGATAGTAGTGGCAAATACAGTACCTCTACCATGAGTTTTAAGCAATAGTATTCGTCGCTACTCGATATCGACGCCGTAAATATTTTGTATGGCAAATTTTGGTTCTGCAAGTGACCGCTAGAGGCGCTGCTAAATTTGCCATACAAAATATTTACAGCGTCGATATCGAGTAGCGACGAATACTATTGCTTAAAACTCATGGTAGAGGTACAGGTCGTGCGCGCACCTCGATGTTCTGGGCACTATATGTATAGCACAATTTGTTACAAATATTTATACAATCATACAAGGCCATTTTACAGGAAAATAAGTACAATAGGTACGCGGCATATAAGTTGAATTAAAATGGCGATCGACTTTCAATGCGCAGTAACAGATTTTAGAGCTGAATCAAAGTGCGGCAAAGCGGGGGGCTGCGCGTAACCATAGCAACGACGGCCATTTTTGTTTAACTTATTTGCCAACTTTCTTAGAACTCTTCTGAGAAAATAGAAAATGGTAGCTAAGTTTCCGAGATCAGTGACCTTACAAATATCCTTTACAATATTCACAATTGACGAGCGAATGCAAATGCAAAGTAACTTTCTCCAACCACGCAACGCTATTGGGTAAACTACACATGTCCAACATAACATGACCTCTAACGCGCTACCGAATGCTCAACATTTTGTCTCTTACCATCGACCAAGTGGGTCAAAGTATACTGGCTGGTAACAAATATGGCGGCCGCAATGGGTTTTTCCGATGGCTGCAATAAAATGTATTTGTTATTGACGACGTTAATCTTTGCGGTTGGGTATTGTGCGGAATACCTAAATGAGCTGATCATGTTGCGGTGGCTGGCGCGCAGATGACCTTCAAAATTATCGTAAGTAGCACGAGTACCTTTTTTTATGTAGGAAATGATCAAATGACATTTCCCGCCCTTGGGCGCAGCGGGAGGGCGTGTCAGAATTTTACTGGCTAAAACCCACTCCTGTTCCTGCTTTGCCTTCATTTCAGGGTCTCGGGTCCTTTTTCGCACAACCCATGGTCCCAGTAGACTTCGACCCTGCTGGGCCCCTACAAGTAGCACGAGTACCTACTACATTAATGAAGAAATGCCTATTGTCCTCAATTTTTTAATTTTTTATTTATTTAGATCAACGAATCTACACTATAATATGGGACTGAAAACCAGAAACTAGGAATCGAACCTAGGACTACACGCTTGGCAGCCGCGATTTGGACCCCAAGACCATGATCACTCATACCGAGTGAAAAGGGCGAGACAGTAAAATGTTGCTCGGCCGAGACGGTGATGTAAGGGAGTTGCAGACATAAGGGCTCGGCCGAGCACTCGGCGCTATGTTTATACGTACCGAATATTCGGCCGAGAGTACTGTCTCGCCTGATTGCTCTGTACGTGTGACCAAGGCATATCCTCTTATGGGGTAGACAGTTCATTTTACATGCATTTCGAGGCACGAGGGTTTCACAGCGCCGCGCGCTGACTTCTAAACTCAGAGTGCAGTAGCGTAAATCCCAATAGAGTATCGTATTATGTAACAGACGTATTACAAGTTGGCGTGTCATATTACCGCTATTATGTAATACGGCTACCTCACGTTCAGCCGGATTGTGGTGGCGATACGTTCTACAAAGTAAAGTCCAACTTTTAGGTGTATAGTGTAGGGTGATTATAAATTATGAAAAACCAATCCAAAACTAAGCGTGAGTTGGGTCAACGAATCCGTCTGAAAGTGAGGTAGCCGCATTACATTACAGTGTCATTTTTCAAGCCGGCGCGCCAACTTATAATACGGCGTGTTATAAGATACAACTGTGACATATTATATACACCACCATATTTATTCTTCAGGGAAATGTCCACATACGTATTGGAAAAATCTTTCATATTTGGCACATCAATACAAAATAAATAAAATATAATAAATGCTCTTTAGGTAACTATAACCGTTACTGATAACAATTAAAGTTAAGGAAAATTTTGAGGCAAACGAGGTAACATCATTACCTATTTATTGTTTGTTAAAAACAATTCAATTTTCAGCAAATTTTTCCTCTCTGTATCAGTCTAACTGTATTATTTTAGTTCTAATTAAACCACCTCTGTTATGGTAACCTACCTATGACACGCTAAATATAATTAGGATAAATGTCAAACGATTCCACCGGGGAAATATTACTAATTAATCATTGTTTTCAGGGACAGGTGAAGTTCGAACTAATGGCATTTTACCATACAATGTTTTGACGCGGAATGATAGAAGGCCATAATTCTTCAATTCATATTATATACTGCGAAATTTTAGTGGTTGTTTTCTCGCGGCAGAACGACTTGCCATAAGTGGTACTTTCGAAGTATATATTAAAATTAAAAAAAAACCTTATGAAAAAAAAACAACTTCAGTAAAAAAAAACACACTACAAGGATCAAAATGCTTTAGTTTCGGATTGTTCGGAAGTTGGTGTTTCTCGATATTGTTTTTTTCTTATTTAACACCGACTTCCGAAATTAAAATTTATTATTCTAAGTATCTATCTAGCTTTTTTTTTCGTTCTATTTATTGCGGTGGATCATATATTTTAGTGTAAAATAAAACTCGCGATTAAGGGCCGGTTCTAGTCACTTTTTTTTTTGTATGAACTTCGCTCGGGATTATGTCGTCTTCGCGGCCCAAAAACAGCGGTTTTATTTTTATATAAAGAAAAAAATAACTATTCAAGATTTTTGTTCTTGCAAAGCGCTTTTAAATAACAAGCTTTTTTTTTTGTAACTTTCAAATAGTTCAGTAACGTAATCTCGTAGATAAATACGTTTTAAATCGTAAATTAGGGTCAGACTCGCGATTTTTTTTTATCGAGCCAACTAATTTATATCGTGTTTTCATTTTTGCCAAGCCCTTGGCCATATAGTCAATTTTAATAAAATAAATTTTCATTGTATTCTCTTTTATATTTGTGGATTTCCATAGGTTTAAAAAAGGTCAAAATGAGTAGAACCGGGCCTTAGATCCTTGTCCTATAGTACACTACTGTACTATAGTCCTATAGAACTACAGTCCTATAGTACTCTATTATAAGACTTATACAACTTATTTTTATCAGAATCCTTGACGACCTAGGTTTGCCTTGCTTGCATCAAACACAAAGTGACATATCTGTGTCTTATATTATGTACATATTGCACGCTTAATAAAAAGAGACAAAGTCAAAAAAGAGATTATTTGAATGATGAACCTTATTTTTTAAACATGTGTTTTCAGATTCAAATACCCTCTTTTTCAGATAGGTTTCTTTACGCTTAATCAAGCTTGCGATATATTGCACTTAATTATGAGTTTATGGTCGCACCGAGGACGTTCCTACAGTAAAATGTTTATGATTGGGCGGTGACTAGACGTTGATGAACATTTCTTTGTTTATATCATTTTTCAGGTTAAGGTCATATCAATATTTTTAGGGTTTCTGTTTGTTTCACTTTATTGTTTTTCATTAAAAATAAAAAAAAATCGCAACATGTTGTGTCTCGTAGGGAAAACCAAGTATTTGTAAAAAAAGCACATTTTTTTTATACGGGGCCCGTGTGGGATTAGCTACGCCACTGCGTTCAGGGGCTCTAGCACTCACAAGAGGTAAATAGTGGCTGATGATGGTCGTGGGGTGTTCTGAAACACACGTCACGCGTATTTTTTATACCTACCGATACCTAAGTAGTCATTTTTCTTTTTATTGTTCGAATCGGGTATGATAAAATTTTTCTAAGAGCTGTTATCGAAGCTCGCACTGGGCGTTTAAAAGATTCGTCGGCCCTACTGACTCCTTGCATTTTGCTAACATTTCTTTGAAGCGCGCAGGGAATAAAACGAGCCGTCGACTTCTAGCGACATCTATGGCGCAACACAGGAAATAATATTTCATCATCCTGCATCGCTGATCGCAACATCAGAGTTCTCCACGCGATTAGTACATTAGTAAATTAACAATAGTCCACTAAAAATCAACTAACGGGCAGTTATCCAGACTAGACACAACCCCCGCTTGATCGGAGGATCCTTCAAAGGATGTAAGAGTATGTGCATTGATATATTATAACGGAAGATACGTTACGCGCTAACATCGCAATCAGAAAATCTGAACTTCGAGTTCAGATTTTCTCACTCACTCATCTATACTACCTTTAGTCACTGATAGACAAGGACAGAGATAAGAGCCGAAGCTGTCGTGCGAGCGAAATAGCGTTAGCAGCCAAATGTGCGTGATCGTCGCGACCGATGTGAAATCGTGCCAATTGTCACAATTTCAGCGGTCCACGCGCTAGAGGAGAGTCACCTGTCTTCCGCTGTTTTGACTGTGGGACTTTACACCCTGTTCCGGACGGCCGGACAGCGAGCTACGGTTACCCTACTGCTGTAACCTCTGCCTGCCTCTCTTAGATCTGTGAAGTGTAAAAAAGTGTCAAAATTAAAGGTCCAAAACATACCTAGGTCCATCCAAAGGATAAATATCGCTTCTAGCGATAACACCGCCCATTGTGACACCCTATTAATTGTAAGCTCCTACTTTAATTGTATTTATTGTGTCTCTATAATAAAGAGTGTATCTATCTAGCCCTTTTTTTTAAGTGGGAAAATCATCTAATGATATCTCCCACCCTTGGGCGGAGCGAGAGGGTATGTCAGACTTTTATTGGTTAAAAACCCACTCCTTCCTTCGTTGTCTTTCATACCAGGGCCGAATCTTCCAATCAGAAGCAGACCCTTGGCCCCAGTAGGCTTCGTACCTGCTAAATCCCTACGGTTAGCTGACATAAAACCGTTTTAAACTCCTGAGGAAAAAAAGAATGAGAGAAACAGCCTTACTATTCCCAAAGTTTGATAATCAATGATAAAATTTCAGTTTGTCCATGACACTTTTCCGGACAACAGTAGTTAAACGGGTCCCGTCGCACAACCCACCGTTGTAGCCGTTTTTAGGTTACAAATCCTTAAAAACGGCTACAAGAGGAAGTGGCTAAGTTAACGAAGACTACGTAATACTCAGCAGGTGCCGCTCGTCTCGTACCTGTCTGTCTACTGACTACATAATCTCCACGCTATTCATTATTCTCACATGTCACTAACTAATTATAGACAGTGAGAAGGTTTCAACACGTTTCCAAGCATCATTAGTTGCAGTAACACTAATGGTAGGAATTAGGATTTATTTTTTATACTATGAAGAAAATGCCAACCTTAAGTGCGACACATTGCTCGCAGAACAGATGTTCGAAAGGTTCTGGAGTGGCTACCGCGTACCGGAAGCGTTGGAAGGCCTCCCACAAGAAGGAATGATGACCTGTGGGGGTCGTGGAAATCCGATAGAAGCGAGGCGCACAGGACCGTTCGTTGTAGCGACACTAAAGGGATGCCAAGGTCCACCAGTGGACGTCTTTCGGCTGAAATGTAATTTTTTAATTTATTGGCACACCAACAGCATTATATACAGGATTTTTATGATAATGATGATCATGGTATATTATAATATAAAAAAAAATTACTTCTGTATCATTGCTTTCATTTCACAAACCTGTAAACTCACTTATACAAGACACCGGAACATCTACCTGTAGGCCATACAAATATTTGTTCCGAGCGGGTATCGAACCCACGACACGCAATACCGCAAGCCAATTGCTGAACCACTGTGGAAACCGCCCCGACAACGACACATTAACAATACAACATTACAATCTTTTAGAAACCATCACACCTTTAGTGTCGACTAATAAAATCTATATTTATCTCACGTTCATATTTATCGCTAGTTCGTCCATATGTATTAGTGGCACCATAACAGCTGGTTTATGGGAGTGTTAAGTGCTATTCAGCATTTATTTATAGACTGGCTAGCTTCTGCTTGCGGATTCACCCGCGTTGAGGTCAGAAATTTTCTTTGTCCTTCTCCAATGTCTAATTTTCTTGTACACCAAAATTCATCACAATCGATTTAGCTGTTTTGGTGTGAAAACATTCCAAGAGAAACACATTTCCAGGATTAAACGTATAATATGTGCTATTTCCAGTGCAGGATTAAATCAAATTCTACCAAGATACCCACAAAATCTTTGTAAAATAGAAACGAATTAAAAATCGTTTCGCTTTATTCCAAAATGCAATCTAAAATAGTTCTGGGACCATTTCTAAAATCTAATAAAATTAATAACCAAAAGCGTTAATAATAAACTACCAATTTCCTCTATTTTTTTAGATATGTCCATAGCGTTCGATTTTTTTAATCATAAACTGTTAATTATTTTATAAATTAAACCGATATGGCATAAGGGGAAACGCATTAAAATGGTTCGAAAGCTACCTTACAAATCGTCAGCAATGTGTTGAGATTTCGGGACAAAAAGGAAACCAAAAGCTGGCATATAGGTCTCAGTATCGTGAGAATAACTATGGTATTCCCCAAGGAACTGTACTGGGGCCACCTTTATTTTTAATCCATATTAATGACTGAATAAACTGACTGACTAATGAAATAAATATGACATTAAATAATATTATTAAATGGCTTGAACCTTCCATGGCTCCAACACAATAATCTTCATTTAACATAAATAAAACAAAAATGATACAATTCCAAACAAATAAGAGTACGCGCCCACGGCTTACAATTTAATATGGAAACGAGACAATAGAAGAGGTCGATTGCGCAAAATTCTTGGGGATAATAATTGACAAAAACTGTAACTGGAAATTTCATAAAGATTTATGTAAGTAGATAGATAGATTTGTATTCGTTTTATATAGACTAACACGTGTAGCTAGAGTTAATGCGGCACTATGTGCATATCATGGCTGTGTCATTAATTCTGCGTTATGGCATTATAATATGGGTAATTCTATAGACTATGAAAGAGTGTTTCGAACTAAGAAAAAATGTGTACGTTCAGTTTGCGGAGCACATCCATTGGACAGTTGTGTTCCATTGTTTAAAAGGCATAAAATACTGCCACTTCCAGCACTACATATTTTTGAAAGGGGAGGTCCCAATGTGCAGGACCCGAAGCATTTATTACTCTTGCTATGAGGCTAATTTCAACACTGACTATGGAATAGTGCGTGGTCTATCCGTGTGAAAAATCAATCAAATCTCTTCAGCAATTGCAGCGCAAATTAGTAACAAACATACACACAAATTTTCGCGTTTATAATATGTATTAGTGTGATATAGACTCATGTTCATTGATATCTGAAGGTTGATCAAATGCGTGCATAATGAAACCACTGATTTATTATGTTACTGCGAACATGTGATTGTTGGGTACTATACGGGGTTATTTTATAGTTTGATTTTGTCACGAGATTATGTTTAAGTACCTATCTGTTATTATGCGATATGTTTTGTACAGCTGGTTCTGAAATGAAATATACTGTATCAAATTACTAGCCTACTGTCTATGGACGCGTGAACGCGAAACAGTTTGAGTGTGACATTAAGTTGTAAGAAAAAAAAAATAACACCAACAAGATGCTGCCAGCGTCTGTGTTCCATTGTAACTTTAATAAAATACCAGTGGGTAAAACATCGTTTATGGTTTTTTTTTTTTTTTTTTGGTAGGTAAAATCATCCAATGACAAATTCCGCCCTTGGGTGGGGCGGGAAATAGTGTCAGACTCTTACTGACTAAAAACCTACCCTTCCATTCCTTGCCTTTGTCCCGGGGCCCGTGGTGACATTCTCACATAACCTTTGGCCCCAGTAGTCTTCGGCCCTGCTGGACCCCTACAGTTACAGTTACTGACAACTCCTTGAGGCGCGCGGGAACAGTGCGCGCCGTAGACGACTTGAGCTCGGACCGGTCTGTTACCGGACGGACGGACAGCGAGCTACCCATTGCCCACCGTCCGCGAGCCCGCGCCTACGGTGGCCGGAAATCGGGATCGGAATCCTGGCGGCGGCGGCGGCGTGTGCGCCTTTGCCTAATGCGGTCGGCCTCCTCCTTTGCTGGCAATCGTTTATGGTAATAGTATATTTTTGACTGAGTTGTTCCCAAAGGTCTACGATTCCATTGTTCTCGAAAAATGAAAGTTCAAACATTAGTTCCCAATGAGTCCATGTCGTTTTTATATATTAAATATTTTCTTTCCCCACGAGTCCATGAGAATATTAGGTACTCAACAGCAAAAGCTTTGATAAGGGATAAATCTTTATTATTCTATTTCTATGAAATAAAAGGCAATGAATATTTTTATTTCATATACGCAGCACTTATGAAACTGTAAACAATACTCTGCGCATATCTCCAGAGAAGAGAATATTCATAAAAATGAAAAAAAAAGGTTTAAAACAATTGTAGTAAATAATTTTAATCTTCGCGTCGACTTAAAAAATTATAAATCACAGTTTCAGAATATTTCCCAACTGATAAAAAAAAAAAAATACTGATATATTTTGGACAAACCACGAGGTTTGTCCAAAATACACCGTAGGACCAGTTGGGAACTGATGTAGGAACATTTAAAACTCGATTTTTTTTCGTGGACTCGGTTTTTTTTTTTTTTTTTTTTTTTTGTGGTAGGTAAAAATCATCCAATGACGAATCCCGCCCTTGGGTGGGGCGGGAAACAGTGTCAGACTTTTACTGACTAAAAAACCTACCTTTCCATTCCTTGCCTTTATCCTGGGGCCTTTGGTGACAGTCTCACATAACCTTTGGCCCCAGTAGGCTTCGGCCCTGCTGGACCCCTACAGTATGCTGACAACTCCTTGAGGCGCGCGGGAACGGTGCGCGCCGTAGACGACCTGAGCTCGGACCGGTGTGGACTCGGTGGGAAATGACGTATAGTAGAATCATGTGCCTCTGATAACCAGTCCCCTCTTCCCCACTGGGCACTATGGGCACGTGCCCAGGGCCCCGCGATCGAATGGGGCCCCCTAGTTCCTGCCAGATTACCAAAAATGATAACCGATTATTATAATTAGCTTTAGTTTATACCACGCCTGCATAGTAAACACTAGGTTTCCGTACGGATTTGCGGTTGGAAACTCAGCGATTGCCCACAGGTCAATCGCTCGGTTTCCAACCTTAAACCCGTGCGGTAACCAGTATTCACTATACAGATGTGGTATAAAATATCGTGTGGGACTCGGGCCGAAACTAGTCGACTGCTCACGAAGGCGGCCGAACGCACTCGCTTACACTCGTGCGTACAGCGGCCGCCTGCGTGGGCAATCGGCTAGTTTCCGCCCTAGTTGCACAATATACTATTGCCGCATGCGGATAGCTATTCCTTGTACAACATAGCTTGAACTTTTTGACAGATGGGTCAGTGATGGGAAACAGAAAATATCTATTGGTGTAAAAAATGTGTTGGCTAAATAATATGTGGCTGTATGTATGTTTTAAACTATTCAAAATAAATAAATTCATTCGTCAATCAATTTTATTGCAGTAGACATAAAAACATTTTTTTCAGTTTTTGTTTTCAGTTTTTCTATTTAAATTTTACTTCGAAGCAATAAAAACCACTTAAGACTTTCGGAAAATGCTTGAGTCCTTAACAGGTACTTTTATGTTGTGTGTCTATTCTTATGATTATTATCAATTTTTAATATTATTAAAATAAGAAAATATTGTTCGTCGTTGCAAAGTTATATCGATTTCAGATTTGACATCCGTCAAAAAGAAAGATCAAACTTATAAATAAACAGGGTATAAGTACTCCACTCTCTCTCAAAAATGAGTTTTTCCGATATTAGTATATTTAGGTTAATTTAAATACCTATATGTAAGTATATATAAGAATAAAATTAAAAGAAAAATTATTAAATTAAAAAAAGAAGAATTATTTGATGCGGTGTGGTTTATGTCTTAAAGAAACCTATTCGAACGTCATTCGTAATACCAAAGACAAAAAAGGGGAATTCCCGACTCCCGATCGTCGTTTGACTTGACGAACGGGAATTGCCTTCAAGTATTTGTATGCGATGTTGTGGCGTTTGTTTTGTTTGTAGTTGTTAGTTTGTTACTGACTGTGCTTGAGCTCTGACAAAAAAATAGTATTGTTTGATTAAATCGTCGTTTGTCTGTTTTGTGTTAGCGAATATTTTCGTTATAAAATTAATTAAATATTGAATTATAATATAAAATGTCGAAACGGTCATATCCTAGTGGATCTGAAAAAAGGAAAAAAGCTCTACATCAGAAAGAAGTAATTGAAAAGTTACCAAAATTAACATCATATTTTACTACTACTGGAGAAACTTCTGTAAGTAGCAATCAACTCATAAATGTTCCACATGATGACTCAGCTCAATTACAAATTGCGGGAATTTCTAAACCTTCATGTTCCAATTTTGAAAAAGAGATTGAATCAGAAAGCGACTATTCCTACGACGAAAGTGCAACGACTTCAGTAACTTCACTAAAACCGACAACTCCAACTGTGTCAATTGAACAGCAGTTTTCCAACACAGAAGAATTAATATCGCACGATCCCGCCGATTATTTTCACGAAAAGTTTGTTGAAATAAATCGCGAAATTTTAATTCGTAAGGGACCAGTATATTTTCAAAATAAAGATTCTGACTTTTCCGAGGCATCCAGAACCTACAAAGATGGTAATAAATTAGTGACGAGATATTTCAACAAAGCATTATTTATGCGCAAATTAAAGAACAATGAAAGCGTCGAAAGAAAATGGTTGCTGTATTCGCCTTCCAAATGCTCTGTATTTTGTTTTTCATGCTGCTTATTTAACCCAACTGATGTTAATCTTTGCTCTCGGAATGGATGTAATGATTGGAAGCATATTAATCACATAATTTTAACACATGAAAATAGCCCAGCGCATAAGCAATCTATGATGACTTATCTGGCACGAAGTAAAGCGGTTGGTAGAGTAGATATAGAGTTATTATCTCAACATCAAAAGGAAGTGGATTATTGGAGAAACGTACTTAAACGGATTGTAGCTGTTGTAAAATTTTTGGCATCGAGAGGGCTTCCATTTCGCGGCGACAATGAAATCCTAGGATCTACAAACAATGGAAATTATTTGGGTTGTGTGGAATTATTGAGTGAATTTGATCCATTTCTTGCAGATCACTTAAAAAAATTTGGGAATCCTGGAAAGGGTAACATTTCATATTTATCAGCAAATATCTGTAATGAGTTTATTGAAGTAATGGGAAAACAGGTTCTAAAAAAAATTATAAATGAAGTTAAATCAGCAAAATATTTTTCCATAAGCGTTGACAGTACGCCCGATCTGTCTCATATTGACCAGCTAACTTTCATCATTCGATACGTAAAAGACTGTGTTCCTGTTGAAAGGTTTTTGAAATTTATACCTATTAAAGAGCATAAATCTAAGTATTTAGCGGAGACCATCTTAAATTTTTTAGAGATACATGATATTCCCATAAAAGATTGCAGAGGACAAAGCTACGACAATGCTTCAAATATGTCGGGAAAGTATAGTGGTCTACAAACAAGAATCAAGGAAAAATGTGAATTTGCCACCTTTATACCATGTGCAGGACATTCACTAAACTTGGTAGGTGTCCATGCTGCTAAGTGTATACCGGAGGCATCACAGTTTTTTGAAATAGTTCAGAAAGTGTACAACTTTTTTTCGGGCTCTACCCACAGATGGAATATATTAACAGAACATTTAGGTTCAAAAAAAGTTGTTAAGAGTCTTTCACAAACCAGATGGTCAGCCCGAGCTGATGCAGTAAGTGCTTTGCATGGGGGTTATAAAAGAATATTAGAAGCTTTAATCACCATCGCAAACGATACTGAACAGGCACGAGAAACAAGAGACGAAGCCCTTAGTCTGTCTAGAAAAATGGGAAATCTAGAATTTATTATACTGACGGAAATCTGGAGCACCATATTGGAAAGAATAGACAAAACAAGTAATTATCTTCAGAAAGAAACAATAACACTGGACGTTGCAACCAATTTGTTGACTTCACTTTATGATTTTATTACTAACCTCAGGGATAAATTTGATAACTTCGAATCATCTGCCAAAGAAAATAACCCAGAATCTGACTACAAGGATCTATCTCAAAGAACAAGACGTAGAAGCTCACGGCTGGAATTTTTTGATGGCTCTGCGCCATCAGTCCAATTGAATGGAAAAGAGCGATTCAACGTAGAAACCTTTCTCCCAATAATCGATACCTTGAGTGTTCATCTAAAACAGCGACAAAGTTCATATGAGACCGTCAGTCAACGTTTTAGTTTATTTTTTCACTTAAAAACTCTGAATTCCGAAGAGATACGACAAGGATGCAAAGAATTTTCTCAAATCTATCACGAAGACGTAAATGAAAAAGAGTTAGAAATAGAATGTCAACATTTAAAAGAATACTTAAAAAATGTTCAGAGTGAAAATGAAGCATCTAACAGTGTACAGGAAGTATATAATCTATTAAAGCAAAACAAAATTGAAGACACATTTCCTAACGTAGAAATTGCATTGAGAATATTTTTAAGTATGATGGTAACTAACTGCAGCGGAGAACGCTCCTTCTCCAAATTGAAACGAATAAAAAATGAATTAAGAAGTACAATGCTTCAAGAGAGATTAACTACTTTGTCGCTGATGTCCATAGAATGTGATATTCTCAATACCATAGATTTTGAAGATGTGATTAACGATTTTGCTCATCTTAAATCTAGAAGGGTACCTTTGCAATCAACATAGAATTAATCTAAGGATTTTAAGTTAATAGAGTTACTTTTGTAGATTATTTTTTTATATTTTCTATTTTTTTATAGTTAGTAACTAAATAAAAATAAATTTAGAACCTTGTTTGTCTTTCTTTATCTATTGTAACTAAATAGTGTTTTCTCAAGGTCATAGGGGCCCCATGATCCTAATGTGCCCAGGGCCTCAAATAGTTTAAAGACGGCATTGCTGATAACATCCTCCCATTACGTTAAGACCGCTACTTTATGAACTAACCGATTTTTTGGTTAAACAAAAGTTAGTGCCATTTCTGACAGTTACCTGTAAGTTAGGTACCGTCGAAGCAACCCACCCTAAGTCATTAGAGCAA
Organism: Leucania comma; assembly: GCA_958295575.1. Taxonomy (NCBI): domain Eukaryota; kingdom Metazoa; phylum Arthropoda; class Insecta; order Lepidoptera; family Noctuidae; genus Leucania; species Leucania comma. The sequence goes on from OY282480.1 coordinate 2,921,307, forward strand.
GAACAAAAAGGAATCTTCCGGAATAACGCGCCTCAAAAAAAGGCACTTTGATGTAGGCAAGGGACAATCCTAACGAGATTACAGCCATGTTACCTTGTACTTTCCATTGTATATGATAACAAAATCTAATCTTTCGAAAACATACCGTTTAGAGCATTGTTCAGAGCTTAAGAACCATAAAATTTGGTACCACAACACCGATATCTAAATTGTTTACAATAATGGCCACGAACAGCAGGTACCTATTAAAAAAAAAAAATAGAAACTCCATTTTTTTTCGTTGTAGACCTACTTACGGTCTACAACGTAACGAACTCTTTTTGCAAACTTCAATATAGTATGCGGCAAATAAGTTGAACCCCGCAGCCCCCCGCTTCGATTCAGACCCAAATCTGCTACTGCGCATTCAAGGTCGATCACCGTTATAGTTCAACTTATATGCCGCGTATTGTACCAGAAACGGTGCTTTAAATAAGGTTGTAAAAAAAGAGAAACTCCATTTTTTTTCTTAGAGTTGTAGTTAAATACTTAATTTTTCCGTACAATACCAGAAACGGATCTTCAACTTTTCAAAAATCGATCAATAAATAGATACGTAAGTAACAAAGGACAGGGAAGTTTTTGAAGTGGCACAGACTATTATTACGTGGTATATTTGGCGGGGCGGCGCCGGCGCCCGGGTGGCGGGAGCGGCGCGCCGCCGTGGCGCCCTACGCCTTCGCCCCCGACGCGCCAGGAATTACTACTGTAACTCGACTTTTTTCTAGAATAATGAGTTTAATGGCCGACTTGTTGGCGAGAGTAAGGAATAGTTTCTCTGGGGTTTATGGTCCTTTTACAACCATAACTGTTTCTTAACTACTTAAACTCGTATTATTAACTAGCTGCTGCCAGCGGCTTCGCCCGCATTGTAGTAGAAAATTATCTCAAGGGAACATACTCCGGCGATAAAAAGGATTCCAGGACATATTCTATTATGTACCAATTTTTATCGATATACTACTGAATGGATTTTTGCGTGAAAGAGTAACAAACATCCATACATATAAACTTTTGCTTTTATAGTATTATAGTAGGATGGGTAAAATCACTTCTTCTTTACGTAGTATAAAACCAAGTCAGCGTCTGTCTGTTTATCTGCTAACTCCTCCTAAACCACGCAACTAGGATTACTGCGATTTCAGAATAATTGGACACTTCTCAGGACTGCGGCTAGATTTAGCAAATCTCATGAAATCAGAGGATTTTTAGATTTTCAATAAAGTCTAACTACAGTTTACATTTTGAAGATTTTGTTAATAAGAAGTTAAACAAACTAAAAATAATTTAAACCGGAGGTGCCGCTAACAACACCCCCCCCCCCAACCGCTTTGAGTGTGACGTGCAACGCGTGAGCGAAATCCTCATTACATAAATAAAAAGATTGAGAGAAAATTCTCAAAAAGTAAAAATCCCAGGATTGTTCAATGGAAATCAAGCCTTCCCTCCGGACTTTTGATTTTTCCTATTAAAAATAGTAATAAAAGATGAGATGATACTACAAAAATATACTTAGATGGATTATTTTGTTTATGTGCAAAATGAACATGAAAAACGAAATGGTGAAAAATCACAGAGGAAAAGAAAAACCACTTGAGGCCACAAGTAACTGGAACAGGGACATCGGCATCGTACAAAAAGGATGACCAGACGTTTGATGTTGTCATTAAGAAACCAAAATGTGGCACGTGCCCTGAATTAGGTCGAAGTTTTTTTAGAAATCAAATAATAGCAGCCAAACAAATTCATAATTTGGGTTTAAAGAATCTTTATTTCTCATAAGCACATTACAATAGTTCACTTATATGAGATATACAATTTACATTAAACAATTTGTCGTCTAATGACGAAGCATGGTACAGTTAATAGTATTATTTTATATTTAGATATTTATTTAGCTATATATATATATATATTTTAGGTACATGAAAATAAATTTCACTTTAACATTTAATTTAACTACTAATATGCTTACTTCCTATTAGTTTAGTCGACCGTTTATGGACAGGGAGTCCAAGAAATGATAACGGGTGGTGTAATAATGTCATGAAAGAAAAGGGAGTCATTAAAAAAGAAACGACCTAAAATAACATGTGTAAACTCGAAGTTGTGGACGACTACGTTTACCTGGGACAGACGGTCCAGTTAGGTAGGTCTAACTTCGAGACAGGTCAATCGTCGAATCCATCTCGGCTGGGCTGCATTCGGGAAGCTGCGCATGTCTATAGACAATAGTCTATAATATGACCACTATCACCAGTGCGTGTTGCCAGTGATGACATATGGCTCCGAAACGTGGTCACTTACAATGGGCCTCATAAGAAGACTAAAAGTCACCCAAAGGGCAAAGGAAAGGGCTATGCTCGAAGTTTCCTTACGTGATCGAATCAGAAATGAAGGTATCCGCAAGAGAACCAAAGTGGCCGACATAGCACGTAGAATCGCCAAACTTAAACGGCAATGGGCAGGGCACATTGCTCTGAGAACACATGGCCGTTGGGGCCGAATGGTTCTGTAGTGGCGACCGCGTAGCGGAAGACGCAGCGTTGGAAGGCCTCCCACAAGGTGTACCGATGACCTGGTCAGGGTCGCAGGAGTCCGATAGAGGCGAGACGCACAGGACCGGTCATTGTGGAGACGCTTGGGGGAGGTTTATGTCCAACAGTACTCATTGTAAAGACTTCCGTCTTTCGGCTGAAATGATGATGATGATGATGACTGGCAGGAAGATGTTGAAATCCTCGTTCTACAAATACTAACGTGTCTACAAAAACCAAAGCAAAATAAATCTGTCCAAAACAAATGGTAGGGGAAAGTAACCCTATACAGACGTGCGACATATTTTATATTGCTAGTGCGGGGGTCGCTACGCAATGGATTTTAGCTTAGCGTTTCATTAGAAGTGACAGGGTTAACGGGAGAAAGGAAAGCTAACCATTTATGTACATAGTAATCAAGCTTTTTATATTTAAGACCTTTTTCTTGGTAAATGTGTCTTGAAATAACACAGACTTCAGTCAATAAATTTTAATTTATTTATGTACGTCTTACTAATTGAAATAAAAGCAAATCTGTTTGCTGAAAGTCCATAGATCAATAGATCCCTAATTATAATTATCATAGTTGTTTGCTACCAGGAGAATTTACATCCTCAATCGGTAGGCTATAATTTAGCTTTTTGTCCAATATCTAAATTAAGATTTTATATTATAAAAATATATATCTTAATTTAATTGTAATAATGTATACTATACACCGTTAAATTTTGGTCGTTTTAATTCCGCAGAGGGTCGATTCGGTACATGAGGCCCTATCGATTGTAAAGATAAAAATGAAAAATAAAGTACTTTTTTAAAACTCGAATTAATTTCCGCATGTACGAAATTAATTTCTTTAAGTAAAAGTAGTACGCAACGACCGACAACTCCCTACAAAGTCATTGACTCGTTTACGTCGTCATCATCATCATGATGACGACGTAACGATCAGCCTTTTAATGTTCCCACTGCTGGGACACAGGGCTCCTCTCGAAGAGAGAGAATGGGCCGTAATCCACGCGGGCCCAGTGCCGGTTGGTTAATGTCACATGTCTTCGAATTTTTGGTTCTAGGACATGCCGTGGTGATGAAATAAATTACACAAAGTAATGCGCCTGGCCGGGATTGAAGTTGGTTTACCCCCCTTAGGGATGAGTTTCGTAAAATCCGTTCTTAGCGGACGTCTACACCCTGCAAATAAGTCTGTAGATGTTATAGTTTCTGAGATTTAGTGATTAATTAGTGAGTGGTATTTCGCTTTAATTTAGATAGATGTAAACTGATGACAAAGAAGAATACTTTAAGAAAGCAAGACAACTGAAATATACCTATACAATATTAATACAAACAAAAAATACAACCCCGAATAATACCAATATTGATAAGTGTACCTAACCACAGTATAAAACTTGCGTGAACCATATGGTTGTGACGAATAATAATAAGTTCATCCTCTGAAAAAGAAAAATTTGTTCAGTTTGTATTTGGACCATAGACCACAAGCTGCCCATATCCTGTAGTTTATAATCGCCATTTTTATTTTTATAACCTCAATCGAACCTCACACAATGCAATTGTCAGTGGCCGAACTAAGTGAGCAATTAATATTGCGTTTGAAAATAGAATTAGCTGAAAAATAGTAGGTACAAAGCTGCGCCCGCGCCGACGTCGATCCGTGACTCACGACCACTGGCGCCACTTGATTTATTACGGACACTTGCAGAACTAAGGGATTTAGAAGATCATTAACTTAAATAATAATTACTTGTTTGTCACTTTCCGGCGCCTGTTTTAGTGATTTCTTACTTTTCTGTTTTAATAAGTTAGAAGGCGAGGACGGACAGTCAGAATGATCTAAATCTGTAAAAAGATTACCCTTCTTTTTTGCCTCGTTTTAACTTTCAGTCATAGTTAATATATTTAGCTCTCCTAGATCTCAGGAGTCTGTTTTAATCCCGTGTAAGGTCGATCCGGTACATGAAAGACTATTGATTTGTAAAGATAAAATGAAGTTTTTTTTTTTAAACTCGATTTAATATACGCATGTACGAAATTAATTTCTTTAAGTAAAGATTTGCTGAGTGAGTTCAATGATCTGTTGATTGTTGTCGGTCGTTGCGTACTATCTGCTGGGCAAAAGAGTCCATCTAACTTTTCTACAAAAGTAAAAACGTGTTTAGAAAAGGAATGACCCACAATGGAAGAATGCAACTTGAGACTTTTCCAGCATAGCGAGTCAATCCTGTTGGAAGGTGTCAAGATTTTTTTTAAATTTTATTATTGGTAGGTTCGTGTTTGACCACTATCTCACCTGTCAAGTAAGTCTCACCTCTAAGTGTATCAAATTCATCCTTCGGTTCCTTCATCTTCGTCTACTAAGAATCTGATGACGCCTTAGGACCTAGTTGATGTTGTGAGATGGTTGAAAAGTTTGACACTCCCTCTGGCACCACCCAGAGCGGGAGAAATCATTTGATAATCTTATTATTTACTTATACTAGGCTAAATTTTGATCGTTTTAATCCCGTGGAAGGTCGATCCGGTACATAAAACACTATCGATTTGTAAAAGGAGAAAAAAAGTACTTTTAATTTTATCTTTACAAATCGATAGTGTTTCATGTACCTGATCAACTCTCCACGGGATTAAAACGATCAAAATTTAGCCGTTTACCTATAAAACGAGAAACTGACTGACTGACATATTAAGGCACAGGTGAAACTACTGACTTTTATGACGTAGGCAAGCACTAGGAGAGGTATTGTCCAAAATTCATCTCCTAAGTGAATGAAACGGGGCGGGCAGGGTTCCAAAGTTTGTACGGAGAAACTCACTTTGACACGCTGGCAGGAGCTAGTTTCCAATAAATAGGCTTTTTTGGTATTTTAACTACATCTGGTCGCACAGAATCGCATACGGGAGTACGATTTTATGCAGCGGAATCAACGAGGTGGTCGGCGATACGCTATTTTTCTCGCTCTAGTTTTTGACGGTTCTAAGTGATGGAAAAGGATAGAAGCACTTTCTTATGAGTGCAATTTAGTGGGCCACAACAATCTTGCTCTCCTAATTCCTGATGAGACGATGTGACTCATGAGTTCACGACGGCACGACAGCTGGTCGATCGTCCACCGTCACCAATTCATTGGACAGAAGATATTATTCAAGGTTGTCACACTGCCTCCATTTTGTCAGAGCTTCCTTTACTGCGGAAGTTCCGCAATAAATCGTATCTTCGCCTCCGCTTCCGCCTCTGCAAACTTAATGCGGAGTTATAACGGAGTTTTTTTTCGTCATATCATAGAACAGTACCGCGCGAGCAACAACGCTGGACAACTTGGCCGTTACAATAAACCATAAATTACATTTTTTTTCCACATTCAATCCTCCGTGAAGGTGAATCTCGTCGTTTTCGTATCCGCCTCCGTTTCCGCTAAGATGGCCTACGTTACAAAATTAATGTATAATAAACAAAAGTGATCAACAGTTTCATTGAGCTATAGGACAGAAAATATTATGTCGCCGAGGCTGTCAACAAACTGCTTCCATTTTCTGTTTCCATTTGTTTAATATAATAAACAAATATTATGATTATCAGTTTCAACAGCACCGTGATTTTCCTCCAGGAAAACGTGAAATAAGGAAACAACACAATATTAATGTGTTATTCCTTGAGAACCGTGTATTAGCCCGTCAGGTCACGTTTAACTAAATACCAATAACGTGACTCGACGTACCTAAGTGGCAATACCATACCTCGCTTCTTGAAATGAGTTGGCAAGAGTTAAGCTTCGTACGAAAAGGGTGGCAGACCGCAGGGTTTCGTGCAAAGGTTACAAACTATAGAAAACTCGGGCATTATGGTCAAACTTCCTCAAATATCCAACGTTTGACCTTACCTTTGACTAATATTCATGAATCAAAGCATTTATTTCAAATAAACCAGTCACAGGCACTTTTTAACTGTCAAGAAGGAGTCAGGAGTGCAAGAAACTTCGCATTGGACATGTTTTTTAACTATGTTATGTATTACAAATATTACAGTTGCATATTTCTTATCGCTTCTATTATGTGTGAACAATTTAAATAAACGAAATATTCGCTGGCTCACAGAACTTGCTAGTAGTCTTTTTAAACAACCCTGTGCCGTGTAGGGTAATTTTTCAAACTATTTTGACGAAGATGGCTCGTAGAGAAAATATTTGATGAGTTCTCAACTCAAAAAAAGAATTTTTGAGTTGAGAACTCATCAAATATTTTCTCCCTCTTTAGGTGGAGCGAGAAGTCGAGTCAGACTTTTAGTGACTAAGTCTAAAACCAACCTGTGTTCCTAAGTTGCACCTTTCGTTCCAGGGCTACGATGACTAAGTCTAGGGCTCGCATTCTTCTACTCACGTAATTTTGTCCTAATGCTTTGGATATCGACAAACACCTTTGTCTTTCGTTCATCATTATCTATCAAAGATATTTCCGTATCATTTACAATTATAAATTCGATCAACTGCTTGAAACTGATTGATACACCGTATTTATGTTAGAATCTGTGTCTATCCGGCTACATAAATCCTCCTCCCACACAGCACTTCCTCGATGCTGAAACAGATACATTAAGCTGTCGCACTTTGCCAGTATATTTACTAGACTTTTCATTTCGCTGACAGTTTAATAGTTAGCATTAAAAGTTTACATTGTTAGGAAAACATTGCCCATTCGTTATGGGAGAGGGAAAAACTATGAATCGTCTTTCTGCTAAATATTTCGGGGAAGTTGTCACGATTAATCTGAAAACCCGTTTTCTTATTCCGTAGGCCTGGTTTTAGATATTATAGATTTATTAAATTTGATTAATTTAAAATACGGTGGGGCTTACGTTGGAGGTGTGTCCTGCTTAGGCGGAACACCGCCATGTCCTAATGAATGCGATCGACTGTGGTGACCTCTCGCGCCGCCGCCGGGCCCTGGTTCAGGCCATGGTCCGGAGCGAGAAGGAATGGGATGCAGTTGCATATTTCTGCGAAACACTAGTAAGTGAAAGAGACGCCCGTAAGAGTGAGGTAAAGTCATAAAATGATTTCCCAACTTAAAAAAAAATACTTTGCTTGGATTGACTCTACATCACCTACAAAACGCGCTAAAGCATTAATGGCGGGTTTCTGAATTGAGTATTTTGGGTTAAGAACAACTCAAACCATACTTAAATGCCAAATTTTGACAGGTTTGCAGGCTAAAGTAGAGTTTGAGTAATTCTCAACTTCAAATGCTTAAATCAGAAACCGGGGGTAAGTCCTCTGTATATTTTTATGTATAAAGAACCAAATAAATAAATAATTTTTTTTGTTGCAGAACCGAAAGACTCCAAAGTCTTTGCTGTTGAATCCAAAAGACTTTGGAGTTTTCGGAGGACAATCGTCTTCAAGTATTTTATTAAGTAGTTAGTATTAGTATCAGAGCGACGAAGAGAAAACAAGTGGCGAATGTAGAAGATGTCGATACCGCTGTGTATTAAGTATATACCTACACTAAAGATTGAAATAAAATAACCGAAAGAGAAAGAGAGAGATGAGCTTTAAATACTTACATGAGAATCCCTGAGACTGAATTATATAAGGGTCAACTGAAGGCAATTGATAATTCAATGTCCGTGTTGGTCACCAGTGGGCAGCTGATTCGCCAGTAGTCATTCATAATAATCATGGAGAGACCAATAATTTTGTCGCCCAAAAGTGCATTCAGTTGATGACATCGTCTTAAGTCGCGGGAAACACTGATGAATGAGGGACGCACGGAATAGGGTTAATAGAGGGGTTTTATTGGATGGGAAATCATTATATAGTGACCGATACTTAAACACGTGTTGGTAGTCATGCATGATAAGAAACAATTTTTACTATGAGACCAAACCTGGATTTGCGAAATAAATCTTCTGGTCAATGCATTTTTTGTTCGCCTAACTGCTCAAAATGTACTGAACTTGACTGTTTTTTTTTTTGTGAGTTCAGATTTGGTCCCATAATAAAAGTTTATAGTTATCATGATTAGGATCACGTGTTTAAGTATTGGCTACTATTTACCAGTCACCCTATACCCTATCCAGTCCGTTATATTTTGGTCGTTTTAATCCCGTGGAGGATCGATTCAGTACATGAAACACTATTGATTTATAAAAATAAAATTCAAAAATAAAGTATTTTTTTTTCTAAAAATCGAATTAATATACGCATGTACGAAATTAATTTCTTTAAGTAAACGTCAGCTGAGAGAAAGGGTGTCAAAATTTGACTGGGTAATACGCATTTGGATAACTTCAATTGGCCATTGCGTTCCAGGACAACGGTAAGTCTTTCGAATAATTCCGCAGCCCAAGGCCTAAGGGTACCATGACAATGACGTCTTAAAATCATCACAAATATCCTAGAAAAGGGTAGTGCTATAGGGCCTATAAAGCTCCGCCCCTCTCTCACACCGAAATTATGAAGATTTCAAGACACTTTAAGGCCCATCATTTGCTCAAACGATGATGGTAATGACGCAATTGCAGCTTTAAACAATTCCTAATAGCATGCACAAATAAATAAAATCGTTTGTCGTTGTTGCCGACCAAATCCTAATTCGACATTCAGTGTCATTATGAATTTTCGTAGATACATTAGCATTGAATGACGTCCCATTTGAATTTATTTTCTATTCAGCCGCAGAAACAACAGGGCACCTTGTGTGCAATGTCACGATGATAAAATATACGGCACGACAAAATTGCACCTGTTATTTGCATCGGGACTTGATCTTGGAACGTCACCTTCAGCTACCAGTATCCTTGTACTTGCATTTGATTAGAATATGACATGTTATGAGTACCTATCTAACGTTTTTGCAGTATTTAACAGTAAGGGCCCATTCACGACTTCGGTCTTAGCGGCGAGCGGGGCCGTATCGGTAGGCGATTGGTCGACGCCGCTCATAGCGGCCATAATGGCGCGCGTTCGACCAATCACCTACCGATACCACCCCGCTCGTCGCGCCGCTTGCCGCTAAGACCGAAGTCGCGAATACACTGTTCGAGTATATTCTCGGCAAGCTTCGCTTAATGCAAACCTCCGAGATCACACCAATTTCAATGATTTTGCACATATTGTTCAGTTGTTTATACATTTGAGATAAGAAACACCAATTTTACGTATACATCACAGGCTCTTAATAAACTAGTGCGCCTCACCATCAACGATTGCATCACTGCTTACTATCAGGTGGGATCGCAGTCAAGCGCTATAGTTTATATCAATAAAAAAAAACAGTATTCATTATAAATCTGAAAAAAACCTCCAAAAGCTTCCTCTCAATTGTTGCTACTTCTGGTAAATTCTGGTCCACCTACCTTATCTTTTTTTACTACTCTCTTCAACACGAGCTTTGTAAGAAGTATGCCATAAAGACTGATAGATACGAGTAAGTATAGTACTTGGTGAATGGCCAGTGTGTAGAACCAGCTTGGCCATATTTTTTTATTTTTTTTTTGTTTATGGCGTTGCACTATTCATGCTTATTGCCACTGACAATATTTTATTTGAAAATAACAAAACGCAAGAATCGATTACTCGCGAAACGATTGAATGTTAAAAGGAAAATTTGGAAAGGAAAATTGAAAAGGAGATAAGTCGTTATTAGATTAAAATAATAAATTACAAATTTACATCTTGGCCATTTTTTGCTATACGTGATTAACTTAAGTCACATCACTTATTTATTAGGAAGCTTTGATTCCTTACCTCGACACCGTTCGAATTGCGAAATGATGCTAAGAGCCTCAGATAATAAATTCCGATACGAACAATAGAGAAAATTGGCAGCTAGAAGACGAAGCCCCATAATTGTTGCCATGAATAACGAAACAGCATGATTCAGTGTCCTGTTTTTAGTTTTAAGGTCGCTCTGCCAATTCTAGCTCGTCTTAGCTCTTCGACGAATCGTGCGTATCCGAAAATAAATTGGGCCAATAAGAAGGATGGTGACAGTTGGAGCCAGATGGGTACCACCGTTTTTAGACTGGTAATTCGGTCTTGAATGATGCCTGGTTTTTTTTTTACTGTGGCTATTGTTTGCGGGCTTATTCGATTAATATTGATAAATTGGCACCATTTAAACCACAATTTAAACGTTAATAGAAGCTTAAACGATGGTATCCTGTTGAGTGTTGACCATCCGCATTTTTATTTAAATATTTATATATTTCAGTGATGATTGAATGATTTTTATTTTAAGTGAAGGAGAAAACGTTGAGTAAACTTAGTGGTTGTGCCTTTGCCCTTCATTGGGACAGTTTCAGGCTTTTATTTAAAATCAATGCGTATTTTCTTGCCGTTTTTCAAAGTTAAAAAATGCTTGACCTCATTCTGTGGATGGGTGACCATCCTACCATTCCAAGATATGGCTATCCCTGTACCAAGTTTCATCGAAATTAGTTCAGCCGGTCGAACGTGAAGAAGTAACAAATATTATATAGACTTTCCAACCTTTGCCTTTATAATAAATTAGTGTAATAATATACAGTATGTATCATGTAGTTACAAAAAAAAATTACCAAAGCATTGAAGTAAGCATACTTAGTTCAATGCTTTTCAATATCAAGTATTAAGCTTTGGTTGCGCGAATTTGCTTGATGTTTTAATGGACTGTATGTTTGAAAAGCGATCTAAGGTTTGTTAACAATATGCAGGTACTGCGTCTAGCGTTTATTAATGGGATAAATGTATTAGGAAAGGAACACTGACCTTTTAACCTCGAAGGTTCCACATGGCGCCGGCCGGCGAATCCCGAACTTCGTACTTTCAAGCACTGCCAGTTTCTGTATTGCACTACACTGCACTATTGTTGAGTTTTTGAATGGTTGGATCACGAAATAGCCAATTTTCTTGTAATTTCGAGCGGGCGTGTTAGCGGTGCGGTCACATTCACAATCGATGCACAAACGTCAAATGTCAAATCATTTCTCAAGAGGTCGTGCGGGAAGCGGAAACGGTAGGGATAGGATTGCTAGGCCAAAAAAAATAAATTACAAAAAACAAAGTCGCGGATCATAGCAAATTGGCGCAACCATTCCCCCCGGGTTTGAAGGGTTACCTTCAAAGAAAAGAAAAAAAACAAAAGCGAAACTAAACCCTATTACTAATCTAAACTATCAATACTAGGTAGCGAAACAACTTATAACTAACTATGCCACTACTACTGATTAGGCAGAGGGCAGAGGCGAATAACCGGACGCAGGTACGATCCAGTTGCGGTTTTAACTTTTACGACTCGCGTTATTCCGTTCGAACCCGGAAAAACTTCTTCCACTACACCAAGAGGCCAGTGCAGAGGAGGCGCACTCTCAGTCTTCAGTATCACCACAGTACCGACTGTGACTGGATCTGAAGGAGTGTTCCACTTTTGACGCGACTGCAGCGTATGCAGATAATCTGTCCTCCATCGCTTCCAAAAGGACTGAACTAAGCTATCTAGCAGAGCGTGACGCGGGTGGAGCTGCAGTTTGTCAGTCTCGACATCTAAAGCGGGCAAATATTTAAGAGGAGTCGTCGTCAAGAAGTGAGCCGGCGTCAACGCTAGTGGCTCCGATGGATCACTAGACAAAGTCCGACACAACGGACGCGTATTCATCAACGCCTCTACCTGAGCGAGTACAGTGCTCAACTCCTCGTACGAGAGAATCTGTTCGCCTATGACCCGAAACAGGTGCGACTTAAGGCTTTTAATATTCGCCTCCTAAATTGCCACCAAAATGACTAGCTGCTGGCGTATTAAAACACCAATCAATGCGATTCTCAGCTAAGACATGGGCGAATTCACTTTGGTAGTACTTGGAGCGTAAGAATGTATGTAATTCCGAAATATTGCGTCGCGCTCCAACATAATTTGTGCCGTTGTCAGAGTATAAGCGCTTAACGGGACCACGGCGAGATAAAAATCGTTTAAATGCAGACATAAAACCCTGCGTACTCAAATCACTGGTTAACTCTATGTGAACCGCACGAGTTGTCATACAAACGAATAGGCAAATGTATGCCTTTGTGGAACGTATACCACGACCACGGGCAATAGTGACTTTAAACGGTCCAGCATAGTCCGTCCCAGTATGTATGAAAGGTTTCACCGTCTGTACAACACGACAAGAACGATGGTCGGCCATTTCCGGCGCGTTGAAACGCGGGCGGAGCTTAAAGCAGGGCACACATCTGTGCACTCTAGCGCGTATCAAATTGCGAGCGGAAAGTATCCAGTACTTCTGTCGAAGAATGGACATTAATAAATCGGGACCAGCGTGACAATTCACCTTATGGTGATAGTCCACCAACAAATCCAAAACGTGATCCCTGCGTGGTAGAACTACTGGATGCATTTGTTCAAACTCTAACTTAGCATTTCGCAGACGGCCACCGACACGAATGAGTCCGTCTTGCAAAAATGGTTTCAAATGTTGAAGTGCGGGACTACAAGGTTTATGTGATTCTAAACTACGAAATTCTATTGAAAAATAAAATTTCTGCAACTCTCGAAGTACAACTGATTCAGCTCTATCCAAATCAGCTGCGATTATAGAACCACGCGATGGTAATAATCTCAAAAATCTTAGGACGTAAACTACACAGCGTAGTAGTCTCGACCAAGACGAGACTCGATTAGACAACAACAAAACAACTGACTCTTCACGCGGAACTGATACTACAAGCGTATGTTTCTTCTCCTCGGGTGGTTCTGAAACAGTAGCGGGGTTAAACGGAGCATTTGGCCACTCGTTAGGAGTGGTATGAAGCCAGGGAGGGCCACAAAACCAAAGCGGATGATTTAAAATTTGCGCAGGAAGCAAACCACGTGAGAGACAATCAGCTGGGTTTTCCGTTCCAGCGACATGGAATATATTTTCCGGAGACAATTCAGCTTGAATCTTAGCCAAGCATAGAAAGCGTTTTTCTGCGGAGGCACAGGAGCCACCGAGCGAAAAAATATCACCCTTGAAAGGGAGCGCGACAACATAACGACCATCTTTATCACGAGTAGTCGTGCGGGTATAAATCTCCTCAGTGACCTGATCCTCAGGGCTGAGAATAGGCGGGACATTGACCTCTTCAATCTCCCAGAACTTGCGGATGGTAGACTCAAGCGGCGGCTCGACGGTGCAACAGTGCGACACAGTCGAGTAACTATTTAAATAAGCGGGTGCGGAACCAACTATAACAAACCCGAGAACTGTTTCCAGTGCGTGCGGAGCGGGGTACATCGGAAGACCTTGAATTTTACGTGATAACTGGAGATGCGGGAGAATCGAAGCACCGATCAATAGATCGATATCTCCAGGGAAAGCGTAATTTCCGTCGGCTAACTGCAAGTTCTTAAACTCCGTCAGCATGGACGTGTCAACCGGTACCGTGGGCAACCGTTCCGTAATCTTATCTGCGACTAGCGAATCCATTTCAAACGAAATATTACGATTAAAACGTGAACTAAATATTATTTTAATGTAACCGTGAATGGTTGCCTTTAAACCTCCAAAACCTTTCACTTCTGAGCGGGATGACCAATTATTAAAACTAAAACCAAGGCGTTGACAACAATCCCGAGTAATAAAATTACTCTGGGAAGCGCCATCTAGTAGCGCTCGAACGGTGTGCGGTTTGCCAAAGGCGTCTACAATGACAACTTGCGCGGTCGCAAGTAAAACGGTAGTGATTTGAGTACCAGCGGCGGAAAGCGAACACAATGTTACGTCGTTTGCACTTGCAGCAGGCCGCGCGTCACAAGCGTCGCGCGTCCGCGCAGGCCGCGGCCGCGATGGCAGCTTACTACTCTCAAAATGTAAGAAGGTATGATGTCTAGCTAGACATTTACGACAGCTAACACCACTGTTACATGACGTAACCAGATGTTTGTCACTTAGACAATTAAAACACAAATTATTAGTGCGGACAAACTTGTAACGATCACTAGGCGATAATCTCTGAAATCCCGAACACTTGTACAGCTGTGTATGGCTACCCTTACACAGAGAACAGTCAGGTGTTGAGACGGTATTAACTAGCGTATGTGCAGTCTTGACTGACTTCGATGACGCGTCTATACGGCGATCGGAACCTGTCCTATTCGTGACTTCATGACGTGCCGACGTGCGCTGCAATACCTTAATATGGTCGCGAATAAAAGATTCTAAATCTTCGAACTTAGGTATTTCTTTACCGCGCTGAGTCGTTTCAAACAGACGAACAGTTTCAGGATCTAATTTATTTAAACCGATATACAAAAACAAAAAGTCACAGAGGTCATTGACCTTTAGGTTCTCTACTGCACGAACAGATGATGCGAAAATATTTAAAAACTTCTCTAAATTATGATCGTTACAAACGGAAGAACTTTTCAAATCGAATAATTGATCTAAATATGCGGTGGCTACTAATCGCTTATCTTCGTATTTTGTTTTTAAAGTGTTCAAAACTAAATTGTAATTTTCAGCGCTAAACGTAATTCCAGCACAGACAGCCTTTGCCTTACCGGTCAATTTTTCTACGAGATAATGCAATCTCTCGTGATCTGTCAGCGATGTGTTCCTATGTATTATATTTTCGAAACTATCTATAAATAAATTCCAATTTCGAATGTCACCATTAAATTCAGGTATTTGAATTGGCGGCAATCGTGGGCGTTCGCGAGGAGGGTTGGATAAACCACTCGCGGGGGGGGGAGTCTCTAAACTCCTAGCAATACGTTTGATACGACAATACAAGTCATCAAAGGACGACAATGCCTGATAACTCACACAGTAATCAGGATTTAACTCCAACTCTAAAATGTTTATATTATTAATTGTAGATTCAAAATCCGCGCGCAAACTATCTAAAGTTTCCAACGAACACAAGAAAGCATCTCTAATAGCCAGATCCGAGGTTTGCAAAGATTTATCACAAATTGATTGAACACGTGAAAACTGTGAGTCCCTTTTAGCGTATAAAAGCTTTAACTGAACCTTTAAATCAGTACTAACCTTGGTTCCCTTAAGAGACATCTTGTTTTGATATATTCACACTATACACTCAAACAAACACTTAACGAATTATTAAGTAAGCGATAATTATCAGATAACAATATGGTAATATTGTAAACAACAAAGTGAACGGCGAACGAACGGAATAACATATGCGTATATAATCTATGGTTTATCCGTTTCCTACAAATATTCACTCAACAATGAACGGGTATTTTTGAAATGCGTCTACCTACATGCAATTTGTAGGACTTCCGAATGAATTTTGTCAAGAAAAAGAATGCGATCGATTTATATCTACGCTGATATTTACGTAGCTAACTATAATTATGCGGTGCGGTTGACGGCGTAGGTACCGTAACTATCAATGACACTTTAACTATACGAGCGAAATAACGTATAGTTGCCTAAATGCCTAGATGCGGGTTTTCTACTATTATATCTAGGTAAACAGGCGCGTTGCGTTTATTCCCTATGGAACAAATACTATATTGCGAAATTACAAGAAAATGATTCACGATCCTGCTCGTAGGACCAAAAGTAATGGTTGCGCGAATTTGCTTGATGTTTTAATGGACTGTATGTTTGAAAAGCGATCTAAGGTTTGTTAACAATATGCAGGTACTGCGTCTAGCGTTTATTAATGGGATAAATGTATTAGGAAAGGAACACTGACCTTTTAACCTCGAAGGTTCCACATGGCGCCGGCCGGCGAATCCCGAACTTCGTACTTTCAAGCACTGCCAGTTTCTGTATTGCACTACACTGCACTATTGTTGAGTTTTTGAATGGTTGGATCACGAAATAGCCAATTTTCTTGTAATTTCGAGCGGGCGTGTTAGCGGTGCGGTCACATTCACAATCGATGCACAAACGTCAAATGTCAAATCATTTCTCAAGAGGTCGTGCGGGAAGCGGAAACGATAGGGATAGGATTGCTAGGCCAAAAAAAATAAATTACAAAAAACAAAGTCGCGGATCATAGCAAATTGGCGCAACCAAGCTTGTTAATTTTACATTTGATTGACGTGTCTATTCTTAGATGTAACATTTTAGTGTCAGACTCTAGGTAGGTACCTTTTACTTTTCAATATGGCGTCAGCCGCCGGCTCCACTTTATAAATTGCAAAAGTATATCATTATGTTTTTGTGAAACATTTGGTCCGCTGTCTTTTTGTGTCTAATAGTCGGAAGTGCGGTTGTTCCTGGGTTTTATCCTGAGGATGAATAGTGGTTAGTTTTTCCCGTTAAGAAATTCTTCGTAGTAGCTCGAAGTCCTAATTTGTTATTGTTGGCTATTGTATTTTGTATTGCACCTTGTACCTTTTTTTTACCTTACTCTATGTACCTTATTGGTTCATTGTTATACTGGGACAAAAGAAACATTTGCTACCATCTACCATTTTTAATAGGTATTCGGACACAACACAATAAACCGTTAAATTTTGGTCGTTTTAATCCTGCGGAGGATCGATTCGGTACATATTATCGATTCGGTATACTATCGATTTCATCATCAGCCTTTTTTAATGTTCCCATTGCTGGGACACACGCTTCCTCTCTAAGAGAGGGAATGGGCCGTAATCCACCACGCGGGCCCAGTGCGGGTATGAAATTAATTTCTTTAAGTAAACGTCAGCTGAGCGAGGTCAATGAACTGTTGGTAGTTAGTACGCAATGACCGCCAACTACCTACAAGGTCATTGACTCGTTTACTTTAAGAAATTCATTTCGTTTATGCGTATATTAATCGAGTTTTTTAATAAAAAACGGTAATTTAAAAAACTAAAAAACCCGACTGCTTTTCTGAGCATTCATGAAAAAGCCCTAAAACAAGAAAATCTGGCAGTCGGGACCCATTCTAGAATTGAGGGCACATACCTATATAACATTGCAGATTACTCCAATCTATTGACTAGATGGCTGACTTTCTAGAATGGGTCCCGACTGCCAGATTTTCTTGTTTTAGGGCTTTTTCATGAATGCTCAGAAAAGCAGTCGGGTTTTTTAGTTTTTTAAATTACCGTTTTTTATTTTTTATTTTTTTAGTTTTATTTTATTACGATATCACTTTCAAAGTAATTACGAATCTAAAGACACCTCTCAAACTAAAATCCATCGAGCCGTTCAGGTCGCAGAGCGTGCCAAACATTTGAATTTGGCGCTAATAATCTGCCATTTTGTTTTTTTTTTATTTTGATATACCCAGTGTCACTCTCACAGTAAATACGAATCTAACAACACCTCTCAAGCTAAAATCCATCGAGCCGTTCAGGCTGCAGAGCGTGCCAAACAATTATACATACATACATACATACATACTTACATACATACATACATACATACATACTCTCGAAAAACATAACCCTCCTTCTGGCGCAGTCGGGTAAAAAAAGTACTTTATTTTTTAATTTTCTCTTTAGAAATCGATAGCGTTTCATGTACGTCAAAACGACTAAAATTTAACGGTGTATATTTGGCCACAGTATCCGAATTGGCACATTTTTTTACTGACGTTTCGAGCACACAATTATTACCGAGTAGGTACAGTCAGATAATTTTTTTTTAAATATATGGTGTTAAAAAAAAAAAAACTATTTTACCCGGAATTTAAGGCAGCAACTTCGGTTAAAAAACTTTATATCATATTTTAATAAGACTATTGTTAATCTGTCTGTACTTAACAGCTTCAATCAATTTGGTGGTTTCCGAATCGCCAGTGAAAAAATGTTGAAAATAAAATATGTCGATTCGTTCGGAGTATTCAGACTATAGACATAAGAATTCGGACAGTGTCCGAACCATCAGTAAGACGGAAATCGCAAACGCGTGTGAACCCGTGTTTTATTTTTGAGGATTAGAGTGAAAAAGAGTGTCAGACTTTTACTGACTAAAACCTGTTTTCCTTCATTCACCCTTTGCGTTCCATGGCCGTGGTGACTGTTTCGAAAAATCGTGCAGCCCATGCGGGGTTTATCCACAAAGCAAAGTGTTGAAGGGTTTTTCCAAGAGAATTTCTAAGTAGTATCCCGGAGTGAAATATGTGGGCTGAATGAGGGTAAAAATTAGGCTCGCTCCTTAACCAAAGAGTATTGATAATACGGGATATTTTTTTTGCTTCACACGTTTTGTGCATTTAGCCAGCGTCAGGTAATAATCGCCTGGACCGAGCCCGAGTCGTCGACGGCGCACACTGTTCCCGCGCGCCTCAAGGAGCTGTCAGCAAACCGTAGAGGCCCAGCCTACTAGCTGTAGGCAGGCAAGGTCGAAGCCTACTGGGGCCAAGGGTCTGCTTCTGAAAGAAAGGCTCGGCCCTGGTATTATAGGCAACGAAGGAATGGGGTGAGTTTTTAGTCAGTAAGAGTCTGACACTATCTCCCGCTCCGTCCAAAGGCGGGGGATGTCATTGGATGATTTTACCCTCTACAAAAAAAAAGCTTTGCATCAAAATATCTCTCAGGAAACAGTTTGCAAATATGTAATTAAAACAACCACTGAACTGCATTCGAAAAATTTAAAAAATCTAGAAGATGTGATATTATTCGAAACAGTTACGGCGATTATGGAACTGAAAGGGCAACTGAAGGAACACAGATGGGTTCTAGTCAATAAAAGTCTCACACTTCCTCTTGCTCCACCCAGCAGAGAAGTTTTTTTTTTCTTAAATATATTTCTTGACCATGGATACAAAAGTCCTTCAACCGGTAAACAAAATTAACTAAGTATATACTTGGAAAAATGTAATCTTATTTAGAATGTGAATGTACAAATTCTACCTAATGTTTTTGTAATATTTGGTAGGACGTTGGTTTGGTAGGAGGTTGGACGGGAGAAGTTACTAACTAACTACATGAATTACCCCGATTACCGCCTTAAAAAAGGTACACAGCCCTCTAACCTCTTTGGCCATTATAATAAGCGTTGTTTTGATCCGCTATATTATCATTTTCTACTTACCCATTTAACAACCAATTAATAAATGATTTATTATTAGCTCATTACTCACAGATCAACATGGAGATAAAGTTATTGGATTATTTTATTAAACAGATAATTCCCAGTAAGTTGTGCTGTCTGTGAGTAAGTTGAGGTCGTTCGGTATCTAAACAAGGCCAAGGCAACGAGCATTTAATAGTATTTAATAGATAAACATTCATAGGTACATGTTTATTATTAATTTATTATGAATGTTTATAATCTTATTCGTTTGTTTTGTATTCACATGTCTGATGGCTCTGCACACAATGGCCCAGACTTGGCGGGAAAAAAATTACAACACTGTCATAAAAATACTAAAATATGTATGTAGGTATTGTAATTTCTTACAAAACATGTCTTTATAAATCATTCAAGGTTTCTAATTTTCCATGAGGTTTATTTCAATATTTAAATTAGGAATGTCTCGCTGAAAGTGTTTTTTTTTTAATATGACTTGGAAAATTCCGAAACAATTTTCCCGCCTTTTTCTTTTGCTCAAAATAATGATGGCGACTTTTCAAAATATATTATTTTCTTGTGCAAAGCGATGTAAATACAATACGAAATGTGTTTTAAATATATTTTCTAGGCGTTTCCATGAGGTCATTGCGTCATATTTATTTATTCTGTGTTTTCATCCGTTTTAACGAACTACTGGCACTTGTCCCATTACACTGCGGACCAAATAAATTGACACGAGTTATTAGTTTCACTTAATTTTCATCTTACAATTTAATTCGAAAAAATAATTTAGCAAGCACACAAGCATAAAACACCTACGGTTTCTGTAAAGTAACAAATTTTCAAAACTAAAAGGAAAAACTATACCTACACCCAGTGTCTAAATTGATTATAGAAATTTCGACAAGTTCTCATGGTAAATAGAGCTTGATAATTTTAACTCCGAATTCTCAATTTAATAATAGGGATAGAGGGATAGGTCAAATGTCGTTATCGCGACAAAGTTTCTTTTTTTAACCCTATTTGCATAATATATTTTTTTATTATCATTATTTTTGCTTCGCACGGTTTGTGAATTTTGCCAGTGTGAAGTTTAGAAAGTATTAAGTTTTCAGTCAGTTAGTTATATTGAATTCCATTAGAACGCGGGTGAAACACATTCCAATGTTTTTTTGCGTATTTGGCGTCAAATGTATCGGGTCAGCCTTCTTGGTAAGCTCCGCTATGGTAATCAATAATACAATAATTTTCAGCTCCATTTTACCGAAATTGTGCCTGCTTCAATGATTCCATACATTTTCCAGTTGCGCAGACACTTGAAATAGAAAACAACACCAATTTTACATCACAATATCCAGTAGGAATTAATTTGCAAATAATTAAAACAGCCACTGAAACTTCACTCGAAGAAATCCCACCAAAACTCTAGGCCAATACTTGCAAAATTTTAATAAATATCACATTGATTAATTAAATATCATTAATAAAAACCGTCAAGAGTTAAATTAAAACTTTAAACTCTTCTAAAAAACCGGTATTACAAAGAGGTATGTGTGCATAAACAAACGTACATCCCTAGCTATGTTTTACCATAGAGTTTTTTTTTTATATAAAAACGTTCACCATCAAAAATAAAATACTGACTCATTTATTTTCATACAGCAGTGTGCCAGTAATCGTGCTCGCCCGTGTACTACAGAAACGGAACTTACGCAACATTTTACCAGGAACTGTATTCAGGAACATTTCATTCATCACTGGTTTGGCTCCATTCAGATCGTTATGTCGCACCGTGTTGATAAGCGGTGATGATTCATAGATTAGGTAAATAAAGAGTTGAGCTGAGAGATTGTTTGAAAGAATTACCGTGGCACTGAAACGCAAAGGGCAACTGATGAAATACGGGTGGATTTTAGTCAGTTTTAGTTGGGCTATAGGCGTATGTATATGAGGGAGCAGGGGCCTTACCATGACGTGTTAAGGCCCGGTTCTACTCATTTTGACCTTTTTTAAACCTATGGAAATTCACAAATATAGAAGAGAACACCATGAAAATTTATTTTATTAAAATTGATTATATGGCCAAGGGCTTGGCAAAAATGAAAACACGATATAAATTATTTGGCTCGATAAAATAAAATCGCGAATCTGACCCTAATTTACGATTTCAAACGTATTTATCTACGAGATTACGTTACGGAACTATTTGAAAGTTACAAAAAAAAATAAAGCTTGTCATTTAAAAGCGCTTCGCAAGAACAAAAATCTTGATTAGTAGTTTTTTTTTCTTAATAAAACCGCTGTTTTGGGGCCGCGAAGACGACATAATCCCGAGCGAAGTTCATACAAAAAAAAAACAGTGAGTAGAACCGGCCCTTAAAATGTTAATTGTGAGAGCGAAAAAGAGAGATGGAGCTATATACC
The DNA here is from genome assembly GCA_958295575.1 of Leucania comma. Taxonomy (NCBI): domain Eukaryota; kingdom Metazoa; phylum Arthropoda; class Insecta; order Lepidoptera; family Noctuidae; genus Leucania; species Leucania comma. Next base: position 2,943,270 of record OY282480.1, read on the forward strand.
CTATACATAGCTCCATCCCTTTAACAGTTCAGTTTAGGTCGTCAAACAGATCGCATTAAGAGCTCGTGGTAGGTTCTCAGTATGGTCTAGCCTAACGCCCACCCCTGGATATTGGGCCACCGATTCGATATCCTATGATGGACGCTAAAATACTTCACACAAAAAACAAGCTAGTTAGGAGTCATCTTCTCTCCCAACCCCCTCCCCTCAACTAATGCTAAATAACGCTAGAAACACAAATGGGTTTGACATTGAATTATCATCACCACCAACCCTGTTGACCTTCAACAGTCCTCCAATTAATCAATACCTGCTAATATTATGAATGTTAAAGTAATTCAGTTTGTTTGTTACCTAGGTCACGCCTTCTTAGAGCCACCCGGCTCCTACTCTGTATTATTTATATGGGTTTGCGCCGGGTGACTCTAATGAGCTGTGACCATTACACTTCGTAAAGAATTGAGATGGTACTTTATAGTTTACACACGACTCGACCATATCCAGGATTACTGCCATGGATACTTTTTATTCAGAGAATAATGTCCCCTAGGGATTATTACCGATTATCACGCGAGCAAAACCACAGGCAGAAGCTAGCAAAACATTGAGAAACAAAAAAACTCTAAGTACCTATTTCAATTATCCTCCACATGTTAGATTTTTATTACTTCTACACTTCTTATAATATCCATGGCATCATCGGATGAGTCGTCATTGCACCTGAAATAAATAAAATAAGATTTTGTTTCTCCTAGCAACCCCACAAGCTATAAAAACTTTTTTTGAATCGAGCCGATGACATATGCAGATCGCAGAGAAAAAGAAAATAGTACATTTTGATACAAGTGTAGAAAGTTTGACATTGCGGCCGAGGCGGAATTCGCACGAGCCGTGGGGGAGTGTGTTATGGATCCGAGAGAAGCAATGATTTTGCATGTGTATCAAACGACGTTTTTCAATACACTTACGACTAGTGGGGGTTAACCCGCGCCTCGTGTGGGTCGATAAACAATTTTATTGGAATAAAATTGTGGCGGGGGCGAGCACGCGCTTTTTTTCGCGCTAGGGCGGAAAACAGTCCATTGCGTGCCTGAAAGCAGTGGGATAAAAGCAGGTTTTCGAGTTAGTGTTATGAAAAAGTATATTCTGTTTCGATCCCAAGTAACATTGAACAAGTATTTTTTTATAATATATACTAATGCTTGACTGTGATCTCGCCCAGCAGTGATAAAATCGTTGATGTTGAGGCGCACTAGTTTACTCTAGCCTTGAAGATACCTAAATTATAATAAGTCTCTTAGTAGAAAATACTTAATGTGTGTACATCAATAAATAAATAGATAGTAAGAGCAAGAAGATGATGCAGTCCACAGCTGGACAAAGATAGGACCTCTCACAAATTGTGCCAAAGCCAAACACGCCAAGCCAGACGCGGCATACAAAATGAACCAAAATGGCGATCGACCTTCAATGCTCAGTAACAGATTTTTGGGTCTCAAACAAATTGCGGCAAAATGAGGTGGTGCGCGTAACCATAACAACGACGGCCTTTTTAGTTCAACTTATTTGCAGCGTACTACACCTCATTTTCCGGCTTCCGCATGCAGTTTGCCCTTGGCGCATTTTTATATGTCATCCCACGCTAAAATTGCCAAGATATACACCTATTTAGTTGATTAGTCACCTCATAGATGCAGTATAGATGCATCTATGAATCTTGACAAGTTCTGACACGAATATTTTAAGTCGTAGTGACTATTGCACCATTCGGACTAAATATTGCGCATATGCTTTAAAATATTCCATAATTATTTATTCCGCTAAACAAATACAAACTATGAGTCACAAACAAATGATATCGAAATATTAAATGAACTTAACTTTAGTCACATTCAAATTAGGTACCTACCTGAGGACAGATCGGAGTCAAAAGTGCAGTGCATTCCTCTGGGGCTCTGGGGAGGTACTGGGGCTCTGGGGAGGTACTGGGGCTCTAAGGAGGTATGAAAATGCGTACCAGGGCCTTGGATCCAAGGCAGGGAAGGAACAGGGTAGGTTTTTAGTCAGTAAGAGTCTGACACTATTTCCCGCTCCGCCCAAAGGCGGGATTTGTCATTGGATGATTTTACCTGCCATAAAAAACTAATGCTAAAGCGTCTAAATATTTTTTGTTTATTTCTTGACCATGGATACAAAGTCCTGCAGTCGGAATAATAGAGATTACAATGTTTCTTAATTATTAATTTGTTTATGAATGTAAAAATTCTGATGTTTTTATAGTAATTTCGCAGCACATGTCAACTTTCTCGTCAAAATTCGCTGAGGTAGTCAACACTGCCTACTGGGGCCAAGGGTCGGCTTCTGAAAGGAAGGATCAGCCCCGGTATGATAGGCAGAGAAGGACAGGGTAGGTTTTTAGTCAGTAAGAGACTGACACTATCCCCCGCTCCGACCAAGGGTGGGGGACGTCATTGGGTGATTTTACATACCATAAAAAAACATTACTATAAAATTTTCAGTCCTATTTTACCTAGATTACGCCTATTTCAATGATTCCACATATTGTCCAGTTGCGCAGACAATTGAGATTGAACACAGGTGCATTTCAGTCACTAAAAGTCTGACACTCTCTCACTTTTCCCAGAGTGGGAGAAGGTATTCGATATAACAACAGTTAAAAAAAAAATTGAGGCAAACTGCCACTAACTACCTGATCAGTTTTTTTAAGTTTTCATCAACAGCAGCAACTTAGATTTCTATTGGCCGGCCTCATCTAGTTTAATAGACTAACGAAAAAATTGACGTGTAAAAGTGTTTTGTTTTTTTTTAATTCTATTTGCAAAATAAATATCATGTATCATTGGAGCCTACTCAATAGAAATCTAAAATACAAGTTTTCTCTTTTTAATTAAAAAAAGGAAGTACAAAGTTCTACTTGTAATATTTATTTATCTTCCCAAGAATGTGTTACAGGAAGCTAGGACCACTCACTTCTCTGGTATGTTTTCGCCATTTCGATATAACCAGAGGAAATAAAAACCGAATGACTTCTCAGTTAAGTTTGATTTATAACCACATAAATATTATGACAATCGGAAGTCAGCCATTGGCATACATTTTTAAAGTTCCGAGATTTCGGAAAAACACTTTACGATCATTCCTACCTACGCAATGTCCTTCAGATGTTGAAATAAATAATAATAAAGTGCCATTAACTCTTTTCCATGAAAATGCGACCCATAAAAATTTCAAGGCTGGCAATTCTGTAAGTTTGCCAAAATCGAACGCAACAACAACAATATCTTAAATTTATGATTTCCTATCTCTTTCAGAGGGAAAACAATTTTCTTTTCAAAGACTAAATCAGATAAAGATAGTGAAAACACTGAAAAGGGAATGTGGATGACAATAATTGTCATCTAACCAGGGCCTCAAGTCTGCTATTACAATAGTGTCAGAAAGGTCTATCATTGATTTCATAATAGTTGATTTTGACAAGTTTGGTAATCTACTGATATAATGGCGACTCCAATGATCAACCACCGACACTCCATTGAGAGAAATGGCATAGAATGGTAATCTCGTACTTACCCTACATAATGACAAATGAATGTCTGCCTTATATCATAACAAAAACATAACAAAAAACAAACACTGATTCAATAACAACAACAAAATACTGAAAACGTCGCCCGGCGGCCGCCGACCGACCAATGATCGGATTTGCAGATTACGAATATTTAGCAAAATGCCAATGGAATCGTGTTGGAATGACGAATTTATAAAAAATAGCAGACCTGGCCCCCTTTTGTAAACGAATATGCCAAATTAAATTAACAAAATCAACATAGACCGTAAAGCAAACAAGATGTTACCATTTTTAACAAATACATCATTCTCTGGTGGAACAAAGCGGACAAAACCAGGTCGGGGGCATCCGACGCGACGGTCCGGTCGTTATGACGACACTTAGGGGAGGTTTATGCCTACAGTGGAAGACTTTAATGATAATAAACTCGCATGCACCGCGATCGTGAACGCGTATATTTTTACTGCATGGACTTGAATAGAGACTGACCCCTGAGTTTTTTTCGGTGTTTCTTCTCAGGGTAGTCAGCTAGAGAACACCAGCCTCATCTAGTTTAAACGGACGAAAAATAATTTGTAAAAGGGTTTTTAAAAACCTATTTGCAAAATAAATATAATTTAGCATAAAAAATTAAACTTCTACGATCCGGACTAAGCATATTGCCTCGTCGTTTATACCGCGTAAATCGAAAGACTGGAACAATTTGCCTGCTGCAGTCTTCCCGTCCGATTATAATTTAGGCGTCTTCAAGGCTAGAATGAATAGGCTCTTAATAAACTAGTGCGCCTCGCCATCAACGATTGCATCTCTGCTTACGATCAGATGGGATTGCAGTCAAGAACTGATTTATAAAAATTTTAAAAAAAATAGTCGGAAACAGACATTTTTACACGACTGCCCCAAAAAAGGAGTATGGAGTTATGTTGACTTTTTATACTATAAGAAAGCATTTCAGAGTGGTCCCCCGACTGCGATGACAATTTCAGTTTTGTAGATCAAGTAGTTTCCGAGATGCCGTGCCTTATCAACGAGTGTCTACGTCCTTCACTTTTCTAATCATCTTGAATCATCATCGAAACATCTTGTTTTTTGATTTTTAGTTTATTTTTTTGACATGGCAGTCGTGTTTTTTAATTTTTTTAATTATTTTATTTTATTTTAATCAGTGTGTGATCATGTGAAGGAAGAAAAATGCCCCTTATTAACCCTCCACCTTTCAATTTTGGCGATTTACAATCTCTTAGGAGGTCTCCTAGTTTAGAAGACAAGGTTCATTCATTTTTGTATGCAGGCTATCAGTCAAAGACGTCACTCTCGCTCGCCTCACACATTGTGCTTTAAAAATGATAAAAAAGTCGTGTGTGCACACACGCGAGTTTTTTTTTTTTTATTAAAAATCGACTTCGACTCGTAAAGGGTTCCCAACGAATGATATTTATTATGTTTATATTTTTTTGTAATCTATAAGTTTAAAAGTATTTTGAGCCTATTTTTCATAATTTTAGATTCAATAATTTTAAAGGAAATAGAGTCAAAAGGAATAGTCAATTGCTAGTTTTTTATAAATTAAAGAACATCGATTTATTATGTATTTATTTTTGAAAATTTTAAATTGTTTTCTTTTAAAATATTAATTTAAAAAATCCTCAAATATGGTCTTTCATTCGTTACAATTTGAACTAACCTTGTAGGTTTTATTTTTATTTTGTATTATTCTGATTTGCACCCCAAAAAAAACTTTCATATCCCAAGATTTCTATACGTTAGACTTTCGTGTTTGGATTTAAATTTAAATCAATCGCAACAATACCCAATAAATAACCCGGAAGATTCAGAACATGTTGGCTACGACAGACTGAAAGACCGGCTTCCAGGTAAGGTTCCTCTTTTCATTCGGACTTCGAAATGCTAAAACACAGTAAAGATGTCTTACTGAGCCCTGATTTGTTGTTAGAATGCGAATGCATCGCATTGTTTTGACAAAAGGACGCGCTTTACACCGATCGCAGTCACGCATGCGCAATTCTCTGTTCTATGGATTTTATGGAATAGCCTGGCCCCGGTTGCCTAGTACTCATAACACAGGCTCTGCTTAGCTTGGGACTAATCGGCGTTGAGTGATAGTTGTGGAATAATTATATTATTATATTATAAACCCCCTATTTTCTTACAGATATATAATCGAAAATGAAATCTTTATTCCTTAGCTTCGAATGCCAAGAAAACTAATTTTTCTGCCAACAAAAAGTTGCTTATCAGTCTGACAATAATGTTTCCGTAAAAATATTCGGCTAGACTCTTCGTGATTTAGTTCTTCAGCCTACAAAATGATTGTACTCACCTCGCGCTTTCCCATAATCTATGTTTATACGTTATACCTGCTTCTAATCTTTGAGTATCAACATCCAGCGACAGAGAGTCTGTACCCCGCTGGCACAGCTCCAAGTGTTCAGTCCTCGACTGGCCGCTGTTGCTAGCTGCCAGTGCGTTGAGTCGTTGACTCATTGGAACAGAGCTGTATGAAGGTCGCACGACTCTTTCGTGCTGCTTGTACAATACGCGGCATGTAAGTCGAACCAAAATGGCGATCGACCTTCAATGTGCAGTAACAGATTTTCGAGTCTCAACCGAAGTGGGCTGCGCATGACCATAGCAATGACGGCCATTTTGGTTCAATTTATATGTAGCGTACTAGGTATATTTGCTTGCGTTACTATCATGCTAGTTGAGGGTTGCAAAGTTGCAAGTTTTTTCATTTTTTTGACAATAGTCTGTGATTTGCCTTTCGGTATTTTACAGGATGCATTTTGGAGTGTGCGCGGGAATCACATGTTTTAATTCCGCCATCACCCTTTTTACCATCGGACAATCCGACATATGGCGTGTGACCACCCTCGTAGTATATACGCGGTAAGACGCCCTATGCCTGCTGCGGTCTTCCAATACGATTATAAATTCGTTGTCTTCAAGGCTACAGAGTGCACGACAAGTGCGTTTCACCATCAACGTTTGCATCACTGCAAAGAAAAAGTGTTTCAGAATCTTACTGCTAAAACCGAATTAAGTTTCTTTATTCACGGCGCTCCAGCTTCGGGTGTTAGAACCAGACCGAGCCCGAATCGTCCACGGCGGCGGCGCTTAGTTCCACGCGCGCTCCACAGAGATGTCAGCAAAACCTTAGATGCCTAGCAGGGCGGACGCCTCCTAGGGTCATGAATGGACTTCTGATAAGGTAACCTGTGATCCTAGAACGCAAATTGTCCTTTGACTGAAGGAACATAGATGTAGTCAGTAAAAGTCTGACACAAGCTCCCACCCCACCCTAGAACAGAAGTCATTAACACGAGTTTTAGAAATATATGAAATTTTCTGTTTTTCTCTATTGAACTTTGCATGTGATATACACAAGCTTCCTTCACTCATGAATTAGTATAGATATAAAAACCGCATGGAAGTCCGTTCAAAACCGATTTCTGTTTAATTAAGCAGCACCTTTGTACCTGCACTTATTTGTGTGTATGTCGGTTTCTCCATACAAATTTCCAACCGCCGTTTTCCGCCTTAGGGGTGGTGTTTAGTAAAATCCGTTCGTAGCGGACGTCTACACTCTATAAGGAACCTAACTGCCAAATTTAAGTTTGTAGGTGTTATAGTTTTTGCGCTTTCGTGATTAATCAGTGAGTAGTATTTCGCTTTTATATATAGATATGTAGATATAATAGATATATAAATTTACGTTTGTAATGACAAAATAAAATCTAATATGCAAAAATCTCGTACCACAGTGTTTGTTATCAAACGCCTGCGAAATGGCTAGACCGATATTTATGTTTTCTATATATTTGGTAAGTCTAACAATAGGTCGTTGGCTATTTTTTACCCCCCCCCCCCTACCCTACTACCCCTTTTTATGATATTTAACATCGCAGAACAAAGTTTTCTGAGTCAACCAATAATAAAATAAAATTATCTATACAAATCTGACTATTATTTAAAGAGCCAACCCTGTATCACATATCATATTGTCTATACATATAAAAAAAAAACTATCGCGAGGTCTGTGGTCTATCTCTGTGGTCTAACACCTGACCTTTGCCGAAATGATAACAATGAATTAAAAAACACAATGGCTTATGCTACAATAATGTAGGCACCGACTTGATTATAATAATTATTAATGTTTTACATTAATTGTATCTGTCGAGATATCATTAACGACTTGTTTAGCTTTCTTTGTTTGATAAGGAAAACATAATGTAGATAGTTAATATATATCACTCATCATCAGCCTTTTTAATGTTTCCACTACTGGGACACAGGCCTCCTCTCTAAGAGAGGGAATGGGCCGTAATCCACCACGCGGCCCCAGTGCGGGTTGGTGGATGGCACATATCTTCGAATTTTTGGTTCTAGGACATGCCGGTTTCCTCACGATGTTTTCCTTCACCGTTTTGAGAGCAGTGGTGATGAAATAAATTACACAAAGTAATGCGCCTGGCCGGGCTTGAACCCGCGACCGAATCGTAAGTTACCTCTCGGCCACCACTGCTCATAAATATATAAATAAATAAAAAAATACAGTTGTGTGCTTTTATTTTGTATGCTTTAACTAAATATAAGCTTAAAGTTAAGTATCAGTACTTTAATTAGAAAAAAGAACAGGAAAAATATGGTATCTCTTTCCCGGAAGTGAAAAGCAATGGCAGCAGCAGCAGCATTCATAAAATGATGGCCTGTAAGTTGGACTGACCTCTGGTGTGGACCCTTACCCAGAAGACTATGTCGCTTTTCATCAATTACTACCATAGTATTTTAAGATCATACTAACAATTTTCTTATAATTAATGGACCACTGAGATGTCTGATTTAAATAAATAATAATAATAAGGTCTTCTTTTTCGTATAGTGTAAGGAGCGATATGATGTTTCGTCCTAACAACACAGGATTAGGTCAGGACCTGTCCAGTGTCCAGATCTATCATATCATTTGATGTGCCATGATAAATGATATTTATTTTGTAAGTAGGTTTTTAAAAACACTTTTACACGTCAAAATTTTTTTTTGTCATTTTTATCACTAGATGAGGCCGGTGTTTCCTAGCTGACTACCCTGAGAAGAAACACCGAAACAAACTCAGGGGTCAAAGTCTCTTTTAAAGTCCATACAGTAAATATGTATTGGTCAAATCACATGAGGACCATGCAGATTTGTCTGAAATGGCCTTTTGAAGAAAGAACCATACAGATTTGAGTGGACCTGTCCAGTCAGTGCAAGCATTTGTCAGTATTCGCAAAGCTCAACTCAGGACACTAAGGAGCTCAACGATTTGACGAACAATACCAAGGAAAGGACATTTGGGTAGGCCGCAGAAAATACTCAAATTGCCAGACATATGCTAAAAATTACTGAAAACAAAAGAGAGAAGACAAAAAATAATACTAATAAAAACTAATCCACATTGTCCTCACGCTCACTGGTTGCGCGAATTTGCTGTGTGGACTGTAGATTTAAAAAGCGATCTAAGGTTTGTTAACAATATGCAGGTACTGCGTCTAGCGTTTATTAATGGGATAAATGTATTAGAAGGAACACTGACCTTTAGACTTCGTGAATGGTTACACGTGGCATCGGCCGATCCTCGTCTTCGCACATTTAAATCACTGCCAGGTCCTGTTTTGCACTACACTGCACCACTGTTGAGTTCTGAATGGTTGGAACACGAAATAGCCAATTTTCTTGTAATTTCGAGCGGGCGTGTTAGCGGTGCGGTCACATTCACAATCGATGCACAAACGTCAATGTCAAATCATTTCTTGCGGTCGTGCGGGTGGAGGGAAAACGGATGGTATAGGATTGCTAGGCCAAAAAAACAAATTACAAAAAACAAAGTCGCGGATCATAGCAAATTGGCGCAACCATTCCCCCCGGGTTTGAAGGGTTACCTTCAAAGAAAAGAAAAAAAAAACAAAAGCGAAACTAAACCCTATTACTAATCTAAACTATCAATACTAGGTAGCGAAACAACTTATAACTAACTATGCCACTACTACTGATTAGGCAGAGGGCAGAGGCGAATAACCGGACGCAGGTACGATCCAGTTGCGGTTTTAACTTTTACGACTCGCGTTATTCCGTTCGAACCCGGAAAAACTTCTTCCACTACACCAAGAGGCCAGTGCAGAGGAGGCGCACTCTCAGTCTTCAGTATCACCACAGTACCGACTGTGACTGGATCTGAAGGAGTGTTCCACTTTTGACGCGACTGCAGCGTATGCAGATAATCTGTCCTCCATCGCTTCCAAAAGGACTGAACTAAGCTATCTAGCAGAGCGTGACGCGGGTGGAGCTGCAGTTTGTCAGTCTCGACATCTAAAGCGGGCAAATATTTAAGAGGAGTCGTCGTCAAGAAGTGAGCCGGCGTCAACGCTAGTGGCTCCGATGGATCACTAGACAAAGTCCGACACAACGGACGCGTATTCATCAACGCCTCTACCTGAGCGAGTACAGTGCTCAACTCCTCGTACGAGAGAATCTGTTCGCCTATGACCCGAAACAGGTGCGACTTAAGGCTTTTAATATTCGCCTCCCAATTGCCACCAAAATGACTAGCTGCTGGCGTATTAAAACACCAATCAATGCGATTCTCAGCTAAGACATGGGCGAATTCACTTTGGTAGTACTTGGAGCGTAAGAATGTGTGTAATTCCGAAATATTGCGTCGCGCTCCAACATAATTTGTGCCGTTGTCAGAGTATAAGCGCTTAACGGGACCACGGCGAGATAAAAATCGTTTAAATGCAGACATAAAACCCTGCGTACTCAAATCACTGGTTAACTCTATGTGAACCGCACGAGTTGTCATACAAACGAATAGGCAAATGTATGCCTTTGTGGAACGTATACCACGACCACGGGCAATAGTGACTTTAAACGGTCCAGCATAGTCCGTCCCAGTATGTATGAAAGGTTTCACCGTCTGTACAACACGACAAGAACGATGGTCGGCCATTTCCGGCGCGTTGAAACGCGGGCGGAGCTTAAAGCAGGGCACACATCTGTGCACTCTAGCGCGTATCAAATTGCGAGCGGAAAGTATCCAGTACTTCTGTCGAAGAATGGACATTAATAAATCGGGACCAGCGTGACAATTCACCTTATGGTGATAGTCCACCAACAAATCCAAAACGTGATCCTTGCGTGGTAGAACTACTGGATGCATTTGTTCAAACTCTAACTTAGCATTTCGCAGACGGCCACCGACACGAATGAGTCCGTCTTGCAAAAATGGCTTCAAATGTTGAAGTGCGGGACTACAAGGTTTATGTGATTCTAAACTACGAAATTCTATTGAAAAATAAAATTTCTGCAACTCTCGAAGTACAACTGATTCAGCTCTATCCAAATCAGCTGCGATTATAGAACCACGCGATGGTAATAATCTCAAAAATCTTAGGACATAAACTACACAGCGTAATAGTCTCGACCAAGACGAGACTCGATTAGACAACAACAAAACAACTGACTCTTCACGCGGAACTGATACTACAAGCGTATGTTTCTTCTCCTCGGGTGGCTCTGAAACAGTAGCGGGGCCAAACGGAGCACTTGGCCACTCGTTAGGAGCGGCATGAAGCCAGGGAGGACCACAAAACCAAAGCGGACGATTTAAAATTTGCGCAGGAAGCAAACCACGTGAGAGACAATCAGCTGGGTTTTCTGTTCCAGCGACATGGAATATATTTTCCTCTGCGGAGGCACGGGAGCCACCGAGCGAAAAAATATCACCCTTGAAAGGGAGCGCGACAACATAACGACCATCTTTATCACGAGTAGTCGTGCGGGTATAAATCTCCTCAGTGACCTGATCCTCAGGGCTGAGAATAGGCGGGACATTGACCTCTTCAATCTCCCAGAACTTGCGGATGGTAGACTCAAGCGGCGGCTCGACGGTGCAACAGTGCGACACAGTCGAGTAACTAACTGAACAAGCGGGTGCGGAACCAACTATAACAAACCCGAGAACTGTTTCCAGTGCGTGCGGAGCGGGGTACATCGGAAGACCTTGAATTTTACGTGATAACTGGAGATGCGGGAGAATCGAAGCACCGATCAATAGATCGATATCTCCAGGGAAAGCGTAATTTCCGTCGGCCAACTGCAAGTTCTCAAACTCCGTCAGCATGGACGTGTCAACCGGTACCGTGGGCAACCGTTCCGTAATCTTATCTGCGACTAGCGAATCCATTTCAAACGAAATATTACGATTAAAACGTGAACTAAATATTATTTTAATGGAACCGTGAATGGTTGCCTTTAAACCTCCAAAACCTTTCACTTCTGAGCGGGATGACCAATTATTAAAACTAAAACCAAGGCGTTGACAACAATCCCGAGTAATAAAATTACTCTGGGAAGCGCCATCTAGTAGCGCTCGAACGGTGTGCGGTTTGCCAAAGGCATCTACAATGACAACTTGCGCGGTCGCAAGTAAAACGGTAGTGACTTGAGTACCAGCGGCGGAAAGCGAACACAATGTTACGTCGTTTGCACTTGCAGCAGGCCGCGCGTCACAAGCGTCGTGCGTCTGCGCAGGCTGCTGCTGCGATGGCAGCTTACTACTCTCAAAATGTAAGAAGGTATGATGTCTAGCTGGACATTTACGACAGCTAACACCACTTTTACATGACGTAACCAGATGTTTGTCACTTAGACAATTAAAACACAAATTATTAGTGCGGACAAACTTGTAACGATCCCTAGGCGATAATCTCTGAAATTCCGAACACTTGTACAGCTGTGTATGGCTACCCTTACACAGAGAACAGTCAGGTGTTGAGGCGGTATTAACTAGCGTATGTGCAGTCTTGACTGACTTCGATGACGCGTCTATACGGCGATCGGAACCTGTCCTATTCGTGACTTCATGACGTGCCGACGTGCGCTGCAATATCTTAATATGGTCGCGAATAAAAGATTCTAAATCTTCGAACTTAGGTATTTCTTTGCCGCGCTGAGTCGTTTCAAACAGACGAACAGTTTCAGGATCTAATTTATTTAAACCGATATACAAAAACAAAAAGTCACAGAGGTCATTGACCTTTAGGTTCTTTACTGCACGAACAGATGATGCGAAAATATTTAAAAACTTCTCTAAATTATGATCGTTACAAACGGAAAAACTTTTCAAATCGAATAATTGATCTAAATATGCGGTGGCTACTAATCGCTTATCTTCGTATTTTGTTTTTAAAGTGTTCAAAACTAAATTGTAATTTTCAGCGCTAAACGTAATTCCAGCACAGACAGCCTTTGCCTTACCGGTCAATTTTTCTACGAGATAATGCAATCTCTCGTGATCTGTCAGCGATGTGTTCCTATGTATTATATTTTCGAAACTATCTATAAATAAATTCCAATTTCGAATGTCACCATTAAATTCAGGTATTTGAATTGGCGGCAATCGTGGGCGTTCGCGAGGAGGGTTGGATAAACCACTCGCGGGGGGGGGGAGTCTCTAAACTCCTAGCAATACGTTTGATACGACAATACAAGTCATCAAAGGACGACAATGCCTGATAACTCACACAGTAATCAGGATTTAACTCCAACTCTAAAATGTTTATATTATTAATTGTAGATTCAAAGTCCGCGCGCAAACTATCTAAAGTTTCCAACGAACACAAGAAAGCATCTCTAATCGCCAGATCCGAGATTTGCAAAGATTTATCACAAATTGATTGAACACGTGAAAACTGTGAGTCCCTTTTAGCGTATAAAAGCTTTAACTGAACCTTTAAATCAGTACTAACCTTGGTTCCCTTAAGAGACATCTTGTTTTGATATATTCACACTATACACTCAAACAAACACTTAACGAATTATTAAGTAAACGATAATTATCAGATAACAATATGGTTATATTGTAAACAACAAAGTGAACGGCGAACGAACGGAATAACATATGCGTATATAATCTATGGTTTATCCGTTTCCTACAAATATTCACTCAACAATGAACGGGTATTTTTGAAATGCGTCTACCTACATGAAATTTGTAGGACTTCCGAATGAATTTTGTCAAGAAAAAGAATGCGATCGATTTATATCTACGCTGATATTTACGTAGCTAACTATAATTATGCGGTGCGGTTGACGGCGTAGGTACCGTAATTATCAATGACTCTTTAACTATACGAGCGAAATAACGTATAGTTGCCTAAATGCCTAGATGCGGGTTTTCTACTATTATATCTAGGTAAATAGGCGCGTTGCGTTTATTCCCTATGGAACAAATACTATATTGCGAAATTACAAGAAAATGATTCACGATCCGGCTCGAAGGACCAAAAAGTAAATGGTTGCGCGAATTTGCTGTGTGGACTGTAGATTTAAAAAGCGATCTAAGGTTTGTTAACAATATGCAGGTACTGCGTCTAGCGTTTATTAATGGGATAAATGTATTAGAAGGAACACTGACCTTTAGACTTCGTGAATGGTTACACGTGGCATCGGCCGATCCTCGTCTTCGCACATTTAAATCACTGCCAGGTCCTGTTTTGCACTACACTGCACCACTGTTGAGTTCTGAATGGTTGGAACACGAAATAGCCAATTTTCTTGTAATTTCGAGCGGGCGTGTTAGCGGTGCGGTCACATTCACAATCGATGCACAAACGTCAATGTCAAATCATTTCTTGCGGTCGTGCGGGTGGAGGGAAAACGGATGGTATAGGATTGCTAGGCCAAAAAAACAAATTACAAAAAACAAAGTCGCGGATCATAGCAAATTGGCGCAACCACTCACAATATTAAAAGAAAAAAAAAATATAGTTTAAAAAATGTAATACTTAGCAAAGTATTTAAGTATGTCAAACATTATTTAAAACAATATATATATATATACATCTAATTGTAAAATTAAAATAATCTACAATGTCAAATTTTAAAAGATGAACATAAATATCAAATGGTAAAAAAAAAATATAATAAAAATGAAAATAATTGCACAAAAGAAAAAAACAAAAGAATTGCAGAGCGTACTGGAGCAGGTCAATCCCAAGCCTTTTCGTCCTCAACGTAGTCCTTTACAGTGTAAAAAGCCTTTTCGCAAAGTTTTCGCTTTACAAATGATTTGAATTTATTTAGGCTTAGTTGTTGAATATGACTAGGAAGTTTATTATAGAAGTGTATACATTGGCATCTAATTGAGCCCCCTATTTTTTGAAGCCTGATAGCAGGAACTACAAATTTATGTTTATTCCTAGTATTAAAATTATGAATATCACTGTATTTCTTAAACATGTTTTTATTTTTGTAGGCATACAAAATATTCTCGTAAATATACTGCGAAGGTACGGTCATATATTGGTATCTTTAAAAGAGATGGCTAAACGGCTGCCCCCAAAACGGTTAACATGTATAAGAACTTCACACTAACCCGTATTATTTAAATATTCATTCATGAATTATTTAGTGTTTAATAATTTCATAGAACTTTCGTGAACAATAAAAAAGTATCTGAATTGTTTTTATGCTTTGTTTTGGTTTGACTTGACAAGATTATAGATAATCAAGGAGTACTTCAAGCTAAGGAGGAGACATATCGCATTTCCAAACTGTCAAATCGAGTTATTGTACTAACATCGATTTATAATAAGGGTTATCAAAACGATTTATTTTCTGAAACAAAATAATTGTAACTGGATAAGTGTATTACTAACACTTTGGGCACACAATCTTACTACATATTTTGTGTCTGTCGTGGTCAATATATTCATTTTTTTTCTTTTATCCCATTCGATTATTTTATCGATTTTGTTACATTAAAAACAGTTCCATCTCTATTCTATGAAAAAAAAAAACGAACGTCAGACGTCGTTTCAACTGGTTTCAACCCTCTGCCGTTTATTTGTTTGTTGTGCTTTTTGGATTTAGTTAGATTTTGGATTTTCATTGAACTTCGCTTGTTTATTGGACTTACTGATTGCTCGCCTAACTACTGACCTCTCGCTACTCGACACGGACTTGAATTGCAATCATGCGGTGCATAAACTGTGGTGTACACACGCAGACTGCGGCGGCATTTCACCTCTTCTTTGCCTGCTCTTTTACTCATGAACCTAGCACGATGGTTAACAATAGAGGTAAGTCATCTGCGAATAATTTTAAATCTAATAAATATAAGAAACAATGATTGGTACTATGGTAATTCAGTTTTGTTTTTTTAGGTTCCAAGGGATGCCAACATTTGTCAGCCTTGTTATGAAATGCTGAATTCAGAAGCTAATGATGATCATTTATTTGGCCATACAATGGTGTGCATAACTTGTGGTCGTTCTGTCAGAAGCGTACATCATGAAGTGGAAAGAAACAATTTGATGATGCAGGATTTACCAATATCACATCCAACTTTCCATCAGGTAATTAAAGTGATGTTTATACACAATGCATTGTTTTATTTATTTATTTATTTGATACCTAGATACTGGCTAAACTGTACTATACTGGACAGCGAGTTTTGAGCTCATAATTTTTTATTGAAAAGGTTTATGTCTAAAAAGTAATTATGCAAAGTTTCAATGTTAGGAAATATATAGTTTTTGAGAAAAAAAATAATTAAAATCGATAATTTTTCGTATTATTTGACGCCATTTTGATGGGTTTTGTTCACTTTTTATTTTATTTGTAGTTTCTATGATAATGAATTTATTAGTGTTTCATTTACCAACCTCTTATTAAATAGTTTTTAGTAAGAAATAATAAAAATGAGATGAGACAATTTGTTTGCGTACCAAATAATTAGGGCACCCCGACTCGGATAGATTTAGGTTAGAAGGGGATGGCACGGTCTAGTGAGCGAGCGAACAGACCCTGCCATCACCTTTGTGGTTATTTTTTTTTAAACCACCCAAAAAACTGTTTAGTACTCAAGACAATTGTTTGCATACCGAATATAGGGCACCCCGACTCGGATAGATTTAGGTTAGAAGGGGATGGCAGGGTCTAGTAAGCGAGCGCAGCGAGCGAACAGACCCTGCCATCACCTTCGTGGTTATTTTTTTTTTAAACCACCCAGAAAACTATATTTTAGTACTCAAATATTTAGTGGAAGAGCGCTCCCGGACAAATTTTTTTTTTCTTTTTTCATTTTTAAATACCTGAAAGTATACATTTGCTACTGTGGGGGGATGGTCCGAGGGGTAGAGGGTGACACCCTCCTCTAAAATCCCCAAGTTAGACCCAAAAATGCATAAAATTTACGATTTTTTGATTCCTAACCTCAAAATTTTCAATCTTGAATATCTCCAAAAGTATGTGTTTCCTAGATTCAGGAGGGGGTTTGGGGGGTGTGGGGCCACCCCTCCCTCCCCCCCTCCCCAAAAAAACCCCTTATTTCGCTGTCCAGTATAGTACAGTTTTACCTAGATACTCTCTGCACTAACAGCCAAAACCAACACATGCAGAGAGTCATTATTATATTACAATATAAAAAAGTAACATAAATCACCTAAAATACAAATCATTATCAATATCATTATCCAAATATTTAGTTCCTCAGCCTACAAACAGTTAATAATCATCATTTCTTTCTCTATAACGATGACATCATATCAATAACCTAAATTACCTTTTTTTTAGACCAACTATGTGTGTCATCCCTGTTGGATGCGGCATCAAAGGCAGACAAATCAGGACCAAAATCGGTCAACTCTGCCGAAACCTGAACCTGTGCCACAAGCTGGCGGTTCAGGTGAACCTGAGCCACTAACTGAGTCTGTACCTGAACTACAAGCTGAACCAGATCCAATAATTGAAACTGAACCAGTACCGAGACCTGTTCCAGAGCCAGAATTAAACCTGCCAAACTATAAACGGGCTGCAAATACCTCTAGACACTGTGTGTTTAATGCTTGTGTTATTGAACAAAAGTTACATGTTATTAGCATTTATAAAAAAAATGCTTATTGAAAATTATAATTTTTATATTCCTCACTATACTAGGGTATGATGTACATTTGAACTTGAATGTTTGGCACTTGCTACTTGGAAATAATAATATATACTCAAGTTTTACAGCGAACCAAATTGAAAAAAAACTACCAACATTGAATTTAGAGAGTGACATGTTTTATGGATCAGCTTAACTGTTTAGGAACCTTTGTAAGGGAAAACAATTTGAATAGGCAACAAACAAAGTTTTTAAGAGTGGATGGTAACCTGCCCCAATTGGAGAGTTTTCCAATATTGGGGCATAGTGACTTAATATTGATGGCATTAGGACCATACCAAGCCAAACAAGCTCGGTCATACTACGGAGAGCATATTAGAGCAAATGGTGTTTACAATATTGAAGTGTGCCCAGATCTTGAAAGAGTAAATCATTTAGGTGCATCAAGACCTCAACTTCTAATAGGCCAAATAAAGTCGAGGCATATTGGTCATAAAATATACTATGTGTATATTTTGTATGAAACTGAACCCACAAACAATCATTTAGATGATATACTGTCATATTACTGCAGCTGTATTGTGGGTAACAGAACTCTGGGCTGTTGTCATGTCATGACAGTGGTCTGGTATCTCGGGTGGGCGAGACATTAGAACACATTATCATCTCCGGCTTCATTTTTAGATAATGTCATAATAAGACTTACCAAATAAATAAATAAATCGCATTTTTATTGTTTTATTATATATTTTTATGTCCCTGGTTACTCAGTGCGTTAATTATCTAGTTTATGCAGAATTGTTTACAAAACTACCTCAATACAGAAATTACAAATATTTGGCTTAGTTAATATTTAATATCTTTTTCAAATACGTTCATCATTTCAATCTTAGTGTTATTTACATTGTCTTTGAAAACTGTCTTTATTTCAACTCATTTGGATAAGTAGTTTAGGTTTTACAACAGAATACACTTTTAACATTATGATTTTTGTGGAGATTATTTATCATAAGTCCGTTGAATCAAGTTTTTTTAGTGCATTTACCCATTTGTAGATTTTTACTTTAAGTACCTTAGTGAAAAATCGTCAGTGAAAAACACAATCATCAATAAAAATCGTCGCAGCCACATAAAAGCGCCTAGTTAAAAGTTCATAGCAATGTCATTGTTTGAAGTTTTTATACCTTTGCCGTAGGAGTTACGCGATTTATTTTCAGGATTGTGCAGATCTGAAAAGTTCCTAAACCTTTTTGATTATAAAATACTATTTTTCAGCTATTCAGCATTATATATTGCTAGGTGCCATGTTTATACATGCATTTTCATTGTGGGGCAGTCGTCCATACTTCAATTTAGCCATGTCCTTTATCTCTGAGGGAGTATCTAGGACTTAATTTATAAATCGAACAAATAGCCCTTTTCTGCAAAATAAAAATTGTCTGGATATCGGCGGCATTTCCCCACAGTAGAATACCGTACGACATGACACTATGGAAGTAGCTAAAATAAACTAGACGGGCTGTCTCTACATCGGTTAAATTTCTAATTTGTCTAACAGCGTATGCTGCGGAGCTAAGTTTCTTCGATAATTTGTCTATATGTGGGCCCCATTGAAGCTTAGCATCTAAAGTTATGCCAGTTCAATAGTCGCAGTTGTGTGTGCAATCAGCTGTATGTATGGCTTACAAATATTTGTTTCGGGTCTGGATGTCTGTGAGTTTGCTGGTACTGTATCAGAGAAGGACCTTAACCGCTTTACTCCAAAACCTGATCTAAAATAGTTCCGGGACTATTGCTAGGTTTATTACTAATTTATCGCGAACTAAATATATTTCTGGGACTATTTCTAGGTTTAATACCAATTAAACCAAGTAATAGTCCCGGAACTATTTTAGATCGCATTTTGGAATAAGGCGAAAAAGGTTTTTTTTTTGTTTAGCTGGAATACGTGTTTTAAACGCGATTTATCAGTCTTTTGTTGCCCTGATGTTATCTATTTTACGTATAGGTGTTGTCAATCTGTATATTTAATATTGATTTTAATGTATGGCTTATTGAATGATAATGAAACTTGGCAAAAGGGTAGGTAATGTTCTAGTCTTACCCTTCTGCTAAGTTTCATCCAAATCCCTTTAGCCTTTAACACTGAAGAGATAACATACATACCAAAATAATTACTTTTGCAATTATATTAGGTAATATGGAATAATGCAACTAATTTCAATGATACTACATTCTATTTGAAATATCTGTTATTCATTTATTGTGCACACCTACCACAGTGTTCTTTTTTAACCCAAAGGTTGACTGGTAGAAAATGCCTTGTTGCATTAAGTCCGCCTATGTACCACTACTGTACATGAAGTTTAAATAAATAATCATTATCAAAAAGATACTAACATTAAAGTATTTACAAAACTAATTTATTGGCGTTTCCATCCGGGTTTGTTAATTAAATCAAGAAAAACAATAGAAGTGAAGAGTGCAGGCAACGTGCCAGGTCCGTTGTCACTGGACTCATTTCTCTTTAGGTATATTCTACTAGCTTCTGCCATTGGCTCCGCCCGTATGAAAGTAGTATATTACCCCCGGGGATCATACTCCTGCTTAGGCTTGTGCACGCGAGCAATGGGTAGCTCGCTGTCCGGCCGTCCAGTAAACGTCCCGAGTCAACCAAATTTCCGAACATAGTCAGTACGGAACAGCCTTCTGTAAAACCGATCAATCACGAACAACCTTCGGACTATTATAATCTGCCGAAAAATAATGCGTTAAATTGTAAGAAGTATGGTAAGGTTCACAATATTTAGACCGTTTACAATCTCGCGAGATAGATTTATTATCTAACGGTAAGTACTTACAATTTTACTGTGACATATACCTATATCATAAAATAAACCTCTGCGGAAAACAGCGTTCTAGGTCCAAGGGTTTGGGATGGGCGTTATGGGTCAGCGAGTGAGTCAATACTTTGTCTTTTATATACATTAACAGATCTTAACCTGTTGAATAGCGTAATTAGAGACACAATAGAAAGACAATAGGTGTGCGGACGCCGGCGTCCTCTCGGGGAATAATGAATTAAAGTGATCGGCCACAGCCCAGAACATAGGTATTCTATGTATAACTAATGTTCACTTAAAAAACAACTTAAAATACAGGACTCTAAAGTCGACATTTGAGTTGACGGCATCATGTGAGATGACAGTTCATTTCACGCCAAGTCATCTAAGTTTTCACGATGAGACGTTTACAGAATAAATCTCTATTTCAAATGTTTGCGATTTTCTTTTGTTTTCAGTTCTTTTAACTGTTTTTTTTTTTGTTCATGTTTTTGGCTTGGATGTTAAGTCCTTTAAGCCACGTCTTCGTATGAATAGTTGATTTGTCTACCATTAGACATTACATTGTCTACATTTATGGATATACACATTCTAAGGTTTCTGTAGCATTTCGCAGCAAATGTATCAAGTCAACCTTCTCGGCCTAACTTCAGACGCGCCAAGATCCGTCGGCCATACTGTAGTCAACCCTACAATAAAATTCTCAACTCTTTTTTACCGAGACCGCACCTGTTTCAATGATTCCACATATGGTCCAGATGCAAACACTTGAGATACAAAACTAAACCAATTTTACATCACAATATCCACTAGGAATTAATTTGCGAATAATTGTAACAGCCACTGAACTTCACTTGAAGAAATCCCGCTAAAAACTCCTTTAACTTTACACTCAACGGTTCACAAACCATAAACAACAACTTCTACAACTCTATATCCTTTTATTTTAAGGTGGGAATCAACAAATGTGTTCACACGCTCTGGGTAGAGCGAGGAATGCTTAGATTTTTAACGACTAACATCTGTGTTCTTCCAGTGGCCCTTTGCATTCCAGTGTCGTGAAAACTCTATCGAACACTCCCGCAGGCCTATAACGTCTACATCCTCCAGATTGTCTGAGATGGTCTTTTGAAGAAAGAACCACACAGATTTGAGTGGACCTGACCAGTCAGTGCAAGCAAGTCAATATTCGCAAAGCTCAACTGAGGGCTACTATGGAGCTCAACGCTATGCTGTGCTATACTTGATTCCTCTTTACAACCGCTGTGCCTATTCGCGTACACCGCACGTAGATGTGCAGTGGCCGAAATAGCCGCCTTATATTTAACACCGGGCTATTATTGTGCTCCTGCCGAGCTAATTGCAAGTCGTAGTAACAGATTTACTACACCTAGTAACTAGTAAAAGTGAGAAGGAAGAACAATGAAGATGAAGACTACAACTTTATGGTTCCAAATATTGTCATTGGTCCCAAACCTCAATCGTCAACAATACTCATAAGGGATCAGTTTGTTGTCTATCTGTCCATTTATCACGACCATTTTTTTTTCAAAACCGCGTGGAGCTGTCCGATGCAAATTTTGACACTCGCTTGGAAATGAAAATTCATTTTAATTGTATTATAATTTAATTTTAACTTTATTGTATTTGTATTTAAATTTTATTTTAATTGCATGACATTTAATTGTATGGCTATTTAATTTTGTTTATTTGATTTTAATTGTTTTATGAAATGTAGGTACTTATGGACTACGCCTGAATAATTAGGGTACTTTCCGTTGACCAATGGAAACGGTCTGAAAACTATAAAGGATGATGCCATCTGGGCCCTGGTTTCTATGACATCTGGGCCCATTTTCCAATAGCTATGTGTGTTATATCATTGGATAGGTAATTTTGAGTTGGATAAAAGTTACTGTAGCACCAAGTTCCAAATCTTAGTCCATTTAGAGTTATTCAAATGCTTCTTTTTTTTTGTAATGTGATTAAATGTCTCGTTTTTTCAGTCGCTTTTTTCTGAGGGCAGGAAAGAAAATATTTTTTGCTAGCGTGCGTTAAGTGACAGATCGAACGTGACGCGTCACGTCACGCGTGCGGTACTCTTCTGAATTAGCCTCGTTAAGGGGACCGCACGGCAAAGGTACATTTTTATGCCTCCAGTGCGGAGTGCGCGAAGGCTGCAGAAAACGAAAATTAGATTGTGCTCACTGTTTTCGCGTAGCAAAACTTAAAGAACGACACCATTTATAATTGTAGGACAGTATCTACACACTACGTATGTGAAATACAGAAATGCAAATATATGACTTAAAAATAGTAAGTATTGCTAGGCAAAATAGAATAATTTTGAAGGTATTAAGATTTGAATCTTGGTGCCACAGTAACGTTTATTCGACTCAAAAATATCTATCCAACGATGTGACATAGCTATTGGAAGGCGGGCTCAGGAATGGCATCCTCCTTTGTAATCACTTCACAAAAAAAAACTTTTTTTGTGATTCAGAAAAATCGTCCTGACTCGATTCGAAACTTGAACTTTTAGAGGTAAGTATACCTACGGAACAGAGTGTAAAGTTAAAAAAAAATTTTTTGTTGGTAAAATCATCCAATGACATCTCCCACCCTTGGGCGGAGCGGGGAATAGTGTCAGACTTTTACTGACTAAAAACTCACTCCTTTCCTTCTTTGCCATCGTTCCAGGCCCCCGGGGTTCACATAACCCTAGGTCCCAGTAGGCTTCGACCTTGCTGGGCCAAGTCCTACAAACCTCGGTTGAAAAGGGAGGATCCTCCGACCAGACAGATTTTATGTCTAGTGTGGGCAACTGCCCGAGAGTTGATTTCATCAATCAATCAAATTGCGCGGAGAACTCTAATTGCGCGATTCAGGATTTCGTAGTTTAGTTCATGGTTTTTGTCAAATTAATCAATTTAAGATTAGTTCCTTTCGCAATAATTTTGGCATTATTTTACTTGGGTTTAGTAATGTTAATATTTAAATAATAACTTATGGTATATTGGTATAGTAATAACGTTAAATATTCATGAACTTAGGAATTGTGATATTTCCGTATCTAACGCCTACGCCTAAGTAATGCTTTCCTCTCTACTACGACCTGGCGAGAATAATAAGCAACTGTACCTAGCGTGTAGGTGGATGTAATGCCTAGTTTACACGTTGGCCCAGCCTCGGCTAATCGCCATAATGTAGCCATTGTATCACCATTGTATAAACGGGGATACCCCGTTTGCATAATGGCGATTGGCCAAGGCTGGGCCCACATGTAAACTAGGCATTACATATTCTATTGTTTTTGCAGTATTTGGCAGCATATGTATCAAGTCAACCTTCTCGGCAAGTTTCGTTGAGGAAGTCAATACTATACTACACAACTACAATACTAGCTCCAATTTGTCGAGATCGCGTTTCAAATTCATAAATGAATATTATATTAAACACTAATTTTAAATCACAATGTCAACGTGGAATCATTTACGAATAATTAAAAAAAAAAACTGCCAAAAACTAAACCAATTTCATTGCATAATAAATGCATAATAATTTTCTTTTTGAAAATTATTAAGTATTTGAATTTGGAACCTTCCGAACCTACCTAAATGGATGTTTTAAATACATGACTGACACAGCGCAAAACATCGATTTATGTAATATTAATGTACATAAAATACAAAAACAAAGGTGTAATTTATTCGGACACGCACCCACACGGTATCAGACGAGCCATTTTGTCCAAATTTATGTAAGTAATCTCGCGACCTTGGCGTCTCCCCTACGAACGGCGAAACAGGGTTGCCCGATGTTAATAATTGACTTCTTTTTTTTATTATATTTTTATGTTATCTAGACTAGATATGGAAAAGTACTTCAAAGTCAAACTATTTATTTGTGACAGACCAAAGGATCGGTTTGGTTTCGGCAATTTTCAGCTTAAAAAACAAATACCGGCCATCAGAATCGGTTTCGGCAGAAAATCGACATCGACAGAACCTTCGTCTGCACCGAAACTCTGAGTTTGTAAAACGAAATATTATTTGGAAACAGACTATTCAATTTTATTTACAAGTATATCATAGTGATATACAATTTCCAGGTAATTTTGAATTGTTAAGAAGTCGGTCAGTCAGAAAGAAGTTATTTGGCCCTTTAAAAAAAATCCAATATATTTTTTATTTTACTTAAGCCTACATGGCACTCATAAAACGTCAGGAGCTAGAGCACGATTTCAAATTGGTCGTTTCCTATGGAGAAGACCCGGCAAGAAACTCCATGGTTAACAATTACTTTAAAAAAAAATGGTTTTTCATAAATAAATTATGTAAGGACAATGTAGACCAATATTGTACCATAGAGCACTACAAATATAATCATAAAAAAGGGAGACATGATAGGAAGTCATCCAAGAATTTGTGGAGTCAGTGTTAGTGGAGTTAGTGTAGGTAGCGAAACAACTTATAACTAACTATGCCACTACTACTGATTAGGCAGAGGGCAGAGGCGAATAACCGGACGCAGGTACGATCCAGTTGCGGTTTTAACTTTTACGACTCGCGTTATTCCGTTCGAACCCGGAAAAACTTCTTCCACTACACCAAGAGGCCAGTGCAGAGGAGGCGCACTCTCAGTCTTCAGTATCACCACAGTACCGACTGTGACTGGATCTGAAGGAGTGTTCCACTTTTGACGCGACTGCAGCGTATGCAGATAATCTGTCCTCCATCGCTTCCAAAAGGACTGAACTAAGCTATCTAGCAGAGCGTGACGCGGGTGAAGCTGCAGTTTGTCAGTCTCGACATCTAAAGCGGGCAAATATTTAAGAGGAGTCGTCGTCAAGAAGTGAGCCGGCGTCAACGCTAGTGGCTCCGATGGATCACTAGACAAAGTCCGACACAACGGACGCGTATTCATCAACGCCTCTACCTGAGCGAGTACGGTGCTCAACTCCTCGTACGAGAGAATCTGTTCGCCTATGACCCGAAACAGGTGCGACTTAAGGCTTTTAATATTCGCCTCCCAATTGCCACCAAAATGACTAGCTGCTGGCGTATTAAAACACCAATCAATGCGATTCTCAGCTAAGACATGGGCGAATTCACTTTGGTAGTACTTGGAGCGTAAGAATGTATGTAATTCCGAAATATTGCGTCGCGCTCCAACATAGTTTGTGCCGTTGTCAGAGTATAAGCGCTTAACGGGACCACGGCGAGATAAAAATCGTTTAAATGCAGACATAAAACCCTGCGTACTCAAATCACTGGTTAACTCTATGTGAACCGCACGAGTTGTCATACAAACGAATAGGCAAATGTATGCCTTTGTGGAACGTATACCACGACCACGGGCAATAGTGACTTTAAACGGTCCAGCATAGTCCGTCCCAGTATGTATGAAAGGTTTCACCGTCTGTACAACACGACAAGAACGATGGTCGGCCATTTCCGGCGCGTTCAAACGCGGGCGGAGCTTAAAGCAGGGCACACATCTGTGCACTCTAGCGCGTATCAAATTGCGAGCGGAAAGTATCCAGTACTTCTGTCGAAGAATGGACATTAATAAATCGGGACCAGCGTGACAATTCACCTTATGGTGATAGTCCACCAACAAATCCAAAACGTGATCCCTGCGTGGTAGAACTACTGGATGCATTTGTTCAAACTCTAACTTAGCATTTCGCAGACGGCCACCGACACGAATGAGTCCGTCTTGCAAAAATGGTTTCAAATGTTGAAGTGCGGGACTACAAGGTTTATGTGATTCTAAACTACGAAATTCTATTGAAAAATAAAATTTCTGCAACTCTCGAAGTACAACTGATTCAGCTCTATCCAAATCAGCTGCGATTCTAGAACCACGCGATGGTAATAATCTCAAAAATCTTAGGACGTAAACTACACAGCGTAATAGTCTCGACCAAGACGAGACTCGATTAGACAACAACAAAACAACTGACTCTTCACGCGGAACTGATACTACAAGCGTATGTTTCTTCTCCTCGGGTGGCTCTGAAACAGTAGCGGGGTTAAACAGAGCATTTGGCCACTCGTTAGGAGTGGTATGCAGCCAGGGAGGGCCACAAAACCAAAGCGGATGATTTAAAATTTGCGCAGGAAGCAAACCACGTGAGAGACAATCAGCTGGGTTTTCTGTTCCAGCGACATGGAATATATTTTCCTCTGCGGAGGCACGGGAGCCACCGAGCGAAAAAATATCACCCTTGAAAGGGAGCGCGACAACATAACGACCATCTTTATCACGAGTAGTCGTGCGGGTATAAATCTCCTCAGTGACCTGATCCTCAGGGCTGAGAATAGGCGGGACATTGACCTCTTCAATCTCCCAGAACTTGCGGATGGTAGACTCAAGCGGCGGCTCGACGGTGCAACAGTGCGACACAGTCGAGTAACTATTTAAATAAGCGGGTGCGGAGCCAACTATAACAAACCCGAGAACTGTTTCCAGTGCGTGCGGAGCGGGGTACATCGGAAGACCTTGAATTTTACGTGATAACTGGAGATGCGGGAGAATCGAAGCACCGATCAATAGATCGATATCTCCAGGGAAAGCGTAATTTCCGTCGGCTAACTGCAAGTTCTTAAACTCCGTCAGCATGGACGTGTCAACCGGTACCGTGGGCAACCGTTCCGTAATCTTATCTGCGACTAGCGAATCCATTTCAAACGAAATATTACGATTAAAACGTGAACTAAATATTATTTTAATGGAACCGTGAATGGTTGCCTTTAAACCTCCAAAACCTTTCACTTCTGAGCGGGATGACCAATTATTAAAACTAAAACCAAGGCGTTGACAACAATCCCGAGTAATAAAATTACTCTGGGAAGCGCCATCTAGCTTAGTTCAGTCCTTTTGGAAGCGATGGAGGACAGATTATCTGCATACGCTGCAGTCGCGTCAAAAGTGGAACACTCCTTCAGATCCAGTCACAGTCGGTACTGTGGTGATACTGAAGACTGAGAGTGCGCCTCCTCTGCACTGGCCTCTTGGTGTAGTGGAAGAAGTTTTTCCGGGTTCGAACGGAATAACGCGAGTCGTAAAAGTTAAAACCGCAACTGGATCGTACCTGCGTCCGGTTATTCGCCTCTGCCCTCTGCCTAATCAGTAGTAGTGGCATAGTTAGTTATAAGTTGTTTCGCTACCTAGTATTGATAGTTTAGATTAGTAATAGGGTTTAGTTTCGCTTTTGTTCTTTTTTCTTTTCTTTGAAGGTAACCCTTCAAACCCGGGGGGAATGGTTGCGCCAATTTGCTATGTTCCGCGACTTTGTTTTTTGTAATTTATTTTTTTGGTCTAGCAATCCTATCCCTACCGTATCCGCTTCCCGCACGACCTCGAGAGAAAGGATTTGACATTGACGTTTTTGTGCATTGTGAATGTGACCGCACCGCTAACACGCCCGCTCGAAATTACAAGAAAATTGGCTATTATTGGTTATTACTGGATACTTTCCGCTCGCAATTTGATACGCGCTAGAGTGCACAGATGTGTGCCCTGCTTTAAGCTCCGCCCGCGTTTCAACGCGCCGGAAATGGCCGACCATCGTTCTTGTCGTGTTGTACAGACGGTGAAACCTTTCATACATACTGGGACGGACTATGCTGGACCGTTTAAAGTCACTATTGCCCGTGGTCGTGGTATACGTTCCACAAAGGCATACATTTGCCTATTCGTTTGTATGACAACTCGTGCGGTTCACATAGAGTTAACCAGTGATTTGAGTACGCAGGGTTTTATGTCTGCATTTAAACGATTTTTATCTCGCCGTGGTCCCGTTAAGCGCTTATACTCTGACAACGGCACAAATTATGTTGGAGCGCGACGCAATATTTCGGAATTACATACATTCTTACGCTCCAAGTACTACCAAAGTGAATTCGCCCATGTCTTAGCTGAGAATCGCATTGATTGGTGTTTTAATACGCCAGCGGCTAGTCATTTTGGTGGCAATTGGGAGGCGAATATTAAAAGCCTTAAGTCGCACCTGTTTCGGGTCATAGGCGAACAGATTCTCTCGTACGAGGAGTTGAGCACCGTACTCGCTCAGGTAGAGGCGTTGATGAATACGCGTCCGTTGTGTCGGACTTTGTCTAGTGATCCATCGGAGCCACTAGCGTTGACGCCGGCTCACTTCTTGACGACGACTCCTCTTAAATATTTGCCCGCTTTAGATGTCGAGACTGACAAACTGCAGCTTCACCCGCGTCACGCTCTGCTAGATAGCTTAGTTCAGTCCTTTTGGAAGCGATGGAGGACAGATTATCTGCATACGCTGCAGTCGCGTCAAAAGTGGAACACTCCTTCAGATCCAGTCACAGTCGGTACTGTGGTGATACTGAAGACTGAGAGTGCGCCTCCTCTGCACTGGCCTCTTGGTGTAGTGGAAGAAGTTTTTCCGGGTTCGAACGGAATAACGCGAGTCGTAAAGGTTAAAACCGCAACTGGATCGTACCTGCGTCCGGTTATTCGCCTCTGCCCTCTGCCTAATCAGTAGTAGTGGCATAGTTAGTTATAAGTTGTTTCGCTACCTAGTATTGATAGTTTAGATTAGTAATAGGGTTTAGTTTCGCTTTTGTTTTTTTCTCTTTTCTTTGAAGGTAACCCTTCAAACCCGGGGGGAATGGTTGCGCCAATTTGCTATGATCCGCGACTTTGTTTTTTGTAATTTGTTTTTTTGGCCTAGCAATCCTATACCATCCGTTTTCCTTCCACCCGCACGACCTCTAGAAATGATTTGACATTTTTACGTTTTGTGCATCGATTGTGAATGTGACCGCACCGCTAACACGCCCGCTCGAAATTACAAGAAAATTGACTATTTTCGTGATCCAATCATTCAGAGACTCCACAATAGTGCTGTGTTAGTGCAATACAGGACCTGGCAGTGATTTAAATGTGCGAAGACGAGGATCGGCCGGTGCCACGTGCAATCTTCGAAGTGCCACGTGCAACCAACGAAGTCTAAAGGTCAGTGCTCCTTCCCAATACATTTATTCCATGCCAGGCGCAGTATCTGCATATTGTTAACAAACCTAAGATCGCTTTTCAAACCTACAGTCCATTAAAACATCAAGCAAATTCGCGCAACCATTACTTTTTCTGGTTGAGTCTCTGAATGGTTGGAACACGAAATAGCCAATTTTCTTGTAATTTCGAGCGGGCGTGTTAGCGGTGCGGTCAATTTGCTTGATGTTTTAATGGACTGTATGTTTGAAAAGCGATCTAAGGTTTGTTAACAATATGCAGGTACTGCGTCTAGCGTTTATTAATGGGATAAATGTATTGGGAAGGAACACTGACCTTTAGACTTCGTGAATGGTTACACGTGGCATCGGCCGATCCTCGTCTTCGCACATTTAAATCACTGCCAGGTCCTGTTTTGCACTACACTGCACCACTGTTGAGTTCTGAATGGTTGGAACACGAAACAGCCAATTTTCTTGTAATTTCGAGCGGGCGTGTTAGCGGTGCGGTCACATTCACAATCGATGCACAAACGTCAATGTCAAATCCTTTCTTGAGGTCGTGCGGGGAAATAAACGGAAGGGATAGGATTGCTAGGCCAAAAAAATAAATTACAAAAAACAAAATCGCGGAACATAGCAAATTGGCGCAACCATTCCCCCCGGGTTTGAAGGGTTACCTTCAAAGAAAAGAAAAAAAACAAAAGCGAAACTAAACCCTATTACTAATCTAAACTATCAATACTAGGTAGCGAAACAACTTATAACTAACTATGCCACTACTACTGATTAGGCAGAGGGCAGAGGCGAATAACCGGACGCAGGTACGATCCAGTTGCGGTTTTAACTTTTACGACTCGCGTTATTCCGTTCGAACCCGGAAAAACTTCTTCCACTACACCAAGAGGCCAGTGCAGAGGAGGCGCACTCTCAGTCTTCAGTATCACCACAGTACCGACTGTGACTGGATCTGAAGGAGTGTTCCACTTTGGACGCGACTGCAGCGTATGCAGATAATCTGTCCTCCATCGCTTCCAAAAGGACTGAACTAAGCTATCTAGCAGAGCGTGACGCGGGTGAAGCTGCAGTTTGTCAGTCTCGACATCTAAAGCGGGCAAATATTTAAGAGGAGTCGTCGTCAAGAAGTGAGCCGGCGTCAACGCTAGTGGCTCCGATGGATCACTAGACAAAGTCCGACACAACGGACGCGCATTCATCAACGCCTCTACCTGAGCGAGTACAGTGCTCAACTCCTCGTACGAGAGAATCTGTTCGCCTATGACCCGAAACAGGTGCGACTTAAGGCTTTTAATATTCGCCTCCCAATTGCCACCAAAATGACTAGCTGCTGGCGTATTAAAACACCAATCAATGCGATTCTCAGCTAAGACATGGGCGAATTCACTTTGGTAGTACTTGGAGCGTAAGAATGTGTGTAATTCCGAAATATTGCGTCGCGCTCCAACATAATTTGTGCCGTTGTCAGAGTATAAGCGCTTAACGGGACCACGGCGAGATAAAAATCGTTTAAATGCAGACATAAAACCCTGCGTACTCAAATCACTGGTTAACTCTATGTGAACCGCACGAGTTGTCATACAAACGAATAGGCAAATGTATGCCTTTGTGGAACGTATACCACGACCACGGGCAATAGTGACTTTAAACGGTCCAGCATAGTCCGTCCCAGTATGTATGAAAGGTTTCACCGTCTGTACAACACGACAAGAACGATGGTCGGCCATTTCCGGCGCGTTGAAACGCGGGCGGAGCTTAAAGCAGGGCACACATCTGTGCACTCTAGCGCGTATCAAATTGCGAGCGGAAAGTATCCAGTACTTCTGTCGAAGAATGGACATTAATAAATCGGGACCAGCGTGACAATTCACCTTATGGTGATAGTCCACCAACAAATCCAAAACGTGATCCCTGCGTGGTAGAACTACTGGATGCATTTGTTCAAACTCTAACTTAGCATTTCGCAGACGGCCACCGACACGAATGAGTCCGTCTTGCAAAAATGGTTTCAAATGTTGAAGTGCGGGACTACAAGGTTTATGTGATTCTAAACTACGAAATTCTATTGAAAAATAAAATTTCTGCAACTCTCGA
Organism: Leucania comma; assembly: GCA_958295575.1. Taxonomy (NCBI): domain Eukaryota; kingdom Metazoa; phylum Arthropoda; class Insecta; order Lepidoptera; family Noctuidae; genus Leucania; species Leucania comma. Next base: position 2,974,759 of record OY282480.1, read on the forward strand.
AGTACAACTGATTCAGCTCTATCCAAATCAGCTGCGATTATAGAACCACGCGATGGTAATAATCTCAAAAATCTTAGGACGTAAACTACACAGCGTAATAGTCTCGACCAAGACGAGACTCGATTAGACAACAACAAAACAACTGACTCTTCACGCGGAACTGATACTACAAGCGTATGTTTCTTCTCCTCGGGTGGTTCTGAAACAGTAGCGGGGTTAAACGGAGCATTTGGCCACTCGTTAGGAGTGGTATGAAGCCAGGGAGGGCCACAAAACCAAAGCGGATGATTTAAAATTTGCGCAGGAAGCAAACCACGTGAGAGACAATCAGCTGGGTTTTCTGTTCCAGCGACATGGAACATATTTTCCGGTGACAGTTCAGCTTGAATCTTAGCCACCCTATTTGCGACAAACGTGCCCCATCGATGGGGTGACGATTGAATTCGACGATTGAATTCGTAAACCTTCAAAGGTTCCTGCGGAGAAAATCTATACAAGAAGCGTTTTTCGGCGGAGGCACGGGAGCCACCGAGCGAAAAAATATCACCCTTGAAAGGGAGCGCGACAACATAACGACCATCTTTATCACGAGTAGTCGTGCGGGTATAAATCTCCTCAGTGACCTGATCCTCAGGGCTGAGAATAGGCGGGACATTGACCTCTTCAATCTCCCAGAACTTGCGGATGGTAGACTCAAGCGGCGGCTCGACGGTGCAACAGTGCGACACAGTCGAGTAACTAACTAAACAAGCGGGTGCGGAACCAACTATAACAAACCCGAGAACTGTTTCCAGTGCGTGCGGAGCGGGGTACATCGGAAGACCTTGAATTTTACGTGATAACTGGAGATGCGGGAGAATCGAAGCACCGATCAATAGATCGATATCTCCAGGGAAAGCGTAATTTCCGTCGGCTAACTGCAAGTTCTTAAACTCCGTCAGCATGGACGTGTCAACCGGTACCGTGGGCAACCGTTCCGTAATCTTATCTGCGACTAGCGAATCCATTTCAAACGAAATATTACGATTAAAACGTGAACTAAATATTATTTTAATGGAACCGTGAATGGTTGCCTTTAAACCTCCAAAACCTTTCACTTCTGAGCGGGATGACCAATTATTAAAACTAAAACCAAGGCGTTGACAACAATCCCGAGTAATAAAATTACTCTGGGAAGCGCCATCTAGTAGCGCTCGAACGGTGTGCGGTTTGCCAAAGGCATCTACAATGACAACTTGCGCGGTCGCAAGTAAAACGGTAGTGATTTGAGTACCAGCGGCGGAAAGCGAACACAATGTTACGTCGTTTGCACTTGCAGCAGGTCGCGCGTCACAAGCGTCGCGCGTCCGCGCAGGCCGCGGCCGCGATGGCCGCTTACTACTCTCAAAATGTAAGAAGGTATGATGTCTAGCTAGACATTTACGACAGCTAACACCACTGTTACATGACGTAACCAGATGTTTGTCACTTAGACAATTAAAACACAAATTATTAGTGCGGACAAACTTGTAACGATCCCTAGGCGATAATCTCTGAAATTCCGAACACTTGTACAGCTGTGTATGGCTACCCTTACACAGAGAACAGTCAGGTGTTGAGGCGGTATTAACTAGCGTATGTGCAGTCTTGACTGACTTCGATGACGCGTCTATACGGCGATCGGAACCTGTCCTATTCGTGACTTCATGACGTGCCGACGTGCGCTGCAATACCTTAATATGGTCGCGAATAAAAGATTCTAAATCTTCGAACTTAGGTATTTCTTTACCGCGCTGAGTCGTTTCAAACAGACGAACAGTTTCAGGATCTAATTTCTTTAAACCGATATACAAAAACAAAAAGTCACAGAGGTCATTGACCTTTAGGTTCTTTACTGCACGAACAGATGATGCGAAAATATTTAAAAACTTCTCTAAATTATGATCGTTACAAACGGAAAAACTTTTCAAATCGAATAATTGATCTAAATATGCGGTGGCTACTAATCGCTTATCTTCGTATTTTGTTTTTAAAGTGTTCAAAACTAAATTGTAATTTTCAGCGCTAAACGTAATTCCAGCACAGACAGCCTTTGCCTTACCGGTCAATTTTTCTACGAGATAATGCAATCTCTCGTGATCTGTCAGCGATGTGTTCCTATGTATTATATTTTCGAAACTATCTATAAATAAATTCCAATTTCGAATGTCACCATCAAATTCAGGTATTTGAATTGGCGGCAATCGTGGGCGTTCGCGAGGAGGGTTAGATAAACCACTCGCGGGGGGGGGGAGTCTCTAAACTCCTAGCAATACGTTTGATACGACAATACAAGTCATCAAAGGACGACAATGCCTGATAACTCACACAGTAATCAGGATTTAACTCCAACTCTAAAATGTTTATATTCTTAATTGTAGATTTAAAATCCTCGCGCAAACTATCTAAAGTTTCCAACGAACACAAGAAAGCATCTCTAATCGCCAGATCCGAGGTTTGCAAAGATTTATCACAAATTGATTGAACACGTGAAAACTGTGAGTCCCTTTCAGCGTATAAAAGCTTTAACTGAACCTTTAAATCAGTACTAACCTTGGTTCCCTTAAGAGACATCTTGTTTTGATATATTCACACTATACACTCAAACAAACACTTAACGAATTATTAAGTAAGCGATAATTATCAGATAACAATATGGTAGTATTGTAAACAACAAAGCGAACGGCGAACGAACGGAATAACCTGTCTATATAATCTATGGTTTATCCGTTTCCTACAAATATTCACTCAACAATGAACGGGTATTTTTGAAATGCGTCTACCTACATGCAATTTGTAGGATGGTCGAATGAATTTTGACAAGAAAAAGAATGCGATCGATTTATATCTACGCTGATATTTACGTAGCTAACTATAATTATGCGGTGCGGTTGACGGCGTAGGTACCGTAACTATCAATGACTCTTTAACTATACGAGCGAAATAACGTATAGTTGCCTAAATGCCTAGATGCGGGTTTTCTACTATTATATCTAGGTAAACAGGCGCGTTGCGTTTATTCCCTATGGAACAAATACTATATTGCGAAATTACAAGAAAATGATTCACGATCCTGCTCGTATGGACCAAAAAGTAATGGTTGCGCGAATTTGCTTGATGTTTTAATGGACTGTATGTTTGAAAAGCGATCTAAGGTTTGTTAACAATATGCAGGTACTGCGTCTAGCGTTTATTAATGGGATAAATGTATTGGGAAGGAACACTGACCTTTAGACTTCGTGAATGGTTACACGTGGCATCGGCCGATCCTCGTCTTCGCACATTTAAATCACTGCCAGGTCCTGTTTTGCACTACACTGCACCACTGTTGAGTTCTGAATGGTTGGAACACGAAATAGCCAATTTTCTTGTAATTTCGAGCGGGCGTGTTAGCGGTGCGGTCACATTCACAATCGATGCACAAACGTCAATGTCAAATCCTTTCTTGAGGTCGTGCGGGGAAATAAACGGAAGGGATAGGATTGCTAGGCCAAAAAAATAAATTACAAAAAACAAAATCGCGGAACATAGCAAATTGGCGCAACCAGGTAGAAAGAGGCTATATAAAAGCAAGAAAAAATTAATTATTACAATTGTCACTACAACAATTAAATTATTCGATGGTCTAAATAATATAAAAATAATTGCAAAAGCAATGTGCCAAAATAAAAAAAAATGCATTTCATAAGTATATTAAAAACAAACATGGAGCAGTTATTAGACACACCTACACAATATCAATGAATTACCAGGGGGCCACATTTGCAGATTCTGCAGAAGCAGTCATTGCCAAACAAGCGTGTCTTCGACATAGTCTTTAATCTTATAATATGCTTTTTTGGTTAAGACACGTTTAATACACGTTTTGAACTTTCCCTCGCTAAGTTCAGTTACCTCCTTTAGTAGCTTGTTATAAAAGCGTATGCTGTTTACTAAAAATGACTTGCTGGTCTTAGCTAATCTCCATTTGGGTATTAATATAATTTCGTGTTTACTACGTGTATTTTTGTTATGAAAATCGCTGCTAATTTTAAAAAAGTTCCAAGTTTCTACGAACATACAAAATACTCTCCAAGATATAAAGAGATAGCAGATTCAGTCGATTTCTTTGAATTTATCTCTGAGGGACTCGCGAGGACACATTCTATAAATAGCCCAGATTGCTCTCTTTTGCAATATGAAAATTGAGTCTACATCAGCTGCAGATTTCCACAGTAAAAGGCCATAAGACATCATAAAACAATCTGTACTTTTGTGCATAAAGTGTAAAATAAATAAATAATAATACTGTGGAATTAAGCATAGTAAACTAACCTAGCTGTGGCTACATCTGTCAATTGCCTTATTTTTCTAACTGCCCTTCAAAAGCGTAGATGTGTATTGAGAAGAAGATATTTCTGAACAGGAAGCCGTGGTCCTAGAATACAACGGGTGCCTGCTGCTTTATAGGACCACGGCAACGTGAACACAAAAGGCAACTGAAAGAACACAGATATGGTGGTATGTCGGTAAAAGTTTGACACGCCCTCTGGAGCCTCTGGCTCCACCCTAGAACGTAAGAAGCCATTGGAAGATCTCCCACCTCAAAAAAAATAATACCAGCTATTATAGGTGAAAAAACAGACTTAGAACTAGTAAAACGAAATAGATTGGTACGCTGAAAGTCCTGATTTTTCTTAACATGTCTATGGCAAAAATACTAAATTATCTCGAAGACATTTACCCTTGCCTGGCCCAGTCTTGTTTCAGCCACGGCCAATGCCGTCTACTGAAGCTGTCATTAGATCCTTATGTGAACAGGTAACACATGACGTTAAATGGAAGATAGGGCATCATCTGCGAGCAGGAGGAATGAGGGAAGGAATGGAACAATTTACCTGCTGCGGTCTTCTCGTCCGATTATAATATAGGTGTCTTCAAGGCTAGAGTGAATTGGGTCTTAATAGACCAGTGTGCTTCAACATCAACGATTGCATCACTGCTTACCATCAGAGTCAAGCACTAGTTTAAAAAAACAATGCATATCGGAAAGTAAAATTCCTCCTACTTTGCTTATATTAATTTTTATGTACTTCTAAAACCTTTTGAGTGAACGCAGCAGTACCTACAAAAACAACCGTGAAATGCTGAGTTATTTATTTTGTTTTAACTTTAGATACACTACGTGACTTGGCCGTTTTGAGGCATATAAAAACCTTTTAAAACAATTTATAAGAAGGTAGGTCATGGTAGAGGTGAATTGATCATTAATTAAGCAAGTATTCAAGGTTTATAAAAAAGTTTGGTAGGTACCTATTCAATATATCACCACTTCGAAGTTATTCCAGTCCAAAGACGTTTGTTGGTCCAGTCAAATTAGACAAAAAAGATAGGGGTAAGCTGGGGTAAGCTTAGAATAATTCGCACCATATTTACTAGGGCGGGATTTGTCATTGGATGATTTTACCTACCATAAAAAAAAACTCTTTGATTCGCAGCTAGCTGAAAATTGGTAGGATTGTTCAAAACCCCATCGTAAATGAAATCTAAAAAGTCCTCATCAATTCGACACCTGGGAAAAAAAACTCGTGATCAAAGATCACAAAAACGAGTTTTTCGCGATTGCGATTTTCAGCAAAACGGTAAGATTTATCATAAAATAGCCTGGATATAAATAATATAAAAATTGGATAATTAATTATCTAGAAAAATGTCTCAATCCTTTTTTCCCGTTTTTGAGATAGGTACAATGATTTAAAAAGTAGAAAGTTACAGACAAAAAAACAGACATTATATTATGCAGACGTTTTCACGCGGTCACGCCATTTTCAGGTAGTGTACTTAGCGCGTTTTTAGGGTCCCGTATCTCGTGAAGAAATAACGGAACTCTTGTAGGATCACTTTGTTGTCCGTCTGTCTTTCTGTCTGGGAAAAGTAAATTAATAAAAAGAATAGTTTTTGTTAGTATTTTTTTTTTTTTAAATAAAAAAGGCTTTGTTCCAGCAAGTTAAAGCACAGAAGAGAAATCGCGGGTAAAATTTAGTTAAAAATAACATGTTTGTACTACTACCAGCCCTACTTCCACCCTCGCAATAATGCAATGTCCACCCTAACCCCAGTGCCCTTGCCCCTGGTTAACGAACTGAACATATCTATAGAATCTGTAATATTTATTTTAATTGCCATAGATAAACCGCTCTATTGTATATTGGTACTTACAGGCCTACTTGTTGTTTGATAAGTACTAGCAGTACGTAGTAATATGGAATAATAAAAATTTACCAGCCCGCTGGAATATTTAGATAAAGATATTTTCCGTAGATTCAGACTACATACCTACTTCTTCATGAACAGGATTGTCAAACAAAGCAATGGTTTTATATTATAAATAACAGTATAAACCACATAAGTGCGATAACTACAGCTGTAATACAATATAACACTAGTGTAACAGTACTACTTGTTTTGTATAAAATTTAATTTTTCTAGCTGTAATTATTTACAGCTTTGCCATCTAGTGCCGAGTAGCAATACTATTAAGAAGTTTGATAACAACGCCATCTAGTGTCTAGTAGCAAAATTGCGTTCATAAACTTTCTTATTTCAGTGCTTATAGTGCCATCTGCTGGAAAAGGAAGTCAACTGAGATCATAGACTACCAAGCAAACTTTTTATCCCATAATAATGTTTTACATTATTAAAAAGATACAAGATAGTTTGCATTATATGTTAAAAAAAAAAACTATTTTTTAAATCTATCATCACATTAGGAAACACCTTTTGTACAACAAACAAATAATGATTTCTCTTTGATTTTTTTTTATTAATATCGTTGTATCAATCTACGGATCTTATTGCTATATATTATTATGATTTGATAACACGTCATCACCATCACCATCATTTCAGTCAAAAGACATCCACTGTTGGACATTTTTTTTTTTTAACTTAGGTAAAATCATCCAATGACAAATCCCGCCCTTGGGTGGGCCGGGAAATAGTGTCAGACTTTTACTGACTAAAAACCTACCCTTCCATTCTTTGCCTTTGTCCCGGGGCCCGTGGTGACATTCTCACATAACCTTTGGCCCCAGTAGGCTTCGGCCCTGCTGGACCCCTACAGTTTGCTGACAACTCCTTGAGGCGCGCGGGAACAGTGCGCGCCGTAGACGACCTGAGCTCGGACCAGTCTGTTACCGGACGGACGGACAGCGAGCTACCCATTGTCCACCGTCCGCGAGCCCGCGCCCACGGTACCCGGAAATCGGGATCGGAATCTCGGCGGCGGCGGCGGCGTGTGCGTTTTGCCTAATGCGGTCGGCCTCCTCCTTTACTAGTATTACTGCTTCGCAAAAGGAGGCGACCGCCTGCCACTCCTACTGTTGGACATAGGCCTCGCCCTAGTATCGCCACAGTGAACGGACGGGGGCTTACTCTCGATTTTATTTTCAATCGGTCTACATTGGAATTGTGACGGTAGGTACCTACTCTTAAATTCGATGCTAGGGCCAAATTGCGTGACCTTTTTGGGAAACTAAGTAAAATGGGAATTGGACTTGGCGTGTGGTCACGCAATTTTAAACCAATTTGGCGCTAGAATCGAATTCAAGAGTACGAAACGTCACAATTCCAGTGTGGACCGATCGGAATGAAACTCGAGAGTAAGCCAGAGTAAGCCGCATTTTATATTATAGTACTCTGTGGTAAGCCGCAAAGAGAATGTAAGCACTACGTTTACGTTACCGAATTGCGTCAAAACTTAGTATAGCGCGAATCCGACCAACGCGCAACGTCACAATTCTATTATTTAGTTGGATTTGCGCTTTAATCGCTTTTGACGCAATTCGGAACGAGGGGCCAGAAATTACAAGATTCAGATTCATGTAGAATGGACCATGACAGCCCATTCAAGACTTCGGTCTTAGCAACGTAGTGCTTATATTCTTTTGGTCTTAGCGGCGAACGGCGCGGCGAGCGGGGAGGTATTGGTAGGCGATTGGTCGAGCGCGCGCCGCTATGAGCGAATGAATGGGTATGTGAATGGGCTGTGACCCCGGGGTTCACGACTTCGCCGCTGTGAGCGGTAGCGGCGAGCGGTAAAATCAAAAATATGAAATTGTTTGAAACACGCTCCGAGTCACCACGCGGCGCGCCGCGGCGTTATGAGCGGCGACTCGTGGCGTGCTTCAAACATTTTCATACATTTGATTTTACCGCTCGCCGTCACCGCGCGCCGCTGCCGCTCAGAGCGGCAAGATCGTGAATGCGCCCTGATGCCCTATTCACGACTTCGATCTTAGCGACGAGCGGCGCGATGAGCGGGGTGATATCGGTAGGCGATTGGTCGAGCGCGCGCCGCTACGGCCGCCATGAGCGCCTAATTATTAACACATAATTATTATACTCTTTGGATAATAGATGATGTAATGATTGTAGTCATTTATCATTGTAGAATAATTATCATATAATCATAAACGTAGTGCTTATATTCTCTTTGATTATGGCGTAAACCGTATAAGGGCCTGTCCGCACAGCGGTATTTCACCGCGAGGTTTTTATTCGCGCGGATTTATTTCCGCACCGCATCGCTCAAATCTGCATGAAATCCTTTGAGTATTTGAAATCACAGGTTTTTTTTTTCGCGCGGTTTTTATGTCGCCTATGCGGATAATTCCATAAGATTCAATGTGTTACAGAATGACGAAAAAAAAAACCTCGCGGTAAAATAGCGCTGTGCGGACAGTGCCTAAACATAGTGCTTACATTCTCTTTGTCTAGTGTAGTAACATAATTATAAATACCAAAACTGTATTTAAAAGTTTAATTTCGATCGTGACCAGCGAAGTGTGAATCCGTGAAATATAAATAAAAAATAAATAAAACGACATTGTTTTTTAAGAGTGCATATTTAAAATCTTAATTTTTATGAAACTATTTATTTGCAATTAATTTATTGAATTAAAAATTCAATTAATCATTTTCTTGTTGGGACTATAAACAAGTGTTTTTTTTTTAATATTATTTGGTAGTGGCAATATAAGATGTCTATGGACTGACTTTCATTTGACGGCTAGCTGCCACATCCGGCCCTCCGACGAAAGGGTCCTTTTTCAAGCGTACGCCATTGCTGGCGTATGGTAGTTTATTTTATTGAACGAAAAATCTAAAACCATCCAATATGGTGAGTATTTAACATCATAATTATATGGTGAAAAGTGTTCCTGTGTATCCATGCCAACGTTTCGTGCCCATATTTTACGTCTGTCGTGTTGAAAATAGAAATAAAATATAACATTCTTCACGACGGCCGTCTTTGTGATCGGATGACGTTTCCAAGTGTTGCGGTGATAGATCGGTGTCGGTGTAGACTCGCGGAAAATCAGCTAGAATAGCATAATGCGTTAGTGGAAAAGAATCCGTAGTTAAATCTAACTTTTAAAAAATGAAACGTGCGCGTACAAAGTGTTCCATCTGTGTTGTGATGTTGGAAATGTTGACGAGGTGTTTTCTGGTTTGCGCAGGTGAATTTCACCGTAGACGAGATCCGGCAGATGATGGACAAGAAGCGGAATATCCGCAACATGTCCGTCATCGCTCACGTCGACCACGGCAAGTCCACCCTGACGGACTCGCTGGTGTCGAAGGCCGGTATCATCGCCGGCGCCCGTGCTGGTGAGACGCGGTTCACGGACACGCGCAAGGACGAGCAGGACAGATGCATCACCATCAAGTCAACGTGAGTACTTTTATCACCACATGGTGCAACTGACAGCCCTTTGTTTGCGTGACATAGAGGCCGCTGAGCCGGCAATGAAGTGCCCTTGAACTTGACTACTGAAATTACTGCCGATTTGGCTATTTGAGGTTATGCTCACTATGTAACTTCGTAAATCATAATTTGACAAATTGCAAACTTGCTAAATTGTAGAAAATAACGTACCTAATTCATTACTGAAACCACTTGTAGCTTTTATTTTAACACTCGCTATTGTTACCATTGTCATCTAAATTGTAATTGCAACATGGTATTTATTTGACAAGTTGACAAAATCAGCTGTTCACATATTTACCTAAATATAACATATTGATAAGTAAGCAGAACTTGTGTTAGTGACTAGAACTGATTAGTGAAATAAAATTTTGTCATAATTTCATAACATAGCCACTAATGTGAAATATTTGAACACCAAAGTGTAAACAACAGTATAAGCAAATAAAATCCACATGATGAATGTTCTTACCATTAAAAACTGAATATCATTGAAGATCTTTCAGAACGGCCATCTGATGAAACTCTTGACAAGATCTTACACAATCTATGAAATAATGATGATGTTTAACAATGGAAATTTGTCCCCAGTGCTATCTCTATGTACTTCGAGCTCGAAGAGAAAGACTTGGTTTTCATCACAAACGCTGACCAGCGTGAGAAGAGTGAGAAGGGTTTCTTGATAAACCTTATCGACTCACCTGGGCACGTTGACTTCTCGTCTGAAGTGACTGCTGCGCTCCGTGTAACCGATGGCGCCCTCGTCGTCGTCGATTGTGTCTCTGGTATGTCATTATAGTTTTTCATTAAATTTAGCCCCAAAACCAAGTAAAAAAAATATTGATTTCTGAACTTACAGGTCATTTAGTTGGTTTTGTCATTGTATGTGGCATATAAGATGAACTAAAATGGTGGTTGTTGCTATGGTCACACATTGTCAATTGAGAACCGAAAATCTGTTACAGGACGTTAAAGGTCATAGTTCAACTTACATGTCACAAATAATAATCACCAAGGCTTCAAATAAATTCATCTAAATTCACCCAAATATTTAATACAAAAAAATGCAGTCAGTAAATCATGAATCATTTTTCTAGGATTACAAATCATTGCATAACAACTTTCATTATGGATGCAATGAAAGTCAAATACTTTGCTTGGATACTAGTAATTACATCAATCTGAGTAAATTAACTAGTAATTACTAGTTACTTTCAACCTTTGTGCTTTTTCTAGACCAATACATGATTAATTACAAAGTATGTATATTGTCATTAAATGACATTAGGTTTTACAAATAACAGATAAGACTAAATATTTTGTTGACTCAGTTTTGAACAGCAATTTCTAGATTACATGTGTATTTTCGAGAAAATAAATATTACATTTACAAATTAAAAAAAGCTACTGATTTATTACATGGCATTTGATACATCATCTCCATTTTCCTGCTGGCTTTTTTTTTTACTTGCTTTCTGTCTTGTCAATCCTTTTCTTTTATAGATCCCTTTTTATTGATAGATCAAGCTGATACATGAAACATGCTTCTTTTTAGCATTGAGATAGTCAGAAATTACTGATATTGCACAAAAACATGCAATATCCATTACAGATCCAGAAAAAAGATCGCATATCACCACATCGAGCCTGTTATGGAAAAACATCGTAAACGACAAAATATAGGTATTTCACTTTTTTATCGTAACGTCTAGTTAAAATTATTTAGACTGTAACGCTAAGACCCCTAAACTTATATCTGCATAAACGTCAAAATTATAACAGGAAATAAATAGTATCGCAAACGACAAAAGTTAAAGATTCAAATAGTAGAACAATCAGAATTATCGTAACCAACTTATCGTAAGTAACGCTTGTCACTTACGATAAAACATATTTAAATGCCCAAAATCTGTATTTTTGGATGATCAGGCTCGCAGCAAAAACTCAAGTGATTTTTTGTGTGCGAGTTTTGATCTTGAAAAAGTCCTAACTACCCCGCACGGAGACAGTATAAATTTATATTACTCAAGAAAATTGGCCTATTTTAATGAAACTATTTACGAGGATGGAACCAAGAATGGATATTGTTATGAGTCTGAAGCCAAAAGAGGCTGTAATGAAGTTTGTACGGTTTTTTTTTTATGGTAGGTAAAATCATCCATTGACAAATCCCGCCCTTGGGTGGAGCGTGAAGTAGTGTCAGACTCTTACTGTCTAAAAACCTACCCCGTTCCTTCGTTGCCTATACTGCCGGGGCTGAGCCTTCCTCTGAGAAAACGGCCCTTGACCCCAGCAGGCTTCGACCCTACCTTCCTGCAGTTAGCAGGCTGGGTCTCTTCGGTGTACTGACAGCTCCTTGAGGCGCGTGGGAACAGAACGCGCCATCGACGACTTGGGCTCGGTCCGGTCGGTTACCGGACGATCGAACAGCGTGCTACCCATTGCACGCCGTCCGCAAGCCCGCGCCTACTGTGGCCGGAAATCGGAATCGGAATCCCGGCGGCGGCTGGGGCGAGCGCCCCGTTGCCTCTGTCTGATGCGGTCGGCCTCCTCCTTTGCTAGCATTACTGCTTCGCAGAAGGAGGCGACTGCCTGCCATCCCTCCTCACTACGGACCATGGCCTGAACCAAGGCCCGGCGAGAGAGATCGCTGCCGCCGATCGCCCCCACGAGGACACGGCGATGCTCCGCCCAGGCGGGGCACACCTCTACAGTGTGCTCCACCGTGTCCTCCGGGTGTTCCGCATAGTGGCGACATCCGGGCGAATCCTCCGCACGAATCCGGAACAGGTACTTAGCGAACTTTCCGTGCTCGGTAAGCACCTGCGTCGTGCGGAAGTTGAGAACGCCGTGAGGTCTTTCCAACCACGCCTCAAGGATGGGCCTTATCGCCCCAATTGTGGCGCGCCCCGAACGAGGTTGCGATAGTCGCTGACGGTATTTCGCCATGAGATCACGCCGGAGCTCTGTCCGCCATGCCTTGACTTGTCGTGGCAGCGGAATTTCGCCCCGGCGTTGCATCTCCATGCGCTTGTCGTGCATGTGTGCAAGGACTGTTGCCTCCAGATCCCATGGCGGTTGGCCAGCAAGGAGGGTCGCCGCCTCGCGGGAAATCGTTCGGTACCCTCGCACCATGCGTATTGCCATGACCCTCTGGCACGCATTCAGCTGGGCCCTCGGTTGCTGTGTCAACGTCGGTGCTCACACCGGGGCCCCGTAGAGGGCCATGGACCGAACGATTCCCGCGTAGAGCTTCCGGCAGGAGGCGTCTGGTCCCCTGAGGTTGGGTAGGAGCCGCCCGAGAGCAGCCCCAGTCCTATTCAGTTTGGGAACCAGAGGTCGGAAGTGCTCCTTGAAGTTTCACCAGCTGTCGAGGACGAGTCCCAGGTACTTCATCGTCGACCCGACGCTGATTTGAACCCCTCCTACCGTTAGCTGGGAACCCGGTGGTGGCGCACCCCGAGGGCCGTGAAAACACATGGCCTCGGACTTGTGCAGTGCCACCTTGAGTCCCAACTGCTGGATCCTGTCAACGACCATCGCAACCCCGCGTGAAGTTTGTACGGTGGTTTTTAAGTACCTCAAAATGATTGATGAGAAGGGCGAGCATTTAGCTTTGTACCTAGATAGTTGTTGCGGACAAAATAAAAATAGAGCGATGCTTTCGATGTTGTCGTACTTCATAAGTAATGTTGCAATGTTCATTGAGAACATAACTATAAACTTTTTGATTCCTGGGCATACAATGATGCCAGTAGATTCGGTACATGCAACTATCGAAACCTTCATAAAAGGAAGGACAGTTTGGGCACCATCCCAATGGCCCACGTTAATTTCTAATGCCAGGACAAATCCAAAGAATTATGAAATTAAAATGCTAGAAAATGCCGACGTCTTGGATTGGAAAAAAAATTCAGATCTATATTTACCAAAATCAATTAAAATTCCAGTTACAAAGCTAAGATCAGCTTGCGTTAAACGAGCGAAGCCAAAAATAATTGAACTTAATTACGGATTTAGTACTGATTGCGAAAACCAATGCGTGGATCTGTTTTTTAATTAGATCTCTCCAAAGTCAACAACGTCTCCAGTCACCCACGGCGGCATACTCGGCAAAAATACCTATTGCTAAACCAAAGTACATGAATCTGAAAAAAATGTGTGACGTTGTATAATTCCTGCACAAGATGCGCAGGAATACCTTGCCTTGCCTTATGATGACATTACAAGAGACTTACTACCGGAAGAAAGTGACGACGAATGATTGATTGTATGATTTATTGATGTTAATGAAAATTTTTTAAGTACCAATTATTAATATAAATTGATTTATTATGTTTTCGTTTTAATGTGAAAAAAATCTTGATATTGATTTACCTGATATTATAACGAAAAGCGATAGCGTAAATGACGATTTTTTAAAAACAAGATGAAATTACGACCTTCAATTTTATCTTAAGCGACAAAAGTACTCATTATTTAACTCTTTCTGCAATTATTTAATTGATTATACGTAGATCCTAACGTGTTTTGAACATAATACTAAAACCGGACATGTCTGATTAACCAGTAAAAAATAAACAGTAAAATATCTCTCCTGTAAAATTGTATGTGTGTCGCTTACGATGTTCTTCCATAACAGGCTCGACATGTTAGCCCACACAATCATTAACCATGTTCAATTTCCATAGGTGTGTGTGTACAAACCGAGACTGTACTGCGTCAGGCTATTGCCGAGCGCATCAAGCCTATTCTGTTCATGAACAAGATGGACCGTGCTCTTCTGGAGCTGCAGTTGGAAGCTGAGGAGCTCTACCAGACCTTCCAGCGTATCGTTGAAAACGTCAACGTAATCATTGCCACCTATAACGACGATGGAGGTCCCATGGGTAAGTTTAGCTTATACTTTATATACTTGTATTTCTTTACTTTTAGGCTGATATGTTTGGATAGCATCATCAATTAGTTACTGAAATCAGCGCTAGGGGCTGATTTCATCATTCAAAATAAAAACTTAGTTCAACTAAACTGAGCTCAGCGTAATCTAGTTTAAAGACCCGTGTCGTAAAATGGGCGACAACAAAAGAATTGAAACTCGGTTTAGAGTAAACTAAGTTTAATTCATCCCGCTGAAACGCAAAATGAAGCTATAATCTCGATTAGTCGCTCAAACTGCGTTTTGTTTGAACGAATCGCGATTAGTTTATTGGTGAATTTGGCTCTTAAACTCAACAGTTAAAGCGATGAGCTCCATCCCTCATTCTCGCCCGCACACGCACACTTGAGATGTGGGCTGGATGGAATAAGCCTGTCCTAGTATGATGGTTCACGTTGGATTAAGTGCGAAATCAAAACTCACAAGTAGACAGTAATATAGCAGCTTTTAGTTACAAAGCTGGCATTCTGTTAACATGATGTTCACTGAATTTACGATAATACAAACACGTGTACTTTACATACATGGCAGTAATGCGTAAAAAAAGTAAAAAACAAATTGCATCATTTAATTTGTACCTAATTCTCATGCCATACAATTTTACGAATACTGGTATTTTTATCCCCACTTAAATCCAGACTGCGATATACCCACGTAATATTGCTGCTCGTTGTTAATGCGTGGGATTAGATCGATTTAGGCTTGTGACGTATTAGGTACACCCGTCGACGTCATTTTTTTCTTTTTATTTCTATTTTATTTATGGTATTTTCGTACACAGTGGCATTTGCATGCCGAATGGTAAAATGTGCCTGAGCTTTAATTATATCAGAAGAACTGTTGTATATTACCCATATTTGCAAAATAAAAATTCTATTCTATTCTATTCTACAGATAAATTGAAAACTTTTTCTCATTTGTACCCATATTGACGTAGGCATATACTTTATCCAATTATTTACAAAAACCTTCGCTTGAAAAAATAAGGGAATGATGGAAAGTTTCCGAGTTATAAATGTCTTTTGAGAGTCGACGTGTTACGTAAAGCGCCCCCGGGAAGAAATGAAATAAAACTGGGGCTGTTGAAAGATGGTTCATTTTGTGACCACTTGTAGATGAACACTGTTATTTATTTCTGTTAATTATTTAGGGCTAAAAAAATACCATTCAAATAATAAAACCTGTAAGTCCAAAATTGTCGGAAAATTGACAAACATATTGAACGCATCGAACCCTTAATATCGATTAACAGTGACTGAAATCGTTGTTCGTCGCCTTACATAATAAGGAAGCACAGACAGTCGACTGGTTTTTGGCACTGATGGAGTACCGGCCCCACTCTACATCCGTTGAGCGTTCATTGACCACATTTTTCACGCGATGAAGAGAATCTCGTCTACAATCACTTTGAATCCGGTGTTGCAAGTCTGTTGCCTCCATAACTCGATCGAATTTTACGAAAAAAGGCGTTTTGTGTTCGATATTCACAAATTGTTGTTTTTTATTTTTCCTTTTAAGTTTCGTGTCTTCAAAATTAGAATAATAGCACGGATTATAGATACAGTATGAAAAGGCGCGGTAATTTCGTTTTTATCACAGTATGGCTTAAGCTGTACTGCAATGAAAGTTTAAAGGAAGCTTCAGTCAGTACATTTTCATAGTTAATGATCATATGATATCCCTAAAAAAAACAATCGTAAGCAACAATTAACTAACAATAGAAGTATACACAGTTTGAATACAAACGCCAACGCCATTTTATCATCCTGCATGTTTTGTACATGTAAATCGCGCGGTCGGCATTGATAAAGCGTCTAATCCACGTCAAGGTCGCCCAATATGTTCTCTTACAATAAAATTGTATAATTTTCACATTATGAAAACATTAAATAAATATGAACATCCGTTCAGATTGATAACGATTACATGAATTCCTTTTGACTTTTGCGACTTTTTTTTTTTCAATTGAGCCTGTGTGCAATCCCACCTGATGGTAAGCGGTGATGCAATCGTTGATGATGAAGCGCACTGGTTTATTAAGACCCCATTCACTCTATAACGGAGAGACCTCGGTAGGCAAATTGTTCCAGTGCTTCGATGTACGTTATAAAAGTATCCACATTGCAGAAAGTAATTGTATTCTCTTTCTGAATATTGCTTTCGTGAAATGTTAAGACGTTTTGAGGGCCTTTCACAACTTTTGACCTTTAAAAGTGCTGATTCAGTCTTATTAACATAAAAGTCGAATTTCTTTGAAATGTTAAATAGTTGTTTGAAATAAAAGACAGTAAAATTGATTCTTACAAAGAAAAATAGTTATTACAATACTGCTATGAAGGGTACATTCATTGGGTCAACAGACTTGAGGTTGTGACATTGGCACTGCCAAGATCGATATTTCATTAATTTGTATCGTCTGAACAAATATTTAATAGACTTAAATAAATAATAAATTCAATTGAAACGAATGGCTGAATAAAATGGTAAAGGCACAATGTACAATGTTTTTATAGACTTATTGCATATTTATAAAATTCTTACGCTTTTTGTGATTGTTATAAAACTAAAAAATCGTAGACTTATTTAATTATTTTCTACACGCTTCGAAAGAAACCTTTTTCATTTTTCTCGTCAAGTTTGCAGACAATTCAGGTTAACATTTTCGTTTTGAAATAAAGTGGCTATAGAATAGAAAGTAGTTCAATAGAGCTTTTAAATAATTTAGTGATAGTAGGTCAATACGTTTTTTACCCGTAGACTCGACAGAAAACTTTTACCATCTACACAATTCTTTCGTCTATTGAAAAACAGCAAAATGGTCATCCCAATGAATTGGTCTTTGGATCGGGCCGTGTGTAGACTTATAGATTTAGATATAAACCAATCGTTGATGGTGAAGCGCCCTAGTTTACTAAGAGCCTTATTCACTCTAGCCTTATAGACACCTAAATTATAATAGGACGGGAACACCGCAACAGGCAAATCCCGGTCCTCCGTTGTACGCGGTCTAGACGATGTGGCGTAGTGCTTCCATTTTAAGGGTTTACATTTTAGAAAAACTTTAACATGTTATTCGTCCCATTGATACTGGGTTAAGCATTTAATGCTATACACCAGCGGCAGACCGGGACGAACATTGACTCTCAACGTGGATTGGTGGATTGATCACTGTTGACTCTTCACAACGGTTGTTGAGATACATTTCAGTGCCATTCAAATAAAACAATAATGGTACAATGGATTTGCTTTACATGTAACAGAAAAAAAATACAAGTACTGTGACGACGTCATTTAATATGAAGTAAAATAAATAGGATAATCGACAGCAACGTTTAATATGAAGTAAAATAAAACACAAATAGGATAATTATTTCTGCCGAAGGACGATCACCACTGATCTCTATCTCTCTCTTTACTTACCTTAATAAATAGACGTCAGTGACGTCCACTGTAGGACGTAGGCCTCCCCCAAGTGTCGCCATAACGAGCTAGGATAGTATTTAATTGATAACCAGCTTAATATAAGCGTTCCAAAAAGTCTATTACTCTTTGGCCGTTTTCTCATTAGGCGATAACGGCACGATATCACCGGGCTGATGGTTGTACGCGTTATGCCATCGAACTGTCTCGAATATTTAGTCGTGCCAGCAACTTGCATCTTTCGTTAGAAAATGTATATAACTACCATTCGACCATGAAGCCCTAGACGCCTCAGCACCAAAACAATTCTGTCAATACTAACTGAGGTATGAGGAAGCGGGGTACAACGTTCTGATTGGCTCTACCAAGATTATTACGACACAATGGTACAGGTTCAGATCTATAAGTCATATGTGTTGACAGATATCAGTCGCCTGTTATTGGGCGTCTAGGCACTGTATGGTTGTTGGAAAATGGCCATCTACAAAACCATGCCACATTCAGCATTATTGGTAAATCGATTAGTATTTAAAACTAACCCGATTCTTCTGCAAAACTTTCGATATACTCAACGTCAATTTCCGTTAACCAGGTGAGGTCCGTGTGGACCCCAGCAAGGGTTCCGTCGGATTCGGTTCCGGTCTCCACGGCTGGGCCTTCACCCTCAAGCAGTTCTCCGAGATGTACGCTGACAAGTTCAAGATCGACCTTGTCAAGCTTATGAACAGGTACGTTCTCTTATCTATTTTAGATTTTAAGGTTTTTAGGCTAGAGTTCGAAAGAGTTATCATGGCCTTGGAACGCAAAGGACAACTGAAGGAAATACAGGGAGGAACATAGGCTTGGTTTTACTCAGTAAAAGTCTGACATACCCTCCCGCTCCACACTAAAACGGGAGAAGTGATTAGATGATTTCCCACTTCTAAAAAAAAGATGTGGTTTCAGTCGTTAAGCCTTGAGACGCCCTCATGCTCTAGCTAGAATTAAGAAGTTATCTCATAATTTCCGAACTCAAAAAAGGCATTGCCGACTTTCGAATACATAATAGCAAGAATTACATATCTCGTTCAGTCTAGCCTTTTTTTCATCATTGGGGTCACCAATAGTAATTTTTCTATAAGAGCGTCTGATATTTTGCTATGGGCAAATTTTTTATCTTGTCTCACTCAAGTCTCAAATCTCAAGTTTACGATATTTTGTGACAGTTTGAAAATATTGAGAAATTGTAAAATAAACGTTTGAGGTTATATTTGAACACGTGTTCGTAACTCCCGAACTGGAATCGGTTGCTTCCGAAAATAGCTCGCGAAAATTGAGTTTCTCAAGAAGTTACTTTCGTAAAATTGCTTTTCAATTTTATACTAAATTCGAGGACTTGGTGTCTTCATTATCTTGAAATTATGTTTTTGTACCTATTTTTGAAAGAATAAATTAAAAATGCATACTGCGAGTTAGTATTGTCAATCCCTTTAAAAAGGCTTGTGTGACATAGTAAAATTAAATAATCGAAATATTTCTTAAAATTATAAACGCTAAACAATAGAAATAATATGTTGTAAGTGTACCTTTACATAATTTTAAATTCAAGGTCTTACACTGAAGCCGACGATATTTTACATAACTTTTTTTCGTCTTTCCCGAAGTTTCTAATCTATTAAAAGCAAATAAGGTCCCAAATGCAGCATTGCAGATACACGTAATAATAATAATAATAATAATTTTATTTGATAAGACAACAGTATGGTCCACTTTGTTAGTTAGCTTAAAATTACTTAAAACTAGTGTTAGTAAAAACAAACAAAATATTTTAAGATATCTGAGACAAAATGTGCAGAGAACGATATAGCAAGCAGTAAACTACCTAACCATTCTCTCCACATAATGCCTCAGAATAGGGGAATATGGACTCTCAACCACTGTTTTCAGGATGCTATTGTCACTGACCCGCGTCCTGTGCATCAGTGATGCTATCTTCTTGCGAATTACTGCATGAAAGTCGTCAGTTCGATTTTCGGCAAACATTTCTGACGCACTACAGAAACGGGGCAGTTTCAACAACATCCTAAAAACATTGTTGTACTGAATACGCAAGACATCCAGTGATCTTTTGGTGTAGCTGATCCACAGACCCCCCGTATACAGACCCTGACAAAACGCCTTGAACAGGGTAATCTTGACTTGGTCCGTACAACAAGAGAATCTACGGATCAACATGTTACCTCGAACCGCCAGTGCCCTACGCTCCCTTTCAATGTCCACATTATCCTTAAGGTCGTCGGTAAGTATGTGCCCCAAGTATTTAAATTGGTAGACTTTATTAATTCTCATACCATTTAGCAGGAAATTGGGTTCATGAGTAGGGCCCTTACCGGCGGCCTTAAAGACCATGTATTCACATTTGCGCACATTATACACAAGGCCGTGCAAGGCAGCATACTTCTCGCAGACCTTCAGCATTTCCCTGATAGATCCCTCAGTCGGGCCCAGCAGTACCATGTCGTCTGCGTAACTAATGCTGTTAATACTAACACCACCAACTCGGCAGCCAACACGCATACTGCTGAGTTCGACTATGAGATCATTAACATACAGGTTAAAGAGCCGTGGAGATGTCAACCCTCCCTGTCTCACACCGCACTCCAACCTATATGATGCTGAGAACGTTCCAGCCCACTTCACACAGTTGGTTTGTTTTGCATACCAGTACTGCATGAGCTTTAGTACTGGTGCTGGTACATTTCTGTCACCCAGTT
The DNA here is from genome assembly GCA_958295575.1 of Leucania comma. Lineage (NCBI taxonomy): Eukaryota > Metazoa > Arthropoda > Insecta > Lepidoptera > Noctuidae > Leucania > Leucania comma. The sequence continues at coordinate 2,995,634 of OY282480.1, forward strand.
TTCTCCAGAGCACATCATATGACACAAGGTCGAAGGCTCTGGAGAGATCCAGGAAGCAGGCATACACCGGTGTTTTTCGGTCTGTGTAATATTGGACAGTATTCTTCAAACTCAGCACAGCACTTTCGGTTGAGAGTTCAGGTTGAAAACCAAACTGTGCGTCATGCAAACATAAATACTTTTTCAGGCACGAATCAAGTATACTGTCCAATATTTTAGCAGCAGTGGTTGCAAGGGAGATTGGACGGTAGTTTCCCCCGTCCGAGATATCCCCTGTCCTGTTCTTGATGATGGGCACTACAATAGTCTGCATCAGCTCAGCAGGCAAGTAAGAGTGACTGATGCACATTGTGTAAAACCAGGACAGGACCCTCGGCAGGTGAACCCCCGCATATTTAAAATGCTCGATGCTGAGCCCGTCGTGGCCAGGAGATTTACCTCTGCTCATGCCTAGAATTACAGATCTTACTTGTTTAGCTGATAAAAGTGTGAGAGGCTCCACCCCCCCACTGTCGCACTCAGCATCGGCCACTTCAACTGAAGAGGCGTATTACAAAAAAACACGAAATTGCAAGTTTTCTACGTTGAAATTTTAGGTTTTATGTTCGTTGTATGAAATAACAATTTCTTGGTTAATATAGTTCGTTTTCTCTACTACAATTACCTCAAAACTGATTTTAGATTAATTATTTAATTATTTAGTAATAAGCTTTCTCCCGATACATGTTTCGGCAAAAATTCACGGAGACATCATTTCTGAGCTCTAATTTTGAGATTCTACTAAATATCAGTCAAAAACAAAAATATTATTAGCTCTCAAATATCCTATACTTCAATCATAACAGGTAATATTTTCGTTATATGCCTTTTATGTAAAGAAAAAAAAAAAACTACGTAATTCAATTATCTACCGAAAAGGCTTCAAAACAAGCCCCAATATCTCCAAAGTTCTACATTATTTAAACTTCAAATTTATACCAAAATAATCATCAACATTTGCTTAAACTATAGTATTTTTTTTATTTTTTAAATCGCTACTATTATTTTTTAATAAAATAAATAAAAACACTTTATATTTCACTGCGCCGGTCATCTGCGATTAGTATCGCGCGAGCGCTTGTCGAGGTCGGACCTATGTCAGTTTCTTTCCCGCGCGCTTTCGTTCCGATACTACCGAGACTACCGTCGTGTGCGCCGACTGTCGCGTAGACGCTGCCGCATTGCTATTGTGTGCGTGTGAACTACGAACGCAGTTTTTGATCTTTGTAAATATTTATATTCGAACGGTATAATATACCGTTATATTGAAGTTATAATAAAGTGTGAACTTTATACTAATTGAAATAATATTTCAATTAGTATAAAGTTCACACTTTACTAGTATACCAGATAGTGAACTTATTAAAGTTAGACAAGTTAAAGTCATGACTGGTTCTACCAAATTCAAGGACAGCTTTATATATCCAATAAAAATGTCTGCATACTTGCCATATGGACTGGACCAGACTTTCCTGTAAAAACTATAACAATCTACAAAGACGACGAATTTTGGTCGTTAAAAATGTTACCCAAATTAAAAGCTTTTTATGAAAAATGTGTACTGCCAAAAGTTATCGACTCAAGAAAAGATCGATCACTGCCTTTGCGGGAAATATTTTTCTGATGTAAAAATATGATGTCTGACTGTACCAAATAATAAAATAAATAATACATTTTGTTGTTTCATTTATTCGATAAGATTTCAACCATACTACCATAAAATTAAGGCTAGACTGAAAATACACTTAATAAACTAGTTATCAACGATTGCATCACTGCTTACCATCAGGTTGGATCACAGTCGAGCACTAATTTATATGAATTAAAAATAAATATATACAACTATAAAAATCTATTTTTGCTATGAATAGTATATATTAGAATCGATTGTTTATCGAATACTGCAGAATATTAAAAATATTTGTTTGAACATATTTAAATTAAAACGACATTTAAAAAAAATATCCATCTTCTAACCTCTTTCTGAATACTTCAATTACGAAAGATCAAGATCGTTTAGCCGCCGTATACACAATATCATAGTGCGAGCGAGACTGCTAGAAGCATGAATGAAAATATCGCTCACGTAGTTCGCCGCCCGCTCGATGCATAAAATACCTAAATTTGCGTAATGCCGAAATGTGAAAGGGCTCTGAAGGACCCAGCGGAGACTGTACTTTAAAATGTTCCATAAACATATTTGCAATTCCGCTCGGGTCATTGCTCCCTCCCACGCTCACCGGTAGACCAGGCCCAGTATCCAGCTTACGTGTCGACTTCCAAAACTTACTAAAATTTTTCGTAGCCCTTTGCTTTGCTATGTTGTCCATTTTGACCTGTTCTTCGTTTTTTTGGCACCATTTCAGGCGACCCTTGAAGATTTTACGGGTCTCACACATCTCTTTAAAAGCTACTCCACTGTTTGGTCTCTTAAGTCTAACCCATTCTTTGAACTTAAGCCTGGCCTCACGGTGAGCGTCACGAACATGACTGTTCCATCCGCACACCACTTTGCCTCTCTTTGGCCTAAAACCTTCCACCACATATGTTTGCACAGCCGCGTCACATAAGGTACTTATAACTTTACCATAAATGTCATTCAAAACATATTTATGTTCCACTGAACTGCATGACCCATAGCTACACCCTGAGAATTCTGGAGGAAAATCAATATCCCGTAGCCTATTATTACAAAGCTCCCTGTAACACTTGATCTGAGATTCGTTCCTTTCACCCCAAATAACTCTAGAGCGCGGTGTATTCTGTGGTATTAATTTAGGCCTCACTATATTCAGGTCACACTCAACACACAATGGCAAGTGATCTGACATATATACGTCTTCTTTTATTTCCACACTTACAATAGTTTGCCAAGCTGAAAGAGACACGACACAGTGATCCAGCCATCTTCTACACCCGTGGGCTTCGCTCACAAAGGTGTAATTATCAGTCATGCAGCCCAGTTTCTGTATATCTGCACACATCCAAGCTTGATCATTGCAGAAACTATCCAATTCCCTAAAAAACAATTCATGTGGATGTGCATTAAAATCGCCTAATATGAAAATACTTTCAATTTCTGAACTCGCAACAACTGCACTAATCTCACTTAAAACCTCTGTAAACAAAGGCAAGTTGTCGGCCGAGTCGGTAGGCATATAAACAGACATTACAATAATCGAGCGATCGCCGACAGTAGCTCTGATAGCAGCGAGACGCGAGCTAGTGCACTCCAAAATTGCAACATTATTAAAAATACCCTTTCTCCAGAGGATAGCCACTCCCCCATATGGCCTCCCTATCAGTAGCCCCGTAGATGTATCAACAGCCGACTTACCCGTGTATTCAAATTGATCACTTATGGTACCTAAGAAAGGAATATCATGGGGAAGAAGCCATGTCTCTTGAAGGGCTACTATGTCTGACATCTCACAGATTTTCCTAACACTATCAACTGAACGCTTAACAGATTTACAGTTGAAACTAGTAAGTTTACAATGTTTATTTAAATTACAGTTCATAATTAAGTCCATTAATAACTATTACTTAGTCTCCCAACTTTTTTCGGTACATAAAACGCACGAAACGTCTAAAAGTTATGCCATTTGGCCACAAGTCATCTTTTAAGAATAAGTCTAACTTATTTTGAGAAACAAACAGTTTGTATGCGTTGTATTTCTTTGGGACTTTCATATTTATCATTTTTAAGGTAACACTTTCACTTGTTTTCTGTTTTATGTAGCCTATTATATCCTGCTCACTTGTGTCAGTACTTACATTTGAAATAAACAAAGGTACTTTAATATCGGCTGCTTTAAATTTACCATCTGGCGAGGTGGCCGCACAACCTCTTTGACCGATCAATTTAAAACGTTTTGGCGATTTTCTCCGTACCACAGTCCATTCCGTGTCTAAATCTTTCGTGCTCATACCTTCAACACCTATTTGTGGTCCGCTCAGTTTATTTTCATACAACACTGTATCTGGAGCCGACGATCGATTGATACTGGCAGCCGTCCCCACCGCTGCGTCTGCGCAGGTAGCCGGCGGGCTAACTGGTTTTGACGAAACCGCGGTGATCGCGGTGGCCTCCACGCACCTCGTCTGCTTCGCTATCTCGCTCCGTGCCTCACGGTCGCCGCGTCCTTGAGTCGGCTGACAACCATTCTCGCTCGCACTTTTCGAAACCGCAGTTGCTGTTGGCGCCTCCACGTGTCCTTGAATCTCCGTCGCATTATTTTGTTTGCGAAGAAAAGAGACAAAGTCGTCCTCGCCGTTACTATTCAAAGATGAGTGACTCACCGATGCTTGCTGTTTATTGCTTATAGAATCAGCTGTTTTCTTTGTTGTTTCTATAGGAACATACTGAAGACCTATGGGACCACTATCTAGTGGGCTGGTGTGTAAACATGCCCCTCTTCTTCTATTTACATTATTTGATAAATTTTCCAATAATGATGCGTGTTTCATATCATGTACCTCCCGTTTAAGTAGCTCGAACTGGTCAGCTGTTATTGCTTTTTCTTCCAATGCACTTAGTTGATTTTGCATTTTTAAAATATCCTTTAGCACCCTGGTCACATCGACGTGGTCGAATGTAACCGGTGGAAGCTTATGTAACTCCTTAGCGACGAATATAGGGAACTCCTCAGGGTTTGTTGTCTTCATAAGGCAGATTATGTCCTCCAGTTCTCGCATCATTTTTTTCTTTCCTTCTCTACGTCGTATGGGCATCTTTTTCGCATTGGGTAGCGAATCAAAAAGCAATGACTTAGCTTTCTTCACATCTTCCGCCGAAAAAGCAGTAGAACACAGTTGGTGAATACTTTGTTCATCCATAAATCCAAGAACATTGCTAAGAAATGCCAAAACTTCATTTATAACAATATTACAGTTTACACACTTGACTATAACCGAGGTCATTGTCATTTTCGCGAGTCACTGATCACAATTTAGGCGCGTGTGTACTACGTCGCGTGCGCAATGAGACTGACGAGTGAGAATGACGTGTCGCCTGCATTGATTCGTGCACACGCAACCTCGTCTCCGACTGTAGCGATAGCCCCGCTGAAACGAACCCTATGTCCTTCAGATAGAACTTAGTTTTATGTTGCAGTTTTGACGATAAATGATTACTTAATGATTTTTGCTGTAGCTTAGCTAACTTCGAAAGCCTCGTACTAATTTATTAAAAGAGCTTACGATTTTTTAATGATCCCTAAATGCAGCGACGCGTTTTCATACAACATTCGTTTATGCCTACGTTCTAGAACAAGCCTCGTCCGTCATCATGAAACTGGTGACAACTCAAACGAATTTTCATGAATAAGTAGCTTATCTTATATTATTTTTTAAATTTAGTCATATTTGTCATTAAGAGCTTGACGTGGCAGGGCGAGGGGAATGTTTGAAATAGTTAACGTAGTAGCTCAGGCACACAAAGGCCAACTGCAGGAACACAAGCGATTTTAGGCAATGAAAGTGATACACCCAGAGCGGGAGAGGTTATTTAATAAATTTCCAACTCAAAAAAAAAAATATGGCATTGACAGGGCACTCTAGAAGTAACGTATAGTTGTATTTTGAGTCTCTGGGCATAAGGTACACCAAGGTAATCTGCAAAATTCAAATTGTCAACTTTTTTAGGTCAGTTCAGAGTTAAATTGTATGTTTATTTAAATATGATTAGCGGCCGTAATACGTATTTACGGAATTATAATTTACAAAATCAACAATATAATCCTCTCAGCTACCCCTTTGAATGGCTATTTCAAGTCGGCTCTCCAGGTTTATTACCTTTCGTCCCATTGATACTGGGTTAAGCATTTAATGCTATACACCAGCGGCAGACCGGGACGAACATTAACTCTTGACTAGAAGTGGTGGATTTGCTCACAGTGGGCTATTTACTACAGTTGTTGAGGAACATCTTTTTGCTATGAAACGAAAACAATTAAGTCGGTGACGTAATCGTCGAAACTCGCAAAAAAACTTATAAGCAATGTTGTATAAAAATAAATGAGTAAATTAAAAGAACACAATGGTAAATAACGTTATGTAGCGGATGCGTGCGCTGTCGTAATTTGGGTCTAATTATAGGTTTTCGTTCTTTTTGTAAGAAGTATGACATAATCATAAGGATAACAATAATTTTCTAGGGATTCACTCGATCAAAGCGTAAATAACATTGAATTTCAGTATTCAAATTAGAGCTTAATGTAATTAGACACAAGATTTCATATCACCGGGGAAACTTCGGGTCGGCGCAATATGTATTTTTTTTTCTGGTCCATACTGGGCTACAAATGGGCTTAATAGAGAAAGCCCATTTGTCACATTTGTGTCGCCTTCTGACATAGTTGATGAGCCATTGTGATATAGAGTAGGATTGTACAGAGTCCTCCTTTGATTTGCATATCCCACAACTTACGACCGGGGCGATCCGGTGAAGCTACGGAGTGGATGCAGTGAGCGCATGCCCATACAAAACCATATAAAGAATACTACCCGCGGAGAGGCGGTGCGGAGTGGGTGTCGGGTGGCTCTAATGAGTTGTGACCTTGATATGCCTATATCTCAAGTCTAGATTCCCTTAACACTTGGTAGCCAAAATACTTACCCCAACATTTCCCCACAGACTTTGGGGAGAGAACTTCTTCAATGCCAAGACAAAGAAGTGGGCCAAACAGAAGGACAATGACAACAAGCGCTCCTTCTGCATGTACGTGTTGGACCCCATCTACAAGGTGTTCGACGCCATCATGAACTTCAAGAAGGAGGAGATCGACGGTCTCCTCACCAAGATCGGAGTCACCATCAAGCACGAGGATGCTGACAAGGATGGCAAGGCCCTCCTGAAGGTAAGTCATAGTTTAAACCGCAAACTAGGGTTTCCTGTCTGATCGGGGCAACTACACGATAGTTTATTTCAGGCTGTTGTTTATGAGAAAATGCGCGATGCAGGATTTTGAATTCTAGTTCTTATATGGCGTCATAAATATCGCCACAAGGACGACAGTATGAACATCCATTCGTCAAAATCACGCCACAATACACGATGAAGCGTAAGTTTCGATTGATGACGGACGAAACATTAGTCTCTGATTAGTGTTTTTTTTTTAAGACTAGGGTGGATAGTTCGCGATTACTGTTAGGGTTAATAACGGGATTTGTTTTAGTTCACCTCTTTGTTTCACTGGACAATGTTTCTGCAATAATCAGAGTGGCCTTTTGTTTAATGTGAATTATTGTACGAATGTTTCCTAAACATCCAGCTTATTTATACAATAGGTCTACTGTAGGATCTAGAGAAGGCTTTCTAAAAATAGAGACCAACTAAAAAATTATACGAGTCCCAAGTGTTGCCAGTTACTTACAATAAGCACCTGGGTGTCAAAGAGGACTAACAGTATATTTCATACCGGAATTGGTTGTAAGTTCACATAATTTGCGACCCCATTAATGTATGAGACATTTACCAATTTTGATCAAAAAGCTTAGTGTTGGATAACCTTATTATCGAATAATAGTAAGGAAGAACTATATGGGCGTGAGCCACGTCCGCCGATCTGGGCGCGTCGGTCTCCATACATTTTATATGACAACTAGACTTGTAGAGCTACATTAGATCGACGCCACGCGAATCACTCTACGTCCAAACCAGGCGTGGCCCACCTGTGCGTTGGTCTAAATGTAATTCCCGCTTTATTTTCAAAGATGCGGAGCACAGTTTTCACTGATATGGATAAACATAGATCAAGTCTAAAGGGAGCTTGGTGATTAACAATTTCCACTGTCATTTGTGTTGTCCAGGTGGTGATGCGCAGCTGGCTGCCGGCCGGCGAGGCTCTCCTCCAGATGATAGCCATCCACCTGCCGTCCCCCGTGGTCGCGCAGAAGTACCGTATGGAGATGTTGTACGAGGGACCCCACGATGATGAGGCCGCTATTGGTATCAAGGTAAATATTCTACAACTTTCACACAACGCGATCTATTCCCAAATTAGGCAGAGCTTGTGGTACGAGTACTAGACAACTGATAAACATTATTTCTAAATACAAATTATAGTTAAGTTATACCCAGGCACATCATGTACAGTTGTACTGCTTTTATTATTATATATCTGACCTGGCGAACTTCGTACCGCCTAATAGTCAAATAATTAAGAAATGATTGCCCGAACGAAGGAATAACTAACCCCGCGTTGCGAATTAAGATTTCAGCGCTGTTAGCTCGTCAACAAATTGCCTGATGTCATGCATTTTATGGTTGGTACTGTTGGGGCGCTAACATCGAAAATATTTTAATTCGGAACGCGGGGTGAGACGAATGTATTTGAGACTTGCAGTTGCATTTTTCGATGTATTCGGATAGACATTTTTCTAGATTTTTAGATAAAGCAGTCTGCAGTTTCTTTTTCTTTTTTCAATTTTTTTTTGATGTTATAAAGTGTAATACCTAAAAATTCTACCATGAATTAATCCTTTACAACAATTCCTTAGTCTTTTACTCGACATGCCACTCATGTAATTTGTCCTGGTTAGACGTGCGACCCCGAGGCGCCGCTGATGATGTACGTGAGCAAGATGGTGCCCACGTCGGACAAGGGGCGCTTCTACGCGTTCGGCCGTGTGTTCTCCGGGAAGGTCATCACCGGACAGAAGGCGCGCATCATGGGACCCAACTTTACCCCCGGCAAGAAAGAGGTAAGCCAACTAAATAAAAAGGATTTAGGGGTGTATGGAAAAGATTGTATAGTACCGCAACCTTCCGATGAAAAGACGATCCTCCGACCAGATGGGTGTTGTGTCTGATCCAGGCAATTGCCCAGTAGTCGAATTCTGTTTGTTATATTTGATACTGTGATGCAGGATTTTGTAATTTCCTATGTAGTGACTTAGATGTCACTACAAGGAGCCAGCTATTTATGTAAAACAGAGAAGAGTGTGGTACTGATATTTGAATAGTGTCCAGTGTCTGAAACGAAAAATAATGTGGAAAATTTTAAAAAGCACTTAAATTGCTTTGACTGGTCAAATGATTTTTAATAGCCAATCTCATTTGTCTTTACTCCAAAAATCAGAGCTATATGTGACATAATTCGATATTTTAGTGCCAAATACTGTTTATTATTTTTATTGATAAATACTTGCATACTAACCTTTAAAAAATTGTTTGCATAGGATGTGTACGAGAAGACCATCCAGCGTACCATCCTCATGATGGGCCGTTACGTGGAGGCCATCGAGGACGTGCCGTGCGGCAACATCTGCGGTCTCGTCGGCGTCGACCAGTTCCTCGTCAAGACCGGAACCATCACCACCTTCAAGAACGCTCACAACATGAAGGTAAGCAAATTTATTCACTACAATTGACAGTTTAGAATTGGCAAAAAACAAGAAGAAAAAAGTACTATCATATCCCTAATTCTGCCACCAAGCAGCATTTGTGAGGTAGAAGTCCGATGACCGCACTTCTACCTTGCAAGAGAGGCCGGTGTAGCCACTATGTGTAGTAAAAATCTTTTTCCTGTACGAAATCGTTGTATGATTCTTCTTGCTTGGTTGGGTTGGAACAGGGAGTGACAGACTTTTACTGACCCTCCTGTGATCTTTTGCCTTGAGTTTCAGAACTATGGTAACTCTTTCAAACAATACCATATTCTGTATACCTAGCTGAGAAGCAGAACATTAGATATAGGCAGCGGTAACCAATAATAAAGTGGACCTCCCAACTAGTAACATATCCTTAATAAGAAAAAAAACTTAAGAAAACTAGGAGATGTCTCACTGGACAAATCTGCTCACCATATACCAGATTCCAGCAGCATTATTGCCAATTAGCAGTAGAGAAAAGAAGAAAAAAAAAACTGCATATATTCATCCTAAAAGAAGTATAACCATAGCTGATGTGTTGGAAATAAAATCAGAATATTTCTATAACCTAGAATATTTCAGATGCACATATACTAAAAAGGTCTCCTCCTCTCCTACAGGTGATGAAGTTCAGTGTGTCGCCCGTAGTGCGCGTGGCCGTGGAGCCCAAGAACCCCGCTGACCTGCCCAAGCTGGTGGAAGGTCTCAAGCGGCTCGCCAAGTCCGACCCTATGGTGCAGTGCATCAACGAGGAGTCTGGAGAGCACATCGTTGCTGGTGCTGGAGAGCTGCATCTTGAGATCTGTCTTAAGGTATGTGTACATTGTTTATTTATTTTAGACTAGTTGCTGCCAGCGGCTTCGCCCGCGTGATAGTAGAAAATTATCCCAAGGGAACATACTCCCGTGGTAAAAAGCATCCTGTGTGCTATTTCAGCACATGGTCTTACCCATGTACCAAATTGCATCGAAATCCATTCAGTAGTTTTTGCTTGAAAGAGTAACAAACATTCATACATACAAACTCGCGTTTATATTATTAGGTAGGATAGAAAAATTACCTTGTTTTAGAGATTCCAAATGAAAAAAACATAGAAAGAGAAACCAGGCAACAGAAAGAGGAGTCGAGAAAAAATGGAAGAGCATGCTAGGCCAAAATATTAATAAAAAAATAAATGAGGAGTCCCAAGTGTTGCCAGTTACTTACAATAAGCACCTGGGTGTCAAAGAGGACTAACAGTATACTTCATACCGGAATTGGTTGTAAGTTCACATAACCTGCGACCCCATTAATGTATGAGACAGTTCTATTACAATAAAATAAATTGAGGTATATATTAATTTGTGTTCTACTAAAACAAATATTTATCACATAGAAATAGAATACAAACTGTGTAAACAATATCAAATTTGATAGGAAAGCAAACCAGATATAATAATTTTAAACAAATATAATCTGTTTATCTCGTCGACTTTTCTATGGCGGCCTTACAGATGCCAAGGCTTTTGACGTCAAAGATCATGTCAGATTTCTCTTTCATAACAGTAGCTTTGAAGTTTTAAAATTTCGTTTTATACTAAGATACATTAATGTGTTTATTAGAGATTGAACTTCAAAAATAAAAAAAATTGTATGCATATTTCCTATTGATACCTGTTCTTTATCACATTTTATGTTTTGCCCTAGGACTTGGAGGAGGACCACGCTTGCATTCCAATCAAGAAATCCGACCCCGTGGTGTCGTACCGTGAGACCGTGGCCGAGGAGTCCGACCAGATGTGTCTGTCCAAGTCGCCCAACAAGCACAACCGACTTTTCATGAAGGCGCAGCCCATGCCCGAGGGTCTGCCTGAAGATATCGATGACGTAAGAACACTATTTTTATTTATCTACTCACATTTCCTTTGTCTAAATTGATGTTGAATGAATTTTTTAAATATGGTTTTTATAATTTATATGATTAGTTTTCATTTTCTTCCAATCATGGTCTAACATCCTTTTTACCATGGATAATGTGACTCATGTTACCGTCACTCAAGGTTGTCATACAATCTCAATTATTTATTTTTTTGGCTTGGTTGGGTTCTGTATCACAAGTTTTCTTCAAACTATTACTTCTACTTTAGGCGTTGTCTTCAATCTTCGTATATAGTTTTTAGTATAAGTCACGATAGTTGTTCATTTTTAAAGAATTTTTTTGTGAAGAGAAAATAAATGACTAAATTGATTGATGATATCACAGTATTTAAAGACAGTTAGGTCAATCGCTTTTGTATTTTTTAATATTTGAAACGTTTTATTGTATCTTGTACCTTCCGGCACACCGTGCCGCGCCGTAGCGAGTCGGTCGATATCAATCGGCCGCTTCGCGCTGACGGCTGCGGCGTGCTAACGAAGAAGAACAAAGTGAACCCGCGTCTAAACGCTGCACAGGACCTCTATCCTTATGTCCCAGGACTGCACGCTACGGCGCGGGCGATACACTCTTACTAAAACTAACTGCTCAATTGATATCTGTGTTGATTGTGAAGGTATTCATGAATCGTTTTATCTGTAGGGCAAAGTGAACCCCCGTGACGACTTCAAGACCCGTGCACGTTACTTGACCGACAAGTACGAGTACGACGTGACTGAGGCGCGTAAGATCTGGTGCTTCGGTCCCGAGGGCACCGGCCCCAACATCATGGTGGACTGCTCCAAGGGAGTGCAGTACCTCAACGAGATCAAGGACTCCGTCGTGGCCGGCTTCCAGTGGGCCGCTAAGGAGGGAGTCATGGCTGAGGAGAACTTGCGTGGTGTGAGGTTCAACATCTACGACGTCACGCTACACACTGATGCTATCCACAGGTTTGTACTGAAAATTTTCGTTGTAAAAAGTTTAGGTAACATTTACAATTATTCTTGGAAAGCCTTATTTTCGATTCAGAGCAGTGTTATTTTAGAATTTTTCTCTAGCAAGGCACTTTCTACTTTTGTAATGTGTTAGTAATGGAGTTCTAGAGGCTACATTGTCAAAATGTAGCTTCATTCCACACAGAAGTGAAATTGCAATATTTATAACCTATTAGGACAAATGTGGAGTGCGACATCAAGAATACTGTAACTACAATCTACGAATCTTAATGTGAGTAGGTTACCTACTTCTAGGTAAGATAGTGTAGATGGAATTCAAGTATATCATCGCTTACCATCAAGTGCACCATAGTGGTAAAACGCGAGCGTATCCAAAATAATATTTAAAACATACATAAACAAAATCACTATTATATCAATAACATGTTTATCTGTCGTACAGGGGTGGCGGTCAAATCATTCCAACGACGAGGAGATGTCTGTACGCGTGTCTGCTGACCGCGCAGCCCAGGCTCATGGAGCCGGTCTACCTGTGCGAGATTCAGGTACGTGCAGCTAACTGCATGCTGACTGTTGTGGCAGTAGTAACGCTAATCCAGTCTTTGAAGTACTTATCAGAGTGAGCTCTGTACATTATTTTAGTTTAATTAATTATTAAATGGGGAGTCGTTTCCCCGAAAGGTACGTGCCGTGTTTGAGATTGTCAATAATAAAGATAGAAAGTATAATTTTATCTAGATATCTAGTAATTTTAGAAAACAGTGACACGACTTAGTTACACAAGACTGGATTGCGACACTACAATAATATAATACATGTGATAGCAACTGTCTAGTACACAACATTCATTTTATTATATACAAAACCCGAAACACGTGTCTATTATTTTTATGTAAAAAATCGTATGTATAAAACTTCATAATTGTATCATGAAAAATCACAAAGTTATAAGCTTGTTGTATTACCTGGTTGTCTGCACAAATATATGGTCACCATCCGGGCGACTGAGGGGTTGTTTTGCTCCCGCACCCTTCGGTGCGCCGGCTCCTAATGCCCCTATGATCTGCCGTGATCTATGTTGTACTTAGTGTCGGTGGTGTCCAACTTGTGCCTTTTTTAAATATTTTTGGGAAAAATATAACATGCTGTTGCTGTAAAAATGATTGGAATGTCAATTTCAGTTACTGATTCTAAACAAATCTATAATCAATTTTTGTATATACTAAAAATAATGTTGTATGCACTAGACAGTTGCTTATTTGTTCAGTGTTTATTTGTGCAGTGTAGTTCAATGTACAAATGTGTGTCCCAGCATGCCCCCACGTTTTTTCCTGAGCGGACTAGCATGCTACGATAGCTCCGCCTTTCCGAGACGTGGCAGATCAACAGTTCTTTGTTTTGGCATTGTCACCCTACATATACCTTGCCTGAATAGGGGAACTAACACTCCAACAAAATTTATAACTACCCTCGATTATTGGGAAATCCTGAAATTGATTGGGTAATGAAAGAAAATACCCAATGTACCCAAGTGTTGTTGCTTTGATGCCCAAGTGTTGCAACTGCTTGTTCTAAATGTGTGTTTACATTCGATATTAAAAGAATGTTGGCATGTCATTTAAAATAGAGACTTGTTAATTTAAATGCAAGCTTAATTATAAAAAGGCCTGTCTTAAAAAAAAGGATTTTTGAAAACTGAACCTTATAATTAAAACATTGTTTTATAATTTTAGGGTTACATACCCATAGGGTAAAAACGGGACAGTATTGCTAAGACTTTGCTGTCCGTCTGCATCAACAGTATTTCATGAACCGTGATAGCTGGACAGTTAAAATTTTCACAGATAACGTATTTCTGTTACTGCTATAGCAACAAATACTAAAAACGGAATAAGATATATTTTAAAAGGGGATTCCCATACAACAAACAAGTTCGACTCTGATTCGCACTTGGCCAGTTTTTTTTTAAAAATAGGTCTTGTTATGAATAAGCATGCGATTATTTAATCAGCCTTTAAAATGGTACATTTAACCACTATAGACAACACAGGTATCTTAATTACCTTTAAAATGATAATTTTCTTTAATGCACTATTATCAATGACTTCATGCTATGTTGCAAACAAGTCAATTACGATATTAACACCAAAAACTTATTTAACCCCCGTATAGTGCCCTGAGGTAGCTGTGGGAGGTATCTACGGCGTGCTGAACAGACGTCGTGGCCACGTGTTCGAGGAGTCGCAGGTGACGGGCACGCCCATGTTCGTGGTGAAGGCGTACCTGCCCGTCAACGAGTCGTTCGGCTTCACGGCCGATCTGCGCTCCAACACCGGCGGACAGGCCTTCCCGCAGTGCGTCTTCGACCACTGGCAGATCCTGCCCGGAGACCCATGCGAGCCTAGCTCCAAGCCCTACGTCGTCGTGCAGGTTTGTACTTCATACAACTCTTACTCTATTTTCAGTGTTATTGGATTTTTCATTAGGAATTACTTTGTAGCTGCCTGGAGTTTAGAAGTTGGTGATGTGGTCTGATCTCTTTCTGGTCGGATTGTCGTCCCACCTGACTATGAGAGCAGTAAAGGAACAGAGAATGCACCTATGTTAGCGCACAAACTTGTGCACTATAATATCTCCTTGGTTAATCTCTGTTGAGATTGACCACTGTGACCGAAATTCCACCGGAAGGGTTATTATTCTATTTTGGCAGAGACTGCATGTAGCTGCAGAAGCATTTATGAAAAGATGGTACATGATAGACATCCTACCAATGTGCACAAAATGTTTTGGGAACTCATTGACTATGCACAGAGCTAAGAAGTTGAATTCCCATCCGAAGTCTATATCCTCATAGTTACAACCTAGAGGTCTTTTAAGTCAAGAGTGAATAGGTTACTTCTATGCAAGCATGCTCCGTCTTCGACCACATCGTCACTTACTACCAGGTGTGAAGTAAAGCCATGAGCAAACAAAGCATTGTAAAGTAAATCCGCGTGTTCACACTGCGCAGTCCTCTATGCCTGGGCCTACATGCTAATCAAGCGGTACATTTTCAACTTTTTGTATATTATAATTGGATTTTTTTTATCATTGCAGGAGACAAGGAAAAGGAAAGGACTTAAGGAGGGTCTGCCTGACCTAACTCAATATCTGGACAAATTGTAAACGTCGTAGCTAATGCAATCCATACTGTAATATATGTAACATTATTGAGCGCGCCTCACGCACTATACAATTTTACGTTTTAACATTATGAATAATTTTATTTTGAACATAAAACGGAATGTATCGCCTCAATTAAGTTAAGTGTTAAGCGACGACGCTGGTCGGGCCGTTTGTTACAGAGTGGCTGTCGCCACATTGAGATACTAAATAAACTATTGAATTACAACTGTCTGTTTGAAATGAATCGCTATGATGTCGGGAACCATGATTCATTACTTGTACTGTAATTAATTTTTAAATTATAATTTTTCTATTGTAAACAACCCTAGTGTTTTTATTTGGCTGGAACAGTCAGTTTTGGAAAAGGTGAGTTGATCATTTATTTTGAGATAAATTCTGGTAAATATTTAACTCTTTTAACTGCTTACGTAGGATTTGTCCTACAAATGTTTTCGTGTCCCATTCGCCAGGGTCGTGTGTTAGCGACTAAGTACTCCGTCTCGTTTAGCTCTTCAATCCCATAGGTGACGAGAAGAGTTGACGAAATGTGGTTAAAAGGTTGATGTTACCTGAATTTGTCTCCTTGTAACATGCAAGAGTGCAGTAGATAACATAATTTTTATTACAAATATTAAAAGCATTGTTATGTCTACACTAATGCATGTTTCATTTCAATCTTTGATCATGAAGTAAGTGCTGTCTTTTATTCACAGGACAATGTGAACAGATCCGTAAAGTCTGCATACCAGAATTGTAAAGGTAAGCATATTTTTATCGTTTTCTTTTCTCACGACAACATTGCCCGATTTCCCCAGAAGGAAGATTTTTTCGAGATGTATGTAAGATAGATATACAAGCTGAACCATCATGACTGTCGGCCTTGAAAGCGTAGGGTCTGTTTTTCGCGTCTCGATCAAATTGACGCATAACCATAACATAAACGGATAATCTCAACAAGTAATTAGATTAGGATAAGATTTTTTTTCTAGAAGTTGGTATAAAATATCACTTCTGGATTCAATTTTAATGATGAATATCACAGACCTGTACTGAGTAATGAGGAAATATTTTTAATACACTGAAAACATTAACAAAAACAAAAAAAAATACAAAAAAAGCTATGTAATACATATTGGATATTCTTTCTTGCAGGCATTGAGTAAGCAGAGAGGAGAAAAAAATGTTGCTGAAAAGGAATGGTAAATATTATTGTATTTTTCTAGTTGTTTCCAAAACAGTTTATTAATATCTGTGACTAAACCCGTTATGATTCTATTTTATTTACCAATATCATCGTCGAATGTTACGTAACTAACTAAATAGGTACAAGTCATACCATACACGCGTCATTCCGTGATAAGCAACTTTAGTTTTTTAGTACTTGTGGCTTGTTGAATGACTTTTTTTTATAAAATGATGAACCTTCACAGACCTGTTCTGAATTATTTTGAGGTCAAACTAATTTCTTCTGATTAAATTCAACTTTAATTTACATTTAATTTGTAACTGAACATTTCAACTTATTTGGCTGTTTCTATTTCAGGTATAATCGGTGGTTTTACCCACAGCAAAACGTCGATATGATTCGCGTGTACCGAAGGACGCTGATTAGTTCCTTATCAGGTAATTAGCGACGTTAGACTGGTATTGCACTTCCTCAGATAAACTTTTTCCGATAATAAATCCATACCATTATTAATTTGAAATATTGATACAATTAACCCCCATAGACTGATTTCGTCAGATTAAACCGACAAATATTGTAGCCATTTCGCTTACGATATCCGATGGATGCGAGACGCATAGGACAATTGTTGTGGTGACACTTAGGTTAGGGAAGTTTATATACAACTGTGGTCGTCTTTCGACTGAAATGATGATGATTCCATCCACAGGCTTTTATGTTACCTACAAGTGACACTGAGGGCTGATTTTACCGTTCACTACAAAAACTTAGTTCAACTAAGAACCAAATTCACCAATAAACTAATCGCGATTCGTTCAAACAAAACGCAGTTTGAGCGACTAATCGAGATGATAGCTTCATTTTACGTTTCACCGCGATGTATTGAACTTAGTTTACGCTAAACTCGGTTTCAATTCTTTTGTTGTCGCCCATGTTAGTGTAGCGAGTTAGCGTAAACAAGATTCAATTCATAGCGGTGAAATGCAAAATGAAGCTATAATCTCGATTAGACGCTCAAACTGTGTTTTGTAATAAATAATCGCGATTAGTTTTATTGGTGAATTTGGGCCTGAGAATTGAAGAATTAAACGAGATTGAGACAACTGACACTGGGAATTTAAGACGAGATGGAGTATTTGATTGTGAATATTTCGACTTTGGCGAAATGGACAGGAAAATATTTGTCGGATTAATCCGACGTGAGCGTTTAAAAAGTTTAATTCTATGTTAAGTACCCCTGGTTCAGAATTTATTAGTTCTTTGAATTTGGTTTTATTATGATGACAACACCGTTCTAGAAGCCCCGTGATGGTTTAACAAGCTCAACAGGCCTGAGGTTTATTTTAAAATAAATTCTATAACCCTTATAAGGAACCGATTTAAAATCAATATTTTTATTTACAGAACCATAAGAAGTCTGTCAACAGGTACATGAAGGCTTCATGAAAATAGGTAAGAAATGTTTCAGAATTCAATTACTTGAATTATATTGTATAACTTTATTTCCCTGTGAATATCCATCACTTTGCTATTCATTTTGTCGATATAAAAAGTAGAGTAGACACTCGGGAACATTGTAACCTTATTTAAAGAGTAACACCTCCTGGTATAAGTCTCAAACATCTGTGTGTATATTTTGCGAATCACGAAGAATGCGAAGTGGAGTTGAAGTCGGATAAAAAGTAGATGATTTTCAAACTACTTCATACCTAACAAATTTCATTGTAATCGGTTCTGTAACAACCATGAAATCGTAGAGTTACTTTAACATGTATAATACATGTAATAAATGAGTTATCTCTTTATTTGTCATTAACTAAAAAAAATACAAGATACCATCTCAATGACGTAACACAAGGATTCATGAAAACCAGCCCCAACTTTCAAAGATTAGACAGTAAAGCACTTCAAGATCTCCTGTAGACAATAAAAAATTGCATGTATCACTGACGCAAGCCACATATCATTCATAACCTCCAGCTAAATGTAAGGAACCGGCTGATTGTAAGAAATAAAGAATTAAAAATTAAGATGATGACAACACTTCTAGATGCCCCATGATGGTTTAACAAGCTCAACAGGCCTGAGATTAATTTCATAAAACCTTTACTAACCTTTAGAATAACAAATTTTAAAGATTCTTTTTTATTACAGAGATCCGTATGAAAAATAGCGAACCCCAAGGAATGATGAAAACTTTTCAAGGTGAGAAATTTATCTAAAAAAATGTATATATAAATATTTAGCTTTTGGACTTTGTTCGCGAAAAGGGCTTGAGATGGTGTATCATTCGTCTGGCCTAGTTTTACTTTTATATATTTATTTGAATGTATCAAAGGCACTCATTTGCGCCCAGTGGCTTACGACAAATTAAGTAGGTACGAAAGCTCCGCCATATAAATTAGATGTACTCTCGATTTCGAATTAATACCCAAATTTCGTTCATAGTGGACGCCATCCAGAATAATAGCGTATTTTTTTCGTTGGTGTTCAAGTGTGTCTTAATCAAGATTGGTTCAAGGTTTTAGGATAAATACTTTTCATATAAAATGATGAACTTTCACAGACCTGTTCTGAATTATTTTGAGGTCAAACTAATTTCTTCTGATATAATCAAAATTTGTGCTTTATCTCCAATTGTACTTGTAAAAGTTTCCACTAATTTATATTAATCTGTTTCAGGTACTTTGCTTGTTCTGGTGATCATCGTCTTCCTGCACTGGTTCCATGTTACTTGGGCTTGGCGCAATACGTTTTTTCTTCCATTCAGTTCTGTCACCCGTCACACTATCACTCACTACATCACTATTACACCCTTTTCTTTCATATCACTTCTCACACAATCCATCCATCTTTTCTTTGGCCTCCCCCCGTCTATCCACATGTATACTGCTTATTTTGGTGATGAAATCTGAAAACTATAATGTATGACAAATGAGTTAATAAATTAATTTGAAAAATTTCAGTCTTTTAGTTTTATCCTAGTAAGCCCCGCTATGCAACTACACCAGCTCACTGTAACCAGTACAGTAAATAGGGCGATGCCAGCGTTTAATGTGTAATATTTTTAATACCAGGAATCCCAAAGCTCCGTATATCGTTTAGTCATTATTGCCTGACCATGCCGGGAATCAAATGAAATTAACGAACACAACACAGACTCGGGAGAGAACACTCGCCCCCGATTTCTGATGTAAGCATTTGAAGTTGAGAATTACTCAAATACTACTTTAAAATTTGGAATTTAAGCATGGTTTAAGACGTTCTTAACTCAAAATACTCAATTCAGATACCCGCCCTTAGGTGATCTGCAAATTGTTCTATGTGGGGATCAAACCCACAACTTCGCGTTCAGCAATCCCATAATACGACCACTGGGCCACTGGCAGCATTTGTATTACTTTGAATTTTGATGCAAGGACGCGGCCATTATATTTTCTTGTTGCCTGTTTCATAAAGAATGATTCAAATATCAATAGTAATAAAATATGAAATTATTTCCATTCCGGTCCTCAGTTGAAAGCACAGATTACAGAGAGATACTACGTATGTTGAAAGGAAAGATAATTCCACAACAGAAGAATGTGATAGTTTTTGGCGAGATTTTTTTAAGTGAAGTTTGCCGAGAAGGTTGACTTGATACATTTGCTGCTAAACACAAAACAAAAAAACAGAATGTGTACATCCATATTATAATGGTAAACCAAAGTTTTTCACGAAGACATGGCTTTAAGGACTTAGTATCCAAGCCAAAAATATAAAAAAAATTAAAATATTCGTTCAGTTTCGTTCTTTCGTTAATTTGTTCATTCAGTGAATCATTCATCTGTTACGTCAAAACTCAAGGTTGCAGCTGTGCGCATGTTTTATAAAACTAATTGGATTCCGGTTAAATAATTTAGTCTTGCTTATTTAATGCTTAGCAGCGCGTTGCGGCAGTGTTCGCAGTATCTCAACAAAATGGTGCCTGAAGTTGTATTTGTGTTGGGTGCACCAGGTTCCGGCAAAGGAACGCAGTGTTCTCTTATTTCCAAAGAATATGATTTTGTACATCTATCCGCTGGAGATTTACTACGCGAAGAGCGACAAAGGCCTGGGTCTGAGTACGGAGAGATGATCGAGGAGAAGATCCGAAATGGTGAGATTGTACCTGTAGAGGTTACGTGCTCTCTTCTTCACAAGGCCATGCAGAACTCCGGGAAGACGCGATTCCTAATTGACGGCTTCCCGCGCAACAAGGACAATTTAGACGGCTGGAATCGCGTCATGTTTGACAAGACGAAGCTACTCTTCGTATTGTTCTTCGAGTGCTCGCCGGATATTTGCACGGAGCGGTGTTTGGGACGCGGTGCGGCGGGTAGCGGCCGCTCGGATGACAATCTGGAGAGCTTGCAGAAGAGATTCAATACTTACCTCAACGACACCTTGCCCATCATCAACCACTATGAAGAACAGAGTTTGGTGCGCAGGATTAATGCGGAGGTGTCTCCTCAAAAAGTATTTGAAGATGTGAAAATTGCATTCAATGATATTGGATTGAAAAGAATAGCAAACTAATTCATTTAACTTAAGTAGGTCAATCTTGAGCAGTGTACCGATCATTCAGATCATTCAGAGTATTCTGTCTTGTCTTAGGAATATTTACATTATGCAGTGAGCTTTAAATGCTAAGTAAATTATGAGCAAATCTACACATGATATATGGCCACTGCGCTGAAAGGAAATTTTCCCTTTGTTTGCAGCATTTGCTTGTAATTCAAGGTTTCAGATCTTAGCATACCATAATGACATTATGTTTGACCTTTACAATATGTTGTATTTTGAATGCATTTCATTTTCATTCAGCAAACATTCATTTTATATAAGTGCTGAATAATTGCTGAGTTCATTCGACAATTAATAGACAAATATGCATATTCACATAGTGATTATCTCTCAATTGCCAACTTATTGTATGATAAGTTTAATTTATGATAAAATTTTAAAACAAATAAAAATTGAACTGAACCATTGTATTCTTATTTTTTTAAATTATGATTAAGTTTTAGTTATAAACATTGGGTCTCTGTTTAAATGAAATGTAATTTCAATAACAATCGTTTTATGTTGTAATCTAATAATCAGTTCTATTAATTGGCTTTGTAAGTTCTTAAAAAAACTGTTATCTTCTGTAACATACTTGGCAATCGTATTATCTACAAGAGGTTTAAAGTTAATATTGCATTTTATCTATAAAGGCGACATACACAAATGTTTTGGTAAACATTATTTAAACGGAAAAGGTATTTTTCTTAGGTCTTTTGTGGTCGATAGTATCTATGTAACTTCGTGAAAATGATATTCAAATATCACTGGTAGGTAAACCACCGGTCTTTGTACAGGCTCTAATTATAAAGATAAACCTTCCTCTTTTATTGCTTGTTGTTATTGTTCCAATAGTTCTATATCAAAATCTGTTAAACGGTTTAAGAAGTGGGTAGCAGATAAACAAAGTGATGTTGCTTTGTATTATGTGATTTTACTCAACTTGGATATCATACAAATAATTCTACTCTATATGTTGATCAACTATCTCCTCTTAGATAGTTTGATTGATTCAGATGAAACTGTGTGTATATTTAAGTGGGTCCCTGGACGGTCTGAAAATAAAATTAGACCTGGTAGGTGGCGCTGCAATTGGGTTCTTAATTTTTTGTTCGGATTAAAAACCAGCTTTCGGACAGAACAAGGACAGTTGGGACCGTTAGTTTCTTTATATTTAATATACCTGTGCTGTACAAGCTTACTATTGATGCCTTTGCTTACCTGTTTACCATTAGTACAAAACTTTAATATATTTTCGTATGAGGATAAAAAATAATAGCATTTTTCTGTAATCTAGTTTATGGTACCATACAGTTGGAGATACCAATAAGTTACAAGTGTGCATTGACAAAGAGACATTCCTCGATTTTCTTACTTTTAGCTAGCCCAATGTAGATGAATGTGTTACACATAGATTGTTGAGAAGTAGATAATGTGAAAAATACAATATTTATTGTTGTAAATAATTTGTTTCATTATTTGTCTCCATAGTACGCGGCTAATAAGTTGAACCATTTGCTGTGGTTACGCGCAGCCCCCACTTCGACTGAGACCAGAAAATCTGTTCCTGGTCATAAAGCTCGATCGCCAATTTAGTTCAACTTTTATCCCGTCTTGGATTGTAAAGCATCACGGGTTTGTTTTTCAAACTCTACTTGTATCTAAATATACCTACTATTTCCCTCCGATTTATACACCGTTAAATTTTGATCGTTTTAATCCCGTGGAGGGTCGATTCGGTACATGAAACACTATCAATTTGTAAAGAGAAAATTAAAAAATAAAGTACTTTTTTATAAACTCGAACTAATTTACGTATGTACGAAATTAATTTTTTTAGGTAAACGTCAGCTGGGCGTGTTCAATGACCTGTAGGTAGTTAGTACGCAACGACCGATAACTATCTACAAAGTTCGAGTTTTAGAAAAAAAATACTTTTTTTTTTTTATCTTTACCAATGGTTATTGTTTCATGTACAGGCTACCGGGTCGACCCACCACGGGATTAAAACGATCAAAATTTACGGTATACAACACTTACAAAAGCTTTCATAAAAACACTCATGTTTTGATGTTTCTAAGTTGATAATGATATCTACTAAGAACATAATAATATAACTTATCCATCAACTAATCTATTTGTGCAAATCTGACTCCGCAGATTACAGTTTTCATAATAAAATTACAACGTGGGCTTGAAGCGACATCTATGTCGTCAGAAAGGAACTATCCTGCGTCGCGCGATTAAAGTTCTCCGCGCGATTTAAATCGGTAGAACCGCCCGAAATTATCTATTGTGCAGTTGCCCACCAGACATTACACCTGTCTGGTCGAAGGATCCTCCCTTTTTAACGAAGGTGTGTACTCTCTGTTCCGCATACCTCCAAACTATATAGTGACCCTCTACAAAGAACCTCAGCGCAGCCTTCTTGCAGCTGTTTCCTCGTGACGTCATCTTTGACTGGCCTGTTGGTCTAGTGGTTAGTGGCCCTGACTGCTATGACGGAGGTCGTGGGTTCGATTCCCACTCAGGACAATTGTTTGTGTGATGAGCACGATCATTTGTTCTGTCTGGGTGTTATTTATCTATAATATGTATGTATTTAGTAATATCCCAAGCAGCACAAAAGGCTGTACAAGGGCTGTATATAGGTTCAGGTTTACACTCTAAGCTGTATAGTAAGCTGTATATAGGCTGTATAAGCCTATATACAGCCCTTGTAACTCCAAAAAGGGCCCACATATACAGCCTATATACAGCGTTAAGTGTAAGTGGAGAATAAAAGCTGTATATTGGCTGCGTGTTGGCTGTATATTGGCTGTATAAAGGCGTTTTTGTACACCCTAAGCTGTATATCGGTGTACAATTATACTTTAACTCTACAGATATTCAATTATAACTATCATATACAGCAAAAAGCTGTTAATTGGTGTAAGAATACGAAAGAAACTTAAAGATTATTTTTTATAATATTTTACTAATGGCGACTACGCCATATACATTTAATTTTAAATATAATATGTTAAATTGGACTTGTTGACCTTAGTAATATGGTGAATTTATAGTGCCGATTTAATTTCATTGTAAAAGTGTGTATATTTTCGGTGAAAATATTAACGCGCTAGCGAAATAATCAATTTTAACATCAAGGAAAATAGTAAATACGGTAAGTAATGTTATTATTTTTTTAGGTTATATTAAAAAAATATGTTGAAATAATAGGTATAAATGCAAATCAACCGTAATTCAAGCTGATAATCATGATATGACTTTAGGCTTTTGCCAAATAAGCCTTTTATTATGTTTATAAAATCATTATGTACATTGCAAAATGGCGACAGCTTGCATAATAGAGTATTTTTACGACCTAGGCTGTATAATAGAGTATTTTTACGACTTAGGCTGTATAATAGAGTATTTTTACGACTTAGGCTGTATAATAGAGTATTTTTACTCCATAATCTGTGTAATTGTTCATAACAAGTACGTACATTTCTAACCATCTTTAGAGATACGTATAAGGAATAAAAAATCCTCAGCTACCTACGACTAAATCTCATATGTCCGAATACAATTTAACAATTTATATACTTATTGTGAAGTAGTGAGTAAGATTTGTAACCGATCTTTCATCTATTTTTCAGAAAAGGTACAATAAGGCCTTTGACTTGGTCTAATATCAAGGTCACGAGAATCAGAAGGCGATCTAAAATTACTAAGCGAGTGATTAGACGTCGGACGCATTGGTGAAGGATGACAGTTCTAACCCTCCAGATCATCGTGGGATTACATTAAAATGCTGCGTATATAGTCTATTATCATTGAAGAAGCAGATTGTGATCTATTACTTTATCTTCTCCAATAAATTATACTTTACTATCTCTACTGTCTGTTGTATTTAAATAAATTATCTGTATTTGTAATATTTAAATATTTCCTTTTGACCTTCCTCTTAATTCAATGTTTTCTCTTCACCACCCTTAGTTGATTGGTACAGAATACCTACAGCATTTTGTTTTTTGTAGTTTTGGGTTAACCTCAACCATAGAAACTATTTAGGTTCCAAGTTTCATGGCCTTATGTGTTATGTGCCTTTAGTTTTATTTTATATTAAAATATTCACCAATTGCTCGGATATTTTTTTTTCTGGAATGAATTCTTGCTCTGATTCGATCACGAAAAAAAAATTTTTTTTTTACGTTTTTGTATTCTATTGGTACTTGTCCGGGGGTATCACAGGGGGGATAAAATTTTTGTTATTTTTGACCTAGGACGCACCGTTTTCGAGATAATTGAATTTCTTTTTTTTTAATCATAGGGCCCATAGAACGGACACGGTACGAGTAAGTTTTTACGGAATCCTTGGTGCGCGAGTCCAACTCGTACTTGACCGGTCTTTTCCTCCATATTGATGTTCACAAAAACACAATCCGAGTGATTCCATTAGTAATACAGCCTAACGCTGTACTATAGCGTTCATTTACTCTTATAGCTGTATATCACCCTTGTAGGCAGTAGTTATAACACCACAATAGTTATAAAAGTGTACAATTACACCAAACGAATAAGAGGTATAATGGAGTTCGTTTACACCAATATACAGCAATAAGTATCATTTTACACTAATATAACACTTAGACCTGTATAAAGGAAGTGGTGACGTGCAATATACAGCCTATATACAGCTTTAAGTGTAAAACGCAGCCTTAAGTGTCAAAAAACTCTTAAAGCTGTTTAATTGAGTAAAAATACTCTGATATAGAACCATAAGCGTACGCGGATACCTTTATGCAGCCTAAAGCTGTGTTTTACACCCTTGTACAGCCCTTATACAGCTCTAAGCTGTATATCGGCTGCTTTATTGATGTTTGATACGCTTGCGTGCTGCTTGGGATATAAGTATGTTTATCAGCTGTCTGGTACCCATAACACAAGCTCTGCTTAGCTTGGGACTAGACGGTGTTGTGTGCTAGTTGTGGGAATATTATATTATATACTTTCTCAAAGAAGGCTTATGAAGCAAAAATACTGTTTTTTACTGACAAACTACCACTTTTTATCACCTTACCATGCGCTATGAAACACGGCTATGATTGAACTTAATTAACTATAAAAAAAATACCATTTATTTAAGCCTTTTTAGTTCCATACAAAATTATTACATTTAATTAAATTTTCTTATTAAACTGGTATAACATGCTTAGAAAAACAGCAATACATTACCTAATCAATTAGGTACCATAAATAATTTTTTTCACGATAAATTTGCTTTTTTTCATGAATTTTATATTATGTAATTAAATACCTATGTCTTTATATATTTATGTTTTATATTAGGTACCCATTTAAGGGTGAAAGTCTCCTGCATCTTTCGCCATTTCTCTATCTCGTGCCAGTCTAGTACAAGTGGGGCTGACTGCCGCCACGTTGTCGTCCATTACTTTTGAATATAATACTCAAAGTCCATTACTCATACAACATAGGTATTTGCTTACATAACCATACTTAACACCTTAAATTCACGCTACAATCTTGCAAGAACATTTAGTTTAACTTCCCTATTTTATTATTATACTCTTTTATTTAATTCCACTGAGGCCTACAGGCAAAGAGTAGGTACAGTAAATAAGCCTACAGGGAAGTCAGCAAGTTCTAGTAGCTGATTTTCAGTTCATATGACATCTCATTCCACAAGATGCAAAGAGTTTTTATACTAGTCTCATTAGTGGTGACACAATAGAAGATGATATAGATGGATTAAACACGCACCATAGCATGCTTGAGCGTTTAATAATTATGTCATTTTTTAATTTATATTTCTATTTATTTGTTTTGACACTCTCAAGGGAATCAAAATTCATAGAGTACCTACTTAGGTTGACCTAGAACCCTGAAATTTGCCATGAAGTAAGGTCTTATAGTTATAGCACAAATATGGCAATAAATCTGAAAACTAAATTTATAGTTACGTCACAAAAAAAAAAAAAATTTGGATTCGGAAAAATCTTCCGAGACTCGATTCGAGAATTAAACTCTTTCATAAGTTAGTTTATTGTACGGAACCCTCAGTGTGTCCGACTCGCACTTGCTCAGTTTTTTATTACCCGACTGCGCCAGAAGGAGGGTTATGTTTTTCGAGAGTATGTATGTATGTATATATGTATGTATGTATAATTGTTTGGCACGCTCTGCAGCCTGAACGGCTCGATGGATTTTAGCTTGAGAGGTGTTTTTAGATTCGTATTTACTGTGAGAGTGACACTGGGTATATCAAAATAATAAAAAAAACAAAATGGCGGATTTTTAGCGCCAAATTCAAATGTTTGGCACGCTCTGCGACCTCAACGGCTCGATGGATTTTAGTTTGAGAGGTGTCTTTAGATTCGTAATTACTTTGAAAGTGATATCGTAATAAAATAAAACTAAAAAAATAAAAAATAAAAAACGGTAATTTAAAAAACTAAAAAACCCGACTGCTTTTCTGAGTATACATGAAAAAGCCCTAAAACAAGAAAGTCGTTGTACCCGATTGCACTTATCTATATAATATTTTAAATACTGGCAGTCGGGACCCATTCTATAATTTAGAGCACATACCTATATTACATTGCAGATTACTCCAATCTATTGACTAGACGGCTGACTTTCTAGAATGGGTCCCGACTGCCAGTATTTAAAATATTATATAGATAAGTGCAATCGGGTACAACGACTTTCTTGTTTTAGGGCTTTTTCATGTATACTCAGAAAAGCAGTCGGGTTTTTTAGTTTTTAAATTACCGTTTTTTTTTAAATTTTTTATATGCCCTTGAAGTGTCATTTTTGCAAAAAAAATTTAAGATCTCAAAAATATCGATTACTGCATTTGCAATAAGCAGCAGTAGTATCGTTCAAAGAAAGTAGGTAATTTTTTTGAAGTATTGGAGTGTAAAGGTCTCAGCTCATTATAGCCACCCGGCACTCACCTCGCACCGCCTCGTCGCACGGCGTCCACTCGTTGTCGACAGGTGGTCCACGGGTGGACGCCGCGTTATCACCAATAAACGTCGCGCGGTCAACCAGTGGCCCTCGCGCCGTCAACCAGTGGACCCTGCGTGATCGAGTGACGGCGCTTGGTCCACGAATTTTCGAGTAGTCTGTAGTCTAACAATTGGCACTAGGTCTACACGATTGTTACGTAATGTCAAATTTTACAGTATCGTCAAGTATCGTTCTCGCATGAATTATTCGCGAGCAGCGAGCGATTCACCCAGAACCCGCGCTGTAGGCGCGTAGACGGAATTCAGGCGAGGGCTGCAGTGACAAATCTGCATGTGTATCAAACGACGTTTACCTGTTGAATACCGTAATTAGAGACACAATAGAAAGACAATAGGTGTGCGGACGCCGGCGTCCTCTCGGGGAATAATGAATTAATGTACTTACGACTTGTTGTGGTTGAAGCGCGCCTCGTAGGGTTTTTTATTATGGGGAAAATCATATAATGACAGTGCCGCTCTTGAGCGGAGCAGACTTTTACGGACTAAAAAACCCACCCTGTTCCTTCGTTGCCTTTCATAGCCAGGGCCGAGCCTTCCTTTCAGAAGCAGACTATTGGCCCTATTTGTTTATAGCGTTAAATAAGTAAATAAATGATGAGTATGCTAACCAGATGCTCAATAAACTAAATAATAATATTTATGCAAACGCAATGCACGGTCGGGT
Organism: Leucania comma; assembly: GCA_958295575.1. Lineage (NCBI taxonomy): Eukaryota > Metazoa > Arthropoda > Insecta > Lepidoptera > Noctuidae > Leucania > Leucania comma. The sequence continues at coordinate 3,024,540 of OY282480.1, forward strand.
GATTTAATTGTATATTTTATCCTCATGGAGATAATCGGCAAAGGCAACCTTGCGTCTGGCCTTGGTCCAGGTCATGGTACGACGAGAGCGGATGGGAAGCAGTCACCGAGTCACCTTCGTCTGCGAACTAGTAAATCAGTAATACAAAGAGAAGGAGGTAGCGGAAAGTGTGAGAAGACGCTAATAATAATATAATAACGCGGGGCTTGCAGATGGCGAGTAGATAATAGCTCGCCATCCAATATTCAGGCCCGGGTTTTACCTCGCGTTTACACTCAGCCTTGTTGGTTGAGAATTGTGCAGGGAAGTGGGCAGCACGAGTATGTAAATAGGTCACTTTTCATGCCTTTACCACTACCCGGCGCCCCCTCCATAAAAAAGGCTGAGTGTGAACACTCACTCGTGACGATACTGCTGCAGAAGTATTTGGGGCAGTATTTCCGGGAGCAGCAGGACCAGTGACAGGGAGCGGCATAAGAGATTTCAGCAAACGGACGGGCCCACTAGGACTGATGCCTGCCACGGCTATTAGATTATTAAAAAGAGTGACTGCACCCCAGAAACGCTAGTCTCTGGCCACCCCTATACTAGACAAAAATAAGAAATGTTATACACTTCACTCAATCTATCTGGTTGGAGGAATCACTTCTGCAAATAGACTCGCTGTACCTACATAGGTACCCCATGTCAGATCCTTTGCACTATTTGGTAAATTTCGTTTTCTCTCTGCAATTCTTCTGCAATATACCGACGTTATTATGAATACAATTATGCTCACTTTAAAAAGTAATTAAAAAAGAAGAAAAAAGTCTAGAATAATATGACAGCTTCAAAGTTCTGTCAGACGGTTTCCATAAGAATTCAGTTCTTAGAACATTGTGTGTATATGTATTTGAAGGAGTAAGAAAATGGCGCGTAAGCCAGCAGTAGCTATCCAAGAGACTGTAGATAATAATGAGGACTTTGAACACTATATCGAAACTCATAAGGATAAGTTGATATGTGAGTAAAGTATAGTGCGCGGTATATAATTTGAACCAAAATGGCCGTCGTTGCTATGGTTATGAGCAGCCCCCAACAACAATTGGGTCCTGAAAATGTGTTACTGCGCATTGAAGATCCGTCACCATTTTGGTTCAATTTATGTGTTGCGTATTATTGTGAAGGTGCAAGTCAGTGCTAATAAAACCAGGGGCCCAACCACTAACTCTTAACGCGAACCATTTGACAACCTAAACTGAACTGTTTAGTTGGGTCTACGCTAGGGTAGCCGAGTATTTTTTTTTTTTTTTAATTTGTATAAACTAGTGCTTGACTGCAATTCCACCTGACGTTAAGCAGTGATGCAATCGTTGATGGTGAGGCGCACTAGTATAAACAGAGCACGAGTCAAACTTAAAATCAGGTATAGTACGCGGCAATCGTCAATTAGGTTCAACTTATATGCCACTTATTATAGTTTGGACCAACTATAGAGAAGCCGAGCATGAGCGACACTTTACGAATTAGAGCTCGGCTCGCGCTTCGCTCATTCTAGCGAAGAGTCACCTATAAAGGGATGGAGCTATACATCCTGTATAGCGAGACAGAGGGATGGAGTTATACAGGGTGTGTAGCTCTATCCCTCTGTCTCTTTCGCAGCTCGCACGCTTGACATTCTAATACGTCATGGTAAGGCCCCAATTTAGCACAAAGTCTTTCGTAGATATTCAACGCGATACGACGCGTCGCGAATGGAACAAACAATTGGGTGCGGGGCGGCGATGAGCGAAGCGAAGCGGTCGCATTCAGTTGGTTTGATATTTTCGCGCGAACTCTTGCGATGCGGTGACTTGTGTTTATTTAAATGACGGGTTAAGCGGCGACTTTACGCGCACGTAGGACAAAGCCTCCGCGTCGCGTTCAACCGCATTGGATCGCTTCGCAACCGCAATCACATTGAATGGGGCCTCTTAGGACATCGCGTAAGCTCGCCTCGTATTCTATTTACACTCCGTATTAAGCCCAGCCAAATCTAGGACAAGTTGTTATCCGCAGTTTTACTACCTTAAGGTCTACTGTCTACGGACGTGACATTAGACTTTACTGTTAACCTTACAATTTAAACGAAAGCATACTTGGTGGTATTTGTAGATCTCATGAATTGGCTTTGTTTGACCTGTAGGTATGGAGGTATACTCGGAGTTTTGTGGTCCTTGCCTCGCAACTGCTAACGCTATCAGAAAGGGTAAGATGGAGATTGGTCAAGATCGCATCGTTATGGTCAGGGTAAGTCAGAATTTGAATTCCGAAATTAAAGTTATTCTGCACTTTTTTGCGTTTTTATATATTTAATAAGCTCCTTAGCTAAAACCTATATAGTGTGAAAATTCTATAAAAACCACGTATAGCTAGAGTAAGTATCACGTAGAGATTAGAGACCAGAGTATCACGTAACAATTCTAACAAGCCAACTCAACGTAGTTGGCTTGTTATTGTTGTTGGGTTGGTTAAACTCAGTTATAATAAAACGTGTGTACGTTTTATTATAACGTGAGTGTCCATCATCCGATTCCAAACATCAGATCAGGTACTTTATAGCCAAAACGTATTTTATAACAATTTTAATCAGCCCAAACATACGGCTACGATTCACTGATTCTGTCTCTTCTCTTCCTTTACTCAGTCATCGACTATACTATCAAATACGCTATATTTCTTGTTACGACAGTTCTGCTATAATCCTATAACGAGTTCCGTACCATCTGTTTATACAATAAAAATAAAAAAATAATTTCAATACACTTGCTCAGAAAGTGGCTCTTATTGCACTACAGTTAAATTTATAATGGCACCTGTTACCAAACTGTGACATTTTGTTTAACATTACGCACTAGTGCTAATGTAGCTATAACCTCTTTGTTCGCAAAACAAATTTTGAATACGAAAAAATAAAAATTGTTTGTGTTCTATGGCCGTCATTTTAAGATGCGCGCGGTTTTAGCGTGAATTTTTCGAGTGAAGTTTATGGGCTTTATCAGTTAAATAAAATCAAATACTACAAAAACGTTATAAAATGTTACATCCACTATTGTCACTAAAACTTTTCACACAAAAAAATAAACGATGGCTAGGCAATATGATTAAAAGACCATATAGCCATAGCCTAGCGCGTGACTATGAAAACAATTTTAATTTTTTACCGCCATGTTATGAAAAATGTTACTAGTTTTACCGTTGTAATACTAGTTAGCTAAATTATTTTTCTTCACAAGTGTATTGAAAAACGTCTGATACACGTGAGTAATGAATGGTTACTGTTCTTGGCTCTCTTAAAAGACCCTAACCAACCCCTACATTACACACTTGTATCATAATGTACTGTTACATAATCAACCGAAAAAGATTTTCATTCTTTACACTTATTTATTCTACTCGTATCCTTACGTTGCATCTTTTATTACAGTGCCCCGCCGACAATATTGATACTTTGGCAAGATTCAAGCACCACAGCGAACCTGTATTCCTGTTTATTGTGGTATTTATCTCTTCGGTCATGTTCTTTTCTAATAGTCTATTGGTATGTCCCACTGCTGGGCAAAGGCCTCCCTTTTCTCCTTCCAAGCCTCTTTATCTAGGGCGTTTTCTGACCAAGTGCCCCGCGAACATGATCAGATCGTCATACCACCATCGCCGCAGTCTACCTCGACGGCGTCGACCTCCCTTAGGTGTCTAGTGATTAACAATCCTCACCCTCACCCATCTGTCCAGGTGCATTCATGTCCGCTGGTGCGGCGGGAATCGCGAAAAACTGCGCACACCGCGCGCGTAAAACGTGTCGTGAAATATGCTTTAATTTTCTCCACGCTCTACGGTCGGTTGGTGCCGGCCGGACTTGCAGTCGACGGCTACGTAGCCACCGCCGCGCCGTCGCTGCCGTAAATCTGCCGTCTTGTGATTTTGAAATAAAATAGCTGCTTCCTCTGCCGCGGCGGGCGCATGTGAACACCGCTTCGTGAGTTCTTAGCCTGAAGGATCAAAGCCCAAACGCACTTGTGCACTATAATATCTCATGCGTACTTGGCTAATCTTTAGTAAGAGTGGCCGCCGTGAAATACTAACTTCTAACTTTAATTTTGCAACAGAAAGGCAAACTGGTCCGTTTAATGTTCGGCCCGAACGGGATAGATTTGTGTCGTATCATGGAAGAGGAGCTGAAGAAGTCGGCGAATGAGGAAGTGGGCCTTCCTGTTGACAGGATGCGGCTGGAGATATCTGACATGTTGCCTGAAGAAGCGGTAGGTCGGTCTTATACAAGTAATGCTTCGAATTTTAGGCTATAAAGGCAATTGCAGGTAGCAAAGGCAATAGGCAGTAGGCAGCCTCTTTTTTCAACGTTTAAATTGTTCATTATTGGTTCCATATTTAAATGACCCAGAGTAAGTTAACCCGTTGCTATGGTTACGTACAGTTCCCTACTTCAGTTAAGACCCAAAAATCGGTGACTGTGCATTCAAGGTCGGCCGCCATGATGGTTCAACTTGTGTGCTGAGGATTATAATTTTAACTTGACAATATTCAAGGCCTGTCCTGAATAAGCTGTGGCTAAGTCATGAATAAGCTAAAACGATATCTTCTGGCGTTAGAATTACTTCACTAGCCAGTGCCGATCGGCCAGCGCTTACAGGTTTCGTCTCATTCAGGTTTTTATCGCTGATCAGCACAGCCCACAGATATGTCAAAAAGTAGAGATATGTCTTGAAGACATTTTTATTTCAGTTTAAAAATCTCCAAACTACGCTCACTTATTTCGCTAACACAAATTCATAAACTATAAGAATGACACACATGCTCATATTTTTCACTGTCACAAATAAACTTTTAACAACGCCTTTGTACACACTTGCAAAAGTGGGTCTTACTGTAACCACGGATACAGGTTAAACACACATAATTATGCTAATTACATAATTAGTAATTTTATTGTAATAATTATTGATAAAAGAATCGATAAAATCAGAAAACAGTAAGTTTATTTCGAATAGACTATTTACAGGCACTTTTTAAGTGTCGAAATCTTGACAGTTACATTCCAAGTTACTATGGTTCTATCTCACCAAGGGGGATTAGTCTTTGTGTGGTTAATGACGAAATAAAAAGTGTACGTGAACCTACAGAAATCATCATCTTCCTATCTTTGTTCCATATCATTTGGGTTCGGTCGGTCGTCGTAATACGTTCTTTATACCCGACTGCGCCAGAAGGAGGGTTATGTTTTCGAGAGTATGTATTTCCATTCTGTCCTTTCACTTGTCACGATATCACTAACTCCCTTTACTTTTCTCACAAAACTGCATGATATTTTGAACTGATTATTTTGAAGCTACTCGGTTCCCATAGTTCCTATTTACCGCAGTTCCCATTAGTCATTGATTCAATAAAAGATTTAGTTTATAAGATTTTTTTCTTGAAATGAAAAATGATATGACTTCGTTATTTTAGGCTAATGACCTTGGTGGTTCTGAAGGTCGTTAGATACTTCGAGAGTCACATGGTCGATTAACGGAAAGTCGACTAAACGTTTGATCGAATATAATTTATTGCGAAATAAACTTTTATCGCCAAACGCTACTTCGACTGAACAATTCATCGAATATTTAAATCGATAGACTGCTCTTTCGAATGAGTTTTAGCTGTTATACAAAATTATTTTTAGAATGAAACCTGAGTACAGTTTGTACTGAATCGATTTCAATAATTTTTACACCATGTTATATTTTTTCCCAAAGATATTTAAAAAAGGTCACAAATTGAACCACCGAGACTACGTACAATACAGGTCACGGCAGGTCATAGCGGGTATTATATACCAGCGCATAGCTGGGTGCTGGAACAAAACAACCCCTCGGCCCGGATGGCCCGGTGGCCATGTGTTTGTGATTAAAGAAATTAATTTCGTACATACGTTAATACATTAAATTTTATATAAAATACTTTTCATCCAATAAACAGATAGGTGAAAGTCGTTCTTAATCGGATCTTGAGGCTAAAAGAAAGACTTAAGTTACTTTTGAAACAGATAAATATTCTTGCAGCTAAGATTAGAAGAAGACGTCAAGCTTGAGGAGGAATACAAAGAAGCAGCGGAAAGGCTTCGCGTCCTGACCCTGGCGGCCCGCAAGAAGAGAGTGAACGAGCGTCTGGCCGCGCATATCAAGCATTTGAACTTCATTATGTTCTGGCCACATTGCCACAAGGCGCACTACGACTTGTACGAAAAATGGGACAATATCAGTAAGCCATTCTTCTTTATTTTCTGCCACGTCCACGAGCGAGTAGATCACCTATTTTTTAAGGTAGGACATCATCAAATAACTTTTAATACACTTACTCGAAAACTTGCTCATATCCCACCGCTTTTAAGCAAGCTATATACGCGTTTTCCGAACTAGTGCAGAAAATTGAGCATGCTCGCCCCCACCACAATTTTATCAGGCTGGGCGCGCCTCAACCTCCACGAGTCGTAAATGTATTGAAAAATGTCGTTTGTTACACGTGCAAATTTGTTACTGCAGCCCTCGGCTCCGTGACACACTCGCCTATGACTCGTGCGAATTTCGCCTAAGACTCAATGACAAACTTACTGTAATTGTATCAGAATGTATGTGAATCTCCTGCTTTGTTTGGGTCAGCCTTCACTAAAGTCCACACGTGTTCCTTCAATTTCCCTTTGCGATCTAAGTGACGGTAACTCTTACGAACATTCACGCAACCCGAGTGAATTTGTATTGATTGTATTTGTATTTCGGGCTGGTGTCCGCAACTCTAGGTCTAAAGCGCGTATTTTAAGTACGAGTGGGACAAATGTGTCATTTGATCCACCCCAGCTCCTCAAGGAAGGCCAGAAGCGCCTTGGTTGTAATGAACATTTTGCGGAGGGCACCTGGGTTTTCGAAGTACTTTGCCTTGTATCCAGCGACCACATGGCAGCTTAAAAACCCGAATTAATCGCCCTGCTGTTTTTATCGATGGGTGTTCTTCACAATTCCTCTACCAGCGTTGAGACTCAAATCAAAATAGTTTACTTTATACACGTTACAATACGCGGCATATTAAGTTGAACCAAAATGGCGATCTACCTTCAATGCGCAGTAACAGATTTTCGGGTCTTAATCTTCATTGTTATGTTCACGCAGCCCGGGGGCTTCCATTTTACGGCCATTTTAGTTCAACTTATTTGCCCCGTATGCTTAAAACGTTGCGGACCTCTTGCGCTTCGCGCTCCTGGAGCGACAACGGTGCGCGCTTCGCGCTCTACGCTCTAATTGGTGGTGATTTTTGGGCGAACACAAAGAGGAGTTGAATCTGTTTGCGGATGTGAGCAAAATACCACGTTTAGTGCATACGTGCCGTGTATCAAACCCCACATTCGGATAATTGGAGTGGTTGGATGAAAAATGTTAGCAAGGGGACTGCGAAGCATGCGATATACCATCTATCTATTGATGGCATCAATCGATGATGAATCGATTTTGAATAGTCAATCGATGATGAATCGATTTTGAATCGTCAATCGATCGAATCGTCAAAATAAATCTGGTGAAATTATCCCACTTCATCACCGGTTTTTGTTTCAAGCGTTATGTTTTTTAGCGTCTTTTCATCTTCCTACTTCCAGATATAACGGTATCTGCTAAGGAGACCATACAGATGGACGAGGAAGGTGCACAGGAGGCCCTCTACATGAGCGACGTCGATCCTAACGAGGCCTGTCTGCATGCGCTCTTCGACGGAGAAGCTCTGATCGTACTGTTCAAGATGTTTGACACGGATACCCGGGACTTTGTCCGTATGTATTAACCCCTACTTATAGGAAAAGTGGTACAGTATTGTTACAGAAAAATATGCTTGTGCTGTGTTGTCATCATGATATCATCAGCATCGCAATTTCAGTCAAAAGATTTCAGAATTAGTATTGCTAGGATATTAAGGAATGTAGTCTACCTAAATACTACTACTTTAATATACAAAGCCCGTGTTTCTCTATCTCCTCCCAAACAGAACTGATGCGTTACACCTTATATGAGGAGATCCCGATACCCAAAGAGGATGTGCCTCCTGAGAAGCAGTTGCCTCCAATACCTGCTTATGAGCGCTACGCCAGCATCAGCAAGACCGCGAGGGAAATCCGCAGGGACCGGTACAACGCCAAACTGGCTAAATTGGTGAGGGCCCCGTTCCCAAATTTTTTATACTAGTGTTTTAGATGCTATCAGACATCCACAACGCAGTAAGGCGAAAATAGGAAACCGAAGGCAAGAACAGATGTCAGATATTTGGGCTTCTGATAAAGCTTAATAACCATCACGGCGCTATTACCTACTAAAATGATTACCAATACTTTTCATTGATATTGGTTGAGAGCATAACATCCTGGATTTGATTTATAGGTTCGACAAAATACTCGTAGCAAAAAGGTTGATGGCAAAAGGTACGCTTTCTGAATCTCCACATCTACATACGTAATTAAACATTCATTATAATAAATTAAGCACTCAAGTTTGCACTATTACTTTACTTTTTTAGCATTTTCCTTCAACAAGGTTTTCTATAGATAACATAAAAATATCCTGTATCCTGTGTACTTACAGACATGACACTCATACTTTTCATTCAGGCACAAGAAAAAGAAGAGGCAGAGCGTTTAGCAGCTGAGCAAGCACGACTAGCGCGAGAGGCGGCTGAAGAAGCCGCCAGGGTTGAGAAGCAACGTCAAGAAGAAGAAAGGATGGCCAGGATTGCTGCTGGAGTAAGTGCCTTTCTGTAAATTCAAATCACAACACTGCTTGTTACGGTTAGGTCACACCGAGACACGATGCAACGAGACTCATGCCTTGACCACACGTACCGAGTTTAAAAGGGTGAGACAGTAAACCGAGCACTCCGCGCTATGTTCATACGTACCGAGTATTCGGCCGAGAGTCCTGTCTCGCCAGTTTCCTCGGTGCGTGTGACCAAGGCGTAAGACCCGTACCTACCTCACTAGGACCCAATGGTGGTGCTGCAGCGCCCCAGGTGTGTGTGTACTTCACCTCCTGACACACTGTTGGTTGGCTACGCCTCCACGGTGTCTTAGTGTGGTACGGCCCTAAAGGCTTTTTAGACCAAAACCATCGACACAGTCCGGCAGTTTTTATCAGAAGAATGTTACCTCTCTTCTGGTATTGCCTTCCGTCTTTGTTAATGCCATTCCTGCCTTTGGGTAAAGTATTAGACATTAATATTGTTACCAGTCCGAACTGTCCCACAGCTCGGCAAAGACCATTCAACGGATTCTGCTCTACTTCTTTCTATTTCATAACGCGGTGCCATGAGTAGGCGATACAATGCGAAGGCAAAGCGAAGCATTGTAATTAGAACAATCAATTGATATTCTATTGCGGTGGCCTACGTGACCAACCGTACGTGGGTGCGGAATTGCGATGAGCGAAGCGAAGCGAACGCAATTGTTGGCTTGATATTTTCGCGCGAATTCTTGCGGTTGCTGACTTGTTTTAAATTTATAAAAAAAAAGTAAAGTAATATTTATATTGTTCCAGTTACCAGCAGATCCTCCACCTCCGGAACCAGAACCAGAAGTACAAGGAGAGCAGGTCGAAGGAGAACAGGTCGAAGGGGAACACGCTGAAGAAGGCGTCGCGGCTGAAGGGGCGCCAGCCGAGGGTGAAGGGGCCGCAGCTGTCACTGCAGGCGCCGAACAGCCGCCGGGAGAGGTATTACTTTAAAACATGCGATGTGATTGGTGGGTTATCTTTTTGGCGACAATGATGTCCTCCAAACATTAGGCAAGGAATTTTCAAAAATCTTCGGTGCTCAACAATTCACCTTTATTATATTATACACTAGCTGCTGCTAGCAGCTTCGCCCGCCTCAAACTAGAAAATTGTCCCAAAGGAACATACTCTCAGGATAAAAAGTATTCTCTGTGCATTTTCAGGACATGGTCTACCTGTGTCCATGTCCTGGAATGCCCTTTCATCCAAATCCTTTTAGTAGTTCTAGCGTGAAGAAGTTTCAGTCAGTAAAAGTCTGACACTGCCTCGAAACAATTCATTTGATTATTTCATCATCATCTTCCTGCCCTTATCCCATTTTATTTGGGGTTGGCGCAACACGTTTTTTTCTTCCATTCTCTCCTGTCACTCGTAACGCTAAGACTAACTCCCTTTTCTTTCATATCACTCCTCACACAATCCATCCATCTCTTCTTTGACCTCCCTCTCCCTCTCCATCCATCCACATGTAATTCATTTGATTATTTGCAACAGCAAAAAAAAAAAAACGGATCTGATGACTAATTTGTGGGTAACGAGCAATGAAAAGCTATTCCAGATCAAGCAACTGATTTATTATAACGTAGGCTATAGAATTTAGACATTCAATTCACAACGAGTCGACAAGCAGTTCCTAGGCGATATTGTCCGCACGAAGGGCCAAGATCAAGAGAGCATTTGGGGTCTTGATCACTTCTCCAATAGCTGGACACACTGGAACGTCATGCCAGGTTCTGTCAAAGCGTGTATAGAATTATGACGCTTGGTCTCGTTATCAAACTGGCTTTCATACTATTGGCTTTACCAACATAATTATGTATATTTATCTCATATCAATAATAGGGTGGTGAAGGAGAACCTGTTCCTCCAGAGGAAGTTGTACCGGAAGAGGAAAAAGAGGAGGTGTTCGATTCAGACGTAGAAGTCGAGGGCGAGGACTTTATCCCTCAGGGAGGCCTGTTTGTGCCTGGATTCTACACACCCGCCAACGAGCTGGGAAAGGCTTGTGGACTCGCTTACTTCTTCCCTAAGGTAATTTCTTAGGCGTACCTAATGAAAAAATATACATCATGAACGGGAATAATGCACACATTGCACACCCTTATACACCCAAATTAGAACATCTATCTCTTTCGTTGTCTGGTGTATAGTACACGGCAAATAAGTTGAACCAACCGCCACGGCTACGCGCAGCCCTCACCTCGACTAAGACCCAAAAATCTGTTATAATCTTTTTCACAAAAATTGAACTACATGGTGTTCGACCTTGAATGCGCAGTAATCGATTATTGGGGTTTTCACGTGCAACCACAGCAAATAGTCCAACCTATTTGGCGCGTACTACTGTGTTCGTGAAATAACTGTGCTCCGCGCATCTACAACCGCTCTGATGGGGACGGTACGCGCATCTCCATAAGGGCAGGCGCTCACTGCCAGCACGGCACGTCGAGTCATGGTAAAGGAATTTATTACTAATCAAATTACTTTGAATCTTATTTCAATGAGTTTAGAATTCGTATTACTTTATTTCGATGCCGCAGCACAATCTGCCGTGGCACATCGTCAGTGAGCGCTGGCCCTAAGAAACATGCATACTCCACAGCCCCCTTGCAAACATTTTTCATCCGACCACTCCATTTATCTGAGCGTGGAGCTATACACAACACATACGCACTATACTATGATTTTTTATTAGATGAAGTAAAGTGACAGCAGTGGACAATGCCCAACTGTCAAATAACAATGCCCAACTGTCAAATAACCATTGTTATAGCTGTCACTTTACTTCATCTAATAAAAAATCATAGTAAAAACGTGGTATTTTGTTCGAGCAGACTGAGCACCCCTTTATGTTCACCCAAAAACCGCCACCGATTAGAGCGCAGAGCACGGAGCGCGCACCGTTGTCGCTCCAGGTGCGCGAACATATCTATTTATTTATTTATATTATGTACTTTATTGTACACAATTGCACATACAAAAGGAAACAAGAAACTAAAACACATACAATGCGGTCCAACTGAGAATAGGATCGATTGCCATGTTGTGACGTCACGGCGAACTGTCAAATTGAAGAAATTGAGTACGGTGAGCAACAAAAGAAATTGTTTAAACTTAATTTATTTACGAATCCTGAACGAAAAAAGTTTTATCACAATTTAGTTCTTCAATTTTGCTCATCTCTGCGTGACTGTGTGAAGTGTCTGATTAGTGGCAAATGGAAGAAAAAGGCGAATTGTTCCTAACAATGAAAATTAAAAGAAAATAGTTTATTTTTCAAAACTAATTATGGCTTAAAACAATATATTTAGCTAATTTATATTAAACAATAACGTTATTACTTCAATAGTTGCAGTTTACAATTTAACTAAGACTTCGTTATACAAATCAAAAAAAATCTTCTATTGATACACAAATAAGTTTTTTTTGCAAACCGTACTTTTCACTCAAAATTTGACAGATCGAGGTTATTGGCTTTCCTATTCTTATTTGGAACGCATAGTACTTACAATGGGCGGCCTTTTTGCATTCAGCAATCTCTTCCAGGCAACCTGGAATGGACAGTAATTGCCTGGACAAAAAATGGGGCTGTCAATGGTGTGACAAAACTAGTATTAAATATGTAAATTATAATAGATACATATATACATATACATACTGAATAATAGATACATATATATACATACAAAAATTGTAGACAGAAATACAAATGATATTCACAGCGACAAGTAATATTCTCTAACGAGTCTTTTAAAAACAGGCAACGATTGAGCGCGTTTGATTGTGTTAGGTAATTCATTCCACGGCCAAGAAGCCTGGACAATAAAAGATTTATCATAAAAAGTCGTGGTATGGATTGGCATTTTAAGTCGCAAGTTCTCTGATGACCTTAGCAATTTTGTATGTGAGTTGCAATTTTGTATCTACCATGTGGAGCAGTTGCAGGAGCGCGGAGCGTAAGAGGATCGCGATCATAGTGGATACCCAGCGATTGATATAAGTGGCAATGGGTAGGGCACATTGCTCGCAGAACAAATGGCCGTTGGGGCCGAAAGATTCTGGAGTAGCGATCGCGTATCGGAAGACGCAGGAAGGCCTCCTACCACAAAGACCGATGACCTGTGGTTCTATTCTCTAAGAAAACGCAGCGCTGTTCGACGTTGCCGCAACGTCGAACAGCCAAATAGGATACATTGGATTGTCAACCTAATAGACCTATACATTGGATTGTTAATTCAATGTATCCTATTTGTATGTTCGACGTGCGTTTTCTTAGAGAATAGCACCACTGGTAAGGGAATCTGATGAATGCTGGAATCTGATGGATACGAGACGCACAGGACCGTTCATTGTGGTGACGCTTGGAGGAGGCCTATGTCCAACAGTGGACGTCTATCGGCTGAAATGATGATGAATAATGATATAGGTGTCTCAACAGTTACATTTGTTTTGCAGCAAGTGAAAGATTATGCAGAAATCATAGAGACGGAGTTCCTGCCGCCACACGTGCTCGTCATATTCCCCATAGACAAGCGATATGACGTGCAGGAAGTCATCAGCACCTTTCCCGCCGAGATTTTGAACGTGAGTTTTTTTTATTGGTTGGAAATATAATGGCCGTCATTAATACGGATATAAATGTTCTGATTGTTTCCGGTCTATTTCGTAAACAGATCACAAATAAAAGCTTATAGCGCAGTTATCATTGGGTCCAATTATATTTTCGAACATTCTAGGGATCCACTATAACTACAGAAGAATTATCTACGAGTCTAAAGAAGAAGTCAGTGTTTCTCAGTGTCTCAAGACCAAAGTTTATGACCAGTGCATGTTGCCAGTGATGACGTATGGCATTGTAACGTGACCGCTTACAAATAGGCCTCATCTGAAGGCTTACAGTCATCCAGGCAATAGAAATGCTCCGACTTCGAAGCTTTTTAACTTTGTAGTTGTTGATGACGATATTTTATTTTTTTCATATTTGTTCATCAGAGCTAAAAAGTATGCATATCAGCATCATTATCATCAGCTTTTTAATGTTCCCACTGCAGGGACTCAGGCCTCCTCTCTAGGAGAGGGAATGGGTCGTAATCCACCACGCGGGCTCAGTGTGGGTAGGTAGATGTCACATGTCTTCGAATTTTTGGTTCTGGGACATGCCGATTTTCTCACGATGTTTTCCTTCACCGTTTTGAGAGCAGTGATGATAAATTAAATTACATAAATTAATGTGCCCGGCTGGATTTGAATCTACAAGGGCATGCATATGTCCTATTATATTAAATATTATATTTGGAATAAATGTGTTATTGCAGATGGGTATCTTCGTGGGCGACGACCCGTACAAGTCGGAACACATCGCGTATACCATCAAGCAGTACGACAAGATTATACGACCGAGGAGATAGTATGTCTACTAAAACATATTATATTATTATTATACATTTTTACTGATTAAAATAAATTAATTTGGAGTTCATTTAATAGTTTTGTGACCATTGATATCCGCTGTTTTGATGTAATCTAAGTTTGTGACGGATGTTGTCGAATCTAAATTAGTATTTAAGTTATAATTTTTTTTGTTCTCAAATAAGCGACATGTTATGTTTTTTTATTGAGAATAAAGTTTCTTTAAACCTAAATTTAAAAAAAAAAACACTGGCTAAATGCAAAAACCGTGCGAAGCCAAAATTAAAAAAAAAAACGAAAGCACGAACGAAAAGCTGGGATTAAGTGCAGGTGCCATGCCAAGTTCGGGACGTACCTGTACAAGATCTGTGCGGAGACGACGTCCGGGTGTCGCCACTGTGCGGAACGCCCGGAGGACACGGTGGAGCGCACTGTAAAGGTGTGCCCCTTGGGAAGAGCATCGCCGTGTCAACGGCTACGGCGCTCACGCCGCAGCCGCTGCCGTAATTCCGATCCAAATTTCCGGCCACAGTAGGCGCGGGCTTGCGGACGGCGGGCACTGGGTAGCTAGCTGTCCGTTTGTCCGGTAACAGACCGGACCGAACCCAAGTCGTTTACGGCGCGCACTGTTCCCGTGCGCCTCAAGGAGTTGTCAGCAAACCGTAGGGGCCCAGTAGGGTCGAGGCCTACTCTGCTGCTCTGGGGAGGTATGAAACTGCATACCAGGGCCCTGGATCCGAGGCAGGGAAGGAACAGGGTAGGTTTTTAGTCAGTAAGAGTCTGACACTATTTCCCGCTCCGTCCACGCGCGGGATTTGTCATTGGATGATTTTACCAATAATAAAAAAAAAAATCTAGCCAGGTCATAAAGCATCTTCTTGTCGCAGCTACGACCGCCTAGCGCTCATGGTATCCCGAAAGCGCAGTTTGCCTCTCCTGCAGCTGGCCGGCCTCAACCCCGTGTACATCAGTTCCGACGTGGTCTCCGGCGAGAGGGAATGCCTCGCCATGTTCCCCGTGGGCTATGGTGATGACTACTTCGAAGAGGAGAGCGTTAAGGAAGAGGAAGTGGAGATTGTGAGGAGTGTATTTTATATTTGAACTCTCTGTTGTTCCCATGTGGTTTCAGTAATACATACAAACTTTTATTAGTACAAAAAAAAATGGGGCGCTATCTGTACCCGGTACTGATTTGTGTAGTCAAAAGTAAAAAAAAAAAACGAAATCTGAAAATTGACTGCGAAATTTTGTCATGATTGGTAAATTCATAATTGAATCAATTGTTGATCACCATGCATTTATAAATCAACAGGCTGTACAATATTTCAGTAAACTGAGTGAGATTTTAAGATTCAAAAAAACTTTGCTGTTTATGAATATTATTTATTGAGACTTTACTTAAATAAAAACAACGCCTTTTCTAATGAGCTGTTAAAAATTAGTTAGTTTACCTAAGTAACAATTAGTGTCTATGCATAGCCTACATTTGTTACTTCTTCACGCTCAAACGGCTGAATGGATTTAGATTATTTGTATATTTGTTTTAAAGACTTCTCCCTCTTTCTCCCTCTCTTGGTTGGAACGGGAGGGTGTCTCATACTTTAACTGATTAAAACCACACCATGTTCCAAAGAAGGAACAACAAGAATTTGCGTTCCAGGACCCCATGACCCTAGTAGGCTTCGACCCTGCTGGGCCCCTACGATTTGCTGAAATCTCTTTGAAGCGCACGTGGAACACGATAGGTCAGCGACGACTCGGGTTAGGTCCGGATAGTTATCGGACGGTTAGACGGCGAGCTGCCCATTGCTTGCCGTTCGCAAGCTCACGCTTATGGTGGTTATTAGTCGGGTTCGATCCTCAAAGTAAAGTGCCTGCCTGGGTTAAAACCCTCGAATTGCTTGCAGATACAAGCTTGTAAGTCGTTCCTATACTTAATATTTTTTTATTTACAGGTCGCTCCAACGCCCAAGCACACAGACACGGCTCTTGAGGTATTTTATATTATATTTTATTAGTTACAAGCTGACCGGCAAACTTCGTACCGCCTAATAGTCAATGAATCCTTTTTATTCTCACCTTTAGACTTTGTTAAGTCCAATCTACAAAGCCTCGAGCACAGGCGTAGAGTAGCCAGCCTTTCGGTGTTTTACAGGATGCGTTTTGGAGAGTGTGTGCGGAAATTACATGACATAATTCCGCCATCGGACAACCGGCGAATTGTACGGCGAATATCCACCCTTATGTTGTTGCCCGGGTGTCGCCACTGTGCGGACCGCCCGGTGGACACGGTGGAGCACACAGTCGAGGTGTGCCCCGCTTGGGAAGAGCAGCGCCGTGTCCTCGTGGGGGCGATCGGCGGCGATCTCTCGCGCCGGGGCTTGGTTCAAGCCATGCTCCGGAGCGAGGAGGAGTGGCAGGCGGTCGCCTCCTTCTGCGAAGCAGTAATGCTAGTAAAGGAGGAGGCCGACCGCCTTAGGCAAAGGCGGACACGCCGCCGCCGCCGCCGGGTTTCCGATCCCAATTTCCGGCCACCGTAGGCGCGGGCTCGCGGACGTTGGGCAATGGGTAGCTCGCTGTCCGTCCGTCCGGTAACAGACCGGTCCGAGCTCAGGTCGTCTACGGCGCGCACCGTTCCCGCGCGCCTCAAGGAGTTGTCAGCATACTGTAGGGGTCCAGCAGGGCCGAAGCCTACTGGGGCCAAAGGTTATGTGAGACTGTCACCAAAGGCCCCAGGATAAAGGCAAGGAATGGAAAGGTAGGTTTTTTTGTCAGTAAAAGTCTGACACTGTTTCCCGCCCCACCCAAGGGCGGGATTCGTCATTGGATGATTTTTACCTACCACAAAAAAAAAAAAAAAAAAAAAACCCTTATGTTGTTAAAACTTCTACGGTACGGACTAAGCGTTTTGCCTCGTCGTTTATACCGCGTACATCGAGAGACTGGAACAGTTTGCCTGCTGCGGTCTTCCCGTCCGATTATAATTTAGGTGTCTTCAAGGCTAGAGTGAATAGGCTCTTAATAAACTAGTGCGCCTCACCATCAACGATTGCATCACTGCTTAACATCAGGTGGGATTGCAGTCAAGCACTAGTTTATATCAATTAAAAAAAAAATACCTTTTAAACCTTCCCTGGACTATTACGAATATTTCAAGACCAAAATGAATGAAATCGGTCCAGCCGTTCTCGTGTTTTAGCGAGACTAACGAACAGCTCTTCATTTTTATATATGATGATTATTATTTTTAAATTTTTAATAGTCTTACCCGTTTTTATCTTCGACTTACCAAGTTGAGAATTACTCAAACTCTACTTTAGCCTGCAAATCTGTCAAAATTTGGTATTTAAGTATGGTTTGAGACGTTCTTAACTCAAAATACTCAATTCAGAAACCCGCCCTTATTACCTAAAAACTGAAGTCGATAATCATTTGGCGATGGTATGAAATTTTCTCGAATTTTTGATTTAATAATATAATAATACTGTGTGCTAACCTCAACTTTGTCCTCAGGTAAAGCCTGAAGCTTCAAGCGAGCAGAAGGTTGCAGAGGCAGTGTCTGAGGTAGCAGCAGCACCTGAGGCAGCACCTGGGGCAGCTCAGTGACCCTAACCTGAATCACTGCATCAATCACAGTGGTCCTGGACCCGTCCCTGTGATGTTGATGAATCACTGGATCTGTCCTAGTGATCCAGGATCATTCGGCTCATCCTACTAACTTCTGTAAAGGCCGGGTCCAGTTGATTTGCTGGACTCGGCCCTAAAAGTGAGAGACGTGGCCGCGGCCAAGATGTCGCCAATATTATATGCCGATATATGTTTGCTGAAGCCGGATATGAATTTTGATGGTGTTTAGTTGTCTACAATTGGACTGTACACACTCATTCCCTGTTCTGATTCTGATTATAATAATTATTTCTATGACGGTACGGTTGTCGTATATTAGTTTTAGCGATTGGTTGCCGCATTGCGTGTCGTGATTTCGATTCCCGCACGGAAATATATATTATTATATTATATTATTTCCACAACTATCACACAACACCGTCTAGTCCCAAGCTAAGCAGAGCTTGTGTTATGGGTACCAGACAGCTGATAAACATACTTATATATTTCTAAATACATACATATTATAGATAAATAACACCCAGACACAGAACAAATGGTCGTGCTCATCACACAAACATTTGTTCTGGGTGGGAATCGAACCCACGACCTCCGGCATAGCAGTCAAGGCCACTAGCCACTAGACCAACAGGGCAGTTAAAACAGTACATTTAGTACATTTTAGTCAATTTATTAAAAAATAGTACATTTTGTTAAAAATTTGCACGTGTATCAAACGAAGTTTTTCAATACACTTACACGACTTGTGGGCGTTGACCCGCGCCTCGTAGTGTTGACGCGCGCCTGATACGATAAACTATTTTATTACAATTAAATCATAGCGGGGACGAACACGCGCACTTTTCCGCACTAGTGCGGAAAAAAGTCCATTGCGTGCCTAAACGCAGTGGTATAAGAGCAGGTTTTCAAATATTACTACCATTAATAATATAAATTGTGACTTTGTTAACGCACTCACGATACAATAGTAGTCATAGTCATAGTACTTTATTGGTAAGGGATTCTTACACGTCATATACAGACACCAACCGTTGCCAACTCCAAACGTTGGTGGTCTGGTAAGGTCGTAATTACTTGTTTGAAAAAGTTGAAAATTATAATTAAATTTTATTGAACTTAAGAGAACTGTGTTTTTTTGCCTATTTTTCAACCTGTGACGAAGGTCGGACCATGGTTTTTTTTTATTATTGATAGGCTCATGTTTGACAACAATCGCACCTGATGGTATGCGATGATATTATGTGGTCGACGATGGAGTACGCTTGCTTAGAAGTAATTTTTGACTAACCGTTGTAAGTATCTGGAAACACAGACTTTTTCAGGGAATTCCAATAAATGTGTTTAATTCTGATTTCAAGGTCCACATTTCTTCGGGAATGTTTACTAAATCTTTTTTAACAACCGGGCCCTCACACCACACGGACACAAAAAGTTTTGTACCCTACGTGGGATGTCCATGTTCCAGTGGCGCAACGCAATACAAACAGTACTTATCTACAATTCAATCATCGTTAGACCCGCTTTAGGAAAACCCTTTTACTTCTTTATATGCAAATAATAAAAGAAATCTCTGTATAAAATTTCAGCGTTCTGGGTCCAAGGCATCACCTTTTTAAACAACTTCAAAATGGAGGTTTCTCAATTCGAACGTATATATTCTTTTTTTGTTTGTTCGCGGGTAACTCCGTCGTTTATGGACCGATTTGCAAATATTTTTTTCCACTTAAAGAGTATGCTTCCAGATTGGTATCATTTTATTCAAAATCCTGTTCTGATGATGGAATCTATGAGGAATCGAGGGAACTCCTCAAATATTATAAGCAATCATGTAGTGATTTTGGTTCTGAATAGTTATGTTGAAAACTGACCTGATGATGGAGCCGGAAGATAGGCACCGGAACTCCGCAATGAATCAATGTATCCTAACCGTGTATGGACTTCTTAGAATTCTCATGAGATGCACTTTGGCTATAAGGTACTATCAAACTGATCTGATGATGAAGCCGGAAGGTGGAAGATAGAGACAAGAAGAATAATACAATGTATCATACAATATCATATATAATAATACAATATCATGAGAAATAGGCACTTTGGTTATAAGTGCATCGCAACTAAAAAGTGTGATGTAAAAAACTTAAAAAGAAACTGACTTCACTAGAAAAAAGAACCGCTAAAATGATCAAAATAATGAAACGGGAATGAAATAATTCGCTTAATTACTGATTAGAATTATTTATTCGCGTTCTCGTTTTATGATTTTTCAGCGTTTTTTATCTGTCAAATATATGTCACAGCAAAGTGAGAGAACAAAACAGTGCGATCCAAGTACTTAGATACTCTTTGGTCGTTGGATGTGGCTTCTCCAACAGGCGCTGGCTGGGAGGCACCGGCTGGCTGGCTTGGCTGACAATTTGGTTATGGCTTTGGCTCCAAATTGTCGTAAGATGCCTTGGCATGGCATGGCTTTGGCTTGGCTTGGCTTGGACGGGGCTGGACTCATGACGTGGTGTTACAATCGGCCATCCTGAAGCAATTGCTCCCGCAATGGAAGCACACAAACTTTATTAGCTTTCTGATAGATCAATTAGGCCTGCAGTCTCCAGCTGGTCATCAGAGCTGCTTGCACTGTAAGATACAGAAGCTATGCTACTATAAGGTCGCAGAGGGTCTGCTGACACAAGGCCTGTAAAATGTTTCCTGTATCTGTCACTGCCATCCCTGAATACAAGTCATATAGCTTTGTGTGTGTGCGTGTGGTGTGAGGGCCCGGTTGTTAAAATTCTTTCAAAATATGCTTAAGATTTAGTGAACATTCCCAAAGAAATGTGGAGCTTGAAATCAGAATTTGTGAAAGTCAAATAAACGAGTTATGGACTGTTAAGGCGGGCCCTCAGTCCACACATAGAGGATTGAGGGCCCACCTGTACCGGATAAACTATGGACTCCACAAAAAAACTCTTTATGCTAAAATGTAAGCTAATGCCAAACAAAATTTGTGGAAACAAGATATTTTCGCAAAACACTCTCCTAATTTATATATCCTTATTCAAAATGGGCCCTCAATTCTCACTGACGTAAATGTTTACTACGCAAATAAAATGAAACCTTTAACTTACAGCTGCTGTTTGAAGCCCTATAAGCTACTAGATAAATTGTGAAAATTTGTGAAAGCAAGATCAGGTCACATCTTCTTGTTGTTTGAAAGTTACGACCTTGACAAAATTCGGGCCCTCAGTCCTCCATTTTTTCATGTTTTCGTTATATTACGCTTAACGTATGAGAGATACGATAAACACAAAAATGTCGCTTCATGTGAAAAAAAATGTGAAACAAATTCGGTAGAAGAAAGAATTAAAAAAACCCTTTTTTGTACAAAAAAATCGAGTTTTACTATTATTCCTCGGAATTGGGACATAGGGTGTCCACAATTTTTTTGTGATGGTGTCATATATAAAGTTTTTATTTTCAAGTTATAAAATATTTAATATTAAAAAACAAATATTTGACTAACTGTAATTATAAATATATGTAAACTGCTCTTCCGGCTTCGCTTGGGTGCAGTTTCTTTTTAATTGAATATCTTTTCAAATCAATCCTTGCAACAAAAAAAAAATACAATTGGACGAATATATGCAGCTGTTCTAAATTGATGCGTTTACATACACTTGGTTTTTATTTATTTATATAGAACATATCATAGGCACATATAAAGGCCTGTTCAAACCTGAGTATGTATCGCAAACGCTATTTCTAGTGAAATTTGCTTGTGTTACTATTTTTGCTCACTCGTTCAGTTCCTGCTATTGTTAGCGAACTTCCACATGAAAAGCATTTTATTTTAATACTGAACAGGAAGCAGATACTGAGGTTTCATGCCGTAGAATTAAAATAACAATTCATTTCATAATCACTTTTATTTAGACTGACTGGACAGGTCCACTAAAATCTTCTGCAGTTTTCGTTTCTTTTGCAGTTTTGGCATTGATTAATAACGGAAATATATTTTCCGCACACATGAGGCATATTTTAGACCTCGCTTTAGCATCCTTTTTCTTAGCAGCCTCGGTGTCCAATTTATAGCTGTCCGTAACTTCGACACAGTCTCAGAGATCGCAGTCGGTCAGATACATTTGCATAGCAAACGACCACGTACCATAATTGCCCTGACCGACGAGTTTTTGTATTGTCGTCGAGAGATTTTGCATCTTGACAAAATAATATATTTTATTTCGTTACAAACCTTCCTTGCGTGCCCATAACCTAATGTAAATAACACTACGCAGTAGAATTATATAGATTTTAATATTATAAAATCTATTGACAATACAACTCGTTTAAGATGTGACAGACACTTTTTATTTCTTTTAGTCTATGTGACCCAGAGACATATTGAATTACCTATTTTCGACAGTTTCGACTGGAAATGTACTCTAAAGACTAGCGGTGTTGGCACTCTGAATGGCAATGCTTATCCTTTGTCCCAGGTAAAAACCAGCCCACAATTCAATTCATCACAATTCACAATAGCAAATCGCACGAATACGAGATGAGTGATCTTAGATAGAGATGAAGTTTATATACTGGTACAGGTATGAAAACCAAGTATGTGCTTTCCAGTATGCAGTCCGAGTATAGATCGAAATAATGGGCATATACCATTAAGGTATGGCGTCCTACGTATAGGCGAGTACATATGGTCCAGTCAGCGTGGCACGCTGAAGCTACCCGAAAGCCTTCAAAATGAAGCATATAGTATGCTTTAAGTGCATTCGGATGATCTACTTCAGCTAGAAAAAAAATGATACATAATAATGTCTATGTGCTTGGGGAACATAATTAATAATGATTATTGTTTAGCAATATTATAAAGAAGTAGGTACATTTTTGTCGTACCAGGGAGTCCCACACGTTTTAATATTTTGTAACATCAACATGCGTATATGTTGATGTTACAATATATTAAAGCGTGTATGAAGGAATTTTATAGTTATTATGTTTTGTATATATACTCAAAAGTATTTTGAAACCCAGATTTTGTACTGCGTATTTGGCAATACCCATACCTTGCAGGCCGTGAGTTCACCAAGTATGTCTCATCTCTAATTCATAGATATTTAAAAGAAGTAATGAACTGCCAGTGTCACACAGATTTAAAGAAATTTTACACTTGAAAATAAACTTTTTATCGATTATAGTAATTGATTTTACTCTTAAGTTATGAGTTTACTCATAACAATTTGTCTGCCGCGCTAGTTTAATAAATGCCTGTTCATAGTGAACTAGTGCGCCTCACCATCAACGTAGCATCATTACTTACCATCAGGTGTAATCGTAATCAACACTAGTTTATTAAAAAAAAAAAACAAATTCGCGTTATCCGCTGGTTTGAACAGGCCTTTCTATGAGCGAATGATATGTTCCATATTTGCCAATGTGGTGTTCACTCAAATTATTTTAGGGATTTGGATTTATAAATTAAACAACCAAATTATCAGTAAGCAGGCCCAACTTGAGAATGATGGGGACAGATCGAGAGTGCCCACGACGTCACGCATCAGTTGATCTACATTTAAAGCGTATACCACATATATATTTTTTTTTAAAACCCAGTGTATGTAAACGCATCAATTAAGAACAGCTGCACATATTTGTAATTTTTTTTTAATATATAAATATTTCATGACTTGAAAATAAAAACTTTATATATGGCACCATCGCAAAAAAATTGTGGACACCCTATGTCCCAATTCCGAGGAATAATAGTAAAACTCGATTTTTTTGTACAATAAAGGGTTTTTTAATTCTTTCTGCTACCGAATATGTTTCACATTTTTTTTCACATGTAGCGACATTTTTGTGTTTATCGTATCTCTCATACGTTAAGCGTAATATAACGAAAACATGAAAAAATGGAGAACTGAGGGCCCGAATTTTGTCAAGGTCGTAACTTTCAAACAACAAGAAGATGTGACCTGATCTTGCTTTCACAAATTTTCACAATTTATCTAGTAGCTTATAGGGCTTCAAACAGCAGCTGTAAGTTAAAGGTTTCATTTTATTTGCGTAGTAAACATTTACGTCAGTGAGAATTGAGGGCCCATTTTGAACAAGGATATATAAATTAGGAGAGTGTTTTGCGAAAATATCTTGTTTCCACAAATTTTGTTTGGCATTAGCTTAGATTTTAGCATAAAGAGTTTTTTTGTGGAGTCCATAGTTTATCCGGTACAGGTGGGCCCTCAATCCTCTATGTGTGGACTGAGGGCCCGCCTTAACAGTCCATAACTCGTTTATTTGACTTTCACAAATTCTGATTTCAAGCTCCACATTTCTTTGGGAATGTTCACTAAATCTTAAGCATATTTTGAAAGAATTTTAACAACCGGGCCCTCACACCACACGCACACCTTTGTGTTAACCTTAGCTTCTTATTAACTAAGAAACAAACAGTACCGAGAGATACCGACTTCCGAAATTAAAGTTATTTTGATCATTTTAGTGGTGTTTTTTAATGAAGTCGGTAATTTTTTTTTTTTTGTAAAAAGTTTACATAATTCATTTGTTTAAATAAAAGATATAAAAGGCAAAGAATAGATTTTTTACGAGTGTCAAAATATTTAGGCTACATATACAGAGCATACACGGCCTCTTCTCTTTTGATTGCGTTGGCTAAGAAGTTTGGTTTTTTCCCTGCATCAAGGGGTAGTAGACCTGACTACTGTCGAACCCTGGATACTAAGGGCTCGACTACCGGGATCAATTATCTATAAAATTAAACTTCTTGAAGGTTTTCACGATGATATATTTTAAAAATACTTCTTCACGCTTTGAACGACTACATGGAACTTTCTTTATAAAACAACTAAACAATCTACTCTTACAAATATTCAAATTAAATCTAGAATACTAACAATCTTCGAACCCTTATACAGCCAGTATGCTAACTTATGAGGACACGCATGAGTCTGCATATAATCTTATGCAAACTCATTACGCAGACGTAACATCAGCTACGCCCCAAAGAATATAAATGCGCATATAGCACAGTTATATTCCAAAAACTTTCGAAGGGTGCTAGTATGACCTACCTAATCCTAACACCGAGATCCCTACCTTTGCACGGAAGAACTTTATTCTGGCCTACGGCTTTGTAAAGCGAGCTTAAGTCAGAGTCAACGATCACTACTGATTGTCATAAAATTCATCTATTATTACTGTGTGTTAATCCACACTCATCAATTAACGTTGCTCTGCTTAAACCCCACTGTAGCAAAACGTGCTAAAAGCCACAGCGCACAGCCCTAATTGAACCTAGGATGCCCAAGTGACATCCACCCAGACTGGGAATACATGCTAAGATTCAACACCTTTATGACTGTAATTCCTTCAGACGCTTATCGGGTCAGAGGTCAGAGAGCCATAATTGCATTGGACCACCTATAACTTCTCATTGCCTGTATCTACTCCAGAGAGATTAATAAAAAAAATAACAAGAATTACTCATCTAATAACTCTTAACTATTGAAGAGTTTCAATTATCATAGCTAAATCAACAGAGTCAACCTGACTCCCTTTGCGAAGACTATGCTCCATATAGCAAAGTTGATATTAGCTCAAATTGAACACTAAGTGGCCCTCTCATAACTCTATGGGAGGTCCGGAGGAGAATCTAACATTATACTCTGGAGCAAAAACACGTCTACCACTACATCTTGTATATAAACGTTTTTCTGGGTTGTATGGCTCTGTCCTCTGAAACACCCGGCTGCGTCTGCATTCAGCTCATGGGGCGCGTTCCGCCCGGCAGCATTTTATGAAACAAAAATCACAAATTAATTACAATTTTCATCACAATAATAAACATAACAATCATAATGATTGACAAAATGATATGACAGACTCTCTACAGATATTTTTCTAATTTTATTCTACCCTGGATACTAAGCTTTTGAGCCTAAACCTATTTACAATCTTATATGAAAATGTAATTCCTACAAAATTTCCTTTTATAAAATTTCCAAAATTTATATTTAAATAAAAATGTCTGTTTTATAAAATTGTTATAAAAATGGTAAGAATTTAATGAATATGATTTTATTTTCTTTAAATGAAGGTAATGGGGGGACTTTCCTATAGCCATACATTTTCGTGCCATGCATCTTTTATTTTTAATTTGGGCATAAATACGACTCAACTTAATATGGTAGGACTTCCTTGATGCCATACCTATTTCAGCTTGACATAAGGCTCGATGAGAAAAATCAATATGGAACTTAATAAAATCAAACCTATTATTTTTTATTGTTACCAACGAAGAATGGACGTCGTCTCCAACATCAGATTGGACCATGTTCTTTTCAAAATTGTAATCACCAGCGATGTGGTGTTTACCCGTATTTTCATCGTGACCACATTCTTTAAAAAACACATTTTTATTTTCTGAAATGAAAACGGATGAAATAATAATTGGATTGGACACACCCGGGTTTTTCTCTTCATCCGTACAATCGACTTCGGATTCGGCATCGTTCTGGCTGCTTACGTCGCCGCACTGGTCATCATCGATATCATTTATTTCCTCAATATGTGGGTCGTCCATGATCATGCTAGAACATAAAACAATATTATCATCTTGGTTCATGTCATCCGGCGATCCATTTTCTTCATATACATCTGCAGTTTCTTCTTCCTCAACACATGCTTCCATTGCTGCGATTGCTGCACGGTGTTTACAGACATAACATTGACAAGGGAACTCGTTCCTCAATTCCTCGCACAACGTTGCAAACTCCATACCATCACGGTAAATATAATTATAAAAATACAAGGCTGGACCCTGAAGATATGCTCCTAATATGAGAGCATAATCTTTCTCAAACCACTCATAGCTTCTGGCGATTCGCCTGAACTCGGTGATAAATTCCTCTAGGCAGACCTCATCAATGCCCGAGAAATACATCATCTTTCCTTTAAAACTAATTATATAATATAAAACCACTTAGCTTTTCTACTTTCTTCGCTGCGAGAGCACACAACACAACATGGGACTGTACTAGTCGTCTTTCTCAAACTTTCAGCTTCGTACATTCGATTATTATCGGCTCCGTGCATGCAATTATTATTAGCTCCGTACATGCAATTTGCACCTGCCTCCTGAAATCTTACTATTTATGCTTCTACTTATAATACCCGGCGCCTCCACCACTATGTCGAACCCTGGATACTAAGGGCTCGACTACCGGGATCAATTATCTATAAAATTAAATTTCTTGAAGGTTTTCACGATGATATATTTTAAAAATACTTCTTCACGCTTTGAACGACTACATGGAACTTTCTTTATAAAACAACTAAACAATCTACTCTTACAAATATTCAAATTAAATCTAGAATACTAACAATCTTCGAACCCTTATACAGCCAGTATGCTAACTTATGAGGACACGCATGAGTCTGCATATAATCTTATGCAAACTCATTACGCAGACGTAACACTACATACTATACGCAAGATGCCCGTCATTCCTGGAAGCGAAATTGCGGGATAAAGTAAGTGTTTTTATGGAAATTCAAATGAAACAAAAAAATATTCAATCACGTTAATTAACTAACAAGTTAATTAACGAAACCAAATCAAAAAATAATAATTGGAAATTAGTTCGCATTATTGAAACACGGGCAAACTGTGAGTACAAAAAATACAACTCTAAGAAATAGATTGGGGCTGCAAATACATAATATATGTGTACACCAGCTAAAAGAAATCATGGGGTTTCCTCTATGGAAAGAGAGTATTGAGTTAAAATTAAGACTTGAACAGAAAATCTATAATCTTCGTTATGTGTGGATATTACAAGTTTGTATATTATTCATTGTTATATCATCTAAGAGTGCCTTGGCGTGCTGGGGTGGCGCCGGCAAACTAACAGATGCCGATTTGGAAGCCTATAAGTACATTAACTTTACTCTGATAAACGCAACTTTGCCAGTTCCCGATTTGGACGAAAAATTCTTCGTAAACCTTACAGGCATCACGGATCCCGTCGAAAGAATTATAATGTCTTCGTGGAACGGCTGGCAACCGGACAACGCCACACAGATGGACTGGAAGATATGGCATGCGGAATATAAAGCGTGTAAGCAAAAGTATGAAAGGAGTGAAGGCAAGAAGAAAAAGAAAAAGAAAAAGAATAAGGTTGAGATTACTGAGCCGTTAGATTGCACTAAGTATGGATTCCCAGCGCCGGGAGATTCTTCGGGAGGGCCTGGAGGGGCGGGTAGACCGGGAGGGGCGGGAAGACCGGGAGGGGCGGGCGGACCTGGAGGATCAGGATCCGACTATAGTGAAGATGACCACCGGGGACCAGGCAGTGGCTGGCCCGATTTACCTGGATGGAAAGGTAATGTACAACGAATATCCTCATGCCACAGCCGCTCTACAACCAGTCGAGTCGTGGAGCGATCCTCGGCTACCGTAGGTGCTGTCTTGCGGATGACGAGCAATGAGTCGCTTCTTGTCCGGTCGTCTGCTAAGGATCAGGTCCGTGTAATAGTAGTATAGTATGGTGTGGGATGGTGAGTTTTTAGAGGTAGTGGAACAGAGAGTAAATTCCCATATACCTCCGTTGAAAAGGGAGGATCCTCCTTTCAGGCAGGTGTTTGTCTGGTGGGCTATTGCCCGATACATGATTTCGGGCTGTTCTATATGTTCAAATCGCGCGGAGAATGTTACTTGCGTGATGCAGGATTAATTCATTTGTGACGACATAGATGTCGCTACAGGTTTATACATACCTATCCATAACTAGACATCAGCGCGTCTTAGCTACGTACGAGCGTTACAATCATATACATTTTTTTCTGTATTACGCATATAATATGCATGTATTGTATTAAACCTACATTTAAAACTTCACTTCTTCAAGCTTAAGGCTTTGTTCGATGTTTTTAGGGTTATGTACCTAAAGGACAAACAGAGATCCTATTACTAAGACTCCTTTGTCTGTCCGTCCGTCTGTCTGTTCGTCTGTCACCAGGCCTTATATCATGAACTGTGATAGACATTTGAAATTTTCATAGATGATATACCTGTTTCTGTTGCCGTTATAACAACAAATACTAAAAAAAGAATATGATAAAAATATTTTAGGGGGTTCCCTAACAACAAACGTGATTTTTTGGCGTTTTTATAGTTACTTCGGAACCATTCATGCGTGAGTCCAATTCGCAAATGGCCGGTTTTTTTTATATGTTAGTACAAAATAATATACTTTTAGTCCAGAAGACTATAATCAGATATAATTATATACATTAAACTGTGAAGCACCAAGAGGACACCGGTGTCCGCCACCTATTGTCTTTCTATTGTGTCTCTAATTACGATATTCAAAAGGTTAAAGTGTGTTAAAAACTACATTCTTGGTTAAAACCACTGCCTTATTATTTTTCTTCGTAGCCATAGACAGCACATTTGCTCTTTTCAGTCGATTGATTGAGTTTCGTATTAGAAACACTCTTGTAACACTTCATCCTAACATAATAGGTTGGGATTTTTCCGGATGTTTCTTTTAATTTATTTTTTACGAAATTTCAATTTAATATTTTTTAAGAAAAAAAAAAAGAAAAAAAGTAATCCCATATTTTATTATGACACAGGTCTTGGCGAGGGCAGCGCCGGCGCCCCTATTCCACCGTGGGCATACGTCCCCAAAAACATCGGCAAGATGTCAATCTGCTACCTTTCGCCTACGAAGGGAAGATGCAAACAAAATTTAGTAAGGTCAGAAATTATATTAATTAACAAGCATTTTGCATATATGATATTATATATATGTCACCGGTAAATTGCAAACTCCGTATGATTGTAATAAATCTTTATTAGATTATAATTTCTTGACATATTATGAAGAATCGTTTTGTTCACGATAATCCACATCCAAATTCATTAGTTTGTATTTGTAATACAACCGTGTCTTATTTAGAAAAAATAGTTTACAATTTCTCGCGATATTTTACAATCTCACGGTGTTTGCAATTTTACGGTGACATATACACTCCTTCCGGATTGACCTAGAAATCTGAAATTTGGCATGAAGCAAGGTCTAATAGCACAAGTTTAGAGAAAAATCTGATAACTATAAAGAAGTGTAAAACACAGTTCTTTTATTTTTGTTGACGAGTTTCCAACCGTTTAAAACGATTTATTTGTCGTTAAAAACAGCAACTTTTTATTTAAAACGTTTGAATGTTCGTTGTGGCGGCACTTGGGGGAGGCCTATATTGTGGACGTCCTTCGGCTGAAATGATGATGATGAAAGGTGAATCTGGAGATGAGAATATTCAGTTGATTCCACTGGCGCATTTTTTTTTACAAATTATACTTTAGTATGATTTTTGGCCGACTCATTCGGCTAAACATTTTTCCATCCATTTGTAATTTTTCCGTACATACCTATACCCATTTTTTCACAGATGGGGCTACAATCCTTACAAAGATGAATGCGAAACATATGAATATAGTGGATGTGGCGGTACTCGAAACAGGTTCACTACGCAGGAAATATGTGAAAAACACTGTATGCAACCTATACAGCCCAGCTGTTCCGCAGATTCCGGTATCAAGGAAACGGTGTTTAAACTTCCTGAAAAGTAATTAAATCGATCATGAATATTTTTGTTTTTTATCAATATCTTTTCTAGATCCTTTAGATTTTTTGGTGAATGCACAATTGCACACTATACAGACAGTATAGACATATGTAGATTATACACCGACATTTGTTTGCACTTTAAAGTTGTAGACAAAATTCTATTGTCATATACTTAAGAACGGCCAACCCCAAGTAATTTTTCATACAACCGCTCTTACGTGATAATGATGTTATTACACGTCATCTTTGTCCAGATATTCTGGATACACTGATATCTTGTGGTTATTATCTAGGCTTCTATAGAAATCAAAACATAAATTTACGTAAAATTATTCCAAAAATCTGCTCTGAAAATCTGCTATTTTACGTGAACTTTGGCCGTCCATAATGTACTAAAAAAGTAAATCTATAGAAGCCTTGCACATTTAATCGAGATTCGACAAAATATATAATAAAAAGGGTTAAAAAAAAACACGTATATTCTGGAATAAGTTTTGTGAAATATTTGAATAAATCACGGAATTACTTAATGGCAACAGAGTTTTCAGGCATCATCTCTCTTATTTCGCGTTGCCTCTCCATCAAACATCGCGTTGGATTGCTTTAAATGAAGCAACAAGCTTTTAAACTATGCTCGACGTTGACGATAGGAGAGTGGGAAGGCCTACCTTGAGTCTACTAACTGTACCGTTTTTTTTTTTTCGGTGGGAATGACATCTCCGCGCCCTTGGGTGGGGCGGGAGATAGTTTCAGACTTTTACTGATTAAAAAACTACTCCTGTTTCTTCATTGCCTTTAATACCGGGGCCGAATCTTCCTTTCAGAAACCGACCCTGGCTACTGTACCGTGTAAGGTACAGTACGGTACACTGTAATGTGTATGCTTAACTGCAGAGCCTTAATAGTAGATACCTAATATCTTACAAGTGTCCTGCATAGCGCGTAATTTTCCACGCGCATCTCAAAGCAGGGTTAGTAGAACCAAAGGGGCCCTAGGGTTGATAGACACTAGGGCTGCTCTATTGTAGGAAACAACTGGAGTTAAAAAAGTCAATTATTTTAACAAGTACAAAGTTATATTAAAGGCATATGACAGGTAGTTATTGATTAATAATCTTCGATGAAACATTTAATATATTTAAATAATCAGGCTGCATAATTGTTTTAAAATCATAGACATAATTATGTTTAATGCAAAACCTTACCTTCTGCACTGGGTCTCCCCGATTTCTATAGTTTATGGAAAGTGGGACGGGACGCCACCAAAGATTTTCGCCGCCACTGACTGATGCAAAAGGGTGAGCTGCCAACTTATGATTAATTCCTAATCTTCACGGAAAATAGTAAATTCTAATAGCACATCAGAAACTTAAATCCGGCCTGTGTGAATGTTATCAATCGATCATACCCCCAATAGTAGTTTAGTCATATTGTAAAGTGGTTTAGCCATATTGTAAGCGTGCCCGTCAACGATATCATCACTTGATGTGCATACAGCGATGTTATCGTAAGTCGGAATTCGGTGTAGGTATTGCCATTACAAACCTGACTGCTAATAACGGCGCTGCTGACTGCTGACCAAGGATCTTGTATATCCTAAGGGCTAACATATAAAATTCTTGATCGATAAATCGCGATTATGTAAGCTTTTGAAGCTTTGAGTTGACATCAAATTGATAGTCACTATACAACTTTATAAACCCCCGTCGCTTGGATAAAGTAATAGTGTTTTATAATAATTCTAGAAGGAGAAGAAGAGAAGAAGAAGGAGAAGAAATTGAGATAATAAAGTAGTAAGTCAATAGTTTTGTATTCGGTTAATTTGTATTGTTCGTAAAGAATATCACGTTCAACATTGTTTACATCTACTGACAAACAGTGAACATAGAGAGATTTGCGAATTCAGAGGCGCCGGCTGCGTGACGCTGGTAATCTTTTGTAGAACAGTTGCCAGACGGGGAATTCATTCCAAAATTTTCGTTGGAAAAGGACGGATAAATTCTTTTCGAAGAATTTCGACTATGCCTGTCACAAACTCGTAAAACGCAATGATCTATAACTAAGTTTACTTGCTCACATCTTTCTTGTTTCATTATAAAAATATAATAGTATTAAGGTTTCGAGTCCAGGATGCTCTTCTTTGCCGCATCAGAGAGGAGGAATCCCACGTCGATGTCACGTATGTCCTCTTCATCCTCCTTCTCGGAGTTTGAAATAGGATTGTGATATATATTTCCATTATTCTGAAGTGGAACAATTGGCCTGATTGTAAACGTTATAAAAGTCCCAAGATATTTTTTTTACTTACTTTAGAATCTCTCTATT
This sequence comes from Leucania comma, assembly GCA_958295575.1. Taxonomy (NCBI): domain Eukaryota; kingdom Metazoa; phylum Arthropoda; class Insecta; order Lepidoptera; family Noctuidae; genus Leucania; species Leucania comma. The sequence continues at coordinate 3,057,367 of OY282480.1, forward strand.
TGGAAATAATGTTCTTAAAGTTATATTCAGTTACGTAAAAAGTAAAAGTAATAGAAAACCTGATTTAAGCTTCATCCGCCATTTAATTAATTGTTCTGTTGGATTTATTTTATTTTTTATCGACACAAGGGGCCATTCATTTATTACGCGAGACGATTTAGGGGCGGAGCGGTTTTAACTATGTCTTACAAGGGAGTGGGAGGGAGTCCTGATAGTTCATATGTTATATCATAAAAATACGCAAAGTTAAGTTTTGAAATAGCGTGGGCGATGTGCGAACATATGCGTATAGGTAAACTACATATTTCCATGACAGCAACGTCACTGCGCTGGAGCTTGATAACTAGATGTTACTTGTTTGCTTCACACTTATAAATGTTCCTAAAAATTGTTACTTTTAAAAATAAACATTAAAACTATTCAAACGTATCGTGCGGTGAAGCAGTCGACCGCCTCGGACACCATGACCTGCAGGACAGGCCGTAGGAGCACTGGTCGGATAGCACGGCATGCCAGCATTAATGACATCATCCGCCAAGCTCTAGCCAGGGTGCCAGATGTTTTAGAACCTAACGGCTTGGCACGTGACGAAAGAAAAAAAGAAAGAGGCCAGACGGGATGACCATAATGCTCTGGAAATTGGGTAGGCCTTTGGTGTGGGATGCAACTTGTGTTGACACCCTTGCGCCATCCCATCTTCTGAGTACGGCAGGCTGTGCTGGGGCGGCTGCTGCAGGTGCTGAAAATCACAAACGGCGTAAATTTAATAACCTTATCGGTAGTTCTATGTTTGAGCCGTTTGGGGTTGAAACACTAGGGCCATGGGGTCCGAGCGTTCATCGAGTTGTTCGTGACATCAGAAAACAGCTGGTCGACTCTTCGCGTGACCAGAGGGCTGGGCTTTTCTTCAGTCAACGAATCAGCATTGCCATTCAACGTGGCAATGCTGCCAGCGTTCTGGGCACTTTTCCTATTGATATCGACATGGATGAATTTTTTGGTACCCAATAAGTTCTTTTTCTACCTGTTTTACATATTATTATTTTTAATTTTTCTAAATACCTATTAAGTTTCGATTAATACAGTTACCACCTATTGACCATTGTGATATTCACCTATTGTAAACTTGCACGTTATTCTTCTAAATCAAAATCAATAAATATATAACCCAATCCATTAACGTATCAATATTTATTACGTATAGTCTTTAGATTCTTAAGTAATAAATATTAAACAGGGGGAGGGGTCGGCCTATTCTTATTTTTTTTATATGAGAGGGGAGGGGGTGGTCAAAAATTAGTAAAACTCATCTTACGTAATATATGGTTGGCCCCCTATTCCATTTTGTATAAAATATTTTTGTACAACTGGTAGCCCTATTCTTTGGAACTGTCGGCTGTCAGCTCTGATGTCAAATGCAACGTCACTCGATCGTTTCACTCGAATAGGTCTGGGAAATGAAAACACTAAATTTTGAGGAAATTTCTTAAAATGTTTAATACATTGTTCATAAACTTTGCTCGATTTTAAAACGGGTTTGTTGCAACTTATGTTGACACTGGAAAAATTATGCCTGCGAATAACATGAGCTTATGTTTAAACTTCAGTTGTATACAATCCATTGTGATGTCTCTTAGAGGTGTAATTTAGTGTGTGTTGAAGTCAAATTAAAATCCTTGTGAAAAAGATATTAGGAATTATTTATTAGTGACAATGAATACGCGAGTGTTGGCAGTTTTGATGTGGAAACATGCAGTGGTCAGAAAAAGGAGGTTTATACACACAGCTGTGGATTTTATGGGTCCTTTGCTGTGTTTCCTGGTAGTATTTGCCTTCAAAAATAAGCTGCTACCTCCAAACGAAGAAAAATTAAAGGAGGAACATCCAGCAGCCGGCAAGGTGAGTCGTTGTCTATCTATTCTGAAATATGGAACATATTTTTTCTTATTGTATTAGGGACGAAACTGTGTAAAACGGACGCCCGTGGGGCCCTATACAAAAGTGCTCCTTTGCGGGAGTCGGGCCCCGCGCTCGTTTTTATAACGTAATAACGTGTAAGTTCTCACACATCGACACTGGTAATAATCCGGTAAGGGTGTATTTTATATCGTGCGGATTTCATCACGCATTAGGGATTGCTCCCCACGTTAAAACCCTAGAAATAGTCTTATCATACAAGTATTTATTGTAATGCGTAGAATACGCATGCGGGACGCGGGGCGTTATCCTTCGTAGCAGCCCCACATGCGGGCCAATCCCATATGCATGATGAAATTCGTGACGGGGACCGTCGTATAGATAGATAGATAGATAGATATATTCTTTATTGTACACCAAAGATAACGTCACACGCGCTTTGTCACGCGACGGATGGCCGTCGCGTTCGCCCACTTTTCTTCGTTTTCGTTAGAGCGTGGACACATGTCTACGGCACGGCACCGCCACCGTGCAACGGTACGACGCTGCCACCGAGAGACGGCGTCGTACCGCGGCTCGGTGCCTGACACGTCGCAGCGCTATGCCGCGGCACAGTGCTGAGTACGGTGCACCGGCGGGTACAAGGCAACGATCATTGTTCAGTTTTTGTCTGGAGCAGAATAATTACGTCTTTCACGGTCCATATCAAGACAAAAACTGAACGATGGTTCTTTTCTTTCTTCTTTTTGTCTCCTGCCCGCGATGCACTGTACTCGGCACCTTGCCGCGACACGACGCTGTCTCAGGGAGAGAACTCACAAGAAGCGGTTTTCTTCCGCTGCCGCCATGGTTGCGGGCCCGCAGTTTCTGTAGAATGCAAATATTATTTATGTAAAAAATTAAAGCAATTTTCACGACGCGATTTACGGCCGCGGTTTGCGCGGTTGTTTGCGGCTGCCGCTTACTGGCACCGCGGTCGCCCGCCACTGCTTCGGCGCGCACACGCTCCGTCAGCCGCGCACTATCGGCCGCTGGCTTGCGGTCTCAAAACGTAGCCGTCGAGGGGGCGGCGGCGGCGAATCAAGAGCCTCGTGAGTTTTGAAATAAAATAGCCGTTTCCTCTGCCGTGGCGGCCGCGGGAAAAACCGCTTCGTGAGTTCTCGCCGTCACGGTGGCGGCGTCGTACCGTTGCACTGTGGCGGTGCCGTGCCGTAGCCATATGTCCACCCCTTTACTGTTGAAAGTTAAAACTATGCTATTTTATAACTATACTATTTTTTTATTTGATATAAACTAGTGCTTGACTGGCTTGACTGCATTCTCACCTGATGGTAAGCAGCGAAGCAATCCTTGATGATGAGGGCACTAGTTTATTAAGAGCCTATTCACTCTAGCCTTGAAGATACCCAAATTATAATAGGATGGGAAAACCGCAACAGGAAAATTGTGCCAGTCCTTCGATGTACGCGATATTAACGACGAGGTGAAACGCTTACTCCGGACAGTAGAGGTTTTAACACCATAAGGGGTTTTTTTATGGTAGGTAAAATAATCAAATGACATTTCCCGCCCTTGGGTGGGGCGGGAGATAGTGTCAGACTCTTACTGACTAAAAACCTATCCTGCTCCTTTCATTGCCTTCATTCCCCTTTTTCATACTGACTAAAAGCCCCAGTAGGCTTCGGCCCTTCTGGGCCCCTAAACGACTTGAGCTCGGACCGGACTGTTACCAGACGGATGGACAGCGAGCTATCCATTCCCCGCCGTCCGCGAGCCCGCGCCTACGGTGGCCGGAAATCGGAATCGGAATCCCGGCGGCGGCGGCGGCGTGTACGCCGTTGCCTGATGCGGTCGGCCTCCTTCTTTGCTAGCATTACTGCTTCGCAGAAGGAGGCGACCGCCTGCCACTCCTCCTCGCCCCCGGAGCATGGCTTGAACCAAGCCCTGGTGCGAGAGATCGCCGCCGCCGATCGCCCCCATAATGACACGGCGATGCTCTTCCCAAGCGGGGTACACCTCGACTGTGTGCTCCACCGTGTCCTCCGAGTGGTCCGCACAGTGGCGACACCCGGGCGTCGTCTCCGCACGAATCTTGTACAAGTACGTCCCGAACTTGCCGTGTTCGGTTAGTACCTGCGCCAAACGGAAGGTGATGACGCCGTGAGGCCTTTCCAGCCACGCCTCAAAGAGAGGCCTTACCGCCTCAACCGTGGCGTGCCCAGCACGAGGTTGCGACAGTCGCTCTCGCCATTTCACCATGAGATCCCGCCGGAACTCTGTCCGCCATGCCGCGATTAATAACAACATAAGGGTGAATACTCGCCGTACGTTGGGTTGTACGAAGTTAGAAATAAGATAGTGGAATCAAATCATGCAATTCCCGTGCACATTCTTCTAAATGCAACCTCTAAAACACAACCTCCGAAAGGTTGGCTACCCTACGCCTGTGCTCAAGGCTTTGAAGATTGGACTTAACCAAATCTGGTTCACCAATTAGCCTTTTCGCACGCCTTTCCACCGAGTCCAAAGCTGCTAGGTGGCATTTTGCAGCACCACCCCATTTGTGGCTGCAGTACTCCACACACGATCAGACCCGTGCTTTGCATAACATTAAAAGCTATCCCGATATGAAGTACCGCCGAAATTTTGCAAGAACGCCGAGTTTCTTAGCAGCTACCTTGGCTTTGTACTCAATGATCCGCCCAAAATTAATGTCTGAGGAAATTGCAACTCCCAAGAGCTGAAGGCGGTCAGTGCACCACAGGGTTATATTCTGCAAAGCAGGAGCCAAGGTGAACAGGCTCTTCGGTGATGAACAGGCACGCTTCTGTTTTGGCAGCGTTGAATCCCACCTGGCTGGCTTCATCCTACTTGGAGACTGCCTTAAGTGAGACATTCGTACGCTCTACCATAGCCTCTCTTTCGGACCGGTTTAGCTCCTTACTAGCCTGAGCACTTGGCAGTCTTTCAGGCATCTCTCTATAACTAGGCTATAATCTGCTTATCCATAGATACCGGGTATCTGTAGATCGTTGATATGCAGCAAAGAGTTGCAGAGAGAAAAGATCCCTGAGGAACTCCGGCATTAGTCGTCATGGGCTCTGCATCCCACCGAAATTTTTTGTTTTGATTGAAAGATCATACTTCCGAATTGGTCTCATAAAAATATCGTTTTGATCCGATGATGAACTTTGAAGATATAGAATGAAACTTTTCAAAAAATCATAGCAGAACTGACATTTTTATATGTATGTTCATCAATATGTCGGTCAATTGTCGACCGATTTTGAAATTTTTTGTTTTTTTTAAAGATTATACTTGGTTCCATAGAAATATTGTTTTGATCTGATGATGAATTTCGAAAATATAGGACGGAACTCTTCCAAAAATCATAGCAGAACTGTTGTAACAAGAAAAATTGCTTTGTTTATACACTGACGGAAGAAGGGGAGGGGATACATAGAACTGATCTGATGATGAAGCTAGAAGGTAGGTACTAGAATTCTGAAAATAAATCACTGTATCCTAGCCGTATGTGGTATTAGACGTGAGGGTGTCCATTCCTGCTGTCGTGAAATATTATTTTAATAGTTACTATTAGTTACTGTGTTTCGTGAAATGTGTTTTGTTCCCATTGATATCGCAATTTATTTGGGCATATGAATAATAATAGATTTAAGTTATTGGTAGATATTGCAAATTCCACGAAATGTACTGCATTACATGTTTGAGAAGCTCAAGATTTAATAAACTATTTCGATGAAGCTGTTAAATATAAGTCATACATTTTTACAGTTAACGATAGTGATATTATTGTACCTATAAATCATAATTTTTTTCTGAATGAATTAATTTTAACCTAACAATACTTCATTTCAGTTTGAATATGGTCAAGTTAGACACGACTTCATATACTACAATACATTTATAACAATTTATTTATTCACGTTTTTTTATAAACTGTTTGTAAATATATTTCTATACTTTAGTTTAATTACATTGAACAATTCTTTAGATTTATAAAATACTTAACAAGGTAAATGAAGTCATGTCTTACATTTCCGTTTATCCTTTAATTTATCCTACGTACAAACGGACATATAAGACTTAAACGTTTAGGACCTTTTTTTTCACCGTCGACGTAGAAACGGTCATTTTATAGTTTTTACAGGAAAATTGAGGATATTCAAAATAACCGTTACACCATTACAAGCAACCTAAATTGAGTAATACAGATCAATAATAAAATGTAGAAGTTATTACTTATGATAAAGTTCATTATAAACGCTTATCTGTAAACCACTACTTTTGACATGTGGCTTTGTACGTAGGGGCCGTCGAACTGTGCAGGTTCCCACACAAGCTTACCTGATAGAAAAACCCTAATGTGTATAAACAAATCACACCAAATTTTATGAAAAAAAAATTTGTAAATATTCTTATATAAAATGATTAGGTACGAGTAAATAGTTGAGTTTAACATATAATTTTCAAAGCATACAGACTAGCCGTTTAGATGTGATGTTGGATTTAAAATCATCAAAAAGCATAAAGTCTGCTGTCTATATTGTGATGTGACGGCATTTTTGCCTAAAAAATCTCAGTGGAAAGATGTTACTGTTTGACTCAATTCCGTCGCGTCAGCCATCGAAGATTCACAAGGGTAATAAGAAATCGCAATCATGACCTTCAGAAATTACCGCCGATCAAATTCGACCATGTGGATGTGACACCTCATTGATATTCTAGTACCAAGAGAAGAACTGAAAACAGTAAAAGATAGCTACGTCACAGTAGAAACATTAAACGCATTACAAAAAAATTTAGATATTGGTTGCGCCAATTTGCTATGATCCGCGATTTTGTTTTTTGTAATTTATTTTTTTGGCCTAGCAATCCTATCCCTTCGCTTCCCTTCCCCGCACGACCTCAAGAATTGGAATGACATTGATGTTTGTGCATCGATTGTGAATGTGACCGCTCCGCTAACACCGCCCGCTCGAAATTACAAGAAAATTGACTATTTCGTGATCCAACCATTCAAAGACTCAACAATAGTGCAGTGTAGTGCAATACAGGACCTGGCAGTGATTTGAATGTGCGAAGTCGGGGTTCGCCGGCCGGCGCCACGTGGAACCTTCGAGGTCAAAAGGTCAGTGTTCCTCCCTAATACATCCGTCCCATCCAGGCACAGTACCTGCATATTGTTAACAAACCTTAGATCGCTTTTTAAACATACAGTCCACAGCTTATTTGCGCAACCATTACTTTTTGGTCCTTCGAGCCGGATCGTGAATCATTTTCTTGTAATTTCGCAATATAGTATTTGTTCCATAGGGAATAAACGCAACGCGCCTGTTTACCTAGATATAATAGTAGAAAACCCGCATCTAGGCATTTAGGCAACTAAACGTTATTTCGCTCGTATAGTTAAAGAGCCATTGATAATTACGGTACCTACGCCGTCAACCGCACCGCATAATTATAGTTAGCTACGTAAATATCAGCGTAGATATAAATCGATCGCATTCTTTTTCTTGACAAAATTCATTCGGAAGTCCTACAAATTGCATGTAGGTAGACGCATTTCAAAAATACCCGTTCATTGTTGAGTGAATATTTGTAGGAAACGGATAAACCATAGATTATATACGCATATGAACGACGTGAATGATTTAATCGAGAAATTGGGTAATATTCACTCATTGATTCAGGTTATTCCGTTCGTTCGCCGTTCACTTTGTTGTTTACAATATTACCATATTGTAATCTGATAATTATCGCTTACTTAATAATTCGTTAAGTGTTTGTTTGAGTGTATAGTGTGAATATATCAAAACAAGATGTCTCTTAAGGGAACCAAGGTTAGTACTGATTTAAAGGTTCAGTTAAAGCTTTTATACGCTAAAAGGGACTCACAGTTTTCACGTGTTCAATCAATTTGTGATAAATCTTTGCAAACCTCGGATCTGGCGATTAGAGATGCTTTCTTGTGTTCGTTGGAAACTTTAGATAGTTTGCGCGCGGATTTTGAATCTACAATTAATAATATAAACATTCTAGAGTTGGAGTTAAATCCTGATTACTGTGTGAGTTATCAGGCATTGTCGTCCTTTGATGACTTGTATTGTCGTATCAAACGTATTGCTAGGAGTTTAGAGACTCCCCCCCCCGCGAGTGGTTTATCCAACCCTCCTCGCGAACGCCCACGATTGCCGCCAATTCAAATACCTGAATTTAATGGTGACATTCGAAATTGGAATTTATTTATAGATAGTTTCGAAAATATAATACATAGGAACACATCGCTGACAGATCACGAGAGATTGCATTATCTCGTAGAAAAATTGACCGGTAAGGCAAAGGCTGTCTGTGCTGGAATTACGTTTAGCGCTGAAAATTACACTTTAGTTTTGAACACTTTAAAAACAAAATACGAAGATAAGCGATTAGTAGCCACCGCATATTTAGATCAATTATTCGATTTGAAAAGTTTTTCCGTTTGTAACGATCATAATTTAGAGAAGTTTTTAAATATTTTCGCATCATCTGTTCGTGCAGTAAAGAACCTAAAGGTCAATGACCTCTGTGACTTTTTGTTTTTGTATATCGGTTTAAAGAAATTAGATCCTGAAACTGTTCGTCTGTTTGAAACGACTCGGCGCGGTAACGAAATACCTAAGTTCGAAGATTTAGAATCTTTTATTCGCGACCATATTAAGGTATTGCAGCGCACGTCGGCACGTCATGAAGTCACGAATAGGACAGGTTCCGATCGCCGTATAGACGCGTCATCGAAGTCAGTCAAGACTGCACATACGCTAGTTAATACCGCCTCAACACCTGACTGTTCTCTGTGTAAGGGTAGCCATACACAGCTGTACAAGTGTTCGGGATTTCAGAGATTATCGCCTAGTGATCGTTACAAGTTTGTCCGCACTAATAATTTGTGTTTTAATTGTCTAAGTGACAAACATCTGGTTGCGTCATGTAACAGTGGTGTTGGCTGTCGTAAATGTCTAGCTAGACATCATACCTTCTTACATTTTGAGAGTAGTAAGCTGCCATCGCAGCCGCAGCCTGCGCAGACGCGCGACGCTTGTGACGCGCGGCCTGCTGCAGGTGCAAACGACGTAACATTGTGTTCGCTTTCCGCCGCTGGTACTCAAATCTCTACCGTTTTACTTGCGACCGCGCAAGTTGTCATTGTAGATGCCTTTGGCAAACCGCACACCGTTCGAGCGCTACTAGATGGCGCTTCCCAGAGTAATTTTATTACTCGGGATTGTTGTCAACGCCTTGGTTTTAGTTTTAATAATTGGTCATCCCGCTCAGAAGTGAAAGGTTTTGGAGGTTTAAAGGCAACCATTCACGGTTCCATTAAAATAATATTTAGTTCACGTTTTAATCGTAATATTTCGTTTGAAATGGATTCGCTAGTCGCAGATAAGATTACGGAACGGTTACCCACGGTACCGGTTGACACGTCCATGCTGACGGAGTTTAGGAACTTGCAGTTGGCCGACGGAAATTACGCTTTCCCTGGAGATATCGATCTATTGATCGGTGCTTCGATTCTCCCGCATCTCCAGTTATCACGTAAAATTCAAGGTCTTCCGATGTACCCCGCTCCGCACGCACTGGAAACAGTTCTCGGGTTTGTTATAGTTGGTTCCGCACCCGCTTGTTTAGATAGTTACTCGACTGTGTCGCACTGTTGCACCGTCGAGCCGCCGCTTGAGTCTACCATCCGCAAGTTCTGGGAGATTGAAGAGGTCAATGTCCCGCCTATTCTCAGCCCTGAGGATCAGGTCACTGAGGAGATTTATACCCGCACGACTACTCGTGATAAAGATGGTCGTTATGTTGTCGCGCTCCCTTTCAAGGGTGATATTTTTTCGCTCGGTGGCTCCCGTGCCTCCGCAGAAAAACGCTTTCTATGCTTGGAACGTAAGATGCAGGCGTCTCCTAAGTTGAAGCAAGCCTATGATGATGTGCTGATCGAATATTTAGATAAAGGTTATATCTCATCAGCGCCTGCCGAGACTGAGGAGACACGTGATTACCCGTTTTACATCATCCCGCACCATGGAGTTGTTAGAGAAGACAAGCTTACAACTAAACTGCGTGTGGTTATGGATGGTAGCGCTAAAACTAGTACTGGCATATCGCTTAACGATATCTTGTATTGTGGTCAGAACCTCCAGGGTAACTTATTTGAAATAATAGTAAATTTTCGCTTGTTTGCTATTGCGCTCTCTGCCGATATTCGGCAAATGTTTCTTAGTATTGGAATCAGAGAATGTGACCGTAGATTCCAACGCTTCTTGTATAGATTTTCTCCGCAGGAACCTTTGAAGGTTTACGAATTCAATCGTGTTTGTTTTGGGCTTAAGTCTAGTCCCTTTCACGCTCTTCGCACTATCAAGCAGTTGGCCGCTGACGAGGGTCATACATACCCGAAAGCAAGGGCCACTATTGAAACCGGATTGTACAAGGACGATTTTGTGTACAGTGTACCTAGTGAAGCAGAGGCTATAGAGACCGCTGCTCAAGTAATCAGCCTCATGAAGTCCGGTCAATTTGATCTGGTGAAATGGACAAGCAACTCGCAAGCTACAATAGAGTCGATTCCACCGTCACACCGGTTGACTTCGGTAAAGGAATTCGATGATAGTGATTCGCATAAGATCCTTGGTTTAAGTTGGTCACCCGCAACTGATATGTTCAGTCTTAAAATTAGCTCGACTCCGCCAACTTGTACCAAACGCGTTATCCTAGCATGTGTAGCTCGGATATGGGATATAATGGGTTTGTAGCTCCTGTCGTTTTGTATGCAAAGCTGCTTATAAAAGAGCTTTGGCTTTCCAACTGTGATTGGGACGACACCGCTCCTGACAGTGTTGCTAAGTTGTGGGCTAGCTATAGGAAAGAGCTTCCAATGCTCGATCAGATACAGATTCCTCGCCATGTTGGTATAGTACCAGACACTGTTGTTAATGTGGTAGGTTTCGCAGACGCCAGTGAGAGGGCTTACGGGGGAGTGGTTTACTTTCAGGTCCAAAATGGCGATAACATTTCAGTTTTCCTCATTAGCGCAAAATCAAAGGTATCTCCTCGTAAGGTTGTCTCTCTTGCTCGTCTCGAACTCTGCGCTATTCTTATGTTGGTTCAATTGATTACATCTATAGTCAAAACTTGTCGTCCTCGCATTAATATAGAGAGAATTGTAGCGTTTTCAGACTCAACCGTTGCTCTATGTTGGGCCCACTCTTCACCCCATCGATGGGGCACGTTTGTCGCAAATAGGGTGGCTAAGATTCAAGCTGAATTGTCACCGGAAAATATATTCCATGTCGCTGGAACAGAAAACCCAGCTGATTGTCTCTCACGTGGTTTGCTTCCTGCGCAAATTTTAAATCATCCGCTTTGGTTTTGTGGCCCTCCCTGGCTTCATACCACTCCTAACGAGTGGCCAAGTGCTCCGTTTAACCCCGCTACTGTTTCAGAGCCACCCGAGGAGAAGAAACATACGCTTATAGTATCAGTTCCGCATGAAGAGTCAGTTGTTTTGTTGTTGTCTAATCGAGTCTCGTCTTGGTCGAGACTATTACGCTGTGTAGTTTACGTCCTAAGATTTTTGAGATTATTACCATCGCGTGGTTCTATAATCGCAGCTGATTTGGATAGAGCTGAATCAGTTGTACTTCGAGAGTTGCAGAAATTTTATTTTTCAATAGAATTTCATAGTTTAGAATCACATAAACCTTGTAGTCGCGCACTTCAACATTTGAAACCATTTTTGCAAGACGGACTCATTCGTGTCGGTGGCCTTCTGCGAAATGCTAAGTTAGAGTTTGAACAAATGCATCCAGTGGTCCTACCACGCAAGGATCACGTTTTGGATTTGTTGGTGGATTATCACCATAAGGTGAATTGTCACGCTGGTCCCGATTTATTAATGTCCATTCTTCGACAGAAGTACTGGATACTTTCCGCTCGCAATTTGATACGCGCTAGAGTGCACAGATGTGTGCCCTGCTTTAAGCTCCGCCCGCATTTCAACGCGCCGGAAGTAGTGGCATAGTTAGTTATAAGTTGTTTCGCTACCTAGTATTGATAGTTTAGATATAGTAATAGGGTTTAGTTTCGCTTTTGTTTTTTTTCTTTTCTTTGAAGGTAACCCTTCAAACCCGGGGGGAATGGTTGCGCCAATTTGCTATGATCCGCGATTTTGTTTTTTGTAATTTATTTTTTTGGCCTAGCAATCCTATCCCTTCCGCTTCCCTTCCCCGCACGACCTCAAGAATTGGAATGACATTGATGTTTGTGCATCGATTGTGAATGTGACCGCTCCGCTAACACCGCCCGCTCGAAATTACAAGAAAATTGACTATTTCGTGATCCAACCATTCAAAGACTCAACAATAGTGCAGTGTAGTGCAATACAGGACCTGGCAGTGATTTGAATGTGCGAAGTCGGGGTTCGCCGGCCGGCGCCACGTGGAACCTTCGAGGTCAAAAGGTCAGTGTTCCTCCCTAATACATCCGTCCCATCCAGGCACAGTACCTGCATATTGTTAACAAACCTTAGATCGCTTTTTAAACATACAGTCCACAGCTTATTTGCGCAACCAGATATCATAAAACATCAACCTAAAGTTTCAATAACGAATATTGCAACGTTAAATTGAAAACTTTTTACAAAGAAAAAAAAAATAACCGACTTCACCAGAAAAAAAATACCACTAAAATGATCAACTTTAATTTCGGAAGTCGGTGTTTCTCGGTACTGTTTGTTTCTTATTTAACACCGACTTCCAAAATTAGAAATTAGCGCCTATTTCTCATGATAATTCCTATAATACCAAACACTGCTAGGATACATTGTTTTATTATGAAGTTCTCGTGTCTGCCATCCACCTTCCGGCTCTATAATCAGATCAGTTTGATAGTACCTTATTTTCAAAATGCATCTCATGACAATTCTAATAAGTCCAAACACGGCTACGATACATTGATTCATTAAGAGCCATTTCACAAAATTTGATCGCTCGAGTTTAGGTAAAAGACGGCAGCTTTGTTCATGTGTGCGTAGCTATTCACACATACACAACGCGACCAGTGTAGCATTAGTGATGAGACGGACTAAACAATCTTGAGCCGTTATAATCGTAATGCACTTTGGTTAGATTTATAAATAAGTGATTTTATTTATTCAGTCTATTAATTATTTACATATTTATTTCATGTTGTTTTTTGTTAGTACAAACAATTGTACAGTTAATGTTACAACTTGAGATCTGTATCCTACAGAGTAGGCAAAAAGAACAGTTTAATTATTTATTATAAACATGCTGCATAAACTAAATATGAACACTATTAATACTAATTGATTATGATATTAATGCTGTCTGAACTAATAAAAAAAAAATGTTATGTAAGTATTTCTAAGATATATAATAGAAATGGACAGGGAAACAACCCAGAGATTCAAAGTGTTTTATTTTAAATAAACCATTTACAGGCACTTTTAAAATTGCAAGAAGTATGTCAGTCAGAAAAAATGATGACACTTTTTGCAATCATGTTATGTATTACAAATATCTGGGTTACATGTTTCTTGTCGCTGCTATCATGTGAGAACAATGTAAATAAAATAAAAATAAAAACAATTTTAAAATAATTTATAGATATTAAAATAAGCCACTGACAGGTAAGAAATGACCAGTCTTAACTGACAGCGTACGTTCACGGATACAAATAATCCAACACGTGCCACTGTCAGTGAGACATTTGATTGAGGATGACAAACTCTTTACCGCCATGCTCATTTATATCAAACAAGTCCAGTAGTAACCTAAAACCATAAATTGCTCCATGGCACTCACATTTAACTTTAAAAAAATGCTTCTACATTATACAATTTATATTATACAATAGTTTTCGAATTAACAAATATATTTCCAAAAGTAATCAATTTGTACGCCGTAGTGGTAGTGAAGGTTGACCAGCATGGAGCCAAGCATTTTATCTTGAATATAATCCTCCAACTTTTAAACACAAGTTTAAAATATTGTTAAATTTAATTATTAATTAAATTTGGTTTCATTGAGTTTCATGATGTTTTCATAGATATATTGACCAGGCACCGTCACAGGATTAGGACAACAAATCAAAGGCTTAACACGTCGATCCACAACTACCCAACTTGTTCATACAAAAGTAGACTCTAAACATCGGAATTAAGGCCTATAGTGGCGTGGATGTGAGAGGACACCGGTGTCCTCTGAGCTAGGACAGATTAAACAGTTCCATTAGAGAATTGCACCTGCGGAGCAATGGCTCTGATGGCTCTTATCTGTAGTATAAAAATTTAGTAGATATCTACAGCCCATAGTAAGATACCGTATGACATGATACTATGAAAATAACTAAAATAGACAAGTCTAGTATGTAGTATCAACATCCGTAAATTGGCGGTTTTTTTTAATATCATATAAAACTGCTGAGCTAAACCGTCCTTCAAGAAATTTTGAACTAGATTATTAGCAGTGACCAAATTATTCTCTAGTTATAATAACTACCCATACAGCCATTTGAAGTAGCGGTTACTACTTAGGTCGACATTTACTGTGTCGTAACGGAATTTATTTGTAACATTGTTCCGTAGCATAACGTCACCGTGTCGACTTGTGTTTCGACACCGTGTCGTAAAGAGGGGAATAATCGTAACAGACTAACAGTAACTTTCAGTCGCATTGTGACTTCGCCGTGTCGACACGTCGTGACTTTTATGCGCTCACTTCTATCGCACATTCAATCGTTCATTTTTTGTTTTGTTCATTCTATACTTGTCAATTTTTATTGTAATTCGTTCTTTTTTGTGGATGTCTTCGCCGCCATCAGAAAAAAATGTAAGTACCTATTTAAATATAATTCTCTGTGATTCTTGCATCTTTCTCGATCGAAAATCCTTTGCGATTTTAAATGCATCGTGTAGTTTGATGTCACGATAGTAAATTAACCGATGCGCCCTTCTGATTTAATAAAATACTTAAAATATTTTTTGTTATTGTAGTTGTTTTCAATAAAAATTTACAACGCATCGTATTTCCGAGCAACGCAAAAGATTTTATTATCAATAAAATCTTTTGCTTACTTATATTTAACTTAATTATATTCTAGAATACTATAATAATAATATAAATTGTGTAAAATTATGTGGATAATTATGTATCTACTTGAGAGATGAAACCCAACACAATGTTTCGTAACTGTGTTTACATGTGTCGGCATTGTGTTAAGTTACGTTACAGTGCGACTGTTTTACCAAAATGGAGTTTTATTATTTTATGTTTGCAGTGGTTCTCAACATGCCGTACAAGATAGTTTTATCAAAAAATGGAACTAGTGAGGAAGTAACTGCGGTGCCGGAAGGATGGGTGGTAGGAACATACCTATACTGGCCTCGATCACTCAAAAAAGTGAGATTGAATCGCTGAAAAGCGAAGGAAACAGCATAGCCGACCAATCGTGGAAATAAATAAAACGCAGAATAAAATTAGGTGATATTTCTTCATTTAAAGAATTTCTCCGTTTAGAAGAATTATATTCTAAATTTTAAGGCACAGAAGATGACGAAATGTAAATGTTTGTAAAATTGTAATTGTATATTTTATTATTAATTCATTATAAAGTTGAGGAAAAATTATTTACAAAATCCTTTATATTTATTTACACGGACTTTAGGTTAGTCATGGTATATCCAACATGAGCTACCCCATATTGGATGTACCATACCACCACCTTCGTTTAATTTATTATACACTATTATGCCTATACCTATTACTTTTCTTTAATTTACTGTAGTATGTAATACCTAAATGTAAAGTTGTATTTTAATATAGTTTTGAGCGTATTTTTTTTCTTTTTTTTATGTTAGGTAAAATCATCCAATGACTTCCCCCGCCCTTGCGTTTTGTGAAAGTATGAGTGCAAATTTTATATTAAATTTAAAAGAAAGTTTTATATTTTCATCCAGATCAGCGATATCCGAATTTGATGATTCGTTATCATCATAGTTTGAGTTTATTTCACTCAGTGAATTGTCAACTACAGTAGCCGAATGTCTGGACGTGTCACATAGTTCTGCGGTACTATGCTGAATTGTCATAAAATCCAGTGCAGTAAATTTAAGATTGATATTTCCAGTTTTTGGGTGTGAGGTAGTAATATTCTACGTTTTTTTATATAATATATAGCCCTGCTATTTGAAAAACACTAATACCTGACCTCGCTAGACGATATTGCTGATTTTGTTCACAAAACGCGACAGAATGTGTGATCAGCCGATTTTTTTTTTTTTGAATTTTCAGACGTCGTTGTTTATGATGTCAGAAATATAGTCATGCGAGGTAATTAGTGTTAGTCAAATAACCCTGTACCTTTATCGTATTATTTTCATCATCATCGTCATTTCAGCCGAAGGACATACACTGTTGGAGATAGGCCTCCCCCAAGTGTCGCAACAATGAATATTGATACGTTGTATTATTTATTTATTTATTATATACTTTATTGTATACCTCATAATGCGGACAGGATAAATATTACTACTAAATATTAAACTAAGTGTACAATGGGCGGTCTTATCGCACAGGGCAATCTCTTACAGACAACCTTAGGATGAACTGAAACAAGAGGAGATAGATTTGGGGCGATCAGTGTACAAAAATCATAAATAATATTAAATACATATACATATACAATATCAATTAATATACTAATAATATACAAATATAAAATCGAGAAAGGAGAATATATTTTTTTAAAGTGAGAGGTAATGTTCCTTTACCATTGCTTTAAAGGCTGATAGCGTTTGAGCGCGCCTTACTTCAATGGGTAATGCATTCCACAGACGAGCTGCTTGAACAGTAAACGACTTGTCAAAAAAGGATGTGGAATGCATACGAATAATTATTTTATCAATGAAAAATTCTAACCTGGTTGTCTATTTTCTGAACTTGTTCTCATCTTTACTTTTCTGTAAAAGTTCGAAGATAGACGAAAACGCTTTGGTTGCTTATGACTCATAGTTATAAAACAAAAGGTCAATAATTTTTATTAAATACAATAGCACACTTTGAGAACCCTTGTTGTTTTTTTTTGGTCAAATCCAACACTAAATTGTCGTAACCGTTACTACATTTGTGTAACTCCAAAAGATACTGTAATTTAGTTTCGACAATGTGTCGACAATTTAATTTTAATATTTACACAGGAACTAAAAGTAAACACAATGTGTCGTAAATGAATTAAGAAAAAACTATGTCGTAAATTGTCGACACGGATACAACACTTATTTACTGTAACATTTTTCAGTACAAAGTGTTGATATCGTTCCTACACGCTGTAACCAAAATTCGCACAGTTATTATGTTTAGTAAAAGTTACGACACTGTTACATTATCTTGCTAATTTGCGACTATTTGAGAATTTTGCGACCGAAAATGGTTGTATGGGTATCATATGTTAAATTACTGGGGCCAAAAGTTATGTGAGAATGTCACCACGGGCCCCGGGATACTGGGGCCAAAGGTTATGTGAGAATGTCACCACGGGTCCCGGGACAAAGGCAATGAATGGAAGGGTAGGTTTTTAGTCAGTAAGAGTCTGACACTATTTCCCGCCCCACTCAAGGGCGGGATTTGTTATTGAATGATTTTACCTACCAAAAAAAAAAAAACATATTTTAAATAAATACTTGTCGCAAAGGCATTGATCTTGCTTTTCTAGGGTCTATAATTTCTGGTAATATGCAGTATACAAAACATATTTACCATTGAGTCTGAAAGTTCCAATGGTTCATCAAGTCCAGGCCCTAATACAACAGATTCTTTATTCTATAAAATTAAAGAAATATTATATACTACGTACTACTGAATGCGACGACCTCCCTGGCGGTGTCAGCGTGGTATATTACACAGACAAGTAGGCGTGGGTTTGCGGATGACGAGCAATGAGTAGCTCGCCGTTCGGCCATACGGTAAGATCCGGACCGGGCCCAAGTCGTCGAAGATGTCAGCAAAACCGTAGGGGCCTAGCAGGGTCGAAGTCTACTGGGGTCATAAGTTGAGTGAAAGAGAACCTCGAGGCCCTGGAATGAAGGCAAAAAGGAACATAGGAATAGGTTTTAGTCAGTAAAAGTCTGACACGCCCTCCCGCTCCGCCCAAGAGAGAAGAGAAGTCATTGGGTGATTTCTCACCTAAAAATAAAAAAAAATCCTACTACTAAATAAACTTCTATTTTCAACATATAATTGTAACTAAAACATACAATTACTGTTATAAAATCTGGTTTTTTACTTGTACCCGGCAGTACTTCTCGGCTAAATGCACTATGCTCCTCTACCCGATTCGTACGATTTCTCATTCTAGAACAAATACAAAAAAAAACAAATTTCCATACTTTCCATATCTACAAAGAAATCATATTTTTACTCAATAAAATGATTATTTTAGTGTTTTATTATGTGGGTACAAATTCTTAAAATTGTAATTACAGTATTAAAATCAATGTCAATGTGTAGTTAGGTAATCAATAACTGCGTATACGAATTACAAATCAAAAGAATGTCTACCTCGCTTCTGTTGCTTTCTTTAAGGCTGCAATATTTCTATTTTTTCTTTTTTTGACACAATGGTAAACAGAACCCTTCCGCCCCATTGCAAAAACTAATAAAACAAAAACATGATTATTCAACAAATTCTACAAACTACTATAATAATACTTTGTTTAATAAATTAACGAAAATCATTCCTTATGAAAAAAAAAAAATACGAATAGAATCAAAATGTTGTAGTCGTAGTATAATAATGCGTTCACGATACGCGTGCTCGATAATCGAGACGCGGGAAAAAACGGCACAGGTCCTGCGTCGGCGGGCGTTCGAGCCGTACTAATCGCTGCCTATTTAGGCTTAGTATTATATTCTAATTTAGAGTGATTTAAAAAAGGATATTATGTCTAAATATATGAACGGATTTTACTGAAATGTTGGAATTAGTTTAATCTATGGACATTGTTTATATTTACATAGTTTTTTAAATGTAATTACGTTTTATTCAAACCAAAAATCGCGATAAAACAGCGACATAGAACTTAAAAATTGACTTAATATTTTATTTTTTTACTAATTAATGTTATTAATCATCGAAATTCTGGTACATGGTTGGTTGACAAAATTATATGTCTGATGCTTTGTGTATTTTTTTCGGTCAAATTTATAAATATTAATAGTAGATATAAGAGTCTGAAATTGACTCTGCGTTGATTTTTTAGAAGAGTACTTGTGGGAGATTAATTACCACAAAGTCAACAAATTAGTTTTTGGAAATGTGTTACATGAAGTGTCAACATTAAAGACTGGTCTATTTTTTACATATATTCAACAATGCCGGAGTATTACGTAATATGGTAAATTAGGCGACTAAAATCTTAGATTTACGCGCGAAAACGTGAAATGGCTCTTAAGGAGTTCTGGTGCCTATCTTCCGGCTCCATTATCATCATTAGGTCAGTTTGATGATACCATTTTCAACATAACTATTCAGAACCATTTATTTATTTATATTGTCACAGTCGCATAACTATCTTCATTGTGATATCTATGCGAGTATGAAGTTCCGTTGACCATTTCTGGTCTTTTTGATCTTTTCCATTTCATCAAATGGTACTTTTTGACTGTAAATACTTAAGTCCTCAATAAAAAATAGTTCCCTCAAATTCACCAAGATTTCATCATCAGATCCCGACTTAGTCACAATGGGACCATTAAAAAAGTATACCCTTTCCAACGAAAAAATATTTTTAGATTTGTTGGCAAACGACGAAGTTATGCGCGAACAAAAATAAAAAAAAATACAAACATCTGTATTGAGAACTTCCTCCTTTTTTAGAAGTCGATTAAAAAGAGATATCGTCGTCAAAATCGGTATCATTGTGACAGTGAACCGATGGGACTACATCATTTTTCTTAGTCTAGTCCTAATAATGACAATAGTCAATTGAAAAATACGAATGGATCACCAAATGCAACATTATTGTTAATTCAAATCGAGAAAAAATAATACCATATGTTGGTATGACTAATGGACAAAAAATTTTAATTAACTTTTGTGTGTCCTCTATACCACGAATGTTGAAACAGGTGATTGGTACAGTGAATGTGATGACTAATGCACCACAGCAAACGTCATTCCAAGTAAACCACCTTTGTCCCGTAGTCCTTTTGTGCGTGCAAGATCGCTGTTGTTGCAAACGGACTCTGTTTCTGCGCGATCAAAGATTGAAGAAAGTTTTTTAGAGCAGGCTTCTTCAGCGGCGGCAGACGCAGTGTGGATAGTGCGACTAAGGTGACTGGCGACTGGGCTGACGCAAGTTGCGTCCCAGATTAGGCACTTCCCGTACACGTACGAGGTCAAAAATGGGCGATTACTCCAAAGAAATTTGAACATCAATGTGATAAATCTTTTATGAAAGCTTAATTAATTACACTACTCGATCATAATTAAATAAGAATTTTTCAGTCCTCCGTCTTTTTTTAAAAGTTGAAAAATAATGTTTAAGTAATACAAGATAAAATCTTTTCCACTTCACTTAAAAAAAAAAAACGGAGGAGTGTAAAATGTTATTTGATGCTCAAAAAGTCCAGATATTTACGCTTTTTCAGCCTTTAGATGTCAGATTGCTGTTCAATTTTTAATTATTTTTAGCCCAAGCTCCATACATTTATTGAAAGTCTCCTTTCAAATATCTACACGGTTCATGTCAGTTCAGTCTTAGTAATAGGGTCCCATTTTATACATTGCATACGGAACCTTAAAAACAGTAAAAATAACTGTTTTGAGGGTTCCGATCACTCAAATAAAACTCTTTCTTTCGCAGGACATACTGCGACTAGCCGACATCACATCTCAGCCATATAAGATTTTGTATCACCCTGAGTCACTGCTCACCAACTCGCTTATGGATGACGTCGGCTCTAAACTGAGTTTGCGGAGACTGTCCTCCGATTCAAGTAAGTGAGAGATCCTCATTCTACAGTCAGGACCAGCTACAATGTTGACTAGCGAAATTCAATGGTGTGCTTTTAAACGGGTAAAAATCCAGGTTCCGGGCTGTTACTCGTAATAAAAATTTCATTCAAAGCTAAATACAAAATAAACTAAGTACATGTCCTTATTAGGAATATAATTATAAATGCACCTGTATTAGTACTTCCAACTGACGCATGTGTTTGATTAGATGCCCGATGACGAAGTTAAATGAGAGAATTCTTATAAGATAAATAAAAATCTGGGTACAAACTAACCTATGTAAATAGTTCAGTTCCTGAATCGAGACTCGAAGATTTTTCCGATTCAAAAAAATTTTTTTTGTGACGTAACTACAAATTTTCAGTTTTCAGATTAATTCCTATATCTGTGTTATACAACCTTGGTTCATGCCAAATTTCAGGGTTCTAGGTCAACGGGAAGTACCTTATAAATTTTAATTCCCTTGAGGGTGTCGAAATATACGTTTTTTTGCTATATAAACAGGCGTATCTTTTTTTCCCGTTAACTTAGAAGTTGTGTTTTTTTTCAAATTCATACTCAAAATCGTTTATTTTACATAGGCCTACATGAGGACTTATAAATCGTCAGAAGCTAGCGCACGGTTCGTTTCCTATGATGAAGAAACGGCAAGAAACTCCATGGCTACTTTTTAAAAAAAGTTATTGTTTCTACAATATTTTCATATTACAATGTTTATAGATATGAGACTACTATGTAGACTGGTCAGCTTTATACCCAAAAGCATAAAAAATAATTGTAATCCGTAAATCCGCGGAGTCTATAGTGCAGAAAAAAAGGTATCAAATACTCAAGTCTACCCCTTACAAAGGGGTCTACCTGAGTATTTGATATTAATTTCAACTTGACACCTCCACGCATTCCTGAGAAGCAGGGTCTTACCAGACGCATGAGCTCTCAGACCGACAAGGGTTTCGTTTCTGCCGACTGAGAATAACCCTAAAAATCACAAAGTATGTAATTATGAATTAATATATTATTAAAATTTTAAAATAGATATGTATTTACCTATAAACGATTACCTAGAAACGAATGGATCCTAACGAGGCCATTCAGCCCGCGCTGTTAGACGGCGAAGCTCTGATCATGCTGTTCAAGACGTTTGACATGGACACGCGGGACTTTGTTAGTGCGGATTAACCCCTAACCATAGGGAAAGTTGTGCAATATTATTATAGCAACATGATCTTGTGTCATCATGATCATCATCAGCTCCGAAATTTTAGCCAAAGATTTCAGTATTGGTATTGGCAGGATATTAAGGGACGTAGTCTATTTAAATACTACTACTTAAGTATACAAAGCCTGTTTCTCTATCTCCTCCCTAACAGATCTGTTGCGTTACCCCTTATATGAGGAGGACCTGAAACCCATAGAAGATGTGCGTCCTGAGAAGGAGTTGCCGCCAATACCTGCCAATGAAGACTCTGACAGCATCAGCAAGACCGCGAAGGAAATCCGCAAGGACCAGTTCAACGCTAAACTGGTAAAAGTGGTGAGCATCCCGTTATCAACGTTTTTAAGTTCAGCTTCCCTTAAAATCGAATGTATATACTACTGTTTTACAATTCATTGCCCGTCTGACCTCTACAGAATTCGTAAATAGGAAAAGGCAAGACTAGTTGTCAGACATACGTGTTTCTGACAAAGCTTAACACCACGGAAGATAAACTCATATTACCCTATATGCCAAACTTTTATTTAAAATTATTACCAATACATACCCCCGATTTCTGATTTAAGCATTTGAAGTTGAGAATTACTCAAACTCTACTTTACGAGTAGCCTGTAACCCCCGATTTCTGATTTAAGCATTTGAAGTTGAGAATTACTCAAACTCTACTTTACCCTCCAAACCTGTCAAAATTTGGCATATAAGCATGGTTTGAGACGCTCTTAACTCAAAATACTCAATTCAGAAACCCGCTCTAAATCTGTCAAAATTTGGCATTTAAGTATGGTTTGAGACGTTCTTAACTCAAAATACTCAAAATTCAAAATTCAAAATTCAAAATTCAAAATTCATTTATTAGTGTGATTTTTGGTACATTTTACATGAGATCTTAATATTAGATAAATTAGTTCCTCAAAAATCTACCTTGAAGGTGTACACTCTTTCACTTAACTAGATTAAAGAAGAATAAACAAATTTTTTAAAATAAAATAATTTCAACATGCAAAATAACTCAATGAATAGAAATAAAAAATGTCAAAATTCAATCAATATCAATGTCAATTAATTATAATATTACAATGTCAAAGTTACTAATTATCAATGTCAAATAACTATAATAATATAATATTACAATGTCAAAATTCAATAAATACCAATGTCAAATTAATTACAGTTTATCGTTAAGAAATTCTTTAATAGTGTAATAACATTTTTCAACTAATAGATGTCTTAATTTATTTTTGAATTGGATAATATCTAAGTCCTTAATTCCATTTGGTAATTTATTAAATATTTTTGGGGCCATACAAAGTATGCTTTTGTGCATTAAGGCGGTCTTTGATGGTCGAATGCATAGTTCATGTCTATATTCTGGTCTAATTATTTTATAGCGATGTTCAGATGCTTTTCTGAATAGGTGCATGTTCTTTTTAACAAATAAAGCAGTCTCAAATATGTACAAACAAGGTAAAGTCATAATTTTTAGCAATACAAAATAAGGTTTGCAGCTATCAGTTATTTTTATACCAGTAATAGCTCTAATGCATCTTTTTTGCGATTTGAACACCATGTCTTTATTGCAGGAGTTACCCCAAAACATGACTCCGTAGCGTAATATAGAGTCGACATAACCATAGTATGCAGTGACTGTCGCTGCTTGATTCACTACTTTCTTTAGTTTATATAATGCAAAAGCAAATTTACTAATTTTTTTAATTAATATTGCAGTGTGTTGTTTCCAATTAAGTTGATTGTCTATTGTTAAGCCTAAAAATTTTGTATTTGTAACTTCTTCAATTTTTTCATTACTAAAGTTTACATTTAGTTCCAAATTAGCTACTCTTTGACGAAAGTTCATAATTTTAGGTTTTTTCAAATTTATGATTAAATTGTTATACTCTAACCAGTTAACGGCTTGTTGTAATGCATTAATTATATCAGTTTCATAGTCTTTATTATTTTTGTCATGTTTAACAATAATAGTACTGTCGTCAGCAAACAGTGTCATAGGATAGGGTATATTTTGGGGAAAGTCATTTATATATAAAAGAAATAATAAAGGCCCTAGCACACTGCCTTGGGGCACTCCATAAGTTATTATCCGTTCTTCGGATATGTATTTTATAACAGTCTTATTTAACTTACAAATTCGACTTATTTCTGTATGTTGAGTTCTATTTTTTAAGTAAGAATTTATGAGTGATAAGACATTTCCCCTTATTCCATATGCATTTAACTTACTCAGTAGTATGTCATGGTTGACTAAGTCAAATGCCTTGGTCATATCCATGAAGATAGCTGATATTGGGACTCTTTTATCCATGTTAGCTATGATATCATTGAGAAAGTCATATATTGCCATATTTATTGAATGGTCTTTCCTAAATCCTTTTTGTTCTTTCACAAGTATATTATGTTTGTTGAGGTATCCCTCTATGGACCTATAGATCCATTTTTCGAATATCTTGGATATTACCGGAATAAGAGCTATTGGCCTGTAATTCTTAATGTCTTTCTCATCGTCTTTTTTAAATAAAGGTTTTATGACAGTAGGTTTTAACTTATCAGGGTAAGTTCCAGACTCAATACTTAAATTGAATATGTAGCTGAGTGGATGTGATACTATTGCTGAAACATACTTGAGAACCTTTGTTGAAATATCGTCGTACCCTACACTATTTTTATTTTTTAAATCTTTTATAATTCGGTTTACTTCATCAGGTATGATAGGGGCTAAAAACATTGACTGCCCAGAGTAATTTATTTTATTGGCAGTGATAAGTTGTGTCGAAGCAGTGGAAAGTTTTTCTGCTTGGCTTATGAAGTAGTCGTTAAAAGAATTTGCTATGTCTTTGGGAGCAGTGTAGGTAATTCCATCATAGTTTATTTCTTTTATATACTCTGGCGGAGAGTTGCTTCTATTTTCATTTATTATTTTCCATGTCATTTTCGATTTATTATGTGCTGTCTCTATTTTATAATTATTCTTTACTAATTGTGTCAATTTTATAATTTTTTTAAGTCTGTTTGTGTAATTTCTAAGTTTTGTCACATTTATCTTAGATGGATTTAGTCTATGTTGCCATAACAACTGTCTCTTTATTTGGCTACACCGTCTAATACCAGGTGTCAGCCAATTTGGATTCTTTAATAATTTTCTTTTTTTGTACATAATCGGGAAACATAAATTATAAAACAATAGGAAATGCTCTAAAAACTGGTTATATGCTACGTTAGGGTCTTTAGTGAGGTATACATCAGAAAAAGAAATTGATTTCAAACAGTCTTTGAATTTCATTAAGTTTTCCTTACTATAATCACGTACTTTTATTTTCCAACTTTTGATTAGACAAGTCTTTTTTACTGGAAGCTTTAAAGTTTGAGCGGTGTGATCCGACATATGTAGATCAAGGACGTTATGAGTACATTTTCGTGAAATATTATGTGCAAAATTATCAATACACGTATTGCTTTGTAATCTGGTTGGTTGATTAATTTGTAAACATAGATTGTACTTCAATAGGAAACTCGTAAATTCAAGAGATACTTTATCTTGTTTTAAAACATTAATGTTAAAATCACCACATAAAATAACATTTTTGTTCGAATTGTAACAGTATTTTGATAGTATAATGTTTAATTTTGAGTAGAAAACTTCTAAATTGTTTAACTTTGGTACTCTGTATATACAAATAATGATTGTGTTGTGTGGTATTAGTTCTATTGCACAAACTTCGACAACGCCTTCAATTGACATTTTACTAACACTCGTAAGTTCTTTGTATTGGAGACCAAATTTTACCAGAATACAGGTTCCTCCTCTTTTCGTATTTCTAGTATAGGAAGCGGCTAATTTATAATTAGGTATTGAAAGGAGCTCCTCGTGACCTCGCTCCATAAAGTGTTCCGTGACGCAAATTATGTCTATACTGTTTCTTTGTTGGGCTAATTCTTGCAAGTGTAGTGTTAGTTGATCCACCTTGTTGATGAGTCCCGCGATGTTTTGATGCATAATAATCAGATAATTATAGAAAAAACGTGTCTAAATGGTCAATTTCTGATATAGAAGAATTAAATGTTGTCATATTATTTTCAGCATCGATTTCAGCTATGGTCCTCTGGAGATTAGTGAAAATATTCTTCATTCCCGTTCCATTTATATGTCCTTGGGGCGCAGAAAACATTTGATAGCCACAAGTTAATTCTGCATTAGAGTCTAGTAAATAGGCATATTCGTGAGTTAAGTTGTCTAGGTATAAAAGATTATTAAAAGTTTCTATTCTTGAATTATATATGGTTGTAAAATTGCCATATCTGTAGGTCGGAAGGCAAATAATCACATTGGTGTTATTGATTTTTCCGATGGTTTCTCTAATAAGAAATATAATGTCGTGATAGTTTCCAGTCCGTATGAAGTCCATCTCTCCCATCATGATAACACAATAGTCATTTTTATTAAAGTTTTTTACTTTATTATTAATGCCCTGTAGCATCTGCTGAATATCACCGCCTGGATATAGATAGTGGCAGTAATCACACATATAAAAAGTGTCCTCAATTAAGTTACATAATTTATTCCTTTTATTATTACTAATTATGCACACATTTTTCTTTGTTTTATTTTTTTTAAAGAAATGGGTTTTATCGCCTTGCAGGTTCGTCATTAAATGGGTATCATATTGTGTTGATTTGTCAGCTGTTTGCGTGGTCAAATAGTTAGTTTTAGTTTTGTTAGGCTTGGGTGTTGTCTGGGGGCTGTTATTTGTAGTCTTGGTTTTATTCCTCCTGTTCTTGTTAATTATTGGAGATGTGCTGTTGTCGCTTACTATATCAGTTGTTATTTTTTTATAAATATTTTTTTTCTTAGTTAATTCGTCAATAGTGTTTTTAAGTTGCGTATTTTCTAAGTTTAAACTCTCCACTTCTGCGTGTGCCGCCTCTAATCCCAATGTTAATTCTTTAATTTTGTTTTGTAGTTGGGTAATTTCATCGCAGTGTTCTTCGTCTGATATTTCCGGCAAACTATTGCTAGTAGTACAATTTAAATCAGTGGTTATGTTTAAATCTTCATTTGTATCCGAATGTCTGCGCTGGCGCTGACGTCGCTGAGTGATGTTTCCAAAGAAATTCATTGTTAACTATAATTGAAAAGTAAACTTTATCAATTACAAAAAGTGGCCGCGCCGACCGGGTTCGAACACACGACTTTGGACACGGCAGTCGGCTGTGTGAGTATCCTCACTAGCTTAGCAGTTACTAGTGATATCGAAATTGGAGATCGTTTCATGCGAGAAAGATTTTTAAAAATTAAAGAGTCGTTAGTTATGTGGAATGTCAGTGGAATTTTTTCCTCACACCTCAAGTAATTCAAGTTTGAATTGCGAATTATTTTATAAGTTCTGTTCACTTATTATTCACTATTAGTCACTTATTTTGCACTGTTGCTTCACTTGTGTTCATGTTTTGTTTTTATTGTTCGTAAGAGGGGTTTTTAACACTGTTCACAAATGTTTAATTATCTTTCATAACACTTAAGTTTTTTCGAGGATAACGATTACACATAATATTTATAAGTTTCTTAATGTTTTTGGTGCACTATTATTGTAATTAAACTTGGTTTAATATTATAAATGTATTTTAAAAACTGAGAACAACAATTCAGATGACAGTTGGTTTTTTTTTTTTTTTTTTTTTTTTTTTTTTTTTTCTCAATTCAGAAACTCGGATTTAGTCTCTGACATTGGTTCAGAGCATGACGGAGGATTTGATTAATGGGTTCGACAAAATAGCAAAAAGGTTGATGGCATAAAGCACGGTTTCATGAATTTCCAGATAACCTAGATTTTTTAGCATTTTCCTCCCACAAGCCAAAGCTCACATAAAAATATTTAAATCGAGATAATATGCGTGCTTACATACGTACTTTTTATTCAGGCACAAGAAAAAGGAGAGGCGGGGCGATTAGCAGCTGAGCAAGTGCAACTACGGCAGGAGGTGGCTGAAGAAGCCGCCAGGATTGAGAAGCAGCGTCAAGAAGAAGAAATGATGGCTAGGATTGCTGTTGGAGTAAGTATTATACTTGTACTCTCTCCTTAGGGTCAGCTCATACCGACATACGATCCAACGAGATTAACTCCAAATCCGTTGACTCATGTACATGGCCCGGCAGCCTTTTATCAGAACCGGCTAACTCTTTTGGTACTCTATTGTAGAAGCCTACGTGAACAACCGCACGTGGGTGCGGTGAGGTGTGAAGCAAAACGGATGCATTACGATGGATTAATGTTTTTGCACGAACTCTTGCGGTGCGGTGACTTTGTTTGTTGATTTGTTGCTCGCCTCGTCGCGTTGAAATCTTAGGAACTACATCGGATCATTTCGCAATCATATTCGCATTGAATCGCTCACGAAAGTCGCATTAGGGAGACATCCAAGTCAATCTATTACGATTTATTTCGCAGCCTGCCACAGTCCCATGTCGCTGTATAAAAAAAATCTAATATTCCAGTTACTAGCAGCTCCTCCACCCAGACCAGAACCAGAGGTACAAGGAGATCTGGTTGAAGAAGACCAGTTCGAATGGGATCACGCTGAAAATGGAGTCATGGCTGAGCGGAGGCTAGCAGTCGAGAGTGAAGGGGCCACAGCGTTCACTGCTGAAGCCATCGGACTGCCGCCTGGGGAGGTATTACTTTTTAAAACTGGTCTTGCTTTTTTCGATTGCGAAACGATTTTTTTTTATCAATAATGATGACCTCCAAACATTAAGCAATTAAATTTTGAAAATCCTTAGTGCTTAACAAGTCATTTTGATTATATATGAAAACCTTGTGTATTAAGCCTAGTTTAAATGTAACGTAAAAATTGACGTGTAAAGCTAAATCTCACATAAGGTTTTACTCTATCAAGCAAATATGTCGAGCAAAAACCACGGCATGGGCTTTCGTCCACATAATTAGCATTCATCTATCGTGTGCTACGCGGCGTTCAGTATTCACCGAACAGTTCGAGCCAAAAGATGTCTGTTCAACAAAGGAGAAGGTGGCTACATACATGTAGCAAGGCTCGCAATACTTAATTATAAAAGAATTTAAGAAAATGAAAAGGAGGAAGGCACTTGGTAAAAGATTGGTTAAATCACTGTTCTGTACCTCTACCATGAGTTTTAAGCAATAGTATTCGTCGCTACTCGATATCGACGCCGTAAATATTTTGTATGGCAAATTTTGGTTCTGCCTCTAGCGGTCACTTCGCTAGAGGCGCTGCAAAATTTGCCATACAAAATATTTACGGCGTCGATATCGAGTAGCGACGAATACTATTGCTTAAAACTCATGGTAGAGGTACTGATCACAGCCATGTGAACTTGATTAAAGATTTATTTAAGAATGCTTGAAGTGCTACATAAATAATTACTTTCTATGATTATCCCATTAATTAAAAACCGGCCAAGAGAGTGCCGGGTCACGCTCAGTGTGGGGTTCCGTAGTTTCCCATCCGACTCAAAAAGTCCCCCTTGGACGGGGAAGAAAAAGAGACACTTCTCTTGGCCGAAACGATGTGTGTTGGGCTAACAAATCATGAAGACGATCAAGGCGCGCCCTCAACATCACAGCCTCATCCTCAACATGATTATTACTGTTCAAAATATATGAGATCATTTTAATACCGGACAATAAGTAATTATACACAAGTGTTCAATGTAACTATATACTTACTGTACAGGTAACATTATGTATTCTAACAAACTTGCCTACTTCAAATCATAATTACCTAGTAGTTGTACGAATCAAGTAAATGCGTACATATAAATTAATATGAACAATATCACCAAGAAGTTACATTTTACCCACAATGTAATTTAATTAAACCCAATTTCTTACAATGTAACACAACCCTTAAACTACAACGACTATGAACCAATTTTATCCCCGTACAAGTTAAAAAAATTAATCCCACTGTATAATTTACTTAAACACAATTACAAATTCCCTCTATCCCAAATATTCTTATTAATAACAATGAACGACAGACAACGAGCAGGAACCATCACCAATGCTAATGAGAGACCGACCAAACAATTTGATGTAATAGCTCATACCCGTCCCGGCCTCATCAACTTAGGAAAAATCTTAACAGCGCGAAGTAGCCCAAAGTACAGCGCCATCTCTCGGGAAATTGGGTTACTAATTTGTACAAACTAGAAACGGGTTATGTTTATTTTTTATTTATTGTACACTTTATTATTGCCACTTACAAGACAAACTATATAATATGTAAGAAAAATAACAAAATATATAATATGTTTGTTGGGTTTTCGGTGGTAATTTTGGATTGCGTGAACCGATTTTAATAATTCTTTTTTTATTTGAACGAAGATACATATAGTATAGTAAAATATGTAAACTAAGTTAAAAAAATGCTTGCATAAGCTGGTTAAATTACAAACTTAGTTTGTAACTTTTGAACCATAGGTTTACACACTTTTTTTTTTACTTTTGGAGTGATTATTTCCGAAAATATTAACAATATCAAAAAATGATTTTAGTGAACCCCTATCCATTTTTAAATACTTATCCAACAATGTATCACACGTTATGATTGAAATGAAAAAAAAAAATCACTTTGGGGACCCTAATATTTTTTTTTTCCACTTTTTATTTAATCACTTTGTCGACGAGATTATCCGCGGACGGACGGATAGACAGACAGACTTAGCGAAACTATAAGGGTTCCTTGACTACGGAATCCTAAAAAAGACAGTCA
The DNA here is from genome assembly GCA_958295575.1 of Leucania comma. Lineage (NCBI taxonomy): Eukaryota > Metazoa > Arthropoda > Insecta > Lepidoptera > Noctuidae > Leucania > Leucania comma. Next base: position 3,088,364 of record OY282480.1, read on the forward strand.
TACGAGACAATATATTCCTCCTCACCAAAGAGCGACTGGAAGAAGTTACACTGGTTTACAATATTCTTCAATAATATCAAAACAAGCCCTTAATGGAATAAATAATAACTGTTTGACGGTCGAGTTGCGGACACGTAATGTACATACGCTCGACCCAAGCTCGAGGGTTCGATTCGAATAGTTGTGAAGGAAATTACTTTTATTTAATTCCATCGAGCCGGCTCGATGCGAGTTTTCGAGTTGTGGGTTTTGTGGTCCATACGATGATTTTTATTCGTTTTGAAGTAAAACTATTGAGTAATACTGAATGCGAGCACGGACCATATAAGTGTTTTTTTTCTTTTTAATGTGTTATTTTTAATATAAACATTTATCATTTGGCCTTCTCAGTTAAGGCTGTGTGGTTCTTTGAAGCGTAAAACGTGAATGCATTAAAAAAAATTATTAGGATTATAATTGTAAAAGTGTTTTTATATCTGAATCGCTAAACGGATTTTATTGAAACTTGGAACATGGATAGACTATAACCTGAAATATGATTTTCTTATGGGAGTTGGCTAAATACACAGAACGCTGAGTACCAGATATGATACTTTTGAAAGAGATACCGTGGTTCTGGAACGAAAAGGGCATCTAAAGAGACTTAGGTGGATTTTAGACAATAAAAGGTTGACACTCCCTCTCGCCCCCATGTACAAATGAAATACGCAGCAAGAGAAACGGGGTGGCATTGATTGGTTTTAAATTTCAAATAAACGCCCAGCAAGCAATTTCAATGATAAAAATGTAAAAAAGAACTGTATTGTAGACTCATTACGCGAATTCATTTTAGCTAAAAAAAAAATTGTAAATACATTATTAGAAAAATAAAAATACCTACGTATCAAAGTAATATTGATAATGGGAATTGGATCATCCCCTCTTTTTTATTTATAGTAAAGACATTCTGACAATCAACAAAATTCAATACTTTTTTTAACTATTAGATAATACTATGTTTTGAATAGTTTTTGGGGTTACTTTGATTCAAGGGGTGAATTTGATTATGGGTATTATAAATAAAACAAACGAGTTAAATCAAATATTTTTTATTAGAAAATAAGGTAACAGTAGATTAACATTAATGTGTCCCATAAATCGGATTTATAAAATCAAAAACTCAAAATCATTTAAAATATTATGAAAAATAAAAATTAGGTACCAGAACCAGAGGTACAAGGAGGGCTGTTTGAAGAAGAACAGTTCGGATGGGACCACGCTGAAGAAGGAGTCATGGCTGAACAGGAGTCGGCGGCGGCAGGCGAAGGGGCCACAGCGTTCACTGCTGAAGACATCGGACAGGCGCCTGAAGAGGTATTACTTTTTAAAACATCGATGTGCTTGGTGGGATTTCCTTTTATCAAAAATTATAACCTCAAAATATTAAGTAATGAATTTTTGAAAATACTTAGTGCTCAACATGTCATCTTTATATACATGAAGCCCTTGTACCTAGTTTAAATTAACGTAAGAATTGATCAATTAATCAATCAAACTTTATTTATCAAACGGTATTACAATAAAGGTATACAAATAAATATATGTAAACATTTTAGTTGTGCTCTATGTCCTACTAAGTAATACTACTTATATATATACTATACTACTAAAGAAATTAGTGTACAAATATATTTGAATCCATACAATACGAAGTCAAAAATGTCAATTAAATGTCACATTAATAATAAAATAATAATAAGTAAATAACAGAGGCCTAAAAATTTTATTTATTTTTGGTGCAGGTCTTTTTGTGTCTGTGGTCGATAAAATAGGTAATGTACAATATATTCACATATGTCATTTTAACTCATCAGTACCTCTACCATGAGTTTTAAGCAATAGTATTCGTCGCTACTCGATATCGACGCCGTAAATATTTTGTATGGAAAATTTTGGTTCTGCAAGTGACCGCTAGAGGCGCTGCAAAATTTGCCATACAAAATATTTACGGCGTCGATATCGAGTAGCGACGAATACTATTGCTTAAAACTCATGGTAGAGGTACAGCTCTGTTTATCTACTACCCTCATTTTATTTTGTTTACCGCCTTGTTCGCAAATAGTCATTATTACAATAACATCGATAAAGTTTCTGTTACTATTTCATTATGGCTAATAGGTCCAGATGTTGTGTTAACGATCCTGAATTATAATGTTATGTTTGTGGTGAAAACATACTGAAAGATCAGCATGAAACGATTACAATCATTGTAAGTCGTTTGTATTTTGTTTACTTCAGTATTGAAAATCAATACCAAGATGCAGTGTGGGTGCCTCATAATGTATCTAAAATATGCATTGAACATCTGCAACATTGGGAAAAAGGCACTTGTGAGTTTTGAAGTTTGGAGTGCCTATAATACGGCGAGAAATAAAAAAAATATCATTATGACGACTGTTACTTTGTATGACTTATATAGTGGGCATCGAAAAACAATAAAAAAGCAATAGTCTTTGTGAGATGCTCTTATTATTGGGGAAAGAAATGGTTAAATGAACCCTTGGTTTCAAGCTTGGTTTCAAGAGAAAAAATCATTCTTCCACATTACATTACATATAAAAACTTTTTATAAAATAAATGTTGTTTCTATAATAGTTTGGTCTCTTCGTTATTCCACACCGACTTCCGAAATTGAAATTATTTTGAACTTTTTGGTATTTTTTGAAGTCGGTTATATTTTTTTTTGTAAAAAGTTTTATTTCACACTTTTTAGTTGTAGTACCCCTCAGTCAAACTTAAACAGATACCTTCCGCCATTTGGTTCCATCATCAAATCATCATGACAATTCTAATAATACCAAACACGGCTACGATACACGGATTTATTAAAGAATTCCGTTTCTTACCTACCTTCCGGTTTCATCATCAGATCAGTTCTATGTATCCCACTTCTTCCTTCAGTCACTCACTGACTACATGTATAAACAAAGCAGTTCTACTTGTTACGACAGTTCTGCTATGATTTTTTGAAGAGTTCCGGTCTATATCTTGGAAGTTCATCAGATCAAAACAAAATTTATATATGGCACCAACTCGGGAGTATAATCTTTAAATCAAAACTAAAATTTTCAAAAGTTCGGTCTACAATTGACTGAGATATCGGCAAACAAACATATACAAACGACAGTTCTGCTATGATTTTTTGAAGAGTTTCGTTCTATATCTTCGAAGTTCATCATCAGATCAAAAAGATATTTTTATGGGACCAATTCGGAAGTATAATTTTTCAATCAAAACCAAAATTTTCCAAATCGGTCCACAATTGACCGAGATATCGGTGAACATACATAAAAAAAAATACATACATCCCAACATGGAACCTCCTCCTTTTCGAAGTCGTTTAAAAATTAGGTCTAATGAAATAATTTGTTAATTTAAGAAAAAAAATGTGACTTAAGTAATGAAAAACTTAAACCAGGTATCCTTGATGGTCCTCAAATACGTCAATTAGTAAAAGACACCACTTGAGACTTCTATGAATAATGTGGAAAGGCTTGTGTGGATTTTTTTGTAGCAGGTGTACAAAATGTCCTCAGAAAACATAAGCCTGATAACTATGAAAAATTTGTAGAAGATGTTGATCCGATTCAAAGATTTAGACTGTAATATGAGTATAAAATTACACTGTCTCAACAGTCACATAACTGAATTCCAATATAATTTAGTAGAACTAAGCGAAGAACAAGGAGAACGTTTTCACCAAGACATAAAAATAATGGAGAATAGATAACAAGGAAGATGAGACACTCATATGATGGTTGACTACTGCTGGGGAATCATACGAGATTGCCCAAATCAATTTCATTCGAGAAAATCACTCAAAATACAATTTTTTGATGTTTAATGGCAATACAATAAAATATATATCTTTAGTGAAAATTGCTTTTTTATTTATCTCGCGAACTGGAGCTGATAGAAAAAAAAAACGGATTACATTTTTAGGGTTCCGTAGCCAAATGACAAAAAACGGAACCCTTATGGATTCGTATGTCTGTCTGTCTGTCCTTTATGTCACAGCCACTTTTTTTCCGAAACTATAAGAATTATACTGTTGAAACTTGGTAAATAGATGTATTCTGTGAACCGCATTAAGATTTTCACACAAAAGTAGAAAAAAACAATAAATTTTGGGGGTTCCCCATACTTAGAACTGAAACTCAAAAAATTTTTTTTTCATCAAACCCTTATGTGTGGTTATCTATGGATAGGTCTTCAAAAATGATCACGCACTGTTCCCGCGTGCCTCAAGGAGTTTTCAACAAATTGTAGGGACCCAGTAGGGTCGAAGCCTAATCCAGGGCTCTAGGGTGGCATGGAAAAGCATACCAGGGCCCTGGAACTAAAGGAAAAAAGGAACGGGGTAGGTTTTTAGTCAGTAAGAGTCTGCACTATCTCCCGCTCCGCCCGAGGGCGGGGGATGTTATTGGATGATATAACATACTTTAAAAAAAAAAATGTATAGGAATGACAACATCTGAACACTAAGACACGTGGTCAGAACAAGGGAATCGGAGGCGTTGCCGGCTCAAGGCAATCGACGAAAGAGATTCGAAATGAAAAATGTTGCAACAAAACAACATAGTTACTAATACTAATTGTCCAACACTAGTGATGGTTCTATGTTCATTGTCGATGTAGGTGTAACGGACTGAACATCGTCTTTACGAGTATATACTCGTAGTAATCTCATGTACTTGTTCTAAGTGTAATAAACCAAGCATTCACCACATCAAGTCTTTCATTACAAAAAGGTCGTCACTTGGCTTACCTACAGAGGTGAAAAATCCGTTGAAATATGGAACATTAATTTTCCTTAATGTATTACTGTTTAATAGTTAAAATTAAAAACATTTTATTATTTGATAAATATTAATGTTTATGCCACAAGTTACCACAACTTTTTACTAGCTTACGTTTAAACTGGGTCAAAGAGTCCTATCAGAATTGTACTTGTAGTGTTGTTCACTGCGAGAAAATAATGACATTTAATCAATAATATTCAAAATATTTTATTTTCATAATTAAAATGATTGATTTTTAATTTATCACAATATTACATTATGATACAAGTGTGTAATGTAAGTGGTGGCGAGGGTCTTAAGAGATCCAAGAACGGTAACCATTCATTACTCACGTTTATCACACGACGTTTTTCAATACACTTGTGAAGAAAAATAATTTAGCTAACTATTATTACAACAGTAAAACTAATAAAAATTTTACAACAGTAAAACTATTAAAAATGGCGGTAATAAATTAAATCTGTTTCATAGGTGCGCGCATCTAATTTTTTTCCTAATTTATCCATATGTGAAGGCTATGGCTATATAGTCTTTTGATCATATTGCCAAATCGCTGTTTGTTTTCTGGCGTGAAAAGTTTTTATGATAATGTCATTCATAGTGACAATTAGAACACGGATGTAACATTTTCTCATGTCTTTGTAATAGTTGATTTTTATTTAATTAATACAGCCCATGAACATCACTCGAAAAAAAACACGCCAAACCCTCGCGCAACTTAAAATGGCGCCCATAGACCACAAAGGAAAACAATTTTTATTTGAACGGATGATTTACATATATTACATTTTTTTGTTTATTAAATAAATCGTTTTTACAAGTTCAAATGGCCGAAATTGCATGAAATAAATAAAATAGGTACTAATTTATACTATTGAACACAATAACCCAATGTGTAATATTTTCGTTTCAAAATTTGTTTTGTGAACAAAGAGGTTGAACAAAAAGGTTATAGCTACATTATTCTTTTGAATACCGTAATTTAAACACAATAGAAAGACAATAGGTGTGCGAACGCCGGCGTTCGCTTGGGGCTTGAGTAATTATTACCTAAGTGTAGTGAAATAAGAGCCACTTTCTGAGTAAGTGTATTAAAAAGCTTTTTCTTTCCGTTTCGTCATGGTCAACAGTAATTTTTGTTTTTTTAAGCAGAGAGGCGCATTATTTTAAAGTTTTACTATTTAATGAAAATATAAATTGTGTTTAGGGACAGAATGTCATAAATAAATATGATTATTTATACAATTCTACCAACAAATTAACAATTATAATCTGTGTTCTAAATTCAAAAATATTTGAGTTTCTTATTTTAGGATGTATAACGGTTTGATTCCTTTGCTTCTGCCTGCAAAGGTTAAGCGAGGTAAAAAAAGTCGAATTTATTCATGAGTTTTTTGGCGGGATTTATTCGAGTGCAGTTCAGTGTCTGTTTTAATTATTCGCAAAATTCATTATTTCCTAAGAAGACGTCGGCGTCCGCACACCTATTGTCTTTCTATTGTGTCTCTAATTACGCTATTCAAAAGGTTAATTCCTAGTGGATACAACAGCTCAACTAAACAATATATACAATCATTGAAAAAGGCGGGATCTCGGTAAAATGGAGTTGAGAATGATTGTTGTATTAACTACCACAGCGAAGCTTGCCGATACCCGATAAAAACATTAGAATGTATTAGATCCGTTTTCTATGCACCCTAATAGATTTTAAAGTAATTAAAAGTGAGTGAAAACTTAATATTTTACAAATTTGACACTGGCTAATTGCACTAAACATGTGAAGCCAAATTAAAAAAAAAAAACTTTATTCCTATTTGTGATATTAGTGAAAAAAAAAAATGTCGAATTTAAGATTTGAAGAGAATTATTTAGATGCAACGCCGCCAAATATTGTGATTGAGGTAAAAAATACTTGCAATAGCCTGCTACCATCTAAGTTAAACCTAAAATGTATGGCAACTTTGGAAAATATTCTTCAGAACAGAATTAACGAAAATGAGTCGTAATTTTAAGAGAAAGAATTTCGTAAGTGTATGGAAAAACGTCGTTTGATACTCGTGGAAATTTGTCACTGCCGCACTCGGCTCCATAACACCCTCAATCGCCCCACCCACCAATTTGTGTGATAGGTAATTCAGGTTTTATTCCCATAACACATTCTATTAACATAACCGTTTCGAATTTCTTTGGTAGAGCTTGCCCGTGTAATACGAATGACGAGCCTGGCTCGCGTGTGGTCGTTCGATTAGCAGCAATAAGCCGCGACTAAAACCGACGTTCTTTAACCTCCTGGATGCCAATGTCATACCTATATTATATAAGGAATTGAAAATTCGTTCGAAATTTGTCTGTGAAATACTCGTGTACAGAACCACTGTTGTATTTAAAAGACATAAGTAAAATCTATAGATAAAATACAATATTTTTGTACCATTTTTTGACCCCTGAAATATCAGAAAACCTAGGTTAAAACCTCACGGTATTGGCTCGTACGTCGATCACCCACTTTAGGGTTACCATTATCCAGCCGTGGACGATATTCTTCTCAATATCGGATAGACAAATCACAGAAAATCTGGAAGTCACAAAGCAGTTGCCAAGTGCGATTTGGACTCGCGCACGAAAAGTTTTGTACTATATGTAATGGTACGGAACTCTTTGCCTACATCTACCTTTATACATTTATTTTAATTAGTGTAGCGGAACCCTAAAAATTGATATTTTTAATTACTCAAATAAAACTCTTTCTTTCACAGGATCTATTAATGTTAGACGATATGTCACCTCCGCCACATTGGATTATGAACCACCATGACTCGCTGCTCACCAACTCGTTTATGAATGACGTCGACGCCAAACTGAAGTTGCAAAGACTGGCTTCCAATTCAAGTAAGTGAGAGATCCTCATTCTACAGCCAGGATCAGCTTCCATGTTGACTAGCGATATTCAGTGGTGTGCCTTGAGTTAGATAAAAATCAACGTTCCGAGGTGGTAATGAAAAGTTTCTGGAGTAAAACCGTTTAAAAAAAAAATACCGACCCGAGAATCTAACTCTAAAGCAATAGACCAGCCTTTCCCAAAGTGGGCGATAACGCCCCCTTGTGGGCGCTGCAGGCCTAAAGGGGGGTGGTAAGAGACCCAGAAAAAAAAATGGGAGCGTTGTGTAGAGGCTTTGGGGAACGATTTGTAATTTCGTCTAGCTAGGAGGACTCTTAGACACCGACTGAACTCTCGACTCTCGGCTACAACTTGTGAACATCAACTAATATTAATTAAGAGATTGCTCAAACTCGGTTCGATTTTTGTCTCCGCGTAGTTCATATGATGACTGGCCTGTTGGTCTAGTGGTTAGTGGCCCTGACTGCTATGCCAGAGGTCGTGGGTTCGATTCCCACCCAGGACAAATGTTTGTGTGATGAGCACGTTCATTTGTTCTGTGTCTGGGTGTTATTTATCTATAATATGTATGTATTTAGAAATATATAAGTATGTTTATCAGCTGTCTGGTACCCATAACACAAGCTCTGCTTAGTTTGGGACTAGACGGTGTTGTGTTTTAGTCAATAAATAGAAGAAAAATCATGTCAATCGGTCGCTCCGTTTCGAAATGAAAGAAGACGCAAACAAACAAAGAAATAAAAAGGCAATACACTTTCGCATTTTAATAGATATTAGTATTCCTAGATAGGTAATTTTCGTAGATAATTATAGACCGCAGGCAATCATTTGTTTTAACAAGTTTTTGTTAAATAACCCGATTTGTGCATTCCCGTATCAATCAGCTGATTCATAGAATACTTGTTCTTACTTGTTGAGTACAATTGAGCGTCGAATGAGATAAACGAGTCAATGCATGTGGTTGCGCAAATAAGCTTAATGTTTTAATGGACTGTATGTTTGAAAAAGCGATCTAAGGTTTGTTAACAATATGCAGGTACTGTGCCTGGCATGGGATGGATGTATTAGGGAGGAACACTGACCTTTTGACCTCGAAGGTTCCACGTGGCGCCGGCCGGCGAACCCCGACTTCGTACTTTCAATCACTGCCAGGTCCTGTATTGCACTACACTGCACTATTGTTGAGTCTTTGAATGGTTGGATCACGAAATAGTCAATTTTCTTGTAATTTCGAGCGGGCGATGTTAGCGGAGCGGTCACATTCACAATCGACGCACACAACACGTCATGTCATTCTTTTCTTGAGGTCGTGCGGGGAAGGGAAGCGGAAGGGATAGGATTGCTAGGCCAAAAAAATAAATTACAAAAAAAAACAAAATCGCGGATCATAGCAAATTGGCGCAACCATTCCCCCCGGGTTTGAAGGGTTACCTTCAAAGAAAAAGAGAAAACAAAAGCGAAACTAAACCCTATTACTATATCTAGACTATCAATACTAGGTAGCGAAACAACTTATAACTAACTATGCCACTACTGCTGATTAGGCAGAGGGCAGAGGCGAATAACCGGACGCAGGTACGATCCAGTTGCGGTTTTAACCTTTACGACTCGCGTTATTCCGTTCGAACCCGGAAAAACTTCTTCCACTACACCAAGAGGCCAGTGCAGAGGAGGCGCACTCTCAGTCTTCAGTATCACCACAGTACCGACTGTGACTTTAAACGGTCCAGCATAGTCCGTCCCAGTATGTATGAAAGGTTTCACCGTCTGTACAACACGACAAGAACGATGGTCGGCCATTTCCGGCGCGTTGAAACGCGGGCGGAGCTTAAAGCAGGGCACACATCTGTGCACTCTAGCGCGTATCAAATTGCGAGCGGAAAGTATCAAGTACTTCTGTCGAAGAATGGACATTAATAAATCGGGACCAGCGTGACAATTCACCTTATGGTGATAATCCACCAACAAATCCAAAACGTGATCCTTGCGTGGTAGAACTACTGGATGCATTTGTTCAAACTCTAACTTAGCATTTCGCAGACGGCCACCGACACGAATGAGTCCGTCTTGCAAAAATGGTTTCAAATGTTGAAGTGCGCGACTACAAGGTTTATGTGATTCTAAACTACGAAATTCTATTGAAAAATAAAATTTCTGCAACTCTCGAAGTACAACTGATTCAGCTCTATCCAAATCAGCTGCGATTATAGAACCACGCGATGGTAATAATCTCAAAAATCTTAGGACGTAAACTACACAGCGTAATAGTCTCGACCAAGACGAGACTCGATTAGACAACAACAAAACAACTGACTCTTCACGCGGAACTGATACTACAAGCGTATGTTTCTTCTCCTCGGGTGGCTCTGAAACAGTAGCGGGGTTAAACGGAGCATTTGGCCACTCGTTAGGAGTGGTATGAAGCCAGGGAGGGCCACAAAACCAAAGCGGATGATTTAAAATTTGCGCAGGAAGCAAACCACGTGAGAGACAATCAGCTGGGTTTTCTGTTCCAGCGACATGGAATATATTTTCCGGTGACAATTCAGCTTGAATCTTAGCCACCCTATTTGCGACAAACGTGCCCCATCGATGGGGTGAAGAGTGGGCCCAACATAGAGCAACGGTTGAGTCTGAAAACGCTACAATTCTCTCTATATTAATGCGAGGACGACTGGTCTTGACTATAGATGTAATCAATTGAACCAACATAAGAATAGCGCAGAGTTCGAGACGAGCAAGAGAGACAACCTTACGAGGAGATACCTTTGATTTTGCGCTAATGAGGAAAACTGAAATGTTATCGCCATTTTGGACCTGAAAGTAAACCACTCCCCCGTAAGCCCTCTCACTGGCGTCTGCGAAACCTACCACATTAACAACAGTGTCTGGTACTATACCAACATGGCGAGGAATCTGTATCTGATCGAGCATTGGAAGCTCTTTCCTATAGCGAGCCCACAACTTAGCAACACTGTCAGGAGCGGTGTCGTCCCAATCACAGTTGGAAAGCCAAAGCTCTTTCATAAGCAGCTTTGCATACAAAACGACAGGAGCTACAAAACCCATTATATCCCATATCCGAGCTACACATGCTAGGATAACGCGTTTGGTACAAGTTGGCGGAGTCGAGCTAATTTTAAGACTGAACATATCAGTTGCGGGTGACCAACTTAAACCAAGGATCTTATGCGAATCACTATCATCGAATTCCTTTACCGAAGTCAACCGGTGTGACGGTGGAATCGACTCTAATGTAGCTTGCGAGTTGCTTGTCCATTTCACCAGATCAAATTGACCGGACTTCATGAGGCTGATTACTTGAGCAGCGGTCTCTATAGCCTCTGCTTCACTAGGTACACTGTACACAAAATCGTCCATGTACAATCCGGTTTCAATAGTGGCCCTTGCTTTCGGGTATGTATCACCCTCGTCAGCGGCCAACTGCTTGATAGTGCGAAGAGCGTGAAAGGGACTAGACTTAAGCCCAAAACAAACACGATTGAATTCGTAAACCTTCAAAGGTTCCTGCGGAGAAAATCTATACAAGAAGCGTTGGAATCTACGGTCACATTCTCTGATTCCAATACTAAGAAACATTTGCCGAATATCAGCAGAGAGCGCAATAGCAAACAAGCGAAAATTTACTATTATTTCAAATAAGTTACCCTGGAGGTTCTGACCACAACACAAGATATCGTTAAGCGATATGCCAGTACTAGTTTTAGCGCTACCATCCATAACCACACGCAGTTTAGTTGTAAGCTTGTCTTCTCTAACAACTCCATGGTGCGGGATGATGTAAAACGGGTAATCACGTGTCTCCTCAGTCTCGGCAGGCGCTGATGAGATATAACTTTTATCTAAATATTCGATCAGCACATCATCATAGGCTTGCTTCAACTTAGGAGACGCCTGCATCTTACGTTCCAAGCATAGAAAGCGTTTTTCTGCGGAGGCACGGGAGCCACCGAGCGAAAAAATATCACCCTTGAAAGGGAGCGCGACAACATAACGACCATCTTTATCACGAGTAGTCGTGCGGGTATAAATCTCCTCAGTGACCTGATCCTCAGGGCTGAGAATAGGCGGGACATTGACCTCTTCAATCTCCCAGAACTTGCGGATGGTAGACTCAAGCGGCGGCTCGACGGTGCAACAGTGCGACACAGTCGAGTAACTATCTAAACAAGCGGGTGCGGAACCAACTATAACAAACCCGAGAACTGTTTCCAGTGCGTGCGGAGCGGGGTACATCGGAAGACCTTGAATTTTACGTGATAACTGGAGATGCGGGAGAATCGAAGCACCGATCAATAGATCGATATCTCCAGGGAAAGCGTAATTTCCGTCGGCCAACTGCAAGTTCCTAAACTCCGTCAGCATGGACGTGTCAACCGGTACCGTGGGTAACCGTTCCGTAATCTTATCTGCGACTAGCGAATCCATTTCAAACGAAATATTACGATTAAAACGTGAACTAAATATTATTTTAATGGAACCGTGAATGGTTGCCTTTAAACCTCCAAAACCTTTCACTTCTGAGCGGGATGACCAATTATTAAAACTAAAACCAAGGCGTTGACAACAATCCCGAGTAATAAAATTACTCTGGGAAGCGCCATCTAGTAGCGCTCGAACGGTGTGCGGTTTGCCAAAGGCATCTACAATGACAACTTGCGCGGTCGCAAGTAAAACGGTAGAGATTTGAGTACCAGCGGCGGAAAGCGAACACAATGTTACGTCGTTTGCACCTGCAGCAGGCCGCGCGTCACAAGCGTCGCGCGTCTGCGCAGGCTGCGGCTGCGATGGCAGCTTACTACTCTCAAAATGTAAGAAGGTATGATGTCTAGCTAGACATTTACGACAGCCAACACCACTGTTACATGACGCAACCAGATGTTTGTCACTTAGACAATTAAAACACAAATTATTAGTGCGGACAAACTTGTAACGATCACTAGGCGATAATCTCTGAAATCCCGAACACTTGTACAGCTGTGTATGGCTACCCTTACACAGAGAACAGTCAGGTGTTGAGGCGGTATTAACTAGCGTATGTGCAGTCTTGACTGACTTCGATGACGCGTCTATACGGCGATCGGAACCTGTCCTATTCGTGACTTCATGACGTGCCGACGTGCGCTGCAATACCTTAATATGGTCGCGAATAAAAGATTCTAAATCTTCGAACTTAGGTATTTCGTTACCGCGCCGAGTCGTTTCAAACAGACGAACAGTTTCAGGATCTAATTTCTTTAAACCGATATACAAAAACAAAAAGTCACAGAGGTCATTGACCTTTAGGTTCTTTACTGCACGAACAGATGATGCGAAAATATTTAAAAACTTCTCTAAATTATGATCGTTACAAACGGAAAAACTTTTCAAATCGAATAATTGATCTAAATATGCGGTGGCTACTAATCGCTTATCTTCGTATTTTGTTTTTAAAGTGTTCAAAACTAAAGTGTAATTTTCAGCGCTAAACGTAATTCCAGCACAGACAGCCTTTGCCTTACCGGTCAATTTTTCTACGAGATAATGCAATCTCTCGTGATCTGTCAGCGATGTGTTCCTATGTATTATATTTTCGAAACTATCTATAAATAAATTCCAATTTCGAATGTCACCATTAAATTCAGGTATTTGAATTGGCGGCAATCGTGGGCGTTCGCGAGGAGGGTTGGATAAACCACTCGCGGGGGGGGGGGAGTCTCTAAACTCCTAGCAATACGTTTGACACGACAATACAAGTCATCAAAGGACGACAATGCCTGATAACTCACACAGTAATCAGGATTTAACTCCAACTCTAAAATGTTTATATTATTAATTGTAGATTCAAAATCCGCGCGCAAACTATCTAAAGTTTCCAACGAACACAAGAAAGCATCTCTAATCGCCAGATCCGAGATTTGCAAAGATTTATCACAAATTGATTGAACACGTGAAAACTGTGAGTCCCTTTTAGCGTATAAAAGCTTTAACTGAACCTTTAAATCAGTACTAACCTTGGTTCCCTTAAGAGACATCTTGTTTTGATATATTCACACTATACACTCAAACAAACACTTAACGAATTATTAAGTAAGCGATAATTATCAGATTACAATATGGTAATATTGTAAACAACAAAGTGAACGGCGAACGAACGGAATAACCTGAATCAATGAGTGAATATTACCCAATTTCTCGATTAAATCATTCACGTCGTTCATATGCGTATATAATCTATGGTTTATCCGTTTCCTACAAATATTCACTCAACAATGAACGGGTATTTTTGAAATGCGTCTACCTACATGCAATTTGTAGGACTTCCGAATGAATTTTGTCAAGAAAAAGAATGCGATCGATTTATATCTACGCTGATATTTACGTAGCTAACTATAATTATGCGGTGCGGTTGACGGCGTAGGTACCGTAATTATCAATGGCTCTTTAACTATACGAGCGAAATAACGTTTAGTTGCCTAAATGCCTAGATGCGGGTTTTCTACTATTATATCTAGGTAAACAGGCGCGTTGCGTTTATTCCCTATGGAACAAATACTATATTGCGAAATAACAAGAAAATGATTCACGATCCGGCTCGAAGGACCAAAAGTAATGGTTGCGCAAATAAGCTTAATGTTTTAATGGACTGTATGTTTGAAAAAGCGATCTAAGGTTTGTTAACAATATGCAGGTACTGTGCCTGGCATGGGATGGATGTACGAGTATTAGGGAGGAACACTGACCTTTTGACCTCGAAGGTTCCACGTGGCGCCGGCCGGCGAACCCCGACTTCGTACTTTCAATCACTGCCAGGTCCTGTATTGCACTACACTGCACTATTGTTGAGTCTTTGAATGGTTGGATCACGAAATAGTCAATTTTCTTGTAATTTCGAGCGGGCGATGTTAGCGGAGCGGTCACATTCACAATCGACGCACACAACACGTCATGTCATTCTTTTCTTGAGGTCGTGCGGGGAAGGGAAGCGGAAGGGATAGGATTGCTAGGCCAAAAAAATAAATTACAAAAAAAACAAAATCGCGGATCATAGCAAATTGGCGCAACCAGCATGTTTGTCTTATTCCTGTCGGTGCGTGCTGCTTATGCAATCCTATATAAACAACGGAATGTTTATTTTATTTTCATTTACGGTTTCGCGCGTAGTAGATAAGCAGTACTTAAGTTCAACACTAACTTACGTATTTCTTAAAACAAAACAATGTCGGAAGTCAAAAAGAAGAGACGGCAATACTGTGTGGAATATATTAAATTCGGATTCATTGAAAATCCCACAAACCCATCGTCACCGGCACAAAGGTGACTATGGGTTTGTGAGATTTTAGATTCTATGTCTAAAAACATTTTCGAACGAAGCAATGAAGCCTTCAAGACTGCAAAATCATTTGAATAAAATGCATCCAGATAAGAAAGACAAGAATGTAGCATATTTTCAAGACCTAGAGAAGAAGCATAATACTTAGCCAAGTGTAGCAAAACTATTTTCGGTGGGTGCTAAGCAAGATGACGACGGACTTCGAGCTTCGTACAATATCTCTTTGTTAATTGCTCAAAAAGGCAAACCACACAACATCGGAGAAGAGTTAATTTTGACAGCAATAAAGGAAGTAATAACTACGGTGCTTCATAAACCGGCCGCAGATATTATCCGAAAAATTCCTTTGAGTAATAATTCTGTGCAAAGACGAATTGATGAAATGGCTGAAAACATTGAAGGATCATTGTGCAATCATCTGAAGACTAGTCAATTCTCAATTCAGCTTGATGAGTCCACTTTTTCTACTAGTGAAGCATTGTTGCTGTCTTACGTGAGGTTTGTTAAAGATGAGAAAATATGTGAAGAACTATTGTTTGCTAGAAAAGAGACCGATACAAAAGGCGAAACCATATTCAATATATGGGAAAAGCTTTGTGATGAGAAAGAGATTCCCTTGAAAATTATTATATCAGTTGCTACGGATGGCGCTCCGGCTATGACAGTGTGCCATAAAGGCTTCATAGCGTACTTAAAAAAATAAAATTCCAGATGTCCTTGCTGTATATTGCGTTATTCATAGACAACATTTGGTTGCTAGAAACTTAAGTAAACGACTATTTCAATCACTGCAATATGTCATCAAAGCAGTCAATAAAATCCGTAACAGCTCTTTGAATGATAGATTATTTCATCAGCTTTGTGTTACTAATGACGAAGATTCCAACCGTTTGTTGCTTCATACTGAGATTCGTTGGTTATCAGGAGGCAATTCTCTGACTCGATTTTACAACCCGTTTGTCTCTGTGATTGAGTTCTTGGAAACTAAAGATACAGAATTGCGCAACAAGCTCATTACATCAAAAAAGATGTAGCTTACATGACAGACCTGTATAAATTGTTCAACGACATGAATCTCCAACTGCAAGGCGATGAACTAAATTTAATTAAAACAAAAAATGTCGTTGCTGCTTTCGCAGCCAAACTGCTTCTGCACAAAAATAATATGGGCAGACGTGAGTTTCATAATTTTCCGAATTTATCAGTATCCTGCAGTAACGACGACTTGTTTGCCTACTGCCAATATTTGCAAAACCTCCTCATTGACTTCACCGAAAGATACCAGGACATTTTGACCTTGGAAATACCAGATTGGCTGTTAGATCCGTTTTCAAATGCCAACACAGCAATGTTACCTCAACTGGAAGAAGAACTTATAGAATTGAAAACTAACGAGGAAATAAAAATGAAGTTCAAAAATGGCTATCAAGAATTTTGGCTACAAAAACCGATCCCACAATTGTACCCTGGATTGTGGTCAATCGTTCAACGAGTCTTGATAGCATTCCCATCGTCATATTTGTGTGAACGTGGATTTAGTGCTGTGGCAACGCTGCTTACTAAAAAAAGAAATCGTTTGCATGTTACCGAATCAACAAACTTATCAAACAGCATCAGATTCATCCTTCACATTAGTTTTTATATAAGAATCGATTATGTTTGTTTTATTTTGAATAAAAGATACTCTGGTCTGAATACTATAAAGTTGCGTTTCAATAATCATTCTCATTGGCAGGTGTAGCCCGTAAGAGTTAACTTGAGACCTGAGTGCCGTTGTGTACTACCTACTGTGCTCAGGTCTCAAGTTAACTCTTGCGGATTATAGCAAAAATCTCTTTTAAAATTAATGTTTAATCTCCGCTAATATAGCTCACAACAATTAATTAATTTAATTTGAAGTTATAGTGGTTTTTAAGTAGGTGGTAAAATGGGGGCCCTAAAAATTAATTTATTTTCAAAGTGGGCAGTGGACAAAATAAGTTTGGGAACCCCTGATCTAGATGA
This sequence comes from Leucania comma, assembly GCA_958295575.1. Lineage (NCBI taxonomy): Eukaryota > Metazoa > Arthropoda > Insecta > Lepidoptera > Noctuidae > Leucania > Leucania comma. The sequence goes on from OY282480.1 coordinate 3,105,441, forward strand.
AAACCAGAAATAATGTGTCGGATTGATTCCCCGGGCCGGTAGCATGACATATGTAACCGTACCGCATCCTTTACGGTGTATTACCGGTAGTAATTCGACATCATAACTTCGCCCCTTATCGCCGAAGCGCAGCCAGCCATATGGACGCTAATAGGTCTACATCGGGCCTATGTGCAAAAGCGCCCGAGAAGCTCCTTGTTTTGCCATCATTCCCTGCGTTCATTAGTATCTACGAGTAGTACTATAGGTTTACGCCAGTTCTCGTTAGTCAAGAAGAGCGAAGTCAGACCCTTGTCCACTGCTACCACATTTTGGTGCAAACGCCCGTCGGTTTCTAGAAAGTATTCCCCGATACTGCATACCTCGCGGTTGTGTAGGGTCTTATCATTTAAGAAACCACGACCCCCGCACTTCCGCGGCATATACAGTCTCATCACCGATGATTGTGGGTGATGCATCCGATTTGCGGTAAGCAGTGTGCAGACCCTCTTATCCAGGGCGTCAAGTTCTGTCTGATTCCATTTGAGTATGCCGAAAGAGTACATCAAAACGGGCATGACCCAACCGTAAAAAGCGCTCATATTGTTCCCGCCTGATTGAAAAGATTATTAACTGAAACTGACTATTGACTGAAAAGACTATTCAGCACCTTAATCAGGCGGCCAAAGAAGCACCCCTTCAACGACTGTTGATGACACGTCATCAGCATTGATGCCTACGCTTCCCAATACTTGTAAGTTTCGGTTGAGCAGAGGGATCTAAGGTGTATGGAATCAGCTCGTATTGTTCACTGCTGGCCAAAGGCCTCGCTTCATTGATTCGATTGAATTCAGACAGGACATGACTGACCCAGACACAGTAACCGCGACAGACCACGAAGGAGGTCTTTCTTAATAATTGGAATGAGAAAACAAGGAACCGTAATCGTTGATCGTTGTGGAATATTATATCATTATTATTTCCCACAGATCGTAAAGATAAAGGCTACTTTGCGCTCGCGAAAGGATCTGGGCTTGCTGACTTAGCGACTAGTATGCAAATCATGGAGGCTTTCGTTATATTTCATGTAAGTACAGTTAGTCTATTTTTCACCATGAAGTCAAAGTAGGGGATTCCAAATAAAACCAGTAAAACGTTTCTATAATAGTGTGGTCTCTTCGTTATTTAACACCGACTTCCGAAATTAAAGTTATTTTGCACTTTTTGGTGTTTTTTTGAAGTCGGTTGTATTTTTTTTCTAAGTTTTTTATTTCACACTTTTTATTTGTAGTACCTCTCAGCGAAACTTAAATAGACAGGTACCTTCCGCCATTCGTTTCCATCATCAAATCATCACAACACGGCTAGGATACACTGATTTATTACAAAGTTCCGGCTCTTACCTACCTTCCGTCTTCATCATCAGATCAGTTCTATGTATATCCTCCCCTTCTTCCTTTAGTCAGCCACCGACTACATGTATAAACAAAGCAATTTTACTTATTACGACAGTTCTGCTATGGTTTTTTTGAAGAATTCCGTTCTATGTCTTCGTAGTTCATCATCAGATCAACACAATATTTCTATGAGCCCAACTCGGGAATATAAAATATTTCCTAAATCGGTCCACAATTCACCGATATATTGATGAACATATGTACGTATTAAAACGACAGTTCTGCTATGATTTTTCAAAGAGTTTCGTTGTACATCTTCAAAGTTCATCATCAGATCAAAAAGATATTTTTATTGGACCAATCTGGGAGTATAATCTTTCAATCAAAACAAAAATTTTCGAAATCGGTTGACAATTGACTGAGATATCGGTGAATATACATTAAAAAAAATACATACATCCGAACATAGAACCTCCTCCTTTACGAAGTCGATTAAAAATCTTGATTTATTATTGATTCACAAAAAGTACCGCACGGGTCCGGCGACATGATAACTTACGATACCAGCCCCCCTAGCCAAGTTACAATCGTTTCGTTTTCCGTTAACGCTTGGAGTTGGCCACGCCCCCAACTCCTTTGTTCGAACACACGATTTGGGGGCGTAGTCAACTCCAATCGTTAACGCAAAACGAAACGATTGTAACTTGGCTAAGGGGGCTGGCCAAATTATTAGGGTAGTAGTTTTCGTTTTTTTTTTTTTTTCTTTTTTTTATGTGGGTAAAATCATCCAATGACAAATCCCGCCCTTGGGTGGGGCGGGAAATAGTGTCAGACTTTTACTGACTAAAAACCTACCTTTCCATTCCTTGCCTTTGTCCCGGGGCCCGTGGTGACATAAAAAAAAAAAAAAATAATAAAATGCTTTATTCGTAGTTCAGACAATTTTACAATAATAACGGACAGCGAGCTACCCATTGCCCACCGTCCGCGAGCCCGCGCCTACGGTGGCCGGAAATCGGGATCGGAATCCCGGCAGCGGCGGCGGCGTGTGCGCCTTTGCCTAATGCGGTCGGCCTCCTCCTTTGCTAGCATTACTGCTTCGCAAAAGGAGGCGACCGCCTGCCACTCCTCCTCGCTCCGGAGCACGGCTTGAACCAAGCCCCGGCGCGAGAGATTGCCGCCGATCGCCCCCACGAGGACACGGCGATGCTCTTCCCAAGCGGGGTACACCTCGACTGTGTGCTCCACCGTGTCCACCGGGCGGTCCGCACAGTGGCGACACCCGGGCGTCTCCTCCGCACGGATCTTGTACAGGTACGGATCGAACTTGCCGTGTTCGGTTAGCACCTGCGCCAAACGGAAGGTGACGACGCCGTGGGGCCTTTCCAGCCACGCCTCAAAGAGGGGTCTTACCGCCTCGATCGTGGCGTGCCCAACACGGGGTTGCGACAGTCGCTCTCGCCATTTCACCATGAGATCCCGCCATTTCACCATGAGATCCCGCCGGAGCTCTGTCCGCCATGCCGCGACTTGTCGCGGCAGCGGAGTTTCGCCCCGACGTTGCATCTCCACGCGTAAGTTATGCATGTGTGCAAGGACTGTTGCCTCCAAATCCCACGGTGGTAGGCCAGCAAGGAGGCTCGCCGCTTCACAGGACACCGTACGGTATCCGCGGATCATCCGGATGGCCATGACCCTCTGGCAGGCGGTTAGCCGGGCCGCCACTCGCTTTCGTAGCGATGGCGCCCACACTGGCGCACCGTAAAGGGCCATGGACCGAACGATGCCTGCGTAGAGCCTCCGGCAGGAGGCGTCTGGACCCCCTAGGTTCGGCAGGAGCCGCTTGAGAGCAGCCCCAGTCCCATTCAATCTGGGAGCCAGACTAGTGGCCACTTAAGTCATATAATCAATTTAAGTATATCGCGAGGTATATATCCGACCAAACTCAAAACTGCTGTAATAAAACCTTTGTATAAAAAAAATGAAAAGGATAAAACTGAGTCTTATAGACCTATTGCACTTGTGCCTATTTTCTCAAAAATATTTGAAAAATATATTTGCGAACAAATTTATAAATATTTAATAAAACATGACATCTTAATTGAAGAACAAAAAGGCTTTAGAAAAAATAAAACTATTAATATGGCTATTTTTGACTTTCTAAATACAGTTATTACAAACGTTGACCGTAATGTACCCGTATGTTCAATCTACTGCGATTTGACTCAGGCTTTTGACTACGTTGATCACAATATCTTACTTAATAAGTTAGAAGCCTACGGAATAAGAGGAAATATCTTACAGCTTATCGAGTCATATCTAAAAAACCGTAAACAATATGTGGAAATAACACAAATAGACCCTAAAACAAAGAACGAAAGGATCTATCGTTCACGTGACAGGACAATCACATATGGTGTGCCACAAGGCAGCGTGCTTGGACCCCTTCTATTTTTAATATACATAAATGACCTACCGAAAGTTACGGAACATCATATGACATTATTTGCTGACGACAGCACTGTTACCATTGACTGTAGAGAAAAACAAAATTATGATACTGACATTACTAATACTATAGATTCAATTATAAAATGGCTAAATAACAATAATCTTAAGATAAATATTGATAAAACCAAATTAATGACTTTCAACCAACGCAGAAATCTACCTATGAATATTTATTATGATAGTAAACAAGTTAACCAAGTAAGCACGACCAAATTCCTGGGCTTAACCATAGACCAACGACTAGACTGGAAAGCACACACATTAGATCTAGCAAAGAGACTTAGCAAATCGGCATATGCATTATATAAACTCGCACCAATCACGGGAGTCGATGCTATTGTTACAGCATACCATGGCATGGCTGGGTCATTATTAAGATATGGAGTAATCTTTTGGGGAAACTCAACAAATAAGGAGCTAATTTTTAAGGCCCAAAAAAAGTGCATCAGGTCGATGTTTGGGTTAAAAAGCACAGACACTTGTAAACCGTTTTTTATTAAATATAAAATACTAACATTACCCTGTTTATATATTTTTGAAGCTGCAGTGTTTGTTAAAACTAACCAAAAACTATTTCCTAAGCTGTCAGACAGAAATGACCGCAGTCGACGCCACCCCAATACGTTGTGTTCACGGCAATCCAAAACAGCATTAATGCGTAATAGTATTTTTTGTATGGCTCCAACAATTTATGATCACATACCAGAAGCAATTAAAATGTTAAACACTAATCTTTTTAAAAAACAGTTAAAGAATCTTCTTGTAAGTAAAGCCTACTATACAATTTCGGAGTTTCTAGAAGAAAAAAGACTTGGTATGCCAACTTGAAACTTTTATTTTGTGTATTATTCATATTGTTTACCCATTATTTTAAATTACCGACATCTGACATCAATCTAATAGTGTAAGCTCTAACTTTGACATAATATATCTGACTGCAATTTTGCTACGTATTGACTAGTTTTATATACATTTGCCCTAAATAAAATTTTATTAATTTAATAATATTCATTGGACATTTATATTTAATTTTATTTTGATACTATTCATAAAATTATTTTATAACTACTATGATGTTAATTTGAAATGTTTTTTTGTTTTTTAACATTTACATAATATTTGCACGCCATAGACTGTGGCAAACATGTCTGGACCGTTTTTTCTTTTTTTTTTCTGTCATCCTACATGCAAGTTTTGTTTATTTTTTGTATGTGTACACATGTTTAAGCAAATAAATATCTTATCTTATCTTATCTTATCAGACGTCGGAAATGGTCCTTGAAGTTCCACCGGCTGTCGAGGACGAGTCCCAGGTACTTCATCGTCGACCCGACGCCGATGTGAACTCCTCCTACCGTTAATTGGGAGCCCGGAGGCGGCGCGCTCCGAGGGCCGTGAAAACACATGGCCTTGGACTTGTGCCACTCGAGGTGGCATTCACCTCGAGTCCCAACTGCTCTATCCTCTCCACGACTGTCACAACCCCGCGCGTCGCTAGTTCGACCGCCGCCTGGTACGACCGTCCCCGCGCCAGGACCAGCTTGTCGTCTGCGTAACAGACCACGCTGACCCTGTCGGGGAGGTCGGCGCGCAGCACGTAGTCGTACCCTGCTCCGGTGTGGGCACCGACGTTGCAACAGCAACCGAGGGCCCAGCTGAATGCGTGCCGGGGGTCATGGCAATACGCATGGTGCGAGGGTACCGAACGATTTCCCGCGAGGCGGCGACCCTCCTTGCTGGCCAACCGCCATGGGATCTGGAGGCAACAGTCCTTGCACACATGCACGATAAGCGCATGGAGATGCAACGCCGGGGCGAAATTCCGCTGCCACGACAAGTCGAGGCATGGCGGACAGAGCTCCGGCGGGATCTCATGGCGAAATGGCGTCAGCGACTATCGCAACCTCGTTCGGGGCGCGCCACAATTGGGGCGATAAGGCCCATCTTTGAGGCGTGGCTGGAAAGACCTCACGGCGCTCTCAACTTCCGCACGACGCAGGTGCTTACCGAACACGGAAAGTTCGCTAAGTACCTGTTCCGGATTCGTGCGGAGAATTCGCCCGGGTGTCGCCACTGTGCGGAACACCCGGAGGACACGGTGGAACACACTGTAGAGGTGTGCCCCGCCTGGGCGGAGCATCGCCGTGTCCTCGTGGGGGCGATCGGCGGCAGCGATCTCTCTCGCCGGGCCTTGGTTCAGGCCATGGTCTGTAGTGAGGAGGGATGGCAGGCGGTCGCCTCCTTCTGCGAAGCAGTAATGCTAGCAAAGGAGGAGGCCGACCGCATCAGACAGAGGCAACGGGGCGCTCGCCCCAGCCGCCGCCGGGATTCCGATCCCGATTTCCGGCCACCGTAGGCGCGGGCTTGCGGACGGCGTGCAATGGGTAGCACGCTGTCCGATCGTCCGGTAACCGGCCGGACCGAGCCCAAGTCGTCGACGGCGCGTTCTGTTCCCGCGCGCCTCAAGGAGCTGTCAGCAAACCGAAGAGGCCCAGTCTGCTAACTGCAGGTAGGCAGGGTCGAAGCCTGCTGGGGTCAAGGGCCGTTTTCTGAGAGGAAGGCTCAGCCCCGGCACTATAGGCAACGAAGGAACAGGGTAGGTTTTTAGTCAGTAAGAGTCTGACACTACTTCCCGCTCCGCCCAAGGGCGGGATTTGTCATTGGATGATTTCACCTACCATAAAAAAAAAAAACGTAGTCGTACCCGATGTTCCACAAGAGCGGCCCTAGTACCGATCCCTGCGGAACACCGCACGGGTAGTTTTCGTAGAAATGTAATTTCTGATTGAAATACACTTTTTAAGCAAACCAATTGATTTATATTAGACTTTTTTATTTAGTATTATTACTGGTATCATTATTTTTATTTTTTTATATGTGGCAATACTGTGAGCTCGCGGCATTTTTTTAAAGTGGCCTTTTTCCTAACTTTCTTGACTTTTTTCAACATTTGTTGAAAATTGCGATTCGTAAAAAATATATATTTGAAGTTTGTTTTAATCCTTTTCTTGGCAAAAAAAAAATTCTTAAGTTACTGTTTTTTTTTCAAATTATCTCTTTTTATATGAACATAGAATGCTGGGAAAAGTAATAGAAAAAATCATAAAGTTTTGTTTCTAGAGATAAACAAAAAAAAAAAATAATAGAAAAAAAAAATAATAGAAAAAAAAGTAATAGAAAAAATCATAAAGTTTTGTTTCTAGAGATAAACAAAACTTTATGATTTTTTCTATTACTTTTCCCAGCATTCTATGTTCATATAAAAAGAGATAATTTGAAAAAAAAACAGTAACTTAGGCGAATGTATCTCACGAGGCACACTGCCAAAAAGAGGTAATAATACAAATGGTATATAAAATAATTATTTTTAATTAATGAGATCACATATTTGTACTAAACAAGACATTACTGGTGGTGAAAACTATAAAAACAGTTTCTGTCAGGTACTAAGCATAATCTGACTCCACACTTAGTACATGACACAGTTGTTTGACCTTTGATACATAATTTGCACCTGCCTTTTGTCCCAAAAGTCGCGAAATGGCCAAGTTGGTCACTGCGAATTTCTGTTGTTGGCCTTGGAGCAACCGGCGCTTTTATTAGTTTTGATGGGGTTGGACCCTTTACATTGTCCGTGTATTTCGTGGTGATTCTGTGGCGTAATAATAAGTTTTTGGCAATGTTGTACCTAAATTTCTTCAAACTTATTGTTTTTCCATTATCAATATTTCTCCGGTACAACATCCAACTATTTGTTATACATATGTCTAACAGCTGTGATACCAATGGTAAGTACCAGCGGTGTCCCTTTAGCTCAGTTCTATAGAGAGCTATTAGCATATCAGCTAAATCAACACCGCCCATATGGGCGTTGTAATGCTTTATAATTTCAGGACATGGCACTGCTGACCTCATCTTTTTGTCCTTGTCGTACCTTTGGATCGTAGATATAGGGTGGACATCTACATAGCTGCTTGCGGTTGTGACACATTTATTGTCGTACCACTTGACGACACACACTTTCTTATTATTGCACACGACTTGAGAATGAGAACCCCTTGGTTTCTTCTTCAGTGCTTTATCGGTGATGAGCTTCTTCTCAGCTCCGCGTAATCTGTTTGCCCTTATAGTTCCAAGTGAAAATATACCCATCTCTTCTCGCAGGTAGTGAATCAATTCGAGGCTTGTAAAAAAGTTATCAAAGTACACTACAGTACACGCTGGATCTGGTATAGTTTTACATAATGCTATCACAACTTTAGCGCCCATTCCGAGAGAAGACTCTACTGGTGAAAAACCTATTGCTCTAAAAGTATCTTCACCACCATAAATAAGAAAATCGTAAACAAAGCCCGTTACACCAGCTCTAACAAAAATCTTGTAACCCCACTTTTTAGGCTTATTTTTGACATATTGTTTTCTATTACCTGCTTTTTTCCCTTTATAAGGCACCATCATTTCATCTATGCTGAATTTTTTTTCATGAGGTACTTTCAAAAAGTTGGCACGTAGCATATCTGCCAAAAGTTTGATCTTGTAGAAGCGATCCCCATCATCAAGCAAATTGTTATTGAAATGGATGTAACGACGTAATTGTTGAAATTTTTTGAGGGGCATGATATCTGCTATTTGACTGTATCTAAATTCTCGGGACCAATAGTCTGTATACGAAGGCATATCAATTATTCCCATTAGCAGATTTATTGCAACAAAGTCTTTTATGTCTTCGACTGTAAAATTCAACGATCTATTAGTTTGTTGAGTAGAATATAAGTTGGTTTGTTCCTTTATGTAGTTTAAAATGTCGTCAGTAAAAAAGCTGGAAAAATATTAAAATGGATCAAAATCAAAATCAAAATCAACTCTTTTATTTCAAATAGACCATTTACAGGCACTTTTGAATAGTCAAAATGTCGGTCAGTCAAAAAAAAAAAAAAAGTGAAGCTAAATTGCACGTTCCAAAGCGTAGATCTCTATGGAGAAGAACGTGCAAGAAACTCCATGGACACTCTTTTAAAATCATTTTAAGTGTTACAATAATCTTGGTTACATATTTCTTGTCGCTACAATTATGTGAGCACCATGTAGAAAAGTAGTGAGAAAAAAAAAAACTAACTATAAATAGAAATTGAATTAAGCCACTGGCAGCAAAAAGATGACCAGTCTCAACTGACGGCGCCCGTTCACGAGCATGACGCGTGCCTCAACCCCACTCTGCTCAACCATTATGAAGGGAACAGAATGACTCAATAACACGCGCCACCATCAGCAAGACATTTGAGTGAGAATGACAAACTCTCAACTGCCATGCTCATTTAAGTCAAACAAATTGTAACCTAGTAAAAATGCTCCATGGGACTTCACATTCACAAAAAATTGATAAAAGTGCTTCTACATTATACAATGCTAATGGTTCCAAATAAGAAAAATAAACAAAATAAGAGCATTAAATGGTCATAAGCTTCATTAAAGCAATATCATACCATTTCGAAAAAAACAACATACGGAAAGGGCAATAGTATCTCTTCCAATATTTATAAAACTATATAAAAAAAAAAAACAAAAAACTAATTAGTAGGCAAAAGTGTTAGTGGAGCAGGACCAGCATTTAGCCAAGCATTTTTATCGAGGATATAATCTTCCACTTTATAATATGCTTGTCTACATAGCGTGCGTTTAATGCTTGTTTTAAATTTGGATTCATTCAATTGAATAATCTCAAGTGGTATCTTATTATAAAATTTTACACAGCAACCCATAAAAGAACTATATACTTTAGCCAATCTGAATCGAGGTTGATCTAGTTTGTGCCTATTCCTAGTATAAAAATTGTGCCTGTCACTTATCTTAGTAAAAAGATGAATATTTTTCCGAACGTACATAATATTTTCATAAATGTATTGACAAGGTACCGTCATGATGTTTATATCCTTAAACAGTTCCCTTAGAGAATCGCACCTGCGAAGATTGTATATGGCTCTGATAGCTCTTTTCTGCAGAATAAAAATAGACTCTATGTCTGCAGCCCGTCCCCATAGCAAAATACCGTAAGACATGATACTATGAAAGTAGCTAAAATAGACCAGCCTCGCGGTATGTACATCAGTAAATTGACGGATTTTTCTGACAGCATATGCTGCTGAACTAAGCCGTCCAGCTAGTGATGCTAAATGAGGACCCCATTGTAGCCTCGAGTCGAGCGTGATTCCCAAGAAAACTTTGTTTTCGACAAATTCAAGTTTCTCTTTGTTCAATACTATTTCCAAGTCATTACTTCTAACATTCGGTAACGCAAATCTTATGCACTTGGTTTTTTTCTCATTTAATACTAAATTATTAACAGTGAACCAGTTTTGGACTTGCTGTAGAGCGTTGTTTATGTCATCAATATTAGTGGAACGTCTATTGATCTTAAAAATTAAGGACGTATCGTCAGCAAACAATACTATATGTGGTTTTTTATTAAATAAATGTGGTAAATCATTAATATATACCAAAAAAAGGAAAGGACCCAATATTGAGCCTTGTGGTACACCCATTTTGACCTTTAAACCCCGTGAATTGACACCATTTATTTGAACTTGCTGCTGCCTGTCATTTAAATAAGATTTCAACAAGCTTAGTGCAAGTTTACCTAACCCGTAATGTTCTAGCTTCAAAAGCAAGGTTTCGTGATTAACACAATCAAATGCCTTTGAGAGGTCACAGAAAATTCCTATCGCATCTTGGGCCTCTTCCCACGCTGCAAATATGTGTTTTAATAAGGTGACACCAGCGGCAGTCGTACAACGCCCTTTGGTGAAACCATACTGCTGATCGTGTAAGATTTTATTAGTATTAAAATGAATAAGCATTTGATCGAGCATAACTTTTTCAAATACCTTACTGAAAACCGGCAACACGGATACAGGTCTATAATTATTGGTGTCATTGTGCTCACCAGATTTAAAAAGAGGTATAACTTTACTAAATTTCATTACATCTGGAAAAACTCCTTGGTCCACACACAAATTAAAATATATAGATCCTTGAGACATGCCTCTTCTTGAAAATCATTATTGGCTATTTCTGCTCTATGACGGAATCGTTGTCCAGTCCATCTAAAATTAAGAGGTTGCACTTTTACTCTCGCTAGCTGAGGACGACGTGCTATAACTAATCTTGGTCTAATTGCTCTGGCGCGTGTTGATGTTAAAGGAGTAGCTGGAGAATGTGGAGCTGTAGGAGTCGGAGCCTGCTGTGGAGCCGCTACAGATTGTGTCAAATTTTGCGCAGCTAGTGGAGTGAGTGGAGATGCCAGTAATGGTGACGCAGTGACCGCTTCTTGGACATCAACTATTTCATCGTCCGATAGCAGGTTGAGATTTTCCATCGACGATGGTAGTGAAGGCACTGGTGATGATTCTTCGTCTGCCCTATGTCGAATTGGAAACTGCCGGATTTCATTTTCAGACTCCGTCGACGAATCGTCATTCGACGATTTTCTGCCCGATTTTGGGATAAGCGCACAAAGCTTTCTACCTCTTGCGAAGGTTTGCTGTACTCCGCCCTAAGATAAACAAGCTTAATTAACCCTCCATGCTAAGCGAAAATCAAAACCATAAACATTCCATAAAAAGACCAGAAACCAACAACCAGATTTCAAAGACAAGAGCATGCAGTATACCTACCAAGACTAAAAGTATGTACAACCCGTAGCCATGTATAAAAATCGATATTGTCTCGACCGGGAATCGAACCCGGAACCTTTTATGCTTTAGCTCAACAACATCACCTCATTCACCAATAAGCCACCATCAAAGTAATTAACACAAAACAATAAAAATAAAAAAACCATAAACGTGGCAGTGTGCACTACATGACACATTACACCAAAACATAAAAAAACCAGTAAACATGGCCGTGTGCACTGCGAGATACATAGCAATTTGGCTCTAGTTTACTGAACCAAATATACAGTTTTGCATCAAAATTCACTCAATTGACACGTTTACAATAATGTACTTTATCTTGATATGCATAATTATTATATTATTGAGTAAAAACAACATAAAATATCAATGAAAAACGGTTATGTCAAACTGACATGGCATGACGTAAATGCGTTCAGAAACAGTTACTTTCTTAGACTGTAGAAACGTTCCGTTTCAGGTAATAATATTTTTCTTGGTATGATTTTTCAAAGTTGACTGTATCTAACAGTGCACTCCGTCAAGAAAAGGGTTAACGCGTTTTTCTTGTACAAAATAATCAAAACGTAAGTAATGTTTTTTATTGCGTTGCTTTATTAATTTTTTTTATGTTATTTTGTAATTGTGGTAATGGTATGTGGTGATATTCTTAAAATTGCTTCTTTTTGGTACGGGCAAAGCTTCAGACACGTCTCCAAGAAAATGTATACAAATTATAATATTATTGTCGCACTCAAAACATTCCCTGAAAGATATAGCAGCTATTACATGTGTTTCAAAGTCTGTCGTTAACAAAATTGCCTGATACCAGCTAGTTGTGCTTGAGACTATTGAGAGGCGAGCCAGGAGGATCATTGGCAATGATGCACTCATCGAGTCGAGGCTTCAAAGTCTTGAACATCGACGCCGAGTTGCTAGCCTGTCGGTTTTCTACCGGTTACATTTCGGGGAGTGTGCGTCGGAATTGCATAGCCTAATTCTGCCTAGCCAGTGCCACGCGCCACCGGTACATAGTCCGTCCCAAAGATGAGAGCAGTACTCCATACACGATCAAACTTGCGCGTGATAAAGTTTGAGCAGCTGTTGCGGCGTGAAGTACTGTCTGACCTTTGCGAGGATTTCCAGCTTTTTTGCAGCCAGTTGAGCCTTTGCTTCGATGTATGGCCCAAAGTTGAGAGTAGATGTCAACGTTACACCAAGAAGATCAAGATAGTCGGTTATCGGCACGGTTACACCCCGGAAAATTGGAGCAGGGCTGAATTGACTCCTTTTAGCGGAAAATAGACACGCCTGGGTCTTAGCAGCATTAAACCTGACCAAATTGGCATTTCCCCATTCAGAAATTGCCTCCAAGAATAAGTTCAAGTGTGGTTGGGTTGCCGCCATAGCACGAAGAATCACGAAACAAAATAAAAACCAAAGTGGCAAGGGGCAGGGTACATTGCTCGCAGAACATAAGTGCGCTCCATCATCGACCGCATCGTGGCTTTCCATCAGGTGAGATAGCGGTCAAGTGCGAACCTACCAACAATAAAAAAAAAGTGCAAGGTTCGGGCTTTTCGAAAATTTAAAAAGGACCGCAGTGTTGAAAACAGGGAGCTTTTTTAAAGTCGCTAGATTTCGGTTTAATCAGGTGATACGTAACGCTAAACACCGCCATCTTCTCGAAAACATATCTTCTTTCTCTCCTGCTGATATCTGGAAATTCCTCGGAACTCTCGGTATCGTTAGACCACGTAATGTGGAATTCCCTAAGACAAACATACTGATAATTCATCGAGTTGCCGTGATCTAGATTCTGGTGTTCCACAAAGCGATATTCTTTTCCCGTTTCTATTCTCCATCTTCATTAATTTTTATAACTCACTGTCTTCGTTGTTCGTATCATCTTTACGCCGACGATCTTCGATTATATACAGTAGCACGTGTGGAAGGTTTGTCGGACGCTATAGAGGATGTAAACCGAGATTTGGACGCTATCAGGGATTGGTCTGATAGATTTGGGGTGTCCGTAAACCCCTCAAAGTGTCAGGCCATTATTATTGAAAGTTCGCGCATGATGGGTATAGTAGTGGTTAATTCGCCTTCCTCAATTATGTTTAATGGTGCCATCATTCCCATCAGTCCGCTAGGACTGATGGGAATGATGCGTTTTACGCGCGATTACGCTAGTAAAGGATCTTGATTTGCATCTGGACTCGACGCTTGGCTGGCAAAGTCAGGTTTCCAGTGTCTGCCAAAGAGTTAATGGGACTTTGCGGTGTCTGTATCAACTGAGGAAGTTTTTGCCTGTGAAGACTAAGACTATGTTTGTGCAAACATATTCAAAAAAGATTCATATTCAATTTAAGAAAATAGGACCATATTTCAAGCTACAGATCTGAGCTCAAATGGATGTCTACTCGCCAATAAAGGAGTATGCGCGCTCTGACTACACTTTAATCCCTACTCAACTCTCCCACCCCTCCTTCTTATCTTATTTCACACTTTCAATATCTATGTTGTTCCCATGCTAAGATTCTGCGTTCTTCTAACAATCTTCTACTGCTCTTTTCTTCTCATACTTCTGATATTGTTCATTCTTCCTTTTATATACAGTCTATACTTCTATGGAATGCGCTTCCCCCTGACATCAGGACGGCATTTAAGCGGATGTTGCGCAATTATTTTTTGCACAAATAGTGTTTTTGTCTCAGTACCTCCTTTCTTTTACTTTTTAAAAATATATTTGTATGTTTGTTTATTATTTTGATTTACATATTGGTAATTACTTATTATTATTTTTTAGGCACCTGCCATGCTATCTCTTCACCAGCCTTGGTTGACTGGCAGAGAATGCCTAGGGCATTAAGACCGCCTTTGTAATTTTGTATTGCATGATTTTAATAAATAAATTAATTCAACTTATTTGCCACGTACTATAATAACATCTTGAATTCTTTAGAATAGAATTATTCCGTAGTGCGAACTAGTCTAATGGCACACTAGTTAAAAGAGATAACATATATTTTTGTATCGTACTCTTCAGATCGTTTTTGAGGTTATCGTAAGCAATTTAGATAGTTTATAAAATCTTTGGTAGGTACGAAATTACCGTTGTATATCAGTCGTTAATCATTGGAGAGTTATAATGACGTCAAAATTTGTAGTTTACCAAACTTGTCAAAATCAACAATTATGATATTATTGTTATAGTAGACTTTAGGCCCAGATCGTTTAGACGTCAACATTGCATGATATCTAAGTCAAAGTTTGCCCATATCATATGGTAGGGTTTGCAAGACGTGGCTTCCAATTAATCTGAGTAATCCATCGACCTATATTCTTGCGATAGACAAGCACGTTCATATAAACTATTTGTCAAAATACTGAAAAGTTCAAACAAAAAATCGCTGCAGCGCTAGATTGCCATTATGTCGTCTAACAAAACTTTTAAAACTTACAGCGCTAAGACAGCTTATAGAGGATACTTTTTCGCGACCAAAAGGTCTAAAGCGCCATGAATTTCCTAGTACTTACGCGTTTTGTTCATCTTAGTGTCATGACATGTCATCCATATAGATTTAAATACCGCAGAAGTGACACAGTTTCTTGCCTACAATACTTCATTACAATAATACTCTATTTCAAAATGTAATTATAGTGTATGTAAAAACGAGATCTCATTAACAGTAAAACAAATAAATAAATCAGTAACCACTGATAAGACTACAAGTTCAACTGAACCTAATTCAAATTTTAATATTAACCTGCACGTAATATGGTACGTAAATTACCTAGTGCTAACGAATGACAGCATGCTTAACAACAAAACTTACCGATGAAAACATTTCTTTATGAGTTTTTATCAAAAAACGCACGTCGTCATAATTTAATAAAAAAAAAATCATTGTTATTAATTATACAAAAAAAGAAAGAGCATTAAATAAAATATTTAAAAATTTCAAACAGTATAAAAGACCGTGCGAAGTCTGTATTTTGTAAACTAGCTGTAGGTAAAAACCTAAAACTGCTTTTTGTGGGAGGGAACATCTGTATGTTTTAGTCTATGATTGTAAAATGGGGAAGTGTTTAAATAAAATAATATCTTCTCTAACGTACTATTACGATAGAAGAAGCTATTACATTGCTTGAACAACCAGTGGTTTTACTTACTTGACTACAAAATTATTATATATGTCCAAGTTCACTTAAATTTGTATTTATAAGCGTCACTCTGACACTGCATGAACGTCAAAACTGCACTAATGCCATCAATGTAAAATTGTTCGGCCTGCAGGTCACTTAAGTGAAGTAAAGTGACTGTACGGCACGCCTTATCTAGTGCGTAGTACATATATATCGATGGAGTAATCTTTGTTAATACAATAAATAAGACATTTTAAATAGCTTTAATTTTAAAAGAATAAATATTAAATAACACTATTAGAGATTGAAATCTACTGAACTTTCAAATATGTTCCCAACTCTAAGTTTATTTAACGCTACTCTTAAGGTTATTTAACGCTGTACTCGTTTTTTGAATGGTTTTCGCATAATTCAAGTTTTTTTTTTATCGTAATGACACTTTACTGTATCATTATTATCAATTGGCATCATTATTACAAGCATTTTATCAGAATAACCACAAAAATAACTATCCGTCGACATGATTCTTAACAGAATCAAAACATCATAGATAATAATGTAACTATTTTATGATATGTTCAGCTATGTTTGGACATACTCGTAACATGCGTTCAAATCATGCATTTAGCTGTTCATATGGTTAAACGCAGTGTTCATTGATTAAGCTTGCTCATATAATGATCTGACCAGGGGACGAGGTTCTATTTTATGAAATGTCACTTTTACATGTTATGGCCGGTCACATCATGAAGTGATCAATTCTGTGACCTGGCCACGACATATACAATAATAAATTACTAATAAAGTTAAAGACCATCAAATCATAATAATTGACGGCACCCTCTAGGGTCGATGGACCTGCCAGGACTGTAGAATTGATAGAGCAACTGAAGGAACATGGTAGGTTTTGGTCAGTCAAAATCTGACACTTCCTATACCACTTAGACTGACAGTTGTTATTTCATGATTTCCCGCCCAAAATAAGGCAAATAGTCGACCAGACTCCCTTTCAAAAACTTAATTGCCACGTTAACGCAAATATAGTTGTGAAAAGCAGATATGTTATTATTTTTGTAACTAAAACGTTGTATTGACAGGGTATGTCAGGAGAGACATGGCCAGAGCGGCTGAACTATACTATTCGTACCAAGAACGATTTTCATACGAAGACGTACGAAAGTTTGGATGATATACCGAGACCTCACATGGATTTTGGTAAGATATGTTTAAATAATTTGCAAGCATGAATGTCTGAATAGCATTTTGATAGAGTCCACAAGGTAGACCGGTGATCTGGTGAAGGCAGCGGGAATCGACTGAATGTGAGACGAACAGGATTGTTCGACATGGCGACATTGGCAAGTCAAGATGATGATTTAGATAGATGGATTAAAGTTTAGGTTTCAGCTATATCTGGCCGCACCGAATCCCATTTTCCTAAACTTTCTATCCCTTTCTGTCACTTACAACCGTCTTTTACAAGAGCGAGATAGAGAGCGGGAGTGCGATTGCACGCGGCGGAATCTATGAGGCGGTCGGCAACACTGTACTCGTAGCTCAACCCTTATTGTACATTAAAATAGCAACATTATTCTTTATAAAAATATCTTTTTAAATATTTTATTAATTATTTTATGTAAAAATGTATGTTCTACAGGATTTAATTATGGGTCATTCATGCGCATCCAGTGGGCAATCGATACCAGCTACATCAAGCGACTGACCGGAAAAGATGTGCCTCTGGTGAGCAAATTTTATACATTACAAAGAGATACATACAACGGAGATATAGATTTCGGTGAGAAATTCTCCTACTGGAATAAATTTTTTGTAAAGATGAACCTGAAGTCTATTCGCGTTAAGAAAATAGTGACTTCTCAGTGCATCTGTAAAGTAAAGGTATATTTATACCAGTGGCCTGCTTGATACCTTTATAGGGGGCAAGCCGAGGAAACCTTGACTAATCTTTACCGCCGTCATGTATTATCAGTACAAAATTTCTTGCTGCTGTAATCCTTTTAAGTTAATTTATTAATTGTACGAAAATCCGCGGAACGACTATTCCCGACATGATCTCAATACCCAGTAGTGATGAGCCCCTCACTCGTGAGGTACCTCAAATGAGTAACTCGCCTCGACGAATTGAAAGAGTTACTCGATTCTCAAATTTGAACCACCTCATTCAATTCCTCATGAGGTGTACAGAGTTCTAGTGCGCGACGCGTACAGTGAGTATTTTGTCTGAGAACTCGCGAGGCGAGTGACGAGCAAAATTGATGAGTGAGTGAGTAAATTCCGTTGAATATTGGTTGAAATAGAGTACTAACATTATTTATAGCGTTTAATGATTATGAACCTTAACTCCGTAAAATAACGTCACTAATAAATATTACCTACGTGGTTGTTTTGTTGCATTTCGCTCTCTCCCTCAAAGCGATTCGCGGCGGTTGGCAAGATTTTCTGTCTCTTTCACGCTCGGTGCTTCGTAACTATGACTCGTGAGTACTCGTGGAGCGCCATATCTGTACAAACACCTCGCCTCAAATGAGGGGTACCTCGTGAGTACCTCGCGAGGTAAAATGAGGGCCTCCCTCATTCTCACTTTTATAAAGCGAGTTACCCAACACTAATACCCAGGATAAAAAAAAGAAAAAAATGGTTAACAGTTTATATTAAAATTTTAACACCACTATGTAGATAATGGGTTTGGGTATCAACGCCATCTAGTTGTAAAACTAGAACTAAAAGCATGCATTAGTTCACTTTATACATTGACGGTAAATTCCCTTTAGCTAAGTTTCAAAGGCCTCTACAACGCTCCTTAAGAGTAAAAAATGAATTAGCAGTACCGAGCTCAAAACTAGCTATGTATCACTCAGGACCTCTTGTAATGTGCATAAAAATTTACAATAAATTACCCAGTGAAATCAAAGACATAGAATTTGACAATAAATTTGTAAACGCACTTAAAATGCACTTAATACAAAAGTGTTATTATAGCCTTAATGAGTTTCTAAATTGACATTACGCTAATATATATTGATTTCACTATTTGACGATATTATTTGAAAAATTGACATTCTGAAAAATTTAACAATATTTGAAAGTTGACGCAATGTAAAAATGTAGAAATGTAATAAAATGCTCAAAATAAATAAATTAATAATGAAATGATAACATAGTAATTGATAATGTGATATATATGTTTAAATAACTTTTACAATAATGCATGCAATACAAATTAAGATACATAAAATGTTGCGGTGCCCTAGCAGGGTTCATGTACGAAACTTATATTATATAACAAGACCTTGTAAACGACATGAATGCAAATAAATAAATAAATAAATAAGTAAATCTTAACACCGCGATGTAGGAAGTACGTCTTAATTAACAACGCCATCTAGTTGTAAAATTGGAACTAATTTTTAAAACAAGCCTTCTTCGTACAATTGATTGCGAACATTTTCATTTGTTAACATTATGATAGAAATTAATTACTTAAACATCATACCTGTATCATAAATGACTTAAACGCAGCAATCTATCGATATTTTTGGGCAATTCTTGTCCGCTCTCGATTCTGATCAATGAAAAACGAAATTTCCAAGTAGAAATTTCGTCACATAGTGTCAAAAGAGAAAAGTTTCTATTCAAATTTTACCAAAACTACAGAACGCAATAACATCACTCGATTGCTTTTGAGAATTCTGATGTGTTTTCATGGCACCAGCGTAGTTATTTATGTCATTATAACCTGATGTATTCCAAGTATTTCTTATCGTTTGAGAAAAAATATGCAACTTCAAATATCAGGGGTAGGTTTAAAGGTGAAGTTACGAGCTCATATTTATCTTATTATCTATACATATAATGAGTTACCTGGCCAAGTATCGCCCACACATTTCAATCCATCACGAGGAAAAGTTATTGTATGTTTTTCCGAATTCATTTCAAAGTTACTTTAATCACTTCATAACTAAGTAAAACTACAATAACTAATCACATAACACAACAATAAGTAATCATAAAACTTTAAACTCTAAATGGCAGAGAAAACTAAAAAAATCTAATAAAACAATTGTTGCAACCTAACCTAACCGCTCAAAGCAGTTTACACCACTTTTTTACGCATCATAGGGGGCGCCTCGTAATTTGCGTAAAAACATAAACGTTCATTCATACTTTTTTAGAATCCGGGCTTTCATATCATACGTAAAATATTCGATGAGTACTTACACCAGTATCAAATTTTATCCACACCGACACAAATTTTTGTGTTTTTATAGGGAAATATGAAATGGCAGATTAAGCAGAATGGAGAAGCCAGTGCGACAGAAAGAGACGACAAAACACTAGTGTTCATCTCGTTTTTTGTTACGTGTTAGAGCGAGATAGCAGTTTGCTGGATGTTGCATTATCTTATGAATTAACTTAAATCACCCGCGTTCCGAATTGCGCCAAAAGAGATATCGCGAAACCGCCCGAAATAGTGACGTTGCGCGTTGGTGGATTCGCGATAGGATCACTTTTGACGCAATTCGGAAAAAGGGGTTCGCGTGACGTAAAACTCGCAAAGTTTGAAGTATGAGGTTTTACTTAATTTATTTAATTATTATAGATGCATGTAAATTATTATTTTAATTAGGTGGGGTGATGGTGGTGGTGGTAGGTAAAAGCCGGACGTATTTGCTTCTATGGTGCGCACGTCCCTGATTTATACTGGGGTAAAAATTAAGCAATCACTTTTATTTTTATAAATAGATGAAGTATAAATTTTTTAAATTGACAAAACAACAAAAGACTTGTCACCCTATGATGTATAGCTCCATTCTAATTCTTAATTCTTTATTGTACATAAAAACATAATAAAATATATATATACAGACAGTTCATATACAAAGGCGAGCATAACTCAGCAATGAGTTTTCTTCCAGCAAACCTCTGAGTTATAGAGACAGAACACCCTGCTTCATCCCTGTTTCTCATTCGCATGCTTGACATGTTAACGTCATGGAAGCTCAGCAGGATCGAAACCTACTGGGGAAATGGATTGTGTGAAAGGGAACCCCGTGGTCTTGGAACGAAGGCAAAGCAGAAACTGGAGTGGGTTTTAGTCAGTAAAAGTTTGATACGCTCTCCCGCTCCGCCCAAGAGCGGGTCATTGGATGATTTCCCACCAAAAAAAAATGTGAAGACCCAAATTCTCAATTCAGAGTTGGAAAATCTCGTGAAAACTTTTATTGCGACACCAACATGTATTTCATTCAATGAATTCTTGCCAGAACAGAAGCTGTCTGCCCAAGTGTACCCATACTCCGAGACGGCCAAGAACGAGAGCGCCTCCACCTTCTGTAAATTCCTAGATATGTTATGCTGGCTATCGCTTTCACTGACCTTCGTATTCCTCATGTGTCGTCTGCTGCAGGAGAGATCCTCTGGTATACAGGCAAGTATATGAAAAATTTACGATCAAAATGATGATTTTACTCTTTCCAATATGATATGGTTTCCGTTTGAACAAATGGTAGCTTTATATAATTTTAAATTAAGTTATACCTTCAAATACATTAGGGGACAAAATGTCCGCCAATATGACGCACAACGCTGTCAGATTATTTTATATTTTATTTTTGTTAAAATCGTTGCGGAATTATCTCCTGTATCGTGGATGCTTTCATAAATATGTAAACTCACATAGCCAAGACACCCAGACCTGGAACACCTGTCTATAGGCCATACAAATATTTGTTCCGTGCGAGATTCGAACCCGCAGCCCGCAGCGCAGCAGCTAATCGCTCAACTGCTGCGCCAACCGTGCCGTCGAAATTAATATAATAATAAAACGTTCCTTCCTCCACAGGAACTAATGAAAATGGTAGGCGTATCCCTCAACACCCTCGGTCTCTCTCACTACCTCAACGTGCTGCCATGTGGGTTGATCTTCGCCACCGGAAGCACCATACTCTTGAAGGTGACAGACAACCCGTTTGTACCCAAAACCAATGGAGTCCTCTTGTGGCTGGTGCTGTTTTTGTACTTCAACACTATCGTTGCTTTCGCTTTCGCCTGCAGTTATATTTCAAGAGGGAGTGAGTATTATTATTATTTCTTCAATGGAGATGCGTGTAAACAACATAACGGGTATAGCCCATCATTCATACAAACTTTGGCCCACAATGGACATATATTGAGACAAAATAAATTCATAGTCTATGAACTAGTGAACATGTTACAGCTATTGCAGGTTAAAAGTCGGAGGAAACGAGTTAAATCAGTTTTTTTGTCGGATGTTGGAGTTATTGAGAGAAGTGGAAATAGTTCGAGATAGAGTGGCCTTTAGATTCGGAATCCGTAGGCAGGGTGGGGTCGTCGGGAATAGCGGGTGCAGAGTTAATTATGAAAGTGAATAGTTAAAGTATTCACCGACTGAAATATCGCAATCCAAATGATCCCTCTAACTAGAGCAATATCTGTGCTTCCAGCATAGAGTAAAATTCATGAAAAAAATATGCTCGACCAGATCTCTAATTTTTAATTCAAATAGGATTTTGCATAGTCATCAGTTTGGCTTCACGAAAGGTAGGTCAACGACGGATGCAGGAGTGAAACTCATCAGTGACACTCCTGGGAGAAGTCTCAAGATTATTTTCGGGAACTAGAATTATCCCCCGAGGATACATGTCCCGTGTCACGGAGCGCATCGACTTCCTGAAGCAGAAAGTTTGTGCATGGGCCAATCATATCCGGCGGTATAAGCGTCGTGTTGATCGATACTAGCAGAATCGCATGCTCCAGAGCGATGAGAGGTGGGTGTACAGAACTTGAGAACGACCTGGACAAAGTGTTTGACATGACCCGCCCGAAAGATGCCGCCACAAACGCAAACTGGCGCAGCATTTGGTCGGTGCCTGTCTATCACACTGAGGGTGGCTGGATACGTGATGTTGAGAGCGTGTGCGTGGATGTACCAGAAATAGATTAAGTTCACATTACTTCACTAGACGTAACCTGAGCAGTTTGTCCGTTACCTAATTGAGAGTTTCCAGATACGGACGAACTGCACAACTTCTGGTTTTACCCATCTGCTCCATAAGACAGGTAGTCCGACGAAAAGGATTAGAACTGTCTACAAAAAAAATGTTTTTATTTTACATAGGCCTACATGGGCACTTATAAAACGTCAGAAGCTACGGTTCCAAATTGGTCGTTTCCTATGGAGAAGAACCGGCAAGAAACTCCATGGTTACTTTAAAAAAAAAAGGTTTATATTACAATATTTCCATATTACAGTATTCATTAATAAGTTATGTAAGGACAATGTAGACCAGCCAATATTGTACCAGAAAGCACGACAAAAATAATCATAAAAAAGTCAGTCATGATAAGAAGTAATCGAATTTGCGGAGTCTATAGTGTTCTCACATTTACATTATAGGTAGACAGAGGCTATATAAAAGGGAGAAAAAATAAATAATTACAATCATCACTGCAACAGTTACATTATCTGGTGGTCTAAATAATATAAAAAAATATTGCAAAAGCAATGTGTCAAAATCGAAAGTAAATAAGTGTCACATATTAAAAACAAAGATGGAGCAGTTAATAGACACATCTACACAATATCAATGAGTTACAAGGAGGTCACATGTGCAGAAGCAGTCACTGCCAAACAAACGTCTTCGACATAGTCTTTAGCCTTATAATATGCTTTTTTTGGTTAAGACACGCTTAATATGAGTTTTAAATTTTCCCTCGCTAAGTGCAGTTACCTCCTTTGGCAGCTTGTTATAAAAACGTATGCTGTTTACTAGAAATGACTTGCCGGCCCTAGCTAATCTCCATTTAGGCAAAACAATTTCATGTTTACTTCGCGTATTTTTGTCATGAAAATCGCTTATAATTTTAAAAAGTCCCCAAGTTTCTACGAACATACAAAATACTTTGCCAGATATAAAGAGAAGGCAGAGTCAGTATATCGATTTCTTTGAATTTTTCTCTGAGGCACTCGCGAGGACCCATTCTATAAATAGCCCGGATTGCTCTCTTTTGCAGTATGAAAATTGAGTCTACATTAGCTGCAGATCCCCATAGTAAAATGCCATAAGACATAATACTGTGGAAATAAGCATAGTAAACTAACCTAGCTGTGGCTACATCTGTCAATAGTCTTATTTTTCTTACTGCATATGCAGCTTAGCTTAATATTCCTGAGAAAGTTCTAATATGAGCGCCCCACTGCAGTTTAGAATCGATAGTTATGCCTTAAAATACAGTTTCCGTAATAACATCAAGTATCTTGCCGTCAAGGATTACACTGATGCCAACTTGAGGGACATTCGGTAATGAAAACTTTATACATTTAGTTTTATTCGCATTTTATAAGAGATTATTAGCTGCGAACCATTTCGAAAGAACAGCCAGACTTTCGTTGACATGCAAGACATTTCCATCTTTCCTATCTACTTTAAAAATAAGAGAAGTGTCATCAGAAAATAGAATTATATCGGAGAAATTAGCCATCATGTAAGGAAGGTCATTTATATAAATTAGAAAAAGGAAAGGGCCAAGAATTGAACCTTGAGGCACGCCCATCTTTACTAAAGACCCCGAGGACGTCGCCCCATTAATGGTTACTTTTAGCTGCCTGTAAGATAAATAGGAAAAAACAAGATCAGCAGCTAGTCCACGAATTCCGTAATGATGTAATTTACAGATCAGAGTATTATGGTCAACACAGTCAAATGCTTTTGAGAGGTCACAGAATATGCCAATTGCATCCTGGGACTTCTCCCAGGATTCCAGAATGTGACTCATGAGTTTCACTCCTGCATCCGTCGTTGACCTTCCTTTCGTGAAGCCAAACTGATGACTATGCAAAATCCTATTTGAATTAAAATGAAACATCTAGTCGAGCAAGATTTTTTCGTAGATTTTACTCAATGCTGGAAGCACAGATATTGGTCTATAATTACACACATACTTGTCAAGAAGATTAAAATGTATGGCATTTCGGGCCTTCTCCTAAGTTGGTTCCAGTCATATTTGTCTGGCCGGATGCTCAGGGTTGTGGTAAATGGACGTCTTCGGATTCGTACATTGCAACGTCGGGAATACCTCAGGGATTTCATTTGGATCCGCCAATGTTCACTCTCTTCATAAATTATATTTACAAATGCTTCCCGAACTTGGATATATTCCTGTTCGGAGATGACCAAAGCCATAAAACGTATAAGCAATCCTGCAGACTCGGTACTCTTCCAAAACGACTTGGATTGACTAAGTAATGTGACAATAACAAAATGTCCTTGTATGTTAAAAAATGCCATCATATCAAAACACAAAAAAAAAATATATCTTGCAGTCAGCTTATAAATTGAACGGTGATCGGCTTGAGGAAGTTGAAACTATACGCGACCTAAGTGTTCACTGTGTTCAGTTCGATAAAAGCTAAGTTTTATAGTTTTATAGAACAGTCCGTTCGCATGTTATAATATAATTATATCAGTTAGAAAGGGAAACCTGTTAGTAGTCATATTTTACTGAAAACACTTACTCTGTAACATACTTTGTATATCGCTGTTGGTTACGTAAATTACATAAAAAATATTTTAATATTCTTGCCCACATCTTGTAAATCTTGGGCCATATTTTGGCCAATCCCTTTATACCCTGCCTTTCAAATGGTGCAAGATTTATTTTTTGCATTACTGTCATGTGGTTCTAAAATTTAACGTCCGTAAAACTAAAATGAAGCTTAGCTCTT
Source organism: Leucania comma (assembly GCA_958295575.1). NCBI lineage: Eukaryota > Metazoa > Arthropoda > Insecta > Lepidoptera > Noctuidae > Leucania > Leucania comma. The sequence continues at coordinate 3,130,913 of OY282480.1, forward strand.
TACTCTTAATTACTGTTTTATTTGTCAAACATTATTTTGTGTTTAAAGTGTCTCAGCGAGGGTTTTTTTATATGACGTACACCAGGTGGCAGCATTGAGTCGTCAGGTCCAGGCACCTGTCAAAACATGTTGATAGTTGAATTAGTTAATCTTTTGAATACCGTAATTAGAGATATATAGAAAGACAATAGGTGTGCGAACGCTGGCGTTAGCTTATGGCTTGAGTAATTAAATTGACGTCAATGTTATGTATACGTTTTCAAAAGTAGAAAATTACTCTGCTAAATGGTGCCAACTGGTGGTGTGAATTTTCTTAAAAACCCTCATTTAACCATCTAAAAATATATTTGCGTATAAAAATTGAACACAAAATCTTGCTCTGTTTATTTCAGCTCAATACGCTGCAACCCTGGCGGCTTTGTTGTATGTCATGTCATATATCTTAGTGTTTGTACTCATGACCCGCAAGCTGCCTTATCTAGTGAAGCTGGCGACTGGATTCCTGCCTCATATGCCTTTGTCCTGGTTCACGTACGAGCTAGCTTATCTGGAACTTTATGGTTAGTTTTTTTTATATTTTTCGGTTGTCCTTTTTATGAAAAAAAATCATCTTTTCGACATTGTGTGGCAAGCCCGTTAGGTAGAATGCAAACCGGGACACACGTAGCTTGAGGCATGCTTTTTTATGGGATCAAGAAGCACAAAAATAAAATAAGATGGCCAAGGGAACTATGCCCGCAGTTACTTCACGATTCGGCCTGTATAACATTTGTAAGTTGATCGGGCATGGAAAGGTTAAAGGAGTTCCTACCTCCATCAGAGTGGATAGATGGCCACGCGTTTCCTAATATTCACCTTAAGATGGATAAAATGAATAATCCGAAAGTGCAGCGCATAAAGAAGCTTTCACTTCAAAAATATGTGGCAACTGGGCTGCCAGGTTGCAGTAGGATTGTGGGGATTGTGTCAAGTCCTATGGTTCAGGCCAAAAAGGCCTAATTCTCAAAATGGCCACCAAGTCGCAAAAAGACTACTTTTCGAAATGGACAATTCTCGAAACGCCTAATTCTCAGAATGGCCAATTCACTGAAAGCCTAATTCTCAAAATGCCCAATTCTTTAAATGAATAATATTCCAAATGAAAAATTTTCTCCAATTGGGAATATTAAGTAAACTAAGTAAGTAATTATTTATTGCGCAAAGAAAATTAAAGCCATTTTAACAATAGCATCAGTAATGAAACACTACAAATAAGAGTGATTATTTCATATCACTAGATCACTGTCCTTCAATCACTGTCCTTCAAACTAGGAAACAATCCTATGTCTTGAGGAACAGTACATTATCAAATTTTAATGCATTGATACAGTTCCATAGATTATAAGTAAACGCAGACAATTATTAACATGTCATCCCATACAGCTACGATTTTGGGAAAACGTGATTCAGATTGTTCAGTAACAAGGTTCATAGAATATTGACACTAAAAAAAAAGTTGTGGTGGATCGACATGTCACCCATCGACCAGCGTCCCAGTATTGTTGTATTGTAATCAGTCTGATGTTAACAGTACAATTAGGTGTATGCACACATATGTCAAACAGTAGAGATATGATATCAACACAAAATTCGAGTTCCGATGTCCCCAAACTACGCCCACTCATTTCACTAACACAAAATCAAAAACTATAAGAACGACACATTAGCTCATGGCTCTCACTTATACACAGACACTAATACTTACATAAATAAACTCTTTTATGGACCACATTTAAAAAGAAGGTGGAGCATCTTCTTCTAACTACGGGTTCAGTATAAACACACAATGTCATAAGTAAATAGAGATGCTAAATCCGAGAAAAAAATATCGATGAAATTCAGAGTTGCAATTGTTTTATCTCACCAAGGCAATCTTTGATGTATTGTATGTTTGATGACTTTTTATACCGTGAGCTTAAACACGGAACACTGGGTTAAAGAAAACAGCTGCCGCTTACATAGGCAAATGTCCATGAGTCTACACACGCATTCAAGATCGAGACCACCTTCGTGGGACCCACACACACAGGTAGGGAACATTTATAACGTCTCCTGTCTTTCCTAAAAATTATCTTCTGTGTGAAAAAAAAGCTATAAATTTTGCGTTAAGAGATGTTTAACAGGAACATGCAAAACTACTCACATGCAAAATATTTTGTTAATAAGTAGTTGGTGTTCCTAATAAATAAATAAATAATCATAACTCTATACGAGCAAAAGAGGAATGAAACTTTTCCCGCTGGCATAAATTTATTTCTCTTTTTTGCCAAAAGTGAAGCCTAGGCCATTTTTTAAAGGACTGTATGAGAAATCATAAGGAAAAAAAAAAATGAATTAACCGTAACCAAACGAAGATAGAGACTATTTAGTAGATTGCTTTTATCACGCGTTATTTTTTTATTTTGATTTCGGCATCTATGGACGTGTACGCATTAAATAGTGTCAATCACCATCGCAATATTAACGCGTATCCTTTCAATTCGTGTAACACTCATTTTTTGACTAGTTTTAGTGATGAAAACTGCGAGTTTGAAAAAAATATATCAATACTAACCAACTTAATCTATTTCATCAATAGAAACTTCTAAATATTACGTATTACACTAGCAAAGCTTTTACTCGTATCTTTCGGTTCGTTCGGTTACGGTTTATGGAGCTTTTTTTTTGGTATTGATTTCTCGTATTATCCTCTAAAATGCACAGTATTGTATGTGGTACAAATTACGCTTAACGCAATAACGCTTTTTCTTTCTTTTTATCTAATATAACCCCTAGGTTTCATTTCTGGCGAAAAGAAAAGAGTAAATTCAAAAGTTTGCATTGGCTTTTGATCTTAATTCATAATCATAAATTAGAATATTAACTGATCAAAGATAATTCAATTTTATAAACACTATACAAAGACTTCACAATTTTAGTAAACAGTAGCAGTTAACTTCTTATATAATAAAATCTGTGTACATCAAAATTATATTCTTTCATGGAAATCTAACAAACCATGAACATGTATTTTTATTTAGTTAATATTCAAATTATTAGTTAACTTCATTTATATGGAGCACACTGGGAAGGAACTATTCTTAAGTGGCCAGTTAATTCGTAACTTAATTTGCTGTTTAATGTAAACTGCTACTATGATAAATGATATTTATTTTGCAAATAGGTTAAAAAACACACTATTACGCGTCAATTGTTTCGTGAATATGAACTAGATGAGGTTGGTGTTTCTGTCCTAGCTGACTATCCTGAGAAGAAACACCGACACAAACACAGAGGTTAAGGTCTCTTTTAAAGTCCATACAGCAAACATGTGATACTTAGTCAAATCATATGAGAATCATGCAGATTGGGTCTGAGATGGTCTTTTGAAGAAAGAACCACACTGTTCTGAGTGCACTGTTCCAGTCAGTGCAAGTATTTGTCAGTATTCGTGTAGTTTAACTCAGGACTACTAAGGAGCTCAACATTCACAATAATAAAATTTACAAAAATGTAATTTCTTAAAGTAAATATTGCAAATTGTAAAAAAAGAAACATAAAAATAATTATGAGTTTATCGCGAATAGACAGACATTGAGACGCGAAGAGGATCTAAAATAAACTGATCTAAAATAATATGTAAGAATTAATCATTAACATTATCTTTTATATTATACTAGGTAGGATCGTGAAAAATATCGATAACTACAGACATCGCTTCACATCCTTAACAAACAAATGACGACAGCGGCCGCATCATGAAACTATCGTATAAGTAAGAGTATCTGTTAAATACTCATCCATTGCGAAACTAGGCCAGCTGATTAATTCAATCTGTACTAAGCAAGCAATGATATTTGTTCTCAATTCAAAGAATTGATTTGGTACATCATCGCGTTTTTTGGTACAGAAAAACCATAATATATTATTACTTACATGTGAAATGAGATGCCATCCTTTGTGTGATTTACAATACAGCTGTTGTTTTTGCAAACAACCACTGAACAACGCGGCATTTTGTCAAAAATCATAAGCATAGAAGACGTTGCTAGTCGACATTTGACTAATGGCCGAAATAAAACATGGCGCGCCAAGAAGCACATAACCGGTCAGATGTCTTCGCAAGCACCACGACCCCTTACCATATCTTTACTGTTTGACATATCTGTGGGTGTATGATTATACAATTTTAGATTGTGATTAAGTATGGGAAGTGTTTTTTATTCTTATAAAATTTTATAGTGCATACGTACCTATTAATCTTAATGGCCGTTTGGATAAAATCAAACCAATTTTAAGTATCATAGTTATAGGATCACTATGTTGTCCGTCTTTCTGTATACTAAGGTCTCTAGGGTATCTTGAAACTGTAAAAACATACGGCCGTTTATGTCGCAAAAAACGTATATTTCGACACTTTCAAGGGAATCAAAATTCATCAGGTACTTCCCGATGATCTAGAATCCTGAAAGTTATAAAGCATAAGTATAGGAATAAATCTGAAAACTAAAAGATTGTACTTACGTCATAAAAAAAAATCGTATCAGAAATATTTTATTTATATTCTCAATTGTAGAAAATTTGTCATTTAAAGAAGTGGGCATTCTGAGAATTAGGCTTTTAGCGAATTAGCTATTTAGAGAATTAGCCATTTTGAGAATTAGGCGTTTAGAGAATTAGCTACTTTGAGAAGTAGTACTTTTCGGCGACTCGGTCGCCATTTCGATAATTTGGCCTTTTGCACCTGAAACGGTCCTATGGGTCAAAATCGTTACGGTGTAGGTGAAGACTTACAGACACTCACGCCGAATTTGTCGGAAAAGGTAACACAATGACGAGTAGTAGGTTACGTAAAAGTATTGTCTAGCTGTGGGATATTATTTCATTTATATCTTCTTTAGGATACTAGATGCACTCCTGTTTCGGCTTTGCCTTCGTTCCAGGGTTCACTACATTGATTTGCTATCTAAAAAAAGTATGTCATCGTGTAGGTTGACAATCAAAGTAGGATAAAAAAACCTGTTTTCTTACAGGTATTGGCGCTAATTTCCGCAACTTCAAAACAAGACATTTAAAAAAATTCTTCTCTATCCTCGTCTGTATCATCTTCATGCTACTACAATGCATCCTCTTTTATTTTCTCGCTTGGTATCTATCCCTGGTGAGACCAGGCCAGTATGGTCAGGCGTTACCCTGGAACTTCCTCTGCAAGGTATGTGGGCATTATCTTTTATTTAGAAAAAGAAGTAGGAAGCCGCTCTTAAGTTCAATTCAATTCAATTCAATTATTTATTGCATATGTGTTACATAAGGTCTTATAAATATTTATACAAGTGCACATGGACCCTGTCGGGCACAACAATTTTATAAAGGTGATTGGAGGGAGGCAAAAGGATAAAATTACAATAAAAAAAAAGTTAAAATTAGATAAGAAAATAAAAAACGATAATTTGAACCTTCAATGCGCAGTAACAGATGTTCGGGCCTCAATTGAAGTGTAGTAACGTGGGGGACTGCGCGTAATCATATCAAAGATCGCCATTTTAGTTCAACTTATATGCCGCGTACAAGAAAATTACTTTTTAAAAATATTTATAGTCTATTAAAATTATTGTTTATAATCGATATTATTACATTTCTACTTAAATAACTAACAGCTTTATGTGAATTTAAAATGAGTTAATTTCTGAATTTGTAAAACTATTAATGAAATTATATATTTTTTTATGTTTAAAAATATTAAACATAATGTTACCCAAAAAAACCACTCATTTAGGGGTTTTTTCAAAATCCCTCTTGACTTAAAGACCCCTAGGTTATAGCTATCAGGAAACACAGACTCTGGCAGGGAATTCCACTCCTTAGCTCTACGCATAATGAATGTGTTTCCAAAACGCTTTGTACGTATGGGAGGGATCTCCACCATGTACCAGTGGCGCAACGCCCCGTGCGTCTTGTGGTCCGATGATGGAACGGACTAGGCGGAATTAAATTGTGTAATTCCAATGCACACTCCCCGAAATGCAAACGATAGAAAACCGACAGGCTAGCAACTTGGCGTTGAAGCTCAAGACTTTTTTTTTATGGTAGGTAAAATCATCCAAAGACTTATCCCGCCCTTGGGTGGAGCGGGAAATAGTGTCAGACTCTTAATGAATAAAAACCTACCCCATTCCTTCGTTGCCTATCATACCGGGACTGAGCCTTCCTCTCAGAAAACGGCCCTTGACCCCAGCAGGCTTTGACCCTGCCTGCCTTCAGCTAGCGGGCTGGGCCACTACGGTTCGCTGATAGCTCCTTGAGGCGCGCGGGAACAGTACGCGCCGTCGACGACTTGGGCTCGGTCCGGTCGGTTTCCGGACGATCGGACAACACATTGCACGCCGTCCGCAAGCCCGCGCCTGCGGTGGTCGGAAATCGGGATCGGAATCCTGGCGGCTTGTGGCATGTGCGGGTATTAGCATTACTGCTTCGTAGAAGGAGGCGACCGCCTGCCATCCCTCGTCACTCCGGACCTTGGACTGAACCATAGAAATGTAAAAAACAGGAGAAGTGGCAAACGGGCGCGTGTCTGCGTCCGCGGTACTTGCTCAACAAGGGCACATACCGGCAAACAGCCGTTTGGCGGCCGTCAGTTAGATCTAGGGTTACCAACTATACCTACTGTTAAAAACAGTTATACTGTTTTCCACTAAATTACACTTTTTGCTGTTGAATAAAAATAAAGTATAAAAAATACTGTTTTCAGCATCAAAATGCTTAGTTTTAGACTTATACACTCACATTTTCCTTTTAAATCACAATGATAGAGTTTCAGAACGAATCAGTCCGAACAAATGTGTGTTTTCTTGAAATCAGTACTGGCTAAAAGTGGAGCCATTTATTACCATAGAAGAATTTAAAAATATTACTAAAATTGTCTCGTATCAACTTTCTGTTCCCGCCACCCCAGCATTTACATTGAAAGAGTTTTTTCAGTAATGAATGCATAGTGGCGTGAGAATAGCAACAGAGCCAGTTTTTTTTGTTGCTTTTTTTAGTGTCTACAATAAAGAAAATACTGTTGTTTTTTCTAAAATACTGTTTAAATTCTTCTCATGTAAAAATACTTTATTTCTTGAAAAAAAAAGTTGGCAACCCTAGTTAGATCGCCAACATGATCGTAAATAAATTTAAAATGCCGTGTTGTTCAGTGGTTTCATGCAAAAACTAAAGCGAAAAGAAAAGCCTGGGTCTTCACGGAATCTCTTAACTTAAATAAGTACAATGTTAATTGTATCTATATTTATCTATAAAATCAGGAAAAACAACAAATTTTATAATATCCCTTGCTTTTACTACGTTATTTTTGTTTTCAAATACCAAAGCGCCTTTATTACCCATACAGAGTGACGCTCAGTAACTTTTTTATTTTATTTTTTACGGTAGGTAAAATCATCCAATGACAAATCCCGCCCTTGGGTGCAGCGGGAAGTAGTGTCAGACTCTTACTGACTAAAAACCTACCCCGTTCCATTCTTTGCCTTGGTCCCAGGGCCCCGGGTGCCATTTTTACATACCCTTTGACCCCAGTAGGCTTCGGCCCTACTGGGCCCCTACATTTGCTGACAACTGCTTGAGGCGCGCGGGAACAGTGCGCGCCGTAAGCGATTTGGGCTCGGACCGGTCTGTTACCGGACGGACGGACAGCGAGCTACCCATTGTCCGCCGATGGCCGGAAATCAGGATCGGAATCCCGGCGGCGGCGGCGTTTGTGCTGTTGCTTGATGCAGTCGGTCTCCTCCTTTGCTAGCATTACTGCTTCGCAGAAGGAGACGACCGCCTGCCACTCTTCCTCGCTCCGGAACATGGCCTTTACCAAGGCCCGGCGCTGGAGATCGCCGCCGCCGATCGCCCCCACAAGGACACGGCGATGCTCTTCCCAAGCGGGGCACACCTCGACCGTGTGCTCCACTGTGTCTTCCGGGCGGTCCGCACAGTGGCGACACCCGGGCGTCACCTTCACACGAATCTTGTACAGATACTCAGGTCTGCGGTCCCATTTTGTAGTTACGTCACAAAAAAAATGCTTTTTTCGTTTGTACGGAACCGCACTTGCCTAATTTTTCCTATTGAGGTACGGAACCCTAAAAAAATTATGTCTTAGTTTTATTGCAAACACCTGTTTAACATTAGAAATACTTACGTACGGAAATCTTTCTTTATTTTTTCATTTTTATAAATCAAAGAGTTTTATTTCCAAACACAAAAAGCAAAGTCGTGACTCACTCATTGTCTCAGCAACACGCATTTCAAAACTTTATACCAAAACAGTGAAATTTTACACAGTTTCCTTTTATGATTTATAAAAAAAAATGAATAAGAAAGGATTTTCCAAAATTTACCTAAGAATGAAACAGAACCTCTGTTTCATTCTTTTAGTTGAATTTCGGAAAATAACAAGTAATGCGAAACCTATGTGAACGAAACCGTTGGCAAAGTCACTTAAGTATATAAATCGTTGCATCTTCCAGTACACCATCGCCACTCCATAACTAAAGCGAGAAGTACGTAAGATCGACGCATACGTGGGCTACGCCTGATTTGTACGTAGTCGCGTCGCGTGACGTAAATTTAGTTTAGCTCCACAAGTCTAGTTGTCATGTGAAATGGATGGAGATCAACGCGCCCAGATTGCCGTACGTGGCCCACGTGTGCCCAATGCAGGGACCGTTTTCGGTTAAGGTATACGGTTACGCTACCGGTATTAAAATACGGTACCGCTTTATTTTAAAGGTAGACCGAAACCGGTTAAGATTTGATACCGGTATAAAATACGAAAAATAACGGTATCGTTATTTTTCGGTAGTGAAAAATTTAGGTTTCATAATTTTACGGTAGTGAAAAATAACGGTACCTTTATTTTGAGGTATTGAAATAAAAAGGTATGATGTCATACCGTTAACCCTTATAACCGATATTTTTTCGGTATGCAGTCCCTGGCCCAATTTAGTTCTATTGTATGCTGTAAATAAGTTGAACTAAAATGGCGATCGATTTCGCTCAGCCCTCTGCGTTTCCGCACTTCGATTTAGACCCAAAATTTTTTCTCTGTTCATGTGCCGCGGATAATACCTACCTTAAATGTGGCTATGTCGATAACCTTAGTTCTCTATTGAAAAATTATAAACTGTATTAAATATTTAAAAAAAACAGCCCTTTCATACATATTTCTGTTTAGGATAAACACGAGGTGAAACCGAATGTAGATGGGGAAGAGGAAGAGCGCAAGACTAGTGATCCGCGGTACTTCGAACCTGCGCCGGCGAATACTGAAGTCGGGATCAAAGCCGTTAATGTGTCTAAGGTATGGCAGAAAATTTAATAAAAACCAGTCGAAACAAATTATCATTATCATCTTCCTGCCCTTGTCCCATATTGTATTTGTATTTCAGGCTGGTATACGCAACTCCACAACTAAAGCGCGTGTTTTGTCCCATATTACTTGGGATTGCAGCAACACGTTTTTTCTTCCATTCTGTCCTGTCTCCCGTCACGCTAACTCTAACTTCCTTTTCTATCTCTTTCTTATTCTCTGTAACTTTAATTTGTACTATAGTGTCATTATGTATCATTTTTTGTTCTGTTTTAAAGTTAAAAGTTATCCATTATTATTTATGTTATATGCTGGTGCCTGTGATACAATGTTTTTCATTAGTACAGGTACCAACGAAATTTCTTTTCTGTATTTAAAATTTATTATTTGGTATAACTGTTTAATCAATCGAATCTTCTTCTATCATATCACTTCTCACTCAATCCATCTGTCTTTTCTTAGGTGTCCCTTTCTATCCATCTACATGCATATTCATAAATCTTTTAGTAAAATGTATTTTATCCCTCTTCTTCACATAACCATACCAAGACACGCCAAAACAAATAATGTAAGAATAAAATAATAATAATAGTTCCGTCAAATTCCCAACCAATGACGTAGCTATATGATCGAAACCAGCTGTACCGGCCTGGCAGTGCAGTATTAAGTGCTCTGGCCCCAGCGATACAGGGGCCAGAGCACTCATCGGCAAACTAATCTCAATTAATTTGTCTGGCCTGGTGGTCTAGTAGTTAGTGGCCCTGACTGCTAAGCCGGAGGTCGCGGGTTCGATTCCCACCCAGGAAAAATGTTTGTGTGATGAGCACGATCATTTGTTCTGTGTCTGGGTGTAATTTATCTAAAATATGTATGTATTTAGAAATATATAAGTATTTTATCAGTTTTCTAGTACCCATAACACAAGCTCTGCTTAGTTTGGGACTAGATGACGTTGTATGATAGTTGTGGAATAATATATTATATTATTTTATTGTATTAATCTGCTTCAGGGAGGGCAACACTCGCCCAAGAGTGATGCGCTTTGTGAGACGGCCATTTTCGGGGACTGACATCAGTCCAGCTGCACAAGCTCCATCCAGTCCCCTTTGACCACGTCATGTAACAAGCCTTTTGAAAGACAGTGTACTTACTTAAACCGTCGCTGATTTGCCCAAGGCATTGAATCCCATCAAGATGTAGTTTGGTGTGCGTGAGGAGCCAGGGAAGGTTGTGGAATCCGTGGGAACTCAACTCACGGATCCCATGAACCTGAGATCTCTCTCTCCAACCGAAACCTATAAGTATTTGGGTATGCCGGAAGCCTTAGGCATCAATATCACTGATGTAAAGAAATCGCTGAAGGAGCGTTTCTTTGGACGCCGGTGGGTCATGCGGGTATTGATGTACACTTTCGGCGTACTCGAATGGACCCAAACGGAATTTGGCACCCTGGATAGCCGAGTCCGTACACTGCTGACTGCATACAAATGCATCACCCACAATCATTGGTGATGAGACTGAATATCCCACGGAAGTGTTGGGGTCGAGGTTTTTTATATCATATGATTTAACTATTACATGTTTGATGTTCCGATTCAGCTGATCGATATCCGACTCGGATGGGCGGCGTTCGGGAAGCTGCGCGGTATCTTCTCGTCCAACATACCACAGTGTCTCAAGACGAAAGTCTTTGACCAGTCCGTGTTGCTAGTGATGACATATGGCTCTAAAAACAGGTCGCTCACAATGGGCCTCATCAGAAGGCTTAAAGTCACCAAAAGGGCAATGGAAAGGGCTATGCTCGGAGTTTCCTTGAGTGATCGAATCAGAAATGAAGATATCTGCAGGAGAACCAAGGTTGCCGACATAGCACGAAGAATCGCGATTAAATTTCACTCATATAGAGTTACTTACGTTCCTGTTAAATATCTCTTAACACAAAATTTATAGCTTTGTTTTTTCACAGTCAAGATAATTTTTAGGAAACACAGAAGATATTATAGGTGTATCCTACGAAGGTGGTGATGATCTTGAATGTGTGTGTAGACTCATGTAGACTTTGTTCCTATATAACTGTTATAGCTATTTTCTTTGAGGCAGTGTTCCGTGCAAACCAAATTCTGACTTATTCGAATTCAGAAGAAGTCTAATTTGGTTTGCCATACATTTTTAGATATGATTTCAGAACCTGTAGATTAACAGTTGGAAAAAATTAACAGAAGAAAAAAAGAAGTGCATCACGTAAACTAATTTGACAGGAGTAAAAATTATTGCTATCTCTTTCTAGTTTTAGATTATAATTTATTTTTTGTTTTAGTTTTAGATTATAAATGACACGTGGCCGCAGCGCGGTTGTAGCGTGTCAGTCGCGTTTCTATTTATATGGAATAACAAAGCAGCGCTGCGGCAGCTCTGCAACCGCGTTGCCGTCGCGCGGCGCGATGAGGATAATTTGAAGGCGCCCGTAACGATTCGTAAAAGAGAGCGATATTTTAAAATAAGTTTAAGTAGTTGGTGTACCAGACAATCGGCGCCATCATAACTTTTTTAATATCCTAATATATAAAAATCGCGTGTTAAAGTGGGAATTTGTCGTATTCTATTTTTTACCCCCATTTTTTTGTTGTTAATTTATATGGCAGAACAACGTTTGCCAGGTTGGCTAGTATGTATATATATATTTTTTATATCAGGTTTACCCTAAACACCGAGCATTGAAGAACGTCTCATTGGAGGTGTACAAGGGAGAAATAACGGTGCTGCTTGGGCACAACGGAGCTGGCAAGACTACTCTCATGTCTGTTATTACTGGTAAGAATACTTACAAGAAAAAATTCCACACTTGTTTCCCACTGAGCTGGGTGGAGTAGTGAGACCGAACCGTGACTTGACCAATCACAGTGCTTGAAGTTTCCACTCCACCGAAACGGTGTAAGTGGATCGTCGAGTAGACATGTGCAGACAGAACGGAACGGATCGGCCGGACAGAACGGAGTCAGGTGCCGAGCGGACAGCACGAAGCGGAGGGTAGCGCCACTTCAATGGAAACAGTCTTCACCGCTCCACTACGCCTATCTTTGCTACTGAAGCTTACCTAACACACTCGTTTTGCTTTACTTACGTTCATACATCAGAGTGCCGAGAGCGAGTTGTCTTTACGTGCGAACAAACTATAACCGTATTTATTCATTAGATAAAGTTGTTTGACTATTACAATCATTATAAACATTAGTTACTAGCTTCTGCCAGTGGCTTCGCCCACATGAAAACGCTAGTCTCGTCTCGGAGGGTCAGCTGGTGATGACTCCCCATCTGTACCCTGTTTACTATTTTCCCGCGATGTTACCTTAGGCAACGCAACAAGGGACTTGGTGTAAATGCCCTATACTTAAACTGCCTTTACTGGTGACGTGCTTACAGTACCCTAGTCTGCCGTAACCGCTACTGTCACTGCCACCGCTGAACCTACGACAACCATACGCGAAGCCAGGGCACTTCTAATCATGCCTCTGACGGGTGTGGCACTGTTGTCTCCCTTAGATGGCGCGCAGTCCACGCAAAAATCGATCCAATTGCACAATCTGTGGTATACTTAGTACTAGTAACAACTGGAAAGTCGCATTTTTCGTGATAGCATAGCATCAGCTTTATAATGTTCCTACTGTTGGGACTCAGGCCTCCTCTATAGAAGAGAAAATGGGCCGTAAACCATCACCGTACGGTAAGGTAGAGGTATGCACCGCTGTGTTCTCGTGGAGGCGATCAGCGGCAGCGATCTCTCGCGCCAAGCCTTGGTACAGGCCATGGTCCGGAGCATGGAGTGGCAGGCGGTCGCCTCCTTCTGTGAAGCAGTAATCCTTTTTCAGGTAAGAAATCATCCAATGAATTCTCTCTCTCTATGGTAGAGCGCGAGGGCGTGTCAGACTTTTACTGACTATAACCCAGTCTTATGCCTATTCCTATTCTTTGCCCTGCGGTCCAGGACCCCGGGTTTTCCTTTCAAAAGCGAAGCGAGCAAAATCCAATGGCCTTAGTAGGCTTCAGCCCTGCAGGTTCTCACGGTTTTGGTGGCATCTCTCGTTGATACTACGAGTGGTCGACTGCGCGTAGAGTTTCAAACGCAGACGACGACTTGGGCTTGGTCCTGACGGTTACCGGACGGCGAGCAACGGTTAACTCGTAAACTCCCTTCTGGGATAGCCGGATTAAAGTCCTAAAGATATGCCAGAAAACTTTATAACTTAGTCAATGACATTGTCCTTAGGAATGACAAGCGCCACTGAAGGGAAAGTGTACGTGAATGGAAAGGACACGGTGTCACAGAAGAAAGAAGTACGGAAGAACATCGGCTTCTGTCCACAACACAACCTGTTCTTCGATGATTTGACCGTGCAGGAGCATATTATGTTCTTCACGCTGGTAGGTTAACTGAACGTTAGCATAGTCATATTGAATTGAGAGCGTCCAACCCGAGATCATATCTTGTGGATATTATCTACGTTTCGATTGAAATCAATCCGAACAATTATGATTTTGAATGACGAAATAAGTTTCTAAATCTCTTATGGTTTTTCCGTACTAAAAAAATAAAAAGCGAAACCCATATAGGATCACTTTGATGTCTGTCTGTCTATCTATCTTTCAAGACTCTTTATCTCGAGAACGCGTGTAGAAATCGAGTTGAAATTAAAACCATATACTCAAGTCTGCGGTCCCGTGAAGCTGTGAAAAAAATCAAACTTCACAAAAACATACGTAACATAAAACGTACATTTCGACACTCTCAAGGGAATCAAAATTCATAGGGTATTTTCCGTTGACCAAAAATCGTGAAATTTGCTTAAAGTAAGGTCATAAAGCACAGATATAGGAATAAATCTGAAAACAGTTTGTGGTTTCATCACAAAAAAAAACAAACATGAACAATGAACAATAAGGATAAGACTATAGGCATATTTCTTGACCTTTCCAAAGCTTTTGACACTGTTTCTGTCCCACTCCTCCTCAGTAAACTACAGAGGATTGGTGAAAGGGGTCTACCACTGGATTTGTTTAGAAGTAACCTTAGTGACCGTTCCCAAATTATCAAAATAGGTGACCATACTAGTAACGAAGCATTACTTACCTACGGAGTGCCACAGGGTAGTGTTTTAGGACTTACTCTTTTCCTGGTTTACTTAAACAAACTTTGTAAGCTTGACCTTGCGAACTCTGAAGTATTTGCATACGCTGATGACACCGTTATCCTAGTACAGGGCAGTGATTGGAACGAGGTTCGTCTTTCCGCAGAGTTAGCCTTACAGACTAATATGAGCTGGCTGACCCTGAATTTGCTCACCATTAACTTGGACAAAACTAGATTACCTTAGTCCAAGGAGAGCATCACAGCCGGCTTCACCCTTTTGTCTGACTGCTCATTCGTGCCATACTATGAGAAGTGCAAGCTGTGGTTGTACCAAAGTTATACGCACGGATTCCATAAAATACATTGGCTTCTGGGTCAACAGCGCGTTGACGTGGAGTGAGCAAATTAATTAACTCGTGCCTAGGTTAAGGAAACTAATCTTTGTTTTTAAAAATCTTCGGTCCTCCGCCAATTTCTATACCCTAAGAACGGTCTACTTTGCTCTTGCTCATTCTATTTTGTCTCAGCTTGGGGTGGTGCTGGCAAATGTTTGCTGCTGCGCTTAGAAAGAGCGCAGAGGGTGGTCCTAAAGGTCATGATTGTATCTCGTACCGCAACCGAAGATAGTTTAATATGTGTAATAAGTAGTGATGGGAATAAAATACTATCTCAGTTGTCGATTGAAAAATTTTGATTAATTATGCAAAGTGTTTTACATTAAAACATGGTAAGCACATTGATTGCTTGTATTGCGCGCAAATGGTAACAATTCGTTTGGTTTTTTTAGAAGCGTCAGTGCTGTATAATTTTAGTAACAACCCACACAACGTGTTTTTTTGTCGCTACGTTGGAAAATATGATCAGTATATCTTCCTTCGGGAAATTTCGTTATAAAATGCATTATATAAATAAACAACATGCAACTATATCAGTGAAGTAAATGTGATGGAATCTAATTGACTGACCTGTTGGTCTAGTAGTTAGTGACCCTGACTGCCGGAGGTCGTGGGTTCGATTCCCACTCAGGATAAATTTTTGTGTGATGAGCACGATCATTTGTCCTGTGTCTGGCTGTAATTTATCTATAATATATATGTATTTAGAAATATATATGTTTGTTTATCAATTGTCTAGTACTCATAACACAAGCTCTGCTTAGCTTGGGAAGCGTTGTGTGATAGTTGTGAAAATATTATGTTATTATTATTATATTATATAATTTTATTAGTTTTTCTAATAGTAAAAAGTTATTCGAGTGTCTTATGTATATTTTTATCCTACGTCGATGCTAGGATAACACTAAAACGAGTCACGCAGCACCCGCGCCGCACACCTTCACTCTCTTGCGTCTACAAGGCGTACGATTCCACGAGTACCAACATATCTCCCAACACAAGGAATGAAAATAATTACAGTACTGTGCGTTAGGGGCCTAATCTATCTCTTATTTCTTTTTTAATGTCCTTGAATTCAGTTTTAAGTAGGAAGAAAATATGTATATTTGTCCTACTCATACTTAAAGAACTTTACACGTTAGATCCTCCCTCAAGGAGTGAAACAACACGATTATATTCAACGCACAATACAAAAGTCCTGCAAGAGATCTGATAGATCTCGTAATGCAACGAACGTGTTAAGTAATATTACACATCAGCACAATACTTGGTTATGTAAAAGGTCTATTTTAACTCCTCGAAATGATCAAGCATGTGCAATCAATAATGAAATACTGTCGCGTATTCAACGAGAAAGTCGAGAGTATATCTCTATCAATAGAATGATGCATCAAAAAGAAGCCACTAATTACCCGATAGATTTTTTGAATTCATTAAATGTTCCTGGACTTCTCTCACATACAATTAAGTTAAACATCGGTGTTCCTATAATTCTTCTTCGTAATTTAAGTCCTCCTAAACTGTGCAATGGTACTCGATTAAAGGTTATAAATCTACAACCTAACATAATTGAGGCAGAAATTTTAACCGGTTGTGGTGCCGGAGAAAATGTTTTGATTCCTAGAATTCCTTTGATTCAGAACAATTTCCCATTTCAGTTTAAGAGAGTACAGTTTCCAGTAGCTTTATGTTACGCTATGACAATAAATAAGGCACAAGGTCAGACTCAGGCGTTGCTGGCGTCGATCATGGATATCCGTGGCGTCGATCTTAGTGTGAGTTGTTTTTCACATGGTCAGCTTTACGTCGCTCTTTCCCGTGTGAGTAGTCCAAGGAACCTTTATGTTCATATTCCGAACAGGCTCACTGACAATGTCGTGTATGCTGAAGCTCTCAATTGATGTCGTACGGTGACTATCTGTCGTTACCATTTTCTTTGTGAGTATTCGTTGCAGTGAACATCGGCTTCGCTATCGGTTATCCTGCTAAACAGGTACCAAAGTAAAAATCTACTGCAAAAAACTTACAGAACGCGAGCGATGCCGCGAGCAAAGATATCATATACCCTCTTAATCACCGCTAATGAGACACAATTGGTTTTCTATTGTAATTAGCCACAAAGGGCCCGCGCCGGGATAGAAGTATTAATACCGATATGCTCGATAGATAACGTTCAACACAAATAGCACTTTACACAAAAAACTCATTGATAAGTTTCGTCGTCCACGCGAATGAAGTCGCGGGCACAGCTAGTTATGAATAAATCTAACCAGATGTTAAGCAATTTTGTGATGAACGCAAGTTATAAGAGTTCCGCAGTGGTGACACTTGGGGGAGGTCTATGGCGAACAGTGGATGTCTATCGGCTGAAACGATGATGATGATGATAAGAATTCCAGTCTTTAGTCGCTACCCACTTTGAAAGTAACTTCGTGTTACTTAGGTTAAGTGTTAGTTAATTAAACCCAAGTAACTAATTTAATTTTAAGAAAAATGTTAAGTTTACAAAATATTTAACTTTTTAATAGGTACTTATATTTACGTTATTATTCACCCTCAGCTCAAGAAAGGCACCTTAGCTGAAGCACGGGTGTCATCTCGTAAACTAGCCGAAGATCTCCGTCTGTCAGACAAGCTGAGTTATTTGACAACAGAACTGTCGGGGGGCATGAAAAGAAGAACCCAACTAGCTTGTGCCTTAGCCGGCGACGCCAACGTGCTTGTGCTGGACGAGCCCACGTCTGGACTCGACGTGGAGACGCGCAGGGAGCTGTGGGACTTGCTGCTGGTAAGTATCACGCCATCATCTTCAGTGGGATACCATGCCCTCAATAGTTGTCAGACATCAGAGTGCCCGTTGCAAATTTGTTTTACGCTAATGTGCCCCACTTCAAGCTTTTAACCAATCATAGTTAATGCGTAAAAACAACTCGCATTCACCGCACAGCCAATAATGTACAAAATGCGAGATATAAAGCGATTGTGAAGCACAAGTTTTTTTAGTAGGAAAATCATCAAATAGCTTCACCTGCTCTGGGTAGAGCAATTGGGGGTGTCAGACTTTTACTGACTAAAACGCACCTGTGTTCGTTGTGCTGTTGTACTTCAGTTCCCGGCGTCCCAGGGTTCCGGTAACTCTCTCAAATATTGTGTCAGCCCTGTTGTCAACCATCTACCATCTGGTGTGACTATATCGTCTGAAGCACATGTCAGCTAATATATATCAGATCGCGTTTGAAACTCCAACCTTTTTTTGTGGGAAAATCTCATCCAATGACCTCTGCGTCCTTGGATGGGGCGCGAGATAATGTCAGACTTTTACTGACTTAAAACCCACTCCTGTTCCTTCTTTTCCTTTGATCCAGGCCCCGGGTTTCATTTTCACATTCCCCATCGACCCATAGGGGCCCCCTACGGTTTGCTGACATCTCCGTGAGGCGCGCATGGAACGATACGCGCCGTCGACGACTTGAGCCAGGTCTATACGATTACCGGACGGTCGGACAGTGAGCTACCCATTGCTCGCCGTCCACAAGCCCGTGCCTACGGTGACCGGAAATCGGGATCGTAATCCCTGCGGCGGCTGGGGCGTGAGGGCCGTTGCCTCACGCGTGCGGTCTCCTCCTTTGCTTGTATTACAGCTTCGCAGAAGGAGGCAACCACCTGCCACTCCTCTTCGCTTCGGACCATGGCCTGTACTAAGGCCTGACGCGACAGATCGTTGCGGCCAATCACCCTCACGAGGACACGGAGAAACTCCAACTTGCGCTCCATAATTCTAGTAACAGAAATCGATGAAAAAAACGGCAAGGCTGAAGTAGGAGTGAGCTGGCCAAGTCGCACGAATGCACCCAGAGTTCTATTCGGGGCAAACTTGACTAGAGATTGCCGAAGACCTCTGCCTGGCCAAGTTCGTCTCTCTTTTAACCTCTCTAGGAAGGAGAAGGTTCTTTGCTCAGCAGTGGGACACAATATCATCAACTTCCTGCCCGTATCCCGTTTTATTTGGGGTCAGCGCAACACGTTTTTTTCTTCCATTCTCTCCTGTCACTCGTCACGCTATCACTAACTCCCTTTTCTTTCATATCACTCCTCACACAATCCATCCATCTCTTCTTTGGCCTCCCTCTCCCTCTCCATCCATCCACATGTAAACTCATAACTCTTTTAGTAACATGCGTTTCATCCCTCCTCTTCACATGACCATACCAAGACAAACGATTTCCTTTCAACTTTTCAGTCACTGGCGCCACTTTCAAACTTCCCCTAATATACTCATTTCTCACTTTATCCATTCTCGTCACACCACACATCCATCTCAACATTCTCATCTCCGCTACGTGCAATCTTTTTTCTTCCGTCATTTTCAAAGCCCAACATTCTGATCCATACAGTATGACAGGCCTTATCACGGACTTGTAGATTTTACCCTTCAACTTTAGGGGCATCCGTGGGTCACAAGTTGTTCCCGCGACCTGTCGCCATTTCATCCATCCTGCGTTGATCCGATGTGTTACGTCTCGGTCTACCTCACCATCCCCTTGGATGAGCGACCCGAGGTACCGAAAGTCGGACACAATATAGGCTGTCAGTGGGACACAATATAGGCTTAAACTCAGTTTTCCACCTCTGTGCCTGTAGATATCTTTAACTAAAGATAATAATAGGCCTTTCGTTACAGTCCCTACGAGGCGAGCGAACAGTCCTTATAACGACCCATTTCATGGAGGAAGCAGACGCCCTGGGCGACCGTGTGGCTGCGGTGCACGCTGGGGTACTGCGGTGTTTCGCTACCACAATGCATCTCAAGAAGGCAATGGGTGAGAAATAAGAAAAAAATAATTAATTAAAAATTGTCCCCCCACATTAGGGAGTCCACCAATGTCGCAAATATATAAATATTCGTAAATTTAATGTCCTGTGTGTGTGTGTTCGACATCTTGAATTTATATGAGAAGGCCCGTGAGGCGCTACTGTGGTCGCCAAGCGTACGCTATGTCTAGTTTATGCGGCGAAATCAGTTGTCTTTTGGTTGTCAATTCATCACCCAATCACAGCGGGCGAAGCTGACGTCTCTCCCGCCATTGTTTAGTGACTTTGATTTAGAACTTTAGAACAAAGTACGATTCTCACTCCGCTGGTTGTTTCTTCATGGAAATATAATGCGGCGTGCCGCTGCGGTGGACCGCATATACTGCGGCTAACCGCAGCGGCACGCCGCAATATGGCTAGCAGCAAATGCGTTCAGGGCCTTACGTAATTATGACGTCATTACCCATCTTTATAGATATTTTGGAATGTTGTGGATATTATTTAGGTTTCTATTGAAATCAAATTGGTGTAAAACTATTGTTTTGTATGAGTTTTGGCCTATCATAATCTACTCATAAATTTAAAATATATCTATAGAAACATTGCAAATTTAATTGAAATTGTGCATGACAAAAATTTTAAGGTTTTTAAAAAAATCACGTAATTCCTGGAACAAGTTTTGCGAAATAGTCGAGTTAATGACGTCATTACCAATTACTAACGAAGTTTTCAGGCGTTATCTCTCTATTTTCCCTGTATGAAGCACCAAACTTTAAACCATGCTCACGTTGCCAATAGACGAGTGAGAACGGCTATAATCTACGTTATCATTAAATCTAAAACTCTTTCACTTTAATCCTAGGTACTGGTTACCGCTTAACACTTACAACAGTCGGCACACCGAAAGAGGCAGCAATAAGCGCAGTAGTGAAGTCACATGTACCAAACGCGACGCTGAAGGAAAAAACTAAAAACTCGATATCATACAACCTGCCTGCTATGCATAGCGGGAAGTTTCCGGAACTGTTCGCTGCTCTGGAGGCTCAGAGATCAGAATTGGGGCTTGATTCTATAGGTGTGGGCGTGTCCACGCTTGAAGAAGTGTTTCTAAAGTGAGTATCTTATTCTTTCAAAAACCGATTGTGATTTGTGCGCAAAGGGATTTTTTTTTAATGAATTCTGTGACTTGTCGATCTGTGTTGGACACAATAAGCCATTCAGTTTTGGTGTCACGTTCTATGTTTTATTAGCAAAAGGGTTCCTGAGAGACCCTTTCATATCTTGGTTTGACCAAATATCGTGGTAAGTTTGCACACTATGATGTTTAAATCGGAAATGTATAAAACTTCCTGAGCCTACTAATTTTGATGGCAGTTCATTGACGTGAGTTGATATTCTCGTTTGATAGCTTTCACTATGTCTAGCAACTATTGTTTGACAGTGTTATTATTTAGGTCTTTGTGTATACACTGTTAAATTTTGATCGTTTTTATCCCGTGGAGGGTCTATTGATCTATTCGCCACATGAAACGCTATCGATTTGTAAAGATAAAGTTAAAAAATAAAATACTTTTTTAACTCGAATTAATTTACGCATGTACAAAATTAATTTCTTTAAATAAACGTCAGCCGGACGAGTTCAAAGTCCTATAGGTAGTTAGTACAACAACAACCTACAACTACCAAGGTCATTGACTCGTTTACTTAAAGAAATGAATTTCGTATATGCATATATTAATTTGAGTTTTAGGAAAAAAGTTCTATATTTTTTTATTTTATCTTTACAAATTGATAGTGTTTCATGTACTGGATCGACCCACCACGGGATTAAAACGATCAAAATTTAACTTTATATATCGGTTGCTCACGTAGTATGGTATTTCAAGCATGGCTCTCAATGTCTTACTTTGAAATCGACCCAGAATATCGATGTTGCTATTGCTAGCAATTGGTCACAGCTGGATTCCGTAAGTCCAGATTGGTTTTATAAATAGCTATCTTACATTCTTGTGATAAGCTTGATTTGCGACCTACCAAATAGTGCAATGATCTGATTTTCGTATCTGGCTGTTTTCGCTTAGTCCAAATGTGCTTTCTCTAGGTGAGCCTTCAGTCAAGATGCATTCCCAAATATTTCACATCTTCAGCCTGCGGTGTTTCCACATTGTGGAGTTTTATTGAGGGAAAGGTTTCCTTTCTTAGGGTGAAGGTAACATGGACAGATTGTCACTGACTAACTTTAATACGCCATTTGTCTAGTCACTTCTCCACTTCATGGACGTGGGCTTGTGGTTTGGTTGATGCTATGGCGAAGTCTGAGCTTACCAACAGAAGTGATGTGTCGTCCGCATAGGTAGCAGTTATCGTATCAGCATGCGTTAGTAGGTCTGAGGAAATTGCAAGTATAGTATGGGTCTCAATATACTTCCTTGTGGTATTTAGGAGTACCACAAGGAAGTATAATTGGATAAGATTTCATTTAGAGGAGCAACTTCATTCTTGAACTTCACCTTATAGCATCTATTCTGTAGGTATGATCGTAAAATCGGGATAAATGAGTGTGGTAGCAGCTTTTTAATTTTGGAAAGAAGTTCTTCATGCCATGTGGAATAGAGAAGTTGGACTGTATTAAATAGCTGGTGGTGGTGGTTGTTCTGTATGAAACTCGGTTTGAGCTTACCCAATCTTGGAACAAAGTGACAAACGACAAAGCCAAGAACGTCTTACCTTTATCGCCTTTTCAGCCTTCCTCGAAGTACTCTGGATGAAGCAGCACTGTTGAAGCTGGTTACTGATCACACAACACGGTTATGCTCACTTTGTCCCTTGATTTATCGATTTATTGAGGAGCTCGCTCAAAAAGAAAGTTACCGCACGGCGGCCCGATTTCAACAACGAAAAACCGGGAGAGGGCGCTTGTCCTGTCATCTAAGCAGCCCGCTATTGGCTGATTTCTGGCATATAGGACGCTCCATGATCTTTGCGCCGTCAGCTGAACCAATCATGGGTTAGAATACAGAACATACCCCCTACCGAAACCATAGTGATGGTTTCCTAAAAATGAGATTACTATACTATCTAGGACATTGATAACTAATCTTAAATTATACTCTAAATTAAATAAAAAACGTTTTATTTGAAATTAATTGGCGTAAGGTAATAGGGCAAGTTTATTTATAGGTCTCTGTAAGACACCCTTTTCTGTGCGCAGTGTCACGCACCTAACTATTGAGTCGGGACCGGGATGTAACTTCTCAATCTTGCCGAGAGGCCAAGTGCAAGAGGGAACATTGTCAGTTTTAATTATTACTAAATCTCCAACTTTAGGATTAGAAGAAGAGATAAACCACTTGGCTTTCTGTTGTAAAGTGTTTAGATATTCATAACTCCAACGTTTCCAGAACAGTTGGGAGCACCTCCGGATATACTGCCACCGCGACAGCCTATTGATATCAATATCTCGCACGTCGTACTCAGGAATGGAGACTAAACTTCGTCCAATTAGAAAGTGTCCGGCGGTTAATACGTTAAATTCGTTGGGGTTGTCACTTGAAGGAAGCGGACACAAAGGGCGCGAATTCATTATGGCTTCTGCCTTACAGAATATCGTAGCAAGTTCCTCAAACGTTAAGGACTTTTCCCCTACACAACGCACTAGATGATATTTGGCTGACTTAATGCCCGCTTCCCAGAGACCACCCATGTGAGGAGCACTGGGGACATTAAATTTCCAATCAACCTGCCGTTTAGCGCAACCACCCGAAATGTCATCTTGATTCTCGCGCCAGAACTTTTGTATCTCCGACAGATGTCGGTTTGCGCCAACAAAATTAGTTCCACAATCAGAATAGAGAACAGCGCACAGACCTCTGCGAGCCACAAATCTATCCAGGCATGCGAGAAAACAATCAGCGGAGAGAGAAGACAACACTTCGAGATGTACTGCTTTAGTTGAAAAGCAGACAAATAGTGCCAAGTAC
The DNA here is from genome assembly GCA_958295575.1 of Leucania comma. Lineage (NCBI taxonomy): Eukaryota > Metazoa > Arthropoda > Insecta > Lepidoptera > Noctuidae > Leucania > Leucania comma. The sequence continues at coordinate 3,154,598 of OY282480.1, forward strand.
GCTTTTGTCACTTTAGCATTACGACGTAAGCTTTCTTTAATTAAGAATGGACCTCCGAGGTCAACTCCGACGTTAGAAAATACCTTATTAGGTATCAACCGAGTTGTTGGCAACGGGGCCATTTCAGGCTGAAGTAACGATGGTTTACATTTAAAGCACGTTTTACATTTAGATAACACGGATCTAATAACGCTACGAGCCGATAATATCCAAAAGTTTTCATTAACAACACTTTGCAAGGTTCGCGGTCCAACATGTAAATATTTTTCATGTAAATATTTAATCAATAGTTTTGTAAATAAACTATTTTTAGGGAGAAGTCGCGGGTGTCTAGCATTATAAGGAAGTTCGGAATAACCGATGCGACCCCCTACCCTGAGAAACCCATCGCTATCAATGAACGGAGATAATTTTCGTAACGATGGTACGTATTTTTTATCTGTTATCATTTTAATTTCCGTTTCAAAGTAAGTATTCTGAACTAGCTTTATTAATTTATCGCGTGCCTCGTTCAGTTCACGGGTTGATAACACGTGTGATTTAGCATGGGTGGGTATATCACCCTGTTTGCGAGTCAATCTTAAAATCCAAGCAAAAGATCTTTGCAATTTGGAAAATGACGAAAATTGTGCGAAGATTCTATCACAAAATTCCATTTTAGTTTCAATAATATGATCACTAATATTGTGATTCAGCAACAAATTAGTGGAAGTTTTTAATTCCGGTAGTTTATGATTGCTTTCATTCACAAACACCGTCAGAGGCCAATCGACGTAATTTTGATACATCCAATCGGCACCCTGTAGCCAACGTGGGGTGCAGTCTATCAGTTGCGCCGGAGACGCTCCACGCGAACAAATATCTGCTAGGTTATTTTCGCTGCCAACGTGCCGCCAAAAATGAGGGGGTAAGATTTCAATAATTTGAGTAACTCTATGACTGACAAAGGTTTTTAATTTATAAGGTTCCGTTTGAAGCCAGGACAGTACGACTGTCGAGTCTGATACTGCAGTTATTTGGTTAATTTTAATTCGAGTAACAAATGTATCGCAAACGAATTTTATTAATTTACTTAATAAAACCGCTCCCATTAATTCTAACCGAGGGATTGTTACGGGTTTTATTGGTGCTACTTTGGATTTCGCTGTTACTAGACGAACCTTTGCGTTACCCTTTTGGTCACGACTGATGACGTACACGCAGGCTGCGTAACCTCGTAAAGAAGCGTCACAAAATCCGATTAAATCACAAGTCGTTTCGCCCGGTAACAGCATATGGCGTTCGATACGTAACTCGCTTAACCGCGGAAGTTCAAAAATAAAGTGCTGCCACGATTTTTTAATGTTATCTGGCAACTTATCGTCCCAACCAATACCTAGCTTCCACAGATCTTGCATAATCTGCTTAGCTACTAAAATGCATGGCGCGATAAAACCCACGGGATCGTAAATCGACGCTAGCAGTTTTAGTACCGATCGCTTGGTTGTTTCATTGTCCGATAAATTAACTGAAAATAAAAAATGATCGGATTTTGGAGTCCATTTAAGTCCTAAGACCTTAATAGAACTGTCGTTTTCGTCTTTAACGAACGTTACGGAATTTTCCCTATTTTCAGACGGAACGCGTTGCAGCAACTCCTCATTGTTACTCATCCACTTTTTTAGCGTAAAGTTGGCACTTTCAAAAATACCTATTAGTTGATCTTGGACTAGGCTAGCTTGCTCAAGGGTTTGGCATGAATATAAGATATCATCCATGTGTATTCCCTCACGGAGGACCTGAGCAGCGAGGGGAAAACGTTCACCCTCGTCTTTCGCTAACTGGAGCAGCGTGCGAATAGCTAAGAATGGAGAACAGCTGAGTCCGTAGGTTACAGTTTTTAATTCATATAATTTAATTGGATCGTTAGGGGATTCCCGATATAAAATGTGTTGATAACAGCGATCTTCTTTTCTTAAGGCAATAGCGCGATACATTTTACAAACATCACTCACTAAACAATATTCGAATAGCCGAAACTTCAAGATTATTGACGCAATGTCCGGATACAGCTTAGGGCCGACCAATAGAATATCATTCAACGAGACGCTTGTGGTGGTTTTCGCAGACGCATCAAATACTACTCGCAACGGAGTTGAGGTACTACTAGGTCTCAAAATACTGTGATGTGGAATAATGTATTTACTAGGCTGATCACCCTGATAAAGTTCCATATGACCGAGCTTTTCATATTCACGCATAAATTCCTTATATTTGTTATTCAACTCAGGTACACGTGCGAGTTTACGCTCCGAGTAGATCAGTCGTCGCTCGGCCGCGGCACGCGATTGTCCCAATGGCGCGGGGTTAGGTGCGAACGGCATCGGAACTACGTATTGGCCGTTCGACTCCCGCGTATGTTCATGAGAAAATATCTCCTCGGCTAGTTGATCCATTGGACTTGTTGACGGGGTACACGGCACCTCTTCAACTTCCCAAAAATCACGTAATGTTTTGTCAATTGACTGTTCGTCGTCATACGAAACTGATAAATTAAGATTTTGCGATTTATATTTATTAAACGGATATAATTTTCCGCTAACTACATCACCAAAAACTGTTTTAATCACACTAGGAATACCATCCCTAATTACGAATGGTTTATCAATAATTATATCTGGGACTATGTCATTCCCCAACAAAATATCTATTCGTGAACGCTTGAAAAACAATGGATCTGCCAACTTATAAGTTTTATATTCGCTAATGACATTTTCAGTAAATGAAACATTAGGCATATCCGCGGACACCTTTGAAATAACTACTAAATTAACTCGAAACGTCGGACCACACGCCTGTCTTGGTTTCAATGTACACGTGACCATTCCTTGAGTTTTTACTACCCCTCCGCCGATCCCATGAATAGTAAAAGGGCATTTTTTACGTTTTAATCCTAGTTTTTGAGCACACTCAGTTGTTATAAAAGAACTTTGTGCCCCGGAATCTATAACGGCTCGACAATCGTGAAACTGACCCACACAATCAATTACATGAGTGAGAGTAGTACCTAGAACTACCTCATATTCACACAGGTTATTACTCATGAATGATTGTTGTGTATTTGTGCATGTGACGTCACTTACGAAGCGACCAGCGTTTAGTGCGAGCGAAGGAGACTGCACCGTCACGGACGATGTTCGCGCGCTATCTGATAACGTATTATCTTTATGCAACAAATAATGATGTGGTTCTGCACAGACCCCACAACTCATTGTGCTTTTACAAGCATTCGATTGATGGTCAGATTTAAGACAATTATTACACAGTTTTAGTGAATGAACACGGTTCATTCTTTCATCGACGGACAATTTACGAAATTGATCACATCGATAAATCATGTGATTTTGTTTACAAATCACACAGCTTAAGTTTGCATTACGGTTATTAATATTTTGCGGAGTTCGTGCCGTATTGAGAATCGACTTTGACGAAGATCTCTGATTTTTATTTTGCGAATGGTTATTACTAGACTTCGACGGGTTATTAGTAGCCACATTTATAAACGAATGTTCTAGAACTTTAATTTGTTTGTTTACAAACTGCATAAGTTCTTCGAAAGTAGGTATTAATTTTTGATCCCGACTTTCTTCGAATAATTTTCGCGTATGAGGGTCGAGTCTTTGTAATGCTAAATGACACAATAGAAAGTCGTCCAAGTGTTTAATATTTAATGCTTGAATCGCTTTAAGAGAATGATCAAAGGTTTCTATAAATGAAGTTAAGTCCGACGAGGTATCTTTTGTTAACGGTGTAAAGTTCAACATTTTATCGAAATACCTACATGCTAGTGTTCTGTGATCATGGTATTTATCAATCAAGCTTTGCCAAGCTAATGCGTGATTTGCGGCAGTTATCGGCAGTTTTTTAACTATATTTAAGGCAGGGCCCTTTACGCATGAGAGTAAATAATGAAACTTATCGATATCTGTGAAATTTCGATTGTGAACTAATGATAAAAACGTGTCATAAAAGGTCATCCAATTTTCTGTTTCACCGTCAAATTGAAATAATGATATCTTTGGTAACGCGGGTTTTACTAAATCCTGTTTGTCTATCGCAGGGAAGAAATCATTTTCCAATTTAGAATATTTACTAGCGATTAACTGGCACGCATTATACATTTCGTCAAATGATTCAAGCTCACTTGTTGACATTTTCACTTTAGTAGGTTTTAATTGTACTTCTATTTCGAACAAATCAAATATGGTGGATTCAAATCTCAGACGGACACTTTCCATTTCAGACATTAATACCGTAAACATTGGCAATATATCTGGTTCTGCTCCCAACTTTTTGGAATAATCATAAAGCTTTTGTAATTTTGCAAATAAATATTCTTTCCTGCATGTTAACGTTTTTCGTTTCATTTCTAAGACCTCCGCCATTTTGGACGCGTAGGTCTCGCGCTAGCCAAATGTTTTTCCTATTTGAATCTTATTGGAGAGATAAAAATGAGAATCCGTCTCGAATGGACCAGAATGTGGAATAGAGAAGTTGGACTGTATTAAATAGCTGGTGGTGGTGGTTGTTCTGTATGAAACTCGGTTTGAGCTTACCCAATCTTGGAACAAAGTGACAAACGACAAAGCCAAGAACGTCTTACCTTTATCGCCTTTTCAGCCTTCCTCGAAGTACTCTGGATGAAGCAGCACTGTTGAAGCTGGTTACTGATCACACAACACGGTTATGCTCACTTTGTCCCTTGATTTATCGATTTATTGAGGAGCTCGCTCAAAAAGAAAGTTACCGCACGGCGGCCCGATTTCAACAACGAAAAACCGGGAGAGGGCGCTTGTCCTGTCATCTAAGCAGCCCGCTATTGGCTGATTTCTGGCATATAGGACGCTCCATGATCTTTGCGCCGTCAGCTGAACCAATCATGGGTTAGAATACAGAACATGCCACATTCAATCAAAAGCCTGGCTAACATCCAGGAAGACAGCAGAGTGGAACTGTTTGCATTCCAATGTACGATTTATAGTATCCGTAATACGGTGTACCTGTTCAATAGTTCCATGTTGCTCACGGAATCCAAACTGGTGAAGAGGAATAACTTCTGGTAGATAAGTGCATATCCTGTTTTTTTAAATTATTAATAAAAAAAAATGATTTTAAAATTGATTAAAAGGATTTCGAAGGATTTTTTTTATGTTGTAAACCAGTGCTAGACTGTGATCCTACCTGATAGTAAGCATTCATACAATCGTTGATGGTGAATCGCATTAATTTATTAAGAGCGACTCTAGCCTGGAAGAAACTTAAATTATAATCGGACAAGACAATCGCAGCAGGCAATTTTTTTCAATGCTTCGATGTACGCAGTAAAAACGAAGTTTTTTTAAAAGACTCATTGGATTTCCAGTTTACAAATAAAGATGATTTTTTTTGCCTTTTTTCTGAATTAGGTTTGTAGATGAGTGGGTGTGAGTGAACGATCAAATGAATAACTTGTACGATAGAGGAACCGGATGCCCTAAAAGTTTAAACTAATTGTGCAATATTTGAGACATTAGGAACCGTCCAACCCGCACTGGGGGCTTACTCTCGAGTTTAATTCGATGCTAGCGCCAAATTAGTTTAAAATTGCGTGACCACACGCCAAGTCCAATGCCCATTTTACTTAGTTTCCCAAAAAGGTCACGCAATTTGGCCCTAGCATCGAATTCAAGAGTACCTAACGTTACAATTCCAATGTCGACCGATCGGACTTAAATTCGAGAGTAAGCCCCCTGGTCTCGCGTAGATAAATACGGCTTATCACCTCAGGATTTCTAGGATAGAAAAGAGGCCTGAGTTTCAGCACTAGGAACATTAAAACCATCGACTTACATTCTAAGTGATAGACAAGCTCGTTCATGGAAACTATTTGTCACAATAATGAAACGTTAAAACAAAAGTTCGCTGCAGCGCTAAATTGTCATTATGACGTCTAACAAAGCTTTTAAAACTTACAGCGCTTTTAAACTGCAAAACTGCACTAATGTCATCAAGTCAAGTTGTACGGCATGCAATACATGTAAGTCAAGCAAAGTGATTGTACGGCATGCCTAATCTAGTGCGTAGTACATATATATCGATGATTAAAAGGCTATAGGAACCGTCTGGTGTTCCATCCAAATATAAAAAATTTCTTACGTAAGCATTTGATCAACGAAATGGTAGTAATTTCGCTACTACTTTTCAGCCAAAAGTCGTTCACAAAATAATTTCTTATAAAACAATTATAGATTCCTCTTTATATCATTTTGTTTTGTCCGAAGGTTATGCAGTGATATCGACACAACGAAGTACGAAGATGAAGAGGTCAATGTTGGAGAGTCGAGTGAGTTGAACATTGTTGACATATCCAGAAACGGTGACACAAAACACTTTATACAGGCTTCCGTCCTGCGTTACTGGTCCAAACTGATCCATCAGCTAGTCTTCATTTATAATTAAAAATAATTGTATATATTTTAATAATCTAAAGCCACATGCAAAAACGCTTTATTTAAAAAAGAAAATGCTTCGTATTCCGATATCTTAACCCTTATGTTTAAGTCATAATTAGTTATAATAAAAAAAAGGAAAAAAAAAGAAACCGACTTCAATTACTGTAACAAACACTAAAAAGTGCAAAATAACTTTATTTCGAAAATCGGTGTTTGTTTCGAATTTCCGCGGTCAGGAGTGAGGAGGGATGGCAGGCGGTCGCTTCCTTCTGCGAAGCAGTAATGCTAGCCAAGGAGGAGGCCGACCGCATCAGGCAAAGGCAACGGCGCACACGCCCCAGCCGCCGCCGGGATTCCGGATTCCGTAGGCGCCGGCTTGCGGACAGCGAGCGATGGACAGCTTGCTGTCCGACCGTCGGGTAACCGACCGGACCGAGTCCAAGTCGTCGACGGCGCGTACTGTTCCCGCGCGCCTCAAGGAGCTGTCAACAAAATGTAGAGGCCCAGCCTGCTAGCTGCTGGCAGGCAGGGTCTAAGCCTACTGGGGCAAGGGCCGCTTTCTGAAAAGAAGGCTCGACCCCGGTATGATAGGCAACGAAGGAACGGGGTAGGTTTTTAGTCAGTAAGAGTCTGACACTATTTCCCGCTATTTTGCCATTCCTTTCGGAAGCTGACCCATGACCCCAGCAGGCTTCGACCCTGCCTGCCTGCACCTAGTAGGCTGGGCCTGACACGGTTTGCTGACAGCTCCTTGTGGCGCGTGGGAACAGAACGCGCCGTCGACGACTTGGGCTCGGTCCGTTCGGCTACCGGACGCGATTGGACAGCGTGCACGCCGTCCGCAAGCCCGCGTCTAAGGTTTTTTTTTTATGGTAGGTAAAATCATCCAATGACAAATCCCACCCTTGGGTGGACCGGGAAGTAGTGTCAGACTCTTACTGACTAAAAACCTACCCCGTTCCATTCTTCGCTTTGGTCCCAGGGCCCCGGGTGCCATTTTCACATACCCTTTGACCCCAGTAGGCTTCGGTCCTGTTGGGCCCCTACAGTTTGCTGACAACTCCTTGAGGCGCGCGGGAACAGTGCGCGTCGTAAACGACTTGAGGTCGGACCGGTCTGTTACCGGACGGACGGACAGCGAGCTACCCATTGCCCGCCGTCCGCAAGCCCGCGCCTACGGTGGCCGGAAATCGGGATCGGAATCCCGGCGGCGGCGGCGGCGTGTACGCCGTTGCCTGATGCGGTCGGCCTCCTCCTTTGCTAGCATTACTGCTTCGCAGAAGGAGGCGACCGCCTGCCACTCCTCCTCGCCCCGGAGCATGGCTTGAACCAAACCCCGGCGCGAGAGATCGCTGCCGCCTCACGCCCCCACAAGGACACGGCGATGCTCTTCCCAAGCGGGGCACACCTCGACTGTGTGCTCCACCGTGTCCTCCGGACGCTCCGCACAGTGGCGACATCCACGCGTCGTCTCCGCACGAATCTTGTACAGGTACGGTCCAAACTTGCCGTGTTCGGTTAGCGCCTGCGCCAAACAGAAGGTGATGACGCCGTGGGGCCTTTCCAGCCACGCCTCAAAGAGGGGCCCTACCGCCTCAGCCCGCGCCTAAGGTGGCGATCCTAAAAGCGGTTGGGTTATATTGATTAAATACAAAGTTGCTGTTCCAGTGGCTACCTTCTGGCTCTATCATCAGATCTGTTCGATATATCCCTCCCCTTCTTCCTTCAGTCGATCATCGACTACACGTATAAACAAAGCAATTTTACTTGTTACGACAGTTCTGTTGTGATCTTATGAGGAGTTCCAATCCAAATTTACATCGTTAAATTTTGATCGTTTTAATCCCGTGGAGGGTCGATTCGGTACAGACGCCAGCACATCAACCTAACTTAATCTGTCAAATTTCTTTAATAGATTTTCAACCTTATCACAATAATAGAAGGTTAATGTTCAATTAGTAAAATTTGACAGATTAGGGTAGATTGACGTGCTGGCGTCTGTACATGAAACACTATCAATTTGTAAAGATAAAATTAAAAAATAAAGTACTTTTTTTAAACCCAAAATAATTTACGCATGTTCGAAATTCATTTCTTTATGTAAACGTCAGCCGGGCGAATTCAATGGCCTGTAGGTAGTTAGTATACAACGACCGACAACTATCCATAAGGCCATTGACTCGTTTACTTTCTTTTTGAAGTCGGTTAAAAAAAGCTATTTCCTCTCTTATTTTCATTGGTAGGAACCATTCGTCTTCTTTTTTCTTCTTTCATTCTTCTTTCATTCAAACACATAATAACTCAAAGATGAGCAAAATTGAAGAATTGGATTCTGATTAAGCTTTTTCCACGGAATATAGAAATTTTTCGATCATGATTCGCAAATAAATTGAATTTTGTAAATTTCTTCGATTTGACAGTATGATGTTACTACATGGCGTAAAAATCCTATTCTTTTATTTTTTCTTGCAATATTTACCACACTAATATCCATACCAATATTATTAATGGAAAGTAATACTGTCCGTTTGTCTGTTACGGCTTCTTAGTTAAACTATTGAACAGATTTTACTGAAATTTGGTACGAAGAAAATTTGAACTCCAGGATGGACATAGGCTATGTTCTGTTCGACTTCACGTCCGCAATAACCAACATTCACACGGACAAAGCAGCTGGTAGTTGCTAATATGATTATAAAGACGAAACTTGTTTACGCTCGAACAGCTACGAATTTCAATAAAACTTAATACACGTGTGAACCTGAAAATCCTGGTATAGCACATAGTTATCCCGGGGGTATATTCCCTTGGGAAAATTATCTACTTTACAAGCCGCTGGCAGCAGCTTACTTATAACTTTTTTAAGGCCTTTTAAAGATACGAGTACCTACCTATGTTATTAAAAATGCTCTAAAATATAGCTTGTCTTATTGTGTTCTAGAAAAGCCAGCGAAGAGGCTAACTGGCATCCTCTTGTATATGAGACAATTTTACGTCCTGCTGAAGAGACAAGTCAAGTATACATTATACAGAAAGTGGATGTTCCTAATAATGGTGAGTTAAAGAAAGAAGTAGAGTAATGGTAGTTGATAGACATTTACACATGGAGAATAATAACCAATGGAGAGGCCATCGGTACGGTTTTGTTCTAAATCAAAGTCACCAATCAACGGGGGGAGAGTTGAGCTTCGCCCGCTGTGATTGGGTGATGAATTGACAACCAAATGACAACTGATTTTTTAGGGATTGCAAAAAAGTAATTTAAAAAATGTCGATGTCGATGATTATTATTAGGATACAGTGTTTATGGGTTCGATTTTTCGGCTGAGCGACGTCCGAAACGTCACTTTCCACACTAAAAACCTTTTTTAGTACATTTAACCGCATTGGCACATTTAAAAAGAAAAAAAAAGTCAATAAAACAGGTTTTTTTTTTAAAAAGCAAACTGAACACAACATTACACATCTCTTTGTGGAAATAATCCTGTCTATGTGTAGCTTTGATCCAAATTTCTTTCTTCATGTCATCGTTGGGAAATCTGAAATTTTTAATGCATATAAAATACACGTTTTACTTTATAATGTTCTTATAATAATTAATACATAAATTAATACGACGACTTGTCACGCCGGGCCTTGGTTCGGACCACGGTCCGAAATGAGCAGAAATGAAAGGTAATCGCCTCCACGTGCAAAGCATTTATGTTAACGAAAGAAATGGCCACACATAAGCGTAAGGACCTCTAGACCACTAACGATATTTGATGTTTAGAAAATACTAAAACTTACTACCTTTTTGCTACTTTTTGGCACCTACTTTCTTATACTTGGTATCTCTAATTGACAACGAGAAAACGCCTGAAGAAAGTGGCCAGACACTCGACCTCAGGATGTCTGGGCAATTTTTTTTTTCATAGTACCAGACAACGCCGGTAATTTATCTTTTTGTAAATATTTACCACCTTTTTAATACCTCAAAATATTTTAATTTTTAATTTTTTTTTTTGACATACTTGAAAAATTTTGGACATAATTTTTTTCTTCAAATTGGACATTTAGTTTAACGTCTCATGCCATACATGAGATATAATAATTTTTTGAAAATACCAAAATACACTTTTATAGTTCTAGAAAATACAGTTAGAATGACATTTTTGTAAATATTTTCTATTTTTAGCACCTAAACATAATTATAACTTTTCAACATTTTTTTGGTATAATGCTCATGAATGATGTTGAGTAAAAGATTTTTCAAATAGTATACATATTTAAATTGCCACTTATGACTTGAGATATAATGTTTGAAAAACCACTTTCTTCAGGCGTTTTCTCGCTGACAATAGAGGTCTAGCTTCTAATTCATAAAGTTTTACACAATATTCTTAACACACCTAGCTCACTATTTGACACTATTATACTATATATTAGGTACTATTTGACATTAGGTACCAAATAAAAAAAGGAAGAAAGGTAGTGTGGTGGGTGGAGACGTAAATCAAAAGCTTTTTTGTTTAATATTATTATTGTATTGTTAATAGGTATAAAAATATTTGTCTTACCATTACTATCCTTACCCTTATAAACAACATGCCATTTTGGTGCAATCAACCCTAAATTGTATTTATTTATATTATAATTTATGTACACACATATAAATGTAAAGGACAAAAGTATAATGAAAAAAAAATGTACAAAAGTACTGCTTATTAAGGTGCTGCTTTTTTTCTGTAATATGACCTTACCTTGTCCACAGCAATTCTTATTGCCAATAGCAATGATCATCATTCTGACCCAAATATCTAACATCAAAACGGCTGAGGAGCCGAGCTCGACGACTATGAACCTGGACAAGTACGACGGCCGCGAGCACAACCGGCTGCTGTATCACGTGACCGGGCCGCACGTCACGCAGGCCGATGTGGACAAGCTGCGGGCACGCTATCCGAAAGTAATCTTCGAGAAGACTGATGATGTAGCTAAAAGTAAGTATTTGTTTTTTTGTCCAATTCCACTCTTGGACTTATGCCCGAGAGCAAAGATGGAAAGAAAGAAAGAAATAAAAAACGGTAATTTAAAAAACTAAAAAACCCGACTGCTTTTCTGAGCATTAATGAAAAAGCCCTAAAACAAGAAAGTCGTTGTACCCGATTGCACTTATCTACATAATATTTTAAATACTGGCAGTCGGGACCCATTCTAGAATTGAGAGCACATACCTATATTACATTGCAGATTACTCCAATCTATTGACTAGACGGCTGACTTTCTAGAATGGGTCCCGACTGCCAGTATTTAAAATATTATGTAGATAAGTGCAATCGGGTACAACGACTTTCTTGTTTTAGGGCTTTTTCATTAATGCTCAGAAAAGCAGTTGGGTTTTTTAGTTTTTTAAATTACCGTTTTTTATTTTTTATTTTTTTAGTTTTATTTTATTACGATATCAATTTCAAAGTAATTACGAATCTAAAGACACCGCTAAAACTAAAATCGCAGAGGCCGCAGAGCGTGCCAAACATTTGATTTTGCTAAAAATCCGCCATTTTGTTTTTTTTTATTTTGATATACCCAGTGTCACTCTCACAGTAAATACGAATCTAACGACACCTCTCAAGATAAAATCCATCGAGCCGTTCAGGCTGCAGAGCGTGCCAAACAATTATACATACATACATACATACATACATACATACATACATACATACATACATACTCTCGAAAAACATAACCCTCCTTCTGGCGCAGTCGGGTAAAAAGAAAGAAAAAGAGTTTATTTGTCACAAACATGGCGCATATCTTAAAATAATAGCTATTATTATTTTTTGTAATCGTAGCGGCTCGTAAGCCAATGAAACACACTTACTATCGGGTAGGAGATATATAACTCGCCGACGGCGGTTAGAAGGCAACTGTCAACTGCCAACTGCCTGCGCATACACTAGATCCCTTCTTTATTTTAACTGAATCAAAATATTTCAAAAAATAAAATTCAAAATTATTCAATATTCCAATTTAAACCCCTATAATATGGTATATAAATCAATCAAGCAATTATTATTTTTACTCAATTATAAATCTGTATAACAAATAGAAATAACTATGTTATTATAATACTGGGCTACAATATACAAATTAATAACCAAATAAATGTCAATCAATAAATAATATGCTTCAATAATACTTTTTCTCCATTTTTAAGTTACTATCTCTGGCTTTCCTTTTCAGACTTCGATGCTCCTTCCCCTTTTCCTTCGTTTGCATATCCTGCCCTCACATTTTCATATATTGCGTTGTATTTCATGTCTGTTTCTGCTGAAATCTAATTTGGAAAAATCTTTCAAGACTTTTATTTTATTACGAGAAGTGATACTGTTGCGATGGATTTCTTAATCAACAAGTATCAACAGGAAGTCGCAACTAGTAAAGGGCCCTAAGGAGTCCATCGCTATATCAAACTAGGGCTCAACGAGAAGTGTTCGCCTCTTCAACGGAGGTGGCAGCGTAGGATTAGATACCATTGTGCAACCTTGACAAACTTTTACTAGTCGTTTAGCATCTTTATCAATCCTACTCCACGAAATATTTGTTCAAAGGCGAGCCTTTATCGATAACATGCCTAGAAATAATTTATGGGTCATCCCTAGTATCAGTCGACGTGTGTTTGGGTTATAACTATCTTAGTTCCCTGAAGAAGAATATCTCTTTTATTAGGTGGGCTAAAAAGTTCGTAGGCTGACCCATTTATAGTGTTACTATAACAAAATCCATAATATGATTTTCAGTTAGTACCAACTTTCAAAAGATACGTATATAAACATCACGGCTGTCGGACATTTGATTCTTGAGATATAGTATTATAAGCGAAGCATTAAAAGCATATTGTTAAAAAATCGGTAGAAAAAAGATTCATGTCTTAATTGAACATTGCTTTATAATGATAAAAAAAATGTTGTAGCCACAGCCTGGATTGGCAAATATTAATTGGACTCTCCGCCTGCAAAATCAACCGTTGAAAAGTGGTTTTCTAAGTTTAAAGGAAGCGATATGAGTATCGAAGACGATGAACACAGTTGACACCTCAAAAAGCTAAATTATTACTGATGAAAACATCAAAATAGTTTAAAAATTATTTTGAATGATCGTAAAATGAAGTTGATTAAGATAGCCGAGATTGTAAAGGGCATGCGAATGCTGTGTGCAAAGTGGGTACCGCACATACCTACAATTGATCAAAAACAACGGCGTGTTAATGATTCAGAGCAATGTTTATTGATATTTGAACTGTAATAAGGATGAATTTTTTCATCGAAATATTACAACAGATGAAACATAACTCCAATATTGCACTCCAGAGTCCAATCAATTGTCACTATTGTCAGCCGAGTGAACTGCATTTGATGAACCACGTCCACAGTGCGGGAAGACGCAACAAGCGGCTGGTAAGATTATGGCACTAGTATTCTGGGATGCTTGTGGTATTACATATATTTATTGAAGTCATGAAAAAACGGCCCCTTTAAAAGACGAAAAAAATGCTGTTTCATCAGGACAATGCATCGTGAAACACATCAATGAAAACAATGGTAAAATTGCACGTATCAGGAATTGAATTGCTTTTTTATCCACCGTCTACTTCAGGTCTGGCCCCCAGAGATTTTTTCCTGTCTAGAAACCTAAAAAATTATCACCGGAAAAAAAATCGCACTGATGAAGAGGTAATCGTCGAAACTGAGTCCTATTTTCTGACTAAAACTAAACATACCATAAAAATTTAATGAAACATGTTAGAACCGCTATATTCGTTATATCGCTCTGAAAGATGACTAAATTGAATAATAAAATCGAATTGTATCAAAAAATATGTTTTATTATTTTAGCCTATGAACGTGTTAAAACAAACTACTAACTTTTAATTTTTTTCTTATTTACAGCTGAAAATCCTACAATAAATTTTATTCAATGGAACCGAACTGCGACAAGGCTATTAATAATATAATTTTGCAGAGTCCAGTGAATCGGATGAGGAAAAGTTTACCAATTGCATCCGCTATTCATTTATTTGTTTTACTTTAAAAAAAACGGCTATCTGCCAATTACATTAGTTAAAAAGACACACAAAATTTACACTCATATAACAGAACTCCAAACATACTGACGTGAATATCGTCTTCGATTTGTCCGCGAAGACATCACAGTCAGGATTGTTTGATTCAAGAGAGTCTTGAACGTACAGAGAATGCAATGGACTAGGCTGGCACCCTGGTATGACTCACAGGCACAATCAACCAGTTGTGTTGGATTTACCAGAACGGTAAATGACGTCGCGGCCTCAGCAAGAAAACAATATAAAATATAAGTAAAAGTAATTTTATTTTTCCACGTAATCTCCACTTAGCTCTATGCACTTTTCCATCTGGTTTCCAACGCCTGTATGCCGGTCATAAAAAAAGTTTCTTCAAGGCCTTCAAAAAAGTCACCCACCGCAGCTTCGACCTCCTCATTTGATGAAAATTTTTGACCTCCAAGGTGTTTTTAGGTTTGGGAATAAATGAAAGTCTGAAGGTGCCATGAAGTCATGAAAATCAGGGGAATAGGTGGGATGGGGCAGTAAATCAAAGCCACAATCACGAATTTGAGCCATAGATTCAACAGATGTGTGAACACGTGCATTATCCTGATCGAACAACACTTTCTTGCTGAGTAATCCTGGCCTTTTCTCTTTGATTGTTTCACGCAAGCGACGTAAGAGGGTGCAGTAATAAGCCGAGTTTATAGTTTCACCTTTTGCAAGGTAGTCCACCATGATGACACCCTTAGCATCTCAAAAAACTGACGCCATCACCTTGCCAGCTGATAAAATTGTTTTGGCTTTTTTTGGAGTCGGTTCATTAGGTTTTTTCCACTGCATGGATTGCTATTTTGACTCTGGAGTGTAGTGGTGTACCCAAGTTTCATTCATTGTTACAAATCTGGCCAAAAAATCTTGTGGATCAGCCTCAAACATTTCCAAACAGTCGCGAGAAATCGTGAGGCGTATTCGTTTTTGTTCGACAGAAAGCAATCAGGGTACCCACCGCGCAGAAACCTTAGAAAATCCAAGTTCATTGACTATGATGTTTTTTGTTCGTTGATACGAGATGACAATAGTGTCTGCAATCTCCCTGATGGTCGATTTCCGATCTTTCAATATCAGATCATAGATTTTCCCGATGTTTTCTTCAGTCGTAGACGTCATAGGCCGGCCAGAGCGAGCGTCATCTTCAATACTGTCTCGTCCGCGTTTAAATTTAGCAACCCACTTTTTCATAGTCGTATACGACGGAGCAGATTCCCCCAATGTTGTTGACATATTTTCGTGAATCTCTTTTGGAGTTAGTTTTTTTTTTAAACAGGTATTTATGACCGTTTTGCTCAATTTTCTCCATTCTTTAAAAACGCTGCACAAAGGCTCACGAAATTCAGTCTAATTTAAATACAATTAATGCTATTGCAATAAAATTTTACAATTTGACAACCAGAGAGTAAACTAATCGAATGAGCTCAGTTACATTAAAATAGTTTAAGTATTTAAGTGTTAGGCCGTGAACTTTTCAATCCACCCTCGTACCTGCAAGCCTTTTACTTAAATACCCACCGTTCCGTTCTGCCACATATTTCAGAGGTTTTTCAAAAATAGCATCCAATGTGATCGCTTATTAGTTCCAAGTCTTTGTCCAACAGGTATATTTTAAAGTGTTCAACTGCTCAAACGAGCGCTTGGGCTTCTTTTTCTGTTTCACAATATTTATTTTCGCAACAGGTAAGAGCTTTGTGATCAAAAGCGTTCACACGAGGACCATCTTTGTCAACTTGAATCAATACTGCACTTAATCCCACATTTGGTATTGTATGTATGTATTATTTGGTATTGTATGTATGTATTATTTGGTATTGTATGTATGTATTCGTGTAATTATGTCTTATTAGTATTGTTTTTGATGTTTGTACACTGACAACCCTAAATCTATCTCCTCTTGCTTAGTCAATCCAAAGGTTGTCTGTAAAAAATTGCCCTGTGCGATAAGATCACCCATTGTACCCATATTTTCAATAATGTTTGTTCTATATGTTTTATTTATGCGGTGTAAGGGCTTACCCACTGCCAAAAAAAAAAACTGATGGATCCGACATTGCCCCTGCCCACCTGACATTGTTGAACTGGTGCGCTTACCAGTACCGGAACACGCTAACAAGCTCCTGAGCAAGCCTATGCTCTTTAATTTATCCCATAAGCGATCATACACAACTAGGCCAAACGCCTTGGACAAATCAAGGAAACACGCATACACGGGCGTCTTATGATCTGTGTAGTATTTGATGGCTTGCTTCAGGCACAGTATATAGCACTTTCGGTGGACAGACGGGGACGAAACCCGAACTGATTATCATGCAAAGCTAAGTACTTATTATTTTGTAACATTCAGTACTTATCATTTAAACTTAATATCATTATTTAAGTTAATTTGTATACCTGTAAGACTTGGGGTGCCTGGTGGTGGTGCCAAGAGGATACCGGTGTCCGCCACCTATTGTCTTTCTATTGTGTCTCTAATTACGGTATTTAAAAGGTTAATAGTGCTCTGCCAAAAACCGTGGAAATCTCTTTTGCTATGTTTCATAGCCAGAGCGTCCATTTTTATTTGGTCCTGATGATTTTGACACCATTTCTACTCGACTCCGTTTCATACATTGACTGAAGTCTTGCTCTCTTGATCAGAATGCACCTTGCCTTGGAATAGCACATATGCTCAAGAAGGTTCCCTTGGGGTAATTATCTACTTTCACCATCGACCTATATTCTTGCGATAGACAAGCACGTTCATATAAACTATTTGTCAAAATACTGAAAAGTTCAAACAATAAATCGCTGCAGCGCTAGATTGCCATTATGTCGTCTAACAAAACTTTTAAAACTTACAGCGCTAAGACAGCTTATAGAGGATACTTTTTCGCGACCAAAAGGTCTAAAGCGCCATGCATTTCCTAGTACTTACGCGTTTCGTTCAACTTAGTGTGATGACATGACATCTATATAGATTTTTATACCGCAGAAGTGACACAGTTTCTTGCCTACAATACTTCATTACAATAATATTCTATTTCAAAATATAATTATAGTGTATGTAAAAACGAGATCTCAATAACAGTAAAACAAATAAATAAATCAGTAATCACTAATAAGACTACAAATTCAACTGAACCTAATTCAAATTTAATATTAACCTGCACGTAATATGGTACGTAAATTACCTAAGTGCTAACGAATGACAGCATGCTTAACAACAAAACTTACCGATGAAAACTGATACCTCATGATTTGCTGACATTTCGTCGTAATTTATTTAAAAAAAAAAACATTGTTATTAATTATACAAAAAAAGAAAGAGCGTTAAATAAAATATTTAAAAATTTCAAATAGTATAAAAGACCGTGCGAAGTCTGTATTTGGTAAACTAGCTGTAGGTAAAAACCTAATTCAGCTTTTTGTGGGAGGGAACATCTGCATGTTTTAGTCTATGATTGTAAAATGGGGAAGAGTTTAAATAAAATAATATCTTCTCTAACGTACTATTACGATAGTAGAAGCTATTACATTGCTTGAACAACCAATGGTTTTACTTACTTGACTACAAAATTATTATATATGTCCAAGTTCACTTAAATTTGTATTTATAAGCGTCGCGCTGACACTGCATGAACGTCAAAACTGCACTAATGCCATCAATGTAAAAGTGTTCGGCCTGCAGGTCAATTAAGTGAAGTAAAGTGACTGTACGGCACGCCTCATCTAGTGCGTAGTACATATATATCAATGACTTTCACGGTGGTGAAACCGCTGGCAGAAGTTAGTGTGTCCATCAAGTCTTGAGGTGGCAAATCACCGTTCCAATGATTTGTCTGTAATTCTGTTAACTATATACCTATTTAATGCCTTCAGGATGTTTTTGGGACTGTCTCGTTAACAGTCCATTCACGACTTCGGTCTTAGTGGGGAGCGGGGCGGTATCGGTAGGCGAGTGAATGCGGCACGCCGTTTTCATGCTTTTGTTCTTACCGCTCGCTACTGCCGTGCTTCGTTGCCGCGCAAAGCGGCAAGGTCCTGAATAGGCCGTAATGCAGTGCGTCGTAGATATTTGTGTTGGCTCGTACTGACGGTTTTCACGCGATTTTCACAAGAAAAGTGCTTCTTTGGTCAGGAGAATGAGAGAGTCGCAACAGCTTCCTGAGAACTGTAGCGGACAACTATAATTCTCCGATTGTAAAATTTGTTGTGCAAAGGGCAATTGGTACTAACACGAGATAATAAGTTATTTATTAAGTTTATATGTTTCAAATGAAATAAATTCTTCTTCTTTCTTCCCTGGTCCCATTATTTGGGGTCGGGTCTCTTCACTTTCCTGCGCCAAGTGGCTCTATCTTGGGTTCAAATGAAATAAATTATATTCTATAACTAGCTGTGCCCGCGACTTCGTTCGCGTGGACGACGAAACTTATCAATGAGTTTTTTGTGTCTGTCCGGAATATGAACTGCAATGAATTCAAAAATCTTGACATCTCGCGGCATTTTTATAAGTCTTGCAGACACTCTCATGGATACATGGGTTTTGCCTCTACCGAGCGCCGCAGTTCTTAATACTGACCAAGGTTCCTTGGACTACTCACACGGAAAAGAGTGACGTAAAGCTGACAATGTGAAAAACGACTCACGTTAAGATCAAAGCCAGCAACGCCTAGAGTCTGACCTTGTGCCTTAATAAATTGTCATAGCGTAACATAAAACTACTGGAAACTGTACTCTCTTAAACTGAAATGGGAAATTGTTCGGAATCAAAGGAATTCTAGGAATCAAAACACTTTCCCCAGCACCACAACCGGCTCAATTATGTTAGGTTGTAGATTTAGAACCCTCAATCGAGCATCATGGCACAGTTTAGGAGGACTTTAATTAATTGTATCATAAGATAAAATATTTTAGTATCTTAGACGTGTGCAGCACCCCTTATTGAACTCACGACCAACTTATTATTTGCGGTTGGTACAGTAATCGGGTCTAGGGATCGAACTGCAAAATTAAGTTAGTTTTTTATTGTATATACTTTTCCGGGATAAAAACTTTTTACAAAAAAAAAAAAAAATACAATCGACTTCAAAAACCACCAAAAAGTGCAAAATAAGTTTCAATTTCGGAAGTCGGTGTTTCTTTAATTTTTTTTTTATTTTTTCTTTTTTATTTTTTTATTTATTTCTTTAACAGTTTTTTTTTTGTTTTGGTCTCTTCGTTATTTAACACCGACTTCCGAAATTGAAAGTTATTTTGCACTTTTTGGTGGTTTTTGAAGTCGGTTGTATTTTTTTTGTAAAAAGTTTTTTATTTCACACTTTTTAGTAGTAGTACCCCTCAGCCAAACTTAAATAGATAGGTACTTTCCGCCATTCGGTTTCATCATCAAATCATCATGACAATTCTAATAATACCAGACACGGCTAGGATACACTGATTTATTACAAAGTTCCGGCTCTTACCTACCTTCCGTCTTCATCATCAGATCAGTTTTAAGTACCTCCTCCCCTTTTTCCTTTAGTCAGCCACCGACTACATGTATAAACAAAGCAATTTTACTTGTTACGACAGTTCTGCTAAGGTTTTTTGAAGAGTTCCGTTCTTTATCTTCGTAGTTCATCATCAGATCAAAACAATATTTCTATGGGATCAACTCGAGAGTATAATCTTTCAATAAAAAAAAAACTTTCAAATTCGGTCCACAATTGACCGAGATAACGGCGAACAAACACATACAAGCGACAGTTCTGCTATGAATTTTTGAAGAGTTTCGATCTGATGATAAACTTCGAAGATCCTATATCTTCGAAGTTTATCATCAGATCAAAAAGATATTTTTATGGGATCAATTCGGAAGTATAATCTTTCAATCAAAACAAAAAAAATCGAAATCGGTCCACAATTGACCGAGATATCGGTGAACATACATAAAAAAAAAATAAAACAAAATATACACAGCCGAACATAGAACCTCCTCCTTTTCGAAGTCGGTTAAATAGTACCCAGTGTGGTGCCCAGGATATTAAAGAATAATTATACCAAGTTTCGTCGTAATCGAACCGGTAGTTTTTACGTGCCTGAACAAACAGACAGACAGACAAAAATTTTTTTAATCACATTTTTGGGTTCGGTGTCGGTCTAGTAATTGCCAGTTGTTTTTTTGATATTTTAATGTATAGGATTTTTACTTCTACAGATTTATTATAAGTATAGATATACTTTCTTTACAGAGATGCTTAGAATCAGCCAGACGGACATTTTGGAATACAATAAGTATCTAGTCGGAGTAGAGGTCAACGAGACTGATGCCAAGGTGAGACAACAATGATTAATAGGCGTGTTTTGATGTATGTACGTGTACTATGAGGACTATGCGGCAGAAGAATGTCTGGAAGGACTAGAAAAAAGCTTTTTTTGGATTTATTTCATATTTGAATCAAGTTCAACTCCACTTTGTGTCCAGGCAATCTCAGTCCATTCATGTTTGTTGTTATTATTATTATCGGTAGCCCTGCCCACACTGCCGCTTAAGTTTAGCGAATCTTCGGGCTATGACGGTAATCTCGGTTGTCCTGCAGATATTTTCATTTCTGATGCGATCACGCAAGGAAACTCCGAGCATAGGTCCTTTGGCTGACTTTAAGCCTTCTAAAGAGGCCCATTGTAAGGGTCCACGTTTCTGAGCCATATGATACAATGGGGTATGTTGGACTAGGAGATACTGCGTAGCTTTTCCAACGCTGCCCAGCTAAGTCGAATTCGACTCAAGAAAGTGTTCCCAAAACGTTATTATGTTGTGGATAGGATGTCCAAAATGGCATGTTCATCATAAAACCAATACTAATCTTCCATATTTCCTCAGATACTATACACCACAACAGTTCGGCACGCGGCACCGGTCGCCCTGAACTTGTTGTCCAACTTGTTGGCCGCGCATTACATCTCGTGGTCGGACGGTAAGAGTATCACTACGATGAACGACCCCATCACCAGGGAGCTGAACGACCAACAGCCTAAACAGCCCAAGGCCGTGATGCGCTGTTTTGCATGGGCCTGGCTGATTTCTTTTAGTAAGTTATCATTATCATTATACCGCCGGAAGACGTCTACTGTTGTAGCGACATCTATAATGTCACGTAGGAATTAATCTTCGAAATCCTCATCGTGCAAATAGAGCTCTCAGCGTGATTTGAACAAATACAACAGCCTGAAATCATCTATCGGGCAGTTGCCCAGATCAGACACACAAAACATCCATCTAGTCGAAGGATCCTCCCTTTTCAACTGTGGTGTGCGGGACTTGACACTTTGTCGAATACCTCGTTTTATTACATTGTACCGAATACCATGTTGGACCACTACCTCACCTGATGGTAAGTGACAATTTAGTCAATAGAACACGTTTGCCTAAAAATAACCTATTCGCTCTTGACTTAAAGACTCCTAGATTGTAGCTATCAGGAAACACAGACTAGGAATTCCACGCCTTAGTTGTACGCAAAATAAATGTGTTCCCAAAATGCTTTGTACGTACGGGTGGGATGTTCACTATTGCTGGTGGCGCAACGCCCTATGTCTATACTATGATTTTTTATTAGATGAAGTAAAATGACAGCAGTGGACAATGCCCAACTGTCAAATAACAATGCCCAACTGTCAAACAACCATTGTTATAGCTGTCACTTTACTTCATCTAATAAAAAATCATAGTATAGTGATCAGATTAAATTATCTTTAGCGCTAGTAAACAAATTAGAAATAATTTTTAAAATATCTTCATTATTAATGAAGTTATTAGGCTTCTACTAAAAGAGAGAAGTAGGGCACACTGAAAGACTTTCGATCTGGCAACTTAGGGCCTGCGCACACTTCGTCTAAGCCTTCGAATAGGGGCGTAACTGCAAAATAGCAACTTTTCAGGAGAATTTTTTTATGTTTAATTAAATATGTGTTAATGATTTCATATAATGTGTTTGGTATTTTAAGGTTCGGCTAGGATTATTTTCAATAAATTTTCTTTATACGCATTTTGTCCCTTAAATCCTTATTCTCTGCTGTGTTAATGCCAAGTAGTGTTAGACTTGAGCATTAAGTTTCGTTATGTCTTTTATCTGCGGAAATCTCGAGGCCACAATCGCCTTAATGTCATTTTTGTAATATTTTTTTGCTAGTATTTATTTTTTTGTAATAGGATATTGTCTATGAGTATTTCTCAAAATACATGTACATCTTTGAAAAAAAAAGTGTGCTTTGAAACAGTTCAAAAGTTTTATATTTATAAATCATCACACAAAAAAAACACACACTCAATTTTGTAGGATGAATATTAATCTTTAAGATAACGAAGAATTATAGCTATAATCATACTTATTATCAAATATTTCGATATTTTAAAAATAGCTTTTTTTACCTTTCATACAAAAACCTGTTTGCCACTCTACCTTTTTCATGTGTTTTTGTTTCATAAAATGCGATACGTAACTAAATTATTGTAAATTTCTTTGTATCATCGTTCTACAGTAATCGCAGTTTCTGTATCAAATTGATTTTCTATGGGGTGTCATAGTGAATTGGCAATTTAAAGCAAAAAAACAAAATGAGTCGCTCTCATTTACTATTTAGTTATTACTCTTTAGTTACGATTTATTTCTACTTTCCCATGATTTCTGAACGATTCCGTAATTTTTTTACACGGACAACACTAGCTTCACTCTGATTGGCTATTGGTTTGACGTCTCCGCCATTACATCTATCGTAAAAATCAGTGAGAACGTGTGTGTTTTGTGGGGTTACTTTTTCGAGACAGGAAGTAAAATCAGCGATTTTTCATAGAACGGTAAGTCTTCATTTACCCATTTTTTGTAATACGTGTTGTACGAATATTTAATAAGCTTTTATATTTGCTGTAACAGCTTTTATCAATAAATATATTTTTTCTGACCTCAATTTGTCTAATATTTCGTAACGTTTTTTACGAATTTCGTTACGTAACGAAAAAGTACAACATAAAGCTGAGTGTATACTGTTATAACCTGACTAAGCATAGTAATATTCACTACTTAATTTATGAAAAAAATATATAGAGCGTCAATAACTAAAGGATTGGATATTATCTGCTATATAGAAGTGCCACCAGCAAAAAATAATGAAATAATTTAAATTACGTTTTTATGTGATTTAACAACTTTTTACCCCTGATATTACTTACATGAAGTTCTATTGAGAACTTCCTCCTTTTCGTCGGTTAAAAAACCTCGCGGCTTTGTTTCAATTCGCTTGAGAATAGAATTATACCGATTGTTACAAATACTTAACTCTTGCTAATGACACTTCTGTAGAGATGCCCACTATACTTGTTGGTTTGACTTATCAAATTGGTTATTACTTACAACTGCTTATATACAACTGCATTACTTCTTTTGTTTTTTAAGGAATGCCGCCAAAAACCAATGCCGAAAGGCAAAAAGCTTACAGAGAACGACTCAAAAAGGATAAACCAAATAAATATGAGGAAATCCGTGTCAAACATTTGGAAAAAGTTAAAGAAAATATCAAAAAGAAAAAAGAAATTCTTACAGAAGAAGAAAAACAAGAGCTACGAGCAAAGTGGAGACAAGCCAATGCTATAAGAGCTGAAAGAAAAAAAAAGGCCTACTCTACGACAAAACAAAACAACACATTGGAAGTAAGAAAAAATGCTAAAAATAATACAAATATCCTAAAGGAGAGACTACAAAAGCTTACTGAAGAAAATACTCAATTAAAACGACGAAATAAAAATTTAAGACAGGCCTGCAATCGGATGAAAAAGCGAGTGGAAATTCTGAAAAAACGACTACCCCAACAAATTAGGCCTGATAATGATGCTATTTCCATTGAAACTCGTCAGTGTGATGGGAAGATTGGGAAAAAAAATAATTTGATTAAAATAGTATGAATGATTACTCCCTTATTTTATTTCTAACCCCTTAAGTATTTGGGTACAT
Source organism: Leucania comma (assembly GCA_958295575.1). Classification (NCBI taxonomy): domain Eukaryota; kingdom Metazoa; phylum Arthropoda; class Insecta; order Lepidoptera; family Noctuidae; genus Leucania; species Leucania comma. The sequence goes on from OY282480.1 coordinate 3,179,155, forward strand.
ACTTACAAATATTTCGTATTGAATAAATGAAGAGCATTCACAATATTTCGCCAATGTGTAACCAGCCTTATGGTTACTATTTAGTTACATCTAAGGACTATTTCGTAACAATATTTCGTTACTACCATTTCGTTACGTACATTTATTTTGAGAAATACTCCTATAATAACTATTCTATCATTACTGGTAATTAATAAAAAACAAAAACATAATTTGAACCTAGAATAAAGCCACTAACGTAATTAGGGCTACGTCTCGTCTATACATATGAATTTAGTCATTCCATAGAACACAGCCACAATCAACATGAGGTATTTTGCTATGTAACCAATATTGAAAATTGAACTAGTAATTAGAATGACTTCATTAAGTACAAACTCTTTGATGTTCTGTTATTTACTTACCGACATCAATCCAATACAATTTCAAAAACGCGTTCCGCCGTATAGTGACCGAGTGGCAAGGATGCTTGCCCCGCGCCCGTGCATCCCCACTACTTGCGAAGAAATAAGGTACGATTGTAGCTTTTTTATTCGTTGAAAACGTAGACAATAAAAAAAGAAAGCTCCTATTTTCGTTAGGGCACATTCATAGGATACGACGACTTGAGACAAGACACTTATCTCGGCCATTCTCCAATTCGGCGTTCTTTGCCTAATTACCGTAACCTTTTTTATTTTTCACTGATTTGACTTAAACACATTAAAATATGAAAGAAATCAAAGATACGAATTCAATAATTAATGTGGCATGTAAAAATTGAACCACCAATTGTAAGAAGGGAATAAATCCAAAAAACAAGAATGGAGATAATTAAAAAAAACTTTATAAATTTTTTACTTTCGACATAAAGGTTCATGTGATCAATGATATTGAAGAAAATATAAATTCTGATTTATTTACTAATAGATCTGGTAGAAATATATAATATTATTGTATATATGTAAATGTAAATATCATGGATTTATTCCCTTCTTCCAATTTGTCATTTACTATGCACAAAATAATTTAAAATAATACACAATATAATGACAAAACCTCTATTATTCATCTACTTCTTCACTTTCGGATCTTGTAGTTGTCCAGGTCAGAATAACATCGTAAAAATCTTTGAATTCGTTAGGAATATATTGGATTACTTTTTTGTATGTCGTTCATTTTTTTCTTTTTATGGGTATTTTAGTAACATAACATAACGGGTTTCTCGTATTTTCGGGTTTGTAGAAGGTTTTTGGAGCAAAAATGTAGCTTTAACGAAACCATCGATAAATTCGGAACATGTCAAGTAACCTTTATGACTTGCACTGTACTCAAAGCTTCTATATTGCGAAATCTTGAATGTTGTTGCCTTGTCTAATGACTTACAGCTTTTCTTGAAACATCGCTGCCATGAGTTTTTAAAATCAAGTATGTCGTTAGATGTAACGGGTTTAACTAAAAAACCCCTGACTTTTGCTGCCGAAATAAGATTATTATATTCATTTGGAACGTAAATTCTGTCCTTTCTCCTAATGAGTCTTTAGCGGTCCCGAAATTTCTGTCACACTGTAAAAACGAATGGCCACGCACAGGAAAGTACTGATATATTTTTTCGACGATTCGTTGCAACAAGAGTGAGAAAGAATCTTATGAGGGTGTTGTTTCACTATAATTTAAGAAACACTATTTCTATAGTCGTACAGTTGATAGTTGGAAGAAGGGAATAAAGGAAGGATTTGTTTCCTTCTTCCAACTAACTATTTTTACGGCCGCATGAATCTATACGAAGCGAATGCTTTTTGTTCCTTACTTCGAACTCACAAATTAACCCTACGTCTAAAGAATGTAAAAGTGTAGAAAACTGAATATGTCAAAATATGGCGTTTATTCCCTTCTTCCAATTGGTGGTTCAATTAATAGTGGTTTTCTAGTTATTGAGACTAAAAAAATTTATGAGTACGGTAATTAGAAAAAGAAAAAATTTAATGTAACGGTAATTAGAAAATATCATCAAGTCTATGTAAAATATGATATAATAAAATGATAATAAAACACACTAATAATTTGTACACATATAATTATAATTAAAGCAATAGAATTAAAGATGTCCCTCATAACCATAATAAATAGTACAAAAAAGACACTTTATCATTACTATAATTTATGAAAAATTAGACACTTTCAATGAAAATCAGGTAAAAACAAACTAAATAAAACAAACATTGTTTTAGTTGGTATTTTTATTATATTAAAAAAGTTGAGTAGGATGGAACTTCAAAAAATAATATTCTAAATCTTTTTAGATAATAAAGATAGATCTATCTTTCGCTTAAAGCTACTCACAGCTCTTTTAAGATTTGCTTATATTAATATTACTAAGTACATATATACTCGATAAAGAATCATCATAATTATACACTCGACTAGTATGTCATAAATTTCAATCAGTCTTGTTTTATAGTAATTTTCTATTTAAAAATAACAAGCAAACAAAAAACAATATAAAAACAGAAAATAAATATTAATGTTTTAAAAATAGATTCTTCTTATCTTTAATACTATTATTTGGAACGTTTGTCATTGTTTTAAAGGAAAACGTTGGAATCAAGAGACACGGAGCCCAAAAACTGTCTGTGTTAGATCATCATCATTATCATTTCAGCCAAAAGATGTCCGCTGTTGGACATAGGCCTCCCCCAAGCGTCGCCACAATAGCCAGTCCTGTGCGTCTCGCATCCATCGGACTCCAGCGACCCTGACCAGGTCATCGGTCAACCTTGTCGGAGGCCTTCCAATGCTGCGTCTTCCGGTACGCGGCCGCCACTTCAGAACCTTTCAGCCCCAACGGCCATCTGTTCTGCGTGCAATGTGCCCAGCCCATTGCCACTTAAGTTTGACAATTCTACGTGCTATGTCGGCAACCCTGGTTCTCTTGCGGATATCTTCATTCCTGATTCGATCACGCAAGGAAACTCCAAGCATAGCCCTTTCCATTGCCCTTTGGGTGACTTTTAGTCTTCTTATGAGGCCCATTGTAAGCGACCACGTTTCAGAGCCATATGTCATCACTGGCAATATGCACTGGTTATATAAATCGCACTATGTTAGATAACTTTACGCTATTTCCCGCCTTTTCGAACCTCTCAAACCTCTCCTGGGCGGAGCATCGCCGTGTCCTCGTGAGGGCGATCGGCGGCAGCGATCTCTCTCGCCGGGCCTTGGTTCAGGCCATGGTCCGGAGTGAGCAGGGATGGCAGGCGGTCGCCTCCTTCTGCGAAGCAGTAATGCTAGCAAAGGAGGAGGCCGACCGCATCAGGCAGAGGCAATGGGGCGCTCGCCCCAGCTGACGCCGGGATTCCGATCCCGATTTCCGGCCACCGTAGGCGCGGGCTTGCGAACGGCGTGCAATGGGTAGCACGCTGTCCGATTGTCCGATAACCGACCGGACCGAGCCCAAGTCGTCGACGGCGCGTACTGTTCCCGCGCGCCTCAAGGAGCTGTCAGCAAACCGTAGAGGCCTGTCTGGGTCATGGGTCAGCTTCCGAAAGGAATACCCGGCCCCGGCACGATAGGCAACGAAGGAACGGGGTAGGTTTTTAGTCAGTAAGAGTCTAACACTTCTTCCCGCTCTACCCAAGGGCGTAAAAAGTATTAATTTTACATACAACGGTAATTATAAGCATATGGTAATTAGTATACGGAAATTAGAAAACGACAGATTTTCTTAAAAATTTCAAAAACCGACACAGTATGTAAATACTAGCTTATTACAACGTAAGGAGGCCAAAGTACTGTCTTCATTTACATGATTAACTTGGGTCTAACTTAAAAAATCAAGTGTTAAAATGAGTACAACGGTAATTAGAAAAGTTTTTAACCAAGGCCACGGTAATTATACACTCACGTGCTTCATTGGCGGTACACTAACGTTAGAGACGAGCAACTGCTGATGGGCTGCGGCACATGCTGAGCAGACGCGACACGTACGGTAGTGATGTACAAAATATTGTTATTTAGGGGTGTGCACCCGAGAACAGAAAATGTCACGGCAATTATAACTTTCGACTGGACATGCGGTTACTTAGTGATAGTTAATTATAGACTGGTTCTATTGAGTCCACATTTTGATAAACGACACACGTTGCTTAATACCCTTTCAAACGTTGAATGGATCAAAGTAAATGATGTACGTTACAAAAATTACAAGCAATTTTTAACATTAAATTGGTGTGCGGACACACCACGGTAATTAGAGAACAGAGGTTCTTTGAACATAGGTTCAATTAATTTAGTCTTAACTACTTAAAACAGAAGCCAATGTTTTTGTTTACAGCTAGATATGGATACTATCTAACATATAAAAAAAATCCATGATTGAATATGATAATATTACGGATTATGCAAGCCCGGACACGTAAAACTTGCTTATCGGAGAATGGCCGATCTACGACGTGTAGTGGACAGTTACACTAACTATCCACTGGAGTCAACTTTTAAAACCACCAGAAAACCAGTAACAAAAAAATATCCCACACATAAAATCGCAAAATTACCCACTAAACTGTGTTGTACGAAATAAAACAAGTAGGCATATATAGGTTATTAGTTTCCTTTAATAATCCTACTAATATTATAAATGCGAAAGTTTGTATGTATGGATGGATGTATGAATAGAATAATCATTTATTCAAGGATAAAGTGAAATTACGATTTACATTAATTACAATCGAGATAAAATTTAATTCTAAATGTAATGTAGGGCTGCCTGATCTAGGTTAATGAAAACCTGTGTTTCAGGCCATCCATTTACAAACATTTACAAAAGAAAACAATAATAAAAATACAAGCTAAATGAAAAAGAATACAATATTTCAATGACTTAAAAATCTATCAGAGTAAAATTATTTAAAAATTAGTTTAAGTACGATATATTATGTTTACATAAATTAACGAACAAAAATAAAGTATACAAAGTGAAGACTATTAATTATGTTAAAAAAGAGACTTATATTAGAGAAGATACATATAAACTTTATTTTACAATTTCTAGAAGTTTTTCCGTGTCTGCATAATTGTTTTGCCAAATATTCCTGAACCAATAAATTACACCTATTGTAACTTAAACCATAAATCTTTAGCACTTTGTTAAACTGGTTATATAAGTGTGGTCCTAAAAATAAATAAAATCGTTTAGCAAAAGCATGATTAGTACAAGAGTTAGCACAAACCTAATCTTTTCTTTTCCTATCTGAGGGTATTGTGTTAAAATAGAGTTCAGTGTGTTGGAACAAAATTACATTCAAAACAAATAATTGACGTACTGTTAGCACCTTACATGCCAAGTAAAGCTGATCTGTAGGAAAACGAAAGGGACGAAAGTTCTAACTGTAGTAAAATTTATTTAGCGGTGCCACCCCATGATATTTTGCATTTTTTAAAATGTATATTAGTTTACGCACTCGGGTGCATAATAAATCGATGTGTTTGCGGAAATGCGGAAATTCAAGTTTGCGTCAATCGTGACACCTAGATATTTCCGCGCGCCTCAAGGAGCTGTCAGCAAACCGTAGAGGTCCAGCCTGCTAACTGCAGGCAGGCAGGGTCGAAGCCTGCTGGGGTCAAGGGCCGTTTTCTGAGAGAAAGAATCAGCCCCGGCACTATAGGCAACGAAGGAACGGGGTAGGTTTTTAGTCAGTAAGAGTCTGACACTACTTCCCGCTCCGCCCAAGGGCGGGATTTGTCATTGGATAATTTTACCTACCATAAAACACCTAGATATTTTATATGGTCGACTTTCGCTAAACTGGGGCACTGGGTACATGCAATATTAGCATTAAGTAAATTACAATTGTTATGCGCTTGAATGCTTAGATTAGTAAACAATGGACAAGTGTTTCTCATTGTAAATAATAGGTATTTGGTTTTATCTATATTTAAACTTAAGAGATTATTATAAAGCCAATTAGACACAGCATCAAAACCATTCTGTGCTACCTGAAAGACCTCAGCCTTTGATTTAGCTGCAAAAACAAGTGCCGTGTCATCAGCATATGAAATAATTACACCACTTTGGATGGTCAAATTGCAAAGGTCATTTATAAAGATTAGGAATAAGGTAGGTCCCAAAATACTACCCTTTGGGATGCCGTAACTGGTATTTTTAAGTTCAGGACTGATACATTGACCTATTTTTACAGCCTGAGAGCGGTCGCTAAGGTAATCAGATAATAATTACAATTGTGCTCCCCGTATTCCCAGCCTCTCCAGCTTGTGCAAAAGCAAATTACAAGAAATTGTGTCAAATGCCTTGACCAGGTCTAGAAAGATCCCTATGGTGTGCAAACCTTTATCCAGGTTAGAGCTTATAAAATTTGTTAGATGGTGAACAGCTTGGCTCGTTAATCTTTTAGGCCTAAAACCAAATTGATGATCAGAGAGTAATTAATTGCTTTCAAGAATAGAATAGAAAAACTTTTATTCGAGACAGACACAGCACAACGGTTAAAAACAAAAAGTAAAAAAGAATAAAAGTACAGAATACGCTGAGCGTGCCCGCATCGAAAGAGTGACAGGGGGGGGGGGGGGTGGTTGGTGGTATGGACGTTTGTTCCACTTTCACGCAAAAACCAATGAACGTATTTCGATAAAACTTGGCACACAGGTAGACCATGTCACAGAATAACACATAAGGTACTTTTTACCCTGGGATTATGTTCCCTTGGGATAATTTTCTATCACGCAGGAGAAAATGCTGACAAATGACAGCTGTGAAATACATCGGTCCCAATCATTTTTTCATTAGGTCAATCATTCCATCATTTGGTTAAACATTCTATCATTAGGTCAATCATTCCATCATTTGGTTAAACATTCTATCATTCGGTCAACCATTCCACGATTGACAACAAAGAATAATGCGGAATATTGAATCTTTTTTTTTTAATATAACAAAGTCGTGTTAGTTACACTATTTATGACTCAAGAACGCGATACAATAGCACTTGGGGAGATGTAGCATAAATACAATAGCACAAAGAGTTGCAGCACAGCACAGATATAACGTAGAAAAGACTACGTAGACGCAAAGTCGGCGAGGTCCTCAGAGCTGCTGAGTGTAAATGCCACAAGCGGCACTCGAGGGCCGAATCGGAAATATCAGTCCACATAGCGGGGCGGACATGTTTCACACGGACATTAGAGACCTGCACAGACCGGAGCAGCAGCAAAGATCCACATGGCTTAGAGGACAGGTCTCGCACAACTTGTAGTCCTGTAGAGACCGTAGCACGACAAGAGGCCTTTTCACAGCCGTCAAAGACCAGGTGGGCTAGGAGCAATTTTTCCACTCACTTATCAACATTTTACTTAAACTGCAACTCACTGACGTACTCAAAAAATTTCAGCTGACATGCAGACTGATCTCGGATCAATTGGATTCATAATTTATTTATTTTAAATCTAGAGATCAGAAATGACTAGCCAGTCTTTCATATTAAACATCATATTAAAATTCGAAGATTAAAATAATAGAATTTAGATGATAGAAAAAAATTCTGCCGGCATTCTGTGATTTATTCCGGTGTGCGCTGCAAAAACAGAGTATATAATTTAAAGTAAAAATTAAGTAATAATATATTCATACGAAGACATGGCTTAATACTCGTAGGCATAGTATACAAGCCAAAAATAAAAAAATGTAATCGCAACAATCAAGTTTTCAATGACATTACAGTTGACGATTCAGGATTGAACATTCACGTCGGATTGATAGCTGTCAGCCTTGCTGGAGAGTTATTTTTTTTTTTCAAATCTACTTACTTTATAAAAATAATCGTTAGAATCGTTAGTTTTCTTCGCAGACTTTAGTGTTTTATTTTTTAGTTAAATATGAACCATCCGCCTCCCCCTCCAGCTCCTCCTGACCCTCCTGATGCTGTATCTTCCTCTATGTTTGGTAAGCTACGGCATATGGTAGACTCGGAAACAATAGAAGTTGTTTCCAAAAAAATTATTATAGATCCAAACTCTGTCCCTTCTCTGATGGAGGGTATCAGATCATACAGTGCTTTAGAACAGGGCCTGTTTTTAGTCAACGTTTCTCGATCCGGACCGGATTCTTCTGTAGGGACTTTGATTCGACCAATTAAGTTTGGCCAATCGTTAACACAAAATAAAATAAACAATATTAGCAGGGATGGTATAAAAAAAGTGGGCAGAAATAAAATTTCCGTCGAATTCACCTTTGGTGAGGCGGCAAACAAGTTTCTTTCCAACTCAATATTAGGAACCAAATATGTAGCTTCGATTCCGTCATATAATATAACGAAAATGGGTATCGTTCGTCAAGTGCCGGTCGATATGTCAATGGACGAATTTGTAGAATCTCTGATTCTACCTGACGGATGCGGAATGATTTTAAAAGCTCGGAGACTAAACCGGAAAAACAAACAGGATGGCAAGACCTCGTGGATCCCAACGCAGACAAGAGGCAAACTCTTCCTCAAAGGGTTTTCTTGTATCACCCGTCCCTTCCAGTGGAGGGGTATCAATACCCCACTATTCAATGTTTAAATTGTTGCCGTTTTGGGCACGTGAAGGCACAGTGTCGGTCCAAGGCAAGGTGCTTTAGGTGCTCACAACCTCACTCTGGTGTGCTGTGGTAGAGGCCAAGGCCTCTTGCATACATTGCTTGGGTCGCCACTTTGCCATTTATGGTAACTGTCCCGAGCAAGGGAGACAAAAGTCAATAAAAATATTAATGTCTCAGGAAAATCTCTCCTATGATGAGGCTTCTCGATCCCTTCCTAATGTAAAAAAATTATATTCCGAAGTTTCTCAAAATTTACCATCCCAATCTTCTAACTCCTCTTCCCAATCTTCTAGCCTTACTCCTCCTTCTTCATATAAAAAAAACTGTATTTTCATCTCCTAAGCCTAGAGTTCCTCTTGGCAAGTCTTATGATAAACCTGCCCATAGATCCATTGTTGCTGAGGATTCTTCATCTTTACCCAATGGCTTTTCTCTTCTTTCTCAAAATTCATCTCCTAAGTCCCCTCAAGAGGATAACCTCTTAGAACTACTTTTTTCTCTAATCATTAGTCTAGTTTCTCGTAATAATTCCTCTTTAACGCCCCACGTTGCCCATAAAATTTCCTTGATTCTCTCTTATATTAATAATGGACCTAGTCTCGACACTTCAATGGAACACTCAAAGCATTAGGCCGAAGAAGTCTGAATTATGATTTCTTATAAACAAATTTCCCCCCTCAGTCATTGCCATTTCGGAGACTTGGTTGGTGCCTGGTTCTCACTTTAGAGTCTCAGGTTACTCTTGTCTTCGGAATGATAGGGCTGATGGGTATGCAGGGTGTGCCCTTTTTGTTAGGCGCTCCCTTCCTTTCTCTCTTATACCTCTTCCCCCTACTGACATTAATATCGTTGCTGTTAGGACTTTTAATATAACTTTCATTTCTGCATACATTCCTCATCCTCATTCTAGGTTAATTCTAGACCTTTTATGTATATTTTCCTCAGTTCCCTCTCTAATAATTTTTATGGGAGATTCAAATGCTCACCATCGCTCATGGGGTTCGAGCCATTATGAATACTTTGGTCGTGCCCTTCTTAAAATTTTTGGTGAAGTTGATCTGTGTGTTATTAACAACGGTTCCCCCACGAGGAGAGTTCACCCTACTCTAAACCCTAGTTCCGCTGTGGATATTACAGCTTGCTCTGCCTCTCTTGCTTCCATTCTTTCCTGGAATATTTTGTCTCATTCTTATGGTAGTGATCACTTTCCTATTATTATCTCTATCTCTGATAGAGTAGTACCAATGCGCAATTTTAATCCCTCCCTTAAATATAGATTAAATGATGCAAGATGGTCTTCTTATTCTGATTCTCTTGAAAATAAGTTGGTCTCTCTTCCTGCTCCCGACAGTAACAATCTTGTTGATTGCTATTCTAAATTTGTAGACTCCATTATTTCTAGTGCTAATAAAAATTTTCCTCTTAAAAACCCCTTCAGGTTCAAAGTTTCAACTCCTTGGTGGGATAAGGAATGCACTTCGGCTGTCAAGGAAAGAAAAATAGCAGAGGTTAATTATTCTAATTCAATGACTCTTCAAATTTTTTTAGTCTACCAAAGAAAAGCAGCCATTGCTAAGAGACTTCTTTCTAAAAAGAAAAAAGATGGTTGGCTTCGCTACTGTCAGAGCTTATCTCCCTGTTCGCCTTCTTCACTAGTGTGGAAGCAAATCAAAAGATATAGAGGATCCTGTAATTCTGTTGCTATTTCAGCTAATCATCCTTCTTCTTGGATTGAATCTTTCTCTGATAAACTAGCTCCTCCTTCAGTTCCAACTTTGGACTCTTTTTCCTCTTCTCTGGCTTTTCTTACTTCCGAAAATAATTTTGATGCCCCATTCTCTTTTTCTGAACTTCGATTGGCACTTGATGGTCTTGTTGATTCCTCTCCTGGTGCAGATGGGATTCCTTACTCATTTTTAAAAAACGCCTCAAGAAGTACTAAGCAATATTACCTAGATCTTGTTAATAACTTTTTTCTCTGCGGTTTGGTTCCTCAACCGTGGAAACATCAAATAATAATTTCGGTTATTAAGCTTGGCAAAAACCCGTCAGACCCAAATAGCTACAGGCCTATTGCTTTGTCATCTATTTTGTGCAAGGTTGCAGAGCATATGATGAAGCATCGACTTGAGTGGTTTGTGGAAAATAGGAACTTGTTGCCCGCTTCCCAGTTTGGTTTCCGTAAAGGTATGAGCACAATGGATAGTCTTAGGATATTAATTTCTGATATTCGTATTTCTTTGTTAAGTAAGCAATTTTTAGTAGGAGCTTTTTTGGATATTGCCTCAGCTTACGATAATGTTTTACTTCCGGTGCTCAGGGATAAACTTGTGCATTAGTTGAATGTTCCCAAAAAATTGGTTCGTTTCATTTGTAATCCCATGGATGGAGAGAACCATCTCCATTAAAACTCAAGACTCCTCTGTTCTCCCTAAGACTATCTGGAAAGGTTTACCACAAGGTTCAGTTTTAAGTCCGCTCCTATTCAGCCTTTATACTTAACGTAGGTAAAATCATCCAATGACGAATCCCGCCCTTGGGTGGGGCGGGAAACAGTGTCAGACTTTTACTGACTAAAAACCTACCTTTACATTCCTTGCCTTTATCCTGGGGCCCGTGGTGACAGTCTCACATAACCTTTGGGCCCCAGTAAGCCTTTATACTTATGATTTACATTTTTCTACTGATTCATTTGGTCAAATATTACAGTATGCTGATGATTTCGTGATGACGTCTTTCTAGCCCACTTTTTCAAAACCCCATTTTATATTAATGCTCTGGCATTTCAACCAGAGATCCTTTTGGACTTTGGAATTCACAAAAATACCTTAGAACCAAATAAGATGTTTGTCCAAAGAGTTTCCTCTAATTATAATAATTGGACTACTGTATTCACTGATGCTTCCAAAGTCTCCGATGATAGCCCTGTAGGAGTTGCTGTTTGGATTCCTCATACAAAAATTATTTTAAATTATAAGTGCCCTTCTGTTACACCCGTTTTTACAGGTGAATCAATTGCCATATTTGAAGCCATTTCATTTGTTATGTCTCATAAGTTAAATAACTCCATAATTTTCTCTGATTCAAAAAGTTGCCTTCAAGCAATTTTATCTAATTCTTTCAGATCTAAGTCAAGATTCTCAATAATTTTAAAAATTAGAGATTTACTATTTCAATGTTATGAACTTGGTATTAATGTTGTCATAGCTTGGATTCCTGGTCATGTCGGTATTTTTGGTAATGAGTCAGCTGATTCATGCGCCAAAAATGCCGTTCTCACAGGTTCTCTTGCCCACTCTAAAATGTATTCCCATGATATTTGTACTACCCTTCCTCTAAATTTATTTAAATCTTGGTCCAAGGTATGGCAAATCTCTAAATCCGTAAAGGGTCAATTTTATGGAGATATTCAACCCGAGATTCCCCATAAACCGTGGTTTTTCAAATATCAATTGCAAAAAAAAATCACTACCTCAATTATCTGTCGTTTAAATCATTGTTGCTCTCCTCATTTCTTGGCCAAACTTAGGATTAAGGATAACTCTCTCTGTGAATGGGGTTTGAATGAAGGAAACGTGGACCATTTATTTTTCTCCTGTCCTTTAATTGCGCTTCTCTTTTCATGAAATCATTCCTTCACATATCCCTCGTCCAACCTCGATCAAATGTCTTCTTCCTTTTGTGTTTACACGTTTTATATTTAAACTATGTAAATTTATTGAAGTTAACAAAATTAAATTGTAACTATTGTAAATACTTTTTTCCAGTCTTTCGAGTTTCTGTCTTGTTTATAATTTGCTTAGTCATAATCTGTGGTCATAAGATTGACTGACTGATGGACGGTTTCTGTCTGCGAAGAAATTCTTTTACTTTGTTCTTTAAAGAAAAAAGAAGCAACCTTTTTTTTACAAACTTCTTTCAGGTTCAAAGCAGTACGCTCAGGTTTCGTCACCTGTCATGATATAAATCTATACATAGACAGCCAATGACTTTCCTCTATCCAATTTTTTTATGGTAGGTAAAATCATCCAATGACAAATCCCGCCCTTGGGTGGAGCGGGAAGTAGTGTCAGATTCTTACTTTATCATTTTACGGCACCACTGGACACGCATTCGTTGATCCATCGACTGCCAAGCATCCGAACCTTCAGATGTACATGTAAAATGTTTTGCATCTGCCTCATTACAATGCCTAACAAAGCACAAATTTGGCGAAAAGTAATTTTTTTGGCAGTTTCAATAAGTTATCGTACGTATCGTCAATATTCGAGTCTGTTACCGCAGGCGCCGACCTACCTTCACGTAACTCGTCATAGAAGATGATCATATCCATATCTAAATTCTCCAAACCACGAATACATAGAGCTGTGACTTGGTGCTTCATCACTGAATGCCAATTGAAGACTCTGGCAACTCTCTTGTTGACTTAAGCCACAAAGAAAAATATAAAAAATCATTGAACGAAAGTTTTCACGAGTATCACGAGTATCACGAGTTAACTTCATTTTGATAGCGACTTAGGGGTATGGTAAATAAGGGGGGACACGCAATTTTCCAAAGGACGTCACAATGAAATAACAAACGACAATCTCGCAAATTAAAAAGTAACATGTTCGCAAACAGTTCCATTTTCGAATTGTATAATTGTTTTTTAATTCCGTTATTCTAAGTCTGTCTTATTGTATCAAGTAGACGCTTGATACAATAAGACAGACTTGTCTACGACGTTGCAGGCTTGTCTGCGACAAGACTATTTTGTCTACGACATGGCGCACACCATCAAAACAAAATAGTCTAGCGGCGTAACGGCCAGTGTTGCCAACTCAACGGATTTTCCACTAAAACTGGTTGTTTTCACCCGCAATTTAGTTGCGAAATATTGGATTTAGTGGCTAGTGGATTTTTTTTGTGCTTTCGCAAAATTCAATTTCTAATTAAAAATACGATCTAATTATACAATCTGATACCGACGATAATGGTGCAAACAAATATTATTCGTCATAAGACGATCATCGTCGCATCGTGAAGAGTTAAATTAGGTCATTACACTATAGTAACGCTTGAAGATCAAATGACAGCAGGAAGAGAATGGCTGCAGGTTGGTACGTCAAGACTTGCCAAAATCTTACGAAAATTCCCAGAAAAGCGTCCTCGAAGCAATGTACTCCTCCATCACGATAACGCATCCTCACATCCCGCAAAGGTAGCAGAAGCCTATTTGAGTTTGAAGCCCTCAAATAGGCTTTTGTGAGGAACTGCTGAGGTATCCGCCTTGCAGCCCGGACTTCACACATGGCATCTTCTATTTGGTTCCACCAATTAAAGACTAACTTAGTACTACCCCCGAACTTTGCGCAGAAGGCTGCGCACAAACGTTTTTTAGGAACAAAATGGTAGAATGAGGCGACGTGCGCGAGGCGGAGATGTTGGATAGAGATTGACACTATGAAAACACAATCGATCGTTTATCGAATCAAATATCGTAATCGATTTTATCGATTTGGAATTTATTGATTTTTGTTTTTAGGAGATATTGAACGAAATACGATATGCTAACATAGTGAATTATCTTGTTAGTAAATAAAATTGTAACTTTATTAATAAAAAAAACTAATGCAATTTTATTTTCTTAGTTATAATACATGATTTAGTTAAATATCAGTTACCTATACACGGCTACTAGAATAAAGACTTTTTGGGAATATTTTAAACCTCCTTAGAATATTGAATATAAAAATATTTTTATGACTTAATTTCAATCGATTTGAACAAAAAACGATTACACAACACCCTCAGACACGTGTATTGGACATCCCTTTTTGGTTATTTCGAAAAGCTTCGTGAATATTCGGCAATGCTCGGTACAATAATGTGTTCTCTGTCACACTTCAGCATTCCTGTCGAATATTTCTGTCTTAAGCACACGCGGTTAAAAAAGTTTTATTTGATTGTTCATGTTGATAATTGTTTCGTTGACTGTTGTTTTTATTATTAAGATTATTAACTTCTAATGGACCCGGGATAAATACTAAGATTAAACATGTACAAGTATATAAAAAGTTAGTAAAATTATTAGGAATCTTATTCGTATTGCAGTAAAAAAATATGCCACAAACAATTCTTTTTATGAGTGTACATGCGCAAAAGTTCGCAGAGCCTAACTTCAGCAGTGCTATTCTCTAAGAAAAACAGCCTTGAAAACAACGCTGTGGAACGTTGCCTCAACGACGAAATCCAAATAGGTATTCACTAAGGTGTAAGTAGCTACACTAGCGCTCAAGGCTGTAACGGTTGTGAGTTGGAACTACTCACCGGCGAGCAATTTGACAGTTCTTCATACATATTGGTATTCCCTAAGAAAAAACAGCGTCGAGGACGTTAACAGCCTCGACCTCGGACTCGATTCTATCTTTCAAATCTAAAAGCTACAATTTAGACGCGGATTTCATAGTTAACTTCTTAGATTTAACACGCAATTAAAAAAATGTTAGTATCCACCGTATCTTTTTAAAATTTAATAAACTAATAAATTGATTGAAATGGCAGTGGAGTTAATGATCAAGATTTATCTGCTAAAAGAAGCTGAGAAAAGTGACGATATAAGGAAAGCTCGACGGGCGAAGCAGTTAAGAAAGTTTAAGTCAATATCCCGTGATGTTGACTTCATCCACATTTACAGGCTTTCTGAAGATTTAATTGATATGTTAGAAAGTAATTTATCACTCTATATGCGCTTGGGAGTTCGTTCCAGTGGTTTAACCAAGAGACTAAATGTTTGTTTTATTTAAAGCTTGACTTCCAGGGGGGCAATCGCGCTAATTTTTTTCAACGAAATCGCAATCAAATCGCTACCAAATCACAACTTTTTGCCCGTTTCGTATCGCGCTATAAATTTGACAGCAAGTTGAGTCGCAAGTCGCAACGCGATCGGTGCTGGAACGTTACCTAACCACTGTCAAACGTAAAAGTTGATACAATGTTATGTCTTTGTTGTGAAGTGATTTTGAGTGAAAATCTTGCAAAAATACAACATTACCGTGTACTCCTACATAGACTTATTGGAGAAATCTTATGAATACGATGTAGTCGAGCCGAAACCAAAAGGAAAAACTTAAAAGCTAGACTTAGATGTGATTCATACATTGATCGACAGTTTATGAAGATATATAGACTTACGAAACCCGTGAATTAATTTCCAAGCTGACTCCTCCTACGTTGTGATGCTTTGGATGTTGAAAACAAGGTTTTTTGTTCTATAAACATAACCACAAATTAGACAACTAATAAAGTTCAATGTGTGTGCAATTTGTTTTAGATTTTGGTTGCATTGGCCCGGCCTTGGCTAAACTTTCCTTTATGGGCCGTCGAGTTGGAAGTTCATCTTTTTTTGGTAGATAGTACTCATAAACATAAGGCTTTTTACAAATTTTTAAGTTGCGGAGGCTCACGGTTTACGAGATATAAATATTTTAAGTTTCCAAGTTTCCATACAAATTGCAAAATAATACGCCATTTAGGTTAGATAAATTGTCATGGTAGATGTCAAATTTGACGTTTCACGTTCCCCTCTCGTTCCGAATTGCATCAACAAGTGATTTTAACGCGAATCCAACCAACGTGTAACGTGACAATTATTACTCTGTAGCTCTTATATTTTGCGATTATTAAATTTGGTCGGATTCGCGATACAATCGTTTTTGACGTAATTCGGAACACGGAGTCCTCTGTTGAAGGTGGAGGTGTGTTTCATTCAATTTTGTCTTTAAATATAATATAGTTTCACATAGTAAATTTGGTATTTTAAAAAAACCGCGAGGGTTCGGAATTTTAGGGCACCCCGACTCGGATAGATTTAGGTTAGAAGGAGGTGGCGGGGTCGTAGTGAGCGAGCGAAGCGAGCGAACACAGACCCCGCCACCTCCTTCGAGGTTATTTTTTTTTTAAACCACCCAGAAGTAGGAGCCCCGCGGAGCGGGGCTCCGTCGAGCTATCTTAGCAAGTATAGTAGGTAGTGTTGCGAAAAATATCCTAACCTAACCTCAAAATTTTAACCATGGATATCTCCATAACCATGGGGTTCCGCGGAGTAAGGATGGTACATGGGGTAGGCTCCTCCCACCCTCACCCTCCCCGCCCCATAAATCTATGGCAATTAGACTTGAAATTGATCGAAATAGTGTTTTAACCTAACCTAACCTCAAAACTTTAACCATAAATATCTCCATAACCATGGGGCTCCGCGGGTTGGGAATGACACAGGGGGGTAGCCCTCCCTCTCCACCCCCTCCCCCGCCCCTCCCCGACCCTTAAATCGACGGCCCATAAAGGAAAGTTTTACCCCGGCCTTTGATGCTTCTGGGTCCTATCAGACCATAGTTGGAGAAAGCAGGAACCATTTTATTTCCCAGGCCAGTGTTTCAAAAGCTATTATATCCAGCAAGTAACAACAGCCTTGAACAATCCAGCAATATTGAATAAATATATAGCTTTTCCATTCAAACAATGTCAGAGGAAACAACAAAAACAAGCCAACCATCCATTGAATTTTTATATAGACAGACTCCACATAAATAATGGAGAAGATTTGCGTCGTTTGGGTATGTTTAATTTGAGTATAATTTACATTGCAATCTTCTGATTTGATACATTGTGTACTTATTTTTTTAAGATGCTTTAATTCATTTTTGGTTATTGCAGGAGATTCAGAGTACCCTTTGAGACTAACAATGATGACACCCATCTCAGAACCAAGGCCAGATACTCCGGAACAATATTACCAAGACTTACACTTGACGGCCAGAAATGTTGTTGAACGCTGTATAGGTGTTTTAAAAGCTTGCTTTAGGTATGATTTGGATATCATACCATTATTATAATAGTTGACATAATTATGAATCATTTGTGTTCCAAATTAAAAAATACCTATGTAGCCTATGTCCATCTGAAATTTTCATCTTTTTTTAATTGTTTTTTTTTTCTAATTAATTCTACTTTTCATACTATCCTAATTTTATCCATGTATTCATTAAAAAGGTGCATTGTAAAAATGTTATATCAACATGGTTGTAAAAGTTGTGTTAAGATGACACGGAAAAGTTATGGTTAAGTTACGGCTTGTTATTTCATTGAAATTGTTTTTTATTAGTTCTTAAGTGTTTTATATAAGTATTATTAGCAAATATTAACACAAATAATTTAGCTCTTGAGACACCTGAAGTACAGGTTTATCTTAGTTCAGGTTAGATCTATTTATTATTGAATTCCATTATTGTTCTAGTTTATGACTGCACTTATTGTGTAAACTTGCATGTTATTCCTCTTAATAAATATTCTATACTATTTGTTTATACTTTTTGTGAATAAAGGCTATTTGTATTTTAATGCCTCATCGTTTTAATTAAATAATTATGGTCAAACATAAACATCACCAAACATAGTTTTATTCAGATGCAAGTAATGGAGAAAAGACTAAGGGGTCTAATGCTAAATTTCAAATTCAGGAGAACCAAACAAAATTAATTTAGGTATACCTAATATAGGTACTTCTATTTATTATAGTCAAGAATAGTAAAGAAAATATTAATAACCAAGTGATCACTCATTACACAAGTATGCTGCAACTTGACGAGCCTCTTTAGATCTAACTCGTCCAAGAGAAAGGTCTTGATGCTGTTCCAGAAACTGCACCATCAGCTCCATTTGTAGGACCGTCGTGCATCTGTGACGCTCTTCTATTTCCATGAAACAATCACGACTTGCGATATTACAACTTTCAATGAAAGTGGCTGTCCAAGTTTATAAGTGGTTCTCTGAATGTTTATTCACGTAAAATCTTACTTACTTCTTCAAAAGTTTAAGTACATACCGCGCTTTCAGCTGTCAAAACTAGAGCTGCAAGCGTCAAAATTTATTACTAAAGGCTCGTATATTCACAAACTAAAAGGGCATGGAGCCGTAAGATAGTCACCGGAACTCCGTAATGAATCAATGTATCCTAGCCGTGTTTGGGCTTGTTAGAATTTTCATGAGATGCACTTTGGCTATAAGGTACTATCAAACTGATCTGATGATGGAGCCGGAAGGTGGAAGGTAGACACGAGAGCTTTATAATAAAACAATGTATCCTATTTTTCTAGTAATTTTGAAAAATCCTTTCTTATCGGATGCCTACGTTATACAAAGAACATATCCTCCAAGTTTCAGATTTTTACGATCAGCGGTTTAGGCTGTGCGTTGATCAGTCAGTCATTCAAGACAAAGGATTTTATATGTATAGATTTTGTTGTAGTTATACTTTTTTTCTTTAAAATAATAATTATAAACCTCTATTACATATTTTAAACCTACAAAACTCTAAGTCGAGATTGATCGATTATGATTTAAGAAAATTGTGTCAAGTCCCTATTCGACTACGGATTTAGTGACGAGACGCTACAGCCTAGAATTCGTCGACGATCTTAATCGTGCTAGTGAATACCGTTTAAATCAAGGCTGCACACTTGGTCGATCTAAAGGCTGTCTCGACCTCGACCTCGTCACAGGGTACAGCCATGAAAATGACTTTTAGAGAATAGCACTGCAGGAGTGCCAAGATCCGTCGAACGAACTGTACACGTTTTACGAGCCCTGAATTGGCGGCAGTGAATGCGTTCCATAAATCCATTGAAGAGGTCCCTAAAGAAGACTAGTCCTACTGCTTTGTACAGTGGTTTCAGCGAATGCAAAAATGCATCCATTGCAAGGGAATATACTTTGGACAAAATAAATGTATCAGTTTTTTGTCTAGTCTTATTTATCAGAATCAAGAAACTTTCAGTATGCCCTAAGTATCTCGTTTGCTTATCTATTAATAGCTATTTTTTTCATAATTTTATATTCATTAGGAAATATACATGAAAAAGAAAATCTTATAGTCATAATCATGGTCATAGTCATATGTTATTCCTTTTTCCTCAGTTTGCCTCGCCACGAACATCAATAGCATATCTCTCCCGTGCAAGGAGCGAGAGACGGGCTCGCGGCACATCCACATCATGTCGGGCTGCCCCGCCGAGCTGCACTGGCTAGCCACGCTCACTTTCCACATGATACTGTTTCTGCTGGGCATTGTCATACCCATCGTGATAGCATCCTACATTATAGATGAGGACGACACTATCAACCAGATCGACTTCTTAGGTGAGCTATACTCCATTCCCAATAAGATTAGACATTTAAACAAACGTTTTTCATTGCCTGTACAATCTATTTTGACTTTTATTACGTAGCACGTAGGCATATGGACGATATTAAAAAAAAAAAAGTTTATAATAGCACATGGTCATTCCTGGTAGGTGGGATACTCTATAGAAGGTGTTAAAAAATTAACTGCAAGAAAAGTAAGAACTGGTTTAGAATTACAAATAAAAAAATTTGGCGAAAAAAAGATTTTTAAATAACAAACCGTTTCGGAGATATGCAATATTTTCACTTCACACAAAATTATTTAATATGCGCACTGTACACCGCACGTGCGCCGGCGCCGGCGGCCTAGGACACCGCGGCCGCCCCGCCGTACGCGTGAGTCGTTCACCCCTGTGCTGTGACACGACACGCGACGGCGCAAATTCGTAAACAGCTGATTCTAATTTTTCCATTACATTTCTCAGACTTTGGACTGGCAAATTATCGAGCTTACTTACAAATAGCATATTTTATTATACCTATAGGACTATTTCAATTAAGTTAACTAGTCTAATAAGCGCTGGTAGACTCCTAGGATTGTTTGGACAGCAGGCACTCGTCGTTGCTCACCATACAGTTCACGGTGACGGTTACGTGCCGCAGCTAAACTTTGACCAGTCGTAATGTAGCACACTACCATTTCTAAGTACTCTCGATTGGAATACGTAAACGGCATTATTAAAAGCACGAAACTGCACGAACGCACGTATTCGCCGTAATGACACAAGAAAACACCCTTACCGCGCGACGGATTTCGGACAACTAAGGGTCGGGAAGGGGTAGAGAGAGCTGCGGGAAGAGTAGCGGGCGGCGGGGGAACCGCTAGCAAGCCGCTCGCGCGCGGTACGATGGCGGCCCAAGCCGCAAGCGCAGCCCTGGGGTACGGCGCACAAAAAAATATTATACTAAATTATTTTATTTATGTGAAAATATAAAAACGCTCAAAAAAAATTTTTTTTTTGATGTGTTCGTTTTTCGATGTCGAGTAAGTGGACAAAATTCTTGCAGTTAATTTTTTAACACCTTATATAAATTAAAAGACGCAGCTGATATTATCAGTATTTTACATAGAGTGATTGCCTATCTGACAAGCACAACCCAGCAACTGAGTAGATTCCACGGGATCCCTTCTTTTCGCATAACATTCTTTTTCCTAAGGCATAACGGTTTTGGTATAATTTGATTTGCCATAATAATACTTTGCCATTTTTTTTTAGCCTACAGTTTATGTTGGCGTAATTATATTGAAGGCAAATTTGTTTTGGCATAAATTTAATTCGCATAACGTTACAAGGCCTAATGACTATTAGCATAATAATATTTAGGCATACAATTAATAAAAATAACGGAAAAAATTGAGTTATTCTTAAGTATTTATTTTGAATTTTCATGCGAATGAAACACAAATGCAATATAAAATAATATTCATTTAATTCAGGTATCCAGACTCATAAAAGTTTTACATTTTTTTTTTACACTAGGTATATAAAACAGATAAACATTCAATAAAATTAATAATAAATGTCAAAAATAATAATAAGTACAATAACATTCAAAATAAATAATTGTCAAAAATGAAAAATAAAAAATACAATAAAACGCAATTCATTATAAAAGTCAAAATTAAAAAATTAAAATTAAAATACAATAACATCAAAATTACGTGTACAAAATTAAAATCCATAATCCTATTAAATAAATAAATAAATACTCCAAAAGATACCAGGATTAATAATGCCTGCTAAACGGTCTTGCCTGAACATGTCTGCCGCAGCAATGCAGCATGTAGGCGCAGTCCAACCTGTCGGCGATCATCTCCAGGACTGTGTTGGAGCTGGCCCGTACTCTGCGCATCAGAGAGATGCTCCGCCTCCGCATAGATGCGTGAAAACAGGTGGTGCGCTCCTGTGTGAACATGCCCGAGGCGCTGCAGAACCGAGGCAGCCCCACCACAATCCTAAACGCATTATTGTAGAGAACGCGTAGGTCGCTATAGCACTTTTTTGTGTAACGAGCCCACAGACTGCAGGTGTAAAGGGATGTACAATACGCCCTAAATAGTTTGACTTTTACCTCCCGTGAACACCTAGCGGACCTTCGGGCTATCATGTTGGATCGTATTGAGAGCGACCTCCGCTCTCCCTCAATATCCTCATTATCTCTCAGTTCAGGGGTAAGAATATGTCCCAAGTATTTAAACTTATTCACCCTCTCCAGAGGTGTCCCATTCAGTATAATAGACGGAACATTCTGGGGACTTACTGCACCAACTGCAAAAACCATGAACTGACTCTTTGCCACGTTATATCTCAAGCCATGGTCACGAGCATAATCTTTACATATCTTTAACAATCTTCTCAGACCACATACCGACTCATTAACACCATGTCGTCTGCATAATTAAGATTATTAACAGACACTCCATCGATATGGCAGCCGACATGGCAGTTGCTGAGCGCGACGATCAGGTCATTTATGTACACGTTGAAAAGCGTAGGAGAGGTCAACCCGCCCTGCCTGACACCACATTCAAGTTTATATTGCTTTGACATCGCCCCTCCCCATCGCACACAATTCTTTTGATGTGCATACCAGAAACGAAATAGGCTGGTAATTTCGTTCGGTAAGTTAATCTGGTCTAACTTGCTCCATAGGATATCGTATTGAACTAAATTGAAAGCCTTGGACAGGTCCAGGAAGCACGCGTTTACCGGTGTATTTCTCTTGGTGTAATAGTTGATGGTGTGCTTAAGGCACAGAATTTCGCTCTCCGTTGATAGCTGTGGACGAAACCCAAACTGGTTGTCGTGGAGAGTTACGTAGTTGTTCAGCTGTACATTAAGCAGATTTTTCAATCGCCAGAAAACTTTTTGTTTGACGTTTTGACAGCTTTGCCATATTTATTCCTCAGTCAGAAGTTAACTGATGATTGAAAAATCGGCACTTAACTATGTATTTTTATTTTAGGTGTATATTTTTAGCTATGATTTTGTGTTCTAGTTATATTATCCTTTTTAGTTGATATGTATTCCATCCAGACTTTGGGTGGAAATAGTGGTAGTGAGCTTGTAGTGCCCCGTACATAATTGTGATCAAACCATTTTGCTATAGTTTTTGTAACAATTATATAATATTGTTGGTTAAAAATTCAATATCTTGTGCTACAAAAGTTAGTGACAGAACCGAATCACTGCAAAACCGACTCCACGTAGTCTTGTCTGCCCTACCCTTAGAATGTAATTTAAAATCGCGTAGGCACGTAGGGGCAAAGCGGTCCGTGGGCTGACGAGCAGGAAGCGAGCGGAAGGCGTCTGCGACGATTAGCACGCGTGGGGCCGCCGGAGGCCCGCACCGCCGGAGCCGTGACAGAAACCATGCCTGCTGCATGTTGCATGATCGCTTGAATACTGCATGCTTGCTTGCATACGGCATGATTGCTTGCATGCTGCATGCCTGGTGTATGCTTGTTTACATATTGCATGCTTCTTGTTGTTTTTAATACACGTACGAAGATATAAATAAAAAGGGGTTGACGCGCGACTCGTGGGGGTCGCGCCCAGCAGTGCTATTCTATTCGTGCCTTAAGCGAAGCGCTGCTGCCACGTCGAAAATCCAAATATGTACATTGGATTGTTTTTCTTCGCTGCGGCAGCTCTGCGCTCAAAGCTATTTTCTTAGAAAATAGCACGCCTGATACATACATGTAATCAATTGTGGCTGGGGCAAACGACCGCACTTTATTTTTTATTTTTTATTTTATTTATTTATTTATTTATTTATTTAACACAGAAAAAAACAGCAATTACACCATAATACTATGAACATTTAGGCTTAAGAATTATAAAGTCATAAGTATAATAGTTAGGTACTCTGACTCCTAAACTAGGCATGGGCCTGTAACTTAGGAGGCAGTGATTCTTCGTTACAAAACAAAGCCATATACTAAAAAAGGACAATCCAACATTTAGCAAATGGTGGTAAAGAAAATAGAAACTAAATACTATGAAAGAAACAAAATGAGAAAATTAAACTAAATTAAAATTAAAATTAAACTATGTATGTGGTGAGTGTGTGTAAGTGTAGTGTGTAGGTGTAAGTGTAGCGTGTAGGTGTAAGTGTAGTGTGTGTGAGTTTGTAGTGAATAAATGTAGGTAAGTCAATCTATGGAACAATTTGACTAAGAGCATCATCACCGTGAGATACCCAGCAGTAGATCCTCAGTCTTTTCATAATTCAGAGTCTGAAGATAATCTCTGAGTAAGGTTTTGCACTGATATTTAAGGCAAGAATATATTTTTAGATTTTTGTTTAAGCAGTTGTACATTTTAGTGCTTATAACATAATATTGGCGTTTGGCAAAAGCAGTTCTATGGCGTTCGGGAGGGAAAACATTGTGCTTAAGACGACCAGTAGGTTCCTCAGAAGGACGCGCTGAGTGCTTGCGTAGGATACATGAGAGAACATAAAGTTGCCTGACAGTTAGAACCTTGCAGTCGGAGTAGAGCTGTACAGTGGAATACCTACGTGGACGAGAGAGCATTACTTTAAGGACAGCTCTCTGAGCTCTCTCGAGACGCATGAATACATTTTGTGTGGCAGCACCCCAAGCGGGAAGGCAATACGTAAGCAGGGAACGGCAAAGGGCAAAATATATTAGTTTGAGTGTTTCAAAATTAGCAGAATTTCGTAGCTTCTTGAAAACATATATGAGCTTACGAATTCGGGACGTTACTTTGATTATATGAGGGTGCCAATTTAGATGCTGATCGATAAGCACTCCCAGGTACCTCACGCATGTGGATCTAGCAAGGGAGAGGCAGCAACACTCCGTTGAGGAACCACAACCGTGAGCTTTTAGGGTCAGGGTATTAGAGGGAAGAAGATTAGACCTAATGGCAAACGGAACATATACCGATTTCTCAACGTTTAAGGTAAGTAGGTTATTGGACAAACAATTCATTACAGAGGAGAGCGCAGCCTCGGCGTTTTGGTATGCTTGGGGCCAGTCTTTGCCATCTATGACAAGGGCAGTATCATCCGCGTATGTATAGATCTTGCAATTGTCAAGAGATAGCTTGCATAGATCATTTATATAAATGAGAAAGAGAGTGGGCCCCAGGATGCTGCCTTGCGGAACGCCGTAAGTGATTGGAAGCTCATCACTTTCATGTTGCCCGATTTTTACCTTTTGTGTACGATCGCTGAGATAATCCGCGAAGATTTTCAAGGGAAGACCACGTAGGTATTCCGATTCTTTCCATTTTATTCAATAAAGCTGGGGCAGAAACGGTGTCAAACACCTTTGACAGATCAAGGAAAACACCTAGGCACTTGCGCTTTCCATCCAACATCCTAGCCACGTCACCGGACAAACCCATAACCGCGTCCTCGGTACTTACCCCATTTCTGAAACCGTATTGGTTGTTGGCTAATATATTGTTTGCACCGAGAAAGCTGGTCAGGCCCTTGTTCAGTATTCGTTCCAGGATCTTAGACATGGCTGTTAAAATTGAAATTGGACGGTAGTTATTGATATCATCTCTACGCCCAGACTTATGAATGGGGTGAACTACTGCTTTTTTAAACGCGGTCGGGAAGACACCTGAACTAATGCATAAATTACAGACGTGTGTAATAATAGGAACCAATACATGTCTCGAGGCCTTTATTAAATTTGATGGTATACAGTCTAGCCCTGTAGCACAGTTTGACCTAAGACCTAATATAATTGAGTCAACATCGTCTTCAGTTACCTCAAGGAGTGCCATTGAGCTACACGACTCTGAGACTGCTGCATATTTAGATACGGTTGAGTGAGAATTAAATTTCGACGCCAAGCTACTGCCTACATTAGCAAAGAAGCTATTGACGTGATTCAGTGAAGATTTAGGGCTATCCAATAAATGTAATAGATCAAAACAGGGAGAGCACTGAGTTTGAAGATCTGAAATTTTTTTAATCACGTTCCAAGTAGCTTTAACATTATTTTTTGCATTTTGAAACTGTTCTTTTTCATATAAGCGTTTAAGTTTTCTCAGAAGTGAATTACAAAAATTGCGATACCGAGTGTAGGCGATTTTTAATATTTCATTATTTTGTGACATTTTGAGTTTGGCATGCATGTGGTCACGGTGCCGTATACAGCGAAGTAGCCCAGGCGTAATCCAGGGTTTTAAATTGCGTTCTCTTTTTGGAACTGAAAGTTCGTGTGTGTGCTGTATGACAATGGAGGAAAGATGATTTATTAACGTATCTGCAGCATCATTTGGATCCACTATAGACAACAATGGAGACCAATCATGGGATTTGATATCCTCAATAGCAGATTCATAGTCTATTTTTGTCCTAGTACAGTTACCATCCAAGTTCGCACTTTTGGTTTCCAAAAATAATAGCAGCGGTTCGTGGTCTGTTATAAATGATTCAATAACGAAAGTCGTGGCAGATTTTTTTGTTCTAAGTAAGATGTGATCCAAACAATTTGTGAGTCGAGTCGGAAACAGATGAGCTGGAAGAAGTCCGTTTGAGGCAGCACAGGTCAAATACTCGTCCGAGTGACTGTCAGTGTTATCAATTTTAATATCGATGTTCATGTCGCCGATCAAGACCACGGTGGGAGTGGTTACTTTGAGAACTTTATCGAGACTATCTATAAAGTTATTAATGTTTCTAAAAGAAGGTGGGCGATAGATGGCCACTATTGTAACATCTTCTATGCAACAGATAAGGCAGTTTGCGTCATCAAAATGTGGTTCTTTAACATCAGCTTTAATTGAAGATTTGACGTAAATAGCACACCCGTCGTTTTGATTATATGTGCTTTTAGTTGAGTATGACGTATAACCATCCAAGGTCGGGAGATGTGAAAGTTTACTTAGCCAGCACTCAGTGAGAACGAGCACGTCACTCTGGAAGCCCAACAATCGCATCAACACGGGTACTTCATCGAAATTTTTAGTAATGCTTCGAATATTTAAATGTAAAATTTTTAATCCGTTTGTTGGATTTTTTATAAACTGTGCACATCTCTCAGGTTGACATTTGAGTGATTTAGAAACATGAAACGCGTCAATTTCGTCATTAATATTATCTAGATTAGCCATTTGTTATTATAATATGGAATAAAAATAATTATGAGCAGTAATGTTTGACCTATTGGAATTTCACGGTATGGAGCAGTTCCACGTGTGTATATAGTATTTACGTGTATATTGATGGGATAAGATATTTTATAGTTGGGTATGCGAGTATGTGTTAATATAGCTTGTGTATGTTGTTTTGTTGTATGTAAAGTGTATAGAGTTAATGTAGGTAAGAGGTTATTGATTGGTGTAAAAGTTAATTTTAAATTTAAAAACAAAATTAAAAACAGACAAAGAAAAGACACGAGGAAAAAAATACAAAAAATAGGAGCTTTATGAGATAGTCAAATGGTGGCATCTTGGTTCGCTGGTGGACTAAGACATTTTTCCGAGCGAACAAGAATCTGTTTATCTCCCTCCATTTTACGCAGAAATATATTGCCGTTTGAAATCCAGCAAAACTTGTAGGAATATTTGTTCGCGAACTCCCTGGCAAGGTAGAACAGCTTTTTCGTGCTCGCTGGAAGGTGTTCAGAGATGTATACCGGTTTACGGTCACCAGACAAACCCACGACTGTAGTGTTAAGTTTGTCGTCTTTTCCTCTCCCTTTGTTGTATGCACGCACGGCAGATAGTAATGCCTGCTTGGCTTGCACAGTAGTGAATTCCGCAACAATTGGCCGCGGGGAAGGTGAGGTAGCAGATTTATTGGGAAGACGATAGATATCACGCAGATCAGTTTCATTTATGTGGACACCAACTGCCGAGCCCGTCCCACACACCGTTTTTATTAGAGTAGTGCTGGATTCAGAACTTGTTTGCGGGATATTACGCAATTCTATGGCAGAAGATCTCGACTTGTGCTGGAGATCCACTATTTTCTGTTCGAGAGATTCAATATAGTTCTGCTGTTCGCGTCGCTCTTTTCTCAATAATTCCACCTCCATCTTCATATCTTCGAACTTTTTATTAAAGAATTCAATCGATTGTACGATACCGGCATTTGATTTGCAGATTTCTGAGTTAGATACCTGAATCTTACCATTCTGGGTTTTAATATCCCTTATATCCAAAGAGAGCTGAGCCATAAACTTTTTTTGGTCCGCCAGTAATTCTGCAAATCGATCATCCTGCTCCTTCTTCCACTTTTCAAGTATATCTTGTGTCTCTTCTGGATTTTGCGAAATCGTAACTGCAGTAGCACCCCCCGGCGAGTTACCATGTCGCGGACGCTTATATGGATTTTTGTTGACAAAGTCACACGCTGTTACCGCCGTGGTGATATCAGGCTCTGAACGAGTTTGAGACTGGCTTATATTGTCCGCCAGTGTCCTAGGTGGGGTGCGTTGTAACATAGCCATGTCAACAACTAGATCAAAACGGTAAGTTGAAGGCAACCAAAAAAAAAAAAAAAAGTACACAGGCAAACCTGTATAATGTTGCGCAAGAACAATAACAACAAGCAGCAATTAAGCGTAGCCGATACAAACTCTCGTAGCAGTTTCGTAGCACAGGGGCGCCTCGTAGCAACGCGCACGGTAGGAGCGTAGCAGCGGTGGCAGTCGCTAGTAGCGGACCGTTTAGTACGAGATCCAATAGTAGTAGCACCTTCCCTCATCTGTTATTTGATTAGGACAAATATTATATGCTAGATGATGCTTTTATTGATACATTGCGAGTAGGTTGCCTATCTAAATCTGGTGCCAAAGATGTGAAACAATTAAATTAGTTAATAATTTTTTTTCATCAACTACCCTGATTGGTTATTTAAGAAAGACGAGCATCAGCTGAAAGAATGCGCTCTGAGGAACTCAAAAAGTATAAGTTGCCTAATTTTCCTTGGGGCAAACATAGGAGTTGCCTAGTTTGAAGAGGTAGATAAATGGTGGTAATATACTCTCATCTGTTATTTAATCGAATTATATATCAAATGAAAGGTAATTTTATTCCTAATCCAACCGTATTAGGTTGCCTTCCCAAAAATGGTGTGAATGAATAGTTGCCTACATTTAAGATTTAAAATTTTCTGGGCTAGTTCTGGTATTAAAAATATATTTCCTCATCTGTAATTAAATGATAATAAGATTATACGCCAGACAATGCATATATCGTTATATCGCGAGTAGATTGCTTAGCTAAATCACGTACCAATGATGTTAAACAATAAAATTTGTCATTAATTATTTTTTATCTACTTCCCTGACTTGTCGTTTAAGAAAGTCGTGTATCAGCTGAAAGTATGTGCTCTAAAGAACTGGAAAAATATAAGTTGCCTACTTTTCCTCGGTGCAACTATGGGGGTTGCCTCGTATAAACAAGTAAATAAAGGTTCACATGATACTCTCATCTGGTATTTCATTGAATCGAGTATCAAATGAAAGGCTATTTTATTCCTCATCCAGCCCTATTAAGTTGCCTCACAAAAAATGGTGTGAATTCATGGTTACCTAGATTTAATATGTAAAATTTTCTGGGCTAGTTCTGGTCATAGAAATACATTCCCTCATCTGTAATTAAATGACAGTAAAATTATATGCTAGATAATATATATACATCGCGAATAGATTGCTTAGCTAAATCAGATGCCAATGATGTTAAACAGTAAAATCTGTTATTATTATTTTTTTATCAACTTCCCTGAGTTGGTATTTAAGAAAATAGAGCATCAGCTGAAATAATGTGCCCTAAAGAACTGGAAAAATATAAGTTGCCTACTTTTCCTCGGTGCAACTATGGGGGTTGCCTCGTATAAACAGGTAACTAAAGGTTCTGGGCTACTTCTGGTCATAGAAATATATTCACTCATCAGTAATTAAATGACAGTAAAGATTTTATGCTAGATAATATATATAAGATTTTTCAAAATTTTATATATTAAATCTATGTAACCATAAGTTTACACCATTTTTGGTGAGGCAACTTAATAGGGCTGGATTAAGAATAAAATAGCCTTTCATTTGATACACGATTCAATGAAATAACAGATGAGAGTATCATATGAATCTTTATTTACCTGTTTATACGAGGCAACCCCCATAGTTGCACCGAGGAAAAGTAGGCAACTTATATTTTTCCAGTTCTTTAGAGCACACTCTTTCAGCTGATGCTCTACTTTCTTAAATACCAACTCAGGGAAGTTGATAAGAAAATAATAATAACAGATTTTACTGTTTAACATCATTGGCATTTTATTTAGCTAAGTAATCTACTCGCGATTTATATATATATTATCTAGCATATAATCTTTACTGTCATTTAATTACAGATGAGGGAATATATTTCTATGACCAGAAGTAGCCCAGAAAATTTTATATATTAAATCTATGTAACCATAAGTTTACACCATTTTTGGTGAGGCAACTTAATAGGGCTGGATGAGGAATAAAATAGCCTTTCATTTGATACTCGATTCAATGAAATAACAGATGAGAGTATCATGTGAACCTTTATTTACCTGTTTATACGAGACAACCCTCATAGTTGCACCGAGGAAAAGTAGGCAACTTATATTTTTCCAGTTCTTTAGAGCACATACTTTCAGCTGATACACGACTTTCTTAAACGACAAGTCAGGGAAGTAGATAAAAAATAATTAATAACAAATTTTATTGTTTAACATCATTGGTACGTGATTTAGCTAAGCAATCTACTCGCGATATATCGATATATGCATTATCTGGCGTATAATCTTATTATCATTTAATTACAGATGAGGAAATATATTTTTAATACCAGAACTAGCCCAGAAAATTTTAAATCTTAAATGTAGGCAACTATTCATTCACACCATTTTTGGGAAGGCAACCTAATACGGTTGGATTAGGAATAAAATTACCTTTCATTTGATATATAATTCGATTAAATAACAGATGAGAGTATATTACCACCATTTATCTACCTCTTCAAACGAGGCAACTCCTATGTTTGCCCCAAGGAAAATTAGGCAACTTATACTTTTTGAGTTCCTCAGAGCGCATTCTTTCAGCTGATGCTCGTCTTTCTTAAATAACCAATCAGGGTAGTTGATGAAAAAAAATTATTAAGTAATTTAATTGTTTCACATCTTTGGCACCAGATTTAGATAGGCAACCTACTCGCAATGTATCAATAAAAGCATCATCTAGCATATAATATCTATCCTAATCAAATAACAGATGAGGGAAGGTACTTCTTCTATCGGATCTTAGATCAGTTGTTTTGTGACACGCACTACCTGTCTCGGTGGCGCAATACGTAAGCGGTCCGGTCACTCCTCACTTTGGGTGGCGGTTCGAGTCCGGCGAATCGCAGTCGCTTTTTCAAATTCACATTGGCACGACAACAACACAATTATTTACGTCTCTCTCTAGGACCACCCAGTAGGAGTGGCCCTCAGATAAGTTCAAGCGAAGTGTGACAAGGAAATGAATTTAACTACGATTAACCAATCACACGCTTTGAATGCACTGACAAACTACACACGTCCACTATGTTCAACGTCTAACGGAAGAATGAACTGCACTGCACCGCATTAGTGCGCGACTCGTGGGGGTTGCGCCCTGATACACACATGTAGTCAATGGTAGCGTGGGCGAACGAGAGCATTGCACCGCATTAGTGCGCGACTCGTGGGGGTCGCGCCCTAATACACATATGTATTCAATGGTAGCGGGGGCGAACGAGAGCATTGCACCGCATTAGTGCGCGACTCGTGGGGGTCGCGCCCTAATACACACATGTAACCAATTGTGGCGGGGGCTAACGAACGCACTGCGCCTCATTAGTGCGCGTCTCACCTCAGAGTGGTTTTTCGAATAAGTGTATTTAAAATGTATTTTCATTGTCTCCAGTTGCGTTCTCGTTGGTACTGGTGCTGGGCAGCCTGGGATTCTTTGCGCTCAGCTACCTTGTGAGCTTCAACTACGGCGAGCGAAGCACCAACATCATTCTCATCACTTTACTCTTTATATTTTGTAAGTCGTTTAATTATATACATTTATATTATATTATATCATTATTTAAGTCCCGTGTGACCACGAACTAGAATAGTACGTATACGCTCATAGTATGTATACGCTCAAAAAAAAAAAATCTTCAACCTTTGGTCACGACTCATAAAGTTACACATGTTTGTTGTCTTCTAGTAACTATTTTAGCCACAATGAAGACGATGGCGTTTAATAACGGCGTGTAATGTGGAAGCTGCAAGAAATTCCTGGATTTCACTTGTACAAATTTAGACACATTTGTACAAGTGAAATCCAGGAATTTCTAAATAAAAAAAATTGAATCAAAGGAATCGGGTTGGAGAAAAATGGGATCTGACCAAAAAGCACAATGGAAATGTCCTGCCTGCAAGTCAACGCCTGTTCTGCTTTCACCACGTTTTCTGCCTCATTGGACACAGTACTGGGTGAGATTTGCAAAATGAAGCAGGACCTGCTGAGCTTACCAACGTTAGTTAGCGACGATTGAAGGATGAGTTGACCGAACTCAAGAAAAGATGTGAGTTCTCCAGTGGCAGACTCGATGAACTCTCGATGAGCTTACCAACGTTAGTTAGCAATGATCAAGGATGAGTTGACCGAGCTCAAGCAAAGCTCATTAATGTCCATTAGACCGGACGAGCAGCCAACAATAACCACTCTGCTGGATCGACCCCTCAAGAACTCTGCGACCCAATCATACAGAATCCAAGAGTAGTCGAAGGAAGGAAGTTATAAGTATATCCAATGCTCAATGCTTTAATTGTTTAGAAAAGTCATAACAAGTACCTACCCATACAGTTATCCTCTTGAAACTACAGGAATATTTTCCAATCCCAAAAGCATATGACGGTGAATTCCGGAAATGAGTGGAGGGTCAGTATCGCAAGGTGGGGTTGCGGTGTCTTATAGCATCATGTCAAAGAAATGCTTGGAAAGCGTTTATTGAACTGCTGGATGATGGGGATTTTGTGATCTCCCCAGAAAATCCCCATTTTGTGATCTAAATGAACTCTCATTTCAGACATGATAGGAGGCTCCACGGATTTTTAGGAATCACTTTTAAGCATTTGCCTTCTATGGACATGACGGGGCTTTGCTTGTGCGAAGACAGAATAAGCGTATTAAAAAATCGACCATACCTACGGGTTGGCAGGATGTAGTAGAGCCTGCTTTGTGCGAATGCGGCACGCGTACAAGTTTGCTTTATGTACTCAGCAAGAACTACTGCTCGTATGGCTGGGGATCTCCCCACTATCACATAGAGGGAGCGCTACCAGATGGTAGATGTGATAGTGGAAGGTACGATTCAACATAAAGTTTCGCAAGATGAGTACTAGACAATCTGGCATACCGAGTTGATATAGCTTAAATGATAAACCACTATGTCACACTTTGTCAAAAGCTTTCGCTAAGTCAAAAAACTAGATGCCCGTCATCGCGTTATGCTGGAAACCAGCGTTTTGGTGTTCAACAATTCGCTAGGTTTGTTGGATGTACTAGTGCTCGATTCGGAAACCAAACTACCGTTGGGAATAACACTCTTAACTTCAGCATAATCTCTGCGGTTCTTGTAAATAAGCCTCTCGTAGATTTTACAGAGAAGGCTAGGTGACTGGGTTCTAGGTCACAGTTTTATCCCAGCATGCGGAACGCTGCATTCTTTTCGGTTTTCAGACCCCATATATCGTCCAGGAGTTTCTAGCGACGGTCTTCAGTCACTGTGAACTCCCCTGAACAGTCATTCAGGACGGATCGTACGTGATCCATAAGTGAATTGAACGCTGCTGTCGTATCAGCGACTGAGATTCAAGAAATCGGGGATGAAATCTAGCTGAGGCAACATGGTAGTTTTTGGTCTTCCCGTCCCTGAATAATTGGGATGGGATCGATACACTATCACACGCGTTACTTTTGGTACCTACTAAAGTAATAGATAAGATGTTCGAGGTGAGGCGAGCGTTCAGTGGCTAGGGGAGGGGAGGTCGCCACGTTGTGTGGTGGTAAACGGCAGCTACATGGAAGTTTCTATTCAAGACCTAACTCTTTGTTTTTACAATTCATGTTACCGAAAATGTACGCAAAATGATTTTTTTAAAGCTTAAATAAAACCAAGGGCAATGGTCCTACAGTTTTGGTGCAATAATTAAAAATGCTCAAGGGGTCAAGCTCTAACAGACTGGCATATTATTTTTTCTTGGCTTACTTTTGAATTTGGACCAAAATAAATGATCTCCTTTAACAATGAGCAACCCGCAAACCATTAATGCTTTATAATTATATCGGGTTTTCAACAAGTATGGTGCAAGTCGTCATAGTCGAAGGTTTTAAGACTTCAAGTGCGAGAGACGAGACTTCAAACGAGAACTGCTTCTTTCGGTCCACAATCTAAAAAAGAAAGAAATATTAAATTATTTAGAAAACTAGACCTTGAATATAAATTTGTCTTAATAGGACCATAAAAAAATCAACATTCTGTGGATGATTATTTAGCTTCCATTAACCATTGTAGATGCCATTAGTGAAGGAATTGTAATTGAATGGTAGTAGTAGAATAATTCTGCAGATTTTTCTTTACATACAAACATACAACAGTTACCTTTAATATTATTAAAGTCGAAAGAAATTTTCACAATCTTAATAAACAAACCAAGTACTTAAAATAAACAATAATACTTACTGGATCAAAATGTGGTAGTCGGCGTACAATTTTGGGAATATATTTACGTAAAACACGGCTAAAACAAACAGCGGCTACGAAAAAAACTGACGCGTGCCGGCGCTGGGAGGACCCGATCGTTACTGACGGGATCGAGTTTGCGCGGTCGATAATATAGTTCAATTTGCTTGTAATTTACAAAATGAAGTTATTGTTTATATATAAAATAAATTTTAGATTCTATTAGAAGGTTAACTTAAGATTATTGTGATTTTTTTAAATTTCTTAAAAGTGTTTCTAAGGTATAGAAAAAAATATTTATGGGTAATAATAAATATAATATTTTCCAAGAATTACGTTTTTTCAACATTTTTTTTCGTCTATATCTCCATTAAAGTCTATAATGTTTTCAACCCATCTGAGAGTACACCATATAATGATGTTACTGATATTTTTTTAAATGTTATAGATCTTTTACAGTTTTGTGTAAAACGTAGACAAACATAACTCTCTCGTTACTTTTGCGATAAAAGGGTTTTGAATATGGGTAATTGCCATTCATACATACATCATTTTAAAAAAAATCTCAAGCCATCTGAGAGAATAACAATAAAATCCTTCATATATATTTTAACTATATTTTAACCCTTTAGGATTGAAATATGAAATCGATTCATCATTAAAAGCGGAATTTCAGCGGAAAAACGTCTCCCAAAAGTGTTGTCACAACACCCTGTCGTGTGCGTTTTGTATTCAACGGTTTGCCGCCCACCTTGAATTAATGATAGCCTTTACCTCTACAGGTTTGGTAACCGCCCCAATGAAAGCTGGAGAAGAACAATTGGACGAAGAACCGGGTAAAATGCACTCCTTTCTATTGGTATGCGATTACATCGTACCCCCGCACACAATGACGACGATGGCGCTGAAGTGCGTGTTCTTAGCCCGCAAAAAAGCGAAGTGCAAACCCGTTAAGCCGAACTGCTCAGACCCGGGCCAGGACTCCAAGTGCTGCGGTAAGCATCCGTAACATATAATTATCATGATCATTTCAGCCGAAAGACGTCCACTGTTGAACTAGGCCTCCCCCAAGTGTCGCCACAACGACAGTATTCGCTGTGCGTCATGCATCCATCGGTTTCCCGCGACCTTCACCAGGTGCACAGCCCACTTGTGGAAGGCCGACAAAACGTCGCTGTAGAATGATAACCTCGTATGTCCAGAAATCCAAACTTCAAAGGAACAAAAAAAGTGGTTAATTTTATCAATGTTTAAAATATTTTTATGAGCTTTATCCTCATGTTTTGAATGATAAAAAAGACCTATTTAAGTTATTAACCAATGGCGTACTTAACTATAATTATTATGCCAGAGAAATGACATAAGAAGTTTTCTATCCCTACATAAAAATAAAATTTTGACATACGAGGCATTCATTCTACAGCGACGAAAAGCTGCATCTTCTGATGCAAGGTCGCCACTCCAGAACTTCGGCTCCATGATCATGGACGTTCTGTGAACTATGTGCTCTGTCCACTGCCACCTAAGTTCAGCGATATGCATAGTAATTTGCATTTTAACTTTCGTCATTCATACTTTGCTACGCCTTGTTTCACTCGTGTTTGGAGTGATTTGGAGCTGTCATCGGATCTTAAAAAAATTGGTGATTTGTCTCAGACCTCCGAACCAACTTCACACCTAGGGGGCGACCATAAGCTCTTATAGCAGTACTGTTTTAATCTTACTTCTGTTATTCGTACCATGTAGCCTTCAAAACAATCTTAAATATACAATATTAAAACAAGAATATTTTCTTAACGATTTTGTCACGTCACTGTTATAAAGTTCAAGATTTTTAACAGCTAGCAGTATTGTTTTTACATAAAATTAGCAGGTTTGAAAAAGTTTATCAGACGCAGCGGATTATTATTGTTTTACAAATAAATACTATTTAAAGTGTTTTTCGTAACATATAAAGTATTAAAAACTTATTTCGATGCCTAAACGTCTCCAGTTAATTGTTTTTAGTATCTATGTAGGTTATTAATTTATTATTGTATTCTAGATGGGGATCATTATATGACATTTTTAAGTTTTTGGAAGCAGCACATAACATTTGTCTTGAGAGGGAGTCGAACCCACGGCCTTCGGCATGGCAGTCAAGGCCACTAACCACTAGACCAACAGGCCAGCCATGCCAGTCATATTAATAAAACTTATTGTGAACTAAGCTTGCATACATTTCTTTGAAGTGGAATATCATCAAGTAACTTGTCATGCTCTACGGGGAGCAAAAGGGCGTGTTCCTTCAGTTGCCCCTCTTTGAATATTTCCACAGTACTTGTATGCATCGGTCCTGGTGGGCTATGTCCAAAGCTCGCTTAGCTAAAGTAGGTAATTTTTCATATTAATTTTTTGATGCCCATTATGTTCATTTTTTACCCGTTTGTATATATAATATTATTTTTAATTTGTATGTATATGTACATATTAAGTTTTAATATTTATTTGTTTATAAGTAGTTGTAAAAAAATTTGCAAAATAAAAATTCTGTTCTGTTGGTGGGTGGGGACAGTGGCCATACAATCTCCGGCATCCCCCTTTCATATCCATAATAATTATAAAGCAGAACCATCACATTGTAGAAAATTCACAGTCAGATTCGTCTTTTGGCATATTATTTTATATCGATATAGTCATTACTTGCGGTGGAAGTAATATGCAGCATGGAAGCAAGTATGCAAGCAGGCATGCAAGCAAGCATGCAACATGTAAGCAGGCATGCATGCAGCATGCAAGCAGGCATGCAGCAGACAAGCAGGCATGCAGCAAGCTTTGTTTCTGTCACGGCTCCGGCGCTGCGGGGTTTGAAAGAAAGAAAGAAAACCAGTTTACCATCCCCACGCGAGCTTATCGTCGCAGATGGTTTTTTACGCTCACCACCTGCTCCTCAGCTCGCGGGCCACCCTACCCCTCCGCGCCTACGCAGGTTTAAATTACACTCTAGGGGTAGGGCAGACAAGACTGCGTGAAGTCGTCTTTGCAGCGATTCGTTTCTGTCACAAAATTTTGTAGCACAACATATTGACTTTTTGACATTATTTTAAATTAATATTAAAAATGCTACCAAATAACCGTCTTTATATCTGTGTCAAAATATCGTAACATTTTGTTTCGGTGTGATGCAAATATGGCAAATAAATCATTTGGCAAATGAAAAAAGTTCAAAAGAGGCTTCGGCCAATAGCAAAAAGTTATTTTGTAAATCAGCGAAATATAGTTCCGTAAAATAATACCTATGACACATGCTACTTCGATGATTTAAAAATATGTCAAATAATGCATAGGTTCAGCAAAAAAGACGTCGGTCAATTTTTCGGTAAAATGAAATTCAAACAGAATTCAGTAAAGTGATCGATTCCACAAATAATCATCTCTCTAAATAAACATTATGCTAAACGAAATTTTGCGTAATATTAACCTGTCATACTGTATGGATCAGAATGTTGGGCTGTGAAAAAGATGGATGAAAAAAGACTGCATGTAGCGGAGATGAGAATGTTGAGATGGATGTGTGGTGTGACGAAAATGGATAAAGTGAGAAATGAGTATATTAGAGGAAGTTTGAAAGTGGCGCCAGTGACTGAAAAGTTGAAAGGAAATCGTTTTTCTTGGTATGGTCATGTGAAGAGGAGGGATGAAACACATATTACTAAAAGAGTTATGAGTTTACACGTTTATGGATGGAGAGGAAGAGGAAGGCCGAAGAAGAGATAGATGGATTGTGTGAGGAGTGATATGAAAGAAAAGGGAGTTAGTGACGGGTGACAGGATAGAGTGGAAGAAAAGGACGTGTTGCGCCGACTCCAAGAAAAATGGGATAAGGGCAGGAAGAAGAAGATTAACTATGGCAAAGGTAATTATGCCAAATAAAATTCTGCCATGTTAAAAGTATGCCATTGTAAATTCGGACTCGTAAACATTCTGCCAAACAATAGTTATGCTAAATAATTTTTCTGCCTTAAAAATATTCGATTAAAGAATATTATGCCAAGTGTGTTAAGCCAAATAAATTTGGGAGGTGTCAAGATTCTGCCAAATAGAGGGAACCCGCCAGTACGGTAACTCATTAGTACTAGGTTGCATGTTTTCTCATACCACTTCGTTGCACAGACATTACAATACCTCTATCACACATACACAATAACACCCTCATAGGTACGTTAAAACATCTCGGTACCGAACTACATATCATACCTTTTTTATTATATTTTATATTTCTCCTGTTTCTACTTATTTACTCCTGTAGTTGTTAAACTCACTAATTAGGTGTCATTTTTATTACTTGCTGTGTTCTTATTTTAAAAGGTTACTAATTATATAATGTAACTCGGAACAGGTGGGGACCTGGTGACCTGTATTACAGGTGTTACTACCTACCACAGGCACCAGTATGATTTTACCGAATTGCTATTGGCCGAAGCCTCTCTTGAACTTTATTTGCCAAATGATTTATTTGCCATATTTTTATCACACTGAAACAATAATTTACAGATTTTTGGTCACAAATATATAGACGGTTAATAGTACTCGGTAAATAACTTGAACCATTTGCTATGGTTGCGCGCAACCCTCCACTTCGATTGGGACCCGAAAATCGGTGACTGTGCATTCAAGGTCGACATGTGTGACAAGGATTATAACCGATTTCGGGTCTCAGTCGAGGGGGGAGCTGCGCGTAGCCGTGGCAGATGGTTCAAATTATTTGCCGCGTACGATAGTGGTAGCAAATTAAAATAGTGTCATAAAAGTCAATATTTTGTGCTTACAAAGTTAGTGACAGAAATGAATCGCTGCGTGAGCTGAGGAGCAGGTGATTTGAAGGCCCGCCCGGCGGTGGTGAGCGTTGAAACCATCTGCGACGATAAGCTCGCGTGGGACCGCCTAAACCCCGCAGCGCTGGAGCCGTGATAGAAGACCTTCCATGGCGGTATAATGAAGGTTCAGAACATAATATATCGAACAAATGTTATTTCGGCTGAGTGTAACATCGGTAAAAACTTTTTCGACCAAATGAAATGTTGGAGTAACGAAAAAATTCGAATTGAGAATAGGTCAACTGGTACCGTGGCAGACGTGACTTCGATGAAATAAAAAAAAGAGTGAAACGATAATAGTTGAAAAGTTTTGGGTGAAATGACATTGGGTCAAACGTTTTTCGAACTTATGTTAGGTAACCGCGATTTGGATATCAAATGTCTTCGAGCTTTTTTTATACGGTGTAAAAAGAAATAATAATATCCCACGCTATTTATTTCAGATGACAAAGATTCGAATTGTTATTATTACTGCATAAAAGACAATGGTCTCGGAAAGGGGATGATCATAATGTTGGTGCAGTTTCTGGTTTTGATGGTGAGTGTTCATTTATTATAATATCTTCTGTCAGTGGCTTCGCCTGCGTGGGAACATAATTTGCTTCTGAGATAAAAGAGTATTCTATTTCAGAACATAGTCTACCCGTGTGTAAGTTTCTTCCAATCTGTTAAACACACATAATAACACGTTTTTTTTTTGGCAGTTGGTAGAATCATCCAATGACATCTCCCGCCCTTGGGCGGAGCGGGAGATAGTATCAGACTCTTACTGACTAAAAATGGGTTTTTAGTCAGTAAGAGTCTGACACTCCCCCTCGCCTCGCCCCGTTCCTTCGTTGCCATAGATACCAGGGCCGAGCTTTCCTTTCAGAAGCAAACTCTTGGCCCCAGTAGGCTTCGACCCTGCCTGTCTGCAGCTAGCAGGCTGGGTTAGAGACCCAGCCTGGTTTGCTGACAACTCCTTGAGGCGCGCGGGAACAGTGCGCGCCGTCGACGACCTGGGCTTGGTCCGGATGGTTACCGGACGGTCAGACAGCGAGCAACCCATAGCTCGCCGTCCGCAAGTCCGCGCCTACGTTGGCTGGAAATCAGGATCGGAATCGGAATCCCCGCAGCGGCTGGGCCGTGAGGTCCGTTGCCTTTCGCGTGCGGCCTCCTCCTTTGCTAGCATTACTGCTTCGCAGAAGGAGGCGACCGCCTGCCATCCCTCTTCGCTTCGGACCATGACCCGTACCAGGACCTGGCACGAGAGATCGCCGAAAACCCTCACGAGAACACGGCGATGCTCTGCCCAAGGGGTGGCCCGGCCACGGTGGCCCGTGTCCTTCGGGCAGTCCATACAGTGGTGACACCCGAGCATCAGTTCCACACGAATCCGGAACAAGAACCTCCCGAACTTGCCATGTCCGGTGAGAACCTGGGTCATGCGCAAGGTTAGGACGCCGTGAGGTCTTTCCAGCCACGCCTCAAAGAGGGGCCTTACCGCCATAATTAAGGCGTGCCCAGCACTGGGTTGCGACAGTCCGAGGGCCGTGAAAGCACATGGCCTCGGACTTGTGCAGCGCCACCTCTAGTCCCAACTGCTCGATCCTCTCCACGACTGTCGCAACCCCGCGTGTCGCTAGTTCGACCGCCGCCTGCTACAACTCTTCCTGTGCCAGGACCAGCGTGTCGTCTGCGTAGCAGACCACGCTGACCCTGCCATGGAGGACTCCGCGCAGCACGTAGTTGTAGCCGTCGTTCCATAAGGGCGGCTCCAGTACCGATCCCTGCGGAACGCCGCACGACATCTCTCACCGTCTCCATTCTCCCTGGTGACCAGGGTAGATTATGTACCTGTCTGGCAGGTAGGCTCGATCACACGACAGAGGTAGTCGGGCACCCGGTGGTACCGGAGTACCGTTCTAATGCAACTCCAGGGCAGGGAATTAAAGGCGTTGGTAATGTCCGCCACGACACAACTGCCTCGGGAAACCGCATCCCCCGTCGTAAGGGCTCGCACGCGCATGATGGCGTCCACCGTGGAGCGCATCCTGCGAAAGCCGAACTGTCCGTCCGAAAGGTCCCGCCCCACCCGTGCTAGGCGCGCGACGAGGCGGTTTGCAATGACACGTCATGTATATAAATGTTGGCCTTTCAAATATTATTATCAAACCACAAATACCAAAAACAACAATAAAATAAATCAGAAACCACATAAACCGAAAACAATGTCGAAATATATTTTATACTCGAACAAAACGCAAAAAAATGCTAGTGATATCTGCTGAAGCAGAAGGTGTTTCCATGGGCGAACCGTATCCGCAGGTATAAGCGGCGGGCGGAGCAATATAACCAGAATCGCACATTCCAGAGTAATGAAATGTAGGTTTATAGGACTTGGGAGCGACCGGACCAAGGTGTGACTGACGCGCGCCTCTCGGATGGTGACGCCATGAGTTCATCCTGGTGCAGCATCTGGTCGGTGCCTGTCAGTCACATCGAGGGTGACTGGACTCGACAGGTCGGGCGTGTGTACGATCCAATACCACAAATGGGGGCAATCGACATAAGCCTCCAAGATGTAGCTCGTGCAGTCTAGCCGTTGCGTAAATGAAAATCTCCAGGGCCCCATAGATCAGGTAGTACTGCGGATACCTAAAAATTATAGACCGATCGCGTGTTTGCCGGCGGTCTATTAAGTTCAAAATCTATACTGAGAAGCAAAATTAATATTAGGTGGACTGAAAAGTTCACAGGCAGACAAATTAATGGTGTTACTAAAACTAAAATCCATAGTTATGATTTTCAGTTACATAGTATCAACCTTTAAAAGATACGTGTATAAACTTCACGGCTGTCGGACAATATTGGTTCTTGAGATATAGTGTTGTGAGTGAAGCAACAAAGCTTATGGTAAAATAAAATAAACGGTAATTTCAAAAACTAAAAAACCCGACTGCTTTTCTGAGTATTCAAGAAAAAGCCCTAAAACAAGAAAGTTGTTGTACCCGATTGCACTTAACTGTATAATATTTTAAATACAAGATAAATTGTAGCAGTCGGGACCCATTCTAGAAATGAAGGCTTAGTGAATTGAGAGCACATAATTATGTATGTACCTATATTACATTGCAGGTTACTCCAATCTACTGACTAGACGGCTGACTTTCTAAAATGGGTCCCGACTACTACTATTTATCTTGTATTTAAAATATTATAAACAAAAGTTTCCTTTCGTTTGAGTATTGTCGCCTACCCTTCTATAAAGGTTTTAAAGTTACTTTTCTATACATACCGCGAATTCTCCGAGCCCCGGAAAGCACATTAAGTTATTATATTCTTTGGTCCCGGGTGTTGATTGTTCATATTTGTCGTTACCCGTCGTCAGAACCTAGTCTTGCTAGCGCGGGGAGAGTCGTACCGGACGACGGTCGAACTAGCGACATGCGGGGTTGCGATAGTCGTTGATAGGATCCAGCAGTTGTGACTCAAGGTGGCATTGCACAATTCCGAGGCATTGTGTTTTCACGGCCCTCGGAGCGCGCCACCACCGGATTCCCAGCTA
The DNA here is from genome assembly GCA_958295575.1 of Leucania comma. NCBI lineage: Eukaryota > Metazoa > Arthropoda > Insecta > Lepidoptera > Noctuidae > Leucania > Leucania comma. The sequence goes on from OY282480.1 coordinate 3,222,076, forward strand.
ACGGTAGGAGGGGTTTACATCAGCGTCGGGTCGACGATGAAATACCTGGGACTCGTCCTCGACAGCTGGTGGAACTTCAAGGAGCACTTCCGACGTCTGGCTCCCAAACTGAAACGGACTGGGGCTGCTCTCGGGTAGCTCCTGCCCAACCTCAGGGGACCAGACACCTCCTGCCGGAGGCTCTATGCAGGAATCGTTCGGTCCATGGCCCTCTACGGGGTTCCAGTGTGGGCAGCGTCGCTGCAACAGCAACCGAGGGCCAAGCTGAACGCGTGACAGAGGGTACAAAGGAGCAAAGGAGGAGGGCGACCGCATCAGGCAAAAGCAACGGGGCGCTCGCCCCAGCCGCCGCCGGGATTCCGGTCCCAATTTCCGGCCACCGTAGGCGCGGGCTTGCGGACGGCGTGCAATGGGTGGCACGCTGACCGACCGTCCGGTAACCGACCGGACCGAGCCTAAGTCGTCGACGGCGCGTACTGTTCCCGCGCGTCTCAAGGAGCTGTCAGCAAACCGTAGAGGCCCAGCCTGCTAGCTGCAGACAGGGCCAAAGCCTGCTGGGGTCAAAAGCCGTTTTCTGAGAGGAAGGCTCAGCCCCGGTATGATAGGCAACGAAGGAACGGGGTAGGTTTTTAGTCAGTAAGAGTCTGACACTATTTCCCGCTCCGCCCAAGAGCGGGATTTGTCATTGGATGATTTTAACTGCCATAAAAAAAAAACCACCAGTCTTGCTAAGAAGTATTGTCTTGTTACCTAGTTACTGGGTTGTGGAAGTCATAGACAGTCGCTCCATGTAAAATACTAGTATCCAGCTGCATCTGGGTAGATTGGAAGCCAACCTAAAAATAGATAGAAAAGGGCAGGTAGAATGGCATATTTTTCTGTTCTCTAGGCGATGGTCTTCCTAACCCAACGCGGTTTCTTCAACGGCTTAGTAGACAAAGTGATGAACCGGCGCTACAAACCAACACAACCTGCCGAGCAAGACAAGCTAGTGCGTACGGAGAAGGCTTACGTTAGCAAAGCTATCACCATGCGTAAGTACTCTACACTAACTTCTGGCTATGGCTGCGCCTACATGATAGCAGAAAATAAAATTTAACCTATGTCACTCAGTGATAAAATAACATTCACTCGATGAAAGATTTTTTTAAATTGGTACAGTAATTTTTGAGTTTATTTATTACAAACAAATAAAACAAATATTTCTTCTCTACCATATTAGTATAGACTTTTGAAACACCGTATTTGTTGTAAACGTTATTTACTTGTTTTGATTTAGATCGATTGTGATGGAAACTTACTTTTATGAGAATTTTATTGTAAAATTCTGTTTAAAACTAAAATTAGTTTAACAAAGGTAACCTCAATAAAAACACTTGTATTGAATTGTAACTATTAGACATGTTCACGACCTGTAGTACGTAACAAGTTAGTACTTAACGTAAGTTATGCCTTACTTATTCATAAAAATAAAAGTGACAATTCTGACGATTCTGATTAAAGAAGGGGTAAAAAATTGGCTACTATTCCGAAGAAATTTGAACATCAATGTGATTTAAGGTAAATCACATTGATGTTCAAATTTCTATAGTAGGGTAATAAATAAGAAAGCTTATTTGTTACGCTATTTGATCATGATTAAATAAGAATGTTTAAGTCTTTCGTTATTTTAACAAGCTGAAAAATATTTAAATAAAAACCAAAACGCTTATTTTTTTGTTTTTCGTTCCTACGCAATAGAATTATTTAAAGTAGCTATATCTAATTTCAACGGCTATTTTATGAAATAAAGACAAAACATATACATATTATCATGATAATGCAACATCAAAACGTGTCGAAAGGTCAAATCCGTTAATGTCAGATTGAAAATCTGTCAACTTGACGTTTGATGTTAAAACAAACGCACACAGATACACCATACGTCATGGAGCGTCGTAGAGATACACACACACTGACACGAAAGTTATACTGTAACGTCAAATACCAGTGTTGCTAATCCTATAAAGTAATGTATAGTAATACAAGCTTATATCTTGTCTACTTTACTGAAAAAAAAAACCGAGGACTTCAAAATGTTATTTAATGCTCTAAAAATTCGGGATAGTTACGCTTTTTCAGTCTTTAGAAGTCAGATTGTTATTAAATTTTTTGTATTATTTATAGCTCAAGCTCCATACATTTATTATATGTCTCCTTTGAACATAAATACTTTTTTTTTTCATTTATGTATTTTATAAGTTTATACAAGTACATTACAGATGATTTAAATCATAAGCTCATTATTACTGTGCATCATAATCATCGACATAAAATTTAGCCTAACTAAAATCAGTGTAGAGCGTAGTACATGTAATTATAATGACATGTAACTACAGTAATCAAAACTGCATGAAGTAGTTGTTAATTTGATTGCTGAAACCTAGTAGTTAAAATTACTTACTGTAGAGAATATGGACGTTTATAGTGAAAGACTTGATTGTTGTAAAGGTAAAGGGTGGGGAGATGCAAAGCACGTCCGAGCGCAATCGTTTGTAAAAATCACTAATTAGGCAATGCCACCTACAGTGGCGCTAAGTCCGCGCCTCGGCTCCCCTTGCTTGGGTCTGCCGCGCCTAGAGTACCATATCTATTAATAAAAAAAATTAGGTACATTGGTATATATAAAAACTCAAAATTAAAACAATATATAAAACCCTTGAACTACGTATCATAATCACGCGTCGCTTACACTATGAACTTATCCTCCTCGCGTCGTATTTCTCAATGCTGAGGGTCGTGATCACCACCACATGAATTTATATTTTGCAATACAAAAATCAACTTTTACTAAATGGTGTAGTTATAAAAAGTAATCTCGTAATCATGATTGCAACTAAAATTTTGTGCTTAGTAATCAAAATACTTAGACTACTTATCGGAAAAAGTTGTTTAAGCATTTTAATTATACATATTACTTAGCACAATTTATTATTTCATGTAATTTGTAGTTATGATTAGCAATTAATCATAACTTTTAGAGATTAGACAAACGAAGAAAAAATGGTTGCTTTTGAAAGGATCTGTATTAATCAAGGCTTAGGATAGAATTAACAATTAATTATGTGACTTAGCTAAAAATGAACCGTAGGCTCTATTTATTGAATGATTACAATGGTGCGATGTGTCATGTATTGATTTATGATAGGCATAAGAATTATACAAACAAAAATAGGCCCTAACGTATTACATTAAGTGCGTGTCTGTTATGGGTAGAGGTCGGAGTAGGTAGATTGATTTAAGGTCGTTGACGTCAAACGTAGAGGATAATATGGATATGCCTCCAAAATACCGGAACTTCATATTTATTGTGATATTTGTTCTGGAATTTTGAAATTTTCACGAATTTTTTGTTTAGGGTGAAAAAGTAATAATATCTAATATCAATCTACGCTGCCAGTGTTAGCTAATAGTGAAAGAAATCAGTATTTTATTTTATACAAAAATACCTTGGAATAGTTACACCGTATTTTGTCCCTTACTGTTGAATTAGAAATGACGCTTGACAGTATGACGCTTTATTTTATTTTAGTCCATAATTCCAATCCCGGAACTTTTTCCGGTACTTCTCGCACATTATGGATAAAATGGTCCATATTATAATATCTTGACGCAAGTATATAAAATCAATCTACCTAGTCCGACCTCTGGTTATGGGGTAGACAATTACTAACTACAATATGTAGTCGTAGTGACGATTTAAAAAAATACTGCGTGATAAAAAAATTGTTTTAATGTTAATATGAATAATTTTTAAATAATTTTGCAGTTCTACTCAGTTGCAGTCACTATTATCTTAACGCGAGTAGGTTGTAGGTCATTCTTTTAGTTCATCAGGTCCTGACTCCAACCAAAGAAGGGCAGATCGCTCGCTGACTTTGTTAGTTCTACAGACCAGACAACTGAACACATGATGAGAAATACATATGCAAAGAGCAAGTGTACGGTAGAAGTAAGTGATTAGCTTAGGCGACGCTGTGGTTTCATTCACTCTTGCTTCTAAAATTAAGTCGGTCTTATAGAATGAACTAACTAACTAAAGAGTGACACTCATGTAGTTCGTTCATGAACTACACAATATTAGTAACTATTTATAATTGATTTTAATCTCGTTTTTTCAGCTCGTTATTAATAATTGATTTTCTTACAGCTGTGAAAGAGATTCCAGACGCGATGCTGGTGGATGATCTGCACAAAAACTACGTCCCGTTTTGTAGAAAGAATGTCAACGCCCTCAAGGGCGTCAGCTTCTCTGTTAAGAAAGGTATGCGTTGAACTGGCCTATTGATTTAGTTGTGAGTGGCCCTGACCGCTATGCTAGAGTTCGTGGGTTCGATTCCCACTCATGACATTTTTTTTGTGAGAGAAACACGATCATTTGTGCTGTACTTCCTTTTGATCCTCTACCTTCGGGCAAGAAAAGGAAGGACTTGACTTGCATATAGTCTCAAACCAGACATGCCTTTGCAAAGCGTTTTTACGTATTCCTAGGACCTTCTCAATATAATAGGCTTAACAAAGTAGGTACTAAAGTTTATAGTGTAAGGTATAAAAATGTAGCAAGATGCTGTCAGAATACCTATTTAGTGAATCAAGTTGCTGTCACAATATTTAGTCAATTATACTGACACAAACAACGTCTTGAAATCTCTCGTTAATATTTATTTTTGTGTCATTTCATAGTCATAGATTAATTGTATTAATGTACCATAAGTTTATTTTTGTAGTTATTAATGGAATATATTTTTATATTAGTTTTACTCTAACTTTAAATTTTACTGTCGCAATGTAACTGTACTGTAAAGTGAAGGCCTGAAACACAGGTTTAAATTAACCTAGATCGGGCTGTTTGATATCAAACATTGCAATTCCGAACCACAATTGCTCCTTTATTTTAGAGTAATTATATTTTAGACGCTGTAATTGTGTGGAAAACCTTATTAACTTTATTTTTTGTGAACGTTGATATTTTAATAAAATATTATTTTTATTTGTTTATTTTAATTTAACGTTAATTTCTAGGCGAATGTTTCGGCCTTCTCGGAGTGAACGGCGCGGGTAAGTCCACCTGCTTCAAGTTGTTGACGGCGGAGGAGAGCGCCACCAGAGGCAAAATCTTTGGCAACGGATACCACCTCCGGAGAGGGAACAGTAAGGTAACTGTAGCCCTTATGATGTAGACATAATATTTTTTCTCTTGACTCCTGAGACAGATTTTTGAGTGCTTCTATTTACTGATAGGTCTGAGAAACAACACACACATATATTCATTCTGAGCAGCACTTAGCAAAACTTTCATACAAATAATGGCAATGCCCTTTCATCCAAACCCGTAGTAACAAGCATACACATACAGTCTCAAACTTTCACCTTTATAATAAGTAAGTAATAGTGACACAGATAAACAATTAATTTATAGATTTTAAGGGTTTTCTAAAAACAATAATTTTTGGTTCTTCACAGTACCTCCAGACCCTGGGCTACTGCCCTCAGTTCTTTGGGCTGGATATGTTCCAGACAGGGGAGGAGAACCTGGCGATGGTGCTGACGCTGCGAGGGTTTGATAAGCAGCGGGTTGAAGAAGAAGTCAAGAACTGGATACAGATTGTTGGTGAGTGACGAATATTAATTAGAAATTGAAAAATGGTGATAACAATAAGAATAAGCTAGATTTTGAAGCAATTACTTGAAAAAATCAACAAAGTGAAATGTCTGGTTTTAGCAACTACCTAAATCCTTGACTTAATAATGCTCCGGTGTACACTAAAACAAAGTAAACTAAAAACATCAAGTTCAGCGCCGTCTAGCGAGCTGGCCAGGTTGGGGCCCTAGCTTACGGTTTCAGTTGTTCACCAAGAAGCCAACTTTGTGCACCTTACGTTAGGATGGGCAGTGTGTCCATACATACGAGTTTGAGGGTTCATATATGTAGTGAAGCGGAACTGGGCGGAGTGGAGCAGAGAAAAGCAATGAAAAGTTTCAAGTGGTTCCATTAAAGCGAAGCAGGGTGGAATGGATTTGAGTATTGTTCACTTCGTGCTTGTTGGAATAGTTCAAATCATATTTAACGACTAGAACTTAGATCGCGAGAATTACGAAATTTGATGACAAAGTGAACAGGCTCATCAACTTTGACTCCCAGCCTTGATAAAATCTCTATGGAGTTCCACAGGGAAGCATTTTAGGACCAGCATTATTCCTTGTATACGTTAAAGACCTTCCGCAAAAAATAGATCAAGATTATGTTTTGTTTATTTGTTTAACAACAGTTATCCTAGATGGTAAAAATAAAGAATCACATAAGTCTAATATAAATGCTAGTTTGGATAAAATAGTTACATGGTTGGAAAGAAATGTTTTGAAAGCCAACGTAGAAAAAAACTAAAATATTACATTAAAAAACAAAAGAGTAATATATATAACACAAAAGAGGAATATACATCTTCAAGTAGCACATTAAGATCAAATAGTTGAACAGAAAAATAAAACAAAATTCCTAGGTATAACGTGGAAGGAGTATATTGCTGAAGTATGTATGAAAATAAATAGATTCGTTTTCGCTTTAAAAATGGTTAAAAACGAAACATCCCGACCGACAGCATTAATGGTATATCATGCCCTTGTTTGCTCCGTAATCTCATATGTTGTCATTGTTTGTGGAAAATCCAAAGTTTCTATAGTCCTACTAGCACAAAAAAAAAAATATATAAATATTCGAGCGATTTTCAATTCTTGCAGACTAGTGTATTTAAATCACACAACCTTCGTTCAGTTCCTTGTATTTATACATAGGGTCACTGGTTATTAGTGAACGATACTTAAACACGTGATTATAGTCATAATAACAAACAACTTTTAGTATCTGAAATCGCGAAATAAATCAGTCAAGTTCAATTAATTTTGACCATTTATGTGAACACAAATGTACTGACCTGAAACTGAATGTACTTTACTACCGTCAGAACTGAATTTGGAAGACAGCTCCATCAGCCGGGTTTTTTTTTTTTTTTTTTTTTATGGTAGGTAAAATCATCCAATGACAAATCCCGCCCTTGGGCGGAGCGGGAAGTAGTGTCAGACTCTTACTGACTAAAAACCTACCCCGTTCCTTCGTAGCCTATCGTGCCGGGGCCGAGCATTCCTTTCGGAACTAACCCATGACCCCAGTAGGCTTCGACCCTGCCTGCCTGCAGTTAGCAGGCTGGGCCTCTTCGGTGTGCTGACAGCTCCTTGAGGCGCGCGGGAACAGAACGCGCCGTCGACGACTTGGGCTCGGTCCGGTCGGTTACCGGACGATCGGACAGCGTGCTACCCATTGCACGCCGTCCGCAAGCCCGCGCCTACGGTGGCCGGAAATCGGGATCGGAATCCCGGCGGCGGCTGGGGCGAGCGCCCCGTTGCCTCTGCCTGATGCGGTCGGCCTCCTCCTTTGCTAGCAATACTGCTTCGCAGAAGGAGGCGACCGCCTGCCATCCCTCCTCACTACGGACCATGGCCTGAACCAAGGCCCGGCGAGAGAGATCGCTGCCGCCGATCGCCCCCACGAGGACACGGCGATGCTCAGGCTCCATCAGCCGGGTTGACACGTGAAGACGTAATGGCATCGACGCTTAAGACTGGAGTTTTAACTCAACATGTGCATCGTTGCCGATGATCTTGATCCACTCCTCAAGCGACTTTAGTGCTTCAAACTAGTATTTGGGAGACCCTTCCCAAAAATGAGAGCAGTACTCCATACATAGGTATTCATGATCATGATAAAGATTGACCAGCTGTTCCAGTGTAAAATACCATCTTACTTTTATTATTATTATATACTTTATTACACACCTTAAAACCTATAAATAAATCCCTACTTACCTACCTCTTAAAAACCAATAACTACAAAAAAAAAACTATTTCAAAATAAATTAATAGATAAAAAGAAATGATAACGAAGCGTAAGTAATATCAGGGGTAGCTCTGTGGAACAACCGACATGCGTCCGACCTCCAACACGCCTCAGCGGGTACTGGCCGCCGCCGAGTGTATAAATTTCGATTTAGCAGCCCCGCAAAATCAATTTTATTTTTATTTTAAAAAAAATATCGTACTTTTTCAATTTTTTTTTTTTTTGCGATGCCCTTCTAAAATCCAAGCTTAATCGTTTTATGTAATTTTTAAATGTTTCTGTGATATAATCTCATAGAGAAAAACGCGTTTCAAATTTTAAGTTAGTCATTTTTGTAATTTTTTTTTTATCTAGCCAACTTATTGATATCATGTTTTAGTTCTTGGCAAACCCTTAGTCATATGTTCAATTTTAATAAAATATTTTTTTTTCATGGTGTTCTCTTCTATATTTTTGGACTTCTATAGGTTCAAAAACGTTCAAAATGACTAGAACCTGGCCTTAAGAGTAAGTAAAATGGAGGTTATAACCTTCAACATACTCGTACCTAACTCAAACAACACACATGAAATAGTTTGCAGACAAATCTTTCATTTGTTTTATCATTATTCTCACTTTTCTCTTTGTTTACATTTAGTTAAGTATACCAAATTTTTGAAGGCAGTAAGATACATTATGTGCGTTATCAGTAAATACACATAATTGTTGTAAGCCACGGGGGATCGGAACTGACACTCCTACTTACAGTTTATACTGTAACCTAGTTGGAAGATCAGAACTGCACCCAATACAATTGTAGCAAATATGTAATTTTACCATCTACAAATCAAATACTCAATATTTGAATCAAAAAACAATAATATAAAACAAAAAGTCACGCACTACCATTTACAATTGCCAGTACCAAAAACTTAATTATTTTGACTTAGTTGTGTGTGCATGGCCCCACTTATATTTATAACTCGAAACTAAACTTTATAACTGACCTTCGTTACAGAAAATTTTGCAAAGTACTGAAACAGTGACTCATCTCACAAAGTTTTTATTCTTTGACCGAATTTTTCAAAAAAGTTCTTGTCAATCCTATCATTACAGAAATGTGTTGTAGATCGTTTTTAGAACTGTCTTGCTGTTGTAGGAACCTCTGCATTTTTTTGTGGTTAGTTATGCCAAATTGTATCTAATTTTTTTATGTTATTATATTATATTTTAAAGTATTTAATTTAGTGTTTACTTTGTAAAACTTAATATTGGTTTAAGAATTTTTAATTGTTAATTTGTATAAAGCTCTTATTTTGTTGAGGTAAGTGATAATATCTTAAAATATAATGTCTGATTGTCCCGAGTTTAAAAGGATATTTTTCTTAAAAGAAAATTTTGTAATAAAATTGTATGTTGAGTTTCGCATACTAAGAGCACCTCATATCATATTTTAATATTTGCATGCCAACTCATGGTGAAATGTGTCTTTGCGCTAATAAATTATGCGTATGTTACTATCTCAACCACATTTTATGTAAATAAATGGCTTTGACTTTGACTTCCTACTCTCCCCTCAACACCTGATTCTGTTGTGTCCGGCTCGGGGCCGCGTCTTCATTTGTTTTATTTGAAAGTCCGCTCATCTCCACTTATACTGTTTCCACTGATGTGGAGTGGAGATTTCGAGAATAGTGATTAGCCAATTCATGTTCCACTTCCGGCGGACTCCGCTCAGCTCTCTTACAGTGAAAACGTGCCCTTAGAGTGTTATTTTAGGGAAGTGTATGTTAGGATAACCTTTTTTTCTTTGACAAGTGATTTATTCTCCTGTAGGTCTGGAAAAATATGCTCATCGTCATGTAGACGGCTACAGCGGTGGCTGTGTGCGACGCCTAGGTGCAGCCGCAGCCTTATGTGGTGATGCAGATCTCTCCTTATTGGACGAGCCCACTGCGGGGGTAGACGTGGCCGCACGGAGGAGACTGTGGACGGCGCTGAGGAGAGGTCTGAGGCGTGAGCGAGCAATCATCATCACCTCGCACAGGTATGTGCTAGTCGTCAACTTTAACGATACTGTTGAAATTGACGTTATCATCTTACACAGTATAGCTAGCGATAGATCTGCAATAAATAATATACTGTTACACCGTGAAATTTTAACAAGTCATATTTTCGCTGAAATCAATCTCAATCAATCATATGTTCCCACTGTTGGGACTCAGGCTTCCTCTCTAGTAGAGGGAATGGGCCGCAATCCACCACGCAGGCCCAGTGCAGGTTGGTGGTATATGTAATACTATTGGTATACTTCTTGGTCGACAGATTCTCGCTAAACTATTTTCATCAATCACGTGCAAATTTGTCACTGCAGCCCTAGGGTCCATAACAAACTCGCCTTCGACTCGTGCTCGCCCTGGTGCGTCCCCGGTTGACTCAGAACTCCGCCGATACACCGGGCGTTTGCGTCACACAATTATAGGTTTCTTGGGTCATAGAGAGCCAAAATTTCACTACCGCTTGTATAACCGTTTCAAAGGAAGGCTTGCAGTCACTGTTCCATTGCCAGGGAACTTCTTTGCGTAGTATTTTTGCAAGGAAACCAAAGAGAAGTGGTTGTATAGTCAATGAAGGGAACTAAAAAAAAAACTAAGATTCCTAATTTATTTATTTATATATGCTTTATTGTACACTAAGATAAGAAATAATACAACAAAAAAAAAGGTAAATGGTAAAAAATAAATAAATAAAATAAAATAGTAAATTTCGCAAAGAAATTAACCATTCTCAAAAAGGACCGCAATTCGGAGACGTGTTCTAAGGGTTTAATTTTTAAAATGGCGTGAATTTTCATTTTATCCGTTTTAATCCGTTCCTTAGAAACTACATGCGTCCAATGCTCCCCGTGCCCACGTCAGTGCGTGGACTGGGCAAGCACTACTTGCTTCTTCTGCGGTTGTCGATCCCTCGACTACCGCTGCATCCCTCTTCGCCACCTCCAAAGAACAAACTAATTTAATCGACTCCGCAAAAGCCATTGCGTCGTTCTCTGCGAATAAACGCTGCCGAACAATGTTGCTTCGTAGACCGTACACAAACTGATGGCGCTCGTTCAAGTTGGCATTAAACTTACAATTGCGTGATAGTTTTTTTTTTTTAATTTTAGCAAAGTAAGCCGCGACATCTTCAGTAGCACCTTGTCGTTTATGTGTAAACCGATAATATGATTTTTCACTAACAAAGATGGCCCGGTAGTAAATTTTTACTCATAAGTTTGCCGGCTTATTTGTAAGACAATTCCGTCGGTTTCTTGGGACTGCTGAGATTGACGAGTAATTCGTAGGCTTCGTTCCCAAACTCGCAATCAGAGTTGGTAACTTTAAATCGACCTCCACTTTGTTCACTAAAAAGTACAGTCTATCTATAATAAAAGGCTTTCGTACTATTGACTTCACCGATACGAGCTTTCGGTCTATGGATTTCGCTGACATATATGCCCGTTATTAAAAACAGGTGTTTAGTCATATTTATAGCGCGAGCATTATTTCCCTTCGCCGGAGGCCAGTGGTTGATGGAATTGTTTTTATAATATTGTATTTCTCTTAGTATGGACGAGATGGAAGCTCTGTGCTCGCGCATCGCCATCTTGGCGGGGGGCCGCATGCGCGCACTCGACACGGCGGCCGGGCTGCGCGCCGCTCACGCGAAGGGCCACGCCGTCGTGTTCAAGCTCACGAACGCGCAGCAGGGGGACGGTACGTACACACATGGCCATCCTGTCGGCGGCCGGGCTACGCGCCGCTCACGCGAAGGGCCACGCCGTCGTGTTCAAGCTCACGAACGCGCAGCAGGGGGACGGTACGTACACACATGGCCATCCTGTCGGCGGCCGGGCTACGCGCCGCGCGCGCGCGTGTCTATACCGTCGTATTCAAGCTCACGCACGCGTAGCAGGGGGACGGTACGTACACACATCGCTATCCTGTTCGTGGGCCACGTACACAGCAGCTGTGCTGTTTGCACAGCCTGGTCGCGCGCACACAACAGCGTGATCGGGCTGTGCAAACAGCACGCATGGACGACACCGACACCGGATTACCACGGATTAATTATAAAATATTTCTAAATGGAATTGTAGCAAAATAATTCCTTTTCATGGCAGTTCCAGATGTCGACGGCGCTAAGACACAAATAAACAGATTAAAAGAGCAACTGCAACAGACGTTCAACTGTACGCTTAAGGATGAACACAAAGTAAGTCTTATTTATTTACTGAACAATTTTCGAACCGGATTTCTTTAAACCGTCTTAAGCGACGGTTTAATGAAAACAGGTCTTAACACTGTGTTGTGTGTGAAAGAAAAGAGAGTCAATGATAACGCGACGAGTGACAGCACAGAATACAAGACACGCTTTTCTTTTATATCACTCTTGTTTAAGGGTCATAAAGAGAGTCAAAAATAGGGCGACGGGTGACAGGGCAATATAGAAGACAAAAACGTGTTGTGTCGACCCCAAGTAACATGGAGTAGAAAGATTGTGATGAAGTTCTAACAACGTGGAAGTAATTTTGTAACAAAATACGTTGCGTATTTTGTTTCAAAATGAAAAAAATGCCGCAAAAAATGTTTTTGGTATGTACATACTAAAAACATTTTTTGCGGGCCGACTCAACCGCATCCGTAGGAGAATACCCAAAGTAAGTACGTACACGTGGTTCCCGGGTTGTGCTAATCAGGTGACACCTGTAACTGGTGGTAGGTTTCGACCTTTGGTTTGCTGTTTCTCCTAATGGATGCGTGCCGAGTATGTTGGATATTCGTATCCATCAGAAGGATGTCCGTAGGGTCCTGCGTAACCTCGACGTGAACAAATCTAGTGGCCCCGATGCCATACCAGCAGTCGCTCTAAAAACTTGTGCGCTTGAATTGTCTTCGATCTTGACTCACCTATTTCACCTCTCATTTGGAACTGGTAAAGTGCCGATTGCTTGAAAGTAAGCTAATGTACAGCCGGTGCCCAAGAAGGGCAGTGAAGCTAACCCGGCAAACTACCGACTCATTTCTGTTACGTCCATCCTCTGTAAAAGTAAGGAACGGGTGATTAACAGTAAAGCTTCTGGCGTACCTAAAAGCTAACGACATCCTCAGTGAACGGCAATACAGTTTTGGCAAAAATCGGTTTACTGGAGATCTTTTAGCGCTATTCACATCTGTGAGAAAGAAGCCATCGAGAAGCATGGGGAAGTGCTTGCCATCTGCCTTCATAATATAGGAAAGGTGCCTAAATTGTAACAGTTAACGAACTTTTCAAGCTGCCACAAAATATACATATGTAACATAATATATTACTAGAAATAAAAAGGTTGTTCTATTGATTTTAATATTTGATTACTAGAAAATGGGGAAGGAAAAAATATCCATACACATACCAATTGCTTTAAAAATAGCCGGAAAAAGTACAAATTAAGAAACCGTTTTCTGTAATTGTATCTCACGATCTAAATGAGATTCAAGTGATTTTTAAAAACTGAAATCTGCCTTACCGTTATATACTTTTATAAAAAATATTTTCCATGAGGTTTTAAATATTAATAATATACCTACCTAAGTACTACCAATAAAATTTGAATCAACAACAACACAATAAAACGAGACTTTTATATAAAATTTGTTAAAAAAAAGAAACGGTCGGTTGTTACATACTACCTTCAGGACATTGCTCTCGATCAGCTGATTTTTACTTAAAGAAATTAATTTCAAACATGCGTATATTAATTCGAGTTTTAGAAAAAAAGTACTTTATTTTTTAATTTTATCTTTACTAATCGATAGTGTTTCATGTACCGGACTGCTTTAAAAAAAAAATCCTCCAAGGGATTAAAACGATTAAAATTTAGCCTTGTATATTTCCTGCTATGCGTTACGACCTTTATTTTGCCGTGCTGGAACCTGACTTTCAAAGTCCATACAGATATGGAAACAGATGGGCTGTTTCAATGATATTTTTCAACAAATCGATAGGCTATATCCTTCTGTCTAGTTGCAGTAGCCCCGGGTTCTCTATGATATTTCGAAAGATAGAGATTTTTCAATATCAGTCATACGCGGCAATATACACCGTTAAATTTTAGTTGTTTTAATCCCGCCGAGGGTCGTTTGGTACATGAAACTTTTGGACTTTTTTTTTAAACTCGAATCAATTTACGCATGTATAAAATTAATTTCTCCAAAAAAATCACAATCTTGAAATTGTTTGCGGAAGATCGTTAACGTATACAAGGAATAATTGTAGCCCTAAAATACTTCCCTGTGGAACTCCATAGAAATTTTTTCGAGGCTGGGAGTCGAAAGTTGATGAGGCTGTTCATGTTCACTTTATCATCAATTTTTTTAATTCTTGTGATCTGAGTTCTATTCGTTAAGTTTGATTTAAACCATTCAAATACTGGACCCCTAATACCAATTTTACACAATTTACCGATAAGAATGGAATGATTTACGAAGTCGAATGCTTTACTAAGGTCTAAAAACAGTTCTGAGGTTATTTTTTTTACGGGGCGGGAGATAACGTAACTCTTACTGACTAAAATCATACCCCGTTCGATCGTTATTTATCATACCGGGGTCGAGCCTTCTTTTCAGAAATTGCAGAAAGCGGCCCTCGGCCCTAGGAGACTTCAACCCTGCATGCATGCAGCTAGCAGGCTGGGCCTCTACGGTTTGCTAACAGCTCCTTGAGGCGCGCGGGAACAGTACGCGCCGTCGACGACTTGGGCTTGGTCCGTTCGGTTACCGGACGGTCGGTCAGCGAGCTACCCATTGCTCGCCTTCTGCAAGCCCGCACCTGTGGTGGCCGGAAATTGGGACCGGAATCCCGGCGGCGGCTCACAGTGGTCGGTAAATCGAGCTCCATACTCATAGAAACTCAGTCAGGAATTTGGAAAAAAATAATTGCAATGTGTCTGGTATACAAATAACATTTAAGGTTGTGATGTCTTATGTCCTTCTCCTGGTGCTGAGCTACCTTCCCACCAATTTTCAGCCGAATCGATTTAGCCGATCTTGAGTTATAAATAGTGTAACTAACACGACTTTCTTTTATATATATAGATTGTATTCTGATGGAAGGTATAGATACCAATTTGAACATTTTCCTGTTTGTGGCAAACAACAGTTGTTTTTCACAATCTTTTATGTTATTTGAAGTTTTTGAGATTATACTTAATTGGTCAGAAAATGAAAATAACGACTTTAAACAATTCTGTCAGACTTACGTGTGCTCGTTGAGAATCTCCTGTAATCGCACGAAACGTACATTCATAAAAAATTATGAGCGCCGTTGCCTTTGTCTAATGCGGTCGACCTTCTCCTTTGCTAACATTACGAGGCCGCCTGCCATCCCTCCTCGCTTTGGACCATGGCCTGTACCGAGGCCGGGCGCGAGAGAACGTCGCCGCCGATCGCCCCCACGAGGACACAGCGATGCTCTGCCCAGGCGGGGCACACCTCTACAGTGTGCTCCACCGTATCTTCCGGGCGGTCCGCACAGTGGGCAGTGGGCTACTATCTTTTATATTTTAAAATGTTTTCTATTGTTCCTTTTTTATGAAATATTTAAAAATCTTTGAGGCGTGGCTGGAAAGACCTCGACGGCGTCGTGACCTTCCGCATGGCGCAGGTACTAACCGAACATGGCAAGTTCTGGACGTACCTGTACAAGATCGGTGCGGAGGTGACGCCCGGGTGTCGCCACTGTGCGAAACGCACGGTGGACACGGTGGAGCACACGTTAGAGTTGTGCCCCGCTTGGGAAGACCATTGCCGTGTCTTCGTGAGGGCCATCGGTAGCGATGATCTCTCACGCTGGGCTTTGGTTCAGGCCATGGTCCGGAGCGAGGAGGAGTGGCAGGTGGTCGCCTCCTTATGCGAAGGAGTAATGCTAGCAAAGGAGGAGGCCGACCACATCAGGCAACGGCGCTCACGCCGCAGTCACCGCCGTAATTCCGATCCAAATTTCCGGCCACCGTAGGCGCAGGCTTGCGGACGGCGAGCACTGGGTAGCTCGCTGTCCGTTTGTCCGGTAATAGACCGGATCGAGCCCAAGTCGTTTACGGCGCGCACTGTTCCCGTGCGCCTCAAGGAGTTGTCAGCAAACCGTAGGGGCCCAGTAGGATCGTGGCCTAGTCTGGGGCTCTGGGGAGGTATGAAAATGCATACCAGGGCCCTGGATCCAAGGCAGGGAAGGAACAAGGTAGGTTTTTAGTCAGTAAGAGTCTGACACTATTTCCCACTCCGCCCAAGGGCGGGATTTGTCCCGACCGCTATAATTTACCTTGTATTTAAAATATTATATAGTTCAGTGCAATCGGGTACAACGACTTCCTTGTTTTAGGGCTTTTTCATGTATACTCAGAAAAGCAGTCGGGTTTTTAGTTTTTTAAATTACCGTTTTTTTGAAACGATTTTGTTCTTGGGACTCGTCGTAACATATTATTTTTATTTACGTAAATCGGTAAAAGCATTTCGCAGAGTAAGTGGGTGGAGTCTCGTACGCACAGGCTGTCGCACTCGTGCACACAGACTCATGACCCGTGATAAAGAGCAGCGGGTAATTCTGTTTTTTTTTGAAGAGGTTTCTTACGAGAGTCTCAAAATTAAAAAAAAAATATTTATATACCTAAGTATTATTCATTGTTGACAAGGTATCGTAATTTTATGTACAAGTTTTATAACAACATTCTTAATTTTGTGAAGTCTTAAAGCTTTACCTTGTAAACCTTCGCATAAAATTCAAATTCCATCCCTCTCAACTTATCCCCAATTGATCCTCAGACGATGCTGCACTACCACATCAACGACACGATGCAATACAGCGAACTGTTCTCCAAGCTGGAGTCCCTACGCGAACAGTTTCCCTCCCTCATCGAGGACTACTCCGTCACGGAGACCACGCTCGAAGAAGTGTTCCTGGCCTTCGCGAAAGAGCAACATGAGCGGGAGAAAAGACCAGATCCTGTTTAAAATTAACCACAACTTTTTGAACCGATTCCAGGCAATTTTAACTACACTTTTCAACATTTTGACCACTACGTCAAAAAATCAAAAGCGTGCTCTGTGTCAACGGCAGCTCGGCGATTATACTTTCTTCTTCTTCTTCTTCTTCTTCTTCCTGCCCTTGTCCCATATTACTTGGGGTCGGCGCAACACGTTTTTTTCTTCCACTCTATCTCTATACTTTAAGAAAACTAATAATAAAAACAATATTTTCTTATAAGATTTATTGGCGTTTAAGTCTGTCATGTAATCGTGATCGTGGCGTGATGGACACATTTTGCTTTGTCATGTATGCATGACTCTGGCGGTCAAGAAGTTCAAATGTTGTGGGCAAAGACAAAGGAGCACATGAAATAGGCGATCAAGCATTTAAAAGAAAGTTTTCTTCGCGGTAAAACTAAAAAAGCGTAGATTACGTCTTTTTGTAGCTAAATAAAAAGCTGACATTATCATATTCATTATCATATTATGTTACCGAACAATAAAAATGCAAACAAGATTTGTCGAACAAATCTAAATAATAATTCACAAAATGTCATTTTATAAAAGGACGTTTTATTTATGGCAAGAACTACAAAAAAATCATTTTTGATGTCAAGCAAGGTCCTTAACATCAAAAATGTTTTTTATGGGGCAGACCAGATATCCCAAGACACTAAAATTGTAAAGCTTCGACCCTTTCCTTTCAGAAATTTGGGAATAATCTGTCAAATAATTTAATGTGTAATATTACATTACGAGTAAGTATACAAAACGCACACAGTCGTACTCAACAAAAATAATAAAAGTCTATAATGCTTTAGAAGACTTTATTTATAATTACATATTATAAATAAAGTCTTCAGAATAATTATTGAAAAAAAGCCAAGAAATTGTCTGATAATTTAGTACCTATTTTAAATATAACGAAAATTGAATAGACACTTCTACAAGCGCTAGTTATTATGTAACCAATATTCTACGAATATATAACTGACTAAAAGTGCACTCGAAAGCTGTATCGCTGCCTACCCTACAGGGGAACGCAGCGTGATGTCGTGTACCTATCCGATGGATTGATTTTTGTTCTTTCATATATAAATTGTATTCTTTTTTAGCGTTACTTGTGTAATAATACTATGTACTTCTATATAAGATTTTATAAATAATGTGTTATTGTTTATTTATTTTTTTGATCTTATTCCCGATATCAATAAATATTCTTAAATGTATTATACTTTATTTTTCATTGTGTATAAATTGAAAATATGTTAAAAAACAAGGATAAAGGACACCGCATAAAAGCAGGCCGATGACTGCTCTGAGGGGTACTTTTTTTTTGTCCTTTAAAACTGTATTGAATATAAAATTACCACATGCAAAATAGAACTAACGTGACTAGGCGCAGCAACGAACACAGCGAACTTTAGTCCGCGTTGAATTCAACGTAATCTGATAGTACCTATTTATTTTTGCTTCCATTGGGTTTCACTCCCAACAACATGTGTGTACGCTGTGATCGTTGAGTCCGTAGCTAGTTCTCGGACATTTTATTCGCGATTCAGAGATTTTTATATTCTGCTGACTAAACTCCTTCGTGGGCGCAGGGCTTCATATCCTGTCTAGGCTGCGAGATTGTTCGAGAGTTATCGTGTTCCTAGTACGCAAAGGGCAATTGGAGGATCACGGGTAGGTAAAAATCCCTTTTCACTCCACTCATAGTGGAAGAATTAATTAACTTTCCCAATAAAAATAAGAATAATAATAATTTTGTGGTTTTGTCTAGCCGTCAACTCAGCATTCTTCTGGAGGTTTCCAGCCATCGGTTGAGAAGAGGTGGGGAGGTTATATTACGCCTTAAGGTCTATCCTCACACATCCAGCCAGCCGGGTCAGTGACGGGGCAGCAACGTGTGTCGACAGGAGTTTATAAAAATATCATTATATACATTTTCTATGGACTCGATTACACACATCCTACGCCGAGCCGTCAACGAGGCGACAGTGTCAGCGCCGACACCACAGCGTGCCTTAGGGTCGTACCACACATATCAAAACGGAAAGGGATCGTCACCGTATCAATTCGAGCCGTTCAGTAATATTGTATGAAACTCCTTACTGCAACGCACACTAATCGGATGCGTAACGTAATCGCATCGCCTCGGACAAGCTCACGAACCGCGGTGCAGTGCGCGGTCGGCTTTCCGCAGCCTCGCTTACGGCTCTCCTTACGCTAGCTTACGTATCTTCGTCTACTCTCCACCCGCGATCTGCTTTGCCGCACTTGCTGTACGATTCACGAGAGAGGCGACCGTGAAGTTAGCCTTTGCGAACGTTCGCGCATGTACACTCGTAAAAAAAAGTGTTTATTTTAAACCAAAATACGAATAAAAACTTTCTTACGCAGGAAGCAAGTACAAATAAAATTAATATCATAACGACTTTTTTAAGTTTATTGTGTACCCATATTCTTTTTCCTTCGTTTCCTTCTATTTTCTTCTTCCTCTTCATCCAGTGCTATAGCAATAATAGCCAACTCACGTATTGTGAACCGAGACATAACCGTGCGCTACCTTAACGTTTGGATTCAAAATGATTAAACTAACAACGTCTAGCCGTCAACCAGCGGTCGGCGAGCCGTAAGCGCGGCGTCGCCTAGCTGTAGCCGAGTCGACTAGGCGGAGCTTCTGATCCGCTTACGTTACGTGGTTACGTAAAGTGGACGACTGTTTGACGCCGAGGAGAAAGGCGAGGCGGTGACGATCCCTTTCCGTTTTGATATGCGTGCTACGACCCTTAGCCTTCAGATTCCACGCCATGTTGTACCCATGTTGCTAATTTTTCTTTGAAGTTTGTCGACTTTATTGATGGTAAAAATGAATGAAGAGTAATAGAGACTGTATGCTTATATAACGTATTGTACCACTTGTGTAACCCGAAATATGGGGTGACTGGAAATTAGTAAACGATACTTAAACACGTGATTGTGGTCATGACAACAATCAACTTTTACTACGGGACCAAACCTGAAATCACGAAAAAAATCAGCAAGTTCAGTATATTTTGACAAGTTAGCGAACATAAATGTACTGACCAGCAGATTTTTTTTTCCCGATTTCAGGTTTGGTCCCGTAGTAAAAGCTGTTTGTAATCATGACTAAAATCACGTGTTTAAGTATCGTTCACTAATTACCAGTCACCCATATGGGCTGCAAGTATGAAAACCAAATATGGAATGAGATCGAACGAAAAATGCTAAGTGTATGCCACTCACTTGTGTGGCGAGGCCTTCGAGAGGAATGGGGAAGCGATTGCCGTTTCCTCAGACGTCTCTAAGGCCTTCGACAGGGTTTGGCACACTAGCCTTTGGAGTAAGCTTTCAGCGTACGGCATTACCCCAGGTCTGATTAACTGGGTAAGAGACTTCCTGAGTGAATGGTCTCTCCGAGTTGTTGTCGATAGATGCGCATCAGAGCCCATGACGACTAATGCAGGGGTTTCTCAGGGGTCTGTTCTCTTTGCGACTCTATTCCTGCTGCATATCAACGATCTAATGGTGCCCGGTATTTATGGGTATGCAGATGATAGCACAGTTGTAGAGAGATACTTGCCAGTCTCAAAAGTCAAAGTCAAAGTAAAAATGATTTTTATTTCATATAGGCCTACATGGGCACTTATAAAACGTCAGAAGATAGTGCACGGTTCCAAATTGGTCGTTTCCTATGAAGAAGAACCGGCAAGAAACTCCATGGTAACTCTTTAAAAAAAAAAAGGTTTGTTGTACAATTTTTCCAAATTACAGCATTAATAATTATGTAAGGACAGTGTAGACCAGTCAATATTGTGCCCAAAAGCACAATAAAAATAATCATAATAATAAAAAGAAAGTGACTCGTAATAGGAATTCGAAGTCTACAGTGTTCTTATATTCACATTGTAAAGAAAAGCTATATAAAGAAACGAAAACAAAACAGGAAAAAAAGGCAGAGTCAGTATATCGATTTCTTTGAATTTATCTCTGAGGGACTCGCGAGGACCAATTTTATAAATAGAGTCGAGTGGATCCTATTTTTTGTTCTGTAAGGGAATTGAATATTTCTGAGTGTGTGATGCTGTTAAAAGCGTATTGGTTGAGTATATTTATTTCTAAACATTTTGTGTTCCTCATATTAGGAATATAGTTCGTCAAAAAGAATTATACGATTGTCGCAAATACAAAAAAATACTCAAGTATCAAAAAAAAATTCTCCTAGTATGACAGTAATACCATATTCAATATTTTTTGATTTGACCTCATTTTCTCAGGTCGCGCTTTCGTTAGACAGACTCTAGCCCGGATCGCTCTCTTTTGTAATATGAAAATTGAGTCTACATCAACTGCAGATGCACAATAAAATGCAATAAGACATAATACTGTGGAAATGGCTTCCTAATGTTTATGGTTTCTTTTTGTCTGTTTTTATTAGCTGTAAGTCCTCCATGTACTAAATAAATAAATAAATAAGTATAGTAGACTAACCTAGCTGTGGCTATATCTGTCGATTGTCTTATTTTTTTTACTGCGTATGCAGCTGAGCTTAGTCTACCTGAGAGAGTTCTAATATGAGCACCCCATGCCCCATTGCAATTAAGAATCGATAGTTACTCCTAAGAAAACAGTTTTCGTAATGACATCAAGTTTTTTGCCGTTAAGAACTAAACTGACGCCAACTTGAGGAACATTCGGTAATAAAATTTTTATACATTTAGTTTTATTCGCATTTAATAGGAGGTTATTAGCTGCAAACCATTTAGAAAGAACAGCCAGACTTTCGTTGACATGCATAACATCCGCAAACTTTCTATATACTTAAAAAATAAGGGAAGTGTCATCAGCAAAAATAATTATATCGGATAACCTAGCCATCATGTAAGGAAGGTCATTAATATAAACTAGAAAAAGGAAAGGGCCAAGAATTGATCCCTGAGGCACGCCCATCTTTACTAAAGACCCCAAGGACGTTGCTCCATTAATGGTGACTTTTTGCTGCCATAAATAGGAAAAAACAAGATCAGCAGCTCGACCACGAATTCTGTAATGATGTAATTTACAGATCAGAGTATTATGGTCAATGCAGTCAAATGCTTTTGAGAGGTCATAGAATATGCCAATAGCATCCTGGAACTTCTCCCAGGATTCCAAAATGTGACTGATGAGTTTCACTCCTGCATCTGTCGTCGAACTTCCTTTCGTGAAGCCAAACTGATGACCATGCAAAATTCCATTTAAATTAAAATGTGACAACATCTGGTCGAGCATGATTTTTCCATAAATTTTACTCAATGCTGGAAGCACATATACATACTTTACTAGAATATGTTTCATTAAATCAGGGAATGTACCGCTGTCTTAACATTGATTAAATATGCCTGTTAGGACAGGAGCAATTGTATCAATAATATCTCCAAGAACCTTAACGGATATACCCCATAAGTCCTCTGTGTTTTTTATGTTAAGGCTTCGGAATGTCTTTTTAATTGTATCAACAGAGATACGCTTAAATTCAATGGTTGGTATATCTTTAGTGAAATGTTCTTTTAAAAGAGATTCAGCTATCAAAGATGAAGAGAGAGATTTTGTAACTTCTATTGGGACGTTGGTGAAAAAGTTTTCAGTTAAATACAAAGTAAAAGTAATAGAAAACCTGATATAAGCTTCATTTCATTGTTCTGTTGGAATTATTTTATTTTTCTTATCTTTTACAAGAGGCAATTCATTTATTACGTGAGACGATTTAGGGGGGAGGGGGAGAGTGGGTTCAACCATGTTTTATTTTTTCTTACAAGGGTGTGGGAGAAAGTCTTGAGAGTTTCTGTTGTTCTGAAATAGCGCGGGCAACAGTGCCAGTGTCGATGTGTGAACGGATGCGTCAAAAATTTGTAAAATTCATCTTACGTAATAAATGATTGGCCCCCTATTCCATTTTAACTTCAACTTCAACTTTTGTTTAGATGGCCTTTGTGGAAGAGTCACCACAATTTTGCCAATAACACGTACTAACTATTAATATACCGTCAAACGTTGGAGAGTATTTAGCGACAATTAACAGTAAAATGTAAAATAATACATAAAATATTTTTGTGCAACTGGTATTCTTTGCTGTCAGCTTTGATGTCAAATGCAACGTCACACGATCGTTTCCAGCTCATTTCACTGTTGTCTGGTTTTGTTTGAGAAATGAAAACACTAAATTTTAAGGAAAATGTTAAATTCATTGTTGATAAACTTTGCACGATTCTAAAACGGGTTTGTTGCAACTTATGTTAACACTGGCAATAAAAAAATATGCCTTTGAATAATATTAGCTTATGTTTAAACTTCAGTTGTTGATATCTCATAAAGATGTAATTTTGTATTAGAGTGTGGTGAAGTCCAATTAAATCCATGTGAAAAAGATATTTTTGGAGTTATTAGTGACAATGAATACGCGAGTGTTGGCAGTTTTGATGTGGAAACATGCAGTGGTCAGGAAACGGAGGTTTATACACACAGCTGTGGATTTTATGGGTCCTTTGCTGTGCTTCCTGGTACTATTTGCCTTCAGAAATAAGCTAAAACCTCCAAACGATGAAAAGCTAAAGGAGGAACACCCAGCAGCCGGTATGGTGAGTCGTTGTCTATCTAGTTTTGAAATATGGAACATAATTTTCTTATTGTATTAGGGAAGAAAGTGTACGTAAAATTGATCCGACTACAATATTTTCTCTGCATTTAGACGAAACCTTAAACAACGCATCTCAATTGCTTCTAAGTCCCATTTACATCATATCGAAAACAATATAAAACAAAAAACCTAAAACAATTTTGGCAACACATTACAAGTTTACGATGTGAGGGTGGTTTTCAGTCTTCTGTTTTCCACCACGGTCAAGCGTTATCAGTTGATGTTTTTTTTTTTATGGTAGGTAAAATCATCCAATGACAAATCCCGCCCTTGGGCGGAGCGAGAAATAGTGTCAGACTCTTAAGCGCAATTTAGACGGTACGAGTTTCTCGCCTCGAACATACGAGAATCGTAAGAGCATAGAAAAAATGTCATCGTCTAAACACATACCTAGGTGGTGCGAGTTTCTCGTCTCGAACGTACGATAATCGTAAGAACAAAAAAGCATCTCCGTCTAAACATTCATACCTAGACGGTTCGAGTTTCTCGACTCGAACATACGATTCTCGCTAGAGTGGACGAGCGAGAGGTACTATGACTTACCTCTCGCTCGTCCACTCTGGCGAGAACAAGGATCATATAATATCCTAGGGACTATACGCATACTTTCGGACAGCATGGCTGTACTACAAGCGCTAAACAGCCACACGGTTAACTCCGGGCTCATTTATGAGTGTCACCAACGCCTCAACCAGGTGGGTAAACACAACCAAGTAACCATTCAATGGATTAAAGGACACAGCGATTCCCGAGGCAATGATGCGGCGGACGAACTCGCCCGAAGGGGATCGAGTATGGCAGCGATAGGGCCGAGCCCATCGTGCCGCTCCCCTTTGTACACCTACGCAATCTGGTAAGGAAACGAACTAGAGAATTACACCACAAACTATGGGTAGATCATAGTGAAAGCAGGCAGGCCAAGGAGGCACTTCCCTCTATTGATAGCCGCTTTACGAAAAAGGCCCTACAACTGACTAAACCTCAGTTGCGGAAAGTGACGGCCGTTGCAACTGGCCACGGGACCTTTAATAAGCACCTCTCTGTCATAGGAGTTACAGACAGCCCACATGCAGAGCCTGCATGGGGGGGAAGAGACTGCAGCACATCTGCTCCTAAGCTGCCCTGTTGTCGCTGGATACAGGGCAAAGTACTTCGGTAACCCAGGTAACCTCCGTGAAATGGTCAGTAACACCAAGGCGCTGCTGGCCTTCCTCGAGGAGCTGGGGTGGATCGAATGACACATTTGTCCCACCCGTACGCAAAATACGCGCTTTAGTCGTGGAGTTGCGGATACCAGCCCGAAATACAATACAATACAATACAATATCCTAGGGACAAACTGGATTGATTCCGGAGCAAAATTAATATGCAGTTAAAAACAAAAAAAAACACATGTAGGTATTTATTAATTGTATTGATATGTTTAGAGCTTATTTGCAACGTACTATAACAACATCTTGAACTTCTTTAGAATAGAATTGTCCCAATTGGGCACATTGCTCGCAGACCAAATGGCCGTTGGGGCCGAAAGGTTTTGGAGTGGTGACAGTGTGAAACGCGGAAGGCCTACAAGGTGGACCGATGACCTGGTAAAGGTTGCGGAAATCCGATGGATGCCAAACGCTTAGAACCGCTCATTGTGGCGACATTTGGGAAAGGCCTGTGTCCAACCGTGGACGTGTTTGGACTGAAATGATGATGATAATTGGACGAAATTGTTCTAAACTGGTGCGTCTCAAGTAAGATTACTAAAACTCTCTTTATACCTAAAAAAAAACCTCTTTCTCGTTGTCTTGCTTGGAACGTTTTTTCTTCTTTTACTTGTCAATGAAACATATGAACCTAATACACATGAAAATATAGTACACTTTAGAGTGTGTAATATTGTTCCGTAATCAATCCAGATTGTCCCCAAAATATATAAGATCTTTGGTAGGTATAGACAAGTCGAGATTCTCGAAAGCAAGAATCTTCTCATTATATTTTTGCTGTCTAAACAGACGCAGGACATTATCGCCTAGTGATTATTGCTTACGAGTCTCGTATGACATAATCGTAGGTGAGAATTTATTTCTTACCTGTGTCTAAACACTTTGATACGATAATGTCATGGCGATTATTGCTTACGATTATTGCGTACGATTTTCTCGAACAAAACGTTCGAGAAACTCGTACCGTCTAAATTACGCTTTACTGACTAAAAACTTACCCTGTTCCTTCCCTGCCCTGGATCCAGGGCCCTGGTATGCATTTTCATACCTCCCCAGAGCCCAAGACTAGCCCTCGACCCTACTGGGCCCCTACGGTTTGCAGATAACTCCTTGAGGCGCACGGGAACAGTGCGCACCGTAAACGACTTGGGCTCGGTCCGGTCTGTTACCGGACCAACGGACAGCGAGCTACCCATTGCCCGCCGTTCGCAAGCCCGCGCCTACGGTGGCCAGAAATTTGGATCGGAATTACGGCGGCGGCTGCGGCGTGAGCGCCGTTGCCTGATGCGGTCAGCCTCTTCCTTTGCTAGCGTTACTGCTTCGCAGAAGGAGGCGACAGCCTGCCACTCCTCCTAGCTCCGGACCATGGCCTGAACCAAGGCCCGGCGCGAGAGATCATCGCTACCGATCGCCCTCATGAGGACACGGCGATGCTCTTCCCAAGCAGGGCACACCTCTACCGTGTGCTCCACCGTGTCCACCGGGCGTTCCGCACAGTAGTGGCGACACCCGGGCGTCACCTCCGCACGGATCTTGTACAGGTACGTCCCGAACTTGCCATGTTCGGTTAGTAACTGCGCCATGCGGAAGGCCACGACGCCGTGAGATCTTTCTAGCCACGCCTCAAAGAGGGGCCTTACCGCCTCAATCGTGGCATGCCCAGCACAGGGTTGCGACAGTCGTTCTCCCCATTTCAACACGAGATCCCGCCGGAACTCTGTCCGCCATCCCGCGACTTGTCGCGGCAGCAACAAAGCGACAAGCGACAAGATCGTGTATGCGTGCAAGGACTGTTGCCTCCAGATCCCATGGTGGCAGGCCAGCAAGAAGGCTCGCCGCTTCGCGGGATACCGTGCGGTATCGCCGAATCATCCATATGACTATGACCCTCTGGCAGGCGTTCAGCAGGGCCGCCGGTCGCCTTCGCAGCGATGGCGCCCATACCGGCGCCCCGTAAAGGGCCATGGACCGAACGATACCAGCGTAGAGCCTCCGGCAGGAGGCATCTGGACCCCCCAGGTGCCTCGAAGTTCCACCGGCTGTCGAGGACGAGTCCCAGGTACTTCATTGTCGACCCGACGCCGATGTGAACTCCTCCTACCGTTAATTGGGAACCCGGTGGTGGCGCGTTCCGAGGGCCGTGAAAGCACATGGCCTCGGACTTGTGCAATGCCACCTCAAGTCCCGACTGCTCGATCCTCTCCACGACTGTCGCAACCCCATGCATCGCTAGTTCGACCGCCGCCTAGTACGACAGTCCCCGCGCCAATCAGTTGTTGATGTTGCCAATGCGTTTGCAGAATACTTCTGCAGTGTCTTTCTTACTGATTTTCTTGAGCTAAATGCTAATGAAATCAATACTTGTGATACTACTTCTAACAGCAATTATATCAACATAGCTCATATTTCCCCTGAAGACGTAGAACGCAGCATTAATAAACAAGGCTCAGTAGTTCAGCAGGACCGGATAACATTCCGTCTTCTATGCTAAAGCTTTTTAAGAAATACCTCACTGGACCTTTATACCGCATTTATAATTTAGCACTGAAGACATATAAGTATCCTTTCCAGTGGAAAGTATCGAGGGTTACAGCCATACCTAAAAAAGGAGTTAAAGCGTCCGTCGAAGACTTTAGACCTATCGCCATCCTTTCTTCACCTGTCAAAGTATTTGAGCATATTCTACACAAAGAGATTCTCAGGAAAGTCAACAGATATCTGTGTGATGAACAACACGGTTTTCGCTTCTAAAGATCTGTTAACACTAACCTCATAACACTAGCCAATTACATCACTACCAGTATAGACCTAGGGAAGCAGGTGGATGTTTTATACTTTGACTTTCAAAAAGCTTTTGCTACAATCAATAACGACATCCTGTTAAAAAAATTATGTCCCATAGGTTTTGCTCCCAATCTCCTTATATTGATCGCAGACTATCTCCGTGATCGTCAACAGTATGTACGACTGGGCCTGTACAATTCTCAGCCGTATAACACACGTTCAGGAGTCAGCCAAGGATCAATATTAGGACCTCTATTATTTCTTATAATGATAAACGACATCCTACAAGTTCTAAAGCACTCCAGATGTTTACTATATGCTGACGATTTAAAATTATACTTTGAGGTTAAAACTCCAGCAGATTGTGTAGCTCTTCAAAAAGATATTGACGCTATAAGTGAGTGGTCAGTGATTAACAAAATGAATTTTAATCTATCCAAATGCTGCATTTTGAGTTTTAGCCGTTCACGAAATCCAATGGTTTTTTAAAGCAGGCTTTTTCAGCGGCGGCAGAGGCAGTGTGCATAGTTCGATTAATGTGACTGGCGGCGACAGTGTTGACGCAAATTTCGTCCCAGATCAGGCACTTCCCGTACACCAACTATCTTACTACACGGTTTAAGATACAGTTTTAGTGATAGGGTCCCCTTTTATACTTTATCACTTTTTATCACTCTCAAATAAAACTCTTCCTTTTGCAGGACATACTGCGACTAGCCGACATCACATCTCGGCCATATAAGATTTTGTATTACCCTGAGTCACCGCTCACCAACTCGCTTATGGATGACGTCGGCTCTAAACTGATGTTGCAGAGACTATCCTCCGATTCAAGTAAGTGAGATTTCCTTATTCTAAAGCCAAGATATTTAATGGTGTGCTTTCAATCGGCTAAAAATCCAGGTTCTGGGCTGTTAATGAAAAATTTCATTTAAAGCTAAATTATATTCAATTTATCAGCTGCATTACTTCCAACTGACGCATGTGTTTGATCAGATTGTTACCAGTCACGGTAGATGCGGCCTTTGGGTAGCTTGCCATCCGGTGCTCCGGTAATTAACCAGACCGAGTCCAGTCGTCAATAGTGCGTAGTGCTCGTATCCACGCGCTCCTCAGAGATGTCAGCAAACCTCAAGGGCCAAGCAGAGCCGATGCCCACTTGCTAGGACCGCGGGGAATTTCCAAAAGGGGAAACCCGTAGTCCTAGAACGTAAAGGGTAACTAAAGGACACAGGTGTGGTTTTGGTCAGTAAAAGTCTGACACAAAAAAGGGCGTCATTGGATGATTTCCAACCTTAAAAAAAGGAGTAACCTGACAAAAAAAAAATTTACACCTCCACGCATTCCTGAGAAGCAGGGTCTTACCAGACGCATGAGCTCTCAGACCGACAAGAGTTCCGTTTCTGCCGACTGAGAGCAACCCTAAAAAATAAAGTTGTGCAATATTGTTACAGCAACATGTTCTTGTGTCATCATGATCATCATCAGCACCGTAATTTCAGCCAAAAGATTTCAGTATTAGTATTGGCAGGATATTAAGAAACGTAGTCTACCTAAATACTACTACTTAAGTATACAAAGCCTGTTTTTCTATCTCCTCCCTAACAAAACTGTTGCGTTACCCCTTATATAAAGAGGACCTGAAACACAAAGAAGATGTGCCTCCTGAGAAGGAGTTGCCTCCACTACCTGCCGATGAAAGCTCCGACAACATCAGCAAGACCGCGAAGGAAATCCACAAAGACCAGTTCAACGCAATACTGCTTAAATTGGTGAGCATCCCGTTCCCAACTAATTTAAGTTCGGCTTCCAATAAAATCGAATGTATATACTAGTCTTTTACGTGCATTGATTGCCGATTTCCGGCCACCGTAGGCGCGGGCTTGCGGACGGCAAGTAAATGGGTAGCTTGCTATCGGACCGTCCGGTAACCGACCGGGCCGAGCCCAAGTCGTCGACGGCGTGTACTGTTCCCGCGCGCCTCAAGGAGCTGTCAGCAAACCGTAGAGGCCCAGCGACTAGAGATAGGCAGACCCACCGTAGAGGCACACACGGCTAGCAAGCTGCAGGCAGGCTGGATCGAAGCCTACTGGGGCCAAGGGCCGCTAGGCAAGGCAACGAAAAAACGGGATAAGATTTTAGTCAGTACAAGTCTGGCATTATTTCCCGCTCCGATCCGCTCATTATTTTACTTACCATAAAAAAAACGGCACGGAAGATAAACGCATATTACCCTATTTGCCAAAATTTACTAAAATTAATACTTTGTCACTGACATTGGTTGAGAGTATGACGTCGTGGATTTGATCTATGGGTTCGACAAAATAGCAAAAATGTTGAAACAAAAGGCACGCTTTCTTGGATCTCCAGGTTACCTTGATTTTTTAGCTTTTTCCTCTCACAAGCCATAGCTCACATAAAAATATTTCAATCGAGATGATATGCGTGCTTACAATGTGTTACAATGACACTCGTACTTTTTATTCAGGCACAAGAAACAGAAGAGGCGGAACGTTTAGCAGCTGAGCAAGAGCAACTAGGGCAGGAGGTGGCAGAAAAAGCCGCCAGGATTGAGAAGCAGCGCCAAGAAGAAGAAAGGATGGCTAGGCTTGCTGTTGGAGTAAGTACGATTATTATAATTGGCTCTCCTTAGGGTCAGCTCATACCGACATACGATCTAATGAAATTAACGCCAAACCACACCAAAGCCCGCCTTTATCAGAATCGGCGAACTCTCTTGATACTCTATTGCGGAAGCCTACGTGATCAACCGCACGTGGGTGCGGTCGAGTGAAGGAAAATGATGGTTGAATGTTTTTGCACGAACTCTTGCGGTGCGGTGACTTTGTTTGTTGACTTGTTGCTCGTCTCGTCGCGTTGAAATCTTAGGAACGCATCGAATCGTTTCGCAATCATATTTGCATTGAATCGCTCACGAAAGTCGTATTAGGGAGACATCCAAGTCATACTGCCACAGTCCCATGTCGCTGTAAAAAAATATTCTAATATTCCAGTTACTAGCAGCTCCTCCACCCACGGGAACAGAACTAGAGGTACAAGGAGAGCTGGTTGAAGAAGACCTGTTAGGATGTGATCACGCTGAAGAAGGAGTTATGTCTGAGCGGAGGCCAGCTGTCCAGGGTGAAAGGACCACAGCGTTCACTGCTGAAGCAATCGGACTGGCGCCTGGAGAGGTATTACTTTTTAACCATTACTTTATTGGCCGTAATAATAATAATAATGTTTATTCACCAAAATGTACAGATACATAAGGAAACATACAAGTGGTTCAAAGTTATATACTATGTACGAATGTTGTAAATCTGTACAAAATTTTTTAGAACCCTGCCTCTCAAACTAGGTTGTAACCTGTATTTTGAGAAACAGTGAACAGCCTCAAGTCTCTTATACTATTATTTTTACAACTATTGATGGACGGTGTCGTCTTACTACTGCTATAACTTATGTGTTCTGTTTTAATTGTGAAGTGTGCATATTATATGTGTAAAGTTGTGTTTACATGTAGTGGAAGGTGAGTATTGTGCGAGACAGTGTGCATGTATGATAAGTTGGGGTGTGCGGGGGGTGCGTGCGCGCATGTTTTAATTGTGTGAATGTTAACGAAATTGGGGTGCGTGAGAGATTAGGTGATGTATGTAAGTAGAGACTCCGTGTAGGCATAGTCCTTTTCTAGTAACCACTCTGTTACTTTAGTTTTTACCGCGTTGGCGTTTAGTTTTAGGATTTTTAGGTCTTTGTTAATTTTATGGTACATATATTTACCAAGTGTGAAAAATTGATGCTTAGCGAAAGTGGTTTTATGCTGGGATCCTGTTATGATTTCCTGTCGCTTATTTAGATTTGGCGGTGGTAGCGTAGCATGAGTTCTTAGAATCGATCGAAGCACAAAGAGCTGACGTACTGTTAGGACTTTGCAGTTAGAGTATAGTTCAGTAGTTGGGAATCTGTAGGGTTTCCTACTCATTACTTTAAGAATGGCCCTTTGTGCTCTTTCTACTCTCAAGATATTACTTTTTGTTGCTCCGCCCCATGCAGTAATACAATAGCCAATAACAGATTGGCAAAGACCATAATACACCATCTTCAGAGTGTCAAGTTTGGCTGACTCTCTCAATGACTTAAAGACGTATATTAGGCGCATTGTTCGTGTGGTAAGAGCGTCAATAGGTTTATCCCATCTTAGCCCGTCATCAATCTGAACTCCGAGATATTTGCCAAGGGTTTGCTTCCGAAAGGAAAGCCCGGCCCTGGTATCTAAGACCACGAAGTAACGGGGTGGGTTTTTAGTCAGTAAGAGTCTGACACTATCTCCCGCTCCGCCCAAGGCCGGGAGATTTCATTGGATGATTTTACCCACCACCAAAAAAAAAAACTCCGAGATATTTTACATTTTCAGCTCTAGTAAGAGTTGGACAGTTACAAGATGGTTTCGGATTCGAGCATGAGTGAGCTGTTATACTGAAAGCATGTGACGGCCTCATGTTATGCCGGATTGCAAAGGGGATGTACGTGGTTTTGGTTAAGTTGAGTGTTAGAAGGTTTTTTTTTTTTTTTTTTTTTTTTGTTTTGTGGCAGGAGTGGGAAATCCGTCATGGACACCCAGCCTGGCCATGAAGGCAGTCTGGGTAGTGCCGGACTCCTACCGGCTAAAAACCACTCCTGCCATGCGAAAGGCCCCCTGCCGTCAAGTTTCGCAGGGGCTTTGTATGGACTGTAGGTTTTAATTTCGATTTAGGTTTATTACTCTTTTCCTATATATGTAAATTTAAATCAATGATAAAAATCAATTTCATTTTTGCCATTATTGAATTTGAGACATTAAAATTCATAATAAATAATTAAAAATGTTTTAAAACTTAAATTCATAGTTATCAAAAATTTTCTAATAATTAATTCAAATAATAATTTAAAATATCACAGTTAAATAATAATAAAATTAAATGACCAACAACAAACGAATATTGAAATTCTCAATACTCATCTATTGTCGGCCATCTAATTTTTATTCCGTCTATTTACCGACACAACAATTTTCGTAATAAACTCTATGAAATCCTTTTTATACTTTTTGGTCGCTATTAGAGCACTAAAATTCTCTTTTATTATTTTTGTACCAATTCTGGCTTCGAGGTCATATCTTGGGAAGGCATACACCGGGCAATCCGTAAGGAGGTGGAGGATTGTCTCCTTCTGGTCCGGGTCGCAGGCGCACGCCGGGTTCTCCTTACACTTGAAGCGAGTAAGGTATTCGGAGAACCCGCCGTGGCCTGTTAGGGCTTGAGTCATCTCCTTGGTGATCTCCATCTTCCGCACCGTCCCGTACGCAGCGATCGCGCAAGGGAAGAACATCTTGGTCGTGGCCGCCGTTTCTCCAGTATAATACCTCCGGTTCCATTCGTCCAGCGTTCCCATGCGGATCATACGCTTGACGAATGAAACCGGACATTTGTCGTAGTCGGGTTGCCGCTTCGACTTCAGGGCAGCCTCCTTTGCGAGCAAGTCGGCTCTCTCGTTACCCTCCAGCCCCGCGTGAGCTTTGACCCAGTGTTAGAAGGTTAGAGTTCAACCATTTCATTACTTTGGACAGCGCTTCTTCTGCAGCAATCCTAACCGTATCCCAAGTCGATCCGTAAGCGAGGATAGCGGTGTCGTCCGCGTACGCGTAGATGTCACAGTTAAGTAAGTTCATTTTGCAAAGGTCGTTTACATAAATTTGAAAGAGAATGGGGCCGAGTATACTACCTTGGGGGATCCCATATGTTATTGGTTCCTCGTCAATATAGTACGTATCAACTTTGACTAGTTGCGTTTGATTTTGGAGGTAACTTTTAAAAATTTCCAGAGGCGTAGTATTTGTTCTTATAGCATCACTGCATTATCTGTGAAAATTTAAATCATCTAACTATCACGATTCATGAGATACAGCCTGGTAACAGACGGACGGACAGCGGAGTCTTAGTAATAAGGGTCTCGTTTTACTCTTTATTTACGGAACTCTCAAAATAGTTATTTTTAATCACTCTCAAATAAAACTCTTTCTTTCGCAGAATTTACTAATGTTAGACAATATGTCACCTCCGCCACATTGGATTATGAACCACCCTGAGTCGCTGCTCACCAACTCGTTTATGAATGACGTCGACGCCAAACTGATGTTACAAAGACTGGCTTCCAATTCAAGTAAGTGAGAGATCCTTATTGTACAGCCAGGATCAGCTTCCATGTTGACTAGCGACATTCAATGGTGTGCCTTGAGTCGGGTAAAAATCTACGTTTCGAGGTGCGAAGTTTTTGATGTAAAACCGTATAAAAATCAATTACCGACCCGAGAATCTAGCACCAAAGCATTAGACAACCTCATAATTATACACCGTGAAATTTTGGTCGTTTTGATCCCGTAGAGGGTCGATTCGGTTCATGAAACACTATCGATTTGTAAAGATAAAATTAAAAATAAAGTACTTTTTTTCTAAAAGTCCAAGTAATATACGCATGTACGAAATTTTTTTTTCTAAGTAAACGGTTCAATGACCTGGAAGGTAGTTGTCGGTCAGGCGTTGATGATTTTCCCCGTACGCGCTATGCTAGTACACCCAAAGACAACCCTCGGTTGGTGAAAAACTATTGTGAATATGGAAAACAAAGACGATAGGACTATGATTTTGAAGTCTTAAGTGGACTGGTTACCAGAAACTATGTTAAGACTATGGCCCATGCCTGAACAATGTTATTAATAGCCATCGATACAAAGGTTTTTTTTTATGGTACATAAAATTATCCAATGACAAATCTACTCTACTAATCTTACTGACTAAAAACCTACCCTGTTCCTTCATTGCCTTCGTTCCAGGACCCCGGGGTTCACTTTCGCACAACTCTTGGCCCCAGTAGGCTTCGAACCTGCTGGGCCCCTACAGTTTTCTGACAACTCGTTGAGGCGCGCGGGAACATTATGCGCTGTCGACGACTTCGGCTCGGTCTGGACTGTCACCGGACGGACGGACAGCGAGCTACCCATTGCCCGCCGTCAGCAAGCCCGCGCCTACGGCGGCTGGAAGTTAGGATTGGAATCCCGGCGGCGGCGGTGGCATGTGCGCCGTTGCCTGATGCAGTCGGCCTCCTTCTTTGCGAGCATTACTGCTTCGTAGAAGGAGGAGGAGGCCAGCCACTCCTCCTCCAGATCATGGCCTGTACCAGGGCTTGGCGCGAGAGTTCACCGCCACCGATCAGCCCCACAAGGACACGGCGATGCTCTTCCCAAGTGGGGCACACCTCTACCGTGTGCTCCACCGTGTCCTTCGGACGGTCCGCACAGTGGCGACACCCGGGCGTAAGGGCAAGGGTTGACTTGCACACACAATAAATGGGCCCGCAAAAACGGCCGCTGGCACGAAGTGACTTAGCAACAAAAGGGCAACATATCCTGAGGTGCATTATTATTATTATTTTCTACAGGTCGTATAGAAAAAGGCTACTTTGCACTCGCGAAAGGATCTCGGCTTTCTGGCTTAGCGACTGATATGAAAATGATGGAGACTTTCGTCATATTTCATGTAAGTACAGTTTGTCTATTTTTCACTATGACAATAGAAGAACCGGTGTGTTCTGTGCAAAAGCCTTTGACACGGTTTCGCCGTGTTCTCGTGAGGGCGATCGGCAGCGACGATTTCTTGCGCCGGGCCCTGGTACAGGCCATGGTCCGAAGCGAGGAGGGATGGCAAGCGGTCATCTCCTTCTGCGAAGCAGTAATGCTAGCGAAGGAGGAGGCCGTAACATGAAATGTCATCATTTCATGTTATGGCCGGTCACATCATGAAGTGATCAATTCTATGATCTGGCCATGACATATAAAATAATAAAAACGACATATAAAAATGACTTATATATCTTTAACTTCAAATCAGAATAATTTACGGCGCCCTCTAGAGCCGATAACTGCCAGGACTGTAGAATTGATAGAGAAGAAATCTGACACTTCCTTAGACCGAAAGGAGTTATTTAATGATTTCCCGCCCAAAGAAAGGGAAATAGTCGACTAGAGTCCCTTTCAAAAACTGAATTGCCATGTTAACGCAAATATAGTTGTGAAAAGCAGAAGTTAATGTGTTATTATTTTTGTAAATAAAACGTTGTGTTGACAGGGTATGTCAGGAGAGGCATGGCCAGAGCGGCTGAACTATACCATTCGTACAAAGAACGATTTCCATACGGAGACGTACGAAACTTTGGATGATAAACCGAGACCTCACAGGGATTTTGGTAAGATATGTTTAAATAATTTGCAAGCATAATTGTCTGAATCGCATTTTGATAGAGTCCATAATGTAGACCGATGATCTGGTGAAGGCAGCGGGAATCGATTGAATGTGAGACGCATAAGATTGTTCGACATGGCGACATTGGCAAGTCGAGATGATGATTTAGACAGATGGAATAAAGTTTAGGTTTCAGCTACATCTGGCCGCACCGAATCCCACTTTCCTATACGTCTTTTACAAGAGTGAGAAAGAGAGCGGGACTGCGATCGCACGCGGAGGAATCTATGAGGAAGTCGGTAACACAACACTGTACTTGGAGCTCAGCACATTTTATACATTAAAATTGCAACATTATTCATTATAAAAATATATTTTCAATTCTGTTGTTAATTATTTCATGTAATAATGTATGTTCTACAGGATTTGATTATGGATTATTTATGCGCATCCAGTGGGCAATCGATACAAGCTTCATCAAGCGACTGACCGGGAAAGATGTGCCTCTGGTGAGTAAACTTTATAAATTACACAAAGAGATATATACAACTGGAATCAATTTTGTGTTGATTATGTTGAAAAGATGAACCTGAAGTCTATTCGCGTTAAGAAAATACTGACTCCTCAGTGAATCTGTAAAGTAAAGGTATATAATTATTTATGCTGGGGTAAAAATTTAGCGATTAATACTAAAGCAATTTTTTTGTTACACAGTATTTTTTTTTAATAATAATCACTTTAATTTTTATGAATAGATCAAGTATTAATTTTTTTAATTGTCAAAGCAACAAAAGACTCGTCACCCTATGATGTATAGCATCCTAATTCTTAATTAAATATATAAAAACATAATAAAATATATAAATACAGACAGTTCATGAACAAAGGCGAACTTAACTCAGCTATGAGTTTTCTTCCAGCAAACCTCTGAGTTATAGAGACAGAACACCCTGCTTCATCCCTGTTTCTCATTTGCATGCTTGTCATGTTAACACGTCATGGAAGCTCAGCAGGCTCAAAGCCTACTAGGGTCATGGATTGTGTGAAAGAGAACCCCGGGACCCTGGAACGAAGGCAAAGCAGAAACTAGAGTGGGTTTCAGTCAGTAAAAGTTTGATACGCTCTCCCGCTCCGCCCAAGAGCGGGATATGTCATTGGATGAGTTACCACCTAAAAAAAATTTTAAGGTCCAAATTTTCAATTCAGAGTTGGAAAATCTCGTGAAAACTTTTATGACGACATCAACATGTATTTAATTCAATGAATTCTTGCCAGAACAGAAACTCTCTGCCCAAGAGTACCCATACTCTCGCACGGCCGAGAACGAGGGCGCCGCCACTATCTGTGAATTCATAGATCTTTTGTGCTGGCTGTCGCTTCCACTGACTTTCGTATTCCTCATGTCTCGTTTGCTGCAGGAGAGAACCTCTGGTATACAGGCAAGTATTCGAAAATTTGACTTTCGAAATGACGGTTTTACTCTTTCCAATATGATAAGGTTTCCGTTTAAACAAATCGTAACTTTATATAATTTTAAATTAAGTTATACCCTCAGATATATTAGGGGACAAAATGTCCGCCAACATGACGCACAACGCTGTCAGATTTTTTTTTTTTGTTGAAATCTTTGCCCCACACTAGGAATTATCTCCTGTATCGTGGATGCGTTCAAAAATATGTAAACTCACATGCCCAAGACACCCAGACCTGGAACCCCTGTCTATAGGCCATACAAATATTTGTTCCGTGCGAGATTCCAACCCGTGGCTCGCAGCGCAGCAGCTAATCGCTCAACTGCTGCGCCAACAGTGCCGTCGAAATTAACATAATAATAAAACGTTCCTTCCTCCACAGGAACTAATGAAAATGGTAGGCGTATCCCTCAACACCCTCGGTCTCTCTCACTACCTCAACGTGCTGCCATGTGGGTTGATCTTCGCCACCGGAAGCACCATACTCTTGAAGGTGACAGACAACCCAATTGTACCCAAAACCAATGGATTCCTCTTGTGGCTGGTGTTGCTTCTGTACTTCAACACCGTCGTTGCTTTCGCTTTCGCCTGCAGTTATATTTCAAGAGGGAGTGAGTATTATTTTTATTTTTCAATGGAGATGCGTGTGAACAACATAACGGGTATGGTCCATCATTCTTACAAACTTTGACCCACCGTCGACATTATTAAGACAACATCAGAATCAGAATTTTATTTGTGAAACATAGGTATTTACAATAAGGTCATAGTAAATTTTACGACTAATTTTTATTTTAATGCTATGTTTTGCGGTGATGGCGTACAAATATTAAACGAAACAAAATCATTAAAAATTAAATGAAATAACACACAAAACAAACAAAATTTAACTCTACAAGAGGAAAAGGAGAACTATTTTACATTAAGTTAAATATCTAAATAATAAAAATTGCTGAGAATTTGAGTACATTTGATGAACACTATCTTGCTCTTACGTCATACCACGGATAATTGCCAGCACATCATTTTATCACACGTGACGCCAGTGATACCTGTATAGATCATGTGCTCTTAAAAACCAAGTCCTCCTCTGTAACTATTGTACCACAGTCTACTCTAACGGACCATAAATCTGTCACTTTTTTTTATAAAAAGGCAGCAGTTTCGTTTGTATGCCGAGTTAACGCGAACCAAGATTAATCAAGAGGGTTTATCAAAAGCCATAAGCCAAATTGACTTTAGCCCAATCTACGCAACTGATGACTGTGATTTTGCAGTTGGCTATGTCATTGGTGAACTCAAAGCTGCATTGAGTATGAATTCGGAAACC
Source organism: Leucania comma (assembly GCA_958295575.1). Classification (NCBI taxonomy): domain Eukaryota; kingdom Metazoa; phylum Arthropoda; class Insecta; order Lepidoptera; family Noctuidae; genus Leucania; species Leucania comma. The sequence continues at coordinate 3,260,796 of OY282480.1, forward strand.
GTTGTACTTTCACGACGCAAAAGGATAATCAAACCCTAGATAACTCAGGGTCTGCTTCGCTGTATGCGCAGCAGGGATAAACTTCACAATAAATAGAAGTCAATCCCAAGTGACCCAATACTTAAAACATCCTATACGCGGTACAAATTTTTTTGTAGTTTAATCATAAAAAGGTTAAACGTAATTGTGAAAGGGAACTTGTTCAAAAAGCTGGCAAAAATAGCAAAAAGTTGTGGGAAACAGTAAAAAATATCACGATTACAGTGAAACATGACAATTATCCAAAGGAATTACTAACAACATCTGACACTCCCTGAACTCTGTGAATCAAATTAACTCATATTTTTCCAATATTGGCAAATCACTGGCTGAACTAATAAAGCAGAGCCAGTCTAAGGAGCATCAAAATATGAAGGCATCTTCTGAGCAAAACGGCACTTCAGCTGTATTCCTGAACACAGATGAAGATGAAGTTCGGAACATAATAGCTGCTCTAAAAAGTGAATGTTCTGTAGGGTGGGATAATCTCTCAAATCAGTTCCTGAAAGATCATAAGGATACTCTTGTGCCACACTTAACATACATCTTTGATATGTGTCTAGAAAAGGGTTACTTTCCCAAAGATCTCAAAAAATCACAGATACGACCAAATTCACAAGGGTGGGCCCAGAGACTGCGTTGAGAACTTTCGGCTTATTTCTATTTTGCCTTCACTGTCAAAGGTTCTGGAAAAAATTATTAACTGCCGCTTAATAAATTACCTCGAAAGCAAACACATTTTATCAGATAAAATCAGTTTGGTTTTCGCCGTGGTAAATCTACTGATGACACAGTTGGTAATTTGACAGACTTTATAACTGTAACAGAAAATGAACGTTTATTTACGCTTACCTCTCCTCATGTAATGGATATTTAGCCATGAATATTCGCTTTTGACCATCCGACCCGCTGGCTCATAAACCACATATTTCACAGATTTTATAGTGCATATCAACAAATTAGTTCACACGGGTACACGTAAACGTCCTATTAATAGGAATTTTCGCTTAAAATTCACGAAACACATATTAAAAACAAAAAAATAACTTTGTTTACAATTCACCTCTTGTTATACAAAAGATGAATATGGCGGATGGATGGCTGTGTCAGAGTCGAATAGATGTTAAAGCGAGACAGCGATAGCCGCCATTTTGGCCGACATTAAAATTAGTACGCGTTTCATACATTTGAGACTGATCGTTTAATTTTGCTAAAAGTTGTGTAATGACTCACATTGCTCGAATTTATAACACAGATTTCAATGTAGATATATTAACTGCAATAAGCCAACTTTCAAAAAACTAATTGTTAAAACTATGAAAGAAAGCAAATGACTAGCAATTAATCTCCCATAATTAAATCTATTTGGCAAACTACTTTTTCTTTCTTTTTTTTTCGAAATTAACTTCATGTAAAATTGTAAGTACATTTTTTTAAATGTTTCTTATTAGTCCGTTCGCATGTTATAATATAATTATATCAGTTAGAAAGGGAAACCTGTTATTAGCCATAGTTTACTGTAAAACACTTACACTGTAACAAACTTTGTATATCGCTGTTGGTTACATTAATAAAATAATATAAAATTCTTGCCCACGTAAATCTTTGGCCATATTTTGATCTCTCCCTTTATAGCCTGCCTTTCAAATGGTGCAAGATTTATTTTTTGCCTTGCTGAGGTTCCGAAGTTTAACGTCCGTAAAACTAAAATGAAGCTTAGCTCTTTACTCTTAATTTTTGGTTTTATTTGTCAAACATTATTTTGTGTTTAAAGTGTCTCAGTGAAGGTTTATTTAAATGACGTACACCAGGTGGCAGTACTGAGTCGTCAGGTCCAGGCAACTGTCACAACATGTTGATAGTTGAATTAGTTAATCTTTTGAATACCGTAATTAGAGACACAATAGAAAGACAATAGCTTACATTAACTTGGGCCTTGAGTAATTAAATTGATGTCAACGTCATGTATACCTTTTCAAAAGTAGAAAATTACTCGGCTAAGTGGCGCCAACTGGTGGTGTGAATTTTCTTAAAAACCCTCATTAATACGTCACGTTGTATTCTGTTTTAACAATCTAAAAAGACAATTGCGTATAAAATTTCAACGCTAAATCTAGTTCTCTTTGTTTCAGCTCAATACGCTGCAACCTTGGCAGCTTTGTTGTATATCATGTCATTTATCTTAGTGCGTGTAGTCGCAAACCGCAAGCTGCCTCGCCTAGTGGAGCTGGTGACTGGATTCATGCCTCATATGCCTATGAAATGGTTCTCGGCAGAGCTGGGTTATCTGGAACTTTATGGTTAGTATTTATTTAGATTTTTTTCATACTGAACATAGTGAAAAATAGCTCTAAAGTAAAAAATATTATTGTTATATATATAAATATATATATATATATATAGATAAGCAAGATAGCCTAGTCGAGACCTTGTTCTGTCACCAGACCCAGCTCCATGCCACCATAGTACGACATAGGCAAGTATATCAAATTTCAGATCGATCGGCTAAGTATAACCGTTATAAAATCCCTAGATGCAAGATTTGCCCATGACAAACATACATACATACAAACACTGCGAGTACATACATACACACTATGTTTAATATGTTCAAAGGTAAGTGTATATTTTTATTGCGTATCTACCTACGTTAGTAAAACAATATGATACTGTACATACTGTCTCATACTACACTGTGACGCTAAGTACGAGCGCAAGAACAATTATGCGTATTTTTGTGATTTTATTTTATGTAGGCAACTTATTGACATCATGTTTTGGGTTTTGTTAAGTCCTTAGTCATATGTTCAATTTTAATAAAATAATTTTACATGGTGTTCTCTTTTATATGTGTGGACTTCTATAGGTATTTTTTTATGGTAAGTAAAATCAAAGTTCAATAAAAAGTAAAAAATTAAAACCCGACTACGACAAAAAAGAACGATAAAAATTATGAAACAAGATTTTTAGGATACTGAAATAAACAAGGTTACTGGAGAAACAAGAACAAAATAAAAAGAAAAGTCGTAGTCACACGTTATATGGGTATAGGTACTAATCATGACACTTTGATAACGTTTGACTACGACTGGTTGCGCGAATTTGCTTTATGTGGACTGTAGGTTTAAAAAGCGATCTAAGGTTTGTTAACAATATGCAGATACTGTGCCTGGATGGGACGGAAACTAGGAAGGAACACTGACCTTTTGACTTCGAAGGTTCCACGTGGCACCGGCCGGCGATTTTCGACTTCGCACATTTAAATCACTGCCAGGTCCTGTTTTGCACTACACTGCACTGTTGTTGAGTTTGAATGGTTGGATCACGAAAATAGTCAATTTTCTTGTAATTTCGAGCGGGCGCGGTTAGCGGTGCGGTCACATTCACAATCGATGCACACACGTCAATGTCAAATCATTTCTAGAGGTCGTGCGGGTGGAAGGGAAACGGATGGTATAGGATTGCTAGGCCAAAAAAATAAATTACAAAAAACAAAGTCGCGGATCATAGCAAATTGGCGCAACCATTCCCCCCGGGTTTGAAGGGTTACCTTCAAAGAAAAGAAAAAAAACAAAAGCGAAACTAAACCCTATTACTAATCTAAACTATCAATACTAGGTAGCGAAACAACTTATAACTAACTATGCCACTACTACTGATTAGGCAGAGGGCAGAGGCGAATAACCGGACGCAGGTACGATCCAGTTGCGGTTTTAACCTTTACGACTCGCGTTATTCCGTTCGAACCCGGAAAAACTTCTTCCACTACACCAAGAGGCCAGTGCAGAGGAGGCGCACTCTCAGTCTTCAGTATCACCACAGTACCGACTGTGACTGGATCTGAAGGAGTGTTCCACTTTTGACGCGACTGCAGCGTATGCAGATAATCTGTCCTCCATCGCTTCCAAAAGGACTGAACTAAGCTATCTAGCAGAGCGTGACGCGGGTGGAGCTGCAGTTTGTCAGTCTCGACATCTAAAGCGGGCAAATATTTAAGAGGAGTCGTCGTCAAGAAGTGAGCCGGCGTCAACGCTAGTGGCTCCGATGGATCACTAGACAAAGTCCGACACAACGGACGCGTATTCATCAACGCCTCTACCTGAGCGAGTACAGTGCTCAACTCCTCGTACGAGAGAATCTGTTCGCCTATGACCCGAAACAGGTGCGACTTAAGGCTTTTAATATTCGCCTCCCAATTGCCACCAAAATGACTAGCTGCTGGCGTATTAAAACACCAATCAATGCGATTCTCAGCTAAGACATGGGCGAATTCACTTTGGTAGTACTTGGAGCGTAAGAATGTATGTAATTCCGAAATATTGCGTCGCGCTCCAACATAATTTGTGCCGTTGTCAGAGTATAAGCGCTTAACGGGACCACGGCGAGATAAAAATCGTTTAAATGCAGACATAAAACCCTGCGTACTCAAATCACTGGTTAACTCTATGTGAACCGCACGAGTTGTCATACAAACGAATAGGCAAATGTATGCCTTTGTGGAACGTATACCACGACCACGGGCAATAGTGACTTTAAACGGTCCAGCATAGTCCGTCCCAGTATGTATGAAAGGTTTCACCGTCTGTACAACACGACAAGAACGATGGTCGGCCATTTCCGGCGCGTTGAAACGCGGGCGGAGCTTAAAGCAGGGCACACATCTGTGCACTCTAGCGCGTATCAAATTGCGAGCGGAAAGTATCCAGTACTTCTGTCGAAGAATGGACATTAATAAATCGGGACCAGCGTGACAATTCACCTTATGGTGATAGTCCACCAACAAATCCAAAACGTGATCCCTGCGTGGTAGAACTACTGGATGCATTTGTTCAAACTCTAACTTAGCATTTCGCAGACGGCCACCGACACGAATGAGTCCGTCTTGCAAAAATGGTTTCAAATGTTGAAGTGCGGGACTACAAGGCTTATGTGATTCTAAACTACGAAATTCTATTGAAAAATAAAATTTCTGCAACTCTCGAAGTACAACTGATTCAGCTCTATCCAAATCAGCTGCGATTATAGAACCACGCGATGGTAATAATCTCAAAAATCTTAGGACGTAAACTACACAGCGTAATAGTCTCGACCAAGACGAGACTCGATTAGACAACAACAAAACAACTGACTCTTCACGCGGAACTGATACTACAAGCGTATGTTTCTTCTCCTCGGGTGGTTCTGAAACAGTAGCGGGGTTAAAAGGAGCATTTGGCCACTCGTTAGGAGTGGTATGAAGCCAGGGAGGGCCACAAAACCAAAGCGGATGATTTAAAATTTGCGCAGGAAGCAAACCACGTGAGCGACAATCAGCTGGGTTTTCTGTTCCAGCGACATGGAATATATTTTCCGGTGACAGTTCAGCTTGAATCTTAGCCACCCTATTTGCGACAAACGTGCCCCATCGATGGGGTGACGATTGAATTCGACGATTGAATTCGTAAACCTTCAAAGGTTCCTGCGGAGAAAATCTATACAAGAAGCGTTTTTCGGCGGAGGCACGGGAGCCACCGAGCGAAAAAATATCACCCTTGAAAGGGAGCGCGACAACATAACGACCATCTTTATCACGAGTAGTCGTACGGGTATAAATCTCCTCAGTGACCTGATCCTCAGGGCTGAGAATAGGCGGGACATTGACCTCTTCAATCTCCCAGAACTTGCGGATGGTAGACTCAAGCGGCGGCTCGACGGTGCAACAGTGCGACACAGTCGAGTAACTATTTAAATAAGCGGGTGCGGAACCAACTATAACAAACCCGAGAACTGTTTCCAGTGCGTGCGGAGCGGGGTACATCGGAAGACCTTGAATTTTACGTGATAACTGGAGATGCGGGAGAATCGAAGCACCGATGAATAGATCGATATCTCCAGGGAAAGCGTAATTTCCGTCGGCTAACTGCAAGTTCTTAAACTCCGTCAGCATGGACGTGTCAACCGCTACCGTGGGCAACCGTTCCGTAATCTTATCTGCGACTAGCGAATCCATTTCAAACGAAATATTACGATTAAAACGTGAACTAAATATTATTTTAATGGAACCGTGAATGGTTGCCTTTAAACCTCCAAAACCTTTCACTTCTGAGCGGGATGACCAATTATTAAAACTAAAACCAAGGCGTTGACAACAATCCCGAGTAATAAAATTACTCTGGGAAGCGCCATCTAGTAGCGCTCGAACGGTGTGCGGTTTGCCAAAGGCATCTACAATGACAACTTGCGCGGTCGCAAGTAAAACGGTAGTGATTTGAGTACCAGCGGCGGAAAGCGAACACAATGTTACGTCGTTTGCACTTGCAGCAGGCCGCGCGTCACAAGCGTCGCGCGTCTGCGCAGGCTGCTGCTGCGATGGCAGCTTACTACTCTCAAAATGTAAGAAGGTATGATGTCTAGCTAGACATTTACGACAGCTAACACCACTGTTACATGACGTAACCAGATGTTTGTCACTTAGACAATTAAAACACAAATTATTAGTGCGGACAAACTTGTAACGATCACTAGGCGATAATCTCTGAAATTCCGAACACTTGTACAGCTGTGTATGGCTACCCTTACACAGAGAACAGTCAGGTGTTGAGGCGGTATTAACTAGCGTATGTGCAGTCTTGACTGACTTCGATGACGCGTCTATACGGCGATCGGAACCTGTCCTATTCGTGACTTCATGACGTGCCGACGTGCGCTGCAATACCTTAATATGGTCGCGAATAAAAGATTCTAAATCTTCGAACTTAGGTATTTCGTTACCGCGCTGAGTCGTTTCAAACAGACGAACAGTTTCAGGATCTAATTTCTTTAAACCGATATACAAAAACAAAAAGTCACAGAGGTCATTGACCTTTAGGTTCTTTACTGCACGAACAGATGATGCGAAAATATTTAAAAACTTCTCTAAATTATGATCGTTACAAACGGAAAAACTTTTCAAATCGAATAATTGATCTAAATATGCGGTGGCTACTAATCGCTTATCTTCGTATTTTGTTTTTAAAGTGTCCAAAACTAAAGTGTAATTTTCAGCGCTAAACGTAATTCCAGCACAGACAGCCTTTGCCTTACCGGTCAATTTTTCTACGAGATAATGCAATCTCTCGTGATCTGTCAGCGATGTGTTCCTATGTATTATATTTTCGAAACTATCTATAAATAAATTCCAATTTCGAATGTCACCATCAAATTCAGGTATTTGAATTGGCGGCAATCGTGGGCGTTCGCGAGGAGGGTTGGATAAACCACTCGCGGGGGGGGGGAGTCTCTAAACTCCTAGCAATACGTTTGATACGACAATACAAGTCATCAAAGGACGACAATGCCTGATAACTCACACAGTAATCAGGATTTAACTCCAACTCTAAAATGTTTATATCCTTAATTGTAGATTTAAAATCCGCGCGCAAACTATCTAAAGTTTCCAACGAACACAAGAAAGCATCTCTAATCATCAGATCCGAGATTTGCAAAGATTTATCACAAATTGATTGAACACGTGAAAACTGTGAGTCCCTTTCAGCGTATAAAAGCTTTAACTGAACCTTTAAATCAGTACTAACCTTGGTTCCCTTAAGAGACATCTTGTTTTGATATATTCACACTATACACTCAAACAAACACTTAACGAATTATTAAGTAAGCGATAATTATCAGATAACAATATGGTAGTATTGTAAACAACAAAGCGAACGGCGAACGAACGGAATAACCTGTCTATATAATCTATGGTTTATCCGTTTCCTACAAATATTCACTCAACAATGAACGGGTATTTTTGAAATGCATCTACCTACATGCAATTTGTAGGACTTCCGAATGAATTTTGGCAAGAAAAAGAATGCGATCGATTTATATCTACGCTGATATTTACGTAGCTAACTATAATTATGCGGTGCGGTTGACGGCGTAGGTACCGTAATTATCAATGACTCTTTAACTATACGAGCGAAATAACGTATAGTTGCCTAAATGCCTAGATGCGGGTTTTCTACTATTATATCTAGGTAAATAGGCGCGTTGCGTTTATTCCCTATGGAACAAATACTATATTGCGAAATTACAAGAAAATGATTCACGATCCTGCTCGTATGGACCAAAAGTAATGGTTGCGCGAATTTGCTTTATGTGGACTGTAGGTTTAAAAAGCGATCTAAGGTTTGTTAACAATATGCAGATACTGTGCCTGGATGGGACGGAAACTAGGAAGGAACACTGACCTTTTGTCTTCGAAGGTTCCACGTGGCACCGGCCGGCGATTTTTGACTTCGCACATTTAAATCACTGCCAGGTCCTGTTTTGCACTACACTGCACTGTTGTTGAGTTTGAATGGTTGGATCACGAAAATAGTCAATTTTCTTGTAATTTCGAGCGGGCGCGGTTAGCGGTGCGGTCACATTCACAATCGATGCACACACGTCAATGTCAAATCATTTCTAGAGGTCGTGCGGGTGGAAGGGAAACGGATGGTATAGGATTGCTAGGCCAAAAAAATAAATTACAAAAAACAAAGTCGCGGATCATAGCAAATTGGCGCAACCAACGACTTTTCTTTTTGTTTTGTTCTTGTTTCTCCAGTAACCTTGTTTATTTCAGTATCCTAAAAATCTAGTTTCATACTTTTTTAGCGTTCTTTTTTTTTTTTTTTTAAACTATTTTGGTGTTACATTGTGCTTCTTTTTAACACATGATGTTTTGTCCACTAGAGGGCGTCCCTTTAAATTTGAACAATATATTGTAAATTTACAAGTGTAATCCTTTCAAATGATACCAAACACGACGTGTTTATCTTAATCTTGTATTAACACAATACTTTTTTTCCACTAGAGGGCGCCACATTGAATTTTGATGATATTTTTTTTATAAGTACAAGTGTAGCCGTTTCAAATGATATTCAAACACGGTGTATTTATCTTAACATTTTTTTTAACACATGACTTTTTGTCCGTTAGAGGGCGTTAGTTTAAATTTGAATAATATTTTGGAAATCTACAAGTTAGGACTTAACTTGTAGACTTGTAGATTTTTAATGATACCAAACACGGCATATTTATCTCATTTTTATTTTTTAGCACATTACTTTTTGTCCGCTAGAGGGCGCCACATCGATTTTTGTGACACGTTACGTAGCCTATGTTCAGTGGACGAATAAGACAGTTCTAACGATAACTCATAAGTCGAGTTCCGATAAGTAGATAAGGAGCTATGAGGGAACAGATCGACGGTCCCTACGTACAAAAGGTCAAGTCCAAAACCGAGGTTTACAGGAGAGCGAAATTTGTGTGCAACACGCCCTAGAAATAATTCTATGACCAATAATAAATATTTTATTTCTACAATATTTTAACAGTTTTATAAGCTTTATAATGCTATTTATACATATTTAATTTTTTTACGTTTTCTTGGAAAAACTGATAGATGACCGTTTCTGCGCCGATAATAAAATAGAAGTGTGTCAGTCATGTCTGTGATACCTTTTTATACGCAGGAAACAAAAAAACAGTGTCTGATATAGATTTTAAATAAAATGTTTTATGAAAATGTAGGATTATGTTACTGTTTTAAAATCAATACGTTAAACATCCTGAAATCGTCACCCATATATACAAAAAGTACATCAATGAAGACATATCACTTTATACGTGGTTATAGTCTTTCGGGGTAGGACTATATTTCTAGTAATGTAAACAAAGACATGTCTTTAAATAAAATGATCAGGCTTGTGTTTTATTAATTAAACAAGGTTTATTAATTCAACATTATTTATTATTAAAAAACAATCTTCTTAGCATCTAAATAATAGGTAACTAGGTATAGTCACACTGAAGTAGGAACTAAACATAAAAAATCACAGCACTGCACCTCCTAGGTTCTCCAATTTTGGAAGACAGTTTTTCTTTATTCGTTGACGACAAAATTGAACGTTTTAACAACATTTCGGTAAGACTTTCCAAAATTAACCTACTTTCAGCTTTCCCCTCACACGGTATTGTTGTTTTACAACAACTTTCATGTATTTTCTCCGCTCTTCCCCATTATGAAAGTAGCCACATCCCTTGGACAAAATTGTTCAGACCATTTGGTATACTCTAACTTCCATATTAAATGTGACCCTGGATGATCGAGTATGGCTACAAGCCACCCATTCGTTTTGGTGGGCTCGGTATCCGCAAAATTTCTAGTGTAAGCCTATTGGCGTTCCTATCTTCAGTCCACAGTACTCAACAGTTGATCAAAAGAATTTTGACTCCATCACTGGTTAGCTGTGAGTTGCCGTGCTTAGCCAATGCCGTGAACGTCTGGAAAATGGCTTGACCAGATAAGGCGTTGCCCAAGAATCTATTTTCCCAGAAACAGTGGAATGAGCCGCTCTGCAGGTTGGTACAGAATACGACTGGCTGCTCCTAGCGGAGCTCCACATCGGTGTCAGTGCGCTGAAGCAGTCGACCGCCTCGGACACCATGCCCTGTCTTGCAGAAGAAGCGTTTGGTAGGCCTTTGGTGTGGGATGCAACATGTGTCGACACCCTTGCGCCATCTCATCTTCTGAGTACGGCGGGCTGCGCTAGGGCGGCTGCTGCAAGTGCAGAAAACCTCAAAAGGTGTAATTATAACATATATCGGAAGTTATATGTTTGAGCCGTTTGGGGTTGAAACACTAGGGCCACGGGATCCGAACGCTCATCGAGTTGTGCGTGGTATCAGAAAACTGGTCTGGGCTTTACTTCGGTCAACGAATCAGCATTGCCATCCAACGTGGCAATTTCACTGGAACCTAACGGGCTTGATCTTAAAGAATAGCGCCACTCTCACTCAAATAGTTAAACTTACTTTCGGTGTCCCCAAAGGTCCTGCATGGACTTGGCATTGGTGTTGTAATCAAAGATTCTTCATTATCATTTTCAGGTACTTGTCGTGGTGTTTCATTTTCACAAATAGGTGTCTATTATATAATTTAAATCAATTTGCGATAATATATTAGCTGATTGATTTTCGTCGTTAGAAACTTCCTCAAGATCCATTAAAATTTACTATTTTCGGTATAAACACGACGTGAATCTAAAAAAATCAAACTATAATCATTTATACCGAGGAACACAAATCTCTTCTCTAAAAAAAAGTTTATTGTAATTAAAAAAATGTTTAATGTTTTCTAGTAAGTAAACGTAAATAATAACAAGTCCATAAAAATTTTAAGAGTTACGCGTAAAAACAAACATGTAGGACATAACTTCATTTACTTTGATAACAATAATAAGTTGTTTTCTTTGTAACAATTATTTAGGAAATCATATTTGAAAGAAGCCTACAATTTATTATTGTCATTTGTGAAAAAAAATTGTCGTAATTACTAAGTCATAGTATAAGCGGACATGTCTGACAAGACCGCGTTAGCACCGAGCGGCGCGCATTTTAAAACACCGTACAAAAAGATATGTACAGTTGTCCGCATCTACGACACTTATTCGTTTTATTTATAATACTTGTTCTCTTATACAATTTGTAAAACTAAGTAAATAAACAAAATTTAAAAAAAAATCTTATGTCAGTATGTGCGCATAGATAATCTAAAGCCAATAATACAATAAAAAAAAAATGCCATTTTCGACTTGTCTTTATATACGTAGGGACCGTCGAGATGAACATACTCACATACATACATACATACATATATACATACATACATACATAGCCGGTCAAATTCATAACCCTCCTTTGGCTTTGCCGTAGTCGGGTAAAAATGAGTAGAACCTGGCCTTAAAAAAGCACGCGGGTTATATACATGCCATGTTGAACCTAATCTTGTGCAATAAGAGGCAGTTTTCGAGTAAGTGTATTGAAAAACCTGTTTTCTTACAGGTATTGGCGCCAATTTCCGTAACTTCAAAACAAGACATGTCAAAAGAAACTTCTCTATCCTCGTCAGTATCATTTTCATGCTACTACAATGCGCCATCTTTTATTTTCTCGCTTGGTATCTATCCCTGGTAAGACCAGGCCAGTATGGACAGGCGCTACCCTGGAACTTCCTCTTCAAGGTATGTGGGCATTAATTTTTATCTATACTTATAATAAATCTGTAGAAGTAAAAATTCAGTACATTGAAAATATAAAAAAAATAAATGCCAGGAGGTGTTACTAGACCAACACTGAAGCCAAAAATGTGATTAAAAAATTTTTTGTCTGTCTGTCTGTCTGTTTGTTCAGGCATCACGCAAAAACTACTGGTTCGATTACGATGAAACTTGGTATAATTATTCTTTAATATCCTGGGCACCACACTGGTTAATTTTTATCCCGGAAAAGTATATACAATAAAAAACAAATTTAATTTTGCGATTCGATCCCTAGACCCGATTACTGTACCAACCGCAAATAATAAGTTTGTCGTAGGTTACATCACCCGCAGTGAAGTTCACTAAGGGGCGCTGCACACGGCTAAGATACTATAATATAATGAGACACAATTGATTTACTATTGTTATTAGCCACAAAGGGCCCGCGCCGGGACAGAAATATTAATACCGGTATAATGCTCGATAGATAACGTTCTACACAAATAGCACTTTACTTACACAAAAAACTCATTGATAAGTTTCGTCGTCCACGCGAACGAAGTCGCGGGCACAGCTAGTTTAGAATAATTTTATAAATTAAAATTTTAAAAATCTCCGACAGTTCTTGTCATCAATGTGAAATGTATAGAACTGGCCAAGATGAATCTAATGAGCCGAAACAAGGATGGGTTTACTAGTAGGCATTCCAAAGTTCCATCAGCCAGCTCCCAGTTCTAGCATCAGGTCCTTGTCATCATGAGCAATGTATAGCATGCAGCATATGTTAATAAGCAATCCGGGGTTCTTACCTTCGAGCTGCATGATCAGACCAGCTCAATGGCCACTAGATTGTACACGAGTATTTCAAATATTAGATCACGCATATGTTTAAAATTAACTCTACACCTATTAAGTGTTTAAAAACCCTACCGCAGTTAACAAATGAGCTGATGACCTTAAACACCAGCTCAGATCGTCATAAAATGAAGCTAAAAACCATCTCCATTAAGTCAGCTTTCAAACAAAAAAAAAAAAACCGATGCCACGGACAGACAGGCAGACAGACAAGTCAAACTTATAACACCCCTCTTTTCCGTAGGGAGTTAAAAAGAAGTAGGAATTCTTTGATCTGAGCTGAACTTCTATTATTCGCGGCACGTAAGTTGAACCTTTAATTTACGGTAACAGATTTTCGTACCTCAATTGAAGTGCACTAACGTGGGGGGCTGCGCGTAACCATCCGTTCAACTTATATGCCGCGTACAATAAAATTACTTTTTAAAACATTTAGAGTCTATTTAAAATGATTGTTTCTAATCGGTGTTATTACATTTCTACTCAAATAAATAACAACTTAATGTGAATTAAAAATGGGGTCATTTCTGAATTAACAAAACTATTGATGAAATTATATTTTAAAAATAACAAATATTAAATATAATGTTAAACCACTCATCCAGTGGTTTTTCCAAAATCCCATATTTTGTTTACATGAAACTAAATCGCGATAATAGTATCTATAGGGTCTGTAACGATACTTCGAGAGTCACATGGTCGATTAACGGAAAGTCGACTGAACGTTTGATCGAATAGAATATATATTGAAACAAGCTTTTATCGCCAAACGCTACTTCGACTGAACGTTTCGTCGAATATTTATTAATTGATAGATTCCTCTTTTGAATGAGTTTTATCTGTTGTGTTATTATTAATTTTGAAAGTTCTACTTATGTTAATTACGCCAAAATGGCTTCTAGACTCAGATGTACCGACGTTCGCTCAAGCAATGGTTTGTTCGATGTCCTTCATTCTTGTAAAAAATTGCAATTTCTTTTGATATTATGTTCAAATTAAGTTTTATAATAGTTGATTTACTTAGGTTTATCAAATTTACGCGCAATTCGACATAATTTTGTTTTCATCAGAGAAAAAAGTTTTATGTCCTGTATTTAGGAACCATGAAGAGTACATAGGTTGAACTAATATTATTATGTCCAGTATGCACGACCAATAATGGTCATTTGACCAGTTTTTGATAGCTATATAGATAACCAATTATTAACACAAATAGTAAATTTCTATAAATGCTGTTTCACGGTTCAACAGAACTGTGTTCAAGTTTTCTTTAATCCTTATTTTGAGTATATTTCATTTTCTTTCTTTCATTTATGCGCAATTGGCATAAAAACTATTTTTGCTAGCTAGATTTAGATTTCTACAATAGTTATTGATAACTTTAGCTACATAGAACTGACTTAATCCTTAAAAAAAAGGAAAAAACCAAAAAAGGAATTATTATTACCTTAAATGTGGCTATGTCGATAACTTTAGTTCTCTTGTGAAAACTTACAAACTGTATTAAAATATGAAAAAATCAGCCCTTTCATACATATTTCTGTTTAGTATAAAAACGAGGTGAAACCGAATGTAGACGGGGAAGAGGAAGAGCGCAAGACTAGTGATCCGCGGTACTTCGAACCTGCGCCGGCGAATACTGAAGTCGGGATCAAAGTCGTTAATGTGTCTAAGGTATAGCGGAAAATTTAATAAAAACCAGTCGAAACAAATTGTTATTATCATCTTCCTGCCCTTGTCCCATATTATATTTTTTCGGGCGGGCTTCCGCAACTCCACGAGTATTTTGTCCCATATTACTTGGGATCGGGGCAACACGTTTTTTCTTCTATTCTGTCCTGTCTCCCGTCACGCTATCACTAACTTCCTTTTCTATCATATCACTTCTTACTCAATCCGTCTGTCTTTTCTTAGGTCACCCTTTCCATCTCTTTTTAGTTTTAGATCATTATTTTTTTTGTTTTGGTTTAAGATTATAAATGATGGCGGCCGCAGCGCCGGTGTATCGCAATAGTCGACCATTTTTATTTATATGAAGAGAGCGATATTTTAATAGCGAAAAATATTTTTATTTAGCTGATAAAAAAAATAACACAATTGAAAGCAATGTGGGTATTTTTTCCTCACAAATAGCAACACTGTATTGTTATAAGTCAATTTTTGTTTTATGATCGATTTACGTAAAAATAATGAACTATGCGTTCCAAATAAGAATAGGAAAGCCAATAACCTCGATCTGTCAAATGTTGAGTGAAAAGTACGGTTTGCAAAAAAATCTTATTTGCGTATCAATAAAGGGTTTTTTTTTGCTTTGTATTACGTAGTCTTATTTAAGTCTAGGTGAAGTAAAAACGTTATTGTTTAATATAAATTAACTAATTATATTGTTTTAAGGCATAATTAGTTAAAGATAAAAACAATTTTCTTTCTTATTTCCATTGTTAGGAACAATTCGCCTTCTTCTTCCATTTGCCATTAATCAGACACTTCACACAGTGACGCTGAGATGAGAAAAATTGAAGAACTGAATTCTAATTAAAAAAATTTCGTTCACGATTCGTAAATAAAGTAAATTAAAAAAAAAACTTTTTTGCTCGCTGTACCCAATTTCTCCAATTTGACAGTTCGACGTGACGTCACAAGATGGCAATCGATCCTATTCTCATTTGGACCGCATTGTATAAAACTTACTCGTGAAATTAATGTAATTTGATCACATTGTTTTGCCTTCCTGAAGTGCTATGACATCCCTTCACGCTACAAACGGTCATTTTCATTATTTTTTAATTGTTTACTTGTTAATCGAGTTATGTTCGACGGAAAGTGACTTTGAGTACTGACAGCTTAAAATAAGTTTAGTTGTTGTACAAGAGAATCGGCGCCATTATAACTTTTTTGATATCTAACATATCACAGTCGTTATCTAACTCCTTCGAAATAGCTTGACCTTTTTTCATAATTTTTTTGCGTAGTGGGAATTGGTCGTAGGCTATTTTTTACCTCCTATTTTTTGTTGTTAGTTTATATGGCAGAACAACGTTTGCCGGGTTAGCTAGTATGTTTATTTAAATTGTTTCTATCAGCTTTACCCCAAACACCGAGCATTGAAGAACGTCTCATTGGAGGTATACAAGGGAGAAATAACAGTCCTGGTCGGGCACAACGGAGCTGGCAAGACTACTCTCATGTCTATCATTACTGGTAAGAATACTTACAAGAACAAGTTCCACACAAATAAAATCACTGATTTTCCAGGAACTATAAAACTCTGCCAGATACCTATACGATATTATGGCCCGTCTACACGCCCCGTCTTGCCTGCGCAGTCCAGGGGGCTTACTCTCGAGTTTAATTCCAATCGGTCGGTATTGGAATTGTGACGTTAGGTACTCTTGAATTCGACGCTAGCGCAAAATTGCATGACCTTTTTGGGAAACTAAGTAAAATAAGGATTGGGCTTGGCATGTGGCCACGCAATTTTAAACCAATTTGTCGCTAACATTGAATTCAAGAGTACCTAACGTTAAAATTCAAATTTTTAGAGTAAGCCCCCAGGCCTGTGCAGTTATAACTGTACAAAAAGACGGAACACTGTGAAGTGGCTACGCGTGCAGGTAAGCAGCTCGTGCAAACTGAAATGTGCAATCCTAGTGGTTTTTTGAGTGATTTGTATAGTTCTATGAACAGAGTTAAAAAAAAAACCTTGGAATAACTCCTTACATCACTCATTTTTTGATTTGTGACGTATACTTTGTCGAAAATAATATTCTCGGACTGATGTGCGGCTTGAATGATCGGCTACACGTTCAATTAAAACTGTGCAAGCCAGTTTGTGTAGTCCAAATCTTTAGTAAGTCAACGAATCTTCCTGCCCTTTTCCCATGTTTTTTGGAGTCGGCGCAACACGTTTTCTTCTTCCATTCTGCCCTGTCACCCGCCATGCTATCACTAATTTCATTTTCTTTTATATCACTCTTCACACAATCATCCATCGTTTCTTTGGCCTCTTCTAGTAACGTGATTCATTCCTCCTCTTTACATAAACTTACCAAGACAAACGATTCCCCTTCAACTTTTCTGTCACTGGCGCCACTTTCAAACTTCCTCTAATATACTCTAATATACTCAATATACTAAATTATTTATCTATAATATGTATGTATTTAGAAATATATAAGTATGTTTATCAGCTGTCTGGTACCCATAACACAAGCTCTGCTTAGCTTGGGACTAGATGGTGTTGTGTGATAGTAAAAAAGAAAAAAGGAAGAAAAGGAAAAAAAAGGAATGCACAAGCCGCGTTTCCGGGACTGCCCGAGTTACCGTCTTGCCGTCCATACGCATGCGCTTACCTATGCAAACTGGGCTCCGGTGTGGGCACCGACGTTGCAACAGCAACCGAGGGCCCAGCTGAATGCGTGCCAGAGGGTCATGGCAATACGCATGGTGCGAGGGTACCGAACGATTTCCCGCGAGGCGGCGACCCTCCTTGCTGGCCAACCGCCATGGGATCTGGAGGCAACAGTCCTTGCACACATGCACGACAAGCGCATGGAGATGCAACGCCGGGGCGAAATTCCGCTGCCACGACAAGTCGAGGCATGGCGGACAGAGCTCCGGCGGGATCTCATGGCAAAATGGCGTCAGCGACTATCGCAACCTCGTTCGGGGCGCGCCACAATTGGGGCAATAAGGCCCATCTTTGAGGCGTGGCTGGAAAGACCTCACGGTGCTCTCAGCTTCCGCACGACGCAGGTACTTACAGAACACGGAAAGTTCGCTAAGTACCTGTTCCGGATTCGTGCGGAGGATTCGCCCGGGTGTCGCCACTGTGCGGAACACCCGGAGGACACGGTGGAGCACACTGTAGAGGTGTGCCCCGCCTGGGCGGAGCATCGCCGTGTCCTCGTGGGGGTGATCGGCGGCAGCGATCTCTCTCGCCGGGCCTTGGTTCAGGCCATGGTCCGTAGTGAGGAGGGATGGCAGGCGGTCGCCTCCTTCTGCGAAGCAGTAATGCTAGCAAAGGAGGAGGCCGACCGCATCAGGCAGAGGCAACGGGGCGCTCGCCCCAGCCGCCGCCGGGATTCCGATCCCGATTTCCGGCCACCGTAGGCGCGGGCTTGCGGACGGCGTGCAATGGGTAGCACGCTGTCCGATCGTCCGGTAACCGGCCGGACCAAGCCCAAGTCGTCGACGGCGCGTTCTGTTCCCGCGCGCCTCAAGGAGCTGTCAGCAAACCGTAGAGGCCCAGCCTGCTAACTGCAGGCAGGCAGGGTCGAAGCCTGCTGGGGTCAAGGGCCGTTTTCTGAGAGGAAGGCTCAGCCCCGGCACTATAGGCAACGAAGGAACGGGGTAGGTTTTTAGTCAGTACGAGTCTGACACTATTTCCCGCTCCGCCCAAGGGCGGGATCTGTCATTGGATGATTTTACCTACCATAAAAAAAAAAAAAAAAAAAAAAACCTATGCAAACTGGTTTATGCAGGCATGCTCGTAGGCAAGATGGAGCGTGTAGCCGGGCCATTAGTAGTAGTACGTTTCCCACTGAGCTGGGATTTTTTTAATGGTACGTAAAATCATCCAATGATAAATTTCACGCTTGGACGGGGCGGGAGATACCTGGGGCGGTATAGAGACCTGGCTTCACGTACGGTTGTCGTAGGTTCAGCGGTGGCAGTGACAATGGCGGATACGGCAGACGAGGGTACTGTAAGCAGGTCGCCAGTAAAGGCAGTTCAAGTTCAGGACATTTACACGAAGCCCCTTGTTGTGTTGCCTAAGGTGGGGTGGGGAGCCATTACCCCCACCACCGAGTGGAGATTTGCGTTTTCATGTGGGCGAAGCCGCTGGCAGAAGCTAGTGTAATAGTCAAACAACTTTTATCTAATGAATAAGTCTGAGGTCATGTACTTTCACTGTCCTCGGAACGCGCCACCACTGGGTTCCCAAATAACGGTAGGAGGAGTTGACATCGGTGTAGAGTCGACGATGAAGTACCTGGGACTCGTCCTCGACAGCCGAAGGAATTTCGAGAAGCACTTCTGACGTCTAGCTTCCAAACTAGCTCGGACTGGGGCTGCTTTCAAGTGGCTCCTGCCTAACTAAGGGGGTCCGGACGCCTCCTGCCGGAGGCTCTACGCAGGTATCGTCGGGTCTATGATAGGCGCCATTACTGTGGAAGCGACCGGCGGCCAAGCTGAAGGCATGGCAGACGGTCATGGCCATCTGAATGATGCAGAGATACCGCACGGATTCCCGCTACGTGGCGAGCCTCCTTGCTGGCTTGCCACCATGGGATCTTGAGGCAACAGTCCTTGCACGCATGAACGATTTGCGCACGGAGATGCAACGCCTGACGGACAGAGTTCCGGCAGGATCTTATGGTTGAATGGCGACATATCTGTGGGCGACAGCAACTGTCGCAATCCAGTGCTGGACACGGTTTAGGTGGCTTCTCTTTGAGGCGCGCGTTCCAAGCGCAGACGACGACTCGGACTCGGCCCTGATGGTTACCGGACGGCGAGCTAACCGTTGCTTGCCGTACTCAAGCTCCCTTCTGAGAAAGTCGGATCAAAGTATATGCCAGAAAACTTAATAACTTAGTCAATGTCAATGTCCTTAGGAATGACAAGCGCCACTGAAGGGAAAGTGTACGTGAATGGAAAGGACACGGTGACACAGAAGAAAGAAGTACGCAAGAACCTCGGCTTCTGTCCACAACACAACCTGTTCTTCGATGATTTGACCGTGCAGGAGCATATTATGTTCTTTACGCTGGTAAGTATACTGAACGTTAGCATAGTCACTTTGAATTAAGAGCGTCCAGAGATTTCATATCTTGTGGATATATTATCTATGTTTTGATTGAAATCAATCCGAACAACGGTGAGGAAATTGTTGATGAAATTATTAAGTGTCATGTCACCATGATGCATAGCAGCGAAATAAATTGCTATGTTTTATCAAATCAAAGTAAAGGCTAGTTCTAGTTTTAAACCAATCGGTTACAACTTTTTTACGGTCCCGGAGCTTCATAGAATATTTATGTATTTCTTTATTCAGCAAGTTGTGTAAAGCAGATGACTGTCTTGCATATTGCGTTTTTGCGAATGCAGATCTAACCTTGACAGTGGGAGCGACTAAGTAGTTTCTTCTGTTTTTTGACTTAGAGGGGTCATGTGGGAGGGATGTGTGCTTTTTTAGTATGAGTTGAAGCAAATAAAGCTTAATTTTGGTTTTGTTTTTCTTCCCCAGCAAGATAGACAGTGTATTAGGATAGATTGGGCAAGTGATATGTATACTTGCTTCAGAAGTTGCTTTGTAGCAACATGATGCAATGTTTGAAAAGTCCATTATCAGCTTCCTAACTCTTTTCATAATAAGTTCGGTGTGCACGAGCCAGGACAGGCGCTGGTCAATCATAACACCTAAATATTTGGTATGCTGTAATCGTCAATTTTTAAGCAAGAGCACTCAGGGGTCGAGGTATTGGGACAGATTCATATCTGTTTTATTTGAAAATCCTGAGACGGATGTGAGTTATTAAATTTGGTAAAGCAGATGTAGTTGAATTTGGAGGCTTTCAGTGTATGAAGATTATGGTTTAGCCAGGCTGCTATTTTCGTAAGGCCATGCTCGGCCAACCTACAAACATTTTCCTGTGCGAGCAGGTCTTAGCAGCGAAGACAATAGCAGTATCGTAGGCGTATGAGAAAACGAGCCTGCCATCAATCTTCTTATTGCAGAGGTTATTAATATAGATAAGGAATAAGGTCGGCCCAAGGACACTGTCCTGTGGGATTCCGAAAGTGACCGCTGATTCAACTGGTGTACATCGTAATTTTTACCTTTTTTTTGTGATTTTTGAGGTAATATTTAAAAAGAAATTCAAGAGCGGGTGCCCTTATGCCGATGCGTCCGAGCCACTGTAAAAGTAAAGGAACTGACACTGTATCAAAAGCCTTTTTGAGGTCAAGAAAAATTGCAAGATACTTGACGCCACCATCTACTAAAGCAGAAGTTTGTGACAGAACCGCTTCTTCAGTAGACTTTCCCAGTCTAAACCCAAACTGAGAAGGCGACAGTATTTTATATTTAGATAGGAATTTAATTAAGCATGAGTTAATAAGTTTCTCAAGAATTTTTGAAATGGATGGTAGTATCAAAATCAGTCTGTATTTAGAAGGGTCAAACTTATCCCCAGACTTGTACAGGCGTTATAAGGGCTATTTTCAAAGCGTCGGGGAAAAGTCCCTGCTTAAAGCGCACGATCTGTTTTCTTTAATTAAGAGAGTAAAAATTGGTACAATTTGCTTGTGTGCTAACTTGAGAAAATTGACTTGTATTTTGTCCCAGCTGGGAGCCTCCGTGGTGTCAGCGACCGAAACTCAAAAAATCGGGGATGAAATCTACTCACTTTCTTTCAGTCTCTGATCAATTGGGAAGGAAACAATATATTATCACACGCGTTGGTGTTAAAGTACCAGATAAGGTGTTTGAGGTGAGGCGGGCGTTTAGTGAAGGCGAGGAGGGGATCAAGACATTGGGTGGCGATAAACGACAGCTACCTGGAACTTTCTATTGAAGCTCTAACTCTTAACTCTTTGTTTTTACAAGATGTCTTTTCTTTTTACTTAAATAACATCAAGGGCAATGGTCCTATAGTTCTGGTGGGATAGTAAAAAATGCTCACGGGGTCAAGTTCTAATACATTATATCATATTTTGTTCTTGGCTGTCGTGACTTTGGAATTTGAACCACAATGGATGATCTCTTTTGACATACTTACTTTGTTTGGAAACAAACTTGGGAGCTCGTTGTTAAAGTAGTAATGTCGGCATGGGTCGATCTCCAAGTATGCAATGCTTCAGGTCGCTCTGTAGATGGGTGACCATCTTAAGATACCGAGCTCCTCCACAACTCGGAAAGCATGTTAAGCTTATTGTGTAAAACCATACGAAATTATTTAGACGATCTGTTTTCTTTAAATTATTTTTATTGTAGGACTTTCTTTTGACCATTATCTTACCTACTTTAAGTAATGTTGTGAATAACGCAAGTTATAAGAGTGGTGGCACACTTGTGGGGGAGGCCTACTGTTTACACTGGCCAACTTTGGATGTATATCGGTTTAAATGATGATGATGATGATGATAATAATTCTACTCTTTAGACGTTACCCACTTTGAAAATAAAATATTGGTTAGGTTAGGTATTAGTTAATTAAACCCAAATAACTAATTTAATTTTAAGAAAATTATTAAGTTTACAAAATATTTAACTTTTTAATAGGTACTTATATTTACGTTACTATTCATGTTCAGCTCAAGAGAGGCACCTTAGCTGAAGCGCGGATGTCATCTCGTAAACTAGCCGAAGATCTCCGTCTGTCAGACAAGCTGAGTTATTTGACAACAGAACTGTCGGGGGGCATGAAGAGAAGAACCCAACTAGCTTGTGCCTTAGCCGGCGGCGCCGACGTGCTTGTGCTGGACGAGCCCACGTCTGGACTCGACGTGGAGACGCGCAGGGAGCTGTGGGACTTGCTGCTGGTAAGTATGACGCCATCATCTGCAGTGAGATACCATGTCCTCAATATTTGTCAGACATCAGAGTGCCCCTGCGACTTTGGTTTACGCTAATATGATCGACACTTTTATGACGTCCAGCGCTCTCATTGGCGCACTTCAAGTTCTTAACCAATCAGAGAGCCACACACGGTGAACGTTTCGAGCGCGTTAATGCGTAAAAACAACTCGCAATCACCGCACAGGCCAATAATGTATAAAATTCGAGATTAAAACGATTGTGAAGCACAAGTTTTTTAGTGGGGAAAGCATCATTCTCGGATCTTTTTTCCAATTCAGTAAATCGTCTAATTAGATACCTAATAATTTGACATTTCTCACCAATTCTATATTTTCATTATTAAGGGTTCATCATCAGCCTTTTTAATGTTCCCACTGCTGGGACACAGGCCCCCTCTCTAAGAGAGGAAATGGGCTGTAATCCACCACGCGGGCCCAGTGCGGACTGGTGAATGTCACATGTCTTCGAATTTTTGGTTCTAGGACATGCTGGTTTCCTCACGATGTTTTCCTTCACCGTTTTGAGAGCAGTGGTGATGAAAATAAATTACACAAAGTAATACGTCTGGCTGGGTTTGAATCCGCGACCTACAACTCGTAAGTCGGGGCCGTTACCACTCGGCTACCACTGCTCATTAAGCTGCTGCTGCACTGCTCATATTAAGGGTTATATCTATATTATTTTTATTGCCTGCGGTGGTTCGAAATAACATGATGTTCGTTTTTTTTTAATATTTAATAACGTTGTATTGACCTTGTCTGTCAGTTCACTATTTTTTGCGCCCCCACTACGGCATTAGTGTCATCAGCATAAACCACGAGATTGATGTCTGGAATGATTTTTTTAATATAATTTATCAAATCGTTCGTGAAAATAATGAACAAAACGTCCACACAAACCGAGCTGCTTCGCGCAGCAAATGACTCACGAGGCTCGCTCTGTCTGGACCCGCCTAATGAAGTGCAGCAACTAGATCGCGTTATAAATTCCAACCTGTTTTTTAGTGGGAAAATCTCATCCAATGGCATCTCCGCGCCCTTGGGCGGGGCGGGCGATAGTGTCAGACTTTTTCTGACTAAAAACCCACTCCTGTTTCTTCTTTGCCTTGGACCGAGGCCCCGGGTTTCATTTCCCCATCGACTCCAGCTTGGCCCTTACGGTTTGCTGACATCTCCTTGAGGCACGCGTGGAACGATACGCGCCGTCGACGACTTGAGCTCGGTCTGTACAGTTACCGGAACTCATACGTGCGGCCTCCTCCTTTGCTAGCGTTAAAGCTTCGCAGAAGGAGGTAACCGCCTGCCACTCCTCCTCACTTCGGCCCACGGCCTGTACAAAGGCCTGGTGCGAGAGATCGTTGCCGCCAATCGCCCCCACGAGGACACGGAGACACTCTACCTAGCTCTCCATAATTCATTTACCAAATATTGGTGATAAATAGCAAGGCTGAAGTGGGAGTGGGCTGGCCATGTCGCTCGAATACACCCAGAGTTCTACTTCGGGGAAGGTATTGAAACGATCTGGTCATGTTCATAGGGCAAACTTGGCTAGAAATTGCCCAAGACCTCTGCCTGACCAAGTTCGCCTCTCTTTTAACCTCTCTAGGTTTGGAAGGAAAAGGTGGAGGTTCTTCTTTGCTCAGCAGTGGGACACAATATAGGCTTATAAAAAAAGAAACTCAGTTTTCCACCTTTGTGCCTGTAGATATCTCTAACTAAAGATAATAATGGGCCTTTCATTACAGTCCCTACGAGGCGAGCGAACAGTCCTTATAACGACCCATTTCATGGAGGAAGCGGACGCCCTGGGCGACCGTGTGGCTGCGGTGCACGCTGGGGTACTGAGGTGCTTCGCTACCACAATGCATCTCAAGAAGGCAGTGGGTGAGAAATAGGAAAAAAATAATTAATAAAAAATTGTCACCCCACATTAGGGTGTCCACCAATGTCGCAAATTATTCTCAAATGTAATGTAAATTGTTGTGTGTGTGTGTGTGTTCGACATCTTGAATTAATATACGGATCTAATTTAGACCATCAGTGTCTTACATCATAAATACATATAAAGCATATTTCATATCCGTCATTTTAGATTTGAATTTTATTCGACCTTCTTTAGCATACTCGAGGTCGTAACTTTTACTTTAAGAGCGTCCAACCCGAGATACATTTCCGTTCAACCACTCTTAGCGACTGAACGCACCAGCGGCTAGCCGCAATGCGGTGTGACGTTCCGGTTGGCCGCACTTAAATTTTTATATGAAACCGATTGATACCAACGCACTGACTTATTAATTTATTTTATACTTCTTGCACATTATGTACAGAGGCGGACTTAATACCTTAGGCATTTTCTACCAGTCAACCTTTGAATGATGCAGAGAAAATAGAGGCAGGTGCAATAAAAGACAGAAAAGAAAAGAGACATCAGTGAATTATAAATAAAATGCAACAATATAATAGATACCCAAATACAATAATATAATAGATGCCTAAATAAATACATACTCAACATTGTCCAAATCGACAAACATAGAAACACTAACGTTGTGATGATACTACTGTCAACTTCTTACGAATATGCTCGCGAACCTCAAATTTGACTTGACGCATTGATTGACGGCACATCGCATTACGGCTAGCTGCAAGTGCGTTCAGGGCTTTACGTAATTATGACGTTATTACCCATCTTTTACTAGTTATTTTGGAAACACAGTTAACGTTGGGGATTTATCTAGGTTTCTATTGAAATCA
Organism: Leucania comma; assembly: GCA_958295575.1. Classification (NCBI taxonomy): domain Eukaryota; kingdom Metazoa; phylum Arthropoda; class Insecta; order Lepidoptera; family Noctuidae; genus Leucania; species Leucania comma. The sequence goes on from OY282480.1 coordinate 3,286,076, forward strand.
AAACAAATTTGTGTAAAACTATTGTTTTGTGTGAGTTTTGGCCTATCATAATCTACTCATAAATTTAAAATATATATAAAGAAATATTGCACATTTAATTGAGATTGTGAATAACAAATATTTCAAGCTTTTTTAAAAAAAAACACGTATTTATTGAAACACGTTTTGCGAAATATTCCAGTGAATGACGTCATTACCGATTACTAACGATGTTTTCAGGCGTTGTCTCTCTTTTTTCGCTGGATGAAGCTGCAACCTTTAAACCATGGAGGGCTATGATCTCCATTATCATTAAATCTAAAACTCTCTCACCTTAATCCCAGGTACTGGTTACCGCTTATCACTTACAACGGTCGGCACACCGAAAGAGGCAGCAATAAGCGCAGTAGTGAAGTCACATGTACCAAACGCGACGCTGAAGGAAAAAACTAAAAACTCGATATCATACAACCTGCCTGCTATGCATAGCGGGAAGTTTCCGGAACTGTTCGCTGCTCTGGAGGCCAAGAGATCAGAACTGGGGCTGGATTCTATAGGTGTGGGCGTGTCTACGTTTGAAGAAGTGTTTCTGAAGTGAGTATCTTTCAAAAACCGATTGTGACTCGTGCACAAAGGGATTTTTTAAAATTAATTCTGTGACTTGGCGATCTGTGTTGGACACAAATTAGCAGAAGGGTTCCTGAGAGACCCTTTCATATCTTGTTTTGACCAAATCTCGTGGTAAATTTAGGGACACTATGCTGTTTCAGTCGGAAGTATATAAAACTTCCTGACTTCCTACTTGTTTCTATGCTAGTTCATTGACGTGAGTTGATAATTTCGTTTGATAGCTTTCACTTTGTCTAGCAATCTATTGCCTGACAGTGTTAATATTTAGGTCTTTGTGTGTATTGATCGTTTTAATTCCGTGGAGGGCCGATTCGGTACATGAAACACTATCGACTTGTAAAGATAAAGTTAAAAAATAAAGTACTTTTTTAAACAGAATTAATTTACGTATGTACTAAATTAATTTCTTTGAATAAACGTTAGCTGTGCGAATTCAAAGACCTGTAGGTAGTTAGTACGCAACGACCGACAACGACCAAGGCCATTGACTTGTTTACTTAAAGAAATGAATTTCGTACATGCGTATATTAATTTAAGTTTTTAAATAGCTATCTTCCATTCTTGTGACAATCTTGATTTGCGACCTATCATGTAGTGCATTGATCTGACTTTGGTATCCAGCTGTTTTCGCTTGGTCAAAATGTGCTTTCTCTAGGTGAGCGTTCAGTCAAGTTGCATTCCCAAATATTTCACATTTTCAGCCTGCGGTGTTTCCTCATTGTGGAGTTTTATTGAGGGACAGGTTATCTTTCTTAGGGTGAAAGTAACATAGGCAGATTGTCACTGACTAACTTTAATACGTCATTTGTCTAGCGACTTCTCCACTTCACGGACGTGGGCTTGTGGTTTGGCTGATGCTATGGCGGAATCTGCGCTTACCAACAGAAGTGATGTGTTATCCGCATAGGTAACAGTTATCGTATCAGCATGCGTTAGTAGGTCTGAGGAAATTGCAAATATAGTATGGGTCCCAATATACTTCCTTGTGGTACTTAGGAGTACCACAAGGAAGTATAATTGGATAAGATTTCATTTAGAGGAGCAACTTCACTGTTGAACTTCACCTCATAGCATCTTTTGTGTAGGTATGATCATAAAATCAGGATAAATGAGTGTGGTAGCAGCTTTTTAATTTTGAAAGGAAGTTCCTCATGCCATACTCTGTCAAAAGCCTGGCTAACATCCAGGAATACAGCAGAGTGGAACTGTTTGCATTCCATCCGTAATACGGTGTACATGTTCAATAGTTCGATGTTGCTTACGGAATTCAAACTAGTGAAGACGAATAACTTCTGGTAGATAAGTGCATATCCTGTTTTTTTTAATTATTAATAAAAAAAAATGATTTTAAAAAGGATTTCGAAGGATTTTTTTTATGTTGTAAACCAGTGCTAGACTGTGATCGTACCTGATAGTAAGCATTGATGCAATCGCTGATGGTGAATCGCATTAATTTATTAAAAGCCTATTCAATCTAGCCTGGAAGAAACCTAAATTATAATCGGACGGGGAGATCACAGCAGGCAATTTTTTTCAATCCTTTGATGTACGTGGTCTAGACGAAGATTTTATAAAATACTCCTAGGTTTTCCCATTTATAAATAGAGATGTATTTTTATTGCCTTTTTTCTGAATTAGATTTGGAGGGGTGTGACTTTTTAATCCGTCTCTGTAGATGAGTGGGTGTGAGTGAACGATCAAATGAATAACTTGTACAATAGAGGTACCAGAAGCCCTAAAACTTTAAACTAATTGAGCAATATTTGAGACATTAGGAACCGTCCAACCCGCACTGGGCTCGCGTAGAGAACGGCTTATCACCACAGGATCTCTAGGATAGAGAAGAGGCCTGAGTCTAAGCACTAGGAACATTAAAAGGCTATAGGAACCGTCTGGAGTTCCATCCAAATATAAAAAAAATCATAAGTAAACATTTGATCAACAAAATGGTAGTAATTTCACTGCCACTTTTAAGCCGAAAGTCGATCACAAAAAAAAATCTAAAACAAGTATAGGTTACTTCTTTATATTATTTTGTTTTGTCCGAAGGTTATGCAGTGATATTGACACAACGAAGTACGAAGATGAAGAGGTCAATGTTGGAGAGTCGAGTGAGTTGAACATCGTTGACATATCCAGAAACGGTGACACAAAACACTTTATACAGGCTTCCGTCCTGCGTTACGGGTCTAAACTGATCCACAAGCTAGTCTTCATATGTGATTAAAAATATTTTTTTTTTTGTATTTTAATAATCTAAAGCCACATACAAAAATGCTTTATTTAAAAAAATATGTTTTGTATTCTGATATTTTAACTCTTACGTTTAATTCATAATTAATTATAATAATAAAAAAGAAACCGACTTCAATTACTGCAACAAACACACTAAAAAGTGCAAAATAACTTTATTTCGGAAATCGGTGTGTGTATAATGTTTAGTCTCTTCGTTATTTTACACTAATTTCCGCAATTAAAGTTATTATGCACTTTTTAGTGTTTTTAGGGTTCCTAACCTCAAAAGAAAAAATCGGAACCCTTATATTATAGGATCACTTTGTTGTCCGTCTGTCTGTTTGTTAAGGCCCGGTTCTACTCATTTTGACCTTTTTTATACCTATGGAAATCCACAAATATAAAAAAGAACACCATGAAAATTTTTTTTTTTTTTAAATTGACTATATGGCCAAGGGCTAGGCAAAAATGAAAACACGATATAAATACATCGTTAATTTTTTATCGTTTTAATCCTGGTTGCGCCAATTTGCTATGATCCGCGATTTTGTTTTTTTGTAATTTATTTTTTGGCCTAGCAATCCTATCCCTTCCGTTTCCCTTCCCCGCACGACCTCAAGAAATGGAATGACATGACGAGTTTGTGCATCGATTGTGAATGTGACCGCTCCGCTAACATCGCCCGCTCGAAATTACAAGAAAATTGACTATTTCGTGATCCAACCATTCAAAGACTCAACAATAGTGCAGTGTAGTGCAATACAGGACCTGGCAGTGATTGAATGTGCGAAGTCGGGGTTCGCCGGCCGGCGCCACGTGGAACCTTCGAGGTCAAAAGGTCAGTGTTCCTCCCTAATACATCCATCCCATCAATAAATGCCAGGCACAGTACCTGCATATTGTTAACAAACCTTAGATCGCTTTTTCAAACATACAGTCCATTAAGCTTATTCGCGCAACCATTACTTTTGGTCCTACGAGCAGGATCGTGAATCATTTTCTTGTAATTTCGCAATATAGTATTTGTTCCATAGGGAATAAACGCAACGCGCCTGTTTACCTAGATATAATAGTAGAAAACCCGCATCTAGGCATTTAGGCAACTAATCGTTATTTCGCTCGTATAGTTAAAGAGCCATTGATAATTACGGTACCTACGCCGTCAACCGCACCGCATAATTATAGTTAGCTACGTAAATATCAGCGTAGATATAAATCGATCGCATTCTTTTTCTTGACAAAATTCATTCGGAAGTCCTACAAATTGCATGTAGGTAGACGCATTTCAAAAATACCCGTTCATTGTTGAGTGAATATTTGTAGGAAACGGATAAACCATAGATTATATACGCATATGAACGACGTGAATGATTTAATCGAGAAATTGGGTAATATTCACTCATTGATTCAGGTTATTCCGTTCGTTCGCCGTTCACTTTGTTGTTTACAATATTACCATATTGTAATCTGATAATTATCGCTTACTTAATAATTCGTTAAGTGTTTGTTTGAGTGTATAGTGTGAATATATCAAAACAAGATGTCTCTTAAGGGAACCAAGGTTAGTACTGATTTAAAGGTTCAGTTAAAGCTTTTATACGCTAAAAGGGACTCACAGTTTTCACGTGTTCAATCAATTTGTGATAAATCTTTGCAAATCTCGGATCTGACGATTAGAGATGCTTTCTTGTGTTCGTTGGAAACTTTAGATAGTTTGCGCGCGGATTTTGAATCTACAATTAATAATATAAACATTTTAGAGTTGGAGTTAAATCCTGATTACTGTGTGAGTTATCAGGCATTGTCGTCCTTTGATGACTTGTATTGTCGTATCAAACGTATTGCTAGGAGTTTAGAGACTCCCCCCCCCCCGCGAGTGGTTTATCCAACCCTCCTCGCGAACGCCCACGATTGCCGCCAATTCAAATACCTGAATTTAATGGTGACATTCGAAATTGGAATTTATTTATAGATAGTTTCGAAAATATAATACATAGGAACACATCGCTGACAGATCACGAGAGATTGCATTATCTCGTAGAAAAATTGACCGGTAAGGCAAAGGCTGTCTGTGCTGGAATTACGTTTAGCGCTGAAAATTACACTTTAGTTTTGAACACTTTAAAAACAAAATACGAAGATAAGCGATTAGTAGCCACCGCATATTTAGATCAATTATTCGATTTGAAAAGTTTTTCCGTTTGTAACGATCATAATTTAGAGAAGTTTTTAAATATTTTCGCATCATCTGTTCGTGCAGTAAAGAACCTAAAGGTCAATGACCTCTGTGACTTTTTGTTTTTGTATATCGGTTTAAAGAAATTAGATCCTGAAACTGTTCGTCTGTTTGAAACGACTCAGCGCGGTAACGAAATACCTAAGTTCGAAGATTTAGAATCTTTTATTCGCGACCATATTAAGGTATTGCAGCGCACGTCGGCACGTCATGAAGTCACGAATAGGACAGGTTCCGATCGCCGTATAGACGCGTCATCGAAGTCAGTCAAGACTGCACATACGCTAGTTAATACCGCCTCAACACCTGACTGTTCTCTGTGTAAGGGTAGCCATACACAGTTGTACAAGTGTTCGGAATTTCAGAGATTATCGCCTAGTGATCGTTACAAGTATGTCCGCACTAATAATTTGTGTTTTAATTGTCTAAGTGACAAACATCTGGTTACGTCATGTAACAGTGGTGTTAGCTGTCGTAAATGTCTAGCTAGACATCATACCTTCTTACATTTTGAGAGTAGTAAGCTGCCATCGCAGCCGCAGCCTGCGCAGACGCGCGACGCTTGTGACGCGCGGCCTGCTGCAAGTGCAAACGACGTAACATTGTGTTCGCTTTCCGCCGCTGGTACTCAAATCACTACCGTTTTACTTGCGACCGCGCAGGTTGTCATTGTAGATGCCTTTGGCAAACCGCACACCGTTCGAGCGCTACTAGATGGCGCTTCCCAGAGTAATTTTATTACTCGGGATTGTTGTCAACGCCTTGGTTTTAGTTTTAATAATTGGTCATCCCGCTCAGAAGTGAAAGGTTTTGGAGGTTTAAAGGCAACCATTCACGGTTCCATTAAAATAATATTTAGTTCACGTTTTAATCGTAATATTTCGTTTGAAATGGATTCGCTAGTCGCAGATAAGATTACGGAACGGTTGCCCACGGTACCGGTTGACACGTCCATGCTGACGGAGTTTAAGAACTTGCAGTTAGCCGACGGAAATTACGCTTTCCCTGGAGATATCGATCTATTGATCGGTGCTTCGATTCTCCCGCATCTCCAGTTATCACGTAAAATTCAAGGTCTTCCGATGTACCCCGCTCCGCACGCACTGGAAACAGTTCTCGGGTTTGTTATAGTTGGTTCCGCACCCGCTTGTTTAGATAGTTACTCGACTGTGTCGCACTGTTGCACCGTCGAGCCGCCGCTTGAGTCTACCCTCCGCAAGTTCTGGGAGATTGAAGAGGTCAATGTCCCGCCTATTCTCAGCCCTGAGGATCAGGTCACTGAGGAGATTTATACCCGCACGACTACTCGTGATAAAGATGGTCGTTATGTTGTCGCGCTCCCTTTCAAGGGTGATATTTTTTCGCTCGGTGGCTCCCGTGCCTCCGCAGAAAAACGCTTTCTATGCTTGGAACGTAAGATGCAGGCGTCTCCTAAGTTGAAGCAAGCCTATGATGATGTGCTGATCGAATATTTAGATAAAGGTTATATCTCATCAGCGCCTGCCGAGACTGAGGAGACACGTGATTACCCGTTTTACATCATCCCGCACCATGGAGTTGTTAGAGAAGACAAGCTTACAACTAAACTGCGTGTGGTTATGGATGGTAGCGCTAAAACTAGTACTGGCATATCGCTTAACGATATCTTGTGTTGTGGTCAGAACCTCCAGGGTAACTTATTTGAAATAATAGTAAATTTTCGCTTGTTTGCTATTGCGCTCTCTGCTGATATTCGGCAAATGTTTCTTAGTATTGGAATCAGAGAATGTGACCGTAGATTCCAACGCTTCTTGTATAGATTTTCTCCGCAGGAACCTTTGAAGGTTTACGAATTCAATCGTGTTTGTTTTGGGCTTAAGTCTAGTCCCTTTCACGCTCTTCGCACTATCAAGCAGTTGGCCGCTGACGAGGGTGATACATACCCGAAAGCAAGGGCCACTATTGAAACCGGATTGTACATGGACGATTTTGTGTACAGTGTACCTAGTGAAGCAGAGGCTATAGAGACCGCTGTTCAAGTAATCAGCCTCATGAAGTCCGGTCAATTTGATCTGGTGAAATGGACAAGCAACTCGCAAGCTACATTAGAGTCGATTCCACCGTCACACCGGTTGACTTCGGTAAAGGAATTCGATGATAGTGATTCGCATAAGATCCTTGGTTTAAGTTGGTCACCCGCAACTGATATGTTCAGTCTTAAAATTAGCTCGACTCCGCCAACTTGTACCAAACGCGTTATCCTAGCATGTGTAGCTCGGATATGGGATATAATGGGTTTTGTAGCTCCTGTCGTTTTGTATGCAAAGCTGCTTATAAAAGAGCTTTGGCTTTCCAACTGTGATTGGGACGACACCGCTCCTGATAGTGTTGCTAAGTTGTGGGCTCGCTATAGGAAAGAGCTTCCAATGCTCGATCAGATACAGATTCCTCGCCATGTTGGTATAGTACCAGACACTGTTGTTAATGTGGTAGGTTTCGCAGACGCCAGTGAGAGGGCTTACGGGGGAGTGGTTTACTTTCAGGTCCAAAATGGCGATAACATTTCAGTTTTCCTCATTAGCGCAAAATCAAAGGTATCTCCTCGTAAGGTTGTCTCTCTTGCTCGTCTCGAACTCTGCGCTATTCTTATGTTGGTTCAATTGATTACATCTATAGTCAAAACTTGTCGTCCTCGCATTAATATAGAGAGAATTGTAGCGTTTTCAGACTCAACCGTTGCTCTATGTTGGGCCCACTCTTCACCCCATCGATGGGGCACGTTTGTCGCAAATAGGGTGGCTAAGATTCAAGCTGAATTGTCACCGGAAAATATATTCCATGTCGCTGGAACAGAAAACCCAGCTGATTGTCTCTCACGTGGTTTGCTTCCTGCGCAAATTTTAAATCATCCGCTTTGGTTTTGTGGCCCTCCCTGGCTTCATACCACTCCTAACGAGTGGCCAAGTGCTCCGTTTAACCCCGCTACTGTTTCAGAGCCACCCGAGGAGAAGAAACATACGCTTGTAGTATCAGTTCCGCGTGATGAGTCAGTTGTTTTGTTGTTGTCTAATCGAGTCTCGTCTTGGTCGAGACTATTACGCTGTGTAGTTTACGTCCTAAGATTTTTGAGATTATTACCATCGCGTGGTTCTATAATCGCAGCTGATTTGGATAGAGCTGAATCAGTTGTACTTCGAGAGCTTAAGAAATTTTATTTTTCAATAGAATTTCGTAGTTTAGAATCACATAAACCTTGTAGTCACGCTCTGCTGGATAGCTTAGTTCAGTCCTTTTGGAAGCGATGGAGGACAGATTATCTGCATACGCTGCAGTCGCGTCAAAGGTGGAACACTCCTTCAGATCCAGTCACAGTCGGTACTGTGGTGATACTGAAGACTGAGAGTGCGCCTCCTCTGCACTGGCCTCTTGGTGTAGTGGAAGAAGTTTTTCCGGGTTCGAACGGAATAACGCGAGTCGTAAAGGTTAAAACCGCAACTGGATCGTACCTGCGTCCGGTTATTCGCCTCTGCCCTCTGCCTAATCAGCAGTAGTGGCATAGTTAGTTATAAGTTGTTTCGCTACCTAGTATTGATAGTCTAGATATAGTAATAGGGTTTAGTTTCGCTTTTGTTTTCTCTTTTTCTTTGAAGGTAACCCTTCAAACCCGGGGGGAATGGTTGCGCCAATTTGCTATGATCCGCGATTTTGTTTTTTTGTAATTTATTTTTTGGCCTAGCAATCCTATCCCTTCCGTTTCCCTTCCCCGCACGACCTCAAGAAATGGAATGACATGACGTGTTTGTGCATCGATTGTGAATGTGACCGCTCCGCTAACATCGCCCGCTCGAAATTACAAGAAAATTGACTATTTCGTGATCCAACCATTCAAAGACTCAACAATAGTGCAGTGTAGTGCAATACAGGACCTGGCAGTGATTGAATGTGCGAAGTCGGGGTTCGCCGGCCGGCGCCACGTGGAACCTTCGAGGTCAAAAGGTCAGTGTTCCTCCCTAATACATCCATCCCATCAATAAATGCCAGGCACAGTACCTGCATATTGTTAACAAACCTTAGATCGCTTTTTCAAACATACAGTCCATTAAGCTTATTCGCGCAACCAAATCCCGTAGAGGGTCGATTCGGTACAAGAAACACTATCAATTTGTAAAGATAAAATAAAAAAATAAAGTACTTTTTTTAAACTCGAATTAATTTAAGAAATTAATTTCTTTAAGTAAACGTCAGCTGGGCGAGTTCAATAGCCTGTAGGTAGTTAGTACATAACGACTGACAACTACCTACAAGGGCATTGACTCGTTTACTTTCTTTTTGAGGTCGGTTAAAAAGAAACCATTTTCTCTCTTATTTTCATTGGTAGGAACCATTCGCCTTCTTTTTTTCTTCTTTCATTCAAACACATAGTCAAGCAAAGATGAGCAAAAGTGAAGAATTGGATTCTGATAAAAAAAAAATCCACGGAATAAAGACCTTTTTCGATCATGATTCGTAAATAAATACAGAACATATGACTAGGCAAGTCTTACACATGAATACTGGTCCAAAAAAGCGTGGTAGACCCCTTCTCACTTTGATGTCTGTAATTAGCAATGACCTAAAGAAAGCCCAATTTAATGACTCTGCGACCCAGAACCGAAATGTCTGGCGAAAAATGACGAGGAGAGCCGACCCCAAATGAAATGGGATAAGGCTAGGCAAAGAGAAAGATGATTCGTAAATAAATTGAATTTTGAAAATTTCTTCGATTTTATAGTAGACGTATGATGTTACTACATGGCGTAAAAATCCTATTCTTATTTGGAACGCATTCTGCAATTTTTTATCACATTATATCCATAATAATATTATTAATGGAAAGTAAAACTGTCCGTTTGTCTGTTACGGTTTCTGAAATTTGGTACGAAGAAAATTTGAACTCCAAGGGTGGACATAGGCTATGTTTTGTTCGACTTCGCGTCCGCAATAACCAACACACACGCGGACGAAGCAGCTGGCAGTTGCTAATATTATTATAAAGACGAACATTTGTTTACGCTCGAACAGCTACGGATTTCAATAAAACTTAATACACGCGTGAACCTGAAAATCCTGGAATAGCACATAGTTATCCCGGGGGTATATTCCCTTGGGAAAATTATCTACTTTACAAGCAGCTGGCAGCAGCTTACCTATAACTTTTTTTAAGGCCTTTTAAAGATACGAATACCTACGTTATTAAAAATGCTCTAAAATATAGCTTGTCTTATTGTGTTTTAGAACAGCCAACAAAGAAGCTAACTGGCATCCTCTTGTATATGAGACAATTTTACGTCCTGCTGAAGAGACAAGTCAAGTATACATTATACAGGAAGTGGCTGCTCCTAACAATGGTGAGTTAAAAAAAGAATTAGAGTTATAATATAGTTAATAGATATAGTATAGTTGATAGATATTTACACATAAAGAACCATTGGAGAACGTACGTTTGTGCTCTATATCAAAGTCACCAATCAACGGAGGGAGAGTTGAGCTTCGCCCGCTGTGATGAATCGACAGCCAAATTACAAATGATTTTTAGAGATTACAAATAAGTAATTTAAAAAATATCGATATCGATGATTATAAACTATTACGATACAGTGAGGTTCGATTTTCGACTGAGTGAGGTTAGAGACACTTTATATTCGGACACAGTATCCGAGTTGGCACATTTAAAACTTTTTTTTATCCAAATTTGAAAGTGTCTGAATTTAATGTGTCCAAATAAACATACTTACATCAAATTTCATTTTTAGTTACACTATCAGGGCTTTGCCAGGTCCACTTCCTATGCTCACGCCTGAAGAAGTAGTTAATCGTGTAGAGGCCCTCCTTCTTCATAAAACTAGCCAGTAGGTGTCCCTGGTGGTTCCTAAGTCTAAATCCAAATTGCCCCACTCGCAGCTCGCCACCGTCTCGTTTTCCCAGTGTCGCTTTTACAATACATACATAACAAAATCAATTGTCAGCATGCAAAAGATGTTAAAATATAATTTTGATAGTCGTGTTTGTCTTGAAAATTGGCATGCAAATTTCCAAAATAAATACAAATAATAAAATCATTCTAGTGTGTCATTAAGTCAAAGAATTAAAAAAAATCATTATATTATAGTACGGATACAAGTCAAAGTAAAATTGTACATCTAGAATGTCTAATTGAGTAAAATAATTATTATAAAAAATAAAAAATAAATGTTACTACAAAAATATAATAATCTCTCGAGTGTTGTCGCGTCTATTACGAGAAAATCGATCTGCTATGCGAGGAAATCGATTAGGATTGCTTTTTTACGAATATGGCATTTTTCAATTTATGCAGGAAAGGTAACTGTTGTTGAGTTGTTTCAAGTTTGAACATCTCCCGTATGCATCTGTTTTGAGTTTTAAAAATTAGCTCTCTATAAGTCGAATTGACTAAAAAGATGAGGCCGTATCTCAAAATGGACTTCGCCAAGCCTTAGTATGCGGTGAGCAAAGCATCAATACTAACTACTGAAGCCAGTGAAAATTTATAAATTATTAAATATCATCTATCATTGCGCCCCATTCCATTTATCATTGCCAAAAAAGAGTTTATAAAGCGAGAGTTTGTAAAATGAAACGTTTGCAGAACGAATCGTTTGTGAAATGAATAGTATACGAAAAGTTGGTTGTAAACTAAAAATTTGTCAATGCAGTTTTGGTGAAACATTAGTTAACCCTATTTCAGGGAAATTAGATATCTTTTCATTGAGCACCCTTATGAATTTTAACATGTCATTTTGATTCAATCCACCCTAAATCGTATTTTTTTTCAGTAATATGGGCTTTCCTTGTCCACAGCAATTCGTAATGCCAATAACAATGATCATCTTACTGACCAAATTATCTAACGTCAAGCCGCCGCAAAAGGAGAACTCGGCAACCATGGACCTGGACATGTACAATGGCCACGCGCACAACCGGCTGCTGTATCACGTGGACGGGCCGTACGTCACGCAGGCCGATGTGGACAAAGTGCGGGCACGGTATCCGAAAGTAATCTTCGAGAAGACTGATGATGTAGCTAAAAGTGAGTATTTGTATTTTTTTTTAATAAACTTGTTCCATTCCACTCCTGGACTTTTTCCCGAGAGCAGTGAGAGGTTTTTTATTTTTATTTTTTGTAATTGATTTAAACTATTTAATTGCTTGATTGCGATCCCACCTGATGACAAGCAGTGATGCAGTTTGGAGGAAGGCCTTTACTTTCTTCGGGTACAGTAGCAAACATTGCGATTGTGTGCATTTGCGCATTGTGTGCGATGTGTGGCGCGGTTGCGCTGTGCAGCGCCCGCTTGTGTGATGTGTGGCGCGGTGGCGCTGTGCAGCGCCCGCTTGTGTGATGTGTGGTGCGGTGGCGCTGTGCAGCGCCCGCTTGTGTGATGTGTGTCACGGTGTCGCTGTGCAGCGCCCGCTTATTTGATGTGTGGCGCGGTGGCGCTGTGCAGCGCCCGCTTGTCTGATATGTGGCGCAGTGGCGCTGTGTAGCGCCCGCTTGTGTGATATATGGTGCGGTGGCGCTGTGCAGCGCCCGGTTGTATGATATGTAGCGCGCTGGCGCATGGTAGGCTGAAATATATTCCAAAAGCAAGCAAAATAAGGATATTTTAAAACCATTTTATTATTACATTTTTCTAGAAAATTTCTCATGTTCCTTTTCTAGAAAATTTTCATTAGTGGGGTTCCTGAAATCTTTATTTCTAGATTTAGCGGCTACTTCAGACATTTTTTCTATTGGGATAAGACCGAAATTAGCTATGTACTCAAGATGCAGGCATACAATATCATTTATATTTAGAAAGAAGAAAGAAAGGGGAATTAACAGTTTGCCATACATTGCTGGCATATATATATATTTTTATTTTCGCCAAAAGCGGAACCTAGCCCATTTCCATAAAGGACTGTATGAGAAATCAATAACAAAAAGAATTATATCTATAAACCGTAACCAAACCAAGTTAGAGACTATTTAGTAGATTACTATAGGTTTTTTATCACGCGTTATTTTTGATTTTGGTTTCGGTATTTATGGTGTGAACGCATTAAATAGTCTCAATCACTATCGCAATAATTAGCCCGTAGACCGACGCACTCAACAGCACCATGTCGTCCGCATAACTCAGATTATTACACATACCATCTATGTGGCAGCCGACTGCTGAGTGCAACAATCAGCCCGTTCAGTTATAAATTAAACAGGGTAGGAGATGTTAAGCCACTCTGTCTGACTCCGTACTCGAGCTGATACGGATCCGACATTGCTCCTGCCCTCCTGGCACTGTTGGACTGATGTTCATACCAGTACCGGAACGCACTAACAAGCACCTGGGGCAAGTCTATGCTCTTCAACTTATCCCATAACCGAACATACACAACTAGGTCAAACGGTTTGGACAAGTCAAGGAAACACGCATATATGGCCGTCTTAGGATCTGTGTAGTGTTTGATGGCACCCGAAGTGATTATCATGTACAGCTACGTATTTATTCAACTGTGCATTAAGCAAGCCATCAAACACTTTGGCAGTAACAGTGGCAAGAGAAATAAGCCGGTTGTTACTCTGATCAGTAAGGTCGCTAGTTTTATTCTTCACTACGGGCAGAATCACCGTTTTCATAAATTCATATGGCAAGTAAGAATGGCTCACACACAGCATGTAAAACATAACCAAGACCCTAGCAATATGTGGGCCGGTATACTGAAGGTGCTCAATGCTGAGTGCATCATGCCCCAGTGACTTGCCTCTCAAGATAAGCTTTATGGCCTTAGTTACATCACTCGCCAAGAAGGTAGTCCCTACGTCTTGGCTTTTCATGCCAGCGATGAACACCTCCCTCGCCACAGAGACTTCATAGAAAAACAGTTCTTCAACAAGTTCACGATCTCCTTTGGGTCGTGCACAAGGCCCGGTCGGACATTTAATTTAATAGTGCTCTGCCAAAAACCGTGGAAATCTCTTTTGCTATGTTTCATAGCCAGAGCGTCCATTTTTATTTGGTCCTGATGATTTTGGTACCATTTCTGGTAGCCTTGCTTTCTTGGTCAGAATGCACCATCCTGGAATATAGCACATAATATGCTCAAGAAGTAGGTTCTCTTGGGGTAATTATCTACTTTCACGGAGACAAAACCGCTGGCAGAAGTAAGTGTTTCCATCATTTTGAGTCTTGAGGTGGCGAATCACCGCCCCAATGATTTTTCTGTAATTTTTTCAACTATATACCTATAAGTTGCCTTCAGGGTGTTGTTGGGACTGTCTCGCTAACAGTCTATTCACGAATTTGGTCTCGGCACGCCGCTTTCATACTTTTGTTCTTACAGGAACAAACATAAATTTGTAGTTCCTGCTACCAGGCTTAAAAAAATAGGAGGATCATTCAAATGCCAATGTATACACTTTTATAATAAACTTCCCAGTCATATTCAAGAACTAAGCCTTAATAAATTCAAATCATTTGTAAAGCGTAAACTTTTGCTAAAGGCTTTTTACACTGTAAAAGACTATCTTGAGGACAAAAAGGCTTGGGATTGACCTGCTCCAGTACGCTCAACAATTGTTGTAATTTCCTTTTTTTTTTTTATTTTGTTATATTTCAATTTTTTTTATATTCTTTTTAGAATTTGACATTGATTGTTTTTTTTTTTTATTATTTTCAATATGATTTTTTTTTTATTAATCTTTTAAATTCAAATTTGACATAAATATTTACTTTGTTAAATATTAAATTTTTCTACGCTTTTATATTTTTGTATTTACGTTTAATATTGTGAATATGAGGACTATGTGGATCATTTTTTTTTTTTTTTTTTCTTTTCAGTTATTTTGACGTATGTCTGGCAATTTGAGTATTTCTGCGGCCTACCCAAATGTCCTTTCATTGGTATTGTTCGTCAACTCGTTGAGCTCCTTAGTAGTTTTAAGTTGAGCTATACGAATACTGACAAATGCTTGCATTGACTGGACAGGTCCACTCAAATCTGCGTGGTTCTTTCCTCAAAAGACCATCTCAGACACGAGTCTGCATGGTTCTCATATGATTTGACCATTACATGTTTGCTGTATGGACTTTTAAAAGAGACTTTGACCCCTGAGTTTGTTTCGGTGTTTCTTCTCAGGGCAGTCAGCTAGGAAACACCGGTCTCATCTAGCATAAACTGACAAAAAAAAAAAATGACGTGTAAAAGTGTTTGTAAAAAACCTATTTACAAAATAAATATCATTTATCATTTATCACCGCTGGCCGCTGCTGCCTTTAGCTGCCGCTCACAGCAGCAAGATCCTGAACGGGCCGTAATGCAGTGCGTCGTAGATGTTTGTGCTAGCTCGTACTGACGAATTTTACGCGATTTTTTGCAAGAAAAGTGCTTCGTTGCTCAGGAAAATGAGAGAGTCGCAACAGCATTCTGAGAAACTGTAGCGGACAGCTATAATTCTCCGATTTCGTTAAATTTCTTGTGCAAAGGGTAATTGGTAGTAACAGTAGTTAATAAAAAAATTATTAAGTTATTAAGACTGTATGGATCTTTTTATGTTTGAAATGAAATAAATTATATTCTTTAAAATAATTTCTTTACAGAGATACTTAAAATCGGCCAGAAGGACATTTTGGAATACAATAAGTATCTAGTCGGAATAGAGGTCAGCGAGACTGATTCCAAGGTGAGACAACAATGATTATTATGCGTGTTTTGATGTATGTACGCGTACTATGAGGGGTTCCCTATCCATTTGCATAAAATTTTAAGACCTAATATAACTTAGCATAATTTTGTTTGGCATAATTATATTTTCGCATAATATAATTACGCATAACAGCTTACGCATAATTTTTTTAATCATAATTTCTCTTACCATAATAATGATTAAGCATAATATTCTAAAGCATAAATTTATTAAGCACAAAGTTCTAAAGCATAACTTTTTTAAGCATAATATCCTAAAGCATAAATTTATTTACGCATAATGATAATAAAACATATTTTATAGGTATAGCAATGAAATAATTATTGCTTGCTTCATCCTAGCATCAAGCAAGCAAGCATATAGCATGCAAGCAAGCATACAGCATGCAAGCAAGCATGCAAGCAGGCATGCAGCAAAAAAGCAAGCATGCAGCATGCACGCAAGCATGCAGCATGCAAGCAAGCATGCAGCATGCAGCATTCAAGCAAGCATGCAACATGCAGCAGGCAGGGTTTCTGTCACGGCTCCGAAGCTGCGGTCCTCCGGCGGTCCCGCGCGTGCTAATCGTCGCAGACGGCTTTTGCTCACCACCGCAGCTCGCTCGCAGCCGCCTGCTCCTCAGCCCGCGGGCCGCCTCGCCCCTACGCGCCTACGCGATTTTAAATTACACTCTAGGGGTAGGACAAACAAGACTACGTGGAGTCGGTTTTGCAGCAATTCGGTTTTGTCACTAACTTTTGTTGCACAGCATATTAAATTTTTAACCAACAATATTATTTAATTGTTGCAGAAACTATAGCATTTTTTTTTTTAATACCATCTATGTATAGTTATGGATTGCAATAAAATATTGAGTATTGAGTATTGGGTTTAATCAGAATTATGTATGGGGCACTACAAGTTCACCACCATCATTTCCACCCAAAGTCTGGAGTACGTATCTACTAGAAAAGGAAAATATACCTAGGACACAAAATCATGCAGAGGCATGGCACAATAGATTTGCACATTTTGTGGGAAAACACCACCCTGGATTTTATTTTTTGGCAAAAAAGATCGTTCAAGAAATAAAACATCAAACCATTGAAATAGATAAACTGAGTGTAGGAACATCACTTATACCAAAAAAAAAAGAAAAAATACACGGACAAAACCAAAAGAATTGAAAAAATTATTAGTAAAAAAGATGAGTATACTTCTAAACTAGCATATTTACAAGCAATTGTTAAAATTATACACCTAAAATAAATAATTATACATAATTAAGGACCACTGTTTCAATCAGTTAACTTCTATCTGAGGAATAACCGCCATATTTATTTCTCATAATAGAAGTTTGACATATTTTTTTATACAAAAACTGTCAAAACATCTAATATATTCTTCATATAAAAGTTATCTCGCGATTGAAAAATCGTTTAAGTTACATAATGTTACGTATAATAAATCATTTGAATGAAAATTGTTTTTGTTAAATTAATTGTATGCCTAAATATTATTATGCTAGTAGTCATTAGGCCTACTAACGTTATGCTAATAGTCATTAGACCTACTAACGTTATGCGAATCAAATTTATGACAAAACAAATTAGTCTTTAAGATGATTATGCCAACATAAAAATATGCCTAAAAAATTTATGCCGAAGTATTATTATGCCAAAACAAATTGTGCCAAAATTGTTATGCCGAAGTATATTAGGACAAAGAAATTTATGCAAAAAGAAGGGATCCCACTATGAGGACTATGCGGCCGAAGAATGTCTGGAAGGACCAATTTTTTTTTTCTATTTTATTTCATACTGGCTGACCTGGCAAACTTCGTATCGCCTAGTAGTCAATTAATACTTTATTTTCTCACCTTTTAAACCTTTCTTGGACTATAACAAATTTCAAGACCAAAATGAAACAAATCGGTCCAGCCGTTCTCGAGTATTAGCGACACTTACGAACAGCTATTCATTTTTATAAGATTTGAATCAAGTCCAACCCCACTTTTGTCCAGGCGATCTCAGTCCATTAATGTTTTTTTTTATTGCGGAAGTTGCGGAATTACTTTCTACAATACAATAGCAGAATCATCTCAAAAACTCCTTTACTGTATATTTTTATATATGTATTGTATATATATATTATAAAATATGTATGTATGTTTAGTTTTAGCTTTATAAATGATTTGTGTAATACTTGTTTTCAAATTAATATTATCTTTTTTTTTCTTATGCACTTACCATATTGTCTCTCCACCACCCTAGGTTGATTGGTTAAGAATGCCTAAGGCATTAAGTCCGCCTTTATACCTTTGCTTTGCATAAATAATAAATAAATTAATAGCCTTGCCCACTGCCGCTGAAATTTCGATTTTTCGGGCTATGACGGTAACGTTGGTTGCCCTGCAGATATTTTCATTGCTGATGCGATCAGGCAAAGAAACTCCGAGCATAGCCCTTTATATTGTCCTTTAGCTGACTTTACTACTACCTTTTATGAGGCCCATTGTAAGGGTCCACTTATCAGAGCCATATGTCATCCCTGGCCACACGCACTGATTATATACTTGCGACTTGATACACTGTGGTATGTTAGACTAGAAGATACCACGCAGCTTTCCGAACGCTGCCCAGCTGAGTCGAATTCGACTCAAGAAAGTGTTTCCAAAGCGTTATTATGTTATGGATCGGATGTTCAAAATTTATCTTGGTAAGACATCATAAAACCAATACTAATCTTCCATATTTCCTCAGATACTATACACCACAACAGTTCGGCACGCGGCACCGGTCGCCCTGAACTTGTTGTCCAACTTGTTGGCCGCGCATTACATCTCGTGGTCGGACGGTAAGAGCATCACTACGATGAACGACCCCATCACCAGGGAGCTGAACGACCAACAGCCTAAACAGCCCAAGGACTTGATGGCCATTTTATTGTGGGGCTTCATGGTTTGTTTTAGTAAGTTGTCATTATCATTATAGAGCCGGAAGACGTCTACTATTGTAGTGACATCTATGGCGTCACTTAGAAATTAATCTACAAAATCCTGCATCGCGCAATTAGAGTTCTCAACGTGATTTGAACATATACAACAGCATGAAATCATCTATCGGGCAGTTGCCCAGATCAGACACACAAAACATTTCTCCCTTTTCAATTGTAGTGTGCGGGACTTGACACTCTGTTCCGAATACTTCGTTTTATTTCGTTGTTCCGAATACCGCGTTTGACTACTATCTCACCTGATGGTAAGCAACGATGTAGTCATGAATGTCTACTACCGAAAACAAAACCACCGTCGCTATTGGAAGCTAGTTTATTACTGCTTAAGGATACAACAGTTAAACACGATCAAGGTGCAGGCACGCACATATGGATATAAATTACGCATACACCTCAAGTCAATAGAACGCGTTTGCCTAAAAATAACCAATTCACTCTTGACTTAAAGATTCCTAGATTGTTGCTATCAGGAAATACAGACTCTGACAAGGAATTCCATGCTTTAGTTGTACGCAAAATGTGTCCCCTAAACGCATTGTACGTACGGGTGGTATGTCCGCTATTACCGGTGGCGGGTCGATTAAATTATTTTTAGCTCTTGTAAACAAATAAGAAATAATTTTTAAAATTTCTACTCACTTCATTATTAATGAAGTTATAAGGCTTCTAAGCAGTTTGTAAGAAAGAGAAGTCGGGCATACTGAAAGTCTTTGGATCTGACCACTTAATCAATCAACAAAAAACACAATTGGCGGTGAATGCGTTCCATAAAGCCACTGTAAAGAAGACTAGTCCAACTGCTTTGTACAGTGGTTTCAGCAAATGCATTAATTGCGAGAATATACTTTGGAAAACAATAAATGTATCAGTCTTATGTCTAGTCTTATTCATCAGAATCAAAAATCTTTTAGAATACCCTAACTACCTCGTTTGCTTTTCTACCAAATTTCATATTGTTTTCACAGTTTCTATTTTTTTTTTGTATTTTATTGATAAACTGGTTAAATTAAAAATATTTTCTTCATAATTTTCTATCAATTATGTTTGAGGAAATATGCATGAAAAAATTTTATTATTATTTATTCCTTTTTCCATAGTTTGGCTCGCAACGAGCATCAATAGCATATCTCTCCCGTGCAAGGAGCGAGAGACGGGCTCGCGGTACATCCACATCATGTCGGGCTGCCCCGCTGAGCTGCATTGGCTGGCCACGCTCAGCTTCCACATGACTCTGTTTCTGCTGGGCATCCTCATACCCATCGTGATAGCATCCTACTTTATAGATAAGGACGATACTATCAACCAAATCGACTTCTTAGGTGAGCTGTACTCCATTCGCAATAAGATTAGACATTTAAACAAACTTTTTTCAATGCCTATTCAACCGATTTTGAATTCTATTCCGTAGGCATAAGGATGGCATTCAAAACAAAAAAGTTTATATTTTAAGCACTTGGTGATTCTTGGAAGGTGGATCCTATTCAAGCACTATTTTATATAAATTAAAAAACAGGAAAACAGATGCAGCTGATATTATCAGTATTTTACATGGAGTGATTGCATATCTGACACGCACAACCCAGCAACGGAGTAAATTCCGAGCACTTTAAGTATGCGTGCGACCGAAATCGGAACTAATCGTTTGCCTCCATCTTGACGTTTATGTCAGGTGTTAGGAGAATGTGTTGTGTTCTGTTTCATCTACATACATACATATATATATAGATGAAACAAAACATGACATAAGTCAAATAAAAATTTAGTTTCCAGAATGATGCGTCTCGATTTTAGCGTTAAAAGTTTAAAATGATCCAACGAAAGAAACGTACGAAAGCAACGGAAATGCATGGCTTTCAAAAAAATTTTTTTGGACTCTTTCAATCATATCTGAATATTTGCTTTAATAAGGGATTCCATACAGGGACTGCATATTCTAACTGTGACGGAATTAACGACTTATAGAGATATAAGTAGGTGTTGGGACGCGAAAAACTGCTGGCAGACCTCATCACAAAACCATACATTCAGAAAGCAATGTTGACAATTCTATTAATATGATCCTCAAAGTGTAGTTTTTCATCCAACCAAACTCCTAAATCATTCACATCAATGTCATTTAGAGAATATTGGTAACTAGTTGTTTCTGTTTTTAGTAAAGCTTATACAGCAGCATTTAACCTTTTGAATACCGTAATTAGAGACACAAAGGCTAAGTTGAAGTTTGTTAGATGAACAATAAGCATCGGATCGATTTAGGTCTTCTTGTGGGAGGTGACAGTCGGTTAAATTACGTATAGGTCTAAATATATTAAGCATAATCTGCATACAAAACAATTTTTGAGTGTTTGAAACACTTATCAATATCATTTATAAATATTATAAATAATAGTGGTCCTAAAATAGAACCCTGGGGCACCCCAGAGGTAACTAGAGGTGATCTATAGTGGAAGAATTAAAGCCATTATACTGTGGTCAACTTTATCAAAAGCCTTCTTGAAGTCAGTAAAGATAGCGTCAACTTGGATGCGAGAGTCTATGTTGTTAAAAAGATAGTCAACGTATGTGACAAGATACTCAATACTCAATAATCAATTCTTTATTGCATTCCACAATGTAAGCTTAGGTGGTAAACATTAACATAAGAATCAATTATGGACCCTGTCGGGCACAGCAAAAGAAGGGTATGCAGAGATGAGGACTCAATCTTTATGTATTCTATAATTTAACTTAACCTAAATTCTAAATACATTCATATAAAATAATTTTTTAATTAATAATAATAGTTTATGTTATGTAGGTATCAAATAATATAGTGTAATTATATGAATGAAGACATATTAATAAATTAAACATTTTAAGTCTTATATTTTTATGTGTTTTAGGGATTGGTAGTAGTTGATCTATACTTAACAAATCCATGCTGTTGTTTCATAATATTGTTATGTAGTAGTAGGGTACACTATGACATGTACTAGGCTTTCGAAGACTTTCGAAAAAGTTGACAATATTGAAATGGATCTATAGTTCTCTAAATCCCGACCAGATCCCGACTAGTGCACTGAAGTTATAATGGCAAGCATCCATGATCGTGGAAAAGCTCTCTGTGTGATAGATTGGTCACAATTAGTGTTAGTGGCACGCACAGATTTGCAACAGTTTGCTTAATAAACGTAACTGGGAGACCATTCGGACCCGGTCCTTTAGTGGAATCTAATGCCTTTAAAGCCCTAAGCACCTCTCCAGTTGTAAACTGAGTAATATTTAATACACTACAGCTCTCCAAGTAATCTACAAATGAAGGAGGTGTGCCCGCTAAAGTTGAAGGTTCATAAACTGATTTGAAGAAGTCAAAGAAAAGATCGCATATTTTTTCAGGGTTATTTGCGGACTTATTCTCATAATGCATAACCGAAGGAATACCGGCACTCGATTTTCGATTTGATATAAATGACCAAAAATGTTTAATATTGTTTTGAATACCATCTTCGACAGTTTTTATGTACCGGTTATAGCTGACCCTACACTCAATCAAAAACCTAAAGTAGTAAAGCGAGAATTGCTCTTTGATTTGATTTGGATTTTCTTCGCTATGGCAGCTCTGCGCTCTTGGCTGTTGTCTTAGAGAATAGTACGCCTGATACACACATGTAACCAATTTTGGCGGGGGCTAACGAGCGCACTGCACTGCGTCAGTGCGCGTTTCGCCTCAGAGTAGGTTTTCGAATAAGTGTATTGAAAATGTATTTTCATTGCTTCCAGTTGCATTCTCGTTGTCACTGGTGCTGGGCAGCCTGGCGTTCTTAGCGTTCAGCTACCTTGTGAGCTTCAACTTCGGCGGGCGAAGCACCAACATCATTCTCATCACTTGCATCTTTGTATTTTGTAAGTCGTTCAATTATATACATTATTGTTATCATTATTTAAGTCCCGTGTGAACACGTACTAGAATAATATAAGCTCAAAGAAAAAATAAGATCATCAACCTTATGTCACGATTAGAGGGTTCGATCCTGGTCCTTTTTTCGAATCCCGGGATTTCGGGTTTATTTCCAGCGAACCCCAGGATCCCGGGGTAATCCCGGTGTTATATTGGTTATGAAATATGGTAACAAAAAATCAATAACTTAGGTCTAAATCAGTTCTTTATTTTACTACCCTCAACTAAAACATTAATTAATCCAGACTGATGAAACATCTACATCTTTTATATGTTTGATATAACAACTCTCTTTGTTCAGAGACATTGATTACTTCTTACCTACCTAATATCTAACCTAAAAAGAAAAGAAAAGCATTAGCACAGCCCCTTAGGGTAATTAACACTAGTTGATTTTTTCTACAAATTTACTCAAATACATTAATGTATTATTACATTGTAATAACAAGTTCAATTCTTTTCTACCAATTTAAAACCAAAATAAATATATTAATACTTAGACGACATAAATAATAATAAAAATAATAAGCTGTCAATATAAGATGGCTGTCAAATGTCAACTCAAAGTAAACGTGCGTTTCGTTTTACGTAAAATTTTACTGGCATAATAAAAAATTGTACTAATCCTGAAAATCTCGGGGTTGTCTAAATGTAATCCCGAAAATTTTTTAGTCACGATTCATAAAGTTGCACATATTTGTTGCCTTATAGTAATTATTTTAGCCACAATGAAGACATCCGCAATTCAAAATAATCAATTTAACGACAGCCAGCGTGCAATGTGGAAGCTGCACGAAATTCCTGGATTTCTTTTGTGCAAATATGTCTACAGGCAGCGGGTTGGAGAAAACTGGGATCCGACCGAAGAGCACAATGGAAATTTCCTGCTTGCAAGTCAATGCCTGCTCTGCTTTCACCACGACCTTCTGGTTCATTAGACACAGTATTGTGTAAAATTTACGAAATGAACCAGTAGGTACCTGCTGAGCTTACCAACGTTAGCGATATAAAATGAATCAACGATAAGTTGACCGAGCTCAAGAAAATATGTGATTTCTCCAGTGGCAGAAATTAATTCCTTTAAGTAAACATCAGCTGAGCGAGGCCAATGAACAGTAGGTAGTTAGTACGCAATGGCCGACAACTACCTACAAGGTCATTGACTCATTTACATAAAGAAATTAATTTCGTTTAAGCGCATATTAATTCGAATTTTTGAAAAAAAAAGACCTTAATTATATTTTTTTTGTTTATAAATCGATAGTATTTCATGTACCGAATCTACCCTCCGTGGAATTAAAACGACTGAAGTTTAACGGTGTATATTAAAATGTCAGATTCAGTTAATTAAAAATAAAAATGACAAATAAACAGATTTCAATTTAAAATAATAAAACACTTTGATGTCATATATAGTTTTTCGAAAATTGTGGTCACAATGATATTTTTGCAGCTCATCAGACTTGCATGAAAGGATGCCTTAAGCCTTCTCATTATTGCATAGAAATCGTCAACTCTGTTCTCGGCAAACATGCCAGACGCGCTACACCGCCAGGGCAGATTGAGCATGGCCCGGAACGCATTATTGTATTGTAGACGAAGAGTATTGTAAGTACTCCTCGTGTACCTGTACCAGAGTTGGCCAGTGTAGAACGCCTGACAATATGCTTTAAACAGAGTGACTTTCGCCTGTTTTGAACAGTACGCAAAACGCCTTGCTAGCATCTGGACATTCCAAGACAGGTCTAGAAAAACACCTAAGTTTTTAACTTTTTTTGAATAGGCTATAGCGACAGCATCGTACAAACAGGTGAGAGAGACTGGTTATTCAGCAAGTTTATGAAATATCTGCCACCAATAATCAGAGCTTGTGATTTTGTTGATAGATCACGACCACGTTTCAAATGTTGCGTCGAGCCGTTCTTCCAAATGTTCTGTTGAGCCGTTCTTCCAAATGTTCCGTTGAGCCGTTGTTCCCAATGTTCCAAATAATACATATTATTGTTCCGGAACATTTCAGTGACACACTTTGCCCCTGCCTAGTGATCAGCTAAAACGCCATCATGACGGTAGACGGTAGTGTGGGGACGCTCTATGGATTATCGTACAGCATTAAATACTTATTTGAAATGTTGGAAATTGTACACGTTTTTGTTCTTATGTTTTTCTTAAACGGCTCATATTTTTCATGGTGGGACGCTGCGAGAGAGTGGGAGATAAAGAAAGAGTGAGAAGGTCTTTCTTTCTTACTCTTCCTTTATTTCTCTAGGTGCGGGGTGGGAAATACAGAGTTCCCAGCATCTATACGTAGGTTGATTTTAGCAACATCGCCCCATGAAAACCGTCAAATTATATGTTTTTCGTAAACCTGATAAGGTTTACTTCAAAATAAAATAAAAATCAATCGCGCTCGAGTAATTCGAGGTTACGTTTTTTTTTTACAACTTTGTGACTCGCTCATTTCCTTATGCCACGCTCAAAGTCTCAAATTATTGAAGTATACACTTTTCTGCATGGTCTTCACTTACCTTGTCTTAACCTGTCGCGCTTGAGTTTGCGAAACAGGAATCGATTTTTTTTACTAATCTGTCGGTCTGCCCTCAACGCACGCCACTAAATTAGGGCGCTTCATATGTAGTAAGGGTACATTACAGGATGCAATGTTTCTCCCCATATGATTTTCTCACGCGCTCGAGTAACACGCAAAATCTCAACCTGGCCGCCCCCCTCTGCGAAGCAGTAATGCTAGCAAAGGAGGAGGCCGACCGCATCAGGCAGAGGCAACGGGGAGCTCGCCCCAGCCGCCGCCGGGATTCCGATCCCGATTTCCGGCCACCGTAGGCGCGGGCTTGCGGACGGCGTGCAATGGGTAGCACGCTGTCCGATCGTCCGGTAACCGACCGGACCGAGCCCAAGTCGTCGACGGCGCGTTCTGTTCCCGCGCGCCTCAAGGAGCTGTCAGCACACCGAAGAGGCCAGCCTGCTAACTGCAGGCAGGCAGGGTCGAAGCCTACTGGGGTCATGGGTTAGTTCCGAAAGGAATGCTCGACCCCGGCACGATAGGCTACGAAGGAACGGGGTAGGTTTTTAGTCAGTAAGAGTCTGACACTACTTCCCGCTCCGCCCAAGGGCGGGATTTGTCATTGGATGATTTTACCTACCATAAAAAAAAAAAAAAAAAAAAAAACCTGGCCGCCCCTACTACTATATATAAGCAAGTGATAAATAATTACAATTATCACTACAACGATTACATTATCCGATGGTCTAAATAATATAAAAAATTATGCAAAAGCAAAGTGTCAAAATAAAAAAAAATACATGTCATATTTAAGAACAAAGATAGCGCAGTTAATAGACACATTTACACAATATCAATGAGTTACCATTCAACGGTTTCCCGCCTACCTTGAACTAATGATAACCTTTACCTCAACAGGTATGATAACACCCTCAATGAGGATTGGAGAAGAACAATTCGACGAAGAAACGGGTAAATTGCACTCCTTTCTATTGGTATGCGATTACGTCGTACCCCCGCACACAATAACGATGATGGTAATGAAATGCATATCCTTAGCCCGCTACAAAGCGATGTGCAAAATCGATAAGCCGGACTGCGACAAGAGCCAGGACTCCGAGTGCTGTGGTAAGCATCCGTAACATATCATCATCATTATTATTTCAGCCGAAAGACGTCCACTGTTGAACATGGGCCTCCCCCAAGTGTCGCCACAACGACATAGTATTTGCTGTGCGTCATGCATCCATCGGATTCCGGCGATCTTCACCAGGTACACAGCCCACGTTGTGGGAGACCTACAAAAGTTGATCTTCCGATGCGCGGTTGCTAATCCAGAACTTCAGACCCATGATCATGGACCATTTGTTCTGCGAGATACGTGCTGTGTCCACTGCCACCTAAGTTTAGCGATTATTCGGGCCTTTGTGATAGATCTTAATTCTTAGAAATTTGCAGTTTTACCTTCGTCATTCATACTTAGCTTCGTGCGGTCGTTATATTAGATCATTTGGATTTTTTGTTTATTTACGCTTTCTCTCGTACTGTCTTGTGGGATCGTCCGTATAACCCGGCGGCTAAACTTGGTTTTGGTGCCTTATCTCGCTCGTGTTTCCCTGGAGTGATTTTGGGGCTGTCATGATCTCCGAAATACTCGAAAAACTTGTGATCAATACACAAAGTAAACATTTTGGTGGGATTTGAATCCGCGACGCTCGGCCCTAGAGCCTTTTGTGATTCGTGTCTCAGTTTAACAGCACACGCTACATTCTTTGAACTAGTTCTATTATTTTGTACCTTTCCAGAAGTTCCGAAAGTCTTTTTTTGAATGATGTGCATCAAGGATATCCATTTTTATGTGCTGCTGATGGTCTTGACACCATTTAAGCTTTGACTTAAATATTCTTCTATTTAGGGCCAGTGGAAGGCTTCGTTGCCAATCACGAAACCTCAACCGGGCCTCCCCGTACGCCTCTCTTACGTGCTTTTTCAAACTTTCCCTGCGTCGCACACTTCCTCAACTCACAGTCGCAGACTCACTACTACGAGTACACACACAATACGAGTAAATACTAATACACTGTATCTTCAAATAGTACTGCCATATACTTATCCTGCCAAGGCAATCCGTAAACTCAGGCAAATTACTGATCGCGTCTGTGGGCATCTATAAACTCAACACAATAATCGTATCAGCCGTCACTACCCTCACTACACATACACGCGGATTATTGCACGCTTTTTTCCATAATTTTTTTAATTGACTTCCTGCCCATGAAACTGTGAAGTAAAAAAATAGCAAATTATGTTTTGATTGTTGTCGATGTTTCGGGGCCAGGCGCGTGAGATTTTCGATTTCAAGCATCTATCTTTTGGATAATTTTTTGATGGTTTATAACATTTTTTAAGTATTAAGTGATACTAAAAGAGATACAGATTACCTACTTTTTTCAAAGATTATTATGGAATGTGATAAAAAATCTGGTTGTATATAAATGTCGCCAGATTTTAGAATTGATCACTTCGTGATGTGACCGCCCATTTCATGGTGAGCTGTTTCAAGCCAAGACTTTATTCCACCATTAAAATTTATGAATATTGTCAAGTTCTTACAGTAAGGCAATTATTTGTATTGGCCACTGCTATCAAACAACACGCTATTACCAACTACTCGCAGGAAACAAATCACAGCATCAATATAGTAGCTAGAACTATTTCTCTGAAAACGTATTCTAGTCAGTTTCTTTATTTTCCTTGGCCCTCATCTTTACACTAAATCACACCGAATTCTTTCCTTGCACTCATTAAACAAACATAATTTTAAACTCGCTCAACAAGCCTGGCTCCTAAGCTAAACATACGCTGCCATAGAAGCTCTCTTTGACGTATTAGTCTAATTACACAAATCCTACAATACCTCTATCACACATACGCCATAACACCATAACACCCTTATAGGTCCATTAAAACCTCTCCGTACCGACCTACACATACCTTTATTATTATATTTTATATTCCTCTTGCTTCTACTTATTTACTCCTGTAGTTGTTAAACGCATTAATTATGTGTAATTTTTATTACTTGCTGTGTTCTTATTTTAAAAGCTTACTAATTATGTAACTCAGAACAGGTGGGGATCTGGTGACCTGTATTACAGGTGTTACTACCTACCACAGGCACCAGCGATCCACAGCCAAAAATTGTGAGCAATGGTTTCTAGCATAAGATTGTTTGTATTTTTTAGCTTGTGGTGAGAAATATACGTCATTATTATTATTATCTTGTATCTATTATATTATTTTTAGGACTTAGCCGCGCCTCTCTGTGCCAAACAGTGGTCGGTTTTTTTTTTATGGTAGGTAAAATCATCCATTTAGTGGTCGGTATTTCATTACGCGGGTCAAGTGCGAGTTGGCTATCAAATGTTATCGAGCTTTTTTTATATGGTGTAAAAAGATAATAATATCCCAAGCTGTTTATTTCAGATGACGATGATTCGAAATGTTTTTATTACTGCATAAAAGACAACGGTCTCGGAAAACGGATGATCATAACGTCGGTGCAGTTTCTGGTTATGATGGTGAGTGTTCAGCTCATGTCAGCGGCTTTACTCGCGTGGGGGACATAATTTGCTTCCGAGTTAAAAAGAGTATTCTACATGCTATGTCAGATCATATGGTCAACCCGTGTGTAAGTTTTTTCGCAATCTGTTAAACTGATTGAACGTGAACGAGTAACAAATATACACTCCAACGAATATACACACACACTGACACGTGAGAAAGGAGACGTGCAATAAATGTATGGAGCTTGGGGTAAAAATAATAAAAAAAAAGATTTGACTTCTAAAGGCTGAAAAGGCTTCATTATCTTGCTTTTTTAGAGCATTACATAACATTTCACAGTCCTCTGTTTTTTTTTTAAAGTTATGTGGAAAAGATTATAAGCTTGCATTACTGTGCATTATTTTATAGGGTTAGCAACACTGTGGTAATTGACGTGTCAGTATAGCTTTATATCAGTGTGTGTACCTTTATGACGCTCAATGACGTATAGTTGTGTGCGTTTGTTTCAACGTCAAACGTCAAGTTGACAGATTGTCAAATTGACATTCACGGATTTTACCTTCTTTCGACACGTTTTGATATTGCATTATCATGATAATATAAATGTTTTGTCTTTATTTCATAAAACGGCATTAAAAGTAGAGCCCTAATCACCAATAGCTTGGACCCTGCTCTGGACACCGGCAGACCACTGTTTTTTTTTTTAATATTTAAAAAAATATATAAATTAGGTATTGAAATTATATTTAATAAATTAATTATAATTAATTTTCGTATAACCGGATCAAGTTTTTTTTTTTAAACGTATATCAGTTTGCGAATTCTATTCACAAGTGTGTCGAGATGCTTATGCCAGTTCATCGATGTTGATCGACATATATGCCTAGATATTGAACAGTTAGTGACTTGGCGACGGTGGGGCAGTCACAGAAAGTAGAGGGCGTAATTTGTGAACTTTTGGAGTATAAGATGCTGGTGGACAAAAATTTGACCTAATGGCCAACGGCATTTAAAACGGTTTTACGTACTATCAAAGACACTTTCGCCTGAAAACCGCTAAGTTCATTTTTGCTTGCATTTTAAGTGATAAAGCAGAAATGACTACGAGGGTACGTTCACTGTTAGTGAGTTATTACTCAGCCATTCCATAACTCGCGTCAGCGCCATCTCTGTGTTATGGTAGCATTTGTTTCAAATGTGCCCGTTAATGGTTTTATTGAAACAAATGTTTGAGTATTGTTGTTACTGTACTGTTTATGTACATATCGTGAATTCCCCGGGTCCCGTAAAGCACGTTAAGTTGTTCTCTCCGTTTTTCCGGGTGTCGATTGTAGTCAGAAGCCAGAAAATCTGACACCAGTCTTGCCAAAAAGTATTGTCTTGTTACCCAGTCCCAGGCTTGTGGAGGTCATAGACAGTCGTTTCAGGTAAAATACTGGTATCCAGCTGCACCTGGGTAGATTGGAAGTCGACCTGAAAATATTTAAAAAAGGTAGATAGAATAACAATTTTTTTTGTTCCCAAGGCGATGGTATTCCTAACCGAACGCGGGGTCTTCAACGGCTTAGTAGACAAAGTGATGAACCGGCGCTACAAACCGACACAACCTGCCGAGCAAGACGAGATGGTGCGTGCGGAGAAGGCTTATGTTAGCAAGGCTATCACTATGCGTAAGTACAATAACAATTCGACACTAAGTTCTGCTAACGGCTCCGCATGCGTTATAGTAGAAATATAACCTATGTCACTCACTAACATTTTTTCATTACAAACAAAAAACATAAATAAAACAATTAATATTCCTTTTCTATCATATTAGTATAGACTTTTAAAACACCGTTTTTCTATTTATTTGTTTTGATTTAGATCGATTGTGATGGAAACAGACTTTTAGAAGAATTTTATTGTAAAATCCAGTTTAATAATAAAATTAGTTAAATAAAGGTAAATTCAACAAAAACGTATTGTATTTATTGTAACTATTAGTCATATTCACGACCTGAAGTACAGTAGGATTCGCAACTCCTTAACTAAGTACTGTCTATTCGCGTTAAGAAAATAGTGACGTCATCGTTGTCACTTAGCTTAGCCATGCCCCTTGGCCAATTAGAGCATAGTAAGTTATTTGAATAGGTCGAATAAACTAACGAACTAAAGAGTGACACTCACGTAGTTCGTTCGCGAACTGCACAATATTAAAAACTTTTTCTAACAAAATAGATCGTTAATAATAATATGATTTTCTTACAGCTGTGAAAGAGATTCCAGACGCGATGCTGGTGGCTGATCTGCATAAGAACTACGTTCCGCTTTGTAAAAAGAATGTCAACGCCCTCAAAGGCATCAGCTTCTCTGTCAAGAAAGGTAAGCGTTGAACTGGTCGATTGATTTAGGCACTGAGCTCACGAAGCGGTTTCCTGCGGTTTACGGCACGAGATGGTAGATTCGCCGCCGCCGCCACCGCCGTGACGGCTGCGATTTTCGACAGCAAGCCGCGCGGCCGATAGGGCACGGTGACCGCGCTCACCGCGGCCGCGTCGTGAAAATTGCTTTAATTTTTTACATATATATTTGCATTCTACAGAAACTGCGGGCCCGCAACCATGGCGGCAGCGGAATAAAACCGCTTCGTGAGTTCTCTCCCTTAGTGGTTAGTGGCCCTGATCGCTATGCTGGAAGTCGTGGGTTCGATTCCCACCCAAGACAAATATTTAACCTGTTGAATACCGTAATTAGAGACACAATAGAAGGACAAAAGGTGTGCGGACGCCGGCGTCCTCTTGGAAAATAATGAATTAAATGTAATAACGTAAAACTTTATTATTAACTAACAAATAACTACTAATTAATATTTTAATAAAATCTTATTTTTATTTGTTTATTTTAATTTGACGTTAATTTCTAGGCGAATGTTTCGGCCTTCTCGGAGTGAACGGCGCGGGTAAGTCCACCTGCTTCAAGTTGTTGACGGCGGAGGAGAGCGCCACCAGAGGCAACATTTTTTGCAACGGGTACCACCTCCGGAGAGGGAACAGTAAGGTAACTGTAGCCCTCATGATGTAGACATAACATTTTCTTCTCTTGACTCCTGAGACAGATTTTTGGGCACTTCAATTTACTGATAGGTGTTGGCCTGAGAAACAACATGCACTCTGTATTCATTCTGGGCAGCACTTAGCCCAACTCCCATACAAAAATTGGCAATGCCCTTTCATCCAAACCCATTCAACCGTGCGCGCGTAAAGAAGTAACAAGCAAACACAATTACAAACTTTCTTCTTTATAATAGTGTTAGCGACCGGCCCAAGCTTTGCACGGGTGCAATGGTCATATTAAATATATTATGCATTTATTATACATAGAAACCTTCCTCTTGAATCACTCTATCTATTAAAAAAACGGCATCAAAATTCGTTGCATAGTTTTAAAGGTCTAAACATACATAGGGATAGACAGCGGGAAGCGACTTTGTTTTTATACTAAGCATGTAGTGAAGTGCGATGATGGGTGACACAGACAAACAATTAATTTATAGGTTTTTAAGGGTTTTCTAAAAACAATAATGGTTGTTTCCCCACAGTACCTCCAGACCCTGGGCTACTGCCCTCAGTTCTTTGGGCTGGACATGTTCCAGACAGGGGAGGAGAACCTGGCGATGTTGCTGACGCTGCGAGGGTATGATAAGCACCGGGTTAAAGAGGAAGTCAAGAACTGGATACAGATTGTTGGTGAGTGAGGAATACTAATTAGAAATTGAAAAATGGTATTGACAATAAAAATAATATTAAAGCAATTATTTGACAAGCTCGCCAAAGCGAAATGTCAAAAAAGTCAAAAAAGGTTCTTGTCAATCCCATAATTACAGAAATGTGTTGTAGATCGTTTTGGAACTGTCTTGCTGTTGCAGGACCAACTGCATTTTTTTTTTTTGTTACTTATGCCAAATTGTATCTAATTTTTTTTTATGTTATTATATTATATTTAATTTAGTGTTTAGTTTATAAAACTTAATATTAGTTTAAGAAATTATAATTGTTAATTTGTATAATAATACAAATGGTGGGTCACTTTATCAGGCAACCTTGAATGGACTGTATTTTCAGAACGTGTTTTGCAACAAAAATTTATTACAATACACTATAATAGATACATACATACCAAAAATATAGGCAATAAAAAGAAATGAGCCGGAATACTTTGTGTACCTAAGGTTAATTAGCCCCGATGTGGGTATAAAATACATACAGCCTAAAATAGAATCGAATCCTTTTTGAAGTCAGTCGGTTAAAAATATACGATTTCATAAAAAAAAATCACCAAAAGAATCAAAACAATTATTTTTTCTTTAATTTATCATCCATTTTTAAAAACGTAGGTAGACGGTAGTCAGTTTTCAGAAAATCGGCTATAAGTCCGGCGCGTCTACACCCACCAATAGACTGGCGTTGATGACTGCTCTTTCCCGAGACCGAGACCGCGCGACGGACATCGGTCCGGCGTAACAGACCATGTCCGTCGCGCAGTGTTGTATCTGGCGTAAATTTTTCATCGGTGCATGTATAGTCGGTACCCTAAGTTACCTAACCCACCTTCTTTGAAAAACTATTAAATGGATGGGTCAAATAACTTAGGGAACCGACCCTACACACATTCATTATAATTCCATACACCACTACGAAACGAATAACGGACAACGGTCCGTTGTCAAGCGCACTTTGAGTGTTATTTTAGGGAGAAAAAAGATATCCTAATATACACGTTAGGATAACTTTTTTTCTGTGACAAGTGACTTATTCTCCTGTAGGTCTGGAAAAATATGCCCATCTTCATGTAGAAGGCTACAGCGGTGGCTGTGTGCGACGCCTAGGTGCAGCCGCAGCCTTATGTGGTGGTGCAGAACTCACCTTATTGGACGAGCCCAGCTCGGGAGTAGACGTGGCCGCACGGAGGAGACTGTGGACGGCGCTGAGGAGAGCTCTGAGGCGTGAGCGAGCTGTCATAATCACCTCGCACAGGTATGTGCTAAGCGAGTGTTATTGGAGTTGACGTTTATATAGCAAGTGCTTGCTTTATACATATTTACAGGTATATACTTCGGCCAGGGACCCGAGTTTACCTAGAAAGTCTATAAACAGTAAAATAAAACTATATAATACCGGTCATCACTGCAGCTCGTTCCATGACCCTATTTATAATATTAATAATAATATATTTTAATAAAAAATATTATCTTTCCAGGCGTTTGTTTAGGATTTTTCGTTGTTTTAGCATTATGTGGATTTAAAATTACAACAAATGACAAAGTTTGTGAATGCGAAATTAAGTTTTGCACATGACGGATGGCTGGTACAGATTGCCATTATAAAAACCTTAATGTTGTTTTCACTTTAGGCCGTACCCATTCTCTTATCGCACAGACTCTACAAATATTGGTGGAATTTTTTAACGTGCTCCCCGTGCCCGACGTCAGTGCCTGTACTGGGCAAGCACTACTTGCTTCGGCTGCAGTTGTCGATCCCTCGACCACCGCTGCATCCCTCTCCACCGCCTCTATAGGGTGACTGGTAATTAGTGAACGATACTTAAACACGTGATTGTAATCATGATAACAAACAACTTTTACTGTGGGACCAAACCTGAAATCGCCAAGTTCAGTATATTTTGACCAGTGAGGCGAATACAAATGTATTGACCAGCAGATTTTTTTTCGCGATTTCAGTTTGGTCCCATAGTAAAAGTTGTTTGATATTATGACTACAATCACGTGTTTAAGTATCGTTCACTAATTACCAGTCACCTTATATAGAACAAGCCAATTTAATCGCTTCCGCAAAAGTCATTGCATCGTTCTCTGCGAATAAACGCTGCTGAATAATATCGCTTTGTAGACCGTACACAAACTGATTGCGCAAGTTTGCGTTCAAGTTGGCAACAATTACGATTACAGTTTTTTCAGTTTAGCAACGTAAGCCGCAATATCCTCTATAGCATCTTGTCGTTTTTGTCTTAACCGATATTTTTCCGCTAACAAAGATGGCGCCGACGTTTATCTCATCCTTCCATCCGGTTCGTAACAAGATTTATTTGCAATGACAGCAACACTATACTCTACAAAAAGATTTCGTACTTCACCGATACAAGCTTCCGGTCTATGGATTTCGCCGACATATATACCAGTTATTAAAAACAGGTGTTTAGTCATATTTATAGCGCGAGCATTATTTTCCCTTCGCCGGAGGCCAATGGTTGATGGAATTGTTTTTATAATATTGTATTTCTCTTAGTATGGACGAGATGGAAGCTCTGTGCTCGCGCATCGCCATCTTGGCGGGGGGCCGCATGCGCGCGCTCGACACGGCGGCCGGGCTGCGCGCCGCGCACGCGAAGGGCCACGCCGTCGTGTTCAAGCTCACGAACGCGCAGCAGGAGGGTGGTACGTATACACATGGCCATCCTGTCGGCGGCCGGGCTGTGGGCCACGCCTCACATTGCCATCCTGTCGGTGAGCAGCGTGCACGCGTACAGCAGCGCGACCGGGCTCTGCAAACAGCAGGCGTGGACGACGAGCAAGTGGTAGCTTACCGTCCGGCCATCCGGTTACCATTCGAACCGAGCTCGAGTCGTTGACAGCGGGTAAAGTCCCACGCGCGCTTCAAAGAGATGTCAGCAAAACCGTAGGAGCACAACAGAGCCGAAGCCAACTCTGGGGCTCTGGGGAGCTATGAAAATGCATACCAGGGCCCTGGAACCAAGGCAATGAAGAAACTGGGTAGGTTTTTAGTCAGTACGAGTTTGACACTATCTCTCGCTCCGCCCAAGGGTGAGGGATGTCATTGGATGAATTTACCTACCATAAAAAACCTCTCTCTTGACTTTAGTGGTTGGCTTGAGTGGAGATTCATAAGAGCTAACGTACCTTGAGCGTACTTCCGGAATTATCCTGATAACCACTCCATGCTACGTCACTTAATGCTAGCGACCTTTTTGGGCACCTATTTATTGAGTGTGCAAGTCAGCCCCTGCCTTTTATCGATAGATATTAATAACATTGTCCAGAGATAGGCCATATTCTTAACATAGTTCCGCCAAAGGTTATGTGAGACTGTCACCAAAGGCCCCAGGATAAAGGCAAGGAATGGAAAGGTAGGTTTTTTAGTCAGTAAAAGTCTGACACTGTTTCCCGCCCCACCCAAGGGCGGGATTCGTCATTGGATGATTTTTACCTACCACAAAAAAAAAAAAAAAAAAAAAACATAGTTCCAGGTTACCAGACCACTTAAGACTCCAAAAACCATAGCCCTAGCATCTTTGTTTTCCATATGTCGCAATAGTTTTTCACCAACCAGGGGTTGTCCTTGGGTCCATATCCCATAGAGGGATAATCATCGATTGGTTTCATTAAAAGTCCTGTTATTATCTGGTCAATTGTTGGTCTAGTGGTTAGTGGCCCTGATTGCTATGCCGGAGGTCGTAGGTTCGATTCCCACCCAGGACAAATATTTGTGTGATAAGCACGATCATTTGTCCTGTGTCTGGGTGTTATTTATCTATAATATGTATGTATTTAGACATATATAAGTATGTTTATCAGCTGTCTGGTACCCATAACACAAGCTCTGCTTAGCTTGAGACTAGACGGTGTTGTGTGATAGTTGTGGAAATATAAAAATATAAATATATAAAATATAACTTCTTAGGGATTTTTATGGTTTCATAAAATTGAATTTTGATGACAATCAATCAGGTACAATCTTTTATAGGAATGTCATGTATGTGGCATTTAACAGGTTAATCCCACACTCCTTATAATTCGACAATGGCCGCATTACCGCGGATTAACTATAAAATAATTCCTTTTAACTGTAAAATAATTCCTTTTCATGACAGTTCCCGTCGACGGCGCTAAGACACAAATAAATAAATTAAAAGAGAAACTGCAACAGACGTTCAACTGCACGCTTAAGGATGAACACAAAGTAAGTCTTATTTATTTACTGAAATATTTTCGAACCGAATGAAAACCGGTAACACTGTGTTGTGTGAGAGAAAAGAGAGTCAATAATAGCGCGACGGGTGACAGGATAGGATAAGCCTCTCTTTTCTTTCATATCGCTCCTCAAACATGAGTGATATGAAAGAAAACAGAGTCCATGATAGCGCGACGGGGACAGGATAGAGTAGAAGATATATATTCATATCGCTCATGTGTGAGGAGTTATAACTCCTCACACAAGAGCGATATGAATGAAAAGAGAGTCAATGATAGCGCAAAGGGGGACTATAGAAGACAAAAACGTGTTGTGTCGACCCCAAGTAACATGGGATAAAGGCAGAAAGATAGATAGATAGAAAGATGGTGATGAAATTCATACATCGCGTGTCATTTTACAACAAAATACGTTACGTATGTTATTCGACAGAAAATCGGACAAAGCAGCGTTTGACGAATCAAAGAAGAGGATTTGAAACAATAGTGCCGCGTCAACGAGCATCAAAAATGATATTACGTCAGTTTTTATCAGATACCATGAGCTCTTAATGTGCTCCATTTGACGATCTAAGGCCTTAAATCTTTATATTACAGGGTTCAGATTTCAGTCTACAAAAAAATCAGGAGGAAATTAATAATGATAATGGTTCTTGGTCCAAATAAACAATAAAATGGGTAGGTATTGAAAAAATAATCAACGTGTTCCAAGAAGAAGACATACTACATAGGATGATTTTTATAAAAAAACAATTTTCAAAATTTATGTTCATTTATTGGTATAGGATAGAGTAGGGTAGTAGAGCGGGAGCAAAGCCGCATTCAAAAGCTAGTATTTGACTAAAAAAGAGTGAACTCTTTTCTGTATGACTCAACCCTAAGCCTATACGTTATGAAAAAAAAATAACACAACACACGAGACACGAGTCGTTTTATTTTTCGAAACGATTTTGTTCTTGGGACCCGTCTTATTATATTGT
The DNA here is from genome assembly GCA_958295575.1 of Leucania comma. Lineage (NCBI taxonomy): Eukaryota > Metazoa > Arthropoda > Insecta > Lepidoptera > Noctuidae > Leucania > Leucania comma. The sequence goes on from OY282480.1 coordinate 3,323,862, forward strand.
TTTATTTATTATATCGGTAAAAGCATTTCGCAGAGTAAGTGGGTGGAGTCTCGTACGTACAGCCTGTCGCACTCGTACACACAGACTCATGACCCGTGATAAAGAGCAGCGGGTAATTCTGTTTTTTTTTTTTTTTTGAAGAGGTTTGTTAAGAGTCTCAAAAATAAAGAAAAAAAAAATTATAAGCATTATTCATTATTGACAAGGTATCGTCATTTTACGAGTCAATTTTAAAACAAACTCTTCCTGAAATTTTGTGATGATTTAAAACTGTACCTTGAAAAGCTTCACATAAAAATCAAATTCCAACTCACTCAACTAACCTCCAATTGGTCCTCAGACGATGCTGCACTACCACATCAACGAGACGATGCGATACAGCGACCTGTTCTCCAAGCTGGAGTCCCTGCGCGAACAGTTCCCTTCCCTCATCGAGGACTACTCCGTCACGGAGACCACGCTCGAAGAAGTGTTCCTGTCGTTCGCGAAAGAGCAACATCAGCGGGAGAATAGACAACATCCTGTTTAAAATTATACAGCATTAACCACAAACTGTGTATGAATATAGAAGAAACTAGTTATTTATTGCGGCTTCTCTTCCGTTAAAGCTTCGTTTCCGTTTTCCCCATAAAAATTAAAATAACCCTAGATACTTTTTTTTATATTTTTCCGGATCAGGGTATCCACTGATCAGCGCCATCTAGCGGATACATTGCCACTTGCGCCCGTAGCTTTCACCTTAGCGTGCTGTCTACGTTTACCCTATATAATGGACACACAGACTGACTTTGCAAGAGTAGCTCAACCTTTCAGAAGATCGACACGTGTGGACATAGACTATGTTTTCCATAGACAATATTTCAATTTAGGCAAAGCCAGGCATCTCTGACCATAATATTTAAAATTTGGTCGGAAAGCAGACACAAAGGAGCACATGAAGTCGCCGATCAAACATTTAAAAGAAAGCTTTCTTCGCGGTAGTACTAAAAAAGCGTAGATTACGTCTTTTTGTAGCTAAATAAAAAGCTGACATCTAATATTATGTTACCGAACAATAAAAATGCTAACAAAATTTGTCGAAAAAATCTAAATAATAATTCACAAAATGTAATTTTATAAAAGGACGTTTTATTTATGGCAAGAACTACAAAAAAAAAACATTTTTGATGTCAAGGACCCTTGATATGAGGCAAATCAGCTATGTCCCAAGACACTGACATTCTAAAGCTTCGACCTTTTCCTTCCAGAAATTTGGGAATAATCTGTCAATTTTTTAATGTTTAATATTATTTTAAGTATATAAAACACACACGCACAGTAGTACTTAACAAAAATAATAAAAGTCTGTAATGCATATTATAAATAAAATCAGAAGCATTAATGAAAACAAGACAAGAAAACGACTGGTAATTTAGAACCTATTTTAAAAATAATGAAAATTGAATAGACACTTCTACATGCGCAACAACATACGAGTATTATGTAACCAATATTCTAAAGGTGCTCCCTCACCGGGAGCATTCACGTGTATTGTAACATTATAGATTCGACTTTGAGCATTACATTACAATAATACCTCCCTGACTAACGAGCATTTGCGTGTAATGTAACATATAGATTCGACTTTGAGCATTACATTACAATAATACCTCCCTGACTAACGAGCATTTGCGTGTAATGTAACATATAGATTCGACTTTGAGCATTTCATATAATTTATTGATGCATTGATGTTACAAGTTGTATCAAGATATTACACATTGTATCATTACAAGGTGCGCATTGTAATGCTCGGTTCTTCTCCTTCACTGATGTATGCCCGTTTTGTATCATTACAAGGTGCGCATTGTAATGCTCGGTTCTCCTCCTTCACTGATGTAATGCTCAAATCTGTAAGGTTACATTACACGCGAATGCTCCCGGTGAGGGAGCACCTTAAGGATATATAACTGGCTAAAAGTATACTCGAAGGCTGTATCACTGCCTACCCTACAAGGGAACGTAGAGTGATGTCAGTGTTCCTATTCGATGGGTTGATTTTTGTTCTTTCATAGTTTATAAATTGTATAATTTTTTATTTGTGTAATTATACTATATACTATGTATTTACGATTTTATGAATATTGTGTTTGTTTATATTTTTTAATCTTATTTCCGATATCAATAAATATTCTTACATGTATTATGCTTTTATGTTTTATTGGACATAAATTGAAAACCCACTGAAAAAAAGGATAATAGAGCAGCGCAAAAATATACGCTATTGACTGCTCCGAGGGGTAGTCACCGGCATACTTTTTCGTCCTTTAAAACTGTATTTAATACACATAAAATGGATTTAGCCAACATTACAACGAAGGGAATTCTTTAGTGAAACGCACTTTACCTACATACTTCTAACAAATTTCTAGAACTCATGCAATGATCAAATATATTATTTCTTACCTTACGAAAATACGATTTTTTTTGTAACATGAAACGTACGGTGTGTTTCTACCTTTACATTGTTGACACCTCTACGATCCGGACTAAGCGTTTCACCTCGTCGATTATACCGCGTAACTACGTCCATAAATCAATAAGTGTCTTTAGGGCTAGAGTGAATAGACTCTTAATGGACTAGTGCGTTTCACCATAAAAAAATTGCATCACTGCTCACCATCAAGTGTGAATGCAGTCGAGCATGATATTGGAATCGAGTAGTTCCTTGACCTTGGAATGGACTACTTGTCTTTTGACTGGGCTAAGCCTACATGGCCGACGATAAACAGTGTAAAACAGAACAGTGGTATGTATATACCTACATTGAAATGTGTGTTACTTTGTATTAAGTTTTTACCGCATCTTAATTTTTTGAATACCGTAATTAGAGACACAATAGAAAGACAATAGGTGCGCGAACGCCGGCAGTCACTTGGGGCTGGAGTAATTAAGAGCCTTCACGGGAGATAAGGCGAAAACAGTTTTCTAATTTATTTTGACAGCATCATATAGAGCTTTCACGACAGGTTAGCCAAAGACAGATTTGCGACAAATCTTATTTGCGAGACAGAGAGGCAGTAAAGGGAGCAGCGGTGGCCGAGTGGTAACTGCCCCGACCTACGACTCGTAAATCGGGGGCGGCCATTTTACTTTGTGTAATTTATTTCATCACTACTGCACTCAAAACGGTGAAGAAAAACATCGTGGGAGAACTGTTCTGAGAGAGAAATGTTCTAGAACCAAAAATTCAAAGACATGTGACATCCACCAACGGCACTAACCTAAGGGAACATTATTAGGCTGATTATGGTACCTATATGCATCCTATAGAGGTTTCACGAGAGGTTAGCCGATGTTATAGTCACTAATCGAAAACGTTTTTATTGTATCCTAAAAGTTTTCACGAGAGGTCAGCTGTGGACTGTTGCTTAACTAACTTCCCAAAACGCTCCTGGCGAGCACGGATCAGAAGCCTTTCGTCATACGAGCAAAGCCAGCACAACTGTACCAAAAAAAAAAAAAAAATTATTGTGGCAGCCCTGGTGGTAGATTAGATGTCATGCTAGCCAGCCCTTACCTAGAAAACCTTACAATAAGGTTTCAGCCACAGATATTAGAAATGAGATATGTTACGCAGTGAAAAATGTACCGGAACACCCTGTGTCCAGTTATCCCTACCATCACTGACCATACACCATACCTACATATGCAGTGCCTTTGTTGAGCAAGTACCGCAGACGCCGACACGCCTCCTTACCACTTCTCCTGTTTTTTAGATTGCTATGATTTCAACTAAAAAGGGATTATTGCGAATCAAGTTCTGCCATCCGTGATAATCACATCTGTTGTAAAGTCTCTTATAATTACTCAATTAAGCAAGTTTGCTATTTTAATTATAATCATTTTAGTGATTCAGCTCTACTATTACTAATTATTTATCTACATCTAGATCATTCTACTATGGAGATGCCTATTGTCTCACCTCTTTTGATACAAGGCATAAGACAGAGCCGATGTCTTACGTAGTTATTGTATTCTCTTTGGTCATAAAATCAAGACTGAAATTGAGGACTATTTGAACTCAACAAAAACATTTTAATAGTACATTGTTACCCTAGGGGTGAAAGTAACTTATTTAGTCCCGAAAAGAAGTTTGGCGTCCGAGCGAAGCGAGATCGCTAATATTCGAGGGACTAAATAAGCCTTTCACCCGAGGTAAACACTGTGCTTTTCATTACGAATAAAAGGAAAATAAAAATAAAAACCTGAGTCGTCGTCAAAGGTCGTCGTATGATTTTAGGTATGTTTCTTTTGATTTAGGCCGTAAAAAGTTTCCGACTACTGCTTTAACCTCTTCTCTTAGGAATCAGGCGTAGAATCCTTAACTGAATCTGATTATTGTGTAATTACAAAATTTCTTACAGCAAAGGTTTAGTAAAGTACCTATAAACAAAATTCTACAAGTTTCCCGCCATTTTGGTTTTTTTTCTGTGGTCAATCGGCTCGGCAAAGTAAATTATAAATAATTATGTAATTGTAAAAAATATATATAGATACTTATCTCTTAATTTCAATTTTACATCGCGCTGTAAATAACTGGCTGTATAGAAAGTTGAGACAAAGATCAATAGAAATGGGAAGATAGAACTAGTTTTTTTTTAATAATTGGCAGCTGTCAGTTGAAAGTATGATTTATAATTTACTTTCAATTAATTCTTTAATTCTTTAAAACTAAAATAGATATGAGAAATAGTTACCTTTTCTCAGATAAAAATGAAAAATGATGGCTGAATAGCCGATTGACCACAGAAAAAAAAACAAAATGGCGGGAAACTTGTTGTAGAATTTTGTTTATAGGTAGTTTACTAAATCTTTGCTGTAAGAAAATTTTGTAATGACACGATAATCAGATTCAGTTAAGGATTCAACGCCTGATTCCTAAGAGAAGAGGTTAAAGCAGTAGTCGGAAACTTTTTACGGCTTAAATCAAAAGAAACATACCTAAAATCATACGACGACCTTTGACGACGACTCAGGTTTTTATTTTCCTTTTATTCGTAATGAAAAGCACAGTGTTTACCTCGGGTGAAAGGCTTATTTAGCCCCTCGAATATTAGCGACCTCGCTTCGCTCGGACGCCAAACTTCTTCTCGGGACTAAATAAGTTACTTTCACCCCTAGGGTAACAATGTACTATTAACAACTGAGCCCACAACAATCACAGGTCAAATAAAACATATATTATGTTACCAAGTTAGTCACAAGTGAGATTCCTCCCGCACAATATTATCTTTCCCACCTCAAGGTCTTTATAACCTTGCGACCCCTAGATCAGGTTGATTCTTGGATCCGAATATTGCACCACGGGGATGGTGTAAACACCTACTGTAGACATAAATGGGTCAGGGACACAAAGGTTATCCCATAACTCTAGCGAATGATCAAATTCAAATCTTGGTGTACCAGAACATTGGTTGAAAAGGAAACCAACCTTAGTTCTATATGTAAATTACTATAACGGTGCTTTGTACAGCTCTAATTAAAGAGCTCAACTATAGAATCCCAGTAACAATTCTGGTCCATTCTTACTCATTCTTACAACCTAAGTCAATAGTTAACCAATAAATGCTGGCGTATATATGAGAGGTTCAGAAAATATGTTTACTACCAAGATATTATTATAATACAAAGACAAAGTTGCGTACGATCAAAATAACATAGAAGGCAACAGAAATTGTCGCAGTTTTCTGATGGCCAACAAAACTATGGTTCGTAAAAGTCAACTCCACAGTTTTTATCCAGGAAAATTATGTTAACTGAGTAGAAACTTACTGGTAAGTTGCCAAGGGTCTACATCCCTTACACAATATGAATTTTAAATAGATTGCCGCCACAAAATAAGAAGTACATTCTTAAAAAGAGAAATACCTCCTTCCTCAAAGGAACTAATGTTAGTTTGTTTGTCAAATAAAACAAAATAGTGCACAATTTGAGTTGATAAATATGTGAACATTCGTGTTGAACTCAATACCAATACTAAAGGGCAGTTAACCAGGACACTATGAAATCTGCAGTTTCTTAGATCGAGTGAGAACTAAGGTTCTCTTTTTCCCTCTATATTATCTGCGCTCTGGACAGCACTACAGCGACAAGTTTTTTTTGGAGAGTATTCAAACTAAGGCCCCATAAACCTAAATACGCTATGGAAGGGGGGAACCCAGCATTGACTCGTGTCATTTATCAAATTTATAATTAATACTTGAGTTTGGAATTATTTACAAAAAAATAGTAGCATTGCTGGAATTCAGTTCTCTTATTTGTATTGATAACATATCCAGGTAATAATGAACACAACATTTTCATTTTTTCAGACAAGTATAAAATATTCAAAATAAAAAAAAATTCGCTGGAGGCGATCGCCTGCCACTCCTCCTTGCTCCGGACCATGGCCTGTACCAAGGCCCGTCGCGAGAGATCGCTGCCGCCGATCGCCTCCACGAAGACACGGCGATGCTCTTCCCAAGCGGGGCACATCTCTACCATGTGCTCCACCGTGTCCTCCGGGCGTTCCCCACAGTGGCGACTCCCGGGCGTCACCTCCGCACGGATTTTGTAGGTACGTCCCGAACTTGCCATGTTCGGTTAGTACCTGCGTCATGCGGAAGGTCACGACACCGTGAAGTCTTTCCAGCCACGCCTCAAAGAGGGGCCTTATCGCCTCAATCGTGGCGTGCCCAGCACTGGGTTGCGACAGTCGCTCTCGCCATTTTACCATGAGATCCCGCCAGAACTCTGTCCGCCATGCCGCGACTTGTCGCGGCAGCGGGGAATCCCCGCGTTGAAATGCAACGCCGCGGCGTTCATCGTGTGTTCATCCCCGCGCAGATCGTGCATGTGTGCAAGGACTGTTGCCTCCAGATCCCATGGTGGCAGTAGCCCGACACGCTCTTGGCCAGTTTTTTTAGCAGATTTTAAATTTTTGCACAATGTAAAATAAAAGAAGAATAATTATGTGTAAGAATATTTATTGATAACGGCAATAAGATTAAAAAATATGAACAAACGCATTATTTTCAAAATTGTAAATGTAGGTACATAATATAATTACAAAAATAAAGTTAACAAAATAATACAATAAATATCAATACATCTCACTAACATGACATCACGCTGCTATACCTTACGGGGTAGGCAGCGGTACAACTTTCGAATACACTTTTAGCTAGTTATGTATTCGTAGATTGTTGGTTGAAAAATTAATTTATCTTACTGCAGCAGTTAAAGCAAATTTCGCACGCTTAATCAATAAAAGACTTAACTCAAAAAATAATTATTGAAAATTTGAATCTTAAAACATATTTAATATAAAGATTGTTTTTGGATTTACTACGAACTACTATGTAATTTGATTATAGGCCGAAAACGAATTGGACTAAAGGGGGTGACACTTTTGCCATAAATTGCTGGCATATAATATTTTTTCTTTTCGCCAAAAGTGAAACCTAGGCCATATCTTACAGGACTATACCTATCAGGTATCAGGAGCAAAAAGTATTATGTATATCAACCGTAACCAAACGAAATTAGACTATTTAGTAGATGGCTATATTTGTTTTCATCAGGCGTTTTTTTGTCTTCTTATTTATATAAAAAAATACACTATGTCTGATATTTTAAGTTTCCTATTGTTAAATATAGTTTTGGTTTCGGTGTGTACGCAATATATAGTTTTAATCACTACCGCAACTTGCTATATTTATTTTTATCAGGCGTTTTTTTTCTTCTTATTTATATAAAAATACTCTATGTCTGATATTTTAAGTTTCCCATTGTTAAATATAGTTTTGGTTTCGGTGTGTACGCAATATATAGTTTCAATCACTACCGCAACTTGCTATATTTATTTTTATCAGGCGTTTTTTTTTCTTCTTATTTATATAAAAATACTCTATGTCTGATATTTTAAGTTTCCCATTGTTAAATATAGTTTTGGTTTCGGTGTGTACGCAATATATAGTTTCAATCACTACCGCAACTTGCTATATTTATTTTTATCAGACGTTTTTTTTTTTCTTTTTATGTATATAAAAATACTCTATGTCTCATATTTTAAGTTTCCCATTGTTAAAAATATAGTTTTGGTTTCGGTGTGTACGCAATATATAGTTTCAATCACTACCGCAACTTGCTATATTTATTTATTTCAGGCGTTTTTTTTTTCTTCTTATTTATGTAAAAATACTCTATGTCTGTTATTTTAAGTTTCCCATTATTAAATATAGTTTTGGTTTCGGTGTGTACGCAATATATAGTTTCAATCACTACCGCAACACCAACGCAGATCTTTTCGATTTGTTTATCACTCATTTTTTACCATTTTTAGTGATGAAACACTGCTACTAATAACCAACTTAATCTATTTTGTCAATAGAAACCTCAAAATATAACGTGTTATATTTGAATATCTTTATAATATTGGGAAAATTAACACCTAGCAAAAATATACCAGCAATGCGAACACCTAGCAAAAATATACCAGCAATGCGAACACCTAGCAAAAATATACCAGCAATGCGATCTACAGGCATATTCGTTCGTTTAAGGTTTAAAGACCTGTTTTATTATGCTTTTGATTCTTCCTAATGTCCTCTAAAATATAACCTAAGTTTCATTTCTGGCGAAAACTTGATTATTATTAAACTTGACAATATTGAATTGTTACGAGCTGAATTTGACAATAATGTATGGATTTTTTTAATAATAATCGCTTTTGTTTTTAAGGTGGGATCTCTCCAATAACTTCACTCGGTCTAGGGTGGAACGAGAGGGTGCGTTAGACTTTTACTGACTAAAACCCACTTGTGACTTTTAGTTGCTCTTTGCGTTCTAACGCCACGGTCATTTTGCCAAACGTTCCGGACCGCAGGCCTAGCACACACAGCCTAGCCGACGAATACAAAGCATGTAATTTTTTTTTACGCTGACGAAAACAGTGTTTATAGTAGAGGAGCCCAAGTGGGGCATTATGCGAGTGCGTCAGAAAATCATATAAGGTGAAACTTTGCACCCTGTAATGAACCCTTACCACATATGAACCCTTAATTTAGTGGGGTTAGTAAAAAAAAAATCGTTCCGTCAGATTAGTAAAAAAAAAATCGTTCCTCAGAAAAACTTGGGTTGCGTCAGATTAAGACAAGATAAGTGGAGTACCTACATGCAGAAAAGTGTATATTTCAATAATCTGACAATTTGAGCGTGGCATAAAGAAATGAGTGAAAAAGATAATTAAATTCGAAATACTCGAGCAAAGAAAATCCTATTAGGATGGCAATGGTGCGAAGTGGCTAAAACCATCGAAAAAGGATGAAGCGTACAGATGCTGAAAACTGTGTATTTCCCACTTTACGCTTAGACTGGGAGATAAAGAAAGAATGAGAAGATTTTTCTATCTCACTCTTTCTTTATCTTTCTCTCGCACCGTCTCACCATGGAAAATATGGTTTTTTTAAGACTCTGCCGACCAAAATAATTCGAAACGGTCGTCACAGTTTATGTGATATAATCAATGCTATTAATAATAATAATAGACCGTTTTTGGGGGCTCATTTATTGAGTGTGCAAGTCACCCTCTGCCTTGTTATCGATGGATATTAATAACATTGTTCAGGCATGGGCCATAGTCTTAACATAGTTCCTGGTAACCAGTCCACTTAAGACACCAAAAACCATAGCCTTATATCTTAGTTTTCCATATGTCGCAATTGTTTCCGAACAACCGGGGGTTGTCTTTGGATACACTAGTACAACGCGTGCAGGGATAATCGCTGGCTACCACATTCCATTAAAAGCGTGAAAGGGTGAGTTGGTTTTGACATCTCTTACGCCTTCCAAAGGTCCACGACCCCAGGGATCTGAGATATAATAAATTTATTTCTATACAGCGGGCCCTTTGAGTTAGAGCGACAAAACTAGTGGCATTGTGTTGCTTGTTCAATGTACCTCAACCATTTTGATAGAAATTAAGATTAAGCGCCATGTCTATCCATCGGGGCCCTCGGTTATGTTACGCTCGGAGTACATAAAACTAATACTGATCGTAAGGTACTCCATTGAACCTCTCGATTCATGTATTAATTCCAAGGAATCTTCAACAGGACAGGAGAAATTCAGCAGGGAAAATTTGTCTATTCAGCAGCCCCTTTGTAATCCGAGTTCATACGTGCAAAAAAAGTACATCATTGTTATGTACTACCAATGTACGTTTGATTTCTTCACTAATATTAATGGTTTTTGAGAGTTTTCTACATTTTATGTCACATATAAAATAATCACTAAGGCGCTTGATAAGGTAAGGTCAACAAAACAAGTAGCTATTTTTCCTGAACTATTGCTATTGCGTAATTGTCAAAATTCAACAGTTCTTTTTTAAACAATAACATGAAACGTAATTTCACGGTAAAAAATATTTTCTTCATTACAATGTAACATTTTTCCAATTTCGAAATGTCGCTTGGATATTTTATTATTAATGATTTGCATTTTTTCAAATATTGTCAGATTAACAATACCCCTCCATATAATTGTCAGATTATCATTCAGGAGGATAAAGACATCAAGTTGAACCCTTAGTATAAAAATCTGAAGAGCTGTAGTATTTCAAAGTATATTTTTTTTACATTGTCAAAAATCTGTCATGACTTTTAGTTGAACGTGACTAAAAGACTACTTACTGACGATTTCGTCAGTCATTTAAATAGGAAACTTTTCTGAGTTACTTAACATTTATTTTGAATATCCGACTTGCTTTGAAAAAACCGATATTTTTTTCACCCCTTTTTACGGCCTCTCCCCCACAAGTTAAACGTCAAATTAATTATTACCTATCGTTTATCAGAAAGACATAGCGCGTATACATTATGAATATCTGACGCACTCGTGTATTGCCATGTGACTGTTTTTTTTTACATTTTTGAAAACTTTTAGACTCGGCAGGATTTGTCATTGGATGATTTTACATAAAAGTGAAAAATTGCTATAGAATCTTTTTCGTTTTAGAACCTAATCTTCACAATCCAATATGTCCCCATGACGCTTTAGTAACTGAAAATTTAGCATCTCGGGCTCTCCTACTATTAGATTTAGCCGGCAAATTTTGTTTGTCTAATATAGCAACATAATATTAGGTGCCGTTTTCTATTTAGCTACAAAAAGACGTAATCTATGCTTTTCTAGTACTACCGCGAAGATAGTTTTCTTTTTTAATGCTTGATCGGCGATTTCATATTCTCTTTTGTCTTTGCTTTTTGATCACATTTTAACCTTTTGACCGCCACAGTGATGTATAAATGACAAAGCAAAACTGTGTCCAGCACGCCACTGTCACAACTAAATGACAGACTTAAACCCCAACAAATCTTACAAGTAGATATTTGTTTTTATTGTTTCTGTTGTTAAAGTATGTAATCGCCGAGCTGTCTATTGACACTGAGAGCACGCTTTTGCTTTTTTTGACGCAGTGGTCAAAACGTTAAATATTGTGGTCACGAATTGCTTGGAATCGGTTTAAAAAGTAGGTTATAAAAAGTTTACATGGCGTTGCCTAAATTGGATTATTATCTATGGAAAACATAGTCTGTGTCCACTCGTGTCGATCTTCAAGGTTGAGCTACTCTTGCAAAGTCAGTCTGTGTGTCAATTACATAGGGTAGACATAGACAGCGCGCTAAGGAGAAAGCTATGGGCCTAAGTGATACAATGATTCGAAAAAAAAGTATTTAGGGTTATTTTATTTTTCATGGAGAAAACAGAAACGAAACGAATACGGAAGAGAAGCCGCGGTAAATAACTAGTTTCTTCTATATTCTTACACAGTCTGTGGTTAATTTTGTATAATTTTAAACAGCATGTGGTCCACTCTCCAGCTCATGTTGCTCTTTCGCGAAGGACAGGAACACTTCTTCGAGCGTGGTCTCCGTGACGGAGTAGTCCTCGATGAGGGAGGGGAACTGTTCGCGTAGGGACTCTAGCTTGGAGAACAGGTCGCTGTATCGCATCGTCTCGTTGATGTGGTAGTGCAGCATCGTCTGAGGACCAATTGAGGGTTAGTTGAGTGGGTTGGAATTTGAAAATTATGTGGCTTGCATAAACGCTATAATATACAAAGTACAGTTTTGAGTCTTCACAAAATTTCAGGAAGTTGTTACAAAACTTGTAAATCACTACATAATATAAAATAAAGTCGCTTCCCGCTGTCTGTCCTTATGTATGCTTAGATCTTTAAAACTACTAAACGAATTTTGATGATGTTTTTTTAATAGATAGAGTGATTCAAGAGTTAGGTTTATATGTGTGTTTGTTTGTGTGTGTGTGTGTGTGTGTGTGGTTTGCATGTGTGTGTGTGTGTGTGTGTTTAGGTGTAGGTGTGTATGTGTGTTGTTAGTATATTTATTATCACCATTGCACCCGTGCGAAACTGGGGCGGGTAATCATATAAAATTACGATACCTTTTCAAAATCAATAACACTTCTAATTTCTTCTTTAATTTCGAGAATAACTCTGATATCAAACCTCTTCGAAAAAACATAATCACCCATTACCGTTGGGTCCTGCGTCTGTGTGCGTAAGTGCGACAACCTGTTTGAGACTCCACCCACTTGCTCTACGAAACGCTTTTACCAATTTACATGAACAGTTTCGATGGATCCCAATCTAAGAACAAAACCGTATCGAAAAATAAAACGACTTGTATTTTATTATGTATTCGTATGTACATACTGAAAACTGTATCGCCCTATTTTACGGTTCCGTATCTCAGAAGGGAAAAACACAGAACTCTTATAATAATAATAAATCTTTATTATGAGGCAAGTAAAGCCCATACATAAAATACAGAAATAACTTACAAATTAATAAACCAATACATATAAAAGAATAAACTGTAAGAAATTAACTATAAACTATTGCACACGAAGTGACGGCGTCGTGTCCCGCTGCCAGGTCGGTATCCTACCACGAAATCGCCGATACACGACACCCTTCGGCCAAAACTCTCTTTTGAGGAAGGTGTCCACATGATGAATCGGCACCCGCACCACAAACGACTTGAAATTAGTGTTGTGGCGCGGCTCCAACTGCTCGACTCTCAAAGTCCAGTTCGTCTTGACTCGTACATACTCCACGATCTCTTCAACCTTCGTGGTATGATGTAGCCCCGAAACGTACAGCTGCATCGTGGGTATTGCTGGACGCAGCAGCATTATGGCTCCTGCTAACGCGGTACCGCACTGGTTCTGACAAGTAGGCTTCTTTCTCTTTTTCTTCTATATATTTGTGAAGCCATCCTCGGTGGTTTGGTTTTTCTTACTGGTTGCGTTGTTTGCGACACAACAGGTTTATGGTAACAATAGTGGAAGATGCACATTTAGGGGTTGACGTAACTACATACACCATTTCGACTGGTGACGGCAGCAGCGGAGCGAGCATTATCAGTAGCGGGTGATGCAATGCAACTTGCCGACTCAAAAATGCCGATGGATGCAGTTAGTGCTCCGCAGCGAATGTTCACGCTGAGTTGTAAGGCGCCCTAATTTCCAAAACAGCAACAACAACAACAACAACAGCAACAACTCTGCATCGGCACGCAGTGCACCCATGGTGGGGGTCTACCTTTTATAGCAGAACTTTTTATGCCATAATATTCTTTTGCATTACAACGGTGTTAACAAACCTTAGATCGCTTTTTAAACATACAGTCCACAGCTTATTCGCGCAACTTCATGGGGCAGAAAATCGTTTCGCAAACACTGATTTGTCACACATTCAAAACCATAATAATTAAAAAGCAGAACCATCGTATCGCAAAAAAATCACAATTAGAATCGTCTTTTGACATATTATTTTATATCGATTAGTCATTAGTTGCGGTGCAAGTAATATCAAAACCTCTGCAAGCAAGCAGACATGCAGTATGTAAGCATGCATGCACCATGCAGCAAGCATTGTTTCTGTCACGGCTCCAGCGCTGTAGGTTTTGGGAGGACCCACGCGTGCTTATCATCACCTGCTCTTCAGCTCGCGGGCCGCCCTACCCTTCCGCGCCTACGTGGGTTTAAATTATACTCTAGGGATAGGGCAGACAAGACTGTGCGAATTCGGTTTTGCAGCGATTCATTTCTGTCACTAAATTTTGTAGCACAACATATTGACTTTTGATAACACTATTTTAATCTACAATTAAAAATGCTACCAAGTTATTTTGTTTCGGTGTGGTGAAAATAAGGCAAATAAATCACTTGGCAAATGAAAGAATTTCAAAAGAGGCTTCGGCCAATAGCAAAAAGTTATTTTGTAAATTGGCGAAATATAGTTCGGTAAAATAATATTTATGGCAAATAATAGTTAGATAATCCAAAAATATGTCAAATAATGCATCCTCTAACAAAAAAAAAGTTTTTAGAAGAGAATTAACAATAATTCACTTACTGAGAAAATAAACAATACAATATGTGATGTTATGAACGTAGAGGAATGACTTAAAAGTAATTTTATACAAGGAAGAAAATAAGAAATAATGTAGGTAGGCGATCACAAAAGTGTCTGTCGTCAACCAAGTGAGCACAGATCTAAAGAAGAAGTACATAACTAGATGTACAATTAGGGATGGAAATTCGAACACAAATACTTAGGAAAAGTGATCGGTTCCCTAAATAATCATCTCTCTAAATAAACATTACGCTAAACGAAATGATGCGTAATATTAACTATGTTAAAGGTAATTGCCAAATAAAATTCTGCCTTATTAAAAGTATACCGTTGAAAATTCGAACACGTAAACATTCTGCCAAACAATAGTTATTCTAATTGTTTTTTTTTTTTTACCATTAAAATATTCGATTAAAGAAGATTTCAGTCATGCCAAGTGTGTTATGCCAATTTCGGAGTATCAAGATTCTGCAAAATAGAAAGAACTCCCACGGTAGTAGTCGATACCTCCAGCTTGTATGGTATCTCAGCCAAGCTTACTTTCAGGAATTTTATGTGCTTCAGCAACCTGGTGACATTGATGTCATCGAATGAGACGGGAGGCATTTTATGCAGCTCCTTCGCCACGAAAGCGAATACGTCGTCCAGGTCGGTGCTCTTCATCATTGTCCTGCACACTTCTCTGGCCACCATATCTCCGTCGGGATTTTGCCCGGAGCTTAAGCGATGGTTTAATGAAAACCGGTTCGAAAGTTATTCAAAATAAATAAGACTTACTCTGTGTTCATCCTTAAGCGTGCAGTTGAATGTTTTTTGCAGTGTCTCTTTTAATCTATTTATTTGAATCTTAGCGCCGTCGGCATCTGGAACTGTCATAAAAACTTTACTAATAGTTAAAAACGAATAATTTACTGTCGATCTGCAATAATCGGGCCCGTGTTTAATCCTAGACTCCATATAATGTGACTTTAGGCATGTCACCGCATTCTATAATCTGTGCGATAAAAAAATGGTCGCGGTGTAAAGTGAAAATAGCATTACAGTTTTTATGGTTACCGAATGACCGGACAGCGAGCTACCCATTGCCCATCGTTCATGCGTGCTGTAAGCGCGCACATGGCCCGCCGACAGTGTGGCGATGTGTGTACACGCTGTCCCTCTGCTGTGCGTGCGTGACCTTGAACACCACGTGGCCGCGGAGTGGCCAGCGCGTGCGCGGCGCGCAGCCGCCGACAGGGTGGCGATGTGTGTACGTACCGTCCCGCTGCTGTTGAGGTTTGATCTTGAACCTGACGGCGTGGCCCTGCGTATAAGCGGCGCGCAGCCCGGCCGGTGAGCCAAGCGCGCGCACGCGGCCCCCCGACAGGATGGCGATGCGCGAGCTCAGAGCTTCCATTTCGTCCATACTAAGAGAAATACAATCATTATAAAAAAAAAACATCAATCGTTGCCCTCCGGCGAAGGGAAAATAATGCTTGCACCATAAATGCGATAATGACTGACATCTACATCGTTAAATTTTGGTCGGTAGTGTTTAATGTACCAAATCGACCCTCTACGGGTTTCAAACGACCAAAATTTAATGGTGTATATGTTGGCGAAATCAATAGTAGATACGGAAGCTTGTGTCGGTTTTGTTATGCTAT
This sequence comes from Leucania comma, assembly GCA_958295575.1. Taxonomy (NCBI): domain Eukaryota; kingdom Metazoa; phylum Arthropoda; class Insecta; order Lepidoptera; family Noctuidae; genus Leucania; species Leucania comma. The sequence goes on from OY282480.1 coordinate 3,339,972, forward strand.
GTAAAATCATAAAATGACAAATCCCGCCCTTGGGTTGGGCGGGAGATAGTGTTAGACTCTTTCTGATGTTATCTCACCTGCTGGAAAGCACCTGGGGCCTAGGACAAAGGCAATGAAAGGAGCAGGGTAGGTTTTTAGTCAGTAAGAGTCTGACACTATCTCCCGCCCCACCCAAGGGCAGGATTTGTCATTTTTGATGATTTTACCGACCATAAAAAAAAATCTGCTGGAAAGCGACGATGCGGTCGACGATAGAGCGCGCTTACCTAGAAGTAACCTATAACTGGGGAGGCCTATGTCAAAAGACAACCTGACTAAGAGGTTGCAAAAAAATTGTTTACATAAAAAGTTAGTTTAGGAATTTTGTTTTCATATAAGTAGTTTATGTAAATCAAAACTATAATATGGTCTGTGAATAAAAGTTTTTATTATTATAAGCACTTCAATTCTAGAACGTTCACTTAGCAATGCGATTAAAATATTTGACGCTACTATTAATTTCGGTGGAGGTATGACTTTCTGGGGACGCGGATAAGAGATATTGCGCATGTCCCCTTTTATGTATTTGCGATGAGGTGATGATTGGTATCAGAAGTAAAACATCCAACTTGCAGTGTTAATGTGTATTTTCAAACACTGGTAGATACAAAATATAGTAAGGCTATTTAACTAATTGTAAAGTCAGGTATAAAGGATCGGACTAATGATAACAAATAAATCTAGTCCTTGTTTCGCGACGGTTGACCGGGAAGAGAGCGAGAGACGCTAAGGGTAGCGCCCCACCTTCTCGGCTCGTGTTGCCACTTAACTAACTTAACAATATTGACTTAAATATTAACATGCAACACTAAATATAGGGTGCGTTCACATATGCAATATGTGACGCCACAACTTTCACGGTGTAACAATATATTATTTAGTGGAGATCTATAGCTGCGGGTGCGTTACCTGTGTGAGATGATAACGTCAACTCCAACAACACTTGACTATTACATACCTGTGTGAAGAGATGACGACAGCTCGCTGTTGCCTCAGACCTTTCCTCAGCGCTATCCACAGACTCCTCCGGGCGGCCACGTCTACTCCCGAGCTGGGCTCGTCCAATAAGGTGAGATCTGCACCACCACATAAGGCTGCGGCGGCACCTAGGCGTCGCACACAGCCACCGCTGTAGCCTTCTACATGACTAGGGGCGTATTTTTCTAGACCTACAGGAGAATAAATCACTTGCAAAGAAAAAAGTTATCCTAACACACACCTCCCTATTTATTTATTTTCTCTTACTATTTTTATTTAATTTTACTGTATGTGTGAGGTCGAATAAACGATTTTCTTTCTTTCTTTCATTCTTTTCTTTCCCTAAAATAACACTTTAAGGGTACGTTTCCAATGTAGGGGAGCTGGGTGGAGTGGAGAGGAGTGGAGCGTGAATTGGACTTTCGAATAATACAAATGAACATCGCCTCGAGCCGGACACAACAAAATCAGGTGCTGAACGGAAAGCACGAAGCGGACAATACCCAAATCCATTCCATCCCGCTCCGTTTTAATAGAACCGCTTGAAACTTTAACTGCTTTTCTCCGCTCCACTCCGCCCAGCTCCGTTTCAGTACATATGATCCCGTAAACTCATATGCATGGACACACTGCCCATCCTAAAGTACGGTGCACAAAGTTGGTTTCTTGATGACCACCGGAAACCGTAAGCTAGAGGCCCGAACCTGGCCACGCTCGGTAGATAGCGCTCAACCATCGACGGTCAACTTAATATTTTAGTTTATTTTGTTTTAGTGTACATAAGAGCATTATTAAGTCAAGGATTTAAATACAAATACCCAAATCTATTTAACTTAGCAAACTAAAATCAGACATTTCACTTTATAGAACTTAGTCAAATAATTGCTTCAAAATCCAGCTTATTCTTACTGGCATCACTGTTTCTCATTTCTAATTAAAATTCCTCACTTACCAACAATATGTATCCAGTTTCTGACTTCCTCTTGGACACGGCGCGAATCATACCCTCGCAGCGTCAGCAACATCGCCAGGTTCTCCTCCCCTGTCTGGAACATGTCCAGCCCAAAGAACTGAGGGCAGTAGCCCAGGGTCTGGAGGTACTGTGGGAAAACAACAATTATTGTTATTCAGTTTGTTTTTTATTTGTTATAAACTAGTGCTTGATTGACTGTGATCCCACCTGTTGGTAAGCAGTGATGCAATCGTTGATGGTGAGGCACACTAGTTTATTAAGAGCCTATTTACTGTAGCCTTGAAAACACCCAAATTATAATCGGATGGGAACAGATGGCCGTTGGGTTGGGGCCGAAAGGTTCGTACCGGAAGACGCAGCGCTGGAAGGCCGTAAAAGCTACGGGAATCCCATGGATGCGAGACGTACAGGACCATTTTTGTTGCGAAATTGGGGGGAGGCCTATATCCAACAGTGGAGGCCTTTGGGCTGAAATGATGATGATGAAGGGTGGATACTGGCCGTGTGTCGGGTTGTCCGATGGTAGAAATGTGATGGTATTTTTTCTTTTATGGTAGGTAAAATCATAAAATGACAAATCCCGCCCTTGGGTGGGTTTGAAAGATTATACTCCCGAGTTGGTACCATAGAAATATTGTTTTGATCTGATGATGAACTTCGAAGATATAGAAGGGAAGTCTTCAAAAAATTGCTATGATTTTTTGAAGACTTTCGTAACAAGTAAAATGGTTTTGTTTACACATGTAGTCGGTGACTGACTGAAAGAAGAAGGGGAGAGGATACATAGCATTGATCTGATGATGAAGCCGGAAGGTAGGTAAGGAATTCTGTAATAAATCAGTATAGATTTGCTATTCGTGTTTGATATTATTAGAATTGTCGTGATGGTTTGATGATGAACTAAGAAGTGTGAAATAAAAAACTTTTACAAAAAAAATACAACCGACTTCAAAAACACACTAAAAAGTTCAAAATAACTTTAATTTCGGAAGTCTGTGTTTAATAACGAAGAGACCAAACAAATATAGAAACACCGACTTTCGAAATTAAAGTCGGTTGTATTTTTTTTTGTAATTTTTTTTTTACATTTGAAATTAGAATTCGAGACAACTTATCAAATCAGAATATCCATTGTGACGTATTTATATACTTTTGCCTTTTGCAATAGATTGGCATTATGTTGAATTCGAATACAGTTATGTACATGGATTCCGAAATGGGGTTTGTTTTTTTTTATTTAAAAGTAGGTAAAAAAAATATCACAATTAGACTCCATTCGAAATAAGATTAGATATTTAAAGAAACCTTTGTATTGTCTGTTTAACCGATTTTGAGAATGGCGGCTACAGTAAATAGTATTGTAACCACTTTTTTATTTTATATTCATCTCCTTCATTTTAATCCTTATGCCCACGGTATAGAAGTCAAAATCGGTTGCACGGACAGCAAAAAATTGTTTGTTTAAATGTTTAATCTTGCTTCGAATGGAGTTTGCAACGAGTAGGTACTAGTACTTGACTATTTCTTCTCCAGAGGTAGGTATTCGTTGCCGAAAATGTTTTCTCGCTCGGCGCTCTCCTTGACCGTAACTCGGAAGCAAGTAGACTAGTTGCAACGTGAACCTTATTTCTATGTAATAAAAGCTATAATTGTCTGTTTTTTTCTACGAAGGTGGTTTTCATATCCGAAGATAATTCTTCTGGTGGCGTCCTCCTTAACTTTTATCGTGTTGAAGTAGCTGGACTTGTCGCTTTGCAACGTAGACTTTACCTTTACGTCATTAGGGCTACAGTTACCTTACTGTTCCATCTACGGAGGAAGTATCCGTTGCTAAAGATGTTGCCTCTGGTGGCGCTCTCCTCCGCCGTCAATATCTTGAAGCAGGTGGACTTACCCGCGCCGTTCACTCCGAGAAGGCCGAAACATTCGCCTAGAAATTACCGTTAAATTAAAATAAATAAATAAAAATAAATTATGAATTCAAATAACAACGATTAACAAAAAATAAAAAGAATAACAAGATTTCCTATACAATTACAGTGTCTAAAAATATAATAAAACTAAAATATTTAAAGTACAATAAATTGTGTTCGAAATTGCAATGTTTGGCAGCGGGCTACACGATCTAGGTTAAATTAAACCTGTGTTTTAGACCATCACTTTACAGTACAGTTGCATTGCGACAGTAAAGTCTAAAGTAAGTCCGTAAAGTTTTTTATATTTTAAGAGTTTATTTTTTTATATTTTTTAATGAAATATTTAAAAATAAAAATTACATATATGGAAAAAAACAAATGAAAAAATAATAATAATCGACCGTTTTGGAGGGACGATGAGCCTATATGGATTAAACGGGGAATATTCCAGGGCGACAGTCTGGGTCCACTTTGGTTCTGCTTAGACAGATACATCTATTCTTTATTGTACACCAAAAATAAAATTACATAATGAACTTAAAATTAATAGGGTGTCACAATGGGCGGTCTTATCGCTAAAAGCGATCTCTTACAGACAACCTTTGGATGGATTTGACAGAGAAGGAGAAAAAGATACTCAGGTAGTTTATGGTGTACTATTTACACATATACAATAATTTTTATTATTATTATTATATTTAGCCTGTACTGTCCCACTGCTGGGCAACGGCCTCCCTCCATTCTTAACTAATAAAAACATATAATATAAGCAATATAATATGAAAGCAGAGGAATAGCGTACTCAATAACGTTTAAGAGGAAAGGTAGTGATCCTTAAATATATTTTTTAAATTCGTTTGTGTTAGAACTTGCCTTACTGACACGGGCAAATCATACCACAGCCGCACTGTATGAACTGCAAAAGACTTGCCATAAAAATTGGTGGAGTGGCTTGTCATCTGCAGTCCCAAATTTTCCGATGACCTAAGATATCTAGTATGTGTGTCATGAAGGAACTTGAATCGTTGTTTAAGATAAGCGGGGGTTTTACGATTGAACAGAATACTGTAGAGCAGAGATAAGTTGTGAGCATTCCGGCGAAGACGTATTGGAAGCCACTTGAGTTTCGTACGAAAGTCGGATAATATGTGATCATACTTGCGCAGGCCAAATATAAATCGTATGCAAACATTTTGAAGGCTGCTTAGCTCTGAATCCTCTAAGCACATTGCTATCGAAATAAGGCTTGGGCTATCGATTGAGAAGAGGTGGTCAGGTTCTATCCTATTTTCTTTACATGGATGATCTAAAACCTGATGCTGATTGATGAAACTACTCAAGTTCCAAAGTAACTGAAACTTTCAGTAGTGACATCAGGATGGAATTTGGTGTGGTTAAATGGCAGTTTTGCATGTAAAGCGAGGGGAGATTATAGAATCTGAGGGAATTCAAATCTCGGGTTCCAATTATATAGGAATCCTTAGATCCCTCTCCTCTCACGGCGGTAAGTCCCCTCTGTGGGGGGTGGCTGGAGCGGCAGCATGGCGTCCTCACCTTCGCATGACGCAGGTCCACACTGGACATGGCAAGATTGGGAGGTTATTGCACCGAATACGTGCGGAAGAAACGCGCGGGTGTCACCACTGCGTGGAATACCCGGAGGACACGGTGGAGCACACGGTTAAGGTGTGCCTTGCTTGGGAAGAGCACCGCCGTGTCCTCGTGGGGGCGATCGCCTGCGGTGATCTCTCACGCTGGGCCTTGGTTCAGGCCATGGTTGTGAGTTGAAGTAGCATACGGTCGCCTCCTTCTGCGATGCAGTAATGCTAGCAAAGGAGGAAGCCGCACGCGTGAAGCAACGACCTTCACGCCTCGGCCGCCGCAGGGGTGATCTTTTAAGCCTAAGGCCTAAGGCCGCTTACAAATTAGCCGCAATGTGCTGCGCCGCCGAGCTGCTTTGTTATTCTATATAAATAAAAGAAGCGCGGCCGCAGCTCGGTTGTAGCGCGGCAGTCGCACGCTCAACTCTCACACAACGCCGTCTGATCCCAAACTAAGCACAGTTTGTGCTATGAGTACTAGGCAATTGATAAACATACATAAATATAAATATTATAGATAAATAACACCCAGATATATACAGAACAATTGAAAGATTCCTCACAAAAATATTTGCCTTGGGTGGGAATCGAACCCACCACCTTCAGCATAGTAGTCAGGGACTAGCCACTAGATCAATAGGCTAGTTAGGCCAACGGCAGAGCTGTCTAGGTGGCTAAATATTGGTTGGGCAAAATCTGAATCACATGGACACGAAAAGAAGAAGATAGTACAACGCTTACCTTTCTTGACAGAGAAGCTGACGCCCTGGAGGGCTTTGACATACTTTTTACACAACGAGGCGTAGTTCTTGTGCAGATCATCCACCAGCATCGCGTCTGGAATCTCTTTCGCAGCTGTAAGTAAATCATATTATTATTAACGGGTTTACAGCATACTCTATTTTGATAGAAATAGTTACTAATCTTATGTACTTCGCACCCGAACTACGCGAGTGTCACTCTTTAGATCGTTAGATCCTTCGATAAGACCGAGTTAAGAAACGAGAGTGAACGAGACCATAGCGTCGCCCGAGCTAGTCGCATACTTCTAATAAATAAATAAAAATAAAAAGCCTTATATTTCATGCAATTAAATTACAATAATAAATCTTAAACTAGGTGTTAGTACTTTTATAACAATTTGGATGTTAGTGTGTGTTACTTCTAATCTAGATTTAATCTTAAATTCAAAAAATATTATTAATCTGCAAGAACCCCTCTACAGGTGAAGGCCTCCTCCAAAGTTGTCCAGTCTTCTCTAGACTGAGCTGTGTGCATCCTGTTCACTCCGGCAATCTTTTTAATGTCGTCTTCCTATCTAGCATAGGGTCTACCTTCTTGCCCACGTGTGGTCTCATAGACGTGCAACATGCCCGGCCCATATTCACTTTAGTGTTAGGGCTTGTACTAGCCCATCCACTGATTTCGTGTATTTTCTAATTTTTGTATGTCTTATCCTTTGAATTTTCCTTATATTTAGCATGCTGCGTTCTATTCCTCTTTGACATCTTATTATCTTGTTTTTAATTGTGTTATTAAATTTCCATGTTTGGCAAGCATATACTCGTATTAAGCATGGCAAAAGATAAGTGTTCCAGAGTTTCGTTTTAATATTGATTGGAATTGTACTTTTAGATATTTCTTTTAAACTCCAATATTTATTCCAAGTTAGTTGAATCCTGCGTTCTACCTCTAGGTCGTTATTAAAGCGGTCAAAACCAACTTGCTTGACAAGGTAAGTATATTTATCTGTGTATTTAAGAAGAACGCCATCTATTGTTACTAGCCTTTTAGTGCTATTTGTCATTATCATCGTTTTAGACAGATTCATTTCTAGACCGACCTCTTACTTGCTTCGTTTAGTGATTCAATCATTAACTGTAGTTCTGAACTCGACTCTGATAGTAGCAGTAGGTCGTCTGCGTATCTTAAGTGGCTTAAGTACTCATTGTTAATTCTTATACCACATGTCCTCCAGTCTAGTTGAATGATAATTGATTCCAGTATAGCTATGAACAGTTTTGGAGGTAGTGGATCTCCCTGTCTTACCCCTCTATTGATTGGAAACCATGGGCCAACTATCTCTAGTCTAACTTGGCTCTTACTGCCTTTATAAATAATCTTAATAACTTGTATGTATTTTTCTTCCACCTTCTAGGCTGTTAAGGAGTTCCAAATGCTGTTATGTGAAACGGTGTCGAACGCTTTCTGATAAGTCGACGAAGACAACATTGAGTGATTTCCTTTCATTTCTTGGTATTTCTCTAAGACGAGCTCCAGGGTGTGTATGTAGTCGATTGTAACCTTTTCAGAAGCCTGCTTGTTCCACTGGTTGACTAGCTTTTCAGTGTCGCGCTCATTCTTTAATTAATTATTGAGGAGAAGAGCTTGTAGATACATGGCAATTAAGCTTATTGGCCTATAATTTTCAATATCATTTGGATCACATTTTTTATAAATTTAAATTATATCGGATTGGGATTATTGTGTGGGTTTCTGTCCCGTTTCTAGAATGCTATTAAACAGATTCGCCAATGGTCCAGCTAGCGTTTCAGAACCTATTATTAGAGATTCATTCGTAATATTGTCTGTGCCTGGGCTCTTATACTTTCAATATTATTTTTGTGACTTTTATTTACTAAGACGCCACATTCCAGGCGTGCTTCCAATATGGAAGAAAATGAAATTGTTATATTCTTCTATTTTATTTCCTGTGCGTCTTATCGTTTCGTATTTTATTTCGACTTTTTTTTATTGCTTCATTTAATTCGAGTAGGCGTTCGTAAGATGAGAGTGATTTTACATTGTATGTGATTATGTTTAACTTGTTTGTAAAGCTTCTGTTTTGTAATTTCTTTGGAGGGTTTTGGTCGTAATCTTTCACGGTGACCAGCCGGATTGGAAGTTGTGGATCATTTTTTGGCGGTGTTTTTCGTATATTTCCCATGAATGAGGGGGTACTGATTGCTAGTCATTGTTGTTGGTAGTTTCCTGATTTATCGACTTGTTTTTTAGAGTCTTCGTGCCAAAGAAGTTCAATATACCTGGTCTTAATCATCCCTCTCTCCTCTCGACGATATTTGTAAATGAGGCTTAGTTTTATTCTTCTTATTTGCCCGAGTTTTGTGTTTGTCACTGGGATGGTTTTCTGGAGAGTTTGAAAGCATTCTTTTGTTGTTATAAATTTGTATTTTTGTTAAGGAATTTTATTTTGTCATATTTAATAATTACAGAGTTCCCTTTCTCTTTTTCAATCTTTACTTGTTCTTGTAACTTTTTTCTTTTCTTTAAGACATAATCCGGATAATCTTCTGATATAATATATAGTATTGGGTCTCCCTTAATTACTTCTTTTGTTTAAAATTCTCTGTTTTTGTACCAAGTGTTAGGACTGTGATGAATATTGCTCTAAGTCTTTCTCCTTTTTTACAGTCCTTTTGGCTTCCTGTATGTCCCTGCAATCTAATTATAAAATTTACCAGGTTATTTTATAAGTTTGAATATCAGTTATATATCAGGTTCTTCTAGCCCAAAAAAGACAATATTCCTCTGCCTTGCCTGTTTTTCGAAGAAATATAGCCTTTTCTCTTGGTTTTCCAGTTTGTCCTTGAGGTTTTCGTAATTTTCCTCCCAAATTTTGAACTTCTCTTCAAATATGTAATTAATATTTTGTGTTACTTCCTCTGTCACTTTTTCGCCAAATTAAGCTTTGCGCTCATAATAATTGCGAAAGAATTTATAATTTCCGGCTAGCTTAGCTTAATTTAAATAATTACAGGTCGGTAACAGGTCATATCGAATACCTATGTTATATACCCCAGGGGCAAACGAACAGTTGTGTCGGCGAATCGTTCGCCGGTAACAGGTCCCATCGATGAAATTTTCAAAAGTGAATCGTTCTGTCGGCGAACCGTTCAATGGCGAAACGAATGTCGGAGAAATGTTTCAGATTCAAGTAGTAAGTACGCAACGAACGACAAGTACCTACAAGGTCATTAGCACGTTTACTTAAAGAAATTAATTTCGTACATGCATGTATTAATTCGAGTTGAAAAAAGTAGGTACTTAATTTTTTAATTTTATCTTTACAAATCGATAGTGGTTGCGCGAATTTGCTGTGGACTGTAGGTTTAAAAAAGCGAACTAAGGTTTGTTAACAATATGCAGATACTGTGCTTGGCGTTCATTAATGGGATAAATGTATTGGGAAGGAACACTGACCTTTAGACTTCGAAGGTTCCACGTGGCACCGGCCGGCGATCCTCGACTTCGCACATTTAACCACTGCCAGGTCCTGTTTGCACTACACTGCACTATTGTTGAGTTTTGAATGGTTGGATCACGAAATAGTCAATTTTCTTGTAATTTCGGGCGGGCGATGTTAGCGGTGCGGTCACATTCACAATCGATGCACACACATCAATGTCATGTCATTTTCTTGAGGTCGTGCGGGGGAAGGGAAACGGATGGTATAGGATTGCTAGGCCAAAAAAATAAATTACAAAAAACAAAGTCGCGGATCATAGCAAATTGGCGCAACCATTCCCCCCGGGTTTGAAGGGTTACCTTCAAAGAAAAGAAAAAAAACAAAAGCGAAACTAAACCCTATTACTATATCTAAACTATCAATACTAGGTAGCGAAACAACTTATAACTAACTATGCCACTACTACTGATTAGGCAGAGGGCAGAGGCGAATAACCGGACGCAGGTACGATCCAGTTGCGGTTTTAACCTTTACGACTCGCGTTATTCCGTTCGAACCCGGAAAAACTTCTTCCACTACACCAAGAGGCCAGTGCAGAGGAGGCGCACTCTCAGTCTTCAGTATCACCACAGTACCGACTGTGACTGGATCTGAAGGAGTGTTCCACTTTTGACGCGACTGCAGCGTATGCAGATAATCTGTCCTCCATCGCTTCCAAAAGGACTGAACTAAGCTATCTAGCAGAGCGTGACGCGGGTGAAGCTGCAGTTTGTCAGTCTCGACATCTAAAGCGGGCAAATATTTAAGAGGAGTCGTCGTCAAGAAGTGAGCCGGCGTCAACGCTAGTGGCTCCGATGGATCACTAGACAAAGTCCGACACAACGGACGCGTATTCATCAACGCCTCTACCTGAGCGAGTACGGTGCTCAACTCCTCGTACGAGAGAATCTGTTCGCCTATGACCCGAAACAGGTGCGACTTAAGGCTTTTAATATTCGCCTCCCAATTGCCACCAAAATGACTAGCCGCTGGCGTATTAAAACACCAATCAATGCGATTCTCAGCTAAGACATGGGCGAATTCACTTTGGTAGTACTTGGAGCGTAAGAATGTATGTAATTCCGAAATATTGCGTCGCGCTCCAACATAATTTGTGCCGTTGTCAGAGTATAAGCGCTTAACGGGACCACGGCGAGATAAAAATCGTTTAAATGCAGACATAAAACCCTGCGTACTCAAATCACTGGTTAACTCTATGTGAACCGCACGAGTTGTCATACAAACGAATAGGCAAATGTATGCCTTTGTGGAACGTATACCACGACCACGGGCAATAGTGACTTTAAACGGTCCAGCATAGTCCGTCCCAGTATGTATGAAAGGCTTCACCGTCTGTACAACACGACAAGAACGATGGTCGGCCATTTCCGGCGCGTTGAAACGCGGGCGGAGCTTAAAGCAGGGCACACATCTGTGCACTCTAGCGCGTATCAAATTGCGAGCGGAAAGTATCCAGTACTTCTGTCGAAGAATGGACATTAATAAATCGGGACCAGCGTGACAATTCACCTTATGGTGATAATCCACCAACAAATCCAAAACGTGATCCTTGCGTGGTAGAACTACTGGATGCATTTGTTCAAACTCTAACTTAGCATTTCGCAGACGGCCACCGACACGAATGAGTCCGTCTTGCAAAAATGGTTTCAAATGTTGAAGTGCGTGACTACAAGGTTTATGTGATTCTAAACTACGAAATTCTATTGAAAAATAAAATTTCTGCAACTCTCGAAGTACAACTGATTCAGCTCTATCCAAATCAGCTGCGATTATAGAACCACGCGATGGTAATAATCTCAAAAATCTTAGGACGTAAACTACACAGCGTAATAGTCTCGACCAAGACGAGACTCGATTAGACAACAACAAAACAACTGACTCTTCACGCGGAACTGATACTACAAGCGTATGTTTCTTCTCCTCGGGTGGCTCTGAAACAGTAGCGGGGTTAAACGGAGCATTTGGCCACTCGTTAGGAGTGGTATGAAGCCAGGGAGGGCCACAAAACCAAAGCGGATGATTTAAAATTTGCGCAGGAAGCAAACCACGTGAGAGACAATCAGCTGGGTTTTCTGTTCCAGCGACATGGAATATATTTTCCGGTGACAATTCAGCTTGAATCTTACGTTCCAAGCATAGAAAGCGTTTTTCTGCGGAGGCACGGGAGCCACCGAGTGAAAAAATATCACCCTTGAAAGGGAGCGCGACAACATAACGACCATCTTTATCACGAGTAGTCGTGCGGGTATAAATCTCCTCAGTGACCTGATCCTCAGGGCTGAGAATAGGCGGGACATTGACCTCTTCAATCTCCCAGAACTTGCGGATGGTAGACTCAAGCGGCGGCTCGACGGTGCAACAGTGCGACACAGTCGAGTAACTATTTAAACAAGCGGGTGCGGAACCAACTATAACAAACCCGAGAACTGTTTCCAGTGCGTGCGGAGCGGGGTACATCGGAAGACCTTGAATTTTACGTGATAACTGGAGATGCGGGAGAATCGAAGCACCGATCAATAGATCGATATCTCCAGGGAAAGCGTAATTTCCGTCGGCTAACTGCAAGTTCTTAAACTCCGTCAGCATGGACGTGTCAACCGGTACCGTGGGCAACCGTTCCGTAATCTTATCTGCGACTAGCGAATCCATTTCAAACGAAATATTACGATTAAAACGTGAACTAAATATTATTTTAATGGAACCGTGAATGGTTGCCTTTAAACCTCCAAAACCTTTCACTTCTGAGCGGGAAGACCAATTATTAAAACTAAAACCAAGGCGTTGACAACAATCCCGAGTAATAAAATTACTCTGGGAAGCGCCATCTAGTAGCGCTCGAACGGTGTGCGGTTTGCCAAAGGCATCTACAATGACAACTTGCGCGGTCGCAAGTAAAACGGTAGTGATTTGAGTACCAGCGGCGGAAAGCGAACACAATGTTACGTCGTTTGCACTTGCAGCAGGCCGCGCGTCACAAGCGTCGCGCGTCTGCGCAGGCTGCTGCTGCGATGGCAGCTTACTACTCTCAAAATGTAAGAAGGTATGATGTCTAGCTAGACATTTACGACAGCTAACACCACTGTTACATGACGTAACCAGATGTTTGTCACTTAGACAATTAAAACACAAATTATTAGTGCGGACAAACTTGTAACGATCACTAGGCGATAATCTCTGAAATCCCGAACACTTGTACAGCTGTGTATGGCTACCCTTACACAGAGAACAGTCAGGTGTTGAGGCGGTATTAACTAGCGTATGTGCAGTCTTGACTGACTTCGATGACGCGTCTATACGGCGATCGGAACCTGTCCTATTCGTGACTTCATGACGTGCCGACGTGCGCTGCAATACCTTAATATGGTCGCGAATAAAAGATTCTAAATCTTCGAACTTAGGTATTTCGTTACCGCGCTGAGTCGTTTCAAACAGACGAACAGTTTCAGGATCTAATTTCTGTAAACCGATATACAAAAACAAAAAGTCACAGAGGTCATTGACCTTTAGGTTCTTTACTGCACGAACAGATGATGCGAAAATATTTAAAAACTTCTCTAAATTATGATCGTTACAAACGGAAAAACTTTTCAAATCGAATAATTGATCTAAATATGCGGTGGCTACTAATCGCTTATCTTCGTATTTTGTTTTTAAAGTGTCCAAAACTAAAGTGTAATTTTCAGCGCTAAACGTAATTCCAGCACAGACAGCCTTTGCCTTACCGGTCAATTTTTCTACGAGATAATGCAATCTCTCGTGATCTGTCAGCGATGTGTTCCTATGTATTATATTTTCGAAACTATCTATAAATAAATTCCAATTTCGAATGTCACCATTAAATTCAGGTATTTGAATTGGCGGCAATCGTGGGCGTTCGCGAGGAGGGTTGGATAAACCACTCGCGGGGGGGGGAGTCTCTAAACTCCTAGCAATACGTTTGATACGACAATACAAGTCATCAAAGGACGACAATGCCTGATAACTCACACAGTAATCAGGATTTAACTCCAACTCTAAAATGTTTATATCCTTAATTGTAGATTTAAAATCCGCGCGCAAACTATCTAAAGTTTCCAACGAACACAAGAAAGCATCTCTAATCATCAGATCCGAGATTTGCAAAGATTTATCACAAATTGATTGAACACGTGAAAACTGTGAGTCCCTTTCGGCGTATAAAAGCTTTAACTGAACCTTTAAATCAGTACTAACCTTAGTTCCCTTAAGAGACATCTTGTTTTGATATATTCACACTATACACTCAAACAAACACTTAACGAATTATTAAGTAAGCGATAATTATCAGATAACAATATTATTGTAAACAACAAAGTGAACGGCGTCGTTCATATGCGTATATAATCTATGGTTTATCCGTTTCCTACAAATATTCACTCAACAATGAACGGGTATTTTTGAAATGCGTCTACCTACATGCAATTTGTAGGACTTCCGAATGAATTTTGTCAAGAAAAAGAATGCGATCGATTTATATCTACGCTGATATTTACGTAGCTAACTATAATTATGCGGTGCGGTTGACGGCGTAGGTACCGTAATTATCAATGACTCTTTAACTATACGAGCGAAATAACGTATAGTTGCCTAAATGCCTAGATGCGGGTTTTCTACTATTATATCTAGGTAAACAGGCGCGTTGCGTTTATTCCCTATGGAACAAATACTATATTGCGAAATTACAAGAAAATGATTCACGATCCGGCTCGAAGGACCAAAAGTAATGGTTGCGCGAATTTGCTGTGGACTGTAGGTTTAAAAAAGCGAACTAAGGTTTGTTAACAATATGCAGATACTGTGCTTGGCGTTCATTAATGGGATAAATGTATTGGGAAGGAACACTGACCTTTAGACTTCGAAGGTTCCACGTGGCACCGGCCGGCGATCCTCGACTTCGCACATTTAACCACTGCCAGGTCCTGTTTGCACTACACTGCACTATTGTTGAGTTTTGAATGGTTGGATCACGAAATAGTCAATTTTCTTGTAATTTCGGGCGGGCGATGTTAGCGGTGCGGTCACATTCACAATCGATGCACACACATCAATGTCATGTCATTTTCTTGAGGTCGTGCGGGGGAAGGGAAACGGATGGTATAGGATTGCTAGGCCAAAAAAATAAATTACAAAAAACAAAGTCGCGGATCATAGCAAATTGGCGCAACCAGATAGTGTTCCCATTACTGGACTGATTTTTAAAAATCTTTCATCAGATGAATGTTACATTATCACTGAGTAGCATAGGTTAAATTATTTCTACTATCACGCAGGTAGAGCCGCAGAAGTTAGCATAGAAATATTAGTGTACTTACGCATGGTGATAGCATTGCGGACGTAATCCTTCTCCGCACGCACCATCTTGTCTTGCTCGGCAGGTTGTGTCGGTTGGTAGCGCAGGTTCATCAGTTTGTTTATTAAGCCGTTGAAAATCCCGCGTTCGCTTAGGAATACCATCGCCTAGGGAACAGAAAAATATGTCATTCTAACTGCCTCTTCCGAATTATGATAAATATGAAATTCTCAAACATATAAAAAAGCGACTGGTATCAGATTTTGACTACCTGTAACGACAATCTACAATCGACACCCGGGACCAACGGAGATGACGACTTAATGTGCTTTACGGGGTTCGAAGAATTCCTGGTATGTACAGAAAAGCAACTTAAAAACCTTTATAGAGGGTAGAACAACGATACTCAAAGAAAAGGAAACTTTTGAAAACACGAGCAAGACAACAAACGAACGAGCTTGTTTGTTTACTCTTAGGATCTAAAACCATTAAAACTACTTTATTTGAACAAGTCATACCCAAATCATTTATTTCATTAACACCAGTAACAGGAACTTTCGAAACAAAATTACAGATTGGGAAAAACTTTCAGACGTAAACCATGTCATGAAATAGCATAATACAATACTCATAATACAATATAAAAATATCGGAAGCAAATTATGTTCTCCACGAGACCAAGCCGCTGGCAGAAGATATTACATATAAATATATGAACACTCACCATCAAAAGTAGAAACTGCACCGACATTATGATCATCCCTCTTCCGGGATCGTTTTCTTTCACGCAATAATAACATACCGGATTATCTTTATCTGAAATAAATAGCTTGGGATATTATTATTATTATTTTTACACCCATATAAAAAAAGATTCGAAAACATTTGATATCCAATTCGAAATTGACCCGCGTAATGAAATACTGCCCACTGTCTCGCATTCGAGAGGAGGGGCTAGGTCTCAACAATAATAGATACAAAATAATAATAACGACGTATAGTTATTTCTCATTACAAGCCAAATAATTAAACAAAAAATTAAAAAACCCGATTGCCATGTCAAAAAAAAAAACTAAAAGTCAAAAAACAAGATGTTTCTTAATTTATAGAAAAGTGAAGAAAGTAGTCACTTGTTGATTAAACACTGAATCTCGGAAACTACTTGATCTACAAAACTGAAATTTTCATCGCACTTGGGGGGCTTTTAATAATTATAAGAAAATATTTTAGAGTGGTCGGGTCTGTGATGCAAATTTCAGTTTTGTAGATGAAGTAGTTTTCGAGCATCGATATAAATGTAGGTACTACGCACTAGATCAGGCATGCCGTACAATCACTATACGTACGAATCGACCCTCCACGGGATTAAAACGAATAAAATTTAACGGTATATAAAAAAAAATTAATTGCTATTGGTCTCGATAAAACTCAAAAACGGCTAAACCAGTCTGAATATAACTTTTTTGGGTTAAATAAAGTGGTTTAAAAGTTGAAAATTCAAAATTACACATTAGTAGGGAAATCGTCTTTTAAAGGTGGGAAGTACTAATTTTACTGGGGTGAAGTTGCGGTTAGCAACTATTTAATGGAAAAAAAATATTAACTGGCGTAGTGATTGTCAGGATTGTTGTCCATAGTGAATATTATGACAACAAGCAAAAAAAAAATGAAAAAAGAAAATGTATTTTACTGCCGATTTCCAAATAATTGCTAAACTTAGATAAGATAGAGTAGGGCACATTGCTCTCAGAACCTGATGGTTCATGGGGCCGAACGGTTCTAAAATGGCGACCGCACATCGGAAGGTGCAGCGTTGTTAGGCCTTCCACGAAGTACACCTGATGAAGGCCACGGGAAACCGGTGGATGCATGACGCACAGTGAGTGCTTGTGTCATTGTGGCGACACTTAGGGGATACCTATGTTCAACAATGGACGTCTTTCGGCTGAAATTATAATAATGTTGATAATATGTTATGGATGCTTACTGCAGCACTTTGTGGCCTCGAAACCATCTTGTTTGCCGAACACGTTGGGGCAGCGGTGCTTAATGAGTTTACACCATGCGCTGTTGCGGGCCAAGACCAGGCACTTCACCGTCGCCGTCACCAGTGTGTGCGGGGGTGCAATGTAATTGATTATCAGTAGACAGTAGTATATTATATTGCTTTTTTCGCCGAATATATCTTGTCCGACCTTCAGTATGGGGGTTAAGACACCTGTCGAGGTAAAGGTTATCATTAGTTCAAGACACAAGACAAGGAGAGGGTTTTTGGCTGAAAAAACAGATAAACACATTTATTGGTAAAACATTAAATGAAGTCTAAGTTGTGTTTACTATTTCTACAATTAATTCATTAAATAAATAAAATAATTTTTCAATTAAATTTTCAAAATTTATTATTTCATTGAAATTAATTAAATCACAGTAAAACATAAATAATAATAAATTGATCTTACAAAAGAAATAAAAAAGACATTGATTGTCATTGAAGTTAATTGAATTATAATATAATTGATACAGTCCCCGACGACTAAATAGAGACCATGTATGAGAATGTATGCAGCATGGCTATGCATGGTTATAAGATTCACTTCACCGTGGTCTTTTTTTTTTTTACTGAAACCTACATATTGACAAACATCGTAGCCGAGATGGCGTGCCCCATAATCTGGGATTTTGCACAAAAAAATCTACAAATCTTTTTTTTTTTAATTATCCTATACTTTCCCACTGCTGGGCAAACGCCTCCCCCAATTCCTTCCAGGTATTTTTCTCTCGGGCCACCTCAAACCAGTCCTTGCGGCACCACAAATCTTACTAACTCAAAACCTACTGAATTTTGATAGAACATTTGGTGGCTTAATTTGATGTTTTTTAACCTTACTATGACGCCCTGCAAGGAATAAGGCGAATTTTAAGTAACCCTGTATATAAATTAAGGCCCGGTTCAACTCATTTTGACCTTTTTAAACCTATGGAAATCCACAAATATAAAAGAGAACACCATGAAAATTTATTTTATTAAAATTGACTATATGGCCAAGGGCTTAGCAAAAATGAAAACACGATATAGATAAATTAGTTGGCTCGATAAAAAAAATCACGAATCTGACCCTAATTTACGATTTCAAACGTATTTATCTACGAGATTACGTTACGGAACTACATATTTGAAATTTACAAAAAAAAAATAAAGCTTGTTGTTTAAAAGCGCTTTGCAAGAACAAAAATCTTGAATAGTTGTTGTTTGTTTTTTTTTTTATATAGAAATAAAACCGCTGTTTTGGGGCCGCGAAGAAGATATAATCCCGAGCGAAATCCATACAAAAAAAAACAGTGACTAGAACCGGCCCTTAAAGTCAGATCCGAATATGAACTAATTATGATCGCGTGATAATTGCACCACGGTTTCATTTTATTATTTATTTATTTATCTATCTTCAAATCTTCAATCAAGAAATTATCTTAGGAAATA
Organism: Leucania comma; assembly: GCA_958295575.1. Classification (NCBI taxonomy): domain Eukaryota; kingdom Metazoa; phylum Arthropoda; class Insecta; order Lepidoptera; family Noctuidae; genus Leucania; species Leucania comma. The sequence goes on from OY282480.1 coordinate 3,358,532, forward strand.
ATAGTGTACTTTAATTGGTAGATTAACAGGAAAATGTCCAATAAAAATCGGATACCTACATATTGCCTTAACGACGTAGAATACGGATCAAACTAAAAAATGTTGTGGTTTCGAGATTCCACGCAATTAGGATGTGTAATTTATGTGGTATGTAGGAAGAATAGAGCATAATTTCAGACAGCCGCCAAACTAAAATGGAACTGGTCAGGTCACATCTGCTGCATGTCATAGCAAAATTGGGAGAAGGCAATCACTGACTGGATTCCGAACAGCAGGCACCAGCGACACGGTAGGCCCAGAAAGAGTTGGCGTGACGATTTGGAGTCTTATCTTAAGGATTGGCTAGAAGTGGTTATGGACAAAAAAGAGTGGAATAACGGAAGGTAGACCTTTGCCCTGCAGTGAGACACAGTGGGCTCATAATCGCAGCCTTTATCTGAAACTTTTATATTGGTTTCAGTTATGAATGTTTTTTTTTATTTCGGATACGTTTTGATTACGGTTACGAAGCTACATTCCTGCTTTTTTGCTAAGTTTGTGATCTTCGTTTTTAACCGACTTCGAAAAGGAGGAGGTTCTATGTTCGGCTTTATGTATAATTTTTTTAAGCGCATCGTTTAATAAAGATAATAAAAAAATTCTAATTTTATAATTGAATAGCTTACCAAATATAATGTAGATGATGCTGAAAATGCCCTCGGTAATAACCTCGCTGAAACTGAAGCTCAAAAGATAGCCGAACGCTAAGATCACCAGGCTGCCCAGCACCAGTACCAACGTCAAGGCAACTGAAGACAATGAAAATAAATTTTCAACACACTTACTTGAAAACCTTTAATCCTAATACTGTTTTTCGCACTAGTGCGTTGCAATGCTCTCGTTTGCCCCCGCTACCATTGATTACATGTGTGTATCTGGGCGCGACCCCCACGAGTCGCGCACTAATGCGTTGCAATGCTCTCGTTTGCCCCCGCTACCATTGATTACATGTGTGTATCAGGGCGCGACCCCCACGAGTCGCGCACTAGTGCGTTGCAATGCTCTCGTTCGCCCCCGCTACCATTGACTACATGTGTGTATCAGGGCGCGACCCCCACGAGTCGCGCACTAGTGCGTTGCAATGCTCTCGTTCGCCCCCGCTACCATTGATTACATGTGTGTATCTGGGCTCGACCCCCACGAGTCGTGCACTAATGCGGTGCAATGCTCTCGTTCGCCCCCGCTACCATTGATTACATGTGTATATCAGGGTGCGACCCCCACGAGTCGCCTACTAATGTGGTGTAGACATTGCGAACAGAGTTCCGGCGAGATCTCATGGTGGAATGGAAAAAAACTTAAAACAGAATTGTCAAATTTAAATTATTCAAAATTATCATGTCGAAAGTCATTAAGGTATTCATCGTCAGAATAGCATGCCTTTTAGGCGCCCATCACACTGTCAATCATTGCCATCAATCACCATCAATCAATGAATGATGGAGAATGATTTTTTAATGGGACAAGGGCAGGAAGAAGAAGATGTACTATCGTTCAAATTTTATTCAAGATATATCATGATTGATGGCAATGATTGACGCTTGCATGGCCGTGTAATGGGCGCCTTAGGAAACGTGCAGAAACTATAGAGGCCAGCGCAACGCCGACACAAGAGACGCGGTACGGACACAAAAAGAAACTTTCCGTGTGTCATCGTGCTCGTGAATAATATAGTTCTTGTAATATTATGTTAAAAATAATAAAATATGGGTTCCTGCCGATCAACAACCATCAACAGCATGGCCAAAGCATGATCAAAGGTCAAAAGCTCTTCGAGTCCGTACATGTTACAGGAGTAGAAGAGCAAACAGATCCAGAAAATCAATTGGTTTTAACTGGCAAAATTGTCGCACAGAAAAACATATCCAGTATATATATTATTAAAATATCGGTCAAGTATTTCCTGAATTCGATTTTTATGTAAATACCATGTCATCTATATTGTTACTATTCATGACCTATATTCTGGCGATAGACAAGCACGTTCATATAAACTATTTGTCAAAATACTGAAAAGTTCAAAAAAAAACTCGCTGCAACGCTAGATTGCCATTATGTCGTCTAACAAAACTTTTAAAACTTACAGCGCTAAGATGGCTTATAGTGGATACTTTTTTGCGACCAAAAGGTCTTAAGCGCCATGAATTTCCTAGTACTTTCGCGTTTCTTTCAACTTAGTGTAATGACATGTCATCCATATAGATTTTTATACCGCAGAAGTGTCACAGTTTCTTGCCTACAATACTTCATCATAATAATACTCTATTTCAAAATGTAATAATAGTCTTCGTTAGTATAAGCTAATTGAATCCTATATATCTAATAGAAAGCATATCACAGCAATTTCAAGAATAGATCATACAAAAAAAGAGAATACTTATTTGTCTCAAGAACGTCTAGTAAAATTTGGTGTACCCCAGGGAAGTGTTCTAGGACCATTATTATTTATTATATATATAAACGACTTTCCAAAATGTATTGACCATCCCATGACGCTTTTTGCAGACGATAGCACAGTCACAATAGCATGTAAGAAAATTGACACTTATGAATTTGACATTAAAAATACTTTAGCTTCTATAATTTACTGGTTAGATAATAATAATCTAAAAATTAATTTAAATAAAACACAAATCTTGCATTTTAGTCAAAGAATACCAGTAAAAAATGACATTAACTTAATTTATAATAATTACACCATTACACCATACGCAGAGTTTTTTTTTTTTTGGTAGGTAAAATCATCCAATGACAAATCCCGCCCTTGGGTGGGGCGGGAAATAGTGTCAGACTTTTACTGACTAAAAACCTACCTTTCCGTTCCTTGCCTTTGTCCCGGGGCCCGTGGTGAATACGCAGAGTTGGTAGTGCTAAATTTCTTGGACTATCCATTGACAAAAAACTTGACTGTAAAGATCACATTGAGGAAATTTGTAAGAAAATTCACAATATAATAGTAAATAACATAAAAGCTCTTTGATTTACTCCTCCACCCACCATAAATAGTCCACTATTTGTGGTGGGTGTAACCCCAGATGTATGTTTTTTTTTTTATCTGGAGAAGGTGGACCGTCAATTGTTTTAGATGAAGATGATAATACTAATTTATGTTCTAGCATGATGATGGACGACCCACAAAATGATGAGCAAAGTGATGACGATGATGACCACGGCTGTGACGTAAGCTGCCAAACCGATGACTATTCAGCATTGGAGCATACGGATGAAAACAAAGACCCAGGTGTTTTCAATCCGATTATCATTTCATCTGATTTTATTCCAGAGATCCAAGATACGTTTTTCACGGAATCTCAAGGAGATCACGATGACGTATCACATGGAAACCATAACGAAGATGGTCATAAGTGTGAAAATAATTTTGAAAATAAAAATGACGCAACTCGACAGATTTTTTTACAGATTGAAACCAAGGAGATGGATCAGTTTGATATGAAGAGTGATTTCTATTTTCCCCTGAAAAGACATAAAATAAATAGGTTTGATTTGGTTAAATTTTATGGCAAATTTTATCATATAACTCCCAATAAACCAAAAGAATGCATGGCGCAAACAGGTATGGTAACGAAAAAGTCCTACCGCATCAATTTTAAAACAAAGGGAAGCTTGGTACAAAAGGGTATAGTTAGAAGAAAGTCCTCCTGCCACCTTCACTTTATTAAATTTAAAAAATATATAAATTCAGTAAATTGTAAATATTATTATGGTAGTTGTATAAAAAAGTTCATTTTATTTAAACAAAAATTTTGTAATCCTTTAAAAAGAAATTAGACTTGGTTTTTTATAATTATAAAGTTAGGAAACGTTTCACTTTAAGAATTTCGTAAATGTTTTGGTTGTTGCTTTTGTTATCATGTCACTGCATTATTTTCGTGAGATCAGCAGGGCATGAAAAATTGATCATTTAATTTTGTTTCATGTTTGTTTTCAATGAGGGACGCCGCCACCGAAAACAGAAGAAAGAAACTAACTGTGCGTTAAATAATTATTTATTTCTAATATATATTTGATTAGTTACGCGAATTTGCTGCAGGATGACCTCAACTTACATTATTGGTCCTGTGGAAACTGTGGTCCTCCTAAAGGGGAGAGATGGAGTGTCAGTCAAGGCTGATACCGACTTTGCTGATAAGGCATAGCCTTTACAAAGGGTGTCTAATTGACACCATTGGTTCAGCAGTCTGATGATTAAAGTCCCACAGTTCAGTCAATATGGCCTGATAGATTTAATATTTGATTTTTTTTTAAGTTTTGTTACTGTAGCGTTTTCAATTTTTAGCGATGATAGGAACTTGCACAGTTCTGTCTTTTTCTTCTCTGACTCGATGAGCGTCCAATGAGGTCCAACTCATAACCGTAAGAGTTATAGTTCACTTATGTTAGACCCCTTCTGGGTAAATGTCAATTATGATAATTAGGGTGCAGCATTGTGGCTTTTAATCGGGGTTTTGCCATGGTGGGGTTTAAGCATGACAACGTTGAATAGTGAGCGCAAAGTTAGCGCATAATAATTTTGTAAATAGTTTTCGAATTTTTGCTTATCGTTCGTCATGTCTTAGGCTCGCTCCTAAAAGAGACGATCACCACCTTATAAATTTATTACCCCCATAGGTTTTAGGGACATTTTGGTTAGGATTAGGCAGGTTGTACTTAAAACCTAAAAGTTTTTTAAGAATAGAATTGCCTCGTGAGTGTCGGCATTTCTATTCGTAGAGGCGTAGCTCATGTGGCATCCAAGCAGGTCCTTTGTAACATGCAAACTGGCACGTAATAATAACTTTAAAGGTATAAATTAAAAAGAAGTTAGTAATAGACATAGATAGTGATAGACTGTCAATGAGAAAAGAATAAGAATCTAATTTAATGTTTTATATAAATATAATTGAGATTCACAATATTATAGTAAATAGCATAAAGGCTCTTTGATTTACGCCTCCACCCACCACAGTACCTACTCAAACTTTCTAATAATGATTTAGTCCCTACTACTTTATGGCGGACTTTTCTAGAACTTGCCAGGCCTAGGTACGTACTTTTATTCTGAAAGATTCTCACAGCAATGCGTTTTAATTATTTGTTGCTACTCGTGATTTTATTGAAGATACGACGTGTTAAGTTTTAGGGCGTAACAATATAATAGTTACACAAACAATTACACATTAATTACACTTAAATACTATATAAATTAAATTTTAAATTATGGAATACAAATTTGACATGTCACTTAAGCAGTGTTGCCAGAGAAGATCTCCACCTTAAAATATGTGCTACACGTGATGTGCTGATGTACGTGACCTCACACCACACGGTGCAGTGCGCTCGTTCACTCCCACCACTTTTGATTACATGTGTGTATCAGGGCGCGTCCCATTTACCAAGGATCACAAAGTACTTATAATACAAACTTTTTTGCTTTGAATACCATCCTTATGTCTGCGGAATAGAAGTCAAAATCGGTTGAACGGGCAATTATAAAGTATGTTTAAATGTCTAATCTTATTGCAAATGGATTATAGCTTACCTAAGAAGTCGGTCTGGTTGATAGTGTTGTCCTTGTCCAAATAGTAGGCCGCTAGAACGGTGGGTATGAGGACACCCAGCAGAAACAGTGTCATGTGGAAGCTGAGCGTGGCCAGCCAGTGCAGCTCGGCGGGGCAGCCCGACATGATGTGGATGTGCCGCGAGCCCGTCTCTCGCTCCTTGCATGGGAGAGATGTGCTATTGACGTTCGCGGTGAAGCAAACTATAGAAAAAGGAATGATTATGATTATGATTATGATTGAAACAATATCAAAATTGGTAGAAAAACAGACGAGGTATGTAGGGCACACTGAAAGTTTTTGAATTCTGATAAATAAGACTAGATATAAGACTTACGATACATTTATTGTTTTTTTTAAGTATATTAGTAGAATATTATTGGGCATTCTATGTCACCTTTCGTTCCATAAGTAAATTCGAAGTGTTGGTAAAAAAAGAAGTTGCTCCTTTTTTAGGCAAATCGAGACGTTACACTACAGTATCCGTTGAAAATCGAGAGACAGTGACTACAGATTGGTACATCAACACTTGCCCAGAGTCTTAGAAAAAGTTCGCGAAAAGCGTCCACTCCTCCACCACTACAACGTATCCTCACTTTCCGCTAAGGCTAGAAATAACCTCATTTGAATGCTTCAAATGTAAAACTGATGACGCATCTGCCTTACAGCCTGGACCTCGCACCCTGCAACTACTACGTATCTCCAAAAAAATAATTTTTTGTTTTGATTTTGTTTGACCGCTATCACACATGATGGAAAGTGACAATGCAATCGACAATGGAACGCGCTTGCCTAGAAGTAACCTATTCACTCTAGACTCGACAAAGTTTCCTGGGTTGTAGCCATCAGGAAACACAGACCTCGGCAGGGCATTCTACTTAGCTATACGCACAATGAATGTGTTTTGAAAACGTTTTGTGCGTATAGGTATGATTTCCACTATATAATTAAAAACAAACCTAGAGGCACACGTTTTACGAGCCATGGATCGGCGGTGAAACTGTTCCATAAAGCCATTGAAGAGTTCCCTATCGAAGACTGCTTTGGACGGTGGTTTCAGCGAATGCAAAATGTATTCATTGCGAAGGAATATAAGTAGGATATTATTAGGCATTTATTCCACTTTTCGCTCCATTGGCTTACTTCCTTTGCCACGTCACTTTCGGTGGAATGAATTGCCTAATATTTTTGTAAATGAAATCTTAAAACACTGTTTCAGCGCCTATTCCACTTTCAAAATCTCATTTGGATCTAATAATATAAATCAAATCCTAAAACATTGCTTTAGCGTCTATTCTGTTTTTAAAAACTTGTTTGGTTCCAACAATATGAATGAAATCATAAAAGGCTGGCTCAACGCTTGTTGCACTTTTAAAGTTTTTAAGTTGAAGGATTAGTCAGGCTAGAAGACACTGTGTATACCTAGAAACAATAATGAGAACAATTCATGTATGTATATTAAAAATAATGTGGGTCCAAATGTATATTAAAAATAATGTGGGCCCAAAAATGTAACCTTGTGGTATGCCAAAACCACTATTCCTGAGCTGATATGCTGACCTATTTTTAACATTGATGACAATCGCTGAGATAGTCAGAAAATAGTAAAAGCCAAGCCTCTTATCTCAAGTGTTTTAAGTTTGTGGAGAAGTAAATAAATAGTAAGAAATAGTGTCGAAGGCTTTGGCAAGAATTCAAATTTTAGATGTTTTGAACGTTGATATTTTACCTGTAGGTACTTTAATGTTCGACATTACAATATGTACCCGTCCTCGTAGGTTGTACACTCAACGCCTGCCAGCGTCCAGTCTAAAATATTTATTTGTCTTTCTCGCCAAAACGTCGTTTTCTATGGGGGCCATAAGGACGTGATATACTTGACGTCAAATTCCATAATTTTCTTTCTTATTAGCACCTTAGAAGTTTTATAACTTTGTTATTAATGAAGATATTTTAAAAATTATTCCATATTTGTTTTCAAGAGCTAAACGTGATTTAATCGGACCACTATAAATACGGCATTGCACCACCGGTAAATAGTGGACATCCTACACATACGTAGAAAGCATTTTGGGAAACATTTACTTAGCATACAACTAAGGAGTGGAATTCTCTGTCAGAGTCTGTTTTTTCGGATAGCTATAATCTACGAGTAGGAGTCTTTAAGTCAAGAGTACATGAGTGAGGTTACTTCAAGGCTAACGTGCTCCATAGTCGACTTCATCGTCGCTTATCATCAGGTAAGATAGTAGTCAATCAAAAGTGGTTTTCGGAACAACGAAATAAAACGAGGTATTCGGAACAAAGTGTCAAGTCCCGCACACCACAGTTGAAAAGGGTGTCTGAGCTGGGCAATTGCCCGATAAATGATTTCGGGCTATTGTATATGTTTAAATCACGCTGAGAATTCTAATTGCGCGATACAGGATTTCGTAGATTAAGTCGAAAAAAATATGTGGCGTTATAGATGTCGCTACAATAACAGGCGTCTTCAGGCTGTATAATGATAATGACAACTTACCAAGACAAATAAAAAAACTCCACATCAAACTGGGGACCAAGCTCTTGGGCTGTTTAGATACTTCGTTGCTCAGCTCCCTGGTGATGGGGTCGTTCATCGTAGTGATGCTCTTGCCATCCGACGATGAGATATAATGCGCGGCCAACAAGTTGGACAACAAGTTCAGCGCGACTGGTGCCGCGTGCCGAACTATTGTGGTGTATAGTATCTGGGGACATGTGGAAGATAGGTGTTGGCTTTACAATGTCTTTCCACTAGAGATAAATTTTGGACATCCCATCCATAACACAATAACGTTTTGGGATAACTTTCTTGAGTCGAATTCGACTCGGCTGGGTAGCGTCCGGGAGCTACGTGATATCTTCTCGTCCAATATACCACATCCACAATGTATCAAGTCGAAATTAAATGATCAGTGCGTGTGGCCCGTGATGAAATAATTATGGCTTTGAATGGTGGTAGCTTACAGAGGGCTTTATCCGAAGTTTAAAGTCAGCCAAAGGGCAATATACAGGGCTATGCTCGGATTTTCCTTGTGTAATCGCATCAGAAATGAAAATATCTGTAGGACAACCAAGATTACCGACATAGCCCGAAAAATCCTACCCTGGCCACTGCCGCTTAAGTGTGATACTTAAGCGACAGTGGGCAGGGTTATCAATAATTATAAAAAAACATGATTGGACTGAGATTGCCTGGACACAAAGTGGCGTTGAACTTGATTCAAATATGAAATAAAATAGATAAAAGTTTTTTCTAACCATTACTGTCCTGCAGCTGGACAAAGGTGACCCCCAAGTCCTTCCAGACATTCTTCTGCCGCACAGTCCTCATAGTACGCGTACATACACAAAAACACGCATAATAATCTTTGTTATCTCACCTTAGCATTAGTCTCGCCGACCTCTACTCCGACTAGATACTTATTATATTGCAAAAGGTCCTTCTGGCCGATTCTAAGTATTTCTGTAAAGAAAGTTTATATTATAGAATTTATTTCATTTTGGACATAAAAAGATCCATACAGTCTTAGTAACTTAATAAATAACTTAATAAAATTTATTTCACACTTTTTAGTTGCGATGCACTTATAATCAGAGTGCCTATTTCTCATGATAATTCCAATAAACCCAAACACTGCTAGGATACATTGTTTTATTATGAAGTTCTTGTGTCTACCTTCTACCTTCCGGCTCCATCATCAGATCAGTTTGATAGTACTTTATAGCTAAAGTGCATCTCATGACGATTCTAGGCAAACACGGCTAGGATACATTGATTCATTACGGAGTTCCGGTGCCTATCTTTTGGCTCCATCATCATCATCAGGTCACTGTGATGATACCATTTTTAACATAACTATGTATTCAGAACCATTTATTTATTTGTATTGTCATAGTCGCTTAACTATCTTCGTTGTGATATCTATGCGAGTACCTATGAAGTTTCGTTGGCCATTTCTGGTCGAGGCAACATATCCTGAGGTGCTTAAGGAGTGGAGAGGTATACCCGGACAGAACATTTCCGAAAGTACGGCCAAAATACCTACCAGCACCTTACTGGATTATTCATACATCCTTCTACCGAGCACGTATACTTTGCTCTTGCGAATCTCCATTCAAGCCAGCCAATAAAGACAAGATAGAGATGGGAGCTCTGTTCCTTGTTAGTGTTCACTACGGCCGGCCAATAAAGGCAAGCCGGAGATGGAGAACAAGAATTCTCCCGGGTGATCGGGTCCGTGGGGTCGCTATTGCCAAACAGATAGTGCCCAAATATGCCAATTCATCAAGCAACAGCCAAGTCTCTTGAAGTGCTATTATATCCGATGTCCTAAATAGTTCTCTGACACTGTCCACAGTACAGATTTATACTTATACAATTAAAAAGTCGCCAAACTAAAAACGTCACTTTTACTTTTGTTTGAGACGGGCTGTACTTTATCCATTATTGTTTTGTATGAACATCATCAATAGCCAAAGTTCTGTTCTATTTTTGGCGATTAAAATGGACAAACCGCCGAAATATGATGCCCCGTGGCCAAATACTTTCACAGGTAATTTGGACTCGAAAACCAGGAACTTGTAGGCAATATAGCCCTTTCTTTTTTCATCACTATTTTCTCCAGAGACACTGTTTCCTGTGTTTTTGTGCGGATGTAATTTATAATCTCGGTTTCGGGTGTTTCACTATTTATATTAGTAATAAATATGGGGACTTTTCAACCAGCTGCTCTAAATAGGCACTCGTCATCTCTTGCTATGCCCTTTTTGCCAACATGGCGGTATTTAGACGGCTTTTTCTTATGTCAAGCTTCACTGTTATTGTCTTCAACGGATGACACATCGGGCTGACTAAGACTTACATCGGTGCCGACAGCGCCCATGTCAGTTGTAGGCGCAATCAGCTGACGCACTTCATCCACAGAATGTCCCGAACTCGCAGTAGTCGACGGCGACGACATGACGACCACATTCGCAATTACATTAGCTGTTAATTACGCATCCGCCACCTGCGCATGAGTCATCACGGCTCTCGAACTACTCGTCAATAGCCGTTGCTGCGTGCATGTCTCACGATTATTTTGTTTATCTCCCACCCGCACTATTTCTCTGTATTGTGGAGACAATTTCTTTAAAGCACAATCGATTTATTGAGAACCCTGTGATGGCGCGTTCCGAGGGCCGTGAAACCATAACCTTAGACTTGTGCAGTGCCACCTCGAGTCTCAACTACTCGATCCTATCCACGACTGTCGCAACCCCGCGCGTCTCTAGTTAGACCGCCGCCTGGTACGACTCTCCCTGCGCCAGGTCCTGCGCTAGAACCAACATGTATTCTGCGTAACAGACAACGCTGACTCTGTCGGGGAGGTCGGCGCGCAGCACGTAGTTGTAACCAATGTTCCACAAGGGCGGTCCTAGTGCCAATTCCTGTGGGACTCCAAACGACATCTCTCGCCGTTTCCACTCTCCCTGATGACCGGGGTAGATAATGTACCTGTTCGACAGGTAGGCCTCGATCACACAATAGAAAAAGTCGGGCACCCGGTGATATCGGAGTACCATCTCACTGCTACTCCAGGGAAGGAAATTAAAGGCGTTGGCGATGCATACTTAACACAAAGTGGTGTTAAGTCTGCAATTAACTGATCATAGTTAATACGTACCGTAAGATCATCAAACAACCGGGCGCTGCACAGGGCCACAACGCCACACATCACACAACCGGGCACTGCACAACGCCACCGCGCCACACATCACACAACCGGGCACTGCGCAACGCCACCGCGCCACACACATTACACAGGACGATATGTGCCACAGTACCCGAGGGAAGAAAAGGCCCCCCTCCAAACTGCATCACTGTTTACCATCAAGTGGGATCGCAGTCAAGTACTAGTTTATATCAATTTTTTTTTTGTAATTAATTTTTCAAATTAAAAAAAAAATTTAAAAAAAAAAACCCTCTGCTCTCGGGCAAAGGCTCAGGAGTGGAATGGAATAAGCTTACAAAAAAAAGCAAACACTTACTTTTAGCTATATCATCAGCCTTCTCGAAGGTCACTTTCAGGTACCGTGCCTGCAGCTTGTCCACATCGGCCTGCTTGACGTGCGGCCCGTCCACGTGGTACATCAGACTGTTGTGCTCGCGGCCGTTATATATGTTCAGGTCCATGGCCACAGATTTCGACTGAGGCACCGCCTTGGCGTTTGTTATTATGGTCCAACCGATGATCAAAAATATTGGCACTAAAAAATACTGCGGACAAGGTAAGGCCATATAATAGAAAAACTTAACAATTTAGGGCGAATTGTATCAAAATGACATGTTAAAGTTAAAAGAGTACCTAGTGAAAAGATAATTTATGTCCCGAAATACATGAAATTTTTTGGCAATGACAAAACTTTGAGCTGGGTTTCTTTATTCCTAGAAAGGTGCCAAATCCAAAACTGTTTTTTTTTTCACGATATCGTTTTTACTGCCATTAATAAAGAATAGAATGGAACACATCATTGTGTTCTTGTAATGTTTACAAATCATTCCTCTGCAAAAATACTTTCAATCTAAAAATTTCAGAGAAAATACTGAGAGTTTAGGAGAAATACCCAATAGTTAGTAGGTAGTAGGTCTATGTCCTACAGTGGACAGATGAATAAATCGTCGATTTTATAGGTGCAGACCTAATGCAGAACTGTAATCAAAGCTTCAAATAGAATCAACATGCTTAAGATCCCAAAATAAGCATCCAGACACAGAACAATGTCGTGTCCGTGCTATAAACATTTGTCTTAGGTGGGAATTGAACCCACAACCTCTAGTGTAGCAGCCAGGGCCACTAACCACTAGACCAATCAACAAGCTTCGAATAGAATCGATAGAACACGTTTAGAACAGAATCGACAAAGCTTGCTTCGCATAAAATGAACAGGCTACAAATAGAATGAAGAAGCAGGCAGGTACTACAAATAGAATCCAATTGTTTCTTTTTTTTCAGATTAAATGAAATCATTAAATAAATCCGCCAGCTCTCGGTAGAGCGTGACGGAACCTAAGGCCGTGTTTACAGAGACGCGGCGCGTTGCGCGGCGCGTTGGGCGTTTCGTCGTACATTGCAGCAGCGGGCCGCGTCATCGCTCGCGCAAACACAAACATGTGGCAATGTACGACGCACCGCCCGACGCGCCGCGCAACGCGCCGCGTCTCTGTAAACACGGCCTAAGACTTTTACTGACTAAAATCCACCCGTGTTCATTCAGTGCATTCCAGGGATGCGGTGCCGCTACCTATCACACTCGTAGATATCCGTGCTCTCGAACCACCTCACAGACATCTACCTGCCTATTCCATTTCCAATATGGTGAACTTAAACGTGACATGATGTACCTAAGTGCTCGATTACGGAGACGCGGCGCGTTTCGCGGCGCGTCGGGCGGTCCGTTGTACATTGTCACATGTTTGTGTTTGCGCGAGCGATGACGCGGCCCGCTGCTGCATTGTACGACGAAACGCCCAACGCGCCGCGCAACGCGCCGCGCAACGCGCCGCGTCTCCGTAAACACGGCCTAATAGTGTAATGTCTATTAACAACTATACTTTAACTCTATTTCTTTCTTTCATTAACTCACCGATGATAAGAACGACCATTTATAGTGTATTGCATACTTGACTTGTCTCTTCAGCAGGACGTAAAATTGTCTCATATACAAGGAGGTACCAGTTAGCTTCTTTGGTGCCTGTTCTAGAACACAATAAGACAAGCTGTATTTTGAACATTTTTAATAACATTTATTTTGAAAAGATTTCTTTATAAAAAACTAGCTGCTGCCAACGGCTTTTCCCGCGTAAAGTAGATAATTATCCCAAGAAAAAATACTCCCAGGATAACTAAGTATGTGCTATGGGATATGGTTCACCCGTGTATTAAGTTTTATCGAAATCTGTTCGAGCGTGCAGAAGTAACAAACATACACATACTAACAAGTTTTCGGCTTTATAGTAATACTAAAGGTCATCAAATCTAAGAAATACCGTTTGACGTTTCACAGTTTTTAAGCCGAAATAACTTTGTATAGGCGTAACTCACACTATTTCTATTAACTTTTCCTTAGACCAATAGGTATATTATGAAACTATTTCTATTTTATTACAATATATACGATCTTTCATCTACAAATTTCAATTAAAATCTTTCAAAAAAAGGAAAATAACCCATATATAATATAATAGATAGCTTTTTTCTGGACTTCGTTTCAAACTCACGTAGTAAAGTCCTTTACCGTAGTGTTGCGACACTTCAAATTCACTTGTTTACGAATAATCGTTAAAAATATCCGAATAATCGAACTTTACGTTTTTAATCCTAGCGTCTTTTAGTATTTATTTATTTTAATTTTCAGCTGACGTCATACTCTCATCGAAAATATATAGTTAAAATTAAACAAATGGAAGTATTGTTATTTTAACTACATTTTTGTAGGTCACTCGTATGTCATTTCTATTTAAACTACGAAACTCAAGATCAATCATTTACCACAATTGACTGAGATATCGGTGACCATACGTATTAAAACGACAGTTAATCCAATACACAAACCATAATAAACGCACCAATAACACAAACCATATTTTTACTTATTTATTTAAAGAAATGAAAGTATTTTTGATTATTTACAATGAGATATTTAGATACAATTATTTTTAATTAAATATGAAGACTAGCTTATCTTCGATATGATGACTGAAAATCGCCTTCGTTGGTTGGTTTTTTATACTCGTCCAAAGATGTAGTGAGGACCACGTGGTTCAAATCCATCCATCGACCTGGTGGTCAAATATAGAGAGGAACCAAAAGAAAGCCCAGTTGCAAAAATTAATAACCCAAGATGGAGCCACTTGGCGCAGGAAAGAATGCAGATTCGACCCCAAATAATGGGACCAGGAAGAGAGAAGAAGACATATGAAGACAAGTTTATGGATCAGTTCGGAAGGCTAAAAAATGTGTTTTGTGTTACCGTTACTGGATATGACAACGAGGTTCAACTCACCCGGCTCTCCAGCATGGTCCACTTCATCTTCATACAACGATGTGTCGATATCACTACACAACCTTCGGACACAAATAAAATGTTATAAAGAAGTAACCTATACTTGTTTTTTATGATTTATTTGTTAACATCTTTCGGCTGAAAAGTGGTAATGAAATTACTATTTTGTTGATCCAGTGTTTACTTATGAAATTTTTTTATATTTGGATACGACACCTAAACGACACATAACCAGAAGGTTGCTATAGCATAATCAGCCTTTTAATATTCCCAGTGGTTAGACTCAGGCCTCTTCTCTATCCTAGAGCTACTGACGTTCACCACGTGAGCCCAGTTCGGGTTGGACAGTCCCTAATGTCTAAAATATTGCACAATTACTTTAAAGTTTCAGGGTCCTCTATTGTCCAAATTATTCATTTAATTCATTATTTCCCAAGAGATTCATTAATTGCCGGCGTCCGCACACCTATTGTCTTTCTATTGTGTCCACTCATGTTTAAATCCACACCCTCTACAAACAATTTATAAAAAAAAAATGGCTAATTGTGAGTCAGACTCGCTCACTGAGTGTTCCGTACAAACTTATCTATTAAAATTATATTATATTTTTTTTTATATGTATATAAAAAAGAGAAATAAATACCACTCAATACTCAAACCAAACCTACAAACAAACCCAATACCCACCCACAAATTTAAAATTTTCAAGTAGGTTCTTTATAGGGTGTAGTTTGCATCTACTAAGAACGGATTTTAAAAAACTTCACCCTTAAGGGGGTAAAACAGGGGGTTGGAAGTTTGTATGGAGAAACCGACTTTCACGTGAGCGTAGCCGCTGGCAGAAGCTAGTAGTTCAATAACCGAATTTAGTCAGTAGTTCAATAACCGAATTTAGTCAGTAGTTCAATAACCGAATTTAGTCAGTAGTTCAATAACCGAATTTAGTCTCGAAGTTTTTTCCGAGTCGTAAAAGTGATTTTATGTTACGAATTTACTGTTTTCAGATTTATTCCTATATATGTGGTACAAGACCTTGATTCAAGTCAAATTTCAGGATTCTGGATCAACAGAAAGTACCCTATGAATTTTGATTATTTTAGAGTGTCGAAATATCGATGGTTATAGATTGACAACATGTAACTGCAATGTATCAAACTTTACAGGAAAATTCAATATTTTTTAATGATGTACTTATTATTTATTATTAGTATTACGAGTAAACTATTTAAAAAAAAACCGTACTATTTACGTGTTACGAGCAGTCAACAATTACTTACGAGTTGTCAATTTAAAAAAAATCACTATTTTATTGGATTGAAACGATTACATGTACGGCAAATTATCGTAAAAAGAGTGATAATCAGAAAGTATTGTAGTTTTTATGAGCTTGCAAGTTACATTTGCATGATACCAGATTTGCCACAAGTGGTGATCGTAAATATGATCCGGATCAGACATCCTGCTCTTCTCAAAATGATTATAGTTGTGTAAATGAAGGAAATAGTACTGGAAGGAAAACAAAAAAAGAAAAGGCTTAGCTAAAGCATAGATTTGGAAAGCCCTTATGAATAAAAAGAAGACTTGTATAGACTGGAGAAGAAATGAAAATTCATGGCATAATTATAATGCACCACGACCAGCAAAAACATTGAGAGACATGCAGCTCTGCATTTTGTCGCTCCATAGAATGCTACTGCCACGAATTTACATCAGACTGTAGACAGCGATTAATATAGGTAGATTAAAATAGATCAAATCTATTTGTTTTTATGGTAGGTAAAATCGTCCAATGACAAAAAAAAATCTGTTTTAGAAAAAATATTTTTTTTTTTGTGAGTAACGCTACCTACTGATAAAAAAAAATACCATAAGAGTAGTGTCGCTTCAATATTACTTGAAATAAGGTGATAAGTTACGAATTGTCAACATATGACCATCGGTATACGTTTTTTTGCGATATAAACACAGTATCTTTTTTTCTGTTAACTTAAAAGGTATATGATAATTGCAGAGAATGCAATCAGATTGAGGACGTGCAACATTTGCTTATGGATTGTGTCCGGAATAGGAGTGAGAGGGAGTCACTTTTGAGGGAATTTAATCTGAATAGACTTGATGTGGGACTAATACAGTCAATTTTGTCTCGGCCAGCTGCGGATGATGCCAGGAAATTATGTCATTTGGTAGCAGCCCTTCAAATGTGACTTCCTTCTTTATTATTGTAAACTGTATATATATAGTATCTTAATTATTTTAGTTTAGGTATTAATAATGTTAAAGGGTACGATGGGGTTGGCATATCTGGTCAGATAAAAACCCCAAAATAAATAAAGAAAAAAAAAAGGTAAATGATTTTAATTTCAACTAGATACCTCTACGCGTTCTCGAGATAAATGATCTTGACAGACAGACAGACTGACAGTAAAATGATCCCATAAGGGTTCTGTTTTTTTTCCTCTTGAGGTACGGAACCCTAAAAAAAACTTGTTGAAAATAAGATTTGGTCCAAATCCTTTGCGCACGAGTTGCAATCGGTTTTCGGAAAATACTCACTTCATAAACACTTCTTCAAGCGTGGACACGCCCACACCTATAGAATCCAGCCCCAGTTCTGATCTCTGAGCCTCCAGAGCAGCGAACAGTCCCGGGAACTTCCCGCTATGCATAGCAGGCAGGTTGTATGATATCGAGTTGTTAGTTTGTTCCTTCAGCGTCGCGTCGGGCACGTAGGACGTCACTACTGTGCTTATTGCTGCCTCTTTCGGTGTGCCGACCGTTGTAAGTGATAAGCGGTAACCAGAACCTAGAATTAAGGTGAGAGAGTTTTAGATTTAATGATGATTTAGATCTTATATTAAGAGGGCGCTACTCGTGTATCATCTACGTGAGCATGATTTAAAAGCTTGGTGCTTCATCCAGCATAATGTTCGAAGAGAAGGCAATGCGAAAAAAAGAACCAGGCAAGAGCGAGTCGGACTCGCGCACTGAGGATTCCGTACAAACTTATTAATGAAAACAGTTGAATTCCTGACTTCAGTAACGAAGATTTTTCTGAATCCAAAAAAATATTTTTTATACCATAACTACCAAAAACCTTCTGCAGGCAGCCAAAGAAACGCTCTTTCAACGTTTGATTCATGTCAGCGACAATAATGCCTGACGCTTCCGATATACCCAAATACTTGTAGGTTTTGATCGAGGAGAGGGTACTAAGGTGTATGGCATCCGAAAATTGATTTTTCTCGAATTCCACAATCTTTACATGCATGACTGCACATTTTTCCAGTAACACTTTGTTCAGGTCGCTCCTAAGCTCTGTACACCCATCTGTCATCACTCTAGAAGAAGCGATTCTACGAGTATCGATCGACCCAACGCTTATACCGCCGGATACGATGGGCCCATGCACGAACTTTCTGCTTCAGGAAGTTGATCGCTCCGTGACACGGACATGTATTTCTTGGGGAGTAATTTCAGTTCCCGATAATGCCTGTCTCACGAATTGCATCACACGTAGCCATGTATTGCCCTCCCTGATGCAGTATAGCTTGTCAATGAGTACTCTGGCCTCACCAATACGTCCCACGATTCTGCACTACCAAGCTGGAGCAACAGGTTTTATTCGAGAAGAGCGGCGGGCGGCACAGCTGTCTTTAGAGGCGCGACGCCGCAACGTGGTTATCTGTTTCGGCCCTAAAATGGCGGGACAATTTTTTATTAAGTATCTCTTTGTTACTCACCTATTGCCTTCTTGAGATGCATTGTGGTAGCGAAGCACCGCAGGACCCCAGCGTGAACTGCAGCCACACGGTCGCCCAGGGCGTCTGCTTCCTCCATGAAATGGGTCGTTATAAGGACTGTTCGTTCGCCTCGTAGGGACTGTAACGAAAGGACCATTATTATCTGTAGTACAAAATAATGATGATTATGGCAGCTACGGTGACAGAGGTGGAAAACAGAATTCATTTTTGTATAAGCCTGTATTCTGTCCCATTGCTGGGCAAAGGAGAACCATTACCTTCTTCTTCCAAACCTAGAGGAGATCGTCCTCCCTCAGTTGTCCAGTGAGTTATCAGCACCCACCTGTCTGGGCTGGTCACGTCGCATGATTTCACCCATTCATGCGACGTGACCAGCCCGCTCCTACAACCTGGCCGTTTTTTCCCCAATATTTGCTCCATAAATTATGAAGAGCAAGGTAGAGTTTCTAACGCGATCTATTTGCTCAATATTTACTATGCCGCGTTCCGTTGCCAAACATAGTATTAAAAGAATTTTTATAGCAATACTAGCTAATAAACGTTTCGGGGATGAACTGCTTGCGTCCGTAGGATTTGGGTAGTGCTAAACGACCAGTAAATATGGTGGTAAGCCATAGCATTGACTTTCGGCTTAAAAGTTACCACCAACCAAACAAAACCATGGCGCCAAGCGATCTGTCACGTTCCGGCATGATGTCTGGTGAAGCCGCATGGTGGACGATGGGTCTGAGCAGTTGTGTTGCGATGTATACCGGATATGGAAAATCATAAATAATGAAACCAACAGGAACAAAATACATAATAATGATTACATATTAGAGACTCATTATGGTCTTATTAGCGATAGCAAAGTAGTTGCGGAAGAATTTGTAAATTTCTTTACCAGTGTACCAATAAAAACTACTGAAGCCCTAAATTCATCACCATCTCATGCTTTTGGTTTATTACAGGCTAATGTTGCAGCCTGCCCCACTGAATTTAACTTTAAGCATATAAACCCCATAACAGTAATAAAAGCATTTAAACAAATCAAGGTTAAATTAACTGAAGATCTTTGGGGTATGTCTATCAAAGTTTGTACCTCAATTATTGAGACTATAGCGCCATACTTAGCTTTAATATTTAATTTGTGTATAGATCAAGGTGTCTTTCCGGATCTAATGAAATATAGTAAAGTTATACCACTTTTTAAATCCGGGGACAGTAAAGACTCTAATAATTATAGGCCAGTGTCCGTGTTGCCAGTTTTTAGCAAAATATTTGAAAAGGTGATGTTAGATCAAATGCTTAATCATTTTAACACAAATAACATCTTACACGATAAACAGTATGGTTTCACCAAAGGACGTTGTACAACTGACGCTGGTGTCTCCTTACTAAAACACATTTTTAATGCGTGGGAAGAGGCACAAGATGCTATAGGCATCTTCTGCGACCTGTCTAAGGCGTTTGATTGTGTAGTTCATGAAACATTACTCCTGAAACTTGAGCATTACGGACTAGGCAAAACAGCGTTAAACTTATTAAAATCTTATTTGAATGATAGACAGCAATTAGTTCAGATAAACGGTGTTAATTCTTCGGGGTTAAATGTTAAAATGGGAGTACCCCAAGGTTCGATTTTAGGTCCTTTTTTATTTTTAGTTTACATTAATGATTTACCCCATTTGTTGCAAAATAAACTTAATATGGTTTTGTTTGCCGACGACACTTCTTTGATTTTTAAGGTAAATAGAAGGACTAATAATCTTGACGACGAAAATAACGCCCTACTGCAGGTCCAAAACTGGTTCACTGCTAATAATCTAGTTTTAAATGGGAAGAAAACTAAATGCATAAGATTTTCCTTACCGAATGTCAAAAGTAGTGAATGTGACATAGTATTGAACAACGAAAAACTAGAATTCGTCGATAAAACGGTTTTCCTGGGGATAACGCTTGACTCAAGGCTACAGTGGGGTCCTCATTTAACATCTCTTGCAGGACGGCTTAGCTCAGCTGCATATGCTGTTAGAAAAATCCGCCAAGTTACGGATGTTGATACCGCTAGACTAGTCTATTTTAGTTATTTTCATAGTATCATGTCATACGGTATCTTACTATGGGGACGGGCTGCAGACATCCACTCTATTTTTATATTACAGAAAAGAGCCATCAGAGCCATATACAATCTCCGCCGGTGCGATTCTCTAAGGGAACTGTTTAAAGATATTAACATCATGACGGTACCTTGTCAATATATCTATGAAAACATCATGTACGTTAGAAAGAATCTTCACCTTTTTAGTAAAAGAGGCGATAGGCATAATTATGTTACAAGGAATAGGGACCTTTTAGTTCAACCAGGTTTCAGACTGGCTAAAGTAGCGTCTTCTTTCATGGGGTACTGTTTAGAATGTTACAATAAAATACCTCCTCACATATTAGAACTCAATGAAACAAAATTTAAATCTTGTATTAAACGCACACTATGTACACGGGCATATTATAGCTTGGATGATTATATTAAAGATAAAAATGCTTGGGTTAATGCTGGTCCAGCTCCACTACCAGCAGGGCGTACAAATTGATTGGAAAATACTTTTTTATCTTTTTATTTAATATTAAATTATTATTGTATAATGTAGAAGCATTTATTTTCAAAGTTTGTAAATGTGAGTACCATGGAGCAATTTACGGTTTTTGGATATTGGACTTGTTTGACATAAATGAGCATGGTGGTTGAGAGTTTGTCATGCTCACTCAAATGTCTCACTGATGGTGGCGCGTGTGTTGGATCATTCGGTTCCCTTCAAAATGGTTGAGCTGAGTGGTGCTGATATGCGCGTCATGTCCGTGAACGGGCGCTGTCAGTTGAGACTGGTCATCTCTTAGCTGCCAGTGGTTTATTTTAATATCTTTATTTAGAATGCCTTTTTTTTGTCTTTACTTTATTTTATTGACATTGTTCTCACATAATAGCAGCGACAAGAAACATGTAACAGAGATATTTGTTATACATAAAATGATTGAAAAGAGTGTCCATGGAGTTTCTTGCACATTCTTCTCCATAGAGATCTACGCTTTGGAATGTGCAATTAGCATCATTTTTTTTTTCTGACAGACTGACACCTTGACCTTTCAAAAGTGCCTGTAAATGGTTTATTTGAAATAAATGCTTTTGAGTTTTGAGTTTGAGTTTGAGTTTATGATGCGCCAGCTATTCTTGTATCAGATGTTTCATCGTGGAGGGTTACGGGATCCGAAGCACGGTTCTCCGCTAGCCGACCGCAGGTTAGTAGGGGCCCAATAGTGTGCCAGCCAAACACGAAAGGCTGCCCCGATAGCTGCGAAAAATCCCAAGATGGCCCCATCGTAACGGTTGGCGATCGGGTGAGAGGCCCCAATGGCGATCCTTGGGGGGGTTCAGGCGTCCCTGCAGTCTCCAGATCAACCCTCCATTGGTACAAAAAACGCTGGTCGTGTTGTTGAGTTTAACATCGCATCACCTCGCTGAAATGCCATCTTCCATCAACCCCATTCACTCCACTCAAAAAGAAGATGAAAAACACGACTGCCATTACAAAAAAAAAAGAACTAAAAAGCAATAAAACAAGATTTTAGTTAAACTGTATAAATAAAAATTAAAGCAGTCACTCATTCGCTCACTGAATAAACAACAAGTCTCGAAAATTTTTGATCTACAAAACAATAATTTTCACCGCAGTCGGGGGACTTTTTATATAAGAAAGTACAGATTGGTCCTCCGACTGCGGTCAAAATTGTTGTTTTGTAGATCAAAAATTTTCGAGACTTGTTGTAACACTGTAACGCTTATTATCATTTTTAAATATTGTATTATAATAAAATAAATATTAACATTTGTACGCCTAATTGCAAAGCATAGAGAATCATCAAAAACGTAACATCTCACACTCATGTGTATCCGTGTCTGTAACCTATGTTTACAAATAAATCAATCTGATCTGAATTTGAATCTGAGTGCTGCCAAGTCCTAAAAAAAGGCACTAAAGAAGGCTCGCTTCGACTGCATTACTCATATTGGCACAAAGCTCTCTGTACAGCCGTCTGGTAACAGAGCATCCTGGTCTGTTGCCAAGTCGGTGGAAGTGAAGTTCTGTCGGCCTACATTGCCTCCGTTGGTAAGACCTGATGTTACACTGGCTCTTACGGCGAGAATGAAAGCAGATCTCTTTGCATCTCTTTTCGCCCATAATTCTCGTCTTGACACTAGAGGCGCTACTCCCCGACTCTGCCTCACTTCGAAAATTCGATGCATGAGGTTCGTATAAGGAACAGATAGGTTCTGAGAGCACTGTGTCGCCTAGACGTGAAAAAAGCTAGTGGACCAATGGTATACCAGCGATAGTTCTAAGGCTTGTGCGCCAGAGTTGTCTCCTGTATTGACACGCTTGTATCGTCTCTCATTTAGGACTGGTATAGTGCCCAAGTCCTGGAAGCTTGCCAATCTATAACCCGAGCCCAAAAAGGGCAGTCGTGCCGATCCTGCCAACTATCGGCCGATTTCAATAACCTCCATACTCTGCAAGATTATGGAGCGTGTATTGAACTTGCGGCTCATGTCATACCTGGCAGGTAACGATCTCTAAAGTGACCGATAGTATGGGTTTCGCCGCAACCGATCTACTGGGGTCCTACTAGTTTATGCTACCCACTTGTTGGGCGAGGCCATCGAGAAGAATGGGGAATCGATTGTCGTGTCCTTATACGTCTCGAAGGCTTTCGACAGGGTATGGTAACCCTTTGAGTAAGCTTCCAGCGTACGGTACTTCCCTTGGTCTGATTAACTGGCTAAAAGATTTCTTGAGTGAACGGTCTCTCCGAGTGGTTGTTGATGGATGCTCATCAGAGCCCATGGCGACTAATGCTGGAGTTCCTCAGGGATCTGTTCTCTCTGCAACTCTTTTCCTGCCGAATATTAACGATCTGCTGATGCCCGGTATCTATGGGTATGCAGATGATAGCACAATAATAGAGAAATACCTGCAAAGTGCTCGGGCCAGTTAAGGAGCTAATCCGGTCCGAAAGAGAGGCTATGGTAGAGCGTACGAATGTCTCACTTCAGGCAGTCTCCAAGTGTGGTGAAGCCAATTTAGTGGCATTCAACGCCCTCAAAACACAAGCGTGTCTGTTCACCGCCAAAAGGAGCCCGTTCACCTTGGTTCCTGCTTTTCAAAATTAATCCCTGGAGTGCACCGACCGCCTTCAGCTCTTGAGAGTTCTAATTTCAGTTCATTGAGTCCAAAGCCAAGGTAGCTGCTAAGGAACTCAGCGTCCCTGCTATGGTCCGGCAGAAGTTCACACCGGGACTACTTTTAATGTTATACAAAGCACAGGTCCGATCGTGTGTGGATTACTGCAACTATATATGTGCTGGTGCTGCAAAATGCTGCCTAGCAGCTTTGGACTCAGTAGAAAGGCGTGCAAAAAGGCTGATTGGTAAACAAGATCTAGTTAAGTCCAATCTTCAAAGCCTTAAGCACAGGCGTAGGATAGGGCCAGCCTTTCGGTATTTTATATATTTTGCATTTAGGAGAGAGCGCGGGAATTGCATGAATTGATTCCGTCATCGCCGTTCTACCATCGGACATCCCGATGTACGACAAATATTCACCCTTACATTGTTGAAATTTCTACGGTCCGGACTAAGCGTTTTGCTTCGTCGTTTATACCGCGTACATCGAGGGACTGAAACAGTTTGCCTGCTGCGGTCTTCCCGTTCGATTTATAATTTAGGTGTCTTCAAGGCTAGAGTGAATAGGCTCTTAATAAACTAGTACGCCTCTCCATCTACGATTGCATCACTGCTTACCATCAGGTGAGATCGCAGTCAAGCACTAGTTTATATAAATAAAAAAACGTTCACTTCCTACCTGTTGTGAACCATCTATAATTTTGTATGACTATAAATATGTCATACAAAATGGTAGATGGTTCGTTCACTGCCAGACTGCTTCTGGGCTGCCAGATTTAACGTAGCCCTGGGATGCCGGGGGTAACTGAAGTAACACAGGTGGGTATTAGTTAATAGAAGTCTTACACTCCCTCTGGCTCCACCCAGTTATTTGATGATTTTTCTACTCGAAAAACTTGTGCTTCACAATCGCTTTAATCTTCTTCTTCTTCTTCCTGCCCTTGTCCCATATTACTTGGGGTCGGCGCAACACGTTTTTTTCCTCCACTCTATCCTGTCAGCCGTCACACTATCATTAACTTCCTTTTCTTTCATATCACTCCTCACACAATCCATCCATCTCTTCTTCGGCCTCCCTCTTCCTCTCCATCCATCTACTTGTAAACTCAGAACTCGTTTAGTAACATGTGTTTCATCCCTCCTCTTCACATGACCATACCAAGACAAACGATTTCCTTTCAACTTTTCAGTCACTGGCGCTACTTTCAAACTTCCTCTAATATACTCATTTCTCACTTTATCCATTTTCGTCACACCACACATCCATCTCAACATTCTCATCTCCGCTACATGCAGTCTTTTTTCATCCATCTTTTTCACAGCCCAACATTCTGATCCATACAGTATGACAGGTCTTATCACGGACTTGTAAATTTTACCCTTCAACTTGAGTGGCATCCGTGGGTCACAAGTTGTTCCCGTGACCTGTCGCCATTTCATCCATCCGGCGTTGATCCGATGTGTTACGTCTCGGTCTACTTCACCATCTCCTTGAACGAGCGACCCAAGGTACCGAAAGTCGGAGCAGATTGGTATGGGCGTTCCGGCGAGAGCTAAGGGCACAGGACCGGAAAGACCGCCGAAATCGCAGAACAAGTACTCCGTTTTGGTTCTACTTAATTTCAGGCCAACACTCTCCAGTCTGTGCCACCACACCTCCAATCTATTCTGGACCTCTAGGCCACTCTCGGCAACCAGCACAATGTCATCGGCGAAAAGCATACATCAGGGAGCCTCTTCCTGAATGTCCGACGTCAGAGCGTCCATTATCATCAGGAAGAGGTAAGGGCTGAGTGCCGACCCTTGGTGTAAGCCGACAGCCACATTGAAGCTGCTAGTGGTGCCCACTGTAGACCGGACTTGGGTACGGCATTGACTGTACATCGCTCGGATCAACTGAACATACTTCCCAGGCACACCTTTCTCTTTAAGGGCCCACCACAGAACCTCACGAGGTACCCGGTCGTATGCCTTTTCGAGGTCAACGAATACCATGTGCAAGTTTTTATGCGCACCTCTGTATTTCTCGCACAGCTGACGTATAGCGAAAATGGCATCCGTTGAACCTCGACCAGGCATAAAACCGAATTGGTTCTGTGAAATTTCACTCTCTTCTCTCAACCTCCTTTCAATAACTTTCTCCCAGGCTTTCATGGTATGTGACATTAGCTTTATTCCTCTATAATTGTTGCACTCAAGAACATCACCTTTGTTTTTAAAGATGGGCACCAAAGAACTGTTGCACCAATCATCAGGTATGGCTTCTTCTCGCAACAACTTATTGAAGAACAAAGCTAACCACATCCATCCATCCACTCGCAATAACTTCCACACTTCAACTGGAATTCCATCGGGACCAGTGGCCTTACCATTTTTCATACCATTTACTGCTATTCTGACTTCATCCATACTAACCATTCTCACTAACCCTACATTCACTGGTTTACCCTCTAAAGACCCACTCCAATTATTTTCCTCATTCATCAGTCTTTCAAAATAGTCCTTCCACCTGTCCTTGATTTCTTCATCATCCGATAGGACCATTCCAGCTTCATTCCTTACACATCTTATCTGACAAACATCCCTCGTCCTTCTCTCTCTTATTCTAGCAAGCCGGTACAGATCTTTTTGGCCTGCAGGACTGTCCAGTGTATCGTATAATTTGTCTTGGGCCTTTGCTTTCGCTAAAGCTACGGCTTTCTTAGCTTTTTTCTTCAAATTATCATACTCCCTCTTTTTTTCAGCTTTCAAACTATCATTTTCCGCTTCTACACGCTGCCATTCCTTGAATTTTCTTTTCTTTTCTTTCAACACATTCTGAATTTCTATCGACCACCACCATGTATCCTTATCTATTGTGCCTTTTCCTCTCGTCTCTCCCAAAATATCTTTCGCTGCATGCCTGATACACTCTGCCATCTCATTCCAGCTTTCATTTAAACTTCGATCATTCATGTCTCCCATCTCTATCATTCTGTCCACCACTCGCTCTTTGAACTTTTTCGCACAGTCATTCCTCTCTAGCATGTGCCATTTTATTTTAGGGGGCGGGCGCTCTTTGCTTTTTCTACACAGTATTTGGACCACTGATGTCATAACCAGGAGTCTGTGTTGCGAGACTAGGTCTTCTCCTGGCAGCACTTTGCAATCCTTGACGTGTTTTAAGTGGTTGCGCCTAACTAGAAAATAATCAATTTGCGTCTTATGGTTACCACTTTTGTACGTGACCAGGTGTTCATATTTTTTCTGAAACCACGTATTGGCTACTGCTAGGTCAAATGCAGTAGCAGATTGCAGGAGCATCTCTCCTTCATTGTTCGGATTTCCATAACCCCATCCCCCATGTACTCTTTCATAAACACCTCTCATTCTTCCCACATGTCCATTAAAATCACCTCCCACTATCAATTCCTCATGCACAGGGATGTTCATTAAAACCATATCGAAATCCTCCCAAAACTTCTCTTTCATCGTATCATCACATCCTACTTGAGGTGCATACACACTAATTACATTCATCATGACATTCTCTAACATCACTTTCACAATTATAAATCTATCATTCATCCTTTGTACCTCCATCACACTTTCTTTCAATTTACTATCAAGCACGATTCCTACACCATTTCTTTTTCCATCACTTCCACAATAATAAAACTTATATCCCTCACCAATTTCCCTCGCTTTTGTTCCTCTCCATTTCGTTTCCTGCAAGCATGCTATGTTTATCCGTCTTCTTTTCAGTACATCCGCTAACTCTCTCGCCCTTCCAGTCATTGTCCCAACATTCCAACTTGCATACCTCAATCTTATTTCCCGAGCTAGCTTCTTACGTTGCCCCCGCCCGGGATGGTGCAACAACCCTGGTCCATTTCCCACAGGAGCCGGGTGCTGCCCCTGCGCGTCGCCTGTGGGGTACGCCCTAACCCTATCGCGCACTCTATTAATTCTTAACATGTTGCAGTTGATCACACATCACAATCGCTTTAATCTCGCATATTATTGGCCTGTGCTGTGAATGCGAGTTTTTTTTACGCATTAACGCGATCGAAACGTTCACCGTGTGTGTCTCTCTGATTGGTTAAGACCTTGAAGTGGGCCAATCGGAGCGCTGAACGTCATAAAAGTTTCCGTCATATTAGCGTAAAACAAACTCACAGGGGCACTCTGATGTTGAACAAATATTGAGGACATGGTATCTCACTGCAGATGATGGCGTCATACTTACCAGCAGCAAGTCCCACAGCTCCCTGCGCGTCTCCACGTCGAGTCCAGACGTGGGCTCGTCCAGCACAAGCACGCTGGCGCCGCCGGCTAAGGCACAAGCTAGTTGGGTTCTTCTCTTCATGCCCCCCGACAGTTCTTTTGTCAAATAACCCAGCTTCTCTGACAGAAGGAGATCTTCGGCTAGTTTACGAGATGACATCTGCGCTTCAGCTAAAGTGCCTTGCTTGAGCTGAGGGTGATATTTTTTTTAGTTAGATTAGTTACTTGAGTTTTAGTAACTAACACCTACCCTAACTAACACCTAACCTAACAAACTCTAAAGCGCCTTACGCATCATTCATCTTCCTAGGGTTAGGTTAGGTTAGGTTAACCTCACCCTATATCATCTACCCCGGTCACCAGAGAGAGTGGAAACGTCGAGAGATGTCGTGCGGTGTTCCGCAGGGATCGGTACTAGGATCACCCTTGTGGAACATCAGGTACGACTACGTGCTGCGCGGCAACTTCCCCGACGGGGTCAACGTGGTCTGCTACGCGGACGACACGTTGGTCCTAGCGCGGGGAGAGTCGTACCGGACGGCGGTCGAAATAGCAACACGCGGGGTTGCGATAGTCGTTGATAGGATAGGCGGATTATTTTTGTCCGCTAGATGGCGCCACATCGAGGTTTATGGCAAGTCACGTATAGTCATAGACTAATATATTATAAGATGAGACGTATAGTGTGTTTCACGAAAGAATTCCCTTCACCGTAATGTTGGTAGCACGGCAAACCAGTGTTGCTACATTTTTAGTAATGAAATTACTCAATATTAGGGAGATTTACCTATATTTCGTTACTTTTACAAATTGCCTTCTAATTTGTTTTTTCTTTTGGAAACTGTAAAAACTGTTATTGAATAAAATATACTACTACATAGGAATTTGGAACAATTCATAGCTTTATTGGGATGCAAGAAAGGAGTCTACTCACAGGGTAAAACCTCCGATTGTTGACAGTTCTAGCAACAGTCAGTCTTGATACGTGATTTAAATCGTACATCTGGCAGCCCTGACAAGCACCTTAGGCAGGGAAGCCAACATTACAACGAAGGGAATTCTTTAGTGAAACGCACTTTGGCTAATATTCAGCGGACAATTAAGACGGCTCTAACAGTACCTCATATATCGAGTTCCGATAAGTACATTAGGAGCTACGAGGGAACAGATGAAAATACTCCCATACATACATTATAGCCTGTCAAAATCATAACCCTCCTTTGGCTTTGCCGTAGTCGGGTAAAAAATTACTAACCCATGATTTATTGACTATCTTAAAAAAATCTAGTCAGTTAAATTTCCAATTATGGAGATTTTTGCCCCTACGGTTTACTGACATCTCCTTGAAGCGCGCGTGGAACGATACGCACCGTCGACGACTTGGGCCCGGTCCGGACGATTACCAGAAAGTCGGACGACGAGTTACCCATAGTTCGCCGTCCGCAAGCTCGCGCCTACTAAGACCGGAATTGGGGATTGGAATCCCGGCGGCGACTAAGGTGTGCGAGCCGTTCCCTTGCGCGTGCAAAGTGAGAAAGTCGGACGGCGAGTTACCCGTAGTTCGCCGTCCGCAAGCTCGCGCCTACTGAGACCGGAATTGGGGTTTGGAATCCCGGCGGCGATTAGGGTGTGCGAGCCGTTCCCTTGCGCGTGCAAAGTGACTATGCTGACGCTAAGTTTACTGAATATATTTACCAGTGTAAAGAACATAATATGCTCCTGCACGGTCAATTCTTCGAAGAGTATGTTGTTTTGTGGACAGAAGCCGAGGTTCTTGCATACTTCATACTTCTGGGTCACCGTGTCCTTTCCGTTCACGTACACTTTCCCGTAGGTAGCGCTTGTCATTCCTAAGGACATAGAAGATCGACTAGGTTATGAAGTTTTTTGGCGTATATATTAATTCGACTACCCCAGAAGGAAGTTTCGGACGACAAGCAAAGACCAGCTCACCGTCCGGCCGTTTGGTAACTGTCCGGACCAAGCACCAAGTGGTCGATGGCGCGTAATATTTCACGCGCGCCTTAAAGAGATAGCAACAAAACCATAAGGGCCCAAAATGGCCGAAGCCTACTGGTGCCAACCAACTAGCC
Organism: Leucania comma; assembly: GCA_958295575.1. Lineage (NCBI taxonomy): Eukaryota > Metazoa > Arthropoda > Insecta > Lepidoptera > Noctuidae > Leucania > Leucania comma. The sequence goes on from OY282480.1 coordinate 3,388,533, forward strand.
AATAATAACACGATTATAGTTTGTTCACACGTAAACACAACTCGCTCTCGGTACTCTGATATATAAACTTAAATAAATCAAAACAAGTGTGTTACGGTGTATGTACACTGAAGATGGGCGGAGTGGAGCGGAGAAGAGTGTTTCCATTGTAGTGCTGCTACCCATAATATCCACTTCGTGGTCTCCGGCACGGGAGAGTGGAGTCGGGTGCCGCTCGGCACCGACTCCACTGTCCACCGTTCTATCTCTCCGTTCAGTCGAGCCGGCTGCATGATCATTTGTTTTATTTGAAAGTTCACGTAGCTCTACTCCGCTCCACTAATACTGTTTCCACGGAGTGACAATTGCGAGCTCTTCTCAGTGGAAACTCTTAAGATCGTATCTATGTAGTGAAGTTTTATAGTTCCAGAAAAATCCGTAATTTTATTATTGTAGATCTTTTTTGTATTCTTACCAGTAATGATAGCCATGAGAGTAGTCTTGCCAGCTCCGTTGTGCCCGACCAGCACCGTTATTTCTCCCTTGTACACCTCCAATGAGACGTTTCTCAATGCTTGGTGTTTGGGGTAAACCTGATAGAAACAATTTAAATATACATACTAGCTAACCCGGTAAATGTAGTTTTGCCATATAAATTAACAACAACAAAAAGGGGGGGTGGGGGTAGGAGAATAAAAAAAGCCTACAAACTATTCCCAGATCTACAATATACTATACACAAAACATTTCATAAAAATCGGTCAAGGCTTTTTGGAGGAATTAGATAACGACTGTGACACGCGATTTTTATATAACAGGTATCAAACAGTTTGGTTTTACAAGGGGTCGTTCAACAACCGATGCCGGTGTTGAACTTTTAGGACATATTTATGATGCATAGGGAGACAAATGCGATGCCTTGGGGATTTTTTGCGATTTTTCTAAGGCTTTCGATTGTGTTCCTCATGAAACATTAATCAGAAAACAGCACCATTACGGAATCCGGAACTCCTCCCTGGATCTTCTTACATCGGAGTGAAAGGATTCAGAGAGTTGAGGTAAACGGAAAAAGATCTCCTGGATCTTTTGTAAAAATCGGTGTCCCCCAGGGCTCAATTCTTGGACCATTTTTGTTGCTTATTTTTTTAACGACTTCCCTTACCTCATAAAGGACAACCATAATATAGTGTTGTTTGCAGACGACACTTCAATTTTGTTCAAACTTAAACGTCAGCAGCCGGTTACTGACGGACAGGGAATTGTCCAGAGAGAGCGGTCGCGAGTGGACGTGTCCATATTGTTACCAACTTATTCTAAAAATAATAATATATTGTCAACTGATTTTAAGCTCAAATTTAACGAGTAAAATTACATTTTTCCTTGACACAACGTATGTGTGCTACATTTTTTTTTTTTTATTGATTTATTCAAGACAATTTACATAAATAATGTAGACATAATCTTCTGCCAAACTGCAGCACAGTTTGTCGGCAGAGTTCTCGTGGAATCATCTTTAGTAACTAATTGACAAAGATCACATTAAACATAAAATTGTATTTTAATATTTCTTATGGGCACTCGCCCGCCAGGCCAGCACAAGCAGCATTTGTGTACAATTTAATCGTCTGACCGCCGCCGCCGCCGCACCCCACCCGCGCTTGAAGGAGACAGGCAACCCAGCGCGAGCGGGACACGGCGGCGGCCGTCCGATCGACGACTGCACGCCGCACGCGCACAGGTACTAGCCCGGCCGGCAAACTACCGCAGTGACTCAAGACGCCGGCGCAAGCTTGCAGCGAACCCACCAGCCCCTCAGACCTGCGGTGTGAAAGACCGGCTCCAATAATCCATCCGACTCGAGATGATCATTGGTTAACTGACAGCAGAGCTGATCACCTGACTACATCACCTAATTACGTAGAATTGTCCTTACAATTCTTCTCTAGACACTGTGCCCGACAGGGTCCATAATTGTGACTGTTATCTAATTCCCTACCAACTATGTATACATTATGGTACGCAATAAAGAATTGAGAATTGAATTTATATAATTAATGTTTACTGTATGGCCTTTAAAAGAGACTTTGACCACTGAGTTTGTTTCTGTGTTTCTTCTCAAGGTAGACAGCTAGGACAGGAACACCAACCTCATCTAGTTTAAATTGACTACTTTATTTTTTTTAATTTTATCTTAACAAAACGATAGTGTGTCGTGTACCGAATCGCCCTTTCATGGGATTAAAACGATCAAAATTTAACGGTGTTTAATATATCAAAGATTTTTTATCAAAGTTCAGAAATTATGACGATATGCGTATTTTGAAACCCGATAAAACTCATCAAGAAATGTCAGCGAAGCGATATAGTATTATTGTAATGATAAATATGTGGCGGCTTGGTAACCGCGATTTGCTGAGTTGCAATTTTGACGAAATACGGGAGCGCGAGCGCAAGGCTCGCCAGTCGCTTACGTTACACCGCCCTGCCTCGACACATTAAATAAGTTATCCAACAGTAAATTGAACACGCACAATTAAAACACAATTAAATGTAAAAAGCTGTGTCATTTCTTCGGTATAAAAATATATATGAATGACATGTCATTATATCATATTGAACGAAACGTGTAAATGCCATGATATTCATGGCGTTTAAGAGGCTTTGGTCGCTAAAAAGAGTATAATCTATAAGCTAGATAGCGTTTTAACTTTTTAGTATTTTGACAATTTCCATGAACGTGCTTATCTAGATTATAAGTCGATGTGCACGATCCGTTGAACAATTTAACCTGTATAGTAATTAATTAAAAAAAATAAAATGGTTTAGATACCTACTGTTAGCAACCAAATATAATTATTTTGTTTTTAAATTTTTATTTTTTTTGGCTCATTTAGGAATAGTGTCTTAGTTTGGTTATGTGAAATAGAGAGATGTAACACATGTTACTAAAAGAGTTATGAATATACATGTTGATGTATAATCATAACTATATATAGAGAGTGAGTCCAAAGAAAAGACAAACAGATTGTATGACAAGAGATATGGTAGAAAAGGGAGTTAGTGATGATGTGACGGGAGACAGGACAGAATGAAAAGAAAAACGTGTTGTACCTATCCCAAGTAATATGGGACAAGGGCAGGAAGATGATAATGATTACTTTTTTGACTGGATTTTATTAAATTTTCCGCTATACCTTAGACACGTTAACGACTTCGATTCCGACTTCAGTATTCGCCAGCGCAGGTTCGAAGTACCGCGGATCACTAGTCACGTACGGCCCCTCCCCATCTACAGTCGGTTCCACCTTGTTTTTACTCTAAACAAAGAAATATGTATTAAAGGGCTTTTTTTTTTCAAAGACTAAGATCCCAGAGCTTTCTGACATAACTTAATTTCACAGGGATGAAGCCTAAAGTGGGTGATCGACTTACGAGTTTTCAACGACGAGCCAAGTAGAAAATGCAGCAAAGACGACGAGCCGCGAGCCAAGTTCGTCGTTCGTATTGCAATGATACACCGGCAAGTTTTACCGACGCGCCATAAGACCGCGGTTTTACTCGCTTGTCGATCAGGGCCTTTAAGTTCTCAGTAGAGCCTCAAGTGCTTTGAATACCTGTGTTATTGTGGAGCTTCCCCTTGGGGGCCCTGGACAGTAACCAAGTGAGAAAGGGAACTAAAATTAAGAGTTACTTCAATCTTTATGGCTGATGTTTTACATATTTACGAAACGTGGTGCTTAAGTCGGCTAACCCACCTATTTGATAAGCTATTTTAATCATTAACTAATGGTTATATTAAACATGAAAATCCTTTGCACTTCGATAAATAATGCTATTTTAATGTGAGAGTAGATTGATAAAAAATGTGGCACATAAAGGGTGGGCCAGACGGTTGCAAACTAGCGTTCCAACCAAGGTCACCTGGGTTGGAGCTCGGTTTTTGTTTCGGCTACATGGATATAAACCACGCGCCAACACGTTCGCATTCCAACCAAGGTCACCTTGGTTGGTTTGTGTTGCGGCTACTTGGATGTAACGCCTCCCAACCAAGGGCGTTGAAGGTCATGGTTTACAACCGCCGTCTACACGGATTGAAATTAACAAGGTCACCTTGGTTGGAACGTTGGATGACAACCATCACACGGTAGTAATCTAGCGCAGCACAACGTAGATAGCATTATTTATCGAAATGCAAAGGATTTTCATGTTTAATATAGCCATTAGTTAATGATTAAAATACGAGTAGCTTATCAATTAGGTGGGTTAGCCGACTTAGGCACCACGTTTACGGGGCATATAGGTTGAACTAAAATGGCGATCGTTGCTATGGTTATGTGCAGCACCTGGCATTGCTGCACTTCAATTAAAACCCGAAAATCTCTTGTTGCGCATTGAGGATTCAACTAACGTGCCGCGAATAATAGAAATTATTTAAGATCAAAGTCTTCCTACTTCTTCTTTTTCTAAATAAAAAGTAATGCTCACATACCCTGAAAAGGAAGTCCCAGGGAAGCGCCTGTCCATACTGGCCTGGCCTTACCAGGGATAGATACCAAGCGAAAAAATAAAAGAAGACGCATTGTAGTAGCATGTAGATGATACTGAAGAGGATAGAGATGTTTTTGTTGTCATATGTTGTGCTAATGTTGCCAAAATTGGCGCCAATACCTGTAACAATAAGGTTTTTTTTTTTAATATTCCTACTATGATTGTCAACTTATACGGCGACACCCTTTATTTAGGTGGGAAATCATCCAATGACTTTTCCCACTCTGGGTGGAGAGGAAAGGCGAGTCAGTCTTTTCTAAGCATGCGAAACGTGACTTCCGTGGTTTCTGGAAGGACACTAACAAGTTAAGTATTCGGCGTAGTTGGCGTTAGTGACTCAGAAGGCATTGCGAACTTATTCAAAAATCATTTTGTGGTTACATCACCACTAGGTACCGCGCGGGAGGTGTTGGATGCTAAGCCTCGTTGTGGCAGGGTGGGCACACGTTTTACTGCCAAAAATGTGGCTGAGATCATAGAGTCAACGACTAGAGGAAAGTCCCCTGGTCATGACGGGCTTAGTATTGAGTATTTTCAATACGCTGGTCCACACTTGCCGAGAGTTTTAGCATTGCTTTATAATTTATGTATTAGTCATTCATACCTGCCCCCCGACCTGATGAAGACGATCGTGGTCCCGATTGTTAAATGCAGAACTGGTGATCTTTCGGATAAAGGGAACTATAGACCTATAGTCTCCCTAGCGACCACAGTCGCTAAAGTCCTTGAAGGTCTGCTTGATACCAAATTAAGTCAACGCCTTAAGCTGCACGATAATCAGTTTGGGCTTAGGCCCGGACTTTCTACAGAAAGTGCAATTTTATGTCTCAAGCAGGCCGTTAGGTACTACACATAGCGAAACACACCTGCTTTGGCCTGTTTTCTCGAACTGTTCAGGGCTTTTGACCTGGTTTCCTATAATATACTATGGAAGAAGCTTGAGGCCAGTAGTATGCCTTTTGAGATTATAAATATATTCAAACACTGGTATGGAAACCAGGTCAATACTGTTCGGTGGGCTGGTGTACTGTCGGAGCCATATCGAATGGGGTGCGGAGTGAGACAGGGGGGCTTAACCTCCCCTGCCCTCTTCAATCTTTATATAAACTCCCTGATTGAGGCGCTTAGCAGCCAACAGGTTGGTTATCATATAGACGGTGTCTGTGTCAATAATTTAAGTTACGCGGACGACATGGTGCTGCTGAGCGCATCAGTCAGCGGTTTAAGGACTCTGTTGGCCACCTGCGAACGTTATGCAGCAGAACACGGGTTGCTGTATAACGTTAATAAAAGTCAGTACATTGTTTTTGAGGCGGAAAGTTATTAAAAGGCAGTTGAAAGAAGAGAGTAAAATTTCACAGAACCGATACGGTTTTATGCCTGGTCGCGGTACAGCGGATGCCATTTTCGCTATACGCCAGTTTTACGAGAGATACAGAGGTGCACACGGATATCTATGGGTGCACATAAAAACGTGCACATGGTATTCGTTGACTTCGAAAAGGCGTACGACCAGGTACCTCTTAAGGTTCTGTGGTGGGTCCTTAAGGAGAAAGGTGTGCCAGGGAAATACGTGCAGTTCTTCTTCTTCTTTTCGAGTCGATGGTAAACTCGCTAAACTGTTGGGGCCCAGTAGGTGGCTACGTTAACTGCAGCATCGATGGCACTCATTAAATCCTTCATATAGTGCAGGTGTATGGCTGGCATGGTGTATGCACTTAGGCCACTCCTACATGTGGGTCATGTTTTGACATGAGGTCACAGGGACACCACACTCATTGAATTACCGAAGGGTCTTTTAAACCCCATTTCACCAAGTTCTATTTACAGCGGCCTACCTGGGTACGTAACCGATTTAATGCATTCCATAAAGACCACTGCAATTCTTGTCCAGGCGGGAGATGTTCTTGGGGTTTCAAGAAATCGGATGGTGAAGAAGAAAGAAAAGAAAGAAAATCAGTTTATTTACACGGAATGACGCAACTAAGAACTAGACAAACATAAAATTATATAGGAAAGATATGCGCCACATCCGTGCAAAACGGCCGAACGCTCAGCATAAAGCTGTGCCCTCATGCACAATGCGATGAGCACACAGCGCTGGTTTTCGGCATTGGCCAGTGCTGACAAAAAGACGCCGGAACGGTGCAATGTGCAAAAAAAAAAATTTAAATGAATTTTAGATAAATAAAATAAAATGGTGGTAGATGGTTTTCTTCCCAAAGCTTGATTCTTACTTTAGATGGAGGGTCAAGCTGTGTGCTGCGAAGAAAGCTCTTTCGGCTCTAAAGTCTACTTGGGGCTGTTTTGTGTTCAAAGAGGGGATGTCGGGAATCGGATTCTTGATTTTCTTTTTCAATCTTGCATACAATATCCCTTCGTACAGCTGGTGGAGCAATACCAGCTAACGAATAGAGCTTCTTGAGCGGAGTCAGTTTAAGGCATACCGATATAATTCGACACGTCTCATTTAGGACGATGTCGACTTGCTTTGCATGTACTGATCGCGGTGCCACACTGGACACGCGAATTCAGCCAGCAGAGAAGCATAAAGACATGCCAGTTGTGCGGAGAACATCGGGTGCTGCTCCCCAGCTGGTAGAGATAAGGCGGCGCAACAGGTTATGTCAGGACAAAACCTTTTGTGTCTGTGCAGTTGATCCGAGCGATATACATTCAATGCAATACCCAACATCCGGCCTACAGCGGGTACTACTACCAGCTTCAATGTGACTAACTGATTGGCCTGAAATTGAGTAGAACCAAAACGGATTACTTCTGCGATTTCGGCGTTCTCTCCAATCCAGTGCCTTTAGCTGGAACGCCTATACCAATCTGCTCTGACTTTCAGTATCTCGGGTCGCTCGTCCAGGGGGTTGGTGAGGTAGACCGAGACGTAACACATCGGATCAACGCAAGATGGATGAAATAGCAACAGGTCACAGGAACAATACACGAATGCCACTCAAGTTGAAGGGTAAAATTTACAAGTCCGTGATAAGACCTATCTTCTTTTTCTTAGCGTGTCGATCGCAAAATTAATCAAATTCCTTGCCTCATAAGACCTATCATATTGTATGGATCAGAATGTTGGATAGTGAAAAAGATGGACGAAAAAAGATTGTATGTAGCGAAAATGAGAATGTTAAAATGGATGTGCGGTATGACGAAAACGGAAATAGTGAGTAATAATAATAAGAAACTCACTACATGCCCTTACAAAAAGCTGTCATATTAAATACTTGCCGAATTGTTAGAAAGTTCATGCAAATAGACGAAAACGAATTAGTTCCCTATCATAATACACCCTCAACATCATAACACGCCACATGCTGCATTTACTTGGCTTCGGCTCGTAAATGTAGTCAAAAACCAGCCAAAGAGCTGAGAAGAAAATACACTTTCGAAAAATAATAATATTTCCACAACTATCACAAATGAGTAATATATATTAGAGGAAGTTTGAAAGTGGCGCCAGTGACAGATAGGTGGTAAGGAAATCGTTTGTCTTGGTATGGTCATTTAAAGAGGAGGGATAAAACGCATGATACTAAAAGAGTTCCGAGTTTACAAGTAGATGGAGAGGAATAGGGAGGCCAAATAAGAGATGGATAGATTGTGTGAGGAGTGATATGAAAGAAAAAGGAGTTAGTGATAGTGTTATGCGTGACAGGACGGAGTGGAAGAAAAACACGTGTTGCACCGACCCCAAGTAATATGGGATAGGGGCAGGAAGAAGAAGGCGCTTCTTGATCCTTTAAAAACTAGCCACATGTGTCCCGGTTTGCAGTCTCCCTAATGGGCTTATTTAAATATTATATTTTTTAAATAAATACTAACCATAAAGTTCCAGTGTAGAGACTTCTTTCCAGAACGAGTTTAAAGGCATGTGAGGCAGGATTTCAGCCACAAGCTTCCATAAATAAGGGAGCTTGCGCTCTGAGATGACTGTCGCTAGACCCCATAGGATCACATACAACAAAGTGGTCAGGGTTAAAGCGTGTTCAACTGAAAGAAAGAAGGAATGATTTAAGCAATGCGCGCACTGGTGACTTTTGTCACCGTGACTTTTTTGTCACCCTTATCAAGTCCATGGAAATGTATGGAGGTGCGTGCACGTTACGACATGACAACTGGGTGACATTTTTGTACGCCGACCATGGAGCGGACAAGCCCGTGACGAAAATGTCACCGTGCCTGCATGTTAAGGGCAGGATTTGTCTTAAGGGCGGGATCTGTCATTGGATGATTTTACCTACCATAAAAAAAACCACGCCTTTATGTTACCATAGCGGTGCGAGCACGCTATGGTAACATAAAGGCTGCACCCGCTTTTCCCGACGAACCCAGCCTGCCTATGGATTCTGAATTTGCTATGTATGACAATGACTCCAGCCACTCTATTTTGTTCTCTGTTTCCACTTCTATCCGCATCAGCATCCGATAGAAAAACTGATTGAACTTTTTTCCTCCGACTTTTAATAAAGTCAGTAATAGCTAAAACAGGTTTATTAGTTCATAAACTATAAAATTTAAGTCGTCTCAATATAATGTCTACTGGGAACCAAATTTTGTATGAATGATAGGCCCTTTTTTATAGTAGGTAAAATCATCCAATGACAAATCCCGCCCTTGGGCGTTGCGGGAAATAGTGTCAAACTCTTACTGGCTAAAAACTTACCCCGTTCCTTTGTTGCCTATCATACCGGGGCCGAAACTTCTTTTCCCTTCTTAGCCCTAGACCCTTGTAGGCTTCGACCCTGCCTGCCTGAAGTTAGCAAGCTGGGCCTCTACGGTTTGCTGACAGCTCCTTGAGGCGCGCGGGAACAGTACACGCCGTCGACGACTTGGGGCTGTACTCTTTAAGTTGTTCACACGCACCTCCATTAAAAAAAAATAATAATACTTACTCCCTACCGGAATATAACTGCAGGCGAAAGCCAAAGCAATGATGGTGTTGAAGTACAGAAACAGCACCAGCCACAAGAGAACCCAGTCGGTTTTGGGTACAATCAGCTTATCCACCACCTTCAAGATTAAGGTGCCTCCGGTGGCGAAGATCAACCCACATGGCAGCACGTTGAGGTAGTGAGAGAGACCGAGGGTGTTGAGGGATACGCCTACCGTTTTCATTAGTTCCTGTGGAGGAAAACACTTTTGTTATTATATTAATTTCGACGGCACGATTGGCGTTATAGTTGAGCTGCTGCGCTGTGGGCCGCGGTTTCGATTCCCTCACGACAACACGAACATATACTTGTATGGCCTATAGATAGTTTTTCCGGGTTTGGGTGTCTTGTATATGTGAGTTCACATTTATTTGTGAACGCATCCACGATACAGGAAATAATTTAATTGCCTATAACATTAAGTCCACCTTTGTACAGTGTTTACTAATACATATAGCTTCAATAAATTAATGATTCCTAGTGTGGGGAAACGTTTTTCAACAAAAATAAAATAATAATCTTACAGCGTTGTGCGTCATGTTGGGGGACATTTTGTCCCCTAATATATCTGAGGCTATAACTTAATTTAAAATTATATAAATTTAACATTTGTTAAACAAAAACCATATCATATAGAAAAAAGAGTAAAATCATTATTTCGGAAATCAATTTTTCGAATACTTGCCTGTACACCAGAGGTTCTCTCCTGCAGCAGACGACATGTGACTAATACGAAGCTCACAAACAGCGACTGGATGCACAAAGTATTGAGGAATCTGCAAATGAGGGCGCTGCGCACGTTCATAGCCGTATTGGAGTAAGGGAACTCTTGGGCAGAAACTTTCTGTGGGCAAGAATTCGTTGAATGAAATACATGTTGGTGTCGTAATAAGATTGTCACGAGATTTTCCTTTTCTGAACTAAGAATTTGGAGTTAAAAACTAGGGGGTAAGACCTCATGACGTGTTAAATGCCAAGCATGCGAATGAGAGTTAGGGATCAAGCTGTACACCCTATATACCTCTATCAATAAATCAGTTCAGTTAAAGCGATACCGATAAAATTAAACCCACAGATATGTCAAACAGTAGAGATATGGTAAAGGGGCGTGGTACTTGCGAACACTTTAGGCCACTATGAGGCTTAAAGCTGCCTTAATTGAGAAATAAAATTAAATTAAAACGACCGAATTGTTTTAAATCAGAACAAATAACATTTCTGCCTTAGTATAGACCAAGAAATCAATTAGCTGGTCTAATAGAGCAATATGGATATAATACGTTTTGATACAAGTGCAAAAGTTTATCATTGCGACCGAGGCGGAATTTACACGAGCCGAAAGTGAGTTTGGTATGAAGCCAAGGGCTGCAGTACCAAAATTGCACGTGTATCAAACGACGCTTTCAATACACTTACGAAGAAATACTTTCTCTGAAAATAATGACGCATTTTTGTTAATTTTGTATTGTAAATTTTCCAAAGTTGCCATACCGTTTTAGTTTTGATTTAGATGGTAGCAGGCAATCGCAAGTATTTTTTACCTTAATCACAATACCCAGCGGCGGCGTCGTAGCATCTAAAGAAACCTCTTCAAATCTAAATTCAACATTTTTATCTATACTAATAATAAATCTGTGGAAGTAAAAATTCTGTACATTGAAAATATCAAAAAAATAAATGCCAGGGGGTGTTACTAGACCGACACCGACCCAAAAATGTGATTAAAAAAATTTTTGTCTGTCTGTCTGTCTGTCTGTTTTTTCAGGCACATTGATATATATGTACTACGCACTAGATGAGGCGTGCCGTACAGTCACTTTACTTCACTTAATTGACCTGCAGGCCGAACACTTTTACATTGATGGCATTAGTGCAGTTTTGACGTTCATGCAGTGTCAGCGCGACGCTTATAAATACAAATTTAAGTGAACTTGGACACATATAATAATTTTGTAGTCAAGTAAGTAAAACCATTGGTTGTTCAAGCAATGTAATAGCTTCTACTATCGTAATAGTACGTTAGAGAAGATATTATTTTATTTAAACTCTTCCCCATTTTACAATCATAGACTAAAACATGCAGATGTTCCCTCCCACAAAAAGCTGAATTAGGTTTTTACCTACAGCTAGTTTACCAAATACAGACTTCGCACGGTCTTTTAAACTGTTTGAAATTTTTAAATATTTTATTTAACGCTCTTTCTTTTTTTGTATAATTAATAACAAAGTTTCTTTTTTAAATAAATTACGACGAAATGTCAGCAAATCATGAGGTATCAGTTTTCATCGGTAAGTTTTGTTGTTAAGCAGGCTGTCATTCGTTAGCACTTAGGTAATTTACGTACCATATTACGTGCAGGTTAATATTAAATTTGAATTAGGTTCAGTTGAATTTCTAGTCTTATTAGTGATTACTGATTTATTTATTTGTTTTACTGTTATTGAGATCTCGTTTTTACATACACTATAATTACATTTTGAAATAGAATATTATTGTAATGAAGTATTGTAGGCAAGAAACTGTGTCACTTCTGCGGTATAAAAATCTATATAGATGACATGTCATCACACTAAGTTGAACGAAACGCGTAAGTACTAGGAAATGCATGGCGCTTTAGACCTTTTGGTCGCGAAAAAGTATCCTCTATAAGCTGTCTTAGCGCTGTAAGTTTTAAAAGTTTTGTTAGACGACATAATGGCAATCTAGCGCTGCAGCGATTTATTGTTTGGACTTTTCAGTATTTTGACAAATAGTTTATATGAACGTGCTTGTCTATCGCAAGAATATAGGTCGATGTTCAAGCATCACGACTCACACTCACAGACTTTAAATGAGTTTATTTATTTGAGTATCTGCAAATAAAGTCCTTCGGGCCGAAGCTGCAATAAGCGGGCGCCCGCAACTGGCACCCACGCAAACTGGATTATTACCTACGCAGTGCCGCTAGTTCAACTTTAACAGTGTAAATGTAGTCGTGTCGATGAAGATCTTAATGTATTATTAAGTAGCAAAACGTGCGCGGGGCCCGGCTCCCCACGACGGGTGCCCACGCCACGCGGCGAGCCTCAACGGAGCACTATTGTGTGGATCCGCGTGACCGTTTAGCACAATTTCGGCCCAAAGGTCCGGTTGCCACCGTAGGCGCGTAGCTTGCTGTCCTTCCGTCCAGTGACAATCTGGACCGAGCCCAAATCGTCGACGGCGCGCACCGTTTCCGCGAGCCTCATGGAGTTGTTAGCACACTGTAGGGGCCCAGTAAGGCCTACTGGGGCCAAGGGTTAGGTGAAAGTGAACCACGGTATATTGGTGGATTTCTGAGGTTTAAAAATGTTCAAAACGAGTAGAACCTAGCCTTAAAACTAAAATTCTGTAAATCAATTAAATGGTCGGTTGAGAAATTATGTTTTAAGATAATGGGCTTTCGCACTGCTGATGATTCGATCTCGGAATCGGAGATTTCGAGATTTTGACGCATCGAGGTAGTGAACCGTCGCGCTCATAATTTATCGATTTCAAGTACTGTCGAGTTAACGTTTTGGAGCAAGTGTTATTCGAGCTAACGACATTTAATTTCAAGTTCATCATCATCATTCATCATCATTTCAGCCAAAAGACGTCCACTGTTGGACATAGGTCTCCCCCAAGCGTCGCCACTATGGCCGATCCTGTGCTTCTCGCATCCATCGGACTCCAGCGACCCTGACCAGGTCATCGGTCCACGTTGTGGAAGGCCTTCCAGCGCTGCGTCTTCCGGTACGCGGCCGCCACTCCAGAACCTTTCGGCCCCAACGGCCATCTGTTCTGCGTGCAATGTGCCCAGCCCATTGCCACTTAAGTTTGGCAAATCTACGTGCTATGTCGGCAACCCTGGTTCTCTAGCGGATATCTTCATTGCTGATTGATTTCAAGTTACCCTTAATAAATACACTAATGAGTCACTTTTTGCTCAACGCGAATAGACTTCAGGTTTATCTTTACATCGCATGACACGAAATTGATTCCAGTAAGAAAATCTCTCACCAAAATGTGCATGTCTGTTATGTCACTTTGTGTAATGTATAAAGTTTACTCACCAGAGCCAAATCTTTCCCTGTCAGTCGCTTGATGAAGCTTGTATCGATTGCCCACTGGATGCGCATAAACAATCCATAATCAACTCCTGTAGAACATACATTATCACATAAAATAATTGAAAAGATATTTTTATGAAGAATTAGCGATCCGCTTCAGCTTCGCACGGGTGAAATGGTGATATTAAATATATTATACATGTAATATACACAAATAAAACTTCCTCTTGAATCGCTCTATCTATTAAAAAAAAACCGCATCAAAATCCGTTGCGTAGTTTTAAAGGTCTAAGTATACATAGGGGCAAACAGCGGGAAGCGTCGTTTTAATGTACAATAAGGGTTGAGCTACAATGTTGCCGACCGCCTCATAGATTCCGCCGCGTGCGATCGCACTCCTACTATCTTTTTCGTTCTTATAAAAGACGGATGTAAGTGACAATAAGGAATAGAAGCATAGAAAAGTGCGATTCGGTGTAGCTGAAGCCTAAACTTTATATATTTATATAATTATATCCATCTGTCTAAATCATCATCTCGGCCTACCAACGTCGCCTTATCGAACAATCCTGTGCGTCTCACATTCAGTCGATTCCCGCTGCCTTCACCAGATCATCGGTCTACCTTGTGGACTCTATCAAAATGCGACTCAAACATTAACGCTTGCAAATTATTTATACATATCTTACCAAAATTGCGGTGAGGTCCCGGTATATCATCCAGAGTTTCATACGTCTCCGTATGGAAGTCACTCTTCGTACGAATGCTATAGTTCAGCCGCTCTGGCCATATCTCCCCTGTCATACTCGTATCCTGTCAACACAACGTTTTATTTACAAAACACATTAACATCTACTTTTCACAACTGCATTCGCGTTATTATGACAATCGAGTTTTTAAAAAGGAGTCTAGTCGACTATTCCCTTTTTTTAGGTGGAGTAAGTTGAAGTGTCAGACTTTTACTGACCAAAACCCACCATGTTCCTTTAGTTGCTTTATCAATTCTATACCCCTGCCCTGCGTTCAAAAATAACCAGAGTAGAGTAGAGGTGCGACCCAGGGTCGATCTTTTATAACTCGAGTAGCTACCCTAGAGTTAACACAACTAACTCTAGCTCCGAGCAGGGTAGGTTGGTATGAGCGGCCATGAATGACATAGATAGTTCGCGTTCAAAAATGCGAGTGTAGAGTATCTACCTGATGACGCCATTAAAGTTAACTCGAATCTCAAATTTGACCGCAGCCCAGGCAGGCATCGGCTCTAGAGAGCGCCATCAATTATTCTGATTTGATTGTCTTTAACTTTACTAGTAAATGTATACATCTCATTTATTGATAGGCATATTTTTATTTTTGTATAGCTTCTTTTTATAATGTGAATGTGAGTATACTTTTGACTCTGCGGATTCATAGATTACTATTTTTATTGTAACTACCTTTGGGTACAAACTTGGCCGGTCTACATTGTCCTCGCATATCTATTAATAATGTAATATGAAAATATTGTTGTACATTTTTGTACAATATGGAGCTAAGTACATATACAAGCTTGTCCTAGAAATGGCGTAACCATGAAGAGGCACTATAAGCTGGCATGTATGATCTTTTTATACCCAAAGATTAACTGGTAGAGATAGCCAAGTTGCATTAAGTCCACCTATATGCCATTACTGTACATGAAATTTAAATGAATAATAAAACCGTATTTCTACTTAGCCTTATCATCCTATTACTAGCATTTGTACGCGGCTTCAGTCATGAAAATGTAGTTAGCTCGAGAACAGTACCCTCTTCTGGATGAAAGGAATCCTATGTTCATTTCTGCACTCTTGACGTGTATGCATTTATGATGAACAGTCCAGTAGTTTAGTTTTAGGTGGGGCGGCAGGGTGTCAGACTTGTACTAACCGAAACCACATCTCCGTCCTTCAGTTGCTCTTTGCGTTTATAGGACCGCGATTTCCTTTTCAGAAATTCTCCGTAAGTAGTTTAGGTTTTAAAGCGTGACAAAAACACAGACCCACATTTGTTTGCATTTATTATATACGTATTCTTATAAAGATGAGATTTAGGGTCAGCTAGTTCTGACCACCCTACACGTGTCCCTTGGGTAGTACTAAACGAGCAGTAAATGCGGTGGTAGGCCATAGCATCGCCTGCCGGATTTAAAGTTACCACCCACCAGACAAAGCCATGCGGCTAAGCGATCGGTCGTGTTCCGGCATGATGTCTGGTGAAGCCATAGAAGCCGTGGAAGATGATTCTGAGCAGTTGTGTTACGATGTATACCACATATGATGCGCCAACTGCTGTTGAGTCGGACGTTTGACCGTGAAAGGTAGCGTGATCCGAAGCACAGTGACGGTTTCATTGGATCACCATTTCTTGCAGTGTGCCGGGGTTTGTGTGTACATCCGCTATGACCATCATGTGCTGCCAGTCTCCAATCACCTTGAGGACTCTAATTACTCAACGTTGTGGTTGTTGGTGGACACCAATGTGGACAAAATTGTCTCTACCTGTGTGTAACGATCGCACAGTGGTGACCAGGAGACGACTCAGCTGTTTAGCCACCTCAGTGAAACCGCCGATTAGGCGCTGCATCGGCACCCTGTTGAGCAGTTTGGATTTGAACACCTGTTACCAAAGCTGGATTTTTCCTGTACCAGACGACCGAGCACGCTGGGAAAGCACCGCGAAACTTTGCAGTATCAATGGTCCTCTCCCAGTTGGTAAAGCAAGCAACAAGAGTGCATGATGTAGTTGGTCATACTGCCAATTGTCTAGACCTTCTGCTGACTACCAATCCGGACAGATGTATCGCAAGTTTCCTCACCACTTGGAAAATCAGATCAATGTCTGGTGCAGTTTTAACCGTCCTTCCCCCCACCTGACTGCGGCTCATGCGGTGAACGGTGAATGTGGCGTTAGAAGTCAGCAGATTGTGATAAGATGCGTCACTTCTTTGCATCTTATCCTTGGCAGCAGGTCTGCTACTCATCTCAAAATCCGTCGATCGTCCATCTGTCCAAATACTTTATCCGATGTGATACGTCAAGAGCAATGGGGAAGCAATTGCCGTTTTCCTTCCTTGAAAAACTCGAAGGCGTTTGACAGGATATGACACGCTAGTCTTTTGAGTAAGGTTCTAGCGTATGGCATTTCCCTTGGTCTAATTAACTGGGTGAACTTCCTGAGGGTCTCTCCGAGTTACTGTCGACGGATGCTTAACAGAGGCCATGACGACTAATACCGGGGTTCTTCAGGAGTCTGTTCTGTCTGCGACTGTCGGGAATCATCAAATCGTTGATATGCAGCAGAAAGAGTCCTGTTGCATATCAACGATTTGCTGATGCCCGGTATCTATGGGTATACAAGTGATAGCACAATTGTAGAGTGATACTTGCCAAGTGTTCGGGCTAGTAAGAAGCTAATCCGGTCCAAAAGAAAAGCTATGGTAGAGCGTACAAAAATCTCACTTTAGGCAGCCTCCACGTGGGGTGAAGCTAATCTGGTGGGATTCAACGCCGCCAAACTACAAGCATGTCTATTCACCGCTAAAAGGAGCCCGTTTACCTTAACTTCTGCTATTCTGAATGTATCCCTGGAGTACACCGACCGCCTTCAGCTCTTGGGAGTTGAAATTTACTCAGACCTTTACTTTGGGCGGTTCATTGAGTGCAAAGCCAAGGTAGCTGCTAGAAAACTTGGCGTTCTTGCAAAGGTCCGGCGTTACCTCACACCGGGACAGCTTCTAATATTATACAAAGCACAGGTCCGTTCGTATGTGTGGAGTACTGCAGCCACATATGTGCTGGTGCTGCAAAATGCCACCTAGCAGATTTGGACTCGGTGCAAAGGCGTGCAAAGAGGCTAATTGGTGATCCGGATCTATTTACGTATAGTCTACAAAGCTTTGAGCACAGGTGTAGGGTAGCCAGCCTTTCGGTGTTTTACAGGATGCATTTTGGAAAGTGTGCGCGAGAATTGCAGAACTTGATTCTACCATCTCAATTCTCCGATCGGACAACCCAACGAACGGCGAGTCCATCCACCCTTTCGTTGTTGCAACCAATATACGGTTCGGACTA
This sequence comes from Leucania comma, assembly GCA_958295575.1. NCBI lineage: Eukaryota > Metazoa > Arthropoda > Insecta > Lepidoptera > Noctuidae > Leucania > Leucania comma. The sequence continues at coordinate 3,406,171 of OY282480.1, forward strand.
AGCGTTTCGTCTCGTCGTTTATACCGCGTACATCGAGGGACCGGAACAACTTGCCTGCTACCGACTTTCCGTCCGATTACAATTTAGGTGTGTTCAAGGCTAAAGTGAATATGCTCACCATCAACGATTGCATCACTACTTATCATCAAGAGGGATCGCAGTCTACCACTAGTTTATAAAATCAAATAATAGAAAAAAAAGGTTTTCTCGTCATTCTTCGCCAGACGTGTCCGAGGTATGTCGGTGGGACACCCAAATTTTATGGCTTCAGGTCGCCGTTTACGACGAACATCCAGGTTAGTGTGACCTCCCTAGTCACGGTTCTTCTATTAAGACTTCATGATGATAAATATACTAACTGTACTTACATGAAATACGACGACAGCCTGGAACATATTCATATTAGGAACAAAGTCAGCAAGCTGAGATCCTTTCGCGAGCGGAAAGTAGCTCTTCCCTTTACTGTCTGTGGAAAATAATAATAATATCTACTTATTTCGGACTAAAATCCATATGAGTGTTAGTAACAATATCTTTATGATCTATGTTAGTATGTACATAATTATTGTAGTGAGTAGTCATGAGTAGTATCAACACCCTTATAATCTTCCCGTAACTATTCCCACCCAGAGTGCCTGTATCGGACAGTCGTGGCGGGATGCAATCATATTCCACAACGAACAACGATTACGGTTCTTCGCTTTCTCATTCAAATTCTTAAGAAAGACGTCCAGGGCGTTCCGCCATCTAAATACTCCATACTTTATTGCATTCCATATTATGTGCAAAGATGGTATAAAATATTGTAAGATCAATATGGACCCTGTCGGGCACAGCAAAGTTAGGAGAGAGAATGAAGGCTAAGTAGCAATTCATGGAATTAAATAGATTGTATGCAAATGTATTCTACTATATTATTATATCAGTATATAAGTATTGGTAAATTCATCATCATTTCAGCCGAAGGACGTCCACTGTTAAACATAACCCTCCCCAAGTGCCGCACAATGAAGGTCTGGCATCCACCGCATTCCCTCGACTCTCTCAAGGTCATCGGTCCACCTTGAGAAAGGCATTCTAACACTACGTTTTCCGGTGCGCGGTCGCCACTTTAGAACCTTTCGGCCATATCGGCCATCCGTTCTACGAGCAATGTGCCCTGCCCACTGCCACTTTAACGATTCTTCGGGCTATGTCGGCGACCCTGGTTCTCTTGTGCATATCCACATTCCTGATGCGATCACGCAATGAAACTCCGAGCATAGCCCTTTCCATTGCCCTTTGTAAGCTTCTTCTGTAAGCCTTCTGATGAGGCCCATTGTGAGCGACCATGTTTCAGTACCATATGTCATCACTAGCAACACACACGGTCATAGACTTTCGTCTTGAGACACTGTGGTATGTTGGACGAGAAGACACCGCGCAGCTTCCCGAACGCTGCCCAGCCGAGTCGGATTCGACGACTGACCTCTTTCTCAAAATTAGACCTACCTAACTGATTGTCTGTCCCAGGTAAATGTAATCGTCTACAACTGAGTGTAGAGTCTCCGATATTGATCGGAGTAGGAGCTACATGGTTATTTACCATGACTTTGATTTTGTCCATGTTCATCTTAAGACCCACTCTTTCGGAAGCTCTACTAAAATCATCGAGCATTGTACTGAGCTCCTTCGTAGTTTCAGCCATGATTACTATGTCGTCGGCAAACCGAAGGTGAGTGATATAATCGCCATTGACATTAGTGCCTAGTCCACTCCAGTCCAGAACCTTGAAGAAATCCTCCATTGCAGCCATAAACAGTTTTGGAGAAATGACGTCTCCCTGCCTGACAACCCACTGCAGAAGTATAGGTTTCGATGTCTGGTCCTGAAGTCGGACTGACATTGTGCCGTTTCGTACAAACATTTCAGCACTTCGATGTACCGATAGTCAATCTGACACCGTTGAAAAGATTGCAGTACAGTTCATGTCTCGATCGAATCAAAAGTTTGCTCGTAGTCCACGAACGCTACAGAGAGGTAGGTTATACTTTTTCCGGAGTATTTATGTGGTATACGGTACTGAAGCCTTTTCGGAATCCGGCTTGTTCGGGAGGTTGGAAGTCGTCGAACCTGCGTGCGAGATGGTTTGTGATGACTCTGGAAAATAGCTTGTAGACATGGCTCTGAAATGATGGGCATGGGCCTGTAATTCTTGAACAGAGCTCTACCCTACCACACCCACCTCACCTCTACCCCATGCCTGTGGTGTTTATCCTTCAAGTATAACGGAATCAAATAGCTTCTGAAGGGCGCTAAGGATCGGTTTCACACCCGCCTTCAGGAGTTCGGCCGTTAGTGCCGTAACACATAACTGCGTTGCGTCGGCGCAACACTAAAATCGGCAGTGGGTGGCATTAGCACGTAGCACGTACAATTGTATGCAAAGTGGTTATGTGTTTCGGCACTAATTCCGTCAACACCCGGCGCCTGTTTTTTTTAATTGTGCATAGGTTCGCGCATGACTGCCAGAACCATCCTAATCTCGTACAGGCTGACGTCCGGGATATATTCAGTATAGTGTCGGGTTAATCTAGTTCTCGGCTCGTTTGCTAAATTCGCAGTGGGTTAGGTAAAGAATTACATAATTATGTAAAAATAAATAACAAATTTTATTCCACAACTTCTACACAACGCCATCTAGTTTCAAACTAAGCAGAACTTGTGTTAAGGCTACAAGATAACTGATAAATCGGCAGCTTTACGAAAAAACAAAGTAATTAAAGTTAAGGAAATTTTACAGAAGAAGGAGAAAACAAAAAAAAAATATTTAACGTGGTTTTGATTTTTCCATCATTTTTTAAATGTAATAATGCGTGAAATAGTTTGCTCTACCTATTTTTGAACAATTTTATGACAAATTGTATTTGACCTACAATTAAAAAAAAAAATATTTTCCGGTAGACAATTTTTTTACATTTAAGTAGGTACTTTTTACCCGACTGCGCCAGAAGGAGGGTAAAACAACCTTTCAGTGGCCCGAATGGCCCAGTAACCATGTGCTTGTGTGGACAAGCAGGTAACACAACAAGCTTATAATTTTTCATGATACTTTCTACATAGACTCTTTGCCTAAAAATACTAGAACCGTGTTTCGGGTTTTGCATATACTTAAAATAATGTTTTCTATAGATGAACACTATAAACGCACATTCTGAATGTTAAACGTTTACTTTTATTTAATTTTACGCACTAATTTACAAAATCATTTCGTGGTTTTTGAAATGCTTTGTCTTTCTTTTTCAATATAATATATATATAAAATTGATTCGTTTATTTTAATGGAGCTTGTGATCAATTATTACTTTTTTTAATTGGGAACAATAACATTGTATAATGTAGAAGCACTTTTTTTTTCTAATTTGTGAATGTGAAGTACCATGGAGCATTTTTATTTTATTAGGTAACAACTTGTTTGACGTTACGAGCATGGCAGTTGAGAGTTTGTCACGCTCACTCAAATGTTTCGCTGATGGTGGCACGTGTTATTGGGTCATTCGGTTCCCTTCAAAATGGTTGAGCTGAGTGGGGCTCAGGCACGCGTCATGCTCGTGAACGGGTGCCGTCAGTTGGGACTGGTCATCTCTTAGCTGCCAGTGGCTTAATTCAATTACTATTTTTTTATTAGTTTATTGTATTTTTTCATTATTTCTGGTTTCATTGCTTTTTAATTTCTTTTTTCTTCATTGTGCTCACATAATAGAAGCGACAATAAATTTGTAACCAAGATTATGCAACTTATAATATGATTTAAAAGAGTGTCCATGGAGTTTCTTGCACGTTCTTCTTCATAGAGATCTACGCTTTAGAACGTGCAATTTAGCTTCACTTTTTTTGGACTGACCGACATTTTGACAATTCAAAAGTGCCTGTAATTGGTCTATTTGAAATAAACTATTCTGATTCTGATTCTGAATCAGAAACTGAAAATATGGGAAAACAATTTTTACCCGACTGCGCCAGAAGGAGGGTTATGTTTTTCGAGAGTATGTATGTATGTATAATTGTTTGGCACGCTCTGCAGCCTGAACGGCTCGATGGATTTTAGCTTGACAGGTGTCGTTAGATTCGTATTTGCTGTGAGAGTGACATTGGGTATATCAAAATAAAAAAAAAACAAGATGGCGGAGTTTTGGTGCCAAATTCAAATGTTTGGCACGCTCTGCGGCTTGAACGGCTCGATGGATTTTAGTTTGCGAGGTGTCATTAGATTTGTAATTACTATGAAAGTGATATCGTAATAAAATAAAACTAAAAAAATAAAAAACAGTAATTTAAAAAACTAAAAACCCGACTGCTTTTCTGAGTATTCATGAAAGAGCCCTAAAACAAGAAAGTCGTTGGACCCGATTGCACTTAACCATATAATATTTTAAATACAAGATAATTTGTAGCAGTCGGAACCCATTCTAGAAAGTCAACCGTCTAGTCAGTAGATTGGAGTGATCTGCAATATAATATAGGTATTTGCTCTCAATTCACTAAGCCTCCATTTCTAGAATGGGTGCCGACTGCTACAAATTATCTTGTATTTAAAATATTATATATTATGATTAAGTGCAATCGGGTTTTTTTTTTTTGGTGGTGGGTAAAATCATCCAATGACATCTCCCGCCCTTGGGCTGAGCGGGAGATAGTGTCAGAGTCTTACTGACTAAAAACCCACCCCGTTCCTTCGTGGCCTTAGATACCAGGGCCGGGCTTTCCTTTCGGAAAAAAACCCTTGGCCCCAGTAGGCTTCGACCCTGCCTGCCTGCAGTTAGCAGGCTGGGTCTCTACGGTTTGCTGACAACTCTTTGAGGCGCGCGGGAACAGTGCGCGCCGTCGACGACCTGAGCTTGGTCCGGATGGTTACCGGACGGTCAGACAGCGAGCTACCCAAGTGCAATCGGGTGCAACGACTTTCTTGTTTTAGCGCTTTTTAATGAATACTCGGAAAAGCAATCGGGTTTTTTAGTTTTTTACATTACCGTTTTTTTTTATTATTATATAATTTATTTTTTACAATACAACAACGAAAGTACCGTCGTTTCCTTTCTTTTTATAACTGAATTATAGTCTCAATTAAAAACCATTATTTTACAAAAAAAAACTCCAGTGATTCAATTTACAATTTAAAAACTAAGTAATTCACTTATGCTACTAGCGTTTTGCTTTGATTTTCGGTAAATTTTTTGACGTTTTGCCTTTTTTGCCTGTAACTTTGTTTGTCGATTTTTTTCTATCTAATACTAAAGCTTTTTTATGGTTCTGAAAATGTTTTGCTCAAGTATTTAGTTTTACTTGTTTATAAATATGGGTGTGAGAGTCTGTTCGTCTGGTAAGACCCTGCTTCTTAGAAATTCGTGGAGCTGTTAAGTTGATAGTGCCCGACAACGACCTTGAGCTCTGGGCGGAGTTAAACTCACACGACTCACATTACCTGAATTGGAGTCAGCCAGTCTCTTCAACTTCAGTTTTGCGCCGACATCTTCCATAATCGAGTTGGTGAGCTTTGACTCAGGATGGTACATAATCCAATTTGGCGAAGGTGACAAATTATCTATTAGTTGTATTTCCTGCGAAAGAAAGAGTATTATTTGAGTACCTAATTAAAAATTACTCTTTTTAGGTTTTTTTTTTTACTAATAATTGTAAAGTTATTTACGGCTAAACATGACTAGTCATTGCCTAATTCTCAGAATGCGCAATTCTCAAAATGGCTAATTTATCAAAATAACACATTTTCCGTAATTGGGAATATTTTTCTATATAAAAGATTTCTGAGAGCAGTGGTGGCCGAGTGGTAACGGCCCCGACTTACGAGTTGTATGTCGCCCAAACCCAGCCAAACGTATTACTTTGTGTAATTTATTTCATCACCACTACTCTCAAAACGGTGAAGGAAAACATCGTAAGGAAACCGGTATGTCCTAGAACCAAAAATTCGAAGACATGTAATATCCACCAACCAGTACTGGGCCCGCGCAGTGGATTACGGTCCATTCCCTCTGCTAGAGAGGAGGCCTATGTCCCAGCAGTTGGCACATTAAAAGGCTGATGATGAAAAAATTTCATAAAACACATCCTACTAATATTATAAATGCGAAAGTTTGTACGTATGGATGTTTGTTCCACTTTCACGCAAAAACTACTGAACAGATTTCAATGGAACTTGGCACGCAGGTAGACCATGTCACAGAATATCACATAGGGTACTTTTTACCCTGGGATTCTGTTCTCTTGGAATAATTTTCTAACACGCAAGTGAATCCACTGACAAATGACAGCTGTCAAATGATCCCAATCATTCTTTCATTCGGTCAATCATTCCACTATCATTCACATTCTATCATTCGGTCAACTATTCCACGATTGATAACAAAGAATAAATGCGAAATATTAGATCATTATCTTTTTTTAAATAAAACAAAGTCGTGTCAGTTACACTATTTATGACTCAAGAACGGGGAGGACGTTCTCTGCTTTTGTTACATTTTATTTTGACTACTGATCCTATTACCAGAAGTCGGTGCTGTGATACTAGATTTTCTCTTGACTGCAATTTGCAGTCTTTGACGTTCTTAATGCTGTTGTGCCTAGCTAAAAAGTTGTCAATTTGCGTCTTGTGGTGACCGCTTTTGTACGTGATCAAGTGTTCCTCACTTTTTTTAAACGAATTATTTGCTACTGTTAAGTCGAATTCGGTAGCAGATTATAGCAGTCTCTCCTTCATTATTCGGACTTCCGAAATCTCATCCTTCATGTACTCTTTCATAAATACCTCTCAATTTTTCCACATATCCATTAAAATTGGCTCAAACTATCAATTCCTCATCTACAGATCATTAAAGTAGTATCAGAATCCTCCCAGAAATTCTCTTTCCGTTTCATCACATCCTACTTGTGGAGTATATACACTGACCACATTCAACATCACATTCTCTAATGTAACTTTCACAACTATAAATCTCGATATCACGCTTTCTTTCAATTTACTGTCTAGCACTATTCCTACACCATTCCTTTACTATCACAATAAAACTTATTTCCCTGGCTTTTGTTCCTCTCCATTTAGTTTCCTGCGAGCATGCTATAATTATCCGTCTTCTTTTAAATACATTCGCTGACTCTTTGACCCTTCCAGTCACAGTACCAACATTTCAACTTGCATACCTTCAGTTTCATGGTTCGTTGTCACTAGTACTATTAACAGTTCCATGATAGAACTAGTGGTTGTGCGAATTTGCTGTGGACTGTAGGTTTAAAAAGCGATCTAAGGTTTGTTAACAATATGCAGATACTGTGCCTGGATGGGACGGAAGTATTAGGAAGGAACACTGACCTTTTGACTTCGAAGGTTCCACGTGGCGCCGGCCGGCGAACCCCGACTTCGTACTTTCAAATCACTGCCAGGTCCTGAATTGCACTACACTGCACTATTGTTGAGTTTTTGAATGGTTGGATCACGAAATAGTCAATTTTCTTGTAATTTCGAGCGGGCGATGTTAGCGGTGCGGTCACATTCACAATCGATGCACAAACGTCAATGTCATTTCATTTCTTGCGGTCGTGCGGGTGAAGGAAAACGGAAGGGATAGGATTGCTAGGCCAAAAAAATAAATTACAAAAAACAAAATCGCGGAACATAGCAAATTGGCGCAACCATTCCCCCCGGGTTTGAAGGGTTACCTTCAAAGAAAAGAAAAAAAACAAAAGCGAAACTAAACCCTATTACTAATCTAAACTATCAATACTAGGTAGCGAAACACTTATAACTAACTATGCCACTACTACTGATTAGGCAGAGGGCAGAGGCGAATAACCGGACGCAGGTACGATCCAGTTGCGGTTTTAACCTTTACGACTCGCGTTATTCCGTTCGAACCCGGAAAAACTTCTTCCACTACACCAAGAGACCAGTGCAGAGGAGGCGCACTCTCAGTCTTCAGTATCACCACAGTACCGACTGTGACTGGATCTGAAGGAGTGTTCCACTTTTGACGCGACTGCAGCGTATGCAGATAATCTGTCCTCCATCGCTTCCAAAAGGACTGAACTAAGCTATCTAGCAGAGCGTGACGCGGGTGAAGCTGCAGTTTGTCAGTCTCGACATCTAAAGCGGGCAAATATTTAAGAGGAGTCGTCGTCAAGAAGTGAGCCGGCGTCAACGCTAGTGGCTCCGATGGATCACTAGACAAAGTCCGACACAACGGACGCGTATTCATCAACGCCTCTACCTGAGCGAGTACGGTGCTCAACTCCTCGTACGAGAGAATCTGTTCGCCTATGACCCGAAACAGGTGCGACTTAAGGCTTTTAATATTCGCCTCCCAATTGCCACCAAAATGACTAGCCGCTGGCGTATTAAAACACCAATCAATGCGATTCTCAGCTAAGACATGGGCGAATTCACTTTGGTAGTACTTGGAGCGTAAGAATGTATGTAATTCCGAAATATTGCGTCGCGCTCCAACATAATTTGTGCCGTTGTCAGAGTATAAGCGCTTAACGGGACCACGGCGAGATAAAAATCGTTTAAATGCAGACATAAAACCCTGCGTACTCAAATCACTGGTTAACTCTATGTGAACTGCACGACTTGTCATACAAACGAATAGGCAAATGTATGCCTTTGTGGAACGTATACCACGACCACGGGCAATAGTGACCTTAAACGGTCCAGCATAGTCCGTCCCAGTATGTATGAAAGGTTTCACCGTCTGTACAACACGACAAGAACGATGGTCGGCCATTTCCGGCGCGTTGAAACGCGGGCGGAGCTTAAAGCAGGGCACACATCTGTGCACTCTAGCGCGTATCAAATTGCGAGCGGAAAGTATCCAGTACTTCTGTCGAAGAATGGACATTAATAAATCGGGACCAGCGTGACAATTCACCTTATGGTGATAGTCCACCAACAAATCCAAAACGTGATCCCTGCGTGGTAGAACTACTGGATGCATTTGTTCAAACTCTAACTTAGCATTTCGCAGACGGCCACCGACACGAATGAGTCCGTCTTGCAAAAATGGTTTCAAATGTTGAAGTGCGCGACTACAAGGTTTTTGTGATTCTAAACTACGAAATTCTATTGAAAAATAAAATTTCTGCAACTCTCGAAGTACAACTGATTCAGCTCTATCCAAATCAGCTGCGATTATAGCACCACGCGATGGTAATAATCTCAAAAATCTTAGGACATAAACTACACAGCGTAATAGTCTCGACCAAGACGAGACTCGATTAGACAACAACAAAACAACTGACTCTTCACGCGGAACCGATACTACAAGCGTATGTTTCTTCTCCTCGGGTGGCTCTGAAACAGTAGCGGGGTTAAACGGAGCACTTGGCCACTCGTTAGGAGTGGTATGAAGCCAGGGAGGGCCACAAAACCAAAGCGGATGATTTAAAATTTGCGCAGGAAGCAAACCACGTGAGAGACAATCAGCTGGGTTTTCTGTTCCAGCGACATGGAATATATTTTCCGGTGACAATTCAGCTTGAATCTTAGCCACCCTATTTGCGACAAACGTGCCCCATCGATGGGGTGACGATTGAATTCGTAAACCTTCAAAGGTTCCTGCGGAGAAAATCTATACAAGAAGCGTTGGAATCTACGGTCACATTCTCTGATTCCAATACTAAGAAACATTTGCCGAATATCGGCAGAGAGCGCAATAGCAAACAAGCGAAAATTTACTATTATTTCAAATAAGTTACCCTGGAGATTCTGACCACAATACAAGATATCGTTAAGCGATATGCCAGTACTAGTTTTAGCGCTACCATCCATAACCACACGCAGTTTAGTTGTAAGCTTGTCTTCTCTAACAACTCCATGGTGCGGGATGATGTAAAACGGGTAATCACGTGTCTCCTCAGTCTCGGCAGGCGCTGATGAGATATAACCTTTATCTAAATATTCGATCAGCACATCATCATAGGCTTGCTTCAACTTAGGAGACGCCTGCATCTTACGTTCCAAGCATAGAAAACGTTTTTCTGCGGAGGCACGGGAGCCACCGAGCGAAAAAATATCACCCTTGAAAGGGAGCGCGACAACATAACGACCATCTTTATCACGAGTAGTCGTGCGGGTATAAATCTCCTCAGTGACCTGATCCTCAGGGCTGAGAATAGGCGGGACATTGACCTCTTCAATCTCCCAGAACTTGCGGATGGTAGACTCAAGCGGCGGCTCGACGGTGCAACAGTGCGACACAGTCGAGTAACTATTTAAATAAGCGGGTGCGGAACCAACTATAACAAACCCGAGAACTGTTTCCAGTGCGTGCGGAGCGGGGTACATCGGAAGACCTTGAATTTTACGTGATAACTGGAGATGCGGGAGAATCGAAGCACCGATCAATAGATCGATATCTCCAGGGAAAGCGTAATTTCCATCGGCTAACTGCAAGTTCTTAAACTCCGTCAGCATGGACGTGTCAACCGGTACCGTGGGCAACCGTTCCGTAATCTTATCTGCGACTAGCGAATCCATTTCAAACGAAATATTACGATTAAAACGTGAACTAAATATTATTTTAATGGAACCGTGAATGGTTGCCTTTAAACCTCCAAAACCTTTCACTTCTGAGCGAGATGACCAATTATTAAAACTAAAACCAAGGCGTTGACAACAATCCCGAGTAATAAAATTACTCTGGGAAGCGCCATCTAGTAGCGCTCGAACGGTGTGCGGTTTGCCAAAGGCATCTACAATGACAACTTGCGCGGTCGCAAGTAAAACGGTAGTGATTTGAGTACCAGCGGCGGAAAGCGAACACAATGTTACGTCGTTTGCACTTGCAGCAGGCCGCGCGTCACAAGCGTCGCGCGTCTGCGCAGGCTGCTGCTGCGATGGCAGCTTACTACTCTCAAAATGTAAGAAGGTATGATGTCTAGCTAGACATTTACGACAGCTAACACCACTGTTACATGACGTAACCAGATGTTTGTCACTTAGACAATTAAAACACAAATTATTAGTGCGGACAAACTTGTAACGATCCCTAGGCGATAATCTCTGAAATTCCGAACACTTGTACAGCTGTGTATGGCTACCCTTACACAGAGAACAGTCAGGTGTTGAGGCGGTATTAACTAGCGTATGTGCAGTCTTGACTGACTTCGATGACGCGTCTATACGGCGATCGGAACCTGTCCTATTCGTGGCTTCATGACGTGCCGACGTGCGCTGCAACACCTTAATATGGTCGCGAATAAAAGATTCTAAATCTTCGAACTTAGGTATTTCTTTACCGCGCTGAGTCGTTTCAAACAGACGAACAGTTTCAGGATCTAATTTCTTTAAACCGATATACAAAAACAAAAAGTCACAGAGGTCATTGACCTTTAGGTTCTTTACTGCACGAACAGATGATGCGAAAATATTTAAAAACTTCTCTAAATTATGATCGTTACAAACGGAAAAACTTTTCAAATCGAATAATTGATCTAAATATGCGGTGGCTACTAATCGCTTATCTTCGTATTTTGTTTTTAAAGTGTCCAAAACTAAAGTGTAATTTTCAGCGCTAAACGTAATTCCAGCACAGACAGCCTTTGCCTTACCGGTCAATTTTTCTACGAGATAATGCAATCTCTCGTGATCTGTCAGCGATGTGTTCCTATGTATTATATTTTCGAAACTATCTATAAATAAATTCCAATTTCGAATGTCACCATTAAATTCTGGTATTTGAATTGGCGGCAATCGTGGGCGTTCGCGAGGAGGGTTGGATAAACCACTCGCGGGGGGGGGAGTCTCTAAACTCCTAGCAATACGTTTGATACGACAATACAAGTCATCAAAGGACGACAATGCCTGATAACTCACACAGTAATCAGGATTTAACTCCAACTCTAAAATGTTTATATTATTAATTGTAGATTCAAAATCCGCGCGCAAACTATCTAAAGTTTCCAACGAACACAAGAAAGCATCTCTAATCGCCAGATCCGAGGTTTGCAAAGATTTATCACAAATTGATTGAACACGTGAAAACTGTGAGTCCCTTTTAGCGTATAAAAGCTTTAACTGAACCTTTAAATCAGTACTAACCTTGGTTCCCTTAAGAGACATCTTGTTTTGATATATTCACACTATACACTCAAACAAACACTTAACGAATTATTAAGTAAGCGATAATTATCAGATAACAATATGGTAATATTGTAAACAACAAAGTGAACGGCGAACGAACGGAATAACCTGAATCAATGAGTGGATATTACCCAATTTCTCGATTAAATCATTCACGTCGTTCATATGCGTATATAATCTATGGTTTATCCGTTTCCTACAAATATTCCCTCAACAATGAACGGGTATTTTTGAAATGCGTCTACCTACATGCAATTTGTAGGACTTCCGAATGAATTTTGTCAAGAAAAAGAATGCGATCGATTTATATCTACGCTGATATTTACGTAGCTAACTATAATTATGCGGTGCGGTTGACGGCGTAGGTACCGTAATTATCAATGGCACTTTAACTATACGAGCGAAATAACCTTTAGTTGCCTAAATGCCTAGATGCGGGTTTTCTACTATTATATCTAGGTATACAGGCGCGTTGCGTTTATTCCCTATGGAACAAATACTATATTGCGAAATTACAAGAAAATGATTCACGATCCGGCTCGAAGGACCAAAAAGTAATGGTTGTGCGAATTTGCTGTGGACTGTAGGTTTAAAAAGCGATCTAAGGTTTGTTAACAATATGCAGATACTGTGCCTGGATGGGACGGAAGTATTAGGAAGGAACACTGACCTTTTGACTTCGAAGGTTCCACGTGGCGCCGGCCGGCGAACCCCGACTTCGTACTTTCAAATCACTGCCAGGTCCTGAATTGCACTACACTGCACTATTGTTGAGTTTTTGAATGGTTGGATCACGAAATAGTCAATTTTCTTGTAATTTCGAGCGGGCGATGTTAGCGGTGCGGTAACATTCACTCGATGCACAAAACGTCAATGTCATTTCATTTCTTGCGGTCGTGCGGGTGAAGGAAAACGGAAGGGATAGGATTGCTAGGCCAAAAAAATAAATTACAAAAAACAAAATCGCGGAACATAGCAAATTGGCGCAACCAACTAGTGATGGTTTTTTCAAACACTAGTTCCATTTTAAAAGCAGCTGGAAATAATGGAAGTACTTAATTAAATAATAATTTTAATTGTCACTAGTTCCATTATATTTTTTTATTATTTTAGGCACTTGTGAATTTTTTGAAAAACTTTATGGATAAAAACATTTCTGTAATTTTACTATCTGGATAAATTCAGCGTCGTTTAGGTTATGCTGAATCCGACAGACAAATAAAAAAAATAATTGATATATTGTTGATTTTATAGAATGTCATTATTATAACTATTACCAGCTTTTACCCGTAGTGTTTTACTACCCTTTAAACATTTTACGTCTTTTTATCTCTAGAGATTTTCAACCCTTCAAAAATGTTACAAGTGTTTGGAACTCAAGTGTTTTTCCACCCTTAAAAAAAATTCAGAAAGGCCTAAAATAATAAAAATCCATTATATCTATATCCTTTAAAATGGAACTAGTAATTGAAAAAACCATCAGTAGTTCCATCATGGAACAGGTAAGAGTAACAGTAAGGAAGTGATAACGAATCAATCTCATTTAATTTTCCCGAGCAAGATACTTACATTGCCCCCGTCCGGGAACAAAATTATAGTCATACCAATACAATTCTGAGAGAACTCTTTAATCCAATTTAAACATAAGCTCTAAAAGTATAACTATAAAATTAAAAAATTTAATAACCCCCGACAGTCCTTGTCATCAATATAAACTGTATAGAACTGGTCAAAACGAATCTAATGAGCCCAAACTCGATGGGTTTACTAGTAGGCATTCCAAAATTCCATCAGCCACCTCCTAGTTCTAGCATCAGGTCCTTGTCATTATGAGAAATGTATAGAACTGGTCAAGATGAATCTAATGAGCCCAAACTTGACGGATTTACTAATAGGCATTCCGAAGTTCCATCAGCCACCTTCCAATTCTAGCATCAAGTCCTTGTCATCATGAGAAATGTATAGCACTGGTTATGTCGAATGTAATGAGCCCAAACTCGATTGGTTTACTATGTTAATAAGCAATCCTTCCATAGATAGAGAGCTCCATCATCAGACCAGCTCAAAAACACCAGATTGTACACGAGTATTTCAAATATTAGGTCAAACATGTGTTTAAAATAAAGTAAATGTCCATTAAGTGTTTAAAAACCCTAAGGCAGTTAAGAAACGAGCTGATGACCTTGAACACCTCCACAGTTCTTCATAAATTGTAGCTAAGAACCATCTCGGTTACGTCAGCTTTCAAACAAAACAACCGCATCAAATTCGGTCCATTCGTGTAGGAGCTACGTTGCCAAGGACAGACAGACAGACACGTCAAAGTTATAACGGAAAAGAGGGGTCTTTTCCGTCAAGGGTAAAAAAGGAGATCATCCATTTTGTAGAATGATTTGGGATAAAATAAAAAAATTGGCAGCCAGGAATGAAATATATTTTATTTTATTAGTGGCTGGAGTATAAATTTTTGTTTGTATGGCGACAATACTGTAATGAATTCGGAAACAAAGATATACAACGATTATAAAATGAAATAAATTGAGTCCATCCACCATTTTGTGTAAACTTTCCGTGGGTATTATACTATTTTACAATGAACGTGAATGACGTTGAAATGATAAGATTTTTTTTCATATGGGAAATCATCCAATGACTTCTCTCGCCCTAGGGTGGAGTGGGAGAGCGTATCAGACTTTTACTGACTAAAACCCACTCCTAAAATCCTTCTTTGCTTTCGTTCTAGGGCAACAATTTCTCTTTCGCACAACCCTTGGCCCCGCAGTAAGGTTGAAGCCTACTGGTCCCTTACGGTTCTGCTGAAATCTCCTTGAGGCGCGCATAGAACACTACGCACCGCACCATCGGTCGACGACTCGTGCTTGGTCCTAACGATCATCAGACGAATTACAGTGACTAGAAATCGAGTGGCTAGGGCATGTGAAAGGCCGTTCCCACACGCGTGTAGCCGCCTCCTATTGCTAGCATTACTGTTTCTCTATGGGCCGAAACACATAAATGTGTTAGCTATGAACACATATATATATGTGGTACTATGAAAATAAGCAAATATTAGCATAAAATTACCGAAAAAAGGTATTCCTTCCGAAAGTAGAATGTTATTTTTTCGTCCAAGAAAAATTAAAAAAATATTTAAAGTATGACCAAAGCCTGCCACATGGTTAGTTTGAAGGATCATCTCAAACACAAAATTTTTTGAATTGAATCAAAAAAATTTGTCCTGCAGAAGTCTAGATATAAGCAAATACTTAGTCCTTAAAAAAAAATATTACGTTTTTTTTTCGGGCATAGCACCTAAATATGGATCGCAAACCAATATACTACTAGAACTAAAATAAGCCCAGCTGTCTTGTATGAGTTTTAAAATAACTTTAGGTGTCTTCAAGGTTAGAGTGAATAGGCTCTTAATATAGTGCGTTACACCATCAACGATTGCATCACTGCCTACTATCAGGTAGGATCATGCATTAGTTTATATAAATAAAATAAAAAAATGTAACCCGTAAACTTCGCGTCACGACATCGCAACCTCGTTCGGGATGCGCCTCAATCGAGGCAATAAGGCCCATCCTTGAGGAGTGGCTGGAAAGACCTCACGGCTTCTAAACTTCCGCACGACGCAGGTTCTTACCGAACACGGCAAGTTCGCTAAGTTCCTGTTCTGGATTCGTGCGGAGGATTCGCCCGGGTATCGCCACTGTGCGGAACACCCGGAGGACACGGTGGAGCATACTGTTGAGGTGTGCCCCACCTGGGCGGAGCATCGCCGTGTCCTCGTGGGGGCGATCGGCGGCAGCGATCTCTCTCGCCGGGCCTTGGTTCAGGCCATGGTCCGTAGTGAGGAGGGATGGCAGGCGGTCGCCTCCTTCTGCGAAGCAGTAATGCTAGCAAAGGAGGAGGCCGACCGCATCAGGCAGAGGCAACGGGGCGCTCGCCTTAGCCGCCGCCGGGATTCCGATCCCGATTTCCGGCCACCGGGGGGGGGGGGGTTGCGGACGGCCTGCAATGGGTAGCACGCTGTCCGATCGTCCGGTAACCGACCGGATCGAGCCCAAGTCGTCGACGGCGCGTTCTGTACTCGCGCGCCTCAAGGAGCTGTCAGCAAACCGTAGAGGCCCAGCCTGCTAGCTGCAGGCAGGCGGGTCGAAGCCTGCTGGGGTCAAGGGCCGTTTTCTGAGAGGAAGGCTCGGCCCCGGCACTATAGGCAACGAAGAAACGGGGTAGGTTTTTAGTCAGTAAGAGTCTGACACTACTTCTCGCTCCGCCCAAGGGCGGGATTTGTCATTGGATGATTTTACCTACCATAAAAAAAAAAACCCGTAAACTTCAGGTTCGATTTTTTTGCGTCTTTCCATACATAGTAACTTCAAATGAATGAGTCGATCAACAAAGGGTTCATGCCTGGGGACCACAGATTTTTTTGGACCAGGGCTCATAGTAAAAAGAACATCCTCCTTTGAATATTGCTCTGGTTAGTTGTACAATTTTTGAACGCACAGTGCGCCATTTTCGCGTGCTATGTTGGCTACTATTGGACCACACTGACTTCAAATATCACCCCACAATTATTTGTTGTGATATTTGTCGGGCCATTTTCGAAACAGTAATCTAGTACACGTTTCATCGAAGATCCACTCTAAAAAATCTCGAGGAACTGGTTACCCTACAGAACGCTCTTTATAGCGGCGCCGCATCGCACCGCTCAAAAACGCGTTGCGTTGCCGCGCGGCGACGCAACGCGGTTATGTGTTTTAGCTCTAAGTTAGCAACTGCCTGCCATTCGTCCTCACTCCAGAACATATCCTGTACGAGCACATGCCGATGCTCCGCCCAAGCGGGGCACATCTCCACCATGTGCTCCACCTTATCCTCCGGGTGACCCACACAGTGGTGACACAAGGCCGTTTCATCTTCACAAATCCGGTGCAGGACCCTTCCGAACTGACTAAGTCCGGTGCGGAACTACGTCATTCGGAAGGTAAGAGTCTTTATAGACTGTGCGTCAGTGGTGGGAGCCCAGGGGTAAAACTTATTCCGCACGGGTTCCGAGTCATCAGCCAGACGTTGCGGGCCTCTAACTTAAACCCGCTTCATCTCCACTCGGAGGTTGCGCTTTGCCACTCTGTATTCCTCGTACAGCTCCGCCTCTGCTGCATCTGGCGGGCGATTGTAGCGCCTGCGGTGTCTTGCGTAATGACGCCGCACGGCTCTGCATGCCTTGCGCAGTGCTCGTGCATTGTTAACATGGACCGTAATACCATAAGAAAAAATATGTTTTAACACTATCTACATAACAAACTCACCGTGTCAGTTACTGATTTTTTCTCCTCTGTTTGTTTAAATAAACCTTTGATCGCAAATACTAACAAGAAGAACAGCAAAGGAAACACAAGTTCCATAGTTGTTTGTATATACGCCCGTTTCCTAACTACATAATTTTTCCACATCAAAACTAACAACACTCGCATATTCATTGTCACTAATAACACCAAATATCTTTTTCACAAGGACTTAATTTGACTTCACCACACATTTAACACAAAATTACATCTTTATGAGACATCACAATGGATTGTATACAAACATAAGGTCATATTAGTCGCAAGCAGAAATGTTTTATATTACCAATATAAACATAAGTTGCAAGAAACCCGTTTTGGAAACGTGCAAAGTTTATGAACAATGTTTGAACATTTTAAGAAACTTCCTCGAAATTTAGTGTTTTCTGTTTTCATTTCCCAGACCTACAATAACTAACCAGACAAATATTCGAAATGAAAAGACCATGTGACGTTGCGTTTGACATCAGAGCCGACAGTTGACGGTTTTAAAGAAGAGGACTACCCAAAGAGTACAGTAAATAAGGGGGGAACTAGAATACTACTACAGGGTATATAAGATACAAGGATGAAAAAATATCCTTGAGGGCCACGTAATAATAATAATAATATCTGTGGCACGGCTGTCGAATTGACAGTTTCAGCAAATCTACTCGTATTTATACCCATAAATAATGTCTATTCACGGAGATTCTCGCCACGAGGTTTTTGGATAGCACGTGTGTTTTGAGAGTTCTTACCGTTCTTGTGTGATTGTTGTAACTTTTGTGTTTTGTTTTATAAAAGTGTTGTCCTAGTGTTTGTTAACAGGTTTGTATTGTGATCGTCTTAGTTAGTTAGTTAGTTTGTAACAACCAAAATGGATAAAAATAAACCCCCTGATCCCGACCCCCCAGACATTTCAGCTTCCCCTAACATTTTGACCCAAAACCCTCTTTCTCAGTTCGCCGATGTTGTTTGTAGCATTTCGGAAATGGATGTGACCCAAAGCTCACGTAAACGCCCCAGTGGCGTGGAAACGCCCACACCTACTCCACCTAGCAAACAACCCAAGAGCCAAATCGGCCGTGCTAAATATTCAGCTCTGGACAAGGGCCCCTTCATCGTCCACGTCTCTAAGATCGAGGCTACACCAAACGCAGGCACCACACTCCACCCAGTAAATTTCGGTAAGTTCCTTATCTCCAACAACATCGCTAATGTTCTTCGGGATGGCGTAAAAAGAGTCGGCCGAAACCGTGTATCCGTGGAGTTTAGCGCAGCTCCCCTCAGGACGCAAATGCCTTTTTAACGAATAACCTTCTTGTGAAATACAGCTTTACAGCCTCGATTCCCACTTTTAACATCACAAGGATGGGCGTAATTACAGGTGTACCAGTTGATATTTCGGAAGAAGAAGCTCTAACCTACTTGTCAGTGCCCTCCGGATGTGGACAAATCCTGAAAATGCGTCGCATTAATAGGAAAACACATATAGACGGTGCAAACGTATGGAAACCCACGGAAACTTGCGTCATCACTTTTGATGGCCAAGTTCTACCACAACGGGTCTTTTGTTGTTACACATCGCTTCCTGTAGAACAATATATCTACCCCACTATCCAATGCCGAAAGTGCTGTAGATTTGGTCATGTGGCTAGCGTGTGCAGGTCCAAACCGCGCTGTAGTAAATGTGGCCACGATCACCCTGGTGATGGTTGCGACATTACTGAGGGCGAGGCTTTTTGTGTGCTCTGCTCTGGGAACCACTTTGCTAATAGCAAGTCTTGCCCCGAGCATGGTAGACAGAAGGCTATCAAAACGGTTATGGCAGAAAAATCAATTCCCTATGTGGAGGCCAGTAAACTTGTCCCTACACCTTCCCAGAACTATGCCAATGCTGTCAAAACCCAGTCATACCGCAAGACCGTTGCAATAAAACCTAAGACCCATGCTCCTCTTTCCGCATCCTATGACAAATTTGCTCATCAAAAAATTATTAGCTCCCCTCAACCCTCACAACCTAATGGCTGTGCTCTTAACAATAATAATATCTCTCCCAACAATTCAATTCCAATTATAGAACTACTCATCCAACTCCTACCTACAATTATCCCTACTCTTCCCTCTAACTCACAATCACCGTCCAACGTTGCCGATAAACTTTTAAAAACCCTCTTAGAGATTAGAAATGGCGTCCAGCCAAGTATTCCTACAGTGGAATGTGAGGAGCGTGTGGCATAAAAAGCACGACCTCATATTCCTACTCAATAAGTACAAACCCCTCGCTTGTTCCATAGCCGAGACTTGGCTCACCCCAAGGGGCCGACCATAAACTTTGAGAAAACAATCTTATTGCAGGAGAGTTTTGTTTCAATCTTAAAGTAATATTACTTCATTTTGTACCATAAGCTTAATCGCTCAGTATGATTGTATTCCTGCTAAGAGCGGGGAAAGAATGAACGATTCTAAAGATTTTGTCTATTCCCTGCTAAGACAGAAAAGATACGCGCTATACTGATCTGTATTGCGTTGTCTCTTTCAGATGTTTGTTGTTCGAATCGCTACATTAAAGTTGATCGTGAACTAATAGAATACGTTTAACTCAAAAGATGCCTTGTTAAAATATACTTTTGAAAGGATCTATGTAACTTTTATAAAAAAGGACATAATAACTTTCAAGATTTTACATTAATAAAGTAGAAAAACCAAAAAAGCTGCAAGCGACAACGTCGACATTTAGTCAGTGTGAATTACAACATTCGGAATTCGGAACGTTTGTTTACATTAACAAAATTCTTATCAGTGTTTATTTGTATAGTGCGAACGAAGTTTGATTTTTTGAATTAAAATAGTTTTCAAGTGCTTAAATTTAGAGTAATCTAGCTGTTTTTAAGTGTTTGGTGTTCGAAGCGGATAATGAACTATGCTTGAAACTTATTGTACATTGACATCATGGAATTAAGGTAAAGTTAAACAGTGTATTCCAGTGAAATACGTAACTGGTTGTTCGTATTGTTTTTCGTGCACTATTGAATTCAGTGTTATCTGCTTCCAAAAACTCAAAAAAATCATATATGTTCCCCATCTAGAATACAATAATAAATTAATAACCCACATAAGTGCTAAAAACAATTAACTTGACACGTTTAGGCATCGAAATAAGTTTTAAACACTTTGTATGTCACGAAAAACCCTTTAAATAGTATATATTTGGAAAACAATAATACATCCGCTGCGTCCGAGCAACTTTTTTAAGCCTGCTAATTTGACGTAAAAACAATACTGCTAGCGGTCAAAAATCGCCTCATAGTACACAATGAGTGAAGTTTTATAACATTGACGTCACAAAATCGCTAAGAAAACATTCTTGTTTTAATATTGTAATAAGATTGTTTTGAAGGCCACATGGTATGAAAAACATAAGTAAGATTAAAACAATACTGCTTTAAGAGCTTGTGGTCGCCCCCCAAGTCTTAGCTTTCGTATTCCACAATACAACATCCTCCGATGTGACAGATCCGATGGCTATGGTGGGTCGGCTCTCCTTGTTAACAACCGTGTGCCACTTTCCCCCCTACCACTGCCCTTGCTTACAGGAGATATGAGTGTCGTATCTGGAAGGATAGAAGGTGTCACAGTTTTTTCTGTTTATATTGCTCACCCTCATCAAAACTTTCTAACTATCCTCAGAAATATTTTTTCCAACACTCAGGGCCCAATACTGGTACTATTAGGTACAATTTGTCCAAACCAGATTGGACAAAGTTTGCTTCATTACTGGACCAGAAAATTGATGCTCTTCCAAATTTAAATTCAAGTTTATTCAACCCTTCTGATCACTGCCATGCCAAAAGCTGCTATGAGGGATTTGTCGCAGCTGTTACATCCAGTGCAGATTCTTGTTTCCCTCTTAAAAACAGTGCCCGGAATAAAATCCTTCACCGCCATGGTGGGACCAAGAATGCACTTCAGTGGTTAAGTTACGAAACGAGGCTGAAAAACAATATAACAGGGAAATGACCACACAAAATTTGATGGCTTAAAAGCAAGTCTATGCACGATCCAAACGTCTTCTACGTAGGAAGAAACGTGCTGGTTGGGTCAAGTTCTGTACATCTCCATCTCCTTCCACCCCAATTTCAGTTGTGTGGAAGAACATTAATAGGTTTAGACGTGGTTGCTCACCATCAATATCTGCACCAATCACCAGGGAAACAGCTGAATTTTTCTTTGACAAAAATGCTCCACCCTATGTCCCCCTTCCTTCTGAATTTTTTAACATACCCCCACATATTGTCTCTGATGACCCTTTTGATGTGCCATTTACTTTAAAGGAATTAGATGTGGTGCTCAGTCATGTCCGGGACTCAGCACCTGGTATTGACGGGGTGCCATACTCTTTTATAACACATTCTGGTGATAAAACTAAATTATATTTCTTAGACATAATTAATTTTTGCTACAATCGTGGTTGGGTCCCAGACCAATGGAAAGTACAAATTGTTATCCCCCTGCTGAAACCAGGAAAACATGCAGATGATCCGAACGGCCTTAGACCTATTGCTTTGTCTTCAGTCCTAGCCAAATTAATGGAACATCTAATTAAAAACCGACTAGAGTGGATAGTCGAATCCAGAGATTTGCTGCCGAACTACCAATTTGGTTTTAGAAAAGGGCTCAGCACAATGGACAGTGTTGGAATCCTAGTAACAGACATTCGTCTAGCATTCTCCAAAAACGAATCCGTGGTCGCAGCATTCGTAGACATTTCCTCTGCATATGATAATGTTCTTCTTCCTGTTCTCAGGCAGAAACTGCAACAGCTGAGTATCCCAGCCAAGATGATCGAATGCATATGTGGACTAATGCTCTGCCGCTCATTGGTTCTGAAAGTCCAGGGTGAGGATTTCGACAAAAGGCAGACTTGGAGAGGCCTCCCACAGGGCTTCGTCCTCAGTCCTCTACTTTACAACTTATACACTGTTGATATCGGCTCCTGCCTAAATAATAACTGTCACATCCTTCAGTATGCTGATGACTTAGCCCTCTATGTGACAGATGCCTCCATCGCTGACGCTGCATCGTCTCTATGCCTCTCTCTGGACTCTTTGAACCATTGGCTTTTAAACCACGGTTTATCACTATCTGCACCAAAAAGTTCGGCAGTAATATTTTCTCGGAAAAGAACTGTCCCTCCCATCTCAGTGACCATTTCAGGGGAAAATATTCCATTAACAAGTAAGGTGAAATTTTTAGGCGTTACCCTTGACTCAAAATTAACAGGTAAGTACCATATAAATTCATTAATCCAGAAATGCGAACGCGTCATTTCTATTTTAAAAGTCCTCGCAGGTGTCTGGTGGGGTGCCCACCCCTATACCATGAAATTAGTGTATAATGCCCTAGTCCGTAGTATATTAGACTATGGTACGTTTCATTTTATTCCATGCAACAAAGGTGCTTTGGTTGGACTGGATAGGATCCAGTCTAAGTGCCTTCGGATCATCTCTGGGTGCATGAAGTCTTCTCCGATCAACGCTTTGCAGGTCGAGTGCGCTGAACCCCCCCTAGCCTTGAGGCGGCAGTATCTAGCTTCCCGTTTCCTGTCACGAGTAATTTGTAGATCTTCCCATCCTCTCATTGCAAAACTGAACGAGTTAAATACCGTATACAGAACCTCAAACTATTGGAAAAATAAAGAAATCCCCCTAATCCTAAAAAACTTTCGCACAACTCAAAACTTGGAATGTCCGCTTGTCCAGTATCCCAAATTACCCCTTTTTAATTTCGATTACGACGTTCTATGCTTTACTCCTAAATTTTTTTACAATATCGGCATATCCAAGAACTCCCCCTCGGCGAATTCGGCTTTCAATGTGGCGGTAGGCGAGCGTTGGAACGATTTTCAAAAATTTTTCACTGATGCTTCAAAATTCACTGATTCTAGTTATACTGGAGCGGCAGTATATTACCAAAGCTCCAGTATCATTTTGCAATTTAAATGTCCCAAGGAGTCCTCTGTGTTCACAGGCGAGTGTGTGGCATTACTAGAAGCATGTCGTTTTATAGAGTCACACCATAATATCGATAAGGCCGTAATTTTCACTGACTCCCTTAGCTGTCTTCAAGCTTTAGTCCAGAATCCCTTCAAAAGTAAATTACACAGCTCACTACTTTTAAAAATAAAAAAATCTTTATATTCATGTGCCAATAGTCAAAGAGAAGTCCAGTTAGTTTGGATACCTAGTCATTGTGGTATCAAGGGCAATGAACGTGCCGATGCCTTGGCCAAAGACGCTTGTTCTTCAACTACAGCTGACCTTTCGCACAATTTTATTCAGGGGTATGACTTGCTGAACCTGCCAAAAGCAAGTCTTCAATGTGCATGGCAGGAGCAGTGGAATACCTCTGGTAAAAAAAAGGGTAAGTTTTACTATGCAGTACAGCCAACCGTAAAATCAAAACCTTGGTTCTACACTCACAAAAAAATGTCTAAATCTGTTATTTCCGTCCTTTGTAGAATCCGTTTAGGTTTCTGCTGCACGCCTGTTTTTTTGGAAAAGATTCGTGTTCGTGACTCTTTTTTATGCGAGTGCGGATTGGAGGAAGGTACGCTTGATCACATATTTTTTGAATGCACAAACAACATTCCACCTTTAGATTTATATAGTCGTCTCCCAAAACTCAAAAATCCTCTCCCAATTAATTAAATTAAATTAAATTAAAATTTCTTTATTTCAGACCCAATATAGTCCATAGATACATTGTTAGTGTGTTAGTAACAGAAAGTGCTTATATACTATATTAGTGTTATTAGTAACCTATAGCTAATTAATGTCCCCGCCCTCCTAACTTATCCTTCTCCAGAACTGCTTGTGGCGTTGATGATCTTCATCCGCCACAACAATATAAAATTATGAGTCATAAGCTCCAAATATTCTGTCTAAGTAATTGTGGTTTACGTGTGTATTGAATGTTTTAACAATTATATTATTTATGTATCTTTATTTTATGTTTGTTTCAGTCCAATACTAACACATCAAGTGCAATTGTACCACTCGAAGGATTTTAAATCTCCAGTCACAAGCCCTTTTATTATTATTATTATTTTTTTATTTATACATTACTTGCTTCTCCAATTTACTTCCGACATTGGCAGAATAGTCGACATCGGCTCATTTGCCATTAACAAAAATAGAATAGGATAGAAATGTCTATTCACCCTAAAGCAACAAGAAAAAGAAACAAGAATTATAATAACATTAAATACAATAGTATCGGGATGATTTTACCTGACTACATGGCAATAGTTTTGGTTTGGTCCGATATCAATAGAAATGAAATACTGACAAGCCGGGCAAGAAACACACCCAACACCATCGGATTCGTCGCTCAGCTCCGCCTCGCAGCCACCGGGTCCGACGCCAACCGTCAGTCAAGAGATTCAGTTGCGTCGAGCTCGAGCGACGAATACTTCTCGCCGCCGACGACACCACCGCGCGCGTCGACGGGGAAGAGGCCGACCTCCGGCCAGCTTAGGACCTCGAGGCCCTCCGGCCTCTGATAGGGTCCCCGCTGCCGGTGGAAGTGTGCAGCGCATGCGATGGACACCATCCATTAATGAAAACGTCATGCGCTCATATTTTGGGGCTACTACTATTTGGGGAGGAATTAACCTGACTGCGTATCGCGGTCGGATGCTCTCTCTGTTTCAGGTACTTGAACCAACTGTCAACGTTTCGGCCCAAAGACTGTCGGATCAGGTGCGGGTCATCCAGCGTAATCGTATGTTGAATGACACCGTGCTTGATAGATTGTGCTTGGAATCACAGAGTTGCCGTGTTTAATCTGCTACTCCACCGGCCACGGTGCAACTTCAACCCAGTGCTTCACCGCGATCCGACTACGTTAGTGACGTCGATGATGACGCGGCTATATCTGTGAGTACCCAATGCAATGTACGATTGAGGAGTGCTTTAGAGGACGCATTTCGAGAGTACCGCTCCACACCGCCGGGGCTTAGACCCCGTCTACCTCGTTTGCCCATGCACAAGAAAAATATGGCGCTGGTGTGTGCTCTAGATTCGCAGCTATCAATTTTTTTTTGATAGCAGCGAAGACCTCACTGATACCCACTCGATCTTGTACTGTGCGGCTGCAGCGGCATGTCGTGTAGCTCACGTTAAGTTCCCTAATTGTGACAGAGCTACACGACCAGCCGCGCCAGCATGGCAGTACAGGATAGAGCGCCGGCAAGCTTATCTGGCGCAAAACTCGCCCTAGGGTAAAGCGCTTTGTGAGGCGGGCGTTCTTGGGGACTGATATTAGTCCTCGAGATTATCCGCCCCGCGTTACAGAGCGTATCGATCTCCTGAAACAGAAGATCTATGCATGGGCAAACCGTATTCGTCGGTACAAGCGGCGAGTGGAGCGGTACACTCAGAATCGCACATTCCAAAGTAACAAAAGGTGGGTTTATAAGGCTTGGGAGAGACCGAACCAAGATGTGACTGATACGCGCCTGCCGGATGATGACGCCATGTGTTGATTATGGCGCAGCATCTGGTCGGCGCCTGTCAGCCACATCGAGGGTAATTTGATCCGAGAGGTTGAGCGAACACGTGATCATTTACCAGATATAGAAGCAATTACCATCAGCCCCCAAGATGTAGCCCGTGCAGTCCGTGCGTTGCCTAACTGGAAATCTCCTGGGCCGGACGGGCTGCACAATTTCTGGATAAAAAACTTTTTACAAAAAAAATACGTATATATCTTATATCTTCGTATCAATATATCTTCGAAGTTCATCATCAGATCAAAACAATATTTCTATGCAATAAACTCGAGAGTATAATCTTTCAATCTAAACATAAATTTTCAAAATCGGTCCACAATTGACTGAGATATCGGCGAACAAACATATACAAACGACAGTTCTGCTATATTTTTTTGAAGATTTTCGTCCTATATCTTCGAAGTTTATCATCAGATCAAAAAGATATTTTTATAGGACCAATTCGGAAGTATAATCTTTCAATCAAAACAAAAATTTTCGGAATCGGTCCACAATTGACCGAGATATCGGTGAACAAACATAAAAAAAAAATACAGCCGAACATAGAACCTCCTCCTTTTCGAAGTCGGTTAAAAATGGTTTCAAAGGTCGCATGCTCGCTTGGCATCTCAGTTCCAGTCTGCCTTAGAGTCAGGGTCACTACCCCAATTCCTAACAATAGGAATAACCCACCTGCTCCACAAAGCAAGTAGTACTGCGCATCCAAAGAATTATAGACCGATCACGTGTTTGCCGACGGTCTATGAAGTTCTTACATCAATTCTGAGAGCTAAAATCAATAGCCATAATGAGACAAATTCTATCATGTCAGCCTCTCAGAATGGATGTAGGAACGGGTCCTGCGGTACTAAGGAGAGCTGCTCCTCATCGATATGGCCATAAGCCAACAGATTCGACGTTCTCGAAAGAATTTGTCGGCATGTTGGATAGATTATAAGAAAGCCTGTTACTCTGTTCCTCATACATGGCTCATGAGGGTGCTAGAACTGTACAAAGTAGATACAACTCTGCGCACCTTCCTGATGTCGTGTATAGGGCAGTGGAGAACAGTCCTTCACTATCCGGCATGTCGATAGATTCGGGAGAACAGTGAACCGATAAGGATTGAGCGTGGCATATTCCAGGGTGACAGTCTGAGCCCCGTGGTTTTGCCTAGCCTTGAACCCTCTCAGCACACTGTTGGAGGGTACTGGCTTAGGCTACCGGTTGAAAAGAGGTCAGGTCATATCTCACCTTCTTTACATGGATGATCTGAAACTCTTTGCCCTCAACGACTTGCAACCGATGGAGCTACTGAAGGTAACTGAAAACTTCAGTAGTGCCATCAGAATGGAATTTGGTGTAGACAAATGTGCAGTCATGCATGTAAAACGAGGAGAGATAATGGAATCCGTGGGAACTCAACTCACGGATTCCATATACCTTAGATCCCTCTGCTCAACTGAAACTAACAAGTATTTGAGAATGTCAGAAGCGTTAAGCATCAATGCTGATGACGTGAAACAGTCGTTGAAGGAGCGCTTCTTCGGCCGCCTGAATAAAGTCCTGAATAGTCTTTTATCAGGCGGGAACAAGGTGCGCGCTTTCAACGGTTGGGTCATGCCGGTCTTGATATATTCTTTCGGCATACTCAAATGGACTCAGACAGAACTTGACGCCTTGGATAGGAGGGTCCGCACACTGCTTACCGCAAATCGGATGCATCACCCACGGTCATCGGTGATGACACTGTATATCCCGCGGAAGTGCGGAAGACCCTACACAACCGCGAGGTGTGCAGTCTCAGGGAATATTTCCTAGAAACCGACGTGGGCATGCACCGAGATGTGGTACCGGGCCTTACATAGACCCGCTGTAGACCTATTAGCGTTCGTATCCTGACTGCGTTTTGGTGATCTCTTCGGGGAAACTGAAGGTTTTGTCTGTGTGATAATGGACAAAGCTATAATGACGAACGACTACAGGAAATATATTGTGAAGGACTGTACGGTTGACATCTGTCGGGCATGCCACCGGCCCGGGGTATCAATCCGACACATTATTTCTGGATGTTCTCATCTTGCTAACGGAGACTATTTGCACAGACACAACCTCGTAGCCATATACAATCTTGTGGAATCAGAAGTACCGTACTATACTATATATTTTTTTTTTTTTTTATTTATTTCTTTAACAGTTTTTTTTTTTTTGTTTTTCTACAATGTTTCCTCGCCAAACTTTACAGTTTGATGGCGAGATACGCCCGCTTTTTATAACATTTATCAAAACAGTTTACAAAAACAAACAATTCAAACAATACTCTAAATTATATATGTGCCTGACCCAGTTCTCGACAATGCCAATATCACATTGTATTGGGATCGATCCATCATCACTGACAGGACTATTGTTGCCAATAAGCCTGACATAGTGGTGATAGATCGACTAGAGCGTCGCACAATGATTGTTGATATAGCGGTCCCTCACGACGAGAACCTCATGAAATCTGAGAAAAATAAACAAACTAAATATCTTGACTTGGCTCGCGACGTTGTCGACAGGTGGAAAGTGAACACAGCAGTCATTGTGCCGATAAGAATAAGAAATTTTATTTGCTCAAAGATGTGTATGCATACGGTATTCAAATAAATACATGAATGCAAGATCTTAAATAAAAGTGGCTCACGACATGTCTGCCATTTTTCATGGCGTGCAATTGTGTTAGGTTAAATTTATTATTAAGAATGAATGAATTATTTTTAAATATTATTTTTATACATTAGATATTGGATATAATTAAAATTTAAAATCAAACAAATTTCTTTTATTCAATTATTTACATTATAAAATTGTTTATGTTCCTTGTCCAGCTTTAGCTACAGATTATAATTATCACAATGGAAATTTGCTTCATTTATTAGGTATTCAAGTGTAATAACATTATTAATATCTTTAAGCCCTCGACTGCTACTTATCAAGACCTTAATTACTGCAATGTTAGTTTTAGTTATTTATTTATAATAATCACTGAGTCATTCAAAAATTCTGTAATACCCTCTGTGCCAAAAACGATTTCCTTGTTTGTTTAAGTTTAGTTATAGTTTGTTGTTTCCAACTTTAAAAAAACACTCTTGCGCATAAGTGCAGTTCTTGATGTAGGTACACATAGTTTGCTATCATCACGTCTATTTCTTGGAAATCTATCTGCCATACGAGGAAACAAATGTGGATTTGTTTTTACGAACATTATTATTTCCAATATATAAAGCGAAGGTGTATTTTTATCCAGTAGTAGCAGTAAGCAAGAAGTCGTATATGGCCAAGTTAATTATTTTTTTCTCCCTAATTCCTTTCTGTTCATCACAGAGTATATGACTTTTTTCAAAGTAGGTATTAAGTTCCTTGCAAATATATTTTTCGATATTTTTTGAAAATATTGGTATCAGTGATATTCGTCTGTAAAATTCTATTAGCTCCATATTTTGTTTCTTAAATAGTTGTTTTACAATTGATTTTTTAGCGCGT
Source organism: Leucania comma (assembly GCA_958295575.1). Lineage (NCBI taxonomy): Eukaryota > Metazoa > Arthropoda > Insecta > Lepidoptera > Noctuidae > Leucania > Leucania comma. The sequence continues at coordinate 3,435,719 of OY282480.1, forward strand.
TAGGAAATATACCTTCACTGATGTTTAAATTAATAATATAGCTTATGGGGCTACTACTGATTTCATGTGCTACCGACTTAACAATTTTTGTGCATATGCCATCATATCCATTACACACTATTTGTATTTTTAAGGCCGCGATAATTGTTAATACATCCACAGCGTGACTTGGGGCCATGAACATCGAGTCTTTTCTGCCTAAAATATGTTTAGTGGATGTGTTCCCCGAGCTATTCATAGGTTTGTATGTGTTTAAAATTAATAAATGAAATAATAATCATATATTCAAACAAAATATGTTAACATAGAGAGAAAGCACTTAAAGACTTACGATTAGTACGTCGCGGGTTCAAGCCCGGCCAGGCGCATTACTTTGTGTAATTTATTTCATCACCACTGCTCTCAAAACGGTGAAGGAAAACATCGTGAGGAAACCGGCATGTCCTAGAACCAAAAATTCGAAGACATGTGACATCCGCCAACCCGCACTGGGCCCGCGTAGTGGATTACGGCCCATTCCCTCTCTTAGAGAGGAGGCCTGTGTCCCAGCAGTAGGAACATTAAAAGGCTGATGATGATGTTAACATAAAATAAACTTAAACTAACGACTCTGCTGAGTCTATGACACCTTCAACTTTGTCTGTTTGCCCAACTTTGGCAAAGGCCTCCATCATTTCTTTCCACTCCATTCTGTTCATAGCTTTTCTAGTCCAAGTTTTCCCAGCTATTGCCTTTGTCTCGTCTTCCCATCTTCGAAACTGTCGCTTTCCTGTTCTATTTCTTGGATACCAAAACATTATGCTTCTGTTCCCCTTTTGGATACCTCTTATAAGACCTATCCATTGCCACTTAAGTTTTCTTATTTTATTTGTAACGTTCTCTATTTTTGTGAGTTTTCTGATGATTTCGTTACGAACTTTGTCAGATTTTCTTGCATGCTTCTCTCCATTGCTGTCTGACAAGATTCTAATTTTTGGGACCACGTACTGACTGATTTTTACTGATTTTTGGGGCTACCAGTAGCATGAAAACTATTTTGAACAAAATGGGATTGTAGAAGATAAAAAAATTCAAAGAAATTCCAACAGAAAAGCGAATGAGGTGGCTGATGGCTCAAGCTAAATCAGGTTTTTTGTAACTTTTACTTCCTACGTAATGGAATATAACTTAAAGAGTGTTACTTGCAAATAGAGAGATTCTAAAATTTTAAAATTATATATTTAGGCACTTTATTTCTTGAAACTTGGTCGTGTAAAACGTTTACAATGTGCGTAGTACATATATATCGATGTTTACAATCAAGTCAACTGTCGTACTTCGGAATTATCATTGTTACAGACAAAAGGATCTCATACTTACAGACTTGGCTGAATTTATGATTGTCTTTGCTTTTAAAAGAAAGCTGGATTCAAACTTAGAGCGTTTGGTTTTTCACAATTTCAAATACGTAAAAATCGGAGAGCATTATATAATTATATATCTCCAATATATAATTATGATACTCTTTGTCGGAGAGTAAATAAGGATTGATAGCTGTCAACCGTGCTGGAGAGTTATTTTTTTTCAAATCTACTTATTTTAGAAGTAGCAGTTAGAATCGTTAGATTTCTTCGCAGATTTTAGAGTTTTTTTAATTAGATATGGATCATCCGCCTCCCCCTCCAGCTCCTCCTGACCCTCCTGACGCTGTAACATTTCAACCTTAGGATTTGGTAAGCGACGACATAAGATTGACGCAGAAACACACACACACACACATATATATTACTAGCGTAAGGACCAGGCCAACCGCGCGATTAAATGGCACTAGCGCGCTGGCCCTAAAATTACAGTTTAGGGCCAACGCGTCTCACTTCACAGTGGCCCGTGTGCGGGAGTGAACGAATATTTGCTTGTCATAAAAATGCCTATTTGTGTGGTAAAAGGCTGCAAAAATTATGATACAAAGGTTAAAAAGGAACATGGGATATCGTATCATCAATAAGTAACCTTACATTAATTTTGTTACCATAAGTTATTAAATAAACACATTTTATAGCGATAAATATTTTGCTACCGAATACCACAATGGCAGCCATTGTGTGGCCGGTACTACACGCATGAAGTGCACGAAGTAAACTTGTACGGGCGTCATTTTTATTTCATTGTAGTACTTAGTACTTGTAATTTTGAATTTTAGTATCTAATGTGTTTTATATTCAATAAGGATAAAACAAAAATATATTTAAAAGAAATAAGAATCTTAGAAACGATACCTACCTAATTGAAATTAAATATTTTATTCTTAATATATTTTGAAATATAGTTTTATTTTCTTCACGCTGAGATGACATTTAAACTACCAAGCTTTCGCCCACGACTACTTCCGCGTAAATTACGAAAAAATAATAATAATGTAGCTTACCTACATGCTTTCTTGAGGCTCAATCTTAGTCCGTACCACATAATTATCATCGAAAACGGTTCAGTAGTTTAACCGTGAAAACGCGGTAGACAGTTATTTTCGTATTTTTAATATAAGTAAGTAAAAGTATGGATATATGGACCAACTTCCGATGACGATGATTTTTTTTCAATTACAGATTTCCAAATGATGCAATGCGTAAAGAGATTTGGAGTCGCGTTATTCGGGAACAACAACCGAACTGTACCTACCTTTATGGGCATGCAATTGATTTAATTGTACCTACTGACTGCTAAAATACGAAATAAAAAACCCATACGCGCGAACAAGGTTACGTCGATCACCTATGCAATGCGGCAGTCACGTAATTCGAATGAGTTATCACAGATGTCGCTATTTTTGCTTGTATTATGAAAGTTTATAAGAAATGTTCAGTTGGGCGCATCCTTCCTTTCGAAATCATTGCGCAGAAACAATCGAGGTTGTTTAAAAAAAACGATTATAGATAAAGACATGGCTGTTGCGGCCATTCAAATACTATTTATTCACCCTTTTTTGATGGAGGGCATCAGGTCATACAGTGCTTTAGAAAAGGGCTCGCTTTTAGTCCAAGTCTCTCGATCCGAACCGGATCGGTCTGCTGGGACCGTACTATACCTACTTGGTAGCATTTTCAATAATAAATTAAAATAGTGTCATAAAAGTCAAATAGGGCTACCAGTTGTACGAAAATATTTTAAACAAAATGGAATTGTAGAAGATAAAAAATAAAGTATACTAGAGTCAGTGTTTTAAGTAAAAAACCGTCTAAGTGAATACCGGACCTGTTTACGTTCGGAGTGCATAAAAGTATTAGTTATTATCTTCACTAACCTTGTTTGTTTTATCGTCTCAGATGGTTTCAATGCTCACCATCGCAGCTTCGGCTCAAACGCGCAGAAGCCAGCCTCAGCCGTGACAGCGGCCCTTCAAATCACCTTTACCTCAGCTCGCGGGCCGCCCTACCCCTCCGCGCCTACGCGGTTTGAATTATACTCTAGGGGTAGGGCAGACAAGACTGAAGTCGGATGGAGTGCTATGTATTTAAATTTTAATCAAGTGACTATCTTGACGATATGAATTGTGCAAACTCCATTTGATGGATAAAAGAAATAATAGTGCGAAATGTACATTCGAATTTTATGCTAGTACCTAATGGATAATGTAGCATACCACTGCATAGAAATAAACAAAGCCCCTACAGAAGGCAATACAAAAGCAAAAATACGAGTACCAAAGCAAAGAAGAAGAATAAAGCAAAACAAAAGCTTCTTATGCTCCTAGCGAAATAGCATTAACACTAAAGCGCCATTTAACCCTGTAACGCCAGAAGAATAATACCTACTGAATGTCGTCTACATGTCAATAAAATAGAAGACAAATATTTTGAATCGGATAGGATACTATAGCATAGAAGCTGAATGTGTCTACGCTGCTCCTCTGATGCACACAGATATAGCTTTCAGTGTTACCATTACAGGCCTTTCCTCACTAAAGTACGGGAAAATGCACTACTATGCAGCTGGATCAAATCAAGATTTGGTCTGATTTTATTTAAATATACGAAATTACTAATTAACTTTTGGTTTAAAAATACTATAAGTTGCAGTGGCCATAACGAACATAATATAAATAAATATGCTTTAGTTTGTCGCACATAGAATCTCCACCAGTATCCTATACAAAGACTAATATAAAATACCAAGTTCTAATTTCTCGAAACTTGCAAAATTTTAATAGCGGAGGTACATCAAAAATATTTTTATTTTGCTAATAAAATTGAAAACAATGTAGGTATTTTTTCCTCACAAATAGCAACAGTGTATTGCATTGCATTACATCAGCCATATAATGTTCCCACTGCTGGGACTCAGGCCTCCTCTCTACGAGGAATGGGTCGTAATCCACCACGCGGGCCCAGTTTGAGTTGGTGGATGTCTTCGAATTTTTGGTTCTGGGACATGCCGGCTTCCTCACGATGTTTTCCTTCACCGTTTTTAGAGAGCAGTGGTGATGAAATAAATTACACAAAGTAATGTGCCTGACTGGGTTTGAAGCCGCGACCTACCATTCGTAAGTCGGGGCCGATATCACTCGGTTGTATTGTAATAAGTTAATTTTTGTTTAATGATAGATTTGCGTTAAAATATTGTATAAAATGTAAATACTCGTAATATAGGTTAACTTTAATTTTACAATATTTCTTGTTAAAATAATAAATAATAAAAAGAATATTAGTGTCTCTTGTGTGGATTGAGGGACCACAGTTTAGTCATTATATTTTATTGGTTTTTTGTGGTCTGAAATTTTGTAAATATCTTTACAAATTCTTTACTAAAACTCTGTAATCACAAAACTTCAATTTTCCAGATACTTTTCGAGATTTGGCTAATGGTCAGTGAGGACTGAGGGACTCCACTTTAAGGGCTGTATTATTTTTTGTAAATTTTTACAAAGTCCCAGACTTGTTTTACAATTGTTGTAAGACTTTTACTAAATCTTTAGATTTTTATTTTGCGAAATGCAAGTATGGTCTCTCAGTTCACACACACACACATTTATTTGCCATATTTTCATCACACATCGAAACAACAGTTTACAGACTTATAGTCACAAATATATAGACGGTTATAGTACGCGGTAAATAACTTGAACCATTTGCTATGGTTGCGCGCAACCCTTCACTTCCATTGAGACCCGAAAATCGGTTACTGCGCATTAAAAGTCAACCGCCATGATGGTTCAACTTGTGTGACGAGGATTATAACCGATTTCGGATCTCGTCGAGGAGGGAAGCTGCGCGTAGCCGAGGCGGATGGTTCAACTTATTTACCGTTTACTATACCTACTTGGTAGCATTTTCAATAATAAATTAAAATAGTATCATAAAAGTCAATATGTTGTGCTACAAAATTTAGTGACAGAAACGAATCGCTGCAAATCCGCCTTCAGTCTTGTCTGCCCTACCCCTAGAGTATAATTCAAACTCGCGTAGGCGCGGAGGGGTGGGGCGGCCCGCAAGCTGAGGAGCAGGTGATTTGAAGGGCCGCGGTCGCGGCTGAGGCTGGCTTCTGCGCGTCTGAGCCGAAACTGCGATGGTGAGCATTGAAACCATCTGAGACGATAAAACAAACAAGGTTAGTGAAGATAATAACTAATACTTTTATGCACTCCGAACGTAATATAACCGAGGGCCCCGCTGGATAGACAAGACGCTTTATCATAATTTCTATCAAAATGTTTGAGGTACATTGGATTTTATCAGTAACAGAAGGCGTCTGGACCCCCTAGGCTCGGCAGGAGCCGCTTGAGAGCAGCCCCAGTCCCATTCAATCTGGGAGCCAGACGTCGGAAATGCTCCTTGAAGTTCCACCGGCTGTCGAGGACGAGTCCCAGGTACTTCATCGTCGACCCGACGCCGATGTGAACTCCTCCTACCGTTAATTGGGAGCCCGGAGGTGGCGCGCTCCGAGGGCCGTGAAAACACATGGCCTCGGACTTGTGCAATGCCACCTCGAGTCCCAACTGCTCTATCCTCTCCACGACTGTCGCAACCCCGCGCGTCGCTAGTTCGACCGCCGCCTGGTATGACCGTCCCCGCGCCAGGACCAGCGTGTCGTCTGCGTAACAGACCACGCTGACCCCGTCGGGGAGGTCGGCGCGCAGCACGTAGTCGTACTCGATGTTCCACAAGGGCGGCCCTAGTACCGATCCCTGCGGAACACCGCACGACATCTCTCGCCGTTTCAACAGATGATGAACCTGTCCGACAGGTAGGCCTCGATCACCCGACAGAGGTAGTCGGGCACCCGGTGGTACCGGAGTGCCCTACCAATGCAACTCCAGGGCAGGGAGTTGAAGGCGTTGGCGATGTCCAGAGACACCGCCAAGACACACCTGCCCCGGGACACCGCGTCCCCCGTCGTGAGGGCTCGCACGCGCATGATGGCGTCCACAGTGGAGCGCCTCCTGCGAAATCCGAACTGGCCGTCCGCAAGATCCGGCCCCTTCCGTGCCAGATGCGCGACGAGGCGGTCTGCAATTACTCTTTCAAAGAGCTTGCCCACCTCGTCGAGCAGCACAATGGGCCGATACGCGGACGGAGAGTCCGTGGGGCGCCCCGGCTTCGCGATAAGGACCAGTTTCCCCGTCTTCCAGCGAAGCGGGAACTGGCCCCTCTCCATGCATGCGCTGAAGAGCCCTCTCAGTCGAGACCCGAGTTCCTCCATGGCCAGGATCCAGGCTTTTCCAGGCAAGCCATCGGGTCCTGGGGCGGTGTTCTTGGCACTCAGCCTTCGCACCGCCACTCTCATCTCCACCTCGGTCACCTCTGGAGCATTGTTGCCGTCGTTGCTGTCGTGGTCCGTATCGGACACCGCTGCTGGTGGCGGAGTCATAGGCGGAGGAGTATGCTCCCCTCGCGTAGGGAACAGAGTGCTCACCACACCCTCCACGAGCTGGGGCCGGAGACTCTGAGTCAGCGGGGGAGCCCATGGGCGGAGTTTCTCCATCACCATTTTGTATGGGCGTCCCCACGGATCGACGTTCAGAGACTCCAGCCACACGTTGCGGGCCTCGAGTTTGGCCCGCTTTATCTCCGCTCGGAGGGTGCGCTTTGCCGCTCTGTATCCCTCATACAGCTCCGCCTCTATGGCCTCCGCACCCGGTGGACGGGTGCGGCGCCTGCGGTGTATAGTATACCGAAATTTGTGAGGTACAGACGCCAGCACATCAACCTACCTAAATCTGTCAAATTTCTTTAATAGATTTTCAACCTTATCACAATATTGGAAGGTTAATGTTCGATTGCTCACAACAACCATGAGTAGCCAAAGATTGCGGTCGCTGTGGCCGAAATCGGCTAGATGGCATCATCATCATCAATGTTCGATTGGTAAAATTTTACAGTTTGGGGTAGATAGACGTGCTGGCGTCTGTACATTGAAAAAGCGGTCATCACAAGTTCGAAAACCGTTTGACCGAATTTCATTTCATCTAAAACTTTTTAACTATTATCGTTTCGTTTTTTTTATTTCATCGAAGTCACGTCTGCCATTGTATCAGTTGACCAACATGAAAGGTTTTCTGTCGGGGCTCCGGCGCTGCGGGGTTTGGGCGGGCCCACGCAAGCTTAAACTTTTTATGTTAGGTACTTTAATTATTATATTATATATCTTAGTCCTTACGGTATTTAGACTATTCTTCTACGTATCCTCTACTATATTCTTTCTCTTTGGATGGAATTAAACGTTTGCTTACATTCTCTTTGGACGGAATTGTCAACTGTCGGGTCTGTAGTATAGTTGTGACTGATACATTAGTATTCGCTAAGATATTAGTGATATTCAATGGATTCATGTATTACTCGTAGCAATCCGACTAACTCTGCTAAGCTAATATTTCATATTCACATAATATGTAAAGACCATTCAACAGAGGTCGAATATTATAATGAAAAAGTACTCTGTGAATATAATATCACTCGGGATTCATTCGATTACCGCGGATCATATTCACTCATTACTATAGCAATATCAAATAGTATATATATACTATCTCAAAAGTAATATCTGTTTATTGAATACAAATACAGCAATGATATCGATCTATGTATTCCATCATATTCAGATATCACATATTACTAATACTCAAATATTAGTTTAAATATTACGATATTACTAGACGAATATATTCATATTAGCTAATACTGAGAAATATCGGTATTAACCCGTCTTTAGTCTGTAGGGATGTTAGTCATGATGAAAAATATCGATATATCGATATTTAAAAATATATCAATATCGATCTCTCTTGATAAATTGAAAAAAAATATCGATATATCGGCTCAAGTTTCCGAGATGTTCGGTTTTCAAATAATAATTCATTTAGTTTAGTCTAGGTCAATAATAAGTAATACACAGTAATTTAAAAACATTTAATTTTATTTTAATACATGGTATATGGGAACCGACCACTTTCCCGAATTTTTTTTTGCTCGAATTTCATGTGACCGAAAACTATTGGCCGACTTTTTTTTGCTATATGCATTATTTGACATATTTTTAAATCATCGAAGCATCGTGTGACATTTTTCGACCAAATGAAACTTTGGTGTGACGGAAAAAATCGAATTGAGAATAGGTCAACTGTTACAGTGGCAGACGTGACTTTGATGAAATAAAAAAAAAAAACAATTTTAGTTGAAAAATTTTAGGTGAAATGAAATTCGGTCAAACGTTTTTCGAAATTATGGTAGGTAACCATGGTATATATAAATAAGATCTGTTATATAAAGTTAAAACTTCTTCCTGCCGTTGTAATATATATTTTGGGATCGGGGTAACACATAATCTTAATAAAACTAAATAGCAATATTCTAATATTTTGAAGACCAATAAATTATTTCATGTAGATAACAGTCATGGACAATAAAATTGTTGTTTTCTGGTCGTTCCTATATTTTACGGTTTTAAATTTCTTTAAGTATTCTTCTAATAAATTAGATTTGAAAAAAAAAGCCGTTTTTATACTATTTTCAATATTGAATAATATTACGATGTATCGGATTAAAAAATATCGATACATCGAAGCAGAAATATTGACATATTCATGTATCGATATTTTTTCAACAAGCCTACGGGTCTGATGTCAAAAGCAACGTCATTTCTTATACGATCAGTTCAATAAAGTTCAATTAATTTCACTCTGGGAAAGGTCTGGGAAATGAAAGCAAATAATACTAAATTTTGAGGAAATATCTTAAAATGTTCAAACATTGTTCATAAACTTTGCTCGATTCTAAAACGGATTTTGTGCAACATATGTTTATACTGTTAATTTAAAACATTTATGCTTGCGAATAATATGAGCCTATGTTTTAAAAACTTCAGTTGTATACAATCCATTGTGATGTCTCATATAGATGTAATTTTGTGTTAGAGTGTGGTGAAGTCAAATTAAATCCTTGTGAAAAAGATATTTGGAGTTAATAATGATAATGAATAAGCGAGTGTTGTTAGTTTTGATGTGGAAAAATGGGTTAGTTAGGAGACGGAAGTTTATACAAACATTCCTGGACTGTGTGTCTCCATTACTGTTCTTCCTGTTATTATTTGCCTTCAGAGGTTACTTGAAGCCTAAAATGAAAAGCTCACAGCCGGAAAATCGAGTATCTAATACGGTGAGTTTGTATGTGATCTAGTATTGAGATATGGAACACATTATTCCATAGTGTATTACTGTTCAATAGTTAATATAAAACATTTTATTTATGTTTAAACTACAAGTTACAACATGTAGTTTTGTTCTCAAACATTAATCAAATATTCAGAATATTTTTTTAATTTCTAAGTTAAAATGACTGTTTTTTTTAAGAAATATAATTATATAAATTATACTAATTATAGACTTTTAGGTCTATAGCATTAAAGACATACTATGCTATTTGAACTATTATTATTTAATTATTTGATCTATCATTACCTGCATACTTTAACACAATTTATGAAGTTGGTTTAAAAAGCAATGATGAAAGAAAGGAAGGAAGAAAAAGACTATATTTGATACAGCACAAGGAACAAGAGAACAATGCTAGAACTGGAATATCTCATACTAGCTCCTGCCACTTGCTTGCTTGCATGAAAGTAGAAAATATATAGCTTTTTTTTTATGGTAGGTAAAATCTGGTAAGTAGAAAATATATAGCTATGTCACTCTGTGATAAAGTAGCAATCTTTTGGTGAAAGTAACTTTGACAATTGGTCCAGTAGTTTTTGTTCTTTACAAACAAAAATATAAATCTTTATTATTTCGGTTCGTGAAAACAGCATCAAAATCGATTATGTGGTTTTTGAGGAGTTAGTAGATGAACAGATAGACATAGAAAGCGAATTTGACGAAATCTTGCATTATTTTTATTTTTTTGTCTAATTGATATGAACTAGGGTTTGAATACAATCCCACCATGCTTTATACTATGTAGAAAAGTTGAGCAGTGTGATAAAATATTTAATTAGCTAATTGGAACTAACAATCAACAACCATTTTCTTGTACCTACTAATAAATTAGTTAGGTATATAATTTTTTTTTTCTTTATCATTTAGAAGACATTCATTTGTCATTCCTAAGTTTACATTAGTCTCTTCATGAACTGTTTTAGATTGTCAATACAAGGCCAGGGTATTTTGTAAGCGGTTGATAGTTTACAGCTCCATAGTCAATTTCAAATTCTTAAGTAAGTTGTCAAGAGCGTCACATCAAATGGTATATATGCTTTTTGACTGTAAATGCTTAAGTCCTTGATAAAAATACCAAAATCACTAAATGGTTGCCTATAATATTTGAGGTGTTCCCTCGATTCGTCATGGATTCCATCATCAGAACTGGTTTTTGAAAAATATGGGACCAACCTGGAAGCATACCCTTTAAGGGGATAAAAAAACAATTTTGTAAATCGGTCCATAAACGACGGAGCGTGACGGAGCTATAGTTATCTGCAAACAAATATAAAAAAAAGGAAATTTACGGTTGAATTGAAACATCCTTTTTTTTTAAATAGGTTAAAAATAGGTATGTTTTATTAATATGTTAATACTCATTAACATTGTTTGGCGTTCTTAACAGCTGTTTATAAATATTGTATATAATATGACTGATGTTTAGTTGAGAGCGGAGAGATTACTTATACTCCAATCTTATGACGTGGTTGGTACATCCTACCGATCGAGGACTGCCTCTTTAGCGTTCTATACCCAAACGCTGAAAGCGACTACAGGAAAGAGAACAACCACTCTCATCTCATCTGCGGGTCTAAAAAGGTCACATTTAGCAATTCATTTCCTGAATTCCTGTCATACTTACGATCTTTTAGCAATTCTGCTAAAATTCGTAAAATTTTACGAATGTGCTGTCATTTAGATCCATCTGTCAAAAGAACTGTCAAATAGATGAATATGAATTTTGTTTACGTATAACAATATGAACTGCCAATTATTGACAATTTTACGATTTTTGGCATGATTCGTAATATTATCCGAATGCAGATATGCTAAAGTGGCCTTTATAGCCCCCCTGAACAGAGCTATCTGGTGCAAACGCGCTAGGACTAGGACATCCGACTCCCTGCTAAACTGGGAAGAGGGTTGGACAAAGATAAAGACCCAGTGGGTAAAAACGGGATCCTATTGCTAACGCGCCGCTGTCCGTCTGTCTGTTACCCGGCTGTATCTCATGAACTGTAATAGATTGATAGTTAAAATGTTCACAGATGATGTATTTTTGTTGTCGGTATACAACAAATAAAAGAAAAACAACATTGTTTTGTTCTCGCTTAGCCTTTGCTCCAAAGTCATAGCGTGATGTTAAATAGCCCTAAAAATGAAATGTAATAGATTTTTTTTGTAGTTCGACTTGTATTTTCTGAGATTAGCGCATCCAAATTAATAAATGTCTTGTGAAATAAAACAAAAAATGTCTGTGTTTTTAATTACTTACTCCGCTCGTATATAATGCCAGTGGTTCCTGCGCATGTGCGAAAGTTAATAGGTATACAGGTGGGAATATTCTAATGAGTTAAATAGTATCCTATTACGTAATCCAGGTCAAACTTTCATCGTCATCATCATGTCAGCCGAAAGTCGTCCGCTATTGGATAGGCCTTCCCCAAGTGTCGCGACCGGTTCTGTGCGTTAAACTTTACTCTATATTTTTTCCAACGTTAACTGCTATGTAGATGTAAAAAAGAAAAATAACAGTATAGTTTTTATGTTGTTATCAGTTCACTGAGTTATCAATAAAGTACATGGTAGTAAACAATGTTGATTAAACATTCGTTTGTGCAATATGGGAGTCGTAGCGTTGTCAGGCCCACCACAAAGTAGAAGGATGATCTACCAACAGACGCCTTGAGTTGGTCACGCCTTCCGTTCCTTTGTTCTGACGTCATTTCATCGCTGTCACGTGGTCAGAATAAAGGAATCGGAGGCGTGGCCGACTCGAGGCGTTCGACGCAAGAAACGAAACGGTTGTAACTTGGGTAGGGGGGCTGGTGAGGTTCGCAGATGTCCTATTGATGCCAAACAAAATTGATGTCTGTCAGTAGACGCCTTTCAGCTGAAATGATACCGAGGTTTGCATCGCATCGCACGCTCTTATTACTATATTTACTAAGTAATAAGTATTATAAAGCTGAAGAGTACGTTCGTTTCAGCGCGTCAATCTCAGAAACTACTTCTTCTTTTCGTGTTGATCTTACTCTTTGTCCGACCAATATATACCTGGACAGCTCTGTCCTTGGCCTCGTACAAGTCATTGAAGGTACAGGTAGAACGCTGGGCAGGAAAGGAAGTGACGCATATCCTGTGAAGGGGCTCCACACTGGCACTGTATTTGCGATGGGTCAAGGAAAGCCCATTTGGCCAGATTATCTCTGCAGCGGCCAATCTGAACTCGCAGTCGATTCAGAGGTTTCCAGATTGGCCATTGCAGTTGCAGAAACTACTGATTCGAATTGATAAATTATTGTAGTGGTGGATAGCTAATTTATCAAGGAAGGCATTGTAGCGACATCTATGACGTCACAATCCTGCAGCGCGCAAGTAAGATTCGCGGCGCGATTGGAACATATAGAACAAACCCAAAATCATCTATCGCCACCCCCAAAGCATAATATTATAACATAACGCTATGATCAAAAGGAGCGGATCAGTAACCAAAGACGCGGTTGAAATCATAGGACAACTAGTATTACTGTAAAGTGTGCAACTAGTAAAATCGTGGAAGATGTCTGTTGACTACTTTTTTAAACTTTACTGAGCTAAAGACATAGGGTAAAAAGTAGATAGCGACTTTTGTTTGCGGTTGTGCATTATGTGCTGCAGAATAATGTCAATTTTTTTAACTGACAAACTGACCGCGTTGAAGTGAAAGGAATATTAAACTGCTTTCACGTAATGGTGGCAAGGATAAAAATCTTGGTCGGAACGCAATAGCAGTTGTTCTTGATAATTTTCTGTTAACAAGCAGTATTTCAATTTTAAAAAGCTGGTCAGGTTATGCAAAATTATTTTTAGTATATGCGAAACCATAATTCTTAAATAACTATATTCACGTGGTGGTTACCACGTGAATATAGTTATTTAAGAATCAGTAACTGAATGGATCCTAATATTTTTTACACCATGTTAATTTTTTTTCCAAATACTTAATCTTTAAAGAAAGTTACAATTTGGACATATATACTCGTAAGTATATTATTACTAACACAGACATTTCGTTTACTCTATCTTTCCAAGGGAAACATCACCGATACTAAGTACAACACAGGCCATGGTAGGACATAGCGGGCATTAGAAGCCAGCGCACAGCTTGGTGCGGTAGCAAAACAACCCTTCAGTCGCCCGGATGCCCGATAACCATGTATTTGTGTGAACAACCAGGTAACATAACAAGCTTAACTTTGTGATTTTTCTTGATACAGTTATGTTTTTTACATAAATTTTTCACATAAAATAAGGTTGTATATCTCTACCTTTAAATGTATGACTTCAAACTTTATGCCCCTAACAGTCTCCAACCGATGGAGCTACTGACAGTACTGTATACTTATAATTAAATTAATTATTTAAAAAAAATCTGACGCAATTTTTTAATAAAATGATACCAATTTAAAGCTGAAGTTTCAGGCTTCAGTATTCTTCGAAGGAAACATCTGTAAGTGCGCACTTATACGTTGAGTTGATTTGTTTGCTCGCGACCGTAGTTCCGTTTCGGTGACCTTTTTGGGGAAGCTTAGCAAAGACTTTGTCATTTATGGGTGACATTTTTATAAAAAGCAGCACCGCCGTCCAGGAGAATCGATCTGCCAGATTATCTCTGGTTGTTCCCATTTAGCTTACGAAGAGTAGGTACTTGCATCGGTACAACCTTTTAACCAGGAACTGGTTTTGTAATACTTTCGTGTAGAATCGAAAGTATGTGCCTGATCGAGTTCTCGTTAATGGCAATATCATATTGTACTGGAATCGATGAAAACCTCGTGAAAGTTGAGACACATACTCAGGTGGGGGTGGGATCGCAGTCAAGCACTAGTTTAAATAAAAAAAACACAACACTGAAATCTAAATAATAAGGCCTATTATTAAGATTTCTGTGACACACACACAAGTAACTGAGCTCGCGAGGTTTTTGACATGTAGTATTCTTTCTTCTGGACAGGGCTCGTATTGTTAGGAGACTCCTTTCTTTGGAGCCTTGACCGCCGATAGTTTAGACCCTGTTCCAGATACCTGTGGTATAAACAAACATTATTAATATATATATATATATAACAATATAAAGATTTTTATATATTATATTTATATTTATATATGTGTATTTAAGTGAATAAAGAAAATAATTAATAGAATAGTTAAATAAAACTTAATTTCATTTGAAGGATCGTTTACCACGTAAATATCTTACAAAATTTCAACGAAAAAGCTTTCTTCTTTGTATGTCAATGACATTGAATGGCATCAGCCTTAAATAGGTTATGAATTTGACGTCAAAGACATAAAATACCTACACATGAAATACAATTCAAACGTAGTAGGTACCTGGACGTATTATGTTTGTTGAATTGTCAACATCGTTTCAATCTTCAAGCGGTGCAACTTTATTTGTATCCAGCTAATCGATATCATCTCCTAACTTGGCGCCAGTCGTCCCTGGCAGAAAAATTTATTGGCAAATAGCCAGATACCGTGTTCAGTAAATAGATAAAAATGTAATAATAGATATAACCGCCTTGGCAGGTAAACAGTGTACTTACTTGTACTTAAAAAAAACTCGGAAGAAGGACAAACCTAGACAATGCCAGGGCAACGCTAGAGTGAAATGTTGACTCTACTAAATCCCGCTTGGGCGGAGGACCGCCATTTCCTCGTGGGGGTGATCGGCGGCAACGACTTCTCGCGCCGGGCCCCGGTACAGGCCATGGTCTGGAGCGAGAGAGGAATGGTTGGCGGTCACGTCCATCTGCAGAGCTGTTATGCTAGTGAAGGAGGCGGCCGCATGCGTGACGGAACGGGCTTCCTTACGCCCCAGCCGCCGGGGTCCTGACCCCGATTTCCTGCTACCGTAGGCATGGGTTTGCGGACATCGAGCAATGGTTAGCTCGCCGTCTGGCCACTATTAACGATTGCGCTACTGCTTACCATCAGTCGGGATCGCAGTTAAGCACTGGTTTAGATCATTAAAAAAAACTAATTTTGCTGTAGAATAAAAACATTTGATCCAGTGTATAGGTACCCTACAGATCTGAATAAAACATACTCTCGAAAAACATAACCCTCCTTCTGGCGCAGTCGGGTAAAACCAACGAGCTATGAATTCTTAACGCAGTGTTGAAAGTCAATCGGAACTTAAAGGACTCATCGGTCTACGTCACTGTTATTAGTTCAGCTAAATATAAGTTGCTCGGAGCTTACGTGTATCGAACCGACTGGTAGTTCCATTTGAATATATATCTTTATTTTTTTTTATTCAGTAGATAAAAGTCGTATTAAAATCGATTGAGGACATAAATAATTATTTTTTAATGTTGGCAAACACCTAGCCAATGCTATTTACTAACACCAATACTACAAATCCAATACCCCATAAACCGGACGTCAGCTCAAGCCTCAACTCGATGGTTCTCCTACCCTTAGAGGAGCATGAACTTGCAGTGTTGATACAAAACCTAAACAATAACTGTGCCGTCGTCGGTTGGGATTGGGACGCCATCCCTGCAAAGTTTCTAAAGCTAGTGAGTTATTTCATCGTCTTCTTTAACGAAGCTCCTGGAATTGTGCATCTCTCAAAGTGTATTTCCACAAGTATTATAAAAATCCTTGATAACTCCTGTTTACAAAAATGGAGTGAAGGGCGATGTCAAACACTACCGACCTGTTTCAGTTCTCTCAACAATATCTATGTAAAAAATAATCTAAACGCTAGGTTAATCAGCTTTTTAGAACATAATAAGATATTGTCAGACGCCCAGTTTGGTTTTAGGTCTGGAAGAAGCACAGAATAGATTAAAAAAAGTGTATAGAGGCCGTTCAAGTATAACGTAAGCAAATTTTTTTGCAAATATTAGGCCTGCCCCACCCCTCGTCAGCAAAAGTAAGCAAAGCTCGTATCACCCCGCCATGCTTACGTAAACATTAGTACGTGCATTTGTGAATGTGTTAGTTTGGTCATTTGTTGTACCTATTAATTTATGAGCAATAGTTGTAAGTCTAGAAAACAGGAATACTTGAAATAAAAAAATAATTTAAACGGTAGAGGCCCAGCCTGCTAGCTGCAGGCAGGCAGGGTCGAAGCCTGCTGGGGTCATGGGTCAGCTTCCGAAAGGAATACCCGGCCCCGGCACTATAGGCAACGAAGGAACGGGGTAGGTTTTTAGTCAGTAAAAGTCTGACACTACTTCCCGCTCCGCCCAAGGACGGGATTTGTCATTGGATGATTTTGGCCACCAAAAAAAAAAATTACCGGAGCAGCACTTACCGTCGCTACCCGCCAACTAACAGAGGCCGTATTATGAAATATACCGCATAAATATACATTGCTTGTCCAGTTACTGAGGGTCAAAATTAGGTAGTGTTTAAAGAGCAATGTATTTACTGTAAGAGTAATAAAGTCGCTTTGATATTTGAAAACAAAAATAGCATAGTAAAAGCAAGAGATATTATAAGATTTGTTATTTTTCCTGATTTTAAAGATAAATATACTATAAACATTGTACATGTATGTATAGGCTTTTCTTTTCGCCTTAGTTCTTTCGTGAAACCACTGAACAATACGGCATTTTAAATTTATGGAATGTGCCCTTGTTCCGCGGACGCGGACACGCCCCCTTGCCGTTTCTCCTGTTTTTTATATTTCTATGGTTGTATGGGACATTTATCTGTCTGTGAAAATTTCAACTGTATGACTATCACGGTTCATGAGATACAGCCTGGTGAACAGACAGACATTTCTTCATTTCTTTTCTTTACGGAACCCTAAAAATAGTTATTTTTAATCACTCTCAAATAAAACTTTCTTTCGCAGGATATAATTCTACTAGACGATATATCAGCTCCGCCACATTGGATTACGTACCACCCTGAGTCAAAGCTCACCGACTCGATTATGGATGACGTCGGCGCCAAACTGAAGTTGGAGAGACTGGCCTCCAATAAAGGTAAGTGAGAGATTCTCGTTCTACAGCCCGGATCAGTTACCATGTTGCAAGTGATATTCAATGGTGTGCCTTCAATCGGGTAAAAATCTAGGTTCCGGGCTGCTAATGAAAAGTTTCCGAAGTAAAACCAACTATAGTTTGACCGACTTGAGAATTTAACCCTGAAGCCTAATATGCTAGCTGCTACCATTCAACCAACGTGATAACTAACCATATTCCGCACCTGGAACTCGGTCAGTTGAATGGTAGCTAACTAATATTATTTCGACCACAAAGAGATAGATGCGAAGGATTAACCACTCTTTTAGGACACTTATTCTAGTTCCCTCCCCAACTGAGCGAGGGAAACGGTGCTCTCTCTGAATAGAGCTGCGTCGTCACATTCGTAGATCCCTGTTGCTGGGAGGGGACGGCAAAGTGTAGACCTGGTTAGAGACGCTTAATTACACAAAATTTCTATACCTTTGAAGACCCGCGAACGGCAGATCTCGATGTCAGCGAGACACCATCAAAAGTAACATGCCATACCTATACACCAATGATACTTTTACGTGTCCGTGCTCTGCACGCACCTTTACAGCAATTATAGGCTATATTAGCAATATATAGCACATGATTGAAACCGATTGTTAAACTGAAGACAGTAACTAGTCACCGTTGTTGAAATCGGGCAAGCCAGTAGGTATAATAATTGTTAATAATAACCATTGATATAATCAAAACAGCGCAAGGTAGGTGACTCGCCTTGAGCGCGTGGACTGTTGAAATCAGTACCTCTACCATGAGTTTTAAGCAATAGTATTCGTCGCTACTCGATATCGAAGCCGTAAATATTTTGTATGGCAAATTTTGGTTCTGCAAGTGACCGCTAGAGGCGCTGCAAAATTTGCCATACAAAATATTTACGGCGTCGATATCGAGTAGCGACGAATACTATTGCTTAAAACTCATGGTAAGAGGTACAGGATAGTTTGTCGCAATCGGCGAGTGACATATATTAGGGTGTTACGCAAAAATATTTTGTTTTTTGTTGTGACTGGGATTTATGTTATTCAAAATGCCTTCGTGTGCTCTTATGTGTTGTACAAATTATTCAATTAAAAAAATACGAATCATATTTAACATGTAAGTACATGAAAACTTAAAATTTCTTATGATATTTCTAATTTCGTTAATTGTTTTGGTCGCCATTTTGCGAAGCGAGATAGTTGGAGCTCACGCCATTCAGAATAATCGTAAACATTCGGCGGTTAACGCGATTTCACTAGGACGACAGTGTTCTTATATCTGTCCTTGTTTATCAGTGAATGTACGTTTGCGACTGTGATGACACAGATCATAGATGTGTGAGTTTCGAGTCCAGGTTTTCCGATTGCGATGTTAGCGCGTAACGTTTCTTCCCTTATAATATATCAATGATCATAGCCAACTAATTGCCTACGCAGTAGATACGAGTATCATAAATGCGTTTATGAAAACACTATGTGCTCTGTTTCTTCTCAGTTTCTCTTTCTTTGATCTGCTAAGCTTTGATTATTAAAAAAACACTGTCATAGTCCTTAGGATAATACGATACTAACGAGGAGAGATTCAGATGTAGGTGCTGCTACGTCTTATTATTTTTTTTTTTTTTGTTTAGGCCTCTTATAACCCAAACAGCGATCAATGAGAGAAGTATAGGAGAATACCAGCATTAAGTGTATACTGTTAGTGCCCGAGTAATAAGTACTACACCCACCCTACCGACTTGGATCAATGACTGTAAATATATGCTCTAGTACACACTGAACTTCACCGCAATTTATTCTAGACGAATCGATTCACCTTCAACCTTCAAACAAAAGATAGAGAGCACCTACGTCTGTCCTATTCCTGTTTTCCAGTGAATATTATTCGAGAAAATTAAATTTTTGGAAGTTTAATCCAATCTAGCAAAACCTAGACACAGATTGGGACACCAGGATCCAACGACGTAATAAAAAAGTCACGCTATCTCCTTCTTGGTCTGCCGCAACGCACGACAACTCCCTACAAGGTTATTGACTCGTTTACTTAAAGAAATTAATTTCGTAAATGGGTATATTAATTCGAGTTTTCGAAAAAAAAAATCTTTATTTTTTAATTTTATCTTTATAAATCGATAGTGTTTCATGTACCCAAGCGACCCTCCACGGGATTAAAATGATCAAAATTTAACGGTGTATACATATTTTAAAAAAATATATGCCGCTTTGCCATGATACTTATAAATTGCAATGCGGCTAACCAACAATGCTATAATATGATTCATTTTAGAACTGATAGCGAGCAAATGATCGACATAAATGCGATAGTCAACGGCAATTTGTTCACTTCCATTCATTTCCATGGACGGAGGAAAAACAGTTTCAGGGTCATGCATTATAACCGTGTTCGCAGTATGTGTTTTAGTAAATTAATATAATCTAATAAGACCATTATGTCCTACAGCTCGGCGAAGGCCTCCCTCTCCAGTTTCCACATAAATCTGTCGCTTTATTAGGGTTCTGTACCCAAGCTACACACTTGAAATTTTCACAGATGATGTATTTTTGTTGCCGCTATAACAACAAGTACATACTAAAGACAGAATAAAATAAATATTTACATTTTTAGTTAGATGATGAATTTCGAAGATATGGAACGGAACTCCTCATAGGATCGATGACTGACTGAAAGAAGAGGGAGCGGGGGTATATATCGTACTGATCTGATGATGAAACGGGAGTTGGCTTAATGGAATTGTAATGCAATGTTTTAATGATTAAATTTATAGGTACCTTACTATACACTGTTAAACTTTGGTCGTCTTAATCTGTCCTAGCTCAGAGGACACCGGTGTCCTCTCACATCCACGCCACTATAGGCCTTAATTCCGATGTTTAAAGTCTACTTTTGTATGAACAAGTTGGGTAGTTGTGGATCGAAGTGTTAATCCCGTGGAGGGTCGATCCGGTACATGAAACACTATTGATTTTTAAAGATCAAATTAAAAAATAAAGTAGTTTTTTTTAAACTCGAATTAATTTACGCATGTACGAAATTAATTTCTCTAAGTAATCGAGTCAATGACCTTGTAGGTAGTTGTCGGTCGTTGCGTACTAACTTTTGCCTGGATAAACTAATCTTGTGTCTACCGCTCGCACAGCGGAGATCAGGAAACGTTCAGGCTCACACAGCATCTGAGTGAGCCTTTATCGCCTTTAGACAGTTCCGACCACTGTCTGGTTAAATCTGTGTCGGTCTATTCCCCGTTCGATCCCAGCCCTAGAGGCATCCGGCGGGTACAGGTCAGCAGATTGGGAAGGTATGCGATCTTTCTATCTTTCTTCGCATGCTATCCTTGGCAGCCCACTGCTTTTCTTCGAAGGATGCTTCGCCGTGCACAGATGCCGGACGGATGTGCTGCGACAGGGAATGAAGTACTACATTCCATTCTCTGACGTAGCAATGTCGGACCAATCTCGATCATGGTTTGGCGCCGAGTATGTTCGCGCCGACGCGATTAAGCATACGGAGCTTGGGCCGACGCTCGTATGCGCAAAGCAAGCGACGTGTCTCTTAAAACGAAGGCCTTTAACAGGGCTGCCAAGTCCTGCAAAAAGGTGTTTGACCTCATTAGCCGAATAGGAAACAAGCTTGCTTCTTACCCAGCAGGTAGTATAGCGTTTTGGTCCCTGACAAAGTTATTGAAACGAACTTCTGCCGTCACTAACTTTCGCCACTGAGCGACCCATCGGGCTTCACGATGTGTCGCTGGCCCATACCGCTGAGGAGAAGGCAAATTTATTTGCCTCTCTGCGGAATCTTCGCGTCTGGACCCCTGTTTTCCAGATGGGTGCATGACGACTATGTCGGAGATTCGTATCCATCAGAAGGACGTATGCACGGTCCTGCGTAACTTTGACGTGAATAAAGCCAAGGGTCCCGACGGGATTCCAGCGGTCATAATTAAAACCTGTCCGCCTGAATTGTCTCTGATCTTGACTCGCCTATTTCGCCCCTCTATTATTAAGGAGGTATACTGTTTTAAAATTGTTAGATATGTATTTATTTAAAAACAGACATGTTAAATTGTTTCACGTCTCATTAGGACCTGGTCTACAGGTCAACGGCGCTAACTGGAGGCTATAGAAAGCAGTTGTTACTGTGGCCAAAATTGGCTGAATTGCGTCATCTTAGTAGTACGAGATCCAATAGAAGAAGCACCTTCCCTCATCGGTTATTTGATTAGAATAAATATTAAATGCTAGATGATGCTTTTATTGATTCATTGCGAGTAGGTTGCCTATCTAAATCTGGTGCCAAAGATGTGAAAAAATTAAATTAGTTAATAATTTTTTTTCATCAACTACCCTGATTGGTTATTTAAGAAAGTCGAGCATCAGCTGAAAGAATGCGCTCCGACGAACTCAAAAAGTATAAGTTGTCTAATTTTCCTTGGGGCAAATATAGGAGGTGCCTCGTTTGAAGAGGTAGATAAATGGTGGTAATATACTCTCATCGGTTATTTAATCGAATTATATATCAAATGAAAGGTAATTTTATTCCTAATCCAACCGTATTAGGTTGCCTTCCCAAAAATGGTGTGAATGAATAGTTGCCTACATTTAAGATTAAAAAAATTCTGGGCTAGTTCTGGTATTAAAAATATATTTCCTCATCTGTAATTAAATGATAATAAGATTATACGCCAGATAAAGCATATATCGATATATCGCGAGTAAATTGCTTAGCTAAATCACATACCAATGATGTTAAACAATAAAATTTGTTATTAATTATTTTTTATCTACTTCCCTAAATTGTCGTTTAAGAAAGTCGTGTATCAGCTGAAAGAATGTGCTCTAAAGAACTGGAAAAATATAAGTTGCCTACTTTTCCTCGGTGCAACTATGGGGGTTGCCTAGTATAAACAGGTAAATAAAGGTTCACATGATACTCTCATCTGGTATTTCATTGAATCGAGTATCAAATGAAAGGCTATTTAAATCCTAACCCAGCCCTATTAAGTTGCCTCACCAAAAATGGTGTGAATTCATGGTTGCCTAGATTTAATATGTAAAATTTTCTGGGCTACTTCTGGTCATAGAAATATATTCGCTCATCTGTAATTAAATGACAGTAAAGATTATATGCTAGATGATATATATATACATCGCGAGTAGATTACTTAGCTAAATAAAATGCCAATGATGTTAAACAGTAAAGTCTGTTATTATTAATTTTTATCAATTTCCCTGAGTTTGTATTTAAAAAAGTAGAGCATCAGCTGAAAGAATGTGCCCTAAAGAACTGGAAAAATATAAGTTGCCTTCTTTTCCTCGGTGCAACTATGGGGGTTGCCTCGTATAAAAAGGTAAATAAAGGTTCACATCATACTCTCATCTGTTATTTCATTGAATCGTGCATCAAATGAAAGGCTATTTAATTCCTAACTCAGCCCTATTAAGTTGCCTCACCAAAAATGGTGTGAATTCATGGTTGACTAGATTTAATATGTAAAATTTTCTGGGCTACTTCTGGTCATAGAAATATATTCGCTCATCTGTAATTAAATGACAGTAAAGATTATATGCTAGATGATATATATATACATCGCGAGTAGATTACTTAGCTAAATAAAATGCCAATGATGTTAAACAGTAAAGTCTGTTATTATTAATTTTTATCAATTTCCCTGAGTTTGTATTTAAAAAAGTAGAGCATCAGCTGAAAGAATGTGCCCTAAAGAACTGGAAAAATATAAGTTGCCTTCTTTTCCTCGGTGCAACTATGGGGGTTGCCTCGTATAAAAAGGTAAATAAAGGTTCACATCATACTCTCATCTGTTATTTCATTGAATCGTGCATCAAATGAAAGGCTATTTTATTCCTAATCAAGCCCTATTTAGTTGCCTCACCAAAAATGGTGTAAACTCATGGTTACATAGATTTAATATATAAAATTTTCTGGGCTACTTCTGGTTTTAGAAATATATTCAGTCACCTGTAACTAAATGACAGTTAAGATTATATGCTAGATAATATATATATATACATCGCGAGTAGATTACTTAGCTCAATCACATGCCAATGATGTTAAACAGTAAAGTTTGTAATTATTTTTTTATCAACTTCCCTGAATTGGTATTTAAGAAAGTAAAGCATCAGCTGATAGAATGTGCCCTAAATAACTGGAAAAATATAAGTTGCCTACTTTTCCTCGGTGCAACTATGGGGGTTGCCTAGTATAAACAGGTAAATAAAGGTTCACATGATACTCTCATCTGTTATTTCATTGAATCGTGTATCAAATGAAAGGCTATTTTATTCCTAATCAAGCCCTATTTAGTTGCCTCACCAAAAATGGTGTAAACTCATGGTTACATAGATTTAATATATAAAATTTTCTGGCCTACTTCTGGATTTAGAAATATATTCAGTCACCTGTAACTAAATGACAGTAAAGATTATATGGTTGCGCCAATTTGCTATGATCCGCGACTTTGTTTTTTGTAATTTATTTTTTTGGCCTAGCAATCCTATCCCTACCGTTTCCGTTTCCCGCACGACCTCTTGAAGAAATGATTTGACATTGACGTTTTGTGCATCGAGTGAATGTGACCGCACCGCTAGCCGCGCCCGCTCGAAATTACAAGAAAATTGACTATTTTCGTGATCCAATCATTCAGAGACTCCACAATAGTGCAGTGTTAGTGCAATACAGGACCTGGCAGTGATTTAAATGTGCGAAGACGAGGATCGGCCGGTGCCACGTGCAATCTTCGAAGTGCCACGTGCAACCAACGAAGTCTAAAGGTCAGTGCTCCTTCCCAATACATTTATTCCATGCCAGGCGCAGTATCTGCATATTGTTAACAAACCTAAGATCGCTTTTTCAAACATACAGTCCATTAAAACATCAAGCAAATTCGCGCAACCATTACTTTTTTGGTCCATACGAGCAGGATCGTGAATCATTTTCTTGTAATTTCGCAATATAGTATTTGTTCCATAGGGAATAAACGCAACGCGCCTGTTTACCTAGATATAATAGTAGAAAACCCGCATCTAGGCATTTAGGCAACTATACGTTATTTCGCTCGTATAGTTAAAGAGTCATTGATAATTACGGTACCTACGCCGTCAACCGCACCGCATAATTATAGTTAGCTACGTAAATATCAGCGTAGATATAAATCGATCGCATTCTTTTTCTTGACAAAATTCATTCGGAAGTCCTACAAATTGCATGTAGGTAGACGCATTTCAAAAATACCCGTTCATTGTTGAGTGAATATTTGTAGGAAACGGATAAACCATAGATTATATACGCATATGTTGTTCCGTTCGTTCGCCGTTCACTTTGTTGTTTACAATATTACCATATTGTTATCTGATAATTATCGCTTACTTAATAATTCGTTAAGTGTTTGTTTGAGTGTATAGTGTGAATATATCAAAACAAGATGTCTCTTAAGGGAACCAAGGTTAGTACTGATTTAAAGGTTCAGTTAAAGCTTTTATACGCTAAAAGGGACTCACAGTTTTCACGTGTTCAATCAATTTGTGATAAATCTTTGCAAACCTCGGATCTGGCGATTAGAGATGCTTTCTTGTGTTCGTTGGAAACTTTAGATAGTTTGCGCGCGGATTTTGAATCTACAATTAATAATATAAACATTTTAGAGTTGGAGTTAAATCCTGATTACTGTGTGAGTTATCAGGCATTGTCGTCCTTTGATGACTTGTATTGTCGTATCAAACGTATTGCTAGGAGTTTAGAGACTCCCCCCCCCGCGAGTGGTTTATCCAACCCTCCTCGCGAACGCCCACGATTGCCGCCAATTCAAATACCAGAATTTAATGGTGACATTCGAAATTGGAATTTATTTATAGATAGTTTCGAAAATATAATACATAGGAACACATCGCTGACAGATCACGAGAGATTGCATTATCTCGTAGAAAAATTGACCGGTAAGGCAAAGGCTGTCTGTGCTGGAATTACGTTTAGCGCTGAAAATTACACTTTAGTTTTGGACACTTTAAAAACAAAATACGAAGATAAGCGATTAGTAGCCACCGCATATTTAGATCAATTATTCGATTTGAAAAGTTTTTCCGTTTGTAACGATCATAATTTAGAGAAGTTTTTAAATATTTTCGCATCATCTGTTCGTGCAGTAAAGAACCTAAAGGTCAATGACCTCTGTGACTTTTTGTTTTTGTATATCGGTTTAAAGAAATTAGATCCTGAAACTGTTCGTCTGTTTGAAACGACTCAGCGCGGTAAAGAAATACCTAAGTTCGAAGATTTAGAATCTTTTATTCGCGACCATATTAAGGTGTTGCAGCGCACGTCGGCACGTCATGAAGCCACGAATAGGACAGGTTCCGATCGCCGTATAGACGCGTCATCGAAGTCAGTCAAGACTGCACATACGCTAGTTAATACCGCCTCAACACCTGACTGTTCTCTGTGTAAGGGTAGCCATACACAGCTGTACAAGTGTTCGGAATTTCAGAGATTATCGCCTAGTGATCGTTACAAGTTTGTCCGCACTAATAATTTGTGTTTTAATTGTCTAAGTGACAAACATCTGGTTACGTCATGTAACAGTGGTAGTAGCTGTCGTAAATGTCTAGCTAGACATCATACCTTCTTACATTTTGAGAGTAGTAAGCTGCCATCGCAGCAGCAGCCTGCGCAGACGCGCGACGCTTGTGACGCGCGGCCTGCTGCAAGTGCAAACGACGTAACATTGTGTTCGCTTTCCGCCGCTGGTACTCAAGTCACTACCGTTTTACTTGCGACCGCGCAAGTTGTCATTGTAGATGCCTTTGGCAAACCGCACACCGTTCGAGCGCTACTAGATGGCGCTTCCCAGAGTAATTTTATTACTCGGGATTGTTGTCAACGCCTTGGTTTTAGTTTTAATAATTGGTCATCCCGCTCAGAAGTGAAAGGTTTTGGAGGTTTAAAGGCAACCATTCACGGTTCCATTAAAATAATATTTAGTTCACGTTTTAATCGTAATATTTCGTTTGAAATGGATTCGCTAGTCGCAGATAAGATTACGGAACGGTTGCCCACGGTACCGGTTGACACGTCCATGCTGACGGAGTTTAAGAACTTGCAGTTAGCCGACGGAAATTACGCTTTCCCTGGAGATATCGATCTATTGATCGGTGCTTCGATTCTCCCGCATCTCCAGTTATCACGTAAAATTCAAGGTCTTCCGATGTACCCCGCTCCGCACGCACTGGAAACAGTTCTCGGGTTTGTTATAGTTGGTTCCGCACCCGCTTATTTAAATAGTTACTCGACTGTGTCGCACTGTTGCACCGTCGAGCCGCCGCTTGAGACTACCATCCGCAAGTTCTGGGAGATTGAAGAGGTCAATGTCCCACCTATTCTCAGCCCTGAGGATCAGGTCACTGAGGAGATTTATACCCGCACGACTACTCGTGATAAAGATGGTCGTTATGTTGTCGCGCTCCCTTTCAAGGGTGATATTTTTTCGCTCGGTGGCTCCCGTGCCTCCGCAGAAAAACGCTTTCTATGCTTGGAACGTAAGATGCAGGCGTCTCCTAAGTTGAAGCAAGCCTATGATGATGTGCTGATCGAATATTTAGATAAAGGTTATATCTCATCAGCGCCTGCCGAGACTGAGGAGACACGTGATTACCCGTTTTACATCATCCCGCACCATGGAGTTGTTAGAGAAGACAAACTTACAACTAAACTGCGTGTGGTTATGGATGGTAGCGCTAAGACTAGTACTGGCATATCGCTTAACGATATCTTGTATTGTGGTCAGAACCTCCAGGGTAACTTATTTGAAATAATAGTAAATTTTCGCTTGTTTGCTATTGCGCTCTCTGCCGATATTCGGCAAATGTTTCTTAGTATTGGAATCAGAGAATGTGACCGTAGATTCCAACGCTTCTTGTATAGATTTTCTCCGCAGGAACCTTTGAAGGTTTACGAATTCAATCGTGTTTGTTTTGGGCTTAAGTCTAGTCCCTTTCACGCTCTTCGCACTATCAAGCAGTTGGCCGCTGACGAGGGTGATACATACCCGAAAGCAAGGGCCACTATTGAAACCGGATTGTACATGGACGATTTTGTGTACAGTGTACCTAGTGAAGCAGAGGCTATAGAGACCGCTGCTCAAGTAATCAGCCTCATGAAGTCCGGTCAATTTGATCTGGTGAAATGGACAAGCAACTCGCAAGCTACATTAGAGTCGATTCCACCGTCACACCGGTTGACTTCGGTAAAGGAATTCGATGATAGTGATTCGCATAAGATCCTCGGTTTAAGTTGGTCACCCGCAACTGATATGTTCAGTCTTAAAATTAGCTCGACTCCGCCAACTTGTACCAAACGCGTTATCCTAGCATGTGTAGCTCGGATATGGGATATAATGGGTTTTGTGGCTCCTGTCGTTTTGTATGCAAAGCTGCTTATAAAAGAGCTTTGGCTTTCCAACTGTGATTGGGACGACACCGCTCCTGACAGTGTTGCCAAGTTGTGGGCTCGCTATAGGAAAGAGCTTCCAATGCTCGATCAGATACAGATTCCTCGCCATGTTGGTATAGTACCAGACACTGTTGTTAATGTGGTAGGTTTCGCAGACGCCAGTGAGAGGGCTTACGGGGGAGTGGTTTACTTTCAGGTCCAAAATGGCGATAACATTTCAGTTTTCCTCATTAGCGCAAAATCAAAGGTATCTCCTCGTAAGGTTGTCTCTCTTGCTCGTCTCGAACTCTGCGCTATTCTTATGTTGGTTCAATTGATTACATCTATAGTCAAAACTTGTCGTCCTCGCATTAATATAGAGAGAATTGTAGCGTTTTCAGACTCAACCGTTGCTCTATGTTGGGCCCACTCTTCACCCCATCGATGGGGCACGTTTGTCGCAAATAGGGTGGCTAAGATTCAAGCTGAATTGTCACCGGAAAATATGTTCCATGTCGCTGGAACAGAAAACCCAGCTGATTGTCTCTCACGTGGTTTGCTTCCCGCGCAAATTTTAAATCATCCGCTTTGGTTTTGTGGCCCTCCCTGGCTGCATACCACTCCTAACGAGTGGCCAAATGCTCCGTTTAACCCCGCTACTGTTTCAGAACCACCCGAGGAGAAGAAACATACGCTTGTAGTATCAGTTCCGCGTGAAGAGTCAGTTGTTTTGTTGTTGTCTAATCGAGTCTCGTCTTGGTCGAGACTATTACGCTGTGTAGTTTACGTCCTAAGATTTTTGAGATTATTACCATCGCGTGGTTCTATAATCGCAGCTGATTTGGATAGAGCTGAATCAGTTGTACTTCGAGAGTTGCAGAAATTTTATTTTTCAATAGAATTTCGTAGTTTAGAATCACATAAACCTTGTAGTCCCGCACTTCAACATTTGAAACCATTTTTGCAAGACGGACTCATTCGTGTCGGTGGCCGTCTGCGAAATGCTGAGTTAGAGTTTGAACAAATGCATCCAGTAGTTCTACCACGCAGGGATCACGTTTTGGATTTGTTGGTGGACTATCACCATAAGGTGAATTGTCACGCTGGTCCCGATTTATTAATGTCCATTCTTCGACAGAAGTACTGGATACTTTCCGCTCGCAATTTGATACGCGCTAGAGTGCACAGATGTGTGCCCTGCTTTAAGCTCCGCCCGCGTTTCAACGCGCCGGAAATGGCCGACCATCGTTCTTGTCGTGTTGTACAGACGGTGAAACCTTTCATACATACTGGGACGGACTATGCTGGACCGTTTAAAGTCACTATTGCCCGTGGTCGTGGTATACGTTCCACAAAGGCATACATTTGCCTATTCGTTTGTATGACAACTCGTGCGGTTCACATAGAGTTAACCAGTGATTTGAGTACGCAGGGTTTTATGTCTGCATTTAAACGATTTTTATCTCGCCGTGGTCCCGTTAAGCGCTTATACTCTGACAACGGCACAAATTATGTTGGAGCGCGACGCAATATTTCGGAATTACATACATTCTTACGCTCCAAGTACTACCAAAGTGAATTCGCCCATGTCTTAGCTGAGAATCGCATTGATTGGTGTTTTAATACGCCAGCAGCTAGTCATTTTGGTGGCAATTGGGAGGCGAATATTAAAAGCCTTAAGTCGCACCTGTTTCGGGTCATAGGCGAACAGATTCTCTCGTACGAGGAGTTGAGCACTGTACTCGCTCAGGTAGAGGCGTTGATGAATACGCGTCCGTTGTGTCGGACTTTGTCTGGTGATCCATCGGAGCCACTAGCGTTGACGCCGGCTCACTTCTTGACGACGACTCCTCTTAAATATTTGCCCGCTTTAGATGTCGAGACTGACAAACTGCAGCTCCACCCGCGTCACGCTCTGCTAGATAGCTTAGTTCAGTCCTTTTGGAAGCGATGGAGGACAGATTATCTGCATACGCTGCAGTCGCGTCAAAAGTGGAACACTCCTTCAGATCCAGTCACAGTCGGTACTGTGGTGATACTGAAGACTGAGAGTGCGCCTCCTCTGCACTGGCCTCTTGGTGTAGTGGAAGAAGTTTTTCCGGGTTCGAACGGAATAACGCGAGTCGTAAAGGTTAAAACCGCAACTGGATCGTACCTGCGTCCGGTTATTCGCCTCTGCCCTCTGCCTAATCAGTAGTAGTGGCATAGTTAGTTATAAGTTGTTTCGCTACCTAGTATTGATAGTTTAGATTAGTAATAGGGTTTAGTTTCGCTTTTGTTTTTTTTTTCTTTTCTTTGAAGGTAACCCTTCAAACCCGGGGGGAATGGTTGCGCCAATTTGCTATGACCCGCGACTTTGTTTTTTGTAATTTATTTTTTTGGCCTAGCAATCCTATCCCTACCGTTTCCGTTTCCCGCACGACCTCTTGAAGAAATGATTTGACATTGACGTTTTGTGCATCGAGTGAATGTGACCGCACCGCTAGCCGCGCCCGCTCGAAATTACAAGAAAATTGACTATTTTCGTGATCCAATCATTCAGAGACTCCACAATAGTGCAGTGTTAGTGCAATACAGGACCTGGCAGTGATTTAAATGTGCGAAGACGAGGATCGGCCGGTGCCACGTGCAATCTTCGAAGTGCCACGTGCAACCAACGAAGTCTAAAGGTCAGTGCTCCTTCCCAATACATTTATTCCATGCCAGGCGCAGTATCTGCATATTGTTAACAAACCTAAGATCGCTTTTTCAAACATACAGTCCATTAAAACATCAAGCAAATTCGCGCAACCATTATATGCTAGATAATATATATATACATCGCGAGTAGATTACTTAGCTCAATCACATGCCAATGATGTTAAAGAGTAAAATCTGTTATTATTATTTTTTTATCAATTTCCCTGAGTTGGTATTTAAGAAAGTCGAGCATCAGCTGAAAGAATGTGCCCTAAATAACTGGAAAAATATAAGTTGCCTACTTTTCCTCGGTGCAACTATGGGGGTTGCCTTGTATAAACAGGTAAGTAAAGGCTCAAATGATACTCCTATCTGTTATTTCATTGAATCGTGTATCAAATGAAAGGCTATTTTATTCCTAACCCAGCCCTATTAAGTTGCCTCACCAAAAATGGTGTAAACTTAGGAAATTAATATTTTTTTTATTACTTACTTACTTTTATCTAGCACATAATCTTTACTCTCATTTAGTTACAGATGAGGGAATATATTTCTATGACCAGAACTAGCCCAGTAAATTTAATATATTAAATCTATGTAACTATAAGTTTACACCATTTTTGGTGAAGCAACTAAATAGGGCTTGATTAGGAATAAAATAGCATTTCATTTGATACACGATTCAATGAAATAACAGATGAGAGTATCATGTGAACCTTTATTTACCTGTTTATACTAGGCAACCCCCATAGTTGCACCGAGGAAAAGTAGGCAACTTATATTTTTCCAGTTCTTTAGAGCACATTCTTTCAGCTGATACACGACTTTCTTAAACGACAAGTCAGGGAAGTAGATAAAAAATAATTAATAACAAATTTTATTGTTTAACATCATTGGTATGTGATTTAGCTAAGCAATCTTCTCGCGATAAATCGATATATTATTATGCTTTATCTGGCGTATAATCTTATTATCATTTAATTACAGATGAGGAAATATATTTTTAATAGCAGAACTAGCCCAGAAAATTTTAAGTCTTAAATGTGGGCAACTATTCATTCACACCATTTTTGGGAAGGCAACCTAATACGGTTGGATTAGGAATAAAATTACCTTTCATTTGATATATAATTCGATTAAATAACAGATGAGAGTATATTACCACCATTTATCTACCTCTTCAAACGAGGCAACTCCTATATTTGCCCCAAGGAAAATTAGGCAACTTATACTTTTTGAGTTCCTCGGAGCGCATTCTTCCAGCTGATGCTCGACTATCTTAAATAACCAATCAGGGTAGTTGATGAAAAAAAAATTATTAACTAATTTAATTGTTTCACATCTTTAGCACCAGATTTAAATAGGCAACCTACTCGCAATGAATCAATAAAAGCATCATCTAGCATTTAATATTTATCCTAATCAAATAACCGATGAGGGAGGGTACTTCTTCTATCGGATCTTAGATCATAGGGCAAAATTCTTTCCTACACACTTCTTTCATCGATTTTGATTGACTGAAATCAACACTTCAACACACATCCGAGACTACAGGGACTAGGAACGCGGAATTTCGCACAAGATTTCCATTAAAATACGATATTCCAAAATTCACCCTATAAGGACATGAAACGGGGGACCAAGACTCCAAAAATTGTATGAAGAAACCTTCGATCACACGGGTGATGCCGCCGGCAGAAGCTAGTCTATGATAATAATGAAGTATAAGTCATTCATGATCGCCATCACTGCATTCTGTTCGATGGGGCTCAATCTCGTGCCGCCATCTTCTCCTCTTCTCCGCCCGCCCTGGGGCACAGTTGAGTCCACATCATATCTCATAACACTAATTAATTTTATTTTATTTGACTGACACACAGCGACCGCAACATACCACGAAGGAAATGGCGGGACGACCTGGATGTCTTTCTTAAGAATTGGAATGAGAGAGCGAGAACCCGTAATCGTTGTTTGTTGAGGAATATTAAGTATATTATTATTATTATTATTTCCCACAGACCGTAAGGAAAGAGGCTACTTTCCGCTCCCAAAAGGATCTCGGCTCTCTGACTTCGCGAAAGATATGACTGCCTTTCAGGCTGTCGTCATATTTCATGTAAGTACAGTTAGTCTATTTTTCACCAAAAAGTCTTATTAAAAGAACTGTGACTAGGGAGGTCACACTAACCTGGATGTTCGTCGTAAACGGACACGTCTGACGAAGAATGACGAGGACAGCTGATCCTAAATCTCAACTTTTTAATAATATAATAAATGCGAATGAATGTGAGTTTGTTCATTTATCTGTTACGATTTCAAATCTAAACTTCTCTCGGGGAATTTCTAAAAAGGAAACCCGTGGTCGCAACTGAAGGACGAAGATGTGGTTTTAGTTAGGACAAGTCGGGCAGACCCTCGCGCCCCAACTAAACCTAAACTACTGGACTGTTCATCATGAATGCATACACTTTAAGGGTGCAGAAAGGAACATAGGATTCCTTTCATCCAGAAGGGGGTACTGTTCTCGAGCTAACTACATTTTCGCGACTGAAGCCGCGTACAAATGCTAGTAATAGGAGAAAGCTAAGTGGAGAGACGGTTATTTCATCGAGAAGAAAACCATCTTTGTAGTATAGAGTTGTAAGTATGTATATGTCACACATGCCAGCTTATGGTGCATCTCCAACGTTATCCACTGCTGAGACAAGCTCGTATACTTAGCTCCGTTTTTTATAAAAATGTACGCGAGCGATCCAGGATCCGTGCAGCTCACGTAAGAAACAATCTTTACAAAAATAAAAACTATGCATATCAATAAATGAGATGTATATAATAGTAAATTTACTAGTAAAGTTAAAGACCATCAAATCAAAATAATTGACGGCGCCTTCTAGGGCCTGTACCTGCCAGGACTGTAGAATTGATAGAGCAACTGAAGGAACATGGTAGGTTTTAGTCAGTAAAAGTCTGACACTTCATCACGTTCCGCCCAAACGGGGAGAAGATTTTTCCATGATTTCCCGCCTAAAAAAAGGGGAATATTCGACTAGACTCCCTTTCAAAAACTTGATTGCCATGTTAGTGTCCCCGCTCACGGGCCTCAAAAAAGCGCCGCCATGAAAAAAGGCCGCCTCAAAAAAAGACGCCACCGCCGCACAAGGGCCACAAAAAGAAGCTAGATGCAGCGGCGCTGTTTGAGGCCCATGTGCGGGGACACTTAATCCAAATGCAGTTGTGAGAAGCACATGTTAATGTGTGATTATTTTTGTGAATAAAACGTTGTGTTGACAGGATATGTCAGGAGAGACATGGCCAAATCGGCTGAACTATAGCATTCGTATGAAGAGCGATTTCCATACGGAGTCGTACGAAAGTGCGGATCTTAAACTGGAACCTCACAAGAATTTTGGTAAGATATTTATAAATAATTTGCAAGCTTTATGTCTGAATCGCATTTTGATAGAGTCCACAAGGTAGACCGGTGATCTGGTGAAGGCAGCGGGAATCGACTGAATGTGAGACGCACAGGATTGTTCGATATGGCGACATTGGCAGGCGGAGATGATGATTTATTCAGATGGAATAAACTTTATGCTATCTATTCTATCCCTGTCACTTACAACCGTCTTTAACAAGAGCGAAAAAGAGTGAGAGTGCGATCGCACGCGGCGGAATCTATGAGGCGGTCGACAACACTACTCGTAGCTCTAATCTTAATAAAAATATCTTGTCAATTCTATTGTTAATTATTTTATTTAATTATGTATGTTCTACAGGACTTATATATGGATTGTTTATGCGCATCCAATGGGCGATCGATTCTAGCTACATCAAGCGAAAGACAGGGAAAGATGTGCCTCAGGTTAGTAAATTGTACACATTACACAAAGAGATACATACCACGGACAAGCACATTACGGTGAGAGATTTTCTTACTGGAATCAATTTTGTGTAAATATGAACCTGAAGTCTATACGCGTTAGTGAAATAGTGACTCATCAGTGCAATTGTAAAGGTGTATTTATACTGCGGTAGAAATTAAACAATTAATATTTATGCAACTTTTTATTACACAGTATTTTAAAATAATATTAAGTCACTTTTAGTTTTATGAATAGATGAGGTATTAATG
This sequence comes from Leucania comma, assembly GCA_958295575.1. Lineage (NCBI taxonomy): Eukaryota > Metazoa > Arthropoda > Insecta > Lepidoptera > Noctuidae > Leucania > Leucania comma. The sequence goes on from OY282480.1 coordinate 3,470,649, forward strand.
TTTTAAAGTGACAAATCAACAAAAGTCGCGTCCGTACTGTCTGGAAAGCTAACTTCCGCTGGTCAACGTGAACACTTTCTAATTTACTATGATTATTATAATCACAGTAAATTAGAAAGCCTTGTGTTCACTTACCTTCAGGTGTCATCGCTTACCATCAGGTGTTGTGGTCAAACGCGAGCCTATCAATAATAATAATAAATAATAATAATAATAATAAATAATAATAATAATAAATAATAATAATAATAATAATAAATAATAATAATAAATCTGTGGTCTGCTGTCAACTTGAAGTGTTGAAAATTTTATTCTCCAATTTCTTTAAAACAATTTGTATAGAAATTTTATAGCAAAATGAAGTTACCCGATAAAAAAAAAAGGCCCTAAACTACAGGAAATCATTTATTGTGAAATACCGGTGTCCCTACAACAACTATAATGACTTCATGTAAAATATGTTTATGACAAATAAAATTTTCGACGACGAAACTTAAATGTTGACGAGAGCTGCAGCACGCCGTGCACGCCCATCACCTCCGGCCTCGTCGCTCAGCTCCGCCTCGCCGCCGCCGGAACCCAGCCCCACTGTGAGTGCTGTGACACCGGCCGCGGCAGTTGCGTCGAGCTCCAGCGACGAGTTCTTCTCTCCGCCGACGACACCACCACCTGCGCGTCGACGAAGAGGACGCCGGTCGCCGAGCGGCTTAGGACCTCGAGGCCCACCGGTCTCTGATAGGGTCCCAGCTCCCGGCGGAAGTGTGCAGCGCATGCGATGGACGCAAACCATCAACGAAAACGTCATGCGCGCATACTACGGGGCTACAGAGGGAGGAAACAACCTGACCGCGTAATGGTGATGACGCCATGAGTTCATTCTGGCGCAGCATCTGGTCGGTGCCTGTCAGTCACACCGAGGGTGATTGGATTCGGGAGGTGGAGCGCGCGTGCGATCCAATACCACAAATGGGGGCAATTTACATCAGCCCCCAAGATGTAGCTCGTGCAGTCCGTCCGTTGCCTAACTGGAAATCTCCAGGGCCGGATGGACTGCACAATTTCTGGATAAAGTGGTTCACAAGATCGCACGCTCGTTTGGCGTCTCAATTCCAATCTGCCCTAGAGTCAGGGTCGCTGCCCGAGTTTTTTACGACAGGAATAACCCACCTGCTCCATAAATCAGGCAGTACTGCGGAACCTAAAAATTATAGACCGATCACGTGTTTGCCGACGGTCTATAAAGTTCTTACATCCATACTGAGAAGCAAAATTAACAACCATATTGACAAAAATTTGATAATGTCACCTTCTCAGAATGGATGTAGGAATGGGTCCCGCGGTACTAAGGAGCTGCTCCTCATTGATATGACCATTAGCCAACAGGTTCGACGTTCCCGAAAGGATCTGTCGACATGTTGGATAGATTATAAGAAGGCCTATGATTCCGTTCCTCATACATGGCTCATGAGGGTGCTAGAGTTGTATAAAATTGATACAACACTACGCACCTTCCTGATGTCGTGTATGAGGAAATGGAGTACGGTCCTTCGCTATCCAGGATGTCGACATATTCAGAGGAATAGCGAACCTGTAAGGATAGAGCGAGGTATATTCCAGGGTGATAGTTTGAGTCCGCTTTGGTTTTGTCTAGCCTTGAATCCTCTAAGCACACTGCTGGAGAATTCAGGTCTAGGCTATCGGTTGAAGAGAGGTGGTCAGGTTATATCTCACCTTCTTTACATGGATGACTTGAAGCTTTTTGCCCCCAACAACCTGCAACTGATGGAGCTACTGAAGGTAACTGAAACCTTCAGTAGTGCCATCAGGATGGAGTTTGGTGTGGACAAATGTGCGGTCATGCATGTAAAGCGAGAGGAGGTTGTGGAATCTGTGGGCATTCAACTCACGGATTCCATAAACCTGAGATCTCTCTCTCCAACCGAAACCTATAAGTATTTGGGTATGTCGGAAGCCCTAGGCATCAATATCACTGACATGAAGCAATCGTTGAAGGAGCGTTTCTTTGGACGCCTGAAGAAGGTTTTCAATAGCCTTCTTTCAGGCGGAAACAAGGTGCGCGCCTTCAACGGTTGGGTCATGCCGGTATTGATGTACTCTTTCGGCGTACTCAGATGGACTCAAACGGAACTTGACGCCCTGGATAGGCGGGTTCGAACACTGCTGACTGCATACCGAATGCATCACCCACGATCGTCGGTGATGAGACTGTATATCCCGCGGAAGTGTGGCGGTCGAGGTTTTTTAAATGCTAAGACCCTACACAACCGCGAGGTATGCAGCCTCAGGGAATATTTCCTAGCTGCCGACGTGGGTATGCATCGAGATGTAGTGGCAGTGGACAAGGGACTCACCCCACTCTCCTTGGCTAATGAGAACTGGCGCAAACCGGTAGTGCTTGACACTAACGATCGCAGGGAAGTATGGCAGAGCAAGGAACTTCACGGACGCTTTTTCCGGGCCCTTCACGGGCCCGATGTAGACCAATTGGCGTCCGTAGCTTGGCTGCGTTTCGGTGACCTCTTTGGGGAAACCGAAGGTTTTATCTGTGCAATTATGGACGAAGTTATCATGACGAATAACTATCGGAGATTTATTGTGAAGGACGGCACGGTTGACATCTGTCGGGCATGTCACCGTCCGGGAGAATCAATTCGTCACATTATCTCCGGTTGTTCTCGTCTGGCTAACGGCGAGTATTTGCATAGGCACAACCTTGTAGCCAAGATTATCCATCAGCAACTTGCTTTGAAATACTCTCTTGTGGGATCGGAAGTGCCGTACTACAGGTATGAGCCCGACCCAGTTCTTGATAATGGTCATATCACTTTGTACTGGGATCGGTCCATCATCACTGACAGGACTATTGTAGCCAATAAGCCTGATATAGTGGTGGTGGACCGAAACGAGAGGCGTGCAATGATTGTTGACATATCCGTTCCGCATGACGAGAACCTCGTGAAAGCTGAGAAAGATAAACAAATCAAGTATATTGACTTAGCTCGCGAGGTTGTCGACATGTGGGAAGTGGATTCGGCGATCATTGTACCGATAGTCGTGTCGGGTAATGGCTTAATAGCCAAGAGCCTCGACCAACACCTTAGGAGGCTCTCATTAGGCGGCTGGATCAAGCGCTTGATTCAGAAAGCGGTACTCCTGGACACGGCTCGTATTGTTAGGAGGTTCCTTTCTCTGGAGCCCTGACCGCCGGTAGCTTGGACCCTGTTCCCGATACCGGTGGGACACTATTTGTTATATTTTTAAATGTTTTTTTTTTTTATTTTTTGTAATTTTTTTAAAAAAAATATTTAAAAATGTAATTAATAAGCTTATATAATGAATAAAGGAAATAATAATAATATAAAACATTTATTATTTATTTTTATTATTGCTTGCTTACAAAAGTTTAAAGCCATCCGAAAATCAAATGAAACTATCATTACTGACACATTTTGTCAAATCATTTTGCTTCTCTACATTCCAAAGGCCTTTTAGTGTTCAATCATGTTAAAAAACAATGGCTATTGTATTCAACAGGATACGGTCACAAGTCGGCCATAGCAACTCTATACAGTAATTATATCTGAGCATTGTCAGATGAACGCGAGATAGCAACTGTATGATCATCATAATGTGATTCATCAGAGGTTTTTTTATGGCAGCTAAAATCATCTAATGACAAGTCCCGCCTTTGGGCGGAGCGGGAAGTAGTGTCAGACTCTTACTAAACAAAAATCTACCCCGTTCCTTCGTTGCCTATCGTGCCGAGGCCGGGTATTCCTTTCGGAAGTTGACCCAAGGTTCAAGCTGAGCGAACAATCCCGTGAATCTGCGTGATTGTTCGCAAGAGATACCGTGAGTACCTTGGAACGCAAATGGCAATGGAAGGAACACGAGTCGGTTTCACTCAGTAAAAACCTGACACTTACTCTCGCTTCACCCAGATAGGGAGAAAAAGAAAAGAAAGAAAAATTATTTATTTGGCACAACGTTAGGCACACACAATAATTAGGTAACACGAAACAAAAAAAAATAGTTTAGAGCCTCACGGCTGCACCGAAATAGGTCCAATTCAGCATGAACATCAGACAACTAGCGCCTGACGCTGGTTGTCAACTGAACCTGAGGTCTTATTGAATAACTCGGCACTTTAAAGATCATAATACAGCAACTTAGGGCTAACCCCTGGTTTGATTTCGAGTCCTCATCGCTGTGAAAGGATCATTGGTGCTATTCTCTAAGAAACACAGCGCTGCCGCAACGACGAACAACCAAATAGGATACATTGAATTAAAAATCCAATGTATAGGTACATTAGGTTGACAATCCTGTCGTCGACTGGCCTGTTGGTCTAGTGGTTAGTGGCCCTGACTGCTATGCCGGAGGTCGTGGGTTCGATTCCCACCCAGGACAAATGTTTGTGTGATGAGCATGATCATTTGTTCTGTGTTTGGGTGTTATTTATCTATAATATGTATGTATTTAGAAATATATAAGTATGTTTATCAGCTGTCTGGTACCCATAACACAAGCTCTGCTTAGCTTGGGACTAGACGGTGTTGTGTGATAGTTGTGGAAATATTATATTATTAATCCAATGTATAGGTATATTAGGTTAATAATCCAATGAATCCTATTTGGGTGTTTGTCGTTGAGGCAGCGCTGCGTTTTCTTAGAGAATAGCACCACAGGTCAGCTAGATTGCGTTTTTGAGTACACACCACCTACACCTATATATAAATTCACAGAGCTGTATAGTGCGCGGCAAATATGTTGAACCCATTGCTACGGTTACGCGCAGGCCCCGCTTCGATTGAGACCCGAAAAGCTGTTACAGCGCATGAAGGTCGATCGCCTTTTTGATTCAACTTCTATGCCGCGTATTGTACAAGTTGCCAAATACTGATAAAAAAAAAATACTGGAACAAAAAAGAACGAAAAAGGTTTGAAAAAGCAAAATTTTTAACTTAATATTTTGGTTTACGATCATTTGGACATCTGGTCATTTGGGCTATTAGCTCAAAGAAAATCTGGATATTTGGGTTTACCTACTATTGTCAATAAAATAAAACAAGAGAATCAGATAAGAGAAAGCTATTACTTTTTTAACTTTTTGGCTGCTATTTGTTGATAAGGAACAAAGGTGCTACTGTACCGGCCATACTGTGCAAGCAAAAATTACCCAAAAGTTGGATCTTTTTGGACTGTGGTGATAGTACATGGGCTGCAACAGTGTACTCCTGCGTGAAGCTTACATACAGAGCTATGAAACTGTCGAGGCAAACAACGTCGGGTCGTTGCAGCTGCGTCGACAGAGTTTCATAGGTTTTTCAAGCGTAGAATGACGAATTCGGCTTTATGAAGCTGCATGTCCGTGGACAATATGTCCACTCCCTCTCACACCACTCAAAGCAGAATTTAATGATTTCTTACAGCAAAAAAGAACTGCCTGATCCAAGCTACGTACCCCAGGATCACTCATAAAGCAGTCACATTTTCGCGAACAATTGGTTTTTAAAATCTCACAATACAATTTAACTTGCGCTAAGAGAAACTCCAAGTGATTTCGCAAGTGTCTGTTGTCACTGAAAAGTCGGCATTGACTAAGATTTGTAACGCTGCAATCAATGACAATGAAGACAAACTGGTTGAATATGTATTGATGAAGGACTACTTAGTAAAGACAGGCCAAGGGTTGTGCGGAGGTGAACCCCGGTGCCCTGGGACGAAAGCAATGAAGGAACAGGGTAGATTTTTAGTTAGTAAAGGAGAGAACTCATGAAGCGATTTTCTACCGCTGCCGCCACGGTAGCGGGCCTGCAGCTTCTGTAGAATGCAAATATTGTAAATGTAAAAATTAAATCAGTTTTCACGACGTGGTTTACGGCCGCGGTGCGAGCAGTTATTCGCGGCTGCCGCTCACCGGCGCCGCGGTCACCCGCCGCCGCCTCGGCGGTTTGCGCCCGCACTATCTGCGGTCGGTTAGCAGCGACCGCGCCCTATCGGCCGGCGGCTTACGGTCGAAAATCGCAGCCGTCGCGGCGGCGGCAGCTGCGGCGAATCAACAGCCTCGTTAGTTTTGAAATAAAATAGCTGTTTCCTTTGCCGTGGTGGCCGCGGAAAAAAACCGCTGCGTGAGTTCTCTCCCTTAGAGTCTGACACTATTTCACGCAATAAAAACCTAACCTATCATAACCTTTCATTTAAACAAACAAAAAACAAAAAAAAAACCGAACCTTTATATCGGTTTCGGAGTTTTTTTTGTTTTATTTTGGATATCCGATAGTTGCAGTTACGGTTTCGGAGCTCCATAGCATCCCTGAGGCCCTACCACGATATCTTAACGCGATTCATTTGACGTCTTTAACTGAACTGATATAGGGATGGAACTATATAGGGTGTATAGCACCATCCCTTTCTCTCATTCGCATGTGTGACATTTAACACGTCATGGTAAATCCCTAGTTCTTAACTCCAAATTCTCAGTTTAGAAAGGAAAATCTCGAGAAAACCTTTATACTACACCAAAACATGCATTTCATTTAACGATTTTTTGTCCACAGAAACTTTCTACTCAAGAGTTCCCCTTCTACCATAAACCTATGAACACTATGACCGCGATTATCTGTATCTTACTCAATACTTTGTGCTGGCAGTCGCTGATACTGAACTTCGTATTCCTCACGTGTCGTCTGCTGCAGGAGAGAACCTCTGGTATACAGGCAAGTATTCGAAAAATTGACTTTCGAAATAATGATTTTACTCTTTTTCCAATATGATAAGGTTTCCCTTTAAAAAAATGTTATTAACTTTATATAATTTTAAATTAAGTTATAGCCTCAGATACATTAGAGGACAAAATGTCCCCCAACATGCCGCACAACGCTGTCAGATTAATTTTTATTTTTCTTGTTAAAAAACCTTCCTCTTGTTGTTGTTATCTTCTGTATCGTGGATGCGTTCATCTTCCTTCTTAAATACGTAAACTGACATACCCAAGGCACCCAGACCCGGAACACCTGTCTATAGGCCATACAAATTTTGTTCCGTGAGAGATTCGAACCTGTGGCCCGCAGCGCAGCAGCTAATCGCTCAACTGCTGCGCCAACAGTGCCGTCGAAATTAATATAATAATAAATCGTTCCTTCTTCCACAGGAACTAATGAAAATGGTAGGCGTATCCCTCAACACCCTCGGTCTCTCTCACTACCTCAACGTGCTGCCATGTGGGTTGATCTTCGCCACCGGAGGCACCTTACTCTTGAAGGTGTCAGAAAACCCGATTATACCCAAAAGCAATGGGCTCATCTTGTGGCTGGTGCTGTTTGTGTACTTCAACACCGTTATTGCTTTGGCTTTCGTCACCAGTTATATTTCGAGAGGGAGTGAGTATTATTTTTTTATTTTTGAATGGATATGCGTGTGAACAAATTTAAGGGTTATGGCCCGTCATTCATACAAACTTTGGCCCACGGTGGACATAGATTGAGACGACTTTAATTAATAATTTATGAACTAATGCAATTACAGGTAACAAGTTGTTCCCTGTAATTGCTTTACAGGTTTTAGTAAAAATCAGGAAATGAGTTAAATCTGTTTTTCTGTCGGATGCTGGAGTTATTGAGAGAAGTGGAAGGAGAGTGCAAGATAGTGGCGGGGTCATTATCATACATAGCAAATCAGCGTCTCACTGTCAACGACGGCTAGCGCTGAAAATCAGCGCTGTGGCTCTGTCCTGCACACGAGCTCCAGCATTTTGCTGAGCGCTGGCCGTTTTGTGCGGATGTGACGCATATCTTATTATATACTTTTTTTATTTTATTATATAGAGTCAGTGTGTGTAGCGCATATCTGCGCCATGTTTTGTGACAAATAAACTCTTTTTCTTTCTTTCTTTCAAATTCAGAATCCATAGGCAGGCATGGTTCGTCGGGAATAGCGGGTGCTGAGTTCATTATGAAAGTGAATAGTTAAAGTATTCACCAGCTGAAATATAATATGTAACTGAACTAACAAATGACAATAAGCAAACGCAGCTAAATATAACACTAGCTTATTTTCTTAGCTCTTTTGGGTAGGTTAAGGTCTTAGACCATGATACTACCTCGTCAGTAATAAATATCTTTTTTTGAGTTACTCCACAATGCGTATGCAACACATCCCAAACGTCAGCAAAACTAAGAAATACTTTTACAGAGTACTGACAGATTGAGAAATAGAGATGGGGTCAAAGAAATCGATTACATAATACGAGTACATAGTAACGTGACTAGGTAAATGTCAGAATTTTGTAAAACAGATAATTTTTCGGGCGTTTCAGTTCCATCCTACCCTAACTGATCTTGTAAATCTTGATCTTGAGTTTCGTAGTTTTTTTATGGTGGGGAAAATAATCCATTGACATCTCCCGCCCTTGGGCGGAGTGGGAGATAGTGCCAGACTTTTACAGACTAAAAAACCCGCCCCGTTTCTTCGTTGCCTTTCATACCAGGGCTGAGCCTTCCTTTCAGAAGCAGACCCTTGGCTCCCTGTAGGCTTCGACCCTGCTGGGTCCCTGCGGTTTACTGAACCATGTTTATTTCAGCATCCTTAAATCTTGTTTCTACTAACTAAAATAAGTTTTTTTTTTGTCGCAGTTGGGTTTTAGTTTTTTTACTTTTTATCATAGGTAAATTTGGACGGAATCCTCGTGTGCGAGTCCGACTCACTTTTTTTTTTGTTAACTTCCTGTAGATATAATTTAATCATAAGAAACAATTTGATATTGTTACTTAAACAATTAATAAAATGATTCTTAGCATTTGTTCACTCAATTTGCTTGCTGTAGTGAAGTAGGGTTTAAAAAAAATGGACCAATATACCTCCTGGCAACATCCAGAATCATAATCTGCATGCTTTTCTGAGTCCAAAACTATTCGTAGAATGCGGTCCTCATATTTTGCACACTCGACTTCCTTTGGCGCCTTCCTTTGTTGAATCCCATACGAGGGCTGCCTTTTAAGTGGTGTCGTTTGAAATAAGTATAGACAATCGAATAGTTTATTACCATTTATTGTTTTACAAAGAATTCTCCGCGATATTTAGTACACTTTTGCATGCGTTCAAACCAGTTTTTAAAACATTTATTCCACTCCGAAATGGGGGTAGTCAAAATGGCCGATTTGTATACGTCAACAGCTTCTTCGGGTGAGCTGAAACGTTGACCACGAAGACTGCTTAATTTTGGGGAACGTAAAAAATTCGTTAGGGCTTAAGTCAGGGCTGTAAGACGGATCATCTAAAATTTCGACATTTTGAGTGCTCAAAAACATCTTTGTTTGGCGGGTGGTGTGAGAACTTGCATTGTCATCATACTACGTCTTAATTTGTTTTTTTGAAATTCAGTGATGACTTGTGGTAAACAAACAGTGGTATACCAGTCAGCGGCACCAGGCTTCGACCTACACTGAGAGCTTATGTGATCAAATCGCAGGCAGTTTCTGCATCGGATAGGGGGGAGGTGGTAACCAAATCACCTTTTCTATTTTTTAAATTAAGCCGCCTGGCTTTGATGACTTCTCCATAGTGGTGGGGAATTTCAATGCCATGTACTAGTTCCTCGAGTGTCCAGCCAGTGGGTATATCCTTAACAACTCCCATGCAAGTTATTTTGAAGCGTGGAATGACAGCTGTGAAATTACTGTCTAGTAAGACAGAATTGTTAAATAAATTATTGGCATCCTGTTACGTCCCATAGATTTGACGCTGCCTTGTACAACCCCTTTAAAATCTTAATTTTAGATAATTTTAGCAAACTCGAGTGTTTAATGTTAGGCCTTGCTTTGAATCTGTCTCCATCCTGAAGACAAGTGCTTTGAAGGTTGACCGATCACTATCGCTATAGAACATCTTGGTGTCGCTCTCAAAACCTGGCTTTGTGTATACAAATTGAATAGAATCAGACGGCGGCTTATTTCTCTTCGCGTCGCCAAAGTTATCAGGTCCTCCGGGGCGCTTTCTCAGTTCGGGTTTAATGCGGCAATCAGTAGTGTCTTGAGAAAACTCCACGACGTCTATATCTGGACTCATGTGGTTCTTCAGGACTCATTTCCTTGAGAAGTCCAAAAAAGTTAAAACTTACTTAAACTAACCATTATAACTAGGTTACCACACCAGACAACAAAAATAATAATAAAAATAAGAGGAGCAAGGAGCTCCGGGGGCGCTTTTACTCTTCATGAGCCCGATGTGGATTTCACGGCGTCCGTGGCCTGGTTACGTTTCAGCAACCTCTTTGGAGAAACTGAAGGATTTGTCTGTGCGATTATGGACGAAGTTATCTTAACGAACAACTACCGGAGACATATTATGAAGGATGGGAGGGTTGACGTGTGTCGGGCATGCCATCGTCCGGGTGAGTCCATCAGACATATTATCTCTGGTTGTTCTCGTCTGGCTAACGGCGAGTACTTGCACAGGCATAATCAAGTTGCCAGGATTATCCACCAGCAACTTGCTTTGAAATATAACCTAGAGGATTCTGAGGTACCGTACTACAGGTATGTGCCCGACCCAGTTCTCGAAAATGACCATGTCACGTTGTACTGGGATCGGTCTATCATTACTGACCAAACTATTGTAGCCAATAAACCGCATATAATGGTGATAGACCGATTAGCGCGCCGCGCAGTGATAGTCGATGTTACCATTCCACATGACGAGAATCTCGTGAAAGCTGAGAAAGAGAAACAAATCAAATATCTCAACTTGGCACACGAGATTGTCGACATGTGGAATGTAGACTCGACTATTATTGTGCCGATCGTCGTGACCGCCAATGGCCTTATAGCCAAAAGCTTCGACGACCACCTGTCGAAGCTGTCGTTGCGCGGTTGGATCAAGGGCCTGATACAGAAGGCAGTACTCCTCGATACGGCTCGCATTGTGAGGAGGTTCCTGTCTCTGGAGCCCTAACCACCGATAGCTTGGACCCTGCTCCAGACATCGGTGGACTACAATTTTTTATATTTTTAAATGTTTTTTTTTTGTATATATATATTAGTATTAAGAAATATTAAAAATATGTCTAGAGAACAAATAAAGGAAATAATAATAATAGACACAACACCAAAAAAAGATAAAAAAGATCGTGAAGTTAAGAATAGCAAAATCCGTCAAAACACTAATGTTAATGGCATTAGTTAAATTGACGTCAAAATCACGTATACGTTTTCAAAAGTAGAAAACCAATCGTCAAGTGGCGGCAACTGTTCGTGTGATTTTTTTTAAAAAGCCTTATTAATGTAACGTCATGATTATAACATTCGTTGACAGGTTTTATGTTGCAAGAGTTGCAACAGTTAAGTTGTATTTTTTTTTAATTTTAAAAATACAATTGCGTATCAAAATTCAGTGCTGAATATTGCTCTCTTTCAGCTCAATACGCTGTATCCCTGGCAGTTTTGGCGTATTGCATCTTATGGTTGCCAACGAAATTACTCGCAGACCGCAAGCTGCCTTATCTAGTGAAGCTGGCGACTGGAATCCTGCCTCATATGCCTATGGACTGGTTCTGGAGAGAGATTACAGTACTGGAACTTTATGGTTAGTATTTATTTAGATATATTTTGTCCTTTTTATAAAAAAAAAATGGTCATCGTTTCGGCATTGTGTGGTTGTGCAAACCCATTAGGGAGAATGCAAGCCGGGACACATGTAGCCTGTTTGGTGGAGGGAGTTTCCACCCCGTCCAGGGAGGATAGATGGGTACGCGTTTCCGAATATCTACTTTAGGGTTGATATACTGAATGAGCCGAAAGTGCTCGATGCGCAAAAAAAGTTCTTATTTTAAAAATATGTGGTAACTGGGCTGCCAGATTGCAGTAAGACTGTGGAGAGTGTGCTTGATGAACAATTGGACAATTCTGGAAACGCCTAATTCTCAGAATACTCAATTCTCAAAATGACAAATTTTCTTCAATTGGGAATATTCTCATAAAATTTTATAGTGCGTAAGAATGAATAGGAATTAATCTTAATGTCCGTTTGGACAAAATCATGCTAATTTTAAGTAGTGTAGTATCTGTCACTTTAGTTTATTTTCAAATCAATAGAATTTATGCCTTATCAAAACCATTTTGAACGTTTTACATGAATGAATATAACGAAAGTCTTTTTGCCGGCAAAGACGAAGACAATGCTTGTGCAGACTTTAATTTTCCCGCTTTAATTAAATATGTATGTATGTTTAGTTTTAAATGTATATATGATTTGTGTAATACTTGTTTTCATATTAATATTATCTTCTTTTTTTTTATGCACCTGCCATATTGTCTCTCCACCACCCTAGGTTGACTGGTAGAGAATGCCTAAGGCATTAAGTCCGCCTTTATACCTTTGGTTGCATGAAGAATAAATAAATAAATAAATAAAGTCATAAATATAGCTTAAATTCAATTTGATGTTTAACTGAAATAACATCTTTTTTATAGTCAACAAACACTATTTTACAATGTGAACTAAATAGAATTAAAATATACAAAATTGTAAGTTTTTTGTAATAAAGTAAAGCACATAATGCAATGGATAATAATATATTAATATATATATATATAAATTCACATTGATAGGTATGTGCATTGTATTTCGGGCTGGTGTCTGCAACTCCACGACTAAAGCGCGTCTTTTGCGTACGGGTGGGACAAATGTGTCATTCGATCTACCCCAGCTCCTCAAGGAAGGTCAGCAGCGCCTTGGTGTTACTGACCATTTCGCAAACAGCTTAGAAGCAGATGTGCTGCAGTCTCGTCCTCCTCCATGCAGGCTCTGCACAGTGGGCTGTCTGTAACTCCTATGACAGAGAGGTGCTTATTAAAGGTCCCGTGGCCAGTGGTAACGGCCATCACTTTCCTTAACTGAGGTTTAGTCAGTCGTAGGGCCTGTTTCGTAAAGCGGCTATCAATGGAGGGAAGTGCCTCCTTGGCCTGCCTGCACTCACTATGGTCTACCCATAGTTTGTGGTGTAGTTCTCTAGTTCGTTTCCTTACCAGATTGCGTAGGTATCCAAAGGGGAGCGGCACAATGGGCTCAGGCCCTATCGCCGCCATGCTCGATCCCCCTCTGGCGAGTTCGTCCGCAGCATCATTGCCTCGGGAATCGCTGTGTCCTTTAATCTATTGAATGGTTACTTGGAAAATTGATAGGTAAACATTTATTATGATTATTCACGAGCATTGGAAAATATAAAGAAATATAGTGAAATGAACATAGACAAATAATTTGTCTACGTTCATTTCACTATATATATAGGGTGACTGGTAATTAGTGAACGATACTTAAACACGTGATTGTAGTCATGATAACAAACTACTTTTACTATGGCACTAAACCTGAAATCTGCTGTACAGTACATTTGTGTTCGTCTAACTGGTCAAAATGTACTGAACTTGGCTAATTTTTTTCGTGATTTTGGGTTTGGTCCCATTGTTAAAAGTGGTTTGTTATCATGACTACAATCACGTGTTTAAGTATCGTTCACTAATTACCAGTCATCCTATATATTGTGATTACATAGTTACTTATCAGATATATATTATGTTGGTTTCTATCGCAAGCTTCATATTATTGTTGTTGTTGTCGTGTTGTGTGAGGATAAATTTACAAACATGAATTATATTGTTATGATATGTAGGTACATATCCGAAACATTTAAATATATAAAATATAATCAGAAATATTATTGTTGGTGTTTCTATAATAGTTTGGTCTCTTCGTTATTTACCTTTTTTTCGACTTCCGAAATTAAAGTTATTTTGCTTTTTTTTTTGCTTTTTTTTTACATTGAAATCGGTCGTATTTTTTTTTGAAAAGAGTTTTTTATTTCACACTTTTTTGTTGTAGTATCCCTCTGCTAGACTTAATTAGATAACTTCCGCCATTCGATTCTATCATAAAATCATCATGACGATTGTAATAATACCAAACACGGCTAGGATTCACTGATTTAGTACAGAATCCCGGTCCTTACCTACCTTCTGGCTTCATCATCAAATCAGTTCTATGTATCCCCTCCCGTTCTTCTTTCAGTCAGTCACCGACTACATGTCTAAACAAAGCAATTTTAGTTATTACGACAGTCTACTATGATTTTTTGAAAAGTTCCATTCTATATCTTCGGAGTTTATCATCAGATTAAAACAATATTTCTAAGGGACCAACAACACAAAACAAAAATTTTCAAAATCGGTCCACAATTGACCGAAATATCGGTGAATATACATAAAAAAAAATACAGGCGAACATAGAACCTCCTCCTTTTCGAAATCGATTAAAACCACTCCTGTTTTTCTTTGCCTTCGTTCCAAGGTTCACTTGATTTGAGTTGGTTCACAATTAAAGTAGGATAAAAAATACCTTTTTTCTTACAGGTATGGGCGCCAATTTCAGCAACTTCAAAAAAGTACATGGCAATAAAAACATCTCTATCCTCGTCAGTATCATCTTCATGCTACTACAATGCGCCATCTTTTATTTTCTCGCTTGGTATCTATCCCTGGTAAGACCAGGCCAGTATGGACAGGCGCTACCCTGGAACTTCCTTTGCAAGGTATGCGAGCATTAACTTTTATTTAGAAAAAAAGTAGGAAGACTTTGATTTTAACTAATTTTCTATTTTTCGCGGCACATAAGTTGAACCTTCGGTGCGCAGTAACAGAATTTCGGGTCTCACTTAAGTGTGGCAACGCGGGCCTGCGCGTAACCAAAGCAACAATCGCATTTTAGTTCAACTTATATGCAGTGTACAAGTACATAATAATGAATTGTTAATAACATTTACAGAAAACAACGATACAAAAAGGCCAATAGAATGCTATATGCTATTGCACTTTTTTTTTGGAAGACGAAGATGGATGAGATATCTTCCATTATTTATAAAACTGTAAACAAAAACAAAATACTTAGTAGGCAAAAGTGGTCGTGGCAAACTTAAAATTTACATGGCAGGTAGCTTCCTTATAGGGTGAAAGCTTACTACACGATCCTGGATTTCAATGATTGAATAATTTGTGTTTTTGACATTCATAATTCTTTTGACTCGATTAAAGGTTTGAATGTATGTTAGTATAATCTGTAATTTATTATTGTATGCCTAATTGGCAGGACAATCCGCGCTGGATTGGCGCTGCCTAGTAATAAATTACAATGTCTTAACATCTGTATAATATGTAACCTATGCCCACAATAAACACATTCTGATTCTTGTATTTGGAAACAATAGCATTTTATAATGTATTAGCACTTATATAAAATTTTGAGAATGTAAAGTACCACGGAGCATTTTTATTAGGTTACAACTTGTTTGACATAAACGAGTATGTCAGTTGATAGTTGGTCATACTCACTCATGTCATGTCTCGCTGATTGTGGCACGTGATATTGGGTCATCGGTCTCTTCAGAATGGTTGAGCTGAGTAGGGCTGATGAACGCATCCTACTCGTGTAAATGCCATCAGTTGAGACTGGTCATCTCTTATTATAGCTGCACAGTGGCTTGTACCAATTTATTTATTTTTTATTCCATTGTTATTTATTTATATATATTTTTGAAATATATGATTAAAGAATGTACTGATTTTAGATATTACCTTATTATTGTGCACACATAATAGAAGGGACAGCAAATATTTAACCAAGATTTGCAATTCGTAATATGATTTAAAAGAGAGTCCATGGAGTTTCTTGCACTTTCTTCTCCGTAGAGATCTAGACTTTGAAACGTGCAATTTGGCTTTTTTTACTGACCGATATTTTAACAATTCAAAAATGCCTGTAATTGGTTTATTTGAAATAAACGCTTCTGTACCTCTACCATGAGTTTTAAGCAATAGTATTCGTCGCTACTCGATATCGACGCCGTAAATATTTTGTATGGCAAATTTTGCAGCGCCTCTAGCGGTCACTTGCAGAACCAAAATTTGCCATACAAAATATTTACGGCGTCGATATCGAGTAGCGACGAATACTATTGCTTAAAACTCATGGTAGAGGTACTGATTTCTTTATGTACGGTGAGGACCTGTGTCATGCGGAAGGTGAGGACGCCATGACGCTTCTCCAGCCACTCCTTAAATAGGGTACTTACCGCCATGATTATGGCGTGCCCTGCACTGGGTTTTTCTTCGATCTTGAAGAAACTCGGTCATGCCGCGAATTGTCGCAGCAGCGGAGTTTCGCCCCGGCGGCAACGTTGTATATTTGCAAATTGAATGAGTGGAAGGACTGTTACCTCCAGATTCCATATTTTGGACGTTGGGGGCTATCTCTGGACGCATATTTAGAAGAGCTAAACCTATCAGTTTCTCTCTCTCTCTGACCTAACCTCGCATTACTTATAGGAAGATTTACCAGAACAGATTCAACAGCCTTTATATTTGGATAGAGACTAGAAATCATCGTCGTTAACTTCGATTGTAGACACCACATCTTTTTGCACTTTGAAATCCATAACTGACACTCTGTTACGACAGTGGCAGCAGGAACACTCAAGAAATGGGAATAATATTCTGTCAGTTTCTTCTCAAAGTTTCGCAACAAATTCTCTTATTAACTTATCGACGGATAATAATAGAAGAAATTACTTCCGTTATAAGTAGTTGATTTTTTCAAGAAATCGCTAGTTCTTGGTACGTACTACGATTCTGGAAATTTCGATGAGCAATGCGTTTAAATTATTTGATGCCACTTGTAGTGTTATATATTTCTTCATAGTCATTCTCATTACTTGAATCTTAGAGTAATGAGAATGACTATAATAACTATTAACACAAGCTTTATTATTATACGAGCACTGATTTTTTGCAAGAATGGTTTATAATTAATAGTACAATTTATTTTTATTGTTTTCGCTTCAGCAAATCTCTGTTTAGCTTGGGACTAGACGGTGTTGTGTGATAGTTGTGGGATATATTATATTATATTATTTAAAAAAAAAGGACACTAAATGAAATTGATAATGGGGTCACTTGAAAAATTGAAGTATAAAATGAGATTTGTTAAATGATAACGTCAAGATACAATTGTGAATAAATGTCAAAGTAAAAATAATATATAAAAAATTGAATTCGTACATTATTTGATAAATTCACTAAAGTCAATAGTTAAATTAAAATTTGAAATGTCATGTATTAAATGAGAATGTCGAGATATATCTGTAAATAAATGTCAAAGTATTCAAATTAATAATTAAAATTAGTGCACTAGTTACATCAATATGTCCTTATATCCTCTTTTAAATACTCCTGAACTTTATAGTAACATTTAATATCACTAAGAGTGCTATTTATGTCTTGCTCTAGGGATACTTTCTCCTTACTTGTAAAAACTACAGTACTATCATCTGATAAAAGAATAGTAGGAAGTTTGGTTATTTTTAGAAGGTCATTTATATTGTAGCGACATCTATGTAGTCACAAATTAACTAATCCTGCATCGCGCAAGTAAGATTCGCGGCGCGATTGGAACATATAGAACAAACCCGAAATCATCTATCGGGCAGTAGCCCACCAGACATAACACCTGTCTGGTCGGAGGATCCTCCCTTTTCAACGGAGGTATGTGGGACTTTACTCTCTGTTCCACTACCTCCAAAATATAAATAATGAATAACAGAGGGCCTAAAACACTTCCTTGTGGGGCGCCTTGTTTGATTTATCTGTATTTCGGTGTGTAGTTAACTTCCTTCCTTTTTTAGTGCTTACTTGAATAACTAATGTGGACTGCTTTCTGTTGGTAAGATAAGAAGCTATCAGCTCTAACGAAGTACCCCGAATTCCATAACTGTATAATTTATTTAACAGAATTTTGTGATCTACATAATCGAACGCTTTACTTAAATGCATATACAACGCACACACTGGAATTTTATTGTCTAAGCTAGTCATAACCGTGGTCAGAAAATCATAGACGGCCATATCAATAGTTTTATTTTTCCTGAAACCTATTTGCTCTTTGGCAAATAAATTGAACTTTTCCATTTAACCTGACATAAACTCATACACTTTAAAAATTAGCACTAGTTCCGGTACTCTCTGTACCGGAACTAGTGCTAATTTTTTTTAACAAAGATCGTATTTTTTGACACAGTTTGTTTTCTTAAAATATTTTTTTCGTCTCTAATAATAATTTATATCATAAATATCTACTTATCTACTTTTCGAATGCCTGCGGGCAGCGATTTGACAGTAATTTGAAAGTAAAATATTAAATATAAATATAATTTTTAGCATCTCGCCTTGTGTAATATAGATTTCTTTTGTTAATACATATGTATATTATGCACTTGATTACTATCAAGCTAATTTTCCATGGCCAGGAATCCTGGGCTATAAATATTAGTCCCATTAACAATTCATATAGGAAAATGAGGAATTAAATGAAACTGAGGATGAAACAGATGAAAGAAAATGGCATCCGCCCTGGAGAGGTTACACACAGAACTAGGAGTTCCTTTCTCTCGATGTGTCTTATTAACATTAGGGTTCTTTACGTTCTTGCTTTCAGCGGAAAACGAATGAAAAAAAAATCAAAAAGCAAAGTGGAGACTATGAAATGTCTGAGAGTTCCATCTCAATTGTGTCCACGACAATCTATAGAACGGCTAATTATGAACTCAGAAGAGTGACTCAGGGGATCGGCAGACTGAGTGATTACGTGATTAGTGAAGATGATGATGTTAGTAGTTTCGAGTCGATAGATTGTAGAATCGGGGAAAGTTTGTTATATCCAAATTGGGTATTTGATTCTTTTCTTTTTAATTTTTTGTATAAAGGTAACTTAGTTCAAAATCACAAATAGATAATTTTTCAATCTGTACAAAATTCTAAAAAGCTCTTTCAAATCTGGTGGAAGGAGAAACTGTCAAGAAAAAGTAAAAGGATGCATAAACCACACTGTCATCGTCATCGCCATTAGGTTAAGCGAGTAAGAAACAACGAGATTCCTACCACGTACTCCCTCTTCCTCATACTTTTGTTATCTTACCAAAAAAGCGCAGTTTTTAACTTCGTAATAGAAGCTTCAAACTGCGTTGAAGACACGCTTGTTTGGCAATTAATGTGGCTTCCCTGGTAGTGTATAAATATGTGTCATATCGTGTAAATATTGTCTATTAATTGTTCCATTTTTATTTAATTTAATTATATTTCTACGTAAGTTTTCTCTTTTTGTTACCTTAATTTTACTATGTTTTAATTGTTTTTATATTATTTAGATTTTAACCACCTTGATTTCATTATTGATTTATTGATAAATTTATTGCTATTTTTAAATAGCCTCTTTTTATAATGTGAATGTGAGAACATTGTGAACTCTGCATATTTATAGATTACTAATTTCGTTCCACTTTTTTATTACTGGTTTATTTTACCTTTGGGTACAATGGTAACTTGACTGATGTATACTGTCCTGTCATACCTATTAAAATGTAATATGAAAATATTGTAAAATCAATAATTTAAAAAATAAATATTAATTATGGATTTTCTGGCGTGTTCTTCTCAATAGGAAACGGACAATTGGAGCCATGCACTAGCTTCTGACGTTTTATAAGTGCTCATGTAGGCCTATGTGTAGTAAAAATATTTATAATTTGATTGATTTTACTGCTTCAATTTATTACCAATTTTGATGCTGTTCTCGAAAAAAGATTTATGTTTAGCGTTATTTTGTTGTTTAGTACAATACGGAAAACATATTATCCGTTTTAAGTATTGTATGTTATACAATAGGCCTAGGTATTGTATATAATACCGGACTATACAGATTGCCGGTAACATATACACAAAAAGCAGTCCTGACTTACTGACTTAGCAACACCCATCCCAAAACCTTTAGAACTAGACACTGAAATTTTACACAGTTTCCTTTTATGATTTATACAAAAGATAAGAAAGAATTTTCCCAAATTCACCTAAGAGGATGAAATAGAATCCCTGTTTTGTCCTCTTAGTTGAATTTTGGATAATAACCAATTTTGTATGGAGAAACCTACGCGAGCGAAGCTGCTGGCAGAAACTACTTTAATATATAAAACGCTGATTGTTCCAGCACGCCAGCGCCACTCCATAACTAAAGCGGGAACTACGTTAGACCGACGCACACGTGGGCCACGCCTCATTTGTACATAGTCGCGTCGTGTGGCGTGGATCTAATTTAGCTCTACAACACTAGTTGTCATGTGAAATGTATGGAGACCAACGTGCCCAAATGCTGTACGTGGCTCACGTGTGCCCAATGTAGTTCTATTGTACGCTGTAAATAAATTGAACTAAAATGGCGATCGTTGCTATTGTTACGCTCTAGCCCCCCACATTGCCGCACTTCGGTTGAGACCCGAAAATCTGTTACTGCGCATTGAAAGTTTTCTAGGAAAATACCTTAAATGTGGCTATGTCGATAACCTTAGTTTTGTGAAAAATTACAAACTGTATTAAATATTAAAAAATCAGCCTTTTAATACATATTTTTTTTTTTAGAGTAAAAACAAGGTGAAATCGAATGCAGGTAGGGAGGAGGAAGAGCACATGACTAGTGATGCGCGGTACTTCGAACCTGCGCCGGCGAATACTGAAATCGGGATCAAAGTCGTTAATGTGTCTAAGGTATGGCGTAAAATTTAATAAAAACCAGTCGAAAAAAAATATCATTATCATCTTCCTGCTTTTGTCCCATATTACTTAGGGTAGGTGTAACACATTTTTTCTTTCCATTCTGTCCTGTCTCCCGTCACGCCATCACTAATTCCCTTTTTTTTCATATCACTTCCTGCACAATCTAACCGTTCTTTGGCCTCCCTCTCCATCACAGATATGTCAAACGTAAAGATATGGTTAAGGAGTGTGGTGCTTGCGAACACATCTTGTCGGTTATGTTTTTCTTGTCATTTTCGGCCATTAGTCAAATGTCTACTAGCGACTTCTTCTTTGCTTATGTTTTCGACAAAATGCCGCGTTGCTCAGTGGTTGTTTGCAAAAGCAACAGCTGTATTGTAAATTACACGAAAGATGATACGATAGTTTCACGAGCGATACAATGCGAGGATTTAACTTTTAATCACACGATAGTTTCGTGATGCGGCCGCTGCCGGCTTTTGTTTGTTGAAGATGTGAAGTGATGTTTGTGGTTATCGATATTTTGCACGATCCTACCTAGTATGATATAAAAGATAATGATAATGATTAATTCTTACATATTATTATAGAACAGTTCTCCCACGCGTCTCTATGTCTGTCTATTCGCGATAAACTCAAAAAATAGTAAACGAATGTTGGGATTCATTTTCACGAGGGGAACAATATTTATAAAAAAAAAAGCTAAAATTATTCTTTTTGTTTGTTTGTTTGTTCTTCCTCTACATTATCTCTTGTAGGTGTTTTGTCTTAGTACAAATCCCAATTATTGGACGCCCTGGGCTTTTTATAATATTCTTCCCTAGATCAGTAATAAGAATAATAATGTTTATTTGCCAAAAAATTTACAGCATGTTTTACATACATATGCGGTAAGTAATTATATGAAAATTATAGTAGCATCTGTAGCCAAACTAAGCAAAGCCTGTATTTTGACTATCCAAGCAATTCCTTCCGAATAATCAGTAGGCTTAAAATAATAATTTTTAATCACAAAAATGTTGTAAACTATTTTATTGAAACACACAAGTGGGAACATAAGCATATATGTTCTAGGAAACTATTGGTTTATATTTTCTTATGATACTCCTGCATCATTCATTTCATCACTATCAGTAATATCAACTGTCTTTTATTTTAAATTCTTAGTTATCCAAAGTATCCAAAATAAATGAAAGAAAAGTGGATGAATGCGACAGGAAAGGCCTCGAACTGGTTTCCTACAAAATCCAGTACAATATGCTTAACACTTTGAACCCAATTGCTTCCAAGCAATTCATTTTTTGTAAATTTTATTATTGTGAATCTGGGGACCATGTGGATTAACTTTTCCTTTTCTTTAATTTTAACGTAATGTCTGTTAGTTATGAGTACTTTTTTTGGCTTACCCAAATATCCTTTCTTTGATATTTTTCGTCAAGTCGTTGAGCTCCTTAGTACTCCTGAGTTGAGCTACACGAATACTGACTAATGTTTACACTGACTGGACAGGTCCACTCAGAACTGTGTGGTTCTTTCTTCAAAAAACCATCTCAGACACCAATCTGCATAGTTTCCATAAGATTTGACTGTTACATGTTTGCTGTATAGACTTAGACCCCTGAGTTTTCTTTTTATTGTCACTGTTGATTGTTTCGGTGTTTCTTATCAGGGTAGACAGCTAGGAAACATCGACCTCATCTAGATTATTCTATTCTATTAACCAGCATCTTAAGTTACGATTAACTGGCTACTGAAGAGTAGTTCCTCCAAAGTTTTCCATATGGTGAAGTTAGCTAATAATTTGAATATTAACTAAATAAAAATACATACAATTTAGAAAAACAATCGGAGATTAACGTTCGTGGTTAGTTAGATTTCCATGAAGGAATACACCGTTAAATTTTGATCGTTTTAATCCCTTGGAAGGTCGATTCGGTACATGACACCAACTTTACAACAAAACACTCCCGATTTGTAAAGAGAAAATTAAAAAATAAAGTACTTTTTAACTAAATACTCAATGAACTTGTGTGGCATTCATAAAGTTTTTGTTTTTGTGTCAGTGAAATAAGTGGGCGTCACTGACGTCTATTTATTAACACTGGACTGGAGGCTGTCAAAGTGCTTTTGTCCGTGTGTGATAATTGCCATTTTGGCGCTGTCAGCCGTAATGACTGTAGTGAGCGTCTACGGTACTAAAACTAGTCATGTCGTACATTTCAAAGTACTGTCCATTTCTCTGCAGCCATTTGCATTATATGTACGGTCTGGGGTCAAAAGTGCAGTTGCATTCTACTAATGCTAGTGTTTAGAATTTCTTTGTAAAAGCGGGCCACTTGGCCACAACTGGTTTATTTAATGCTTTAGGTTCTATGGTACAAACGAACTGAGTGATGATCCATTGATATTATTCTTTAAAAAACATTCTAGACGTATCGGTAGAGTGCAACTGCACTTTTGACCCCTCAAAATAAGTTCTCTGGACGATCGCGGTTGGCGCTTCAAATAGGGACAAAATATTAGCTGTCAAATATATGGAACAGCCTAACCAGTGGTAAGTAAAGAGTGAGATAGAGATCAGTGGTGGCCGTAGTTTGGAGACTCGAATTTTGTGATGAAAACATTTCTCTACTGTTTGACATATCTGCGCTCTCCATCCATCAACATGTATATTCATAGCTCTTTTAGTACCTAACATGTGTTTCATCTCTCTTCTTCACATAACCAAACCAAGGCACGATTCCTAAACGAGCCAAAGAAATAATAATAATGTAAGAACAAAACATTTATATTTGGTTATTATCAGTATCTGTAATCATATTTTTTTTCTTAAATAATTAACATACAGGTTGAGTTGTTCCACTGGCCGTGCGTGATCAACTTCATAACTATGAAGAATAGTGCAAAACACTTTTTTATATTTAGTCAGTAATAACGCCGATTGTCTTGTGATTTAACTTAACTTATTTAAACAATTGCTCTCTCTGAAAATAGTAACGTACAAAAAAAGATAGCAAGAATTTTACTCCTCTCAAATTAGTCAGAATTTCGTTTGCCATAAGTCAAAGGCAAAAAGCTCCATATAAATGTATATAAAAACAAATCTATATTTATAAAAGAAAGTCGAGTTAGTTACACTATTTACAACTCAAGAACGGCTGAACATACGTTCATTTGGCTGTGAATTGGTGGGAAGGTAGCTTAGAACCAGGAGACGGACATAAGATTTTTATCCCGTTAATCAAAAAAATTAAAAAATCCAAAACCTGTTCATTTATTGCTATAGATTAGAGTAGGGTACGGTAGGGTAGAGTAGGGTAAAGCGGGAGCGAAGCCGCGGGTTTTGCCCGCGGCTTCGCTAGTTTCAAATAAACTAGAAAGAGATGGCAATAATTTGAATAAATGTAGTCAAATTATTGCTATCTCTTTCTAGTTTTATCGATTCGTAAAAGAGAGCGATAGTTTAAAATAAGTTTAGTTGGTGTACAAGAGAATCGGCGCCATCATAAGTTATTTGATATCTAATATATAAAAATAGCGTGTCACAGTCGTTATCTGACTGCTCCGAAAAGTCTTGACTTTTTTTTATTAAATTCAAATGGTTTCTATCAGGTTTACCCCAAACACCAAGCATTGAGAAATGTCTCATTGGAGGTGTACAAGGGAGAAATAACGGTGCTGCTCGGGCACAACGGAGCTGGCAAGACTACTCTCATGTCTGTCATTACTGGTAAGAATACAAGAAAAACAACCACACAAATAAAATCACGGAATTTTCAGGAACTATAAAATTCCACCAAATACAATCTTAAGATTACGTTTCCTCTGAGCTGGGCGGAGTAGTGAAGAACGCACCGTGACTTGACATATCACAGTGCTCGAAATTTCCACTCCACGGAAGTGGAGTGGAGTAGAGCTGTGTGGACTTTCAAATTTAACAAATGATAACGCGGCCATATATTCTTAAATCCTTTATTGTACACAGATTATAAAGTCTTCGTTTCAGTGTAAATGCACTCTAACACACTCGTTTTGCTTTATTTAAGTTCATACAAAAGGTAAAAAGAGAAGCAAGTGTCGACAGCGGATGCACTTCCTCTCGTTCATAGTGCACCTTTCAAATATTTGTGTGCTGCACTCCAATCTCGATGCGGTCCACCATTATTTAGAGACTGACAAACCACACTTGCTTTTCTAGACGGAAACCCAGGGGGGGCTAAAAAGGCCACTTTAGCAGATCTGCATTCAGATAATAATATGAATTATGTCAAAAATCGCAAAATGGTCACGATTTGGCAGTTCATATTGTTATACGTAAACAATATTCATATCAGGTATGATTCTGCAGTGCAATTCATCTATTTGACAGTTTTTTTGACAGACGGGTCTAAATGACAGCAGATTCGTAAAATTTTACGAATATTAGCAGAATTGCTAAAAGATCGTAAGTACGAGTATGACAGGAATTCAGGAAATGAATTGCTAAATGTGACCTTTTTAGACCCGCTGATTACACTCCAAAAAACTGCATAACCTAGTCGATCTTCTATGTCCTCAGGAATGACAAGCGCTACCGAAGGGAAAGTGTACGTGAACGGAAAGGACACGATGACACAGACAAAAGAAGTACGCAAGAACCTCGGCTTCTGTCCACAACACAACCTGTTTTTCGGTGATTTGTCCGTGCAAGAGCATATTATGTTCTTTACGCTGGTAAGTAAACTGAACTTTAGCTTAGTCACTTTGAATTAAGAGTGTCGAAGTCGAGATTTCTCGATTTCCTATTGAAATCAATCGGAACAACGGCGAGGAAATTGTTGATGAGATTATTAAGGTCTATAACTTGTCATGTCACCATGATATATATCGGCGTAATAATTTACTATGTTTTACAGTGGCGAAAAGTCCATATAGGTTTTTACGATTCCCATTGGCTTCCCATAAAGAAAATTTAACTTAAAGGTCAACGATCTTCTTACTTCGTTCTATTGTTCACTTTGGATTTTATAAACGTCAACAACATTTAACTAGCAATACCAAAATCATAAGCCAAAAATACCGAGTTAACATTTCTAACAACAAAATTCCACACTATGTAACTAACTCTTACTTTTCTATTACTTCTATTACTCCAACTGATTCCATCTCGCTCTAGCACACAGAAAATTGTACCAAAATGACTCGCTGCCTACCGGGTTATGATGAGTAAGATATATGAGCAGTGCGCAGGTGCAAGCGAGAAGAAAAAATTCATTTATGATGTAATAGCTGCATACTCGTATAACTCACACTCACTCGCGATTAATACATTTTATTTGGCAGGATTTTTTATACGATAAAATTGAAATGGCGGCGTGTGGCGCGAATTTTTGTTATTTGATTTTGTTTACTTGTGGAAAATTTTTATGTTTAACTTCTTAGCTTTTGGCTAAATCAAACTTTTAATTTTGCTACTATATATTGGCGTAATTAATATTATTATGATATAATTACAAAGTTTATAATATTTACAAGATATAACTAAGTAATCATTTATTGCGCAAAAAATTATAAGCTATCAGAAAAGTAACATCAGTGATGAAACACTAAAAATAAAAATGAGAGTGGCTATTTCACATAAATAAGACCACTGATAAATGATAAATGATATTTATTTTGTAAGTAGGTTTTAAAAACACTTTTACACGTCAATTTTTTTTTGTAATTTTGAACTAGATGAGGCCGGTGTTTCCTAGCTGACTACCCTAAGAAGAAACACCGAAACAAACTCAGGGGTCAAAGTCTCTTTTAAAGTCCATACAGTAAATATGTATTGGTCAAATCACATGAGGACCATGCAGATTTGTCTGAAATGGCCTTTTGAAGAAAGAATCATACAGATTTGAGTGGACCTGTCCAGTCAGTGCAAGCATTTGTCAGTATTCGCAAGGCTCAACTCAGGACACTAAGGAGCTCAACTGTCCTTCAGACTAGGAAACAAACCTGTATCTCGAAGAACACTACATTTTCAAATGCATTGATAGTTTCATAGATTAAAAGTGAACGCTGACAACTAATAACGATTTTTTGGAAAATAAATTTATATTATTATTAGTATTTGTTATTTTTCATATTTTTCTTCCCATTTAAGAGAGATATACCTTACACACGGGCTGGGGCCAAGTATATAAGGTGGACTTTAAATTGAAAAGGTAGATGTAAGTGTTGAAGAAGTCAGGAACTTTCTAGCGATGCGACAGGTGTTGAGGATTGTGGCTTTTTGAAGCATGTAGAGTATTTGAGCTGGCATCTGTAGAGTCTTGAGGCTCTGTGTTAATGATTTTGGTATTATACCAGTAGATGAAAGAACAATCGGTACAATATGGACAGTTCGCGCTTTCCATTGAGTTTTAATTTCTATAGCGAGATCTTGGTACTTACTTAGCTTTTCGGATATTGTGGTTTGAATATTATTATAACATGTCGTCCCATACAGCTATGATTTTGGGAAAACGCGATTCAGATTGTTCAGTTACAAGGCTCATAGAATATAGACACCAAAAAAAAAGTTGTGGTGGATTGACAGGTCACCCATCGACTAGCGTCCCAGTATAAACAGTTTTGTGATCAGTCTTATGTTAACAGTACAATTAAGTTTATTATTATACAATTTTAGGTTGTGGTTATCATGGGAAGTGTTTTTGTAAGTGTAATTTGTTGTTTTTGTTTAAAACAAAATATCTGTATTTAAAAACCTGAATAATACAGTGAAATCAAAAATATAATTTGAAAACTCAAACGTAAAAAAACATAATTCATTAAAAAAAACTATAATTGTATTTAATAATAATTAAAAACAATAAATGTATATAAGGTCGATTTTTTAATGGTATATTTTTAAATGCACATCTTAATAATTAATTTTTCAGCACACTAGGTAACTCCAAATGTTACGCACTATGAAAAAAACTTAGTGTTAGTTACTTAAACTCAAGTAACTACTAAAATTTAAAGAAAAATATATGATAAGTTACAAAATATTTAACTTTTAATAAGTACTTATATTTACGTTATTATTCACCCTCAGCTCAAGCAAGGCACCTTAGCTGAAGCGCGGATGTCATCTTCTAAACTAGCCGAAAATCTCCGTCTGTCAGACAAGCTGAATTATTTGACATCAGAACTGTCGGGGGGCATGAAGAGAAGAACCCAACTAGCTTGTGCCTTAGCCGGCGGCGCCGACGTGCTTGTGCTGGACGAGCCCACGTCTGGACTCGACGTGGAGACGCGCAGGGAGCTGTGGGACTTGCTGCTGGTAAGTATGACGCCATCATCTTCAGTTCATGTCTTCAATTTTTGTTCGACATCAGAGTGCCCCGTGCGAGTTTGTTTTACGCTAATGTGACGGAAACTTTTATGACGTTCAGCGCTCCGATTGGCCCACTTCAAGCTCTTAATCAGAGAGCCACACGCGGTGAACGTTTCGATCACGTTAATGCGTAAAAACAACTCGCATTCACCGCACAGGCCAATAATATACAAAATGCGAGACTAAAGCGATTGTGAAGTACAAGTTTTATGAGTAGAGAAATCATCAAATAACTTCTCCCTCTGGGTGGACCATGAGAGAGTGTCAGACTTTTATTGACTAAAATGCACCTGTGTTACTTCAGTTGCCCCCGGCGTCCCAGGGCTACGGTAACTCTCTCAAATATTGTGTCAGCCCTGTTGTCAACCATCTATCATCTGGTGTGAGTATATCGTAGGATGTTTGAAGCATGTGACGGTTGAGAGTAGCCTGTGTCCTGTATACTATTTTTGGCAATGAGGCGCGGCATAATAAATGTTGTCTCCACCGTGCGCTCCATAATTCAAGTAGCTAACATCGGGGAAAAAACAGCCAGGCTGAAGTGGGAGTGGGCTGGCCACGTCGCGTAAATGCATCAGGACAGGTTGGTGCTGATGACTCACTAGACACCTGAGGGAGGACGACGCCGGAGAGTTCTACTGCGGCGAAGGTGTTGTGACGATCTGGTCACATTCATGGAGCAAACTTGGCCAGAGATCGCCCAAGACCTGTCTGGCGAAATTTGCCTCTCATTTTTACTTTAGGTTTGGAAGAAGAAGGTGGAGGTTCTTGTTTGCTCAGCAGTGGGACACAATATAGGCTTATAAAAAAAGAAACTCAGTTTTCCACCTCTGTGCCTGTAGATATCTTTAACTAAAGATAATAATGGGCCTTTCATTACAGTCCCTACGAGGCGAACGAACAGTCCTTATAACGACCCATTTCATGGAGGAAGCAGACGCCCTGGGCGACCGTGTGGCTGCGGTGCACGCTGGGGTACTGCGGTGCTTCGCTACCACAATGCATCTCAAGAAGGCAATGGGTGAGTTACGAAGAAATAAATAATTAATAAAAAATTGTCCCACCATCTTAAGGAGTCCACCAATGTTGTTAATTATTCGCAAATGTTCATAACCGACATCTTGGTTTTATATATGGATATAATTTATGCCATCAGTGTCTTAAATTATATACCTTTAAATAGAGCATATTTCATATTCATTATTTAAATTTTATTCGACCTCCTTTAGCATACTCGAGATTATAACTTTCACCTTAAGAGTGGCCAACCCGAGATACATTTCCGTTCAACCGCTCTTACGTGTTTACGACGTTATTACCCATCTTTTTCGAGTTATGTATTTTGGAAACACAAATAATGTTGTGGATATTATCTATGTTTCTATCGAAATCAAAACATAAATTTGTGTAAAACTACTGTTTTACGTTATTTTATACCTTACACATTTAATCGAGATATTAAAAAAAACGTATTTCCTACTTACAAGTTTTAGTGAAATATTCGAGTAAATGACAAAATTACCGAATGCCAACAGAGTTTCCAGGCGTTATCTTTCTTTTTTCGCATTGCCTCTTCTTTAAATATTGCGCTGGATGAAGCACCAAGCTTTTAAGTCATGTTTACGTGACGATACACGAGTGGAGAAGCGCCCTCTTAAGCTATGATCTACATTATCATGAAATCTAAAACTATCTCACCTTAATCCTAGGTACCGGTTACCGCTTATCACTTACAACGGTCGGCACACCGAAAGAGGCAGCAATAAGCGCAGTAGTGACGTCCCACGTACCCGACGCGACGCTGAAGGAACAAACTAACAACTCGATATCATACAACCTGCCTGCGATGTATAGCGGGAAGTTCCCGGGACTGTTCGCTGCTCTGGAGGCTCAGAGATCAGAATTGGGGCTGGATTCTATAGGTGTGGGCGTGTCCACGCTTGAAGAAGTGTTTCTGAAGTGAGTATTTTTGCCTTGAAAAAACAAGAAAACCTGCTCATTTATTGGCAGGGGGTAGAATAGGGTAGAGCGGTAGCGAAACCGCGGGCAAAAGCTAGTTTTATTATAAAACAAGTATAGGTTACTTCTTTATAACATTTCATTTTTGTCCGAAGGTTGTGCAGTGATGTCGACACATCGTTGTATGACGATGAAGTGGACCATGCTGGAGCGCCGGGTGAGTTGAACGTCGTTGTCATATCCAGACACGGTGACACAAAACACATTTTTAAGCTTCCATACTGCGTTAGGGGTCCAAACTGACCCATAAGCTAGTCTTCATATATCTTCTTCTCCCTTCCCTGGTCCCATTATTTGGGGTTGGGTCTCCTCACTTTCCTGCGCGATGTGGCTCTATCTTGAGTTGTCGATTTTGGCAACTGGGCTTTCTTGAGGTCCCTCTCTCCATTTGACCACCAGGTCGATGGCGGGCGGCCTCTACCTCTTTTTAATTCTGGTAGGCGTAGAGCGATTTGAACCACGTGGTCCACATCTTTGGTCGAGTCTATACCAACGGAGGCGATTTTCAGTCATCTTATCGGAGATAAGCTAGTTGTAAATAATCCAAAGCCACATACAAAGATGCTTTGATTTCTTTGTAAAAAATATTTTTTGTATTCTGACATCCTACTTACTATGCTTTCCAAATAAGAACAGGAAAGTCAATAACTTCGATCTGTCAAATGTTGATTGAATCGGATCAATAACGGTTTTGCTTTGTATTACAGTCTTAGTTAAATTTAGGTGAAGTAAAAACGTTATTTTTTAATCTAAATATGCTAAATATATTGTTAAGTCATAATTAGTTTAAAAAACCATCTATTTTCTTTTTTTACTGTTAGGAACCATTCGCCTTCTTCCATTCGCCACTACTCAGACACTTCACACAGTGACGCTGATATGAGCGAAATTAAAGAACTGGATAATGATTAAACTATTTTCGATCATGATTAGTAAATTAATTAAATGTTAGAATTTTCTTGTTTTGTTCACCCTGCTGTTGACAGTATGACGTCACAACATGGACAAAAAATCTATCCTATTCTTATTTTGAACGCATTGTAAGTTTTTTTTTGACATACTACATGGATATACCATACTAGATAATATTGTAAATATGAAAATAACTCTATGCGTCTGTTTGTTATGCTTTCACGGTTAAACTACTGAACCGATTTTGATGATATTAGTGTTTTGTTCGACTTTGCGTCTGCAATAACCAACATTCACGCAGACGAAGCCGCTGATATTAGCTAGTATTATTATAAAGACGAAAACTTGTATGTGTATGTTTGTTACTTCTTTACGCTCGAACGGCTAAACGGATTTCGATAAAAGTTAATACCCGGGTGAAACATATCTTGGAATAGTACATACGAGTATACTATGATTTTTTATTAGGCGAAGTAAAGTGACAGCTATAACAATGGTTGTTTGACAGTTGGGCATTGTTATTTGACAGTTGGGCATTGTCCACTGATGTCACTTTACTTCATCTAATAAAAAATCAGAGTATAGTTGTCCCGGGAGTATGTTCTCTTGGGATAAGTATCTAGTTCGCGCGGGCGAAGCCGCTGGCAGCTTGTTACTTGTAACTTTATTTAAGGCCTTTTCAAGATTGTTATTGAAAATGCTCTAAAATATTTGTCTTATTGTGTTTCAGAACAGCCACCAAAGAAGCTAACTGGTACCTCCTTGTATATGAGACAATTGTTCGTCCTGCTGAAGAGACAAGTCAAGTACGCAATACACAAGAAATGGATGTTCTTAGCTGTGGTGAGTTAAAGAAAGAAAGAAATAGATTACTATTAAGTATTTCTCAAAAATTCTTTGTATTGAACATTGAAATTGGTAGATTCAAAGTATTTTTGCAGCAGAATTATTTTCAAATATTAAAATCTATCCAAAAAAAAAATCCACACTGGGCCCGCGTGGTGGATTACGGCCCATCGCCTCTCCTAGAGAGGAGGTTTGAGTCCCAGTAGTGGGAACATAATAAGGCTGATGCTAAGCTATCCAAACAAAAAAAGAGACTGTGGCACCTTTAAAGGAATAATGGCACCCAGCTCGAAGTGTTGTCATGGCCAAAAAATTATCAAAATATAAATGTCTTTTCACTGGGCCCTTTTTAACTTTAACATGTCATTTTGATGCAATCCACCCTAAATTGTTAAATTTTTCTTTAATATGCCCTTACCTTGCCCACAGCAATTCGTAATCCCAATAGCAATTATCATCGTTGGAACCAGATTATCTAACGTGAAGGAGGTGCTACCATCGCGCTCGGCGGCCATGAACCTGGACATGTACAATGACCGCGATCACTACCGGGTGCTGTATAAGCTAGACGGTCCGCACGTCACCTCGGCCGAAGTGGACAAACTGCGGGCACGGTACCCGAAAGTAACCTTCGGTGAGACGAGAGCTGATATAGCTCAAAGTAAGTATTTGTTTTTTTTTATAAGCTTGTCCCATTCCACTCCTGGACCTTTGCCCGAGACCAGAGAGGTTTTTTTTTATTATTATTTTTTATAATTGATATAAACTTATACTTAACGTACTTGACTGCGATCCCACCTGATGGTAAGTGTTGCGGTTTGCGCGCTGGCGCTGTGCAGCGCCCGGTTGTGTGATGTGTGGCGCGGTGGCGCTGTGCAGCGCCTGGTTGTGTGATGTGTGGCGCGGTGGCGCTGTGCAGCGCCTGGTTGTGTGATGTGTGGCGCGGTGGCGCTGTGCAGCGCCTGGTTGTGTGATGTGTGGTGCGGTGGCGCCTTATGACGTGGTGAAATATGGGATAAGGGCAGGGAGCAGAAGTTTATTGCAGGCAATAAAAACACCCTTATAGAATAAAATAAACTTGTAAAATACATTAAAATCATGGTGGTATTTATTCACCATGATTTTAATCATAAAAAAATCAAATTTAAAACATTATTATAAGTTAAGAACTAAGTCTAAGTCATTTTTTGTTCTCGCTCAGGTGAACAGAATTCCAGTGCTGACTGCTCTCAAAATACTGTTACTGTAACGTCTCAAACTTTGCCAAAAATGCAACTCTCTACCTCATGATTACGTAAAAGTCCGTGACCCTCGCATCCGCAAACATGCTTATGGCACTGCAATATCTCGGTAGTTTCATACGTGGGGTATACTGAAAGTCTCTGGGATTTGGCCACTTACAATAAAAGAATGAAAAACTATTGAATTGGAAAATGGAACTCTTTGCGAGCATGTTACTTTTTAAATTACGAGACTGACATTTGTTTTTTCATTGTGGCGTCTTTTCGAAGATTGTGTGGTTGGCCTTAGCCTAGCAGTGGAAAATTATAAGCTAAACATAATGTGGAAACATAAAAACGTACTATGACGTATCTCGACTCCGCTTCATAATATTAATTGAAGCCTTGCTCTCTTGATCAGAATCCACATGTCCTGGAAGAGCACATTTTTTAAATTTCAAGAAGTAGTTTCCCTTGGATAATTATCTACTTTCACGGAGCCGAAACTGCTGGCAGAAGTTAGAGTGTTTGAGTGTTTTATTTTGAGTTTTGAGGTGGCGAATCACCGCCCCAATGATTTTTTTATAATTTTGTCAACTATATACCTATAAATGCCTTCAGGATGTTGTTGGGACTGCCTCGCTAAAGCAGTGCGTCGGAGATGTTTGCGCAGGCTCGTACTGACGCGTTTCAAGCGAAATTATTCGCAAGAAAATTACTTCGTTGGTCAGGAGAATGAGAAAGTCGCAACTGCATCCTGAAAACTGTAGCGGACAACTATAATTCTCCGATCGTAAAATTCAATCATCATCATCATCAGCCTTTTTAATGTTCCCACTGCTGGGATACAGGCCTTCTCTCTAAGAGAGGGGAAAAAGGGTAATTGGTACTAGAGTGCGTCTAATGAAAGCGCGACCTGGAGTTTTTTTTTTTAAATTAAATAGGCAACAACTGTGATTGCAATTGTCAGCATTTTTTAACAAATATTAATTTTAAAAAAAATGCTTTAATAAGGGTAAAACAATATAAAGTTTATGTAGGAAAGCTGCGAAATACTATGATCAGTAAGTTTAAAGAAAAACAAGAAGAGAAAGTAGTTGTTTTCGAAGAAAAACAAAAAAAAATATATACGATCTCGGGTTTTTAAGTTAGTATGACATTATAATCTTGATCATTGTCGACTGACTATTAGATATATTTTACGATATGATGATAATTTTTCTTATATTTATAGATAATCTTGAAGATATTCAAGGACTGCGCGAAATAGATAAAAAAATATTGAATCGTTAAGGAATTTGGAGAAAAAACCTTTACACTTAAAACTAAGCTCTAAGAAGAAATATCTTCTCTACCGTGCTTAATACGTTCAATTCGTTCATAAGCGGTCGAATTGATGTGATGAAAGATTTGACTCGGTCTGGTAGGCTAACAACATCATCAACTGCAGCTAACATCGTAAAAGCGAAGAAAACAGTGACTGAATATCTTCTTTAGAATTTGAAAGAGATAGCTGCTGAACTTTCTGTGTCTCACTAGTCGACCCGTATCGTTTGAAACAATCACATCCGTAAGAAACATGTTGCCGGCCCAGAAGACCTAAATTTTCTCTAAAAACTTAATCGCATATCAGCCGGGCTGAAGACGTTCGATTCCAGCCTTGAAAGAGCATACTTTGAGGATGATAAAATTCAACATTTTGTGTATTATTGACCTTTTGCCGTGACTGTCTTGAAAGAATAGTAAAATACCAATAAATAAATCTTTACTCGTTTTTGTATTGTATTGGTTATTATAGCTATCCAGTATTGTCCTACTGCTGTGCAAAAGCCATCCACTCTTTCTAATAGTCTCAGTTCCTTACTCATATTCCATTTCTTAAGAAAGACATCCAGGTCGGTTGGCAAACCTTGAGTTTAGACTTTTGGATGTTAGTCAAAGACCAAGTCTGTATACACCATAGGTCAAATGAGAATAATACACGTGTCCATAAGCTTACGCTTCAGTGATATGGGCAAAGTGCCCTTAAATAGTTCCATCATGGACCAGTAACTTTTTCAGGTATTTTCTGTTCGACCCGTTGTTTCTTTGTCTTATCTGGCCCAGAAAGAGACTACTTGGCCCAAGTAGATAATAATATATTCTGGAACGTATTGTATATTCTGTCCGCCTACGTGTACGTTCCTTTTGGAGCTGTTGGTTATGATTTTGGTCTTCAACATGTTTATATTTAGTCCAACCAGCATTTGCTCTAGTCCTGTGGCTGTAAGAGAGAACAGGACAATATTATCAGAGAAACGCAAATTAGTTAACTTCGCTTCGCCGATGACAATGCCCTTCTCTTCCCATTCGACTGCTAATGTCTTAAAGAATGGGTGAATAACTTTGGGGTCAACGGGACGCTATGTTTGACTGCCTTAAAAGTTTTAAACATAGGATCTAATCTCTCTAACTTGCTGGAAATATGTGTGGATTCTATTTTTTGTTTTGTAAAGGAATTAAACATTGCTGAGTGTGTGATGCTGATAAAAGCGTATTGGTTGAGTATATTTATTTCTAAACATTTTATGTTCTTCAAATTAGGAATATAGTTCGTCAAAAAGAATTATACGATTGTCGCAAATACAAAAAAAATACTCAAGTATCAAATTTTTTCTCCTAGTATGACAGTAATACCATATTCAATATATTTTATATTGACCTCATTTTCTCAGGTCGCGCTTTCGTTAGACTGACTCTAATACTGGATAATAAGTTATAATACTAGATCATAAGTTATTTATTAAGTTACTAAGACTGTATGGATCTTTTTATGTCCGAAATTAAATAAATTTTATTTGATATACTTTCTTTACAGCAACACTTAAAATCTGCCAGGAGGACGTTTTGGAATACCATCAATATCTACTCGGAGTAGAGGTCAAAGAGACTGATGCCAAGGTGAGACTACAAAAGTTTAGTACGCGTTATGTATGTACGCGTACCATGAGGACTGTGCGGCAGAAGAATGTCTTGAAGGACTTGGGGGTGACCTTTGCCCAGCTGTAGGACAGTAACGTCCAGAAAAATACTTTTTTTCTGTTTTATTCCATATTTGAATCAAGTTCAACCCTACTTTGTGTCCAGGCAATCTCAGTTCATGCATTTTTTTTTAATTATTATTATTGATAGCCCTGCATACTGCCGTTTAAGTTTAGCGATTCTTCGTGCTATGTTTGATTCTTTATATATTGCCACTTTAAGCCTTCTGATGAGGCCCATTGTAAGCATTCACCTTTCAGAACCATATGTCATTACAGGCCACACGCACTGATCATAATTATTAATATATACATTCGACTTGATACATTGTAGTATATTGGACCAGAAGATATCACGTAGTTTCCTGAACACTGCCCAGCTGAGATTCGATTCGGCTGGGTGAGTCGAATTCTACTCAAAAAAGCATGTTCAAAATTTATCTCTAGTGGAACGACATCTTAAAGCCAATCTTTCATATTTCCCCAGATACTATACACCACAGTAATTCGGCACGCGGCACCGGTCGCCCTGAACATGTTGTCCAACTTGTTGGCCGCGCATTACATTTCGTCGTCGGACGGCAAGAGCATCACTACGTTGAACGACCCCATAACCAGGGAGCAGAAGACCGAAGTGCCTAAAGAGCCCAAGGATTTCGGCTCCATTATGTTGTGGGGCTTCATTATTACTTTTAGTAAGTTATTTTTATCATTATACCACCGGAAGAGGTCTACTGTTGTAGCGTCATCTGTTGCGCCATATAGGAATTAATTTATGAAATCCTGCAAAGCGCAAAGTTCTCAGCATGATTTGAACATATACGACAGTCCGATATCCGTCAAAACATCCGTCTGGTCGGAGGATCCTCCCTTTTTCAATTGAGGTATGAGGGACTTGACACTGTTCCGAATATACCTCATTTTATTTCGTTGTTCCGAATACCGCGTTAGCCACTATCTCACCTGATGGTAAGCAACGATGTAGTTAACGATGGATCACGTTAGAAGTAACCTATTCAGTTTTGATTTAAAAACTGCTAGATTATGGCTATCATAAAAAACAGACTCTGACAGGGAATTCCACTTCTTAGTGCTCGGGCGGTGCGGTCCACACTAAATTCAAACATGTGACGTTTCATGAGAGTGTTTACGGAGACGCGTTTGCTCGAAAGTAATATTGATTTACTTTTGAATACCGTAATTAGAGACACAATAGAAAGACAATAGGTATGCGGACACCGGTGTCCTCTTGGGAATTAATGAATTAATAATAAATGAACGCACCGACAAGCCGCGAGTAAAACTCGACGTACAAGCCAAATCCACGGTTTTAAAGAACATCTCTTTAAAACCGTGGATTTGGCTTGTACGTCGATCACCACACAGTCTAG
Organism: Leucania comma; assembly: GCA_958295575.1. Taxonomy (NCBI): domain Eukaryota; kingdom Metazoa; phylum Arthropoda; class Insecta; order Lepidoptera; family Noctuidae; genus Leucania; species Leucania comma. The sequence goes on from OY282480.1 coordinate 3,508,068, forward strand.
TTATTTTTTTTTAAATATGGCTTTATTTATTAGTCATTTGTTTAAAAGTGCGTGTTAAGTCCTGTTATATTGTATGGATCAGAATGTTGGGCTGTGAAAAAGATAGATGAAAAAAGTGTAGCATGTAGCAGAGATGAGAATGTTGAGATGGATATGTGGTGTGACGAGAATGGATAAAATGAGAAATTAGCATATTAGAGGAAGTTTTCAAACTTCAAGTGACGCTAGTAACTGAAAAGTTGGAAGGAAGTTGTTTGTCTTGGTATAGTCATGTGAAGAGGAGGGATGAAACGCATGTTACTAAAATAGTTCTGAGTTTACAGGTAGATGGATGGAGAGGGAGAGGGAGGCCAAATAAGAGATGGATGGATTGTGTAAGGAGTGATATGAAAGAAAAGGGTTAGAGTGGAAGAAAAAAACATGTTGCGCCGACCCCAAGTAATATGGGATAGGGGCAGGAAGAAAAAGAGGTCATTTGTTTAATGGTTAGCTTTCTGTTTTCATCGTTTCTGTACGTTTTTCGTCATCATGGATACGTTAAAATTCGAGTCATTATGAATTATGAGTACCGTCGTGGCAGCAAAGTGGCAGAAGCAGCACGCAACATCAACGACGTATACGGAGCGAACACTACTAACGATCGCACCACCTGTTTGCCCAATTCTATTCAGTACCTCTACCATGAGTTTTAAGCAATAGTATTCGTCGCTACTCGATATCGACGCCGTAAATATTTTGTATGGCAAATTTTGGTTCTGCAAGTGACCGCTAGAGGCGCTGCAAAATTTGCCATACAAAATATTTACGGCGTCGATATCGAGTAGCGACGAATACTATTGCTTAAAAATCATGGTAGAGGTACTGGAAACGACCTAAGAAATGAACCCCGCAGTCGACCGTAAACTTTAGTCGACAATGAAGAATTAAAGGCGATTGGGGAAGCAGATGACTCTCAATCTACAGCTGAATTTGCAGCAGGTTTTGGATGTAAGCGTCAAAACAATAATGGTCCATATGTGTCGAATTGACAAGTTCAAAAAGCTTGACAATGGATGCTGTTCGACAATCGCAAGCGCTCAGCAAGTTTGTTAGATCCTGGTTCAACACTAAACAATGCCCCAAACGAAAATTTACCCCTAAAAAAAGTGATAGTCATTCATTACAGCTTCTTACCAAACAGGATGAGAATTACTGCAGATGTGTACTGAACGCAATGATTGAGAAACTCGCGCATCTCCCACCAGCAGGATCAGCGAAGCCGATCGTTCGGCTCTGCTGATTCTGCATGATAACGTACGACCTCATACTGCACAGCAAACGAGACAAGACAAGAGCTTGGGTTGGAAGTTCTTCATCATCCACCGTACTCAACATACCTTGCCCCTCAGTGGCGTTCCAGATACCTATATATGGGGCAAGCCAAAAAGAAACCTTGACTTATCTACTACTTACCTAAAATAACGAATTAAAAAAAACTTGCGTTAATCCACTGTCATGTATCATCAGTGCAAAATTTCTTGCTGTAATTCTGATTTTATTTTCCTACATTTTCATTTCTAAATAATGTGATAGAAATTATATAAACATCAAACTTGTATCATAAATGACGTAAACGATTTATGAGTAATTTATGGATATTATTTGGCAACTCTTGCTCTCTCGCGATTCTGATCAACTTACGAATTGAATTTACTTAAAAATTTCGTCATTTAATGTCGAGAAAGAGAAGTTCGCATTTTACCAAAACTACAGAATGAAATAACAGCATTCAAGTCCTATTGAGAATTCTGATGTTTTTTCATGGCACCAGCGAAGTTATTCAAGTCATTATAACCTGATATATTCCAAGCATTCTTACGGTTTGAGAAAAATATGCAACACCAAATATTCCAATCAGGGGTTGGTTTAAGTGAAGTTACGTGATCATATTTATATCTGACCAAGTATCGATTCCCTACACATTTTAATCCGTCACAAGGAACAATTGTAAGCGTTTCCGAATTCATTTCAAAGATAATAAACTTTAATCACTTCAAAATCAAGTAAGTTACAGCAACAACTAATCATAAAACTATAACTTTAAATAACAGAAAACAAAAAAAAAACCTGTCAAAGCAATAGGGAATATGCACGTGACCCCAAATTGAATAAAATATTTTTATTCGTATTCTTTACTACTAAAAAAACATACCTACACAACTATTTTTCATTTTTTTCATAATTTAATAGTAAAATTTAATCATCAAAAAGTAGCCTTTTTGTAATTCCCTCGCAAATTTACAAAACGCAACGCTATTGGCAGACAAAGTTGTGACGACATCTTACACTCTGACGTCGTCTGTCAACAAATTGTTTAGATGGTTTCTGGTGAATAATTATATTGTTTCATGGTTTTTGCATATTATTCTGAGTTAAAAGTATTAAATCTTTATGAAGAAAGATTTAGCACAATGACTGAAGCCGGTTTTGTCAAAGCGCAATCAGACAATCTGCCTAGAATAGACGTATTCATGATGTCCACGTATTTTGCAACTAATTTAGATTTTACATCTGCTGAACTCAGAGGAGTAAAAGCTGCGAGGTAAATAAGTAACTATATCACTTAATACATGATTATTTTCATAGTTTTGTAAATATAACAAACATAACCTAAAATATGCAGCTATTTTTATTGTTTTTGTCAGATCTGAACGAGAATCATATGGAGATTCAGCCATTGAATACGTGCAAGTAAAACGTATGTTTTCGTCAAAGTATGTAAACAAAACAAGTGCACTAAGTAAAAATGATTCTTAGAGGTACCTATATCACTTTTTTAATCTCTTTACTTACGTTAAAATGATCTTCACAACAGTATAAACGGCTCAAAGATGATATATTGTTTCTTCTCATTGCCCTACACCACTTTTTCCTCATATCTTCATCTTTCGGCATAAGGAAATATATTTTTTCAGATGCCGTTTTGTTGTTATTTTCGCACATGGGTACGACACAATATTTATAGTAATATTTTCTGTGCTTTTCCATGGTAATCGATTGATTTAATCAGTCACTTTTTTAACTTTAAGAGCGAAACGCTTTGTTGTTGATAACAAACTCGTGTAATCTGACGTCACAGAATAAGCGCGCCAAAATGGCCACGTTTCAATCGCGCGAAAATGATAATGATTTTAATATTTTTTTTCTAGCTCAATGGATTATATTTTGAATGTGTTATATTTATTTTTGGTAATGTAATAACTAGTAGTAACGTTTAAAAAAATAAAAAAAGTGCATGCATATTCCCTATTACAAAATGATACCGCTTAAAGTAAGAAACTTTTTTACGCATCGCATAAAAAATACATTCATTCATGAGTTTTCAAAAGCCTGGATTATATTTCATAGATTTTTTTTCGATGAGTACTGGCACACAGTATCAGGTATTACTCACATAGACTCACCTTTTGATGTTTTTATAGGAGTAGTAGAGATCGAAGACTAAGTCAAATACGAAAGCCTTTGCGTCAGAAAGAGACAACAACACACTAGTTTTCAACTCCTTTTTTACTGACGTGTTAGACTGAGATCGGAGAGATTGCGCATAGAGCGGCAACATTGCATTATGCATGACATGGTTTCGTGTCTTATGAACGAATTTTAATTTCGCATTGAACACGAAATGGCAACTTAGCGTAACCGCGTTGGCGCGCGAAGTTTAAAGTTTAGATTTTTATTTATTTCATTTGTTGTTTTCTATGATTTAGATGTGAGGTATTATTTATCAAACGGGCTTATTTACTTGATTTGCTCGCACATCCCAGTTGCCTCTACAGAATTCTACTTAAAACTTTTTGTCGGGTGAAAAATTCAATAACCGAGAGGCAGTTCAAAATGCCTTTGATGAATTCGCTGGCTCCCGTCGATTAGTTTTTCAAAAAACGGCATAAAAAATATAGAGAAATAAGGGCACTAACTTATTTCATGAAAAACGGCAATTTCATAGGTAGATAAAGATCATAGTCATGCATAAAAAAATATTTGTCATAATCATAATTATTTATATTTTATTCATTTTTCCATAGTTTGCCTCGTCACGAACATCAATAGCATATCTCTCCCATGCAAGGAGCGAGAGACGGGCTCGCGGCACATCCATATCATGTCGGGCTGCCCCGCCGAGCTGCACTGGCTGGCCACGCTCAGCTTCCACATGACGCTGTTTGTGCTGGGTATCCTCATACCCACCGTTATAGCGGCTTACGTTATAGACAAGGACAACACTATCAACCAGACCGACTTCTTAGGTGAGCTATACTCCATTCGCAATAAGATTAGACATTTAAACAAACTTTTTTCATTGCCCGTTCAACCGATTTTGACTTATGTTCAGTAGACATAAGGAAAGTATTCAAATCAAAAAAGTTTGCACGTTCTTCTCCATAGAGATCTACGCTTTGGAACGTGCAATTTAGCTTCACTTTTTTTTGACTGACCGACATTTTGACTATTCAAAAGTGCCTGTAAATGGTCTATTTGAAATAAAAGAGTTGATTTTGATTTTGATTTTGTTTGTATTGTAAGAACTTGGTGATTCTTTGTAGGTGGGATCACTAGTTCAGCACTAATACACATATGTAGTCAATGGTAGCGGGGGCGCACGAGAGCATTGCACCGCATTAGTGCGCGACTCGTGGGGGTCGCGCCCTGATACACACATGTAGTCAATGGTAGCGGGGTGAACGAGAGCATTGCACCGCATTAGTGCGCGACTCGTGGGGGTCGCGCCCTGATACACACATGTAGTCAATGGTAGCGGGGTGAACGAGAGCATTGCACCGCATTAGTGTGCGACTCGTGGGGGTCGCGCCCTGATACACACATGTAGTCAATGGTAGCGGGGCGAACGAGAGCATTGCACCGCATTAGTGCGCGACTCGTGGGGGTCGCGCCCTGATACACACATGTAGTCAATGGTAGCGGGGTGAACGAGAGCATTGCACCGCATTAGTGCGCGACTCGTGGGGGTCGCGCTCTGATACACGCATGTAGTCAATGGTAGCGAGGGCGAACGAGAGCATTGCACCGCATTAGTGCGCGACTCGTGGGGGTCGCGTCCTGATACACACATGTAGTCAATGGTAGCGGGGTGAACGAGAGCATTGCACCGCATTAGTGTGCGACTCGTGGGGGTCGCGCCCTGATACACACATGTAGTCAATGGTAGCGGGGCGAACGAGAGCATTGCACTGCATTAGTGCGCGACTCGTGGGGGTCGCGCCCTGATACAGACATGTAGTCAATGGTAGCGGGGTGAACGAGAGCATTGCACCGCATTAGTGTGCGACTCGTGGGGGTCGCGCCCTGATACACACATGTAGTCAATGGTAGCGGGACGAACGAGAGCATTGCACCGCATTAGTGCGCGACTCGTGGGGGTCGCGCCCTGATACACACATGCAGTCAATGGTAGCGAGGGCGAACGAGAGCATTGCACCGCATTAGTGCGCGACTCGTGGGGGTCGCGCCCTGATACACACATGTAGTCAATGGTAGCGAGGGCGAACGAGAGAATTGCACCGCATTAGTGCGCGACTCGTGGGGGTCGCGCCCTGATACACACATGTAGTCAATGGTAGCGGGGCGAACGAGAGCATTGCACCGCATTAGTACGCGACTCGTGGGGGTCGCGCCCTGATACACACATGTAGTTAATGGTAGCGAGGGCGAACGAGAGCATTGCACCGCATTAGTACGAAAATCAGTAAATTCCGTGCCTTAAAGCGTAAGGATCAGAGCGGGTTTTCGAGTGTGTGTATTGAAAATGTATTTTCATTGTCTCCAGTTGCGCTCTCGTTGGTACTAGTGCTGGGCAGCCTGGCGTTCTTCGCGTTCAGCTACCTTGTGAGTTTCAACTTTGGCGAGCGAAGCACCAACATCGTTCTCGCCGTTTGCATCTTTTTATTTGGTAAGTCATTCAGTTATATATACATTTCTAGCTTCTGCCAGCCGCTCTTTGCCCGCGTGATAGTCAGTTTCTCCATACAAACTTCCAACCCCCGTTTTACCCCCTAGGAGTGAAGTGTCGTAAAATTCTTAGCGGATGTATAATTGTCTACACCGTATAAGGAACCTACCTACCTAATTTTAAGTTTGTAGCTGTTAAAGTTTTTGAGATTTCGTGATTAATGAGTGGTATATGAAAGAAAGAAAGAAAGAAAATCAGTTTATTTACACGGAATGACGCAACTAAGAACTAGACAAACATAAAATTATATAGGAAAGATATGTGCCACATCCGTGCATCACTTTTATTTCGTATTGAGTTTAGAAACAAACCTAGAAATGAACCTACAAAGCTGAGGCTAAGCTCAAATTGTAGTGAATTTATTTGGCTTTATTAAATTATAAAAAAGATCCTTGAAAACGCTTCTCTAGGGTTTTTTTTTTTCGGAAATACTGAAACATGTGCCAAAATTTCGCAATTATTCGAGCACCATGGGGGTAGCACATTGTATTCAGAATTGCAAACTTGGATGTTAATTACTCTTAAGGGACCTAAAAACATATAAAAAAATGTAGTATATTAAAAAAAAACTTAGTTACAGGCGTGTTTGCAATGTTTGTCCTTTTTTGTGTTGATATTGACCGGCCTATCTCCCAAAAGTCGCATTCAACAGTTTCCCGCCTACCTTGAACTAATGATAACCTTTACCTCAACAGGTATTGTAACCGCCTCAGTGAAGGCTGGACAAGATTTTTTGAATGAACATGCCGGCTTATGGAGTTACATTTTATGGATACTCGGTTACATCGCACCCCCGCACGTAATAGGGACGACGGTGCTGAAGAGCTTATTCCTGGCCCGCAACAGCGCGTTGTGCAAACTCATTAAGCCGCACTGCCCCGTGTCGATCGCCGACTCGTCGGGCTTCAATGCCGCCAAGTGCTGCGGTAAGCATCCGTAACATATCATAAATATCATCATCATTTCAGCCGAAAGACGTCCATTGTTGAACATAGACCTCCCCGTGTCGTCGCAACGACACAAGACACCGGATACCTGCGACCTTCACCAGGTGCACAGCCCTCCCACAAGGTGGACTACCACCGCTGCATATTCCGATGGAGCATGTGTTCTGCGAGCAGTGTGCCCTACAAAGCTAAAGCCCGAATAATCGATAAACTTAGGTGGTAGTTGCCTACCACCTAATTTTATCGATTATTCGGGCTTTGTTCGTAACCTTGGTAACATATCATAATGCAATGGTAATTAGCAGTTCAGTAAAACACTTTTTTTCATTTGTCAGGCTTGTTGTCATAGGGAGCGTTAATCATTAACTAGCCGCTGACGGCGGCTAGTTAAGTTAGTACTTAACCCAATTAAATTAGTACTTCCCATCTTTAAAAGGCGATTTCCATACAAGTAATCAATTTTGAATTTTACATTTATACGAATTTTTTGGGTTTTATTTAATTTAGTTTTTCTTTTAAACCATTCCACTATAAACAATTTTTTTTTTTATCTTGTATCTATTATTGTTGAGACCTAGACCTCTCTGTGCGAGACAGTGAGCGGTGTTTCATAACGCGGGTCAAGTGCGAGTTGGATATCAAATGTCTTCGACTTTTTGTTTAGAGGTACGGAAGAACCTCAAAAGTATAAACTGAACCCTTATAGGATCACTTTGTTGTCCGTCTGTCTGTCAAGACCCTTTATCTCAAGAGCGCGTGGAGGTATCAAGTTGAAATTAAAACTATATACTCAAATCTGCGGTTCCTTGAAGCTGTGAAAAAAATCAATCTTTTGAATTAACGGAAAAAACAGATACGGCCCATTATGTCGCAAAAAAACGTGTATTTCAACACTCAAGAGATTGAAAATTCATAGGGTACTTCCAGAACCCTGGTCTGAAAACTGAATATTTGTAGTTACGTCACAAAAAAGAACTGTTTTTCCATTTAGAAAGATCTTCGAGATTCGATTCGGGAATTAAACTATTTACGCGAGTCCGACTTGCACTTACCTCGTTTTTTTTTTGTGTGTGTAAAAAGAAATAATAATATCTCAAGCTATTTATTGCAGCTGGTGAACCGGTATGTTATTTCTGCATAGGAAAAGACGGTCTCGGAAAAGAGTATATCATACTGTTGGTGCAGTTTTTGGTAATGATGGTGAGTGTTCACATACATAATATACTATACTATGATTTTTTATTAGATGAAGTAAAGTGACAGCTATAACAATGGTTGTTTGACAGTTGGGCATTGTCCACTGCTGTCACTTTACTTCATCTAATAAAAAATCATAGTATAGCTTCGGTCAGCGGCTTCGTCCGCGTGGGGAACATAATTTGCTTCCGAGATAAAAGAGTATTCTACATGCTATTTCAAAACATGGTCTACCCGTGTGTAAGTTTCTCGCAATCTGTTAAACCGATTGAGCGTGAACGATTAAAAAATATACGCTTAAACGAATATACACACACTTAGACACATTTTAGTTATGACTAGGCTCGCATTTGACCACTATCTCACCTGATGGTAGGCGATGATGTGACTGATGATGGAACACGCTCGCCTTGAAGTAACCCATTCACTCTTGACTTAAACACAAGGTTAAAGTTATCAGGAAACACAGAGTGCAGCAGGGAATTCCACTCTTTAGCTGTACGCATAATGAATGTGTTCCTAAAACTCTTTGTACGTGTGCGTAGGATCTCCACCACCGGTGACGTAACCCCGTACGTCTTGTGGTCCGATGATGGAACGAACTTGGCAAAATGCAATTGTGCAATTCCAATGCACACTCCCCGAAATATAAACAATAGAAAACCGACAGACTAGCAACTCGGCGTTGATGCTCAAGATCTGGAGTTCTGACTTGACAAGTGCATCATTGCCGATGATGTCCTTTTTTTTTATTTGATTGGTATAGCAAGTGCTTGACTGCAATCCCACCTGATGTTAAACAGTGATGCAATCGTTTTTATTAAGAGCCTATTCACTCTAGCCTTGAAGACACCTATATTATAATCGGATGGGAAGACCGCAGCAGGCAAACTGTTCCAGTCTCTCGATGTACGCGGTATAAACGACGAAGCAAAACGCTTAGTCCGTACCGTAGAAGTTTCAACAACATAAGGGTGGATATTCGCCGTACGCCGGGTTGTCCGATGGCGGAATTGATCTTGACTCACTTCTCAATAGATTCTAGTGCATCAAGCACATATACACAAATTTTGGCCTTTAAAATATTGGTGTGTTTTATAAAAGTGTCCATAGAGTTTCTTGCATGTTTTTGTTCATAGTGATCTACCTACGCTTTGACTGACTGACCAACTATTCGACGATTCAAAACTTTAACATTAAACAAGCACTTTTATTTCAAAAGTGCCTGTTAATGGTTTTTTTTGTAATAAATGATTTGGGTTTGAATTGTATTGATACAACTGAATCATAATTATAAAATTCAATACAATACAATGAATATCTGCGTCTGAACTAGATAACTTAACACAAATATTAAGTTATCTCAGACAGCATAATGATATACAGCATATTGATAGTCTTAAGAGCGGTTAACCCGAGGTACATTTTCATATAACCGCTCTTACCGTGATTATATACAGATATGTGGAATATCCACAACATATTTAGGCTTCTATAGAAATCAAAACATAAATTTGTGTTAAACTAATCCAGTAAAATACCTCTGAAAATCTGCTATTTTAACTATAGCACTTCATAATGTACTCATATATTAAAAAAATAAAAAGTACATCTATAGAAGCCTGCCACATTTAATTGAAATTCTGAATGATGACAGTTTTTCTCAAAAACTATTAAGGGTTTAAAAAAAAAAATATAATTTCTTGGAACAAGTTTCGTGAATTTTTCGAGCAAATCACGTAATTATCGAATGCCAACAGAGTGTTCAGGCGTAATCTCTCTTTTTTCGCGTTGCTTATTTATCAAACATTGTGTTGGTTTGTGTTAGATGAAGCAACAGGCTTTTTAACTATGCTCGACGTTGACGATAACGAGTGGGGAAAAGACCTTCTCAATGGTTTAGATGCTAAGAGTGAAGACATGGCAAGCAAACTCGTTCGTTTGTTGTCTTGCTTCTCCTTCTCCTTATACACCACTATTTTTCAATTATGGCAAATACTTAAAGGGCTTATTAGAAAAGGTCTTGTTATTATTTCAGTAAAGTCTCAATGCATAATATTCATAAACAGCAAAGTTTTAAGCGTTTGTTTATATCCCAAAATCTCACTCAATTTCTGGAAACATTGTACAGGTTATTGTTTATGAATGAAAGAATGTCAATAAAAATGGAAAAACACTGCGCTTAGTATTTTCTAGTAGTAATTGTTATGAATAATGATTCAATTATGAATTTACCAATAATGACAAATTTTCGTGGACAATTTTGGAATTTAGTTTTTTGTACTTTTGACTACACAAATATGATCAGTAACGGGTACTGATTGAGCCCCATTTTTTGTGCAATAATTAAAAAATAGGGGTGTATAAAAATTACTTTTTAAAGTTACTTTTACACACACCACGAATTTTCCAGGCTTCGGGAAGCACGTTATGTCATCATCTCTGTTGTACCCGGGTGTCGGTTGTACAGACGCCAGCACGTCAATCTACCCCAATTTGTCAAATTTTACCAATCAAACATTAACCTTCCGCTATTGTGATAAGGTTGAAAATCTATTGAAAGAAATTTGACAGATTGAGATTGGTTGATGTGCTGGCGTCCGCACTTATTTGTCATTACGTATAGTCAGAAGCCAGATGATCTGACACCAGTCTTGCTAAGAAGTATCGTGTACCCAGTTACTGGGTTTTGGGGTTCATGGACAGTCGCTCCATGTAAAATACTGGTAACCAGCAGCATCTGGGTAGATTGGAAGTCGACCTCAACATAATTTTCAAATGGCAACTGGAATGACATATTTTCTGTTCCATAGGCGATGGTATTCCTAACCGAACGCGGGGTTTTCAACGGCTTAATAGACAAAGTGATGAACCGGCGCTACAAACCGACACAACCTGCCGAGCAAGACGAGATAGTGCGTGCGGAGAAGGATTACGTTAGCAAGACTATCAACAAGCGTAAGTACACTATTGTTTCTACACTAACGCCAACGCAGCTGCGTGGTAGTAGAAAATATTTAATCTTCCAGCGGACGCGCGCGGTTTAGCAATTTTACGCAAATGATAAAAGATATGTATAAGATTATAAAGTTCCCATAACATGATGTCATTTATGATAAGGTTTGATTAATCTTGATGATAATTATTATATGCCTATTAGTGATCAAAAATAGAAAAGAAGAATTCACTTCATTTTGTTATTTTGTTGATTTATAAAGTTTTTTGTCACCTGTGCAGAAATATATGTTTTTGGTGACTGTTTAATTATTCAGTACGAATAAAAAACTTGATTTATATAATCAAAACACTTCTTTTGATTATATAAATACAATGTCATAAAATATCTATTCATCTTCTATAAGCAAACACGTAATGTTGCGGAATCAAAAACCGCGCGCGACTACTTTTGTTCCGCGCAAGGGTGCGACTCCTGCCCCCTGAGCCAAGTTACAATCTTTTCGTTATGCGTTAACGCTAGGGCTTGACCACGCCCCCAAATCGTTTGTTCGAACAAAGGAGTTGGGGGCGTGGCCAACTACAAGCGTTAACGCAAAACGAAACGATTGTAACTTGGCTAGGGGGGCTGTGGTGCTATTCTCTAAGAAAACGCAGCGCTGCCTCAACGACGAACACTCAAATAGGATACATTGGATTGTCAACCTAATGTACCTATATATTCCTATTTGGATGTTCGTTGGTGGCGCTGCGTTTTCTTAGAGAATAGCTTCACTGGAATGTTAACCTATGTCACTCAGTAATAAAGTAACATTCTAGTCCGATCAACTTAGACATCTGAAGGTACAATAATTCGCACCCAGCTAAAAATTGGTAAGATGGTTCAGAACACCATTACAAATGAAATCTTAATAGTCGACATTGATACGACAACTAAAAAAAATTTACTCGGAGTCAAAGTTCACAAAAACGGTTTGTGTTCGCAATATTCAGCAAAATGGTAAGTTTTATCAGAAAATAGTTCAGACAACAATTGTAGATTAGATAATTATCTATAAAAATTAGCTCAATACTTTTTTCCTAGTTGAAAGAGGTAATCGCCATAAAATGCACACGATTCCACACCACCTTTGAGGTAGTGTACTTAGTGCGTTTTTTTTAAATGTAGTTTCCCTGTTAAGCCTTTTCTCTACTCTTCTTCTGCTGAGTCCACATCCCTCTTGTTGATAACCTCGTGGACCTAGTCAACATACTTGATCTTTTTATATTTTTCGGCTTTCACGTGGTTCTCGTCATGAGGAACGGTTAAATCAACTATCATTGCACATCTCTCGTATCGGGTCACCACCACTATATCAGAATTATTGGCTAAAAAAAGTCTTGACATCGATAAAGGGCATACCCTAGTTCAAAGTGATATGACCATTACCGAGAACTGGGACGGGCACATATCTGTAGTGCGGCACTATCAATTGTAAAAGAGCAAATTGTAGATAAATAAACCTGGCTACAAAATTTTGCCTATGCAAGTACTCGTTGTTAGCTAGACGAGAACAACCAGACATAATGTGACGAATTGATTCTCCCGGACTGTGACAACCCCATGTATGTTAGCCGTGCTGTCCTTTACAATAAATCTTCGTTAATCGTCGATTTAGTAACTCTATCAGCTAATGTAACCGACAGAAAGTACCTACTTTCTGTCATAATTTTAATTTCGTCGCTAAGTTAGACGATGCCCCTCAGACTATTACTGGTTTTTGAAATGAATTAATTTAATTAAAATTTTCTGGATAAAAGATAAAAGGGGTTTACAAAAAAAAAAAAAAAAAAAATGTAGATTTCGGGTTCAAACCGTTGTTGCTAAACTAAATAAACGGCGTCGGTCTTTTAAAGTTTCAAAGCAATCAGCTGTGAAATGCCTTGAACAAATAACGCTATACTTTTTTGGCAACCAATTTTCCCTCTGAGCTGCAAGAATCCACTTTTCTTTAAGTTTCGGAAAATTTGGAAATGTAAAATGTCAACACTAAGACTTAACTAATGTTACGTCTTCATAATAATGGTAAATATTTTTTTATTAACCATTGGAAATAATATTTTTACAACTTTTACAATAATATGCTTTACAGCTTCAGTGATGTATATACTTGGTGTACTTATACATATTGGGACGGTTAAAAATTTGTCAATTTTCTGAATAGTTATATCTCAAAAACGGTGGCTCTCAGAAAAAAAAGTATGCAAACATTTTTTATAGATTATTATCTGATCTAGAATTTTTGTCTGGACTATTTTATGATAGAACTTACCGTTTTGCTAAAAACCCGTTTCCTTAAAACCTTTGGCTCCGAGTATTTTTTTCCCAAGTGGATCGATGAAGACTTATTAGGATAAGGTGTTTTCAACAACCCTACTAAATTTAAACTGGGTGCGAATTATTCTAATCTTACTCCTAATTTTTGGTCTAATTTGACTGGACTATTCACCTCATGAAAGATTTTTCAAATCGGACTAGTAATTTTTGTGTTTATTCATTCCACACAAAAATATATATATAAATATCACATTCTATATCAAAAACATCAGGAATAAGTACCTTAGACTCAACACTGACGAATGACAATTTAAAAATACTGTGTAATAAAAAAAAATGCTTCCCGCGCGCGAGGGTTTAATGTTAATGGTATAATTTTTACCCAAATATGAATACTCCTTTACTGATGAGTCACTATTATCTTAACGCGAGTAGGCTGTAGGTCGCTCTTTTAGTTCGTCGGCTTCTGACTCTAACCAGAGAAAGGCAGAATGTTCGCTGACTTTGCTAGTTCTGTGGTATTAGACTACTCTGGTTTGGTTCTGTTCTGTGGATCAGAAAACTGAACAAACGACAAGAATAACATGTGCAGCGAGTAAGTGTGCGGTAGAAGTATGCGACTAGCTCGGGCGCCGCTGTGGTCCCGTTCACTCTCGCTTATAAAATTAACTCAGTCTTACCGAAGGAACTAACGATCTAAAGAGTGACACTCGCGTAGTTCGGGCGCGAAGTACACAAGATTAGTAACTATTTCTATCAAAATAGAATCTGCTGTAAACCCGTTAATAATAATATGATTTACTTACAGCTGCGAATCAGATTCCAGACGCGATGCTGGTGGATGATCTGCACAAGAACTACGTACCGTTTTGTAGAAAGCATGTCAACGCCCTCAAGGGCGTCAGCTTCTCTGTCAAGAAAGGTAAGCGTTGAACTGGCCTATTGATCTAGTGGTTAGTGGCCCTGTCTGCTATGCTGGAGATCATGGGTTAGATTCCCACCCAAGACAAGTATTTTTGTGAGAAACACCATCATTTTTTCTGTATCCGGGTGCAATTTGTATATGAAACTAGCTTTTGCCCGCGGCTTCGCTCCCGCTCTACCCTACTCTACCCAAATCTACCCTACTCTACCCTACCCTACTCTACCCTACTCTACCCTACTCTACCCTACTCTACCCTACTCTACCCTACTCTACCCTACTCTACCCTACTCTACCCTACTCTACCCTACTCTACCCTACTCTACCCTACTCTACCCTACTCTACCCTACTCTACCCTACTCTACCCTACTCTACCCTACTCTACCCTACTCTACCCTACTCTACCCTACTCTACCCTACTTTACCCTACTCTACCCTACTCTACCCTACTCTATTTTTCTCGCCGTAAAAACCATCCTTGAACTTCAACGAACATTTTAAAAAAAGATTTGGCCAAATTGGTCCAGGCGTTGTTGAGTTATGCGCTTACCAACACATTTTGCGATTCATTTTTATATTATAGACTATCTTCTGCGGCTTCGCCATAGTTAAAGTCGTTTTACCCCTTAGGGGTGGAGTTTCATAAAATCCGTTCTTAACGCACGTGTACACCTTGTAAGGAACCTACCTGTTAAGTTTGTAGGTGTTATAGTTTCTGAGATTTCGTGATTAATCAGTGAGTGGTACTTCGTTTTTATAGATATAGATTTATGTATTTAGAAATTGGTTGCGCGAATTTTGCTTTGTGGACTGTAGATTTAAAAAGCGATCTAAGGTTTGTTAACAATATGCAGGTACTGCGTCTAGCGTTTATTAATGGGATAAATGTGTTAGAAGGACTGACCTTTAACCTCGAAAGTTCCACATGGCGCCGGCCGGCGAATCCCGAACTTCGTACTTTCAAGCACTGCCAGTTTCTGTATTGCACTACACTGTACTATTGTTGAGTTCTGAATGGTTGGAACACGAAATAGCCAATTTTCTTGTAATTTCGAGCGGGCGTGTTAGCGGTGCGGTCACATTCACAATCGATGCACAAACGTCAAATCCTTTCTCTCGAGGTCGTGCGGGAAGCGGATACGGTAGGGATAGGATTGCTAGGCCAAAAAAATAAATTACAAAAAACAAAGTCGCGGAACATAGCAAATTGGCGCAACCATTCCCCCCGGGTTTGAAGGGTTACCTTCAAAGAAAAGAAAAAAACAAAAGCGAAACTAAACCCTATTACTAATCTAAACTATCAATACTAGGTAGCGAAACAACTTATAACTAACTATGCCACTACTACTGATTAGGCAGAGGGCAGAGGCGAATAACCGGACGCAGGTACGATCCAGTTGCGGTTTTAACTTTTACGACTCGCGTTATTCCGTTCGAACCCGGAAAAACTTCTTCCACTACACCAAGAGGCCAGTGCAGAGGAGGCGCACTCTCAGTCTTCAGTATCACCACAGTACCGACTGTGACTGGATCTGAAGGAGTGTTCCACTTTTGACGCGACTGCAGCGTATGCAGATAATCTGTCCTCCATCGCTTCCAAAAGGACTGAACTAAGCTATCTAGCAGAGCGTGAGGCGGGTGAAGCTGCAGTTTGTCAGTCTCGACATCTAAAGCGGGCAAATATTTAAGAGGAGTCGTCGTCAAGAAGTGAGCCGGCGTCAACGCTAGTGGCTCCGATGGATCACTAGACAAAGTCCGACACAACGGACGCGTATTCATCAACGCCTCTACCTGAGCGAGTACAGTGCTCAACTCCTCGTACGAGAGAATCTGTTCGCCTATGACCCGAAACAGGTGCGACTTAAGGCTTTTAATATTCGCCTCCCAATTGCCACCAAAATGACTAGCTGCTGGCGTATTAAAACACCAATCAATGCGATTCTCAGCTAAGACATGGGCGAATTCACTTTGGTAGTACTTGGAGCGTAAGAATGTATGTAATTCCGAAATATTGCGTCGCGCTCCAACATAATTTGTGCCGTTGTCAGAGTATAAGCGCTTAACGGGACCACGGCGAGATAAAAATCGTTTAAATGCAGACATAAAACCCTGCGTACTCAAATCACTGGTTAACTCTATGTGAACCGCACGAGTTGTCATACAAACGAATAGGCAAATGTATGCCTTTGTGGAACGTATACCACGACCACGGGCAATAGTGACTTTAAACGGTCCAGCATAGTCCGTCCCAGTATGTATGAAAGGTTTCACCGTCTGTACAACACGACAAGAACGATGGTCGGCCATTTCCGGCGCGTTGAAACGCGGGCGGAGCTTAAAGCAGGGCACACATCTGTGCACTCTAGCGCGTATCAAATTGCGAGCGGAAAGTATCCAGTACTTCTGTCGAAGAATGGACATTAATAAATCGGGACCAGCGTGACAATTCACCTTATGGTGATAGTCCACCAACAAATCCAAAACGTGATCCCTGCGTGGTAGAACTACTGGATGCATTTGTTCAAACTCTAACTTAGCATTTCGCAGACGGCCACCGACACGAATGAGTCCGTCTTGCAAAAATGGTTTCAAATGTTGAAGTGCGGGACTACAAGGTTTATGTGATTCTAAACTACGAAATTCTATTGAAAAATAAAATTTCTGCAACTCTCGAAGTACAACTGATTCAGCTCTATCCAAATCAGCTGCGATTATAGAACCACGCGATGGTAATAATCTCAAAAATCTTAGGACGTAAACTACACAGCGTAGTAGTCTCGACCAAGACGAGACTCGATTAGACAACAACAAAACAACTGACTCTTCACGCGGAACTGATACTACAAGCGTATGTTTCTTCTCCTCGGGTGGTTCCGAAACAGTAGCGGGGTTAAACGGAGCATTTGGCCACTCGTTAGGAGTGGTATGCAGCCAGGGAGGGCCACAAAACCAAAGCGGATGATTTAAAATTTGCGCGGGAAGCAAACCACGTGAGAGACAATCAGCTGGGTTTTCTGTTCCAGCGACATGGAATATATTTTCCGGTGACAATTCAGCTTGAATCTTAGCCACCCTATTTGCGACAAACGTGCCCCATCGATGGGGTGACGATTGAATTCGACGATTGAATTCGTAAACCTTCAAAGGTTCCTGCGGAGAAAATCTATACAAGAAGCGTCTTTCTGCGGAGGCACGGGAGCCACCGAGCGAAAAAATATCACCCTTGAAAGGGAGCGCGACAACATAACGACCATCTTTATCACGAGTAGTCGTGCGGGTATAAATCTCCTCAGTGACCTGATCCTCAGGGCTGAGAATAGGCGGGACATTGACCTCTTCAATCTCCCAGAACTTGCGGATGGTAGACTCAAGCGGCGGCTCGACGGTGCAACAGTGCGACACAGTCGAGTAACTAACTAAACAAGCGGGTGCGGAACCAACTATAACAAACCCGAGAACTGTTTCCAGTGCGTGCGGAGCGGGGTACATCGGAAGACCTTGAATTTTACGTGATAACTGGAGATGCGGGAGAATCGAAGCACCGATCAATAGATCGATATCTCCAGGGAAAGCGTAATTTCCGTCGGCCAACTGCAAGTTCTCAAACTCCGTCAGCATGGACGTGTCAACCGGTACCGTGGGCAACCGTTCCGTAATCTTATCTGCGACTAGCGAATCCATTTCAAACGAAATATTACGATTAAAACGTGAACTAAATATTATTTTAATGGAACCGTGAATGGTTGCCTTTAAACCTCCAAAACCTTTCACTTCTGAGCGGGATGACCAATTATTAAAACTAAAACCAAGGCGTTGACAACAATCCCGAGTAATAAAATTACTCTGGGAAGCGCCATCTAGTAGCGCCCGAACGGTGCGCGGTTTGCCAAAGGCATCTACAATGACAACTTGCGCGGTCGCAAGCAAAACGGTAGTGATTTGAGTACCAGCGGCGGAAAGCGAACACAATGTTACGTCGTTTGCACTTGCAGCAGGCCGCGCGTCACAAGCGTCGCGCGTCTGCGCAGGCCGCTGCTGCGATGGCAGCTTACTACTCTCAAAATGTAAGAAGGTATGATGTCTAGCTGGACATTTACGACAGCTAACACCACTTTTACATGACGTAACCAGATGTTTGTCACTTAGACAATTAAAACACAAATTATTAGTGCGGACAAACTTGTAACGATCACTAGGCGATAATCTCTGAAATCCCGAACACTTGTACAGCTGTGTATGGCTACCCTTACACAGAGAACAGTCAGGTGTTGAGGCGGTATTAACTAGCGTATGTGCAGTCTTGACTGACTTCGATGACGCGTCTATACGGCGATCGGAACCTGTCCTATTCGTGACTTCATGACGCGCCGACGTGCGCTGCAATACCTTAATATGGTCGCGAATAAAAGATTCTAAATCTTCGAACTTAGGTATTTCTTTGCCGCGCTGAGTCGTTTCAAACAGACGAACAGTTTCAGGATCTAATTTATTTAAACCGATATACAAAAACAAAAAGTCACAGAGGTCATTGACCTTTAGATTCTTTACTGCACGAACAGATGATGCGAAAATATTTAAAAACTTCTCTAAATTATGATCGTTACAAACTGAAAAACTTTTCAAATCGAATAATTGATCTAAATATGCGGTGGCTACTAATCGCTTATCTTCGTATTTTGTTTTTAAAGTGTTCAAAACTAAATTGTAATTTTCAGCGCTAAACGTAATTCCAGCACAGACAGCCTTTGCCTTACCGGTCAATTTTTCTACGAGATAATGCAATCTCTCGTGATCTGTCAGCGATGTGTTCCTATGTATTATATTTTCGAAACTATCTATAAATAAATTCCAATTTCGAATGTCACCATTAAATTCAGGTATTTGAATTGGCGGCAATCGTGGGCGTTCGCGAGGAGGGTTGGATAAACCACTCGCGGGGGGGGGAGTCTCTAAACTCCTAGCAATACGTTTGATACGACAATACAAGTCATCAAAGGACGACAATGCCTGATAACTCACACAGTAATCAGGATTTAACTCCAACTCTAAAATGTTTATATTATTAATTGTAGATTCAAAATCCGCGCGCAAACTATCTAAAGTTTCCAACGAACACAAGAAAGCATCTCTAATCGCCAGATCCGAGGTTTGCGAAGATTTATCACAAATTGATTGAACACGTGAAAACTGTGAGTCCCTTTTAGCGTATAAAAGCTTTAACTGAACCTTTAAATCAGTACTAACCTTGGTTCCCTTAAGAGACATCTTGTTTTGATATATTCACACTATACACTCAAACAAACACTTAACGAATTATTAAGTAAGCGATAATTAACAGATAACAATATGGTAATATTGTAAACAACAAAGTGAACGGCGAACGAACGGAATAACATATGCGTATATAATCTATGGTTTATCCGTTTCCTACAAATATTCACTCAACAATGAACGGGTATTTTTGAAATGCGTCTACCTACATGAAATTTGTAGGACTTCCGAATGAATTTTGTCAAGAAAAAGAATGCGATCGATTTATATCTACGCTGATATTTACGTAGCTAACTATAATTATGCGGTGCGGTTGACGGCGTAGGTACCGTAATTAACAATGACACTTTAACTATACGAGCGAAATAACGTATAGTTGCCTAAATGCCTAGATGCGGGTTTTCTACTATTATATCTAGGTAAACAGGCGCGTTGCGTTTATTCCCTATGGAACAAATACTATATTGCGAAATTACAAGAAAATGATTCACGATCCGGCTCGTATGGACCAAAAAGTAATGGTTGCGCGAATTTTGCTTTGTGGACTGTAGATTTAAAAAGCGATCTAAGGTTTGTTAACAATATGCAGGTACTGCGTCTAGCGTTTATTAATGGGATAAATGTGTTAGAAGGACTGACCTTTAACCTCGAAAGTTCCACATGGCGCCGGCCGGCGAATCCCGAACTTCGTACTTTCAAGCACTGCCAGTTTCTGTATTGCACTACACTGTACTATTGTTGAGTTCTGAATGGTTGGAACACGAAATAGCCAATTTTCTTGTAATTTCGAGCGGGCGTGTTAGCGGTGCGGTCACATTCACAATCGATGCACAAACGTCAAATCCTTTCTCTCGAGGTCGTGCGGGAAGCGGATACGGTAGGGATAGGATTGCTAGGCCAAAAAAATAAATTACAAAAAAACAAAGTCGCGGAACATAGCAAATTGGCGCAACCAGAAATATTTATATATGTTTTTCAGTTATCTAGTACTTATAGCACAAGCTCTGCTTAGTTTGGAATGAGATGGCATGGTATGTTATCTGTAGAATATTATTGGTATCGTTTGCCATTTTGTAAATTTGAAGATAAATAGATTCAAAAGTGATTCAATCTACATTTCGGAAACATCCACGGTTCGAAGCATAGATATAAGAAAGGAGGAGATATGTTACGTAGTGAAAAATGTATCAGAACACTATGTCTCCAGTGGTCCGTACCACCACACATGTAACAATAGTTACACAGTCGCTTACACATCCGCAAATTATAAATCAGATCATATTACACAGCCAAGTATAAACCTTATTGTCCTAAACACAGAGTGTATTTTCCATGCACCGTATAACTTACGCACACATAAACATCGCTGTTCAAAGGCAATTTATTTTACATTTACGTTAGTGATTGACTAAATAGAAAAGTTATCGATTTTTCAATTTTTTATCGTGCTATTATTTTTCGGGTCCAAAACCAAATTAAATAAAAACCAATATGTCCAGAAAATTAGATATTAATAATAGAACAGTACATTTTTTTTCCATAAAACTCAGAAACTCATTATTTATCCCCATTTTACATACAAACATTTTAATACGTCAATATCGAATTTATTACAGTTGTTACAGTTGCTAACGTATTTCTCTACTAATCTGTAAAATAATAATAATAAATAAAAATACATTATTTCACTTCGGATAACCAAACAATCGATATTTTGATCGATAGTCTACATTAGTAGATCTTTACCTACTTACCGGAGCAGCACTAGTTCGCCGTAGCTAACAGCGGCCGTATTATGAAATATACCGCACTGTGTATCAGTATCGATATGTTATTTTTACATTGCTTGTTCAGTTACTGAGCGTCAAAATTAGGTAGTGGTTAAAGAGCAATGTATTTACTGTAAGAGTAATACAGTCGCTTTGATTTTTGAAAACAAAAATAACATAGTAAAGGCAAGGGATATTATAAGATTTGTTGTTTTTCTTGATTTTAAAGATAAATATACTATTAACATTGTACTTATATATGGTAAGAGATTCCGTGATGACCCAGGCTCTTTTTTTCGCTTTAGTACTACTAAAGCGAAAAGTTGCCGGCCGCGCGGCTGGGCCATGGTAAACTTGCCAGTGGCTTAATTCAATTACTATTTTTTTATTAGTTTATTTTATTTTATTATTATTTGTGGTTTCAGTGCTTTTTAATTAGTTTTTTTTCTTCTTCATTGTGGTCACATAATAGAAGCGACAATAAATTTGTAACCAAGATTATGTAACTCATAATATGATTTAAAAGAGTGTCCATGGAGTTTCTTGCACGTTCTTCTCCATAGAGATCTACGCTTTGGAACGTGCAATTTAGCTTCACTTTTTTTGGACTGACCGACATTTAGACAATTCAAAAGTGCCTGTAATTGGTCTATTTGAAATAAACTATTCTGATTCTGATTCTTGCGGCAGCGGTCCGACATGAAAAGTCTAAATTGAAAGTGCCCTTACTCTTAACTCTAAATTTTATTGTCGCAATGTATCTGTACTGTAAAGTGATGGCCTGATGAAGTGAAGATGAAGAAATGAATTTAATTATGTGTTAGGTTTAAATTAAACTCTATTAGGCGGCCCGGCCCAATTCCAAACCATAATTAATTGCACTTTTAATAATAGCATAGCATAGCATCAGCCTTATAATGTTCCCACTGTTGGGACTCAGACTTGCTCTCTAGGAAAATGAATGGGCCGTAATCTACCACGCGGGCCCAGTGCGGATTGGTGAATGTCACATGACCTTTCATAATATTCTAGTTTTAAGCGCTATCCACACACTTCTGGGTACCCGGCCCAGCCGTGTTCCATCAGCGACGGGAAAAAGATCGTTTACGTAAATTTGTACATTGCCCTGCTACTTAAGTTGAGCGATTCTTGATGTCTGGTTTGAACCTAAAAGAAGATTTTCGTCTTTACGTTAAACAAGAACTTTTTTAGGCTTTCTTCCCACTAAACTTATTCATATAGCTCCGTGTCGGGACATCCGGATCGTCAGTGTCCCGAAGCACGCTCGGAAGCACGGATGCACTGACCATATTATCCGATTTTTATCTAGTTACGTTGACGACAAAATGAACACAGAAAGTTTGATAGAACTTGTACGACAGAATAATATAATTTACGATCTTTCTAATCCACATTATTTGAATTCTAACAAGAAAAATATAATATGGGATAATATAGGAAAAGAATTAAAGTGCGATGGTAAGTTTAAACATTTTTACACCAATACCGACTTCCCTGATATCTGTAAACATGGGTGACGGATGGCACGTCCCTGACGGGAACACCGAAACGAACAACTCGGAACTCGGATAGCCCTGACCCGGAAATGTGTGGATAGCACTTTTCAGGCACTGTAACGGTATGGAAAACCTTGTTACTTTAATAATATTATATTTTTATTTAGTTATTTTAATTTAACGTTAATTTCTAGGCGAATGTTTCGGCCTTCTCGGAGTGAACGGTGCGGGCAAGTCCACCTGCTTCAAGTTGTTAACGTCAGAGGAGACCGCCACCAGAGGCAACGTCTTTAGTAACGGATACCACCTCCGGAGAGGAACCAGTAAGGTAACTATAGCCCTTATGACGTAGACGTAAAATCCTACTGCTTAGCGACAAGTCCAGCTACTTATCACCAAAAGAATTATCTTCGGATATGATTATCATCTTCGTAGAGAAAACGAATCGGACAATTGTAGTTCTTATTACATAGAAATGAGGTTCACGTTGCATTGCAACTAGTCTACTTGCTTCAGAGTTACGGTCGAGGAGAGCGCCGAGCGAGAACACATTTTCGGCAACGAATACCTATCTCTGGAGAAGAAATATTCAAATACTAGTTGCCTACTCGTTGCATACTCCATTCGAAATAAGACTAGACATTTAAATAAACTTTTTTTATTGTTCGTTCAACCGATTTTAACTTCTCCGTGGGCATAAAGATTAAAATGTAGGAGAAGAACATTAAAAGCAAAAAAGTGTTTACAATACCAACTATTTACTGTATCCGCCATTTATCACCACTAACACGCTTAAAGTTAAAATCGGTTAAACGGACAATAAAAAGATTTCTTTGAATGTCTAATCTTATTTCGAATGGAGTATAGTTGTGATATTTTTTTACCTACGTTTGGATAGATCGAACAAGCTCCATTTCAGGATCAATCGATGTAACTGTATTTGAATTCAACATAATTCCAGTCTATCGTTAGATGTAAAAGTATAAAAAATATATACGTCGCAATGGAGCATTTAAGTGCCTTTGAGAATTCTGATGTCTTATGCCACCAGCGAAGTTATTTAAAGTAATTTTAAGTCATTAAAATCTGATGTATTCCAAGCATTCTTATCGTTTGAGAAAAATATGCAACACTAAACATTCTAATCATGACTTAAATAACTTCGCTGGTCTAACTTAAACCTACCCCAAGTTTAAGTTAAGTTACGAGACCATATTTATCTCTAAAACTCAAACTCTGTACCTGGCCAAGTATCGATTCCCCACGCATTTTAATATGGCACAACGAACAATTGTATGAGTTTCCGAATTAATTTCAAAGATAATAAACTTTAATCACTTCAAAACCAATAAAAAGCAAATTTGAACTAATTTGTATTTTGCACAACTTTTTTACACATCAGAGATGGCGCCTCGTAATTTGCGTAAAAAATTAATTTATGCCTTTCCCAAAGGCTGGTTTATTTTTAATAGAAAATTTTTCCGTGAGGCAAGTACTCACCGAAAATTTTTAACACTGTATCAAATTTTACTCACATAGATTTGCATTTTTATGTTTTTAAAGAGAAAAATTATATGGAAAATTAAGCCAAATACAGAGCCTTTTGGTTAGAGTGAAATCAAATATCGCGTATCATTTTTACGTAGAAAGCACGGTCAGTTGCATAGTGTGATACAGATAAACAATTAAATTATTGTATTTTTTTTTAGGTTTTCTAAAAACAATATTTGTTGTTTTCCCACAGTACCTCCAGACCCTGGGCTACTGCCCTCAGTTCTTTGGGCTGGACATGTTCCAGACAGGGGAGGAGAACCTGGCGATGGTGCTAACGCTGCGAGGGTTTGATAAGCAGCGGGTTGAAGAGGAAGTCAAAAACTGGATACAGATTGTTGGTGAGTGAGGAATTTTAATTACTCATATTTTATAGGCACTAGCAATTGAAAAATTTTTATGACAGTAAGAGTAAGATAGATTTTGAAGCAATTATTTGACTAATTGCTCTAACTGCACTAGTGACTTTCGGGGCATCTCAGGCGGACAATGATTCCTTATGAGATGCCTCAGCACATGAGCTCTCGGATCCTCGGCAATGACTTTCAGGATGCTATTTTCACTCCCTCGAATCCTACCCACAAGCGATGCCACCTTCTTTCTGATGATCGCATGAAGACCATCTGTATGCGATTGGGCAAACATCTCCGAGGCACTACAGAAACGAGGGAGTTTCAACATCATCCTGAAAACATTATTATATTGGACTCGCAAGGCGCTCAGCGACCTACGCGAACAGCTGAACCACAGACTTCCCGTGTACAGGCCTTGGCAGTACGCTTTAAACAAGTTTATTTATATGTTAGGATATTTTTTTTTCTATGATAAGTGATTTATTCTCCTTCAGGTCTGGAAAAATACGCCCGTCGTCGTGTAGAAGGCTACAGCGGTGGCTGTGTGCGACGCCTAGGTGCCGCCGCAGCCTTATGTGGTGGTGCAGACCTCGCTTTATTGGACGAGCCCAGTGCGGGGGTAGACGTGGCCGCCCGGAGGAGACTGTGGACGGCGCTGAGGAGAGCTCTGAAGAATGAGCGAGCTGTCATCATCACCTCACACAGGTATGTGTTAGTTGGGTACTTGCCGCGGCATGTGACGTTTTAGAGGTTGCGTATTGGTAATTAAAAGGTTGATTAACGATCTGTGTCACTTATTGAAAAACGCCGCTT
The DNA here is from genome assembly GCA_958295575.1 of Leucania comma. NCBI lineage: Eukaryota > Metazoa > Arthropoda > Insecta > Lepidoptera > Noctuidae > Leucania > Leucania comma. The sequence goes on from OY282480.1 coordinate 3,533,688, forward strand.
AAATAGGTTGGTACAGTCTTGGTCAAGAGAATTCTAAATTAAAAGGTACATTGATAAACTTACGAGAAACACTATTCGATAATGACGGTAGAACGGTTCTTTTCGAGTCAAAAGCGCGATGAAGCGGGCGGTTGGGCTACATTCCCTGCACTTCGAGACACCTCGTAGTTTAGTATGCGAGGACGCGTGACTGTGTGAGCTCCTCTCACTTGTATGTACCTACGCAAGTATGTGCTACTACGTCCTCATCTCACACAGGTGCGGCATATAAGTTGAACCAAGAATGCGATCGACCTTGAATGAGCAGTAACAGATTTTTTAATCTCAATCGAAGTACGGGGCTGTGCGTAACCATAGCAGTGACGGCCATTTTGATTCAACTTATTTGCCGCGTATTGTTACGCCTTTGATATACCCAACTATAATATATTCCTCCCGATCCGATTACGGTGGCCACTATCAGCAGAGATTAGCCAAGTATGCAGGAGATATTATAGCGCACAAGTAAACACAGGTGTACTCTCTACCTTGGTCTTGTAGTTGCAAGCACGACTGCTGAGCGTGGGGTCCTGAGTTCAATTCCCGGGTCAGGCAAAACCTGCTATTGGGATTTTTCATTATAAATTACTTCGAAGCAGCCCAGAGTTTAGAAGTTGGTGCCTCGGAAAGCACGTCAAGCCTTTGGCCCTGCATCGGATCTCTCCGGTCGTGTCGGATTGCCGTTCCATCAGACTATAAGAGTAAAGGAACCCAGCTATAGACCTCTACTAATAATGTCAAGAATTTTTCCATAAGGTCGATTTCCCAGGGTAGCCCACCCTGGAAAATCCGAACCTTGTTGGAAAATGGACCTTACGGCACCACCGTAGGCGCGGGCTTGCGGAAGGCGTGCAATGGGTAGCACGCTGTCCGATTGTCTGGTAACCGACCGGACCGAGCCCAAATCGTCGACGGTGCGTTCTGTTCCCGCGCGCCTCAAGGAGCTGTCAGCACACCGAAGAGGCCCAGCCTGCTGTAGCGTTTGCGGGTTAACTACCTAATACAAGATAAATAATACGCAACACTATCTACAACAATAAATTTATTAATTAGGGTCGCAGGGACAAAAGGCCGTTTTTTCTTTATCACTTATGTAAATGTTGACGACTATGGAGGTAGACGCGCTAAGTACTATCCTGGTCTCTTAGACGCTGGAGAACGAGGACTAGGCGCCAACAGGAAGACGTCCCGCAGGTGGACGTGCCGCAGGTAGACGTGCCGCAGGTAGACGAAGGTCCGGTGAGCTGCCGAACGGTTGGATGAACTCAGGCCTGGTGCCTGAACCGGAACTTTGGACCCTGGAATTTTCCAGTCGTCGAATGAGTTCCTTGTCTCCCGGCTTATCCGTGTCCGATTGTGACCGCAACAGTGCGAAAGCGCAGAGCAGAGGATGTACTAAGGCGCATAAGGCGAATGTGTGCATGTCACAATCAGAATCGGAGCGGGGAAAATATGAAACTATATTTAAAGCTAGTAAGCACTAGTGAACAACAAAATAATACCGAACAAAACACCAACAGAAGATACAAAAATGGGTGATACAATTTTTGACATGTAATGGCCGTATCCAGCATAATTAAGCAAAAAAGGTAATTGTCAACACTTACCCAATACGGGGTTAACACTGAAGCTAGTTTATTTTTCTTAAAAAAAATAAAAATAAAGATAACATGATCAATGCCGTGAATATTTAAAACCACGTATGATGACACACGCTATGTATTATAAATGATACGTAAGGAGCGTGTGAACGTGTATTACGGCTGATATGTCCGATCGACAATGACCGAGCGTCCTGCAAAAGCCGAATCGTCTAGGATCTTCATAAATTTTTTAAATTAATGTGTAACTACCGCCACTCGGGAAGCGAGTTAGCGAGTTGGAACCGTAATGTAATTACTAGTCGATTTTTCAATATCTTTAAGTAGTTCATTATAGTGTGTACATACTTAGTTATAGCTAGGTTTAGTTTATTTTATCAATATTATCACCTACAAACTGTTCTGTTGTCTGTTTGTTATTTATTTTAAGTTATTAGGTTGTAAGGTTCCTGTTATTATTTTTGTTGATCAGTGCAAGTCTTTACCGCAGTTTGCTTTGATAATTTTGACAGGAACGTTGAGATTTATTATACAACGTTACACTGCTAACTGCAGGCAGGCAGGGTCGAAGCCTGCTGGGGTCAAGGGCCGTTTTCTGAGAGGAAGGCTCAGCCCCGGCACTATAGGCAACGAAGGAACGGGGTAGGTTTTTAGTCAGTAAGAGTCTGACACTACTTCCCGGTCCACCCAAGGGCGGGATTTGTCATTGGATGATTTTACCTACCATAAAAAAAAATGGACCTTACGGCACAATTTAAATATTCTTAAATGTTTACATTTTACAGATGAAATGGTTTTAATTCTCTCTGGGCATTATTCTTATTACAATTGAAGACGGGAGTTCTATTCCTGCACAGATTTAGTTAGGGACCATAACGCTTTACTATCTGCTGGTATGCGGAAATTTTAAGTTTGTTTTCAATTTGCCCAATGCGCTCTAATCGAGACCTCCGAAACACCTTCTTTCTACGTACTTAGACAGTGCCAATATGCGTAGGCAAAAGGTTGTGACAGCCCTTCGGCTTCGCTCCAGAAGTCCAGACACATACCACAAAAACTTATACATACTACAGAATGCAACACAATTGAGGATGATGAAAACCGTCCTGGCTTCTCCTACTTCGGACGCAGCCAGGATGATGATAAACTCGTGATAATTGAGATTAAGCGCAGGGAATTTAAAATACCTAAGGAACTTAGCATGTAAATTGAGATGATTTGTAACGATGAGGGTGGCATAATTTGTTTAGAGTATACCCGCTTTAATCCAATAAAGAAATAACACCTGGCACGATTTGGCAGCCCTGTGGAAGAAGAGAGCCTCTCTTCTTCTGACTCATTGTCACTTCTAATCACTTTATTTTTTTATTAAGATCTTGTTTTTCAAAAATAATCAAAATAAAATAAATCCGGACTAACCGATTATAGGATATATCCTACCACCATTTGATAAATTCTTGGTTCTGCTATCGTGTTTGCACTCTAAAACAACACAATAGGGCATTTTTATATTTTTTTATTTAGTTACGGCGACCGTAACGCGACTGACGCGCGCGGCGCATGCGCGTAGCAAGCACGTAGCAGCACGCGCGGGACATCGCAAAGCTCGGGGTACGCGCGCCCCGCCTACTTACGACTTCTAACTACATTCATCTGTTCTGTGATATAAACAGACACTCAAAAAAACATAATCCTACTGTCCTGAGGCGAAACTCCACTGCCGCAACAGCAGTTTCTCGTGGCGATATAGCGTGGAGTGGCTGGTTAGGCGCTACATCCTCACCTTCCTCATGACACATATCCTCACCGGAAATGGTAAGTTCGGGAGGTTCCTGTTCCGGATTTAGACAGAAGAAACACCTCGGTGTCAAAATTGTGCAGACCGCACTTAGGACACGGTGAAGCATACGGCAGAGTTATGTCCTACTTGGGTGGAGCATTGCCGTGTCCTAGTGGAGGCGATCGGCGGAGGTGACCCCTCGCGCTGGTCATGTTCAGGTCATGGTCCGGGTTACTCCGGAGCGAGAAGGAATGAGATTATAATCTATCTAATTCTAAATTGATAATCTTTAAACATAAGTCCAATAAATGATTTTATTAAATTGTATCTCAGTTTTGGTCAGGCTTAAGTAATGGTAACTGTAGTTTAGAACTAAAACGCGCGCATACGCGTTACAAACAATATAAGACTAGTACGTAGAATTTGTGTACACACATACAAAACCAATTATATGCGAGCAGTTTCCTATGGCTGCGTTCAGACCTAGTATAGAATGAAAATACGCCGCGCGAACTCATCCCGACTCTGCCAAGCGGTGTGTACGTCGCACAACACTTCATGTCGTTGTCAAACTGGCTTCTTTACTATTGCTTTCACTGACATATCGATATCAGTAATTAAAAACAGATGTTAAGTCGCATTTATAGTGCGAGCATTGTTTTCTGTTCGTCGAAAGCTAACGAATGATAGAATTGTTTTTATAATGATTGTATTTTACTTAGTATGGATGAGATGGAAGCTCTGTGCGCACGCATCGCCATCCTGGCGGGCGGACGCGTGCGCGCGCTCGGCACGGCGGCCGGGCTGCGCGCCGCGCACGCGAAGGGCCACGCCGTCATGTTCAAGCTAAGGAACGCGCAGCAGGGGGACGGTACGTACACACATCGCCATCTTGTCGGTGGGCCAAGTGCTTGCGCACAGCACGCGTGGACGACGAGCAATGAGTGGCCCGCCGTCCAGTCGTCCGGTAACCATTCAGACCGATCCCGAGTCTTCAACGGCGGGTAATATTCCACGCGCGCCTCAAAGATATTTCAGCAGAACCGTTTGAGCCCAACAGGACCGAAGCCTACTGGGGCCATGGATTGGCTACTAAAGCCCGGACGCGGAGCAGGAAGAATTTCGTACGTTGACCTATTATTACCTGTCTCTGTCACTCCCGCGTAAATATAATGCGTCTCGCTCGCACAGATGCAATGGCCTCCGTCGTCAGGGATTGTAAACCCTTTACTGTAAACTTTTTAATGTTATTGTAAGATTTCTTCTTTTTTGAATGTGGTTTTTTTTTGTTTAGCATTAAGTCACTACAAAAAATCCTTGACGAAATTCATAAATTTAAATAATGAATGACAATGATTATTTTTATTTTATTATCATATTTCTACAGAATTAGTAATTTTAACTCGATTTTTAAAATTGTTATAATCTAAAATGTAAATAAATAATTTATATATTTAATAACAATAATTTATTTAATAAATTCATTTTTTTTCTCCTTCAAATGTTTAATGTAAAACGCACTTAATATAAAAATGTTTGTGACCGCTGTCAGTAGGCCCAGAGGTCATTGTACGAAATTCTTCCTGCTCCGCGACCGGGCTTTAAAAGGGAAACTAAGAGTTCTGGAACACAAGGCAAAGAAAGATACATCCGGATGTCATTAATGAGTTGTAACCTTTAAACAGGGGCCGGATTACTGCAAATCAGCTGTAAAATAATTCCTTTTTAGCAATTAATAAAACTTTCATGACTGTTCCAGAGATCGACGGCGCTAAGACACATATAAATAGATTACAAGAGAAACTGCAACAGACGTTCAACTGCACGCTTAAGGATGAACACAAAGTAAGTCTTATTTATTTACTGAATAACTTTCGAACCGGTTTTCATTAAACCGTCGCCTAAGTCCTAACACTGCGTGGGGATTCCGATCCCGATTTCCGGCCACCGTAGGCGCGGGCTTACGGACGGCGGGCAATGGGTAGCTCGCTGTCCGTCCGTCCGGTAACAGACCGATCCGAGCCCAAGTCGTCTACGGCGCGCACTGTTCTCGCGCGCCTCAAGGAGTTGTCAGCAAACTGTAGGGGCCCAGCAGGGCCGAAGCCTACTTCGGCCAAGGGTTAGGTGAAAATGAACCCCGGGGCTCTGGATCGAAGGCAATGAATGGAACAGGGTAGGTTTTTAGTCAGTAAGAATCTGACACTATTTCTCGCTCCACCTAAGGGCGGGATTTGTCATTGGATGATTTTACCTACCATAAAAAAAAAACACTGCGTGGTGTGAGGAGCGATATGAAATAAAATACAGTCAATGATAGCGCCACGGGTGACGAGACAGAATAGAAGACCACTGCGTAAGTCATTTTGTAACAAAAAACGTCACGTATGTCTTTCGACAGGAAATCGGACAACGCAGCGTTTGACGAATCAAAGAGGATTTGAAACGATAGTGACGCGTCAACTAACATCAAAAATAATATTACGTCAGTGTTGACGCTCTTAATGCGCTCCAATTGACGACCTAAACTGAATTGTTGAAGGGATTGAGCTATGTAGGGTTTATAGCTTCATTCCCCTTTCTCACTCGCACCACTGTTATTTTAACACGTCATGGTAAGGCTCCAGAAAAGCTATGGAAAAACCCCTAACTCAGTTTCCTCCCACAGCAACAGTGCATAAGCCAGTTTTTTTTTCTAAAAACATTTATATTAAATGTTAAATAAACAGTTTATTTGCTCTCCTGAATAGTTCTCCGATTTTCCCTTACGCGGTGTTAAAACTCAAGCTTCCTGTTTCTGAGAAGGATAGGGCACTCAACCACTGCTCGGTTGGTCTAGTTGGTGGATGTCACAAAGGGGAACACCCAAATACTCCGAAATATTTTATTCCAAATTTCGATGCTCCGATTTTCAAAAGTCCGAATTTCATAATACCTAAGAATTATAATGTCTATTATTAAAAATCACGAAACTTATTTTACCGATTTGTTAGTTTTCCGATTTTCATACGTTCGAAGAATCAAATGCTCAGAGGGTTCTCGGTCCGAAATACGACATTCCGATTTTCAATACTTCGAATTTTAATTAAATTATTAAAATTAAAACCATCTGCGACGATAAGCTCGCATGGGGCCGCAAACCCCGCAGTGCCGGAGCCGTGTCAGAAACAAAGCTCGCTGCATGTTGCATGCCTGCTTGCTTGCTGCTTGTATGCTGCATGCCTGCTTGCATGTTGCATGCCTGCTTGCATGTTTCATGCTTGATTTCATGCTTTCATACTTGCTTGCTTGCATGCTTGCTTCCATGCTGCATGTCTACCACACTTATGTGTTTATTTGTCTTGCCATCCAGTTTTACAAAGAGTTTTTCTTTTGGAATTGTATTAATCGGAATGTTTATTCAGAACAAAATTGGCTTTAAATTACAATATTAATAATAATTAAATCTATTTCTACGAGTATATACAAATTAAAATATGTACAAACGGGTAGAAAAAGAACTTATTGGGCATCAAAAAATCGGAATTCGTATTTTTGATGTTTCGAATTATCATCAAGTCAGATTCATTATTCGCTCTATTGAAACTCTGTATTTGGAGAATAGTTATTATAAACATTAGGAATATTGAAATTTAATAATTTTAAAAATAGGAGTAATGATAAGTCGGAGTTGTTATTTTCGGAATTTTGAAGCATTCGGAATTATGAAAATTGGTATTTTGACATTCGTATTTGTGACTGTCGGAATAAAGTTTTTCGTATATATGTAGTGCAGCCGTCATCCGTCATAAAGAGCATTATAGGCTATACCTACTCGTCGGTCAAACGTAACCAGCGCTCACTGCATCCTTAGTTTCTTGTAGTTACTCTCTCAATTTTCCTTACGTTTATGCTGCCAATAACAGTGTGCAGCCTCAAATCATTATATTGCAAGGTGCAGTTTTGAATCTGTGAAAAATTTTAGGAGGCAATTATGCTAGTGATTCTCGACCCGAAGGTATTTTAAGAAAATCGGCTGCTTCTAAGATCAGAATCTTATATGAAAAATTATTGATTTACGTTATGAGGTTTTGAAGTTCTGTGCAAATAATAAGATAGAGTTCAACTGGTTATTTCAATAAGTAAAAGGATATGTTTTATTTTTCAATACGATTTTGTTCTTTGGACCCATCGTAAAACATATATGTATTATTTTTATATATATAAATCGGTAAAATCGTTTCGTAGAGAAAGTGGACGGAGTCTCGTACAGACTGTCGCATTCACGTACACAGACGCATGACCCGCGATAGAGAGCAACAGGCGATTCTGTTGTTTTGAAGAGATTTGTTAAGAGAGTTATTCTTAAAATTAAAGAAAAATATTACAAGTATTATTGATTATATTATTGACAAGGCAATTTTATATGATTATTTACAAGTTCTATAACAACTTCCTAAATGCAAGCCACATAAAGTTCAAATTCCAACTCACTCAACTAAACTCCAATTGGTCCTCAGACGATGCTGCACTACCACATTAACAAGACGATGCGATACAGCGAACTGTTCTCCAAGCTGGAGTCCCTACGCGAACAGTTCTCCTCCCTCATCGAGGACTACTCCGTCACGGAGACCACGCTCGAAGAAGTGTTCCTGTCGTTCGCGAAAGAGCAACATGAGCTGGAGAGTGGACCACATGCTGTTTAAATTTATAAAGAATTAACCACAAACTGTGTAAGAATATAGAAAAACTAATTATTTACCGCGGCTGCTTTTCCGTATACGTCCACTTGTCTGAGAAAACGCTTGAAATGTCAGCTGAACACCGTTGGTTCAAAATTTCTTGGTATTTTTTTTTGGTATAAATAGATGGTTGCTCGTGGGTTTCATTTGATCATGGTATTCGCAGATCAGTGCCATCTAGCGGATACATTGCCACTTGTAGTAGGTGAGCCCGGGAGGCAAAATTTGCAGTTTCTAAAGCGTCTTGGGGACCTATTGCATTGTGAAGATTAGGTTCTAAAATGAAAAAAATGTCTATGGCAATTTTCCATTTCAGTGGGGCGGGGGGAGCGCTTAAGATTTTTATTAAATTAAAAAATAAATAAATGAAATACTTGAGCGCGACAGATATTCATTGTGTATACGCGCTTTGTTTTTCTGATAACCGATAGGTATTAATTTGATGATTAACTAATTGGGAGTGGCCGTAAAAAGGGGTAAAAAAAACAGAATAAAAAGTTATTCGAGCGTGTCAGATATTCAGAGTGAATGTAAAGTGAACTCAAAAAAGTGTCCTATATAAATGATGACGATTTGGACGTGACTTAAAGTCTTTCTTTCGAGTATTTCGAGTTTACGTTTTTTACAACTTTGTGGCTCGTTAACGTCCTTATGCCACGCTCAAATTGTCAGATTATTGAAATATACACTTTTCTGCATGTACTCAACTTACCTTGTCTTAATCTGACGCGCTCGAGTTTTTCTGAGGATTTTTTTTTATACTTATCTGACGGGCTGCCCTCAATACACCCCACTATATTAAGGGTTCATAAGTGGTAGGGGTATATTACAGGGTGTAAAGTTTCTCCCCATATGATTTTCTGACGCGCTCGAGTAACGCGCAAAATGCCCACTGGGGCGCCCCTGCTGCTGGGCCCGTAGCGTTCAACTTAGCGCTCTGTCTACGTCTACCCTATGTAATGGACACACAGACTGACTTTGCAAGAGTAGCTCAACCTTGAAGATCGACACGTGTGGTCATAGACTATGTTTCCCATAGATAATATTTCAATGAAGGCACAGCCATGTAAACTTTTATATCCTACTTTTTAAACCGATTCCAGGCAATTTCTGGCCACATTTTAACCTTTTGACCACTACGTCAAAAAAGCCAAAGCGTGCCCTCAGTGTCAACGCAAAACTTAAACTAAAAAACAACACTTTCTTGTAAGATTTATTGGCGTTTAAATTTGTCATGTAGTCGTGACTGTGGCGGTCAAGAGGAATGAATGAATGTGGTCAGAAAGCAGAGACAAAGGTTTGATCAAGAGAATTTAAAAGTAATTTATCTCCGCGGTAGTACTAAAAAAACGTAGATTTCATCTTTTGCTAGCTAAGTAATAACCAGCATCTAATATTATGATATCGTACAATAAAAATTCAAACAAGATTTGTCGAACAAACCTAAATACGGTTTTCGTCAGCGTAAAGAATACGTGGCATGCATTTTAGTAAAAGAGATTTTATTTTTGGCAAAGACTACAAAATAATTTTATAAATATTTTTTTAAGACTAGAAAAACACTTTTCCTAACTTCTACATTCCTATAATAGTTTTCTAGTTGTAACACGTTATTTTTGTGTAATCTATCTTCCGATATAATTCTTAACCCTCTTTAAGGCACCATACGTATTGTCCGCCGCCGATTGTGAGTATGCTCACTGTCAGCCCCCGTGTGAATGTGGAATCAGTCTGCAGTATGCATTCTCACCAAGCCGACAGTATACTATAGAGTAACCTACGCTTACTTGTGTGAACAAAAGAGCAGTCTTGCTACGCGTAGTACAATAATCGGCCACCGAGAGTCAGCTACAACGCACTACAAAGTGTCAGAAGTTAATATAATAAGGAAAAACAATAAACTGCGTAACGCTCGCTCACAGTCAGCGGCCGATAATACGTTTAGTCTGCACAATACCTAAGACTTTTCTTGTTAGAATCACAATGTTAAAACGCGCATTATTATTACGACACGTATCATACGAGAATAACTCAAGTTATAATAAAAATTAGAGATGCGCTGAATATTGGTTTCACCGAATAACCAAAAACCGAAAAATATTCGGTTAAGTTCTTACCGAACTGAATATACTGCCGGATAATTCGGTTCCCCTTCCATGGTTTTGCCGCGCAAAATACGGTAAATAACCGTAGTTTGAGGCAGGAAATTTGTATGAGGAGAAAAGAAATAGGCTTTTTCAAGATAGAGTTGAAAACTGGGTCTTTTGCATCATACTCAACTGCTATTTCTTTACAAATATAATTTTGATTAAATTTTTTTCTTAATTTATTCTATGTTCAAATACAATGATCCATTAAACTTAATACATTCAGCATTTCAACTAAATTATTCGACCGAATACGAACCTTGAAATTCTTCCGAATACGCCGAATACCGAATATAAAACGAATATTTGGCACATCTCTAATAACATGTAACTCAGCTCTGTATAGTTTGGGTCTTTAGGACTAGATGGCGATGTGTGAAAGTTGTAGGATACTATTATTAAATTAAACCATTCATGTTAAAGCAAACTTAATCATTATTTTAAACTTAATTCATTATCACATGGAGTCTTTCATATTTATTTTAAAATTAACAGAAGTAGCTTCCATAATATCTGAAGGGCTTATTTCAACGGGTCAATGTGAACACGGCTTTCTAATTTACTGTGATCTTATTAGTTAAGGAGCGTGACTAAGCCGATTGACAACGATGACGTCACTATTTTCTTAATCTGCATATACTTTAGTAAAATAGTGATGGGGCTGACTGTTGAGTACCCTTAACTTTTTAACCGCCTACGTCGGGTATATTCGACAAATACTCTCGCGTTTATTCCGCTAGGGTCGCACATCCACGATCAAATATTCCTACTCATCAGCTCTTCTGTCAACTATGTGCATTGTAGAGCTAAACAGGATGAAGTATTCAGTCGCAAAAAGACGACCCTGGCAAATAGGACACGAAATCACTCGTCGGACCAATCTGACAGAAGCGGTAACAGGGTTAAACAAATAAAGAATTACTTAATTCAAATAGATGAAAGCTCTCTATAAAAGAACTTGGAAGGAAAAAATAGCCTATTCCTATTTTTGAGTTTATTTTATATCACTGTCGCACTTCATATTACAAAGGCGAAAGTTTCTATGTATATATGTGTGGGTAAGCTCAAACGGCTGAACGGGTTTGGATGAAATTTGCAACACGGGTTCCTAAAATGCTTTTTATATCGGCAATGTTCCCTTGCTATTCATTTTCTACAGCCGCTCTTGCAAAGTTGCTGTCTAGTAATTTAATAAATTTTAATACACTACACATAATCAGCTCACTTAATTTTTTAAATACATCGCAGGTTGCAGCATTACACTAAGGCTTAGTTTTTCAACGAAAATTCTCAAATATTTCAAAAACAACACACCTCAAATTGTATAAATTTAAATTAATTTTGTTTTAATTACAAATACGTCAATTAAAATTACATATTATACATTAATAATCAAATTACATAGTTAAACCAAACATAATTTTAATAAATATGTTTTTAAGGTTCAAATTTCAAATACTTCTTTTTTTAATTAGATATATATTATTAAAAAAAGCATGCGAAATTTGCGTAAATTGCTCAGTATGCAGTACTGCTAGGCAAAGGCTGCCCCACAAGTCATTCCGGACTTTCTTCTCATTTTACTATTATAACTTAAAAATTTATTGATGACGTAAGACAAGGTCTTGTCTGAATACCCACCTATTAAAAATCCGTCCAAATATTCACGTTTCATTAACACTAATTTACTTTCCAAATAATTAAATAGGTTCTTAAAAACTTCATAATATTGGAGAGAGAGAGTCAGCGTTGTACCAGACAAATACAATAGCACTATCCCATTCACATGTCGAAATCATCGAGGTAGCAGGCCCCCCAAGTGTGAAAATGTCAGGTGTCTCTACAAAATGTTTCGGAACCTACCCGGAATGGTTACTACCATGGCAACGAAACGTATAATGGTTACTAGGAAAATCTTGATTCAGGATTATTATTTATGTTTTATGTGTAAATAAATATCTTTGGAGAGTTCACCATCTTGTTTTGTAGCTGAATAGTTTTGTAATGAAGTCGTGAGCTTGTGATATGTGTGTTTTGATGGTAGTCTCACCGCTAGGCGTAAAGGTGCAGGGAGTATGAGGCCTTAAATGTAGATTTTCATCTAAATGTATTGTATATTAGATTACTTCGCTGATTTAGTTTTTTACAACATTTTATAGTAAAAACCAAATAACCCTAAAAATAAATTTTTCTCTGTAACTAGCATCAAAATTGGTTATTAAATAAAGCAACAATTAGCATTTCAAATATTGGTGTGAGGAAGAGTGTGTGCATGTTGCACATCTCTTTTGCACACACACTTTTGTACTTGCGCATCTCATTGTGACGACACATTTCAGTGTCTACATCCTAATTCTGTTACTTGACAGTTTCCCCTTCCACCAGATTGGAAAAGTTTCTAACTTACAAAGTATTAAACGGATTCCAAAATGTTTTCAATTTGCGACTTTAGATAAAATAACTTATTGATTTAGGCTGTTGGACCGCTAATAGCGTTGTGCGACTAAATTTTTAGTATTCGTAACTAAAAAAAATTAGTCTACTACGCTATTGGCGGGCCTACGTTCTGAACTAAATCCGCACAGATTACAACCTCAGAGTAAAGCGCAGAGGTGTGAAAAATACATTTTTAACTTTATTTTTAAGCGCCAAGTTGTACAGATATCAACGCAAAGAAAGTCTTTGTTCATCCCACACTTTTTCACCCTGATAATAAGGCCGATATTCAATTATCAGCTTGTCTGCACACCTCTTTGGTCTGCGCTGAGGCTAAATTGACGTATTTATACTTGTACTAAATAATTACTTATACTAGAATTATTAGCACCAAATTGTTTTGATCCTCATTTAGTACGATATTATTATATTCTAAGGAAAAAAAAAATTGTTTGTAAATGTATTATAACGGAATGTATTAAAGGCAACTTATTATAATATTAATGGCATACAACCAAAGGCTTGTAAACACTAATTGCTTTAATTGTAACCATATTAGTCAAACGCCCAATTTCTGGAACGAATGTCATCACAAAAGTAATGTGGTAAATTACCAATCGCATCGCTTGAATTCTAACAACGCAATGTTCGAAGGTCTCCTACAAGGTGAACCGATGACCTGATGAGGGATGCAGGAATCCGATGGAGGCACACAGGACCGGTCATTGTGGCAACGTTCATTGGAAGCCTATGTCTAGCAGTGGATGTCTTTCAGCTGTAACGATGATAATCGCCTCGAATTACGCGATCATCATCGTCACTTGATGTTGCGGACCCAGGAGGGGGTGGGGCAAGCCAGTTGTCCCAAGGCACTGAAATTGTAACGCTTCGACCTTTTCCTTCCAGAATTTTGGGAAATATCTCTCAAATTATTTAATGTGTAATATTATGTTAAGTATATAAAACGCACGTCGTACTCAACAAAATTAATAATTTTTAATAAGTCTGTAATGCTTCTAAAGACTTTATAAGTGGCTACTATTGAAAAAGACAAGAAATTGACTGATAATTTAGTACTTATTTTAAAAAATAACAATCAAATATACACTTAAATAAGCACAATATCTTATTATATAATCAACAGTCTACAAATATTTATCTGGCTAAAAGTATACTCGAAAGCTGTATCGCTGCCTACCCTAGAAGGGAACGGTGATGTCAGTGTACCATCTTTCTTTCATTTATAAATTGTATTCTTTTTAGTTTTATTTTTGTAATTTACTATGTACCTATATTTACAATTTTATAAAATGATGTGTTTGTTTATTTTTTTAATCTTATTCCCGATATCAATAAATATTCTTACATTTATTCTTTTTTTTTTTACTTTCCATAGTGCGTTAATTGAAAACCCGAGTAAAAAAGGACCTCCCGGAGGACATGGTTGAGCACACGGTTTAGTTGAGTCCCGCTTGGGCAGAGCACCGTCGTGTCCTCATGGGAGAGATCGGCGGCACCGATCTCTCGCGCCGGGCCTTGGTACAGGCCACGGTCCAAAGCAAGGAGTAGGCGGTCACCTCCTTCTGCGAAGTAGTAATGCTACCTATGCTAATGTCTTGCTGGCCTACCACCATGGGATTTGGAGGCAACAGTCCTTGCACACATGCATGACTTACGCGTGGAGATGCAACGCCGGGGCGAAACAACGCTGCCACGACAAATCGCGGCATGGCGGACAGAGTTCCGGCGGGATCTCATGGTGAAATGGCGAGAGCGATTGTCGCAACCCCGTGCTGGGCACGCCACGATCGAGGTGGTAAGGCCCCTCTTTGAGGCGTGGCTGGAAAGGCCCCACGGCGTCGTCACCTTCCGCTTGGCGCAGGTACTAACCGAACACGGCAAGCTCGGACCGTACCTGTACAAGATTCGTACGGAGACGACGCCCGGGTGTCGCCACTGTGCGGAGCGTCCGGAGGACACGGTGGAGCACACAGTCGAGGTGTGCCCCGCTTGGGAAGAGCATCGCCGTGTCCTTGTGGGGGCGATCGGCGGCAGCGATCTCTCGCGCCGGGGTTTAGTTTAAGCCATGCTCCGGAGCGAGGAGGAGTGGCAGGCGGTCGCCTCCTTCTGCGAAGCAGTAATGTTAGCAAAGGAGGAGGCCGACCGCATCAGGCAACGGCGTACACGCCGCCGCCGCCGCCGGGATTCAGATCCCTATTTCCGGCCACCGTAGGCGCGGGCTCGCGGACGGCGGGCAATGGGTAGCTCGCTGTCCGTCCGTCCGGTAACATACCGGTCTGAGCTCAACTCGTTTACGGCGCGCACTGTTCCCGCGCGCCTCAAGGAGTTGTCAGCAAACTGTAGGGGCCCAACAGGGCCGAAGCCTACTGGGGTCAAAGGGTATGTGAAAATGGCACCTGGGGCCCTGGGACCAAGGCAAAGAATGGAACGGGGTAGGTTTTTAGTCAGTAAGAGTCTGACACTACTTCCCGCTCCACCCAAGGGCGGGTTTTGTCATTGGATGATTTTACCTACCATAAAAAAAAAACCTACGCTAATGTATACAGGAAAAGTTTTTAACCAGTGCGCAAATTTTGACATAATTAACTTGAATATATTTTAATAAACACGTATTTTTTATTTTGATATGTTTCAATAGTAAAAAATTAAGTTAACGCTTACGAGACTTGTTTACTCAGAAATTTATTTTATGGACGTCGCTTGCCAGTCCGTCGACTGGTCGCCCGATTCACGCCGCGCGTCGACCGCTCGCCTGACGCGCCAGCTGGTATCAGAAGTACTCACGCGCGCTCGCTCTATGCGACGGTACCTACTTACGCGGTGCGATTATTGACCCCAGTTTAGCGATACAATTTTTTAAGTTTAGACTGTGTAAAGTTATTTGTAAACGTAATTCCAATTTATCCTTCATACTTTCATGGGCTTAGGACCATCAAAATGCAGAAAATAAATCATAATAAGTAAGAAAGTAGGTAATACGGTTTAATCCATTCAAAATAAAACATTTAGGTATGATAGGTATTTAGACATGGTACAATTTAGATTGAAACAATTGCATTTTGGCGTATTTAAAAAATTGTGGTGTGATTTAAAAGGCTCGACGTGGTGCTGGGTCTGGGTCATGGAGTTGTTGTACCGGCTGAAAGTGGTATGGATGGAGTCCGGCTGTATTTAGCAGCTTCCATACTGCGCTTTGGCTAACACCAAAATCTCGTTCTGCGTCGTAGGTACTGGCTCTTGGATTGCGTTCAAAAAAATCGGCTTCGACTGCCAGTCGAGGTCTGCCAGACCCTTGTGCGTGGCTCGGTGTTCTGAACTGGCCGTGATCAAGCAGCCTTTGGTTAGCTGCTAAAATTGTCCTCTCATTAGGGACCGTAGGATTGAGGATCCCTTGGGCTCGCATACGAGGTACGCTCTCCCTTTCGTATCTTCTTCGTGCTGTTCGTAAATTTTCATTGCTTAACAAATACACTCGCACCATTTCATAATACTCGCGGTGAGTAAAATGAGACATTGTCACTACGCTAGTCTAGTACGCGGCACACGCGCAGGGACGGCGAAGGGCGCGAACGTCCGACCTCCACTTCCGTAAGTGACGTACTGCATGTGCATGCGTTTTGTTTATCAAACGCCGGCGCCGCATGCCCCCGCACCCCCGTCTCGTGCGCTGGGCGTGGTCCAGCGGCCGGCGGCCTTCGCGTTTTCATTCATGCTCATTCATAGTATTACTATTAAATTATATCCATGTCTTGCTTATTTCAAATTGGGACAAAGTGGAAATATGAGAAAAAAAAAAGTCATAAACTAAAAATGGAAATGTGTTCTATTGCTTACACTGAGCCACCAAAAAAAATTTACGCAGTGGTTAAAAAATTTTCCTGTATATGTTTTTGCCCCACGTTGTGCGCCAATGTAATGCTCAGGATTCCACAAAAACCAAATAAAAGATGATCATAAGTTGGTACAACGATTTATGCACGAACACATCAGTTAAATAAGCTAAACAACAAATCCTCCATAAATACCACACGGAAACTCAGTCCTTAGACAAAGGAAAACATATTCATATAAATGTCGGGATCGAACCCGTGGCGAACAAACACCAATCCACAGGCTGTGCCTGGAAACCAATCGTTCCTCCTTAACTGCGGCGACTATGACGATTGCTACTTTGGCAGTGGAACAACGAGTCTGTTGCAACTTGAAGTGGAGTCGAAAACCTCAATCGATTTCCGGGTATAGGGGCGTTTCCGCAAGCTGAGAACAATATTAAATGTGTCAGCATTGTGGAACCGTGCCCGATCATGAGAGAAACATTAGTCAAATAGACGCAAACACTTACCCCGTTTCTTCCGCAATCAACACTCAACTGTGCATTTACTTAATACACCACAGATAATAATACGTATTAGTTTGGATTTATTCCAATATAATTGGCTCAATTTCCAAAAGTATTTCCAATCATCATGTTACGGGCGGTGTCACTTATTTCCCGCCACCGTCATTTGTCCAACATCCAGTGATGTTCAAATGAAGTGGCGAGCCTGTTGACGCCATCTATTTTAATATTAGGAAACAAGATCCTCGATCATTACAAACTGCTATTCAAACTACATCGCAAAACTATTCTCATATGGACTGCGATGTAGTTCTCAAGTAAATAAAACGCAAGTAGGTATAATAAAATATAGACAATTATAATTTATAATAACTTAACAATTACTATGTAGCGACATCTATGTCGTCACAAATGAACTAACCTGCATCGCGCAAGTAAGATTCGCGGCGCGATTGGAACATATAGAACAAACCCGAAATCATCTATCGGGCAGTAGCCCACTAGACATAACACCTGTCTGGTCGGAGGATCCTCCCTTTTCAATGGAGGTATGTGGAACTTTACTCTCTGTTCCACTACCCCTAAACTGGTGACCCTCGACAAAGAACGTCAGCGCAGCCTTCGTGCAGCAACTACTTCGTGACGTCATCATCACTTCCTCAAGCTTTCGAGCAGTGAGCCATACAGCCAGCACCCACGGCTATATAGGTCCAAACAATAGAGGTGACCAAGAAACGATCAGTCTTGACAAAATTATTTTATTTAAATGAGTATATTTTATGAAATATTAAAATATCACTGTTTTATTTCGTTGGTCAGTAGCTACTTGTCAGAATTATAAAGAGTGATCCGCTCCAGCTTCACACAAGAGTTAAAATATGCATCTTTGTACACCAAAACCTTTATTGGAGTAAAATTGTATGAAAATACGTTTAGTAGTTTTTGATTTTATCACGTTCATACAGACAGACGCGGTTGGGGACTTTGTTTTATATTAAGTACGGATAGGTCATCATTCTCATGAGATATACGTTAAATATGGTATATGCCAAACCGGAAACACGTGTCTAGTATCATAAAAATACTAGACGAATACTAAAGAATCTTATATGTACAAAATTTCATAACTGTGCGATGAAAAGTCTCCAAGTTATAAGCTTGTTATGATACCTGGTTGCCAACACAAATACTTGGTCACGGAGCCATCTGGGCTCTCTCAGAGGTAGTTTTGCTCTCGCACCCAGTTATACGCTGGCCGTTAATGCCCGCTATGACCTGCCGTGAACTCTGTTGTACTTATTACCTATGGTGGTGGCCAACTTGTGACCTTTTTTAAATATTTTAGGAAAAAAAAATTAACATGGTGTAAAAATTATTAGAATCGATTCAGTTACTGATTCTGAACTAACTATATTCAGGTTTCGCATAAACTAAAAATATTGTACGAGGGTCGTCCAAATATGCAAATCTTAGATCATACCCCATTGGTCTAACGATAAATCACATTTTATAATATAATTTATAATATAATAATATATATTCCACAACTATCACACAACGCTGCCTAGTCCCAAGCTAAGCAGAGCTTGTGTTATGGGTACTAGACAACTGATAAACATACTTATATATTCCTAATACATACATGTTATAGATAAATTAAACCCAGACACCGAACAAATGATCGTGCTCATCACACAAACATTTGTCGTGGGTGGGAATCGAACCCACGACCTCCGGCATAGCAGTCAGGCCCACTGACCACTAGACCAACAGGCCAGTCATACGTCAACAGGCTAGTCACATTATGCTGTCGAAAGTCAGTTGTAAAATCCTTCACGCTCACACACGGATTTGGATGAAAGCAGGCTATGTCTCGAAACAGCACATAGGATATTTTTGATCCCGGGACCATGTTCCCTTAGGATAAATTTCTTCTTTCGCCGTGTCAGACATTGACGCACAAGTGTACCATAAATCCTGTACACGATTTTTTTTTATTTATATAAACTAGTGCTTGACTGCGATCCCACCTGATTCTGGACACCCCATTTTAAATTAAATTATTTAGTATTTTAAATACAGTATATAGGGTGAATTTTTGAGATATTGTTAGTCGTAAATTTTTAATTGTATTTTAGCATTTTTTTTTTTTGGCTGACTGTATTTTTTTTTCAAATGCTGTTCATAATCTGTTAAAAAGTTATCCTATTAGGATGGTTTTCCTGTAACTATAACGGTTAAGGTACCCTGACTAACCTGTATCATTAATATTAATCTTGAAAAAGCTCAGGCCGCATTTGAATATATCACAAAATTGAACACAATTTCGCCATCACCTTTATGACAAAAGAATTAAGGTTGTCCTAAGTTTTAAAAGGATCATATTTTTGATCGATAAGGCATCAGCCTCCACTGCGACTGGATCATTTCCTTGTTGTTTTCGATCATCGCCAGTTTTGTTTCATCTGAAAATAAAGTTTTTTGTTTAATACTTTGATCACTTAATCTAAACGGTAGTATTAAAAAAACGAAAGTCTTTAAGTGTTTGAGAATGTTTGTTACTTCTTCACGCTCGATCGGCTGCACGGATTTCGATGAAACTTGGGACACAAATTGGGATGAATCTTGGGGTCAAGAGCAGTGGTGGCCGAGTGGTAACGGACCCGACTTACGATTAGTAGGTCGCGGGTTCAAGCCGGCCGGGGGATTTATTTCATCACCACTGCTCTCAAAACATCATGAGGAAACCGGCATGTCCTAGAACCAAAAATTCGAAGACATGTGACACCCACCAACCCGCACCCACCGCGTGGTGGATTACGGCCCATTCCCTCTCTTAGAGAGGAGGCCGGTGTCCCAGCAGTGGGAACATTAAAAGGCTGATGATGATGATGATGGGACACGGGTAGAACATATCCTGGAATAGCATATAGGATACTTTTTATCCTGGGGATAAGGTCCTTTAGGCCAATTTGCTGTTCTCACTCAGGCAAAGTCGCTAGCTGCAGCTAGTACTTGATGTAGTATAAGTGATTTGACAATTCAAGTGCAGAGGCGAGCTTAATTCAACAATGAGTTTTCTACCAGTAGTACAGAAACAAATCAAATGTAATGTCTTTCGACGGTAGCATCCGGTGTACACTATAAATAAACAGCTATGCTACATAAATAAGTTTATTATCTATATAAAAATATACGTATATTATCAGTGGTAAATATGCTATCTGAATATGTCAGTTCTTTAATTTTCCTCTTGAATCCAAGAGATGGACTGAAGACCCCAAGAGATGGACTGTCGCGAAGGGAGTGTGGGAAAATGTTCTAGAGACGCATCCTGCCTTTTTCTTCTTTCCTCTTTCTTACCTTTGTCTAGTATATAATTAGTGAGTGCGTCGCTGAACACGGTGACGGGGACGGCCATGTTGACGTAGGGGAAGCAGGCGCCGCCGTCCGACGTCACGTTGATGGCGATGATGCCGAGCACTTCCACGCGCGGCTGCGGCCTGCACCGTGGAGGTCAACACCAACATATTATTCCGTTTTTGAAATATTATCCAGACTTTCAAAGAGTTATTGGGTAAAAAAATTAAAAAACAACTGTGACTTTCAAAGAGTTATTGGGTAAAAAAATTAAAAAACAACTGTGACTTTCAAAGAGTTATTGGGTAAAAAAATTAAAAAACAACTGTGACTTTCAAAGAGTTATTGGGTAAAAAAATTAAAAAACAACTGTCATGTCAAAAAAAAAAAATAACTAAAAAGTACAAATTACATAAATGAATATTTTTTACACGTTACTTTCGATTAACGGTGTAATTTATTTATATTTTTTTTTTTGGAATCTGCTCGTCAAATATTAGACACTAATCACATACATAAAAAATTTAAAATAAATTGGGTGGGTGTGGTCATTAATTTATCATTCCCGCCACATTACATTTCTATATATTTTCAATAGCCTATGTTACTCGGTACGATGCAAGGATTCTAACGATACCTCATAAAGGGTCAATATTCGGGCCTACAGAATACCTACTTTATGTCAATGATATGTGCAACACTATAGAGGTAGGCTCTGTATACCAGTTTGCCGATGACACCTGCATCGTGGTGGCTGATAAAGATGCTGAAGTGGCCGAGCGTCTTCTTCAAACGAACTTTGACTTACTATGCAAGTGGTCGCACGATGTTGGTCTCGTCATAAATGCTGACAAAACCAAAGCCATGCACATACATTCCTCACATAATATAGTCACCTACACACCTGCCATCAGAGCGCATAACCATGTCTGCTTGCACGCAGTATGTGCCGGTACTTGTAGCTGTGATACATTAGAGTTCGTCAAGGAACACAAGTACATTGGTCTTATTATCGACGACAAATTCAATTGGGTCCCACACATTAACTATCTATGTGATAGACTAAGGTCTATCCTGGGTCGAATAATAGTTCTTAAACACAAAATGCCCTATAAAACCCTTAGGTTACTATACCTAGCTCTTGCTGACTCCATAATTGGTTATGGACTGAGCAGCTACGGGAGAACGTATAAAACACATTTAGATAAAATTTATAAATTACAACAACGAATTCTCAAAAATATAGTACCAATTAAAATTAAAATAAAATACCAAAATGATTATTCTGAACTATTTCATTATTGCAACATATTGCCAGTCCATAGCATGGCCAAACTTTCAATACTAAAAGACGAATTTAACAATATAAATAATTTGATTAAAAACACACGTCATCCGAAACTAAGAACGTTAACAAACATGAACACCTTTACCTTGCCTAGATACAACAATACATATGGCATGAGAACATACTCGTACATACTGCCAAAAATAATAAACGAACTTCCTGTGGATATACAAAATAACTACCTCTGCAACCCTAAAAAATCAAAAAGTCTATTAAAAAACCATTTTTTGCAATCTGTATAATTACTTTAAATTAATTCAATAACATATTCGAATGTAAAACTTAAAAAAATAAAACACTAATATATTTGTAATTGTATCCGAACTCACTAACCGTATATAAGCCAGTAATGGCTTTTGTGGTTTGTAATATAAAAATATAATGTATAATGCGATGTTGAACATTAAATAAAAAAAAAAAAATGTAAATCAGTTCAGTCATTTAGAAGTTATGGTGGACTAAAAAAACTCACATACATACATGAACCCTGAAAGCATAACTCTCCTTTTCCGCCTTTCTTTTGGGGGAGTCCTTTGTCCAACAGCAGAAGTCTTTTAGCGATCCTTTGAAACCGAGAGGGCGTCTAATTCGTTTAGCCTAGTTTTTTTCTTTACAGTTTGATATTTTTATTTGCATATAAGTGTATCAAAGGCACTCATTTGCGCTCAACGGCTTACGACACAAAATAGATAGATACGAAAGCTAGGCCAGATTTTGATTTTTCAATTAGCATTTTTAGGTATTAAAAAACCTAATAGTGACAACCCGGCCTATGAGGACATCTGCTCTCCTTTTATGGCGGGGTTTGGTCGTGCTCATTGGACCATGAGTGAATTTCGGCCAGGTTTAGGACACAGGATATTTTTATCCAAGTCAACCTTTACAAAGATTAAGCTGGCTTACTTAGCTAGGAGTAATTATTTTATTAATAATAATAATCATTTTATTTCACAATACCCATGTAGCGACATCTATGGCGTCACATAAGAACTAATCCTGCATTGCGCAATTAAAGTTCTCCGCGCGATTTGAATAGATACAACCGCCCGAAATCATCTACCCGGCAGTAGCCCACCAGACATAACACCTGTCTGGTCGGAGGTTCCTCCCTTTCCGATGGAGGTATGTGGGACTTTACTCTCTGTTCCACATATCTCCAAACCCATATCATAAATACCTTATGATCCAACACACATAACTAAATTAAATTATAATTTTGTTTATTACCTGGTAAGCCTGAATATAGGTCCTCCACTGAAGCCAGACTGCACGCAGCACGACGTCTGTATCATAGAGGGCGACACTGTGTTGACGTGGCCCGACGTTATCGTTGGGATTAAGTTTGTTAGGTCGTACTCGTTGTAGTAAGGGAAACCTGCTGCTAGGACAGATTCACCTGGAAATGGTATATAGCGTGATTATGGTATAAGTAATGGGAACATTATAATGCCGATTAGCATTACAATTCTTCTCCTTCTAAAGTCGATGGTTTTCTTTTCTCTGTTGCATTTTTAGGTCGTCTTAAGTTCAAGTGGGACACTTTTTACACTCTAATAAGTGGGTAATCAGCTTGTCAGAGACTATCCTCGCACTGGATGTTGAAAGGGTCTATAATCTCCTATTTTGACAAGTTGTGTTTACAACGGCCTTATTATGTTCCCAAGGCAGAGACTCAGGCCTCAGGCTTCTGTAGAAGTCGAGAATAGGCAGTAAATCCACCACACATGCTCAGTGCAGAACTGCAGATTGGCGGGTGAGGCTGTCACATAATATGTCTTCTAATTTTTGGTTCTTGAGGCTATCAGTTTAACCCCGAAAGTACAGTCAAGATCTCTACCAATACTTCACTGGATTATACATCCTAAGGAGAAGGATTATTACAACTTTATTTCTCTCACTAACCTTTCTCAGCCGGCACGTTGGACAGTACTGCAGGCTTCATATGGCTCAACCTCTCAGGGTTGGTGAACAGCAGAGCCAGGTCGTACGCCTTCTTGTCGGGCGTCTTGTAGCGCACTATCGCCGTTTCGCTCACTCCGCGGCAGTACACTGACAGCTTGTGTGTTTGGTACTGGAACACATGTTGTGTTGAGTATTACTAGTATTTTTATTACTCATGTCGACCGTATCATGGCATAAATTTAATGCAATGTGGGTCTCAAAAATATTTAGGTTGTATCGCGGTAGATCCATGTAAATACGACGACTTTGACTTCTACACGAGTAGTCCACACGTGCAAAGAGCCTCAAATGAAGGAACTTTCCACTAGCACTAGCAATGTGTTTGCTTCAGTGATAGTCACTGAAGCACGTGTTTGCTTCAGTGACTATCACTGAAGCAAACACATTGCTAGTGGCTTCATCGCTATGAAAGTGGATTTCTTCTTACAAATTTGGGTCCTCCATTTCATCTTCTTAGGACGCGAATTTGGAAAATCCTTTTTTATTATTTTGTATTTCATCATTCTAGGTCCGAGGGTTTAGGCTGAGCGTTAGTAAGTCAGTGAGTGATCAGGACTGCCTTCTATATATATGTATAGAATGTCGACCGAATCATGGACTTAATGCTATGTGGGTTTCGAAAAAGGTCAGACGGTAGCTCCAGGCAAATACGTAGGGATGGCTTCGACTTCCACACATGATAAAGATTGGTCCACACTTGCTCAAAGCTGCAAGCCTTTGTATTTCCCGCAGTATAAAAGTGACTATCACTACAGAAAAAACACAGCCACCTACATCATAAAAGGATTTCATCGTTCTAAGTCCAAGGGTTTGGGCTGGGCGTTAATTAGTCTTGAAGAAGGATTACGACTGTTTTTATATAATTATACAGAATTTTGACCAAACCGTAGATTTTTGTGTTTTGACACAATAAGGATTCTGGAAAATGTTAGGCGACATCGCGGTAGGCGGTATCCAGGCAAATATAGAGGGACAGCCTTGCCTTCTAACAATGAAAAACAGTGTTCCACACTTACCAAAAGCTGCAAAAAAGGAGAGACAAAGAGATAAGTTTACCCTGTGTGCGATAAACATCTTTTTCTAAGCTTTGAGCGGACGTCGACAAAAGTGACTATCTCTAAGACCGCGTTCCCACTTTGTCGCTTCGATAGATTATCCCTCCACCAAATGCAATTACAACGGCTAGAGTGGTTGCATTCTCCCATTCCCTTTCTACTGTCTTCTTTGCGAGTTTTACTTCCGCGCAAATGAAGACTGTATAAGCGTAAGTGAGAGTACGTGGGATACCATCGCGATGGTAACTCACGTACTTCCGCTTTCGACCATCGTCTGGATCATGCTCGACGTGATCCAGTCGCGAGAGTTGATTCACAGTAAGGAAACATCCCTGTATCACAGTTTTGACATGCGAGCAGTTGATGACGTATCCGGCGCACCACGCGTGCCCGCACCTCACCAGCACGCAACACTATCTCACCTGCGTGACGACATGCGCGCACGTGACGACGTAGCCGGCGCCGAGGTAGACGCCGGCGCCCCACGCGTGCCCGCACCGCACCAGCACGCAGCATGCATCTATCTCATCTGCATGGAACGATACAGCATTTAAAGGTCAATAAATAACAATAAAATTTATATCACAGATAAACTGACGGCTAACCCGAAGTATATTTTCATACGAGCGCTCTTACGTGATTATGATCATCACATATTTCTTTATACATTTTGGATACACAGATATCTTGTGTAAATTATCTAGGCTTCTATAGATATCAAAACATAAATTTGTGTAAAACTAATCCAGTAAAGACCTTTGAAAATCTATTAATTCACGTGATCTAAAGTACTTCTATAGAAGCCTTGCTCATTTAATCGAGATTCTAATTATTTAAATTTTTTACAAAAACTTTTTATGAAATATTCCTGTAAACCACGGATTCGAACGCCAACAGAGTTTTCAGACGTTATCTCTCTTTTTTCGCGTTGCCTCTCCATCAAACATCTCTTTGGATTATGTTAGATGAAGGAACAAGCTTTTAAACCATGCTCGACGTTGAGGATAGGCGAGTGGTGAGGCGCCACCAAAAGATATCTACCTACATCATTCTTACTTCATAATATCGTTTAGAGACGGTTACGATCGTACTATGTGTTCCAAATAAGAATAGGAAAGTCAACAAACTCGATCTGTCAAATATTGAGTGAAAAGTACGGTTTGCAAAAAAAGCTTATTTGCGCATCAATAAAGGGATTTTTTTGCATTGTATTATTTAGTCTTAATTAAATCTAGGTGAAGTAAAAATGTTATTGTTTAATAAAAATCAGCTAAATAATATTGTGTTAAGTCATAATTAGTTAAAAAAAGACTATATTCTTTCTTTCTTTCATTGTTAGGAACAATTCGCCTTCTTCCTCCATTTGCCACTACTCAGAAACTTCACACAGTAACGCAGAGATGAGCAAAATTGAAGAACTGGATTTTGATAAAACTTTTTTTAGTCACGATTCGTAAATAATAATAAATAATAATAATATAATATAATATTTGCACAACTATCACACAACACCGTCTAGTCCCAAGCTAAGCAGAGCTTGTGTTATGGGTACCAGACAGCTGATAAACATACTTATATATTTCTAAATACATACATATTATAGATAAATAACACCCAAACACAGAACAAAGATCGTGCTCATCACACAAACATTTGTCCTGGGTGGGAATCGAACCCACGACCTCCGGTATAGCAGTCAGGGCCACTAGCCACTAGACCAACAGGCCTGTCAAATAAATTACATTTTAATTTTTTTTTAATAGGGTACAGTGAGCTAACCATATATATCAATGGAGCTAACACTGTACCCTATTTCTTCAATTTGAGGCGTGGCTGGAAAGACCTCACGGCGTTCTCAACTTCCGCACGACGCAGGTGCTTACCGAACACGGAAAGTTCGCTAAGTACCTGTTCCGGATTCGTGCGGAGGATTCGCCCGGGTGTCGCCACTGTGCGGAACATCCGGAGGACACGGTGGAGCACACTGTAGAGGTGTGCCCCGCCTGGGCGGAGCATCGCCGTGTCCTCGTGGGGGCGATCGGCGGCAGCGATGTCTCTCGCCGGGCCTCGGTTCAGGCCATGGTCCGTAGTGAGGAGGGATGGCAGGCGGTCGCCTCCTTCTGCGAAGCAGTAATGCTAGCAAAGGAGGAGGCCGACCGCATCAGGCAGAGGCAACGGGGCGCTCGCCCCAGCCGCCGCCGGGATTCCGATCTCGATTTCCGGCCACCGTAGGCGCGGGCTTGCGGACGGCGTGCAATGGGTAGCACGCTGTCCGATCGTCCGGTAACCGACCGGACCGAGCCCAAGTCGTCGACGGCGCGTTCTGTTCCCGCGCGCCTCAAGGAGCTGTCAGCACACCGAAGAGGCCCAGCCTGCTAACTGCAGGCAGGCAGGGTCGAAGCTTACTGGGGTCATGGGTTAGTTCCGAAAGGAATGCTCGGCCCCGGCACGATAGGCTACGAAGGAACGGGGTAGGTTTTTAGTCAGTAAGAGTCTGACACTACTTCCCGCTCCGCCCAAGGGCGGGATTTGTCATTGGATGATTTTACCATGGCAATTGATCCTATTCTCATTTGGATCGCATTGTAGGTAACTAAATGCCGGTTTACTAGTTGAGAACTTTATTTACCACATACAACTCGATAGTGTTTTTTTTTTATGGAAGGTAAAATCATCCAATGACAGATCCCGCCCTTGGGCGGAGCGGGAAATAGTGTCAGACTCTTACTGACTAAAAACCTACACCGTTCCTTCATTGCCTATCGTGCCGGGGGCGGGCCTTCCTTTCGGAAGCTGACCCATGACCCAAGCAGGCTTCGACCCTGCCTGCCTGCAGCTAGCAGGCTGGGACTCTACGGTGTGCTGACAGCTCCTTGAGGCGCGTGGGAACAGTACGCGCCGTCGTCGACTTGGGCTCAGTCCGGTCGGTTACCGGACGATCGGACAGCCTGCTACCCATTGCACGCCGTCCGCAAGCCCGCGCCTACGGTGAAACTCGATAGTGGTTAGTTTTCGATGATTGGACAAATTTTGTTATTGTAGGAATAAAAGATTTGTCCAATTAACGATAACCAATCACTATGGAGTACTAGAATCCATTTCACTGTCGCCTAAGTCGTTAGGTATAATCACTTATGTATCACTTTATCACATGTTCGTACTTGTAGTGAGGTCTAATTCAAACTAACTCATTTCGGGAATTTGTAGATAGAACAGACGTTTTAAGGCCACTCTAGAACAATGTAGTCGAATCACGGGGTAATAAAAATGATTTTCCCGACTTCATGCAAATTTCGACTCTATTATTTAAATCGGAAGGAACAATTTCCCTTATCTAATGTAGATACTAAAAAGCCAATGTGAGGGTTAAGAACCAGATGTTGTGGTACAACTTGAAACAAGCCACTATCTAGACCTGGCGAACGTATGGCGAATGCACCGTTCGAGAACCGCTTGCGATATTCGCGCGTGCATCGCATGCCACACGCCGTACTCGAGCGGCGCAGGAGGTGCGCGTGCGAACTGCGCTACACCTCCCTCGCCCCTCGAAACGCGAAAAAACCCGAAAAATGCTATGTGCGCACGAGCTGCACGCGCGTCTCACTCGATCCTTGTCGGAGCTGCACTAAAGCGGCGCACTAAACTTAGGCTGTAATCGCACGCGAGCAACACGCGCGCAATTCACAAGCGGTTCGCCAGGTCTGGACACCTCTAAGGAGTTAAAGTAGTAGTAGTTGTTCGCACGAAAATATCAAACCAACTGATGTGTGATCGGTTCACTTCGCCATACCGCACCCACGTATGGTTTGTCACGTTAGCCACCACAATAGTGTATAAATTGTTTAATCGCGCCGCTTCGCTTTCTGGTCGTGATCGGGTAGTATATCAGCTGCGTATGACAGCACGTTGGACTCACCGAGCACATCGTGCAGCGGATGCTTGTGTATGGGGCGCGGCGGCTGCTGCGGCGCCACCCGCAGCTTGGCGGCGAGCACGGAGATGAGCGGCGCCACCAGCGTCAGCCCCACCCACTCGCCGCGGCACCACGACACGGCGCACACTACTGTACCTATCAGCTCCTTGCTAGGAACACAGGAATCAACATTTTTTCGTAGGCATCAATGGGCAGATTGAAGATCGACCACCACCATTATCCCACAGAAGGTATTGCAAAATTATTTAAGTTTTTAAGGATATTGCTAATGACTTCCCTAATCACCAGAGCTGCATTTTTTTTTTTGGTGGGGATATCATCCAGTGATATCTCCCGCCCTTGGGCGGAGCTTCATTGCCTTTCATACCAGGGCCGAGTCTTCCTTTCAGAACCAGACCCTTGGCCACAGGTGGCTTCGACCCTGCTGGGTCTCTACGGTTTGCTGACAACTCCTTGAGGCGCGCGGGAACAGTACGCGCCGTCGACGACTTAGGCTTGATCTGGACGGTTACCGGACGGTCGACAGCGAGCTGCCCATTGCTCGCCGTCCGCAAGCCTGCGCCTAAAGGGCCCTCGGGGGATTAACACATAGTAATAAACGCCACACACAATTCATTTATTTTCCCGTCAAGTTTGCAGTGCGTTTGAAGTGGCATCCACTAAACTTGATCGTGTGTGGCTATCAGGGGCTATGCAGCCCTGGTGATTTGGGAATCATTAGGAATATCCCTAAAGACTTAAATAATTTTGCAATACCTGCTATGGGGTAATGGTCAAAAATATCCCAGAGTTACGTTCATCCAGCAGTGTTACACAGTAGGACACTGTTGTAACATCACTAGTTGTACGCAAAATACGCGCTTTAGTCGTGGAGTTGCGGATACCAGCCCGAAATACAATACAATACAACATCACTAGTTACTAATTGTCACAACCCTAGTTCTAGTTCTAAGGTCATTGTCGATGTAGATGTGACGGACTGAAAATCGTCTTTATATTATAATCTCAAGCGAATTTTAATAAAGAATAATCTTTAATACATCCTGAATATGCTAGTGCTTACAAAGATTCCATTTCGACTAGTACTTCACAAACACCTGGAAAGATACTCACGTAGGTCCTTCAGTGAAGACCGGTCCACCTTCAGAGCCCAAAGCAGTAGCTGCATCAGTTAGTAGGAGGGATGGTCTTTTGCCCACTACACCGCATATCGAACCCCTTGTCACCGCATTTAGGAACACCTGCAATGACGTGACATCAAAAAAATTCTTCCGCTCTGGGTGGAGCATCTGACTAAAACCTGTTTCTTCAGTTGCCCTTTGCATTCCAGTGCCGCAGCAACTCTCTCGAACAGTCACGCAGCTGATATCTGCCTTAAGCACTATTTCCTTATAAATAAAATAAAAACAAAGTCCCTAACGGGCCATCGCGTCTGTTTGTATGTTCGTGATAAAATCAAAAACTACTGAACGGATTTTCATGCAATATTCACCAATTGACAGAGTGATTCATGAGGAACAATGAAATGTATAATCAAAATATAATATAATAAAAGAAAAGCCGTGAATTCCAAAGATCTGATTTCTACCGTATTTACATATTTTATTCTTTATGCACACTAGAGTACATAGGCAGACTTAATGCCTTTGGATGATGCAGAGACATATAGTGGCAGATGCAATACTAAGCATTAAACATGATATAGAACGCGGCAAATAAGTTGAACCAGTTGCTTTTCTTCGGTTACTGCGCCATCAAGGTCGCCCGGCATGATGGTTCAACTTGTGAACCGAGGATTATAACATACTTTATTTTATATAAATATATAATACCTATAAAGTATAAATACAATATCCTGTGCTATATCAGTTGTATTAAACGGTGAGTAAATATTTTTGTGACATTACCTCACAGCCGAAAGGCGTGGAGTGGACTTCGAGAGTAGATCCTCGCCCAGTCGGTGGTCGAACCACGTCCAGCAGATAAGACAGCGGCCTTAAACTTTCAACACCTGAAATTATAAGGAGTTGGTTTTATTTTATTTATTGTGTATCACTTAATTTTACAAAGACGAAAGCTTGTATGTTTATGAGTGTGTTACTCCTTCACACTGAAACGGCTGAAGAAATTGGGATGATGATGAACAAAATGGTCTATATACCTGTGTATCTGTGTGTGAACTCGAGTACACCATGTCCTGGAATATCTTGATACATACTTCCAGGATAAAAAGTATAGTATGTGCTAAATTTTGTATCCTGGGATTGTGCCCTAATAAAAAATACTATCTTTACCTTTTTCTCATCAAAATGATGGACCCCATTAGAAAGTGAGTAGAAAATATTCATGATATTACCTCACAGCCGAAAGGCGTGGAGTGGACTTCGAGAGTGTATCCTAGCCCAGTCACCCAAAGGACTATGCTAGGATTTTTCTTGCTTGATCGTAATAGAAATGCGCAGGTGAACCAAGGTTACCGACATAGCTGGAAGAATCGCCAAACTTAGTGGCGGAGGGCAGGGTACATTGCAGATGGTCGAAGGGGACGAAAGGTTCTAAAGTGGCGAATACGCGACGCTGGAAGGCCTCCCACAAGTTGGAACGATGACCTGATAAAGGTTTTTTTTTATGGTAGGTAAAATCATCCAATGACAAATCCCGCCCTTGGGTGGAGCGGGAAGTAGTGTCAGACTCTTACTGACTAAAAACCTAACCCGTTCCTTCGTTGCCTATAGTGCCGGGGCTGAGCCTTCCTCTCAGAAAACGGCCCTTGACCCCAGCAGGCTTCGACCCTGCCTGCCTGCAGTTAGCAGGCTGGGTCTCTTCGGTGTGCTGACAGAACGCGCCGTCGACGACTTGGGCTCGGTCCGGTCGGTTACCGGACGATCGGACAGCGTGCTACCCATTGCACGCCGCCCGCAAGCCAGCGCCTATCTGATGAAGGTCGCGGAAATCGGATGGATGCGAGACGCACAGAACTGACATGACACTCATCATCATTTTACCCGATAGATGTCCACTTTTGGACATGGACCTCCCCCAAGCGTCGCCATAACCACCGACAGCGTAGCCTACTTAAAAAATCATACAATGGAAAATTCAATCGTCGAAAATAGGCGTTGTTTTTGTATGTAGACAAACTTTTTGATGATAAGTGGTCAACTAGATCATAAATAAAATATGACAGCACGAACTAAATGACGTTTCAGATTGTCAGACACACAGAGTACAGTAAATATATGTCAGTCAGTAGTTGTCTGTCAATAGCCAGTTTCGTTTGGCTGGACTTTAATTTAAAAATATTATTTTATTTCTCACTAAATACTTTCCAGCATTAATGGTCTATTAACAGTTCGCACGTGTTATTGGAAAAATCGTGGTAACTCTTCCACAAAAGCCGTTAATGAAGAGTTGAAGTTGGCTGGTTTGGCTCCATAAGAGTAAAGCCAACAATGCCAAGCAAGAAAGATAATAAGAAAGAGGAACCAAAATGTGACCCTCGCAATTACTCCAGATACTACGATACGCCTGATGGCTGCGACATAAAGACGAAGGTACCTAAATGAAACAAGTTAATACACCCGCAACTTAAAAAAATGCTGTTATTTCGCGACGGTTTGCGATCCACACGATATTGACGTGTAAAGCCGTAACATGCAATGTAACATGAAAGGAGAATTTCATAAATAAGGACGCAGCATGAGTACAAACTGAGCATGCACGTACTCACAAAGTTGTATGCTATGTTCGCGCGCATAGTGTGCACAGTTCGCGCGCAAGGCGTCCAAACTCTTGTTACATTGTGACAATGTGATTGAAATACAATAAAATCCAACTGAAATAACTGTCTGAAATATCAACGCATAGCTGAAACTATTGGGACTATAGGAGTATAAAATGTTGCACAAGATATCTTTTTATGACGTAGGCGAGCATTATGAAATTGTTTCCCAAAATTCACTCTTTCAAAGTTTGTATGGAGAAGTCTACATTCACATGGGGGTGCAGCCACTAACAGAAATTAGTTTAGTATATTCTATCTCTATCTGTTTGTATTTCCCACCAGATCCAGGTAGCCAGCCGCTATGGCATTGTCGCTGGCCTCATCCTGGGCACCTACGACGTCCTGATGTACTCACATGTCGTAGGAATGGGACCCATAATGAGACGGTAATTAGTCTAAACTAATATTATAATCTAAGAGATTAAGGCTCGGCGCAAATGGGCCACCGACCACAGCCACCGGTGGCCAGCGACGGCGACTTAACACACTTTGTAATATATTTTGTATAGACGCGCCGCACACGTGTATCCGGTGGTGGCCACTCGCTACAGTAGTGTCCGCGAATCGCCACTAGTGGTCACTACGTGCCACACAAAACGCCGACACCCGCCACTGTCGCATTGCTCCAGCCCCCGGGCAGTTAACCGTCCGACGTTCTACGTATCGCACGCGTACCATCATGGAGCACGACGTCTCAATGGATGTTGATACATTCATATCGGAAATCCATTCACGTCTCGCTATTTGGGTTATAAAATGTGGCGGCTTCCAGACACTGGTGGCTGTCGCTCGCTTCTGACACTTTTAGAAATGTGGCGGTAGCGTGCGACAGACACTGGTGGCTGTGGTCGGTGGCCCATTTGCGCCGAGCCTAAACCAATACCGCACGCATTATATACTAGTTGAGATGCGGAACACGGTGTAAAGTCCTAGTTTTACTTAAACCTCGCAGTGATAAACATCCTGCGAGGGGATGGACACCCCGAGCGTCGTAGGATCATTTCTTGCCTCTTAGCTTCTTGCGGTCGGCGAACACTGGGTAGCTCGCCGTCCGGTAAGGATTAATTCCGTAGGCACATTGTGTTCCACGCACCTCAGAGATATCAACAAAATTGACGAGGCCAATAAAGACCGATACCTGCTACAGCTGCGGATTGTTCGAAGGAATTACCGTAACCCTCGCAAAAAAGGTAACAGAAGGAACACTGTAGGTTTTAGTGAGTGAAAGTCTGACTGCACCCAGAGCGGGAGAAGTCATTTGATGAATTCCCATGGAAAAAAAGTGATCTAAATTCGCTATTTCTGTTTTGAAACGAAGTAGTAAGTTTCTTATGCAATCTAAGTTTGCCAAACTGCGGCGTGCTGTACTTTTAAAGATTATAGTGAATTTCAATTTCTCGCAGGTACGCCCGGCATGCCGTGCCTCTCGGTCTCATGGGAGCCACATTCGCTGCAGTTTCTAACAAAGTACTGCGCTTAAGAAATATTGACGATCAACTAAATTATTTTCTTGGTAAGATCCTTTTGTTTTTGGTAGCTTTATCGATGTACATGGATTATACTTTGATCCTTTTCTCGATCGTCTACGCCCGCCACTGGCTGTGCAAAAGCGGCGGGCGTCACTGCCGATTTTAGCGTTGTAGTGGTTATGTGATTCGGCTTATTGTCCGCGGGTTCGACGACAAACTGGCGACGCAACTATCGCCCCGTCTATTGGTAGTCAATTTTTACGGACATGTCGCGTCGCTGTCGCTCCTGTGTGCGACATCTGCCAAATCTCGGCGAGGAGAAAGGACGTTGCTTACCCTTAGCAAGACTATAAGATGATGTGAACGTTCACTAGCAATTGAGCTTGAAAATATTTGATTCGTACCTTTTTTATGGTAGTTAAAATCATCCAATGACAAATCCCGCCCTTGGGTGGAGCGGGAAGTAGTGTCAGACTCTTACTGACTAAAAACCTACCCCATTCCTTCGTTGCCTATCGTGGTGGGGCCGGGTATTCCTTTTGGAAGCTGATCCATGACCTCAGCAGGCTTCGACCCTGCCTACAGCTAGCAGGCTGGGCCTGTTAGGCCAGAAGGCCAAAGGTTTTCATGTTTCTTTTATGACAGTGATAACATACGGCGCTGAAACGTGGTCGCTCACAATAGGCCACATCAGAACGCCTAAAGTCACCGAAAGGGCAATGGAGAGAGCTATGCTCGTAGTTTCGTTGCGTGATCGGATCAGGAAACGAAGATATCACCAGCGGCTAAGGCGTGAGGATGTCTGTTCCCTTCACGTTTGCGCCCATATCCTTCGCCAGCATTACGTTGTAGAACAAGGTGACTGCATCTCATTCCCTCTCACTCCAAATACTGAATAGTTAAGTGTTTAATTTATGTTTTTTTGCTATCCAGGTGGTTTAGCATGTGGACCGCTAGTAGCCTGGTACCTCCGCTCTTGGCACGGGATCGTGGCTGGTGGAATTGTCCTCGGCCTCGTAGGAATAGTCAAGAAGGAATCGATTGAACGAGGACACGAATTTTTCAAAAAGTTTCCTAGCCACATGAATACGATTACTAGCTGCAGGAACAATAATACATTGGTGGCTGACCCTCGCGATGGTAATACTATAATCTTATCTATATTTTACAAAAAAGTCGTGTTAGTTACACTAATTATAACTCAAAAACGGCTTAACCGACTTGGTTGAAAATTGATGGGAAGGTAGCTTAGAACCAGGAGAAGGACATAGGATAACTTTTATCTCGTTTAATAAAAAAATAATAAAAAACGGTAATTTAAAAAACTAAAAAACCCGACTGCTTTTCTGAGCATTCATGAAAAAGCCCTAAAACAAGAAAGTCGTTGTACCCGATTGCACTTATCTATATAATATTTTAAATACTGGCAGTCGGGACCCATTCTAGAATTGAGAGCACATACCTATATTACATTGCAGATTACTCCAATCTATTGACTAGACGGCTGACTTTCTAGAATGGGTCCCGACTGCCAGTATTAAATATTATATAGATAAGTGCAATCGGGTACAACGACTTTCTTGTTTTAGGGCTTTTTCATGAATGCTCAGAAAAGCAGTCGGGTTTTTTAGTTTTTTAAATTACCGTTTTTTATTTTTTACTTTTTTAGTTTTATTTTATTACGATATCACTTTCAAAGTAATAACGAATCTAAAAACACCTCTCAAACTAAAATCCATCGAGCCGTTCAGGTCGCAGAGCGAGCCAAACATTTGAATTTGGCGCTAAAAATTCGCCATTTTGTTTTTTTTATTTTGATATACCCAGTGTCACTCTCACAGTAAATACGAATCTAACGACACCTCTCAAACTAAAATCCATCGAGCCGTTCAGGCTGCAGAGCGTGCCAAACAATTATACATACATACATACATACATACATACATACATACATACATACTCTCGAAAAACATAACCCTCCTTCTGGCGCAGTCGGGTAAAAATAGGTCATTTATTGGTTTTGTGTATAGTATGGTAGAGTAGGGTAGAGTAGGGAAGAGTAGGGTAGAGTAGGGTGGAGTAGGGTAGAGTAGGGTAGAGTAGAGCAGGGTAGAGTAGGGTAAAGTAGGGTAGAGTAGGGTAGAGTAGGGTAGAGTAGGGTAGAGTAGGATAAAAAAAAATAGTTATTTATAAAGTAGTTTCAGAGCTTTCAGTAACGGCCACGGCTGTGGTAATCGCGTTTGTGGTCTTTGTAGTTCCAATCAAGGGCAAGATATTTTCTTTACTTTAATAAATATAGTCAAAGTTTCATACGAATATGAACCTTATTCTGAGACATTCGCGACTTTTGAGAGAATGCATAAATATAATAAAGTTTGTGTGAAACGCCTTCCATATTTTGGAATGCACATTTAAATTAAGATGTACGAATCTTGTCTCAGTATGCAGATGGTTATTGAAAGATGCCTCGCTGGCCAGGGGTCTTACAACGACGTTTTAAAATGTCAGGCATGCAAGCGAGAAAGAGGGAGGGGTCTATTCACCCTAAATAGCTCCATTGGCTCCACTCGCACAGGACAAGAAACATATAATACAAAAAAAAAGGAAAGATAAAGGAAAACAAAAAAAGATTGAAAATAAAGACCTGTGAGACGTCAAAAAGGCCCCTATCTCTGCATATGCTGCGATACTAATTAAAAAAAAAAGGTAGGGCCTCAATTGACCACTGTTAAAGATGGAATTGCTAAAACTTTTTATATTTACAAACTGAATTCGTCAGTGAGTGTACATGTTTGACTGCCTGGGATTTTGGGTGATTTCTATGTTTATTTTTTGTACACTATTCTAGACTGCAGTGTATTCGTGTTAAGAAAATAGTGGCTCATCGTTGTCATTTAGCTTAGTTACGCCTCTTTCCCAATTAGATCATGGTAAATTAGATAGCCGTGTTCACATTGACCAGTTGAAGTAAGCCCTTCACACAGAAATAAGATTAGACGTTTAAACAAACTTTTTTACTGTCCGTTCATCCGATTTTGACTTTTATTCCATAGGCATAAGGATGGCATTAAAAGCAAAACAGTGTTTACAATACCAACTATTTACTGCGGCCGCCATTTGTTATGGCACCAACGCAATAAAAGTCAAAATATATTCAACGGACAGTAAAAAAGAATATTTAATCTTATTTCGAATGAAGTATTTAATGTCTTTGATACCTGTGTCTAACACAGGTATCAAAGACATTAAATATATACTACTAATAGACACATAGCGAACAAAATCGTAATCCGATACTTATTACCTAGAGGTCTTAAGTGATCTTGTGATAACGCCATCTATTGCTGAAAAGCTGGCAACCTTACCTAGCGCACACTGAAGCTCTACCACGAGCTCTAAACGTGATCCATAACCTATACCAAACTGTAAAAGGGTGGAGCTATATAGAGTGTATAGCTCCATAACTCTTTTTCGCACGTTCGACTGACATTTTAACATATCATGGTATGGAGAACCCTGGCCATCTTCGAGCGATACTTAAATTTTTATAATTTTTGTCAAATTTAATTCGGGTGGTTCAAAGATAGATGGCGTCACTGAGGCATAGGATGACAGTTTTTCTAAGCCATTTCTTCTGATAGCCAATCTATTGTATCTCTTTAAATCTCTTTGCAGCAATGTTACACACTTGCGAAAAAGGGAAAAAGAAGTAGAACAAGAAGAGGTAGGCAGCAGCCGGCTGAATGTTAGCTTTGTATGTTCTGTGACAATGACGAGCGGTTGACCATAGCAGCCGCTTGAAGTGCTTGAACTAATACTTTTGTTACAATAAAACATTTTCATAATAATTTGTGGTACATTACTTATGGTGCGCGGCAAATAAGTTGAACCTTTTGCTGTGGTTACGCGCAGCCCCCTACTTCGATTGAGAGCCGAAAATAATCCTCGCCACAAGTTGAACCGTCATGACGGTCGAACTTGAATAAGAAAGTAGGGACTGCGCTTAACCATAGTAAATAGTTCAACTTATTTGCCGCGTACTATACCTTAATCCTCTTGGGCACGCCATAATTATGGCGGTAAGTCCCTTTTTTGAAGGCTGGAAAGACGTCACGGCGTCCTCACCTTCCGCATGACGCAGGACCTTACCGAGCATGGTAAGTTCGGGAGGCCCCGGCGTTACTTCCGCACAAATCCAATGCAGGAAGCATTGGATTTGTGCGGAAGTAACGCCGGGGCGTCACCATTATGCATACCGCCCGGAGGACGCGGTGGAGCATACGGTAGAGGTGTGCCCCGCTTGGGCAGAGCACCGCCATGTCCTCGTAGGGCCAATCGGCGCATCGAATCTGGAAGATTCTGTTGAATCGAAGTGTTTTTTTTTTTGTGACGTATCTACATGTTTGCAGTTTTCAGATTTATTCCTATATTAAGTGCTATAGGACCTTGCTGCCTGACAGGAAGCCTAGTGCTTCCTTTTATGACGTAGATGAGCACTAAGAAGAGGTTTTCGGAATTCAAACCTTTGATGAGTGAAAAGTGGGAATATCGTTTGTATGCAAAATCTCATTCCATGTACCAACATACGAGCACTTAAGCTAGCATAAATAGTGACCTAAGTAAATAATAAAGTTATTAATTATTTTCAGGACTACCTCTAAAAGAACAATTTCGGAGGTTTTAAAGTTTGTATAGAGGGTTCATGGGTTAATAAACTTGACACTTGGCACGACACACAAATTTTAATCAAAATGAATAAAAAGTCTGTCATCATTGGTTTCTCAAAACTATCCACAAAATACGGTTTATGGAGGGTTAAGGTCACAGCTCATTAAAGCCACCCGGCACCCACTCCGCACCGCTTCCTTGCAAGCGTCCGCTCGTTGTCAACAGGTGGTCAACGGGTGGCCGTCGCGTGGTCAACCAATGGACCTCGCGTCGTCAACCAGTGGACCCCGTGTGGTCAACAAGTGAAGTCGCTTGGTCCACGAATTTTCGAGTAGTTTAACAATTGGCACTAGTTCTAAAAGTGCTTTTTTTAATGCCAAATT
The DNA here is from genome assembly GCA_958295575.1 of Leucania comma. Lineage (NCBI taxonomy): Eukaryota > Metazoa > Arthropoda > Insecta > Lepidoptera > Noctuidae > Leucania > Leucania comma. The sequence goes on from OY282480.1 coordinate 3,572,735, forward strand.
TGCAATATCGTCAAGTATCGTTCTCACGTGAATCACCCGGGTGGCTCTAATGAGCTGCGACCTTTAAACTTTTTAAGAAAACTCATGAAAGAAGTTGCTGGCAAAGGGCCTAGTGTTGTATAAGTTACAAACCTCTTTTATCACTCTCCAAGTCGATAAGCACGAAGACAGAAAACAGTGCGTTGCCCAGCTTCATCTGGCTGTCAATGTCACCGTCTTTGTGGCCGATGGTCCAGCTGTACAGGATGTCATCGGCGCAGCGGTCCAGGATCGGGCACTGCCACACGTGGCATATCCTGGAGAGAAGGATTTATTGTAGAAATCGGAATATTAAGGGTAGACCAGACTACCACACAGACTGAAAGTTAAAAGGGTGACCTTGTTAGTTTCAATCTGTGTAGATAGCAGTTGTAAACCATGACCTTCAACGCTCTTGGTTGGGAGGTGCGTTTTCCCAACTGCTGTGACAGATTAGTGAACGTGTAGGCATAACATTTGTGTTACGCCTAAGTTCCAACTAAGGTGACCTCGGTTCACTGACGTCTATTTATTAAAGAGGTAGCTCGAGATCAGTGCCTCGGTTGGAACGCTAGTTTGCAACCGTCTGGCCCTCCTTTAGATTTCTTTTGTGGAAGACAGATTGCATAAAGCGGGTATGAGAATGTTGAGATTGATATATGGTGTGACGAGAACGGATAAAGTGAGAAATGAGTATATAAATAGGAAGTTTGAAAGTGGTGCCAGTAATTGAAAAGTTGAACCAGAGTCGCTTGTTTTGATCATGTAAGGAGAAGTGATGACGTACATGTTACATACTAAAAGAGTAAATAGTATAACATTTGGCTGGTCAGAGAGAGAGGAAGGGCAAATATGAATGGATTGTATGAGGAGATATGAAAACAACACAATGGTCGGAGGATCCTCCCTTATCAAGGAGGTTTTGCAGGACTTCCTTAACAAATATGGCCATCTGTGTACACACATATAAACTAACACCTTTATAATATTCACGGCACGGTTGTCGCAATCTTTGAGCGATTGACTGTAGTATTGTGCGGCGCAGGTTCGATTCCCACATGGAACAAATACTTGTATGGCTGACAAATCCACGTTCTCGAGGTGCTTTGATGTGAATTTACATCTGTGTAAACGCACCCACGATACAGGATTTATTATAAAGGGCAATTTTTTTATTAAAAAAAAAATATTCTAGCTACTAGCTACCTTCCAGTAAGCACTCTTATCAAGTAACTGCTATGATCCAAATCTCCCTGCTGCAAATTCCGTTCCCGACTCAATTTCTCTATACTCTCATAAATATTGGGGTTATTGGACTGCTTCTTTTCACACGTAACATGAATTTCTGGTAAATTAGCGTAGAACTCGTCACTAAGAATGGGTTTCCCTCTAGCTTTCTTGATTATCTTGGCTTCTTTCAGTGGAGATAGTATGCTACCGTGTGTGAGGACCCATCGCTTGGAGAATCTGATCCCGGAGGCTGATACGGTCAGGATGTTCGCGTATTCTCCGTCATCTGAGTAATTGTAGGTTACCATTACACCTTCGACTGCCATGGTTCTGAAAGAAGAGAAGATGGGAGATTGTGAAACAAAAAACAAAGCTAGAGCAGTAGGATATGATCTATGTATCGAAATCTGGTTTCCGCTCTTAGTTCTATGCTGCCTTTCGTTTGGATTCAATTTATTTATATTGTGCTTACATAAAAGAAGCGACAAGAAATATGTAACCAAGATGTTTTGTAACTCATATAATGATTTAAAAGAGTGTTCATGGAGTTTCTTGCACGTTCTTCTTCCATAGACCATCTACGCTTTGGAATATGCAGTTTTGCTTCGCTTTTTTGACTAACCGACATTTTGACAATTTAAAAGTGTCTGTAAACAGTTTATTTGAAATAAATGGTTTTGATTACTATTTTTGATCCATAAGATTTGTTCTCGCACGTCTCCACTCCGCTCGTCCCCGCTATACCTAGTCGTAACGGACCCATATTATAATAGAATAAGAAACACAAAACACAAATTAAAGAGAAGAATAGTACGTACAGAATGTTATAACGAAATTGTACTGAAAATTCGCTAAGGGTTCGTTTCTACTTAAGCGGAGCTGAGTGGAGTGGAGCTGTGCGGACTTTTAATCTGTCCTAGCTCAGAGGACACCGGTGTCCTCTCACATCCACGCCACTATAGGCCTTAATTCCGATGTTTAGAGTCTACTTTTGTATGAACAAGTTGGGTAGTTGTGGATCGAAGTGTTAAAGGAAACAAATGAACACGCGACTCCGAGCTGGGCAGAACGGGTTCGAGCAGAGAGTAGCTCAACTCTACTCCACCCCGTACACCGTTTCAATAGAAACACTTGCCACTTTTCACTGCTCTTCTCCGCCTAACTCCACTTTAGTGGAAACGCACCAGGTTTACCGTAGCAGTGTTGAAGCCTACTAGAGCCATGGGTTATGTGAAACTGAACCTCGGGGTCCTGGAGCGAAAGCAAAAAAAGAACAGGGGGTTTTAGTCAGTAAAAGTCTGACACGCCCTCCTGCTCCGCCCAAGAGCGGGAGAAGTCATTGAATGATTTCCCACATAAAAAAAACTGGGTTACCTTCACCCGTCGCCATTACAATATAAGCGTCTATGACATCACAGTGAAATCAATATGGCTGACGCTAGACGTCATCATGGTATATACATTGACGTCATAATTTAGGTGCTGATATTTTATCCAGTCAAGTTCCTTGCTCTTGTATGATTATATTCAATTAACTACTTTGCCCGCGTCAGTTAGCAATTTATATAATATATAAATTTTATCGACGCTCACACCTACAATCTTAGTGTTAACGCTATCTAAAATGAAGATCGCAATGTACTATAAATAGAACAATCTGGAGGAAACTGGAATCGTCTGTATGCCGGCAATGATAAGGACGACACTAGATAACGTGCGCGTGATTGCTTTTAGGAATAACATGGGCTGGTCAAGCTTTGAGAATGAATGTGAAGGGCTAAATAAGTAGTGGAAGACCATCGGAACGACGGAGGGGCTGAAGGATTATATGACTACTAAAGATGGCGGCCACCGAAGGTGTGGGCTTGCGGACAACGAGCTTCAAACACACAACCCATTACCCATTATTATTTACTTCTTATGGGTGCCGCACCCCTGAGCACCTGTCTATGTATTCGGTAGACACAATAAAAAATTGGTATTGTATGCATACTACTAACTATCAAGCTTTGAATCATCAAAACTTGACCTTGGTTTGATCATTTCTGCGCCCCTCCAGGATCTGAGTCCTATCCTTGGGCACCGGTGTCACCGCCCTAGTTACATTCGGCACTGGTTACTTACTGGTTACTTAGAGCAGTGGTGGCCGAGTGGTAACGGCCCCGACTTACGAGTTGTATTTCGCAGGTTCAAACCTAGCCAGGCATTACTTTGTGTAATTTATTTCATCACGACTGCTCTCTTTTTGATAGCAGTAGTGATGAAAGAGCAGAGCGGTGAAGGAAAACATCGTGAGGGAACCGGCATGTCCTAGTACCAAAAATACGAAGATATGTGACATCCACCAATCCGCATTGGGCCCGCCTGGTGGTACGGGTACGGCCAACTCCCTCTCCTAGAGAGGAGGCCTGAGTTCCAGCAGTGGGAACATTATAAGGCTGATCAGAGCTGAACAACTGATCGAAAAACTCCGAGCACAGAGTGGACACATATCATATACACACTTAACGATATAGTGCCTGATAGCTGCTGGTGGTCTAGCTTCAAGATCTTCGGGTTTTTAGTCTAATTCTAACCTCATTTTATTCTCAAAGGTCTGCATGTGTTGCAGACAAAGTCGGAATGATTACTCATGAATTGGCATGACTGAAATATTTTTATCACATTAAGGGTGTTTTTAATATGCGGATATTTTCATCACGCATCACGCGGATTTGCTCCGCATGCAGAAAATTTCAAAAGGCAAAAAACGGCGTCCAGCGTGCGTATTGCACGCATTACAATAAATACTTATATGAAAAGGACATTTGCGGAGGTTACCGCACGATATTAAAAACACCCTAAGATTAATTCGTCAAAATTATGCTAGAGGGCGCTACCAGTTGCATAAATGAATCTTTTTCAAACTAAATTATTATTATATGGTTTTGATCCAAATGATCAAAATATTTAAGTTAGTGTCCTCTTAGTTTAAATAGAGGTAATAAATTGAACACTATATATCTATTTGGTAAAATAAGAATCAAGAATTTAAAGTTGAAAATAGAGACGTTCTAAACAAACTCTCAAATCAGTAATAAGGGCTGACCCTTATTACTGAATTTATTATTTCTAAATAGATTGAAGCTGAAGTAGCTGTACAAAACCCTTCGCTTAATTTATCTTTTATGTAGGTACCTAGTTGCGTAACAACACTATCCATGCTAATAAAGTACTAAAACTTTCAATTTCATTAATTTCATCACACAACAGATTGTGAATAAAAATAGATGAAAAAAGTAATTTACTCGCATTTTCTTTTAGCAAACGAGAACAATCATAGTATGACGTGGGAGGTCCCGTGCAAAAATCACGATCAAAAACATTCACAACAGCTTGCAATACATTGCTTGCTCATAACACATTTCAGTATCAAACGTACCTATTGGTCCGGCAATGTATACTAAAACAAGCGATGATACTAAAGGCAGGCGAGAGTATCAAATACGTTGGTACAAGTAAAAGATGAGCAAAAGACAGGGTGCGAACACAATTACAAATTAGACATAAACACACCCATGGAATGGAAGTAATGAACCATATTCATGCGGGTGGTCAATATAGCCATGCAATTTGCGATGGTATAAAAACGATACGCCAAGCCTTTTCCCGCCAACTTGCGTCGAAGCGTCTTCCAGAGGGCGCTCGTTACTTGTGTTCGAATTTCGAATTCAGTTTTTTTTTCTGTGCCACCTGTTATTTGCCAAGTGCTTTTACAAAGGTAAGTTAGTTTTTTTTTTTTCTGAAATGCACGTTTAATTTGTCCATTAATATTAAAACAGAATACGACGGCGTTATAAACTAATATCGTATTTTTTCTATATTTTCCTATTATATATCCGTATCGTCGTTATTTACAGTTCTAAACTTTGTGTTTAGAAAGTGAAATTGTTTTGTATAATTTTGGATTGAGTTCAAGTTCACTTGGGTGTGTAGGAAACAATGAATAGAATCGTACACCAAAAAATAAAAATCAATGTCTAAAGTACCTAAATGAAATGAACTGTAATTTCAACATTGCCAATATCGTTTCCGTAGTGTAGCGGTTATCACGTGTGCTTCACACGCACAAGGTCCCCGGTTCGATCCCGGGCGGAAACAGCTCTTTTGCTTATTGATTTTTTGGATTTAATTTTTTTTTCAATTATTGTTTTCTATAATAGTTGTTTTGTAAAAGTAATTTTGGGAGCAAAATTATTACTACAGTTTATTTTAAAGAAACAGTTTAAAGGTACCCGTAGGAATACAATATTGTTTAAAATATTTGGTGTAAAAAATCACTTATTACAGATAGTATAATTTTCTGTTTATTTGTGTTTATTTTAGGCAAAATAATAACTCTTTTAGATAATAAAATAAATAAGTGATTGATGATTACCGTTACCGTAGTGGTAAGCACTGAAAAAGAAATTACCCTTACCTTACTAAAAGATTCCTTCGAGCCGGATTTGAACCAGCGACCTATGGATTACAATTTTGATACATCTACAGTCCACCGCTCTACCAACTGAGCTATCGAAGGTTGAGAAGAGGCGGCGAAATTGTAAGCCGGTTGCGAAATAACTTTTACGTTAGCTTAATCCCTACTATTCTTTATATTTTTTTAAATTTGGTAACACAAAAAATTAAAAAAAAATCAATATAACTTATAGTTGTATTAAACTTAATACCTACGAGTAACACTGAAATTTTTGTATGCAACTCATGTCTAAAAGTAAAAATGTAAAATATGTCGTACCTGTCTAAAATCCTAATCTAACTTATAAAACATATTAATGGCAGAAGAAACAAAACAGTATCCAGTATTTGGTGATCACCCTTTATCAATTTCAAATATAAATCTAGGTACGTATGTAATTAGAGACACAATAGAAAGACAATAGGTGTGCGGACGCCGGCGTCCTCTCGCGGAATAATGAATTAAACGAAATAAGAACCTAAAGGTTTTGGCAATTACTCAACAACACCGTACAAAACAAAAAAATATTGGTAAAATAACTACAAAGTTATAGCTAAATACTAATCGTAAAGAATATATTCTACTACATAACTAATTTCTCAGTAAAAAAAAAACTTTAACACCACATTAGATGAAAAAATTATGCATAACAGCCTCTTTTTTTTTTTCAATTTGCTTACTGAACTGAATGCTGCAAATTTTATACATTAAAAAAAATCTTGAACAATGTCCTTTATTGACACTTACCCAGGAAAAATAGTGACATTAGAATGGACGGAGAATTAAAATTGGCGCCAAAAGTGAAATAAAAATGGCGGACGAGCTGTCATTGTTAATCCGGTTTCGTGATACGCAGAATGGTCTGTTTATCAGATTAGATTACCCTTTTATCTTGTGACCCAGTTGCAATGAACTTGGTTTTATCTAACGCGTTACAATTTAAACAAGCTTTCCTACGTGTTGACATAATTAACACGTGCTACTGACAGCAACTAGAAGAAACTGGTAATGTTTGCAGGATAATATGATATGTTTGTGACAATATTATGTGGCAGCCATCTGAATAAATTGTTAATTAACTAGGTACCATGATTAACTAAATGGCTAAATGTCGTGTGCCTAGTAACATTATATTGGATAATGATGAACTTATGAAGTTTATTTGCAAATAGTTTTAAAAATTATGTACTTATAATATAATATCATTGACCTATACGACCACTACATTTTCTCTAGGTCTAGATGGCGATTACGTCAGCAGTACAATTTTTTTTAAAGTTTTTTAAGAGTACGATGTGTCGATTTTTCATAATCACATGAAAGTGAGCAAACCCACGTCATTAAGCAGCATACATCTAATGTCATTGAAGACTTAAGAGTCATAATTTTAAATTTAATTTGGTTTTTTCTTAAGTTTTCCTTTTTTCTAGGCTTACAACTACTGCTCACAAATTAATAATCAAACTAACACATTGACAAACACACGTACCGATGTTTATGTAAGCATGATGAAGGTGTGAGAGTTTTGCTTACTGTTACTGACAAGGGGGAGGCGGGGCTTAATATTTGCAAAAAATCTGCTTACGTAATACTTTTACGGCCCCTTACTTTACTTTTGGATACTAAATACTTTAAGCCACGTTTTTGTATACCGCGTATTTAATTCTATTGACACGTGTAGAGTTGAGCATATATGCGTTGAATCAAATTAAGTTTGTCAGGAAACCTAAGTCGATTAAAGTTAGCCTCTATGGCTGTATCAGTGACCTAATCAAAGTTCTAAACTAGTTCGTCTATAATCTAACTAGAACCAGTTTCCTCTTTAGATTGCTTAAACTTTAACCTTTCGAAAAGATCAAGAGATGCAATACTGGTAGTTTGGTTACTATTTCCAGGGGACCTTTCTTTTTCGACGTGGAAAATCATCAAATGATGATTTCCCAGACTTTTCAGACCGTATCAGATTATTACTGACTAAAACCAACTTACTCGTTTTCTTTTGCCCTTCGAACGTTACCGCAGCTCTAGCAGACAACGGCCCTACCGGGCTCTTTCCGGTTTTGCTGCCTAAATGCTAAAACCGTGTAACCCAAAAGAAAAAAAAAATGCAAAGAGAAAGAAAAAAGAGATTTTAGCGGGAAATCTTCGAGTGAAGTTCGTTTACTGTTTATTTATTTTATAATTTATGTACACACGGAGATGTAGTATTAAAATAAAAAATGTAGGTACAAAGGTACTGCTTATTTCTAAAAGAAATTTCTTCTAGGAAACCTACGAAAGGAGAGATGAGAAGAAAATAAATGTAGACAATAGTTTGTAGAAATAACAAAAGAAGAGTTTATGAAATCTAAAATTAAAGTAATAAATACATATAATATAAGTATATAAACCTTATACTAAAATTAAATACGAAAACATATGTAAATACATAATTATCATAAATCTAGATCTTAGAGAAATTTTAATTATTCGCAAATTGATTCATAATGGATATTGTTTGCGCAATTGGACAATATGTGGAATCATTGAAACAGGTGCGATCTCGGTAAAATGGAAGTGAGAATGTTATTGTAGTGTTGACTAGCTCTTGATACATTTGCTGCCAAATATTACAAAGACTTTACTTGTCTTTTAGAGCTTAGAATATGTAGTACATCCATAATCTAATGGTAAACCAATTAACTATTCATTCGAAGACATCGTAGACAAAAGTATTAACAAAAAAAGAAAACAGATATACTTCATCTATTTAGGTACAAGACTTAACTAAACGTAAACAATCTTGATATAATGTCTTTTTTTTTTTTAATTTTATAAAAGACCTACAAAGATAAGATCATTTACATTTAGTTAATTATCATGATGATTTTACCTACAATAAAAAAAAAACATCGGTTTAGGTAAAGAAGTAATTGTAATTTTTTTTAGATATTTTTTTATATAAAAGACGTTGAAGCTAAACAAATGGAGTACCTATAGGTACATACAACTACAATGACTATTTTTATAATAATTATACTCTTCCTCCAACCTATTATTTATTCTGTGCTCCAACAAACAGTTTCCATCGGTGACCTAGAAAATGTTTATATAAGTTAAGAAGGAACGGCATTTAAACGAGTAACGTCCAAACAAGTCGGGGTTCCTTTAGTTTTCTTAATTACCTATTAGTTCCCGACGTAACCCGAGGAGCTTGCCTCCGCAGTACTCCACACGGTTTCCTATGGCTTCGAATACCCCTTCACAATAAATTTCCTCGTAAAATTTACGTGATAGAGTTTCCTTAGTTTAGTTTCAATTTGTTTGCTTGTGGACCTAAAATGTGACTGGCTGCACGTTGGCGTTTGTGTGATGCTGTGTCGTTGGATTTCTACGAAGAGCTAATAACTGCTTTGTTTGAAATACCCAAGATTCTTAATGGTTTTTATACTGCTGAAACTACAGGGGCTAGAAACGTGAAGTTTTGCACAAGGCTTCCTTTCATGATGGAAACGAGCACTAAGGGTTTTTGAAAATTCTTATTCCTTGGCCGTTTCAAGTTTTTTTTTAAGTGTCAAGTATTTTACGAGTATGTATATCGTAGAAAAAGGTTAGTTTAAAACTGGACGATGTCCTAATATTTGATGGAAGCACTGATCTTGCTAAAGTTCCCATGTCAACAAATGTTTTTTTTTTTTCGACGAAAGTAAATGAAAAACTTTTATTAATCTTTTTTTTTAATCAACCTCTAAAAAACCCCTATAAAACAATTTTGGGGTATTGTGTAAAAGTCTTATTCCTTAGGTTAATACGCTTGAAAATTGCCACAAAATGAATAATAAAGACCTTAATTATACGTTTTTTTAAACTACCCTCGAAATGCGGTTTAAGGGGAGTTAAAGTTTTTATGAAAACATTCTCGCGAACGAAGTCACTGGGACAGTGTTAGTAAATAAAATAAATAAATTAAGAGGGTCCTTTCCGGCCCATCCATGGTCAAAGTGATCATCATTGTAAAGCTTGTTGTTTCATCCAACAGAATGTTTGATATCTTTATCAAACATTGCGGCATCTTTATCAAACAGCTGTCTCTAGACAGCGCGAAAAAAACGCCTGAACGCTCAGTTACCATTCGGTAATTTCTGACTAAAATTTGTTCCAGGAAATAGGTACAAGTATTTTTTTAACTTTTAAGTTTTTTGTAAAAATTTGGTATCCAGAATATCAATTTGTTCAAGGTTTACCAACATAATATTTTCTTTACTTTTTTATTAATTTTTGAGTACATTATAAAGGACCTCTCTTCTTCTTCCTGCCCTTGTCCCATATTACTTGGGGTCAGCGCAACACGTTTTTTTCTTCCACTCTATCCTGTCAGCCGTCACACTATCACTAACTTCCTTTTCTTTCATATCACATTATAAAGGACCATTTATGTAAAATTTATGCAAAATATCAGATTTTCAGAGGTCTTTACTGATTTAGTTTTACACAAATTTATGTTATGGTTTCAATAGAACCTAGACAATAGCTACAACCCGGGGGTCTTTAAGTCAAGAGTGAATAGGTTACTTCTAGACAAGCGTTCTCCATCATCGGCCACATCATCGCTTAACATCAGGTGAGACAGTGGTCAAACAAGAGCCTATGAGTAATAAAAAAAAATATGATCACAGGATTCTGTGTTTCCTAAATATTTTCAGAAGGTGTCATAATCACGTTATAGGGGAAGTATCACAGGTTGGGCGACTGGACGTTCCTAAGGGGGGTTTTTGTTTTCTTTTGCGTACGTCCTTTTTATCATTAAAGAACTCGTCCCGCTCTAGGTGAAGTGAGAGGGGATGTCAGACTTTTACTAACTAAAATCTACCTGTGTTCCGTTCAGTTGTTCTTTGCGTTCCAGGACCGCATTATGTTTTAAAAATAATCACGTTTCCTTGTTGTGTATGTCCTAAATAGAGTTTCGCTAAAATGTTAAGTCAATGATATTTTGCAAATAGATTTAAAAAAAAAACACTTACACGTTGATTTTTTCGTCAATTTAAACTAGATGAGGCCGGTGTTTCCTAGCTGACTACTCTGACAAGAAACACCGAAACAACCTCTTCTAAAGTCCATACAGTAAATATGTAATGGTCAAATCATATGAGAATCATGCAAATTACTGACTCAGATGGTCTTTCAAGTCCAGTCTGTTCAAGCATTTTTCAGTATTTGTGTAGCTCAAATCAGGACTACTAAGGAGGTCAACGTATAGTTTGTACTACTCGGCAGACAATGGATCCCGCCCTAGGATACCCTACATCACAGGATCCAGTCGCTCCCGGCTGGTATTAAGACACAGGGTCCAGCGCCGTAAAATGAGCAGAGATAACAGTCATAAATCTAAAAATATAAAAACCTATACCAATAGTTATCGGAGAAACGTGATTAGTAAACGTGATGGAAGATAAAAAAATATTTATAATTTATAGGTCAAAGAAACGTCACATCACATTAGAGGCAGATTGAATAAAGTTCGATAAACAATAATTTGTGACAAGTTTTTATGACGCAGACAAACTAATAAATTTAGGTAACAATAATATTGACATTTTGAACTTTTTGCCGATTATTGCAATGTCATCAGTTTGTTTAAATTCATTGCCCTTAAATCTATACAAAGTAACGGTTACTGTCTAACTGATCTGGCACAAGTTCTCTAATATAATTCGTATGCCGCTTCACCCATAAATACTATTAGCGTTGGTATATCTTTCACTGCGTTTATCAAAAATTTCCAATCTATCACAGTAAGAGAACCAACTTCCCGTCTTCATGTCGAATTCGCCAAATTTCGTCATCCTCGTCACAGAATTGTGGAGTAAAAGACTAATTTACTCGGTTGATATTTATTGACTAAGTAATACCATTTACCAACCCTAGTTCAGGGTTTTTCAACATACATATATGTCTGGCAGCCAGAGTCGAAGCCTACTGGGGCCAAGGGTCAGCTTCTGAAAAGGAGGCTCGGTCCCGGTATGATGTATAGTAACGAAGGATCGGGGTGGTTTTTTAGTCAGTAAGAGTCTGACACTGTCTCCCACTCCCGCTCCGCCTAAGGGCAACAGAATGTGGTCGGGACACAACTAAGATATATCCTACATTACATTATCAAAATACAGCTCAAACCACTAAACAGATCCTGCTGAAATTTCTGAAATCTGGCACGCAGATAGTTATTATGTCATAGGCATGCACTTTACAAACAGGATCTTCTAAAAACCCTCGTAAGAGGATGAAAGGGGGTTCAAAGTTGGTGAAACCTATTTTTCACGCAAGCAAAGGTACTGGCAAAAGCTAGTTGAACATTTATATTTTAAACAGGACACATCTTTTAATACCTGTTTACCCAAAAACATGGTAACTTACATACAATAGAAAAACCTCACTAAACAATTAAACATCAATTCTATCTAATCCAACCTTTTTTTATTATTCACGTCAGTCCACAAGAGTCCACCAAAGAAATGAAACTCGCAAGGCATTCATTAGAAATCCCATATCACTAGACGCGTTAATACTGACCCACCATTGGTTGAAAACAGTGGTCTGACAGTCGCACCTAGCACGACGCGTACACACGATAAGTACCCGTTTTACGCCTACACATCCTTAATAGGAAATCTATCCATAAACATTAAAGATTTTATCATTACCTTTCGTAATGTTTTAGGAATTTTATTGGAATCATTTTAATTTACAACGAACAGGGTTAAAGGGCCAGGGTATATAATCTACTTGTATATTACACTTAGATAAGTAGGTTTATATTGTGGACTAGATCCAACACTATTTTTCTCTATAAAACAAAGGTTTGCTGGAAGAAAACTCATTGCTGAGTTAAACTCGCCTTAATACATGAACTGTCTGTATTCGCATGTATTATGTTAGGTTTTTGTGTACCTACAATAAGTAATTAAAGTCGAGATTTTGCATTTAATGTTACTAAGTAATAGAATTTTAGTGATCCCCAGATTTCTAAACAACATGCACTCAAGATTGTTCATTATTTATAACTCAAGGATAAAAATGAGGTCACGAATTTTATTCACTTAATTAATTACATCCTTGCAGACAACTTTGTATTAGGACTAGGCATTAAGGAAGATACTCCTTGCCTACACTATTGTGAGACTTCCTGGAGATAGAATTGAAGAGATAAGCACGTTAAGCACGATAAGTTACACGGGTGTCTCGGTGGTGTGTTTTTGGGAGGTGGGAAAACATCTAATTATTTCTCCCGCTTTATCGTGTCAGGCTTTTAGTGGCTAAAACCCACCTACGTTCATTTTTGTCCTTTGCGTTCTAGGACTACGGATTTCTATTTCAAAAAATACACCGTGGCCCTAGCAGGTATTGGCCCTGCTGTGCCTGGTTTACTAACATCTCTTTGAGTTGCGTGTACGCGCTGTCGAGGACTTAAGAGTTGACATTATGTCATTATATTGATACAAAAGCTTTCTGCTTTCCTTTGTTTCATACAAAAGAAAGCAGAAAGCTTTTTCTTGCTAAATCACGAAGCGACTTTCTATACCAGGAACATACGAAAATTTCTGGTGATCCCAAAGTTGGAACTCTGGTGATCGTTTATCAGTCCAAAGTCCGTAAATATAGGTAATTAAATAATATTACTAAAGATAAAATTAACAGAGAGAAGATATAAATTTCTACGCTTTGCCCTAGCCTAGCTAACAAAGCCGAGGATCTTCGACACAGCTACAAATCGTACTGACCTACCAAAAACATATCGTTACAGAGCTGTCAGTATGAAAAATCAGCTTCGAATATGTTTACAATAAACCACAAATAGCTGTTGAGTCGTTCGACCTTATAAACTCATTGTGCACATCCTTGATCGAATTTGTTGGAGTCGGGAGCTCTGTGCCCTCACCGAGACGGCCAAGTGCCAACGACACCAACGTACAAACATACATATTTAACAAATAGACCGACAGATATTGTACAAACAACAGTGGCGCTACTTGTCAAGGAGAGCTGTCAGAAATCTGTCAAATTCAGTACATTTTATCTTAGTTCCCGTTTTCACCACATGCATACCAAAGCGTGTCAGTGTATCTATATTACTTCTCATTCTCATAGCTTGGTTTAAACCGGAGTTATGCAGATCCAGAGGTCTTATAAGGAACAAGATATAGTATTGCAGTAGTCTATCAATACAAACTAACGATACTCTTGGATTCGTCATCGTGGTGTGGCTTTTTAACTTGCTTGAACCGAGAACAAATTAAGGCGTGTCTTTGCATTAATCTGTGTAGGGTGACTAAAAGCATCCTACGCGCTACATAATGTGGTTCTAGAGGTGAAATTACAATATCATTCAGTAGTTTTGTTAGTAAGATTAGATCTTCAGAGACCCGACCTACTTTATCCACGTCCAAAAGGTCGTCAAGTTGCGCCATGTCCACGTATCCCTCCGCAGGTTCCTATGTGAAATATCAACGGAAACGGCCGGCTTCAGAGCTTCGCCGGTACTTAAGCGTCCAATTGAACAAACGAGCGTGATAACCCTGGATCCGGTCCCGTGACTTGGTTCGTTGTGGCCTCTTAATGTATCTAAATGCAGTCATTACTGATGATGACTGATTTACGTCACGATAGGACCATGAAAGGATGTTTTGGTGTCTCTGTCACGCTATCTAGACCATACGTGTAATGTTAGTAGAATTTTATTAGTAAAAATATGATCACCTACCTACATTCTGGATGACCACTGCAGTCTTCGGACTCAAAAACTGTTATATTTCTCAAAAAACTAATGGCAACGCTCCCAAATTTCTGGATAACACACGTACATGGTCCGGGTCGGCAATTTAAGGAGACACTAGCACTACGATAAGCCCACGACAATACAATAATGGACGCTCTCTGCCTAATGGGTCGCATCCTGCACGGCCCAAGCGCAGTCCAGTCAATGCTAAGAGTTCGCTCCTCCGGCACACGTTCGTTTCCAGAAACTAAATTTCATAGTTCATGTTTCCCTAATCGTGTGTGTGATCACGTTTCGTGTCATTGTAGACATCCTCGTGTGGGTTTCAAGTGTCGCAGGTCTGGGGAGACATTGCTTCGCCAATCGACCGACGTCGGCCGCGGCGAACGATGCGCCTGTTACGATCTCGAAAACGATAACGAATTTCGACAATTTCACTACTTGATTATCTGATTACCTTTATCTCTATTGTGCTATGGATGCAGTGCCGAGGATGGAAAAGTGCATTTTATGAGAGAATTCTACCTGTGCAGTGTATAGTGACGGACATGCCTGAGTTTCGACGCCTGGCAGCTAGTGTGAAAAAAAAGAAGCCACTTTCGCCGACTCCGCGGTTGAGTCACTCAAACAATTCTTTTTACTGGATGCGATAACGTTTTAGGTGAGTCTGTCATTAGTGTAAAGTGGTGTATCCCTTACATTAATGGGCACTTAGCTATCGTGGACAGGTGTGTGTTTCAAAGGCATTATCGTTGTCCTTAAAAATGTTTACTATTTTTACCATTTCTAGTTATCAGTGTTTGTTACACGTTGGGATTTAGATTTTTCCGTTCATCTTAAAGAGCGCAAGATACCACTTAAAATACTGGTAAGTTACATGGCTTTAACAACTAATAATGAAGAAGGATGCATGCATAATTCTTTTGCATATGTTTTATTTATGAGATGGTTTGACAGTTGATTTGACAGATAGTTATATAAAAAAAGTTAAAAAAACAAACCAAACCAATTGAAGTGACTTGAAAATAGAACAAAATATTACTTCTTACCTCTTAACATAGTCTTGATTAATATTAAATTATTTCTGCAAACACAGCTACTTCAACAAATTTGACTTATCTTTGCTTTAGATCAAAAATAAAAAGGTTAGAGAAATAACAACAAAGCTCAACCAAATGGCAACCCACTGGAAGATTACCAACTATTGTAACGTCAATTTAATATCGCTAAAACAAAGAAACAGAATATTTACCTTTGACCTTAGTTAGTTTGTTTACTTTTTTAAGGTTATGTTTGACATTGGCCACTAAACAATCTTTGGAATACTTAGTCAAGATAACTTGTTTTTAACACATCACTGGAACAAAAACACACTGTTTCCACGACAATCTTCATGTACAATGATTGTTTTCTCTTACTATATCTATAATAAATACTATTACTCTATTACTTATCAGCTGATGAGCTGAGCAGACTGTTTTGTATTTAATTTGTTGCAATTTAATAAACCTATGCATTCTTATTGGTTGTTGTGTGACGATCTCTCGCGGACTCATTCAATACTACGTTCATTCATGATTTACGTGTCTGCGTCGTAGTTCTTTGTAATATCGCTAGATGGCGTTTTTAATAAAAATTGCATTGAAGTGATAATTTACAGTTTAGATGTATTTACAAGTTTTATACAACTTTACTGACTCAAAATAGTATGTTGCTTAATCATTTTTTTTTTAAATAAAATCATTAAACCGATTTAACTGCTTTGAAGTTTGTAGAATAGCTACATACCTACGTATACAAGACCTCATCGACCATCGTATCTCTCAAATTCGATTTCTCAAAACTAGAAGCGTCCATGGTAGTAGACCTGGGGCCTTACCATGAGATACTTATTAAAATGGCAAGCGTGCGAGCGAGAACTGAACTATTAAAGGGCTACACTAACTGAACTAAACTGGACTATTACAGAGCTGCATATATAGGCTGTACATCTCCAAATGGATCTCTTTAAGAGCTGGTGGCAGGGCCTGTGATTAAGCAGCCTCCTGTATTATTCGGCCGCTATCACGATATTATTTCATTTGAGTTTAATTTATTTAACAAAAATTCAGGTAGGTACACTGTGTCTACATGTTTTACAAAATTAATAATAAAAACAAAAAAAAACAACCAATAATATTCAATTAAAAACAATCACAATTTTAAATCACATTAACAAAAATTAAAAAATTATCACAACACGCATTATATTCATACGATAATACCAACAATAACATATTTTATAATTTATGTACACACTTATAGGTAACAAGACATGTCATTATAAAAAAAAAGGTAGGTATATACTAATAGTATATTTCAAAATAAATTTCTTTCAGTAGACCTGCGAAAGGAGAGATTTAAAAAAATGTAGACAATAGAGTGTAGAAACAAGAAAGATAATAAATTAATGTAACAAATAGCACATATAATTTAATATTAAAAATACTAAATAAATATCTAACGAAAAATTTAAAAAAAAGTTTTAAAAAATCATACCTAACTAAAAATTAAATCTTTTGCCTAATATAAACACCAGAAGGTTTAAAAATTCACCCAAAGGGCAATGAAGAATACTATATGAAGGGGGTTTCATTGCGTGCTTGAATGAGGAATGAAGATGGATGCAGAGCACCTCCTTCCTGCAGAACTGTAGATGGTCGATAGTGCTGAAAGGTTTTTTTACATTACTAATGCTTACCATCAGGTGATGGTAAGCATTAGTAATGTAAACGTTGATGATGAGGTGCACTAGTTTTTTAAGAGCGTATTCACTCTAGCCTTGAAGACACCTAAATTATAATCTGACGGGAGGACCGCAGCAGGTAAGTTGTTTCAGTCCCTCGATTGTCCGGATCGTAGAGGCTTCAATGGTTTCAACAACGTAGGTAAGAGTGGATACTTGCCGTTCGTCAGGTTGTCCGATGGTAGAATCAAGTCGTGCAATTCCCGCGCACACTCTCCAAAATGCATCCTGTAAAAGACCGAAAGAATGGCGACCGCGTACCGAAAAACGCAGCGATGACAGGCCTCCCACAAGGTGGACCGATGACCTATTAAGAGACGTGGGAATCCGTTGGATGCGAGACGCACAGGACCGACCGTTGTGGCAACGATTGGGGTTGGTCTATGTCCAGTAGTTGTCATCTTTTGGCTAAAATGATGGTGCATAAAAAAAACAGTAGGAGCTAAAAATTAACAGGGTGTAACAACGAGCAATGTCTTATCGCTAAGAGTGATTTTACATTCCACCTTTTGTGTTCTGTATAATACTGAATTCGATACAGGAAAAGAAAATCTGTTCACGGTATTCTACGTACTTGGTTTCTCATTACCATAGTAACACTAGTTGAAAGAGATTTTTTCTGGAAAAGTTTGTGTCGTAAAAGTGAGAAAATAGGTACAGTACTTTTCCACAACAAAATTGCTTTCACCCATTAGGTATCTAACTTCCTTTTATTGTTATGAAAATTGAAATTCTTGATTGGTTATTACAATTAATCAAAAATCTATTGTAAGCGAAGCCATCTAAAGTGGTTACGTGAACATGTCATTAACTTTCAATTTTGCTCAAAATAACGGGAAATTGATAAATAAATAATTAAAATGTGGAAATTGGAGAGGGGACTCTCAGTCCTATCTCAACCGCTTTATAGGGGTAAAAATGTTATTTCGGTAAGACGACCATTGGAAAAAGAAGAATACAGAGGTTCTATATTTGTTATGTCATCATCATCATTAAATTTCACTCAAGGGACATCAACTGTTGAACATAGGCCTCCCCCAAGCGTCGCCAAAATGACTGGACCTGTGCGTCTTGCATCCATCGCATTGCTGCGACCCTCATCAGGTCATCGGTCCACTTTGTACTTCATATTCTATCTAGCTAAGAAGCAAAACAAAGTTAACAAATATCGAGTTTTGTCATGAGAAGAGAAAAAAATAATATAAAAAAATTGTACACTGGATTCTACCCTCTATTGTATTCTCTCTCTCTCTGTCTCTCTCTCTCTCTATCACTCAATGGTTTGCTGGAAGAAAACTCAACTTTGAGTTAAGTTTGTACATGACCTTTGTTATCCATTTGTTGTATTAGTTAGTATGGTGTACAATAAAGAATTAAATGAAATGAAATAATAACCCAATGGTCACAAGACCTGCCTCTGATGCATGAGGTTGCGGGCAAGTACTTCTATGTGAATTTTTCTATTCATATGTACATCTTTAAGATTATCTAGGAGATTCCTGACACTTGGAAAGTACGTAAAGCCGTTGGTCTTAGTTGTCATTTATAGATCTTTGACAGTCGTTCTAGGTAGACGCCAGAAAGTCAGACGTTCGGCTGAAGGTCTGACTTTCTTTCAGCGATATTGTCTCCTTAGATAGGCTTATCAAAGGAGTATCGTGTTGAACAATAACTGGGTTGTGGAGGTCCGCTCCTTTTAAACATAGGTACTCAGGAGCAGTGGTGGCCGAGTGGTAACGGCCCCGTCTTACGAATTGTAGGTCGCAGGTTCAAACCCAGCCAAGCGCATTACTTTGTGTAATTTAACTTATCACCACTGCTCTCAAAACGGTGAAGGAAAACATCGTGAGGAAACCGGCATGTCCTAGAACCGAAAATTCGAAGACATGTGACATCCACCAATCCGCACTGGGCCCGCGTGGCGGATTAGGCCTATTCCGCCTATTCCCTCTCCTAGAGAGGAGGCCTGAGTCCCAGCAGTGGGAACATTAAAAGGCTGATGATGATGATGATGACTCAGCGGCAATCAATTAGACTAGATACACGCGGACCGCTTCATTAATAAATCTAACTTCAGCTTATGGCTATCCATGAAGCAAGGCTATCCAATCTAAGAGAATTACAACTTCTACCGCGAGTGCTTAACGTCATCCATTTTACGATCTTAAGGCCCGGTTCTACTCATTTTGACCTTTTTTTAAACCTATGGAAATCAACAAATATAGAAGAGAAAACCATTAAAATTGACTACATGGCCAAGGGCTTGGCAAAAATGAAAACACGATATAAATTAGTTGGCTCGATAAAAAAAAATCGCGAATCTGACCCTAATTTACAATTTCAAACGTATTTATCTACGAGATTACGTTACGGAACTATTTGAAAGTTACAAAAAAATAAAAATAAAGCTTGTTATTTAAAAGCGCTTCGCAAGAACAAAAATCTTGAATAGTTGTTGTTGTTTTTTTTTATATAGAAATAAAAACGCTGTTTTGAGGCCGCGAAGACGACATAATCCCAAGAGAAGTTCATACAAAAAAAAACAGTGACTAGAACCGGCCCTTAACTGAACTGTTATGTAGGTATAGAGTCTGTCTAACGAAAGCGCGACCTGGAGTTTTTTTTTTTAAATTAAATTGGCAACATAATGTTGCCTTCAAAAGCACGTCAAAGTCTATGATTGCAATTGTCAGAATTTTGTACCAGATTGATTTTAAAAATATAATTGCTTATCATGGGTAAAACAATAAAAAGTTATGTAGGAAAGCTGTGAAATACTATGATCAGTAAGTTTAAAGAAAAACAAGAAGAGAAAGTAGTTGTTTTTGATCTGAGTTGTTAGTACACATTAGACATTATAATCTTGATCATTGTTTACTGACTATTAGATATATTTTACGATATGATAATATTTTTTCTTATGTTTATAGATAATCAAGGACTGCACGAAATAAATAAAAAAACATTGAATCGTTAAGGAATTTGGAGAAAAAACCTTTACACTTAAAACTAAGCTTTAAGAAGAAATATCTTCACTACCGCACTTTATACGTTCTAAAGCGGTCAAATTGATGTGATGAAATAGCATACTTTGAGGATGATAAAATTCAACATTTTGTGTTATTCACCTTTTCCCGTGACTTTCTTGATAGAATAGTAATATACCAATAAATAAATCTTTACTCGTTTTTGTATTGTATTGGTTATTATAGCTATCCAGTATTGTTCTACTGCTGTGCAAAAGCCATCCACTCTTTCTAATGGTCTCAGTCCCTTACACACATTCCATTTCTTAAGAAAGACATCCAGGTCGGTTGGCAAACCTTGAGTTTCGACTTTTGGATGTTAGTCAAAGACCAAGTCTGTATACACCATAGGTCAAATGAGGAGATTACAAATGTCCATAAGCTTACGCTTTAGTGATATGGGCAAAGTGCCCTTAAATAGTTCCTTGATAGACCAGTAACTTTTTCAGGTATTTTCTGTTCGACACGTTATTTCTGTGTCTTACCTGGCCCAGAAAGAGACTACTTGGCCCAAGTAGACAATAATATATTTTAAGACCTATACCTTCTCTATATTCGACTGCTAATGTCTGAAAGAAGTGGTGAATAACTTTGGGGACAACGGGACGCCCTGTTTGAATCATTTCTGTTTGAAACATAGGATCTAATCTCTCTAACTTGCTGGAAGAAGTATGTGTGGATTCTATTTTTTGTTCTGCAAGGGAATTGAATATTTCTGAGTGTGTGATGCTGTTAAAAGCGTATTGGTTGAGTATATTTATTTCTAAACATTTTGTGTTCCTCATATTAGGAATATAGTTCGTCAAAAAGAATTATACGATTGTTGCAAATACAAAAAAATACTCAAGTATCAAAAAATTTTTTCCTAGTATGACAGTAACCCCTTTTCAATATTTTTTGATTTGACCTCATTTTCTCAGGTCGCGCTTTCGTTAGACAGACTCTAGCACCATTCCTCTTTCTCTTACTGTCCTTTTAACACGTCATAGTATGTCCCTATAATAATGACCAACAGTCCTCTTTTTGTTTTGTTTTTTAGGATTCCTTACCTCAAAAGGAAAATCGGAACCCTTATAAAATCACGTTGTTGTCTATCTGTCAAGACCCTGTATCTCGAGAACGCGTGGAGATTTGAAATTGAAAATATATACTGCGCTCTGCGGTCTGTAGTCCGTTGAAACTGTGAAAAATCAAATAAGTTAATACGCCCGTTTGTCGCAAAAAAAAACATACATTTCGACACTCTCAAGGAAATCAAAATTCATAGGGTACTTCCAATTGACCTAGAACTCTGAAACTTAGCATAAAGCAAGGTTCAAGGTCTAGCTTAGGAATAAATCTGATAATTGTAAAGGCGCTCTATATATATATAATTATGTATATATATACATATGTATATATATATTCGTTTTATAATTATTTATTTATTTTCTTATTAGTACACCGCAAACTACCCCCTGTATTTATTTTAGTTCTTACGATGCATACTAAGGTTGTCTGGTAGAAATCGCTTTCAGCGATAAGACCGCCATTGTACCCATAGATTTTAGTTTAGTACTGATTAAGTAACTTTCTTGGTGTACAATAAAGTTTTATTCTATTCTATTCTATTGTACGTCAAAAAAAATACTTTTTACTATTAGGAAAAATCTGTGAGACGATTCGGGGATTGAACTATTTACATAAGTTAGTTTGTACTGAACCCTCAGTGTGCGGGTTCGACTCGCACTTGAACTTTTTTTTAAATTATTACAAACCGCATCAAAATCCGAAGCGCGGATTAGGATTTCGCGGAAAAACAGAAGGAAGCTGAAACCGACTTTGTTTTACCTAAGTATAATATGTAAATATTATATTTTTAATACAGCTTACCTGTGTAAAAATATATAATTACGCAGTTTTTTCCTATTTGCGATATTGTCTACAGTTTTACAGCTAAGGAGTTTTTTTTTTGTATGTAAAATCATCCAATGACAAATCCCGCCCTTGGGTGGGGCGGGAAATAGTGTCAGACTCTTACTGACTAAAAACCTACCCTTCCATTCCTTGCCTTTGTCCCGGGGCCCGTGGTGACATTCTCACATAACCTTTGGCCCCAGTAGGCTTCGGCCCTGCTGGACCCCTACAGTTTGCTGACAACTCCTTGAGGCGCGCGGGAACAGTGCGCGCCGTAGACGACCTGAGCTCGGACCGGTCTGTTACCGGACGGACGGACAGCGAGCTACCCATTGCACGCCGTCCGCGAGCCCGCGCCTACGGTGGCCGGAAATCGGGATCGGAATCCCGGCGGCGGCGGCGGCGTGTGCGCCTTTGCCTAATGTTTCTTTTATTCAAGTATTTTACTTGTTTATAAATACGGGTGTTAAAGTTAAGAGTGACTTCTAGGCAAGAGTGCTGCATTGTCAGCCACATTGTCGCTTTCCATCAGGTGAGATAATGGTCAAGCGCGATCAATAATACAAATAATTATAATTTCAATCTAAGTAATACCGCAAGTGCAGCAACAGTGCTATGCTGTGCTCGGCCGGATCCCTTCACTTTTCTTATTATTTCAAGTGTTAGTCACCAAGTTATGTTTGAATGAAATCACTTGTATTTGACAAGCCACTTTACTTAATGAATGACGCTAATACCTACTTATGCTGTGTTAGATACGTTCTACCCACTTCTACCTATCATTTTTACATAGA
Source organism: Leucania comma (assembly GCA_958295575.1). Classification (NCBI taxonomy): domain Eukaryota; kingdom Metazoa; phylum Arthropoda; class Insecta; order Lepidoptera; family Noctuidae; genus Leucania; species Leucania comma. The sequence goes on from OY282480.1 coordinate 3,595,731, forward strand.
CAAAAGTTGTAAGAAACTCTTGGCGGAGTTTAGGATCTGAATTTTACAGTATTATTGCACTTTGCCTTTCAATGTTTTTGAAAGAAAAAATAACACTTTGTATTTGAAGGGTGCTTTTCCACCAAAGATGAGCTAGGTAGTGAGACATTTAGTTAGAGTCATTTCGTTTATACACCCCTATTTTTTAATTAGTGCACAAAAAAATTGGGCTCAATCAGTATCCGTTACTGATCATATTTGTGTAGTCAAAAGTAAAAAAAAACGAAATCCCAAAATTGTCCACGAAAATTTGTCATTATTGGTAAATTCATAATTGAACCATAATTCATAACAACTACCACTAGAAAATACTAAGCGCAGTGTTTTTCCATTTTTATTGACATTCTTTCATTCATAAACAATAACCTGTACAATGTTTCCATAAATTGAGTGACATTTTGGGATATAAACAAACGCTCATAACTTTGCTGTTTATGAATATTATGCATTGAGACATTACTTAAATAATAACAAGACCTTTTCTAATAAGCCCTTTAAGTATTTGCCATAATTGAAAAATAGTGGTGTATAGTCAAGTTAAGCGCAACTCTACTGGAGTTTTCGTGTAGCTAATTGTTTTACATACGATATAATAGTGATGTGTGCCATTTCACCACGTCTGTCGCTACGCATTCTCGTACCGTGTAAGCGCCTCGCTCAGCTCTGAAGAAAAAAATGCAAAAGTCAAGAGTGAATTATTTTCTTTTAGGCAAGCGTGCTTCATCGTTGGCCACAGCATCTTTTACCATCAGGTGGGGTATTGGTCTAAGGCGAAAATTAACCAAATCGGTCCAGCCGATCTCGAGTTTTAGCGAGACTAACGAACAGCTATTCATTTTTATATATAGGGTGACTGTTAATTAGTGAACGATACTTAAACACGTGATTGTAGTCATGATAACTTACAACTTTTACTATGGTACCAAAACTGAAATCGTGAAAAAATTATTCCATGTTCAGTATGATGATGATGTATTATGTTCGCCTAACTGGTCAAAATGAACTGAACTTGGCAGATTTTTTTCGCGATTTCAGGTTTGGTCTCATAGTAAAAGTTGTTTGTTATCATGACTACAATCACGTTTTTAAATATCGTTCACTAATTACCAGTCACCCTATATAGAAAAATTAATAGCTGTTGGTTAGTCTCGCTAAAACTCGAGATCGGCTGGACCGATTTGGTTAATTTTGGTCTTAAACTATTCGTGATAATCCAGGGAAGGTTTGAACGGTGAGAAAAGATGGAAAAATTCAAATTCGAATACAACGCCATCTCTTAATAAATCTCTTAATGTCATTTTGAAATGAATTATGCTGGTTCTGGTAAGACCCCTAGATGGCGTTATCCTCATCAGGCGGTACAACTTTGCCGGGACAGCTCGTCCAAAATACAAATAAAATGCCCATACTCCTGGAACATTTCCCTGCTCCTCGTGATACTTCAGGAAACTTCCAACAAGGACAGTCATCATGACCATGGTGTTTTATTAACTTACATTTTCCATTAAAAGAATGAGTCAATATCTAATTGCTCTGTTCCACTAAACCTATTATGGCAAATATTGCACAATGGAAACTGCAAATTGATGCCGTCGGCGGTACTTTAGTAGTTTTCATACTAAAGATGGCTGCCAGTCATTAATCATAGGGTAGAAAATGATAATGGGAATCGGAAAATCAACTTGAAATACACACTTTTGTACTCACCTAGTTGTATTATGGGAAAAACGATAGGGTGACGTTGATTTCGTTTCGTTTTAGGACCCTGTGGTACCATTCTCAAATATGGTCTTGTGGATATAGGTAATCAGGGGCCGTTCAAGTATTACGTAAGTAGATTTTTCGCAAATATGAACCCCCCCTCCCATTCTCAAATATGGTCTTGTGGATATAGGTAATCAGGGGCCGTTCAAGTATTACGTAAGTAGATTTTTCGCAAATATGAACCTCCCCTCCCCCTCGTCAGCAAAAGTAAGCAAGGATCTAAACCTCCCCCCATATGATTAGTAAACATTGCCCAGTGATGTATCGGCCTACTCATTTTCATGTGATTTTGGAACATCAAGATTTTTCTCTAAAAAAAATCTTCTGCCGTTATCACTATCCAGACCCCCTCATCCACCAAGTCATCAAAAATAAGCAAAGCACAGACCCCCCACCCCCTGTAGTGCTTACGTAATACTTGAATGGCCCCTTAAGTAATTTTTATAAAAAAAAATTGTTTGCTAATAAAGTAGATAATGATTAGGTCTAATAAGCAAAAGTAATAGAATTTAAATATCCATAACCACGTCGAAATTATAAAGTTACAAAACAGTATTTTGGAGGCCATCATAGAGTTTCGAATCGGTAGGGAAGATTTATTAACAGCTTAATTTCAATTAGATATTTCCACACGTTCCCGAGATGAAGGGTCTTGACAAACAGACACACAGATAACAAAGTAATCCTATAAGGGTTTCGTTTTTCCTTTTGAGGTACGGGATGCTAAAAAGTATCCTGACTTATAGGTCATGGTCTACTTGCGTGCCAAGTTTCATCCAAATCCGTACAGCGGCTTTAGCGTGAAAGAGTAACAAAAATACAAACTTTTGGTTTTATACCATTAGTATGATGATAAAAATTGATTTCCTATAACACAAAGTAGATTAAATCAATATTAAGAAGCATTATACTGATACAATTCCAACTAGATAATTCCGGTTAAATCGGCACCCAATCGAATTAGCGTTAATCAAACTGAGTCATTATAACAAATGACTTGATAGTATAAAAAATGTCACAAAAAGTGGGTTTGATACACTGACACATCAGGTTCTAAATATTTAGGAATATAGGTACAATGTGTCATATGTAATATTGTCTTTGCATTGCAATTGACATGGTAGAAAAGATATTGTCCGGTCAGGTATATACGGACTTCAAAGTAGGACACCCTGTGCCGTAGCAACGGAACTAGGGTTGTCTCATTTTTAAATCTAGGTATATATAAATAAGCGAAATACCACTCACTGATTAATCACGAAATCTCAGAAACTAAAACATCTACAAACTTAAAATTGGGCAGGCAGGTTCCATACAAGATGTAGACGTCCGCTAAGAACGGATTTTACGAAAATCCACACCTTAACGGGTCCTTCGGGTGGTCTGCACAGTGGCGACTCCCGGGCGTCGTCTCCGCGCGGATCTTGTACAGGTACGTCCTGAACTTGCCATGTTCGGTTAGTACCTGCGCCATGCGGAAGGTCACGACGCCGTGAGGCCTTCTGCTAAGCAGTAATGCTAGCAAAGGAGGAAGCCGACTGCATCAGGCAACGGAGCTCACGCCGCAACCGCCGCCGTAATTCCGATACAAATTACCGGCCACCGTAGGCGCGGGCTTGCGGACGGTGAGCATGGGTAGCTCGCTGTCCGTCCGTCCGGTAACAGACCGGACCGAGCCCAAGTCGGAGTCCGAGTCTTCAGAAAACTGTACAGGGCCCAGTAGGGTCGAAGCCTAATCTGGGGCTTAGGCTTCGATACCAGAACCCGGGATCCAAGTCATGGAAGAAACGGGGTAGGTTTTTAGTCAGTAAGAGTCTGACACTATTTCCCACTCCGCATAAGAGCGGGAACTGTCATTGGATGATTTTACCTGCCATAAAAAAAAAACCCTAAGGGGGTAAACCGACTTTAAGGCATGTGAAGCCACTAGCAAGAGCTAGTACAATAGTACGTAAGTACCAAATAATTATAATTGTACGTCACTCCGTGCTAGCAACCGTTTTTGGGGGCCCATTTATTGACAAGTGACACTCTTTTATTATCGATGTATGTTAATAAAATTGTTTAGACAGGCATAGCCTTCACCAGTCTTCACACAAACCTCCCAAAACTATAGCTGCTATGTTTTCATAGTTTCCTATAAACAGAGGGTTATCGTCGGCTTATATCATGTTCCATGAAAAGTTTTATAGTGGCCTTTGTGAGTTGACTTCGACCCCTCGTATACTTTCCACAGGAGATACTAACAAATAATAATAATTTTATTTCGAACAAAATTCCATACTTACTATAAAATTGTTAAGTAGTAAAACTTAATATTAAGTTAGTACTTTAGACATACTTATTCTATACTGTTTTTATTTGAAATATGGAATTTTTCATACATCACTGCAAACAAAATGGTAAGTACTTTTAGAAAATTAAAAAAAAATCGATTTTTTGATATTCATATTAGATCTTTGATTATTAGTTAATTACCTACGGATAAGAGCTGCAGTGACATTGCAATCATGAAAAAAATAAACATCTGAGCGAGCGGTGCGAGCTTCTCTATGATTTAGGAATGCTGGAATTAACGCAAACACTTTGGTATCCCTATCCAAACTTGTTTCTTGATGTGTTTTGGCCTTATAGTAAATACTTCTCAACATTTTATTTCACGATGAAATTCTATTATTTTGCGTACCTACTATATTATTTTTCTATAACATAAAGTATATAAAAGAGTAAAATATAGAACGATGCTCAGGTGACAACCCTAAACAAAACCGAAATATGACTTTCAGATGTCAGCTAAATGTACTATAGCAAAATTATTCTCATGACAGGTTTACTTAACAATATTTTAACAGTTATAATTGCATAAAAAAGCGATGTGTTTGTCCCTGTGGCACACCACAGAAATGAAAATTTCATCAACGAGGGTTTTTTTTATGGTAGGTAAAATCATCCAATGACAAATCCCGCCCTTGGGCGGAGCGGGAAGTAGTTTCAGACTCTTACTGACTAAAAACCTACCCCGTTCCTTCGTTGCCTATCATGCCCCCCGGCATATCTTCTCAGAAAGCTTCCTGAGCCTTCCTCTCAGAAAACTGCCTTGATCCCAGCAGGCTTCGATCCTGCCTGCCTGCAGCTAGCAGGCTGAGCCTCTACGGTTCGCTGACAGCTCCTTGAGGCGCGTGGGAACAGTACACGCAGTCGACGACTTGGGCTCGGTCCGGTCGGTTACCGGACAATCGGACAGCGTGCTACCCATAGCATGCCGTCCGCAAGCCCGCGCCTACGGTGGCCGGAAATCGGGATCGGAATCCCGGCGGCGGCTGGGGCGAGCGCCCCGTTGCCTTTGCCTGATTCGGTTGGCCTCCTCCTTTGCTAGCATTACTGCTTCGCAGAAGGAGGCGACCGCCTGCCATCCCTCCTCATTCCGGAACATGGAGACCTGAACCAAGGCCCGGCGAAAAAGATCGCTGCCGCCGATCGCCCCCACGAGGACACGGCGATGCTCCGCCCAGGCGGGGCACACCTCAACAGTATGTTCTACCGTGTCCTCCGGGTGGTCAACGCGAGGGTAATAAATATACGCAATCGTTATGGTTCGCATATATTCGGCCGACTCGATAGCTCAAGTCGATCTTACCCGAACGAGCTTTACATAGCCGAGCGTGACTGCTCACCCTCGATTTCAGTTGAGTATTTCCCATATTCTACTTTAGCCTGAAAACTAGTCAAAAGGCATACAAAAATAGGTTTTGAGTCGTGCAAAACTAAAAATACTGAATTCAGAAACTCGTCCTCAGCCTCATTGAATGCTTAAAAAATAAAGTTTAGTGCGCCAAAAGGCATTAAAATTGAGTTTGAGACGTGCTTAACTTAAAATACCGAATTCAGAAATTCGTCCTCCGTCTCATTGAATACCTATTTAAAATAAAGTTTAGTACGCCATTAAAACTTTTCACTTCAAATAACCATAAGAAACAAAAAGTCTAGTCCGATCGTTCTCCGAGAGGGCCTGAGACCTTTTTTTGGGACTGAGAAATCATATAATAATTTTTATTGCTGTGGGTACCGCGAGGGAAGAGTCAGACTGTTACTGATTAAAGCTAGAACTACACTGAGCACACGTGTGCCACACATCACATCATCACACATCTGGGCGCGTCGGTCACCAAACATTTAAATGGACACTATACTTGTAGAGCTACACTTGATCCATTCCACGCGAAGTTGTTCTACGTACAAATCAGTCGTTTCACATGTGTGTGTCGGTCTAATGTAGTTCTAGCTTAAAACCCGTATTCTTTCAGCAGCCCTTTACGTTCCAGTGCCCTACCAAAAGAAACATTAAAATGTTATAATCCAATCACTCTATTGGATCACTAAAATGCTCCACAAAATCGACCGCTAGAGACTTTTTTGGGATTGTGAAATGATAAAAAAAACTACTCTGTTTGGAGCGAGGCAGGGTTACTTTCTGTTAGTTTTTGCACTCCAGTGCTGTCCCTGGTGACGCTTGCAAACAATACCGCCGCCCAACATCGGAGTCCCTGCAAGGATGTTGATCGAGACATTGCTCAGCTTAAATTATGTTTTTTTTTGAGTTGAGTAGGTAATCATTGAATGTCTTCTCCCACTCTAGGGTGGACGTTTCACAAAAATCGCAAAAAAGGGAGCGAAATAACTAATATACAATTTATTTTCTTTCTTTCAAACTTTTGCTAACTAAAATCATACCTTTGTATGTTCTTTCAGTTGCCTTTTGCATTCTAGGACCACAAGTATCCCATTCATACATTTTCCCCTGGCCCTAGCAGGCATCGGTCCTGCTGGGCCACTACAGTGCTGCAAACATATCTTTGAGGTGAACATGGAGCACTATGCGCTGTCGACGCTCAGTCCTTATAGGGCGAGCGGACGGTGAGCTATTCTATTCACCCCTGCGTTCCTATTCACAGTATTCACCTCGTATGACTGTAAATATCTCTATGACCTAGTACAGCTAATTTATTATAGTGTGGGGCTACGTCTTAATTTACAGACCTTTAGTTCCAAACTTCAGTTTTGTCTATGTCCAGGCCAGATCATAGAAATTGATCACTTCATGAAATGGCCAAATAAAACTGGCCAGATCGTTTTAAACGTTCAAGTTTGATAATATTTTTCGTTCCCGTTTGGCCTACTTTCTGTCATAGAAATCCTACATCAATGATAATGGCCAAACGAGGATTAACATTAATCAAATGTTAACGTTTAAATCAATCTGGCCAGTTTCAGTTGGCCATATCATGAAGTGATCAATTCTATGATTTGTGCACGACATTTATAAACTTGAAACTCATGGTCAACATGCATAGACTCTGATTTATAATGTCAACACTCAAAGTCCGTTCAATATTTTATTTTCTTGACATATCTTAATTTTCTCGGAAAATCTATTCATCATTGTATGTTAAAATGTAGTGAAGCCATATTTAACGATCTGTCACGTCATTAAGGTCTTAGGACAGATAATAATTAGATCCCACGGATTAATATTATAATGCATGGTTTAAAATTCTCGGTAACAATACAGTTAATACATGAAATATGTGGGCAACGTTTGACGTAGATGCGTTTTCGGTAAATTTTTAGGGTTCCGTACCCAAAGGGTAAAGGGGGACCCTATTACTAAGACTCGTCCGTCTGTCTGTCACTAGGCTTTATCCCATGAACCGGTGTTTTTTTTTTATGGTAGGTAAAATCATCTAATGACAAATCCCGCCCTTGGGCGGAGCGGGAAGTAGTGTCAGACTCTTACCGACTAAAAACCTACCCCGTTCCTTCGTTGCCTATAGTGCCGGGGCTGAGCCTTCCTCTCAGAAAACGTCCCTTGACCCCAGCAGGCTTCGACCCTGCCTGCCTGCAGTTAGCAGGCTGGGCCTCTACGGATCCCATGAACCGGCTAGAGAGTTGAAATTTTCACAGATGATGTATTTCTGTTACTGGTATAATAAAAACAGAATAAAATAAATATTTAAGTGGAGCTCCCATAAAACTAACGTGATTTCTTTTGCAGTTTATTGCTCGATATTAATATTGTAGTACGGAAGCCTTCATGTACGAGTCCGAATCGCATTTGGCTTGAATTTTTTTTCATTCCATACTTAATTAAGGTAGGTACCTGAATATAATTATCTAGATATGAGAACTTATTTGGTAATAAAGTAAGAAAGAAAGAAAAAAATATTTATTTGGCGACAGTCGCCAGGATAACACACTTAAATAAAATAAATAAAAACTACAACACTATGTGTGCCTCACGGCTGCGCCAAAAGAGATTCATTTCAGCAATGTTGCCAAACAGAAAAATACTGTCTGACACTGGTCTTCCAATGAACCTTCAGAGATGAGTGACGGAGCAAGCGGTAATGGACCAGTGGGTAATCAGGAGTCTGAAAATCTGATAACTAGGTAATAGAGGAAAATATAAGTAAGTATTCAACTGCATCTGGTTTGGCCGGAAGCCGCCTCCAACATAAGAAAATGCTAAGTAGATTCATAGAGCCTTATTTACATATTATGTTATGTAGAATGGATTGTTGAAATTTCAACTCACCCAAATATAAACAATCTTGGCAAGTCTGAGTTTGTTACAACAAACTTACCTATGTAAATAATTCAATATATAAGTTTCGAAGATTTTTCCGAATCTTATTTTTTTTTATTACGTTAGTATCAATAAATTTACTGTTTTCAGATTTATTCCTGTATTTGTGCTATAAGACCTTGCTTCATGCCAAATTACAGGGTTCTAGGTCAACGGAAAGTGCCCTATGTAGTTTGGTTCTCTTGAGAGTGTCGAAATATAAGTTTTTTATGACATAAACGGCCTTATCTTTTTTGTCGTTAACTTAGGGCCGATTTCATCATTCAATATAAAAACTTAGTTTAACTAAACTGAGCTCAGCGTAATCTAGTTTAAAGACCCGTGTCGTTAACATGGGCGACAACAAAAGAATTGAAACTGAGTTTAGCGTACACTAGGTTCAATTCTACGCGGTGAAACGCAAAATGAAGCTATAATCTGGATTAGGCGCTCAAACTGAGTTTTGTTTTATATAATCGCGATTAGTTTATTGGTGAATTTGGCCCTTACGGGTTTGATTTTTTCACAGCTTCAAGGGACCGTAGATTAGAATATATATTTTTAACTTCAACTCGATACCTATACGCGTTCCCGAGATAGAAGATCTTGACAGACAGACGGACAAAGTGATCCTATACTGCTTCCGTTTTTTCTTTATACGGAACCCTAAAAGTATTTCGACGTTATTTTATGTATATTTCTTCTTTCGTTCTGGCTTTTTTATTATTTATTTTTTTATGGTAGGTAAAATCATCCAATAACAAATCCCGCCCTTGGGTGGAGCGGGAAATAGTGTCAGACTCTTACTGACTAAAACCTACCCTGTGCCTTCCCTACCTTGGTTCCTGGGCCCTGGTATGCATTTTCATACCTTCCCAGAGCCCCAGACTTTCGTTCTTGGTGGAGCGAGAGGAAATTTCAGACTGTTAGTGACTAGAACCCAACTCGTCTAAATTCCTTCAGTTGCCTTTTATGTTTCAGAGCCGCGGTAACTCGGCCTTTGTAAGTGAGAGCCAGTTTGACGTTTGGAAAAAAAAAATGATAGAGGAAGGACATATTTTAATGTTGTGAAAATCTATTTTAGTCAGGTATTGAATACCATTTCGGTCAAATATAATAACCACAATGACGTATTTTGTGATAGGAATTTCCTACAATAACGGTATTCATTATAATAATAATAATATGACTTTTAATTTTGGGTAGGAAGTGTTCCGAAAGTCATTTTAAATATTTAAATTAATGTTGTGGTCACCTTTTATTGATGTTTTTTCTGTGGGATTTTTGCCGAAATCTAGTTTTGTCCATGTGAAATGAAATCGAAACATTAGGTTTTTATAGATAGAAAATTCCCTAATAGTTTTTAGGGGATTTTCCTATCTCGACAAAAAATATCATAGAACCAACATATTTTTTCTTTCAAAACCATGCGAGAAAGTTCCACTTGCAATGTGGAAAGTACATAATAACTTTCTTTCCATATATCCTGGTGTCACAAAATCTTAACATCAAGGAACTCTTCTTGTAGCATAGAGAAGAAAAATAATTATGTTCTTTCTTTGGTATTGTTCGTCGAGTCGTTGAGCTCGATGCATAGATTTTTTTTTAAACCAAATATATGAGTTTCGGAAACTCAACAGATTTTTTTGTTTGAATAATTTTATTATGCATATTTTAAATTAATAATTGATGTTCTTGTGAACGATGTCATTTTTTTTTGATGTCACGCTTTGATGTAAAGTGTTGTGTTTATGGTATACCCACGTTGGATATATGGTACAGTAAGGTGTTTGTGGTACTGAAAAATTTTGCCAGTTATTTTTAAGCCCCTTGTATTTAGGAGACGGACTTACTGCTAAGTATAAAACGGGCATAAATCTATACCCTAGACAGCTATTAATTATCTTTGTTAACCTTTAACATGCACCATTCTTCTTCTTCCTGCCCTTGTCCCATATTACTTGGGGTCGGCGCAACACGTATTTTTCTTCCACTCTATCCTGTCAGCCGTCACACTATCACTAACTTCCTTTTCCTTCATATCACTCCTCACACAATCCATCCATCTCTTCTTCGGCCTCCCTCTTCCTCTCCATCCATGTACTTGTAAACTCAGAACTCTTTTAGTAACATGTGTTTCATCCCTCCTCTTCACATGACCATACCAAGACAAACGATTTCCTTTCAACTTTTCAGTCACTGGCGCCACTTTCAAACTTCTTCTAATATACTCATTTCTCACTTTATCCATTTTCGTCACACCACACATCCATCTCTTTAACTTGCGCCTTTATCCGGCAAATAAAGAAGTTTTTCTGTCTTTCTTTCTTTTCTATCGGTAAGGCTACCAAGGCTTTCCCAATATAATTACCTTTTTTGCCCTGAGCTGAGCGATAGGTAGTGCCAGTCAGCTCCGACATATTACCAAAACACCTTTTGTGACACCAATCATTTCCCGGAACAAAACGTCATTCGTGGGTAGTTATAAATTGCGCTAGTACCGTTATGATGTATACATAAATTATAATGACAAAATACATATTAAAAAGAAAGGATAATATTATATTACCTATATAGGGTGACTGGAATTAGTGAACGATACTTAAACAAGTGATTGTAGTCATGATAACACACAACATTTACTGTGGGACCAAACCTGAAATCGCGAAAAATTCTGCCAAGTTCAGTTCATTTATACATAACTGGCCAAAATGTACTGAACTTGGCAGATTTTTTTGCGATTTCAGGTTTGGTCCCATAGTAAAAGTTGTTTGTTATCATATCAGACTACAATCACCTGTATAAGTATCGTTCACTAATTATCAGTCACCCTATATACGCACAACCGAAATTATCGGGCCTGGGATCGTGAAATTGTGTACAAGGCTTCCTTTAGTGATGTAGGTGACCACTGAGTAGGCGTTTTTTAAACTTTTTAATTTTTAAAGAAGGCAAAGTAAACAGGGCGAATTCATTTGATTGTATTTTTTTCCCTTGGCCCCATATTCATGAAACTTAGAATAAATAGTAACCAACTAAGTAAAAAAGGTTTACGCTATTCTATTTTTTAAAACGAGCCTTATAATACGATTTTGGGGTGTTAAAGTTTATAATGAATCTTATTCCTTGGATTAATTAACTTGAAACTTGGCAAAAGTTCCAATCAAAATCTATATATATAAAAGAAAGTCGTAACACGACTTTCTTTTATATACACTCAAGTAGCTTAGAACCAGGAGAAGGACATAGGATAATTACATACATAGGATTTTATCCCGTTAAATAAAAAAATCCAAAGCCTGCTCATTTATGGGTACAGTGTAGATTAGGGTAGAGTAGGGTAGGGTAGATTAGGGTAGAGTAGGGTAGAGAAGGGTAGAGAAGGGTAGAGTAGGGTAGAGTAGGGTAGAGAAGGGTAGAATAGGGTTGAGTAGAGTAGAAACGGGTAGAATAGGGTTGAGTAGGGTAAAGCGGGAGCGAAGCCGCGGGCAAAAGCTAGTGAATAATAAAGACTGTCTTGAAGAATAAGAGGCGTTCAAATTTTTATGCAAACATTCTAGCGAGCGAAGTCGCTAGCATAGTGCTAGTACATACATATGCTTAATATGTATTATAATTTTTTGAATACTAGATATAATATATTTTATTTATTTTATCTATGTATCGTATATTTTTATTGTAAAATTTTTCTTTTTAGTCCCTTAGCAGCAAAGGTTTTTTTTCGCTGTCAGTTATAAGACCGCCATCGTACCCTTACATGTAAAGTTTCTGTAGAATTGTAATTATTTTAGTCAATTTTTTTTTATGGTAGGTAAAGTCATCCAATGACAAATCCCGCCCTTGGGCGGAGCGGGAAGTAGTGTCAAACTCTTACTGACTAAAAACCTACCCCGTTCCTTCGTTGCCTATCGTGCCGGAGCCGGGTATTCCTTTCGGTAGCTGACCTAGCATGTAGCAGGCTGGGCCTCTACGGTTTGCAGTAGTAGTGCGTGCCGTCGACGACTTGGGCTCGGTCCGGTCGGTCACCGGACGATCGGACAGCGTGCTACCCATTGCACGCCGTCCGCAAGCCCGCGCCTACGGTGCTCGGAAATCGGGATCGGAATCCCGGCGGCGGCTGGGGCGAGCGCCCCGTTGCCTCTGCCTGATGCGGTCGGCCTCCTCCTTTGCTAGCATTAACGCTTCGCAGAACGACGCGACCGCGTCACTAATTAGTCTTTATATTTTTAACTCTTAAACCCCAAGAGGACACCGGTGTCCGCACATTTTTTTCCTAATTACGGTATTCGCAGACTAATTATATTCATAACACAGACCGTAGACGCCAGTTCATTACTCCATGTAATTTTATTATGTCTTCAATACCGACTTTTTTCTTTGCGTCTAAACGATATTTCAATGTCAAGCTCTATAGGTACTTGAAAACTCGTATGTCGCGGTTTTTTGTTGCCAAATCAATCAGAAATAGATAGTCTGTGTCGATTTTTACTGAAATATAATGTTACCGACATTACGGGATCACGTACGGGACTTACTTGAGAATTTAAAAAGTTATTGGGTGCGAATTTGTGTTTGCATATCGCGCAGACGTGCTGAATGAGTTAGTTTTACTTTTTTTATTGGTTAACTGGTCGCATTTGTAGTAGCATATGTTGTCCGTTTAATTTAAATCAATATTATTTGGATTTGAAATAATATGAAATGAGCTTTAATTAAGGCGGAACTAGTCAGGGGTCAAACTTATTTATGGGCGTGGCCAAAAAGTGCACTGTCACATCTGAAATTGTGTCCGACAGCGATAGTATTGATGAGCAGTTATACGCCGTTCTTTATGCACAACGTGTTGTTCCCACGCAAAAAAAAACACCCCGGTCGAAACTGAACTGAAACGACATTAGGTGGAGCGAAAAAAATTACGATTAAGTAGTGCTTTTGAAAATTGAGTTTTTGAAAAAAAATACTGCATTAATCAATTAAAAATAATTTTTGTCGGTATTGGCTCCGTTTAGGAGATTTTACATGATTTTTGTTACTTTCACCCAAAGTTGTGATAAAATTATCCAAGAACTATTTAATGGATTTATTTTTCCTTGTCTGTTTCCGCATCTAAGACAACATTCATAATAAGATAAAACGATATAATGTTTGAATGTAATACAATGACAATTGGAGTAATACCTCCCAAAATTTAAATCGAAAAAATTATCGACTATTTTAACCTTAAGTACCTACACGTCCTGATCTATTTCTGTAGGCCGTAAGTACATGTCCTGATATTATGTTGAACTGTGAAATTAGTTAAAAGCATTAAATAAAACCGGGCGCTTTTTCATACCCCGCGTGACGTAGTCTTCGCGGGAAACATCATAGTATTTTCCCTAACCTCACTTCCCGCGCAAACCGAAACGTCACTATTGCCACAGATTAAAAAAATCCATAGACGCATATTTTTTATTTTCCTTATCTTGCAGACAACAGCAGGTTTATTGTAAGGTTGAAGGCCAACCACTTACGTTGGTTGTTAGCCACTGGCGCCAAGTTTTTGTCATAAATGTACGCTAATTAATGGCATATTGAAAATCGATTTGTTAGTTTTATTCTTTTGATTAATTATAGTAATTTATTATGGACCTACACTTGTGTGCTAAAATATGTTTGTCGGGAGTTTTTCAAAGGTGAATGGCTATTAGCAAACTCGAATTAACTACGTATTTATACTATAGAATAAAAAAAAGAACATAATCTTTATCATTCGGTCTCCTAGGCGCCACTTAGTTTTTATTGGTTTATACAATTGTAGTTTTTTTTAGGTGGGAAATCATCGAATGACTTCTCCCGTACTAGGGCGGAGCGGGCGACTCTTACTGACTAAACTTCACTCATGTTCCCTCTTTGTCTTGCGTTCCAGAACCCCGCGGTTAAGACAACCCATGCCTCCAGTAGGCTTCCGCTCTACTGAGGCGTTACGGTTTTGCTGAAATCTTTGTCAGGCGCGCGAGTAACACTATACGCGCCGTCGACGACTCGGGTTCGGTCCGGTCGGATACCGGTCGGTCGGAGGAACCCTTGGCTTAGAAAATAACAGCCGCATGGGTCAATCTCCTAGGTTAAGCAACGGTTGCTAAGGTCAGTTTGTGGATGGGTGACCATATTAATTTAACAGGACTTCTCCGTGCCTCGGACAGCACGTTAAGCCGTTGGTGTCGGTTGTCTTTTGTAGATCTTTAACAGTCTTTACTGATAGTTGAAAGGCAAAAACCAGTCTTGCTCTTTTTAACCAATTAGGCACTGGGTTGTAGGAGTCAGATCTAAGAAGTCGCTTCGTGAAAAATACCGATATTCAGTTGAATCCGGTTTTAACTGGAAGCCGAGAACAACATCGAGGGAAAAGCCAGGTGGGGTAAATTATTGAGTGTTACTGGCAACTCAGTGTATCATGTGATACACTGAGTTGCCAGTAACTCTGTATAATCCTGCCAGGAATACTTTAAGTTACTAACTATCTATATTACCTAGGTTTACAGGTATCTACTAAGCACATCTATACTAGCTGTAACATATTACTGTCCTTTTTTAGGCGATCGATCGTGTATTAAACCGCTTTTTCCGTGGAAAAATTTTAAGTTTATCTGTCAGTAAAAGACCCGTCCAAAATCCATCAAGCCGTTTAGATTAGTTTTAAAGCTGACACTAGTCAGATATCAATGGCGTCACCAGCCGATGATCAAGAGGGGGGGGGGGGTGGGCTAGATATTGGAAGTATAAAGAATAATAAAAGTTTTTTTTTTTAATAATATTCAAAGTTTTTTTTCTCCATAATATAACTCCTAATTGCTGGCCTTATATCTACGGTAACATATAGGATGGGCATTATATTATGGGAGACTGGTGCCTAAACTAGGCTCTCAAGCTGTAAAGCAAGCCTCTAGGACGCTTGGCGACGCACTTGTTAGAAATAGAAATATAATGATATTCCCAGCATACTAGTTCCATGCTCTTAATAAAAAGCATGGAATTAGTATGTACGAACTGTTTCAGAAGTAATGTAATGAGAGCTTTTAGCGGGATTTCTTCGAGTGAAGTTCAGCGGCTGTTTTAATTATTCGCAAATTGATTCGTAGTGGATATTGTGTGTAAAATTGGTGTAGTTATGTATCTCAAGTATCTGAACAACTAGACCATCACGCCTGTTTCAATGATTTCACATATCATGTAAAATCATTGAAACAGGCGTGATCTAGAAAAAATAGCTGAGAATTTTATTGTAATGTTTACTACCTCCGCAAAGTTTGCCGAGAAAGTAGACTTGACTTGACATTTGCTGCCAAATACTACAAAATCATTGGAATACGTACATTCATGTTCTAATGGTATAAAACAAAAGAACTACTCATACGAAGACATGGCTTATAGGACTTGGTGTCAAAGCCAAAAACATTAACAAAAAAAAAAGCATTGTAATTAACACCAATTATGGAACGCATTTAAAAAAAATATCTGTCACGCACCAGACAGCTTGTCGACACGCCTATTAACTTTCCAGCAATTAAATGTCATCCTTATCTTTATTAGGTTTAAGTGTTTAAAACATTTGAAAACGATCTGGGACACCAATAGCTATGTCACATTTAAGATTGCCAACTGTTTTTGAAGAAAAATGACGTACCTACATCACTCTCACAAAGGGAAAAAAGTATTTGACAGAAAAATAAGTATTTGACAGAAAAAAAAGTACTTAAAAAAGTTTTTACCTATTTTTTTTTTTTCTTCTCTTGAAATTTTTATGTACTTTTAACACAGAGTGTGTCACTCTAATCAGTTTTTCATTATCTCGGTATCCTTACATTTTTGGAATTGTATTCGTGGTCCAGGACCAGGTAACTCTTTTGAAAATCCTGCAGATTCAGTTATACACTTAGAATAATTTGTTTTAAGGTTAAACGTAAGTCTGTACCAACTGAAAACTCATTTTGAGTTGAGCTTGCGATTGTTGCATTCCGAAATACGTCAAAACCACTATTATATTAGCATATCAAAAGCTGTAGGCAGATTTTCCGTAAAATCGAACGTAATTTATTTCTTGACGTCACCATCGATGCCATCTTGCGATTACATTGTCCGCTCTTTTTTTGTTTTTGATGGCGGGAAATCATCAAACCATAGCTGGCCGCTATGGTATATAACGGCCAGCAAGGCTGTGAAGCTTAAGGGGCCCAGGGTTCGCTTCCGAAAGAGTATAAAGTAACGGGATTATAAATCCTTACTATAGCATTGTGAACGTACATCATCATCATCATCATATCAGCCGAAAGACATCCACTATTGGACATAGGCCTCCCCAAGTGTCGCCACAATGAACGGTCCTGTGCATCTCGCATCCACCGGATTCCCGCAACTCTTGCCAGGTCATCGGTCCAACTTGTAGGAGGCCTTCCAACACTGCGTCTTCTGGTACGCGGTCGCCATTCCAGAACCTTTCGGCTCCAACGGCCATCCGTTCTGCGAGCAATGTGCCCTGCCTACTGCCACTTAAGTTTGGTGATTCTTCGTGCTATGTCGGCAACCTTGATTCTCCTACGGATATCTTCATTTCTGTTTCGATCACGCAAGGAAACTCCGAGCATAGCCCTTTCCATTGCCCTTTGGGCAGACTAAGCCTTCTGATGAGGCCCATCGTAAGCGACCACGTTTCAGAGCCATATGTCATCACAGGCAACACGCACTGGTCGTAGAATTTCGTCTTGAGACACTGTGGTATGTTGAACGTACTTATACACTGAGATTTTGATGACCATGCATTGCAAAAGTCCATCTTTAAGCTTTCATATTCCCCATACATCGTATGTTATATCTTCATAACTAAAACGAACACAATTTCGCATCGCTAACGTTCGCAGACGATGACGCAAAACCCTTGCAGCGATTTAAAAAAAAAAACGAGCAAAAAGATCAATCTTAACCGTCTCTGAATGATTATCATTGATAGACATCCTCAATTCTGCGGCCACCAAACTAATTAACATTCAAAACTGAACTCTACCTTGCATTACATAGAGTCTACATACAGTTTTCTGGAGTGCAAAAGAAGATGGCGCCGTAACTCTTGTATGCTGACAGCAATGATTGGAAGACTTGAGTAATCCTAACTAATATTAATGCGAATTTGTGTCTGTTTGTCACGTTTTTACGCTTAAATCGATAAACCTTTAATGATGAATTTTTGTATAGAGATAGGTAAAACTTTTCTTCTTATTTAGGGTGGGTAATCATCCAATAACTTTTCCTGCTCTGGTGGTGGAGACAGGGAGTATCAGACTTTTTCTGACTAAGTCCTACCTGTGTCTTTTAATTGCCCTTTTCGTTTCAGAGCAGTTACCTAATCGATGGATCCTTGGTCTTAGAAAAAAACATAATTGTGATACTAATTTAAATTTCCTGACTTGTATTTCCGCCGACCCAAGTAATATGGGATAAGAGCAGGAAGAAAAAGAAGAATAAGAAGTTTTTAGTAGGCTAGTAGTACAGCTCTTTTATCCCTCAGGCCTCATATAAATTCTGTAAGGTGCAGGACATGTAGCATAGCTGGTGACGCATGCCCTATGAAGTGGCTCTATATCTTTCTTGCCTGGCACTGTGTCTTTTGGGATAATTTTTGACATAAACGCGGGCGAAGCAACCAGGAGGAGCTAGTAGTGAAGTTATAAAATAAACCAGTCTTCATTTTCAGGAATTCCGTTCAAAGTTATGGTGAATCGGTTGTGTTCGTTATGGCAGGATGTGTGATGTAGTGAGAAACACGCACTATCTATGAAACTAATTAATTCATTTGTGTGGTAGATTTTAATCTTAATTAGTCTCATGTGGTGGGTTTTTCTATTGGGTTTTCGCCTTCGATCTACATAATCCGACACTCAGTGTTACAGTTACAGAGGTCGGAAAATCTATGATTAATTCCCCATTATCATTATCGTCCTGTCCTTGTTCCGTGTTAGTCGGGGTTTGGCACAACATGGTTTTTTTTTCATTCTGCCCCGTCACCCTCCATGCTATCACTTTCTTCCTTTGACTTCCCTTCTCCCTCTTCATCCGTGCTTTTAGTAACTCGTTAACTTGTACCCATTAGTTTCTTAAAATTATAAATGATATTTATTTTTATTTGCGAATAAGTTTTTTTAAAAACACTTTTACACATCAATTTTTTCGTCAGTTTAAACTAGATGGAGCCGTTGTTTCCTAGCTGACTACCCTGAGAAGAAACACCGAAACAAACTCAGGAGTCAAAGTCTTTTTTTAAAGTTCATACAGCAAACACGTAATGGTCACTGTATGAGAACCATGCAGATTAGTGTCTGAGATGGTCTTTTGAGGAAAGAATCATACAGATTTGGGTGGACTTGTCCAGTCAACCTTGTTCTTGTATATTAAATCGGAAGGCTGTATCACTAACATAAAAAAAAATACAAAAAAAGACATTTAAATTCAAGTTGGAATATCATTCACGGAGCGGTGATAACCAGAGTCAAGATCAATTTGCTTGTTCAATGCGGATGCGATAATGCCTTTAAAATAGGTATCTTCTACGGTTTTTTTTTGAGAAGTTAAATCATCAAATAACTTTTGCTGTTGTAAATGAAGCGACAGAGTGTGTCAAACTTTTACTGAACAAAACCAATCCGTGTTGCTTCATCGAGGCCCTGGAACGCAAGGGCAACTTTTGCGTTTCAGGGCCACAGTACAACACGTTAGATATCTATGGATTTACAAATGGTCACCTGCTATCATCCTATCATCCCACGACACATGACTGTGGTCGTAATTGCATCGCACATTCTTCTTCGTCACCGCGTGGTCTATAATTAACTCGGATAATTAAACTAACTGGGGGTTAATCACCTGTAGTTAATTTGACATCAATCAGTTTGGCAGCGCGCCCCGACAGATGGACTAACCAGACGTTAGTGATGTACCAACACTTTTACAACTATAAGCTGCTGCCAGCGGCTTCGCTTGTGTTAATAAATTCCCCAGGAGACCAGGATGGCACCCAAACGAAATTAAAGTTCGTTTGGGTGCCATCCTGTCCCCTGTCATCATATTCGTACGGAATTGTCTCTAGTATAATCACAACAATTGAGACGAGTTGTTTGAGCCCCTATATTCTTGTAATATATTTTATTCACTTGTCATTGTATGGTTTCATAAATAAATAAATAAAATATGTCACGTTCTTCTCCAAAGTCTAAACTATCTCTACAAAAAATCATGAAAATTGTTTGAACGGGGTTTACGCGCAAAAGCTTAACAAACAGGCAGAGTTACAATATACAGTTACAAGGGATCGATAAACAGATATTGGTTCTGATTGATTATTGATTCAGATTGATATTTGTTAGTCCTGTATTGAATATGGATTGTTGAGTATTGTAATGTTGATCGCCAGATTTTTACATTGGTATGTTACTTAAAAAGATACCAATAAACAAACCAAAAAAAATTCCAAGGACTTAACCTTACCTTCCTTTGCCTTTGGTTTGTGGAATGCAGTCTTCCGATATTTTTTCAAAGCCCCACTTTTTCTCTAAGCTAATTAATTGTTCTTAAACATTTTTTGTCCGGAGACTACTTTTTTAGAAATAAAACTAAAGTAACGAGCAATACAACATTTCTGATAGAAACTAAAATTAGTTCGCATAAATATTACTTTTCCATTGGAAAAATTGAAATATTTGACTTTTAACAAACTATAATAAATATTATTATTATTATAAAAATATATTTTAGCTCTTGTCGTCCTCAAGTTGATATCCATTGCAAAGAAAAAAATAGAGCAGACTTATTGAAAGAAAAAATGTAGATACATATGGATCAGATAATTTTATGCTTTTTTTAATTTGTTTAAAATCTATGTTTTTCTATGTGTGGTATCGCATTCGTCGAGGAAGAAGAACTGACTCATCCAACTTTTCTTCCTCGACTAATGCGAGCTAGTAACAAATCAACTTTTGTTTTGAAAACATATATCTGTTGTTCGTAAAATTTCGTGTGAAATCAACCTAGCTCCGTTCAATCCGCAGCTGCGCTCTGCACAACCTCGCTCCGCATTAATGGACAGAAACAGTCCGCGAACCCCGGTCTACCTCCTCCCTCCGTCTGCTTTAGTCAGTATTTTAGGTACCTACTGTTAAAATAAAATTAATTAGAATTCCAGCTAGCCAATTGTCGTAAGTCTGGTCAATAATGATAAAACGAAGGCTCTTTCTACATCTAAATCACAGTCCAATCAATCAACTGCAAGGTAAACTAGTTGTTTGTATACCTACGTTTGTAAATATCACTGTATTTTTATCAGTCTACATGCGGAATAAGCTAGTGCTGAGTAATGATTAAATGGATTTTCATCAGTTGTCATTGACACTCATTCTTGTCTATGCCTCTAGAGTGTTGCGATAGAGTGGGGCTGACTCCCTCTCTAAACGTTTTGATATTGGTACTATTTATAGAAAAATCAAATGGTAAGTTTATTTGTGTGATGACGCGAGTTTGTTTGCAGATGCTTTATTAACAGATACAGTAAATTAATGTGGGAGGACTGAAATAATTTTATCCAAATCGGTCAAGCCATTTAGGAAAAGTTAGGTGACAAAGACATGTACAGAAGAATCTTCTTTATATATGTAAAAGCGAAATACAACTCACTGATTAATCACGAAATCTCAGAATCTAAAACACATACAAACTAAAAATTTGGTAGATAGGTTCCTTATAGGGAGTAGACGTTTTTCGTAATCCTCTCGTTTTTCGTACTCTTACGGGTGGAGTTTCGTAGAAACGGTTTTTACGAAACTCTACCCGTATGGGAGTCTCAAGTCGTTTACGGCGCGCACTGTTCCCGCGCGCCTCAAGGAGTTGTCAGCAAACTGTTGGGACCCAGCAGGGCCGAAGCCTACTGGGGCCAAAGATTATGTGAAAATATCACTAGCGGCCCTGGGACAAAGGCAACGAATGGAGCAGGGTAGGTTTTTAGTCAGTAAGAGTCTGACACTATTTCCCGCCCCACCCAAGGGCGGGAATTGTCATTGGATGATTTTACCTATCATAAAAAAAAAACCGTAAGGGAGTAAAACGGGGATTGGAAGTTTGTATGGAGAAACCGACTTTCATGCGAGCGAAAGCCGCTGGAAGAAGCTAGTTATATAAATTTATAAAGATAATTTATACACTAGTAAAACATAACTATCCTTCCGTCGCAGTCGGCTAAAAAGAAACCATTGACGAGCTGCCCCCTCTTCGTCAGTGTAACCGCCACGCCTCCTTACATCAGACGATCGTAGTAGTAACCTTATTGCACTTACGAAATCCGCGAAATTTGCGCCAGCGACCAATGACTTGAGTTCGAAGCACATTGCATCATCCGCTAGCCGTCGCACGCACAGTCGGTGCAATGAAAAACTTGAATGACCAAATTGACGACGATGGACCAAAGAATGCTGAATAGGTTATGAGTTGTAGGTCGTAAGCTGAGGCAGGCGCTTTAGTTATGTAATTTATGTCATCAGCCACTGCTCTCAAAACATAGTGAGCAAACTGATTCTAAAACAATAAAATCGAAGACTATTTAGTTTGTTTAGCTATCCACCCACCTGCACTGGGCCCGCGTGGTGGAACCCGGAGTCTGGACATACGGCCCATATTCCCTTATAATATAATATATTCCACAACTATCACACAACGCCGTCTAGTAGAGCCGTCTCAAGCTAAGGAGAGCTTGTGTTATGAGAACTAGATAACTAATAAACATACTTATATATTTCTAAATAAATACATATTATATATTTATATTAATAAATACATATTATTATTATATATTTTCTTGATTTCAGGTTTGGTCCCATAGTAAAAGTTGTTTGTTATCATGACTAAAATCACGTGTTTAAGTATCGTTCACTAATTACCAGTCACCCTATATATTTTGAGAGAATATTTTTACCCATAGTACATATATAATGTAGTTATATCACCGGAATATTTGAGACTCCGTAAGATTGTAAAATCTATATTAGATTATAATTTCTCGATATATTATAAAAAAAAAGTTTTGTACACGATAAATCACATCAAAATTCATTAGTTACCAAAATAACCGTGCTTCATTTAGAAAAAATAGTTGACAAGTACTCGCGATCTTTTTGTAATTTTCCAGTGAGATAAATGCAAAAACAAATACACTTAATTAGACATCGAAGTTCTCCTCCACATCGCTATCAACTAGAAACGCCGGCAGCATTGCCACGCCGAATGGCAATGCTAATTACTTGGGGTGAAAAAAGAGCAAGCCCCTCTGGTCACGGAAAGTCGTTCAGACACTAAATAACATCATCATCATCATTTCAGCCAAAAGACGTCCACTGTTGGACATAGGTCTCCCCCAAGCGTCGCTACAATGGCCGGTCCTGTGCGTCTCGCATCCATCGGACTCCAGCGACCCTGACCAGGTCATCGGTCCACCTTGCGGGAGGCCCTCCAACGCTGCGTCTTCCTGTACACGGCCACCACTCCAAAACCTCTGCGTGCAATGTGTGCATCCCATAGCACTTAAGTTTGACGATTCTACGTGCTATATTGGCAACCCTGGTTCTCTTGTGGATATCTTTATTCCTGATTCGATCACGCAAGGAAATTCCGAGCATAGCCCTTTCCATTGCCCTTTGGGTGACTTTAAGTATTCTTATGAGGCCCATTGTAAGCTACCACGTTTCAGAGTGGACACTAAATAACAGACCTATTTTATTATGTCCTAAAAAAAGATAGGTCATCCCACGTTGCTATATTTAGGATGCTAGAAACAACTCCATTTTATATAATTATGTAGCTTGTTGCCATATACACGCTACAATTAGCAAAACCGTGACAAAAATAAAATATGAAAAGACCAAGGTACCTATTATTAGAGTTATAATTTTCATTATCACCTATTTACTAATTAAATACGTAACTACGCAATCTCGAACAGTGTGCCTACTGCCACTCAATCCTTTATAATGTTCGGCGCTTTGATTGGCAAGCTCTCGGTTTTTAACCAATCAGAGAACGTTTTGATCTCGCTAACATAAAAGCAACTCGCACTCAGCGATCGGGATGGAAGACGTATCTAGTGATGTACCGAGTCGCTGTTTTGATGGATCGAGACGCACTTTATACGGTATTTGACTCGATTTTGCGATACGAGCCTTCGTTTGGTACTCGAATGTTGACTCGAGTCTAGCTGCAGGCAGGCAGGGTCGAAGCCTACTGGGGCCAAGGGTTTGCTTCCGAAAGGAAAGCTCGGCCCTGGTATCTGGCCACGAAGGAACGGGGTGGGTTTTTAGTCAGTAAGAGTCTGACACTATCTCCCGCTCCGCCCAAGGGCGGGAGATGTCATTGGATGATTTTACCCACCACCAAAAAAAAAAAAAGTCTCGGGTCTAGAAATTCTAGTACAGAACTCTAGTCTGGAAATTCGAGTGCAGAACTCGAGTCTGGAAATTCGAGTATAGAACTCAAGTCTAGAAATTCGAGTGTAGAACTCAAGTCTGGAAATTCGAGTATAGAACTCGAGTCTAAAAATTCTAGTCCAGAACTCTAGTCTGAAATTTCGAGTCTAGAACTCTAATCTGGAAATTACAAAGATCTTTAACTTCCCTGGTGGAAAACGTATAATATAATTTAGCTTCACTTTTTTTACTGACCGACATTTTGACTATTCAAAAGTGCCTGTAAATGGTCAATTTAAAACCAATGAGTTTGAGTTCGATACAAAGTCTTCTTTAATAAAGTGTATTGTCAGGATTACGATTGCAGTATACGTTATGTATCATGAGCAAATATCTTACACATGTTTACTTATGACGTTGAAATTCTAACGCTAAGAAATGTCGGTACCGTGAACTGCCGAATTTTATCTTGAGTTTTACCTGTCGTAAACATCTCAGAATTGACACAATTTTTGTTTGTTTTAATTCGTCAACTAGTCATGAGTCTCATTAATGTTTGAAAGAATTACCGCGGCCCTAGAACGTAAAAGGCAACTGAAGAAACGCAAGTGGGTTTTAGTAAGTAGAATTTAAAGTTTTAGTTTTGAGTTCAAGCAAAAATTAACTTAACGGTGGTCAGGCAAAAGTGTCTTTGATGGTACACTATCTTCTGCCAGTCGCTTGACCTGTGAGAAGGTAGATTAAAAGATAAAAAAAGGAAAAAGAAAGCAGATTAAGTAGATTAGAGTAGTATCTTTGGACCCCTGTTCTATCCCCTGAGGGGTTGCTTTTTTATTATTATTGATAGGCTCACATTTGACCACTATCTCACCTAATGGTAAGCTATAATGAGGCCGACGATGGAGCATGCTTGCCTGGAAGTAACCTATACTTTCAAAATATCCTTTGATATTCTTCGTAAACATCATAAAAGGAACCTCTGACCCAAATTTCTGTGTTCTAGATCCAAGGGTTTGGGCTGGGTTTTGATGAATCAGTGAGTCAGGCAGGACTTTGCCTTTTATATTATGAGAGAAAATTTTCGTGCTCATTTCCCAGAATTTTTTAAGTTTCGCCACTTTCATTCTGAGAGTTCGTTTTGTTAGAATAGAATAGAAATACTTTTTCAATGTACTTACTCGAAAACCCGCTCTTATCCCACTGCATTTAAGTACGTAATTCACTTTTTTCCACACTAGAGCGGAAAAGTGCGCGTGCTGGCCCCCGCTACAATTTTGTTACATTCATCGTATCAGGCTGACCACCACGAAGCGCGCGTCAACCCCTGTTTATTTATTTCTACATAAGTGTAGTGAAAAACGTCGTTTGATACACGTGCGAATTTGTCACTGCAGCCCTCGGCTCCATAATACACTCGGCATGTGCACTTTCTGCACTCGTATCAAAATGTACTAATAATCGGGATAGACACAGCACAACGATTACCTACAAACACAAAGAACAAAAAATAACAAAAAATACGCCGAGCGTGCCTGTACCGAAAGGGTGGCCAACTCAGCATTTGCTGGGCGTCAAACATCGCTGGTTTTCAGTTGGCACCCCGCAGTGACGCACGGACGTGGAAGCTGTTCTGTCTATTAAAACGAAGATAAGGAAGGAAATCTACGAACCACGAGGGTAAAAACTGTGAGTAAGCACCCGATTTATGTTCTTTCCTTTTTAACCTTTTAGTAAGCGAAGAATTGATAGGCTTTTTTGTCCGCTTTGTAGTGTACGGAGACAGTCACAGACTTGTACAAGCAATACCTATTTCTCTTAACACGTTAACAACGCTACAATTTCCACGTACGGGGCCTTTAAGACCTCGTATGAAAACTATCATAACGGTTTAATAAGCCCCTTACCGCAATTATGGTTGTTTTCTTTCCTGCTCCTGTAATGTTTAAGAAACTGTAAGCTTTGGTAAAATAAGAGACATAACAAATTTTATTTCTTTAGTGCGGTACGAGGTCAAAGTGACCCCGTATTAAAGTAGTTACACATACAAGGTCTATTAGACCTGGTTCTGCACTGAACGTGTTATAAGAATAGCCCCAGTGAAGTCCCTGTTTAGTCACGCAGCTTTTTAAGAGGAAGTTCCATACAAAAAAAAACTACAGAAGAAAAAAGTAAACCGTTACCATACATTTTAACGCCGAAATGATTCAGAATAAAGTCGATATGTCCATGTATTAATTGTTGGTATTCGAGGGGTATTCCCATGAGTCCACTGCGATGTTTTTAAAGGGTTGGTGGCGCCTGTTATCGATAAACATTATAGGGCTGTCACTTACTTGGAAACTCATGTTTGTAACGCTTCATCATGGAGATTGACCAAAGTGTGATCATACAAGTATAATATATAACATAATTTAAAAGAGTATCTATGGAGTTTCTTCCACATTCTTCTCCATAGAGAGTTACGCTTTGGAATGTGAAATTAGCATTATTTTTATGATTGACTGACTTCTTGACAATTTAAAAGTGCCTGTAATTGGTATATTTGAAATATATACTTTGATTCTGATTTGATATCTCATCTCCCACGTTATGCGGTTTGATTACATATAATAATTTCACTCTTATAAGTCCTAAGCGAGCTCTCTGTGCTCGTCCAGGGTGCAAATTCCCTATACCTATTCATAAACCTTCCTCGTTTATTTATGGCTCTTTCTATTAGTAAAAATCGCATTAAAATCCGTTGCGTCGTTTAGGAGGTGTTAGCGAATATACAGACAGTCTTAGAAAGAAGATTGGAAGCGACTTTGTTTTATACTATATAAACATGTGGCTGACTAGATTTCCCAAAGCATGCGTAAAGTTAATGATTTCCATACAATTTTAAAGATTTTTTAAGCTCACAAAGAGATGACTAAAGACCCACAAAGACATACTACTAAAATCGTTTATTACCTTTATCATAAGAAACTATTATCTAAAATGTCATGTTTTGAGGCACAGTAGGCTATGTGTGGTCTCTCGGTGATGTATAAAAGTAAGTTTGTATCAGATAGATGCTTAGTGTGTGAGTGTAGGTTTTCCATCCAAAGTTGTCTGGTAGAATCGCTGTCAGCAATAAGACTGCCCTAATATTGTACCCATAGATTAAAGTTTGCGTAAAAAGTTTTATACATAGGTATTTTCGTATAGTTGCAATAGAATTTATTCTATTGCATATATCAATCTTTCATCTTGAATCGTAGTATTGCAGATTTTTATTATAGATTTAAATATACACCGATTTACAATTGGTTAATTCATAGTTAATTGCCTTTATAATTTTTGTATTCGTTTCGAAGACTCATTCTTTGACACGAAAGACTCATTCCTATAACAGGCCGGCACAGCTTTTGCCCGTAACTTCGCTCCCGCTCTACCCTACGCTACTCTACCCTAAACCAATAAATGAGCTGGATTTTTGTTTTTTTTTACTAAACGGGATAATAAATATCCTATGTCCGTCTCCTGGTTCTGGCTTCCCATCAATTTTCAGGAAAATCGGTTCAGCCGTTCTTGACTTATAAGTAGTGTAACTAACACGACTTTCTTTTATATATATAGATTTCTATATCATGACATAGTTCATGATAAAAAAATTGTAAAAAATTACAAATACAATACCTACATTATTAAGACTGTGAGTCATGAATTTATTAATAGTGTTCAATTGTATGTTGTCTAGACGCGGGAACCAGCAGGGCACAGCCCTGTGGATGCGAATGCGACCACAACACGCAATCAGTTGCGGTTAGCGTGAACTTGGGCTTTATACACATGAAACATTTCTTCTAAACATTTTTCTGTCTTTCTTCGTCTGTCTAAAAATGAAAAGGACGCTTGGCAAGCGGGTTGGTGATTGCAGTGGAGAATGCTGCTGCCCATTCTCTAGTGAGTCTCTTATGGCCCGGCTACACGCTCCGTCTTGCCTACGCAGTCCAGACCTGTGCAATCATGACTGTACAAAAAGACGGAAAACTGTGTCGTGGCTACACGTGCAGGTATGCTCGTGCAAACTGAACTGTGCAAGCCTAGTGGTGTTTTGTATATTTGTATAGTTCTATGAAATGAATTAAAAAAAAATCCTTAGAATAACTCCTTACATCACTCATTTTTGATTTGCGACGTATACTTAGTCGAAAATAATTTCCTCGGACTGAAGCGCGGCTCAAATGACCAGCTACAAGTAAAGCCGTGCAAGCCAAGTTTGCGCAGTCCAAATCTTAAGGTAAGTCAACGAATGAACCGCGCTTCCGGGACTACGCGAGCTACCGTCTTGCCGTCCATACGCACGCGCTTACCTGCACTAACTGGCATGAGATTATACTTGTTTCTTTTTCTCAATTCAAAATTGGCGTACAGTCAATAGACACCAATGTGAGCACAGGTCAAGCAGTCGCTCAAAATGTCTTTGGTCTTTTATATCTTTATTTTAGGGGTCGGGGAAGACCAAGTCTAAGTATAGATTTAATAAGAAATATATATCGCCTTCAATGTTTGGTGTGGTTACAATATTTTTATTTCTTTGAATGTTAAAAAATAACCCATGTGAATTGTATGGGTTTTTACTTTCAACTTCAAAGTCACTAAAAATAATCTTGATTGGCAAGGGGCAATTATACTCCGTCTGTTTAGGTAGTTAACTAAATGTAAACAATCTTCACATGTCTTTTATCTAAAAATTGACCTAAAAATGTTTACAATTAGCTACCTAAACAGATGTTAGGTGATTAACTAAATTTAAATAATAATCTTTGTATGTTTTCTATACGATTTTCTTTTTGAATAAAAAGACACGGGTTTACGTTTAGTTAAGTACCTAAGCAAATGGAGTATAGGATTTGGGAATCAAGTAGGTAATTTTTTGTTCACATTTAGTTAGACGTCAGTTGTAGTTATACCCAGAGATTTTTCACTGAGTACTTGTTATGTAAGAGCAAAATCTGTGGCAAGATCTTGTAGGTTACACAAAAATGGTTTATATGATACCGGACACGAATTCAGGGCATTTATGCTTTTATTAGAATCTGAGACATGTTTTAGATAGAAACAATCTTATTAA
This sequence comes from Leucania comma, assembly GCA_958295575.1. Lineage (NCBI taxonomy): Eukaryota > Metazoa > Arthropoda > Insecta > Lepidoptera > Noctuidae > Leucania > Leucania comma. The sequence goes on from OY282480.1 coordinate 3,624,724, forward strand.
AAATAACTGCATCCGTGTGAAACCGGGATGGGTAACTAGTAAGGTATCACATCTCTTTGATAACACTCTCCAAAACGAATGTATCTAAAGGACTGGCAGCAAAGAAAAGAAGTTACCGAAGCCCTGTAACGCAAAGTAGAACACAGAAACAGAGATAAAGTCAGGCTTTCTTTAAAAGTCTGACTCCCTCTTCTTCTGCCTAAAGCGAGAGGGAGTCAGACATAGAGAGCAAACTAACCCCTTTGCCTTTCATACTGGGGTTGAACCTCCTTTTCGATCTTTGGCCCCAGTAGGCTTCGACCCTGCTGTGCCCCTACGGTTTGCTGACAACTCCTTGAGGCACGTGTGGACACTACGCGATGTCGATGACTTGAGCTCGGTCCGGACGATTGCCGGACGGTCGGAAGGCGAGCCCGCGCCTACGGTGGCCGAAAATTGGAATCCCGGCGGTGCGGCGGTTGGGGCGTGAGGGCCGTTGCCTCACGCGTGCGGCCTCATCCTTTGCTAGCATTACTGATTCACAGACGGAGACAACAGCCTGTCACTCCTCCTCGATTCAGAGCATGGCCTGTACCAAGGCACGGCGCGAGAGATCTTTGCCGCCGATCGCCCCACGAGGACACGGCACCGGTGGTGCTCTGCCCAAGTGGGGCACACCTCTACAGTATGACCGTGTTCAGTGAGAAACTGCGTCATGCGGAAGGTGAGGACGCCGTGAGGTCTTTCCAGCCACTTCTCAAAGAAGGGACTCACCGCCATAATTATGGCGCGCCCAAAATAACCCTTATGATTTTCGATAAAATATTCGGTGCTAACATATATAATCTGACTATATCTCGACTTCGATTTCCATCGCCATTTCATTTCAAAATAGGTCAACATCGGATTCAGCAAGATATAAATTCGATTCCTATTATTATCTATAATAAACTCCATCTGTGAGATCTCAGACTAATGCCGGCACTCCAGCAGGTGAGTTATGGCGCCTGCGTTTACCTATATACCTGCAAAGCATCACTGACACACGTGTTAATGCAAATGTTAGCATAAAAGCACGTGTGCGATGCGGTAAACCGTTTTCTACACATGTAAAAAAAATCTAAAAAAATCTGTCTGTCTAGCAAGGAAGAGGTTTTTGAAGCTGATTCATTTTTGCAAAGATTTTCCGCGTGATGTGAGTGTATTTAAAAACAAAAAATAACTGGCCATTTGGGAGTCAGAATCCTACAGGAAAAGTTTCATATCCGCGTTTTATGCTCGATTTTAATATTGTAATTAAAATCGAGCATAAAACGCGGACAAAATATCGTTTCTTGTATGGAGGTCCCTTTAACTTTTATAATTTTATTATTTGTAGTGTAGTGGCGACAGAAATACCCATACTGTGTAAACAACTCTAACTCTTACGGTTTATGAGTTATAGCCCGCTGACAGACGGACCGACAAAGAAGGCTTAGTAATATGGACCTGGGGCTTTACCATGACGTGTTAATGTCAGGCGTGCGAGCGAGAAAGAGGGAGGGAGCTATACACCGTTAAATTTTGGTCGTTTTAATCCCGTGGAGGATCCGTTTGGTACATGAAACACTATCGATTTGTAAAGATAAAATTAAAAAATAAAGTACTTTTTTCTAAAAGTCGAGTTATTATACGCATGTACGAAATTATTTTTTTTAAGTAAACTAGTCAATGACCTTGTAGGTAGTTGTCAGTCGTTGCGTACTAACTACCGCTCAGCTGAGGTTTACTTAAAGACATTAATTTCGTACATGCATAAATTAATTCGAGTTTAAAAAAAGTACTTTATTTTTCATTTTTATCTTTACAAATCGATAGGGTTTCATGTAACAAATCGACCCTCCACGGGATTAAAACGACCAAAATTTAACGGTGTCTATAATTATAACTAGCTTCTGCCAGCCGCTTCGCCTGCGTGTGAGTCGGTTTACCCCCTTAACACTTCGATCCACAACTACCCAACTTGTTCATACAAAAGTAGACTCTAAACATCGGAATTAAGGCCTATAGTGGCGTGGATGTGAGAGGACACCGGTGTCCTCTGAGCTAGGACAGATTAAGGGTAGAGTTTCGTAAAATTCGTTCTTAGCGGATGTTTACACCCTATAAAGGACCTACCTACCATATTTTAAGTTTGTAGGTGTTATAATTTCTGAGATTTCGTTATTAATTAGTGAGTGGTATTTCGCTTGTGTATGTATATAGGGTGACTGTTAATTAGTGAACGATACTTAAACACGTGATTGTAGTCATAATAACAAACAACTTTTACTATGGGACCAAACCTGAAATCTTGAAAAAAATCTGACAAGTTCAGTGGTGCTATTCTCTAAGAAAACGCAGCGCTGCCGCAACGACGAACATCCAAATAGGATACATTAAATTAACAATCCAATGTATAGGATCATTAGGTTGACAATCCAATGTATCCTGTTTGGATGTTCGTCGTTGAGGCAGGGCTGCGTTTTCTTAGAGAATAGCACCACAGTACACAGTACCAGTTAGGCTAACATAAACGATGTTCGCCTAACTGGTCAAAACTTACCTTAAACATAGTAAAAGTTGTTTGTTATCATGACTACAATCACGTGTTTAAGTATCGTTCATTAATTACCAGTTACCCTATACACGTATTATATAGATTAACGTATGTATATAACACTATAACTCCACCCTTTTAACAGTTCAGTTTAAGTGCAATAGGAGCTCGTGTTAGAACTTTGGCAACTTGGCGCCATTTGGCTACGGAACCCCAAAAAAGATCGTTTTTTCTTCAATCTCAAACAAACCCGGGACGGTCATAAATAATTCTATTACTTTGTCTCTGTGTCAATATTTTGTTAAAAGACTATGAAATAAATTAAATATAGTCCTAATCCCTGAAATAATAGCAGTCATATGATTTGAATTACTTTCTGCCGACGAAAACATTGTGACGTCAAACTAAAAAATGCTACTGTATTGTACACACAATACGTATGCGTTAAGGTTGCTACACTGCTAACACGCGTGCAACACGCGCCGATCTGGGCGCGTCGGTCTCCATACACTTGATCCACGCCACGCGACGTCGTTCTACGTACAAATCAAGCGTCCACGGGTGCATCGTCTAATGTACTTGACGAGATCAGTCGATGAATAGGATAAAAAATCTAAGATTCGGAGTCAATGATCTTGTAGGTAGTTTTCGGTCGTTGCGTACCAACTACCTACAGGTCATTGAACTCGCCCAGCTGATTTTTGATTTAAAAAAAAAAATTTGGTACATGCGTAAATTAATTCGAGTTTAAAAAAAAGTACTTCATTTTTTAATTTTATCTTTACAAATCATACACCGTGTTTCATATACCGAATCGACTCTCAACGGCATTCAAAATTTAACGGTGTATAATTAAATCCTTTTTTTTCTACACAACATAACTGTAGTGTTTTATCCTCATGGAAAATGTGTAATTTGTTATAATCATGCGTCAGCAATTTTTCTAAACGCTATCCACAACGCCATGAACGAGCGGTATGAATCATGTGACTATGTATAGGTAATATAAGAGGAAGTTTGATAGTGGTATAGTGAAACTTATGACGCTACATAGGAACAAAAATTTGAAATCCTGCAACGCCTTATATGAGAGAGTTCTCCATGCGATTAGAACATATACAAGAACCCGAAATCAACCATTGGGCAGTTGCCCGGACCAGACAAACTCTCTGGTCGGAAAATACTCCCTTTTTAACGAAGATATGTGGGACTTTTAATTCCTGTTCATACTAAAACGTTCAAAATAACATTAATTTCGGAAATCGGTGTTTCTGGTTTTGTTTTTTTTTTAGTGAAGTTGTTTTTTTTTTAACAAAAGTTTTTTTTATTTCACCCAATTATCAAAAAAAAAAGAAAACGCCAAAGTACCTGCATCTCATGAAAATTCCAAATAACCCAAACAATGCTGGATACTTTGTTTTATTACGAAGTTCTCGTGCCTACCTTCCACTTTCCGGCTCCATTATCACATCAGTTCGATGAGAACCTTATAACCAAAGTACAAAGACGGCTAGGATACATTGATTTATTATGGACTTTCGTTGCCCACCTTCAGGCTTCATCATCATCAGATCAGTTTGATGATATCCTTTTCACCCATGACTATCCAGAATCATTTATTTATTAGTATTGTCATAGAAGCTTAACTATCTATACGGTGATATTAACATGAGTGTGAAATTCCGTTGGCCATTTTGGTCTTCTTCATTCTCGATGAAAATACAAAAATCACTTTATATTATAGTTACCTTATTATTTGAGGAGTTCTTGCGATTCCTCATGGATCCCATCATCTGATTTGGATTTTGAAAAAACATAACCCTTGTTGTAGTCGGGTAAAAATGGGACCAATCTGGAAGCATATTCCTTTAAGTGAAAAAAAAACTTTAGGTAACAAACATAGAAAATAATAATTTAGATCTCCTATGTAAGTGACCTGTGCAGGCGACAGTGTCAGATGTGACTGAGCGCACGTATACCTTTGATAATAAAGATTTTAAACGTATTTGAAGGTTTATTTAAATACATTTAAGGTCTATATTTGTTTGAAAGAGCGAGGTAAATATAGAACCCGTTATGCAATCGAAGATCTAAATATCGTAAATCTGTGAAATCATCAATGAACGCGTTCCAAGTAGCTAGTGTAGTGTTTATAGCGAGTAATTCTATTTGCTTCGCTGTTTATCAGTTGCTTCAAAGGTAGAATATTCATCCGGACATATGCGTCAGTAGATTACATATCATTTTTATTCAAATATTTAAATCCTAGACGGTTATGGTATACATAACTAGTTCAAGATCTTCGTGAGAAATGTTATAGCTCACTTTTAGGGGTTTATTTTGATAAGTTTGATTATTATATTATGGTATTACATTTTTAATTGTATTATACTCATAAATAATTATGATGGTGTAGTGAGTTTGTGAAAAGAAAAAAATAATTGACAGTTTTCCATTTTTTCACCTACTCAAATTAGACTTTAAATTAACAGAAAGACGTTCGCAAAAAAAGCTGAGTTTGCAATTTGTTGGAAGATCTAAAGTTCAAACTAGGCCTGTATGTATGAGTATCTTAGAACTCCAGGCCCTTCATCAAAAATTTAACAATTTGTCCATCTTTTAAGCATTGAAAATATTGTAATATATAATTACAAAAAATATATATTATAGTTAAAATATGAGAAGAAAGTCACTGGTCTCCACGACACAGGGAAGCCTAGTGTTGAAGCCAGTGAAGTATTTAATGTTATAAAGCGTTTTCCTGAACAATAAATCATTACTTATTATTTCTGTATATTGTATCAAGAACCCAAAAAGACAATCCCAAGAATACAAAAAGGAGATTTGTTTCAAAATAGTTCTCAGTACCAACAGTAAGAATTTGAGATGTTAATCAACAAGAAATAGCTATCGGAACAGTCAGGAAACAATCTTTGAATCATTTCGCACAAAAAATCGAGAAGGAAGGTCATGATTTAAAATTATACCTTAACTAATATGAGTTTCCTGTAACTGACTCAGATCCTGGCAACATTTCGGCAACATTTCTTTGTTCTTTTTTAGGTTAAAGGTATTTTTGGGGTTGCCAGTTTAGCTGAATTGAGATGAGGTGTGCTTCTTTCTAAACTTTGTATCCAATTTATTCATGACAAATTGGGTTTTTATAAAGATTTTGTGAATACCTAATACTGGGGACACCCCTTTGATCACAAGGATCGATAAATTCAAGATTGTAGATCGGTTGTAGACGGAACATTTCTAATGGATAAACTATTACTAAATTAGATAAATACGTTAGATAGGATAGAAAATTTGCGGATTTGAATAAATATTGTGTACAATGCAGAATTACATAATTGAAAAAAATACAATTTTATTACCTACAAAGTTAAGGAAAGTCATTACTTACAAACTTTAGTTTTTCCTGATATTTTTTACGGCAACTGTTTTATAAATGTAAAGTTTTACGAAATTAATTGTCTGTACCTAAGACACGCCATTCCTACACATGAATCAGTCAGGGAAAATAATATATGATGCAATATACAGTGATTTAACTCTTGTTATGTAATACTAATAATAATAACTGTATTTTTTATTTTGTATTGAAATAATTTAAAATATAATTCATATTCTTATATTAACTAATAAACGTAATAACAATAATCTGGCGTTAGGCAGCTGGATCAAGGGTTTGATTAATTCAGAAAGCGATACTCCTGGACACGGCTCGTATAGTTCGAAGGTTCCTTTCTCTGGAGCCCTGACCACCGGTAGCTTGAACAATACTCCCGATACATGTGGGATATTGTTTTTTTTTATATTTTTAAATGTTTTTTTTTTATTGTTTAAAAATGAAACTAATATGTTAATGTAAATGAAATACAGAGAATAATAATAATAAAAAAATATCGTTATCTCTTCATAAGTATTACCCTTAAGGAGGAAAAGGCAAATATATAATTCTAACCACATAGACTGATATTGCGCACGCGCCGAGTACGCTTAATGTTCCCGTAACGTCAGCAATATGAAAGTACGTCACATGACGTGACGCCAAGTAATAACAAAGAGAATCATCAGCATTCTCCTACCCTTGTCCCATATTACTTGAGGTCGTTACAATACGTTTTTTTTCTTTCTATCCTGTTACTTTCCCCTATTTTTTATTAATAGTTTCTATAAAAAATCTGTCAGGGTAAGTCCTTTCTCCTAGCCAAACGAAGTAATAGCGTTTTTTTTTTGAGAGTGGAAATGGGGTGGGATTTATCAAAAAACTTTTCCTACTCTGGGTGGACCGAAAGGGTGTGTTAGATTTTTACTGCCTAAAACCCATCCATGAACTTTTTGTTAGGTACTCTCTGTTTTCCAGAAGTAGATGAAGATATGGAATTACGATGAGAAAAAAGTAGGGCGGGCCCAACAAGCATCGGTTCTGCGAGCATATTGCTCGCGATGGTTGTTGGGGCCAAAAGGTTCTGGAGTAGCGACCGCGTACCGGAGGACGCAGCGCTGGAAGACCTCCCACAGGGAGGACCGACGACCTGGTGAGGGTCGCGAGACGCATAAGACTAGTCATTGTGGCATACTTGGGGAGGTCTATTTTTAGCTGTGGACAATTTTCGGCTGAAATGATGGTGATGATCTTTTGATATTGCATCTCTTGGACTGCGCACTCTCCAAAACTTGTCTATTTATCTTGAGCCTCGGACCAATTAAAGCCCTTGTTCCTACCTACTCCTCTCTCTGAGATAGTGTCGAATATTGTCGTCCCATCTGGCTATGAGAGTGAAACAAGAGAGAATGCACCTGCGTTTGCGCATATAAGTACGTATTTGTGCACTTTATTGTTATCTCCCTTTAGGGTTGATCTACAGTCTTATCTAAAATTCGCCACTTTGGCCAAAATTTCGTCCGGCATATTATTACTTGACTATATCATGACTATCATTCCATATCACATCATTATAAATATTTCTTAGTTCTTCATGCTCGATTAGTTGAATGGATTTAGACTATGTCCTGGAATATCACATGGTCCGTTATGTTGCTGCCTCAGTTGTTTGTTCCTTTAGGATAATTTTTTATTCTCACATGGGCGAAGCCGCTAGCAGCAGCCAATCATCGTCATCATCATCAGCCTTTTATATCATCATCAGCAGCCAATACTCGCATATAATTTATCTATACTTACTTATAAGCTATGATTGATTTCTCAGGTAGAGATGAGTCAGGTTAGCACGGTGGCGCCCCTTCCAGTAGTATTTCTCAGAAAATACTATTGTGGTCACAAAGAAACGCTTTGCAAACGAGTCACTTTAGTTATTTTACAGTATTTATAGATTTCTTCGAAAAGGTACGGTTCCCTTTTGCTTGGCCTTCGGCTTGCGTCAAAAAATTGCGTTCCATATTTTCAATTGGAATAACTATAAAAATAGCCCTTCTTGTAACGCAATCGGGTAAAAGAAAGTTTTTTGATTTTCACCTTTCACTTTATAATAATACTCAACTTTAATTTTTATCCTTTCTCTACAGAAATACACAATTATATACGACATAATTCGCATCGCTGTCGACTGGAAGTATGTGCAAAAAGGCTGGCGGCATTACCACGTTGTATGGTAATGCTTAATCTCTGACCGAGGTAAAAGCCAGCCCTTGGGTCACGCGAAGAGTCAACTAAACTTTTGTAGAATTCTTAAAAAAGGGTATGAGCAATCGGACCCTACGGCCCAAGAATTTCAACCCCAAACGGCTCAAAAATATAAAAACTTAACAATAAACAGTCATCTATGTATATATTTTTCCCCTTTTATTGAGAAATATATTACAAAACTAATAAGCAATTATTGAATAAATTACGAGTTGATTAGCATTAGTTTTAAATCACATAAACTAGTGCTTGACTGCGATCCCACCTGATGGTAAGCAGTGATGCGATCGTTGATAGGGAAGCGCACTTAGATTCGATTCACTCCAGCCTTGAAGCAACTAAATTATAATCAGACGGGATTATAAATAGAAAATCATTCATTAGAAATATCAGTCACGAAAAACTAAAAGCATTTCACGGAAATGCAGTTAACGATTAAATAAACCAGACACCAAGGGCAGCCTTCCATTCACCATCATACCTGCAACACACCTGTATAATTTCGTCCACTTCAATTGAACACTTATGAAACGGAAATATCTTACTTCCTAGTACCTAGTCCATACGGAAAAGTTTGGATTAAAAATTCCAGCATCCATACTCTTCAGTGAATGATTCATTTCATAAAATTTCTCGTTAATCTAGATTCTAAACGGAAATTTTCTCACAATGCGGCGCGACTACTGTACCAACCAACGTTTTTTCTAAAGTTATTAGAGCAAACGATTATATAGAAAAATATCTCGTTCCATTATCATAACATTTCCATATTTATCTCGGATTGAGGAAAATCTGTTTGCCTGAGGATGTAGGAGTAAATCATGATTCTAGGGTGTTCACACAGATCTCACTTATAATATACACCGTTAAATTTTGATCGTTTTAATCCCGTAGAGGGTACATGAAACACTATCGATTTGTAAAGACAAAATTAAAAAATAAAGTTTAGCTTTTTTTAAACTTGAATTAATTTACGCATGTACGAAATTAATTTCTTTAAGTAAACTGCATCTGGGCGAGTCCAATGACCTGTAGGTAGTTAGTACGTAACGACCGAAAACTACCTACAAGGCCATTGACTAACTTGACTTAACTTTTTATTTTATCTTTACAAATGGATAGTGTTGCATGTACTGAATCGACCCTCCACGGAAATATAATGATCAAAATTTAACAATGTATAGGCAGCGGCATGGCGGACAGAGTTCCGGCGGGATCTCATGGTGAAATGGCGAGAACGATTGTCGCAACCTCGTGCTGGGCACGCCACGATCGAGGCGGTAAGGCCCCTCTTTGAGGCGTGGCTGGAAAGGCCCCACGGCGTCGTCACCTTCCGTTTGGCGCAGGTGCTGACCGAACACGGCAAGTTCGGTCCGTACCTGTACAAGATTCGTGCGGAGATGACGCCCGGATGTCGCCACTGTGCGGAGCGTCCGGAGGACACGGTGGAGCACACAGTCGAGGTGTGCCCCGCTTGGGAAGAGCATCGCCGTGTCCTTGTGGGGGCGATCGGCGGCAGCGATCTCTCGCGCCGGGGTTTGGTTCAGGCCATGCTCCGGAGCGAGGAGGAGTGGCAGGCGGTCGCCTCCTTTTGCGAAGCAGTAATGCTAGCAAAGGAGGAGGCCGACCGAATCAGGCAACGGCGTACACGCCGCCGCCGCCGCCGGGTTTCCGCTCCCGATTTCCGGCTACCGTAGGCGCGGGCTCGCGGACGGCGGGCAATGGGTAGCTCGCTGTCCGTCCGTCCGGTAACAGACCGGTCCGAGCTCAAGTCGTTTACGGCGCGCACTGTTCCCGCGCGCCTCAAGGAGTTGTCAGCAAACTGTAGGGGCCCGACAGGGCCGAAGCCTACTGGGGTCAAAGGGTATGTGAAAATGGCACCCGGGACCCTGGGACCAAGGCGAAGAATGGAACGGGGTAGGTTTTTAGTCAGTAAGAGTCTGACACTACTTCCCGCTCCACCCAAGGGCGGGATTTGTCATTGGATGATTTGACATTGATGATGACGACCTACCGAAAAAAAAAAAAAAAAAACAATGTATAGGCAAAAGTTTGTACTATGTATGTACATCAGTGTTACTTCATACCCAAAAGCGGCTAGATGGAATGGATAAAATTTAGTATACGCGTAGACCATGCTTTTTATCCCAGACGCTGTCCCCTTGGTATAATTTTCAAAAAGCGGAGAGATATCATGAATAACAGAATTTTCCTGACGTCGGGGAGGCCTATACTTCCCGCAAATATCACAACAACGAAAGTTCTGTGCGTCTCGTATCAATCTAATTCCCGCTATCTGTATCAGGTCATTGGTCCACCTTGCAGGCCTTTCGACGCTGTGCTTTCAAAACTTTTCGTTGAAAGACCTCAAGTCCGCCAGAGATATAAATGCCTGCCTGCTGTGGTCTTCCCGTCCGATTATAAATACTTAGTCTTCAAGGCTAGAGTGAATAGGCTCTTAATAAGCTAGTACGCCTCACCATCAACGATTGTATCACTGCTTACCATCAGGTGGGATCGCACTCAATAATTAGATTTATCGTTATTACTACATTTATAGTTATTAAAATTAATATATCTCGATTGCTTCCCTACCAATTTTGATATTGTTTTGACAATTACTCGTAATATTCTATTTTTGTATATTTATTGATAAACTGCTTATTTAATAAATAAATTTTCTATGCATATTCCCTATTACGGGTCAATTGTCTAGACACCGCCATAGGATTCCCGTAACCCACGTCACAGTTACCCAACATTAGACAATGACCGCTATTATTGTTTACCTACACAAGCGGGTAAATGGGAAGGAATTGTTTTAAATATATCACTGATGTATTGTATGGGAAAATAGGTTACGCGCTAATATCACAATCAAAAAACCTGGACACGAAACTCACATATCTATGGTCAGTAACATCACAGTTGCATATCTACAGTCACTGATAGACAAGGGTAGAGATAAGAGCCAGTACTGTCGTGCGAGCGTAATCGTAAAAAATAATATTTTTGCGTGTTGCGTACAGTTCTTTTATGTCATTCGCCGATTGCGACTGAATAAAATCAGGCAGTAAAGGCCTGATTTCAGCGGTCCGCGGGCTAGAGGCGAGTCACTTATTTTCCGCTGTTTTGATTCAATCTAAGATATACATCATATAGATGAAGAAGGGGACAGGGAGGCCAAAGAAAAATGGATGGTTTGTGTGACGAATGATTATAAAAGAAAAGGGACTTAGTGATAGCCTGACGATTGATAGGACAGAATGGAAGACAAAAACGTGTTGCACCGACCCCAAGTAACATGGTACAAGGACAGGAGGATGATGATGATACGTCATGTGGACCACACATTATACTGTGCAGCAAGGTTAGGCTACATCATTGACTTGACTCATAAGATTGTGGTCAATGGACTTCAAAGCGAGATGACACAATAAATATGCTTCCTCTTTTAAAATATGGTGCAACTACTGGTTGCAGTAAACTAAACCAAAGAACTTGAATTAGAGACGAAGAAAAAGTATGATTATCTGAAGTAGTGTCCATTGTTTCTCTTATGGAAACCTTTTAATAGAATAAAGGCGTTAATATTACGTATACGTGGCATATTCACGAAAACTGCGCCTTTATTGAGTTTGATATAACAAAATTCTACTGCCGTAACTCAAATCATAATTTGACCTTCATTTCCTTCATTATTGACTTCAGACATTACAAAAAACTACATTCCTTAACTCACCTGCATTATAATGGTTTGACTAAATAGGCTTTGGCTCATTTGTAAAATCATTTGGGTTATTCAGAAGTGAAAGGACAAAATGGTTTTATCCGTTTATAAATTAAAAGAACAGAACAATTTATACGGAAGTTTGGGGATATATTTGACGTCATATTTTGCGGTGTAGTCCATGCTGCCTACAGGATTTACAAGTCAACTTTCATTCCAGTTTTAGCTAAATATAGAGATTTTACGTCATTGTGACGTTGGTGGGTTAAACAAATTTGGGAAGCTGCTGACGCGATGGAATACCACTACCTTACAACTTACCTTATACAGAAAAATTTAAAGAAAATGGAAGAGTTTCTTTCTACAAAGTTTGAAAATGTAAATGGTTTAAATTCAACTAAATGTTTTGTAACAGTAAACATAATAAATTATACCTCTTCAGTTGCGGTTTTCTACAAGGTACTATTTTAAAAGGCTAGTATTAAAAATAGCGTTCAAACAAAACCTATTTCCATCATAATAACTACAAGTATATTGGATCAAAAAATTATGAGAAAATCATCCGATACAATAAAATTAGCACATTTAAACTTCACAAAACTTAGCACACATTTGAATTATCAATACATAATATTGAGAAATCATGAATTTGTTAGATTATGGTAGCAAATAACAATAATGATAAATTCAAACACAAACAATTGATAAAAAAAAAAATTAAGAACTTTCTACAGACCGAACAAATATGATGAATCTTAGTTCGCTAAGCTATTGTATTTAGTAAAACTTAACGCAGATTAGAGAAAGAAATAAAATAAGTTTATGTGTAACTGGTATAAAGCAAAAAGTAAGTCAAAACACAGAACAAACATCAAAATAAAATTAACCAATTTGTTGATTAAAATAAAAAATATTAGCAAAATAAACGAAAAAAGTTAAAAAATACCTTGGCGAGGCCAAAAAAAGCTTATCTATATATGTTGTAATATTTCAAAAAAAAGCATATAGCTCAGTGCTTGTATACTGGATATGCCCAGTGATGCCACGGACACACACGGAACGGAACACAAGAAAAAAATACGGTTCGGTTGATTCATCAAACATTAAAACCAGTTGAAAATAAGTGATGCTGCTTAAAAAAATCACTAAGCAACGAAATGAAACATTCAGTTCAGAACATTCCATTGCTGATTCTAAAACATTGCTCACAGGGATGTTTCGTGGAAAAGCCTCGTGATAATTAAATTATGGAAGGCAAAATTAATAGGCATTTTTGAAATATGGATATGATGAATCCTCATGGATTATTTACCTTCTATTTATCTCGTCGTTGAATAAGGCGAAATTCAGTCGTGTGTGATGTCAAAGTAAATATGAGGTGCGAGTTAAGTTGTATTCCAAATTTAACTAGATAACCTCTGTTTTTTTTTTACCGACTTCAAAAATGGAGGAGGTTCTCTGATCGGTTGCATAGTTTTCATATTTATTATCTCAGAACTACGTTGTTTATTAACCAATTTGCAAAATTATTATTTTATTTGCAAGCATATATCATATCGGTCCCATTCTATCAAAATTCTGATCTGACGGTAGGGATCCAAGAATTTGGGGAAACTCCTTAAATATTTGAGTAGCATATGATACTTTCTGTTGACCTAGAACTCTGAATTTGACATGAGCAAGTTCATTTACCACAAGTATAGGTATAAATCTGAAAACTGTAAATTTGTAGTTACGTCACAAAAAAAAAAATACTTTTTTCGATTACGAAATCTCTGTGTGACTAGATTGAGGATTTAAGCTATTTACATCAATTACTTTGTAAGGAACCCTCGGTGAATTTTTAACCAATTCTAACTTCATGTGTTTTTAATTTATCACTAGAATCTAAATTCATGGCTATATGTAATTCTAGTCTACACTGTAGAAGTTACAATTATTTGTATATCTAACTAGACAATTTTGCCACTTCCTACTGACAGTTTCAACATAAACTAAAGGTCCTCCACACATCCTACTTAGATACAGTTACTAAATATACTCCAAAATATTCCATAGTTCAAAGACTTTTTCCGGAAATCTTTAACTATTAAACGCACCTATTATATTTTATTACGTTGTGTTACAAAATTAATATGTTACACATTCTTATCTACTGATAAATTTAACCGGGTACGCGGTGTTTCCTTGTTTTATTTAGAGTTATAAGGAAATTATTAATTTATGTATGACAATGTATACTACAATGGTATAGTTTAAATCGATTTACCTGCTTTGAAAGGTAGACTACACGACACGACGGTAGGTGGATGACACGTATATCACCATATCACGCAACACTATAATATTTATTTTCTGTAACTCTGAGTTATGGGTTTGTGAATCTATATACAATGTTAAATAATTAAGAATGCGATGAATATGGTCAACATTTAGGGCCCTAACATAGCTCCCTGTGGCATTTTCTGGAATAACCTAAATTTCACTGTCAATGATCGCCTATAAAATTGTAATTAAAATCATATTATTATTTCCAGACAAGTATACTCTACAGTGCATATTAAACAATTCAATATACCCTCAATTTTCCTCAGAAAAGTGGTCCAAATACAATCGGATGATGTTGATAGATCCATCTTTTTCACAAAATCTAGCATTATCTCTGAAAAACTTACCAAACATGATTAACAGGATACAACTATGTGACTCATGGATATATCTGCTATAATCTAGATTACTATTGACAGTTGATCATCTAACAATGATTGATGACGTGGTTTTAAAGCGGCGGCTACGCTTTATCGGTCAAAGGTTCTGTTTCTATTCTAACTACATTCTTATTGCCTGATTTTTCCTTTGCGTCCGTATAATAGCTTATCGTGTCTGCATAAAGCATCATCTTTATTGAAATAGATCGTTTAACATTTGAATCTGCATATGTGTCTAGGGGGAAATTATTGATGTTACTGGGTTAGAAGCATTCGGGTTCTTCTTTATTTTCCTGCCCTTGTTTTGTCAGCAACTTCTTTTTGCATTCAACCCCTTTTCTATTATGTCATACTTCATAAACTTTACCCATTTTGACCAGATCTGACTTAGAAAAATATCGGTTAAAATTACTAGTAAGTGCTTTGTAAAAACGGTTGCAAACTACACGGCCCACTAGATCCAAATTTCCATAATTTAGAACAATTGCATTTTTTATTTGAATTTCGGTTTCAAATTCAGTTCACAAAGCCATATTATTTTTCATATAGTTTTATGGCCACTTGTCTCAATGAAGCTCCAGACGAATAACGATCAATAATTCTCACAGTCCGGTGGAAACACACCAAACATACTAATGTCAGAAATCATAAAAGCTGTCTGCGAAATGTAGGTTTAAGATAGTGCACCTTCGCTTTGAACATTTGAAATGGTAATGTGTTTATTCTAAAGCGTAATTTCTCAGATTCGGTGAATGCTGGCTGTTCTGAATACATAAATAGCTACATTGCATTTGAATGGTCTTTTGGTCCACCTTTCGTGATTTCGTAAAATAATATTTGGTCCTTCAAGCTTTCTGAAGGAATACGTAACTTGTTCTATGGCATTGATGTTTTCGTTTTATTAGTAACCAGCTTCTGCCAGTGGCTTCGTCCATGAGAGCGTAGGATTCTCCATTCAAACTTTAGTTTCATGCCTTTATGAGGTGAATTATGAAAAATCCTCTATTATTGCTCGCCTACGTTGTAAATGGAAATTTTGTGCAAAATTTCATGCTCCTAGTCCCAGTAGTTTTGCTGTGCGTTGATATGCCAGTCAGTTTCTCCTTTTATATTTATAGAAGATAATTCTACAGTCACTTCTAAATTCAGTACCATTTCCAGGCCTTAAGATTTTAATTAAGTAAAAGTTAAACTAATTACTTCAGCAGACACGAAATGACTTGTTGATGACCCTGTTAACTTCCGTGGTACCTTCACGGTCAGACCTGTTCGTTCAAAGTCACGGTCGCCGCTTTTTGATGATTCACTAGACGCTTCAAAGTTATTAAATTTGCGGTTTTCGGTGAGTCTTTTCTAACAAGTTTTCATATTTTTTTAGCATGATCTTAATTAGTTTATTGATTGTAAGTGCTTCTGACTAATCCGGTGTTGGGTTTCCTATTTAAGTTTGTACGGTTTTTTATGGTTTTTGGTATTTCCGATACAGTTTTTTTGAAACTGGTTTAGACTAAAATATCACCTGTGTTGATCAACTTGAGTAATTCTTGCTCAATTTTCTCGTTTTTATGTATTACCCAATTGTGAACTCCACATTACTGATGATAATTACTTTATGCCAGACATTTCATCGAAGAATCCTTAAACTTATATGTCAGTGGGCAGGGCATATTACTCGCAGAACAAATGGACGATGGAGCCTAAAGCTGAGGCGAAGGCCTTCTACAAAGTGGACCGATGGCCTAATGAGGATTGCGGGAAACGGCTAGATACGAGACGCAAAGGATCGTTCATTATGGCGACGCATGGGGGAGGCCTGTGTTCAGCAGTGGACGTCTTTTGGCTCAAGTGATGATGATGAATTGAGCTGAAATTTGTAATATACGTATGCAACTTGGATGATAATGCATTTATATGGTATTATGTAGCTGGTCTGATGATGGAGTCCGTTAGAAGCTATCCAGGATTTACTCGTGTTTTAGCTCTTTTAAAATGGTCTTGTTAAATGAGGTAGTATTTTATCACGCTATATAAGCTTGTTATGAAAAAATGTTTCTCATTGAATTTTTTTCTTTATCTTCATTGGACGTAACTTCCCTTTAATTACTTCAACAAAATCAGTCACATTTGATTACGTCATAATGTATACATATGTGAATCAGTGCCTGCATAATCTATGTAATGTTACTGTTATCTGATAAAATCAAAATCTTTTTTAAATATTAAACATAAATATTTTGGAGGTATATATTCAGATGTAGAATTGTGATTTAAGAATATAATTCTGAGTATTAATATATATACTGTCGCAAACAATCTGATAACTATGTTGTATTTTCGGGGCTATCATCTATATACAACATTATTTTTAGTATATATGTGACATCACGTGTCTAAAATTTTTATATAACGAATGTACAAAATTTCATAACTGTATCATGAAAAATCACAAAGTTAGAAGCTTATTATGTTAGCGGACCTGGTTGTCCGCTCAAATACATGGTCGCCGGGTGACTGAGAGGTTGTGTTGCTCCCGCGCCCTATTTGAGCGCTGGCTCCTAATTCCCGCTATGACCTGCCGTGACCTGTGTCGTACTTTGTGTCGGTGGTATCCAACTTGTGACCTTTTTTCAATAATTTTAAGAAAAATTCTAACATAGTGTAAAAAATATTGGAATTGATTCAGTTACTGATTCTGAACAAACTATATTCAGGTTTGGCATATACTAAAAGTAATATTTTATACAACATATAACTAGAGTAATGCACATCCTTATACACTTGGAAAATTAAGTTACAATCATAATTCAAGCTCTGAAATTTTACTTACACGCGCTTAGGCAGTATTTAAAAAAAAACAGTGATCCCAACAATAAATAAATTATGGGAATCGATGGACTACGCTAGTAGCATGTCGGTAAATATTGGTATATAGGTATGCACGCACTCACAAACACGTTAAGATAAGTTTTCTTGTCATCGTCATTATCATCATTTCAGCCGAAGGACGTCCATTGTTGGACATAGGCCTTCCCCATATGTCGCCACAACGAATGGTCCTGTGCGTCTCGCATCCATCGCATTCCCGCGTTTCACTACTCTCACTTTTCTTGTAGGGTTTTATTTTTAACTTTATTTTATTTTTGTTTTTTGCTGATATAGTGGCTACAGAAATACACATTCTGTAAAAAGCCAGCTAACAGACGAACAGCCTTAGTAATAATAACCCATCAGTGGTGCTATTCTCTAAGAAAACGCAGCGCTGCCTCAACGACAAACGCCCAAATAGGATACATTGGATTGTCAACCTAATGTGCCTATACATTGGATTGTTAATTCAATGTATCCTATTTGGATGTTCGTCGTTGCGGCAGTGCTGCGTTTTCTTAGAGAATAGCACCACTGGTACAAAAAGCCTAAAGGTATATAAAATGTCAGGCGTGCTAGCGAGAAAGTAGTATGGAGCTATACATCTTACTAAGCTCCATCCCTTCAACAGTTCAGTTTAGGTCGTCTAGACTCTTACCTCTTACCTCTTAAGGGCTGGCTTTTACCTCGGTCAGAGATTAAGCATTGCCATACAACGTGGCAATGTCGCCAGCCTTTTGAGGACACTTCCAGTCGACAGCGATGCGGAGGAGTTTTTTGACGCCATATTTTAGTTAGGAGTAGCCTTTAGTGTATATATTAATGTTTTTGTGTAATATATATCCCACCAAAAAAAATCTGTAAAAAACTAGCCAAGTCTCGATGGAGCTGCTTGTTAATCTCTAAAAAGCAATGAAATCTAGACAAAGTCGTGCCAAGTCTAAGGTTCCTTACTGCGATTTCTTTATTATTATAGTTGACTTGGCCGCTTCGTCTTTTCTGCGTTCTGGTCTTATCCAGAGGTTCTCAAATAGGGGCCTGAAAATGCGGCGAAATGGTTCCAGAAAAGGATGGTACGGCAGTGTTTGCTTCGCGCTTGACTTGGCGGGGGCACTGCCGTGTCTCCCGTTAAGATAGAAATAGGAAGTTGTAAATGTTGCTATAAAGTATAGACCGTTTAGGTCGTCAACTGGATCGCATTAAGAGAATGTGGTAGCACCGCTGGTGCTTTTGTATCAGTAACATAGTTTTTTTTTTTTTTGAGACAAATAGTGGCTTATACAACCACGTCATTCTTTAGTGGCGCCACCAAGCAATATCTTTAAAGACACTCTAAGAGTGTCTGTATTTTTCTTTATCGCATCTTATTTATCTACATCTTGAACTGGGTGGCTAAGTGATCGGTTTTTCATTTGACTGATAAGTGATACTTGAAGTGTTAAATAGTGAAAATTTCTCTTTTTCCTCTTATCGTGACCTAAAAGATAAAGTTGGTTTTTCTGCAAACACACCCACATTTGACCATGATGGTTTTAAACTAAAAAAAATGTCACAGAAGTACGGAAATCTGGATTATCGTATCATAATCAGCGTTATAATCTTCCCTTCCTTCTGTAGGAGAGGGAATATGCCAAAATCTACCACGCGCGCTCAGAGCGAGCAAGTTGATGTCACATGTCTTAGAATTTTTGGTTCTAAGACATACAGGTTTCTTTATCGTTTTGAGAGCAGTGGTGATGAAATAAATTACAATAAGTAATGTGACTGAGTGAACCCTTGACTAACAACTCGTAAGTCGGGGTCGTTCCTACTGGACCATCACTGCTCTCTGGAGTATCGTATCACCTATTAACTTGGTTGTGGAAGTCGCATACACAGTCGCTCTATGTTCGCGGGCTTGTGACTCTCGCGAGCTACCTCTTGCTCACCGTCCGGCATGATCCTAACCCGATCCGACGTGTTGTGTGTCGCGTGCGCCTCAAAGATATACATCAGTATGATTGACGGCGCCAGTTAAGGCCGATGCCAGTCAGGGCTGCAAACTGTTCAAAAGAGTTAATGTAACCCTCCCCAAGGGCAACTGTAGGCATCTATGGGTTATTGTCAGTAAAAGTCTGACAATAACCCATAGTTATTGTCAGACTTTTACTGACTTTTACTAGACTTTTACTTTTTCTTGCTCTAAAACACTGGTTACCATCTCAGACAGCAATCTTGTAAGTAACCAATGTTTCTTATATGATTTGACTATTACATGATTGCTATATGGATTTTAAAAGAGACTTTGACCACTGAGTTTGTCGTTTGTTTCTTCTCAGGGTAGTCAGCTAGGAAACATCGGGCATCTTGTCTAAATTGACGAAAAAATTTGAAACGTGTAAAAGCGAATTTTATAAACTTATTTGCAAAATAAATATCATTTATTATTTATTGGAGGAATTTGCAGTTATGGCACAAATTGTCCCACAAACAACCCAGTGGGAAAATTTCCCTTAACCCTGAAAAAATACCTAAATATTAAGGAGTAAAGATTACAAAGAAGGAGATTATGGTGTGACACCGAAGGCTAGCGTTATCGCGTTCCGAGAAAATTCTCACGTACTAATCTCTGTATGTCAATGTATTATCAGTGCCTTAGATATTTGCACAGCTCCTGAAAATTCTGGCTATTTGAAGTGAGATTCACCTTCTTTTGACCGACGAATCCTAGATGGTTGCTCCACGCTGTAGGGTCTGTAGCAACATCTACATCTTTCGTAAAAACAGCTCAAATAACTATTGAACGTATAATTTATAATCATAATTAATTTATTAATATCATACCTTACAGTACGGCCGAAGGATCTTGGCGCGTCTGAAGTTAGGCTCTGCGAACTTTAGCGCTTGTGCACTCGTAAAAAAATAAATGGTTAAAAATAAATAAATAATAATAGCAGTTGTTAT
Organism: Leucania comma; assembly: GCA_958295575.1. Taxonomy (NCBI): domain Eukaryota; kingdom Metazoa; phylum Arthropoda; class Insecta; order Lepidoptera; family Noctuidae; genus Leucania; species Leucania comma. The sequence continues at coordinate 3,645,180 of OY282480.1, forward strand.
TGGTGTTAACAACAGTTATTGACATTTATTTTTATATATCATTTATTTGGCGCGCTTATTTTGAGCGCTAAAGTTCGCAGAGCCTAACATCAGGTGCGCCAAGATCCGTCGGCCGTACTGTACTACAAGTATAGTTTTAAATGTCAGTTATATGAGTAACATCGCTTTGGACGTGTCGTAAAGGTATTACAATTTAATAAATAAATATATATATCTATGACGCAAGATAACTACTAATTCTATATCCTGCATCGTTCTCAACGGAGGCTTGTGAGTCTTCTCATCCTGCTCCACCAATCTAAAGGACGATGCTTGCTAGGATTGCGGAATTGTTCGAAGAACTAACCGTGGCTTATACAAGATAATTATATCATAGTAGCGATCCGCTCCAGCTTCACACGGGTGCAATTTTGATGTTAAATATATTATGCATGTATTATACATATAAACCTTTCTCTTGAATCACTCTATCTATTAAAAAACCGCATCAAAATCCGTTGCGTAGTTTTAAAAATCTAAGCATACATAAGAATAGACAGCGGGAAGCGACTTTGTTTTATACTATGTTTTCATAATTAGAAACCAGACAAAATTGAAAACTTTATTTGAGACCATCTTCGGCCATAGAAGCTCAATATAAATCTATTATGTGGCACCTGAGAAGAAATCATCACTTGAAAATCAAAACGGTATTCTCACCTTCGAATTCTGATTTAAGAAATTTTCAAATCCTACTTTAAAGATAATTTTTAGACAGGTTCTTAGTTTAAAGTAGAGTTTGATAATACTCAAAATACTCAGTTCAGAAATCTACCCACCCTTACCTACTCAGTTTTTCTTAAAGCCAAAAGACACATGCCTGTAGCTGGTACAAAAGTATGCAAGTAGTTTGCATGCCAGTGAGTCCCAAAAAATTCTGATTAGTGGATGTCACGTACCTAATTTTGTGCCAGTTAAATGCAGGGACGAGTATATTTCGGCCTTTGATTTTCTAACGCTATACGCTATAAAGGTAAGGTGACCGAAGCCTGATTTTGTTTTCAGACAAAGCTATTGACGTCACGTCACACACAGTGGGTACTTTCAATTAATTGCCTGAGAATGCAGACGTGCATCATCTTACCTAATTATGAACATCAACTAGCTTTTGTTCGTTGCTCCACTTATTTTACTGAAGGCGTTAGGATCGAATAAAACTGCTCTTTTTGACAGTATAGGCTGAAAATTTTAAAAGGTTAGAATCGCAAAATGTTAAATTAAAAAAAAAAACATTGACTAACCATAAACAAATTTAAAAAATAACCCTTCTTGGCAGTCGGTTAAAAAAAAACACAACAGTGATTATTGAAGCAGTTTAATTATTTTATGTTAAAAAAATTGTTATGATCATAAACTTATACTTATACAAACTTAGTTTACTAACAGATTAGTTCAATATTAGTTTACATATGATCATCTGAATTAAATTATCATATTTTTCCCAGAACTGAGCGAAAAAAATTAAAACAAATTAATTAAGCAACCAAATCCTCCGTTAACACAGACAACAGACACACACAGGGACACACAATACAAGTATATTCGATAAACAATAGGACGCGAAGTACTCGCCGGTTTCAGAGACACATTATTGCATCAAGCTTGACTGCTCGGCTCGGACGTTAGTCGCTTACCGCAGAGAGAATCAGAGAGACGTTAGTGTTCGTTACTGTGTGGATTTGCCGAATAAACGTTGTGTTATAACACTTGGGTAAGTTCTATTCCATATTTAAATTTAAAAAAATAGTGTCTCTCATGTCTATGCTTTTTTTTTGCATTGAACACCGGTTAAAACTGCCAGCAATTTCTGATTACATTTTTTTTTGTCTTGTCTCCGTTTTTAATTCTAATTTTAAAGTTGCTGGACTTGAACTTTTGTTGATTAGTAACGGTGTGTTTTTTTAATAAAATAGATGGTAATTAGATGTGGTGGGATTACTTTGGATTTTTTGATACTAACTTTTCCGTCGGAAAAAGTTTTAGATTTGACTAGGTCATACCAACTTTTTCCGTGTCCAATTCCTCGTACTGTTACAGTAAATTTAAATCCTTATATTTAATTTGCAATAAAATGTACTAAATCGGTCGAGAATGTAGTATAGTAGCTCACATCTCTACCCAGCCAATTCGACCACCGCACTGTGCCACTCCTACTCTACGACTCTAAACAAATTGCCAAACTGTAGTAAAAATCTATCGGTTGCGTGAGCCCTAAAGGCTTTCGTATGACGTAGCGACGGGCTCGCCGGCTCGACCAATCATAGCGTCAGCTATATAAAAACGTCAAGCGTAAAGCGGAAAGACCAAACGCTAAACGTACGCCAGGCTGAACGCACGCCGGAATAACAAACCGACCGCGCCACATTCGTTCGCTCACCCAAACTTACGTTCGTTTACAATCAGTGCAGTGTTCGCATTTCGGAATAATAAAAGTGAGTAAAAAGAAAAAAAAAATCTGCAGTTTTTTCCAATTTCGTCCCCGTGGGTGTCCAGTCGGAACCGCTGTGTAATTGCTCTCTGGATTGGTTCAAGTGATTTAACTTACTTCCAAGTAAGCTGTCATTTTTTTTATATATAAATTCATAATAAGTTGTTTGCAAACAAAATTTTTGATTTGGTTCCAAGTGGACATTCGTAGTTTGGTGATGGTAGTTATTCTAAAGTCGCAATAAGTTGACGTATCTTTTTTGATAATGTTTGCATTGATATTAGCGGCTGTTGGAGGTGTGTCCGCAGTGTTTCTCAACATCGGATCTGTTGCTTCAAAAGTTTTATCAATGTCTTTCAACTTGAGAAACTGCTTCTGAGTAATTAAAATTTCAATTAGAACTTTATTATTAAAAAAATTAAGTCGACAAAATATGCTTGAGAAACATTGCTTGCCCCTGCTTACGATATATCAATAGATAGGAGTTGCATATTTCTATGCGATCAGTCATCATTGATATCTAGAGCCTTATCTTGTTCTCTTACATACATATAATTGGAAGAGTCATTTCAACGAATTCAAATAATAGTGCCACTTCTAGATGCTAGAATTTAACCTTTTTGGATGTTTTCGAAATGCACTTTTTTAATTTATTAAGTCCCGTCTCAGCAGTACATTTTCTCTCTAAAGCCAGCCGCACATTAAAATGAAACTGCAAATAGCAGAAGTAAATATGTTGAGGACTCTTTACACAAACGACTAGAGAATTAACATCAAACACTAAATATTGTTGGCATTGATAAAATTGTGTCATATTTATCATGTTATCAGTTAAGATCAAAAAGTAAATATCGTTCTGGTACCAGGCACGGGATAAACAGAGACCTGGTTTAGTCACGCAAGAGTTAGATTTCACGTGAACACATACCAAACTTGAGTAAATAAAAAACGAAAGTTCGTGTTTAGTTATCTTAAGTCTTTAAACCACAAATATGCTTAGAGCTATTGAAGTAGAGAATGCAATCTGTATCACGTGTGCTACAAAAAGAATAATTAACGGTATATATCTACATGATCCTGAAAACGATTTTGATAAAGATAAAAATTAGACAACCAAAATCCTCAATTAATAGTACAAGCATGTAAAAAAATATAATATAAATCAATCTGTAATCATTGAGACTTAACACAAATATTGATTTATTAGAACGAAAGATTATTGAATTCACTTTACAAAAACTATTTTTAGTCTTTCCTAACTTTTCTTTTAATAATAGATATCATAGGCATGTTCTAAATTTTTTCCAGCCTTTGTAACACCAAAATTCTCATTTTTATGATAACCAATTTCCACAATCAAGCCGATATCGCATTTTAAGGATACTATTGCTATTTTATTTTTCCTAAATATGGTTATTTGCGTCATAAATTTTGCATTTACCTTATGTATTTCCTTGATATCATTGTATAATTCATTATCAGTTGTTATAAAATTTTCTTCTTTTGATTTATCTTTGATACCGTTGTCACTGCATAATTAATTGATATCTGATTTAATACTTTTTTTTTCGTATATTTCATAGTAGGCATTTTATATTTTGCTTGCATCTGTATAATTTTTGAGTGCATCTATTTTGTCATGACCGTGTGTTGACACCTTTCTCTGGGCACCGTCATCGGATGACGCAATAACTGTTACTGTTTCACTATGATGCTGCATACCTGTCCTTTCTAATGCTTTTGTAACTTCCTCCGAATTGTTATCATTGTTGATCTTAATTTCAAACATTTTAGTTTTTTTGTCTTCTTTTTTACCTGCCAAGTTATTTTACTATGTGGTCCCTCTGTGTGTTGGTGTTTACATTTTATACGTAACCAACAATTTACTTTTATGTTGAATGTAATCAAGAGTATCTATCTATATAATATGGGCGTAAACATTCTTAGACTAGCGTTGTAAAACTTGAGTTCTTGACGTGTGATTCCGTGTCTAGTACTACTTACCTCGTAAGTAAACATTAAAATTACAAATAAAACAGATAGCTTTTAAATCAATAAAGATGAGAATGCTTCAATGTTCGACAACGTACATTTTGTCTAGGACTTTGTAGCCACAACTAACTCGACAAAATGAGAAACTGAATAATAAATAATAGTGGGATACACTAAACCACTTTTTTTTTAAACAATTGACATCACACGGAATGTTCGCAAGTAGCGCCTCAGTAAATATCATTATGGTTGTGAATGCCAAAGGGTATTGTGGTAATCAGCTACTGGGTTGTGGAGTCCAGGTATAAGTGGAAGAAAGGCAAACAGACTAAATGATTGAGGAGTATAGAATAGAATAAAATTTATTTTATACTAAAATGTAATCAAAAACTAATCGAAGTGAAAAGCATAATTTATTTCAAATAACTCCTCCCACACTCTAAGTGAAGCGAGAGGGAGTTACAGGCTTTTACTGGCTAAAACCCACCGCGGTAAATCTTTCGAACAATTCTACAGATGTATATAAAAGAAAGAAAGAAAAACAATTTATTTGAGACCGGAATGTAGGAAACCATAGCGAACTGCTGGGGTCATGGGTCAGCTTCTGAAAGGAAGGCTTGCCCCGGCACGATAGGCAACGAAGGAACGGGGTAGGTTTTAGTCAGTAAGAGTCTGACACTATTTCCCGCTCCGCCCAAGGGTGGGATTTGTCATTGGATGATTTTACCTACCATAAAAATAAAACAATAGCGAAAAATCGTAAACTACGTTTTCCAAATGAGACACGGTTATGTTGGAACCTAATTTTAAACTCATTAATTAGACGATTTTTTCATAAATACACCAAGAAATTATAATCTAATGGAGATTTATTAAAATCATATGGAGTTTGAAATTTTCCGGGGACATACACAGGTATGTACTTTCCCCGCGCCTCAAGGAGTTGTCAGTAAACTGTAGGGGCTCAGTAGGGCCGAAGCCTACGGGGGCCAAGGGTTAGGTGAAAATGAACCCCGGCGCCCTGGATCGAAGGCAAAGAATGGAACAGGGTAGGTTTTTAGTCAGTAAGAGTGACAATATCTCGCGCTCTACCCAAGGACGGGATTTGTCATTTGATGATTTTACCTACCATAAAAAAAAACTTCAATAGGTATTCTCTTTTCATAGGCTCTATAACAACCTATCCATGACGGTAGGTTGTTAAACAACCGTTCTGAAATCAATCGTAAAGCTTTGAAATAAACAAAGTAGCCTGTAAGAACAATAAAATTCAAAACCAGGTTCAAATGTTCAACACATACTTGAAAACGTATAAACCCTTGTTAGTGCGTGCATATTAGTGTCTTACCACATGCCGAAGCTCAGGCCGAAACCGAGACTAATGCCGAGGCCGAAACCGACGAATTGAACTTTCGGCCGAAGTGAAATCGAAGTTTTAATAACCCTAAGAAACTCAATTCAAGATTTGCTGAAAGTATTTTTTTTTCCTCAAATCTTATTTCTATTCGTTCAATCCAACCAAGGTTGTCTGAAAAGGTTGCTTTGTATAAACTTGTTCGTCAGTATGTCTGTTTGAATGCGGTAAACTTAAAAACTGATGAAAGAATTTTCAAGTTGTTTTCACAAGGAAAGTTTTAGTGTGCTATGCCTATTATAATTTTGACAAAAGCCAAAAATTTCAAAGTTTTCTGACACCCTTGTGAAGATGGGGCGGATTGTTAATATTAAATGAGTAATGTCTATTTTGACTGTGTACGCAACATTTCAAAGAGCTAATTAAACTTTTAAAGTAGTCAAAAATACAAAAAAAAATCATCTAACGAAAATTTCAACATATTTTTTAACTTTAACTTAGGCCGAAACCGAATTTTTGGCTGAAAGTGTTTTTTCCGAAGGTAGCCGAAAGTAACCGAAAGTAGCCGAAGGTAACTGAAGGTAGCCGAAGTAAGCCGAAGGTTAACAAAACCGGAGCCTCGATCGGACACTAGCACATATAAATAAAAGTAACATTACGACTTTGCCGCACGGGGCTAGAGGAGTCGTTGATTTATAGTCCTTCAAACCAGCTATTTGCGGGATTAATATGTCTATCCATACAATAACTAAGTACACAGTTATTAACGGCGGTTTTGAACGCGTATATTATGAAAAGTATCCTTCGGGAATCTATTACAGACAAAAGTTAGCACTAAAGACCATGATCATGTCATTAGAACTTTTATAACCTAAAATAGTACAACAGGAAATTGCGTGTTTTAGTTGCAAATGATAACGCAATAATTGAATTTATGATTATTAAAAATTAAAAAATATCAATTCTAAATCCATAAGAAAGACTTAAATGCAATAAAAAATAACGTATCCACTTAAAATAAAGTGCAAATAGTGTAATATCCAACGTTCTTATAAAAGACATCAACGCACTGGACCCCACACATTGGCAGTTCGCGCCATTGCCTTGGTCAGTCCTTCTGAGAAAAACTTCACTTATCATCGTTTCTTTTTTCGTTAGTGTTCTTGGCTTGGATACTAAGTCCTTTAAGGCATGTCTTCGAATGAAGAGATAATTTGTTTACCATTATAACATAGATGTACAAATTCTAATGTTTTTGTAGTATTTGGAACCAAATGTATCAAGACAACCTTCTCGGCAAACTTCGCTGTGGTAGTTAACACTACAATAAAATTCTCATTTAACGGGGATCGCGCCGGTTTCAATGATTCCATATAATTGTCCAGTTGCGCAGACGCTTGAGATACAAAACTACATCACAATATGTATTAGGGCTCAATTTGCGAATAATTAAATAGCCACTGAACTGAATCCCGCGAAAAACTCACTTATCATACACGGGTAACCGAAAATTTGTCCTAAGATTTAAAAAAAAAACTTAGATTTAATTACCTGTCAGTATCTGGATTTTGCTCAATTTACTGTATTGTGTCAATAATAATAATTGACTCCATAAGGTGAAATTAGAAATATTGCTGTCCCTTTTATTGTAGTATAGAAAGAATGAGATAGAAGATGTTTAGAGCTGTCTTTTGAAAAATCACGTTAACGTTCCAATTTCAAACTTGACACCTTAAAAAAATATAGTATCCCGCCCATCATCGCGACCCTGGAACGCAAGGTTCAACTGAATGAACTCGGGCGGGTTTAAGTCAATTGAAAGTTATGGCAGTATATTTACTGTTGTTTTTTTTCGTTGTCGTGGTAACTGAATCGAATATAGATCTTTCAAAAAATGTATTATCCCCGACACACAAGTTGAACCATCATTGAATGCGCAGAAACCGATTTTCTGGTCTCAATCGAGGTGGGGGGCTGTGCGTAACCATAGCAATAGGTTCAACTTATTTACCGCGTAGACTTTAAATTTGGGTCTGAGTTAATTTATGAATGTAATTAATCTATTTTTTTTAATGTGTGGTTTTTCTATTTGAACAAGTCGCTCGTGGCATCCATCAGTCTTAATGGTTTAGTAATACGTTTCTAATTGATTTCAAATTGTGTGGTTTCTTAATTAGTGCCAAGACATTTAAAAATATAGTAGAAAAAAGATTTTTGTGTTTACAAAGTTTGGCAATTTCATATGTTTTTTTTATTATTATTGATAGGATATTGATAAATGTATGAAAGATAGTAATAATACGATGGAGCACGCTTGCCTAGAAGTAACCTATTCACTCTTGACTTAATGACCCCTGGGTTGTAGCTATCAGGAAACACAGACTCCGGGAGGGAATTCTACTCCTTAGCTGTACACATAATGAATGTGTTCTCAAAACGCTTTGTACGTATAGACGTGATGTCCACCATGTACCGATGGCGCTACACCGTATGTCAACTTATAATTTTTATGAAAATATTTAAAATATAAGATTGATAATTTATATTATTATTTGTAATTTAGGTAGCTAAATAGTAAAATTCATATCTAATATAAAAAATGCACCTTTTGCGGACAATAATATCAAATTTCAACGAATCAATAAAATCGTCTCAACCTCCTTTTAATGACACAATATACAAAAAAACAGTGATATACTTGCGCACAGGTGTATCGATATTTTTTTTTTTATTATTAATAATAACCAATTTACATAATATCTCAATTATTAATAATGATAAATGAATCAATAAAAATAAAAGTCAGTTTGATCTAGGGACGCGATAGATTTAAAATATCTTTGGAATAAAAGTAATACCTACAAAAAATGAAAAAAAAAAAATCTTGTATAATCCTGCGCACACAAGTTGAACTATCATGGCGGGCGGCTTTGAATGGCAGTAACCGATTGTCGAGTCCCAATCGCAGTGGGGGGTTGCAAGTAAATAGCAATAGGTTCAACTTATTTGCCGCATACTATTATGAAAACCAAATAACTCTGGCTGCAAAAACAATGGCTCGCATATGTTATACAACCATGTTATTTGTTGGTTCGGTAACAATGTAGTCTTAACAAAAGTCGAGTAGTCTACCTGACTTATGCTAAGCTGAGTTCAGCCTTTTATTCATCAGGCCGCTCACTCTGACTTGCTAAGAAAATTAAGTAGGTAACGTACCTTTCTTATATTTAAAAATGGCGTCTGCTACTCGTGAACGACATAAATTATAACAGAGAATTTACAGACAGACAGATCTTTTTAACATTTCTCGCACTAGCTTGAAACAAAAGCTGAAAGGTCGATATATCACCTAATTCAAAACTGGCGTTTTTTTTTATGTACTTCAGTGAACTTATGTCCTAACATAAAAATTTTAAATCATATTTCTAACGCGTCCTCCATGTAGTTTATAAATTGTACAAAATTTTGCCATTAATTTTTTCGGCAGTATAGGTCTTTTGCTACAGAAACAAATAGCTTAACAATTATATATTTTTATTATTATGACTGCTTGATGCCAAAATATAATAAAAAAATAAATTAATTAACCCAAGGGAAAATACACTATGAATAAACTATGCTCTAGTTCAGGACATGGTCCACTTGTGGTCCAAGTTCCATCTAAATCCATTCAACCGTTTGAGTATTATAATATTCACAAACTTTCGTCTCTATAATATTAGTGAGATATGCTCTGGGTGGTGCTAGTTTATTTATTTCAGTTAAAACCCATACTATAACTCACCCATGTCAAAAGAGCTCAAAATACAAAATTAAATCAATAAAAACATTACAACAAATCAAAATCATAATATGCATTCAAAAAAAAAAAAAAAAAAATTAAAATTACATTATTTGATAAATACTAATTTTAAAAAAATATGAAAGTAAAATTCAATATAAAATTCAATAATCCTGTCCATTCCAGCCTTATGATCTCTCACACTGGCCATACTGCCGCAAACAATAATTATCTATATTAGGTAAAAGCGAAATACCACTCACTGATTAATCACGAAATCTCAGAAACGATAACACCTACAACTTAAAATTTGGCAGGCAGGTTCCTTATAGGGTGTACATCGGTGGGACATGGCTAAGAACGGATTTTACAAAACTCCACACCTATGGGGTTAAGGCCCGGTTCTACTCATTTTGACCTTTTTTAAACCTATGGAAATCCACAAATATAAAAGAGAACTCCATGAAAATTTATTTTATTAAAATTGACTATATGGCCAAGGGCTTGGCAAAAATGAAAACACGATATAAATTAGTTGGCTTGATAAAAAAAAATCGCGAATCTGACCCTAATTTACGATTTCAAACGTATTTATCTACGAGATTACGTTACGGACTACATGAAAGTTACAAAAAAAAAAACTTGTTATTTAAAAGCGCTTCGCAAGGACAAAAATCTTGAATAGTTGTTGTTTTTTTTTTATATAGAAATAAAACCGCTGTTTTGGGGCCGCGAAGACGACGTAATCAGGAGCAAAGTTCATACAAAAAAAACAGTGACTAGAACCGGCCCTTACACTGGGTTTGGAAGTTTGTATGGAGAATCCGACTTTCACACAAGCGAAGCCGCTAGCAGAAGCTAGCAATATAATAATATAATTTATTTCTTGTGAACTAGAACAAAATATAATAATATCAACAATTCAAACTACATTTTCAATAAAGAACACTTGGTTAGCCTAGTTCACATTAGTGCTATCTAACAATATATTGCTTAAAATCATTTATAACAATGGAATATCTATCATAGCCACACGAGTCGATCTCTAAAGTCAAGAAACTTTATCGAAGTTGGTCTCCATATAGGTAATCTTCATAAAATTGCGATATTCCTTCGTGCCTCGAAAAGCATGCTATGCCGTTGGTTCCGGCTGTTATTTTTAGACAGTTGACTGTCGATACGGATAATCAGAAGCCAGGAAATCTGACACAAGTCTTGGCAAGGAGCATCATGTTGCCCAATTACTGGATTGTAGAGGTCAGAGAGGCAGTCAGACAAGACAAAATACTGATATTCATCTGCATCTTAGTCTGGAAGGCAATCCTAACATAGTTGGGAAAAGGCTAGACAGTCATTGGAATACCTATCATTCTCCTAAAAACCTTTTACTATATTTTTTTTGATATTTCGGGTTTTACGAGTATATACACCACTATTTTTTATTATGGCAAATACTTAAAGGGCTTATTAGAAAAGGTCATGTCATTATTTAAGTAAAGTCTCAATGCATAATATTCATAAACAGCAAAGTTATGAGCGTTTGTTTATATCCCAAAATCTCACTTAATTTCTGGAAACATTGTACAGGTTATTGTTTATGAATGAAAGAATGTCAATAAAAATGGAAAAACACTGCGCTTAGTATTTTCTAGTAGTAATTGTTATGAATAATTATTCAATTATGAATTTACCAATAATGACAAATTTTCGTGGACAATTTTGGAATTCGTTTTTTGTACTTTTGACTACACAAATATGATCAGTAACTGATTGAGCCCCATTTTTTTGTGCACTAATTAAAAAATAGGGGTGTATATAGATTAGCGAAACTTGCTAAAAAGGCTGACACATTTATACTGCCAAAACTTTAGAATGTATTACATCCACATTCTAATGCAACACAAAGTAACTTAAAGTGACCGAAAACTTAATACTTTTAAACTTGACACTTGCTAAATGCACATACCGTGCAAAGCAAAAAAAAAAACGTTAATGATGATAATGTGACTATAGGCATAATGTCCAAAGAATGATGGCTATAGGTTCAAAGTCCAACCTCAGATGATGTCAGGTTGCTGAACTCGATGAAGCTACTGGTCCTGGTACTGTAATACAAATAAACGTAGTATATAATGTGAATAAAACGTTAGTGACAGCTGTAGAATTGACAGGTGACTAATCTCATAACGTTATGATTTAAAGTGACAGTATTAGTCTAATAAATTTCAAAGTAGAAATAAATTTTGTAAAGAGAGTAGAATACAATATACTCGAATATATAAAAAAACTGTCTGCCAGTTTGCAAATAGCAGACATTTGAAATCAAACACCATTAGATATTTTCACTAAATTTAATAAAACAAACGGAACCCAAACTCATCTCGGAGCACCCATTCAAATTGAAATAAACGATTCAATAAATAATTAATTTAAATTAATTTCATGTTAAGAATTATTTATATTATTGCTCCAATATTTGAATATGTCCGAACACCTGTGTGCAACCCGATACGACCATCGTGCCGACTGGCCATAAATTGACCATTAATTTGACCATAAACATATTTTTTTTTAATAAGTATCGAATATCTTTTGAGGCGGTTCTTCAGGTAGAGATCGAGGAAGGCTTCATTGATGATTAAGCTGGACTCGTTGGAGTGGACGAGATTTAAAATATACTCAAGAACTACTCGTATTTCAAGCTGATTCCAGCTTATGATTAAGATTTGACTTTAAAGGCAAAGAAGGAACAGGAGTGGTTTTAGTCAGTAAAACTCTTACACGCCTTCTCGCTCCGCCAAGAACGGGAGTCTTTGGATGATTTCCCACATAAAAAAGTTAATTATTTGTATTTGACTTGGTTAGAAATGCCGATCGATCTATATAAGTAAGAGTCGTCCAAGCGCTTCATTTTGTATAATTTATTTCATTCCCACCGCTCTGAAGACGATGAAGAAAATTTTTTTTTTTAAGGAAACCGGTATTTCCTACAACCGAAAATTTGAGCCAGCATGCAAAGATCCAACCTTTATCACCTGCTTGATCTTTTGCCAAATTTATTCGAGTGCAACATGTCTTTTTCATTTATAAAATACTCTTATATTTCTATTGGCGATCATCTCAATATACATCTCTTTTCTAGCCATATCTTTATATCGTACATACGCTTTAATTTGGATGATAATATTTCACAAAAAAAAAGTGTGATAAAGTGGACACAATATGTCTCTGTCACATTTTCTTGCACTGATATATTGTCGAGAGTAAAGCAGGTCTCGGATGTGTTTCGAAAAACTTTTCATATTTTTTTCAAAACAAGGTAGGTGAATTGCTTCTAGCTGGCGGACCGCTGGAATTATGCCTATTTGGCACGACTTCACATCGGTCGCGACGATCACACACATTCGGTGGCTAACGCTATTTTGCTCGCACGACAGCACTAACTTTTATGTCTGTCCTTGTCTATCAGTGACTACACTACAGGTAGTATAAATGTGTGAGTTTCGTGTCTAGGTTTTCTGATTGCGATGTTAGCGCTTAACGTATATCAATGGCTCGTACACAGTTCTTACACATGGGACTGTTTCATCTATGTGTACTACATATCTTTTTTCTTTATCTTTAGTGATAAGTTTGGTGTATATTAGTGGATACATTAAATGAATGATTAAGAAAGAAAGAAAACACGCTTATTCTGCCTAGAATAGACGCACTAATTATTTCGTTACGTTTTATTTCTTTTTTTTATTGTATGTTTAGCTTGATCTACTTCAAGTTTGGTCTCTTTCTTTCTATTTTTTTCATTGTATAGTAGTTCATTAGTTTGATTAGCTAATTCCTTACTGAACATACTTAGAATAACTTAAAAGTTTCTGAGATCTTCATGTGCCTCACACACTGTCATCTTTAAATTAACTGACTTCCTCAAACTCTGAGGAGTTTGAGGAAGTCTGGATGAGAGAGATTACGTCTGGATGAGTCCAGACGTAAATTTAAATCAGAAACCCGTTGATAGTTGCGATTTTCATCATCTTCCTTCTCGGACCGGCTCGGGCGCGCTCGTGCATACTCGGGTGTATTCGGAACCAGCGCAAGAGTCGCCGTCAAGTCTCGTTCAACTCGCTACTTATGTTACAAACCAGATCTCGTTATGGTAGATTTTATTTTATAAAGTTATTTTCTTTTATAGGTATTTATTTTATGATCATTATGATAATATGTTTTTTCCTTTGATCTATTTTTGTTGTACCTATATGCATGTTTATTTTTGGACCTGAATAATATAAGAAGTTCATGAATATTTTTTGTCTTGGTTTGCAGACACAAGTTTCTTTAGCACACAGTTTAAAATAGAATCTTGCCAAACGTGACTCTTTTTTCTGTCAAACTTGAGATAACAGCTTTAACTATCCTTGAACTCTATGAAGTTACGTATCTCATGTCCTAAGTATTGAACCCATCAATATCTCAAGAATTATATTCCATGAAAATAGAATTATCAAAGTGAGTTGACATTATAACTTTCTCATCGTGTTCATTGCCAACTTTCATGCGATATTTTACTGATTTCAATGTGGCGGTGACTACAACCGAACGAATAATACACAGAACGAGGTTACTGTACATATAATATTAGTTCAAAAGAAAAGTACGCTCATGCGCAAACTGAGTTAATTTATAAACTAATATATTCTGAGATCAAAATGAAGTCAGCAACACTTCCAATTTAACACCTTAAGATAACAGAAACAGAGTTGAAATTGCTGCAAATAATGTTGCTGAAGCTAATTTTCTTAATCGTGTTAAGAACTATAGAGAATTACAAATAATTTGTTTATGAAAAGACATTACATACAATGTCAGTTTGAAAGGTGACACCACTCTTCTCAGAACCGAAGATAAGCCAGCCATCTTAGAAGTTCAACTGAAGTTGAAGTTGAAAGATATGAATACTCATAACATTTAAAGAAAAACTTTAGTAACGAAGTCGAGCACTTGTAAAGATGGTTTTGTCCAACATACGGGCTCAATACTGATACTAATACTGATACTGGTAGGCTGTACAGTCATGTTAATATCATAAAAAAACATTCTGTGTCAAGCATCTGTCTGTTGGTTTGTGGTCAACATATAAATATGAGCTTAATTTTCGCTGCTGGTGATAAGCGATTTTAACGTGGAGAGTAATGGAATATGGAGAATCAATCCTTTCAGTCGTTTTTAACCTACTTCATTATATATATTGTGTCCCACTGCTGGGCAAAGGCCTTCTCCTTCCAAAACTTTCTGTCTTGTTTGCTTCGCGAAGCAAGTAAATAGTTAATATCAATTAAACATAAAGCAACCGCGGAAGTACCAACAAGATACTAAATCATTACACAAATAGTTACCCATATATTCACGCATAATCTTAAGAGGACTAAGCAGATAAAGAATCTCGTTGATTGCCAGTAATTATTACGAAGGCTTAGTGAAAGGTGGAGCATATCTGTAATTAGATCTCCAATGTTGTTTTCCTTGAAAACTTGAGACCGATTAATGTGCCGTCAAAAGGCAATCTGATCTTAGTGAGTTATGAATATTTTCACATAAACTGGGATATGGGTAGAGGTGATAAGTGATAGCGTTGATGAAGTATGTGAAGTGAAATTAATAGGAGAGTTTGGAGAAAAGGGAAACGTCGGAGCAACTGTGTTGTTTAAGCGAGTTCAAGAAAATATTGAGAGTGATAAGACTTAGCATCTTAATTTTTTAATGTACACCAAAATTAAATATAATTTGCAGTGAGTAGACGATTCATATACAAATACCAGTTTAACTCAACAACAGACTTCTCCCAGTAAGAGTAATGCTTGTAGATCCCATGCGTCTCCGGCAAAAGAAATAAAAATATTAAAAATCTTGACAATTCCAATATAACTCGAGAATATATTGAAAGTAAAACACACAAAGCGTACGTACCAATCACTAACACGGTTTAAATAAGCATAACATTGCGGTAATCATTCTCACTAGCGGAGCTGTGGTCCAAGAGACACACAACAAAGCGTTGTAAAGATACTTACAGCAGTAACATTACTTACTCAAGTAAGTTAAGTTGTCGAACAAGACACGTCTTACTTGCAAACAACTTGAAAGCAGAGCTATTTATTTCGAGAGCAACACTAAAATATGTTGTTATTTCTCAACTTTATTGTCATTTCAAGCATTTTTATTTCCTAGGCCTCGATTTAACCAAGCCTCTTGTTCAGCTGGTTGCTCATATCATAGAAGTAGGAATATTCGCAAAACTGGGCCAATTATAATTATGTATAATTGTATACTGTAAAAATGATTGTATTTTGAATTTGCTTCTTCATCAACTCTACTACTAGTTTACGAACCTCGTTTAAGAATAAACTTTACCTCTGGACAGAACTTTACAAAGCTTTCGTTAAAGTATGACTAACCAAGATTTGTTAGTCAATTGTCTCCTAACTGTATGACTGTTTTCACACACTATTATTAGATGTTGCTACATTTGTACGAATATATTCATGTGAAGCTGTTCTATTAATACATATAAACCCAATGTTACACTTGTGAGTTTTATTTTGATTGAAAATACATTGGCAGTGGGTTACATTTGTGCTAGCAGTTTTATATCTACTTAGTTTATATGTTCAGGTTTTAAATTAACTTTTCCATCCTTAATAACAACAATTCTATTATTTTTAACTTCAACCTACTCTAAAACTAACGTTGGTTTTACTTTCTCTATTTTTAATTTTTTTTATCTAAATTTCTGTTTCCGTTTCTACAAACTTATTCTGCCACTAAATTTTATTATAGTCACAACTAATAACGCTAAGTAGTGTTGAAGTGTGTTGTTATCTGTATGTCTACATTTGAACTCGTAAAATGTCAATTGCTGGCCTTATTAACAAAATTTCATTTACTATCTGCACTTATCATCTTCCCACTTCTTCAATACGCTTCTTTATCAGCTCCCACAAGATCAGGGACAATTTTCGAAGCCACAACACGCAGTAGGTGTTTAGTTGCAACACGTCGCCGTCGCTCCGACGCAGTAACGATGTAGATTGGATTGCGCGCATGCGCCGTAGAAGGCGTCAGGTTGTCTCCGTGTGTCCTCGGTACATTGACAACGCACACTGACGCAAGTGAGTAGGCCGCGATATACTGGACCTTAGGAATATATGTGCGCGAGGTACTATCTAAAGTATTATTAATACTGCAGCATTAGAGTTAGAAGCTTTTGAATTTGAATTTTTGACTGGTCTGTTGGTCTAGTAGTTAGTGGCCCTGACTGCTATACCGGAGGTCGTGGGTTCGATTCCCACCCAGGACAAATTTTTGTGTGATGAGCACGATCATTTGTTCTGTGTCTGAGTGTAATTTATCTATAATATGTATGTATTTAGAAATACATATCAGTTGTGTAGTACTCATAACACAAGCTCTGCTTAGCTTGGGACTAGACGGTGTTGTGTGATAGTCGTGGAATATTATTATTCCATTTTATTATTTTGTTGTCATCATCATAATCATAAGTTCGACTGCGATCAATGCCGGCCATAGCCTTATCTTTTCTTTTATTTTATTTCACATTGGCCCTAGCCCACATGAGCATATATATTTAAAACGTCAGAAGCTAGTGCATGATTTCAATTGTTCTTTTACTATAGAAGAAAGACTTTTACAATATTTTCGTTTTACAATTTTTTTTGTATTAGTTAGTAAGTATGACAGCCAAGTATAGATCAGTCTCTATGGGGCAGATTCGCTGGTAAAAGTTAGTTACTCAATAAAGTTCTAAATTCTGCACCAAATATGTGATCAGTCTATTGTCACACATTGGAATGTTTACAAATCGTTACAACATAAAATTGTGTTGTATGTCAACTCGTCTGTGCAAATGATAGCAAACGGATCTCCTTGTGTGACCAGACTATGTAACTTGTTCTTTACAAGCTTTATTTTAGCTTACGATTGTGTTTGATATTCGTAAGCGTTAATAGGTCGCAAGAATTTGTTTTGTCAACTTGGGCCATTGCATCTTGGTTTTAATAAGCTGGTACCTATGTGGTGAAAATTTTATATCTACTGACTTTAGATTTGATATCTGTTATATTAATTTTTGAGCGTTGTGCAGTTTCTTTATCTTCCATGAAGTTTCTTTCACATTCTTCTCCATAGAGGTCTACGCTTTGGAATATGCAATAAGCATCATTGTTTTGGCTAACTGACTTCTTGGCAATTCAAAAGTGCCTCTAAATAGTTTTGTTGAAATAAATGCTTTGAATCTTGAATCTTGCATTCTCTTCATTATACATGAACCTATAAATTTTAAAAATTTTGACAGTAAGAAAATAATTAGCCTATTTTAAAGGCATCTTTTGGGAAAAATAGTCTATAGCACAAAGCGATAAAGTACCACGGAAATATTTTTTGTAACTTCATATTTAAACAATAAATTTTTATTGCTTCAAATTTTAATTAACATTTTCAATACTTCTTAATACAAAGTTTTAACATTCAAGTTATATTATAGTAATTTGTGTAGTTTCTATAATACTTTTACTTTACCAATCTGGCCAAGTCTTAAGCTGCGCAAGCGCGTAGCCATCGAGTCTGCCGCTGTCACCAACTCAGGCGCACGTAGTCATGTGAAACCCGATACACACACACCATCACACACACAGACAGATACGCAGGGAAAATCAACGAACTGCACAGAACACAGTTCCGAACCAGCTTGCTTTACAAAATGTTATAACTTGGTTTAACTTAAATTATTAGCATCTGGGTTTGTTCTTTTTTTTTAAATTTAATCACGCCTTAGCTAAGTATCAAATGTTTTAGACATATGGCTGTATAGAAATTAAACAATCAAGTCATTTATCTGCAATTTACATTCTGTTTATGGGTTACGTTTTGGGGGGTACTATTCATATGAATTGAATTGACGTTCGAGACCTAAATTAGTTTAATTGATTTTTATTGAATGCTAATGGCGTGTCTCACTAGCGGCATAAGCAAAACTACAAAATTACTTATTGTACAGTGCTTCTGTACAATATGTAATTTTTTAATACAAATTCCATGTAGTTCCAGTAACTTTTTTTAAAGAATATATCCAATAGTAAAATCCTATCCGGATATTTTTGTTGACCACTTCGGGTGGAACTAGAAAGAGTTTCAGACTTTTATTGACTTAAACCAATCTGTGTTGCTTTAGTTGTTCTAAATTGCGTTTTAAGGCCACGGTAATTCTTTCGTACATTTTCCCAAACCCTATCCGGATATTAACGACGGATTTAAAATATTCAATCTTACCATTCTACGCCTTACACTACTCAATTATAAACCGATTTAATGTTATTTCCTCATGTCGAATTATAAATTGTAATACGATTATGTTAAATATTATAGTGTCAACCTTAATCAGCCGTACAATTATTATTTAAAGGTTTTACCTCTTATATTTTGTAAACAGGTAATACTTAAGGTTTGTGACTTTTGATCAAGAGAACATAATTCCTTTAAAAAAAAAAACATTTTCAATACGAGTCTGGAATAAAAGTCTTTAAAGAACCGGAAAGGTACATCGCAAATTTATTTTCTAAGACGCAATATTGCATGCCTAGTATATATTTTAAAGCAAAGTCCATCTTGTTTGGTTTTTCCTAAAAACATCTCAATGTAGAATTACCAGTGGATTTGCACCAGGTGCGTCAGTTTCAAAGTAGACTAATGATGTTAGGGCTGCGACGCAACAGCGTTTTTCTGTCGCACGACTTTAGGACGAAACTTTATTTTCAATAGATATTCCATAAATATTATTAGCTTTTCAGATCATGTGTATAGCTGTAGGATGGATAGAAAGGGCTATCGCATCCCTGAAACGTAAAATGCAACTGAAATCCAAAGCAAGTGACCAAATGCTACGGGCTCTGCAGATTGTGGAGGGTCCGTTTGGATGCACAAAAACAAGTCAAAACACATGTGGCACATAAATCTTACCAATATCTTTTATTTCATTACCTACGGCTCTTTCTTTGCCTTAAGGCCACGTGGCCAGTTAAAGAAATTATAATTCGTTATCGTTTATACAGATTTAAGGGGCGCCTTGCTACCTTAATCCAGCACTGCAGGCAGTACTGCAATCAGTATAAGTCTATCGACACTTCCTCTAGCTTCACAAGGAGTGGTAGAATACTCTATCTATCTCTACGCAGCAACAACTTCAATACATTTTTTAAACAAGTATGGTAATCCAAACAAAGCATAAATAAATTTTATTACCATAACATCTATCAAGTCACGAGCTCCCCAACGCGATATGGAAGCATGAATGAAATATTCCTACTATATATTTATTACTACTTTGCCATTTATTGACGTAATGTTATTGACTGATAAAGGCGAGTTGAAAACAGTATTATCCTTCCTCTACTGAAAAGTTTTATTTAATAAAAATTTATATGCAAATAAAGGAAGCAAAATATGTACCTACAAATAACTCACATGTGACGGCAATAACTTGATTTTATAAAAACCCAGCCTATATTTGAATAGGGTTTTTGACATACCTAATTATAGTAATGCCTAAAACCTTACGCACGCTCATACCTACATAGGCGTCCATCAGAGCCAGTACCTGTCTACTACCTGTGAAAAAGTTTTGCCTAGCTAATTTCTTCACAATCATTGAATCAATTGATCTGCCTTAGTACATTGCGTATATTAAAACCAAATAAGCTGTTAAGGATACCACAGGCAATTTTGATAGACTTGCGAGAAGCTACAGATACAAAAAGAAATAAAAGAACGATGATGATGATTACAAACAAACTCACATACCCTTGAACAACAAAGCAAAAGCAGAGGTACACAAAGTTTAACTCAGAACCACAAGTAATAAAGCCGATACATGCCGAAGCTTCGGCATTCGGATTTCAAAAGACAATACAATGAAGATGGTTGGATTTTAGTTAGTAAAAATCTGACATTCTTCCTCGCTACACCCGAAGTGGGAAAATTTATCTATGATTTACCAATCCCAAAAAAGAACATATAAGCGAAACATACGCCAGCAAATCAATTGATCTATGCATCTTTATGACATAATATATTTCAACCTGTCAATGCTTATTCACAATCGTAGTCGTTAAGTCGACACGTTACCAACCACGTGTTCCATGGAGCCAACGCACCTATAAAACAATTCTTCTCAGTTTTATTAATATTATTCTCAATGAAAATGAACGTGGGTTTAGATATTTCACACGGTTCATCTATGTTGCCTTTGTTCTTTAAATAGATTTTTATAGACTATGACTCATTGACGGATGCAGTTTTTTGTTTACGGAAAAGAAATCGACAGTAACTCTTTTTGGCATATCTACCCTCTTTTACATTATGTCCCAGTGCTGGGCGAAGACCTTCTACTCCCTTTTCCACACAGGTCTGTCTTCTGCCAAGCGGAGCAGGTTCTCAGGATAGAGTTGGTTTCATATCTCCAACTTCGTCTAAGTCTGCTGCAAAAGTATATTAATATATTATATAATATATATTACGCTAATTCTACGTATATTAATCCTTTTAAGGTATTTTAAGTACATTTAAAAGAATTGTTCGTTCCCATGGACCCAGAGAGGTAACAAGGTAATCCTAAAAGAATACACCATATAAGAAAGTCCCAAGGTAAATATCCTCGTCAACATTATTAAATTGCATTTAGTTTTCCTTAACCACACTCATGTATAGTGCTATAAATACCCAATGTTATTTATTAGTCACATTTAGCATATAGTCGCTAATTTTTTTGCAATTCATAACCTTATTGTCCGTTATTTTATTACACTACAAACTAACTATAAGCATTATATTGAGTAATTTAAATCACAGTTCAATTTAAGTTCACTGCTCCACTTGTTTATAATTCTTCATCAAAGCTGTGACAGATTCTTCAATATGTACAAATATTGCCTACGGCTATTACATTTGTCGTTACTTACTCGCAACTGACATTATGTCTACATAAACAAAGTTACTTTGTCACTTACCTCTATATTGTTAAATATTATAAAAATTTCCCAATCAACCATGTTCCAAACAGGCGGTTACAATTGACCATTCCTTTAATATTCGTACAATTCTCTAAGTAACACATCTATCCTTACAATAGTTGTCAAGTGTTTAAAACATGAGTTTTCCTTTTTGTCATACTATGGTTCTATGTTATCATCCTTCTACTCTTGCCCCTTTTTTGGGATGGGTGATTTTTTCCATATTATTGATTAATATAATCTCAGTAATTATGTCTCTATATAAAATAAATACCTCTTTTCAATTTCGTCTTTTGCATGAAAGACGAAATTGAAAAGAGATATTTATTTCCTAATTATTCTTTCTTTTTTTATTATTATATTCTAATCATTCCACCCTTTGTTCTTTTCTTTGGTTTTTAGAGATTTTATTTAACTAAAGCTCTCGATACAGGGATCAAAGAATAAGTGATTGCTTGAATATTTCCTACAACAATGTTTTTATTAGCTAGATCATTTGCTTACCCATCTCCTTAATTAATCTACTCAAATACATGAGGTGGCTTGTCTTGAAGATCCACACTACAAAACACGTGATGATCAAGACAAGCACAATAATAGCCTCTATAAATGATCATAAAAAGTTGCACATTGCCACGTGACCTCTAAATGTGCAGAATATAAAATTTAACGTGATATTAATGAAATATCTTGTGTCGTATACTTAAGATGACCCAAATAAGGATATCGTATTACGTGGCGACGATGCGTCTGCGAATGAACGTCTACCAAGAGCCTTAAATGTATGTTGTGGCTGTACGTTATTTTGAAATTGACATATTTTCAATTTGAAGAAGAAAAAACATTTTGCGCCAAATTACACAGGACAAGGGCAGGAAGATGATAATGATGAAGTATAACCCTCGTGATCCCTGAAAACTTGTATCACTACGTGAAGAATAGAAGATTAAGAGAGAAATGTCAAAAATACATTGCATAATGACATAAAATATTTGAGTGATCATTGTGATAATTACTACTCTGCCATTAATTTAATGTTATAAATTATATTTAGTAAATACAGAATGGACAAAAATAATATAGAATAAACTATTATTACATGAAATTAGTAACACAAGAGTTATTTGTATTGACAATTCCCATTCAATCGAAATTTTGAATATCCATTGAAATAGAAAACCACTAAACGATTATAGGTGAAAGCCAATTTTAGACACAAATTTTACGATTTGCAATAAATATAAAGATCTCATAAAAGACTTTTGTAACGTGAACCAAAACTGAATTGAATACTCTCAAAACTTTGGCGCTAATTTTAACCTCACCAACAACTAATAGTCCTATAAGAAAATCTCGGCTATCACTCTTATATACCAGTTGATTTGTAGGTCACAAATGAATTCCCTCGGTGGTTGTAGCCAGTAACGTGACACTGGTGGCTAAATATAGTAGCACATTCGCATCCATTACCATCGTATCGATATTTGGTGTCGATTCATTGATGTTTGATGTACTTTTACATTGATGTTTTATTATTGTTATGTGTATTAATTTAAATGTATATTCAAATTACATATTTAAATATAAAAAAAAATGTATAAAACTAGTATCCTATCGGTACCAAAAACAAGGTCCAAGTTATCTCTAAAGAAAGGAACATCTAAAATTTCTGAATCAATCGTTTGATCCAGCCGCCTACCGAGAGCCTCCTGAGCTACTGTAGGTTGACGCTTGTTGCTATCAAAGCATTTGCTGACATGAATTTTCGCAGATTCTACATCCCATATGTCGATTACCTTGCAAGCAAAGTCAAGATAATTGATTTATATTTATATATTATCTTTTTCAGCTTTTAGGAGGTTCTCTTCATGCGGCACGGTTATATCAACAACTGTTGCACGCTTCTTCAGGCTACAATAGTCCTGTCAGTCAGATAATAGTTCGATTCCAGCGACATGAGATATTCTAACTAATACTTACATGCATTGTTATGCAGATGGACAAACACTTTAGGAAATAAGACAAGAAGTTTTGTAATAATGTTGTCATTGATTTTTACTAACGAATCATCAGCTCCTAGAAGTTCTTTATTAATTTTATCTAAAGAAATTCCCCCCCCCCCCTCTGTTAATATCATTCTGTCTCAACTTTCATCCGTTGGGGAAGATATCAAATTAAACATTATACAGCGATAAAATATTATTTTATACAAAGATATGACTTTTAATTTGCTTTAAGGAGGAAACAGCGGCATAAAATATTAAAATCCAACATAAAAACACCAAGAAAAAGCTAAAACAAATGTCAAAGAGACTAACATCGGGTTTATCCTCAAAATAAACCGAATTTACAGTGAAAGCGTCCGTCTGGACACCAATAAGACATATTTACAACGCTTTAATGAAATAAATAAAATTAAACAAGCTGGCTTGGGAAGCTAAAGTTAGCTTTTGTCTCTTGCCAATTGTCGCTCGGCTTAATGAATTGTGTTTAGTCTATCTGACTGTGGTCGGTCATTATGATTTTATTCCATAAGCCGTTCTGATTTTACATCTTCAGGTTTTTTAGCATCAAATCTAAATTTGACTTGTTCAAATGCTGTATTTGCTATGTCTCTAACATTAAAATCTTTATTCTGTACTTTTATATTAAATCTGTTCTTTTCAGCTGTAAATAACGTAATTACGACCTCTATGTCTGTCCTTGATTACTCAACCTATAAACTACAACTCAAACTAAAATCCATTTTTAAACTCACTCACTGCTTCCAAATTCGTCATTTCTTCTCTTTCCACCCTCTAACGCATCATTGCGTATTTTAATATTGTTGAGTCTGCCAAATCTCTTCAAATTTTCTTAAAGATGTCATTAAAGATGAAAGCGTGTTTTTCCGCAGCGGTACAAACGATATCTTTGACAGTTTTATATCAATCGGAAACCACACGGTTCACCTTCCTCCCGGCTGGTCGCCACGCCTGCGGTCGGCTTGATACGAAGAACACGCGCTTACGTTCTTACAGAGATGCACTTAGGACGGGTGCATGGGTGCATGAAGGTCTCATGATTGACATTCTTGCTACTTTTGGAATTCATTCGTAGTTTTCATAAAGAATGTCTTGATTTCTGATTCCTAAAGATTTTTAGCTTCTAAAACAAGTTTGGACGGTTCCGTCAAATATCACGTCAATTGAAATTGAAATACGAGTATTCATTTCAGACCAACCACATGATTAATACAAAGTCCATATTATGCTATTAAGTCCAATTACTTACATTAATTAGTATTTTATATGTAAGTGAAAACATTTCTTCAGTCTCTCAGGCACCCAGAAACGTTGCACCCTTTCGCGTTCTATATAGATCCCTCCCTTTAAAAGATGACGTTCGTCGAACCCGCGCCGTCTCGAGAGCCAGATCCATATCACGCAATTTACAACCACTATATTTAAACGGAGGTCTCTTCATTAAAGCTGGGTGGTCTTTCGCCCGTAGAAAAAACGTATTAATAAAAATGTTTTCTGTTTAACACTATCTTTTGATCAGTAGAAGTAATTTATTAGAGATATAAAATGGCGTTCGAAAAATTTTACGCAATCTGTAGATGATAGTGTCAGGAAAGTATTTGATTTTGTTAGTTATTTCGGTAAGAGTGTAAAGAAACTACTTAACATTCGCAGATATACCCCCGATTTCTGATTTAAGCATTTAAAGTTGAGAATTACTCAAACTCTACTTTAGCCTGTAAAACTGTCAAAATTTGGCATTTAAGTATGGTTTGAGACGTTCTTAACTCAAAATACTCAATTCAGAAACCCGCCCATTGACACTTAAATCTTTTTGAAACTTAAACGTTCAATAAACAGGATAAAAAATAGTACGTCACCGGACTCCTTTACGAGGTAGTGACCATAAACAAAGCAATAACAATACTTGTAACTGCTAACAAAGCCACTTATTAATTTTACAAGTTAACATTTATCATGCCTAAACAGGTATCATACATATTAATAATTCTGTTTAATTCTAAAATTATAACAAAATTAACGTATAACTGACTAAATAAATATAAATAAACTATTATGTTAGAATAATAATTTACAATATGGCAACCCATGTTTCCGAAGCGTGAATGAAACTGAATTATAACATCCTCTAAATGATAAGCAGAGTTGGAAGATGTCCAACGTTAAGACGACATTTTATTTCGGAAGACTCAATAAATATATTTAATGTATACCCTCCAGACGTCGTTGACAGGTTTACTAAACATGTTTGATGAAAAGAACATAATAAAACTACCAAGATTATGTTTAAAACTGTTTGACATTTTCTATAGTAGCCATCTGTAGTATTAAAAGATTTAAATTAATGCATACTGCTATTAAGAGGACTACAGAATCGGGACGATTTTATAATGGGCAAAAGTATATATAATCCATTGCAGTAAACGGAATCAGAAAAATATATATTTTACTAGCGACCCGCCCTCACTTCGCACGGGTGCAATGGTGATATTAAATATATAATGCATGTATTGTACTTATAATACTTATGTACTTATAAACCTTTCTAATGACCGCATCAAAATCAGTTGCGTAGTTTTAAAGAAGCATACATAGGGACAGATAGTGGGAAGCGACTTGGTTTTATACTATGTAGTGATTCTTCAGGATAAAGGCTAGGCAGACAAAGTGTTCAAAACATATTACAGATAATTTAGTATAATAGAAAAAAGATCATAAAGGTTACTTTTGTCGATTAAAAACCAGACTAATGCAATCATTTTGATTGTCTGTAGGATTATTTTAAAAGCAATGTTTTACCGTTACAGTGTTTTAATTTTATGATCAAATCTGTAGACTTTTAGTAACTCGTAAGCATTCTATGCTTGATATTTGCAAGCTTTGAGTCTTTGTGCATTTCTTTCTTTTGTATGTAGTTCAAGTGACCGCGCTGTAGTCCTCTTAAATTAATTTTTATTCTACGTCGTAGTAAGTTGGAAGATTATATTCTTTGCTAATGACTTGATAGAAGACTGAAATGGTTTATTCTGGAGAATCATTTCAGATTAAAAAATAGTTGAGGATTATTACACCTAGCAACTTTTTAGCATAACTGCTAAGTTGGTAGTGAGGTCCAGTATTTATTTTATAAGGTTGTTATATCAGGAGAAAGAACTTGTGACTAAATAATTATAACCACAAGAATCAATTTCCAAAGTTAAGCCACACTAGCCAAGGTCGGACCATGGATGGGTGACCATGTTAACAAATCGAGATTCTTCTGTGCCTCAGCAAGCACGTTAAGCCATTGACCCTCGCTGTCATTTGTAGATTTTGACAGTCGTTACTGATAGTCAGAAGTCAGGAAATCTGACACCAATCTTGTCATGGAGCATTGTGTTATCCGATTACTGGGTTATGGAGGTCAGATAGGCAGTCGCGATGACGTGTTAAAATGTCAGGCGTGCAAGCGAGAAAAAGGGATGGAGCTATACAAACTATATACCCCCTCCCTTTAACAGTTCATTTTAAGTCGTAAAATGATTCGCGGAAGAGCCTCTGATATCCAGCTGGATCCAATTTGACTAAAAACCGACCAAAACACGGTTGGCATAAGTCTGGGCAGGTAGGCATATATCAATCACTTAATTCTTTCAAAAAACGTATACCTACCAAATAAAAAAAAAAAACTCAAAATAGACCAACTAAAATAAAGACACTATTTCTACACCGGTCCTCATAAATATGGTTATGTAACTTAATCGGGTTACGTAATTATTCAAATGGGTGTTTGAACTCCTTAATACCTAGTATAAATAAGAATTAACACAATTTATTAGTGGCAGTCTTCTGATCTTTAGATAAAAGGTCACACATTCTAGAGGTTGCGCAGGATTGTTCACACCGTCGTGCGAAGTCTACAGTCACTGTGAGTCATTTTAAAAGTTTATCTTTGAATAGAATAACTTTGAAATAATATCATAGGTATAATAAGCAGGGATGCTATGGAGCTCTGTATCCGCAATCGAAACTATCGGATATCCGAAATAAATCGACTGGCCTGTTGGTCTAATGGTTAGTGGCCCTGACATTTTTTCTGTGACTGGGTGTAATTTGTCTATAATATGTATGTATCTAGTACTCATAACACAAGCTCTGTTTAGCCTAGTCTTAAACTAGACGGCGTTGTGTGATAGTTGTAGAATATTATTATACATATTATTATTATAAATAAATATATGTAACCAAAAGCGATGCGAAAAGTTTCGGATAGTTTTAGTTAAATGCGCAGTTTAAATGACAGGTTTCTTTTATTTATTTTTGTCTTTGTACATACAGAAACCTTAAGTTGGAATAATAGAGATTACATGTTTCTAAATCGTAGTTAATTTGTTTACCATTAGAATATGAACGTACATAATCTAACATTTTTGTAGTATTTGGGAGCAAATGTTTTAAATCAAACCTTCTTGGCCAACTTCACTGAAGTAGTCAACACTACACTAAAATTCTCAGCTCCATTTTACCGAGATCGTGCCTATTTCATTGATTCCACATATTGTCCAGTTATGCAAACACTTGAGATATAAAACTACACCAATTTTTCATCACAATATCCACAAAGAATAAATTGTGGATAATTAAAACAGCCGCTGAACTTCACTCGAAAAATCCCGGCAAAACACCTAAATGACATGTTTTTATTTATTTTTCCCGCCAAACAAATGATTTATAATATATGCTGGAAATAAAACTGAAATTTTGCTATTTGTATTTTACTTTTTTAATTTTAAAATTCTTATATCTGTAACTAAAACTATTCGACACTAGCTCATCCATCCGAAATAATTTCATATCTGTAACCGTAACCGCACTTATCCAAAACCGGTATAATTTTCTTCTTCCGTCTCTGGTCCCATTATTTGCAGTCGGGTCTCCTCACTTTCCTGCGCCAAGTGGTTTTATCTTGAGTTGTCAAATTTTGGCAACTGGGCTTTCTTGAGATCCCTCTCTATATTGTCTACCAGGTCGATAGCGGGCGATTCGGATACCGGTATAATATTATTTATAAATCCGAATCCGTTTACGGATCCGAAATTTTATATCCTTCACATCCCTGATAAAATAAGTGCAGCGAAAAAGAAACCACAAGTCATGTTATGATCGTAACGCGTGTTATAAGTAATTTATTATACAATGACATAATAGTGAAGCGTCTCTCTGGCATCTTATAAGCATTCTAGAAAAATACCAAGATAAATCTAACGTACAGGTTCATATAAGTCCTATTTAGATCTAAGGGCAATTTTCTAGGGCTGAATTTCCAACTTTACCACCATTTTTGAAGGAGATTTCTTCCACTTCAATCGACTTAGTATTGTGGCAACCACGTATCGGAAGACGCAGCGTTGGAAGGCCTCCCACAAGGTGGACCGATGACCTAGTGAGGGTCACGGAAATCCGATCGATACCTGAACCGGTTATTATGGCGACACTTGGGGAGGCCTATGTCCAACAGTGGACGTCTTTCGGCTGAAATGATGATAACGATGATGAATCGAGTTAGTCGTTAAAATCAATGAATACCGAACTAGTTATAACTGTCAATTTCATTGAATTAAGTGGAGAAAATCACTTAGAATACTATCCAATTTCTTCATGATTTCAGTCTTATTCATGTTGGGGATACCGATAAAGTTGCGCGCGCGCCGTCTGGACGTCCTGTTGCTAATGTACGATTGGTTAATTTTGGCCAGACTACGCACGGTGACACGACTTGTTTATATGCGCCAGACGAATGTCCTCTAAACTTTGTTTATTTTGTTTTTTTTTTTTCGACGGCTATGTATCATTTTATTTTATTCATGTTTTAAATGTGTTGGTGTTGGCAGTTCTCCTTTGAAGAGGTATCTATGTTATTAAATGTGCAGTCTCTTGCGCAAATACATAAATACATCATCTATTAATCAACACGTAATTCGTTTATAGGTATTTTGTGTCGGTGAATTTTAATTTTTTACTTGTTAAATTTTTTATTTGCACTATTACAATCATAAACTCTACCAAACATGTATTAATAATATTTGACGGCAGTTGTTCGCGATTTATTTGAGCTTCTAAAAAATAATTTCATTCTACCTACCTAGTATTGCATAGAAGAAATTTAGTATTTTATATTTTGTTTAATAAATTCAAAAACTACTGAATCGATTTTATAAAATCTTTCACCTGTAATAAACTACGCGAAAATCGGTTACTGCGCATTCAAGGTCGACCGCCATGATGTTCAACATATGTGACGAGAATTATAAGCGATTTTAGCGTCTCAATCGAAGTGGGGGGCTGCGCGTTACCAAATGGGTCAACTTATTTGCCACGTACTATATGCTACTATATGACTAAGTTACATGGGTATAAATGGTCAAGCCGCTAGAGACTAGTTACCAGTAAAGTTTAGGTTATTCCCCCATGTTTCAACAATTAGACTTACAGGAGGAGGCGGTCAGGAGTTGTCAGTACAATGGTGAGAGAGGTATCTAGGAATGTTAGTAAGCGACACATGCCGAAATAATCACTTATGTACCTGGAATACGTGACCGCAAATGTTCTATTTTCATTAATCAATTTGTTTACGTCATTGTAACGTATTTAAAGTTTGACGTAAACGTATTAAAAATTCATATTTAAAGTTAGATTTAAGCATAAGTGCCCAATGTGTACCAATAAACTTTAGAGCAGTATCTGAAAATACTGAATATAATGTTACTGAAATAAAACTTTCTAAAAGTAAATTAAATTTGTTTGTTGGTAATTTGACTTAAGCGCAAACACTGACAAATCTATCAGTGCTAGTATTTCTGTCAGTTTTATGATTCAGTGGTTCTTTAACAGCGAGTACACAATAGGTACTTCATAAAGTCTAGAGATCCCCAACAGAAATACTCGTAGAACCTCTCTAAACAAACAGTGGGAAATCTCTTTCGAGAAATATATGAGTCTATAATTATATTTATTCTTAGAAATTATGCCGTTTTATTTATAATTTAATACGTATAGACAATTAGCAATTATGACACAAGCGGAACACGTTTCAGGAAGCGGACATAACCATAGATCACACAAGACTTAGTAATTGTCTATGACACAACATGGACAAATATTATTGTTTTTTTTTTTCTTTCTTTGACTGAAAACTTTTCCACGTCGCGTTATGTCGTGTCGTAATGTCATAGGTGTAGTAGTTTCTTTCTTATAATTTTGTTAGGTAATCCAGTGGATTTGACGCGGTATGGATGAGCTATTAAGCTGTTAGATAATTCTGACTTATTTTTCTTTACGCAATCGTGTATTGCTGTAAAGTTTTTACGCAATAAAACCTCGTCATTCCGATTGCAAATAAGTACGCTATCTATTGGGAAATAAATAATCTAGTACTACGCCTTATTTTTTTAAAGTCTAGTCAAGTGAACAAAGTATACCTATGTATAGGTAGGTAAATGTATCATGCGACAAAGTAATTTTCTGATTGGGAAAATCCTCATGGAATAAAAATGAGGTTACACAGTTTTGCTACGCAAAATAATCAATATAACACTCTGTCATTAACATAATACAAATGCCTTGATGATAATAGCAAAAGTATGGTTTTTAATACTCATGGATGAAAACCGTACTGTACCGCAATTTACTAAATCACGAGTTATTTTATGATTCACAGTTTTTTTTTTTTTTTTTTTTAATCAAGATGCAACATTGCTAATTTTACACAGACGCAATCAGACACAGTTTAATATTTAGTGTAAAATATATCCAATAAAATATTCCTATAAGCTTTCACACGAGCTTTCGAGGAGTACAAAAGTTTTCCCACGAATAGTGTTGTACAGTTAAAAAACCGTAAACATCCCATGTTTGCGCTTGACTCTCGGTTTCTGTCGGGACGTCGCACGTCAATCGCCTCTCTATTATTATGCTGTATTAAATTTATCTCTAGTAATTCAAGGACCACCTGTGCAGTTCATCGCACTAGACCGAACCAGTCAGTCTGGTTAATACAACCACGTCATTTACACCTGTCAAATGTTATTTTAAACGATATTCAACTTTATTACATGTATAAAACGCGGCAAACTGGATGAACGATCTGAAACAAGTTTTGCCGCCAAAGCGCCGTTTGTGTATATATTTATTTATTCTTTTTTAATCTGTATCTCGGTCTGGACGCTCGCGATTAATGCCTGTGCCCGCGAAGTTTTTCTTTTTTTAATCTTTCACGGTGGGCCAATATCAATTCATGATTGATCATCTGAAATTGATGGTTTGTGGGTTAGTGCTTGAAAAGAATTACATTCTGCTCATTATTTTGTGGTCAATCATCGTTTTTTGCACACCACATTAGGTACATTTCTATCCCTATTTACATAATATATCTGAATACCTATTGAAATGACACTAAAAATAATAAGCTTAACAACACAATTTCAAGTCACACTCAGTGTACTACTTGACTTCAACCAAAATTAATTACCGTTTCAAAATCCGCAGCCTCCGCCCATGACGTGTCGCTGTCAAAAAAACCGTCTCTGACCAAAAACCGGTGTCTTGTACCCATTTGTAGAAAAAAAAATGAGGCGTCTGCAACACATTTTCGCAAGCGTTATTGTCTGTACAGTAATCAGCTGTACGGTGACGTCATCCTGGAGTCGCCACTTTCTTTTCTTAAACAATGCAAAGGAAACTTACGTGTGCTCTATTTTATCAATATAAGTTTGAAAATAGTGTTAACTCGACCTTACAGTTGTAGTCTGAAGTAATTTTCACTTTACTTATAAATATGATGAGTGATCCATAAATCGCCTTTATAACTATAGCAGATGTTCACACTAGAATGCATTGAATTGACTATAAACGACAACTCTATGAAAGCCATCGACTACCAAGCTACTGTCCAATTCACTCAATGTAATTTAAACAGGGCACTTAAACTTAAAGTTCTATTTGCCTCGTAAACATAAAACCCAACGATATAACATGTGATCGGACGAAGTCGCGCGCCTGACTTGTTACGTTATTAAAACTGGCTGCCTTCTCGAATGTTCCGACTTTCCTGCCCAAGCCGTTTTGCGCGACAATTTTCCAATACGTGTTTTTTTTAGTTGCGTGACTAGGGATCTAGTTTTACATAAATAAACTTGATCTAGTCTAGTTATGTAGCATAATGGTGGGACTACGGGGAGCGGAGCGATAATTAGTAGCTTTGCCCCGTTCTTGATTGTTGGATGAATTATGTAGACGATATTCTCGTGGTAAAGTTGTTGCGGGCGGGCTAAACCCTTACCGAGAATACCGCACACGAACAAACAAAAATAACTTTATTTGAATTCGAAATGGGAAACTGGTTGTTTATACTAGTCTTTTTGTCAAATTTGACAGATGTCAAATTCCCATCACTATTTTTCTAAGTCGATTTTAATTATAATATCTATTTACAAGTTCTGGATAAAGTTCAACAATTTCCTCAAAGAGAAACGCATATTTATTGCATTAGTCATGTGATTGTAATATTTATAATGTTTGCGCATGTCAGATTGTATGCCTATTGATATTAGCTAGCCTATGCGACTCACGCACTGTGCATTGTTGCACTAACTATATATTTTGAGTGCTCGTCAATGTATGTTGATGCTCATTTGTCCGCCGTAGTATTCACGTAGGCCTTTGCGAGAAGTGGCATGTCAAGAGTCTTGTTAAAATGAAAACGATATCCCTTCGTGCAACATGACTCAGGGGATCATCTTCCTTTTGTATGTAATACACGTGTTTTAGCCATTACTTTGTTTAGACTAAGATGTTAGTAATTATTAACGGTCATCTAAATCAAACGCTACTGGCATTTTACTACAGTCAAGCGGTTGAATAGAAAATATAAAACTTAGATTATGATTTTTACTTTGATATCATATTTTTAGTTTTTTTCGGAACTATCACTAATATTTTTAATACAATAGTAGTTTACAAAAAAACCGTAAACTACCGTTAATCCATCAAAAACCGTAAAGTGAAAATTTCTTCATTTATTCATCGACAGTACCTAGTAATACACTATCATTCCAAGTAATGTGTAGACAAAATGTCTACCGTTACCCAGTCACCTATTTCGATAAATTGTGCTGTCGCAAGTCCATAATAGTTCAAGCTAATAAAACATTAAATTAACGTTAAACCTAGCCAATAATTTTGCTAAATTAATTCTGATGAAATGGCTCGTAAGTGCGGCACATGATATATTAACACGTTTAACTAAAACTCAATCATAATCAGCATATGATTACATCCTATCTGCTGGCGAATGTACCGCCACTAAATGGCTAACGATTACGAAAAAGGAAAATTCATGTAATTTCCACTCTGGGGTTGTTAGGGCTGCCTGTGTTGTAAAATGAATCTTTCTACAAGATTTTGAGCGACCTTTGGACGTATTGGACTTCAAAACATTTGAATAAAAAAAAACTCATCTAAAACTTTTCAAGCAAAAACTATAAAAATCACCGATATATAACATAGATTTAAAATCTTTGTTTTATTATTGTGTCACAAACGGTCCTTCATTTCAAAACCACCGAAAGCTTCAAAATTAATTCTATTTTTTTTTAATCTATAAAATTCGTCAAAGTGATATCCCTAGCTATCGTACGCATGTAGAGATACGCATTGCCATGTGTGCGTGTAACCGGCCTCCGATTCTCGTTGCAGACAGCGAGGCGCGATCGGCAACGCAAGCGCATGTACGCAATGAATACATTCAGCATTGCCAACTAGTGCCAACCAACTCCCATGCATGAACTAGACAGAATTGATCTTGTAGCGAGTTCGGTGACTCTATAGTAATGAAGATGAATGTGGAATCAATTTAGGTGGCGAAGGACGAATTATATTTTGGGAGAAAGGATTTTGTCAATTTTTAGTGTCATTATTTTGTTAAGGTGTCAAATCTAGGTCTTGAACTCTAGCGGCCGTTGACTCTGTAAGAACGAACAAGATCATTGAAAGAAAATGTATTTCTATTTTCCAAGTATTTCTTATGATTTATGAAGTTTTTTTTTTTACGCAACAAGTGGCTACAAAGTTGCTAACTCATAATAATGATATACAGTTCCCATCTAAACATTTTGATCTTAATGATGTATTAATCGACACTAATTATAATTTGACAGCCTCTTTATAACTCAGACTTCTCTAAGATGGTTTCAGTTGAAGTTTAAAACTAATATAATGCGCTTAAAAAAATACATTACTCCAGTTATAGATTACACATTTCATGATGTGCTGTGACAACGCAACGGTACCAACTTAACGGTATTTTACTAGTGTACTTTAAAATATTATAAATACTCTATCGGTACCAAAATACTCGGTACAGAAATAGTATTCGTTAATAAATTGGCATCAAACAATAGATGAC
This sequence comes from Leucania comma, assembly GCA_958295575.1. Taxonomy (NCBI): domain Eukaryota; kingdom Metazoa; phylum Arthropoda; class Insecta; order Lepidoptera; family Noctuidae; genus Leucania; species Leucania comma. Next base: position 3,680,312 of record OY282480.1, read on the forward strand.
GACAGTTTCTTACCAATGATACTAGCGCAGACTTAAACTGACTGGATGTGCCATAGAACGTACTCGTATTATCTCTTTTATGTCATCGTAAAACAAAGTTACGTGTGTTAGTATGGGATAATCTTGAGCACATAGATTTAAATAGAGATATGCAGGGAAATAGTGGTGGGCAGTTTACTTTCAAATGCTTTGTCCAACGTCCAAGTATAGTTTTTGCTGTACCTACTTGGACGTTCTTTGGTACAAAAAATTGTGACTGAGGTGTATTCCACTCTGTTACGCAAATGAAAAAACGTATCTGAAATATGAATTATGTCATTACTCAATTTAAAGCCCTTGAATAATAGCATGTAAGTATTTTTCTAATAAATAAAAAATAAATAAAAATATTAAGCTTACTATATTTACATTAATTATTTTTCGAAGTTAAATTGAAAGAGCAGAGGTAAGCAGTTTTCGGTACAAAAACTGAACGGGACTTACTAAAATCGGTTTCAATATTTTACAAAGTATCTAAGTGTTTTAAGTCTTTTGAAGCATAGACTCTCTCTTCTCTGGAAATTTATATCGTATTTCATTTTTTTTTCAATATTTTTTGACAGATTGAAACATTGAAATTTCATAGCTTTTCTCTTTAATAAATGGCGCAAAACCCAGCATCATTGCGCCACACTAGGCCATATCTTTACGATCCGCATTACCAGGGACACATAATCACGCCGGCACCATATTCTCTAATTCCTTGTTGACCTACATAACAGCGCGCGTGGCTAATTGTCGCTCATTGGTGGGAGTGAGCCATCACGCGACGCCGACCTAGCCTGCTAATTGTCCTATGAGATACAGAATCGTTTAGCTAGCTTACATAAAGAAACTCGGTGTTTGATGTTGGCACGTGTTTTGTCATGCTTTGATTAAAAGCTAGGAAGTGTCATCCTCACATTCCTCCCCTTCTTATAGTAACCTAATTTGTATCTCACTTCTGGGCAATGGCTTGCCGTTTTTCCTTTTCTAAAACCAACGATTACTAGCGCAGTTGGACCTGCAAACGTAATCCTAATCCAACACCCTTACCTTTTCCAATTATTTTTTTTTACAATGTTTTTGGCTTAGATAATAACGTAAGTCTTTTAAGCTATGTCTTCGTATGAAGTCTAACTTTGTTTTCCATCAGAAGGCGGATGTAACACATTCTAATGTTTTTGCAGGATTTGTGTTGAGTCAGCTTTCTCAGCAAAACGCAGAGGTAGTCAGTAATACAATAAAATTCTTAGCTTCATTTTACCGAGATCGCGCCTGTTTTAAGGATTCCACATTGGTGTTGTCCAGTTGTACTGACCTTTGAGATCCAAAACTATCAATTTTTATATCACAATATTCACTAGTAATGTATTTCAAATAATTCAATCAGCCGCTGAATTTTACTCGATAAAATCCTGCCAAAAACTAGCGAATTTATCTGCTGCTGACGCTGTATATTTTCTTGTCCCATACTGTTTCGAAGTTTAGTCGTTTCTGGAATGATCAGCAGCATCTTAAACAGTCAAACAGATAGCTATTATCGTACCAGTAATCTCACCTCTCTCTTTGCAGAGGATACTTTGAATCTTTGACTTAATAAATACTCCTTAATGCCTCTGCCACGGAGTAAACACGTAAGACTGCCAAGGAACAGATAATAATTTTTAATAGAAAACCCCTCAATATTTTGTAACTATAGTAAAAGAAGAGACAGTCACTCGATACGTCGAACGAGTCATTAATGTTTACAAAGCGATTAATTAGTCGACCTTGCACAATAGTCAATAAATACAAAACAATAATCAATAGTTCTCCCGATCAACCTACATTCTAGAATCTAGACAATTCCAATGCAAACATTCTATGCTTATAAAAGCGTCACTAATGGTTGAAAGAAGAATTACAGCGAAAAGCGAATACCTGTTTACATAAGGACTTCTTTTTAATACTATATTACAGATCCTTGAAACTGAAAGCAAGGATTGTAGACTTCTTCCAAGTGTGTTGACATCTTCAGAAACCAAACGTCTTACTGTTACGATCGTTCGATGAACTACTTTAACGTATAGGTCGGTTGAATTTATTACTTCGGTCAATAACTTCAAAATCATGAGTTAAGAATCGACCCCGAATCTTAGCAGAGATTCTATGCATGCTGATCTTCAATTGAACAGCTAGAACATCATTATGTCTATCTGAATTTTAGATTAGTTACCTACCATTTTTTTCGGTTAGAAATTATTAAATGGCTTCGCCCGCTTTGGGTAGCGTGAAGGGAGTGTCACGACTTTTACTGACTAAAACGCACCTGTGTGAAGTGAAAATGTCCTGAGGAATACACGTATAAATAACAAATATTATAGTACAATTCATGCATGTATTCCGGCATGTCCTAGAACCAAAAATTCGAAGACATGTGACATCCACCAACCCGCACTGGGCCCGCGTGGTGTATTACGGCCCATTCCCTCTCCTAGAGAGGAGGCCCGATTCCCAGCAGTGGGAACATTATAAGGCTGATGCAATGCACGCAAAAATGCAATAGTAAAATTTAGTAAAATTCAATTGTGTTATTACTAAAGTGCATATTTCCATCAACAAAGAAGGCCTCCATCCTACATGACATACGAAACTACCTACTCCTAATTTTTTTTCAAATGCTTCCGTCATGCCATGATGTTAGTTCTTCTCCTTCCAGTGAATCTAGGAAGTGAGAGCATCCGAATTGGTCCGCTAAGGCCATGCAGAGGCCAACCCCAAGGTTGCGCCTGCGCAGACACAATGGCGAACGATGCGTGCCATACGCGCCATTGTTTCTACTCGTGAATTCATTTAACGGATCGCTGTTCCGATTTTTTTTTTTTGATATGACAGTTAATTTTAATGACAAAAGTTTTGTTGTACAACCATTACTATGAATATAGAGTTTGTTTCAGAATTTACTTCATAATGCTCTAAAATTCAAATAAAGAAGGATTATTTAGTCATAAGTAAATACTACTGTTAATTTTAGTAAATACTTGTGGTATTATAAATACCACACTAATATTTTAGTTTATGAGTGTTTCACGTAAAAACGGCTGAACCGATCTGGATGAAATTTAGCTCACGGGTAGACCATAACCTGTAATAGCACATAGATTTATTATTAAGTCGGGAGTATGGTCCTTTGGGACAAAAACTACTTACAAGCGGGCGAGGGCGCAGCAACAGTTATTTATTACTGTTATTAGGTAACAGTGTTATTTTTATATCACTATTATTATGTAAGTAAAACACTGAAGATTGCACACACCTTATCACGGCTGTCTTACAATATTGTCGTAAACACCTCGCAAAACAAAGTTGCTATATTCTGACGTCACAGTTCAGGTAGACTGCCCGTCCTTTCATAAGTAAATAAACATACCTTTTGTTGACATTAAAGCCACCACGTTAGAAGGAGACAATAATAAATATTGCCCACTTATCGCCAGGCCGTTGTGGGCGTCTGTGATCAAAATATTCATAAAAGCCAGCGGTGCCACACCGTCTATAGAACATCCAATTGAAAGAGACCTCTAAGCTCATAATAAACGAGGAAATATAAAGGTCCGATTATAATGGTTTGTAGAATTCGTTAATTTTGTAAACAATATAAAATGGTAGAGTTTATTAAATGCACTTTGAGGACATACGCAATTGTGTGCATTTAGATTCTAGGTACTGTTATTCTGTTTGTAAATAAGAAATTGTTGTGTTGTTCGAAGAAATATTCAGGTGTTGCCGGTCTAGAAAACACGGCATTTTAGACCTTCAGAACGTATTCATGTTTCTTTTATAAACGGAATCAGGATCGTCATACACAAACATTTTTCTTTATAACACAGGACGAGAATGTTCCCGCCATTTATTTTTTTACACCAATACTTTTTTAAACCAGCTTATCACCGCCCTAGTGCATAATGGCCAATTAACTAGTGAGCTAATTTTACAGGAGACATTTTTTCTTTTAAGAAACTTATGGATATTATCAGAAGTTCATTAACATCACTGCTTACCGTCAGGTGGGATCGCATCGCAGTCAAACACGAGTTTACATCGATTAAAAAAAATCACACAATAGAAACATATAGTATTTCTTTGAAATAAAAAAGGTAATTTGGCGAAAATTGGTTGATTGGCTATTCAAACACTAGGACAACAAATTATGGAATAATTACTCCGTCCCAGTTAGAAACTCGTTACATTATTTTAATTTCTCGAATCTCGCCCACCTTGTTCACTCAAACGGAGGCAATCTACAGCAATTTTTCTTGAAAACAAAGTTGCGTTTATTCCCTGCATAGCAAAAAGGATAAAGGTTAGCCCACACCATGATGCGACGCTGCACGTAATATAGAACTTTATTCTTTTCGACACAAGGAAGACATTTCAGTGAGACACTGCGGAATTAGTATTTACTATAATCAGCCTAACGTTTAGGGAGCACATTCATTGTGCGTATATAAGCTAATAAGTGGAATTCCCTGCCGAAGTCTGTTTTCCCTGATAACTAACCTACAACCTGGCTACAACCAGGTTATTTCTAGGTTATTCTTCTGATAGCTAAAACTTAGGACTCTTTAAGTCAAGAGTGAGTTACTTCTAGGCAAGCGTGCTCCATCGTCGGCTACATCATCGCTTACCATCAGGTGAGATAGTGGTCCAACACAAATCTATGTATAATTAAAAAAAAAAGGTAAGCACGCTGAAATAAATGTTGGCTATATTGAACAGCTCTATGAAAATGAGTAGGATGGACATTGCAGATTGGTAGATGTCACTTATCTTCCAGTCATGAGTTCTAGGATATGCCGGTTTTCTCTCTATGGTATTCTTTTACTGTTGAGATGTTTGGTATTAAATAATTTCATATAGTAAAGCGCCAATTCCACAGCCTGTATTCGAATTCTCTCACTGAGCTGTGTACCTTTTGAATTTGATGCATTATCGAGTAAATCGGGGTAATGTTGCCCTGGGGAGTAACTTTGGTAAAAGCTTAGTAACCAATAGAAACACAGTTAACACAGTTTGTCATGTTCCTATTGGTTAATAAGACAAAGTTATACCCTAGGGCACAATCCACACTTTACGGTAATTAGAGTTGTAAAAGGTATCGATATTTTAAAAAAAACGCAGTCGCTTGTTTTAGTGTGCGTTGCCCCTTGCAGCCGCTCTGGGTGGCAGCCGCAGTGCCGGGCAGTCTAGCAGCTAACTAGTTGCCGTAATTGCCATGCAGAGGGCGTGCCGATCGGTGCGAGCGCGGCAAAAACACGCACACTCTCACAGGCTTTGCGTAACGCCTCTGTGTCTGAGTATCTCACTCTTTGGACTCGGAGGACTTATTTATGTGCATTATTATATACTTAGCTGATGGTAGTCTATTAGTTTTGGCTACCGGTAATGTAAAATACCTCTGTATAACCTTCTTACTTATACTTGCTCTGGATTAACAATGACGTTAAAATGTCAGGCATGCGAGCGAGGAAAAGGTGATGATGGCCCCTGTTTGCCTTCAGTTGTCCCTTCGCGTTCCAGGGTCACTGCAATTCTTTCGAACATTCCTAGCCTACTACCGAACCAAAACCACGAGTTAAATAGAACGCGGCAAATAAGTTGAACCAAAATGGCCGTCGTTGCTCCATAACAACCATTTACGCGCAGCCTCCCGTTTCGATTAAGACCTGAAAATAGCGCATTGAAGGTCGATCGGCATTTTGGTTCAACATAAATGATGCGTATTGTACCCACACTACACTCTTAATAATCTTTCAATGTAGATGCAGTCCAACCGCTTCAGATCAATTAAAGCTGCGCACCACATCTACGTAGATACACTATGCTTGCATCTCGTTCTAGTCGAGCCAGTCCGTTGGACGGCAGCCGAGCAGTCTGCTATCTATGATTGCTTGCATACTGTGTCCCTGTGCGTGAGTGCGTGGACCGTAAAGCTGTTTACACACTAGCTTTTAGCACTAGCAACTGTTGGACAACTTATTGGTTGCAAACTTGTTTAGCTGATTATGTTTGAAAATTAACAATGTAGGTTGTTTTATACAAATGATTAGCTAAAGTTTGGTTGTGTGTGAGATAAATAAATTGATAAAATTTGATTACAGTATGAGAGCAGTGGTGGCTCAGTGGTTTCGGCTCCAAATTACGAGTGGTCGCGGCCTCAAATCCTGCCAAGCGCATTTTTTTTTGTAATTTATTTCATTACCACTGCTATAAAAACGGTAAAGGAAAACATCGTGCGGAAACCGGCATTTCCTAGACCTAAAAATTCGAAGACATGTGACATCCACCAACCCGCACTGGGCCCGCGTGGATTATGGCCCATTCGAAGGAATGAACCATAATCTTAGAGAGGAGACCTGAGTCCCAGTAGTGGGAACATTATAAGGCTGAATATGTATCTACGTTATGGTTACAGTAAATAAAGTAGGCAGTTTAAGTATTTATATGATTAAATCTGGCTTGTCATCGGTTTCTGTATTAGAAATTTAAAGTTGAAAACGAATTAACTTTTTTGTATTTAGCAAAGAGTCTACTTTTGTTTGACAAGTTATTTATTTATTTATCTTTATGATAAGTAAATTAGACATTGACGAGTTTTAAACATCAAATTTTTATTTCAATTTAGTGTTTATCCTGCGCTGCCTGGTCTGTAGCAGATACTGTTAATACAAATCTCATTCAGCGCCATAGCATTTCGGGAAAAAGTTGCCAAAGTATCGGGCAACATGTTGCCAACATCAGCTAGCCATTGGGCACACTCCTTCACCCGCACACTTGCGTAACAAACGACAGTTTATGCCCGCTGTTACATTATGTATGTCTTGTTAAGATATGTGTGAAACGTAGCTAATCCCATGCCAGAAGAAAGTTAAGTTTTCAATGAATTCGATGCTCTGGTAATGAATATGTAGTGTAGGTTAAATTCCTGAATGGCATTTAAGTAATTACTTTGGTAAATGAATTCGGTTTGCTTGAGCTAAGGAAAATTTTCATTGATAGTGTTCAATTTGCATATTATATTGGGGCAATCATTTTTTCCAACTCGGGCTACCATACTTTTTTTCGTGCGCATCTCTATTGTTCTTAATCTTGCCTGACAGACTTCAATATCCAAAGATAAAAGGCTAGAGGAGACCGTTGTACAGTCTTATCAGGGATGAGCCCTAACAGGCGTTGCACAGAGGCGGATCCGAAGGGTTCTTTTAAGAGGCAACAACGCACCTACTATGTGCTGATGGTGATCACCATCAGCACATAGAAGATGCGTCGTACCTCCCCGGTGATCACCGAGGAGGTTTTAGTGAAGTATAAATCCCACACTCCCGTGACTTATCCCCAGGCACTTTATGTGCTTTATGTCCGGGCACTTTTTGAAGGTTTCCCCTCGAAAACAAAAAGAAAATCTAAGTACATTTAGAAGATTTCATTTTTAGATTTTATCAAGATTCATTAAGAAAATGATGTAATATAAAAATGAACACGCAATTCCAAATTCATCATTAGCGCTTACGTGTCTTAGACCAACATTCTAGTTCTAAAATGCAGTAGGAACTGGATATAACTGGTTCGATAATGTACTCATGTATTATTCTATGTCTGTTCAGCCTACATTCACTGTCCGCTTGTTAGAAGCCTAGTTTTATTAAACGATGTCTTTTTCGGTTCTATCGACTACCTTCAGCCAACGGCTTCGTCTGCATGAAAATAGAAAAATATCTTAAGGGATCCTACTTCCAAGATAAAAAAAATCTACCTATGTGTCAAGTTTCAGCTAAATCCGTTCAGCCAAACGGAGAAACAAACACACACACGTACAAAAAATCCATGCTATGTTGAAAAGCGTGTCGTCGTCAGTCTCAACGAGACTGTACCAACCAATCTTTAAGATCGTGATTTCATTATTACTGTCAACTAAATAATGATGTCTGTCTTCATCTGTACATTTCTTTTCTCTTTAACAAAGTTACTGCATTGTTTAATCGAGAAAGCCGAGTGCATTGTACAATGCACGTCTGTTCACAATTATTTTTTGATCTGCATTGTAGATACTGTGGCAGTGAAAGGGTTGAATCCGAAAGTTGAAGGTTATACTCGAGTTTGGTACAAAATTAAATTAAATGTCCATTAAGATTGGTAAAGGCCAGGCAAAGTGCACTGTATTATAGTACAGTCGATAATGTCAGAAACATCGGGACTAGAACAACGCAACCTTTGTCAATTTTTTTCCTTTTTTTGATATGGTAGGTATAACAATATTCAGTATTTATTATTTTAATATTTCATCTTATTGTAGTTCCTACATTTATACCAAATGATATTTTTAGAATACTTTTAGGTAAAAAAAAACATGCACTTAGTATAAAATTCAGATAAAAGTATTTTTATGTATCAAATATAGTCTAGATACACAGATGTCCACAACTTACCTAGGTCTTATGAGAGTTGTGACAAAAGGAGTATTTAGCTTTATTTTTCGTAGATTTTCACACACAGACACCAGACTGTAGATAAATATTGACAACTGTCCACCACCGGACCACCATTGAACGAGCCCACCATGGCATAATAACTTCATAAAATCGCCCATGAATCACCATTGCCTGGGGCGTCCCTCGTTACTGAACCGTAAAGCGATGCCGACTGCTATCGAAATGACACAACGACTTTTATAGAAGTCTCAGTAATAAAATGTACAGAGTAAAGATTTTTTCAATATACTTACTCGAATCATCTTATCACACCGCTTTTAGCCACGTAATGGACTGTTTTCCGCACCAGTGCGGAAAAGTGCGCGTGCTCTCCCCGCCACAATTTTATTGTAATAAAATTGTTTATCGTATCAGGCGTGCGTCGACCCCCATGAGGCGCGGGCCCATGAGTTTGCAATGTACTACTCCAACTCTTCTGCCTCAGGTCTGCTGGAAGAGATTTCTTTAGTAATAAGTATCACCTTTGTACCCATTTTTCTGTTTCCTTCTTCTTGTATTTGATGTGTGTACAGGGATAGTTAAAGAAATAAATACATGGAAGTAAATAGTGACAGTATCTCAGTACCTAATTTCGTCATATTTGCGTAACGAAATCGAAGCGTTTTGATAAACACTTATCTACGAGTATAAAAGTACTCTACCTATAGAAACGATGAAAGAAATCCAAAGCGCGTTTCGTTTTTCTTTTTCGGAAAATCCTTGTGAATCTTTTTCATAAGTTACCTCTAGTATAATAATGGTAATCTTTTTGAATATAATAATAATATCCCACAACTTTTACACAACGCCATCTAGTCCCAAACTAAGCAAAGCTTGTGGTATGACAACTTATAAACATACTTATTTTATGTATATCTAAATACATACATACTATAGATAAATTACATCTAGACACAGAACAAATGATCGTGCTCATCACATTTGTCTAGCCTGGAAATCGAGCCCACGACCTCCGGTATAGCAGTCAGGGCCACACCATAAACACTAACTGGACCAACAGGTCATTCAAATTATATTAGTGTCGGGGCTAAAACTTCTGTTCTGCATTTTTTAGTGGGACTGTCGGCTCACTTTATAATGCCGAAGTCAGAACCGGTCTACTTGGCCCAATCAGGAAACGTTACGTATATATTATGTTTGTTTATTGAGACGGGTAACACTTTGTTTAAGTGCGGGCGCGGCGGAGGGTTAAGTAGTTACGAGTTTCAAGTTTTACTGATACGAAACATGGGAAAATTTGTTATAAACTACAATTCTTTGAGGTCACCTAAAGATTTTTTTTTAGAATTAACTTTGGTGCATTGCCTTTTTATCCAACCACGTTCCAAATTAATTTATTCTGTCATTAAGGTAAAGGTACTGAATGACCTTAGAAAGCGACATTCATTTCGCTTTTTTATTAAAAAATGATCTACAACCATTAAGTCTGTACTTACGGACATAAAATTGCAAAAAATTAGGCCAGACTGGCCATTAGCATAGTTTAGGACAATCACCTCATATGAGTCATTCAAAGCGGACTTGAGATGAAAGAAGTCGAGATAATAATATTCTTTCGAGTGTCCATTCACTAAAATATGCCTTTCGCCGTACATGAGGTGACATGGTGTGACCACATAATTGACACATACCGATTTTTTACAACGATAACGCCACCATTGCTCATCTAATCGTTAAAAAAATGAAAATTATGAGTAATCGTTTCAGTACTTAATTTTAATGAGATGAGTAAAATATAATTTATGATTATGACTTATGAGAAAAATTTACATTAAAATCGATTCTAAAAATATCGCATTACGAATCGACTTAACTACGTCCACATAACTCTATATCAAAAAACATGACATATCGTAAATGTTCAATATATAAATTGCACAAGTTCTTTAATATCCGTGTTGATTGGAAAGCTAGGGAAAGGAGCGTGGAATATGTTGTAAGTTTGTGATAATTTCCTGTTTTATGCATTAGTAATGGTCTACAATGGCGGTTAGTGGCATAGAAACGTCTATGCGTCCAATCCTTCATTACCATAGATTAATCACGCTAAAAATGTATAGACCAAAATATAGACTTTGTAATGATTTTGGCCTGGATGATAAGCCTTTTAAGCCATTCTATTAATAGATGTCAAAGGGTACCATAGATTAAATAAAAAATACTATAATAACAGCTAGTAGACATTATTATGACCCTGGGGCCTTCATTTAAGCCGTAATTGCCAGACATTTTCTATTTATAGCAATTATGCGTCTCGAATAGCCTTAGGCTTTGCTAATTGAAACATAAAGACTGTTTCTAAATTAAAACACTAATCGAACAACTTTGCGTAACATAATTTTAGTACCTAGGTAAAACCTATTGGCATAGTGTATTAGTTACAAGGAGATTACGGTGCTCTATAATAAGAGTTTGCTAATCCATAGATAGTTAAGTATCTATATGGTGCCTTACAATTTAGTTTGAAAAATATCTTTCTAATTTTATTCGATATACCGATATTTTCAACCCATATATTTTGATCCGATACATCGATTTATCGATACAAAATATTGAAATCGAGATCGTACACAAAACTAAAATTTAATTTTCAAAATTAATTTATTAGACGAATATTTAATAGAATTCAAAGCCGTAAAAGATTAGAACGAAAGAAATAATAAATTGGTCTTCGAAATATTAGAATATTTTTATTTAGTTTTTTTAATATTTTCGTTTATTAAAACTAACGTACATTTTTTATAAAAAATATTATTATCAATTTTAATAACCTGTGACTTGTGACTGTTACTAAACGACCCTAAGCTGACAATATTTTAATTTTTCCTACATTTCAAATTCAAATTTTCCTTCATGTGAAGGTCGGTTTTCCCCTAAGACTGAACTAAATAAATTATTACCTTAATACCGAAAATTTCAGAAAGTTAATTATATCGATGTATAAATTATAAATATTGATACATCGATATATTTCATCACTACTGACATCCCTAATTGCCTGTAACTGCTTAACTATTTTACTATTTTTTTTTTATTGCTGAACTATTTTAGATCGCGTTTTGGAATAAGGCGGTCTATGTCTACTCTACACTTTGCCAAAGACAATCCATCTGTATAATTCAAAACTTAATATTTTAGTTTACTCTACTGCCTACCCACCAATACTGGGCCACCAAGTCCACTTAAGATAATCGCCCGTTCACTTTGCGTTTTAATCTATCGACGTCTCCGTTAAGGCGGGGTTTAATTTTAAGTCCAAAGGCCCTACCACGAGCTCCTAACGCGATTCATTTGAACTTAAACTGAACTGTTAAAGGGATGGGGCTAATCGTATATAGGGTGTAAAACTCCATCCCTCCATATCGCTCGCCAGCTTAACATTTAATACGTCACAACAAGGTCCGTTTGGCTGTAGTTGAAGGACTAAGATTTTGTGGTCCCCATTCTCCTACATTTAGACATTTTACTGAATGAAAATAACTACCTAAGAGAGCATTTAATTCATAAACTAATTAAGCATTAAATTCTTATTGGAAACCGCCAGATAACCTAAACATCAGGGCCTTTTCATACCGTTATTTTATATTATGGTATGTTATACCTACCCACAAATGGTAAAACTTAACAATGTTATCATATTACATGGAAATTACAGCTCATCACACATATGTATGACATTCATGTGGTTTAATAATAAAATCAAATAGGGGTATGATACGCGTATTTCCCTTAACTACGTGACAACTCGACCTGCGCAGGCGCAGAGGCTGTGTAATATTGCGCCATTTTGCCGCCTTTACCGCGACTCCTTTGATCCTGTTCCCCGTTACTAAATAACGGCCTTTTATTGATAATGTTAAAGTACTTATTATAATAACTGCAAAATTTATACTTATACACGAAAGGGAAGGCAGTATAATTATAATACCTTCCTCCTGGTGCGAATAATTTTAGCAGCAACGGTAATCATCTATTTATAAGCCTTTAGTGACAACATATAATCCAATTATAGTTGTTTGACGCAAGGTTAAATAAGTAACTTTATGTTACAAACCTAAAAGTATGAAGCATTATTATTATTAACCTAGACCTGAATTGCGAGGGAAATCCTTTTTCAATAACATTAAATAATATCGTCGGATAATTGCATCACTCAAGCGATCGTGTGTTAACCGCAGTTGCTTTTACCTATTCTATTCCCGATAGCTAAAACCTAGGGCCTTTAAGTCAAGAGTGAATAGTTACTTCTAGGCGACCATCAGGTGTGATAGTGTTCATTCGCGAACCTATCAGTAATAATAAAAAAACCTGTCTCCCGTACCTTTATTTACGTTTGACTTTTCTTGTTTCCAGATGCATCTAAGTTCGATTCAGTTGGCGTGCGCGGCACTGGTGGCGGTGGCCCTGGGCGCAGCAGCGCCGCCCTCGTCGTCGCACCACGTCGCGCGACGCTCCTTCTTCACCCTCGAGTGCAAAGGAGTCTACGACGCGGCCATCTTTGCCCGCCTCGACAGGATCTGTGACGACTGCTACAACCTCTTCAGAGAACCACAGCTCTACACCCTATGCAGGTTCGTTGCATTTTGTCTATGATCCATTTTCAAATGTGACGTTTTACAGTTTTTTTTTTTATCTGTGCCAGTTAATGGCGGGAATTTTGAGTTGATTTGGAAACTTGAATTAGTTTAGTGTTTTATAAGATAATCTTGATTACATGAGATAAAATATGATGATGAGCAAAATAACGATGACATTATTAATTCACAATTCGAAATCAACGCTACTCAATTCCAAACTTAAAGAACATGTATTAAAGTGCATTATTCCTTGTTGGGGCACAGGAAAGACTGTTTCACGACAGATTACTTCAAAGGCTGCGTGGAGGTGCTACAAGAAACTGACAAGTTAGAACTGTTCAAGGAATATATAAGAATATTACACGGGGCCGTCCCCCCGGCTGAGAATTAGGTACCAACCGAATTTATTTTGCCTCTCCTTCTCACAATTATGTTTCCTATTTATCTATCTCTTTCTAATGCGTCAAGCATTCCTTCAGCTTTGGGGTATTAACAGCACGCTATGTGTATCGCACTGTTTTGTATTATATTTTAACACAGCTAAGCAAGCAAAAATAATTATAAAAGGTGTAAGTATGATATATAATTTTCTTTTCACAGCATTTTTAATATCTTCTAGCATTTTTGAACCTGATTTAACAGCATGCCTTTTTGCCTACTTTTCAGCACTATTACTTATATCTTCTAATATTTTCTAACTTTATAAAGCACTAAATTATGTATAACTTTGAGCACTATTGTTATAATTTTAAAGAGCTACTATTAAGGCAGATAACACACTAGATGGATTGACTCAAAATATTTTTAACAGACGATTTAGACATTAGGTATTGTGTCAAATTCGAAAGTCTTGTATGTGATTTATCTGTCTTATTTTATGGCTCTAAAGGGATAACTTATACCTAACTGTATTGTATTAATGGCATAAATAGAGTTATTTATTTTCTTACTTAGCCGGCTAAACCTTGGCCTTTTGCAGACTATTTTTGTACACGCCCATTTCTAAATAGTGTTTTTTACTTTAGAAATGTAGATTTTACTTTTTTTGTCTATAATTTTCTGAAGTTTTTCTTTGCACCTATACAGATATTTATATAAATGAAAAAAAAAATCTCTTTTAAATCTGCTACCTGCTACCTATTACCTACCTCTTAACATATCCAAATACAGGAAACTAATTTTTTTTTTTTTACTTTCCAGGGAGAAATGCTTCACATCACCCTATTTCAAGGGATGCATGGAATCTTTGTACCTATACGACGAAAAGGAACAAATTGATCAGATGATCGATTTCGTCGGTAAACGCTAAACAACACTACCGACGCATCATACCGTGTCAATACCTAACGCAGTTTTGTACCAACATCACGAAATAGCAGATTTTTTGTTGTTCCTTGTCTGCTTTCTTCCTCAACATATTCTAGTCCTAAGCGACGTAAATTTTATGTTCGCATTATGTTATAGTAACTAGTATTTAAGTAACATTAAGGTCATTTATTATCTATTTTATGATTTATATGTTATTAAATGTTGTAAGCTTCTAATGTAGGGAAGTGCAAAGTACATTGAAACACCTAGTATTGAAATTCGAAAATTTGAGGCAGCCTTTGGTGTTGATGCTGGTCATCTGTTCTGTCTCACGATCCGACTGAGATTTTAAACGATTTTATTGTCAAGATGTCGTTTTGAGACTGCGGCGGAGGTTCGGGGTGATACCTGGATGCTTCCACAGCTTCACATCAGCCGATAGCTTCGCCCGATTGTCATCCCGTCCCCCTCGACCGTCTCAGAACGACAACTGATTTGCGACGCATTCCAATCACAGTATTTAAAAAAAATACTTACGCTTTTTTCAATCTATACTATCAATTTTATAATTCTTTATTATTTTCATTTTGAATTATGTTTTAACGAACCTAACTATAACTAGTTCTTACAAGATTAGTATTTCATTTTTTTTAGATAGATAGGTTTTGAACCAATATCATTTCTTTGCTTTACGAATTTGAACTTAAT
This sequence comes from Leucania comma, assembly GCA_958295575.1. NCBI lineage: Eukaryota > Metazoa > Arthropoda > Insecta > Lepidoptera > Noctuidae > Leucania > Leucania comma. The sequence continues at coordinate 3,695,454 of OY282480.1, forward strand.
AACCAAGAAAATAACCTTGATTTTAGTTTTTGTTGAAATTTTGTATTCACAATCTGTTGCTAGTTAGTTTTTAAATATGTAAATCACGCATGTGGCTTATACATCACTTAGATTTAACACTACAAAACTCAGGGAGTTTATTGTTTTTAATTTCATTCGCGTTTATTTATTTATTATTCATGTTCATATAAAAGGACTAGTTTCACTAATTGATAAATCAAAAACTTTCCAATTATAAAGTAATAGAATAAAAAATTATGTATTATATAAATAAGTCCATATCCCAGGTTACCTTGATTAGTGAAACTGGCCCTTTAAAGGTAAGTTTTCATTTGTACAAATGAATTGTAAATTTCGGCCATCAGTGTCGTTTTAGATAAGTAAGTCCGTTTGTACAAATGATACCCGAACCGTACACAAGATTACCGAAATTTGTGCTCGCTTCGCTTTGATCAGATTTCGATTGCTAAGCGAGTTAGGCTACGTCCGCACTGCCCAGCGGCTCGCTGAGCGCGCGAGCAGACCCAACCCACTGACAGTGCGCACTTAGCCTTAATAATTATTTTTATTAGTTAATTTCATTAGTTAGTAAGTATTTAAAAAAAGATTTATTTTTATATACTTTCCGACCTATTTATTACCTATTGTTACTTTTTATTTATATTTTTTTTTAATAATAAGTATAAATATAAACTTTTTCGTGCAGCGATAGAGTGTACCAGTGTGGAAAATATTTAACTGTACTCATATTATATTCCTGTTTTTTTTTTTTATTATCTTTAAGTTGCGGTTTATACTTATTTGAAAGTTTTCTTTTTTGTAAATTCCGCTGTAACTCTTGTCTGTGTTCGAATCTCATCTTTTTTTAGTTTATTAGCGTTTCTTATGTTTCATTGACAAACTTGTAATATCGACACAGTTAGTGACATATAGTTTCGACATGAAAGTCTGTCCTGTAACGTAGACAAAATGGTGCCAATTATTGTCAGCAAGACACTAGGTTAAAAAAAATTAGCTAATGGTATATAAACAATTTATAGGACGCGTTTGTAAAAATGAATTAGTAAATTATTATAAATAATTGTATAAATTTTATAAAAACAGCTAAGAAACGCTACGGGTTCCATGAAATATATTTGATTTGAAAATCATAAATGGATTTTCTTTGTCCCTAAAGTTCCTCCTAAACAATACAGTAATGGACCTATCTCTACATTCAAGTCTACAAGGAAAAAAATACTTTTTTTTTTGTTTCGAATCATTGTATGTTCTGGCGCTGAAAGTGAAGGCACTCATGTATAGTAAGAACTGTTACTTGTAAGAACCAGTTCAACTTAGCTTCAAAAATATAATATTAGTCCTTCGAACCCCAAAACTTACACTACGCGTGACTAATTCAATGAGTTTTTCACCAATAAAACTGCTGCCCAATTTTAAACTTAATGACGCACAAAACACGACCCAAATTCACCTTATCAGTTTTAGTAAGAATCAGGGTAACTAATAATACAACAATATTTCCTAATTCATATATTTTAACGTAATAAATCTTTGACATTAGATATGACAACGTAGTTCGGGGGATCACAGTACATAAGTATACATAATTATTGAATTCCTTACATTAATTCATTAATTAAATTTATTGATTAACATTAAATTTATTTTAAGTGGCAACTTTAGCACGCGAGTTTATATAATTTGAAAAATGGGGTTAATAGAACAAAGAAAATTAAAAAATACGATTTTTTTTCGCACGCTGTTGGCTAGGAACATTATAAAATTCTGATGTAGACCCATTTAACAAATTATCGATATTAAAATCTAATTGAAAACATTAGCTATCTGCAACAAATGCACTGAATTTTACATTTTATCGAAATACAAGAACATGAACGTCCTGTCAAATAGTTTTTTTTTTTTAGGACTATAACACCTCAAAATATTAACCAGAAGTATAAAATCACCAGTAATTTATGAATCAGCAGTACCTAAAAGTTGTACTCATTACAAACGATGCACCATGACCAATTAATATTTATCTCGATCATCAACTGCACTTGAACTGTGATAACCACCTTTATTCCCACTTAATAGGGGTAATGCCATAACTAAACAACTATTATGGTGCATCCGTACAACGTCTGATTTTCTATACAAATAGAAATGTCCAAAACTAAAGCAGTGCACATTTAACGGGTATATGAATATTTATGAAAATCAATCATAATCAAACAAGCGGCCGAAACCAATAACAAAAACTAAAACTAAATTTCGAATTTTCTAAATAAATATAGTTTTCCAGTCTCATAACAATCACTCAATCAAAATTAAGTTAAATCCGAAGAGGCTATCCAAATAGTAGTCAAGCAGAAAGGCTAATACCAAGTAGACTTAAAATGCCTCTTTTCTTTACAACTACTTAAAATGGCATTTAGATAACCTCTTAGAATCTTCAAACAGAAGACAGGACGTTATTTTTTAAGCATAAGTAAATTTTATTATTTCAGTCACAAGCTAATTTCTTCGTTTTACCGTTCGCACCTGTCTCCTGAGGATCTTAAGCTGTCTTTACACTATCCTTTTTAAGTTCACAAATTTAGACTAGCAGTCAATTTTGACTACTAAGCAGCTATTTTATTTTTCGCATTAAGCATGGCACTCCTACTTCCTACCTGATTTAAAAATAAAGATGAAATATTTTAAAAAATCTTATGAAAATCTTAAACGTTATTTTTATACTACGCTTGATTTAAAAGCCAACAAAAACGTTTGTACATAAAAATTATTTATATGGTGTAACAGAAATATCGCAAAACCTAAAAAGGGTAATTGTTCTCATCATTATGAACAACTTTTGCCTTTTCATGACGTCTCAAAATGCTAGGCGTGCAAGCGAGAATGAGGGATGGACATAGACTATATGGCTCCATCTCTTTAACATTTTAGTTTAAGACGTCAAGTGGATCGCATTAATCTCGTAGTAGGGTCCTGTACCTCTACCATGAGTTTTAAGCAATAGTATTCGTCGCTACTCGATATCGACGCCGTAAATATTTTGTATGGCAAATTTTGCAGCGCCTCTAGCGGTCACTTGCAGAACCAAAATTTGCAATACAAAATATTTACGGCGTCGATATCGAGTAGCGACGAATACTATTGCTTAAAACTCATGGTAGAGGTACTGTTCCATAAAAGCGAACATATTATTCGTATATCGTATATTTATTTAAAATTTCAGTAACAACACCTTAACAGCTAACTCCAATGCGATGCTATTACGTACATGCCCTTATTATTATTAATTACACTTACACAAAATTTGTATAATAAAAAAAACAATAAAACACACATATTTAGAGTCATTGGAACATAAATAAAATTAATTGCTCTGCATATTCTCAATGCATTTAAGTGCTACTTGAGTGAACTTCAACAGGCTGCAGTCAAACACATCTATTTCAGTAGAAATAATATTCAGCAATGTGATGGCGTGATACATGGGGGCAAACTTGTTGAGGTTTGTCCTAGAATAAGTTTCCAGTAGCGAGGGCGTGCGGCGCCGCGCACCCCGCAGCATATTGGTCAGGTAGCTGTAACACCAGCGATAAGATCACTTACCATTCATCCGGCAAGATAGTAGTCAAATGCGAACCTATTCTATTTTTTTTTTTATTCTTTTTATTGATAGGTTCGCGTTTGACTACTATCTCACCTGATGGTAAGCGATGATGTGGCCGACGATGGAGCACGCTTGCCTAGAAGTAACTATTCACTCTTGACTTAAAGACTTAGGTTGAAGCTATCAGGAAACAAACCCGGCAGGGAATTCCACTCCTTAGCTGTACGCATAATAAATGTTGTTTCCAAAACGCTTTGTAAGTATGCGTTGAATGTCCACCAAATATTCATAATAAATAAAAAAGAAAATATTATTTAAATGGGTTTTTTTTAAAGTTAAATTTAAGTTAACATTTCACATTTTTGCGCTATTTCTGTTACACTTATTATACAGTGATTTTTTTTAATATTAATTTTGATCATATCTTCCTATCTATATAGGTAGAACATTGTGAGTGAAAATTTACGTTATTTGCAGGAATCGGTTTTCTCCCCTAATTAAAAAGTATTAATGTCTTTACTTTTTCATAAAAAAAAAACTATGATTTGCTATTCATACTACTGAGGCCCTTCCACGAGCTCTTAACCATTGACGACCTAAACTGAAACGTTACAAGGATGGAGCTATATAGAGTGTCTCCATCCCTCTTTCCCGCTCGCACGACTGACATTTTAACACGTCATGGTAAGGCCCCAGTTGTCTTAGAAAAGTTCTTATTAACACATTATCATTACGACGTCTCCGAGCAATAAGTCGATAATCGCAAAAAAATGTTTTTCAATTACTTATATACTTATTCTTACTCTTAAAACCCGCTCTTATCCCACTGCGTTTAGGCACGTAATGAACTGTTTTCCACACTAGTGCGAAAAAGTGCGCGTGGTCGGCCCCGCCACAATTTTATTGTAATAAAATAATTTATCATATCAGGCGCACGACGACCCCCACGAGTACACATAGTCACGTGTGTATTAAAAAACGTCGTTTGACACGCGTGCACATTTTTCACAGCAGCCCTCGGCTCTATAACACACTCGCCTACGGCTCGTGCGCACTCCGCCTCGGTCGCAACGACAATCTTTCTGCACTGGTATCAAAATGTTCTATTTTGATTACCGACTTAATAAATAAATGAATAAAGTCGGTAATCGAGAAACATTTTTTTGCGAATACCGACTTATTGCCCGGAGGTGTAGATAAATCCTTTTTACTTACGAAAGATTAAACCTCTTTCTGCAAAAAGCATAAACTGCGCTTTACAATGTTCTTCCTAAAAAGTTTTGATACAATTAAATTACGAGTAGCTTGGCTAACAGATTACCTAAAGTTTATAGTTAATTATTTGAAAGCCTCGGACAGAATCACGGGCGGCATTATATTGAAAAAAAATTTTTTTTTTTTTTTCATAGCCTATTGTGTGTCCCACTGCTGGGCAAAGGCCTTGAAAAATTATACATGTTTATTAGACAGATGACAAAAATAAATAGTCAGGCTGTGCAAAGATGTTTGTTGTTCTTATTCTATTTTTTATAAACAGAAAATCGCAGAATCGAACAAAAATTGTCCATCCGTCTGGTTCGAGAATAGAATACCTGAGAGAAGTTGTGTAGGTCTTTGCCCCACAGTGAAGTATAATGTCAAGGATAATTGTTCTTTTTTATCAGATATCTCGCCTGGCTAAAAATTTTGCCATCTGTACTTCGTTCCGTATCGGAAAATAGGTAAAGCCGTTGTTTTCCTTTTGTCATGATCTTTGACAGTCGTTACGGGTATTCAAAATGCCTGGACGTACAACCAGTTCCGTCAAGGGATAGCGTACAAATAGCCACTCATAAGGGGCTATTCAAAAACTACGTCACAGGCATTTCAAGATTTATTTTGAAATGTGACATCATAAAACATATGACTTCTCCGATCTCCTTTGTCGTACTTCGTTAAATCTCTCCCCTCCCTTTGTTTTAATAAGTAATTTATCAACAACCCCTTATAATGTATTACTAAATTCAGTAATGTCCATCGGCATTTTGTTTGTTTCTCTCTTTCTAACATAGAGGTTTATCTTTTTATAAAATAAAATGCTTTTATACGAGTACTGTTATTACTTGAAATATGTTTATGTACGATTGGTTCATACTTAGCTGATAATACAGTAGTTTTACTATGACTATATTAAATACAACTTACGTAGTAAAACTTATCGTAGTATGGAATGGTTTGTGCAAAAATATGTCTTTAGTCTACTACAATAGAGGTCATTTTGGTCATTACTAAATACGTATTCTGTTTTGTTGGCATTAAAAACTGCATAAAATATTTTAGATAAAACCAAATCAAACTTTATTACGATTAGTTTTCAGATTGTTTTTGTGTGAACTAAATGATACTGATGCAAGGACCCAAAATCTTCCGATCCTTTATGGCTTCAACGCAGTCAGGTAAAAATAAAATAATTGGAGAAATGTCTAATGGAAGTCATTGTGCTACAAATGATGGTGGATTATGTACCAAATAATTCTATCAAAATTATAAAAATATGTCATCTATATTTCTAATAATAATCAGTTTACGCTATAATCATTATAATTTCATAATAATCTAACATTACAATAAGGAATAGCCACCGAAATTATAATATTAAAATTACAGGGTGAAACATTTAGCTATCGAAATTTTATTAAAATATTATTTTATTATCCAATTAAATAAGGCACTGGCATATTAAAAAAAAAAAACTATAACAGTCTCTGGTAAATTCGGAGACAGAAGTCGAGACAAAATATATTTCAAAATTATTATCAGAAATAATATATTTTTTTTAGACTTAAGGTGTTGTTGGCCCTGCCAGGACTGCAGGTTTCATCAAGAGTCACCGCAACCCTAGAACGCAAAGGCCAAATAAAAAAACACTGGTGCGTTTTAGTCAGTAAAAGTCTCCATAACCGATTCATACCGAAATAGCAGCGTCCGACAGCGAAAAGACGAGCATTTTTAAAGTGAAATAATTTTAAACTTTATCTTCATGCTTAAGGCGACACTAAAAACCTTGAGCGAACAAAAGAAGTGCTAGCGTTACTCCCCGCGCATCAAGATTATTCGAATATAATAAATGAAGGAAATGGTATATGTCCTTTATTTATTAACACAATAAGAATAAAAACCGTATATCAAAAGATTGGTAATTAAATTATCTTTTAGTTTATGAATGTTTAATAAAAAATACACCCAATGGTTTTTGCCTGATCTTCGCTTTTTTGTGTGTGTTAGACATATCTTTGAAAATAAATCACACTATGTTCTATTAAAAAAAAAAATTAGACGTGATGTTAGATATAAAATCATCACAAATAATTATATCTGCCCCTTAAACTGCCATGCACGGCGCCGCGAGCAGTGACGCGGTTGCCAGCGACCGACCGCGGCTAGTTCCGCAGGCCTCTTTGCGCCACTCCGGTGTGAATCGACCTTAATACTCCCTCTCACTCTAGTCAGAGGAGGAGATATTATTTACTACCCGCCGAAAAAAAATGTGTTTAGTCGACAGCTAATAGTTTCACCTACAGTCAGACTAGTCTATAATATTGTATACTGATACCACTATTAAAAGTCATCCAGACAGAAATCGAAGTGATCTTCCATGACTTTGTACTGGTCGCATGAAAACCTCATGCACTTTGGACACGTGAACACCTGGAAAACAGAAAAAAAAAACATTAAAAAAAGTAATTCAAACATTTTGTTTCGGACACATCCATGCGTTTTCAGTTTGAGAATGCATTAAAAACATGCATTAGGTCTACTGTCCATGGACGCATAGCTTCATAGACGCGTATTCTTCATTATACGGTTGGTGTACCCCTGCTTGAAGCTTACATACAAAACTATGAAACTGTCGACGAGGCGTCGGTACAGCTTCGTTAATACGTGTTTATAAAGCTATGCGTCCATGGACAATAGGGCTTGGAAAACCAAAGTTATTACAGTACATTCATGTTTATTTTGCAAATAGGTTATAAATTTACACATCGTCTTTTTTTTGTTAATTTAATCTAGATGAGATCGGTATTTCTTGGATGACTACCCAAAGAAAATCACCGAAACAAACTCAAAGTTTCTTTTGATACCCATACGGGAAAAACGTAATGGTCAAATCATGTCAGATGGTCTTCTGTGAAAAGAACTAAAATAAACAACATAGAAGTTGAACCAAAATGGTGATCGACCTTCAATGCGCAGTGACAGATTTTCGGGTCTCAATCGAAGCGAGGTGCTGCGCGTAACCATAACAACAGGTTCAACTTATTTGCCGCGTACTATACATAGATTTGAGGACCTGTTATCAGTTTTATGTTAATGTCCAATTCTTATCCCAGTACGCGGTCTTGAAAAGTGAAAGTGACACGATTCACTATAATAATGTTTAGAGTACTAAATATGTCTCTGTTCTATTCGTACTTTTTCATGACTTCGAAGCCGCAAGTTACGGGGTTATTTTTTATTTATTTTATTATAAGAATTAATTAAATATTGCATTACTTTCATGTTAGTTTGTATTATTTAAAGATTCGAAAGCGAATTTCGAACTCGAAAACGAATTCGTAACACGCACTCATCACGCACAAACATCAAGGAGTTAAATAATACATAAAAATCTACATTAATCGGCAATAAAATAAATTAATAACCACTCAAAATCACTGTGTACTATGTTAAGTTTTGGTTTACAATAAAGAATTAAGAAAGATATGTTAAACGAAAATTTGACATTATATAAACAACAACATATTATAAACAACGAAAACACACAACACTCAAAAGAACACAATCTCACCTAAGTGTAGAAACCTTAAAATAATTTCAAATATTGGATACCATAGTGTAGTCACGTTAAGAAAATAGTGATTTATCTTGTCAATCAGCTTACCCCGTCACTTGACTAATTAGATCGTAGTAAATTAGAAAGCCGTGTTCACATCGACCAGTTGAAGATGCATCCGTTCTGTCTGAAGGCTTCAGATAGAACGGACGCGTCTTATGTCAATTTAAAAAATAATACTTCACATATTACAATTAAATTATAGAGACGATTATGATTAAATTATAAAATGATTGCTTTAATATTAACAGTTTAATTTATCCACTATGAATACGCTTTTACTTTTTAGTTGCACTGATGAATCACTATTTTCCTAACACGAATAGGCTAAAGTGTTGCAAACCAGTTTATTAATAACTTTTGAGTTAGTTGCTAACTCGAACCCTCGAAAGTCGAGCATGTATTATGATGTATTATCTTTTGTATAGGTATTTTTTATCTATTTATCATTTTTTTTTTATTTGACTTATATTTACTAGTAGTACACCGCAGACTACCCCCTTTTTTTAGTTTAAGTTCTTATATTCCATTCTAAGGTTGTCTGATAGATATCGCTGTTAGTGATAAGACCGCCATTATACCAATAGATTTAAGTTCATGTAAATTGTTACTATTTTTGGTGTACAATAAATTTTAGTCTATTCTCTTCTAACCCTTAATGACTCTTTAAATATATAAGTTACTAATTTCTGCTAGCTGATTCGCCCGCATCTCTATGTCACTCAGTGAAAGATTTTTTTAAGCGGTCCAGTAGTTTTATTAATGGTTAATAACTAACAAAAATACTAAAATACAAATCTTATAAAATTAGTATCGATTTAACTTCGTGTTAGCAACTAATTTTGCGTTATTAAGTGAACCCTGGTCTGCGCAAGTGGGCCTAAAAATAAATTAAACAATAGTAGTAATATGTATATGAATTTTTCTATTACAAAAATTGTTTGATAAAAATAAATGCACGTTAGTAATAAAAAAAAAAATACGTAAAATGTGCGTGTTAGCTCCGAGCTACGCGACTGGAGATTACTCTTTAAAAATATACAATAGGCAAAGGCAGTAAATAAATCCTTACATAGGGTGACTGATAATTAGTGAACGATACTTAAACACGTGATTGTAGTCATGATAGCAAAAAACTTTTACTATGAGACTAAACCTGAAATCGCGAAAAAGATCTACAGACTACAATCACGTGTTTAAGTATCGTTCACTAATTACCAGTCACCCTATTTTTGTTTTTATATATAACTACACCCATATATTGAGTTGATATAATATATTCCTGAAATTATGTTACATAGCAATATATTACTTGCTTTACATTACATTAATCATTGAAAACTATACTTAAAATATAAAAATAGTGCCCACGCTTGTCATTCTGCTATGATATGACTCTACCACGCTTTCCATATATTTAGAAAGCGAGAGATTGACTAGAGAAAGAAAGCGTAAAAGTGTACATGGCGTTGAAGAGCGGGAACCGCGGATATATATATATTTTTTTAATTATACATTGGCTCGCGTTTGACCACTATCTCACCTGATGGTAAGCGATGATGTGGCCGATAATAAATTAATACATAAAAAAATAATAAACCGTATTTTTCGTAGACGGGTTTAGTTTTTGTTACCGTTTGATTTTATTACCCATATATTTTTTATGGGCACTATGATACGATTCTTAAGGACTAGTAAACCCCAATAAATAGCCATGAGCCTTCTTATCCTAACTTTTTGGTATCTATTCTATTCTACATTTCCTGTCGTTAAATGCTTGTTTTCAATTAAATACTATTGTTAATAATATTGTTCTAGTAAATCACTTAGGGTCAGATCTAGATGCCTCGCAGTGCAAAGCTGCGTATTGCAACAACGAAATATGTATTTTTTCTTGTAGTAAACAATGTTTTATTTTGTGTCTCTCACCGCGCAGCGTTGCATCGCGTCGCGTCTCAGTGTGAACTGACCCTTAAAGCTGTATTGTAGAGAATTGCTCACGAATTGATTGATTCAATATCTTCAGACGCTAGCTACCCGTCCCAGTTTCGTGCTGATATAGCACTACTGCTTCCGCATGTGATGTACTGGCCGGAACCGTCTGTTTGACAGACGCCGGCGATGCGTACCCCCGCCTGCGCCTCACTCCTGTGAGCCTCTTACCCTTGCGCCGCTCGTTATTATACATAGGATAACAATTAAATTATAACTATGCAATGCTTATTTGAAACTCAAACCAGGTAGAAACTTAAGAAAAAATGTCAAACTAAAAATGGCAATGTGTTCTATTACTTATACTAAACCCCAAAAAAAATTAACGCAATGATTAAAAACTTTTCCTGTATATAATTTGCATCAGCACGAAACCGGACTGAATCGATAGTACTAAAAATAATATTGATGTGATCTTGGTAATTAAAAAAATGGATATCTACTCGTATTATATTTAAGTCAATTCGCTCGCAAATCACATCAATTTACAATCTATCTGGATAATGGTAGGAAAATATGACACAATCATTTATTATTTTAAATACGAATTGCTATCATTGCAGTCTGAAATCGTAGATAACTGATCTGATTAGACTAGTTTACAGCCAAAATGCAAAAGAATGACTAATGAGCTTTTTATATTTATTGTTTTAATTTATAATTTACCAGCGATCCGCTTCAGCGTCGCACGGTGCAATATATTAAATATATTATGCATGTATTATACATATAAACCTTCCTCTTCTATCATTCTATCTATTAAAAAAAACGCATCAAAATCCGTAGCGTACTTTTAAAGATCTAAGCATAGACAGCGAGAAGCGACTTTGTTTTATACTATGCAGTGATTGAGCCAAAACATACACATTCTTAATTGAATATAAACCCTGTTTTCATTAATACATACTAAATATGATTCTGTATGAAAACCATAAAAATGTATAAAGTATACACTTATAACGTTGTTAAAACACGGTGGATACTTTTTTTACGTTTTTGACTAAAATACATGCTAAAATGTTTACCATAGAACTAAAAGTATAGAAACTTAATTTATTTCAGCCATTTTGTAATATGTATTCCAGGAAACGTAAAAAAAATTGTTTAGTTATTTTAACATCGTTACATTCATGCATTTTAATAATAGTTGTAGTTTTTATGTCAATAATATCAGACTTTTTAAATACAGAATCATATTTGGTATCACACTAATATTATAAAAGCAAAAGTTTGTGTGTGTGTATGTACTTCACACTCACAGGGCTGAAAAGCCAACATATCCCGGAAGCATGTACCCTTGGGACCTTTTTCTTTTACGCGGGAAAAACCACTGGCAGCAGCTAGTGCTATGAAATATAAAAACACCAATAGCCACTGTTGCATTTTGGCTGTTGATAAGTCGTCACCTGTATGGCAAAGTTGCGAATCTGATGTTTGCGTAAACAGTTGATTCACAATTTACAACTTTATTTTCTGTAAGGTAAAGTTGCGAATCTGCTGTTTGTTGCAACTTTGCCATAAAGGTGAAGAAGTGTAAAAAAACATTTATTTAAGTGTGTGTGATGCCTATAATCAACCTAGACAGTGTTCAACGTGTTGTTGCAACAGTATAACAGTTTTGAAAGGCAGGTCACACACGGGGCAGTCGAACCGCAGCGGTGGAGGAGTGCTTTCTTTTGTAGCCGAGGGATCTTCCTCCGAGGCGTCGCTTATCTTCTTCTTTTTGCGTACCTTTTTGCAGGATTGTGCGTTTAGAATTGAGAAAGTTTGAGATTTCTGCTTCATCTAATATCTTGAACTATTTTATCAAATGATAACATGTAACGAGTTTATAAGCGAAGAAAATCAAAAATACATTTTTACTTGTTCAGTTGTTTAGTCGTATATTAAAAATTTTCTCACACCACAGAATTTTCTACCAGCTACCCGGGGTAGCCAAGTTACAATCGTTCCGTTTTGCGTTAACGCTTGGAGTTGGCCACGACCCCAACTCCTTTGTTCGAACAAACGAATTGGGGGCGTAGCCAACTCCAAGCGTTAACGCAAAACGGAACGATTGTAACTTGGCTAGGAGGGCAGGTATTGGATTCCACTTGGTATTGTTTGCGTAAATGTTACCTGTCTTTTTACAGGAATGTTCACTGTCGAATTAGTTCACAGCTAATTTTTGATCGTTTTAATCCCGTGGAGGGTCAATTCTGTACTCAGCGAGTCCAATGACCTGTAGGTAGTTGTCGGTAATACAGAATACAGGTCATTGGACTCGCTCAGATGATGTTTACTTAAAGAAATTAATTTCGTACATGCGTATAATAATTCTAGTTTTTGAAAAAAAAGTACAAATCGATAGTGTTTCATGTAACGAATCGACCCTCCACGGTATTAAATCGATCAAAATTAAGCCGTATATGTTTTTAAAAATTGTCAACGGAGTTCCTTATTAATAATTCCGTTGTAACGTCGCGGTTGGTTGCTTTAGGTTTAAAATTATTCCGATAAATTGACGAAAACTTAACGCTATCTTACGGCGAAGCTTCCGTCGTGTATCCCAATATACCTTTGAGAGTCTACTGTAGGTTTCCCATTGGTTCAACGTCTCTGAATATTATATCGAAGACCGACGAAGTATTTTTTAACTTTGTTTCTTTGACTCCAGCCAAAGAACAAAAAAAAAAATACTTTTAACTGAAGTAAAACTTTAATTTATTAAATTTGTCACGGGAAAGTTCGTTCTCCTAATGGGAAGTAAATACTCACCATGTTCCCAGTAGTGGCGGGCTGCGCGGGCGCCGCCCGGGCGGGCGGGGAGCGCGCGGGGGAGGGGGGCGCGCGGGACGACGAACTGCGCCTCGAGCTGGTGGCGCTGCGGTACACGGCTGGGTTTATCTTGCGTACTTCTTCTAACTGCGGGGGAAATCATATTCAGATTAGTGTACAGTTTAACAGTGTATTCACGTTAAGAATATAGTAACTCATCGTTGTCAGTCAGCGCCCCTCGAGCAATTAGATCGCTCATGCTGAGTTGCCTTACTCAAGAAGACTATCCACGAGAACATTGCCGACCGCCGCGTGATTTTACGCCAATTCAGTTAAAAACCAAGCGTCCGCTTAGATTATAAAAATATTACGCGTTCTATTTGTAGGAAATTTATCCAAGAACGTAAATAAGAAGTTCTTCATAAACTAGTTTTTATAATCGACAATAAGATCCAATAAGACCTAGAAAGCGCTCTAGTTTACATGGTTAACCAGATTATCGATCCATATAGCTGGTATTACTTTAGCCATGAGCTGTTCAAACCATTTTGGCATAACAAATGAAGTATAGAAACGAAAATAATTACAATCCAAAGCAATATAACTCCCTCTAGCATTGGAACAATGAGGACGCAAACACGTCATAAAGGGCCATTCAAGTATTACGTAATCAGGTCGATCAGTCGATGTTCCGAAATCACTCGAAAATGGCAGACACACATCACTGAGCAGCAAACATCCGATGTCACTGAAGATTCGTGTGTCATGGACTGAAAAACGTTAATTTGAATGTATATGCCAAAATTTTTAATGAAGTTCGTTTTGTTCCTACTATATTATACCTATTTCAACCAAACTCTTTATTTCTAAAGTAAGTTTAGTTTTACTACTGGTCATAAATGAATAACAAAACCGGAACATATTGAAAAATTTATGGGCCAATATTTACGTCTTACGTAATACTTGAACGGCCCCTAATAAGACTACGCTATGAAAAAACCAGACACACAAGTTGAACGCTCAGTAACCGATTTTCGAGTCTCAATCGAGGTGGGGGACTGCGCCTAACGGGTTTAACTTATTTGCCGCGTACTATACCTGTTGTGTTAGTTCCTGGTTACGCTTCTGTGTCTTCCTGAGATCTGTGAGGACATTTTCCTTCTCACTCGCCATCTTCTCGCGAGATTCCCTCTCCGCTTCGAAGTCACTCCTGGAAAATTAAAATTGATTTAGTACTTTGATCTTTATGCAGAGAAAGTAGAAATTGAAGAAGCATCTACGAATATCGAGCATAGATGCTTACAAGAGAATACACGGGATACAACCAGAAAAAAGCCCTAATAGATAAGTTGTCCAGGGACTAGATTTCTCCGAGATGGCTTTTTTCCCAGCGGGAAATCGAATGACTCCTCTCGCGCAGTGTCGAGCGAGAGGGAGTATCTAAAACTTACCCGTGGTCTTTCAATAACAGTGGAATAAAAAAGGCGAAAAAGTAACGGCAATTTTTTACTTTACATTTGGTTTTGCGATAGGTCATCTGGTTATTTGAGCTATTGAACGATGATGGCTACTATTGGTGGTAGAGGAACAGAGGCGCTACTGTACGGGCTGGGCAGTGCAAGCAAAAATCACCCATGAGCTGTTTAGGTCCGAACATTGATTTACCCCTTTGCTTTCACAAAATGCCCGCAGCCCTAGCTATATCTGAGATTGGTGTCAATCAAGGCATATTCTTTTTTTTACATAATCGAGCAAAAATGTCTCGTTGAACTATTTTAACAGTGATGACAGGATTGAAGCTGATACGCATTGTCTAGAACTAACATATTAATTTACGATTTAAAAGGCCCCAGGTTATCATTACAATATTTTACTGCTGACATCTACCTCTACCCACAGATGCCAAAACATTGTCACAGGGAAAAGCCTTGTTTCTCGCTATCGGCGAATTTCCGAGACCTTTGTAAGTTATTACTATGAGGAAGGCCTATTCTTTTAGGTAGTATCATCAAATAACTTCTTCCGCCTTGGGTAAAGCGAGAGGGAGAGTTAGTTTTATACTTACTATCACACCATGACTATTGTTGCCTATTGAGTTCCAGGACCTCGGCAACCCATCCGAACAATCCCTCAACCCTGAACCATGTGAAAGGTCTCACAGCGTTAATTAATAAAATCAAACCACTCACTTATACGAGTCCATCTGTGCCTTCAGCAGCTCCGTATCATCCTTTTCTCCCTTCAATTTGTTCAGTTCAGCAGTCAGCATGGTGAGCTCCTGTCCCCTCGCCACTAGGGCTGCGGTGAGCGCCTCCACGTTGCCCTGGCGCTCCACGCGGGGCTTCGCCACCGACCGCTTGAGGAGCTCATTGTAGTCCTTGAAGATGCCTTCGAATATTGAGAGCGTACTTCGGACTTGGCCGCTAGAAAAGAATTGATTTAGTGACTTAGGGACTTCTACCTCAAAAAAAAAGAATGGGTAATGTTCTTGATGGTGTTGAGATGTTTAGGTACAAAATTGTGTGAAAAAAAAAACCATAAGCTTTCTTCCGTTTTCTTTCAACAAACCATTTTCATTGGATATATCTTGTCGTTCTATGAAAAATAATAATTGGTTCGTTATTTACAACTGACATTTCAAACGTTCGACTTTAATGTTTCCTAACTAAAGCCCGGCCGCGGAGCAGGAAGAATTTCGTACATTGACCTGTTATTACCTGTCTCTGTCACTCCCGCGTAAATATAATGCGTCTCGCTCGCACAGATGCAATGGCCTCCATCGTCAGGGATTGTAAACCCTTTACTGTAAATTTTTTACTGTTATTTTAAGTTTTGTACTTTTTTTAATGTGTTTTTTTTTGGTTGGCATTTAGTCACTACAAAAAATCCTTGACGAAATTCATAAAGTTAAATAATGAATGACAGTGTTAATTTTTATTTTATTATCATATTTCTACCGAATTCGTAATATTATTGTTATAATATAGAATGTAAATTAATAATTTATATATTTAATAACAATAATTTATTTAATAAATTAGTCATGTTTTTTCTCCTTCAAATGTTAAATGTAAAACGCACTTAATATAAAAATGTTTGTGACCACTGTCAGTAGGCCCAAAGGTCATTGTACGAAATTCTTCCTGCTCCGCGACCGGACTTTAGCAGCCTCCGCCGGTCTTAACCGCGACTTTGGTTACTAGCTTTGCTCCTATTGGTTGTAGCGTGATTTTATGTAGCCTATAACCTTACTTAGTTTCTCAGATTAACGTGTTCAACCAAACAAACTCTGCAACTTTATAATTATAAGTATACATAGATAGAGAATAGGAGGATATTCAAACCATTTAGGTACAAATCTAAGCGAATTTTTTTGTTCAACCTTACGTGGAAATACCAAACCGCCAAAAACAATCACATTTTCTTAATAACTTATTAAACTTACATGTTATTCAGCGCCGTACTGTGTTGCTTCTCCATCTGCTGCTTGACCTCGGCCAGGCTGGTCTTGAACTGGTCTGCTGTCGTCCGCTCCAACTTGTAGTCGTGAAGGCTTGTGATGAGACCAAAGGTTTCGACTAGACTGTCCGACATTCTGGAAACAAATATAAGAATATATAATAAACTATTTTTTTTTTAAACTGGACACGTTCAATAACAATCTTTATGGTCGAAATAATGATTACGTGAAGAGACGATTTATGGCTTGCTTTGGCATGGCTTAATTTCACTAAAAACCCCATGAGCCTAGAGAGTATTCAGACCCCATGGCCCAACCGCTCAAACATAAGCCCCCGATAAAGTCATTTGTGCAGTTTGAGGTATAAAATTATATACTTCTTTTAAATTACATATTTAGTATTTTTATGAAACTTTTCAAAGATCACGAGAATGTATTTTTTTTTTTTAAAGGAAATAATCCACACACATTTTTTTTCTTTGACTGATAGCTTTTTCTATCATATCACTCCTCACATAAAGCGTTCGAAACCGGGCAAGTACCAGTGTGTCTGTGCCTCGGAAAGCACGTTATACCGTCGGTCCCGGATGTCATTCGTAGAGGCACATCTGATAGGCAGTTGCTCTATGTCAAAAACAGATATTCAGTCGCCTCTAGTTAGATGGAAGCCGACCCCAAGCTAGTTGGGAAAAGGCAGGGAGATGATGATCATTCCTCACATAATCTATTCATCTCTTCTTTGATCTCCCTCATGTTGCCACCAACTGAGGAAAACTGAATAACAATATGAAAGGTACCCATGTGTCAATGTGTTGAGTAGCTCAGCCAAGTGCTTGAGCGTCTTGTCGTACAGCTTGACGTTGGACGTGAGGCTCGCGAACTCCGACGACGCCGACTCCGGCTCCGAACTGATCGAGAAACGAACTGGCTGGAACACCTGCCGACAACGTCAAATATGGTATTTTTAAGGCAACTTAATTATCAAGACTGATGACAACACCTATTTGTATTATCACCGTCGACTTGGGTAAATTCTTATCCAAACCGGCGGACGTCTACACATTTATTTTCGTCCGCAAGGCCGCGAATACAGTAGCCTGTAACTTCCGAGGCTGGGGCACCTGCTTGGGCGGCTCCCTCACGGTAGCGCCCTCCGCCCCCCCCGCGCGGCGCGAGAGGGCGCCTCCACGACCATTCACTTGACCATACCAACACAAACGACTCTCTTTCTACTTTTCACTCATTTTTACCACTTTCAAACTTCCTCTAATTTTAGTCACACACATCCGTCTCAATAAATATTCAAGCCAATATAAAAAATGTAATACTCACAGTAGTAGACGCCTCCTTTAGCCTGACATGTAGATCCTGTATTTGGTCCTTATATATCCTCACAGCCTCTGATACGCCAGATTTGTATTTCGTGAACTCCAACTGAAAAAAAAAAACACGGGTTATAATATAACATATATCTCGCCTGAAGGATGGAGAAGAGCAAAAAAAGATGGATGGATTCTGTGAGGAGTGATATGAAGAAAAGGGAGTTAATGATAGCGTAACGGGTGATAGAACGTAATGGAAGAAAAAAACCTTTTGAGCCCTAAGTAACATGTGGGACAAGGGCAGAAAGATATCTCGCCTGATGGAAAATGACGATGTGATCAACGATAAAGCACGCTAGCCTAGAAGTTACCTATTCACTCTTCGTTGCAGCTATCTACAACATTGAAACCTGAATATAAAAATCAGTAACTGAATCGATTCCAATATTTTTACACCATGTTATATTTTTTCCAAAAACATTCACAAAAGGTCACGGCCGGTCATAGCTGGCATTAAATACCAGTTCACAGCTGGGTGCTGGAGTAAAACCACCCTTCAGTCACCCGGTTGATGGCCCGGTCACCGTGTATTTGTGCGGGCAACCAGGTACAATAACAACTTAAAACTTTGTGCTATTTCATGATACAGTTATGTTATTTTACATAAAAATACTTGACACGTGTGTCGGGTTTCACTTATACTAAAACTAATATAGTATTTATCGTGGATAGAAACCATACCTTCACACCCTCGAGGTCCAATATCTTGAGTTGTGCAGTCTTGAGTTCAGTCTGTAGTGAAGACACCCTGTCTTCTAGCTGACGTAGCAGCTGGTCGCGTTTCGTTACCTCTTCGGATGATATACTTGTCTGAAATATCGAGAAAATATCTAGTATTAGGAGGAGCATAAACTTTTATCTTTCTTAGAAATTTGATGGGAATTGGATTTGACTTCTTGAAATTTTTATATTTAAGGAAAACTTGTATGGCATTAAACATGTTACAAATCAAAAGATAGGTACCATTTTTTTTTCCAAGAGACAGATTTGCTCGTGTAAATTTTCAGTGCTAAGAGACGACAAGCAAAAAAAAAAAAAAAATAAGCATAGATATTAAAAAATAAGTAGACATACGAAATTACTGGCTGACTGCAACTGCGCTTGTAAGTCTTGCACGGTATACCTCAGTTTGTTTAGTTCTGCGGCGTGTTCCGTGTCCTTCGTTGATAGTAGAAGCTGTCAATATTAACGTTCAAAATTTATAATCATGATATGATAACTGAAAGAAAACAAAACTGGCCAAGTGCTGGTCAACAGGATGCAAATTCTATTTTCTATTATTTTGACACAAGTAGGATTAAAAAGTTACAATATGTCAGTTGCCGTGAGTACTATTAAAAATCTATCTGCCCCTATATATAAAATATGATGATTGCAACGAAGGAACGGGTTAGGTTTTTAATCAGTAAGAGACTGACACTATCTCCCGCTTCGCCCAAGGGCGAGATTTGTCATTGGATGATTTTACCTACCATAAAAAAACCCCTATCTCGCCTGATGGTAAGCAATGATGTGGTCGACAATGGAGCACACTTATCTAAATATAACCTATACACTCCTGATTTAAAAGGTGGGAAATCATGCGATGAATTCTCCTGCTTTGGGTGGAGCGGGAGGGCGTGTCAGACTTTTACTGACTAAAACCACACCTGTGTCCTTCAGTTGTCCATTGCGTTATAAGACCACGAGTTTCCTTAAAAATCCCCGCGGCCCTAGCAGGCATCGGTCCTATTGAACCGATAGATGCTGACATCTCATTGAGGAGCACGTGGACCACTACGCGATGTCGAGGATTTGGGCATGGTCTATCTTAGAGTAGCTATCAGGAAACTTATTCCTTGAGTGGTCCAGGCTATAGTTGTCAGGAAATGTGTTGCATAAGTTTTTTTATTGACTATCACACAACGCCATCTAGTCTCAAACTAAGCAGAGCTTGTGCTATACGTACTAGACACCTGATAAACATAGGTACTTATATATATTTTTATTTATTGTTGATAGGCTCGCGTTTGACACCTATCTCACCTGACAGATAGCGAAGATGTGGCCGACGATGGAGCACGCTTGCCTAGAAGTAACCTATTCACTCTTGACTTAAAGACCCCTAGGTTATAGCTATCAGGAAACACAGACTCAGGCAGGGAATTCCACTCCTTAGTTGTACGCATAATGAATGTGTACCCAAAACGCTTTGTACGTATGGGAGGAATCTCCACCATGTACCGGTGGCGCAACGGCGTACGTCTTGTGGTCCGATGATGGAACGGACTAGGCGGAATTAAATTGTGCAATTCCAATGCTCACTCCCCGAAATGCAAACGATAGAAAACCGACAGGCTAGCAACTAGGCGACAAATACATACATATTCTAGATAAATTACACCCAGACACAGAATAAATGATGTGCTCACCACTCAAACATTTGTCTTGGGCGAGAATCGAATCCACGACCTCCGGTTTAGCAGTCAGGGCCACTAACCACTAGACCTACAGGTCAGTCGTATAATTGTTTACTTTGTAAACCAATGGCAATATAGATATCGTAAATACGACTTTTAAAAGACTGGCAAGGAAATTCACTCCTAAGCTGCGAGCACAATAAATGTGTTTCCAAAAAGTTTAATGAAAGGTAAATATGACTTACTTCAGCATTCTTAAGTTTCTCTTTGAGGTCATCTCTCTCTTTAGAAGTTGCGTCAACAATGTGTTCCAACGACTCCTTCTGCCAGGAGAGGTTCTCATTATCTACTATCACCTGTAACAAAACCAATAACAAAAATAAATCAATCTATACTAATAATAATATGAAGAGATTTTTTTTAATTTTTTTTTTTTTTATGGTAGGTCAAATCATCAAATGACAAATCCCGCCCTTGGGTGGGGCGGGAGATAGTGTCAGACTCTTTTTGACTAAAAACCTGCCCTGATCCTTTCATTGCCTTCGTCCTAGGGCGCCAGGTTTCATTCTCACATAACCTTTGGTAGTACCCAGTAGGCTTCGGCCCTGCTGGGGCCCTACAGTTCGCTGACAACACTTTGAGGCGCGCGGGAATAGTGCGCGCCGTAAACGACCTGAGCTCGAACCGGTCTGTTACCGGACGGACGGACAGCGAGCTACCCATTGCCCGCCGTCCGCGAGCCCCCGCCTACGGTGGCCGGAAATCGGGATCGGAATCCCGGCGGCGGCTGGGGCGAGCGCCCCTTTGCCTCTGCCTGATGCGGTCGGCCTCCTCCTTTGCTAGCACTGCTTCGCAGAAGGAAGCGACTGCCTGACATTTCTGCTCGCTCCGGAGCATGGCCTGAACCACGCCCCCACAAGGACACGGCGAAATAAAATGAAGAGGTAAAGTTTGTAATTTTGTGTTTAGTAAGTAATATTTGGAACTCCTGAACCGGTTCTGTAAATTACAAGTATTTCACCAGTATCAAGCTACATTATTCCTGAGTGACATAGGCTATTATAATATTTGATTGTAATTGATAATACTTTTCTTTTACCCCAAATATTCCACGCCCGGCAAAGCATGCACGGAGACTAGGAGTATGAAATGCAGTTTCCTCTAATGATGTAGGCGAGCACTGACGGGATTTTTCGAAATTCACCCCCTGAAGTGACGCAAGGGGGGTATAAAGTTTGTATGGAGAGACCTATTTTCACACGAGTGAAGCCGCTGACTGACATATCAACGCAAAGCTACTGGAACAGCTAACTTTTTTTTTTAATGAATTTCTTACGAAGATATTTCATATACACCGTTAAATTTTAATCGTTTTAATCCCGTGGAGGGTCAATCCTGTACATGAAACACTATAGATTTGTAAAAATAAAATTAAAAAATAAAGTACATAAGTACCGTGAGACACACAATGTTAGTTTTATCCTTTTTTTATCTTAAGTGTCTACATGTTGTTTCTGCATTGTGTGTGTCTGTGTGATCTATATATGTCAAATAAAATATTTTTCTATCTTTCTTTCTTTCTAGATTTTTTTAAACTCGAATTAATTTACGCATGTACGAAATTAATTTCACGGGATTAAAACGATCAAAATTTAACGGTGTATATGTAATATTTTCGTAAGAAATTCATTTAAAAAAAATGTTAGTTGTTCCAGTAGCTTTGCGTTGATATGTCAGTCAGTCAGTTCCACTTTATACATATAGACTAGTCGTCCCCATAGTCGTTGTTCTATCCACCAGAAAAAAAAGGAGCGCCACCTACCGGGTTTAATTATATTTTCAAATCGGTCCAAAAGTAAAAGAGGAGTTTGGTGACAATCACACGTACAGAAGAATTATGTATACATATAAAGATAATAAATATGCAGGAATATTGAAAGCTTATGCCATAAATTTGATTAATCCGGATAAGCACTATCTTCTCCATAAAAATAAAAACACTTTTTTTTTCTATAATTACTTCCTGACAAGTGATCAACCATATCTTATCGCGATACACGTGTGTGACAGGGGAAGTCAATTACAGAATTCAGAATTCGACATCATTATCGAACTATGGAAAAACAAACTCTATGTTTTTATTTACAAAGTTCAAATTCCATTGCAACTCACACTTGGGCTGTGGGAATGTTTGAAAGAGTTACAGAGAGTTCGACGCCCTCACGCTCAAGGGTGGAACAGGAGGGCGTGACAGACTAAATAAAACCACACCTTTGCCCTTCGATTGCACTTTGCATTCTAGGAAACAAGGTTTTCTTTTCAGAAACGGCCCGTAGCTCTAGCGGATACCCATCCTGCTGGGCCCCTACGGTTTTGCTATCTCTTTTTTTTTAGTTGGGAAAATCATCCGATGACATATTCCGCCTTTGGGCGGAACGGCAGAGACGTCATACATTTATTGACTAAAAACCCACCCTGTTCCTTCGTTGCCAGGGCCGAGCCTTCCTTTCAGAAGCAGACCGTTGGCCCCAGTAGGCTAAGACCATGCCGGGCCCCTACGGTTTGCTGACAACTCTTTGAGGCGCGCCTGGAACAGTACGCGCCGTCGACGACTTGGGCTCGGTCCGGGTGGTTGGACAGCGAGTTACCCATTGCTCCCCGTCCGCAAGATGCTAATATCTCTTCGAAGCACGCGTAGAATACTAAGCGCCGCTGACTCCGCGACTCTTTCAGCTGTGTTTGGAGTGTGAGGATATCCGTTCCCTCACGGTTACGGCCCCTTTGGTCGCATTTCTGCTTTGCAGAAAGTAGCGATCGCTTCCCATTCCCTCTCGCTCCGGACCATGGCCCGAACCAGACCCTGACTCAAGGGGTCACCGCCGTCGTAATCACCTAACTATCCAAAAGTCTTGTTCCATTTTATCTATAACGACACCTTCTTCATCAAGATCCAGTGACATCTCGAACAGTCTTAGGTACCTTTAAGGTACCTGATACTATTCCAAAACCGATATCCACGTGGATGAAGTCACTGGCAGTAGATAAAATATAATAAATGCATTTATAGAAGAAATGATTTTGAGCAGTGGTGGCCGAGTGGTAACGGCCCCGATTTACGATTAGTAGGTCGCAGGTTCAAGCCCGGCCAGGCGCATTACTTTGTGTAATTTATTTCATCACCACTGCTCTCAAAACGGTGAAGGAAAACATCGTGAGGAAACCGGCATGTCCTAGAACCAAAAATTCGAAGACATGTGACATCCACCAACCCGCACTGGGCCCGCGTGGTGGATTACGGCCCATTCCCTCTCTTAGAGAGGAGGCCTGTGTCCCAGCAGTGGGGACATTAAAAGACTGATGATGATGATGATGATAGAAGAAATATTAGGTATCACAACTCACCTGTCGCCTCTGCTTCTCCACAAGTTCCAACTGTGCAGTCAGCTTATTAATAGTATCATCATCAGGTGACGTCACAAACTCCAGCGCAGACGAAGGCCCCGACTGACTCGTCTGTCCCGACTGTGACATCGGCCCCGACTGTACCGACTTGGACGACCGCACCGACTCGCCCGTCTCGCTGCTAACGTGTGAATGTGCTTCGGACTCGGCGAGTCGAACTATATCGGTTTTTAGTTTTTTGTTTTCTTGGCGTAGCTGGAAAGAGAAGGAATATAATAAATATTTCGGTTAACACACCCAAAGGGTTCTGTACCCAAAGGATAAAAACAAAACTCTATTGCTAAGACTCTACTGCCCATCTGTCTATCAACCGTGATAGCTAGACAGTTGAACAGATCATGTATTTCTATTGCCGCTATAACAAATCCTAAAAACAGCATAAAATAAATTGTATATAAAAAAGTTTTACAGATTATCTTACGAAACCATACGTGCGCGAGTCCTCGACTCGCTCTTGGCCGGTTGTTTTTTTCAAAATTCTAACAGTCTTAAAAGCAAATAAATGTAAAGAAGATCTATAACATATGTACATTAGGGGACTAAATGTCCCCCAACATGACACGCAACGCTCAATCTACTTGACCCTGCAACGTTTCTCAGTGTCCTGCAACTTGCCGCCCAATATTTTACAAATGCATATTCGTGACGCGGGACATGTTAGACAATTTGACAGCGTCGCATCATGTTAGGGGACATTTTGTCCCCTAGAGGCTTGACAAGATGAAAAAATGTAGAAAAATTACGAAACAAAAATAATATAGATGATAAATTAATAATATTTATTTTTATCAAGAACATCTTGTTCCTATCGACACCCCTGGACAATAAGTCGGTAATCGCAAAATATGTTTTTCGATTACCGACTTAATGTCCGAGTAACAAAGTTGGTAATCGAAAAACTAATTTTTGTGATTACCGACTTATTGCCTAAAGGCGTCGCTATGCTACTTCATCTTCAAAACTTTTCCCTACAGAGGGCCTACCACGAGCTCTTAACACGATCCTAAACTGAACTGTTAAAGGGATGAAGATATACACCGTAAAATTTTGGTCGTTTTAATCCCGCGGAGGGTCTATTAGGTATATGAAACAGTATCTAGTTGAAGTACTCTTTTTTAAATTGGAATTAATTTACGCATGTACGAAATTAATTTCTATAAGTAAACGAGTCAATGAATGTAGGTAGTTAGTAAGCAACAACCGACAACTACTTACAAGGTCAGTGACTCGTTAAATTAAAAAAAATTTTTTCGTGCATGCGTATATTGTACGTGCGTATATTATACTTTATTGTTTAATTTTATCTTTACAAATCGATAGTGTTTCATGTTCCGAATCGACCCTCCACGGGATTAAAACGACCAAAATTTAACGGTGTATAGGGTGTACAGCGCCATCCCTATTTCTCGCTCGCACACTTCACATTTGAACACGTCATGGTAACGCCCCTGAAAAGAACTTTTTCCGTTATCAGTCAGACAGGCTTACACATTAGTATCAAGATATAGAGGGCATATCTATTGCTAATTAGATATAATCTTGCAAATGGACTATAAATAACACTTTAATACGTCAATTGAACCACCAATTGGAAGAAGGGAATAAACGCCATATTTTGACATATTCAGTTTTCTACACTTTTACATTCCTTAGACGTAGGCTTAATTTGTGAGTTCGAAGAAAGGAACAAAAACCATTCGCTTCGTATAGATTCATGCGGCCGTAAAAATAGTTAGTTGGAAGAAGGAAACAAATCCTTCCTTTATTCCCTTCTTCCAACTATCAACTGTACGACTGAATATAAATAGTGTTTCTACCTTTTTTTTTTTGTTTTTTTTTGTAAATAAAAACGCATAATAATAGTCGCCATTTTAGTTGTGTTTGAGACTGCATTCGTTTAGGGTCGCGACGTGAAGATTATTTACCTATAAATTCGAGTATTTCATTATTAAAGTTTGAATATGACCAGTGAAAGTAGCTGTAACGATTCACCTGATAATGAGTCAGAAGTTGAGACTCCAAAAAAGAAGAGAAAAGGTGTTAGAAATACCCATTTGTATAAAAAAGAAAAACAAAAGTCACAGCGTCTACTCGGTCAATCTTATGTGAGTACAAGCACTGGGAGGTTAGTGTCAGCTAAGTCTAACAGTAATAATGACTGTAACTGTAAAAAATACTGCACTCAACAGTTTAGTAGTGAGCAAAAACAGCAGTTGTTAGAATTCGTTTACAACGGACGACCGAAAAATGAACAGGACATATATTTGATGAGTCTCATTGAATACGCAAAGGTTAATCGCCGCCGTTCAAAACGCGAAAAAACGTGACAATACGTTCACGTATTTTGCTATGAAAGGAAATGAAAAAATTCAAGTATGCCGTAAAGCTTTCTCTATTTTATACGCTATAAAAAATAAGGCTATTTTTCGCCTTACCTCCCTTATATCGGTGGGAAAATTACCTGAAGATAAACGAGGGCAGCATCGTAATCGAGGTAATGTCTTAACAAACGAAGCAATCATGGCTATTGATGAACATATCCGGTCATTTCCCCGAAAACAATCTCATTACAGCAGCAAAAATATACAATATTTAGAAGCGAACCTAAACATCAAAATAATGCACGAACTTTTTTTGAAAAAATACCCTCAATATCAATGCGTAAAATACGACTATTACAGAAAATATTCTAATGAGAATCATGGCTACAGATTCGGTCGGCCACAAGTAGACGTTTGCTCGACTTGCGAAGAGCTCGAAGCAAAAATAAAAAGTCAATCTCTCAATGAGAATGCGAAGAGAGTGGCGGTTGCGGAAAAAATGATACATGTTAAACGCGCTAAAAAGTTTTATAATAAACAGAAAGAAATTTTGGCCTTATGTCAGGAAAGAGAAGATGTAGGAGCCATTGTATTTGATTATATGCAAAATCTGCCCATTCCAAAGATCCCAGTTCAAGAAATGTTTTATTTAAGAAAACTGTGGCTGTATGTTTTTTGTGTTCACGACTTAAAGACGAACACAGCTGATTTCTACACTTACCATGAGGGTGAAGCGAAACGGGGCCCGGATGAAGTATGCAGTTTATTATGGAAAACTATACAGAACATGGATCCCTCTGTCAAAGAACTACACGTTTTTAGCGATGCTTGCGGGGGACAAAACAGAAACAACACTCTCATAAGATTCTTTCTCACTCTTGTTGCAACGAATCGTTTTGAAAAAATATATCAGTACTTTCCTGTGCGTGGCCATTCGTTTTTACAGTGTGACAGAAATTTCGGGACCGCTAAAAGACTCATTAGGAGAAAGGACAGAATTTACGTTCCAAATGAATACAATAATCTTATTTCGGCAGCAAAAGTCAGGGGTTTTTCAGTTAAGCCCGTTATATCTAATGACATACTTGATTTTAAAAACTCATGGCAGCGATGTTTCAAGAAAAGCTGTAAGTCATTAGACAAGGCAACAACCTTTAAGATTTCGCAATACAGAAGCTTTGAGTATAGTGCAAGTCATAAAGGTTACTTGACATGTTCCCAATTTATCGATGGTTTCGTTAAAGCTACATTTTTGCTTCAAAAACCTTCAACAAACCCGAAAATACCAGAAACCCCGGCGTATATTACTAAAATACCCATAAATGAAAAAAAAATGAACGACATACAAAAAATAATACAATATATTCCTGACGATTTCAAAGATTTTTACGATATTATTCTGACCTGGCCAACTACAAGATCCGAAAGTGAAGAAGTGGATGAATAATAGAGTGTCTTTACGATTTTTCTAATAAATAAATAGTTTTTGTCATTATATTGTGTATTATTTCAAATTATTTGTGCATAGTAAATGATAAATTGGAAGAAGGGAATAAATCCATCATATTTACATTTACATATATACAATAATATTATATATTTCTACTAAATCTATTAGTAAATAAATCAGAATTTATATTTTCTTCATTATCATTCATATCACATGAACCTATATGTCGAAAGTAAATAGTTATAAAGTTTTTTTTAATTATCTCCATTCTTGTTTTTTGGATTTATTCCCTTCTTCCAATTGGTGGTTCAATTTAAACTAGATGAGGTGTTTCCCTGTGAGAAAACACCAAAACAAACTAAAAACATGGAATGGTGAAATCATATGAGAAGCATGCCACGTCTGAAGTGGTCTTTTGAGGAATGAACCACACAGAACATTTGAGTGGACATGTCCACTGTCCTGTCAGTGCAAGTATTGGCCAGTATAAATTCGTGTAGCTCAACTCAGGACTCCTCTTCATAAATGGAGAAAAAGTACATACTTTTGGAATTCACAGACAACTTTTTTATCTTGATATTGAAAATGCAGCATGATTTTTGGCCGAATGTGTTTATAATTTGTCCAAAATACATTTGCAGGGATTCTGGCCTCCTCTCTAGGACAGGGAATGGGTCTAAATCCACCACGCGAGTCCAGGGCGGATTGGTCGATGTTTTCCTCCACCATTTTTACCAAAAATCATGCTAAAGCATAATTTCTAAAACAAAAATGCGCCAGGGAAAACAACTGAATATTCTTAATCTCAAGATTCACCCCAAACCGCTGGGCATAGGCCTCCCTTTTTTCCTTCCAAACCCATTGGTCCAGTGGTGCTATTCTCTAAGAAAACGCAGCGCTGCCGCAACGACGAACATCCAAATAAGGAGCTCAACGATCTGACGAACAATACCAATGAAAGGACATTTGGGCACGCCGCAGAAATACTCAAATTGCCCGACATACGTCAAAATAACTGAAACGAAAAAAAAAAAACAAACAACTACCTACATACCTTCTCAACCAATCCCTTCGTCTCATCGAACTTTTCCTTATGCAGTACATGAGTCTTCATCATGTCTTCTTGACAGGACGCTATCAACAAAAACTGCTCCTTCATCGACTCATTATTCTGTTTTAGCGTCTCTTTAAGAATCACATTCTCGTCTAGAAGTTCTCCGAAGCGTTTCTGCAATTCTTCTGTGCTTCTGTCATCGGTTATGATAGTACTGGCCACCATCATGCTGGCCGGTGATGGCTGTAAGAAGAAAAATATATGTTTAAAAAAAGAACGCATTTTTTTTTTATTTGTTTGGTTTATTTGAACTTTGTAAATTTGTGATGCGCTGAGAATTAGGTCTCTATGTAGTATGATAAGTACTTTAATATTTAGAAAACAAAAAGTATTTCTTTAGAAGTTATAAGAAACCGGATTTTTTAAGTCAATAAAAAAATACAATTAAAAAAAACCGTTGTTTTTAACTGTTTCTGTCTTATTCAAATTCCCAAGACTATAGAAAGTCTAGCCATTTGTAAAAGTCCTACCTTTTATTTGATTAGGCACATCTATTCCCACAGAAAAACAAACAAAGAAAAACTGTTTACAGAAATGACTTCCAAAAAATAAAATCATTAAAACTGTATAATGTATAACTGTAATTTTTAATTCTAGATTACTTTCTTAATTTTTTGACACCTACAACCCATTTTTTTAAGTCGGTTGGAAAGCTAAGTTACCTAGATATGTATCAATCTAAAACCACAAAAAAGAACTCTCTATTTTACCAGAGAGCAAGAAAAAAAAATAGAATCTAAGTCTATGCTCTCTAACCTCTCCCCAACGATGTCTAAAGCCGAATGAAGGCTACCGAAGCAACGATTATCGTACCACTCAGCATGGATTATATCCTCCATATAGAATTATATTATCTGAGGTAAATCCCCTTGAAAGGCAAGAGCTAACACTAAAGATGAACACACATACGTTTCGGAAAATAGAAATTATTTGCTTTGTTAGGCAAACAATTTTAACGAGGCTTTAGAAACCAAAAAAAAAAATGCGTAGATTTGGTAAATTAGAAAAATGTAAGTAATGAGGTTTTTGAGAGCAGTGGCGGCCAAGCGGCAGCGGTCCCGACTTACAAGTTGTAGGTCGCGGGTTCAATCCCAGCCAGGCGCATTACTTTGTGTAATTTATTTCATCACCACTGCTCTCAAAAACGGTAAAGGAAAACATCGTGAGGAAACTGGCATGTCCTAGAACCAAAATTCGAAGACATGTGACATCCACAAATCCGCACTGGGCCCGCGTAATGGATTACGGCCCCTCTCCTAGAGAGGAGGCCTCAGTCCCAGCCTAAGTGGGAACATTAAAAGGCTGATGCAATGCAATGCAATGAGGTTTTGTACTGTGCAAACGATAATATAACAAGAAAGGGTTTTTATTTGAGGTTGGATACCGCCAAATATGTAATTTCACTCGCTCTGGGTTGAACGAGAGGGTATCTCAGACTTTTGCTAGCTTAAACCCAACTGTGTTCTTACAGTTGCACTTTGCGTTTTTTCTTCATTTTTATAAACGTTGCCCCACATTAGAACTTAATAAGTGTGTTCACAAGTGTATTTGTGTAAAAATCACATGCAAAGGACACCTGCAAACCCACACCATCTATACACCGTTAAATTTTGTTCGTTTTAATCCCGTGGAGGGTCGATTCGGTACATGAAACACTATGGATTTGTATAGATAAAATTAAAAAATAAAGTACTTATTTTCTAAAACTCGAATTAATATACGCATGTACGAAATTAATTTCAAGTTTTAGAAAAAATGTACTTTATTTTAAAATTTAACGGTGTATACGTATATCGTATAAGTAGTTATAGTTACGCAAGTGAACTTTGCTACCAAAAGCAGTTGCGATATCCGCTTAGGTTTTTCTATGAGCAAATGATATATCCTATCTATATAAATAAAACTGTATGCGTTTGTAAATACATCAATTCAGAACGGCTGCACCTATTTGCATAATACTTTTTTTGTGTTCTTAATTGTCAGAACCAGGTTGGTGTGAAAGAAAATTATAAGAAATAAAAAAAAAATCACACCCTATCGAAGGCGGGGCGGGCAGCTAGTCGTTTATGTATATTTGCATTTATACTATATAAATTATACAGATTTTTCGTAAAAGTAACCGCGAACCTGTAACGCTAAGGGTAAATTCAAGGAACAAATAAATTAGGGTGGATTCAAGTCAGTAACAAAAATAAAATCCAATCATTTTGTGCGTGATCACCTCAAACCGTTTTCGGTTAAGGTATACGGTTACGCTACCGGTATTAAAATTTCGGTACCGCTTTATTTTAAAGGTAGACCGAAACCGGTTAAGATTTGTGGTTACGCTACCGGTATAAAATAACGATAGCGCTATTTTTTTAGGTACCGCTATATCTTTATTTAACCTTTACTCAACCGAAATAATTCCGGTACCGAAATTATTTCTCGTGCGAGTCCCTACGTTAAATGAGACGTTGCCAGCTACCGCGACAAGTGTATTGCGAATGGCACGACGAAAAAGCGCGGGAGTAGGGGTTTCAAAGGATACCTTAATGTTAAAGGTTTAGGTACCATAAAAAATAACGGTACCGTTATTTTTCAGTAGTGAAAAATTTAGGTATCGTATTTGTTCGATAGTAAAAAATAACGGTACCGTTATTTTGAGGTATTGAAATAAAAAGGTATGACGTCATACCGTTAACCCTTATAACCGATATTTTTCAGTATGCAGTCGCTGCCTCAAACACTAAGGGATAGAGAACACAGCAACTAAAACAATATGTTAACACCCTAACACTGTTTATGTTTTTAAGCTCAGTTAATTGAATTACATTTATATTATCCGTAGGTCATCATATGACTTGATTGATTGATAAGGGGATACCTCCAATTCTAAACATTATGATAACGGTAAAAAAATCCCTGTATCTGTACCTACAGATATTAGTAATTTTATTTTTACAATTTCTTTTTGTAAATAAAAATATAATAAATGGTTTGATGACGTCATAAAAGTCAAACCGGCAGGTTGAGCGTACATGAAGATATCCGCAGGAGAATCAAGGCTGCCGACATAGCACGAAGAATAGTGGCAATGGGCACAGCTTTGCAGAACAGATGGCCGTTGGGCAGAAAGATTCTGGAATGGCGGCCGCGTACCGGAAGCCGCAGTGTTGGGAGGTCTCCGACAGGAACCGATGACGTGGCAAGGTTTCGGGAATCCGTTGGATGCGAGATGCACAGGGCCGTTCAATGTGGCGACACTTGGGGATAGCCTATGTCCAACAGTGGATGTCTTTCGACTGAAATGATGTTAATAAATTGTGAGTAAGGAGGTTATCATAAATTAGAACTCTTACAAATAGACAATAGGCAGATTCTTCATAGGCCCGTTCAAGTATTACGTAAGCAGATTTTTGGCAAATATTGACCCCCGTCCCCCCTCGTCAGCAAAAGTAAGCAAAGCTCTAACCCTCCCCCCCATGCTTACGTAAACATTGGTACTTCTTAAATGCATTTTTCAATGCACTCTGGTTTCGGTATTAGTAAGTTTAATGAGCAAAAGTTACAAGTCTAAAAATAAGGAATAGAAACTAAAATCAGTATCAGTCATCAGTCCATGTCTCACGAATCCATGACTTGACAAGTTTTCAATGACATTGAATGTTTGCTGCTCAGTGATGTAAGTATGACTACTTCAATGTGATTTTGAAAAATCGACATCTTCTCTTAAAAAAACTATGCTAACGTAATCACTATCCAGATCCCCCATCCCCCATGTCATCAAAAATAAGCCCCCCCCACCTCCTGTAGTGCTTACGTAATACTTGACTGGCCCCCATGTACTCGTACCAAGAGCATATACCAGATTCCGATAAGATATTAATTCCTTATAACTTATAATAAATATTTATGCTAAGATGGAAATAAATATTATTTAAAATCCTTGTTGACACTTCTAAGGGCATGCTTTTGCCTTGCAGAAGCTAAGCATTGCCATACAGCGTGGCAATGCCATCTTTCTTTTGGGTACATTACCATTTGACAGCGATGCGGAATTTTTTACACTATATTTTAGATATTTTTAATTAGGAGCTTTTTTTTTGTTGTTTTAATGTTACAGTTTTAAATAGTTAAGTGATTTTTAAATATGTAAATTAGTATTTAAAAATTGTTAAACAAAATATCAGTAGTCACATAATACAAGGAAAATATGTTTATATTACTTACTAACTAACGCCAGTTTTTTCTTTTTTAACTGAAAATCAATATTTTGTTATGGCGTCAAAATCGAAAACGGTATACAAACTTACATGCGACATACGTGTTACACAAATATGAATTTTAAAGCCATGGTAACAAAATCGATTTCAGAATAACACCATTTGAAAACCATTTTTGCTGCAAAGCAAACTGAACTTTGTGCAATATGAACAAGGTATCTTCTTCCAAAGCATATTTATTAAACATTTGAAGTGGCAAAATGCACTTTAAACTTTTATGTATGTGTGTGTAACAAAGTAAAGTCCCTGCTAAATTGTTCGTTAGGCTTGATATTACCTTATACAGGATGATTCAAATTGGTTGACTCGCATTCCACCTTGACTGATTTAATTTGTAATAGGTTTGTCAAGAGGAAAATAACTAAGATGACAATGTAATATGTCAACCCATTCAATGACTGTATGTAGTTAATTTAGGGAATCACATATGAGACGACTAGTTCCCGTCAATGGCTTCGCTTGGGTGAAAGTAGAATTATTATCCTTAGGGAATGAAAAATCCCACTCCCGAGATGAAATTATTCTAGTACTATTCCAGGGCATGGTCTAACCGTGTACCAAAATTTCATACAAATCTGTTCAGTCATTTCAGCGTGAAGGAGTAACAATATACACAGAGACACATATACACTTATATGGCTACAGTTCTTCCAAATCTTTTGTATTAATCAGAGACTTGGTGCTTCTATCGGAAGCATATACGGACCTTGGAAGAATAAAATGGACATCAGATGGTCGAATCGTGTTAAAAACACAAATATCCTGGTGAGGGCTAAAGTCTTGAGCCTACTTGATAAGACGGCAGCTC
The DNA here is from genome assembly GCA_958295575.1 of Leucania comma. Lineage (NCBI taxonomy): Eukaryota > Metazoa > Arthropoda > Insecta > Lepidoptera > Noctuidae > Leucania > Leucania comma. The sequence goes on from OY282480.1 coordinate 3,729,359, forward strand.
AGGTGGTGCGGGCATACTGGGCATGTCTCTAGGATGCCCGAACATCGAGGCTAGTGAAGCGTATCGTATATTCAGAACTTCAGGTGACATCACAGTTCAGTTTGTGCATCCTATTTCTATTACAAACCAACTGTTAACCTTCAACTAGATTTGAAAGGATACCTACTATTTACTTAATTTAGAACTAATTTGAAAAACTCTATCATCACGATGTAGTAGCATTTAGCAGCATGAAGGCTGCGCTGACGTTCATAGTCGAAGGTCGCTAATTTAGATGTATGAGGAACAGTTTAAATTCCCGCAAATCTTTTCTGAAAAGGGAGGATCATCCGATCAGACGGCTGTTATGTCTGGTCCACGCAACCGCTCAATAATTGATTTCGGACTGTTGTGTATGTCTAAGCGCGCGGAGAACTCTATAGCACGACTCAGGATTTTTATTTTTTTATTTCCTATGTGGGATCTAGATGTCGCTATACGATTTTGTATATAGTTAATTTTTGATACAAAAAAAAATGGGTCAAGTATACTTGCTCATTAAAAAGTTTTAAACAGATTTAAAGAACTAAATTATTTTTAAGGATTCTTGTGGTAATACAAAAATAAATACAACTAACACTACAAAACACAACATATCAAACAAAAAAACATTATATAACACAACATATAACAGACATTTATATAACTGATTTGAAACGGCGCGGGAGAAGAATGTCTGGTCGGACTTGAGGGAGGCCTTTACCCAGCAATGGCTGTCCCATTAATGGGCAAAGGCCTCCCCCAAGTCCGTAAGAGCCAGACAAATAAAATAGTTACCCGATTTCACAAAAAACATTAACCAGACGACATTGTTAATGACTAGCCAAGTTCAATTAAGAAAACTCATCAAGAATTTGAGACGGTGTTGTGAAAGTAGGTATTTCCTTAGCAAAAAAATAACCTAAACTGTAATAAATTGTTTCATAATAAATCATGTTTGCATCAGCCGTTTATCAGTAGTGAAAGATATCAATGGTACACTACCACATCTTCTTCACAACCTTATTTTTAGTATATGCGAAATCTGAAATACCTGTACCTCTACCATGAGTTTTAAGCAATAGTATTCGTCGCTACTCGATATCGACGCCGTAAATATTTTGTATGGCAAATTTTGGTTCTGCAAGTGACCGCTAGAGGCGTTGAAAATTTGCCATACAAAATATTTACGGTGTCGATATCGAGTAGCGACGAATACTATTGCTTAAAACTCATGGTAGAGGTACTGTCTAGTATTTATACACCGTTAAATTTTGGTCGTTTTAATCCCGCGGAGGGTTTTTTTTTCTTTTTTTTTTTTATGGTAGGTAAAATCATCCAATGACAAATCCCGCCCTTGGGCGGAGCGGGAAGTAGTGTCAGACTCTTACTGACTAAAAACCTACCCCGTTCCTTCGTAGCCTATCGTGCCGGGGTCGAGCATTCCTTTCGGAACTAACCCATGACCCCAGTAGGCTTCGACCCTGCCTGCCTGCAGTTAGCAAGCTGGGCCTCTTCGGTGTGCTGACAGCTCCTTGAGGCGCGCGGGAACAGAACGCGCCGTCGACGACTTGGGCTCGGTCCGGTCGGTTACCGGACGATCGGACAGCGTGCTACCCATTGCACGCCGTCCGCAAGCCCGTGCCTACGGTGGCCGGAAATCGGGATCGGAATCCCGGCGGCGGCTGGGGCGAGCGCCCCGTTGCCTCTGCCTGATGCGGTCATCCCGCGGAGGGTCGACTCGGTACAAGAAACCCTATCGATTTGTAAAGATAAAAATGAAAAACAAAATACTTTTTTTTAAACTCGAATTAATTTACGTATGTACGAAATTGATTTCTTTAAGAAAACGTTAGCTGATCGAGGCCAATGAACTTAAGGTAGTTAGTACGCAACGACCGATAACTCGCTACAAGGTCATTGACTCATTTACTTAAAGAAATTAATTTCGTACATGCGTATATTAATACGAGTTTTAGAAAAAAAGTACTTTATTTTTTAATTTTATCTTTATAAATCGATAGTGTTTCAAGTACCAAATCGACCCTCCACGGGATTAAAACGACCAAAATTTAACGGTGTATGTAAAAAATCTCTCTCTTCTCTTCTTCCTGCCCTTGTCCCATATTACTTGGGGTCGGCGCAACACGTTTTTTTCTTCCACTCTATCCTGTCAGCCGTCACACTATCACTAACTTCCTTTTCTTTCATATCACTCCTCACACAATCCATCCATCTCTTCTTCGGCCTCCCTCTTCTTCTCCATCCATCTACTACCACAAGCAAGTTCTGTTAAACAGATGAAAACCTCATAGGCTGATCTGCGAAAGGCCCGTCAAAAAGAAAACAAAATAACCAATAAACAACTAATTTTGAAAAAAGAATAACATATGTACTGTTAATGTAAAGTTTTTTTGAATTTCATTCCACCATCACCGTTCTACCACAGGAGAACCCGACGTACCGCGTACATCGAAGGACTGGAGCAATTTGCCTGCTGCAGTCATAATTTAGGAGTCTTAAAGAAATCAATTTCTTACATGCGTAAATTAATTCGAGTTTGAAAAAAAAATCTTTATTTTTAATTTTTATCTTTACAAATCGATAGTGTTTCATGTACCGAATCGAATCTCCGCGGGATTAAAACAAACAAAATTTAACGATGTATATTATTATTAAAGCTGGTGATTGTTGTTTCACATTGTTTCATTAAAATTATAAATGAAATAATCATTATGAATATAATTATAGTGCCCACGAGTCACAACGCCCCTCCCAAGGAATCCTGAGTCCCAGCGGTGGGAACTTTATAAGGCTAATTGTATGATGTTATGCTGTTGTGAATGCCAATTGTATTAAATTGAACTTCTTTTAGATAAAGATTAATATAAATTTGTGTTTATTTTTATTGTGTATTTCAAAGTTGTTACAATACCTACATTTTTATTTTACTTTTTACTTATTTTTATGTTTTTATTCTTTTACTTTATACTTCTCATTCATCAGTCTATCCAGTTATGACATACCCGTGTCATAATCTGGATAGACTCAGCCGCAACTGGTTAGACTAGAACTCTATCCCAAGCTAATTACGGCGCATAGTATTCCACACGCGCCTCAAGGAGTTGTCAGCAAAACTTAGGAGCCCAGCAGGGTCTAAGCCACTGGGGCCATGGGTAATGTGAAAGTGAACACCAAGGCCCTGGAACGAAGGCAACGAAAGAACAGAAGCAGTGTTTAGTCAGTAAAAGTCTGACACTATCCCCCGCCCCACCCAAGGGCACGAAGATATCATTGTATGATTTTTCCACCGGAAAAAAAAACCTCGAAACTAGTTGGGAAAAGACTAGGGAAATAATGAAGTATGTAATAACAACTAAAAGAGATTGAAAGTAGCCTGTACCTTAGTAGTAGGCAAATTATGCAGCGCCTCTAGCGGTCACTTGCAGAACCAAAATTTGCCATACAAAATATTTACGGCGTCGATATCGAGTAGCGACGAATACTATTGCTTAAAACTCATGGTAGAGGTACAGAATCGTTTTACTTCTCACATTTCTAGACCGATGACTTTTACATAATGCGAACAATGTTTACAAAATATTGTATCTTTATTACAAACTACAGTGATAACGGTAATCAAGGCTATTGACGCATTTTCATATTATGTTGTCTACATAATATAACGGCTATATGTGACTGACGGTTTTACTATGAAATTAACTTACACTATGACACCTCATTTTTTAATATATTACTAGCTACTAGCTGACTCGACAATAAAAAGCTCAGCCATATAAATCATAAAAAAAAAATTGGGGTTTGGGGCCTATTCTCAGACCTACCGAATATACACAATCATAAAAATCGGTCCAGTAGTTTCGGAGGAATTCGATAACAAACACCGTGACAATTTTTTTTTATATATTAGATTAGATTAGATTTCTATCATCGAGGCTACAGGCTATCATCGAGGTCAAGGCAGAGAGAGAAATCTCCAAACAATAATATAAGCCGGGTCCAGAAGTACCGCTTTCTGAATCAAGCCCTTGATTGAGGCGTCTAACGACAGCCTCCTAAAGGTATTATTATTTAACAATTACTTTATTGTACACCAAGATTACAACATAATAATAATTACAAACAAATAAAGAAAATATCTAAACTAATATTATAAAGAGGAACGATTTTACTTTTTGTTTGTTTATATGTTACAATTTAACTCAAAAACTACTGAACCGATTTTAAAAATTCGTTCACCACTAAAAAGCTACGTCTTCACCAAGCAACATAGGCTATATATTTTCTACTATCACGCGGGCGAAGCCGCGGACAGAAGCTATACTATGTTTTTTATTAGACTAAGTAAAGTGACAACTATAACAATGGTTGTTTGACAGTTGGGCATTGTTATTTGACAGTTGGGCATTGTCCACTGCTGTCACTTTACTTCGTCTAATAAAAAATCATAGTATAGTGTATAATTAATATTGCTTAACAAACTTATTACGGATCAAACGTATTAATTTATTGTATTTTATTTCAGCGAATGGTCTATGCCTTTCCCCTCTTCTCTCACATTATATCAGGCTGAAAGATCAGGTTATCAATCCGATCAGAATAATCTCCCGATACAACATCCCTTACCACATGCATCCGGAGGAATCACTGAGGGACTAGCCCTTAATCTGGTAAATATTCGTGTACAATACACCATACCTACATTATACCTTCACTTTTATCTACAGAAAACCTAAGCACCTATGTATTACGTTAGGAAAAGTCGGTCAAGGGCGAGTTTCCCGGACATTTTAAGCCGAGGAAATCCTTGTTCACTAAAGTCTATTCAAATTATCCTTTTGTCTTTTAAGTAAAGTGATCCCTCAACCATGCCTCCAATTAAATTGGAACTTGTTTTGAATACCCTAAGGGTAGAACACGGTGAAGCATACGATGGAAATTTAGTACTTTTTTTTTAAACTCGAATTAATTTACGAAATTAATTTCTTTAAGTATACGTCAGCTGAGACAGGCCAATTAAATGTAGGTAGTTAGTATGTAACAACCGACAACTACCTACAAGATCATGGACTCATTTACTTAAAAAAAATAATTTCGTACATGCGTAAATTACCTACTACTTTATTTTTTAATTTTATCTTTACAAACCGATAGTGTTCATGTACCGAATAGACCCTCCACGGGATTAAAACGACCAAAATTTAACGGTGTATATCATCTGTGAAAATTTCAACTGTTTAGCTATCACAGTTCATGACTATGGTAACAGACAGTCGGACAGCGGTGTGATACCAATAGGATCCCGTTTTTAGCTTTTGGGTATGGAACCCCAAAAATAAGGTAGTAGTTACGTTTAACTTGGACTAGGTCAAAATATCAAGTCATTACATATTGTTATGCAACGTTTCGAACTTCATTAAGTAAGTACTTTCAAAGAGATTGCCTTGCATACTGACGTTGAAAGTAATCGCTTCGAGAGTTCCAGTTCAGTTTTTTTTTTTCAACTTAAAACCTCTTTAGCAATAGTCGCGTACTAGCAATTACATGTAATAACTAGTACCTACCCGCCGAAAGATTTTTTTTTTTATTTCTAATGGATGTTACGACAGTTCTGCTATGGTTTTTTGAAGAATTCCGTTCTATATCTTCGAAGTCCATCATCAGATGAAAATAATATTTCTATGGAACCAATGTTGAAAATTTTAAAACTAAAATTTTCAACATTGGTCCACAATTGACCGAGATATCGGTGAACATCAAAACATACATAAAAATAAAATACACACAGCCGAACATAAAACCTCCTTTTGGAAGTCTGATAAAAAGCCACGTATGTCCATTCAGTAAAATCATCAGTTCAGTAAAATATACATAGATTCATTTGAATCTATGTATATTTTTTTTTTTCAGACAACGTCATCTAGTCCCAAGCTAAGCAGAGCTTGTGTTATGGGTCCTAGACAACTGATAAACCATACTTATATATTTCTAAATGCTTACATATTATAGATAAAATTACACCCAGACACAGAACAAATGATCGTGCTCATCACACAAACATTTGTTCTGGGTGGGAATCAAACCCACGACCTCCGGCATAGCAGTCAGGGCCACTAGACCAACAGGTCAGTCGCAGTATATCCAGAGATACTGCGTACTATACTATGATTTTTTATTAGACGAAGTAAAGTGACAGCAGTGGACAATGCCCAACTGTCAAATAACAATGCCCAACTGTCAAACAACCATTGTTATAGCTGTCACTTTACTTCATCTAATAAAAAATCATAGTATACACTATGCTTTTCGGTCTCTCTTTATCAGAGGCTTGAATTGGCACATGTTAAAACTTCCACTGCACCTTCAAAATCGTTTGGCTACCATCATCTAGTAATGTAAGCAAACACGGCGGTAAAAACTGTGAAATGGAGACGAGTCTCACGCCCTGACCCCCGCCGAAGACGGCGCCGGATTTCGGGAGTCGCACGACGACTACCGGTCATCGAGGGCACGGGTTTTGTACGGCAAGTCATGTGTAGCTCGCCGTCCACACGGTAAGGACCATGGTAATCCCGGATCGACGGCGCAATGTGATCCACGCGCATCTCGAAGAGATGTCAGTAAAATTGTAAGGGCCAGTTAGGACTGCGAATTGTTCGAAGGAGCTACCGCAGCCGTTCAATGAAAGGGTAACTGAAGGAACAGTGGAAGTTTTAGCCAGTGACTCCCTCCCGCTTCACACAGAGCGCAAAAGTTATTTGATGATTTCCCATGTAAAAAATGTTGGCCAGTATCATCTCGATCTAACGACAATGCATTCCGTACCGTCATCGGATGCCATATGTTCCACGAAAAAATTATGTTGATACTACATTTTTACAATGTGTTTAGCACATGCTGCGAATACATGTACTCTCAACTTAAACCTTGGCGAATGGGATGTTCAATAAGGTTACCAGGGCCACCGGCTTAACTACCCAAGGGCTAGACAGGACTGTGCCCCGGGCCCCCAGCTCGGGCCCTAACCCTGATTAACAAACCTCTTATTGAACTAGCAAAAATCTGTTGCAACACTAATTTATTATGGCAACTCGTTTTAGTCAGTAAGTCTCTTTTCCACGGATATCGAGGGATATGCCTTGGGGGCGTGGCACGTGGCGCCTCGATCTGGGCAAACGACCCTTATAATCGAACAACGGCTGTACGCTTCATTCATTCGCTTTGCAATTGCGTACAGGGTACTACTGATGCGTAAAAAACCAAAATGCCGAGTTGTGCAGTAATTATATGCAAAAATAGGTCACATATCATCAACCTGAAGACAAATGGCGTATCCTGCCACCGGTAATTAAACAATTAAGTCACTGTTTTATATTTTAAATCAATTTTTAAATATTTCACGAACTCAAGTTCGGAACGACACGAACTAGACCGAACTAGCCCGAATCTTCCCGAACGCAATGACCGCAATGACCGTTCAAGATTTAGAGAGGTGCAATCGAGTGCGTGAGGCTGATTTTATCGATATGCGTATTATTCGTAGTTCAATATATTTTTTTACATTTCTATGAATATTGTCGTATTACATGTATAGTAAGAGTTAAATTAGTTATTGAATGAATGTTGTTTGAACGAAATTAAGGTATTGTTATTTCAATACCCGTGAACTTAAATTGACATTATATCTAAAGATTGAGATGATCAAAAATTATAGTACAATATGATAAGTAGCAAGATAAACAAGTATAATTTTATACAGTTATTTATTTTTGGTCAAAAGTTACAATATTTTATGTTCGCTATGCAAAACTATTAAATCATTATTTTTTAAAATCTGGGTATTTGGTGTTTTCGTACGCCCTAGTTGTAGTGGAGCTGGACCAGCATTGATCCAAGCATTTTTATCTTGAATATAATTCTCCAACTTATAATAATATAATTTCTATTCCAACTCCTTCTGTTTTCATGCAGTACGACTGTGTAACTCACTTCCAGCAAAGATTTGTGATGAAAAAAATATCTTTCTTTGCGATTCGGAAAAGTCTTTGAGAAATTTTGGAATTGAACCATTTACATAGGTAAATTTATACGGAATCCTTGGTGCGCGAGTCGGATTCACACTTGACCAGTTTTTTTTTGTTAGATGTTTTTATTTTGAGTAGTTAGTGTGAGTTATTTCATCATAACGAATTCGATCCTGTCAGCATCAACTACCTACAATTTGTTTAAAATGAAAACGAGTTTGCTAGATGACGCTATTTTGATTCCATAGAAATTTATGTTAACGCTAGCGAGTTTGAATACGTGTATAAAATTTACCTAAATGTTTAAACCAACTCTAAATGTAGTCACATAAGATTAAAATCATATAGTTAAGATTAAGTAATATATTGTTTAATAATAACAGCATGATATTTAACAGAGAACGTTCCCTTGAACCGGTAATACGATATAAAAAAACTAATTCCTATTATATTTTATAATCATTACTCACTTTTCGGATAAGTATATAAAAAAAAAAAATTATTTAAAGAAAATTAGACGAAGTAATTATATTACAAGAATATGCTGAAATTAAATATCGATAACAATTATCGACAATCGGTTCGATGCTCTAATTGCATGCGTGTGCATTGAATGTTTCTGTGTTTACAAGCGAATGCCCCGCCCATTCTATTTATGTGTGCTATTAGAAATTGATTTAGTGTAGCTGCTTTCTTCTTAGTGTGCGTGTACAAATTTTGAATGTGTGTCGTAAATACACTATTTGTGAATGTTGTAATTATTTTGGTGGGAGATAAGCGGTTGCGCAAGGATTTCTTATTACTTTGCAATGAAGGCATATCTCCGGATATCTATGCTCTTTTCCGATAAGTCCCTTTCTCAATAAAACTCTTTCCCCTTGCACCCAGAGAAAAAATTGATGTTTTCCCATGTTAAACAAGGGGGCCTCAATTTTTTTTTTGGCCGTTTGCACTATGCGTGGCCCTGGACCGCAAAGCACAACTGAAGGAACACAGCTACATTTTAGTCAGTAAATGTCTGAGGGGCCGTTCAAGTATTACGTAAGTAATTTAATGAAAACCAATTCCAAAATAAAACCCCTGACGGATAAGCGTTCCACGTCGACTAATTAGTGAATCATATTAGTTTTCAGTAATTCTCAACAAGGCACAAAATAAAGGTATAAGTATAAATATAACATGAATCAACAAAATAACATCCATCTTATAATCTCCCTGTGATAAAGTGCGTATGAAGATAACTAATCTCGTATTGATTTTCTTTATGCTCAAGGTCAATTTAATATTATAATGAGTAGCATTTTGTTATGTATACTGAATTCTAGTCATAGCACCGCATCTCAGACATCGACGCATAAACATGTACCAAAGATCCAGTATTATGATTCTGGACCGTAATATTTTTCCACTGTGTTCAATATTATGTCGGTGTTTTATTTTTTAATCTTTACTTTTTATTAGGGTTTTTTATGGTAGGTAAAATCATTCAATGACAAATCTCGCCCTTGGGCGGAGTGGGAAGTAGTGTCTGATTCTTACTGACTAAAAACCTATCCCGTTCCTTCGTTGCCTATCGTGCCGGCGCCGGGTATTCCTTTCGGAAGCCGGACCCTGCCTGCCTGCAGCTAGTAGGCTGGGCCTCTACGGTTTGCTGACAGCTCCTTGAGGCGCGCGGGAACAGTACGCGTCGTCGACGACTTGGGCTCAGTCCCGTCGGTTACCGGACGATCGGACAGCGTGCTACCCATTGCACGCCGTCCGCAAGCCCGCGCCTACGGTGGCTGGAAATCGGGATTCCGATTCGGATTTTTATTAGGGTTCCGTACCCAAGGGTTAAAAATGGGACCCTATTACTAAGACTTCGCTGTCTGTCCGTCTGTCGGTCGCCAGGCTGTATCTCAAGAACCGCGATAGCTAGACAGTTGAAATTTTCACAAATTCTGTATTTCTGTTGCCACTATAACAACAAATACTAAAATCAAAGTAAAATAAATATTTAAGGGAGGCTTAAATACAACAAACGCGATTATTTTGCCCTTTTTTGCTCGATATCAATAATGGCAACAGGTGGGCACTTGAAATATTCACAAAATAATCAGTTGTATATTTACTTTAATAATAAATAATAAAATAAATATTTCATAGGGGCTCCCATACAAAAAACGCTATTTTTTGCCTATTTTGTTGTTGTTCTTTTGTTTACCTAGTCAATGGTACGGAACCCTTCGTGCGCGAGTCCGACTCGCACTTGGCCGGTTTTTTATTTTAAATTGTATGAAATGTTGTTCTAATCATCCCCAATGACATAATGGAAAAGAAATTAATTCGCTTTTTCACCTGAGCGTCTGAGTTCAGCTAAGCTGTTTTATAATAAAAAAATGTGAGTTAATTATGTTTCAATTATAATAGACATTGAGGTTAATTCAAAATAAAAAGGTAAAGAATTTGACGGTGCCCGATGATATTATTATCGGGCTATTTTATATTATAATATGCTACTCCCGCGAAGAATTTCGCTTGCGCGATGCAGTTTGCTTGTGACGTCACAAGTGGCGTAACTAGACCCCAAGGGGTCTGTTTAAAAAAATGAAGTTTATTATATTTAACTGTCTATGCGGCGTACTATCTACACGGCTTCAGAACTAAGACTGAGAATTTTTTGAACACCTCAGAGCCTGTAGCCCGGGAGCCGCGTAGCATTGTTAGGGCGGTAGCTACGGCCCTGGTATGTCCAGGGACTTAGCTAAATAACGTGTGATGACATCTAATATGTAACGTTAGTTCATATATCAGTATACATTACAATACATGTCGCATAATCTGTTATTTGTTAACATGCATCGGTTTAGCAGGTAGTGGTAATAAGATACTGGATTTAAACGAAAGGAATTTGCTGACGACCGTTTCTATATAATAGGTAAATCGTCGTCATACGGTTTAACATAAACCGGACGTTGAGACAAAAAACTAAGGCGTCTATTAAGTCAAAGGCAATCGTTATGCAAGTAGCAGGTAGCCGTTCAAATTATGCTAACTAACGCAAACTAAAACGCAATGGGTTGACTTATGAAAGGGAAACCTGTGGTCCTAGAACGCAAAGGCAAACAAAAGGGACATAGGTGGCTTTAGGCAGTAAAAGTCTGACACAGTCTAGAACGAGAAAAGTCATTAGATGATATCCCACCAAAAAAAACCTAAATTGCAAAAGTCAAATTATTTAAAAATATGGTAAGTTATTTTATAGCGATCACACAGCAGTGGACGACGCAGTGGAGAACTTCATTTTACAATGATACGTACGGATGTATCTAGTTTATTTTTAAATAATATAAACTTTAAAACTAGTGTTTGACTGCGATCCCACCTGATGGCAAGCAGTAATGCAATCGTTGATGGCGAAGCGCACTAGTTTATTATGAGCTTATAGGTAGGCATCACTTTAGCCTTGAAAACACCTAAATTATAATTATGTAAGTATATTGCAATTCTACACGGAAAATAAGTTGAACTTGGCCGTCGTTGCTATGGTTATGCGCAGCCCCCAGCTGTGCTGCACATCGATACAGACCCAAAAATCTGTTACTGCGCACTGAAGGTCTAACGCCATTTTAGTTCAACTTATATGCAACATATGGTACCTATATGTTTGTAGCAGTTGTCTTGAGAGGCGTGAGAAACAGCTGAGAAATAAACTTACACAATCTCCTAGTTTAAAATGCGCCTTAAACGCCATGTTAGCTTCCACGGAGAGGTCCTTCATAGCCTCCTCCATCTGCTCCTTGTCAAGAGACTTCATCTCCTCAGCCTCGATACCGTTGACCTTCATGTCCAGGCTGGTCCCGGGAGAAGTTCCAAGGATGATGAACGAGTCCTCGTCCCCGTTCTGCAAGCTCGTCATGTTCTTACATCAATCTGAAAAGAAAACTCAATATGAATTCTGTAGTACAGAAGAAATGGATGAGAACGAACTGTAACTAAATAGTCCCCACGCTAAATAGTTGTTTTCAAATTCGCTAGTTCACAAAATAAATAAATAACTAAAACTTGGACCGCCTTAGAAAAGAATCTATCTGCCTCTACAGATCGGGTGCGAAACACTATACTGCGCTCCAAAACCAGGATAGCTCATGTGAAATAGCACTGAGCAGGATATGTCTGCCACATGCCCGACAAACTGTTAGCCAAAGTAGAACAAAGTTAGTGCCTGAACCTGCGACGGGTCGAGGCGGGTTTTTACTACGTCGCGCGTCCATGTTTGTATTTGTTTCCCAAATCTAACATTAACGACGAAGTAAAAAGATTTCCACATCGATAATGGACGACGAGGCCCGGTGACATTTGGTCTTACGATGTCCTAGTGTTTTATATGCTCAAAGCGTTTTTAAATCTATGAATCAACTAGAAAAACTAGGTTAGTATGCCATTTTCTAGCAATAGGGTAATAACCTGTTAATAGATTGTTATTTTAACAAGTGACGTATATTGCAAACAGAACAATCATACTTGTATCCGTTGTCTTTTTTTATTACAGATAGACTCGCGTTTGACCACTATTCCACCTGATGGTAAGCGGTGATGTGGCCGACGATGGAGCACGCTTGTCTAGAAATAACCTATTCACTATTGACTTAAAGACCCCTAGGCTGTAGGGTATCAGGAAACTCCGACTCCAGCAGTAAATTCCACTCTCCTTAATCGTACTCACAATAAATGTGTTCGCAAAACGTTTCGTACGTACGGGTTTTTTTTACTTACGGGTGAGATGTCCACCATGTATCGGTGGCGCATCGCTGTATGTCTAGTATCATATAATCCGATGATGGAAGGGACATAGCGGTATTAAATTATGCAATTGGAATTGCACACTTCACGAAATGTAAAACGACAGATAACCGACGGCTTTTGGTATCTGAGGTATATAGGAAAAGCTCTAGAGGCCAGTTACGCTGGTCAGATCAAACAGAAACACATTCCACGCTTGAGACCTAACTCTGCGTTGCGTTCCACATATCGACGGTTATGTGCGAACTACTGCCAACTACAAAACATCAACTTTACAGGAGAGCAAAAAAACGTTTTATTTATTTAGTTTTAGAGATTAAAAAAAAAATCTTATGTTATCTTTTTCTAACATGGAATACATTATTCATGATAATAATAATTTTGATTAATAATAACGGATTACCGTATTTTCTGTAGATGGCAGTTGTTGTTTTACCGTGGGTTATAATTAACTCATAAATTGTGTAGTTAGCAAATGCTTAAATAATAGAAATGGGATATAAAATCAATAAAATACGTATAGGTATTACTAATTTAAATGTATTAATCAACATAAACCCAATACAGTAGTCACTAATTGGGTGGTGGGACCAACAAAGCAATTTAGTCCAAAATGTTTTGTATTTAAGAAAAAAAAAATCTAACATAATATTTAAAAATTAGGTACTTAATCTATGTGAGGTAAAGTGTCATAAAAGTGATGGCAGTCTTGCGGCAAAACTGATTTTAACTGTTGTAGATGATTGTATTTAGTTTTTTTTATCGGGATCTTGCTTGTATTAAGTTGGCTATACCTACACGATATTTGATACGATACCTGCTCTTGGTCTTTGTGGTAATTTTTCAAATTCGGAATCGAAACTTAATGAAATTGTAATTGTGCGATCAGGTTTATACTTTATTTGCCTCAGATCAACGACTTGGGCATCTCCAGCTTTTCGACCAGGTCGAATACTTTTGTATACAAATGTTTCAGGATCAGCATAATTTTTGATAAAATTGTAATTAACTGCAATGGTTTCGTATGGATTTTTAGCACGTGCCTCCTTTGTGATTTTAATGTAATCACTCGGCAGATAAATCTCTTTATTTTTAAGTTTTCGTTCGATGGCGCTGTGGACGGAGTTGCACTCCATTTGGGTGTGGCCTAGTTCTAAAAATTTTTGAGTGATTGTCACATTTCTTGAGTAGCCTAAATTCAGAAGAGCATTACTTAATACTACATTTCTATTCTGATATGTGCAGCCATCCGAATAGGTAACAATGGGCAGTTGTTTTTGCAGGCAGTGTCTTTCTAAATAATCTATAATAAAAGAGGCAAAAGTACTAGCGGTTAAGTCGGCATCTGTTTCATTGAACCAGTAGCAACAGCAATGGTGGGTCGTTAAATCATACACTGTAAAGTTATGACAAGTAAGTTTTGTCTTGAAATATAAAGCACTAGCCGTTAGAAATGGACATACTTTAACAGCCTCTAAGTCCATTGTGAGAAGAATGAATTCTCCGTTTGCAGCCTTTTTCTTATCTTCTTCTTTTTCCTTTCTGGCTCTATCCTTTTTAATACAATGTATTTGGTATTCAGCCTCATCCAAGTTACCCGCCTTATAGCTGGAGCAAATGTCACACATGTCCTTCTTTAAAGTATATACACACAAGTTTTTTTCTTTAAATTTTTGATCAAATGTATCCCGGCAGACTGAACTTTCCTCATTTAAAGCACAATGCTCTTTGTAAGCCTTATAAAGCTCTGCCACTGTTGAGAAATTAGGTTCTAAATATAGTTTTGATGTCTCTTTTCTGGCATAATGCGAAGGAAGCTTTGGAATATTATTTAAAAAGTTATCAAGTGTAAGTAATTTTTTTGTGACTTCAACTGCCTTTGATGGCACAGGTGCGTTATAGTTCGGGACCATCCCAAATTCAGATTTCTTAACCCATTGTTGAACTGTAAACCTCCCCAATGACAAAGTACTTAAAAACATCTCTCGGCATACCTGAACTCTCTCCTCATAGCCAGAAATCTTCAATGGTAAGAAGTATGACAACGTGTTTTCTCGTTTTGAGTTCTCACCTGCGGCTTTAGTTTTTCGCAAAGTAGGTGCTCGAGAGACATTACCTGCTACGTACATTTGACGACTATCCCAAGTAAGATTTTTCCAGAAATGATTACTAATATCTTTTCGAATCTGATCCGTGAATCTTTGACAACCTCTTATCTTGCTTTTTTTACAGAAATCCGTCCAATTCCTCAGACGGGACCGAATCGTACTACAGTAAACACGCGTTTTAATGTAGATAGCAGTTAATGGCAGAATATGTTACGCAAAAAAGATGGCTAAACGGCTGCCCCCAAAACGGTTAACATGTATAAGAACTTCACACTAACCCGTATTATTTAAATATTCATTCATGAATTATTTAGTGTTTAATAATTTCATAGAACTTTCGTGAACTAATGAAAATAAAAAAGTATCTGAATTGTTTTTATACTTTGTTTTGGTTTGACTTGACAAGATTATTGATAATCAAGGAGTACTTCAAGCTAAGGAGGAGACATATCGCATTTCCAAAATGTCAAATCGAGTTATTGAACTAACATCGATTTATAATAAGGGTTATCAAAACGATTTATTTTCTGAAACAAAATTATTGTAACTGGATAAGTGTATTACTAACACTTTGGACACACAATCTTACTACATATTTTGTGTCTGTCGTGGTCAATATATTCATTTTTTTTCTTTTATCCCATTCGATTATTTTATCGATTTTGTTACATTAAAAACAATTCAAATCCAAATATTTAGTTCATCAGCCTACAAACAGTTAATAATCATCATTTCTTTCTCTATAACGATGACATCATACCAATAACCTAAATCACCTTTTTTTTAGACCATCAACTATGTGTGTCATCCCTGTTGGATGCGGCATCAAAGGCAGACAAATCAGGACCAAAATCGGTCAACTCTGCCGAGACCTGAACCTGTGCCACAATCTGGCGGTTCAGTTGAACCTGAGCCACTAACTGAGTCTGTACCTGAACTACAACCTGAACCTGAACCAATAATTGAAACTGAACCAGTACCGAGACCTTTTCCAGAGCCAGAATTAAATCTGCCAAATTATAAACGGGCTGCAAATACCTCTAGACACTGTGTGTTTAATGCTTGTGTTATTGAACAAAAGTTACATGTTATTCCAGCATTTATAAAAAAAAAATGCTTATTGAAAATTATAATAATATTTTATATTCCCCACGATACTAGGGTATGTGATGTACATTTGAACTTTAATGTTTGGCACTTGCTACTTGAAAATAATAATATATACTCAAGTGTTACAGCAAACCAAATTGAAAAAAAACTACCAACATTTAATTTAGAGAGTGACATGTTTTATGGATCAGCTTAACCGTTTAGGAACCTTTGTAAGGGAAAACAATTTGAATATATAGGTTCAACAAACAAAGTTTTTAAGAGTGGATGGTAACCTGCCCCAATTGGAGAGTTTTCCAATATTGGGGCATAGTGACTTAATATTGATGGCATTAGGACCATATCAAGCCAAACAAGCTCGGTCATACTACGGAGAGCATATTAGAGCAAATGGTGTTTACAATATTGAAGTGTGCCCAGATCTTGAAAGAGTAAATCATTTAGGTGCATCAAGACCTCAACTTCTAATAGGCCAAATAAATTCGAGGCATATTGGTCATAAAATATACTATGTGTATATTTTGTATGAAACTGAACCCACAAACAATCATTTAGATGATATACTGTCATATTACTGCAGCCGTATTGTGGGTAACAGAACTCTGGGCTGTTGTCATGTCATGACAGTGGTCTGGTATCTCGGGGGGGGGGGGGGGGGGGGGGGGGCGAGACATTAGAAAACATTATCATCTCCGGCTTCATTTTTAGATAATTTCATAATAAGACTTACCAAATAAATAAATCGCATTTTTATTGTTTTATTATATATTTGTTATGTCCCTGGTTACTCAGTGCGTTAATTATCTAGTTTATGCAGAATTGTTTACAAAACTACCTCAATACAGAAATTACAAATATTTGGCTTAGTTAATTCATTATTCCCCGAGAGGACGCCGGCGTCCGCACATCTATTGTCTTTCTATTGTGTCTCTAATTACGGTATTCAACAGGTATTTAATATCTTTTTCAAATAGATACGTTCATCATTTCAATCTTAGTGTTATTTACATTGTCTGTGAAAACTGTCTTTATTTCAACTCATTTGGATAAGTAGTTTAGGTTTTACAACAGAATACACTTTTAATATTATGATTTTTGTGGAGATTATTTATCATAAGTCCGTTGAATCAAGTTTTTTTAGTGCATTTACCCATTTGTAGATTTGTACTTTAAGTACCTTAGTGAAAAACACAATCATCAATAAAAATCGTCGCAGCAACAATAAAGCGCCTAGTTAAAAGTTCATAGCAATGTCATTATTTGAAGTTTTTATACCTTTGCCGTAGGAGTTACGCGATTTATTTTCAGGATTGTGCAGATCTGTAAAGTTCCTGAACCTTTTTGATTATAAAATACTATTTTACAGCTATTCAGCATTATATATTGCTAGGTGCCATGTTTATACATGCATTTTCATTGTGGGGCAGTCGTCCATACTTCAATTTAGCCATGTCCTTTAGATAGCATTTGTTTCCATTATGGAAGTTGGTAGTTATTGCCAGTAATTTTAAGCATTTTCTTCTGGGCCTTAATTTAGCAGTTATTGGTATATCTAAATATCTTCGTAAATAGCAGTCAATCGAATGTCTGTTTTTGCTAAAGTGTGAAGCACCAACAGTTAAGTAGATCTACATTAAAATCCCAAAATCGCAAAAAATGTAGATAGCAGTAGTTCGCACATAACCGTCGATATACCTTTATCTCGGTTAATTGTAGACCGATTTCATAAAAATTTTGTTTTGATTGAAAGATTATACTTCCGAATTGGTTCCATAAAAATATTGTTTTGATCTGATGATGAACTTCCAAGATATATTATAACGAAACTCTTCAAAAAATAATAGCAGAACTGTCGTTTTTTTATGTATATTCATCGATATCTCGGTCAATTGTTGACCGATTGATGTGATGATGAAGCCGAAAGGTATTCTTTAATAAATCAGCGTATTCTAGCCGTGTACATATATTCTACCCGCATATAAAAATGTGCTTTTTTACAAAATATGCTTGGTTTACCCTACGAGACGGTTGGATAACATGTTGCAAATTTTTACCTGCGTCGGGGCCCCTGTAGCGCGGGGCCCCGTACGCGATACGGCAGATACGTCCATGATAGAGACCTACCTACTTTCATGCGTGTGAAGACGCTGGTAAAAGCTAGTGTTTATATAATAAAATTATGGTCACGTGATAACAGTACCTACCTTAATTGTTTTCACTGCGATCCTAATATAAAAACTAAACATTATATGGGATGATATCGATAATTATGTACCATTAGAGTGTTTCATTGACCTAGAAGCATATTAAGCAACTTGAATTGTTAATAAGTGTTATCATCATTACCTCAATGGTTAAACCCTTGTTTTTAATTACGAACGAATCAGTTATTTCTTTTTAAAGTTCGCTTCACAAACAGCATACAGCGTCACCCATCGATGACGAAATGTCACGCTGCGCATGTAAAGCTAGAACTACATTGGGCCCCATAGAAATATTAATGGGCCCAGTGCCGGATTAGCCACGTAGCAAGAGTAGCAAATGCTACGGGCCCGCGTTTCTGGGGGCCCCCGTCCGACGTACAAAAACAGGTCAGATTAGTTCTTGTATCATACGATATTTAATCAATTCCAGATTATTCATAAAATAAAACACATTCACTGTGCGTACAGCTGAGGAGTGGAATTCCCTGCCGGAATTTGTGTTTCCAGATGGCTACAACCCGAATCTTCAAGTCAAGAGTGAGGTTACTTCTAGGTAAGCGCGCTCCATCGTCGACCACATCGTCGCTTTCCATCAGGAGAGATAGCGGTCAAACGCGAACCTATCAAAAAAAAATATGTACGCACATACAATGGGTCTATCGTTACCTAAGGGTCCTGCGGCTTGTGAGAAAAATAAGTTGGGCCCTTTGGTAGAATTTGCTACAGGCCCCGCGCTTGCTTAATCCGGCACTGATTGGGCCCACGTGGGCCACGTACGCCGATATCCGCGTGTCAGTTGCCATTTAAAATGTATGGAATAGGTCTACAAGTCTAGTTACACTTGTAGAGCTACATTAGTCCCACGCGATGCGCCGCTACATAAAACTCAGGCATCGCCCCCATGTGCGTCGGTAAAAAAAAAAAAAAAAAAAATGTACTTCCCGCTTAAGTCCAGCACCGAATAGCTCCTTGACTTTACCTCGGCACTCCAGAATGCTCATTACAGGATGGTATTAAAGTTCAATATTTAAAAAGACCAAGCGGTTCAATTCTGTTTCAACGTGCCTTAAAGCTCAGGTAATTTTGCGTCAAGTTTAACTTGAGAGAAATTTTGTTATATAATTGATACTAGTGTAAAGAATGTTAAGCAAAAATATCACTGTCAGACTTCTAATCAGGGGCTGCGGCCCTGGGGCCTATCATGACGTATTTCACTCAAGCCCCAAGCGAAGGCCGGCGTTCGCACGCCTATTGTCTTTCTGTTGTGACTCTAATTACAGTATTCAAAAGATTAAATGTCAGGCGTGCAAAAGAGAAAGGGGGTATGGAGCTATAACCTTTAACAGTTCAGTTTAGGTCGTCAAATGGATCGCGTTAAGAGCTCATGGTAGGGCCTCTGGAAAGCAAAGGGCAACTGGCAGAGCACAGGAGAGTTTTAGTCAGTAAAAGTCCGAAAGCCTAGCTCCACCCAGAGCAAAAGTCATTTAATGAGTTCTCAAAAAAAAAACAATGAGAATTCATGTATTGAAAAAAAAAATTAAATCAAAATATAAGTAGTTTAAATTGTTATTTATAGAACAAATGTTTTTATTTTAGCAGGAAGTGTTTCAATCTATGCCCTTTAGAATAATAATGAATAAAAATAAATAAATTACACAATTACAATGTTGACCGTTTTTGATTCTGCATACTGAAATTGCATATTAATTGCTGCTTTTATCTTTAACAGGTATTATCTACCTACCTGTTAAAGATAGTGAAGCAGGAGTCAAATGTTATATAAACATGGACAAACCAGCTGTGCAAATGACTTAACACATAATTTATATTCAAAATTTATGTTTAAACATGAAAACCAACAGCTGTGCAAATTTAAATGATATTGCTACTTTTATTTTAAAATTGAAATAATAAAAATTGTTATCAAGCAGATTGACAAAACGGCGAAAAGACATGCTCCTCAAGATCTGATTGCATGAGTAGCTAGCACTAATTTGGTAATTTCATTGGATACTGTGGGGCACACACTCATTATTTCATTAAACAGTTGTTAACAGCAATAACAACTGCTAATGGCATTTATTTTTTAAAACTATTTATTTTTATACGAGCGCACCAGCACTAAAGTTCGCAGAGCCTGACTTCAGACGCGCCAAGATCCTTCGGCCGTACTGTATGTAGAACTATACGTCAGCAGGCTTATGATCAAATAACTATGAACAATGGAACAGCTAGCTAGAACATCCTCGTCCTCTCCCTCAGGCAATACTCCGTCCACTCCGTTTGTTTTCCACTCCTTTGGCTTCATCACACTAATATTATAAAGGTGATAATTTGTAATTCAATCTAGTTTATTACTTTTTATCACTCAGACTTCTGAACGGATTTAAATGAAATTTGAAACACGGAATCCTCCTGGAATAGGATGTTTACGTTTTATCCGGGAAGTAAGTTCCTTTGGGACAATTTTCTACTTTTATGTGGTTGAAGCCACAATCAGAAGCTAGCTACTCATTTATGCAAGAAATCAGATGCAAATCTGCTAGTGCATGATAAGGATATAAAACAAATAATCTATACCTGAGAGATTATAATGCTTATCTTGCTCAAATAACTGTTATCTGAGAATTAATTACTTTCTGCATTTCATTAAAGAATGGGCACACAATAATATATGTGACATCCTGCCACCCTTGATAAGAAAGACATTGCCTTATATGTATGCAGTTGTGTATTACAGTGTTTTAGCAGTATCTAGCGGTTTGGACAAGAAAATCATGAAGTTTATATTTCAGTGTAAAAAGAATTATGTTTGGATTGTAGAAGAGATATGTGAATGTTTGAAAGAGTTACCACAGCACTGGACTGCAAATTACAACTAAAGGAACACAGGTAGGTTTTAGTGAGTAAAAGTCTGGGGCAACATCTTACTCCAGTCCCAGAGAGAGTTTAAGTCATTTGATAATTACCCAACCCAAAACAAAAGCTTTATGGAAGGTTGCACTCTGTAGTTTCTTCCCTCCTCTATAAAAAAGTGAGAGTATGTATAACCTTTCCATCAGGTGAGCGCGGTCAAGCGCGAACCTATCACTAATAAAAAAAAATAAAAAAAACCTCTCAAATGTCATGATACTGCTTTACTTTTTTTTTTAAGAATATGTAGGTTGGTTTTTGCATTTAAAGAAAGAAGGGTATAGATTCCTGTGAATGGTTTAGTTGTAATAATTGCTTGAGTTTAAGTTTGAATAAACAAAGTGAAGATAAAAAAAAAACAATGGTTTAATTGTGTGAAAAAATTCACAGGTAAGAAGTGTGTGAATACCAAAATGGCAGCTCAAAGGGTTTTAAGAGAAAATGACATGCTGAGCTGACTCAAATAACTTATGATAAAAGTGGACCATTATCAATAGTGTATTGTTTAAACTTCTTACCAGAATCCTGGCTCCACAAGTAACCCCAGTTAGTAGATGTAAACAGTTTAAATAATTTAAAGCACTTCGTATCTCTGCTATGACTCACAGATATCAACACAATTTACTCAATAAGCAATTAATATTGCTCACTTTTGCATCTACTTTTAAATTTGCAAGTCAGCGGCAGATAAGTAATGAATACGCGATAAAAAATCCAAAATAACCCTTTCAACAAGTTATTTTGACACACGGGAACGGGAAGTCCCGGGAACATACAATAAAAGATGAGACGCACTTTGTAAAAATGCCGAAAACTAGACTACACTAAATGTTTACAAAATTAAATATCACTTAACAAAAGCATGATCAGCATTCGTTGATCAGCCTGAATACTTGTGAGCCTGAACCACTCGACGCCGTAACTAAAAATAAATTATGAAACTTGTCATATTTTCGCGTGTAGGTAGAAAAAGAAACACTTACCGGATAATTCAAAGCGATGGCAAAATATAATTGTTATGATCATACAAAGTTTACATTACATGATATGCAAATTGCACCACTGATTATTTGTTATCGAAGACTTTAGATATTAGAGACGGAAAGTAAATATTTTTTTATTTCGGACGACGACGAAATTCATTCGCGAAACCTTGGGATATTTTGACAAATTGACACTGACAGATCGAGTACGATGAAAGAATGTCATTGAATCACATGATTTGCTATAGCAATAACAAAACGTAGAAGTTTCAAAACATTAATACAGTAATTTAAATTTACTAAGTGACAAGAATTTTAGTCTACTCTACACGATCTCAGGCAAATAAATAAATAATTAACGACTATATAATTATATCATTATCTAGTAATTTTGAAACAGAAAACCAACTCGGAAAAGCGCAATTCGGAACGCAGGGCAAGTGTCAATGTCAGTTGTGTTGTCACTGTCAGTTAACTCGATTCTGTTCGCGAGTTGTATCGTTTGTGCCGTGTAGGTAGTGATATTTAAAATTATTTTACATTATTTTGAGAGAAATGTCGAATGAAAATGTACTGGATTTACATCATGTCCACCAAAGCTTTCAAAGAAGCCTT
The DNA here is from genome assembly GCA_958295575.1 of Leucania comma. Classification (NCBI taxonomy): domain Eukaryota; kingdom Metazoa; phylum Arthropoda; class Insecta; order Lepidoptera; family Noctuidae; genus Leucania; species Leucania comma. The sequence goes on from OY282480.1 coordinate 3,752,137, forward strand.
AAAGAAGATGACGACGTCATTATTGAAGCATATATAGACGGGTTCAACGAATTAGTAAAGTAAGCTATTTACATTGTTTCCATATGGATTTTAAAATACTAAGAGCTTAGTTAAGATTGGACATTATGTTTTCGAGGTCATGTAGCGTAAATTAACAAGAAATCGGTGAATAAGATTCCGCTGTGTCTACAAGCATTCAAAGTTGAACATTGATTTTTCTGTGATCAATAGAAACAATACAAAATCTGTAACTAGTGCAGCAGCTGAGTAGTCCACTTTTCTCCTTTAGCAAAGGGTCTCATATATAATAAAAATACAAATTAATGGATAATTATTACATAAGAATACATCAAAATGTTTTCCAAGTAACTCCCTTCCTTATTTCCTTCCATGGTAAATAACAAGCCACCCATGATTCATATATAATTGCTACTTGAGATAGTGAATTGCTTCTAAAGAATTTTCATTACCTACATACTTAGTACTAACAACAACCTTATAATATCAACTATAAAATTTTCACTTCAAGATTAAGAAGTCCAGCAAATCAAAAATGCTTATCATCTTGCTGCCAGATACCAAAATGTCTGACCATCAGCCTATCCAAAGTGAATAGTGTTTCCCAGTCTCCACTAGGTTGTGGAGGTCTGACAAGCAGTTGCTCCATTAGAACATATGTAATCAGCCGCATATGGTTAAAATAAAAGCCAATGCTAAGCTGATTAGGAAAAAGCTAGGCAGATGATGCTGCCCTTCATGTTATCATTTACTGAAGAAACATTTTAGACAAGTTAAGTGTTAATGAAGACTAATTAAATAATTATGTTCATTTTATTTTGATCTTTTTTGCATTTTCACTCTACAATTTTAATTAGATTCACATTAGAAAGTAACAAAAATCTCTCCTTTCAGATTCCTTAATTTAATAGGATCGGTATTCTCATTTGTGAGCAGTGATGTTAGAAGTAAAATAAAAGTAATGGAAAAACACAGAGAAGGCGAAGACGCAATGCATTACGATTCATTTAAGAAAATGATGAAGTTTGAAAAGGAAACGAGCTTGTCTGAAAAGAATGGTTTTGTGTCCGGTTCAAGAACAATGCTTCGTTTGCATCGAGGTTTGGGTACGTTATTTTCTTAATTGTTTCTAATGAACAAGTATTGTTATTGTAATTTTCAAATTAGGCTCATTTTGTTATTTAAATAATACAGTTTATTAATGCATTAAATTCTTTTTTCATAAAAAGAAATCTTTCAGAGACAAAACTCTGACAAGACTCTGTAGGCAATACAACGATTTGCGGTTCAACTTGGACCTAACCATGACACTCTTAAAGTACAAAAAAAGCCTGTACAAAATAACAATGTTTGTACCATAGTTTATTTCTCATAACTAGTCCTTTTTAAGTAATTAGTCATCTTAAGTTATTTTTTTTTTTAGTTTATCATTTTTAGTTTTATTATAATTTTGCAATTCTAATTATTATTTTATAAGTTATAAATTTAATAATTGACACTAATTTATTAATTCATAATACTATTTCAAAGAAACCAATGACCTATTTATTATTGTCACTCGAATTTTTTAACAGTTTTAATTCAAATTGACCAATGACTGTATCCCCTTTGACCTTTGTATCTTTACCCTAATTCTTAGTTTTAATTTGATATAACTTATTGGAATGTGTTTTTGTCTCATCTGTTTGGTATTTAGTTTGTGAATTTTTAATTATTCTAGTTTACACCTCCTCCTCCACCAGTTATATGTGCATGCTGTGGTCTCCTGCAACTGCAGGAGGACACGTTAAAGGACCCTATGACTAAAGATTTCTACTGTATCTGTGTGACCAAATAAATTTAAGAAAAAGACATAATACTGAAATTAAAAGTAAAGCAGCAATAGCATAGGCTCTTAGTAAACTATGCGCTGTGCTCTTCACCATCAAGATTTGCATTACTGCTAACTGTCAGGTGGTATTGTAGTCAAGCCCTAGTTTACAAATATCAATTTAAATTGTTGAAAGAATTAAAAAAAGATGTTTTTAATGCTGTTGTTATTAACCTCGAACGTTGACCTACTTCTAAGTCTATACTTTTTCAATATTCTACATTTTCTCTCTGACCAATCAGCCAGAAAAAAGTCCAATTGCCTTGTGAGCATTTCTTATGGGATTGTGCAGATACTATAACAATTGTGGCCACTGCTGTATGAATCTGATTAGTCTAGTTTTTATTACATTGAATGAAATATAAGTGTTTCTCAATCTGATATTAGGCCAGATATCCACTTTGACATCCTACTAATATTATAAATGTGAAAGCTTTGTATTTCTAAATGTTTGTTACTGTTTCATGCAAAAACTACTTAATGGTTTTTGATGAAACTTGGTACACGGATACACCATGTCCAGGAATAATAATAATAATCCTTTATTATCAGGCAACTAAGGCCCATAGATAAAATACATAAAGTAATCTTACAAAATAATAAACTAATAGGTACATATAACCCACGTACATGCATACTAATAAAAGAAATTATACATAAAACAAACTACTACTACAAATAATAAGAATAATAATATTTTTATTTACAAAATAATAATATTTTTATTTACAAAATAATAATATTTTTATTTACAAAATAATAATATTTTTATTTACAAAATAATAATATTTTTATTTACAAAATAATAATATTTTTATTTACAAAAAGTACACAACTACAAGTGACACTTAATTTAAGGTACAATTGGTGGGATACAAGACACATGATTAATGACATTTAAAGCCAAAGTTCGCAAGCTTATTCGTAGGAAGTTGGCAGTGGTTTCATCACAACGTTAATATTTTCTAGTTGCAAATTTGAACCAACACACTTACCACACTCTCACCTAACGATTATCACACGTACATATTCCTCGCTCGATATGCTCTACCTTCGTGGTGGGATGTAGTCTCGAAAGATACAGCTGCGTCGTGGGTATTGCTGGACGCAGCAGCATGTTGGCTCCTACCAGCGCGGTACCGCACTGGTTCTGACAAGTAGACTTCTTCCTCTTATTCTCTACCTTTATGAAGCCATCCTCATCGCTCTGCTTGCCCCCTTTCGTTTTACCTGCTTGTCGTGTTGTTTGCGACACAGCAGGTTTTTTGCGGCAACAATAGCGGAATAGGCACGTTTAGCGGAATAGCACATAAAATACTTTTTATCTCGTGAGTATGTTCCCTTGGCATAATTTTGTATTATCACGCGGGCGACGCCGCGCCGCTAGCCACATCTAGGACCTACTTATTGAATTGTAATTGAACAGCAGTTTATAATTAATATCATATGTGATTGATATTAATTACAAATTGCCGCGCAGTTACAATTAAAACTGGAAAATATGGGCCAGAGTTTTATATATGTTGATTTAAGTTAAAATATGTTGATTTAATGTTATCAAATCTGATTATACTTGATTGTTAATTGTGTCTATTTGTTATGTGATAAAAGTGATGACAAATCATGGTGACTACATAATTCGTTTAATTAAGTAAAGTGGGCTAAAAAGGCTCGTGGTTTTATTATCCTTAATGGGAGGGTCGGGCTTAGACGTGAATGGTATAATAAATTAATTTGCAAATTGAACCTATTATTCCTGGAACATTACAACAAATAATATTTGGTGATTTTAATCATCATTTATAATAACCGTTGGCCATCTCTGTGATGTTTTTATTTTTGGTGGGAAAATACGGGCGTCATTAGGCTTTGAACCTGCTGAGCCCCTACGGTTTGTTGACAACTCCTTGAAGGGCGCGTGGAACGTTATGAGCCGTCGACGACTTGAGCTCGGTCCCGACGGTAAGCTACCCATTGCTGGCCATCCGTAGGTCCGTGCCTACAGTAGCCGGAAATCAAGATTGGAATCCCTGCGGCGGCTGGGGCGTGAGGGCCGTTGCCTCATGCGTGCGGCTTCCTTTGCTAGCATTACTGCTTCGCAGAATAAGGCGACCGCTTGCCACGCCTCCTCGCTTCGGACAATTGCCTGTACTAAAGCCCGACACGAGAGATCGTTGCTGCCGATCGCCCACACGAGGACACGGCGGTGCTCTGCCCACGCGGGGCACACCTCTACTGTGTGCTCTACCGCGTCCTCCAGGCGTTCCACGCAATGGTCGCTTCTGCACGAATTCGGTGCAAGAACCTACCGAACTTACTAGGTCCGGGGAGGACCTATCTCTGCGTCATTTGGAAGGTGAGGACGCCGTGAGGTCTTTCTAGCTACTAAACTCCTCAAACTACTTATCCCAGCTTGTGTCCAGCACTGGGTTGCGACAGTCGCTGTCGCCATTTCAACATGAGGCCCCATGGTGGTGTCGCCACAACGACTGATCCCATGGGCCTTGTATCCATCGGATTCCCGCGATCCTCACCAGGATATAATTTGAAAGCTTTCGATTTTCAATTTTAAACTCATTAGCTGGCTGGCCACTTAAAACTTCTTCATAACTAAATTAAATTCTTTGTTTTATCTTCAGTCCAGGAAGTTGACAATGTGGGCAATATTTTGAATCAATAATGTTTCATTCATTTCAATGAGGTGGCATTATAATTTTCCATTGTTTCAATTGGCCACAATGTTGCAATGATATAGACAGTAGACAGTATATTTTTTTTTAACCGACTTCAAAAAATGGAGATGCCTTTCAATTAATTTTATTTTTCGAGACTTATATCCCTGCAATATCATTTTCGTGACATCGTGTAACATCCAAAATAATATAACATGTACACTAATTAATATACCATTCATAATTTTTGTAAAATAATTAAGTTTTATATATTGCCTGCTTATCGTATTTATTTAGTAACTAAAGTGATTTATATAATGGTATTGATAGTCTTGTTTTATGGGAAAAGTACGAAGTAGTGTCGTCGCATAGAAGTAACGCTGCGTTCAAAACAAATAGGGACAAGGATAGAAGAATAACTTTCAAAGCTTGTAAAAGGGAAGAAAACAAAGAAAAAGAGTTTAACATAAAAAATAATAACTAGACTATAAAAATTTCTTCAGTTTTCCATTGATTTTATTAATTTCACGAATTGTATTTTTTTAATAACTTTTTTATGTACAGTCAGGGATCGATGGAGTGTTTAGTTGCACTCCATCGATCCTAAAGTCTTTTGGTATATATATAATACTAGCAACCCGCCCCAGCTTCGCACGGTGCAATGGTGATATTAAATATATTATGCATATAAACTTTCCTCTTGAACGCACTCCCCACTCAGTCTATTAAAAAAAACCGCATCAAAATCCGTTGCGTAGTTTTAAAGATCTAAGCATACATACAATAAGCGGGACAGACAGCGGGAAGCGACTTTGTTTTATACTATGTAGTGATAAGTATCTACTTTGTCGAAGAGGGTCAATGGTTCATGATTGATTTAATTTGTTTGTAACCAGTTGAGCCCCACTGAACTACTGCTACAAATAAATTTTAGACAGTTTAGCAGTGGTAGAGTGGAACTGCACTTTTGATCTCTAACTGTACATTGTTGAATCAGTACCCTATTGTATATAACAGGATAGATTGTGCCATGTCGTAGTGATTGGCTGCTAAGGTACGGGTAGTTGGTTCAATTCCTGCATTTACTTCATTGTGGCTTACAGATCCTTACTTATTATAAAACAAGGATACCGCGTTCTCTGATTTTTTATACGCAATAAACTCAATAACTACTCATCAGATTTTCATACAGTTTTCACCAATAGACATATTATTGTATATAACAGGATAGATTGTGCCATGTCGTAGTGATTGGCTGCTAAGGTACGGGTACTTGGTTCAATTCCTGCATTTACTCCATTATGGCTTACAGATCCTTACTTATTACGAAACAAGGTCGCCCACCGCGTTCTCTGTTGTTTATACGCAATAAACTCAATAACTACTCATCAGATTTTCATACAGTTTTCACCAATAGACAGAGTGATCCATGAGGAAGGTTTAGGTGTATAATCCATGTATAGTATAGTAGCGAAAAGTAGGAAAAATTAACGATTTCTTAGGGTCGGTACATATCTGACGGAAAATGCGTTGAGCGTATCGAGTTTATACTATACTTTACGCTCGACGCATTAACGCATCATCGGTTAAGTGTGTAATATTTGTCTGTTCTGGTGTTACGCGACCGATAATACGCTACGTATTTTCCGTCAGATATGTACCGACCCTTAGATCCGTGCGATGCTAGAGCGGGTCGCGAGCAATATCTATTCTAGTTCTAGGTGTACATGATTAATAATGTTTATGTCTATAGATAAACATTATTAATCATGTGTATAATAATCCTATGATACACAAAAAAACTTGAAACAAGTCAACGATGACGTCATCATCATCGTAATTTTTTTTTTCCTAGTCCTTTAGTAATCCACTAACTGCTACCAGCGGTTTCGGCCGCGTGATAGCACTAAGTTATTCCTAGGAAACACATCTTCCGGAGAAAAAGTATCATAAGTGCTATTTCAAAACATGATTTACACATGTGCCAAATTTCATTCATATCCGTGCAGCTGTTCAACGGTAAAGAAGTAAGAAACATGAAGTAGAGTCTGACACTACTTCCCGCTCCGCCCAAGGGCGGGATTTGTCATTGGATGATTTTACCTACCATAAAAAAAGGACTAAAATCCGCAAACCTATGTGGAAAAGGGAGGATCCTCCGACCAGACTTATGTCTGGCTTGAGCTGCCCAAAAGATGATTTCGGGTTGTTGTATATTATGTTCAAATCGCGGGGAGAACTTTAATTGCGAGATGCACCATTTCTGGCGCTATAGATGTCGCTATAAACATACAAACTTTCACTTTTTTATTATTAGTGTGATTAGCAAAAACTTAAATTTTACAACGGGTTATTTGATTTCGAAACTTGATGTTTCGATTTTTATTATATCGAACACAGTGTGTCGATAATTTAGTTGTACGATGTTGTATTCCATCGATGCTTTATTGGTGCGATGTAACGTTAGTGCGAAAAATACTGTTGCGAAAAACCCTACAACGATTGCTCATTAGATCGGTAATTTATTACTTTGATTATATACGACATACTATTGTCGGTTTGAAATGCATACTCTTCCGTGACATTTCATTAATAATAATGATATTTTTTTCTTAAATTATTATATAAGTACTTATTTTTTTTAATGCAAATTAAAGGTTTAATTTAAACTACATATAATCAAAAATTCTATAACTAGAGTAATTAAAAAAAAGTTATGGTTGGTACCTTTACCTATACACCGTTAAATTTTAGTCGTTTTAATCCCGTGGAAGATCGATTCGGTACATGACACTATCGATTTATAAAGATAAAATTAAAAACAAAAGTACTGTTTTTCTAAAACTCGAATTAATATACGCATATACGAAATTAATTTCTTTAAGTAAACGAGTCAATGACCTTGTAGGGAGTTGTCGGTCGTTGCGTTCTAACTACCTACAGTTCATTGGCCTCGATCAGCTGAGGTTTACTTAAAGAAATCAATATTGTACATGCGTAAATTAATTCGAGTTTACAAAAAGTACTTTGAGAGAATCGACCCTCCGCGGAATTAAAACGACCAAAATTTAACGGTGTATACTTAATATTTTTTTTAATGCAAATTGCAGGTTTTATTTCAAACTATGATCAAAATTCCATAATTAGAGTAATTAAAAAGAAATGTAATAAAAATTATTTGGGAGTGGTGTTTTCTTTTTAATTAAAGGAATATATTTCCTTAACGTCTATAGTGCAAAATAAGTTTATTAACACCGATGACATAAACTTCAATCTACACACTTGTACCACGTCATCGCTAACGCAAGCGTTTGTTTTCCAGATTTCATACGTCTTTTCCTGAAGCGTCTGAGCGAGGCGGAAGAGAACATGAACACTTGTACGACGTGCCAGGGCTCTTACAACGAGACCCTGGCGAACTTCCACCCCTGGTACATCAGGAAAGCAGCCACATTAGCCATGCATGCCTTACCCTCGAGGCCGGATTTATTAAAAAAGGTAATTATACGTTTCATCATTGTTGCCAGCAGGCCTGTTGGTCTAGCGACCCTGTACTGCTATAATGGAAACTATGGGTTCGATAATTCCATTCTCACCCAAGATTAACGTTTTTGTGATGAGCATGATCATTTGTTCTGTGTGTGAGTGTAATATAAAAGCGACAAAGGACACGACTAAAGACATTTAGGCTGACACTAGTTTTTCCAAGCGGTGGCTTGGTACCCAGTTACTGGGTTCTGAAGCCGACTCCATCATTGTTGGGATACATGCCTGTAATTGATAAAATGAGAGTACACCAGTGTGAAATTCACACATCTGTGGTACCCCTTCAGAACATACTAATATGTTATCATTAGTATGTTCTGAAGGGGTACTAACGTAATAATATGTTATCATAAAATGGTGTTAACAATAAACAGATATGCATAGAACAGCAAGCCTGTAAGACTTGCTCATTTATTAAAGTGTTCCATGTTCTAAAATAAATAGATTTTGTCTATTCAAATGTCCTGTAAATGTTTTATTTTGAATAAATGTTTTTGATTTGATTATTCATAAAGTTTATCACTTTCATTCATTATTTATATTCAAACTTTTCACGGTTCTAATTGATTGTTTTTTTTATGGGGAAGAACCAGAAAGAAACCCAAAGGATCTTATAATATTGGTACCTATGAGAGGACAGTGTAGATTCCGTAGAGACCCAGCCTGCTAACTGCAGGCAGGCAGGGTCGAAGCCTACTGGGGCCAAGGGTTTGCTTCCGAAAGGAAAGCCTGGCCCTGGTTTCTAAGGCCACGAAGGAACGGGGTGGGTTTTTAGTCAGTAAGAGTCTGACACTATCTCCCGCTCCGCCCAAGGGCGGAAGATGTCATTAGATGATTTTACCCACCACCAAAAAAAAAAATCAAACATATTAAACACAATAAAGTATATTTTTTGTTTCATAATTGAAACTATACGATATGAGAGAAGATAAAAAATGTAATACTTTCAAGGTCTGTTGTACCTATCGATTTGATTTAAACTTGGCATAAGTCTTATTTCTAATTGATTTCAAACAAGGTCGTCGGAATAAAGCCTTGACAATAGGTATATAACAATTGAAGCAATTTGTGAAACGACAATCAATATTACTGGATTTAATGTGGGAGACACTAGCACGGCTGCGGTATTTACTAAGTTAATAATGAAAGAAAAAAGTATTATTTTTCTTACTTTCTTATTTTTACTGACAACTACGTAGAATCTCTACAAAAAAAAAAAGTGTGATTCGTCCACTCTGTTGCATAAATAAAAAAGAAAAGTAAAATATTATTACCCATTTTAAAGCCTTAGCCTAATTTTTTTATTTTTTATTTTGCATCATCAGGTCACTCAGGTCAACTAAAGTTATGTTCATTAATACAACGTAATTGTATGACTTTTTCATGAAAAAGCAAAATATAAAAATAGCAAACTAAATAATAGGACAATTTTTATTTATTTTAAACTTAAAATAAAAGAAAGTAGAGAGCTAAAAAATTCAAGAGTAAATCTTATCATAGCTAAAATACATATAATAAAATTATGAAATCTTTATTACATAGCAATATTTTTATCAGATCGACGCGGATAAGGACTTGTTTATACAATTTTCAAATTGAATAAGTTTTTAATCGAAGACGGAGTAAACTAAATAGGTTACTTCTAGGCAAGCGTGCTCCATCGTCGACCACATCATTGCTTACCATCAGGTGGGATAGTCCGGCCGTGCGGTAACCGTCTGGACAGAGCTCGGGTCGTCGACGGCACGTAGCTTTCCATAGGGGCCTCAAGGAGATGTCAGCAAACCGTAGTGGCCCAGCAGGGCCGATCCCCACCAGGACCGCGGGGAATTTCTGGAAAGAAAACCCGTAGTCCTAGAACGCAAAGGGCAACTGAAAACACACACAAAAGAAAGGAACACAGGTGTGGAGCCAGTAAAAGTCTGACACGCCCTCTCGCTGCACCCAGAGCGGAAAAAAATTCAACCACATCATCGGCTATCATCAGGTGAGATAGTGGTCCAACGCCAGCCTATCAATAATAATAAAAAAGACAAGTAAATGCCGCCACTCCAAGATGGCCACACCACTTAAATTGTCGCGTTGATAGGCTCTTGTAATTGCACGATTTACTCGTAGATTTCTATCTTATCACGATTGGAGTGTTATAACGTTCGAGGCTTTCGTCGTTTGTGTTTTGTATTTGTTTCTTTGGTATATTTTCATTTGTTCTGATAACATGCGGTTTGTCAAACGACAAACGTTCAATTAAATTAGCTAGCAAAACCTATATCTAATAGATATATACATATGTACCTAATAACGACAAAACAATAAAAACTATTTTTTTTTTTTAAGAGAAAAAATATATAGTTTTATAAGATTTCCCGCTCTGAGTGAAGTCATTTTTAGGGTTTCATAATTCAAAAGGAAAAAAATGATTACTTATAGGATGACTTTGTTGTCCGACTGTCTGACTGTCTGTTAAGACCCTTTATCTTAGGAACGCGTGGAGGTATCAAGTTGTAATCAAAACAATATTCTCAGGTCCGCGGTGTCTTGAAGCTGTGGAGAATTAATATTCCAAGTTGACGAAAAAAAAAGGTACGGCCGACGTTATACGTCGAAATATTGCGACATAAAGTCGCAAAAAACGTATATTTCGACACTTTCTAGGAAATCACAATTCATAGGGTACTTCCCGCTGTCCCAGAATCCTTAAATTTGGCATAATGTGGAAATAACGAGTTCGGATTGGTTTATTCAAATTATCTCTCGTCTCCTCTCCTCTCCGCTTTGGTTGATACCGGGCGTGATAGTAAGACAGTGACGCAATCGTTGATAATGAAGCACACTAGTTCATTAACAGCCTATTCACTTTAGCCTTGGAAACACCTAAATTATAATCGAACATTAGATGATTTCCAAGAATACCTTTACTTGGGCCAACATGTCCAAGAAAACCTTTACTTGGGCCAAGTAGTCTCTTTCCAGGCGAGGCAAGACAAAGAAATCGCGAGACGAACTGAAAAAGCCTGGAAGAGCTACTGGTCCATTAAAGGCTTATTCAAAGGTGAATTGCCCTTGGCACTAAAACAAAAGCTCATGGACATGTGATTCTCCCTGTGTTGACCTATGGCGCACAGACTTGTTCTTTGACTAATATCCAAAAGTCCAAACTCAAGGTTTGCCAACGAGCAATGGAGCGCAGTATACTTGGTGTTAAATTAACGGATCGAGTTCGAAACACTACGCTGCGCTCCAAAACCAAAATAGCTGATGTGGCTCAAAAGGCTGCCCAACTGAAATGGGACTGGGCAGGACACGTTTGCCGCATGCCCGACAAACTGTGGGCAAAAATAGCACAAAGTTGGTGCCCTAAGACAGTGCGACGGGGTCAGGGTAGACCGCGAAGGAGATGGCGCGATAAGCTAGACGGATTCCTCCAGAACTGGCAAGAGGAAGCGCAGGCCCGCGAGAGGTGGAAAGCGTGGAAGGAGGCCTTTGCCCAGAAGTGGGACAGAAAAGGCTAATAAAAAAAAATGATTTCCTACAAGTTAAAAAACCCACAGATTAATAACTTCTAGTCTGTAGGTTCAGTTAGTACTAAATAAATATGTATTGTGCAGGCAATGTGTCGTCGCGCAATCATATAATGTGAGTTATCACGTCAAGGTACAATAACCATGATAATTGATCGCGTCAGCACATTGTTAGCTATTGTTGGTTTTTCCTATATGTTCTTTTAACTGTCGACTCAGTACAATCATTGCAATGGCGACGTTTGAGTTGACTTGGATACTAAGTCCTTTGGGCTATGTCTTTGTATGAATAGCAATTTGATCACCACTAGAACATCTAATGTCTTTAATCAATCACACAGTAATCTGAACACATTAGAATGTATGATGATTCACAGTAGTATTTAGCAGCAAATGTATCAAGTCAACCTTCTCGGCAAACTTCGCTGAGGTAGTTAACGCTACAATAAAATTCTCAGCTCCATTTTACCAAGATGGCGCCTGTTGTCAATGGTTTTTTTTTTTCACATGTTGTCCAGTTGCGCAGACACTTGAGATACTAAAATCTAATTTTACGTCACTATATCCACTAGGAATCAATTTGCGAATAATTAAAACAGCCACTGAACTTCACTCTAAAAAATCCCGCCAACAAACCGCGGGATGCTTCGAAATTGCTACCACATAGATGCGTATACACTGGTGTAGATATAGAAACCAAGTATATATGTACTTTCCTATATGTAGCCCGATATGGACCAAAATGCTAGGTATATACCTTAAAGGTGTGATGTATTACCTGCTACGACCGCGGTCACCTCTTTCTGCGACGCAGTAATGCTAGCAAAGGAGGAGGCCGCCCTCGTGAGGCAACGGCGCTCACGCTCCAGCCGCCCGCGGGGTTACAATCCTGATTTCCGGCCATCGCAGACGCGGGCTTGCGGACGGCGAGCAATGGGTAGCTCGCGGTTCGACCGTACGGACTGAGCCTAAGTTGTCGACGGCGCGAATCGTTCCACGCGCTCCTCAAGGAGTTGTCAGCAAACCGTAGGAGCCACAAGGTAGCTGGTCGACACGGCGCGGCACGTGGTTATTGCAAAAGAATTATTACGGCAATTTTTTTGTCATATCAAAGCGTTTCTTGCCAATGTTAAAGTTAGAGAATATTATAGTATGAAGGATAATAATAATCCACAACTCTCACGCCTCACAACGCCATCTAGTTCTAAACTAAACAGACCATGTCCTATAAGTACTAGACAACTGATAAACATAAATAAATGTTTCTAAAAACATACATACTATAGATATATTACACCTAGACAGAACGATCGTGCTCATCACACAAACGATTGTCTTGGGTGAGAATACAAAGATTGTGACCTTCAGCATAGCAGTCAAGGTCACTAACCATTAGACCAATACGCCAGTCAGTGAATGAAGGAATTTTAAAATTACCATTGTTTATTATTGTTGACATAAAACGTATCTGCTAATCTCAATACCAGCTTTCATGATATGAGCATCGCATACGTTTACTTACATACTTATAAATGTTTTGAAACCCGGTTTTGTAAGAGATATTCGATGATACCCATACCTTTGAGATCAACAGGTATGTCTCATATCTACCGCTGCGACCACTACCCGCGGACACTCTCGGAGCGAGAGAAGTAATTAGATCATTTCCCATCGAAATAAAAGGCCGATCCTCACGAATTAGAAGAAAAGATGTGTCGAGTACAAAACACGTTCATTAATTTTTTTGTACATCTTTCATCTTCACTTCAAAGCAATTTAATAAGGGGCCGTTCAAGTATTACGTAACCAGATTTATCGCAAATATTAAACCCCTCCCCCTCGTCAGCAAAAGTAAGCAAAGATATAATCGTTCTCCCACATGCTTACGTAAACATTGCTCAGTAATATGTGTCTGTTTACTCATTTTCATGTGATTTTGGAACATCGACATTGTCCTCCTAAAAAAAAACTGCTGACGTAATCATCATCCCCCATGTCATCAAAACTAAGCAAAGACCCCCCCCCACCCCCCTGTAGTGCTTACGTAATACTTGAATGGCCCCTAACCTGATAGACTAGTATTTTGCCAGCAACTTCGTTCGCGAGAAAGCTTTCATAAAAACTTTAACAACTAAACCGTATTTTTAAGGTAGTTTAAAAAAACGAATAATTTTATTAATACTTTATTTGAATTTTGATTAGAATTTATGCTGAAAAATAAGAACCTTTAAAACCCCATAGATCGAGAATGAATGAGATTTTTCATGCAAGCTAAATTTTCCCTTTTTCACCCTATTGAAGGTAGAATTTGCCAAACCCTTCTAACCCAATCTTAGTGCTCGCCTATATCATAAAAAGGAAGCTTTGGTCAAAATTTCCTATTCCTAGTGCCAGCAGTTTGAGCTATGCGTTGATATGTCTGTCACACGTAACTTACTTAAAATTACTTTCCGTTCTTTACAGATCTTCGGCACAGATGAAAGTTTAAGGGCAGCCCTCACAATCTTACCTCAAACATTAGCGTCCTGCGACGAAGTATACAACCGCGTTGAACAGCTGTACTCAGACTTCGATTTCCATGGACTTCCTTAAAGTATCTTAAGACTTTCGATTAAGTAGAAAATTGTCTTTGAAGTTGGTAGGAGCCTAATCTCCTGAAATTAATATCAACGGGGTTCATTATCTCTAATATTAATAAGCAAAGTCGTTTATCTTTGAATGCTCTGTGGTTTTCACTATAATTTATACTTTTAGAGAATTTCTTTAAGCAGGCAACCGCTAGTTAACTAGTTTTCTACTAAACGGTGACGCTTTATAATACCTTCGCATGCTTAACCCGTCGGAATAGTCCGACAAGTGTTTTTGTGTCCTACACGCCAGGGTCTTGTGTTTGCGACTGGGTACCCCATCTTGTTTAGCTCTTCAATCCCCATTGGTGACAGAAGAGCTGGCAAGATGGAGTATTTGGTCGTGGATGTGCGACCCTGGCGAAATAAACGCGAGAGTGTTTGTCGAATATATCCGACGTAGGCGGTTAAAATGTTAATCAAAGAGAGACGTAACTCAAAAAAGAGGTTATTTGAAAATTGAACCTTATTTTTTAAAGGTATGATTTCAGATTTAAATACCGTCTTTTTGAGTTAGGTCTGTTTATGATTAAGGATGTGAATATTAACGTGAAAGCTACGGCATGAGACACGGTAAATGGCGCTAGAATCTACATTTTTAGTTGTTTTTAGAGTACGGAAGCATTCTTCAGTCAAAGAAAATGTATTTGGTAAAGTTAGACATTTCATTTTATTGAACTTAATAAAATTATTGCTCCGAAATCCACTTAACTCTGACTGTTCGTGTTAGAGTGATGATTCTAACTATAGTGCTCTAGTAAACGACAATATACTTAAGCAATAAGCATGTAGAGTTTAGCGCCCTCTAGTGATAAAATGGCCACGCGCCAGTAGGTGGCGTTCGCCCTAAGGCTCTTGGGAAATTAAAAAGTATTCTAAACTGCTAAGCAAGTTACATTAAAAAATCTATTTTATCATCAGTGTCGCCACAATTAACGGCCCTGTGCATCTCGCATCCACCGGATTCCCGGGACCCACATCAGGTCATCGGTTCACCTTGTGGGAGGCCTTTGAACGCCTTATAGTTCGCGTCAAAGCAAAAAAAAAATCTGCTTGCTTCCTTTCTGTCTTATTACTCGAAATTGAATTGAGTAACCTGTAATGTTGAGTATATTTACTTCAAGCTTTTTTGGCTTCAGAAAAAGTAATATTGCAGGGTTCAAGAACCTGTTCATAACTTAATCGTCTATTATATTCAATAAATATAAGAAAAAATATTTTAGTCAATTAAAAAAATAATGGTTACCCCTCAAAACTATAATCACAATAAAATAAACAAACCCCCCGAATTCTGAATTAATCATTTGAAATTGAGTATTTATATATATTGAGTAAACTGCTTGAAAAGCTGTCAAAATTTGGCCTTCAAAGGGTAGTATATATTAGTTCCTCAATTTATTTCTTTTTTGTACTACAAATATACCTTAGTTCCACCAAAAATACTAATTGTGCACAAATTACCACGAAGGGAATGACGGGATCTGTGTCCCCGAACTTGCCATACCCTTCTACTCCTCCTCCCTCCCCCTACCCCTTCCTTCATTTTCTTCCTCCTTCTGTCCCTTGTAATTTTATTTTTGGTGTACAATAAAAAATACATCTATCTATCTATCTAACCTGTCCGAGCTGGGGTACCCCTAGTCCTTTAATAATTGAGAAAGTTAATTTATATTTGGTGTACAATTATTACTGTGAAGAATAAGATTTTTGATTCACAGTTAAAAATATTTCATTCAGAAATCGACCTAAAGTATAAAAATAGTTGCTTAGTTACAGCAACAACCGTATTTAAGCATAAAGTGATGATAAATTTGCCTGTTTTACATCTCAGAGGCCATTATAGTTGACTAACAAATAGTTGTGTTAGAATGTGATCTCAAACATAACAAGTACCACAATGTGCATAATATGTTTAATTAATAAAAGGGTGTTGATTCTCTTGTTTACCAATGAAAAAGGCCAACTTCTCGTGTGGCTAACCTAACACTCTTGGCCACAAGTTAGCCACTAAAGAAAAAAAAAAATTTCGCTTGGGATGCAAATATTTTTTTTACAGACTCTACTAGCTTCTGGGGTTTGATGACTCAGTGAGTCAGGACTTTGACTGTAAACAGCCTCAAGTTATGTAGGTTTACAAAAGATTCAGCACCAATGTATTAGAATTCATGTAAATAACACATAGGCTAGTCTATCACGCTAAAGCCTTAATTTAATGCTACTTAGTTCATAAGAGGGCTTCGCAATGTGTAAATTCTTTATTGTATGAGTACAGAGGGCATTGTATGAGGGCAGCAGCACTATGGTGTGGCCATCTTGAGTAGGGTACCTGTGTTTCAAACATTTGACTATGAGATTTACCTACTGGTTTTATATGTAGGAAATGTCAAACCGACATAAGTATTCTTCAAATAAAACATTAACTAACAATTTTAAAAAACAATCTTAAGTAAAATTGTAAATACAAATTAATAATAGCTCTTGTGGGGTTTCTAATGTAAGGCGCAACTTACACTAACGCAGAGCCGAATGTTTGCATTACACAAACTTAATAATGGGAATGGAGAGGAATATGCCGCGTCGCGGCGCTTGAATTCTGTGTCAATGTCAGTTCAGCCTAATATAGGTACGTCGAGAAATATTTATAATCTTCACATTATAAGAATAGTTTATTTATTTCAGAATATTTACATGTAAATATAAAAAAGAAAGACCAAAATAATATATAAAAAAAAAATCATCAGCTTTTTGTTATACAGACAAAAGTATTCTTTAAAATATATATGTGTGATTTAGATATAACGCACTTAATGCCATTTATCAAAAATGCTAGCAACGAAAGATCCATAGTCGCACATTAAAAATGAAAGCCTCAAATATACTGGGTGACAAATTGACCCCTAAACTAACGCGCAACGCTGTCAAATTGTTCAACAACATGTCCCGCGTCACGTAAATGCGTTGTAAATTGTTGGCGGGCAAGTTGCGGGACACTAGGCAACGTTGCAGCGTCACGTAGACTGTGCCTTGCGTGTCACGTTGGGGGACATTTTGTCCCCTAGTGTATCTGACCTTTAAAATTAACAAATTGCGCTATTTAATATTTTTAATTTATAATTTATTTACGAAGCAAATAGTCGTGCAATATTATTAAAAAAGAAGTAATTTAAGTAAAACAATATTAGTTAAAAACAATTTGAAACGAAATTGGAGATTTCTTAGAATCTAGTTAGGTAATACTGCCACCAAATTGTAGTAATTAATGACCTATATCAAATTATGCTTTCTTCTACCACTTTAGAAAAGGCTTGAATGTTTGTGTATAATTATGTAAAGTTATACATAGTGAAATCTGGTCAAGTGGATCCTGGATCTATTAGAAACCTTTGTGACTGATAATTACAACGAGTTCCCAACACTTGCTCTGAAATACTCCTGTTGCTGAGAGTAAAAACCTCAACAGCTAAGGTACTATAATTTTTTATTTTATTTTACTTGGAACTTTTAAGCTGAATAAACTCAGTGAGACAAGGTTTATAAAATTAAAATATCTGTTTGTTTTTTTTAACATTTTTTTTACTATAGCCTTTGACCGTTTTTGAAGGACTTTCATTGGTAGCTGATGTTGTAAAGAATAACTTAGAGTAACGTGCGAAAAAATACTTGAAATGGTGGACGAAGTCGCGGGTACCAGCTAGTTAATTAATATTTTACCAACATTTAATATTTTAAATGTTGGTTGATTGTAAATATTCGAATATTCACGGTTGTTTGTAAATATTCGAATTTTTCACGGGATCCTCTGTAACTTTAAAGAAAACTGTACAAATTAATAGCCTCCCAGTTGTCCAGGTTTCACTGTAATAAACAGTACCAGCCGTATATATGGCACATCGAGTTTACGAAAATGTTGTCTCTTTCACTCATAGCTATGAGAGTATCTCCCTCTCTTTCTACAACTCGATGTATCATATTAACGCACGAGTGCTGTTATTTTTATACGCGCGCAATGAGCTCAATTGTAACGATTGCTCATTCAACAATATTGGTAGCTTTTGATAAACTGTTGTTGTGTTAAATGTATTTCGATTTGTAATCGTAACAGTGACGAAATCACTAAGAAATAAATAAATAATAATCATGTTCTCTTATACAGTTAAAGTTGCCATTTAAAATTAAGAAATCGCATTTCAATGCCTGTATTCTTGTCTTTGATCAACTGCGTTCAAATATTGAACATTTATGATATAATTGCAGCTACTTCTACAATACTATAATACATACATTAAAACATTATTTTATTAACTGAAACATAAAATAATAATTTATAACTGATAAGAATTAGTATGTTATCGTATCATATTTTCATATACATCGTTGCATAGACTATGGAAAAAGGCTTTTTTCTTTTTTTAATTTTTAATAGCAAACCCAAGGTTCCTTCTAATATAACTTATTATTTCTATTTAATAGGCTTATTTGTATTAATAAATGTAAGTGTTAGATTTTATTATCTTCATAATCATGCTGTTATCTATGTGTTTAAAACTCTATACATACGCTTGAGGGCGAAAAGAAAAATATTGTAATTTTGAAACTTATGCCTTTGAGTATAAGTGTCAAAACGAGCGCTCTTGATTTGCTATGACTGTGAATAATAATTTATACGACACAAAGAGCATGTCGGCAGCTAGTGGAGATACCATCACTAATAATATGAATGTTCGAAATCACGTGACTTGACTCGCGAGGTTGTGTCGCGACATCTGGAATGTGGATACAGCGAACATCGTACCGATTGTCGCATAAGCCAATAGCTACGAGCCTCGACCAACAGCTTGGGAAGTCGTCGTTAGCGGCTATAGGGCTTGATTGAGGCAATATTTATACTCAGTACAAGTTTTAACTCTCTTAACCATAGTCAAAATTGTCACAGATTATCAATCTGTATGGTGCCACTCACGGAAATTCTTGTATTCCGTCTGCAGCTGTGAACACCGAAGTGTCTCTATGCTCCTTGATAAAGCCTCATGACGTGTTAAGGCCATCGTAATTCCGCTACGAGAAAGGGACGGAACTATCCATCATGTATAGTGCTGTCTTTCTTTTACATACACTTTGAAAGTATTGTAACAGACACGCCTTTAAGTTTGTCCTCAAGTGTTTTGTATGCTTCATACATTCCCAAATCATTCCTAGTTTAGGAAAGCGTTTTATATATTTTTATGTAACAACGTATAAAAGAATAAAGTGTTTTTGCAAATCATTTTGTATTTTTTTTTCTTCTAAAACAAGCAACGCCATTGCGCTCGCGGTAGACCCGGGCGTGTATGACGAGTCGAGCTTGAATTCTGCCGTACGAAGTCTGCCCTTTTCGGCAAATGAGTATGGCTAGTGCAGTAGTTGAAGGATTGGTTGCTGCGCCACATGTCGCGGGTTCGAATCTTGCGTGGAACAAGCGTTTGTATGGCTTACAGATAGCTGTACCGAGGTGCACCCAGATGTATGCGAATTTAAATATTTGTGAACACACCTTCAATACGGAAACAATTTCTAATTAGACCACGTTTTTAGAAAAAAAACGATCTTAGCTCTACGCTTTTCGCAGAAGTGCAGTGGTCAGGCCCCACCACATTTTATTATATTTATTGTATCTGGTTGATCGAGAGTTATTATTGGTGGCAACACTGGACGAAGCAAGCGCTTGCTTTAAAATGAAAATGACTTTTTTGTTTTCGGTAGTATTACCTCTCACCAGAACACCTACACCAATCTGCTTCGACTTTCGGTACCTACCTAGGGTCGCTTTTATCAAGACAAATCAAACCAACGCAAAATGGACGAAATAGCAAGAAGTCACTGGATGTATACTTAACTAAAAGCATTGATTGAATATTTTCAATTTTGTATTTTATTGTGACTCGACCGGTGTTTGCAACTCCACATCCACATCCACTCTCGTATTGGAGGAATGTCAAATTACGTCTCACCTCTATGAGAGGGGAGGGGGTCGACTAACTGTAACATTGTGACATGGGATGGGATCATAAATTTCATGATCGATAATTATCACCCCTTATAAATGAAACAACAATATTGGTATTACAAATATCGCAATTTATTCGCTGCACTCTTGTATTACACAACGCAAAAGGTAATAAGTAGAGAACAACAATATAACATTACATTAATTCACAGTTCGGACACCTTTCTATCAAGGTACTTTTGGACTCCCAAAAAGTGGCTTATAATTATCGAAGAAAATATTATACATTTATTTTATTTTAATTTATTGACTGGCCTGTTGGTCTAGTGGTTAGTGGCCCTGACTGCTATGCCGGAGGTCGTGGGTTCGATTCCCATCCAGGACAAATGTTTGTGTGATGAGCACAATCATTTGTTCTGTGTCTGGGTGTTATTTATCTATAATATTTATGTATTTAGAAATATATAAGTATGTTTATCAGCTGTCTGGTACCCATAACACAAGCTCTGCTTAGCTTGGGACTAGACGGTGTTGTGTGATAGTCGTGAAATATTATTATTTATATACTTGAATAAAGGCTCACACTCATCATTCACGGCACCAATCAATCAATGATTATGCGAAAGACTGAATCACGTCCAGGCGTGATTGACGTGTGTGTAAACGTTTAAAAAAAATAAGTTAAGCATATCATTACACTATAATATTATAACGTCTTATCATTAATGAAAAACTGAGAATTTTAGACATCTAGCAAACATTCTAAAGCTATGTATTTATTATATTGGGGAACAGTTGAATGGTTATATGAAAACAGTAGATGTAAACGTGTGTATTATCTACACTTTGATTACTACTACTCTTTGATTATTTTAATGTGTAAAGTCCGGTTTTGAAAAATAGCGGACATTCAATAAAAAGAAAAATTTTGGCGTTGAAAAAATTTCATCGGATAAGTTTTTGTATGAGTACAAACAATTGTTCTACGGCTTTTCTTAAAAATTGATATTTAATGAGAAAAAAGATATTTAAAAAAATTATGTAAGTAAACCTTTTCTTTTTTCACGGAAATCCGTGCTGACCAATGGTAGTTCAGAATTCCAATATTTTGTGCACCCAGTTTCTTCTAATTTCTTTTTAAATCATTTTTATTAGTACTACTGCGATAATTTTACATTATTTTGACATACTTACCAAAATATGCCTACAAGTTTTATTAATAAAAATTGGTTTCTTTACTTATTTTTTTTTTTAATTCAAATTAATAAATTAATTTAATAATCAAAATAAAACAATTTCTCTTTTCTTTCTCAAACTTTCCCATTTCCAAAAAGGTCGACAACTAATGATACATCCGCTAGGCAGGTAGCAACTTGCACCTACATTGATGACTCATTCGCTAGGTAGGTAGTAAGTTGCAGTACAAAATATAAATTTTAATTTTAATTCGTACTATGCTGTGTTAAATTTTATAGTGCACTTGTTTATAAATGATTGAGCGGCATGATGGTTGCGATAATGGGAGTACAGTGATTCTGTCTCTCAAAGTGAAACTCCCTTTGTGGGTAATTTGATGAAATGCTTTTCTGACATAGTTCTAAGGACTACTAGGTTTTCCCAAAAACTAGATGATATTTCTCTACTAGAATATTAAACGTACTATTAATTATAGGTACTTAGACACAATTTCTTTTAATTTTATCTTATAATCACTATTAATATAAATATTGTTACTAATGTGACGTTTTAATATTATAATTGCATGGTTAGAAGATATTTCATAAAAAAAAGCAATCATTTCAAGATAATATATTTTGTACACAGATTGTATTAAGCATAAGATAACATATTACAACACACAGTTGAATACAAACGTTTAATTGGAATATTACATAACTATGATGATTACAATAACTGTAAGATGTTAGATGGTGCTACTGCTTGCACATTATCGTATTTATTTATATATTTATTACTAGGTACTACCCACTAACTGGGTTTTAGGAGTAAAATAAGCAGTCGCTTCGTCTAAATGCTAGTATTTCATAAGACCATCTCAGACATCAATCTGCATGGTTCTCATATGATTTGACCACTGCATGTTCGCTGTATGGACTTTAAAAGACAGTTTGACCACCGGAATTTTTTCAGTATTTCTTCTCAAGGTACCTCATGTAATGTAGGAAGAGGGAGAGGGAGGAGGAGGAGGGAGGAGGAAGAGGAAGAGGGAGGCCGAAGAAGAGATGGATGGATTGTGTGAGGAGTGATATGAAAGAAAAGGAAGTTAGTGATAGTGTGACGGCTGACAGGATAGAGTGGAAGAAAAAAACGTGTTGCGCCGACCCCAAGTAATATGGGACAAGGGCAGGAAGAAGAAGAAGTACCTCATGTAATGTAAAGTGAAGAAAAAACATTTACGTGTAAGCGTTTTTAAAAAAACTATTTGTAAAATAAATACATATTACTCAAGCTGCACCCAGTTAGACTGGAAGCCGAGAGTGAAGATAGCGACAGTTTCTACAGTAACTTACAGTAAATGGACTTCTCTCAGAAATTGATAATTAATTGAACACAATGGAAAGATTTTATGATGTTATTAATATCATATTAAATAAATGGAATTAAAACAGATCAACTTGGAAATCTAACAATGACTGAGAAATTAATTAATATTTAAGTTAACACACAATGATTACTGTCTCTCACTGAAGAGTGTCGTCATTTGACCTAGATGAGATCATAACACCACAAATCATTCAAATGCACAAGCTCCTGAGTCACGAGCGTGCATGAACTCGCTCTTATTATTATTTAAGGGTCGTGTGACGTCACACACTGGAGCGCCACGTAATACTCAGTATTATTTTTGCAAGTGCACCTTTAAAGTTCGATAACTTTTTGATTTGTCGAGGTATTTTGAAGATTTATTCATATATTACTTAAAATTTTCATAATTAACTCATTAAAAAGAATGAAAAATTATAACCTCTTACAAGTAGCGATCTTTTACCAATAATGCGGGGGACAGTACTTATTTGATGTTTTTACAGCACAAAAAGTAGCACCATCTCAAAAAAGTGGTCTACTTTAAACTATGAGCATATAGAAAATTCTAATTTTCATACATTTGGTTGTCGAAAGTTGTAATTTTTACTTTAAACGTTGAGCCAAGACTCCTGAGCACAATGGCATACGGTTCGCTACTTTAAGTTGGGCCAGAACTGATACGAAATCGCGGTGCTTATATTACTGATTTAATTGAAAGTACATAATATCATTAAAATTTGTTTTTCGATTTCCGACTCTATTTCTCGGACAATAAGTCGGTAATCGCAAAAAAATGTTTTTCGATTACCGACTTATTACCCGGGGGCGTCGTTATGTAATACTAGCTTCTGCCAGTGGCTTCGCCCGCACGAAAGTAAGTTTCTTAATACAAACTTTGGCCCCCGTATCATCCTTTTAAAAGGTGAATTTAAAAAAATCCTCCATTAGTTAGGCGAGCACCACACGTCATAACAAGAAGCCTTATGCAAAATCTCACGCTCCTAGTCTTGTTTGTGATTTGATATGTCAGTCAAATTAGTTCATTTGATAAGAGAATAAATTGGTTTGTAAAAAGTAATATCTGGAAGTCATTATTCCATTTTAAATCCATATATAGCTACACCATCGCTAACTACTACATTTTATTTTATCTCAAAGAAATTCAGATAGAAAAGTACTACCTGACACAAGCATCTCTAAACGCCTACACAAGTTCTAAAAATGCATTTTATTTCGTACAAACTCAATCTGGAAGAAGTATGAAATGTGTGCGTTGCAATATGCCATTGTGTACAGGAGTTTATTATCACTTAATATACTGGACAGATTACATTTACGAGACTTACACGCGAGATCGAATTTAATCGTGCATCTAACTTATTATAATAGAATCGGCCATTTTAGTGCATTTCATACAAAACAAATACATTTAATTTTTTATTGCGTACTCGCTGTGTTGAATGCTCTTTCGTAATAGTGAATGTGCACTGGCCAGATGTATTAAAGCCAACGATAACACAAGCTAGGGAACATTCCACTAATTATACAACTTTATTTTTAGTATATGCGAAACCTGAAATACGTGTCTAGTATTTTTATGTAAAGAATCTATGTACAAAATTTCAAAACCGTATCACGAAAAATCACAAAATTATAAGCTTGTTAAGTTACCTGGTTGTCCGCACAAATACATAGTCACCGGGCCACCCGGGCGACTAAGGGGTTGTTTTGCTCTCACAACCAGCTGCGCACTGGACCCTAATAAAGGTTATAGCGGATAACCTGCCATGACCTTTTTAAATATTTTAGGAAAAAAATAGAACATGGTGTAAACATTATTGGAATCGATTAAGTTACTAATTCTGAACAAACTATATTCAGGTTTCGCATATACTAAAAATAATATTGTATATCCTTTCCTTTTAACCGCCTACGTCGGATATATCCGAAAAACACTCTCGCGTTTATTCCACCAGGGTCGCACATCTACGACCAAATACTCCATCTCGTCAGCTCTTCTGTCACCTATGGGTTTTGAAGAGCTAATCAAGATGGAGTACCCGGTCGCAAACACACGACTCTGGCATATAGGACTCGAAAACCCTCGTCGAACCAATTCGACGCAAGTTTTCCGAGTGTGTTTATCTTACAATTGGTTCTTCGTTTAATGACACAAAAAGTTTTGCTTTCGTACATAATTTCATAGTCGAACATCGCTGAATAATGTATTTAGCCTGTTTCACATTTCCTGTTATAGTAAGCGAGATTTTGATCTCTTATCATTTAATTCTTTCAATATTTAGAACCTACAAAACAACATTATTTTTTGTCAATTTTCCTGTCTGTTTCTTAGAAGAAACAAGTGGTTTTAAATACAGAACTTTTTGCATATAGTAAAATTTTTAAATTGTAAACGTCACACTGTGCATAATAAATATAAGAATAAAAGACAAAACTGTGCTTAAAGGGACATATATATTGTCGGACGTATATTAAAAAATATCCTCTATACTCCACTCACAATAACAACATTTAATTAAATAACTTTAACTCACAAGATGTGTTCAATTGCCAACGACTGATCGAATTTGCAGACTTACCTACTTCGCAAAAGCAAAAAAAAGATCAGTTTGGGCGATTTTTTCATTCTTGTAGATAAAAAATAAAATATTTTTAACATCACCATACATCAAGCTTTGCGTATCTCCCACCGAAATTGACGACTCCGTCCGACATGTCGTACGATTGATCGTTCGTCTGGCCGTACGACTGATCGTTCGACTGGTCGTACGACTCGTGGTTAGGATTAGTCGTGGTCGTTGTGCTTGTGGGCGACTACACGATGTGTCAAGCCTGCGGCGGCTCGTCCATGGGGTTGGCGCGCGGCAGCTCGTCGCTGCGCTCGTCGCTGCGCTCGTCGGCGCGCGCCTCGGGGAATGTGGCGGACGACGAGCCGCTGCGGCTGCTCGACGTGGAGGTCGCGGTCGACGAGTCGCCCGCTTGTGGGCTACTTGAATCCCTGGAAATTTCAGAGATCTCTGAAAGCGCTTGCAGATAAAGTAAAGTAAAGGTCTAGCTCTAGGAGACTGGGCTCTAGCCCAGTCTATGAAATTAATTTCTTAAAGTAAACATCAGCTGGGCGAGTTGAATGACCTGTAGGTAGTTAGTACGCAACGACCGACAACTACCTACAAGGTCATTGACTCGTTTACTAAAAGAAATTGATTTCGTACATGCGTATACTAATTCGAGTTTTATAGATGGTGTTTCATGTACCGAATCGACCCTCTACGGGATTAAAACAATCAAAATTGAACGGTGTATACATACGAGCTCCCGACTGGAAGTGAGTCAGTTTTGATTTCGAGGGCGACAAGTGTGAACTACCTACGTTAAGTGCCAAGTATTTTCATCTAACGACATAAGCGATAGTAAAATGGGATTGTAGTGTTCATTATGATTTGGTTGCCGGTGATTGGACAAATTTGCTTTTGTTTGTAGTAATAAAGTTCTCCGATAGTAAATCAGCATTAAATTGCTCACCTTCGTAACAGTACTATAAAAGTCGGGACCTGAATCAAATCAGATCATGATTCATAACATCACCATATTGCCAGCGACAATCTGTGCTTTCTCAAAAAAGATACTTTCTCACTTTACATAGATTAAGTTCAACCTTCGTGAAGTGAGATAATATCTTTTTATCACTGTACAGTTAAGCGAGGTGCTCTTATCGATAGATTCTTTAATTATGTGGCCATTTTGTTCCATTTATGAAAATCTGTGTATGTACTTACTTATGAAATCCATTGGTCTGGCACGTATTGTAGGCGCCGCAGTGTTGGCACTTCAGTCCTACGACGTGGAACTTCACCGTCGATAGCTGTTATGAAAAAGCACACCATACATTATTTTAGAATTTCTTTTTGTCTTACTTATTAAGTATTTTTTTAAATATTTAAAAGAATTGTATCCCAGCAGTATCGGGAACAGATTCCAAGCTCAGGTCAGGACTCCAGAGAAAGGAACCTCCTAACTATACGAGGCATATCCAGAAGTACCGCTTTCTGAATTAAGCGGCTTAACGAGAGCTTCCTAAGGTGCTGGCCGAGGCTCGTAGCTATTGAGCGCATGTATTATTTTTCGTTATACATACCTTATGACAATCCTTGCAGAGTATAGTGGCTTTGTAGTCAGCGTATTCTGGCGGCATCGGTGTCGCGGCTACCTCCGAGTCCAGATAGCTCCACAACTGTAAATAAGAATAACATAATCAAGCTAATATATATATAAAAAAAAATCAGTCATTTTGAGAATCTACTCTTTTTTTATGAAGCCTGTTAAACATTCAACATTAAACTAACCGTAAATACCTGAGCGTTCGTGAAACATCTAATTTTTAAGACTGTCAGTTATGTCTACCGCGACTAACTACTAATATGACCCATTTAAAATCTATGAGTTATGGCTATTTGTTCCATTTATCTAAATATACAAGTATACACTGTTAAATTTTGGTCGTTTTAATCCCGCGGAAGGTCGTTTCGGTACATGAAATACTATCGATTTGTAAAGAGAAAATAAAAAAAAGCAATTTTTGAAATTATTTTTTTAAAGTAAACGTCAGCTGAACGTGGCCAGTGAACTGTAGATAGTTAGTACGCAACGACCGACAATTACCTTCAAGATCATTGATTCATTTACATAAAGAAATTAATTTCGTATATGCGTATATTAATTCGAGTTTTTGCAATAAAGTACTTTATTTTTTCATTATAAATCAATAGCATTTCATGTACCGAATCGACCCTCCCCGGGATTAAAACGACTAAAATTTAACTGTGTATAGTACTTGGAACCATTTTTAGGTATATAACCCGATGCGCCGTACTTACGGCCGAGAGCTGTGCGATCTTCGTGTACGATAGAGGTATGATTTTGACAGAAGTGGGAGTAATGATCAATGCACGAGGGGTAGGGGCTGTCACGTGATTAAATACTGCAAGTCACTTCGTGCCCGAACCGCCATTAAGTTTGAATCGCATGATGATTGTGACACTTTACTTACATTAGTCATATCGATCATGCTGGTCTGGCAGGTGGGGCAGGCGTAGTGTCCGGAGTGCAGCAGCTGCTCGAAGCACGGCCGGTGCAGGAGGTGGCCGCAGTCCGGGATGTGGCACGGGATGCGCGACGTGTGGATGTCCTCCAGGCACACCGGGCAGTTCGACCGGGATACGTTTTCGACGCACTGCGGATCACAAAATTAAAATATTATGAACTAACAAATTGCCAAAAAGTTTAAGAAAACTATCCTGACATAATTATCTAATAGAATAGAAATAAAAACTAAGGGGTCCATAATTGTATTAAGCTGTAATGCTTTATATTTATAAAAATATGCAATGAGCTAAGTTAGTTATGGTTAAGTTAACATTTATTTATTTATTTTATAATTGTTTGTCTTGTGCAAGTCACAAATAAATGTTTTTCTTTCTTTATTTGAATGTAGTAAATGAATTTGAAAATTCAAACATATTTTTCTTTTTTTACTGTTTCTTTTTTAATTATATTGTAGGGAGAGCCTAAAAAAAAAAAAACGATAAAAAAATTACTTCCGACTACATTTAAGCGATACTAATAGGAGAAGATATTGACTTTTTTAACGCAGGTCATAGAATTTTACCTAGTTCAAAAGTTTTTTCGATGAGATATAATTGTGTGTGTTATTACAACTATTTGACTGATTGAATATCTCACCCTGTGTCCGACTTGCTGCAGCTGCACCGGCAGGCACATGTTACAGCGCTCGCAGTGGAAGAACCGGTCCCTGCCCCCGACGCGGCAGATGCCGCAGCCCTCACAGTGGTACTGCCTCTTGTCATCGTCGTCGAACAAGTTGCAGATCAGGCATGTGTACTGCAGGTATAAAATAAAGGATCATCAATAACGGGAAGGCCAGAAACAATATAGATACTGCCAGTGGCTTCGCTCGCGTGTGAGTAGGTCTCTCCATACAAACTTAGGAACCTCGCTCCAACCCCTTATGGGGTGGATTTAGAAAATCTTTTCTTATTCTTTATATTCATCTCGCGTTTCAAACAAAGTCCAAAAATCGAATATCGGGCAACTGCCCGGACCAGACACAACACCCGTCTGATCAGAATATCGTCCCTTTTCAATCTCTACAAAGGCACTATTACGTTAAAAATTATCACTGTTTTTTGTAGTGTTACTAAAGCGTTCCAGTGAACAAACAATCTTTAAAATCGGTCCAGTATCTAGTTTTTGAAACAAAAATATAAATCTTTTCTGTTTATAACATTGTTATTGAAGTATTGATTACTCTTCAACACCAGTCATGAAAAGAAAAGGGAGAGAATGTAAGCGTGACAGTCGTCGGAAGATGACGCAAACCCAAGCAACAGAACTGCAGAGCTGTGGTCTCGTCGCATTGTGCTTGGAACCACGGCTAGAAGGTAGAACTACACTGCGCGGACGTCCGCCACAACGCCGATCTAGGCGTGTCCGTCTCCATACATTTTATATGGAAACTTAGTTCTGTAGTTTCCATATAAAATGTATGGAGACGTGTGCGCGGACGTCCGCGCAGTGTAGTTCAACCTTGATGCTGAGCGCTCGGCTGTTTTGCGCGGATGTGACGCTTATTTTCCCGTGTGTGTGATTATGCTTGTAGTCCTAAGATTGCGTCATTTCGCGCAAATAGTTTATCTTTCTTCTCTATGGGCTCCTACTATTTTGCTGACATCTCTGAGAAGTGCGTGGAATTTTACATATTTACAGGCCAACTGATGCCCGCTACAGCAACAGGGAGGTGAGAATGTACATGGCAACCACTTGGTTATAGTCAGTAAGTCTGACACGCCCTCTTGCTTCACCCTAGAGTAGGAGAAGTCATTGGATGATTTCCCACCTCAAAATAATGTGTCTGAAACGGCGCCATCTTGTATAAGTTACTACCACGTCGTTTGGGCATAGAACACGCTAATACACCCTTAAATGCGCGTAAACACGCATAGCGTGCTGATAATCACGTACAATATAATTAGGGTGACTGCAGTGCACGCCATAACCCTCGGTTATGAGGCAGCAATGCTGATCACTATAAGATTTATATACACATCTTTACATTTAAGTGAATCATTTAAGATACACGCAGTGGACACAGCGTTGGAAGGCCTTCTACAAAATGGACCTATAATCTAGTGATGAGGGTTGCGGGGATGCGAGATGCACAGGGCTGGTGGTTATGGCGACACTTGGGGGAGGCCTATGTCTAACAGTGATCGTCTTTCGGTTGAAATAATGATCAGACGTCAATCAGTACTATGCTACGTCAATCAACCCATTACACGGTAGGTTATTCGTCAGTCAAAATTTTGACTGTGGCAAAACTGACAGCAAAACCTATCGTGTAATGGCCGCCTTAGCAGCGAGATGATCAGACGATAGTATTGCAGGTAAAACCTGGATGAGTGTGGGTAAAGGAAGGTGGGGATTTACACAAGAAAAAGAGCCATTTGGCTAGCACATAATGAAATAGTTTTGTTCAACTACAGCAAATTAGATTTTTTTAAATAGTCCAGTTTTTAGCCAGCTATGCTACAACTAAAACTGAGCTATCTGTTTTTCGCGCCATAAACGTGGAGATTGGCACAAGAGAAGAGAGTGATAATATAATTATATCAATTATTTCAGTTTTTAAGCCATTTAAACATTAATATTAATATTTGTCGTACTATCATGATATGGCAGTATAAAACAGTGGCTAGAAAAGATAAGATTTTACATTGTTGTTTTCACAAGATTTGCTTTTGGCAAAACTAAGTAAATATTTTTCTTATTAGTTGTGTAAATGTGTATCAAAAATGTAAAACCATTGAAATAATTTTCAAGGGAGTGTGTCAATATTGTGTAACATAAAATTTTATATTATTATCTGAATATGTTACTGGTAGAGTTGACCTGATGACGCAATAAGAAATAATGCGAGATAAATTTCTTATTTTTCAGCCATATCTTATCACAGTTATCACAGAACAAATTCTTATATTTTAGAGTTTTGAGTATACATGTGGATGCATAGAGAGGGAGGCCAAAGAAAAGATGGATGAGAAATGATAACGCTAGACGCTCAGGCGTCCCAAATTTGACCCATTTCAATGTTTTATAAATAAAATAAATCGCATTTCTTATAATTTTTTATGAAATGTTTGTTTGATTTTCTAGGCAAGCGTGCTCCATCCTCGGCCACATCATCGCTTAACATCGGGTGAGATAGTGGTCAAACGCGAGCCAATAATAAAACAAAAATATTGTTTCCACGAAATTTCATAAAAAAATCATAAAAACTTGAGATTCTACGTATAATAAAACATTAACTAGAGCAGGAAGAATTTCGAAATGGGTCAAATTAGGGATGCCAGCGCTTCTAGTAGTGTTAAAGAAAAAAAGAGTTATAGAGTGATGCGTGACCGGATAGAATGGAAGAATAAAACGTATTGACAACACGGAACAAGGGAAGGACCGGAAGGACGATGATCATAATGACAATATAGCAGTATTTTACTTGGTGTCACTGCTTACTGGTGTCCGATTTTTGGGGTTTTGACTAACATTATGGAAGTCAAAACCCTAAAAAGACTAAGTGCTCGATTACGGTGACGCGGTGCGTTGCGCGGCGCGTCGGGCAGTCCATCGTACATTGCCATATTATGTTTGTGTTGCGCGAGCGATAACGCGGCCCGCTGCTGCAATTTACGACGAAACGCCCTACGCGCCGCGCAACACGCCGCGTCTCCGTAAACACGGCCTTAAGTTAAAGTCTATAAATAACAGCGAGGGCTAACAGCTTAACAGAGCCCGGTCTCGTTAAGAACAGACGAAAACTTCTCAGTGCCTAACAAGAAAGTTGTATTATGGAATGTCACCCATAAACAGAACATAGCAATATTCTGTAAGTCACTTGATAAGCATTGCATAACCTCGAAAATGTGTATAGCTGATATAACTTAGCCTGGAGAAAATTTAAAATCTATGTTGCCACATAAATCTAAAGTTTTTAGAGGAATAACAAACAATGTGGTATATCTATTGTGGTATGTTCATTGTAGTATTGGAGGGTGTTCCAACTAGGTAAGTTACTGCATCAGAGCTATTGGTTTATTTATTATTTAATTTTACTTCAGTGATGGTCTGGAGTCCCTTCTCAGGGCATACATCAGCTCTATCCTGATTTAAACAAAGCAATCCAAGTGGTTACATACTAGTTGGTCAAAATTTCAGATAAATCAACTCAAAATAAACAATTTTTTGTTTTAGATAGTTGAATTGTTTGATAGTGTAACTGTTGGAATGTCCCGGAAAACTACATACCGGATACATGGGTGTGTGTAAAAGTTGTACTGTATGCCAGGCTGGTGTTCACAACTCTCACATATAAAATGCATATCTCAATCACAATTGTATCATCCTATCCACCCCAGCTCCACAAGGACAGCTGGCACAATAGTATTACTGACCATTTCGAGGAGGGAATGTGGTTTTCGAAGTATT
The DNA here is from genome assembly GCA_958295575.1 of Leucania comma. Taxonomy (NCBI): domain Eukaryota; kingdom Metazoa; phylum Arthropoda; class Insecta; order Lepidoptera; family Noctuidae; genus Leucania; species Leucania comma. Next base: position 3,784,497 of record OY282480.1, read on the forward strand.
TCCTGTATCCAAGGACCACTGGGCAGCTAACAAGCAGATGAGAAGCTGTCTCATCAGTACAATTTTCTTTACCCAGAGCAGTTGATCTTATCTAGTTTTATTTCACCCTCAAAAAATAAAATCTATTGGTTTATTAAACAAGATCTGTACATACCTTTCCAAATCGTACTCCGCAGTTCTCACACTCTTCTTGCACCTTCTGCCTCTTGTCACATTCCGTGCATATCAGCTCTGTGACCGACTTCCGGTTGAAGTAGTGCTGTTCATTCTCATCGTGACAGTATCGGCAGACATAGACTTTGTTGCAGCATGGTGTCTGGAAATTATTTATATTTTATATTATATTTTTTGCTTAAAGATACAAGCAGTTCAAGATTGAAACATAACTATTTATTTTAAAATACCCGCACATGTATAATAATTTCAACCCACACAAACAATATTGTTTTATAATGTCATTTCATCAATTGTTTATTAAAATACACTAAGCTAACTGCCATTGTCTGAAAGGAAAATTATTGCAAGAAACTGTCAGGAGCACATTAACACAAAAATTGTTGCAACAAACTGTCAGGAGCACCAAACACACAAACAATTTTGTTTTGTTAATTAATTGAACCCTGATATGATCACAAACTACTATTTATTGATTGTAAAGTTTTTGTATCTTGATTTTTATTGATTGTTATATGTATCTTTGAAATTCTCTAATAAAATAGTCATGTATGCCACCATCATGCCATCATAAAAAATGAAAAGATTATCTTTTTAACAAAGCCTTTCTTATCACTTTGTGTGTGTAAATCCACATGAAAATCCTCAGGTCAGCAGTTTTTGTGATTATTGCAAATAGTAGGACAGACGCATTTTTTATATCACTTATGAGAAAGTAAACAATGATTTCTTGGTTTGTAGATAAATAATTTTGTGATGACTTTCACTTTCAAATCAGCATTACCAAAAATTTAACAGATAATAATGAATAGCCAGAATCTTATTAGTTATGGCCTACCGTATACACACCTTGCATTTGTATTGGATCTAATTTTTTTCAACTTTAGAAGTGATTCTATCCCTAGGCAACCAAGAAAAGAAAACATCTAAAACAGGAGTGACTCATAAACCTCATGAATGTGCAATTATCTTTAATTTTAGCAAACAAAGGAGTCTCTAGCATGCTACTCTAGGAGTCTCTGGCACATTCAATGTTCTAAATATAAAATCATGTAAAATATCAAAGTATTGTAATGATACCAATTTATTATAAATTGAAATTTAAATAGCTAAGAGCTCAATTACCGATAAAATTTGATAGACATAATATAGTAATGCTAATTATTGTGAGAGCAGGTGTTTCCTTTATTCCACCTTAATAATAACTCATGATGCGCGCCTTCCAGTTCGTTGACTTTATCTTTGTTTTTGAAATCCGGATGTCATCATCTCGAGACTTCTACGATGTTGTGTTTATATTTAGACCGCGCATGTTTTATTCCCGGCTATTGCACTTAAAGTAAATTAATCAACGAAAATCGATTAATTAACATCTGTTTATGATCTAATTCTTACCACGAACTTTGCGCGACGTTTGTAATGAGCGCAGCCGATCCGTTTTTCCTTGCTCGCCTCTACGTTCACTGCATCGTTAACATTCACATAATCTTCGTTTTCCGTTGACATTTTTTTTACTAATACACCGATGCACTTCCCGATAACAACACACCAAGGTCTCAGGATGTCATTGAATAGATTTTCTTTCAATTATCAAATTGGATTATTGAACAACACATTATTTGCGTGACATCTGGTTCAACTCCGTGATTTTCCACGGATGTGGAACTGGTTATTTTGCATAAAACAAGAGTGACAGAGATAGCAGAACCAAATAGACACAAGTAAAACAGTGAGAGAGATAAAGTTGATGCGAAAAATAACAATTTGTTTTTCAGTATGAAATGAAACTTTATTTGACGTTTTACACGTTTAGTTGTTCCATCATATTAACGTACTAAATAAAATAATTTCTCTAAACTTTCACTTTCATGTTATTCAATCAAACATTTATTTTCAAACACATAGTTTTGTAGTTGCAAGATGATAGCCAACGCAATCCCGGAAGCGTGGTTTGTGCATTCATTGACTTACCGTAGATTTGGACTGCGCAAACATGGCTTGCACGGCTTTACTTGAACGTTTGGCCGGTCATTCAAGCCGCGCATCACTCCGAGGAAATTATTTAAACAATGTAAACGTCGCAGATCAAAAAATTTGTGATGTAAGGCGTATACAAATCGCTCAAAACACAACTAGGATTTACAAAAACAGTTTGGTATGCACGAGCTTACCTGCACGTGTAGCCACTACACGGTGTTCCATCTTTTTGTAGTCATGACTGCACAGGCCTGGACCAACACATTCAAGACCGCGACGCGCTGGCCTGCGCACTCAAGACCAGCGTGTAGCCGGGCCATTAGACTTTTAATTTAATGATAGGTCATTAGACTTTTTAAGGATAGGTCTGTACCTACAGTTCCTTGGTAATAGCCCTAATAGATAAATATAAAATTGAAGATTTTTATTGACTACGAAGCACACCTGTGTGGTGTACCTACTTTTAGTCAATAAAAGTCTGGCACGCCCTCCCGCTCCGCCCAGAGCGAAAGAAGTCATTAGTTGATCAGCCACATCATGTAGCTAGTCTAAACTAAAGAGGCAACAAGGTCAGAATAAAAATTGCTAATGTTTTCAAGATCGGTTGCTCATTGAAGCACTAAATTATTATATTACAGCAGCAGCATCCCAACAGTATTTATTTTGCTCATCACTTCGATGAAATATGTTTTGATCGAAGGCTCAACAGTACCTATTACATACTTACAACAACCTTACCTTCGTGGTCACCTCTCTTCTCTATTCTATAGCTATCAAGTTCAACTCTTCGTTCATGGCATCTAACATCAATGGAAATGTCAATAAAAAAGATAATGCCTTAATTTTATTTTAGTAAAAATGTAAGGAAACATATTAAAAAAAAATTGTAAAAAATAAGGAAAAAAATCAGTCGCAGCAATATGGCCAAATTTTCTGTGCTCTTGATTCTCTTCGTCTTATATCAAGCGGCAGCGCTGATACCTCCAAAATTCCAATGGAAGGTCATGGACTTTGCATGGACTTGTGATGACTGCTGCCAAGAAAAAAAAGCTGCTATAGGCAATGAGACGTATATACCTAATAACAATATGCCGACCGGAATCGCAAGATGGAAGAATAAATTGTTCATCACCATACCTCGGTGGAAAAAAGGCTAGATATTTATTTTTGTTCAGTTTATTAATAAATAAAGAAATCGATAGTAGCGCCCATATACCCATACCTAAGAGGGAGAAAGCTAACTATATCAACTTGAGACAAATGCGAACGCTGAACGCGCCGGGTGACTGGGTCTTATCATTGAGTTATTGTGCGTTTTTCGTTCAAGTAATCTCATGGGTATCCAAGTGTAGAGTTGGTCGGGTTAATTACTAGCTGTTTCCAGCGGTTTCCGCGGTAACCCCAAGATAAAAAGTTTCCCATGTGCTATTCCAGGACATGGTCTGCCCGTGCACAAAGTTTCATCCAAATCCGTTCGGTAGTGTTTGCGTGAAAAAGTAACAAACATCCATACATACAAACTCGGATATTATAATATTAGTAGGTAGGATAAAAAAGGACGACTGACATCGCACAACTGAAACCGCTGGCACTAGGAGCGTGAAATTTAGCACAAAGTTTCCTTTTACGGGACGGGATTTCCCAAAATTCACCCTCAAAGGGTTTGAAACAGGGGTCCAAAGTTTGTATAGAGAAACTTACTTTTACGTGGCAGAAGCTAGTGGTTTTATAATTATGCACTTAAAACAACGAGCTCTTGGTTACTTACATAAACACTTCTGTCTTTTGCTTCATCGGGGAATAGGTTGCAGGATATTCATCATTCAAAATCATTTTCATCCCGCACATCTAACCTGAAGTACCTATTTCCTCAATCAGGCATCCCAGCATCTCTGAACTATGTCTATCTGAACGACACTCAAGAAGCACCTCTCCATCCGTACCCAAACTGGCGTGAAGCATGCCTCAGCCGAGACGGCAATGTGGTTTCCAACAGGACGGTTGTGTGCACATTCCGGATTCACGTGGACAAGTACGATCGACTCTGGGTCGTGGATAATGGAGTCACCGACATGGCAAGTAAGTGGTGTTGCTTTTATACTTATAATCATCGTCTGCGTAACCTTTTCTCATCTATTTTGGGGCCGACTTCCCACCTTACAGGATGGTACTGTATAAGTGCTGGCTTTACCTTTGGTTCAGGGTGTGCGGCACCCACGGGGATGGCAGGGTGTTAGGTAGTGCCAACTGCTTGATGCGAATCAAGCCAGTGCACTTCGCCAGATAAATACCAGTATTTTAAAAGGAGCGTCTGTCGATCTGATTGCTATAACCTTGAACCTTGTCTATAGGTTAGTATGATACTTAGTCCTTGGTAAGAAAGTCTACCTAGCAATGGCCACTATTTTATCTTATCAGGATTCTATCCGAGATAGTGAGGTGTACCTCTTTAAAAACGTAGGTAATTACTGTCTTTAATATAGAGGTTTGAAAGTTACCAGAGTTCTTCTCTCGCTAACCATGCTCGCCTCGCTATAATGCATGTCGGCGTCGCGCGTCGCTTAACGATTTTCAAGGTTTTGGAATCTGTTCCCCATGAATATAATTTATACTTAAGTTATGCTATATGCAATAAGACAGTAGAAACACGACAACAAAGTGTTACAAATGAGAAGTATAAGGACCGGGCAACGTAGCGACGCTTCGGAGTGGCCCTTAATGTCTAACAGCAGACGTCTTTCGGCTGAATCGATGGTTATAACGGATGTGTTAATTCGACAGCTGACGTGAAACAAGTGACAAATCCAGCCGTGCTGGTCTTCGACTTGAATACGGACCAGCTGATAAAGAAATACGAGCTTGGGGCGGATGTGTTAAGAGACTCTTCCGTGTTGACTAGCATTGTAAGTAAAATTAGTGTGTTATATTGCATTGAACAACCAGGTGGTCCACAGTTTGAATGTCACCTGCAAAAAAACCGTATACAAAATCCTGCAGCGTATTTAAAAAAGAAAATCGGGTGTTAGTTAGACCCACAACAGCATTTGCAACATTTGCTCATTTCAACTCTCATTTCAACATTTGGTCATTAATTACCTAACGCTCGTAGTCTACAGCCAGTTACTGGAGACCAGTGAACTAGTTCAACAAAGAAACAAATTCTAAAACATTTTTCACAGGTGCACTGAATGCTTGGGACCTGTGCTAAGCGACTAGCTGCTTCGGGGTTCACGTTTTTATGTCTATGTTTAAGCTTAAGCTTAACCAGTGGCGTAGCTAGTCCCACAGGGGGCCCGTATTAAAAATTCTCACACCCACCCCGTATTAACTGCCCCGTATACAAAAATAGTGCTTTTAACAAATGCTTGGTTTACCCAACAGAAACGGCTGTGAATAATAATATGTTGCAAATTTTAGCCTACGTCGGGGCCCCTGTAGGGTGGGGGCCCCGTATAATTTATACGGCAAATACGGCGGTAGCTACGCTTCTGAGCTTAACCGACATAAGTCTGTAGAATACTCAATATCAGGACTGCGGAATTGTTCGAAAAAGTTACCGAGGCTCTTGAACGAAAAGGGCAACTGAAGGAACATACCTATGTTCCTTCAGTTGGTCACGGTTTTTAGTCAGTTGTTATTTCAAGTTTGACACTTTCTCTCCCATCACCTAAGCGGGAAGCCTTAGAAATAAAAATATAGAGAATAAAAAAGGTTTTTTTCCCTAGACTGTAGAAACAATAGGCAAAGGTGGAAACAACAGCACTGCCTACGCATACATCACGGATATGGGGTCAAATGCAGTCATCGTGTATAGTATGCAAGACGACGAGGCCTGGCGGGTCGAGAACCATTACTTCCACTTTGACCCACACGCTGGCGTCTACAAAGTTGGGGGGATTGACTTCTATTGGAGTGACGGCGTATCTTCTGCTACTTTGTCACAGCCTAAGAAGGATGGGTGAGTTGCATGGCTTCGGTGGAACTAATTTGTTGAACTCGTTATCAGATCAATTTTGGTCACCGTTGGAGGAGACACCTCCACCTACGTCAAGTCTTCTTTTAATCAACCACAGAGTAGGTCCCTCAGGTTAACTGGAACCATAGCAGGGGCAGGCTGCCATAACCTGTCCTACCCTGAGTACTGAGTTGGCGTTACGATCTACAAAGCGGCATCTGACGTTTAGCGTTATTGTGACCGAGAAGCAGTGGTGACTGAGGGTGACTATAAATTATGAAGAACAGATCCAACAAAAACTTGAGTGGCTCCTGTGTGCAGTGCAGTGACTCCTCCTGTCTCTGTCTTTCAAGTAACCTAACACGAAGAGGATAACGGAGTTTATTCGCTTGCTTTGCTCACTCATTCTAGCCCCTTTATTCCCTACTCAGAGCTTAATAAGACGTGTTATACGATATGGATACGAAATATCTATAGGCCGATGAAAGACAATTTTAATATTATATAATTCAACTTTCAGTTACTGTGATTTGTACCTGCATCCGACCTCGAGCACTAAACTGTTCAAAATGTCAACTAAACTGCTAAGAAACAAGGATGCCCCTCAAGAAGAGATATTCAACGGAGTTGAGGTTTGTATGATATGAGCAGTTGCCCCATATCATTGAGCATCGGTTTTATATCAGCTTTTTACCGCGACTTTGCTCCAGTAACCTTGCCCACAGGAACTGTGAAAAGCCTATGCGTTAACTTCGCTTTCCGTCGTCTGTGAAATAATGTTCTAAATAAAAGATTTTTGTCTATATAAGGTATGATTTAAAGTTAGATGATCTATGTTCAGATCGAAACGTGTACCGCGTCTGGCTCTTTGATTGGTTTAAAAGCTTGGACTACGGCTGCTGGCCAATCGGAGCGCCGAACGTCATAATCGTGTCGATCGCGTTAGCAAAAAAAAAATAATGTTAAAGTGTTTCATGTTTTTCTTCACTTTTCCAGATAATTGGTGACAGAGGGCCCAAGTCACAAGCCACGGCCTGCGATATAGATCCAACTACTAACGTTATGTTTTACACACAGGTTAAGTGAATCATTAACTATGTTAGCTGAAGTAGCTACCTCCTCCTCCTCAAGTCGAATTCCTCATTTCTGAGGGTCGCGAAGTTCCCGTTGGATTAGCTTTTTACTGATGGTGTTACTTCCTGGTGGTGCCTATCTATCCTTTTTGTTTTTGTGGGAACTAAGCCCTCCCGAATTGGTTGGAGCGAGAAGTATCAGACTTTTAGAGTAGGTAATACAGACGTGCGTTCCTTCAGTTGCCCTTCGCGGTTCAAGTCCACGGTAACTGCAAACAATCACACGGCCCTGGGAGAATTTGGCCCTAATGGACCTCGTCAAACTTGCTGACATCTCCCCTGGAACACAAACGCACCGGGGCCTGGTCCTGATCCTTATCGGACGGCGTGAAATGGGTAGCTCACCGTCCGCAAGCCCACATCACATTATTAACGACTGGCAATATTTTGTATCAATCGTTAACAGTATTGAAGAACGTAATATGGTTGTCCCAATCGTTCACTCCCTATTTCGTATACCTTATATTACCGTATATTTTAAGAGGTTAGAGAAAGAAAACTGAAATAAAAAGATTTATGGTAATTGAAAGGGCTTTAATCACGATTTTTATACCTACTTAAATATTTGTTATCTACTTAGATATTATATTCCTTCTTAGATATAGTAGATACCTACCTACCTATATTTATAACTTCATACTTTTCTCACGTGATTTCGTATTTTCTGATTTCGTGTTTGTTCAAAGTTATTCATTCTTGCATCAGGTGTGCAAAAACGGCTTAGGGTGTTGGAACATGGACAAAGAATTTAACGAAGTCAACACGCCTCTCATCCTCAGTGACTGCAATATAATGGAGTTTCCGAATGATGTCAAAGTAAGTATCTCAAATAGTTCTTAAAGAAAAAACTTAGGTAGGTACGAGGGGAAGAAATCGCATATCTAGGACCTAGGTACGTATTGCAAAAAAGGGATAATAGAACTATATTTTGACAGGCCTATTGGTCTAGTGGTTAGTGGCCCTGACTGCTATGCCTGAGGTCGTGGGTTCGATTCCCACCCAGGACAAATGTTTGTGATGAGCACAATCATTTGTTCTGTGTCTGGGTGTTATTTATCTATAAAATGTATGTCTGGTACCCATAACAGAAGCTCTGCTTAGCTTAGGACTAGACGGTGTTGTGTGATAGTTCTGGAATTATATTATTTTGGCTGGAACAAATTATAATTCTGAATGGTAATTAAATTGCTTCGTTTTGTTTGTGTAATTAAGGGCTCCTACAAAAAATGCGATGTCACCGTGTGTTCGTTCCGAGGCACTACCACGAGCTCTTAACTCGATACATTTCACGACCTGAAATGAACTGCTAAAGGGATGGAGCTATGTAAGGTGTATAGCTGCATCTTACTTTCTGGCTCGAGCGAATCACATTGGACCCTGGTGTCACTGGGACACCATTAGTAGACACCGTCAGTTGCCTCGCTGACAAAATATATTCAGTTTTGCAAAAGTGATGACCTCCATAGAGCTGAATACATCTTGTTGGTAATGTGACTGCATGATCGCTTTGCGACTGGTGTCCTAGGCCTAAGTATAGCACTTCTGATAAATCCAGGTAGACCAAGAAGGCAATTTGTGGATCCTGAGCGACAGACAGTCGCGGTTCCTATATGAATCTATGGACTTCAAGCAAGCCAACTTCAGGGTCCTGACTGCACCCACTAAAACCCTCATTAAAGGCACGCCCTGCGAGAAGAAAGTTTTTAAGGGTTCGGCTCTCATTTGTACGTATGTTATGAACAATCCTAATAGATATCAAACCCAATTGAACCCAGTTCTACTTAAACTGAACAGCTTTTTAAATCAAACCAACGATTTGTGTTTTGGAGCTCATTATGCTGTTTTGAACATTATTTCGTAACATACAATATTTTAAGAGCAGTGTCCAGGATCACCACAGAAGCCTGGTTTTTTTTTAAATTAGTTTTTTTTCTGTGAAACGTCCATTACGATCAAAGAAATGTTAAAGAGCTGTTGTTTTCTTTCAATGTAATTAATAAATATGATTGTACTTATTTCAGCCTCAAAACTAAAGTAATGGTTTTTTAAAAGGAGACTCCAAAAATGACTCGATAAATTAATTAGCTGAATTCGTAAGCTGTTAAAAACACTACCCAACTCATGAAAATTTTATTATTAATTACAGCGGAATTTTTTATCTTTGTAATGTTCTCTCGGTCTTGTTCTTTTTTACATTGCGAATTATATTCAACTTGAAACTGGAAAATCTATTGTTTTATTTCATATACCGAGCTGCAATACGTGACCCTGTAAAAAAATCGATAATCTATGCTCTAACAGGGTGTATCTGACATCGTACCACAAACGAATACCATGGATCCACTACATAATTCTGGACGCCCCAGTGGTGGACTTTCTTATTGGTTTTTGCTTAATTGAAAAAAAAAACTTTACTTTTTTTAAATTTATACGGTATAAAATCTTTATTCTAATATTTTTAATAAAAAAAGGAATGAGTTACTTCTAAAATTAAAAATGCTGTCGGGGTTGATTAGAATAACGATTTTATACAATTTAAATTAAAAATACGCAGATTTTTTTTTAGTTAGGAAGAAGCCGACGAAAAATTTCATCACTGGGGTGTCCAGAATCATGTACTGGATCCATGATATTCGTTTGTAGTACGATGTCAGATACACGGTGTTTATATAAACTGGGAGATTTGCTTCTGGAGAGAGGTATGTGGTTGGAATGAAGGCCGCCATGGACCACGTACAATGATCCATCAAGGACTGTGCAGAAACCAGAAAGACGAGATAGGTATGTTTTCAAGAAGCTGGTCAAATTGTCTCGCTTCTGCAATTTACCTTCTAGACTTGACCCTAGAAGGAGTAGAGTAAGCGAGATATGAGGCCCACATTCTGGCTAAGACAAATCGATAGACGTATAAATCATAAAAAACTACGCATGCGTTTGGTCTCTAGAGCGCCACAAAGGTGCAAACATCCATAAATAGCTGATAAACACATTACCGGCCTTTGCGTCGCTCAGCCGGGCAAAAAGGCAAAGGTCCCAAAGGAAATAAAAAACTAAACGCATAAAATAATTTAATTTTTTATTTAAATATACAACATGGTAGTTACAACTATGTAATTAAATAAGTCTATGTGATTGAATAATTCATAATTAATCATAATTTTGCACGTGACCGTCGATTCCGTTTGATTTCGTTCACAATGTCAGTCTTTTCGCTAATTATTACAATGAACCGACGATAGACGGACTGTGGACTTAGAAATGCGAGCACCTACTGACTAAGGTTAGGTGAAGTTTAGCGTCCAGTGGACATCGCAGACACGGGTGGACAAGGGTGAATATAGGACATGAGAGAGGTGAACAAAAGGCTCAGTAATATCCCGAAAAATGTGCTTAAAATACCCAAACAGGACGACAGTTTGGAAAAAACTTAAGTCTTGGTTATGGATTTTTTTAGACGTCTTTTTTATACGTAATGATTTATTTATTTTTATCATTATTTTTGCTCATGTGGTAAGCGATGATGTGGTCGATGATAGGCACGTTTGCCTTCAAGTAACCTATTCACTCTTGACTTAAAGATCTCCAAGGTTGTAACTATCAAGGAACACATTTACACCATATCTTTTTTTCTTCTAGAGCGTGGACACATGTTTACGGCACGGTACCGCTACCGTGCAACAGCACGATGCTGCCACCGCGAGACGGCACGGCGTCGTGCCGCAGCACGGTGCAGAGTACGGTGCACCGCGGGCACAACAGTTTTTGTCTGGAGTCAAATAGAGGTGCCGGCCGTGCCGTAGACATGTGTCCACACCCTTATAGACATGTTTCACAGATTGCATAACGTCCTGACACGCTACATTTTATTTGCAAATGGAGGTATCATTATACATGCATAAACCCTGCTTTACTGCTGCCACAAACAGCTCATCTGTACTAACGTTTCCTACGGGGGCGTGTATGTAGGATACACTTCATATTCTTAATAATTAAGGGTATATAGACATCGGGATATTACTTTACAATAATGTTTGCACTACATACGAACTACAGTAGCATACAAAAAGTATAGAATCTAAATGGATTTTAGAAAATCATTGTATGAAAAAGTTTTTCACAAAACACTACTTATTCATACACATCGGATCTGTTCCGGAAGATTTGTTTTAATATTTTTTTGTCGACTGTACTTTAAAAACTTTTCCATAAAATGGTTTTCGAATGATTTCTACGGCGATCGAAATCGACTGACTTATCAATTGCATTAAAAACATGAATACTGAGTGGTTAGTGAGAGTTTGTTTTACGTTTATGCGACACGTTTATGACGTTCAGAGCTCCGATTGGCCCGCTCCAAGCTCTTAACCAATCAGAGAGCCAGACGCGGTATACGTTTCGATCGCGTTAAAGTAAAACAACTCGCACTCAACGCACAGATTTTTTGCTTGTGTTGCCGCAAAAATACAATGGTGTAGAGAATCTTATTTAAAAACTTGTAATATTTTACAAATTAGTTTAACCATACCTTAGTCCTCACAACGCTACAGCTGTCGACTAAGACCAACTATTCACTATAATAACATTTCTTTCATAATACTCATTAAATTCGCGACTTTTAACACTACCGTACTTCGACCAAAACGTACCTATTTTTTTTTTTTTCATTTATATTTCTAAGTCCATGCGTGGCTCGCTCGGTAGCCTTGACGCGTCCGAATCGAATAGAATTTACATAAGCGTTGCAATTTGAAATATAACATTATTTACAAGTATTATTGCTGAATCATCTATCATAGGCCATAAGATTGAGAATTTACAAGAAAATATGAATTAAGTATAAAATAAATCTTATGAAATAGTGTCGCGCATGCGTTTACAGAAAATGTCTCTCACAATCGATCGTCGTTTTTTTTTCTACGTTCAGCCAGTCATTTAAAGCATCATAAGTTGCAAAAAAGACATTGTACAGATTTTTTGGAATGTTGTTAAGATAGACATAATTTTTTTGGAAGATCGTATTGACGTTAGGAATTATAGGTAAAAAAAAAAACGGCCAGAAAATTACGTTTGTTGAATAAGCACCACTTAAATTTTTATTTAATTCTGTTTTTATTATTTGTTGTTACAGCGGCAACAGAAATTCAACATCTGTGGAAATTTCAACTGTTAGCTGTCACGGTTAGATACAGCCTGGTGACAGGCAGACAGACAGTGGCGTGATAGCGATAAGGTCCTGTTTTTACCTTTTGGGTGGAACTTTAGAAATATCGTAAAATTTCGAGACTGTCTGAGTACCACGGACCACGCGTTGTCTCATGCTTTGTTTGTAGCAGGAGCATAGGTATAATAGGGGGCGGGAGGGATGGGGGCGAGATAACTATACCAACAACATCCCAAAAACGTGTATTTTTTGCGATCTAACTCGTTCAATCTGTCTGCGATGACTGGCCTATTTCTACAACACGATGGGATCAATTACTAGACTAAGCAAATGCGGTTCAATATCGATGTCTTAGTCGTTTTCATCTCGACTATTCATCAATATTTAATTGACAACGATTACTGATTAGTGCATATTTTTGTTCTTGTGCAGAAACGATATTAAAACATAGACTAAGGGGCCAAACACAAAACTGCGATGCGAAAAAAAATCGCAACGTAAAGATCTGCGAGAACGCACGAATTGATTTGCATCGCACTATTCTCAAAACGGTGAAGGAAAACATCGTGAGGAAACCGGCATGTACTAGAACCTAAAATTCGAAGACACGTGACATCCACCAAACCGCACTGGGCCCGCGTGGTGGATTACGGCCCATTCCCTCTCCTAGAGAGGAAGCCTGAGTCCCAGCAGTGGGCACATTATAAGGCTGATGCTATGCTATACTATGCACATTATATGGTCATCTGAACCGATGCTTTACCGCACGACATTGCGTCGTAGTTTTTTGCGAAGCGGTATTGTATCGCATCGCATAAAATCGCATTGCAGTTTTGTGTAGGAACCCTTAATCAGTACTATATTAGTTCATAAGTTTGTTTCACTTCTCGTTCTTTAGTCAAATAGAATAGATCGATAAGGCTTTAGTCGATACATTTTCAGGTTTAATAAGGCATAATCTAAGCTTGATACAACCACGTAATATATTTACACAAAATCGCTTTTTGTGTCTTATTTGTTTATTCACTAAAGGCCTACGCAGACCACGGCAACACAAGGGATTTTGCCATCAGTCAGCGCATACTAGCCGCTTATATACCAAGCCATGACAAAGCGCGCCTAGGCAGCTCCTGCTACCCGATACACATACATAAACAAGTAAAACTAATTGCTTGAGTGACAATTTGTATTTCATGGTTAAGAAAAAAATTAAGTTTTTAATAAAAATTTCTAACCTCAAGTAATTACCTAATAAGAAACTACTTAGCAACAAGTAATCACTTCTATATAAAAGCGAGAGTAAATCTTCTTTCTACCCCACCTCGCGGTATGTCACAGCGAGCGCCGGAGTCTTGTCATGCCGTAACTTCCCGCAGTACGTCACGGCATCCCGCCGCGGGAGCCCGTGACGCATCTTTCATTGCCGTGTAATGAAATCCCTTTCTATGCCACGGCATCATTTTAAAGCACAGCAATTTATGTCGTATTTCTATATCAATACGTTTGAATGTCCATTAGTAAAAATTTTAATTCCTTGCCATGTCTGCGTAGGCCTTAATTCTTAAACCACACGACGGATTTTGATGCAGTTTTAACTAATAGAAAGAGCGGTAAACGAGGAAGATGACATACTTATATACCCGTACGAAGCCGGGGCAGGACAACTAGTTTTTGATAAAATGTGTCTTTCTCTAGGCATTCACATTACTTTGTCAACGATTTTATGGGGTCAGATTGATTTCATTTACACTGCCGTTAGAATTTCCATTTTTTTAATGGTATACGAAGTTGTGGTCGACTATATAACACGTTTGCGAAGTAGTACCTATTCACTCTTGACTTAAAGACCACTAGGTTGTAGCTATCAGGAATCACAGACTCTGGCAGGGCATTTCAATCCCTAGCCGTAGGCACAGCATATATACATACGAGTATATGCAAATGTCCAATGAACTCCTATGCCTATTTCATTTCACTGTTAAAACAGGCAATTTCACAATTGAGTAACAAAACTTCACAGCCTTTCACATCTAGTTAATATCAGCTACCTTCTTTCACGAATAATTTAAAAATAAAAGGAAAGATGGCAGGACAGAATTCTAGTGCGATATGTTGTGAACTTTTTGGACACAATGTAAGTTCATTAGTCAAAAGTTTCAGCCATTGAGCGCGAAGGATTAACAAAAATACACACGCCCACATGAGCTTTCGTCTTAAATTAATACTTACGTATTAGTTTGCGAAGAGGTAGTAAAAAATCCAATCAAAAACCCCACATGAATCCACGAATCGAAGCATAGCAATGTGAATGGTGTCTATTAAAAAAAAAAAAAAAAACTAAAAAGATATTTGAAATTTTATTTTGTATTATGGAATCTAGTTAAATTTTCCGAAATTGCGTTTTTTTGCTAGAGGATTCAACACTTTCAACTAGGAAACGTCTTGGTTTTAAATTTTAAGAAAACAAAATAATAATATATCAATAAAAAGTCAAAATGCATGCGCGACGTCCAAAACCGTAAAATTATGGCAAAAGTGACTTAACGGTCCAACTTTCCCGATTTTTAAAACATAAGATACCACACTTCGGTTATCATCTATTATTATTTGCAAAAGGCAACAATACATCATCTCTTTTCACCCAAGATTCTCGAAGATCCCCGAACATAACCGAAGTGTGATGTCATTGAAACAGTGCGTCACTGTGAACATTGTCCTACCCTACAAGATCCGTTTTGCTGTGACAGAGGAATTTCTACCTTATTATAATAGTCCAAGTTTGTATTTTGAGTAGATTATCTAGTATTTTCAGCCGTTTCTCCGTTTTTATGTTGGGGCGTTGTCTTTGCTGGGGGGACCCGCTTTTTGAGGGGTGTTGTGTACTCCCATCCGTCTTCCCCTTTGGGGTTGAATAGCTGTAACGAAAACCGCAAATGATTAATTTCTTGAGATGAGAGAGAGAAGATATGTATCAATAGGGTAAGCATGCAATTCTTAGTATATTTTTATTCATCAGTATCTTTAGAAAAATACGACGCCCTAAAACATAAGTGACACAGTCTGCACGACCTTTTGTTGCTCATGCTCCAGCACTAGCATAGAGCGGGAGCTACATTAGACCGACGCACACGTTGGCGACGTCTGAGTTGTACGTAGCGGCGCATCGCTTGGCGTGGGTTTAATGTAGTTCTAGAAGTCTATTTGTCATATAAAATATATGGAGAACGATGCAGTCAGACTGGCCTACGTGGCCCACGTGGGCCCAATGTAGTTGTATGTTTAGTTCTGGGTGTTATTTACCAGCGTGGCCCACTTGTCCCCGTTGGCGTCCCGGGACTTGACGGCGTCGCGCTGCGCCTGCTCGACGGCGCGCTTGGCGGCGGTGGCGGCGTCGCAGTCGGCGGCGCGCAGCGCGCACGTCACGTGGCGCCACACGCGCCGCGACTCGTGCGCCGCCTGCCGCGACACGGGCGCCACGCGCTTGCGGCGCGGCTTCATGTTTGATACTTCAAACAGGACTTCTGAACGCTGCCAACATTTAAATGAAGAACAAGGTTTCTTTAGTATAGAAGTTTATGATTCTACAAATCGTTACACTATACAATAACATGAGTTTTTCTTATACTCAAAGTTCCAAAGTAAGAATATAGGGAGTGAGCGAGTATTAGAAGGAGTATTAATTTTCTCTCTATTTAGTAAATATAAGAAAATTATGTTTTGCAACCATTTTTGTTTCCTTTAATCAAAGTCTTCGTCAGACTGATTATCAAGAAGGCGCGAGAATTCAACAAGTTGACCAACATAAATGTTGATTTCTCAAAAGCATTTGACTCCGTTAACTAGCGAACTTTGTGGAAGACGGTACCGGAAATGGGCACTTTAAAACATCTATTTCGCCTTTTAAAAAAACTATGAAGGAGGAATAGCATCAGTTTGAATACAAAACCATGTTTCGGATAGCTTCCATCCAAGTGCAGGTGCCCATCAGGGATGTATTATATCGCCACTTTTGTTTAACATCTACATGGAGCTCATTATGAGAATCTATGTGGATTGTTTTTTTCTATTCAGAAATTTTAACGGGCCTGGCAGATTGATTACTTTATGCGGCCTACCCATGTCCTTTCTTTGATATTGTTCGTCAAGTCGTTTAACTCTTTAATAGTCTTACGTCCACTGAAATCTGTGAGGTCCAAAAGAAAAGAAAGAAAGAAAGAAAAACAGTTTATTCGCGTGAAATGACGCAAAACTTAAAACTACTTGACAAACACAAATACTATATATAAGGAAGATATGCGTCACATTCACGCAAAACGGCCGAACGCTCAGCATAAAGCTGTGGCCTCATGCTTAGAGCGATGAGCTCACAGCGCTGATTTTCAGCGAAGGCCGGTGGCGGTGTCGACATAAAGACGCCGAACCCAAAAGACCCATATTAGACACTAATCTGCATGGTTCTCATTTAATTTGACCATTACATATTTGCTGTACGGATCTTAAAAGAGACTTTGATCTATGATTTTATTTCGATGCTTTTTAGAGTAGTCAGGTAGGAAACACTGGCCTCATCTGATTGAAATTGATGAAAAAATTGGCATGTTCGTGTTGAGTCAACTATCCAATTAGAGACTTAAGAAAATACAAAAATTGATCGTGACTTTATTGTTTTATAAAAAATTGACGAATTTTGGTTCCTTAGCAATTAGGGCGTTCAGCAGCTTGAGCCTCTAGGCTGTATGGGCGCATATCGCAAAATTTCAGCGATCTAAGTCCAAGGCTTTGTGTTAAGCGCTGTACAGAAAATTGTTCAACTTACACCAGAATCAGTCCATCGGCCATCCATCCTAGAATTCCATTCTCCCTGCGCAGTATAGTACGGTTTCTTGTCAACGCCCGCGAATATCTCGCAAGTGACCCGGTGCTTCTTGCCGCCGTAGAACGGTTTCGTGAGGAACTCGATGTTCGCCTTGTGGCCTGTTTGGACGCACTCTATGCAGACTGAGCCACCCAGTTCTATCCAGGGGACTGTTAGGATTGATCTGTGAATGTTAAGGTTAATTTAATTTTGTTTCAATACAAGATGCTAGAGAATAAAAATAAAATTAAAAAAAGAACCACGACGCAAAAAATGTTATAAAAAGTAAAAAATAAGTTAATAAATTACTCTTTCAGCCTTTCTTAGCTCATTAAAAGAACCTGTAATTTTAAAGACGAGCGTCACTGAATCGGCGGACCGCAATATGCAGAAGTTTATTTAGCTTTAACGAATAGAAAATACCTACTAGATACAAATGTACGGTACTTAGTTTTTTTTTGTATACCAATCTATAAGTCTACCTAGGTTCCTTACTTAGCGGTCCCTATCTGTATATACACATTATACACTGTAAAATTTTGGTCGTTTTAATCCCTTGGAGGGTCGATCCGGTACATGAAACACTATCGATTTGTAAAGATAAAATTTAAGTACTTTAAAAAAAAAAAACTCGAATAATGACAATGACCTGATGAAGAAATTAATAAAACAAAAATGATTAACTGTAATTAATTTACGCATGTACGAAATTAATTTCTTTGCCTTTAAAGTCAGCTGGGCGAGTTCAACGAACTGTAGGTAGTTAGTACACAACGGCCGAAAACTACCTGGTTGCGCGAATTTTGTTGATGTGGACTGTAGGTTTAAAAAGCGATCTAAGGTTTGTTAACAATATGCAGATACTGTGCCTGGATGGGACGGAAACTAGGAAGGAACACTGACCTTTTGACTTCGAAGGTTCCACGTGGCACCGGCCGGCGATTTTCGACTTCGCACATTTAAATCACTGCCAGGTCCTGTTTTGCACTACACTGCACTGTTGTTGAGTTTTGAATGGTTGGATCACGAAGTAGTCAATTTTCTTGTAATTTCGAGCGGGCGTGTTAGCGGTGCGGTCACATTCACAATCGATGCACACACGTCAATGTCAAATCATTTCTAGAGGTCGTGCGGGTGGAAGGGAAACGGATGGTATAGGATTGCTAGGCCAAAAAAACAAATTACAAAAAACAAAGTCGCGGATCATAGCAAATTGGCGCAACCATTCCCCCCGGGTTTGAAGGGTTACCTTCAAAGAAAAGAGAAAAAACAAAAGCGAAACTAAACCCTATTACTAATCTAAACTATCAATACTAGGTAGCGAAACAACTTATAACTAACTATGCCACTACTACTGATTAGGCAGAGGGCAGAGGCGAATAACCGGACGCAGGTACGATCCAGTTGCGGTTTTAACCTTTACGACTCGCGTTATTCCGTTCGAACCCGGAAAAACTTCTTCCACTACACCAAGAGGCCAGTGCAGAGGAGGCGCACTCTCAGTCTTCAGTATCACCACAGTACCGACTGTGACTGGATCTGAAGGAGTGTTCCACTTTTGACGCGACTGCAGCGTATGCAGATAATCTGTCCTCCATCGCTTCCAAAAGGACTGAACTAAGCTATCTAGCAGAGCGTGACGCGGGTGGAGCTGCAGTTTGTCAGTCTCGACATCTAAAGCGGGCAAATATTTAAGAGGAGTCGTCGTCAAGAAGTGAGCCGGCGTCAACGCTAGTGGCTCCGATGGATCACTAGACAAAGTCCGACACAACGGACGCGTATTCATCAACGCCTCTACCTGAGCGAGTACAGTGCTCAACTCCTCGTACGAGAGAATCTGTTCGCCTATGACCCGAAACAGGTGCGACTTAAGGCTTTTAATATTCGCCTCCCAATTGCCACCAAAATGACTAGCTGCTGGCGTATTAAAACACCAATCAATGCGATTCTCAGCTAAGACATGGGCGAATTCACTTTGGTAGTACTTGGAGCGTAAGAATGTATGTAATTCCGAAATATTGCGTCGCGCTCCAACATAATTTGTGCCGTTGTCAGAGTATAAGCGCTTAACGGGACCACGGCGAGATAAAAATCGTTTAAATGCAGACATAAAACCCTGCGTACTCAAATCACTGGTTAACTCTATGTGAACCGCACGAGTTGTCATACAAACGAATAGGCAAATGTATGCCTTTGTGGAACGTATACCACGACCACGGGCAATAGTGACTTTAAACGGTCCAGCATAGTCCGTCCCAGTATGTATGAAAGGTTTCACCGTCTGTACAACACGACAAGAACGATGGTCGGCCATTTCCGGCGCGTTGAAACGCGGGCGGAGCTTAAAGCAGGGCACACATCTGTGCACTCTAGCGCGTATCAAATTGCGAGCGGAAAGTATCCAGTACTTCTGTCGAAGAATGGACATTAATAAATCGGGACCAGCGTGACAATTCACCTTATGGTGATAGTCCACCAACAAATCCAAAACGTGATCCCTGCGTGGTAGAACTACTGGATGCATTTGTTCAAACTCTAACTTAGCATTTCGCAGACGGCCACCGACACGAATGAGTCCGTCTTGCAAAAATGGTTTCAAATGTTGAAGTGCGGGACTACAAGGTTTATGTGATTCTAAACTACGAAATTCTATTGAAAAATAAAATTTCTGCAACTCTCGAAGTACAACTGATTCAGCTCTATCCAAATCAGCTGCGATTATAGAACCACGCGATGGTAATAATCTCAAAAATCTTAGGACGTAAACTACACAGCGTAATAGTCTCGACCAAGACGAGACTCGATTAGACAACAACAAAACAACTGACTCTTCACGCGGAACTGATACTACAAGCGTATGTTTCTTCTCCTCGGGTGGCTCTGAAACAGTAGCGGGGTTAAACGGAACACTTGGCCACTCGTTAGGAGTGGTATGAAGCCAGGGAGGGCCACAAAACCAAAGCGGATGATTTAAAATTTGCGCAGGAAGCAAACCACGTGAGAGACAATCAGCTGGGTTTTCTGTTCCAGCGACATGGAACATATTTTCCGGTGACAATTCAGCTTGAATCTTAGCCACCCTATTTGCGACAAACGTGCCCCATCGATGGGGTGAAGAGTGGGCCCAACATAGAGCAACGGTTGAGTCTGAAAACGCTACAATTCTCTCTATATTAATGCGAGGACGACAAGTTTTGACTATAGATGTAATCAATTGAACCAACATAAGAATAGCGCAGAGTTCGAGACGAGCAAGAGAGACAACCTTACGAGGAGATACCTTTGATTTTGCGCTAATGAGGAAAACTGAAATGTTATCGCCATTTTGGACCTGAAAGTAAACCACTCCCCCGTAAGCCCTCTCACTGGCGTCTGCGAAACCTACCACATTAACAACAGTGTCTGGTACTATACCAACATGGCGAGGAATCTGTATCTGATCGAGCATTGGAAGCTCTTTCCTATAGCGAGCCCACAACTTGGCAACACTGTCAGGAGCGGTGTCGTCCCAATCACAGTTGGAAAGCCAAAGCTCTTTTATAAGCAGCTTTGCATACAAAACGACAGGAGCTACAAAACCCATTATATCCCATATCCGAGCTACACATGCTAGGATAACGCGTTTGGTACAAGTTGGCGGAGTCGAGCTAATTTTAAGACTGAACATATCAGTTGCGGGTGACCAACTTAAACCGAGGATCTTATGCGAATCACTATCATCGAATTCCTTTACCGAAGTCAACCGGTGTGACGGTGGAATCGACTCTAATGTAGCTTGCGAGTTGCTTGTCCATTTCACCAGATCAAATTGACCGGACTTCATGAGGCTGATTACTTGAGCAGCGGTCTCTATAGCCTCTGCTTCACTAGGTACACTGTACACAAAATCGTCCATGTACAATCCGGTTTCAATAGTGGCCCTTGCTTTCGGGTATGTATCACCCTCGTCAGCGGCCAACTGCTTGATAGTGCGAAGAGCGTGAAAGGGACTAGACTTAAGCCCAAAACAAACACGATTGAATTCGTAAACCTTCAAAGGTTCCTGCGGAGAAAATCTATACAAGAAGCGTTGGAATCTACGGTCACATTCTCTGATTCCAATACTAAGAAACATCTGCCGAATATCGGCAGAGAGCGCAATAGCAAACAAGCGAAAATTTACTATTATTTCAAATAAGTTACCCTGGAGGTTCTGACCACAATACAAGATATCGTTAAGCGATATGCCAGTACTAGTTTTAGCGCTACCATCCATAACCACACGCAGTTTAGTTGTAAGCTTGTCTTCTCTAACAACTCCATGGTGCGGGATGATGTAAAACGGGTAATCACGTGTCTCCTCAGTCTCGGCAGGCGCTGATGAGATATAACCTTTATCTAAATATTCGATCAGCACATCATCATAGGCTTGCTTCAACTTAGGAGACGCCTGCATCTTACGTTCCAAGCATAGAAAGCGTTTTTCTGCGGAGGCACGGGAGCCACCGAGCGAAAAAATATCACCCTTGAAAGGGAGCGCGACAACATAACGACCATCTTTATCACGAGTAGTCGTGCGGGTATAAATCTCCTCAGTGACCTGATCCTCAGGGCTGAGAATAGGCGGGACATTGACCTCTTCAATCTCCCAGAACTTGCGGATGGTAGACTCAAGCGGCGGCTCGACGGTGCAACAGTGCGACACAGTCGAGTAACTATTTAAATAAGCGGGTGCGGAACCAACTATAACAAACCCGAGAACTGTTTCCAGTGCGTGCGGAGCGGGGTACATCGGAAGACCTTGAATTTTACGTGATAACTGGAGATGCGGGAGAATCGAAGCACCGATCAATAGATCGATATCTCCAGGGAAAGCGTAATTTCCGTCGGCTAACTGCAAGTTCTTAAACTCCGTCAGCATGGACGTGTCAACCGGTACCGTGGGCAACCGTTCCGTAATCTTATCTGCGACTAGCGAATCCATTTCAAACGAAATATTACGATTAAAACGTGAACTAAATATTATTTTAATGGAACCGTGAATGGTTGCCTTTAAACCTCCAAAACCTTTCACTTCTGAGCGGGATGACCAATTATTAAAACTAAAACCAAGGCGTTGACAACAATCCCGAGTAATAAAATTACTCTGGGAAGCGCCATCTAGTAGCGCTCGAACGGTGTGCGGTTTGCCAAAGGCATCTACAATGACAACTTGCGCGGTCGCAAGTAAAACGGTAGTGATTTGAGTACCAGCGGCGGAAAGCGAACACAATGTTACGTCGTTTGCACTCGCAGCAGGCCGCGCGTCACAAGCGTCGCGCGTCTGCGCAGGCTGCTGCTGCGATGGCAGCTTACTACTCTCAAAATGTAAGAAGGTATGATGTCTAGCTAGACATTTACGACAGCTAACACCACTGTTACATGACGTAACCAGATGTTTGTCACTTAGACAATTAAAACACAAATTATTAGTGCGGACAAACTTGTAACGATCACTAGGCGATAATCTCTGAAATTCCGAACACTTGTACAGCTGTGTATGGCTACCCTTACACAGAGAACAGTCAGGTGTTGAGGCGGTATTAACTAGCGTATGTGCAGTCTTGACTGACTTCGATGACGCGTCTATACGGCGATCGGAACCTGTCCTATTCGTGACTTCATGACGTGCCGACGTGCGCTGCAATACCTTAATATGGTCGCGAATAAAAGATTCTAAATCTTCGAACTTAGGTATTTCTTTACCGCGCTGAGTCGTTTCAAACAGACGAACAGTTTCAGGATCTAATTTCTTTAAACCGATATAC
Source organism: Leucania comma (assembly GCA_958295575.1). Lineage (NCBI taxonomy): Eukaryota > Metazoa > Arthropoda > Insecta > Lepidoptera > Noctuidae > Leucania > Leucania comma. The sequence goes on from OY282480.1 coordinate 3,807,538, forward strand.
AAAAACAAAAAGTCACAGAGGTCATTGACCTTTAGGTTCCTTACTGCACGAACAGATGATGCGAAAATATTCAAAAACTTCTCTAAATTATGATCGTTACAAACGGAAAAACTTTTCAAATCGAATAATTGATCTAAATATGCGGTGGCTACTAATCGCTTATCTTCGTATTTTGTTTTTAAAGTGGCCAAAACTAAAGTGTAATTTTCAGCGCTAAACGTAATTCCAGCACAGACAGCCTTTGCCTTACCGGTCAATTTTTTTACGAGATAATGCAATCTCTCGTGATCTGTCAGCGATGTGTTCCTATGTATTATATTTTCGAAACTATCTATAAATAAATTCCAATTTCGAATGTCACCATCAAATTCAGGTATTTGAATTGGCGGCAATCGTGGGCGTTCGCGAGGAGGGTTGGATAAACCACTCGCGGGGGGGGGGAGTCTCTAAACTCCTAGCAATACGTTTGATACGACAATACAAGTCATCAAAGGACGACAATGCCTGATAACTCACACAGTAATCAGGATTTAACTCCAACTCTAAAATGTTTATATCCTTAATTGTAGATTTAAAATCCGCGCGCAAACTATCTAAAGTTTCCAACGAACACAAGAAAGCATCTCTAATCGCCAGATCCGAGGTTTGCAAAGATTTATCACAAATTGATTGAACACGTGAAAACTGTGAGTCCCTTTCAGCGTATAAAAGCTTTAACTGAACCTTTAAATCAGTACTAACCTTGGTTCCCTTAAGAGACATCTTGTCTTGATATATTCACACTATACACTCAAACAAACACTTAACGAATTATTAAGTAAGCGATAATTATCAGATAACAATATGGTAGTATTGTAAACAACAAAGCGAACGGCGAACGAACGGAATAACCTGTCTATATAATCTATGGTTTATCCGTTTCCTACAAATATTCACTCAACAATGAACGGGTATTTTTGAAATGCGTCTACCTACATGCAATTTGTAGGATGGTCGAATGAATTTTGTCAAGAAAAAGAATGCGATCGATTTATATCTACGCTGATATTTACGTAGCTAACTATAATTATGCGGTGCGGTTGACGGCGTAGGTACCGTAATTATCAATGACTCTTTAACTATACGAGCGAAATAACGTATAGTTGCCTAAATGCCTAGATGCGGGTTTTCTACTATTATATCTAGGTAAACAGGCGCGTTGCGTTTATTCCCTATGGAACAAATACTATATTGCGAAATTACAAGAAAATGATTCACGATCCTGCTCGTAAGGACCAAAAGTAATGGTTGCGCGAATTTTGTTGATGTGGACTGTAGGTTTAAAAAGCGATCTAAGGTTTGTTAACAATATGCAGATACTGTGCCTGGATGGGACGGAAACTAGGAAGGAACACTGACCTTTTGACTTCGAAGGTTCCACGTGGCACCGGCCGGCGATTTTCGACTTCGCACATTTAAATCACTGCCAGGTCCTGTTTTGCACTACACTGCACTGTTGTTGAGTTTTGAATGGTTGGATCACGAAGTAGTCAATTTTCTTGTAATTTCGAGCGGGCGTGTTAGCGGTGCGGTCACATTCACAATCGATGCACACACGTCAATGTCAAATCATTTCTAGAGGTCGTGCGGGTGGAAGGGAAACGGATGGTATAGGATTGCTAGGCCAAAAAAACAAATTACAAAAAACAAAGTCGCGGATCATAGCAAATTGGCGCAACCACTACCTGTAAGGTCATTGACTCGTTTACTTAAAGAAATTAATTTCGTATATGCGCATATTAATTCGAGTTTTAGAAAAAAAGTACTTTATTTTTTTATTTTACCTTTACAGTACTGAATCGTTCTTCCACGGGATTAAAACGACTAAAATTTAACGGTGTAAATATCAATATCATGAATAGTTAAGACTGTGTATTAAATGTTTCCTTCACGCATTAAAATACAAGTCGTTAGTATTATTTTTATTAGTTGAAGAAAACCCATTTCTGTGTAAATGCTAACTGGTTTACACAGAAAAATACGAGAATTATTTTGGAATATCTACATAAAATCACTTATATTACATGGGATTATAATGCAACTGGTGAACTTTGGATATGCACCTAGTAGGCAAATTTTTAAGGAAAACAATTGGACCTTACATTATAATATCTATAAGATTAATTCACTAACCTGCCATATCCATTGGGGAAGGTAAGCGTATACTCCTCCCCCGTATCCAGCAGCGTCACAGTTCCCTTGCCAATATTATGCACTCCTATAGACAGGCCCAGGAACTTGCTCTTAGTCCACACCCAGGCTTCGAACTGTATGCGTTTGTTCACGTGTTCCGCGTAGAAGGCCGAGATTGGCGGGTGGTGGGATACTTGCTCGGCCACGAAGGATAGCTGGTCCGGCGTGCACCAGGGGACAGGGCCGTCACCTACTTCTTGCTGTGGAAATGTGTGAGAGTGTTTTATACGGATGGATAGTGATGGAAAAGTCTACAGGAATCACGTTAGTAACAAGGAAAAAAAAAACATAACCCTCCTTCTGGCGCAGTCGGGTAAATAGCTAAAACTTGCTGTTTTATTTTTTTTTAGTAGCTAAATTTAATCATTTTTATCTTTAATCAACAAATTATGAAATATTTTTTAAGATATTTTCATCAACCACATAAGAAAGAGTGCGGAGTGGCGGAGGATGGAACTTGACCGATTTGGATGAGTATGTGTATTGGAGTGAGTCCCACGATGGTTTGAAAATACAATTAAAGCCACTGCAATCAGGTTCCGGATTTTTTATTTCGTGCGAATAGCTAGCTTTCAGACAGGACGTCTGCCGGGACTGCTAGTCTATCTACATTTACTTTTTTTTTTTTTAATTACACAAAGTAAAGCGCTTGTCTGGGTTTAAACCTATGACCAGTACGATCTTGACTCGTATGACGTATGACCTCGTAAGTTGAAGCCGTTACCACTGAGCCACTATTTACACTTACCTTGTCAATATTAGTGTTGGTGGTCTCCGGCGCGCCGTCCATGTCCCAATGGCAGCGGAACACCTCACCCAGGATGGGGTTGTAGGGCTTCTTGGCCACCTGCGACTTGCGGCCCGCGTGGTACGAGCTTAGGTACCAGCGCACCACTTGCACCATGCGGTCGCGCGGTGTCGGCTGGTCTACTATCCTGAGTAGACACAGATGAGAATATATTAACGGATGGACGAAGGTTGAAAGTTCCTATGACTGGTATTTAGGGAAAGGATTTTCTGAAGAAATGCATAGAAAGAAAAGAATATTTATTTCAAATTAATCAAACATCTAGTCGCTCATTCGTTTACTATGAAGAAGATTTGCAAAAAACTCCACAGTAGTTCATTTGTAGTATTTGATGGTGACATTTCATAATATCATTAATTATTCTTAATTAGGATAACATCACGTAATTTTATGTTAATACTCGTAAAAGATTACATACAACAGAAAATAGTCATTTTCTTTCAGTTTCCGCAATAAAGCTGAAAAGGAACTGTCACCGAATTTTGCAATTGTTTTTGAATGTAGTAGTTAATTGCTTTATATGTAAGTACTAGCTTCTGCCAGCGGCTTCGCATACAAACTTCCAACCCCCGTTTTACCCCCTTAGGTGTGTAGTTTCATAAAATCCGTTCTTAGCCGATGTCTAACACACTATAAGGAACATACCTGCAAAATTTTAAGTTTGTAGGTGTTATCGTTTCGGAGATTTTGTGATTAATCAGTGAGTGGTATTTCGCTCCCGCTCTACCCTACTCTACCTTACTCTACCCTAATCTACCCTACCCTACTCTACACTATACCAATAAATGAGCAGGTTTTGGATTTTTTTATTTAATCGGATAAAGTTGTCCTTCTCCTGGTTCTAAGCTACATTCCAACCAATTTTCAGCCAAATTGGTTCAGCCGTTCTCGAGTTATAAATAGTGTAACTAACACGACTTTTATATAGATAACAATAGCTTCTGCCGGCGACATCACCCATGTGAAAATAGATTTCTCTAAACAACCTTTTGACCCCAGTTTCTTACAATTAGAGGATGAATTTCGGAAAATCTTTTGTTCTTACTATATATCATATAATAAAAGGAATTTCTGTATAAAATTTCAGGTCCAAGGTTTTGGGCCGGGCGTGGATGGGCCAGGACTTTGCCTTTCATAAATTCTCAGGAAATAGCAGCACCCCCTACGACTTAACCTAAACCATGTACATTTGCTATCACATATTGAAAAGTTCATGAGAATGTCAACTTTCACTAAAAGACCTAGAGAAAAATAGAAAATAAAATGCTGTTCAGTACATTATTTTATCTTTGTATAACTCTGAGTTCTAGAAAAGTGGCATAAGATGCATCTTGAATGTAAAATTGTAATGTCAACTTACTTTACGAACTGGTCCGGATGTGCGAAGGAGTCTGCGTACATCTCTAGAAGGGATCGCCTCTCCAGGATGAATGTCGGTAGCACAACCTGTAACAAATCGGTATTTGTTTGATTACTATGACTTTATTGTCCAAACCGCAATTTCTAGATATCTCTATTTTTTATGAGACTTTTTTTTAATATTATAATGTATATTAAAAATAAGGGTACAATGGGCTGTCTTATCGCACAGGAATTTCTTACAGACAACCTTTGGATGGACTGAGCGAAAGGAGATAGATTTAGGGTTGTCACCGTACAACCATCTGAAATAATACTAATAAGATATAATAATAACACGAATACATATATAATTGAGTCAGGAGAAGAAAAATCTAAGTGAGAGGTAATGCTCGTTCACACTTTTTTGAATGGCAAAAGCAGTGGTTTTTCCCTAAATTATCACTTACACCATTATTTCAGCCGCAAGACGTCCACAACTGGACATAGGCCTCTTTCAAATGTCGCCGCAACAACCAGTACCCTCACCAGGTCATGGGTAACCATGTAGGAGGCTATCCGACGCTGCGTCTCTCGGTACGTGGTCTCCACTTCGGAACTTTTCGTCTCCATTAAACATCATTCATTCATCATTCTCGTAGAACACTACGAGAAATGTGCCCAGCCCGGTTTCACTTATACTTCATGAAAATATCCGTTCACAAAACTAGAACAGTGTCCAGGTGAGAGAACCAGCGACGATTCACTTGAAAAACTGAGTTTCCAATCACTGTAGGTTTTGTTTTTAGGCGGGACACCATCCAATGACTAACTAAAACCCACTATTTGAAGGACTCCCCGAAGTTTCGTTGGTTTCTCTTTCAGAATCTAACATAAGGTCCAAAGCTAACCCATGACCAATTACTATAGGTAGGGTAGTACGTATACGTAGTGTGTGATAAGTTTTTTTTTTAAGGTGGGCATCAAATAACTTCTTCCGTTGTAAGTGGAGCCGTGGAGTGAGAGGGACTATCAGCGTTTTACTGACTAAAACCCACATGTGTTCCTTCAGTTACCCTTTGCGTTTGAGGGCCACGGTAACTCTTAATGCCTGAATTACGATAAGGGTCACTCACTAAAGTGAATGTTTAGCCTTGAATAAGTCAATACAGTGCTACAATCACTGTAATACCTATAATCGTAACGCGAACCGGTTCGTATTACCGATCCTTTTTTATACACAGCATATGAAATTCTATACACAATGACATGAACACCTCCCTGTATTTGATAGTAGTGTAGTATTTTGTATCCGAGTCTAATATAAGATTTTAAACGTACTCCATCGCGTTATCGTAAGGGCCATGGCCGTTGCCAAGGGGGGACAGGGGGGTCTACGGCCCCCCCTAGAGGCTTGCTTTACACCTTTAGAGTCTAGTTTAAGCACCAGTCCCCCACAATATAATGCCCATCCTATATGTTACCGTAGATATAAGGCTAGCAATTAGGAGTTATATTGTGGAGAAAAAAAACTTTTATTGATATTAAAAAAAAAAAAACTTTTTTATTATTTTCTATACTTCCAATAGCGCCCCACTTGATCATTTTCTGGCGACGCCCTTGGTAAGGGCTACTGTCCTCGGAGGCGTTGCTTGAAGGACTCGTATTCGTCATTACACGCTTGGTGACTTGGTGTACGCCTGTACCTCTACCATGAGTTTTAAGCCATAGTATTCGTCGCTACTCGATATCGACGCCGTAAATATTTTGTATGGCAAATTTTGGTTCTGCAAGTGACCGCTAGAGGCGCTGCAAAATTTGCCATACAAAATATTTACGGCGTCGATATCGAGTAGCGACGAATACTATTGCTTAAAACTCATGGTAGAGGTACTTGTAGCGACATCTATGTCGTCACAAATGAACTAATCCTGTATCGCGCAAGTAAGATTCGCGGCGCGATTGGAACATATAGAACAAACCGAATTCATCTATCGGGCAATAGCCCACCAGACATAACACCCGTCTGGTCGGAGGATCCTCCCTTTTCAACGGAGGTATGTGGGACTTTACTCTCTGTTCCACTACCTCCAAACTGGTGACCCTCGACAAAGAACGTCAGAGCAGCCTTCGTGCAGCAACTACTTCGTGACGTCATCATCACTTCCTCAAGCTTTCGAGCAGCGAGCCATACATCCAGCACCCACGGCTATATGGGTATCCTGACCACCAGCATGCCTACTTGGTCATACCTGGTCATCACCCTCAGCCTCATCAGCGACCTTGGCTAAACACCTGCACCTTCGGCCAGTCACATGAAGAGCCTTGAAGAACCTCTCCTGGTCGACGACAGCAGTCAAGCCCTACTTCGCACAGCACCGCTCCAACTCACTGGAGCCAGCCGCAATACTCCGACTCACTGGAGCCTGCAGCATCATATCCCGACTCACTGGGATAGCACCACCCCGACTCACTGGGGCATCACCGCAGACAGTTCCGACTCACCGAGAACTATGCGGAATCCGGTTCCCACTCACTGGAACCAACCTCCATTGGCTTGGCACGCATCACACGACGCATCAAGAACCATCGATCTCCGATCTCAGGAGGGGAGTGATGTAGCGACATCTATGTCGTCACAAATGAACTAATCCTGTATCGCGCAAGTAAGATTCGCGGCGCGATTGGAACATATAGAACAAACCCGAATTCATCTATCGGGCAGTAGCCCACCAGATATAACACCTGTCTGGTCGGAGGATCCTCCCTTTTCAACGGAGGTATGTGAGACTTTACTCTCTGTTCCACTACCTCCAAATACTGGTCACAGTGACAGCTTACATACAAAACAGGCAGCCGGCGACTTAGTAAATATATAAATATGATGCAGTAGTGACTTACCTTAGTGAGATCCATGCCGATCTTGACCTGCGAGAGAAGGTGGGTGACCACGGAGCCGTGGTTCTCCATCGAGCCGAGCTCACTGTCCGATTCATCTTCGTACAACGCTGCCAAAAGATATTAGATCATAAGATATGGGACTTACGATGTTTTTTATGAAAGCACTTACTACACTCACCGAAGAGAAGTTTGTGTGTACTTCCACTGATTGAATAAGATCAAAATAAAATCAGCAATGGGTTGTCAACGTTATATTTTAAATGTCTGTGTCTGTCCATAGAAATGTTCCTTTTTTTAGGAAATTTCCTATAACTTCCTTAGCTAAAGTTATTCATTTCCATGGACGGAAGCAATATCTAAAACATGACCACCAAATTCAGTTAAAGCCTGTGTATACTGTTATATGGTCAATATTTTAAGGATGAGATTCCGACCATATTTCATGAACTGTTCTAAAACGTACAGTATATTTCGGTTTTGTAATGTTGGCGATCGTAATAGATAAATAAATAAATGAAACTGTAACTAATGTGACCAGAGAAGATACAAGGCTTGTTAGAAATTATTTTGTTTTAAAAACGCGTGTCGAAGTTCTTTTATAACTAGCTTATGCCAGCGGCATCGGCCGCGTAAAAATAGTTTTCTAAATACAAACTTTGGACCCCCATTTCATCCCCTTAGCGGTTTGGAAAATCCTTTCCTTTCGTATTCTTTGTACATGTCACCGGAAAATTGCAGACTCCGTATGATTTCCAATCCAAAAAGATTTTGGAATCATAAATCTTTATAATTTCTCGATATATTATGAAAAAATCGATTTGTATATGATATATTACATCTAAATTCATAGTTTCCATTATAACAGTGTCTTATTTAGAAAAAATAGTTGACAATTTCTTACGATATTTTACAATAATTAATATTTTATTGTGAGCAGTGGTGGCCGAGTGGTAATGGCCCTGACTTACGAGTTGTAGGTCCCGGGTTCTAACCCAGCTAGGCGCGTCACTTTGTGAGGAAGAAAACGTGAGGAAACTGACACATCCTAGAAAATTCGAATACATGTGACATCCAACAACCCGCACTGGGACCGTGTGGTGGATTACGGCGCATTCCCTCTCCTAGAAAGGAGGCCTGAATCACAGCAGTGGGAACATTATAAGGCTGACGCTATGATATGCTGCTATTTTACAATCTTACGGCCTTTGCAATTTTCCGGTGACATATTAGAACGTCATAAAAGAAATCTCTGTACGAAATTTCTAGGTCCAAGGGTTTGTGCTGGGCGTTGATGAGTAAGGGACTTGGCCTTTTATATTATTGTGCAGATATCATAGATCACCAAAGAGCAAATACTATTCAGCCATTTGTACTACGACCCAAAAAAATACATATTCTTATTATGTCTTTTATATTCCTTGTCTAAAGTATAATAAACTAATCTAGCCTAGTTTCTGGACTAGACTAATAAACTTAGCCTTCATCAATGACTAGACAAGCATGATTTTCGGCTGACATAAAACTGTGTCGAGTCCTTCAGCAGACACGCCTCCGTTTTAGTTGGAACTGTGCCAGGGAGACTGGGAGAGGCTCGGTCGCGCGGATCGAATTTTATAGGTTTTCAGCGAATAACTGTCAGTGTATGTATATGTTGTTTTCAGTATCCTTATAGGGGTTATTAAGTTTCAAGGGCGATGCAATTACGGTTTTGAGGGTTATGAATCATCAAATAACTTTATCCGCTATGGTTGGAGCGAGAGGTAGTGGCAGATTCTTACTGACGTAACCCCATCCGTGTTCATTCAATTGTACTTTGTGTTCCAAGCCCGGTAACTCGTTCAAACGAACCCGCAGCTCTGAGGGTTTGACCAAGTTCATAATCTACACATCAAACTTCAAATGTATGGGAATGACGTTATCACAACGCTCAGTCACGTGGTCAGAACAAAAGAATCGGGAGCGTTGCCGACTCGAGGCGGTCGACCAAAGAGATTCGAAAGGAAACGGTCGTAACTTGGCCAGGCCTGCTGGTAGGATATGTGTTTCTTGAAGTAGAAAAAAAAATCTTAAAATAAACGTTGCTCCACATTAGGAAGACATCTAAACTAGCATATAGTACAAGACACAAATATTTTGTAGATACAGAAATCAAATCAGCCACATATAGCAGATAAACCACTGCGCTTATCGTGACGTCAATTAATAATGTAGCGACATCTAGTGCGCCACATAGGAACTCACGAAATCCTGTATCACGCAATTAGAGTTCTCCGCGCGATTTGAACATATACAACAGCACGAAATCATCTATCGGGCAGTTGCCCAGATCAGACATAACACATATGTTTGGAGGAACATCCGGAGGTTTGGTGGACTTTACTTCTTGCTGGGTTAGTTTTATTTTTTTATTTTTCTGTACATTTGATGTTTATTATGTTTAATAGTGTAATGCTGATTTCATTGACTGATCTAGTAGTTAATGACCCTGACTGCTATGCTGCCGGAAGTCGTGAGTTCGATCCCCACCCAGGACAAATATTTGTGTGATGATAAACGATCGAGAACGAAACCGAGACACAGAACAAATTTCTGTGTCTGGATGTAATTTATCTATAATACTAGCTGTGCCCGCGACTTCGTTCGCGTGGACGACGAAACTTATCAATGAGTTTTTTGTGTAAAGTGCTTTTTTATATTTATCAGCACTTAACCTCAATTCTCGATCGGCACTGGTTTCGCGAGCTCTTGCTTCAGTCATGCTATCCCGCATGCGGCTTAACCAGGATTTTCGCTCCTCAGCTGATTCTTGCGATCTGGCTAGTCTCATTCGCCTAGCGTGTCTCGTCTATAATATTAGCTTTTGCCCACGGCTTCGCTCCCGCTCGACCCTACTCTACCCTATACCAATAAATGAGCAGGTTTTGGATATTGTTTTTTTTTTATTCAATGGGAGAAAAATTATCCTATGACCGTCTCCTGGTTCTAAGCTACCTCCCCACCAATTTTCAGCCAAATATGTGTGTATGTATTTAGAAATATATAAGTATATTTATCAATTTTCTAGTACTCATAACACAAGCTCTGCTAACTTGGGACTAGACGGCGTTGTGTGATAGTTGTGGAATATATTATATTTATTTCGCTCAGTAATATTTATCAGTAATACTGTGTTAGTGGACATGTAAGGGCTGCTATACCAGTGCGTATACAAACTCACGACTATATCGCTAATAAGCCCCGTCTTGCACATTGTATGCTAATCTAAAGAAGCCCCACGAACTCTGTGCATGCCTTGTCAGGGGATATTCCATTAAAAACAATCGTGAGGGGAATTACGTTAGTGTCACATTGTTTTCTTTGAAAGTGTTTTTGTACGTGCGTATTGGCACGAGTCAGTATAGGTCTGTGACGTTTAATATTTCGTTTTAGGTTTGGGAAGATTCAAGATACTAAGGCCACATAGGAACTTAAATTAGAAATCCTGCATCGAGTAATATTTATAAAACATATACAATAGTCTGCAATCAACTATCGGACAGTTGCCTGGACCAGACACAACACTTGTCTGGTCGGTGGACTATTTTCAATGGAGGCTTACGACACTTTACACAATATTTCGTATACCTAACTACTTATATAATTGCTTTACGAGTTAAGTCATGTTGCCAACAGCAAACAACTCTCTTAGTAATCTATTTAAATACCACTCACTGATTAATCACGAAATCTCGGAAACTATAACACCTACAAACATAAAATTTGGCAGGTAGGCTCCTTATAGGATGTAGACATCCGCTAAGAATGGATTTTACGAAACTCTATCCATAAGGGGGTAAAATGGGGGTTGGAAGTTTGTATGGAGAAACCCACTTTCACACAATTATAATCGTGTAAATTATTTTTTATACTGCAAGGTATAATCCAGCGGCATGCATTTTTGAAGAAAGGGTTTCTCATACGATTCTTTTAAAACTACGAGTACTATCATCAAAGATTTCTATAAATACTTTTTAAGTCTCGGTAAAAAATATTCTCCAACGTGGCCTCTAGGCTGTCTTCCCTGGTTGCACCGGACGTATTACTCAAGTATCACTCGTGCTACTTATTTATAAATCTCTCACAGTTTCCCAGCATCGTGTACAAAATGATTTAATTTTCTCTCTACCAGAGGAATTTGATTGAAATCTAGCTTATAAACCAATTTCTGCATGCGATGATGAGTAGTTCGAGATCACTTTTTTTTCAGATTTCTTTTTATATTATTAATAGGCTCGTGTTTGATCGCTATCTCACTTGATAGTAACAGCGCATACACGACTTCGGTCTTAGCGGCGAGCGAGGCGGTATCGGTAAGCGATTGGTCGAACGTGCGCCGCTATGGCCGCCATGAGCGGTGTCGACCAATCGCCTACCGATACGGCCCCACTTGCCGCGCCGCTCGCCGCTAAAACCGAAGTCGTGAATAGGCCCTAAGTGATGATGGAGAGCGCAATTGTCTAGAAATAACCGATTCACTCTCGTCTGGTATATCCCTAGGTTGTAGCTATTAGTGAAAATTTATGATCATAAACTACTCTTAGCTTATAGGATACTACTATCTCGGGAGTACATTCCTTAAAAGAATTATTACTGACAATCATTGGGGCGAGGTCGTTGCTAAAAGCTAGTAATACTATATGCTTCTGGCAGCGACTTCATCTGCGTGATAGTGGAAAATTATTTCAAGGGATCACACTTACAGGATAAAAATATCGTATGTGTTATGCAAGGACATGGGAGACCAAGTTTTATCGAAGAGTCGTTTAAGCGTGAACAAGTTGCACACATACACGTACACACAAACTTTTGACCTTTTGTAATATTAGCGAGATTATACTAATATTAAATTACTATGACTATTATAAAGGCGAAAGTTTGTGTCTACTGTTTCGGTACATAGGATTTGTTGCCAAAGGACTTGTGCCATAGCTGTAAAGTTGCAGAAGGATAGTGCAATGCTCACCATCGTAGTCAATCTCTCCATCTCGAGTGCGGGGCAGGTCGACGGGCTGCGCCGGGTCTTGCTCGGCCGCGCCCTCAACCTGGCAAGTGCGACTGGCGCTGTAACAATACAAACACAATTATAAGTATTCATAGTTCTGGACAAGTTTCTTCTAACAGGAAAAGTAGATGGGTAAAGATAGACTCATTGAAAATAGTGTCTGGTTTATTGAAAAACATCTTTAAGATTGTTATTTCATTTAGGGTCTTTATGTGAAAGGTCTTTGTCGAAAAAAAAAAAACAAATACCATTGGCAGCCCCATTTTTTTGTTTAGGCAATTACTGTCCATTCCAGGTTGCCTGGAAGAGATCGCTGAATGTGATAAGGCCGCCCATTGTATGTGTGTGCTAACTCAGGCAGGATTTTTTTAAATAAACTATCGTCTCACCTGGCTTGCATAACATGTTTAAAGTGTGAAATGTGAAACAGGGTGTAGGTAAACTCCTCTTATATATCCGTTGAAAAGGGTGGATCCTCAAACCAGACGGATATTGTGTTTAGTCTGGGTTACTGCCTTTTATGGTATTTTTAATATCATGCGGATTTCATCACGCATGCGGATTTGCTCCGCACGCGTAACCTCCGCAAATGTACTTTTCGTACAAGTATTTATTGTAATGCGTGCAATACGCGCGCTGGACGCGTTTTTTAGCCATAAATTGAAATTTTTCATAAGTATGTGCAAGTTTGAAACTCAATTTCGAAAACAAAATTCCCTTCATACGTCGTGTTAAGACGACGCGCGACGTTGACACCTATTAAGAAAAAATAATGTAATACGCATACCGCCTAAAAGAAATTGTCGTTTACTAAGAATCGATTATTCTAGGGGAGGAAAAAGATCGGTAGCTGCTTAGCTTATCCCGTATTATACAGGGCCCAGCAGGGTCGAAGCCTACTGGGGCCATGGGTAATGTGAAAGTGAAACCCGGGGCCCTCGAACAAAGGCAAAGAAGGAACCGGAGTGGCTTTTTAGTCAGTAAAAGTCCCCGCTATGCCCAAGGGCAGAAGTCATTGGATGATTTTTCCACCTAATTTTTGAGATAGGCAATAAGGGCAGGGTACTACGAATATATTGGCCATCGAGATTATACGGAAGAGTCATCGCGACCCAGAAACGCAAAACGCAACAGAAAGAATAGAGTGGGTTTTAGCTAGTACAAGCCTGTCGTTTTAATTTTGACATTTTAACTTCAATTTACAATATTTCAATTTTTTTATTTCATTGTTACAATAAATCTAATTTTGTACGCCATAACTGGCAAAACATGTTGCCAGCTTGTATTTATTTTAAAAGACCTGTAAACTATACTCATGTTTTACAAAATAGACATATATCTTGTATCTTGTCGACGAGTGGATCAAGAGTGCTCCACTGAAAGCGGGAGAGTTATAAATGAATTTTCAACCTAAAAAATATTTAAATCCTTATGCAATTGCATTCAACTCTGCTTAAGGTCCTTGCCTCAGCGGGACGCCAAGGCCAAGGAAATGCATTCAGGTCTATGGTGTGTACCTCACCCTGGCAACTGTTGGCGTCTTGCACTGTCTGCGCCAGTATAGCGTCCCAGTGAGGCACAGCTCTTATAGGTCCATATTAGAAATAGGACTGAATGGCATCAAAAAATATTCTTTTTAAATCACCAATTTTCTTTTCGACTGTAATTATGTTTTTCAAAATCATAAACGCAGTAGGCTGTAAGTTAATAATAAATGTAAAGAAAGTTTCATAAGAACATGTTTCTTATATCCCCTTACTGCGCCATTTTAAAAATCCGCCGTGTAGACGACTAAAACTTTTGGTACTTTACATATGTATGTAAAGCCATTTAACTAACTTGAAATTTGGTCCAAAGGCATTCCGCAATGTCTGTTGTTAAGTGTCTAAGGATTGGCCTTCAAGAGTGCTTATTCAAATTGCAGGGTACATTAGTAAGCTTCGGGATTGTTTGTAAGAGTTACCGCGACCCTGGAACGCAAAGGCAACTGAAGGAACACGGTGAGGTTTAGTCAATAAAAGTCTGACAAACATTTTTTCTTTAGATTGATATAAACTCGTGCTTGACTGCGATCCCATCTGATGGTAAGCAGTGATGAAATCGTTGATGGTGAGACGCACTAGTTTTAATAAGCCTAATCACTCTGGCCTACTTCCTCTCTCTCCACCAAAAGCTGGAGAAGTAGGTATGTAACTGCTAGCATACATAGCATTAGATAGATAGATAGATATATTCTTTATTGTAGCCATTACGGCTGAATTCTCCTATATCACAGGTATATCCACATTCCGCCAGTAATGTTTGAGTCTTTTGTAATAGAGGGCGACCTATAAATCAAATCTCCTACCTGCCTCGGAAAATTCGATTGAAAATGCCCGATCCGAGAAATGAACTTAAGGTGGTATGCATACCTGTAGTGCTTGCGGCCACTAGCCCAACAAGGCATTGACTGTAATTACTACTGTATTTGGTTGACTAATGTGATTGAGGTGGATTTAGTAAAATTAAGTGAATAAATCTGTGTAGGGATAAATTAAAAACACAACAATACTAGCTGTTGCCGGCGGCATCACTGGTGAGGTAGCAGACTTATCACCTAGGGGTATTAAAAATAGCTTATGACCTATTCTCAGACCTACCAAATACACCCCTATTTTTTAAATAGTGCACAAAAAAAATGAGGCTCAATTAGTACCTGTTACTGATCAAATTTGTGTAGTCAAAAGTAAAAAAAACGAAATCCCAAAATTGTCCACGAAAATTTGTCATTATTGGTAAATTCATAATTGAATCATCATACATAACAAATACTACTAGAAAATACAAACCACAGTGTTTTTCTATTTTTATTGAAATTTTTTCATTCATAAACAATAACCTGTACAATGTTTTCATAAATTGAGTGTAATTTTGGGATATAAACAAACGCTCATAACTTTGCTGTTTATGAATATTATTTATTGAGACTTTACTTAAATAATAACAAGACCTTTTCTAATAAGCCCTTTAAATATTTGCACTAATTAAAAAATAGTGGTGTATACACAAAAAATCTCATAAAAATCGGCCAAGCCGTTTCGGAGCAGTTCGATAACAAATAATGTGACACGACATTTTTAAATGATAGAATAGAAATCTTGCACTGAACATAACTTAATTAATGATTTTACTAAATAATTTTGATAAAAATGAATTGCGTATCCTCTATGATTAATATTGAAAGCATGTAGCAAAAACATTGAGATCACGAGCATAATGATCGACTCACATGCTATTACATTTTGCACGAACATTAATTAACTTGAAAACACATTAATAGCACAGTACACTGTAAATATAGGTTTTTACACTTTACAAATTTAGTCATATAATCTATACTTATAATAAATCTGTAGAAGTAAAAATTCTGTACATTGAAAATATCAAAAAAATAAATGGCAGGGGGTGTTACTAGACCGACACCGAACCCAAAAAGTGATTAAAAAAGTTTTTGTCTGTCTGTTTGTTCAGGCATCACGCAAAAACTACCAGTTGGATTACGATGAAACTTGGTATAATTATTCTTTAATATCCTGGGCACCACACTGGGTACTTTTTATCCCGGAAAAGTATTTACAATAAAAAACAAACTTAATTTTACGGTTCGATCCCTAAGCCTGATTACTGTACCAACCGCAAATAATAAGTTTGTCGCAGGTTACGTCCCCCGTTTCTATTGTAATTAGCCACAAAAGGCCCGCGCCGAGACAGAAGTATTAATACCGGTAAGTATGCTCGATAGATAACGTTCCACACAAATAGCACTTTACACAAAAAACTCATTGATAAGTTACGTCGTTCACGCGAACGAAGTTGCGGGCACAGCTAGTATAATATATAATATAATATTCCACAACTATCACACAACGCCGTCTCATCCCAAGCTAAGCAGAGCTTGTGTTAGGGGTACTAGACAACTGATAAACATACTTACATATTTCTAAATACATCCATATTATAGATGACTTACACCCAGACACAGAAAAAATGATCGTGCTCATCACACAAACATTTGTCCTGGGTGGGAATCGAACCCACGACCTTCCGTGTAGCAGTCAGGGGCACTAACCACTAGACCAACAGGCAAGTCATATAGTCAATAGCTGCAATGCAAGGGATTACTGCAGCCCTGGAACGCAAAATGCAACTGAAGGAACATCGGTGGATTTTAGTCTGTAAAAGTCTGACACTTTTACAGACTAAAATCCAACTCCACCAAGAGCGAAATATAAATATATTCTAGGTTTAGCAGCATTTTCTTGGTTCAGCCGTGGTACGGAGTGAGAGGGAATGTGAGGAGGGCACCTTCTTCTACAAAGCAGTACCTAGTGCTAGTAAAGGAGGCGGCCGAAATCGTGATCCGGAGATAGGCTTCACACCCCGACCTCTAACGCAAGACACCCCGGTTGTCAGCACCATAAGCGTGGGCTTGCGGACGGCCAGCACTAGGTAGCTCGCAGTCCGGCCGTCTGGTAAGGATTAAAATTTACGAGGCCAGTTATGTTCGACGCCTTCTAGGGCTTTGGATTTTCCGAAGGAGTTAAGGTAAAAAGGGCAACTGAAGGGACACTGAGGGTTTAAGTCAGTAAAAGTCTGAATCTCCCTCTCACTCCACCTAGAGCGAGAGAAGTCATACGATATTTTGTCACGTAGAAAAAAGGTTTAGCAACTATTGCCCAGATCGGAACGCGGGTGACAATCCATGTCATAACGAGACCCTTCCGTGAATCGGAATACAAGTTAAGGCGTAGGACCCGGCTATCGTTCATAGATCTATGACAGTTGTTGCAAGTATTCAGAAGCCAGAAAGTCTCCATAACTCAATAGGAATCGTCTCAACCCAGTTACTGGGTTATGGAAGATAAACAAAATACCAGTTTTTCACAGAGTCCGGTAAATTGACAAACAAAAGGCTAGCAAGTCATGATGATGACGGACGTTAATTAACTCGAAAACACGGAGTTATGTAGCAGCCATAATTCCGTGTCCAGTATACCCTCTGTTAGCAAACCTTTATGACACTATTAGAACCTTTTATGGTTAGGAACAGTTTTATGGAAAGGTCGGGAATGAAAGCGCCATTGAATCACAGAATGACACATTCGTATTGCGTACCTGCATAAGGATTGAATAAAAAGTATACCTACTTTCCTACTGCGATTTTGGCATAAAGTAATATTACTTTTATCTATTAAAGAGAGGGAGAGGTAGAGCTCAGATTATGGTGACGAAAGATTAGGAAAGCTGACCCCGTGTAGCGGAAAGAGGAGAGGGTTAAGGAGGTAGAACTTTCATCATCATCATCAGCCTTTTAATGTTCCCACTGCTGGGACACAGGCCTCCTCTCTAAGAGAGGGAATGGGCCGTAATCTATCACGCGGGCCCAGTGCGGGTTGGTGGATGTCACATGTCTTCGAATTTTTGGTTCTAGGACATGCTGGTTTCCTCGGTAGAAGTTTACGCTGAATATAATGTTAAAACTAACCTAACCTAGCAGCCTTTTTTTTACTATCCATTACTGTCCCACTGCTGGACAAAGGCCCACCTCGAGCCAGTTCTCGTGGTACACGTCTAGATCATCTCGTCATCTCTTTCTAGGCCGGCCTCGAGGGCACTTTTCCTCTGTTGGAAACCGCTGCGTGACGACACTTGCCCAGCGGTCCCTGTGCATGTGGCTGACGTGACCAGCCCAATCCAATTTGAGTATGGTAGCCTTTTTACCTACGTCTATTAGGGCGCACTTTGTGGATAATTTGAAGCTTACGCCCATTTTGAAGCGTAGTCAACCTAGCAGCCATTACATTAATATAAATTTGAAATACTAATTCCAAAACGAATTTAATTTTCTTCGTATCTTTTATCGTCATTCCTCGTTTTTACACCAATACAAGCATTAACATAATTGACGCATTTGTTGGTAGATGGTAAGGTACCTGATGGTTGATCGACAAGTTACCTGTCATCGTTTATGAAAAGATAATTATGTTCTTTGAACTCAACATTTCCAAAAGGTCATGTCACCGCCAAAGTCACACTTATTTGAATCTGTCCGATCGTCCGGTAACCGACCGGACCGAGCCCAAGTCGTCGACGGCGCGTTCTGTTCCCGCGCGCCTCAAGGAGCTGTCAGCACACCGAAGAGGCCCAGCCTGCTAACTGCAGGCAGGCAGGGTCGAAGCCTATTGGGGTTATGGGTTAGTTCCGAAAGGAATGCTCGGCCCCGGCACGATAGGCTACGAAGGAACGGGGTAGGTTTTTAGTCAGTAAGAGTCTGACACTACTTCCCGCTCCGCCCAAGGGCGGGATTTGTCATTGGATGATTTTACCTACCATAAAAAAAAAAACACTTAGTTGAATTTATTTCACTTTTCGGCGTCATTTTATTTATTAATGGTTTATAGAGCTATTCCTCGTGAGACAGGCACATTTTTCAGTACTACAAACGAAAGTTAGTGTGTATGAGAATGGTCCGAAACATATTTTTCAACCCTGCGGTTTGTCACCATTTTTGAAATCACAGGTTCTTTTATTTCCTTCTGTACAGATTATAGCATAAAGAGTAGTCACGCAAACGTCCGTTGAAAATAGCAGTTGCCTGAACCAGACACAATACCCGTCTGTTCGGAGGGTCCTGCTTTGTCAACCGACCTTTTAAAGAGAAGGGAGGATATACACTCTGAACCGCAAACCTTTAAACATTTTCCTGCCCTGCGGTCGGTGAAACACGTTTTTTCCTCCATTCTGTCCTGTCGCCCGCCATGCTATCACTAATCTACCGCATACCTCTAAAAGATATTAATGTTACCTGAAATAGGTACTTCGAAGATAGATGTACGTCGAAAACGTATAAAATATTACCCTTTCAGACTTATCTGTCACAGACATTACGTTTTTTCACAACATAACCTACAGTCCGAGTAGACGGGATGATAAAATAGCTCTTCAAACCGTCAACATTTAATGTTTTGTACTGAATAAAGCATATTTTAGGCCGTCAACCGCACATAACGTCGGTTCTGTTACTTATCGCACTCCCGGGAGTATCCTGAATTTATTATTGAAAGGAGGCTGCTGTTGTGGTTTGTACTCGTAGTTGTTTTGTGAAACATATTTATTTGAAGAACTGCTTCAGAGTTCGTGTAATACTACACTAGGTTTTTATTATTTCGTAGCATATTGCTTTCGAGGTGTGGCTACAGAAGCGCCACGGCGTCCTCAGTTTGCGCCCGACGCATGTCTTCAACGGACATAGTTGTTTCAGGAGGTTCTTAACACGGTTACGGCGTCATAATTGTGCAGAGCATCCGGAGGACACGGTGGAGCATACGGAGGAGATATAACAGGTCACCTTGGGCGGAGCACCGTCGTGTCCTCAAGGAGGTGATTGGCGGCGGCGGCCTCTCACGCCGGACCCTGGTTTAAACCATGGTATGGAGCGAGAGGGAAAGGGAAGTGGTCAACTGGAGGAGGCCAGCCTCCTCCAGTTTGTGGCGTGCCAGCCGTGGCGCGTCGTAAATCACTACTCAGAGAGGGTTTTAATTGGTTTTATGATAAGTTCGATATACCACTATAACACTATTTTCTATTTGTCCCAACTCTGTACTATCTAACGATAATAACATAATATGGCATGCTTATTATCATTTTCAAATGACAGGAGATAAACTAAAATACTTTAGATAATATTTTCAAGGATATCAGCTGAAAAAAATCAATTTTAAAAGTAGATTGATGAAAAAAATATATAAAGGCGTCCAACAAAATGTAATCTTTTTAGAGCGTGGGGTAAAGGTTAGATTGTAGGTGGATCTCGATGAATTTGCTAAGGTACTTATGTGTATACCTAAAATTAGATTAGTTACCTTACCTTAGGTAACAAATCTGAATATAAATACCACTAGTAACCTTAATGATAATCGATTTTAAGGTCAATGCTCCAGGGTGCTTACCGCATGAAAACCCTATACCCAATCCTAATATATGTATGGTGAACTTCATGAATTCTTTTCATAGACTTTGATATCAATTTTATTCGTACGGCTTTTTATAAAGCGGAAATATTTAAAAAATAATTTCAGTACTTCCACTCATATTTAAACATTCCGTTAATTATTAATAAAAGTCATGTTATTTAATTAAACAGGCAACAAAAATATTTAACGTATTATGAATAAAGTAAGAGCCTCGATTTCGTTTCGTTGAGAAATATTAAATGTTTAATTAGCACGCGTTATAATAAATAAATGGGAATTAATTATGAAATGTTGGAACGCTGTTCGTGAGTCCTCAAAAGCGAAATATTTTATTTTTGCTTCCTTATATTATTTAATTTACCTTTGATCTTTAATTGTGACACTTTCTTTGTGTTTTCACTACCAGTCTCTGTTTACCTACATAAAGCAACAACCTAAGAGCCAAATTCACCAATAAACTAATTGCGATCCGTTCAAACAAAACGCAGTTTGAACGACTAATCGAGATTATAACTTCATTTTGCGTTTCACCGCGATGAATTGAACCTAGTTTACGCTAAACTCAGTTTCAATTCTTTTGTTATCGCCCATGTTTACGACACGGTTCTTTAAACTAGATTATGCTGAGCTCAGTTTAGTTGAACTAAGTTTTTATATTGAATGATGAAATCAGCCCTAAGGGTATTAAGTCAAGAGAGAATAGGTTACTTGTAGGCAACTGTGCTCTATCATCGATCACATCATTGCCTACCGCCAAGTGAGAACTATCTCACCTGAAAGTCCTGTAACACGCTTTTTGAAACCGTGTTTTTACATAGCTAAACATGAAAGACGTCTCCATCTCGGGATAAAGCGAGAGGAAGTGTCAGACTTTACTGACTACAACCCACCTGTGTATTTCAGTTAGTACCGTAGCTTGGCGTGGGCGTTGTTGGCCTTCGCTCACGGCCTCCCACCCAAAGGGGTCACGCGCAAGCACTCACGTCTTTACTTATGAACGAAGGGTTTTTATAAAAGATAGGCTCTCTTTTGACCTCTTTTTTACCTGATGGTAAGCAACGATATGGTCGAACACTGTATTGCGACAGTGGCTGTGTTGTTTTTGAATGTATGAAAGAAAAGGGCCTCGCTGATGCACCTTCGCCCACGCCTGTACAAGTCTACGCTACGGCTCTGATTTCAGTTGTCCTTTGGGTTCTAGGGTCTCAGTGACAATGCTATCATAAACAAAATAAAATCTAGACTATGGTGTCAGTATATCAATGGCGTGCTATTGTAATTTTTTTATTAGTGTCGTTCATAACTTAACCTGACCTCGTTAGTAGTTGTTAACCTCATTTTAATCTAATAAAAATAACCTAATTATATTGTCAAGGCCAGAAAGTAAAACATAGACACTTGTTATTTTAAATCATGAATACCTTACTAACCACACAATGTATGAAGTAGTGACGCATGCATATCAAATCGTGTAGTAGTGGGGATGAATGTTCACTTGCAGGTTGGCAGTCAGTACGAACGGACGTACGGCCGCGCGTTTTAGGAGATAAAGTGTTTAATTTTATCTAGCGTGATCTTCCGTAGTTTACTGTCTTCTGGGACATACACATATGTGTATTCTATCTCACAAAACAGGGCAAGACATAAGTATAGAGCTCATAAAGACATAACGACCAGAGGAATAAAGGTGGGTTGTGTCGTTAGTGTGTTAGATTGGATAATTCCAGGATTTATTACTTCATTAGAAAAATAAACAGCTTCGGGGAAGTAGGTATTTTCTTAAGTATTATGATTAGTAGCTGTGCATTATGTAAAAACGGATTATTTACCGTTTGAACGGAATATTACTCTGGGCGACAGGGGCCAAATGTTGTGCGAAAGTGAATTTCGGGGCTTTGGAACGAAGGCAATGAAGGAACAGGGTAGGTTTTTAGTCAGTAAGAGTCTGACACTATCTCCCGCCCCGCCCAAGGACATGTTTTGTCATTGGATGATTTTACCTACCATAAAAAAACCCTGGGAGAGAAGGGGTTTGCGTACAAGTTTTGTTACTACTTTAGTGTACAATAAAGTTTGTCCTGTTCTATTACGTATGAAAGTAGCACAAGTCATAATATACCGGCCATTCCGGCGAAACATGCAAATCCTGTTATACAACATAATAGATTTAGTGGGTGGTTGTAAATAATACTTTTTGGCATCTAATGTATAAATATAAAGGTCAGGTCTCGGCCTTGTGTCCAATACGTAACATTTGGGAACATTATTCGTCAAGCCACGCGTATTATAGTTAAATCTAAGCTTATGACTTGACATGGCTGTCGTCTTTCGGACAAAGGAATTTGTAACCGCAGTTCAAATAAAAATAAGTCATTCAAAATTTTCATACATTGCTCTCCTTAATCTTTGAATGAAATCATTTTTTTTTTAATTGAGATTTTTTGATTCCCAGGTTGTAGTAATCAGAAAATACAGACTCGGCAGGGAATTCCACTCCTTAGCTGCACGTACAATGAATGTGTGAAAAGCTGACACTTTCAGGATTCTGGTACTATTCGAAAGATTCTCTGCAGCCCTGGAACGCAAAGGGCAACTCAAGGAACACGGGTGGGTTTTAGTCAGTAAAAATCTGACACTCCCTCTCAACTAGAGTAGGAGAACTGATTTGATCATTTCTTGCCATAAAAAAATCCGGGTCTGGGTGTCTTGTGTATGTTAGTTTAAATATTTGTAAACCTACCCACAATACATGTATAATTCCTAGTGTGAGGTAATGGTTTGAAAAGAAAAAGAATGGCAGCCCTAAATGTGAGAGTATTTCGTATTTAGGGTTCCGTATTCAAAAGGTAAAAACGGGACCATAATACTAAGACTCCACTGTCTATCTGTCACTGATAGGACGCTTCTTGAGATACAGCCTATTTTATGAAGCGTGATAGCTAGACAGTTGAAATTTTCACAGATGTTACCGCTATAACAACAAATACTAAAAACAGAATAAAATATTTAATTGGAGCTCTCATACAACAAATGTGACTTTTTTGCTTGATATTAGCATTATACTACGTTCCAAAACACAAATCGCAGACGTAGGTAACTCAGTCGCCAAACTAAAATGGAACTGGGCAGGTCACATCTGCCGCATGTCGCAACTAAATTGGGCAAAGGCAACTACTGATTGGATTCCGAACAGCAGGAACCAGCGACGCGGCAGGCCCAGAAGGAGATGGCGTGACGAATCGGACTCCCACCTTAGGGATTGGCCAGAAGTGGCTAAGGATAGAAAAGAGTGGAACAACGGAAGGGAGGCCTTTGCCCTGCAGTGGGACACAACGGGCTCATAATAATGATAATAATAATATAATTAATATATAGATAGTTATAATGTCTAATGCTGTATAAATATGATACGGATACCTTCGTGCGCGAGTCCGACTCGGACTTAGTCGGTTTATTATGTTTTGTGTGAGCTGTAAGCAAATGTATTGTTAAACTAATCTATTAGATTAAAGCTTGTTGTGGTCTTGTATTCAAAGTCTTTGTGAGCTCGCTTTGTGGAAAATAATGGGATTACTTTGTGGTGTTCATTTTCTTGGAAATCTAATAATTTATTTTTTATGCGTTTCTATCTGGATCACGGGGTAATTATAATTATTATTAGTCGCGAATCAACATACCTATTACTATAACAAAACTAAGTGACCCGACAAACGTTGCTTTGCCAAATAAATTATTTCAGGTCACCCTTACCACCTAGGAGTATAAGCCTACGAACTAATCTCAAACCGTCAAAATTCAATTGTATTTTCAAATCAGCCAAGAACCCACTCAAATATTCACAAATTTCATATAAATCGGTCAAGGCGTTTAGGAGGAGTTAGGTCACAAACAAACGTACAGAAGGATTATATATAAACAAATTATTTTTGATATTATATTATTTGGTTTAACGTTATTATTGACAGTTTACATAGTAAGGGCTATACCCTTGGAATTGGATTACCCTTTACAGTTTGTAAACTTGCTTTCTAAGCAAGAACTTGATTGCACTTGAGAATGATGTCATAGCGAATAAGATCTCTTCGAAAAATTTACTTTTCCGGAAACAAAGTGAGGAAATATGATTTCCGAGACCTTTCAAGGTACTTCAGTAGTATCAAATCATATTATCGTAACGTTGAAGGTAGGGTCGGCAATAAAGTTGCGTCGGTACAAAAGTAATATATGTAAGGATAGATAGATCTTTATATTATTTTCCTAGATTTATAACAGATGTTCAAATATTTCGTAGATTCTGCAGAGTCGCTTTCAGAATCGAGAATTTTGAGTTGAGAGCTAGGTACTCTAACCCTACTATAAGGCCAAATTTTGGCAGATTTACAGGTGACAAATACTTGAAAGCAGAGGTTTACAAATACTTGAACTACTTAATTCGGAAAGAAGGAAAAAAAATGTATCACACCAGAAAAGGTACGTCAGACCTTCGTAGTAATCTCTACGTAGGTATTTTTTTACTCTAAAATAGGTAATTTTTTCATCCCAAAAAAAAATATGTTTCGCTTATTTTAGATCCCTATTTAAAAAACAGCTCAATTCAACTATTTTTACTATTTTCAGGATGTGCGTTTAATTTTTACATGTTATACATGACTTGATTGTCCGTCTATCTGTCTGACATCTGGCTGTATCTCATGAACCGTGATAGCTAGACAGTTGTCACATGTTTTTTTTTTTTATGGTAGGTAAAATCATCCAATGACAAATCCCGCCCTTGGGCGGAGCGGGAAGTAGTGTCAGACTCTTTCTGACTAAAAACCTACCCCGTTCCTTCGTAGCCTATCGTGCCGTGGCCGGGCATTCCTTTCGGAAATTAACCCATGACCCCAGTAGGCTTCGACCCTGCCTGCCTGCAGTTAGCAGGCTGGGCCTCTTCGGTGTGCTGACAGCTCCTTGAGGCGCGTGGGAACAGAACGTGCCGTCGACGACTTGGGCTCGGTCCGGTCGGTTACCGGACGATCAGACAGCGTGCTACCCATTGCACGCCGTCCGCGCCTACGGTGGCCGGAAATCGGGATCGGAATCCCGGCGGCGGCTGGGGCGAGCGCCCCGTTGCCTCTGCCTGATGCGGTCGGCCTCCTCCTTTGCTAGCATTACTGCTTCGCAAATTTTCACATGTTATATATTTCTGTTGCCGCTATAGCAACAAATAAAATAATTTTTTAAGATACAAACAAATACCGTGACCGACGAAACAAAAAAACGTTCTAATATAGTGTCTATCGTATAGATGTGATGATGTTTATGGAGCCCTTCGTTTATGAGTCCGATTCGTATTTGGCCGGTTTTTCTGTTTGGCCTGAAAATAAGTGACTTATTATTAACGAACTTTTCCAGCTAACCATACACCAAGCCAGTACTAATTTCCGCGCCCCACTTTCTTCTACCTCTATGAACTTACTATGGCAGTTATATTCCTTATCACAGCGTTCAAGGTAACCGCAGTCACGAATCATGTTTGTTATTACAGTTTTACATCATAATGTTAGCTTAATGTGTTCGTCGTTGTTCGAGAAAGTTCCATGAGTTTTAAAAACAGTCATGTTTTCGTTTCAGGGGAAGTTGGCTGAAGCGTGCTCATGTTTAAACATTATTTTATCATACGAGTTTTCTTAATGTTGGTAGATAGTTAAATTTAAACTAAAATTGGCCTGTTTAAGAAAATTCCTTCGCTAATAGTTGAGAGATTTGGTTTTGGACATACATACTTCTGGAATGATACGAGTACCAAGGACGGTAGAATGACGGATGAAGAAAACGGCTAAATATTTTCTTTTTTAATTTTTCGGCTCACGTTTGACGGCTATCCATAGATTAAATCAAAACGGCGGAAGATAGGTGACTCGCCTCTAGCTCATGGAACTCTGAAATTGTGCCTACATATCATGTTTTCACATCGGTCGCGACAATCACTCACATTCGGTTGCTAACGCTATTTCGCTCGCACGACACGGCTCTTATGTCTTTGTCTATCAGTGACTACAGGTAGTGTAAATGTGTTTCGAGTCCAGGTTTTTTAATTGAAATGTTAGCGCGTAACGTATTTTCCGTAACGTATCTTCCCTTATAATATATCAATACGGCCATCTCACCTGACAGTAAGCAATGATAGGGTCGACGATAGAACACGGTTGCCTAGAACCTATTCAGTCTTGACTTAAAGACCTTGGACATATTGTAGCTATCAGGAAACACAGACTCCGATAGGGAATCTCACTTCTTAGCTGGACGGACAAAAAATATGTTCCTGATCTACTATGTACCGATGGCACAACACCGTACGTCTACTGGTTTTATGTTGGAACTGGTTTGGCAGAGTTACATAGTGCAATTATTTCTATCCAAAAAGCGACAACAGCCGTTTGTACTAAAGACGCCTTTCTTTCTTTTTTAATTAAAACTTTGCCCCACACTAGGAATTACTCCTGAACCGTGGGGCGTTTACATACATGTAATTTTACATACACAAAACACTGGAAACATCTGTCTGTAGGCAATACAAATACTTGTTCCATGCGGGTGTCGGTCGACTTGACAAATGGATCTTGGCAGGTAGGGTAGTATAAAAATTACAGTAATACTGTACCAACGTGATTACAGTAATACTGTACCAACGTGAATTACAGTAGTCACACAATTGTTTCTCGCACTACCGTAGTGTCGAACTACTATCGCACAATCATTTTGTAATACCAGTTTGATGTCGAGCGCGCATTCGAACTTAGAACTCCGAATTTTGAACTATGGTGAGTCGCAGTACAGTTTTGTCGCACAAGCGTTAATCGGACATCAATTTGTCGAGTTCTTCAGCAGCAGCCAATTAAGGGCCGGTTGTAGTCATTGAGTATTTTCTATAAACACCACCCGGGTCTATGTCGACTTCGCGGCCCCGAAACAGCAGTTTTGTTTTTATAAAAAAAAAGAATAACTATTCAAGATTTTTTTTTTGCGAGGCGCTTTTATAAAACAAGCTTTATTTTTTTTATAACTTTCAAATGTTGCCGTGACGAAATCTCATAGATATTAAAATCGTAAATTTCGGTCAGTTTCGCGATTTTTTTTTATTGATCCAACTAATTTATGTCATGTTTTGATTTTTGCCCGGCGCGGTGTACATGACCAACATGTAGTCATTTTTATAAAATAATCTTTCACGGTTTTCTCTTTTATATTTGTGGATTTACAGAGGTTTAAAAAAGTCCAAAATGAGTAGAACCTGGCCTTAACCATTACGCTAACCGTGCCGTCAATTATTCGGCATTCTGTAATCTCATTACTTAAAACCAAGTTAAATAGATAAGGAATACTCTGTACTTTGAAGCATGATTAATTATTCAAACTACCTCCTGTCAAGTAAAAGTAATTGATGTCTGTGTAAACACTGAACCGTGATTAGGGTCTAACTTTTCAGTCCAAAACATTAGGTACGCACAAACCTTTGAAATACAACTCTGTACGAAAGACTAATTGTTCAAATTATCTTTTTAGAAAGAAGGAAAGAAAGACAGAAAGTAAGAAAGTTGTAATAGTGTTTAAAGTTTTATATAATCGTCGATTTGTTGAATTATTCAGAATTTTACGAAGTTATAACTACATATTTAAGCATAAATATATAAGTAGTTAGGAATAACTGTATTATTATTTTTATTGACGTTACATTGCTGCCATTTTGTGTTTTAAAAATCTTCAATAACAATATTGACAGCCCCGAACTTCTATCTAAATTTTATTTTAATGTGCCGCAAAAAATATTCCACTATAATCCACCCTTACGTGTACCTCTAGCATCAACAAATTATAGACAGAATAGTTTTATTATACGAGCAAGTAGACAGTTCAATAATATATGTAAACAGCATAACTTGGAACCCTTTATGACTAGTGTGATGTCAGCCAGAAGATGCATAGGCCTGAGATTTTTCAAGTAACCTAATTGCTTCCCTATCTTTCTGTAATATGTTTTTAATTATTTAATTTTGATTTTGTGTATTTAATTGTTCATTGTCAACCTTTTAATAAGTTCATTGTGTTAAAGTCTGTTTATGCTCATTTCTCAATTTTAATTCTGCCACTACACGTGAGGACTTGTAATTGGCTAAATTTCGTCTATTATTGTTTTTCTTTTTAATACGTTTTTTTTATAAGCTGTAAGTCCTCCAAGCTGTGTTAAATAAATAAATAAATTCGTTTTTCTGTTACCACGTCAGTTTCGGTTTTGGTTACGGCAGAAACTGAAAGAGGCGCTGAACATTTGGTTACGGTTTCAATGTCAGGTACACATGAAAAAATAACATCAAATTATGATCTGTGTGAGGCCAAAAAGGCGCCTAAGCATAAGCTTACAAACGCGGCATTTAAAAAAAATTAGTTGTCACAAAGAAAATACATACACATGTAGATTAATATGTCATCTGAATAGCCGAAAAGATATTTTATGAAGTAATTATCTTTTTATAGCTTCGAAAATGAGTAAAAAGCATTTTAATGAAGGTTTGCTGGCAAAAAGCTGACCTTTGCGAACGACAGAAGCTCTTGAACATTGTTTGATAATGCGGTTAACTAGCGCAATGTTTGTTAAAACATAAAAGCTTTGTTCGATCATGAATATAAAGTTAATTAAAGATTTTCTATTATTAGCGCTGAAAAGGCATTCATTTTCTTATGGATAGACTCGCGTTTGACCACTATTGCTTTGCTCTAACGGCGGCCACATCATCGCTTACCATGCGATGATGTGGCCGCCGATAGAGCACGCTTGACTTAAATCACCCCTATTACCTATTAGTATTTGTTTATCCATACTATTAATGTTTGTGGATGTTTGTGGAAGGGATTAGACATTTAACCCGTCACGATTGTTTACTGCGGGTTGAAGTGGACCTGCTCACTCGGTTCTAGGGCGGTGCGGTTTAAAATTCACCGTCACCACCCTGGATTGACAGTATAATTGGTGTTAAATTAACAGATCGAGTTCGAAACACTACACTGCGTCACAAAACCAAAATAGCTGATGTGGCACAAAAGGCTGCCCAACTGAAATGGGACTGGGCAGGACACGTTTGCCGTATGCCGACAAACTGTGGGTCAAAGTAGTACAAAGTTGGCGCCTTGAGACAGTGCGACGGGGTCGCGGCAGACCGCGATCGAGATGGCGCGGTGAGCTGGACGGATTCCTCCAGAACTGGCAAGAAGCGAGGGCCTACGAAGGAGTGGGGGGGAAGGTCTTTGCCCAGGAGTGGGACAGAACAGGCTAATAAATAAATACTATTAATATTGTAAACTAGTTTCAAACAGTGGCTTTGTCCGCGCGAATGTATGTTTCTCCATACAACCTTTAGACACCCGTTTCATCTCCCTTTTCTTTGGAAAATCATTTCTTACTTTTTGTGTACACTGTAAAAGCACTTTGGCTGGTGACGGGGCCTTTTCGAAATGATGGGTTGACAGAACATCTTTTTAGAGACGACGACAGGTAACTTGTCGATCATCCAACAGGAACCTTACAATCGACCAATAAGTGCGTGAATTACATACATTTTTATGTTGGTATAAAAACGAGGACAAACGATAAAAGATATGAAGAAAAATAACTTAGCTTTACACTAGCTTCTGCCAGGTAGGATAGAGTGGAAGAAAAAAACGTGTTGCGCCAACCCCAAGTAATATGGGATAAAGGCAGGAAGAAGAAGACTAGCTTCTGCCAGTGGCTGTGCCCGCGGGTACGCCCTTAGGGCTCCATTTTTCTGCATCTTCGCTTGCGGTGAGATAGTGGCAAAAAGCAAGCCTTTTGTCTGTCTATTACGCTTTCACTGATAAACTCCTGAACTAATTTTGATGAAAGGTACAGAGTAAGCGTGAACTCCAAGGAAAACAAGTATAAGTAGTGCATACCGCATTAGTCCGATTACGTGTTGTAATGAAATACCAACTAAACAATACTAAAATTGAACGACCATTCCTATTTACAATGGCATCTCTTATTCCAAGTACGAAAGGTCCTTCGACCTCGTCCTTGAACCTGACCTTGTGCTGCCATTTGACCTCGGCACGGCCTTATAGCGTCGGTGATAGCGCGAAATCGTAATGTTACATATAATCGACGCCGATCAATAGTGAGCGGTAAACGATTAGCTTGAACGTGATTGGTCATTAGTGTTGGGCTATCTTAAGGGCGCTTTCAATTTATGCGTTTTCTGACGGCCTGCTGCGGTGCCGTTGCGGTGCTTTAGGTGGTAGGTACTGCGTACGGACGATGGTATTGTTCAAATAAAGCGTGCGGTGCGGCAAACGTATCGCGAACGGTCGACAACAGGACAGCTATGTCACCAAGCACCACGTGTTCGATTCAGTGTTGAATAGTGCGGTGTTGAATAGCGCATCACTGGCATACAAACGCACGATAGCCAGATACGTTTTAGAATTTAGGCGCTTGTTGCCGGACTGCTAACGTACTGCAACCGGCCGGCTGCGGCACGGTAAACGTGCTCCCTAAGACTCCAGTTATGCACAGAATGACAAGAAGGTTTTTTCGCCTTTAATCTAAATTAACGCTTGATTTACGACAAAGTCCGAAATCATCAAATCTTTGATTTCGAAGGGCTTTTTCGGCAAGCTGAGGGAATGTTTAGAGTTACTACGGCCCTAGAACGTAAAGGGCAACTAAAGGAACACAGGTTTTCGTCAAAACAAGTCTAGCATTCCCTCTCGCTCCACCTACAGCGGGATGAAAAGATAAGACGTCCTCTTAAAGGATTTCTTCCGCAGTTTGAGAATAGCGCTTTTATGCAAAAGACTGCGGCGGACGGCGCGACGCGCATACTTAATTTTGTAAGAAAACTTTTAGTCTAACACGAGATTTCATGCCGCCTAAGGGTACGAGAAGTCTTCTGATTTTTCACCACAAAAAAAATGGACAAATATCTACATGTTTATCAGGTAATGGGAGAGAGCAGTGGTGGCCGAGTGGTAACAGCCCCGACTTATGAGTTGTAAGGTCGCGGTTTCTAACCCAGCCAGGCGCATTACTTTGTGTAATTTATTTTATCACTACTGCTCTCAAAACAGTGAAGGAAAACATCGTGACATCGTGTCATCCAGGTTCTACCAAAAATTCGAAGACAGACAGACATGTGACATCCAACAATCCGCACTGGGCCCGCGTGGTGGTTTACGGCCCATTCCCTCTCCTAGAGAGGAGGCCTGAGTCCCAGGAGTGGGAACATTAAAAGGCTGATAATGGTGATAATGATGGGTGAATCAAGTATGTGTGCAATGACGATTATAGTCTTAAGCTAGAACTACATTAGACCGACGCACACGTGTGACACGCCTGATTTGTACGTGGAACGACGTCGCGTGGCGTGGATTAAATGTAGCTTTACAAGTCTAGTTTTCATATAAAATGTATATAGACCGACGCGCCCAGATCGGCATGCGTGGCACACGTATGCGCCGTATAGTTCTAGCATTATCTATCTAAAATTGTAGTTCTCATTCTATGAGTCTCGGTGATTGATTGCACTATCACTAGTTGTGTAGATTAAACCTTATCGGCTTAATCTATTTGTGTATACTTAGTAGTTGAGTGCAAGTGAAGCTACAAGATCGAACGGCAGTTAGCTTTTTTGTATTGTAGGCTGTATGGCAGATGCCCTGTGCTCTGTTCCCCGAACAAGCAGACGATGCCATGAAAGTGGCAAAGAATTGGGCTATGAATATTTAAAGAAGATTGAATTATTTATCACACTTGACCCATTTCACTACTTTTTAAAATCACATTTTTGTTCAAAAACTCTAATAATTTTTCTTTACTAGCTGCCGCCTGTAGCTTTGCCCCCGTGAAATGTCCTCCCAACTTTCAATCAATTTTAAATTTTTCAACTTGTTTTCACCCATTTTTTTTTAAAAAACCACCCCTATATTAAATAGAACAAAACAAATTAAAAATCACTGAAATTGGTCAAACTGTATATAAGGATTAACGGACAGCAATCAAATATATAAGAAGATGAAAAAGATCGTGATTTTCAACAAAAGACACACATAAAACAGAAATATGAATTTATAACTTTTGAGCTATTGTTGTTCGAAAGTTGTAAACAAGACAAAACTATTAAGTAGCACTTTGCTGCCCGAGTTTGTGATATTGGAAAAGCATTATGGTTTCTCTAGTGGTTTAACATTGGTACTTAAAAACAATTTGAAGCACGCAGATGAAGAAGATTCTATCTTCATCGACTTATATTCTAAGTGATAGACAAACTCGTTCATGGAAACTATTTGTCTAAATATTATGACGTCTAACAAAACTTTTAAAACTTACAGCGCTTAAATACTGCAAAACTGCACTAATGTCATCAAGTCATCAATGTAAAGAGGTGTATGGCCTGCAGTACACTTAAGTCAGACAATGTGTTTGTACGGCACGCCTAATCTAATGCTTAGTACATAATTATATATGGATGTATTTATTTATCCTTGTTTCAGGTAGGTTACTCATATATTCATTTAGTATAATCGACAACAAACTTAAATATAATAGGTACTTAATTATACCATCTCCCGGAGACACCTGGCAACAAAACATGTACTGCAACGACGACCTTTAAGGCCACAGCTCATTAGAGCCACCCGGCACCCACTCCGCACCGCCTCGCGTCTTGCGGCTAGTATTCTTTATATGAACTTGTATGGGCAAGCGCTCACTACAACCACTCCGTAGCGTCACCAGTACCTCTACCATGAGTTTTAAGCAATAGTATTCGTCGCTACTCGATATCGACGCCGTAAATATTTTGTATGGCAAATTTTGCAGCGCCTCTAGCGGTCACTTGCAGAACCAAAATTTGCCATACAAAATATTTACGGCGTCGATATCGAGTAGCGACGAATACTATTGCTTAAAACTCATGGTAGAGGTACTGATCGCGTCGGTCGTAAGTTGATGTAGTGAGCGTATACCATTAGTGCGCGCCATTAGTGTGCGTTATTTTGTGCGCGTGTGTGCGTTTGTAGTGAGCGTATTGCGTGTTGCGTGTATTTTACGCAACATATCGGGCGTAGGGTAGGTACAAAGATCAATGTTAGTGTGATTCTAAACGAATTTGAACAACTAATGATCTGGAAGGAGTTACCTTCACTGAAGAGATAAGATTTCCTGATACTGTTGGCATTCGATAATTCCGTCACTGACTTGAATATTTCACAAAACTTGTTCGAAGAAACAATTGTTTTCTTGAAAACCTTAAAGTTTCAGGAAACAATTTTAGTCATTCAGAATTTCGATCAATTTTCCTTGGTTTCTATAAATACATTTCTCTTTTACTTTTTAATTTATGAGTAGGTACATTATAAAGTGCATATGAAGTTCACGAAAAATAGCAAATATTCAGAGGTCTTTATTGAATAAGTTTTACACAAATTCATGTTTTAATTACAATGGAAGCCTAGATAATATACACAAGATATCTGCTTCGAAAATATCTAAAGAAAGATGTGGTAATAATCGTGAAGAGCAGTTGTGTGGACATGTACCTTGGGTTGGGCGCTCTTAAGAAGGAAAATCGAAGTTAAAAGAACTTAAACAAAAGGAAATCTCTAAGAGAAAAACAATCAATCACGGTAAAAGAATAAGAAAAGAACTGCCACAGCCAAGATTTACAGGAACTTTTGTTGCCAACGACCGAATGGCGGCTGATAGAGAAAAACATCAATATGAATTCATACCCCAAGGTTATGTGGAGGAATATAACATGTCCCACACAAGTAAAAAACCAGAACAAGGTTCCAATTTAGGCTTTCACAATTGGGACACGACCACAATAATAAAGATAATAAAAAGTAATTCCAATTTTACGTGGAAATCGAAAAATTCGTTGTTATATCCCACCCTTGTTTCGCCAATTAATGACGAGGCATAGCTGCAGGGGTACTAACTATTGATATTGAAATACCCCTTTTAATAAAACCTGTTCTGTTTCTGACCGCGTGGGAAATCGTCACTTGTGATATGGTCAATGTCACGTCACGTCAATGTTATTGTCAACTAACATAGTATTGAATACGTATTGATTGCATTTACTTTATAGCTTATTAGCGACCTGCCGCAACTTCACACAAGTGCATTGGTGATATTTCATATATTATGCATGAATTATACATATAAACCTTCCTCTTGAATAACTCTTGCATCAAAATCCATTCATCATCATCATCATCATCATCAGCCTTTTAATGTTCCCACTGCTGGGACACAGGCCTCCTTTCTAAGAGAGGGAATGGGCCGTAATCCACCACGCGGGCCCAGTGAGTGTTGATGAATGTCACATGTCTTTGAATTTTTGGTTCTAGGACATGCCGGTTTCCTCACGATGTTTTCCTTCGCCGTTTTGAGAGCAGTGGCGGTGAAATAAATTACACAAAGTAATGCACCTGGCTGGGTTTGAACTCGTGACCTACAACTCGTAAGTCGGGCCGTTACCACTCGGCTACCACTGCTCTCGCAAAATCCGTTGCGGAGTTTTAAATATCTAAGCATACGTAGGGACAGACAGCGGGAAGCGCCATTGCTTACCATCAGGTGAGATAGTGGTCATCCTTGACGATTTACAACACTCAAAAAAAAAAACAAAACAGAAAGCGTTGAAATGAGATGTGCAAACTAAAACATATTCAAATAATGAGCTTACTAAGCTTCAACCATGTAGAAAATTTTCTACTGTTCCCACTAGTGTCATTGCCAACGACCGACATACGAGTATTTATATGTACGAGTACCTATATTATTTGCACTTACGATAGCCGAGTGGATACGTGATGTTGAAGGGAAAAGTTAGATGAGTTTCTAGTATGGCTGAGGAAGTTTAGACCTGGAGTGACAAGAGGATAACAAGCAATCAAGCAAACTTTCTGACCTCGGACTACCTGTAATGACTGTTTAAGACCTACAAATGACTACCGAGTACCATAAAAAAACCTACATAAATAAGTCTGATACATTATACGTATTAATAAATATTAGTATCACAATAATACCTACTAGCTTTTGACCAAGACTTTGTTAACACGAATGTCGCGCAATAGAAGCCAGATAAAAGTAGCCTACGTCCTTTCTTTGAATTTCAGCTTACTCCGTTCCGAATTTCATCAAAATCCGTTCAGTAGTTTAACAGTGAAAGCGTAACCGACTGACAGAGTTACTTTCAGATTTATAATATTACTAGCTTTTGCCCGCGGCTTCGCTCCCGTCAACTGACTACTCTACTCTACCTTACTCTACCCTAGTCTACCTTACTCTACCCTACCCTACCTTACTCTAACCTACCCTACCTTACTCTAACCTACCCTACTCTAAATTACTCTACCCTACCCTACCCTACTCTACCCTACCCGACTCGTATTCTTCTCTACACTACTCTACCATGTACCAATAAATGTGCAGGTATTTTTTTTTCATTTAACAGAATAAAATCCCATGTCCTTCTCCTGGTTCTAAGCTACCTTCCCACCAATTTTCAAATCAGTTCAGCCGTTCTTGAGTTATCAATAGTGTAACTAACACGACTTTCTTTTATATTTATAGAATGCATAGTATGGATTATGTCAATTAATAAAGGAAATGCTCTTTAATTTTCATTTTGAAGCCACCCGGAGAAAAAGCGCTATAGCGTGTGTTTTCATTCAATTACGACTGTAAAACTCAACACCCTTTTCTGCGGCACTTGTATACACTTTGTAATGGCTCACGGGAAAAACAACACCTGCGCTTTTCATACTAGTTAAAAATACTATGGCAAACTGATGTGGCTTCCCACGCTACATAATTTGTGTCAGCCTTAGATAGTTTTGTGTATTATCGAAGTTATCTACAGGGCGGCTGAACAAACTTTTACAGAACACAGAACTTATGAAGACAAACATTACTTTGAGAACAAAACTGTAATATAGAAAAACTATCTGAAGATTTTAAGAAAAGTAACACGACGAAATGTACGGAACGAGTATGTAACCGCAGTAGACAGTAGTGAGTGACATAAAAGTACTATTTTATGCTGTCTTCTGCGGTTTTACCCGCGTTTTAATTATCATTATCATCATTTCAGTCAAAAGAAGTCCACTGTTAGATATAGGCCTCCCCCAAGTGTCACTACAACGACCGGTTCTATGCGTTTCGTATCCATCGTTCTAATAATAAAAAAAAAATTAAAAGCATTTATTTCAGGCTACCAATAGCACCCATACATTTTGGAGAGTATGCGCGGGAATTGCATGACTTGATTCCGCCATCTCTGAAACTGGAACTTCTACGTTCCAGACTAAGCGTTATGCTCGTAGTTTATACCGCGTACATCGAAGGACTGGAACAGTTTGCCTGCTGCGGTATTCCCATCCGATTATACTTTAGGTGTCTTCAAGGCTAGAGTGAATAGGCTCTTAATAAACTAGTGCGCCTCACCATCAACGATTGCATCACTGCTTAACATCAAGTCTGCTGGGGTCAAGGGCCGTTTTCTAAGAGGAAGGCTCAGCCCCGGTATGATAGGCAACGAAGGAATGGGGTAGGTTTTTAGTCAGTTCAGTTTAGTCAGTAAGAGACACTATTTCCCGCTCCGCCCAAGGACGGGATCTATCATTGGATGATTTTACATACCATAAAAAAGGTGGAATCGCAGTCAAGCACTAGTTTATATAAATAAAAAAAAAACACAAAAAGAGTACACAAAAGTGTTTGCTGTTGTAAATTGGACATCCTGTAGATAAATTCTATAATAGTACCAGCATGAGCCACGTGGGAGCCAGCAGTTCGCAGACAGGGTCACTGTTAACTTACATTATAGATGAGTATCGATTGAACTTGACTCGCGACAGCCTCGTTCACGACCACTGTTGCCACCTCGCCACTGACGAAACATTGAGTTATGTTGGATTCAAGGTTTTAATTAGTTTTCTATTTACTTCTGTGTTAGTTTTTGTTTCTCAAGGTTTGTTTGCACAGATATAGATATACCTAGATAACGCAAGAGCAACTACTTCGCGTGCCTAGCTTACGTACAAAAATCGTAAGTGGTCACTTTCGCGCTCAGTCTGCATCGGAGTACAGCGCTAGTCGGGTGCAGTTAAAAATATAAAAATGGTTAATTGTGCTGTTGGTGTGGGGGTGGAGCGAGGGGGACGCCGTACACGGCGGCGTCTTCACTAAATAGTGCTTGTGACGTCATAATAGGTAGTCAAAAAATGGCACGCTTGGTTTTCATACAGATCGTGATGCTTGCGTTATCTATGTCTATCTATCTATATCTGTGTTTGTTTGGATGTCTCAGCCGGAGACGTCCTGGGCGTAGAGAGTCACAGAGCGATTCTTGCGGGCAGAGAGCAATGGGTAACTCGCTGTCCGGTCGTCAGATAAAACTCAAGCATGGCTCGACGGCCAGTTAGAGTCGATTTCAGCCAGGACTGTGAATTGTTGGCATTAGTTTCTATTGCCCTCACAAAAGGCAAGTGAAAAAAGTCAGAAAAAGTCTGACAATCCTTCTCAGTCTAACCAGAGCAAAAATAAGAAATTGGATGATTTCCCATGTAAAAAAAGGTTTGTGTCCATGTAAGTTGTCATTTTTTTTTGGTATCATAAGGAGTTCGCCCAGTGGTAGGACAGCACATAACAGCAAAAAAGGATTAATATAGTCTATATTTACTAATTAGTATAAAAGATGTCTTATAAAAGAAATGCCAAGGGCGTAGTACTTATTGACACTACTAATAGGATGAAATTGAATCGAAAAACAATGTCATGCGTAATACGTACAATGGATCCAAAGGAGAAATGTGATGGCGGCATCCATATTACATAAGGGATCATAACATAACATAGGTACTCAAACGCATGCATAGTGAGATGAGAAATTTATTATTTACTACGCTTACGTATTCCGTTCTCCTAGATTTTAATATTATATGCTCGTGTGGTTTATGTGATACAAAGTCACACCGCAGTGGTGGTAACGACCCCGACTTACGTGTTTGTAGGTCGCGGGTTCAAAACCAGCTATTACTTTTGTAATTTACTTCATCACCACTGCTCTCAAAGTGGTGAAGGAAAACATCGTAAGGAATCCGGCTCAAATGATCTAGAACGAAAAATTTGAAGACATGAGTCTGAAATCAATCAACCGTACCGGAATTAAATTACACTGTTCTTCAATAGGTAAGCGTTTTGGCTCGTCGTTTATACCGTGTACATCGAAGGACTGGAACAGTTTGCCTGCTGCGGTCTTCCCGTCCGATTATAATTTAGGTGTCTTCAAAGCTAGAGTGAAATAGGCTCTTAATAAACTAGTGCGCCTCACCATCACCGATTGCATCACTGCTTATCATCAGGTGGGATCGCAGCCAGGCACTAGTTTATATTAAAAAAAAAAAAACAATGACTCAAAACCAATGACTTCGGATTTTCTCAGCCTGGCCCAAGAAAACACAACACACTCACCCACTACAGACTGTACAATTTCTAACGCTCCAATAAATAAATAACAAAACAAACAACTCGAGCGCAATAGCAGCACACCCACTGTTTATTTACTCGCGTCATGCCAAGAACATACGCACTCAGCTAGACAATAACGACTACCGTGCCAAATGTACTGCTATAAATTTTATAAGAATTGTCTGTGCGGAAGACGTCATCGGATAGAAATTATTATGAGATGGTATCTTCGGAAATAGGCCGTACAGAACTTTCTCTATAGGAATCTTAGGCCTACTGTCCAGGAATGCGTGGCTTCATAGAAGCGGCAGAATGCTGTCGTGTCATTGCAACTTGGTTAACACATTTTCATTCATAATTTTGTATGTAAGTTTCACACTAAGCGTATAATGACGAATACGCGTCTATGAAGCTACACGTCGTAGAATTAACCTATTTACTCTTGACTTAAAGATCCCTAGGTTGCAGCTATCAGGAAATAGACTCTAGCAGGGAATCCCACTCCTTTGCACAATGAATGTGTGCCCAAAACTTTTTCTGCGTATGGGGGGATGACCACCAAGTACCAGTGAATTAAGTAATGGAATTCCGACACACACCCCCCCCAAATACAACCCATTGAAAAGAGACATATTAGTAACTCTGCTTTGATGCTCAGGTTTTTGAAGCTTCGACTCGTCGAGCGACGAGCTAAAAGGATCTTTGGCGATTGCATAATCGCCAAAGATCCTTTTAGCTCATTTCTCATTTGACTCAAGCGTATCAAGCTTTTATCTTTAGATAAAAGATCAAAGTTTCCTCTTTAAGATTATTTGCAGAATTAATAATAATCACCAAAGCAAACATTCTGCTTATTGAATAAAGTTGTCCTAACAGCAGTTGCATTGTAACTTTTATTTTGTAGTTCGACGTGCTGGCTTTTAGCCAAGGGGTTTGCCGATCAATGACACGAAGTAGAAAGATCTCATTTGCTTGTAATGTCACCACTACCACCAATTGGTTTGAAACTAATAACACTAAGCAATTTCGCAATAAAAAAAATACTGTGGTCTTGAAAAACGAACGACAACTGAAGGGAACATCCGCATCACACTATACTCTATCTGTTTAGGTATTTAACTTACTAAAGTAAACACGTAAACAATCTTGATATATCATTTTATTAAAAAAAATCGTATAGAAGTCATACAATGATTATAATTTAAATTTTGTTAATTTCCTGACATCGGTTTAGGTAAATAACTAATTGTAAACATTTTTAGATAAAAGAGATGTGACGATTTTTTACATTTTAGTTAACTACCTAAACAGATGGAGTATAGTGTGGGAGAAGTCACTAGATGATTTACACCACTTATTTTGATTTTGATTTTTGGCACCTTAAAAAAGAAAAAAAAAAATCTACTTGCTAGAGATTGTTGGGAGTAGGTGACTTAGTAAGGTGGCTTCTTGTATGTTGCCCACGTATCACAGTAATCAGTAGCTAACTCAATAATCGTGTAATAAGAGGCACGGCTATTATTGGTCGTTTCGTTTCAGCGACAGCAAAGAGCAGTAACCAGGTTGCTATTAGATACCTTCTATACTTAAATTCACACTCTGAAAACTTTCAAATTTGGCACAGTCCGAGGAAATCCATTTCGTTGATCGTTTTTCTCTCTGGTATTCTTCGTTTGAACTTTGCAATTTAATTTAGTATTACTAAAATCACAGTTAAGTTAAAAGCGGAGAGCATTTCACGTAACAGTAGTCACTATAAAAATCTTGCCGACCTAATTTAGATCATGGTTACGAACTTCAACGGAGATTAGACATAATATTACTTGTGCACTATTGCCCGTGCGCATGATGGATGATGATGACCGACGCGTCGGCATTTGACACGACTGGAGAAAAATCAGGTGCAGGACCTATGGCTTTACGTGCTTATCCGAGGCACGGGGATGTCATGCCATCAGCATGCAGACTCCGAACTGCTATAGAGTAATTTGTACTGGAAAAAACCAATAGCACCTTTTGCCCAACCGTGAGTCGAATCCAGGACCTTACGCTCTGCAGCCGTGCTTGCGACTACGAGACCAACGAGGCAGCTAAACCACGAGTTAAGTCACTCGAAGTAAAATTGAGAAAAAAGACTTCGGAATTTCTTAAAAGTTCTTTCAGATTCCGTTGGCGGGTCACTACACTAATAAAATATTTTTCTTTCTTTCTTTCTTACTGAAAAGTATCTCGCAAAACGTGAAGAATACCTTTAAAAAGTTTCACCTTTTGTATTATAAATAACTCAAGCCACGAACTTACCTATTATTAAAGCATTGAGAGTTATTTATAGCTCCTTAAAAATAGCTCGTTTTTTGGGCGCCCGTTGCGATATTTCATAAAACATTATTATATCACGTGTAGCAGCTTCATAAATAACGTTAAAGTTAATGCTAATGATAGTTATAATCTAGGGAGCATGACTTATTTTTAAAGTGGGAAGAAATCATCAAATAACTTCTTCAGCTCTGAGTGGAGGAAGAGAGCGTGTCAGACTTTTACAGACTAAAATCGAAGCAATATTCGCTGCCCTTTGCGTTCCAGGGCCACGAACATAGAGAGGATAATAAGTAATAGAAATAAAGTATGGAAGAAGATGTCATACAAAATGGTGCATCAAGTGAATGATGATGAATGGAGACTACAGTGAACTTATTAATGAATACAGAAAAACAGTTACAATTTCAACAATGAAATAAACATGCATAACCATCGATA
The DNA here is from genome assembly GCA_958295575.1 of Leucania comma. Classification (NCBI taxonomy): domain Eukaryota; kingdom Metazoa; phylum Arthropoda; class Insecta; order Lepidoptera; family Noctuidae; genus Leucania; species Leucania comma. Next base: position 3,849,162 of record OY282480.1, read on the forward strand.
TATATGTACTTATAGGTTGATATGCATAATCATTTGGAGATGGTGACGTACAGAAAGCCAATACCTAAGTATACCATTGTAAATACAGATGGTGCGCACCTGTGCCATTCGGGGTGTTGTTGTCAGTTACTTTCATATTAAATTCAGTTAAATTGGCAAAGTACGGAAAATTGATTCCAATACGCAACAGACATAGTACTTTGCCATTTTAATATCAAATGGCAAAGTAAGTTTAGAATAATAAATATCACTGCCGAAGTAATCTATACAAGGTCTACAGACCAATTGTCTGGTAAACCTTAATACAAGTTACTGTGTAACTTTTCTTTTTTATTATTGATAGGTTCGCGCTTGACCGCTATCTCACCTGATAGAAAGCGACGATACGGTCGACAATGGAGCGCGCTTACCTAGAAGAAACCTATTCACTCTTGACTTAAAGATTCCCGGGTTGTAGCCATCAGGAAGCATACACCATCAGGAACTTAGCTAAGAGTCACTCTTCATTTATCTAGTAAATTGACCATATCTTAAGAGAAGCGATAGAGTCTATTACATGTAACTGTAATATAGTCTATCGCTTAGAAATCAGCATAACTAGCAAAGTAATTGCGAAACACATAAATTCCTAAAATATTCATGGGATTTTTTTAATAATATAAACTAGTACTTGACTGCGATCCCACCTGATGGTAAGCAGTGAGATAATGCCTAACATTTTACAATTCAATACAAATTGTGATTCTGAAATTCTGAAGTAATGGACCGGGAACTTCCTGCGGTTGGTTACATGTAATAGAAAGCGTAATTATACACACAAATCCTATAAATGGACTGTACCAAATCTATTAGAACTAAAGCGCAACTAATCATGGGAACCCTAGTTTAATACAGCAAAGTAAAATAACGAAATTACCCTGTCATAAAGTGTATTACCCCTTCTAATGATCCTAATATTTTGTTACGAAAATCAGAAGCAAAAAGGGGTAAAATGAGGATTTATTAACTAAGTTATATAGGAGTTTGAGTCAATTAGTAATTATGCTTGCCTTTGTAAACAAATCTATAGCTTGTTACGTCAATTAAATAGAATAATGCTGTTGGAGTATTGGATTACTATAAGTGATGACTCCTTTACTTGTAATTGCTTGTTACAAAATGCTTTTTGTTTTGAGATTATTCTTCTCGAATCGATGGTTTTGTTTCCCTCAAAGTTTTTGGGCCCAGTAGGGTGCCACGTTTATAGCGGCTTTGTTTAGGTCCTACAAAATGCAGATGTAGGCACACTTTAAGCACTCCGTCTGTATCAGGACCACGGTATCTCTTCCAAAAGTTCCCAGGCCTCTAACGGGTATCAGCCCTATTGGGTCCATACCGTTACCCTAACTTCTCTTTGAGGCGTCTCAGGAACACTATGCGCCGGCGAAACAAGCCATTGCTCAGCGTCCTACTGACGTGCCACAACAGGAGATGCAAAAAGGGTACCCCGTGAGCTTTTAAAATATCACTTTTCAGAGGTTACGAGGTGACTATCCTTACTCCTTACTGATCAACAGGGTGATTACCTATGGACTATACTTCATTCGCAACAACATTAAACCTTAAAAAAACTTGTATTTACTATCCGTTCAACTAATTTTGACTTTAATAGCGTTACTGGCAAGACAAATTGCAACTGCAGTACTGCTTACATTGTATTGTAATCACTTTTGTGCTTTTAATGTCATCCTTATGCATACAGAATAGAAGCCAAAATCGGTTGAACGGATAGTAAAAAAGGGTTTGTTTAAATGGCTAATGTTATTTCGAATGGAGTATGTATAGTATGGTATGGATCCTACATTCCCTGGTCTCATCATACATAGTCCAAGTGCCTTTTGCTTTCTCTAAAAAAAAAGATTGGATCATGAGCTAAGTTTGTAAACACTTGGGTATGTCTAATCATGACGTGGAGTATCCAAATGTGGCTCAACTAGTCCACTACTGTGGTACGATTATCCTGTTGAGTTATCTACTCGCCGACAATTGCCTAGATTCGTCAATAAACGTATAAATAAAGTATGACGTAACGTAGGATGCAATGATGTATTGTAGTTTGAAGAAAAGAACGTTTAGAATACTCTTGCTATCATCAAAGAATTCTTACAAGTGTTCTGGAACTGTGAAATTACGATTTATAAACAACGCTCAGTTTAGGTTCGAGATCAAAATCGAACAATGTAATAAAACACTACGTTCGTGTTTTCTAGTGTGACGTCAATTCTATGAGTTACATGGACGATACGTTTCATTTCACATATTTTTTGTGATTCAGATTCTTTAGTTTTCTTCAATAGTTGAATATCCACAAGAACAACAGAACCCATCCTAAGTTTATAAAAAATATTAGGTTGGAAGTCATCAAATCACTTCTCTCTTTCTAGGTGGAGTGAGAGAGAGTCACAGACTCGATTAAACCCAAACCGCCTTGGTCCAGCGAGGGTACCGAACGATCTCCCGCGAGGCGGCGACCCTCCTTGCTGGCCAACCGCCGTGGGATCTGGAGGCAACAGTCCTTGCACACATGCACGACAAGCGCATGGAGATGCAACGCCGGGGCGAAATTCCGCTGCCACGACAAGTCGAGGCATGGCGGACAGAGCTCCGGCGGGATCTCATGGCGAAATGGCGTCAACGACTATCGCAACCTCGTTCGGGGCGCGCCACAATTGGGGCGATAAGGCCCATCCTTGGGGCGTGGCTGGAAAGACCTCACGGCGTTCTCAACTTCCGCACGACGCAGGTGCTTACCGAACACGGAAAGTTCGCTAAGTACCTGTTCCGGATTCGTGCGGAGGATTCGCCCGGGTGTCGCCACTGTGCGGAACATCCGGAGGACACGGTGGAGCACACTGTAGAGGTGTGCCCCGCCTGGGCGGAGCATCGCCGTGTCCTCGTGGGGGCGATCGGCGGCAGCGATCTCTCTCGCCGGGCCTTGGTTCAGGCCATGGTCCGTAGTGAGGAGGGATGGCAGGCGGTCGCCTCCTTCTGCGAAGCAGTAATGCTAGCGAAGGAGGAGGCCGACCGCATCAGGCAGAGGCAACGGGGCGCTCGCCCCAGCCGCCGCCGGGATTCCGATCCCGATTTCCGGCCACCGTAGGCGCGGGCTTGCGGACGGCGTGCAATGGGTAGCACGCTGTCCGATCGTCCGGTAACCGACCGGACCGAGCCCAAGTCGTCGACGGCGCGTTCTGTTCCCGCGCGCCTCAAGGAGCTGTCAGCACACCGAAGAGGCCCAGCCTGCTAACTGCAGGCAGGCAGGGTCGAAGCCTACTGGGGTCATGGGTTAGTTCCGAAAGGAGTGCTCGACCCCGGCACTATAGGCTACGAAGGAACGGGGTAGGTTTTTAGTCAGTAAGAGTCTGACACTACTTCCCGCTCCGCCCAAGGGCGGGATTTGTCATTGGATGATTTTACCTACCATAAAAAAAAAAAAAAAAAAAAAACCGCCTTGGTCCAAAACGCAATCTAAAATAGTTCCGGGACTTTTACTAGTTTTAATTGGCTTTAAACCTAATAATAGTCTCGGGAATACATTTAGATCGCTTTTAATTGGTATTAAATTTAGTAACAATCCCGAAAACTACATTTAGGGCTGATTTCATCATTCAATTTAAAAACTTATTTCAACTAAACTGAGTTCAGCGTACTTCATCTAGTTTAAAGAACCGTGTCGTAAACATGGGCGACAACAAAAGAATTGAAACTGAGTTTAATGTAAACTAGGTTCTATTTATCGTGATGAAACGCAAAATGAAGCTATAAACTCGATTAGGCGCTCAAACTGCGTTTTGTTTTATTTAATCGCGATTAGTTTATTGGTGAATATGGCCCTTAGATAGCGTTTAATCTGGATTAAACCCAGTAATAATCCCGGAACTATTTTAGATCGCATTTTAGAATAAGGCGGAAAATGTTCATCCAGTTGACTTTTGAGTTCTACGAACTATTCTGCAGCACTGGCAGGACCCCCCAAAGCTGAGATAATAGTAGGGTAGTAAGTAGGTGACGAGTGAGTCAATAGTCATAACGCAGCTAGATATATCTAAGTATTCAGTGTTATATTCTTCAACCTTCAATGATCTCAACATCTTTAGAAATAAGTCAAACTTTTTCGCCTGTTTCCGTTATCATCATCATCAGCCTTTTTTAATGTTCCCACTGTTGGGACTCAAGCCTCCTCTTTAGGAGAGGGAATGGGCCATAATCCACCACGCGGGCCCAGTGCGTTTTGGTGGATGTCACATGTCTTCGAATTTTTGGTTCTAGGACATATCGGTTTCCTCACGATGTTTTCCTTCACCGTTTTGAGAGCAGTGGTGATGAAATAAATTACACAAAGTAATGCGCCAGGCTGGGTTTCAACCCGCGACCTACGAGTCGTAAGTCGGGGCCGTTACCACTCGGCCACCACTGCTCCTGTTTCCGTATCTTATCATAATAAACCTCTTTTCATCAGCTTTCTTTCCACTCAGTCTTCAATCAAGCGTGTCGTATCCGTGTCGTATTAGCGTCGTGGTCGAGACGCGTGCCTCGAACGGTCGGATACACTGTTCAAGACCAGTAACCGTGAAGCGACGCCGTTATATTGACCGATCTGAGTGAGGCACTGTTAAATTGTTACTATTGTGAGGAACTGGAAATAGTGTGTTAAGGAATTTTTTTTCATGAATGGAAGAAGTTTTATTAGAATGTCGGATAGTGGAGTACCTACCTGTGTAACGGTAATTTAAGTCAGAACGTATAAATAGGACTCAGGCCTCTTTTCTGTGACAATTTTTTTTCTTTGGCCTCTCTCTCCTTCTCCATCTATCCACATGTATAGGTACTCATAATTCTTTGAAATAAATTACAGAAAAGTATTAGTCACTTCGAAAACCTGCGCCATATTTTGAAGAGTAAAAACCCTTGTCACTACATCAACTTCTTGACAGCAAGCCATGATGTTTTAAAAGGGTTGACAGAGATAATTGGGTGCGCAACTTTCTTCGTCGCCCGTGTCAAATGAATCTTATATGAGAGCGCCATTTTTATTTAGCAGGCCAAGAAAAATACGTATAAGTGTTTAGGTACATACAAAGTCAAATAAGGTAAAGAGGTGCACAATAAAAACCCACAGCGGTTAAGCAAAATATCCCTGAACTGTGTTTCAAAATAAAAACAGTGTTACGAAAGTGGTAGAAAGATTTTGAAAGGTCCAAAGGGGAGGTTTATGACGTAAGCGACCGCTTAGAAACATTACCCCTTAAACGAGAACCTTTTACAAGCTTCTTAGATTTGCGTGCCTTCACAATGAAACGTAACATTCAATAGAATTCACGAAAAACATGCCACGTATGCATGTAAAGGTTTCTAAACTTTGGGTTCAACCATTGTAAATAATTTTGTTAGCTCAGGATTAGGCAAATGTTGTTTTAATAAGGGCTCGATGTTCAGATTCTTGTAATGAATAGAAAGCCTCTTAGATGCTGTAAGTAGGGTACAGACTTGAATAAACAAGAAGGTTTACGCTCAGGCCTGAATTAACACCCAACCAAATATAGTACAGGTATAAACTATAGGAAAGTAACAGTAGGCACGAATGTATACATAAACGAAAATGTTCACAGAAATGGCCACATACGTTTCAGACAGCCAGAGCGGAATACCTCAAAAAAAAGACACTTAAATTACGAAGTTCTAACATTTTATCTATAGTACCTACATATATACATAAAGGGAAAAACTCACTGACTGATACTTCAACGGACAGACGAAACTACTGGGAATCTTTAAAGGGGGGCTTTTGTTTATGTGAAATCACATTCCGTGGGCAAATATTATTTGACACTTAACACGAATGATAACCTAAATAAATAATAAAGATAGTCATACAGGATTTTTATTTCTAGGCTAAATAAATGCCAAGTGTCAATGGCACAAAATGTAAATTATTATTCGTTTTTCAAAACTACCCCCAAAAGACGATTCAAGTTTCTCGAGAAGGAAGTCACGGCTAAAGTGCCAGCATAACGTTATATAACAGTACGCGACAAGTCGACACCATGGAACAAAAGAGTAACAGACGAGCACTGTCCAGCGATTGTTAGGCCGACTCTTGACAAAGGGAAACAGTACAGCACTTTAGACTCGCCTTTGACATTAAAACCTGTACAAAATAATGACACTCTAGACAGCAGGAGGTACAAATAGGGACGTTGACAGTGAAAAAATATTTCGATATACTTATCGATATTCATAAAATATTAACATCGACGTCGATATCTCTAGACAAAGATATTGTTATATCGCTCAACTTTCAGAGAATTTCAGTTTAAACATAAAAAAAATTATTTAGTCTAGTGATCCTGTCTAACTCAAAGGTAAATAGTATTTTTTACGAAAAATGCTCAATAATTTTTTGCAGGATACTAAAAATAAAGGTATTTTTATTAATATTCCTTTTTTTGACAAAATTAGAAATTACCAGAAACTAAACGACAATCTTTTTGAAGACCAATTTATTATTTCATGCAAACCAATATTTGTCCGGTAGCAAAAGTAGAAATACTTATTAGTCACATAATGTACACATTCTTTTTTCCCACATAGTCCAATATTTTACGGCATTGAATTCCGCTTGATATTGAACTTTTTTTTAAGACTATTTTGGATGAAAAAAATACGTTATTGATACGATTTTCGTTATTGATTAATTCATATCGATATATCGAAGTAAAAAAAATATCGTTACATCGATGTATCGATATTTTTTCAACAAGCCTAAGATACAAGAGTAGGAGGATACACTTAAGAGATAAAATGTCGCATTTATACCTGAATATTTCCAGAGGGATTTTGTGAGACACAAGTATTTTCAAGTCTATAATTATGTAAGGTTGCGACTTGCGAGCCTTGGGGGACGTAATTCATTCTCTTGGAGAAGACATGGTAATTTCATGAGTATGGTCATGAACTATTTAATTTTATAGTCCCTTTATAGTTAGAAGAGAAAGTACTTAGCCTATCTACTAATGCAAATCTCAAAGGATTGAACGGTGTTCGCTTTATATTAAAAACTAACGGGATTCCGCGACTGTCTACGTCAGAATCGTAAAATAAGCACAATGCCATATTTTGATCATGATTTTAAGCTTTTTTGGGCTTTTTTTGCATCAGCCTTATAGTGTACCCACTGCTGGGACTCAGGCTTCCTCTCTAGTAGAGGGAATGGGCTATAAGCTTTAATCCACCACGCGAGCCCAGTGCGGATTGGTGGATGTGACAAGTCTCGAATTTTTGGTTCTAGGACATGCCGTTTTTGAGAGCAGTGGTGATGAAAAGAAATACACAAAGTAATGCGCCTGGCTGGGTTTGAACCCGCGACCTACAACTCGTAAGTCGGGGCCGTTACCACTCGGTCACCACTGCTCTCAGCTCTTTTTGCGCTTTACTCTAAATATTTTTCTAAAATAAAAGTAGCCGAAGTTATACTTTATAACATAGCGATAGCTATTCAAATCAACCATTGAAAGTCCCGTCAAAATCGATCCAGCCGTTTCGGAGATTAATTGGAACAAATAAATCGACAGACAGACAGACAAAACCGTATTTTTGCTATAGGTTGAAGATAATTTATATAAACTTAATAAAAAAAAAATTACATTAAAAATAGATACTTCAATTTTATTTATGTAATGTAGATAGACAGAAGAACATAGAGATAAGATTTAATCTATAAACCACTGTGTATTTTGGAGAGCTAAAATTAAAAAGCCCCGAGCTCTGAAGTCACAACCTTTTCGACATGAAGGCAATGTTGGAATATTTACGTATTGTAATGAATGTTTGTTCCTCTTCTTTTTCGCAGAGATGATTAAAACGACCTCATCCCCGACATTTTTTTTCATTGCCCTTTGATTTCAGAATCGTGGCCGTGTTTCTAATTGACCCTACTTATTAACATGACAGTGTGTGGTATGGCTGATGTGTTTTGTAGGCTTAATGGCTTATTAAACTAAGCCTGCCTGGCATGTTTAAGGGAATTGAAGCACATAGATGTTTCATTAATAAAGGCTTATATAATTAAAACACTGAACATCAAAAGCGAAGAAGGGTTATTCAGAATAAGCTCAAAATTCCCTTGTTATGTAGGGCAATATTTCTATTTAGATTAAATATTTTTCAGGTAAAATGAGATAGTAAATATTCATGTTCGCTTAGCCAAAAACCTCAGTGGAGTTATAAAAAAAAAAACTTTGAAATCAAAAAACACCAGTCTAGTTAATGGCAAAACTTTGTTGAAATTAAAAATAACGTAGCATTCCGTTGGATATCAGAACGGTTCATGAAATTTTTGCAGAAAACAAAAGAATTCTCCGGGGTAAAAAGTGGGAAGGTAAAATTAGTTGTGTTGAGAGGCAAACGAGCTGAATACCAATTAGACGGAAATTTTCTTTCAGGTTTTAGGCAGACTGAAAATGGAATCAACGTAGGGATAATTCCGTACATACCAAATGAAAATAATATGCAAATTAGTTCTCGTGAGAGAGTAACAAAATGTGTAACTGAAGAAGCTGTAAATGTTAATGGAAGTAAGCACGTATCGGAAACGCAATATTTGTAAATTGCACTGGCGATTTTGTTAGAGTTTAAGTTACAGCAGAAATGGATGGATTGCGTGAGCAACGACATGAAAGAACAGGGCAGAATGATAGCATATCGTTTGACAGAGGAGAATGGTTGAAGGTAACTTGTTGTGTGCCGTACCCAAGTAACATCAAACAGTAAGATTATGATGAGGCTATAAAAATGAATGAAGACATCACAGATAATGAAGTAGTTACGTTTCAGTCTAGAGATTATCTCAAAATTGGTAATGAAATGTATCTATCAAAACGTACAAAAAATTTTAGGAACACATTCATTGTGCGTACAGCTAAGGAGTGGAATTCTCTGTCGGAGCTTGCGGTTCCTGATAGCTACAGCCTAGGGGTCTTTAAGTCGAGAGTGAACAGGATACCTCCTAGGTAAGCGTACTCCATCGTCAATTACATCATCGCTTACTATCAGGTGAGATAGTGGTCAAACGCATGCCTATTTTTTTTTGACTAGCCCATATTGTGTCTTACTCTTGGGCTAAGGGCCTCTTCTTCCAAATTTGATTGTTTACGTTAAGAGAACGTCATTAGATCCTCATCGAAGAAGCCTACTAAAAATTTTAAAAGTAATAAAAATGTTGAACCACGTGAACTCCGAGCGGTTTTCCCTAATACAATAAATCCATTTATCATTAATGAATGAAGCCACCACGACTTTAATAACTTTATGTAAATTTTGGCAAAGTCTACTTATTTTAAATCCGATGGATTTGGGCGGAACAGAATACGTATTATTATTTTTATCGTAATAACTATAGGAATTGTTTTTCTTTTCGTTTTTCAAGGTCAGTTGGGCGTATACACGTTTAGTTTGTGTCAGTAGATATCTTAGTAAGCGGGAAATTGACAACTAACTTCTCCCGCTCTGGGTTGAGGGAGAGGAAGTGTCAGACACAGGCTTGTGGTATTTCTTTCGGACAAACTCTCAACCCTGGCGGGCATCAATTTTGCTGACATTGCTGTCAGCAAAATGGATTAATGATGATGAATGAGATTAGGATAATAATAATGATGAATGAGATTAAGATACTAATGATGATGAGAGAGAAGAGAGAATGATGATTAATATTATAAATGTGGAAGTAAATCTCTGTCTTTTTACATTTTCACGGTTAAACTACAGAACCAATTTTGGTAAAACTTGGTACTCCAGCTTGAATCCCAAGGTAGGACACAGGCAGCAGTTTTTAACTGGGTTCGACTTCGTGTCCGACATAACATATATTCACGAGGACGACGTTGCGGGTAACAGCTAGTTGAATATAAATTTTTAGCAGTTCCAAGCGTGGTGATAAGGATAATTACTGAACGTTTATTATATAATTCACAACCAGCGCAAGCTAAAATGTTCAGCTTAGAATCACTCCAAAGTATGCGGTATTTAAAACTGATGATAATGTTAAGGACCGCCTGTAAGAGGCAGATAATAATAAGTAGCTGCAAAGCAACGTATTTATTTAGAACTTCACGTATAGCCATTAGTAACGAGAAGCCACGAAACCCTCTCCTGTGGGTGTCATAAAAAGCGGCCAGACATAAAAATTGGCACTTACAACGTCATAACTTTACAGCGCCAAAGCGTCTGCCAAAGCAGTTGTTACAGCGGAGTCATTTATTGTAACCGTCCTTGGGAAAGATGAAAAACAGGGAGGAATATATAGAGCTAGTGGTTTTACTTGAAGAAGTGAACATGCTTAGAAAGAAGATGGACGGCATACTGTGAATGATATCAATGATGATGTCTTCTTAGAGAGACTTGTCGAAAATCGAGATGTATAGAGAGAGATTTACAGCAGTGAACTACTGTAGGTTGAAGATGATCGAAAACATGGGAATAGCATAAATGACAATGAGCAAAACTATCAACAAAATTGATCTTGCATTCAAAGCACCAATTGCAATATTTCCCAACACATTTCAAATCATAAATTAACAAAATGAAAAGGAAAGTTGGTAAACTGACTAATATCACGTCATAATTGGTTATTTATGCATCTATTATATTATCTGCTAATAACTGTTATAAATCTTAGTTGAAGAATGAACAATTTACTAACTGCGAATTCAAAACAGACTAACTCCATCTTGTGGGTGTCGTAATAGCCAACTTAAACAGTGTTGAGAAGACCAGTATTCGATGTAACCAACTGAGAACAGTGATTATGGCATTCTGCCAAGTTTTTTCTATAGGGCAGGCTTCTGTTCGGCAATTAAGTTCAAGGCTGATAAGTAAATGGTTTTCAACAGTAAGGATAGTTCAGAGAGCCGACTTCATAATTTCCTAAAAGGTTTCATCAATTAAGATATCGATTTAGTTTACGTAGGATACGTAAACAGACAAAATTATGACAGCCCATTTAATTAATCAACAAAATTTTAGTAACACAATACATATTTACGACTAATTGTTTTTAAACACATTAGTGGAACTTGTTCTGATATAATTATTCAGGCTGATATAGATTTTGTTTTGCCTTTGGCTGTGGCATCATACACAGTCATTAGCCCGGCCCCAGGGGAGACAGAGCCACTTCTCTGCCTCTCACTGGGGCAATTCCTGTTCAGCGCGTCCTAGTCGCGGGGGTGGGCAGCCTTTCAACACAGTAGGCCGTGTTGTAAGGGTGGCGAAGTTTGGACAGGGACCCAGTGCTGTGGGGTATATCGCAGTCCCGAGCCCAGGGTTACGGGTGAAGACTTCAACGGCTGTGAAGGCGGAGATAATATTTATCGGTACGGTGGAACAGGCGGAGGGAGCACACGCCCAGTGAAAAGCTGCTCTTGCATATCGAGGTTACAGGTTGCACTGGGTCTGCACTACTAGGCAGGGTAGTGTAGTATAGGGATGGTGGCGGAAGAGACTTCGGTCCAACGGCAGCTCCCAAGTTCTTTAGAAGAGCTACTGCCTTGGCGTCAGGTGGCAACCGGCCGTAAAACTATTAGCCAACATATCAACTCTCCTCACATGAATGTACAAGAAAATGAAAGAAGGCTATGATACTAGGGCGTACCCCTTAAGCGACGCAAATGCGAAGAAGGCGATCTACGATACGAATACTGTTAGGGCGTACCCCCGAAGCGACGAACGTCTTGACAAGAACAAAAATTCGCATTTGAATATTAGGAAAATAAGACTTGCAACATGGAACTTGGGGTCCCTTACTGGGAAAAGTCAAGAGCTGAGTAAAACCCTTCAGAAAAGGTGCATCAACATCTGTTGCCTACAGGAAACGAAGTGGAAAGGCTCAAAATCGAAGGACATCGGAAACGACTACCAGGTTATTTACTACGGAACAGACAATAAGAGAAACGGGGTGGCAGTGGTTTTGGACCATAACTTCAAGTCACGCATAATCAATGTTAGTAGAAAAAGTGACCGTCTAATTGCAGTCAAGCTAGCTTTGGATGATCAACAAATAACTAACATCATATCAGCCTACGCCCCACAAACGGGCTGCACAGAGACAGAAAAAGAACAATTCTGGGATGACATGGACGACCTGATAAATGATATACCACCAAATGAATACAAGATAATAGGTGGCGATCTAAATGGACATGTGGGGGCCAAGAAAATTGTGGGGCGGAGCGCGCATGGTGGCTTTGGATTTGGAGAAATAAACAAACAGGGAGAAGAAATCCTGGACTTTGTAACAAGGCACTCACTAACGCTCATAAATACAAATTTCAAAACGAAACAAGAGCATCTAATCACTTACAGGAGTGCAGGCCATGCCTCACAGATAGATTATATCATCTCGGATCTGGCTGTCAAGAAAAAGTTCAAGGACTGCAAAGTAATACCAGGCGAAGCACTGACTTCACAACATCGCATACTTGTGGCCGTGTACGTTCTGCCCAAGCCAATTAAGACTGTAATTGATAGAACACCTCGAACTAAGTGGAAAGATTTGGATGGCGCTAAGGGTGAAACTCTACTGGCTGTCATAGAGGAATATCTCAAAAGTGATATTACGGCAACTTACGAACAAGCTGAAGATATGTGGTCTTCCTTCGAAGTAGAGTGTAGAACAACTGCAGCAGAGATCTTAGGAGTCTCCAAGGGCCCTCCAGGTAAAGGAAAAGATCCTAACTGGTGGAATGATAAGGTGAAGGAGGCTCTAGCCAATAAGAAAGTTATCTTCAAAACATGGCAAAGTTCACAATTTAATGAGGATAAGATCAAATATAAAGAAGCAAAAAAAGTTGCAAAGAGATGCGTAGCGCAGGAGCGAGAAATAAGTAATAACACCTTTTATAATAATCTGGAAAAAGATAAAACTGCAGAAGAAATTCTTAAAGTTGCAAAATTTAGGCACAAAGCCACTATGGACATTAAAATTAATAAGTACATAAAAAGTAAAAACCAAAAATTGCTATCAAGTGACGCGGAAATTAGGAACAGATGGTTCGAATATTATAAAGAACTTCTCAATGAGGAATTCCCAAATGAAGACCCAGCAAGCTGCAAACCTACAAATGGACCAATTCCTGAAGTGGATGTAGCCGAAGTTAGGCATGCGGTGGCTAAAATGAAAAATCGAAAAGCTACGGGCCCTGACGAGATACCAGCGGAGATTTGGAAACGTCTTGGCCCGATAGCTGTGGCCTGGCTGACTAAATTATTTAACATAATTTTGGCCACCAAACGCATTCCTGAGTCATGGCGCCAGAGCTACTTAATTCCATTTTATAAAACAAGGGCGATGTGGCACAGTGCGAAAGCTACAGGGGAATAAAACTGACCTCACATACGCTTAAAATATGGGAACGAATCATTAATAGACGCCTCACTGATATTTCTGTAATATCTCCTAATCAGTTTGGCTTTACAGCATCTAGATCGACCACTGACGCTATCCAAACAATCAGAATACTGATGGAAAAATATAAGACCAACAAAAAGGACCTACACCTAACATTCATTGACCTCGAGAAAGCGTTCGATCGAGTACCGCGTAAGTTAGTGTGGCAAGCTCTTCGTGCTCAACATGTACCCGAGTATTACATTGATCTAGTCAGGGATATGTACAACAATGTTAGCACAAGAGTTAGAAGCCTGGCAGGGGTTAGCGATGCATTCGAGGTCAAGGTGGGCGTCCATCAGGGTTCTGCTCTCAGCCCGCTTTTATTCAACTTGGTAATGGACTACCTCATCAAGGATATACCGTCCCCACTGCCATGGACCATGCTATACGCGGACGACATTGTTCTGGCCGCTGATAATGCACAACATATGCAAGATCTTCTAAACACGTGGACACAGTCCCTGGAACGGTTTGGCCTGAGGGTTAGCCGGAGCAAAACCGAATACCTGAAGTGCTCTTTCAGTGGAATCACGGTACCACAGACTATTTGCATTGGGTCGACTCCTATTCCCACGGTGGATAAGTTTAAATACCTTGGCTCCATGCTCACAACAGACGCTAACGTCGACGCCGACGTGACGCATCGAATTAGTGTCGCCTGGCAGAAATGGAGGTCACTAACAGGTGTGCTGTGCGACCCACGTATCCCAATAAAAACCAAGGGGAAGGTATACAAAACGGCAGTCCGTCCAGCGCTACTGTATCGGTCCGAATGTTGGACAACAAAAAAGACGCATGAACAGAAGGTCCATACCAACGAAATGAAGATGCTTAGATGGGCGGGAGGTGTGACTAGGCTTGACAGAGTGCGAAATGAACACATTCGAGGAAGCTTCAAAGTCGCACCAATCTCCGAAAAGATGACCGAAAATCGCCTTCGTTGGTATGGACACGTCCAAAGACGCAGTGAGGACCACATAGTTCAGATCGCCTTACGCCTACCAGAACAAAAAAGAGGTAGAGGCCGCCCGCCATTGACCTGGTGGTCAAATATAGAGAGGGACCTCAAGAAAGCCCAGTTGCCAAAATTGACAACCCAAGATAGAGCCACTTGGCGCAGGAAAGTGAGGAGACCCGACCCCAAATAATGGGACCAGGGAAGGAAGAAGAGAAGAGAAGAGATAGATTTTGTTTTAAACTTATTTGTTATGATTTTAATTTATTTAGTGAGATTTAGTGATGACTTAAGATACTTATTGTGAAAGTGATTTTAATTTTATTTTATTTATATATTGTGATTTCTTTTAATTGGCTATGGATTCCGGTCTGATAATATATATTTTTTTTTATAGAATTTGTCTTACACTTGATACCGATCTCAATTCTCAAGCTTGGATTAGTAGCACACAGCACTCGCTATCAAGAAAAACGGATAAAGAAAATATTGAGCGAGACTGAGAAATAAGTTGTTTTGCAGCCAGAAGAAAGACTAATATTAAGTATTTTTAAGGTTTCTATAGTAATTTAGTTGCAGAAAAGGCTGTAGAAGAGGATGACGATGACATCAATACAAGCTACTTTACTTTTAAAGAAATAGCGTAGATTTTATTATAACAATTCCTCACCTGCCACTGTCCCGTCGCAACGACCACCTCCTAGAAGTCAACGCACGAAGCATTGTCCACAGTTCAATACACTACAGTCAACATCACAGTATCTAGTGAAACTTAATTACCATAGTATAAATGCACTTTTCTCACTTTCTGTTACACTGTTTTTATTACATTTGGCAAGTTTTACATTATCACACTTCCGAGGCACTGAGTTTTGGTTCAAGTTATTGTATTGGAAGGAAAAGATTTTAGGAATGATCTAAGAAAAACAGAATATATCAGGTTTGATGAAAATCTATACTACAGGTGATAGTGAAGAAAAACCTTTGCTAGATCCAACTGAGCCCACAATAATTAAATCTCAGTAATATGCTAGTCATATAGTACATTAAAATAGTAAACTAGCGACTGGTTCTGATTTTTTAATAATATTCTATTACCAGTAGTGTACATATATTCAAGTTTACAGTTTCGAAAAACACGCTAACCTGAAACACCCGCTGCATCTAAAAATGCTTTTATAAAAACGCATGATATACAAGATGCAGTAAAAATAATACGCAGTTTTCTAGTGCTACGAGGTTAGCACAGGTCTTTGGAAGTTGAAAACTTGAATCAACACTACTGATAGTGGTCCCTAACGTCTACGAAATGAAAACTAGGCATTAGGTTGCTATTTACTATATTGTACAGTCAGGGGTCAAAAGTGCAGTTGCACTCTACCGATATTAAAGTGTCTAGAATTTTTTTATAGAAGAGGATCAATGGATCATCACTCAGTTCATTTGTACCATAGAACCTAAAGAATTAAATAAACCAGTTGTGGCCCAGTGGCCCTCTTTTACAAAGAAATTTTATACACTTTAGCATTAGTAGAGTGCAACTGCACTTTTGACCCCTGACCGAACATATTGCTATTTTACTATTGACTGATCTATAAACCTACAACGTATGTATACATCGGGGCAAAAATAAATATGTACATATATTGGATATTGAGAAATATTCTTCACATAGCAAGATGTAGAAACTACTGCTTCAAAATAAAGGTAAATATATTATGAATATTGCCCCAATGCAGGCGTGTGCCTCGATATAAGAAGAGCAACATCATTTATTTTTAGTACTGTTTACAACTATTTTCTTCAAGAGTATTGAGTACAATTTATGCAACTTCAGGACCGTTACGAAATTGGAGTTCATTTTTATTTGGAGTTCAGTTTTATAATTTGCGCATTTTTGCTCGCTATTTCGCTTTGATAGGTCGTAGTGTGATGTTATATACACCGTTAAATTTTGATCGTTTTAATCCAGTGGAGGGTCGACTCGGGACATGAAAGACTGTATTTTGTAAAGAGAAAATAAAAAAAAAGTACTTTTTTTAAACTCACATTAATTTACGCATGTACGAAATTAATTTTTTTGAGTAAGTATACATCAGCTGAGCGAGGTTAATGAACTATAGGCAGTTAGTACGCAATGACCGACAAATACCTACAAGGTCATTGACTCGTTTTTTTATATTTTTTTTGTTAGCCTGTTCTGTCCCACTCCTGCCCTCCACGCCTTCCACCTCTCGCGGGCCCGCGCTTCCTCTTGCCAGTTCTGGAGGAATCCGTCTAGCTCATCGCGCCATCTCCTTCGCGGTCTGACGCGACCGAATGACCCGTTTACTTAAAGAAATTAACTTCGTACATGCGTATTTTAATTCTACTTTTAGAAAAAAAGTACTTTATTTTTTAATTTTATCTTTACAAATCGATAGTGTTTCATGTACCAGATCGACCCTCCACGGGATTAAAACGACCAAAATTTAACGGTGTTTAGTTCATCTTCTATTAGTCATGAATCTGGCTATCCTATACATAAAGATTTTTCTAATCCGACTGAGATTAGCGAGTAAAAACAAAAAATTCTTCCGTGTTATTATATTAGTATCACAGCATTGTCTCATAAATCTTGTGCCTTATTAATTCCAGGAAAGTC
Organism: Leucania comma; assembly: GCA_958295575.1. Lineage (NCBI taxonomy): Eukaryota > Metazoa > Arthropoda > Insecta > Lepidoptera > Noctuidae > Leucania > Leucania comma. The sequence continues at coordinate 3,866,244 of OY282480.1, forward strand.
TTTGAAGTCTATCATATTAAGGGGCATCTGGATAGTCCTAACAAAAACAGTTTAAGTTGCACCTACTATATTATGTTTCTGCACCACCCTAAGGTCGACTGGTAGAAAATGCCTTTGGCATTAAGTCCGCCTTTGTACAGTTTTTTTACTTGTGCAAGAAGTTTAATAATTAAATAAAAACAGTTTTGTTTGGTACACAGAACGTAATGACGTCGCTATGAATTAATGACGTGTATTTAATTAACTTTTACTTTTCATGAAAACACTAAAACGTAGATAAATCTTTTTAAGTCAGGTTATTGGGTCGCTGGAATTTTTAGTCCTTTTCTAGCTGCTGCCAGCGGCGTTGCCCATGTAATAGTAGATCCCAGAGAACATATTTCCGGGATAAAAATTATCCTATGTTTTTTTTTTATTGTAGTTGGTATGTGGTGGTAGGTGGTAGGTTTTTTTTTTATCCTATGTGCTATTTCAGGACACGGTTTACCCCGAATACCGAGTTTCATTGAAATCCGTTCTAGCTAAACGGATTGGAGCATGAAAAAGTAACAGTATACACTTTCAAACTTTCGCCTTTATTATATTTATATTTTTGACAAAACGCTTCAAAATGTTTGTTACCGAGGAGTTCAGTTTCTTGCACGTTCTTCTCCATAGAGATCTATGCTTTGGAACGAGCAATTTAGCTTCACTTTTTTTTTGGATTGACCGACATTTTGACAATTCAAAAGTGCCTGAGATTGGTTTATTTGAAATAAACGTTTCAGAATTCTGATTTCAGAGGCTATATAGTCGCTAATGTGAAATGTAAGATGCTGGTGCCAGTGATACAATGTTTTTCATTAGTAAAGGTACCAACGAAATTCCTTTTCTGTAATTACCACTTAATGTTTGAAAAGCTGTTTTATCAATAAACTAACCGTAAATATAATAAAATCAATTATTTCACACCTTGGCACCTGTGAAAAATATTAGAAGCCTTTATAGATATAATCAATATATAATAGGGTGGGTCGAAAAATTTTTTTTTCTCAAATCCATTTGTAATAGTGAAAATATGTTGTCTTATAAGGTCAATTAAATACCTGTAAAATATTATTCATTTATTTTTAGTGTAATAGCCCGCGCATCGATCCCCAAGTTTAATAAAAACGTTAAAATAGTGGTGTTAAACAACGACGTCTTAAACCACTTATAAAATAATATTTTGTAAACTGAACGCATATTATTGTGTTGCTATTAAGTGACAGAGAGTTATTAAGTCCGTTATTGTTTATAAAAGTTTTGTTTTTATAACTTTGAGAGGGTAGTCGAAAGTGGCCGCGGGCGTATCGCGTTCATTTGTTTCAGTTTGCTTTTAGTGCGACAAAAATATTATAAGAGTACGGTTGTTTACGCGTTTAACATTCATTACACTATTTTCTCTTACTTAACTAATAATGGAAATAAATATTATGGAAACTAGACGAAAAAGTTATCAGTGCCCTATATTCGGGAGTGTAGAAGATATTAAGGACAATCTATTGCCGACCTATGAAGACGTCATGAAATGTTATGAGTGGAATAGATTACAACTTAAAATTAGAAGAAACACTATCAAAGAACCATCCTTTTTAGATATTGCTGAGCTTGTATCTCAAAAAGTAGAAGTATGGAGAAAATCATCCCTTCCTACAGTATCACACACAAGAGTAATTCAGCAATTAAAGGCTTACCATCTGAAGTGCAAGAACCTCATCAAATCTCTGATTGCGACTATATATTTCTACATCAAATCCATCAAATAAATTAAAAATATTAGCTGAATATTGTGTTAAAGTATACGCTCTAATTTGGTTTGAAATAAAAAGAAACTCAACGTGCAAGGATGGGCCTAAAAATTTTTGGAAATTAATTGAAAGTTCTCGATACCTGCCAGCAGAGTTCAAACTGATAATAGATCCCGTAATTCAGCGCAATGCGTATTTTGCTCATCCTGAAAATTTGCTATTGGCGATGTTATCTGATGAAAACAAAACAGTAAGAGAACTCGCTGCCAGGAGGATCCTTAAAGCACGAGATTCACCTCATACAGGAAAGCTCCCTCGTATGTTTGAGGTGCCGCAAATTAATTTTGATGCCGATAGTTATATTGACCTCATAGATTGGCAACAAAACTTTTTCGATCCGCCAGTTCTTCGACACATCGCTAATCAAGAAATAAACGACGTTATTGAGTCTCAGGGCGCCGATAAATTAATTTTTTTAAAGCTACCATGTCATACACAGGCAGTCGAACGTTCTGTGAAAGTAGTGACAGAAGCATCTATGTCTTTATGCGATAAAAAATCAAGAGAAGGTTTAATACTAGCCAAACTTGCATCCAGAAAACTAATGCCGCGATTTGAGAGTAAACGAGATTTTGTGGTCAAAACATTATAATTTAATTATTTTTTTACAGTTAATTAAGGTTTTCCGTTACTATTTTTTTTAACTTTTTTGATTGTTCATGCATTTTATGTATTATTTCTTTATTTTCTATGAATATATAATTGTTCTTTAATAAAATATATATTTTTAACCAAACGTTGTTTTTTCAAAAATTCCCGAAACTTTGATTCCCATGCGCGGGCTAAAGATATGACTTAATTTAACTTTTTATAGCCAATTATTATTTGTTTAGTCTTAAGACAGCATAATATCACTATTAGAAAATGATCAAATAACTTTTATTTTTTCCCATACATCGGTGACCCACCCTAATATATAATTCTTCATAATGGTACTAAGTAGGATCAAGCCTCATATTCGAAGAATGGGCGAGCGTGCGAAAATGCTCGTGAAGACAATGGCCGATGTAGTGACGTCATCGTATATAAATATTAAAGCAAACGTGATGAAAGGAACGTTGGTTTGTTTGGTAGATAAGTAACGTATTTTATTCGTTATTTGGTTTTGGAGAAGGCCTTAGTCCTATAGTGATTAAAGTAGGCTAGTTAATTTGCAACTGTGTAAGATTTAGGCAAATTGTTATTTATATAACTGTAAAATCTTATACTCGGGGAGTTTTAATCTAGGAATGACAGCCTAGATTCGCGAAATGACTGTATAGTCTAATTGACAAATTCACGGAATGTACAAATCTACAAATGGCAGATTCTACAAATGTCCGATTCTTTGTAAAATAGTAACCAACATACACATATACTAATTTTCATCTTTAATTTAATAGAGGGATTCTATTATAGCTTCGATTTCTCCAATAAAGTTATTCCATCTACCCCAAGTCGTACTAATACAAATTGCTTTATCGTCACTTAAAACTTGGTCCTATCTCTTTTGATCCCGGGCGGGATACCTGGAAATTTTATCGATATCGGTAAATTGATATACCTCAATTCTTTTCTCGATATCTATAAATAGGTATACCTGAATACTTTTATCGATATCTGTAAATTGGTATTCTTCGTCACTTTTATCGATAACCGTAATTCGGTTTAGTTTGCTTTGTATTTAATTAAACTTGACAAAGGCTGTTTAGTTTTTGTCTCTGTTCCGAATTACTAGCCATTGTTGGTACATTCTTTCGCTACTGATTTTTTGTGTTGTTTACAAAAAAAAACAGGAATTCTTTGAAAAATAACTGTAAAGTAAGCGTTTGGGGAAAATGTTCTATATTAAAGTAAGTAAAGTAAAGTAAAAATTCATTTATTTTCCACATTAATGTGATACAGTAAAGACTAGTAAAATAAATGGAGTGGACTGGAGCCTAAACTAGGGCAGCCTGTATTTCAGGACTCCAGGTCTTCCTCCCGCGGCGAGTGAGTTCATCACAATTACATTAGTGGATGTAATGTAAACAATATAAATGTGTCTATATTGTGAGTGCGTGTTGTGCATGTGTTATGGTGTGTATGTGTGTGTATGTGTGTGAGAGTTCGGTTGCGCGCATCTGTGTTTGTGGGAGTATATATGATGTATGCTTGTTTATGCATGTTTGTGCTTTGACTGCTCTTGAGTTACAATATATTATATTTAATTTCTACAATATAAAACATGTAACTGGAACAATGCACACCCATCAAATACAAAAATTTTCCTTAAATGCGCTTAGGTAGTGTTTTTTTTATAATTATCCTTATTTTAGTAAAATAATAATATGGAAACCGACGCACTACACTAGTAGAGCAACGGTATTGGTATCTACGCATGCACATACAAAAACTCTAGTGACGCAATCAAATATTTATAAAAATCTTTAATGATTTATAATCCAAAAGGATAAAAACATTACCTATTTTAAAAATAGCTGTAAAGGATACAGTAGCCGATTCTGAATATACTATTTTTAGAATGTGCGTTTATTATGTTAAAGTACGTGGTATCTAAATATGTAGGTATATCAGAAATGTAAATATCCGCAGGAGAACCAAGGTTGCCGACATAGCATGACGAATCATCAAACTAAAGTGCAATGGGCAGGGCACATTGCTCGGAGAACAGATGAACGTTGGGGCCGAAAGGTTCTGGCGTTGGAAGGCCTCTTACAAGGTGGACCGATGACCTGCTAAAAGGATGCGGGAATCCGATGGATGCGAGACGCACAGGACCGTTCATTGTGGCGACACTTTGGAGAGGCCTATGTCCAACAGTGGACATCTTTGGGCTGAAATGATGAAGTATGTAAACTAACTGACCCGACAGACGTTGCTCTGTTTTATATATGAACTACATATATCAGTCACGTGAAGCTTGAAGAGTCGACGTAGTTTTCTGAAAATTTTCAATTTTCTTTTCATAAGAACCTTCTACAACGTATAAGAAATCTTAAAGAAAAGGATGAATGAAATCGGTAAAGTCGTTCTCAAGTTATGGCGCGTGACCAAGAGGAATAGGGATTTATTTCTATACTAGCTGCTGCTGTCGGCTTTGGTCGTTTGATAGTAGAAAATTATCCCAAAGGAACAAACTTACGGAATGAAAAGTATCCTCTGTTCTTCAAAATCCGTTCGTGCGCGAAGAATTAACAAACTTACACACACATACCCCTGATTTCTGATTTAAGCATTTGAAGGTGAGTATTCCTCAAACTCTACTTCAGCATGAAAACTTGTAAATTGGCATTTAAGTGTGGTTTGACACGGTCTTAACTCATGAGACTCTATTCAAAAACCCTACCAAATTTTCCAACAGACCTTCTACTGATCTAAAACTTGTCATTGGTGGGATACCAATTAGGAACTCTTTCGCTTTTCCTTTTGTTAACTGGCTGAATAAATAACCAATGAGGATTTTTTTTGTTTTACATGACCATAGAGAATATCTTCTAAAACTATAACGGGGGCCTTACCATGAGTGTTAAAATGTCAGGCGTGCGAACGAGACAGAAGGATTAAAGCTTTTGATAGTTCAATTTACGTCCTCAAATTGTTCAGTTTAGGAATAATTTTTTATGAAGTGAAAGCAAAAAATCATATAGAAAGTAAATTGAGTGAATTCAAATGAATACATGGGTAACAAAGAAAAGCCATTCAATACAAAAAAAAATGTCACAAGACAATCAAAATATTCGTTAAAATAATTTGATTCTTGCTTGTCATTTATAATGATTCATGTGTTGGATTTTAGAACACGTATTATTTAGAATAAAAAAAGGCATCGTTCATACAGATGTAGGTTGTATGTAGGTAGTCGATATAGGACATTTAAGGGTGCCCTCGTCGGTCATTCATTGATAATACGTTTACGTAGAACATGTTGAAGGACATCGATTTGCTTCATCGTTACCTAGCCTTATATCAGTGCAAAACAAAACAAATAAAAAAAATTAGACTTTGAAGTTATGATCAAAACTTCCATATTTCAATTATTTATTTTTTAGAAAATTTTATTAAGTCTAGTTTTAAATGGATACATTCAGCATAAAATTTTACGCACACTTAAGAAAGTATTCGTGAGTGGACTAGCTTAGTATTGCTTATCACAGCTCTTCTAACTTTCGCACAATGACATAGCATAAATTAAAACCTAGCCCTTCAACGAGTTCGAGTTGGTGACTAGTGCACTCTTATGGGAAGCAGATGGGTAGTCGATTGACGGCATTTGTTGAAGGGTCTACGTCCATCAGTAGTCGTCAGAACAGGTCCCAAGTCCCCAAATTAGAGTATTAAAATATTTGCTGTTTTATAAAATGGATAATGCATATAAAGGTTAAGTTTCCGGATTGCTAACAGAAATCAGAAATGAGAAGCGTTTATTTCAAATAGACCAATTACAGGCACTTTTGAATTGTCAAAACGTCGGTCAGGCAAAAAAAAAAAAAAGTGAAGCTAAATAAAACAATAACAAAAATAACAGTAGTCAGGTTCACTGCAAAGTCTGGTGTATGTAATTAGCATAATCTTGAATGAATACACGAATATATTATTTGTCTTGATAAAAAAAGTATCATAAAATGTTGTATACATTTTTCATTGGCAGAAATGGATTTCAGAATCAGAATAGTTTATTTCAAATAGACCAATTACAGGCACATTTGAATTGTCAACATGTCGGTCAGTCCATAAAAAAAGTGAAGCTAAATTGCACGTTCCAAAGCGTAGATTTCTATGGAGAAGAACGTGCAAGAAACTCCATGGACACTCTTTTTTAAATCATATGAGTTACATAAATCTTGGTTACATTTTTCTTGTCGCTTCTATTATGTGAGCACAATGTAGATAAGTAATGAAGAAATAAAATAAACTAATTAAAAAAATAGAAATTGAATTAAGCTACTGGCAGCTAAGAGATGACCTGTCCCAACTGACGGCGCCCGTTCACGAGCATGACACGTGCTTCAGCCCCACTCAGCTCAACCATTTTGAAGGGAACTGAATGACCCAATAAGACGTGCCACCATCAGCAAGTCATTTGAGTGAGCACAACAAACTAAGTTTAAGGTTAAAAGATGGAAATCAAATCGGAGCTCAGTTCAAGTTCGGAATCCGACTATATTGATGAGAATAATATTTAGGAAGCTTGATTATTTGGTTCTGTTAATTGCAGAAGTTCCGTCAGGATTTGTATTTCAGGTAACCACGAGACAAGTACTTAAACAAAAAAGAAGATGTAAAAGATGGACAAAACACTGGACGTAAAGACGAGCTATGGAACTCTTAGGTCACGTTTACTTTATAGCGCAGATAAGAATATACTTCCATATATTCCGATGCAGTGTAATGCAATTTACAACAGTCAACAAACGAACATTGCAATAAGTGTGGCGGTAATCCGTGATTAGTTTTTCTATATCAGTTATTAAATATTTTTTAACTTTAATCAAAAGCGAGAGAAAGTGTGTCATAAAAAAAATTGTAGCTGGATTAACCCTTTTGAACTAGGTGGAAACTAAGGCTAGAAGCTAAAAGCACGATAATACGAAAAACCGACTTTCAAGAAGATCATCCCTAGATTTCAATGACGTAATGTCACTTACAGGCCAAATCAATTTAGCAGAGCCAATTGTGTCGCAGAACGGAAGCCTTATATCTAATCAGACGAACTGTTTGACCAAAAATCGATCGTCTGTAAACGCTTTAGCCGGGGCTACGACAATTTACGTTGAAGATACACAATGGGAGGTATTTCCCAATAGGAAACGACCAATTAGTACGGTTCACTGAAATTCAACCTTTTCATCTTCCTGCAAATGGTTCATTGATCGAAAGCTTTCTCGCATATTTCTATGTGAGAGAGTTATCTTGACTTCAAATGTTTGTTTCACTTGAACACCGGATAGGATTAAGTTCGAAAAATATTCATTTTCATTTTGTAACACAATTGCGGGAATCGGAAAGAATTCTTAATTTATTTTTCCTTTGTTTATCCAGTTTATCTAATCCGATTCCCTGGCTTTGTTTGGCTTATAATATTTAATCTGATTTTTACAATATCAGATTAAATATTATAAGCTTTCGAGAGATATCGGGGATCACGATTTTTACTGTGTCATATTATAAATATAGCATTGTAACGTTTGATATACTTATATTATCCTGTCTGTTCCTGTTTTTTCTCGTGTTTCGTGTAGTCAGCGTCAATTTTCTCCATTCTATCTTGTCACACTCTCCTTACACAATCTTTCCATCTTTTCTTTAGAATCCATCTCCCTTTCCGTCTATCGTCATGTACACTTATAACTTTTTTAATAACACGCGTTTCAACCTTCCTCTTCATAAGACAAACGATTTCCCTTCAACTTTTAGATCACCGCACCACTTTCAGACTTCCTCTAATATACTTATTTCCCTATAGCTTTAAACATGTAGTAGGTATTGAATTTGCGTTGACTGTGTCAAGTTTAGATAAGGCCTACCTGTCCATGGCGTGGCTTCATATAAGCGTATTGGTTATTTTACGCTTGGTGTACCCCTGCTCACAGCTTAAATACAAAATTATGAAGCTCTATCGTCGAAGAGGTAACGATACGATAGCACGTAAATACGCGTCCGTGGACGGTAAGGCTTAAGATTTTTCAGAAAACCAAGGAGCTATAAATATTTTAATATTCCTAGACCCTCCCTCATCATCATCATCATCATCATCAGCCTTTTAATGTTCCCACTGCTTGGACACAGGCCTCCTCTCTAGGAGAGGGAATGAGCCGTAATCCACCACGCGGGCCCAGTGCGAGTTGGTGAATGTCACACGTCTTCGAATTTTTAGTTCTAGGACATGCCGGTTTCCTCACGATGTTTTCCTTCACCATTTTGTGAGCAGTGGTGATGAAATAAATTACACAAACTAATGCGTCTGGCTGGGTTTGAACCCGCGACCTACTCGTACGTCGAGGCCGTTACCACTCGGCCACCACTGCTCTCCCTAGACCCTCACCAGATCATATTTTGCTCTGGGGAGGTGACTGTTAGTATTAGTAGTTACATGCATCATAACATATTTCAATTAGTGCCAAACCAATTAGTTAACCACTAGGTGAATTAATGGAATAGGGTTACATGATGTTACAGTGCTTGTATATTCAAACTTATAAATGTGAAAGTAACGCTGTCTGTCTGTTATGCTTTTACGGTTAAACAACAGAACCGATATTGATGAAATTCAGTACGGAGTAAGCTTGAATTTCAAGGAAGGACATAAGTTTACTTTTTGTCTTGCTTCGATTGCCATTGCGTTTCTATTCAGACCTTTTCATCGTTATTGACTCGATTTATAGTGAAAGCACATCAACAACGGATCTATTTTCCTAGCTTTGGCAAAGACTTTCACCATGTTCTTCCTGCAGTTGTCGTTCTTTCCTCTACGATACTGTCTTTATCGTGTTCTTATTGTATTGCTGGGTTACCAGTACACAATGCCACTACAAACAATGCTCCTATTGTCCCATAAAATCTACTACTACGATACTATTTTATGACGCAGTAATTAGTATTTATGATGAGTATTTCGCCAATGCTTCTTACGCATAGAGTCGTATCAGCATATTTCTTGACTTAAATTATATTGTTAAAAGCGTTTCTTATATCATTCACAGTCTTACAAAAATGCTCTTTTTGCCTTACGACCATAAGGTACTGCACTAAGGCGCATCGACTTGTGTTCCATATTTTAAAAATAGAACGCTTCGATATATCGAAAAAGAAAATGTCCTAATCATATTGACTTTTCCATTGAACATTTGTTCTGTCATCCATTTCCTTACCCTCTTAAATGGAGCCCTAACCATGTTCAATGATAACCGCCCCTCGAACGGAGGGTTTATTGACCTTGCTCAAACCTCTGGCAAATCTTTAAAGGAGTACTTATGCCGTCTCCCCATTGACTATAAAACGTAAGATACTAAATCCCCATCGAGTAACATTTTCCAAAAATCTTTAAAGGGGTCTTCTGGCTCTCCATCCATTACTTAACTTTAGTAAATCCCGATCGAGTTACACTTTCTCAAGATAATAGCTTACAGACATAAAATACAATCAGTCTAACGAAATATTTTTGTAATGTAATTGACAATTTGTAAAAGAAACATTCTTTTCTGAACCTTTGTAGTGGTGTACGAATAAAGGTTTGCTTAGGATGGGTTCCGATAATATTGACAGAAAGGGTTTGGAATGATTATACAGGGTGTCCTTAATGTTTGTCGCAAGAGATACAGGGTAGAACGCCTGACTTGAATATTAAGTTATCCCTGAATATAATGTAAGAGGATTTTGTTTCTTATGTGTAGGCTCACGTTTGACCACTATCTCATCTGATGGTAAGCAATGATGTGGTTGATGATGGAGCACGCTTGCCCTAGGTAGGTAATAGCTAATAGGAAATACAGACTTCGGCAGGGAATTCCATTCCTAAGCTGCATAATGAATATGTTCCCAAAACGCTTTGTACGTATGTGTGGGATGTCCACCATGTACCGATGGCGCAACGCCATACGACTAGGCCAATGATGGAAGGGACTTGGCTGAATTAAATTGTGCAATTCTAATGCACACTTCCAAAAATGTGTAAACGATAGAAAACCGACAGGCTAGTAACTCGGCGTTAAATTGTAACTAGGAATATGTTGACTAGGTTAAGTTTTGAGTCCAAGATATTAAAAAAAAAAACCGCACAATATGTACTGATTAGCTGAAAAATATCTCAACTTATGAACCTGACATTTGGAAAAGGAAGCATTTTCCTCACTAATGAGCACGGTTAATCGTTCAACTACCACCATTCCCAAACCAGCCTTACCGAACAACGAATAAAGTTGAAAATCCAAAACATGCACAACCCACAGTCGGAAGTCGCAAAAACAAAACACGGTTTACGTTCCCGAAATCTATGATAGAACAATGTTGAACGTAAACATGTAATTTGTTGCAAATATTTTAAAAACACAGCACACACAGTCACATAACATGCGGTCCAAATGAGTGATGGAGTGAAAACTTGAGTTTACATGTAAATGTGCGACGTACGTAATTTTGCCGTTTATTTCGACGAGCGGTACAGTCGCGAACGGTCGTCGTGTAGCGTGTTGAGCGTATCGATCGCGCGACGCTGCGGAGCCGAGTCGCAGAGGTGTGCCGCCCGGCGCGTACCGTCGGCCACTGGAGTGCGGCCGCTCGAGATGAACGTAGACCAAAATAGGACAGAGGGGCAACGAGAATCATACGGGTTGCGGGTTGTTTGTTTCGGAAGTCTTTTGACTGAGGAAGGCTGTGCTAGCAGTAGAATAGAAAAACTTTTTTTCGTGACAGTCACCATAACGGTTACAAACACCAAGTAAAAAAAAAAGTACAGAATGCGCCGAGCACATAGTAACATACATACACACACACACACACACTTTTGCATGTACAATATTATTATGAAGTGAAAGAAATATTTTTTTTCTGTTGGAGTTTTTGGACGCCTAATTTTCTGAACAATTTGCATGGATTTTAATATAGAGTTAAATTGGACCTTGGAGGAAGACAAAAGGATATTTTTATCTCAGGAGTACCAAGTTTGGATAATTTCCGACTACACGCGAGCGAAGAAGCTAACAGACCTCAGTCTATAATAAAAGACAAAGTAAATACCACAAAGGGTTGAGGCGATTATTCATTTAAACATATTTGATCGATGATAAAACAAATATTATTCGATTGTTGCTACCCGAATAAACAAAACTAGGTAAATAAACGGGAATGATATCCAAACGACACAAATAAACAGGGTTTATAGTATTGACCTTTTCCTGTTTGTTGTTTTAGTCATAAAGTTAGTATGATTAGGGTAATTTTCCTCTTAACGTGTTTTCAGTCATGTTCACAAGCGCCTAATTTGGTAATAAACGCGTTTATTATACGTCAGTTTCATCATTTAACTGGTTCAATAAAAAATCTATTTCGATTTCCTGTCGTTTCGTTAGTTAACGAAACGTCAAAATTTTAAAATAGATAACTTAGCGTCTGAATTTGTAAAAGGCTTATTAACCTTATTTTTCCTGAATGTTTAAGTCCCTTATTTGAACCCAGCTAGGTATTGCGTAATTTATTTCATCACTACTGCTCTAATAACGGCGAAAGCAAACTTCGCATCGAGAGGAAACCAGCATGTTCTAGAACCAAAAATTCGAAAACATGTAACATCAACTAATCCTGCTGAAGTGAGTGGTGGATTACGGTTCATTTCCTCTCCTAGAGAAGAGGCCGGTATAGCCGATTTATTCATGTTCTACCCAAAGTGAAGAGAGTTATTTAATAATTTCCCACCACAACAAGCTTGCACCAAACCAATCACAGAAGGTAAAAACCCAATAAAGCTGCTCCAGCCTAATTCAAATTTTAACGAGGCAGTCATGCAGTAATTTCATCTGGTTTTTTTTTTTTGTGTAGATAATCTTTATTTGGGAAGCATGAAGTGTTATGTCGGACTCCTACATTCCTATCAAAACACCACAGTTTCTACTGCTATTATGAATTGGGGACACAGGGTTAAGATGAATTCTTACACACCATTGACTCGGTAGGTATTATACCTACAATCTAAAAGACACAGTCTACGTTTCATACCTACTCTTTGCCCGTTGACCGTATCGCGTCGGCGCATTGCTGCGGCGATCGACGGCAACGCACGGACGCATCATAGTCCTGTTTATAAATAAACGGCAATGTGCGTTCATATTTACATTAAAACACTTATTTCCGTGACTGTACTGATTGATTCATTAAAAATTGACTTTATTGCTATTCGGTGTTTAGGTTGTAAATAACTAAATAAATATTCTAAGAGATGTTATGCTTTAATTTTCTTGAGAAGAGGATCATCTGCATTAGCTATGGCTAAGTCTTATTTTATATACAAAAAGAGGTTTCATTTATGTCTGTATATTAGTCACCATTGTAAGTTGGGTCGACGGTCAGTTACCCGATTGCTCAGCATTACGCATCGTGTGTTACCTCTTTTTCTGACATAGCTCCATGTTATTTTTATTACAAACTACTTAGCTCCTGAAAGTTGAAAATATATACCCTATGTTACTCAGTGATAAAACAGCATTTAACTGTTGAGAGAGTTTTTTAAATCAGTTCAGTAGTTTTTGAGTTTATTCATAGCAAACAATAATACAAATTGCTCGTTTTTATAATATTAGACAATAACAGCCCAATTTCTCTCTTAGAGAGGTTTGAGTCCCAACAGTGGGAACATTATAAGGCAGATTATGCTATGGTTATGCTATATATATAAGATGCAAAGAAAAGCGTAAGTGGGAGCAGTCGGGAGTTAAACACGTATCGAAGCTGATTAATGTGCTGTCACGCTGTCAGACCGAATGGTGCTTTCCTCCCTTGAAAATGGAGAATTACAATTAATGGTGCGTGACTAAAACTAATGTTGTTTTAGTACCTACTGACTGGCTGCCTACGAGGTTTAACCATCAGGTAAATGATATTTTACCAGGTAAAATCGGAGGAGGAAATATAAAACTGTAATCCATTTGTAATCGATGGAGCGCAGCATTCTGGGTGTCAAAAGAGCTGGCAGAATAACGTACACGCTGCGTTTAAAGACTGGGATCACAGAAGTAGGTAAAAAGCTACCAGGATAAAATGGGATTGGGCGGGTCACATCAGCCGCATGAACATTGATTGCTGGGCAAGAATCTCCACAAAGTGGGTACCGGAGGAAGGACGACGTCACCGCTTAGACGCCTACCAGAAGGGTTGGTTCGAGGTTTCTTGAGAAAAACCTACCAGAAAGAAGTTGGGAGAGGCTTTGCCCAGCACCCCACAGATAGGCAAACGCCAAAGTATAGGCTGAATAAAAAAAAAGATGTAATTTAAACAAATATTGTGAAATAAATAGTACTTACGTCCTATAATAGCTCCGTGTTTCTATTGCATGTTTTTATTTATGTACAATCCATACTAATATTATAAATGTGAAAGTAACTGTTTGTTACGCTTTCACGGTTAAACAACTGAACCGATTTTCATGAAAACTCGTATGGAGGAAGTTTGAACTCGAAGGATAGATACTTTTTATCCGTCTTCGACTTTGCGTCCACAATAACCAACATTCAAGCGGACGAAGACGCGCGCTAAATTATACTTAAAGTAATAAATTAAACCATCAATCGATGACGGAACTAATCTTTGTCAAGTTCAGAAGCATCTTTCACCAATTTGTTTTCAACCCAATTATGGTAATGTTTCCTCAAAACTGTTTGTTTATCATTCTTTCAGCGATAAACATTAAGAAATCGTAAATTGAGTTATCCGTTCGCCAGGACTAGGCTGTAATAAATTGCCCGTAAATCGTTTACTTGAGTATTAAGGGTCGCGCTTCAGGCGAACATTAAACTGGCTACAAAACATTTATTTTATTGTAGCCTCTGAAACGGCCCGGATATAATTAAACAATGCGGTTGGAGGAAGGTTTGTGAAAGCGGACGGAATCGTGAATATAATGTTTTAGTATGAGCGAATAGAATTGTTTTTTTTTATTACACACAGATACAACACAACGGTGACAATACAAATAAAAAAAAAACAGCGGACAAGTGTGAGTTTGACTCACGTACTGAGGGTTCCCTACAAACGTACATTTGCAAATGTGTAGTTCAATTCCCGAATCGACTCCCAAAGATTTTTCCGCAAAAAGTATTTACGAGTATTTTTGTAAATACCTACTACAAATTTTCATTTTTCTGATTTTTTCCTGTAGTTTTTTCTAGACCTTGCCTCTTTTTCCGCCAAATTTCAGAATTCTAGGTCAATCGGAACTAATCTACAGGTTTTGATTTCCTGACCAGTATCAATAAATGCTTGGAAATGGAGCTTATTTTTAGATAGCGTTGAGTTAGAAGTTTGATTTTTCACTGCTGCTTGGGGTAGCAGTCTTGAGTATTTAATATAAATTAGCGCTTCAAACCTGCACGCATTCTTGAGAAAAAGGGTCTTGACAGATGGACAACAAAGTAAGCTAATAAGAGTTCCGTTTTTACCGACTTAGATCCGGAACTCTAATATGAGGATCGGAAATAGAATAACAACTTTGCAGCAGACATAATAACGATTAAAGATCCAAAAATAGAAGCCACCTAGATACATTCGATAGACTTAGGCCCGTATTACAGAAGCTTACTCAAGTACTACTTAAACTGCGTTCAACCGATTACTGCTTGAGCGAAGAATCTCGACTTAAGCGTTTAGTTTATTTTAGAACTATCCTCAAACTCAAATCAAACTAAACTGCGCTTGAGTAGAGATTTTGATCTCTGATTACGTGAGTAAGCTATCATTGTAGTAAAAAAGAAATAGAATGTGTTGAATGAAGAGTGCGGGTGATTCTAATGAAACTCAAAAAAGATAGAAATGAAAATAAGAAGGTCTCAGTTACCAAGTTAAAAAATCGTAAACACATAAGAATTTGCAATTCTGGGGCTATCGGATGCCCACGGTTATGTGGTTTTCTTAAATCGTGGTCAATCATCAGTAAAATTTAATGTTTCACGACATCTTTTGAAAACCTGTAGGTACTTCTCCTTAAAATTTTCAAAATTATAAGGGTCCTGCGTATCTCGTAAATATCTCAGAGGAACATATAAGTTAAACGGTTGATTTGTATTATCTACTTCAGCAAATATATATCCATTTTGATTAGGTAGGTACTCTATTCACTCCAAATCCTCACAAAAAAATCTTGCGAATCTATGCTCAAGCGTGGTCTCGACTACACTTGCGAAAACAAAGATCAAATCTCGCCTCAAGCAGTGATTCAGAGCTGATTGTCATTTTAAAATAAGGACACATTGAGTGGAGCTCAGTCAAGCCTCAAGCACTATTCTAAAATACGTAAAAAATGTCATTTTAAAGTGACATTGCTCAGGTGATTATTGATTGTAGTTTCTCTGCTCAAGTTAAGTTCTAAAATTAAAACTCCAACTGAGACTAGTTTTAAGTAAGGCTTGAGTCTTGATTGTAGTTCTGTAATACGGGCCTTAGTAACGAACTCAGGATTTTGGCAGGTAGGAGGACAATAAAAGTGAACATGTATAAATTGACGTAGGTAATCACAGACCGTGGCCAAGGAAAGCGTGGTAAACACATATTCGCGACGCAAATAGACTGTGATAGTGTCTATGTCTGGTCCGTGTCTGACAATTAGATTTGCACATAGTAACTTTTTTTTTGTTTTGAAGTCGGTTGCATTTCTTCTTATTAAAAAAAAAAGTATCTACACTAAGTTTTCCTCCGATAAACCAAAATAGTGTGCAAGTTCAATAGTATAGTACCTGCCACCGTAGGCGCGGGCTCGCGGACGGTGGGCAATGGGTAGCTCGCTGTCCGTCCGTCCGGTACCAGACCGGTCCGAGCTCAGGTCGTCTACGGCGCGCACTGTTCCCGCGCGCCTCAAGGAGTTGTCAGCAAACTGTAGGGGTCCAGCAGGGCCGAAGCCTACTGGGGCCAAAGGTTATGTGAGAATGTCAACACAGGCCCCGGGACAAAGGCAAGGAACGGAAAGGTAGATTTTAAATCAGTAAAAGTCTTTCACTATTTCCCGCCCCACCCAAGGGCGGGATTTGTCATTGGATGATTTTACCTACGTTAAAAAAAAAAAGTATAGTACCTATAGAATACTAACTGTCCCCCAGTTTTACCTGCGTAATTAGTAATTGCCCAACTTTCCTCGATAAACAGTTTGCCTGCCTCACCATCAACGATTGCATCACTGCTTACCATCAGGCGGGATCGAATAAAAAAAAAATGTGTTATCTACTAGTAAATATGACAATAAATTTTTAGAAGTTTCTAACATTAGTGCTCGCTCTTTCTATATTAGTATAGATAGCCATTACAATTATGTCTATATAATTTGACGAGTTCCCTCGATATTTCAGGGATCCCATCATCGAATCCTGGCCTTGGGACCATGAAACTACTACTAAAAACAAAAGAAGAATTATCCAAATCAGTCCAAGCGTGTCTGAGTAATAGGGGAACACACTTATATAAAAATAAAAAAACGATTCCGACGGATTAAATTGAATGAAGTCGTTTAACAAATATTATATTTGCATGTATATAATTTGTGCATCTGAGTGTATTTGTTGCTCCTTGAAACTCAAAAAATTAAATTTGTTAAATTTGGCGCCCGCATAGATCTTCTCGATGAGCAGTAGCGTGTATGATACTATTTTCTGCTTTGACACGGGCGGAACTGCTGACAGAAGCTATCATCGTATACAAATAATTCCAAAGAAAAACACTGGTCTATAAATAAACTTTTCAATGTAAACACAAACATTGAAAGTGCGTCAGTCTGGCCAAACAGAGCATTTTTGTTGCGGGCACAATGGCTGCCCTACCCATATCCAGCCGACCAGAATGGGCCCAAAAAGCCTGCATGGAGTTCAATGAACCTGTAACTTCATGACAATCGTAGAGCTTATACAAATACATTTTAGTCAATGTATTTGCTGTGTAGAACTATATGTCAGATAGTATACTTTGGAATGTGAAGAAGTAGACAGGACAATTTGGACATAAAACTTAAAATACTGAGTTATTGTTTCTCGTCAAGAATAAAAAAAAACAAAACAGCGACGGCAAGCTCTCAGTATAAAATTACTAAACCAGTGAAAACGCTTTTGCAATTTGCCATTCGGGAATGCAAACTAGGCTTATAAATTGGGTTAGAAACACAATACATGAAATATAAATGTTGATTATCTTTTACACTATCTATCGTTTCTTGCGTCTTCTTTAAGGCCCTGATCGACGGGCGAGTAAAACCGCGGTCTTATGGCTCGTCAGTAAAGCTCAAGCATTGCAATACGGACGACGAGCCTGGCTTGTGGCTTTACTCGGCTCGTCGTTCAAAACTGTTTAACTCGCTAGTCGATCAGTACCGACGAGCCGCGAGTAAAACCGACGTTCTTTAAAACCGCGGTATTGGCTCGTACGTCGATCACCCACTTTACAAGTAATAGTTATAGACACCTAACTTATAGAATAGGTAGATACATTTGATCAATTAGTATAGAATTCGGCCTTTATTGGAACGTTTTTAGACCGATCAATACAGCGGCATTGGACGGCCAAAATAGATATTATTTGGATGAGCATATAATATGAATGGTGTCGAGCCGTCAATGTTAAAATATTAGTATCTGATACTCATAATTCAGTCAAAAGAAAAATTATCACCAGAATATCCAGGCTTAGATAATAAACAATTCTCTTATCATGATAAGCAATTCATAAATAATTTTAGGTACAATTTCAAAGCTAAATAAAATACGAGGCATAAAGTTGAACCAAAATGGCGATCGACTTTGAATGCGCAGTAAGCGATCTTCGGGTTTCAATCGAATTGGGGGTTACGCGTAACCATACCTACGACATATTTGCCGCGTACTGTATTACTATTTACCGGCCATTCTGACATATACATTATATGTATGTGTATGCTTATATGGACGGAAAAGGGGTAACTAAATTGAGATAAAAGAAAATGAAAACAATTTGTTTGCGGAAAACGACGCAATCTTAAGAATAGCTTACAAAAAATGAACATTCTATAGGGAAAATATGCACCACGTTCGCGCAAACTGGCCGAACGCTCGGCATAATACCGTCCTAGTACCGGGTAAAGGCCTCCCCGTATTCCTTCGATTGTTGCCGCCTTAGAAGCCACGTCTTGCCAACTTCTACATCTAAATCATCCCGCAATCTCCTTCTTCGTTTGTTCAAATATTGTTATTTATTATGCTAAGTATCTTACAACACGAAGTGTATTAAAGTGAGTCAGTAATTGTTAAGAATCTTGGCACCGGGAAACGAGACAGCGTTAGCGATGTTCTTGTAGGTGATTCAGATGCAAGACATTTGAGGGATGCTATGCAACTTGTGTGTGATTGCCTTCACAAAATGTTAAGCAAAAAATACTTTCCCGTGCATCTTTAGTGGGGGGCATACATACCAGTACATCATCGCGACAGGGTCTTTTTTTGTTATAAACTAATGTTTGACTGCGATCCCATCTGATGGTAAGCAGTGATGAAATCGTTGATGGTTCGCAATAGTTTATTAAGAGAGTATTCACTCTGGGCTTGAAGACACCCAAATTATAATCGGTTGGGAAGACCGCAGCAGGCAAATTGTTCCAGTCTTTCGATGTACGCGGTATAAACGACGAGGTGAAACGCCTAGTCCGTGTCTGAGTGTAGACATACTTATATTTAAAATAAACAAGTATAGATGTACTGGTGATGACCACGACGATGACCACTCAAAGAGTGATGTAGACAGCGGAATTGGATGACTAAATTCTGATTAAAAATTCTTCGTTCATGATTCGTAAATAAATGTTATTTAAAAAATATCTTGTTTTGCTCACTCATCACAATTTATTCGATTTGACAGCTATGTCATCACAACATGGCGCTAAATCGATCCTATTCTTATTTCAAACGTATTCGCTGTCAGCTCTAAGCATTAATCTATGTCGGTAATCTTTCCATTGCCCTTTGGGTGGTTTTAAGGCTTCTGATAAGGCCCTTTGTAAGCGACCACGTTTCGGAGCCATATGTCACTGGTAACACGCACTGGTCATAGACTTTCATGTTGGGGCACTGTGACCACCCACTGTTGCTGAACCTCGGTGATCAACCCGTGCGGTTATTACTTGTTACCGCTGCTATTCGAAAACATGATCAATATTACAAAACCTTCGAAGAGTTTTATTACTTTGCTGATTTATACGCTTTCTAGATTTTTTCAACAGCGACACGAATTTCAGCGGTCAGTCATTCGGGCGTAAATTTCAGTGGTCACGCAATATTTGGTGAAACGCAGGCAGGTTAGTGTGCCTGTAGGTATAAGGATATGTCGTGAACATGACAGAGTAATTTATTTAACAGTTTATGTGCGCACACACAGACACATCATACTAATATTATAAGGCGATAGTTTGTCTGTGCGTATGTTTGTTACTTCTTCAAGCTCGAACGGCAAAACGAATTTCTATAAAATTTGGTACACGGGTAGACTGATATAGTCTACCCGTGTACCAAATTTTATAGCAAATAGGAAAATGTTTATCATGCAGGCGAAGCCGATGGCAGCAGTTAGTGTAAATAAAGACAAGGAGAAAGAAACAGATGTACATAAATGATCTTGGCTGTATCTTATTCAATAGTTTTTTTTTTACTAAGGAACAACAAAATAAAGCTCTTTTATTTTTCAAATTTAGGACCTTGACCCAGGTAACGCTAATGGTAACTGAAGGAACACAGGTGGGTTTTAGTCAGTAAAAGCCTGACAGTCCCTCTCGCTTCACCCAGAGCAAGAGAAGTCATTTAATGATTTCCTAGCTCAAAAAAAAGAAAACAAAACTTACCATGTTACTATGACAGTTCTGCGCATTATGATCACGAAAATTATGTTGATGACGTATCATAATGAGTGCTTGCCTTATATAGTACTAGCTCCTGCAAGCGGCTGCGCTCGCTTCAAATATATGCCAATGTCACTCAGTGATAATCTAGCATTCTACTGGTAAAATAATTTTTAAATCGGTCAGGTAGCTTTTGAGTTTATTCATTACAAACATATAAACTTTTTTTTTATTTATATATAAACTAGTGCATAAGTGCACAACCTGATGGTAAGTAGTGATGCAATCGTTGATGGTGAAGCGCACTAGTTTATTAAGAGCACTCTAGCTTTGAAGACACCTAGATAACATTCGGACGGGAAGACCGCAGCAGGAAAACTGTTCCAGTTCCTCGATGTACGCCATATAAACGTCAAGGCAAAACGCTTAGTCCAGACCGTAGATGTTTCAACAACGTAAGGGTTTTTTTTTCGGTGGATAAAAATCATCCAATGACATGTCCCGCCCTTTGGCGGAGCGGGAGATAGTGTCAGACTTTTACTGACTATAAAACCCAACACGTTCTTTCGTTGCCTCCGTACCAAAGCCCTGGTGTCCACTTTTACATTTACCCATGGCCCCAGTAGGCTTCGACCCTGCTGGGCCCCTACAGTTTGCTGACGGCGAGCAATGGGTAGTCCGTCCGTCCGGTAACAGATTGGACCGAGCCCAAGTCGTTTACGGCGCGCACTGTTGCCGCGCGCCTCAAGGAGTCGTCAGCAAACTGTAGGAGCCCAGTAGGGTCGAAGCCTAATCTGGGGCTCTGGGGAGGTATGAAAATGCATACCAGGGCCCTAGAACCAAGGCAAAGGAGGAACGGGGTAAGTTTTTAGTCAGTAAGAGTCTGGATGTCATTGGATGATTTTACCTAAAAAAAACCGTACCTAACTTACAAAAATAAAAATCTTGCCTGTTTATAATATTAGTATTTATATGTAGATGACTTCGGCATTGTCCTGTATCATCCATGTCACTCACAACAGTGATTGAAGCTCAGTGTCCATTAAAATTTACACCGCTACTATAGGTATGGCCGTGATGTGTATGCCGTGACCGTTCCCATTTCGTCTAGCCTAGGTTCGTGGCTAAATATTTGGCTAAAACTAGCCATAAATCAACACAGTACAGAATGAGGCTAGATTTAGTTTATAGATAGGTGAAAATTAGTCGTTTTGAAGTTTACGTCGACAAATGGATTGCGATAAGTAAGCTAAGCTAATATGTTAGCGAATAGGTATTACCTTAGGATCAGTTCAGTTGGAAGGCGGTCACCTCCTTCTGCGAAACAGTAAGTGCTCGATTACGGAGACGTGGCGCGTCGGGTGGTCCAACGTACATTGCCATATGTTTGTGTTTGCGCGAGCGATGACGCGGCCCGCTGCTGCAATGTACGACGAAACGCCTAAAGCGCCGCGTCTCCGTAAACACGACCTTACAGGGAAAAAGAGGCGGGCAAATCCGTGAGGAAACAAGCCTTCCGGCCCGGCCGTCAGGAGCCGCAGACCAATTCGATTTCCGATCACCGTAGGCGCGGGCTTACAGACGGTGAGTAATGGGTAGCTCTCCGAACGGCTGGTAAAGTAAGGACTAAGTCTGAGTCGACGGCGCGTTGCGTTCCACGCGCGATACGATGACTATAACGCCATCATACAATGAATCTTGCTGACTGCCTATCCTACCTCCACAACCCACGTAACTGAGTAACACTCCTTGACAAAACTTTGTTTTTGAGGAGGGAAACCGTCCAATGACTAACCGCTCCATTCTAGAGCGGAAGAGCAAGGCAGACTTTTACTGACTAAAACCACACCTGTATCCTTCTAGGAATGGAGGTTTCTTTACAGAAATTCCCCACGGCCTTGACAGGCTTCGGCCCTGCTGAGCCTCTACGATTTGGTGTATCCAATGTATCACTAATGCGCTAAATAATAAAAATAACAGTAAACTATTATATTTACTGCCTGAAACTGTACTAAGCAAATTAATAAGAAATCACAATCACAAAGAGCCTTGAAACTTGGTTTTCTTTTACTAGTTTACAAAATATGAAAAGTCACAAGGTAAAAAAAGTAAAATCTTTGTTCTCAACACGATGGGAGCAGAGAACAAAGAGCCTGTTTAGTTTTCAGTGCTTTGTGGGAAATCATTTGCCCTGATAAAAGAAATATTGCTTTACGCACTTAATATGTAGGCAAGTCTTGAGCATCGACGCTGAGTTGCTAGCCAGTCGGTTTTCTATCGTTTACATTTCGGGGAGTGTGCGTTGGAATCGTACAATTTAATACCGCCAAGTCCGTTCCATTATAGTTTCAGTAGACGTACGGCATTGCGCCATCGGATCATGGTTTTTTTATGGTAGGTAAAATCATCCAATGACAAATCCCGCCCTTGGGCGGAGCGGGAAATAGTATCAGACACTTACTGACTAAAAACCTACCCTGTTCCTTCCCTGCCTTGGTTCCAGGGCCCTAGTATGCATTTTCATACCTCCCCAGAGCCCCAGACATTGGTACATGGTGGATATCCCCCCATACGTACGTTTTGGGAACACAGTTACTATGCGTACAGCTTCGGAGTGGAATTCGCTGCTGCAGTCTGTGTTTGCTGATGGCTACCACCTAGGGGTCGTAGGGATTTAAGTCAATAAATTCCGTTATGAAATTTCCGCTAACAACAAGGAGTTTTCAGCACTCTTTCAGTTACCTTTTTTGTGAGGACTACGGTACCTCCTTCGAACGATCAGCAGTATTATTGGCCCTAACTGGCCCCGTCAATCTTGCTGACATCTCATTGAGGCGCACGTGGAACACAACCCGCCGTCGCGTCGACCGGGGCTTGGTCTTTGTCGGACGACGAGCTTCCCGTCCGCAACCGCCAGAAAATCATACTGCGTCTTCCGTCGCCTGGGCCAGGGGCGACTCCGGAGGAGGTCGTGAGGTGACGCTTGTCACTGCTTACAGCAAGTAGGCAGTCTGGATATTTACCTGGCAATGTTAGCTTGCCCTTTCTTGCACAAAACTTAGAAAATTTCAATACACAACTCTGCTTACCACTCTGGGGAATGACAACGTGATGTTATAGTGGTTATGGTCCTCTTTGTTTCTGTTGCGCAACGATTAAAAATAAGGTGAGTATTATTGTAACATGTTATTGGATATTTTCTGCCGTGTGTTTGTCGGATAAGAAAATGTTCTTTCCCTCGAGCGCTCAAAAGGCGGATAACAAGGATACAAACATTATGTAATATCTAGATGTTTTGTCTTAGATGTGTGGGCGGTGTTACACCCACCTTTTTCTAAGAGTTGTTATCGTTTTGACAGAGTTTATCGAATCCTTTATTCGTCAAGAAGTAGCCTAGTATTTTTTTATTTATCTCACTAATATTGTAAAGGTGAAAGTGTGTTTGTGTGTATATTTGTTCGCTGAAGGCATTTAAATGAAATTTGGCACACGGGTAGACCATGCGCTGGAAAAGTATTAGATACTTTTTTTTATTTTTTTTTTATAAGATTCTCTATTTTGCAGACTACCAGTCCACAGCGATGCGGGGGAGCTTTTCGACACCATAATTTTAGATTTTAATTAGCATAGCATAGCATCAGCCTTAATGTTCCCACTGCTGGGAACCAGGCCATACGGTCCATTCCCTCCCCTAGAGAGGAAGCCTGAGTCCCAGCAGTGGGAACATTATAAGGCTGATGCTATGCTATGCTAAATATTATGTAGCAATGGTAGAATAAAAGTTAGAAGGATCAAAGAAAAACCAGAGCGGATTTAAATCCGCTTGTTTGAATTTGGATTACTTTAGACTTGACGTAACATTTTTTTTTGTCACAGTTTTTACAAAAAGTGTTCCCTACAAACATTTCTACGGCATTTCGAATTCTGACAAACGCTAGAAAAGAATGTTGTTGTATAAATAATACAAAAAACAGTAAAATATTGTCGCATTTAAATAACAAAGAGAGCTAACCGCAAGTTTCTATATAAAATATTTATTGTAGTTGCGAATTATAATTCAAAGGGACTGCCCTAAAGCCATATTTCATTCAGGACCGTGGAGGGAATAGTGATCAGATAGGTATATCTTTTAGATGTTAAGCCATTTAATATTTATGAGGCATTTAGAACATGAGACATATGGAAATTGTGCTACGATAGCTAAAAACAACATCTGAGGCCTAACCATGACCTGTTCATATTTCAGTCTTCCAAGCAGGAGAAAGGGCTATGTAAGGTGAATAGTAATTAGTTACCGATACTTAAACACGTGATTTTAGTCATGATAACCAACAATTTATATTATGGGACCAAACCTAAAGTCGGGAAAAAATTCAGCCAAGTTCAGTACATTTTGACCAGTTTGGCGAACATAAATGTATTGACCAGCAGATTTTTTTCGCGATTTCAGGTTTGGTCCCATAGTAAAAGTTGTTTGTTATCATGACTACAATCGCGTGTTTAAATATCGGTAGCTAACTTCCAGTCACCCTATTGTATAACCCACAATACTTAAAACTACACGATTATCAGTGTGCTGAGTGCGAGTTGTTTTAACGTTAACGCGGTCGAAACGTTTACCGCGTTTGGCTCTCTGATTGGCTAAGAGCTTCAAGTAGGCCAATCGGTGCGCCGAACGTCACAAACGTGTCGATCGCGTTTACGTAAAACAAACTCACACTAGGCACTCTGTCGTCACGACAAAGTGGGAAAGCGGCCTTTGGGTAAACGTAGTTACAGAAAAAGCTATTCACAAATACATATTATATAGGTAATTATTCACATTAATGTTTATTGTGATGTTGTAAGTGTTACTATGGGCAGAAAGGTCCGAAATAAACGTTTATTATTATTATTTATTGTAAAAGTGAAAGTTTTTAAGTTATTTAATGTTAAGTTAATGTTTGTAACTTATTCGCCCTCAAACAGCTGCATGGATTTGGATGAAATTTCGCGCACGGGTAGACTATGTCCTGGAAGACAACATATAATATTCCACAACTATTTATAATACCTAACATAGGATACCTACTCTTTATTTTGAGAGTATGTTCCCTTGGGTCAATTTTCTATTGTTACGCGAGCGAAACTGCTAGCAGCAGCTAGTTCGAATTATACACCGTTAAATTTTGGTCGTTTTAATCCCGTGAAGGATCGATTCGGTACATGAAACACTATCAATTTATAAAGATAAAATTAAAAAATAAAGTACTTTTTTTCTAAAACTCGAATTATTATACGCATAATAATATACGAAATTAATTTCTTTAAGTAAACGAGTCAATGATTTTGTATGGAGTTGTCGGTCATTGCGTACTAACTACCTACAGTTCATTGGCCTCGATCAGCTGACGTTTACTTAAAGAAATCAATTTCGTACATGCATAAATTAATTTGAGTTTAAAAAAAAAACTTTATTTTCATTTTTATGTTTACAAATCGATAGGGTTTAATCGACTCTCCGCGCGATTAAAACGACCAAAATTTAACGGTGTATATTCCAGATTCACATTCAAACAACAGAGCAGTTAATACTACAGTAACTTCACACTCAAATGTAATACCTAAAGAATAAAGGCACAAAATCCAACCCAAACGCATATATTAAAAGAACTAGGTCCACAAATCCAATCCATGCGAAACGACCGCGAAACGACACACTAGTTCATTGACCGATTATTTCAGGAGTAGCCGACGTCAATTGACCTGAAAACGGCAATGCATGTCGAACTTACCCCGTAACCCGAATACTGGTAATGGAGTGGTCGGGTTTAGTTAGGAATGATTGTGTTCATTTCCTGCGATGAAGATATTTCGACCTGTCTGTCATTTAGGTGACAATAAATCGATGTATCGTCTTTAATCTATCCAATAATATTATAGAGAGGAAAGATTACAATAAAGGTGTTTGTGTGTAGAGCACGATCTTTGTTCTGTGTCTGGGTGTAATTTCTATCAAACGAGGTGTCCCGGCGGACTTCGTACCGCCTGATAGTTAATGAATACTTTTTTAAACCTTCCCTGGACTATTACGAATATTTAAAGACCAAAATTAGCCAAATCGGTCCAGCCGTTCTCGAGTTTTAGCGAGACTAACGAACAGCTCATCATCATACATCGTTTCACCTGATAGTGGGATTTTCTCACCGTTTAAACCTTCCTTAGATTATCACGAATATTTCAAGACCAAAATTGGCCATTGTAACGAACAGCTATTCATTTTTATATATAAGAAGATAAGTATGTATTAATAAAATATGTAAGTATGTGTATCAATTGTCTAGTACTCGTAGCACTGCTCTGCTTAGCTTTGGATTAGAAGGCTTGGTGTGAAAGTTGTGGAATATTATTATTATTCGTATTTTAGTTTGTAATAAATAAACTCAATAACCTCTGAACCCATTGAAAAAAATTCTTTCACCAGGTATCTCTTCACACGGGCCAAGGCGCTGGCCGAAGCCTGTCTATACATAAGAACCGGTGAATGCTAGTGATACTCGCGCACGGAGGGTTCCGCAGAAACTTGCCTATGTCAAAAGTTTGATTTCCGACTCGAGTGTCGAAAATGATTCCGAATTGAGTGTCGAAGATTTTACTGAATCGCAAAATAGTAATTATTTTGTAATGTATGACCGCTCACCGCAAGACGCAGTGTTGATAGGCCTCCCACAAGGTGGACCGATAACCTGGACAGGGTCGCGGAAATCCGATGGCTGCGAGACGCACAGGACCATTCGTTGTAGCGACACTTTAGGAAGCCTATGTCCAGTGGTGCTATTCTCTAAGAAAACGCAGCGCTGTCTTAACGACGAACACCTTAATAGGATACATTGGATTGTCAACCTAATTTACCTAAATATTGGATTGTTAATTCAATGTATCGTATTTGGATGTGCGTCGTTGCGGCAGCGCTGCATTTTTTTAGAGAATAGCACCACAGCATTGG
The DNA here is from genome assembly GCA_958295575.1 of Leucania comma. NCBI lineage: Eukaryota > Metazoa > Arthropoda > Insecta > Lepidoptera > Noctuidae > Leucania > Leucania comma. Next base: position 3,893,578 of record OY282480.1, read on the forward strand.
ACGTCTTTCGGTTGAAATGATGATGTTGAATGATGATAACAAAGTACCTAGTTTAATAATGATTAGTTTGACTTAAAAAAAATAACGTCAAAAGTCAATTAGCTAGCGACGTTCGCTTCAAACCGTGATTAACATTTAGCCAGCCAACACGTCAGCATAGGCCGTCAATCAACACATTAGTATGCATGCAACTGCATACAATATGCATCGGACTACACGCCCGAATTGGGTCGCGGGCTCACGGGTCGACGACATAACCGCCCTCGGGTCGTGAACTTTGCGTAATGCAAGTGAAACATGACGAGGATTTATTAAGAATTGAAGTTGCTGGTGAATTATAAGAGGGTTGGTTTTGAAACCTGGAACTTAATCATTGTGGTTAGTGAGAAAGGGAGGGTTTTTGAATTGTACGTCTCAAACCCTAATTAGATGCCTATTTTAAGATGTTAAAACATAGTTTAGGAAATACTTAACTTCAAATGCTTAAATTAGAAATCGGAGGTTAGTTGTTCCGGATCTGGGTTCCTTTTTATTGTAGGTAAAATCGTCCAATGACAAATCCGGGTGGGATTTGTTATTGGACGATTTTATCTTGGGCGGGGCGGGAGATAGTGTCAGACTCTTACTGAGTAAAAACCTACCCTGTTCCTTCATTGGCCCCAGAAGGCTTCAACCCTGCTGGACCCCTATAGTTTGCTGACAACTCCTTGAGACGCGCGGGAACAGTACGTGCCGTCGAAGACTTGGGTGCGGTCCGGACTGTCACTGGTCGGACGGACAGCGAGCTACCCATTGCCCGCTGTCCGCAAGCCAGCGCTTACGGTAGCCGGAAATCGGGATCAGAATCCCGGCGGCTGCGGCGGCGGCATGGGCGCCGTTTCCCGATGCGGTCAGCCTCCTCCTTTGCTAGCATTACTGCTTCACAGAAGGAAGCGACCGCCTGCCACTCCTCACTCTGGACCATGGCCTGTACCAAGGCCTGACGCGAGAGATCGCCGCCGCCGATCGCCCCCACAAGAACGCGGCGATGCTCTTCCCAAACGGGGCACACCTCCACCGTTCCGGGTCTGGGAGCTTGTCCATGTGAGTTTACATGATTATGAACGTAAGGGGTAATTCCTAGTGCGGGACAACGTTTCTTTAAATAACCGGTCCAGTACGAAACGGACTCGCGCGCGAAAGGTTCAGTAGTCTGTAGAAAAAAAACGGCGAAAAAAATCACATTAGTATGGGAATCCAACTTAAATATTTATTTTATTCCGTTTTTAGTATTTGTATAGCAGCAACAGAAATAGGTACATCATCTGTGAAAATCAACTGTCTAGCTATCATTGTTCATGAGATACAGCCTGGTGACAGACAGACGGACAGCGGAGTCTTAGCAATAGGGTCCTGTTTTTATCCTTTGAGTACGGAACCCTAAAAACACAAAACACAGTCTTTATTCTTTAGCAGTAGCTTATTTGTTGAAATCAGTTAATAGTTTATTTCAAATAGACCTATTACAGGCACTTTTTAATTGTCAAAATGTCGGTCAGTCCAGAAAATTGAAGCTAAATTGCATGTTCCAAAGCGTAGATCTCTATGGAGGAGAAAGTGCAAGAAACTCCATCTTGGTTACATATTTTTTGTCGCTCCTATTATGTGAGCACAATGAAAAAAAAAAACTAATTAAAAAAAAATATAAATTGAATTAAGCCACTGGCAGCTAAGAGATGACCAATCCCAACTGACGGCGCGGCGCCCGTTCACAAGCATGACGCGTGCCTCAGCTCCACTCGTGTAGCCTCTTGCCTTTATCTCTGTTCAAGGACTACGCGTATTCAGTAACTAGAAGTGTTTCGACAGCGATACAATGAATAACGTGACTTTATGTCCTACTCATGGCAAAAGACTAGACGATTAAATATTCATCGGGACGCATACAAAATGGGTTCATAGCACGGTGAAGCTAACTTCAAGCTGAGATTTATAAACAGTTAACATTAAACTAATAATACCAGTATGAGTAATGTTATGTTTTGACTGGCCTGTTGATCTAGTGGTTAGTGGCCCAGACAGCTAAGCCGGAGGTCGTGGGTTCGATTCCCACTCAGGACAAATGTTTGTGTGATGAGCACGATCATTTGTTCTGTGTCTCGGTGTTATTTATCTATAATATGTATGTTTTTAGAAATATGTAAGTACGTTTATCAGTTGTCTAGTACTCATAACACAAGCTCTGCTTAGCTTGGGACTAGACGGTGTTGTGTGATAGTTGTGGAATATTATATTATTATTATATTATATTATATATTTGTGTTTGATAAAAGTCTATTTCGCTAGTTATTATCTGCTTTCATATACCGAAAAGCTGTATAATCTTTGGCACACAAGAACTATCATGGCGGTCGACTTTAAATGCACAGTAACACATTTTCGGGTCTCAATCGAAGTGGGGCTGTGCGTAACCATAGTAACGTTAGTTCAACTTATTTTCCGCGTACTATACTCATAAGCAACTATTGCGGTAGCAACTACCGCAGTAACTCATAATGGGGAATGAAATACACTATACTAGTACTATACTAGTGCGCTTTACCATCAACGATTGCATCACTGCTTACCATCAGGTAGGATTGCAGTCAAGTGCTAGTTTATAAAAATAAAAAATGCATACTCTCCACGCGAGGGAAGTTGCTAGCAGAGGCTAGTAAACACATTTCTTAGTTGCTCACTGTTCAAATACAAAGCTGAATACAAGAATTTCATTAAATCAATGCTTCAGTACTAAAAAACACAGGTTACATTACAATGGACATAGTTTAACTGAAGTCTACAAATAGCCGAGCTGGCTCTGTATATTTTAGGCGCGAACTGCAGACGAACTTAGCTCGGGTCGATAGCACATAGCGACCTGAACTGAGACCTTTATTTAGTTACCTTCGATTATCTATTAGTTTTTAATTTTAATTTAATATTGATCTCATACAAATAATTAACAGAAATTAATTTTAGCTGTATATTGTGAGTAGCCGAGAAGGAACGCTGACACTTACGGTTACACCAGTCGATATTTTTTCCATGAAAATTTCGGGGGGTATTACTCCACAGTTTGACTTTGTACATCCAAAATTAAACATGATATCGTTTTATCTTATTGACGGGTCGCGCAACGCGCCGCGTCTCCGTAAACAAGCCCTTACTGTGGGGCCTTAGATCGCAAAGGGTAAATAAAGGGACACAGGTGGGTTTAGTCTGTAAAAATCCATCTCTCTCTCTCTCTCTCTGCGATATAGATTAATATAATGGTTTCTTTTTGTCTGTTTTTATTAGCTGTAACTCCTCCATGTACTAAATAAATAAAGTCCATAAGAATGTATTCCACTTTTGTTTTGTTTCTTAGATGTATGTATAAATCTTATAAACATTATTTTGTTGAATAAAAACCCCGAACCAATTTTAATTAATATTACTCCTGTTTCAAACAGATTTTAAATCACTAGTAGAATAAGTTTTTAGATGTACAAATGTAGTCTTGTAAATGTAGCGTTTTCCTCGATTTAGTATATGTAGAATTTTGGTAAAATAGAGCACAGTCGTCTGCTCTAGAAATTAAGAATATTTCAAATACATTAAATAAATGTGTAGAGACCAACTGAAGATGCTGTTTCTAAAAAATCTGATTTCGGATGGAGTTACAATTTCGGCCAAACTGTCGTCGAATATTCGGCTCGACTGAATTAAACGTCTTCGAGCCGAGATGTTATAATTGAGACCTAAAAACTGTCAGACTCGTAAGTTAAGTTTATGTATGTTATCATTATCGGGTAATCGACGATTTATACTATAACTTATTTTTTTATTTTTTTTATTTAATTTATCGAAATTAACGAAATATTATTTTTATTTCTTGTCAGTATTTCTCTTAACACGCAACTTTCGTTTACGGCCGAAACTTGCAAAGGAGCTGAACATTCGCTTATGGTTTCGGCTGAAAATCTAGTTTTGATCGGTCACTATAAACAACACTATACACACTTATTCAATCGCGCAAAACAGACTAGTAATTCTTTAAATTCCTTAGCAAACGACACTGATACATAATACGTTAAACCTCTTTTTTATCGTAGTAAATTTGGTAGATAATAAAGAACTGTCACTAACCTGGGTCCCGCCATGGTGTTGACAGGCTCGTCGTCAGCATCATAGAAGTCGTCCTCTCCCTCCGACGAGGAGTAGGACGTGTCCGGTACCAGCAGGGACATTGCTTGTCATGTAAGAGAAATTCCTTGTTAATTCATGGACTATGAGAATACAATTGATTTGCTTAGTAATAGAAAGGGTCTTGCTATTGGTACAAGTATAAAACTATAATATTATATTGGGATTTTGACAGTTTTTTTTTTAATGATATATAATATAGTATTTGACTGCGATCCCACATCGTTGGAGCTAAGACTGCCTATTTTTGTAACTGCTAGTCGAAGAATTCACAGTTAGGTATTCCTTATTCGTAGAAAAGCTAAGGCATATAATATAATTAAAATTATTTAAATAAATGATGCAATACGGGGCCCACTAGGGCCTCTAGAGCAGCCTGCCAAGGTCGCGGGAGGAGTTATTTGATGATTACCCGCCTCAAAAACAGGTGAAAACTTAGCCTTAGACCTAGCCAAAGAGATTTAAAAAGATACTATAGAGCGGACATCAAAAGAAATGTCTTAGAAAAACTGTCATCCAATGTCATCTAGTTTTCAATAGTAAACATGCGAATTAAATTTGTAATTTTTATGTTTTTAAGCTATTTTCTATTATTATATTATTATTGAATTCTAATTAATTAAAATATTTACGAAAATAAACTGAAGTTAGGTTCAGTCGTCCACACTAGACTGAGCGATTTACTACCTAGGTAACAAGTCTCGGATTACGATTTTGTTCGCTATGTCCTGTATATTGGTAGTGTATATTTATTGTCTTTGGACCTAGCATGGTATCCATAGTGTGAGTATAGTTACTAGGCGCGTCCAGGTGCTCGAGCGGCGGCAGCGCGTGCGGCGGCGCGGCGAGCTCGCGGCACTCCGCGCCCAGCTCCACGCGGGGAGACAGCTCCGCGTCTAAGAGGAAAACATTCGGTTATCATAGTTATTACAAATCACTTCATGTAGATGCCTGTGAAATTCAAACAAGAGAATACGATTAGTGGCCGTTATGTATTTATTTACGGTCATTTGCGAGTGCATAGGTGATTTGGATATATTTTTACACCGTTGTGGTTTTTCGACCCGTGGCGGAAAGTCGAGATTTAAGAATACATAATTGATTTTTTTCTAGGCATTCAATTTACTCGTACTGACGCTTAGTTTTAAAGTGAATACGGATTAGAATGAAATATGTAGGATGAGCTTTCGTAGCTACTTTTGGTAGTATAAAATGACTCGATTGATGACGTCCATACATAGCAATTAAAGAAACTGCGTGTCTATACTTAATTTTTATTTTATTTCGTGTATAATCAAGTGTGTAAGTCCAGGAAAAACGTTAAACTTTCGATTCCGAATAATGTGTGATATCGAGCCTGAAATCGTTGCTGCCCAAATGTCCATCGGTAAATGTAATGTATAATAAAATGGCGGCAGACAATAATTCCTTATTAGAAGGGAAGAAGTTCGAATGCAACTATGCGGTGCCAATCACATACCAATGATCAAGGAGGGGGGAGGGCTATTGGAAGTACAGAGAATGGCAAAAGTATAAATTGTAGCTAGAGCTTTTGAAGCTGTAATGCAAGTGAAAACTTCAACATTTTAGTGCTAGTTTGTGGAATACCCACTAAAATGTCCAAGGGGACTGTAGTCACCATCAAAATTCTTACCATAATAGTGCTAATGAGTTCGCAACACCAAACGAAGCGCGTGGCGTCATATTGCCCGCCTTCCTTAGTTCCGGCCAGCGAAACGCCACAGCCACCAAAACCCCCTTGTGAATTACCAAGTGATACTTGTGAAAAAGAGTGCAAGTGTAGAAAAGAGAGCAGTGGTGGCCGAGTGTGAACGGCCCCGACTTACAATTAGTAGGTCGCTAGGGGTTTAAGCCCGGCCAGGCGCATTACTTTGTGTAATTTATTTCATCACCACTGTTCTCAAAACGGTGAAGGAAAACATCGTGAGTAAACCTCGAACCAAATTTCGAAGACATGTGACATCACCAACCCGCACTGGGCTCGCGTGGTGGATAACGGCCCATTCCCTCTCAAGAGAGGAGGCCTGTGTCCCAGCAGTGGGAACATTAAAAGGCTGATGATGATGATGATGATACTTGTGAAAAACCTCCAAGTGGCCCTTTTGACGGCGCATTTTACTTGTTCAAATATTCATTTTAATTAATCGAGTTTTTATAAATGACAAGTTTACAAGTAGTTAGCAAATGTTACGAATGTGGCAGATTAGATAAAATAAATCAATCTCCATTCTCTGCCCCCCCCCCCCCACCCCCGGCGACGTCCTTGAACATACATAGGATTTCAATTGCAATTGGATTTTTATTTGAATGCAGTCCATCAATATGGAGTTTATTTTGAGTTTGTTTGTTTTGGTTTGGGTTCGTTTGTTTTGAGTTTGGTGTTCTTACAAGAGCAATTCATAAAGTTTTTCTTACCTTTTGTTATAATGGACACCCCAAATTAATGATATGGTCAAGCGTAACATATCATCAAACGTTAAACGTTTAAACCAATTGTTCAGTTTTACCCGGATACATCATGAAAAGCAACCACTTTATGAAATGGTCGGTTGCATCATGAAGTTGATCAATTCTAAGATCAGGCTACAACATTATTATACAACACGACTTTTTCGGACAAGAGTTGTGGAATTGATTCTCATGTATATGAATAATAATAATCAGGCATATCTTAACTATTATTTTTGTATATTAAGCGAAATTAGCAAGGTAGTTGAAGACAAGCAAAAATCGCATATTTCGCGACTTTTCCCATTTTTCGCTACCATTTATTTTTTAACCCCGACGGAAAACAGATGTTATAAGTTTGACGTCTCTGTCTGTCTGTGTCTGTCCGTGGCACCGTAGCTCCTACCAGAATGAACCGATTTTGATGCAGTTTTTTTTTTGTTTGAAAGCTGACGTAACCGAGATGGTTCTTAGCTAAAATTAATAAGATCTATGCAGATATTCAAGGTCATCAGCTCGTTTGTTAACTGCAGTAGGGTTTGTAAACACTTAATGGGTATTTACTTTATTTTAAACATATGTGTGACCTAATATTTGAAGTAGTCGTGTACAATCTGGTGCTATTGAGCTGATCTGATGATGGAGTTCGAAGGTAAGAACCCCGGATTGCTTATTAACAATAATAATTTATTTATTTTCTCACCACAATAAACATTACAAACATTGGAGACTCGCATATACAAATGACTGTAGTATTCTAGTTTATTGTGGGAGACTGGCGCCTAAGTTAGGCTTTAGGGGCTTATATTTTAGGTCACCAGGTCTCCACACTCTAACAGAAAGATACATTTATTATAGGTAGGTTACAGTAGTAATTGCTTCTAAATAGAGATTTTAATTACATCCTTTGTGATCTGTGGCTCGATAATATATTTATGAAAAGGTTTTAAAGTATTTTTTTCTTTTTTTATTATTCAAGTTGTTAGTTGGTGAGTGTTTGTGGGTAAGTGTTCAGTGTGGGGGTGTGTAGGTGTGTATCGGTAAGGAAGTATACCAGTTTAACATTATGTACAAGTGGTAAGTAGTTTCTCAGTATCAGCATAGTTTATATCCAGGAGCCATGCGGTTAGTTTCTTTTTACTAGTGCTTTTATTAAGATTGAATATAGGTAGTATTTTATTTATTTTATTGTATAAGAATCTACCCAGGTAACAGAAGAAACGGTGGGAAAAGACTGTAGATAGGCGGTAATGGTGGTATTCTACAGGATTATAACGCCACTTACCACTTGTCATTGTGAGGTGAAACATAAGTAGTGTGTGTTGTTTTAGTAGTTTTGAGGATAAACAATTGGTGTACTGTTAAAATTTTTGACTGCTTGTAAAGGAGATCTGTAGGATATTGATACGGAAGAGAATTACACCCGTATTTATAAACAAGTTAAACTAATTACTTGAGTAAAAGTAACTAAGTACCTAAGTAACAGTTTGTATTCTATAGTTAAGATTTTTTTAAATTTTGAATGAAGATTTCGAACATTAAGTAATGACTTAATGAGGAATTACTTAGCAACGAGTGATTACTTCTTTATAAATACGGGTGTTAGAGACTCTTAAGATTGCGCTCTGGGCTCTTTCGAGATCCAGGATGGTGGTTTTGGGTGCGCCACCTCAAATATTGATACAATAACCTATGAATGACTGGACGAGGGCGAAGTAGAATGATCTCTTCAGTTTGTCATCCGCTGCCTCAGTGTTTTAAAGACATAGATCAATTTGCGTAGCCGAGTGGTAAGTGAATCTATATGTTCATGGAAACTTAGGGTGTTGTCAATTATTACTCCCAAATATTTGATGGACTGGAAAACTTAATACAGGTGCAAGTGTTATTGTGCGGTACGGTACGGTATAGGTGGTAGATTTATTGTTTTGTTTTTTTTTTAGAGCAAAGTTAACAAATTTGGTTTTACTCGCATTTAGTGTTAATACAATGTTACGCAGACATCTTGTAACGGTATTGAAGCCCGACTGAGCATGCAAATATACATCGCGCCAGACTAACATAGTAAACCTATCGAGTTTGGGCTCATTAGATTCGCCTTAACCAGTGCTATACATTTCTCAGGACGACAAGGACCTGATGCTAGAACTGGGAGGTGGCTGATGGAACTTTGGAATGCCTACTAGTAAACTGTTCGAGTTTGGGCTTATTAGATTTGTCAGTTCTATAGGTACATTTCATATTGATGACAAGGACTGTCGGGTTTTTTTTAATTGTCAATTTTAAAGTTATAATTAAATTAAATTTTGTGAAGACAATCTGTGTGGCTAACTACAACTAAGCAATGTAATATACACCGTTAAATTTTGGTCGTTTTAATCCCACGGAGGGACGATTCGGTACATGAAACCCTTTCGATTTGTAAAGATAAAAATGAAAAATAAAGTACTTTTTTTAAACTCCAATTATTTAAAGTAAACGTAAACGTCAGCTGATCGAGGCCAATTAATTGTAGGTATGTAGTTAGTACGCAACGACCGACAACTCCCTACAAGTTCATTGACTCGTTTACTTAAAGAAATTAATTTCGTACACGTGTATATTAATTCTAGTTCTAAAAAAAATATTTATTTTTTAATTTTATCTTTATAAATCGATAGTATTTCATGTACCGAATCAATCCTCCATGGCATTAAAACGACTAAAATTTAACGGTGTATAATGTCCGTGCCGGAGTGACTGAAAAGTTGAAAGGAAATCGTTTGTCTTGGTATGGTCATGTGAAGAGGATGGATGGGATGAAACACATGTTACTAAAAGAGTTCTGAGTTTACAAGTAGATGGATGGAGAGGAAGAGGGAGGCCGAAGAAGAGATGGATGGATTGTGTGAGGAGTGATATGAAAGAAAAGGAAGTTAGTGATAGTGTGACGGCTGACAGGATAGAGTGGAAGAAAAAAACGTGTTGCGCCGACCCCAAGTAATATGGGACAAGGGCAGGAAGAAGAAGAAGAAGAAGAATGTCCGTGCCGGAGTCGTTTTCTGATAGACATTACATTTCAGTGTGTCATCCCTATTCTGTTATTTGACAGTATTTTCTTCTACCAGATTTAAAAGATTTCTGACTCGTTTAATTTTGAATGGATTTAATAAATTCTTTTTATCTGTGGTTTTGGAGTTAAAGATACTTTTTGACACAAATAATTCATAAAAAATGAGTCAATGATCAGTAATCGAATGATGACTTCATTAGGTAAGTTCCTTTTTTTTCTGTTCTATGAATTGTTATAATACTGATTTGTAAACAGTGAAAATGCATAAAGATCTCAAATACCTTGTTTGATATGTGATTGTGAAGGATTTGTAGGTCCCTGATATACTCCGTTTACTGGATTTACTGTGTTCTGCAATAAAAAAAATATTTAATTAAAATAAAATATGAACTCCGTAGAAAATGTGATGTACGATTGTGCCTGTTCCCTCGATTTACTAGTGTGATTCTTTTAATGTGAATGTCAGTTTAATAGATTAAAGATTTTGTTAATTTTTGTAATTAGTTGGTTTTCCTCACCTTAGCTATTTGTAGCAGCACTATGGAATGTTTGATATGGTCCAACATAACCTGTAAAACAATATAATTTATTAAAACCACGCAGTTCCTAAAACAAATATGTTGGCATGACCACATGTAATACGGGGCAGGAAGATTGCTTTTTTTATTGGTAGGATAGCGCTTGTCCATTACAATATAACTGAAAGACGAATCTTGAGACTCGCATCTCTTTCGCTTTGAAGCGCTACGGGAGCAACAAAAGATTATTTATTTTTAACTTTATTAGAACCTAGTCAAGGTTGAAATTTGTTTGACAGTAAACACCGCTGTATGCTGCGCTATACTAAATCTACGCGAGTTTGAGTTTGAAATCATAATCATCATCATTTCAGCCAAAGGACGTCCACAACTGGACATAGATAGACTTGGGATGTATAATAATAATAAAAGTTATAATAAATACAAAGTATAATAGTCAAGAGTCAATAGATTACTTTGCTCCATCAGCGCTTTCCATCAGGTGAGACTGTGGTCAAACGCAATCTATCCAAGTCCGCTAGGAAACATTGGCCTCATCTAGTTTAAACTGACGATAAAAATATGACGTGTAAAAGTGTTTTTTAAAAACTATTTGCAAAATAAATATCATTAATTAATATAAAAATAAATAAGATTTCAGTAAATAAATCATTTAAATCACTTACATTGGAATGGTCTAATATAACTTGTCCTTTGCTCTTCTCGAGTGGGTCAGCCAGCTCGGACACACGAATGCTCATTTTCTGAAACAAATAAATAACATATTATTATAATATATTCACGTCAAGAAAATAGTGATTCATCACAACAACTGTAAAAAGTACTGGAGTAAAAATTAAACAATTAATATTAAAAAAGTTTTTTTGTTAAACAGTATATTACTCAATTTAAACATTTGTATGTTTAAATTGAGTGATAATTATAAATAATCATAATTTCAGCCGAAAGACGTGCACTGTTGGATATAGGCCTCACCAAGTCATCGATCCACCTTGTATGAGGATCACCACCTTCCTAAGCTGCATCTCCCAGTGCGCGGTCGCCACTGCAGCATCTATCAGCCCCATCGACCGTCGGTTCTGCGAGCAATGTGCCCTGCCCACTGCCACTTAAGTTTGTCGATTCTTCGGGCTATGTTGGCAACCTTGGTTCTCCTGCGGATATCTTCATTCCTGCTAGTACAGCTAAGTGTCGATCGAATCAAAGGCATTCTCGTAGTTCACAAACGCGAAGCAGAGAGGTAGATTACATTCCTCGGGCTTCTGCTTCAGAGCCATCGTAATCTCGTACAGGAGAGATATATTCGGTATAGCGTCGAATCAATCTAGCTCTTGGATCGTTTACTAGATTCGCAGCGGTTTTAGTCAATGACAGTAAAAACGGTTACTTACAGAAACCAGCTCGATCATGATCTGCAGATAGGCGTCGGCCTCAGATATCCTGCGCTCCAGGTCGCCGTGTCGATGGCGCGGGGCTGGCATGCAACGCGACCATCGCTCTCGTCTGCCGTGACGTGCTATGGTGTCTTCTAGAGCTCGCACCCAACTTTCGCGTTCGGAACCGTCTCGGGCCTGGAAATGTGGAAGAAAGGAGTATTATGTTTTGATCTTAAAGATGGATCGGTTTACGGGGAATTTTGATAAAGAAACCTGAATGGTGGTGGTCCTAGAATGCAAGGGGCAACTGAAACATCCAGGTATGGTTTTAGTTAGAGTCTGACACGCCCTAGAGTGGGACAAGGCATTGGATGTTTTTTTTTTTGATAGCCTATTGTGTGTCCCACTGCTGGGCAAAGGCCTCCCCTTTCTCCTTTCAAACTTCCCTGTCTAGGGCAATCTCTGGCCAATTTTGCCCCGCAAACATGATCAGACCACGACGAAGGTGGTGTGACGATCTGATCATGTTTGCGAGATGATTTTATAGTTAAAAAAAAAAAAAAAATAGTGGCCGTCTCCCAGTCAAACTGCTTTTTTCTTGTCTAAGCATAAGATAATTTTTCCAGCTAGCTATAATATATCTATTTCAGGATCAGTCAGGTCTTTTGCCCAACATGAACTTTTGGTAATCAAGGACTTTACTTACTGGTTACTACCCCTTAAATGGTCCTAAGATCTTTTTTTATGTGGAAATTCATCAAATGAATTCTCGCGCTCTGGGTGGGGCGAGAGGGTGTGTCAGGGTAAAACCCAGTTCCTTCAGTTGCCTTTTGCGGTCCAAGGGCACCGTAACTCTTTCGTACTATCCCGCTGCCTCTACATGGGTCCACCATTACAATTGAATTGTTTTTTATAGCCATGGTCTGAAACGCAACTGAAGGACAAAATTGTAGTTTTAGTCAGTTAAAATCTGACTCGCCCTCTCACTCCACCTAGAATAGGAGGAGTTACTTGATGATTTCTCATAATCATCAGCCTTTTAATGTTCCCACTGCTGGGACACAGGCCTCCTCTCTAAGAGAGGGAATGGGCCGTAATCCACCACGCGGGCCCAGTGCGGGTTGGTAATTTCACATATCTTCCAATAATGATGATGATGATGATTTCTCACCTAAAAGAAAAATACAAGAACTGTGAACAGTTCAGATAATTACCTGAAAGTGGAAAGTCTTGTGGTCTACGGTGATGGTGAAGGTGGAGTCGTCTTCATCATCGATGCCTATGACAGCCGCCCTCAGTCGCACGCAGCCTCTTCGAACACCACGTGTCATCTTCTCCTTTGACTGAAATGAGAAATTGGAGATGGTTAAAATGTGATACACAGAAACGTAACCTGGGTGAAGAATTTGTACCAAAATATTTAAAAATACGAGATCCATTAAATAATAAATGATATTTATTTTGCAAGTAGGTTTTAAAAACACTTTTACACGTAATTTTTTTTTCCGTCATGTCAGTTTAAACTAGATAAGGCCGGCGTTTCCTAGCTGACTACCCTGAGAAGAAACACCGAAACCAACTCACAAGGGGTCACAGTCTCTGTTAAAGTCTATAGAGTAAATATTGTAATGATCAAATCACATGAGGGCCATGCAGATTGAAGACCATTGTTCTGAGGGAGTGTCGAAATCAAAAGTGGATGCGTGCTTTTCGTGGTATACTTTTAATGTTATTGGAATGCCGACCAATTGGTCAACTGGACGGCCTACCAAAATTTTCTTGAGGTTAGCGGCACAAGACCAGACGAGGGGCAGATTTCGGAACTATTTAGTATTATAATTGGATCAATTGGATAGTTGACACAATTTACTACATTTTATTAAAAAGTAAAGTATTAAATCCATTCGAAATTAAGGGCCTAATTCCCGAGCAGTACTATAAAATAGTGACTTTCTGAAGCCTACACCTCGGTAACGGCTAAGTCAAAAGGTTTGAAAAAAAAAATGGTTTTTACAGATTCATGTACAATATTATCAACGTATGATTTTTTCGCATATTTTTCCTACTTCTTTCAAATGGCTTTGATCTTTAGAAACTTTGATGTTTACACAAAAATATCCTGGTTTAATGTTCTTCAGAATGTACATATCTATCATAGGTAAATCAATCAATATATTAAAGAATATATTAAGAAAATAGATTTAAAGGTCAGCGGGGCTCTATCCGGGCGCAGCTGGCCGGAACTAAATGCATACCTACTCGTACTGCTGCTTAAGCCGCAGTACGAGTATGTGTGCATTTAATTTTGCCCAGATGTTCAAGGGACTATACACCTTAAGAAAGTTATGTAGTCGCATTATGGACACCTTTCAAATCGGGAGGAAAGTGAAAAAGTCAAGTGTAAAAGAAAAATTGCAACTGAAATGTGACGTCATCGTCATTTTTTAACGCGCGTACAAATGAGATACCGAGATATCCACCTCGCCCCCACACTTTCTCAGTCCTCTTATCTCTATTTTGAAAAGCTTCATTTCATAATCAATGCTGATGCTGATAGCTTCAAAGCTGAAATTTATATGATAGTCGAAACCAGCATGTAAAGGATGGTCACCCATCCAAGGGCCGCCCTTTCAAACGTTGCTTAACCTTGAAGATCGACACGTTTGGCTGTTATTATTACTACATTAGCTTCTCATGTATGTACGAGAAACGTAACTATTTAATTACTTCAGTATAGTGAGAAAACAATATACGGTGACCTTCCTAACAAGTTTTAGTTTTTGAAAACATAATAGGTAAAAAAAACGTGACGTTTAAAACTCAACGATATAAATCCTAATACTTCATGTAGGTAATTTATTTCATCACCATTGCTCTCAAAACGGCGAAGGAAAACATTGTGAGGAAACCGGTATATCCTAGAACCAAAGATTCGAAGACATGTGAAATCCACCAATCCGCACTGTACACGCGTCCGGAGGACACGGTGGAGCACACTGTAGAGGTGTGCCCCGCCTGGGCGGAGCATCGCCGCGTCCTCGTGGGGGCGATCGGCGGCAGCGATCTCTCTCGCCGGGTCTTGGTTCAGGCCATGGTCCGTACTGAGGAGGGATGGCAGGCGGTCGCCTCCTTCTGCGAAGCAGTAATGCTAGCAAAGGAGGAGGTCGACCGCATCAGGCAGAGGCAACGGGGCGCTCGCCCCAGCCGCCGCTGGGATTCCGATCCCGATTTCCGGCCACCGTAGGCGCGGGCTTGCGGACGGCGTGCAATTGGTAGCACGCTGTCCGATCGTCCTGTAACCGACCGGACCGAGCCCAAGTCGTCGACGGCGCGTTCTGTTCCCGCGCGCCTCAAGGAGCTGTCAGCACACAGAAGAGACCCAGCCTGCTAACTGCAGGCGGGCAGGGTCGAAGCCTACTGGGGTCATGGGTTAATTTCCGAAAGGAATACCCGGCCCCGGCACGATAGGCTACAAAGGAACGGGGTAGGTTTTTAGTCAGTAAGAGTCTGACAGTACTTCCCGCTCCGCCCAAGGGCGGGATTTGTCATTGGATGATTTTACCTACCATAAAAAAAAAACTGTACACGCGTGGACTACGGCCCATTCCCTCTCCTTAAAAGGAGGCCTGAGTGCCAACAGTGGGGAGTGTGGGAACATTATAAGGCTGATTATGCTATACTTTGCTATGCTTAATAAATTCACTGTAAAATCACTATCACTTAAATTAAATAGTTTTTGAGGTGGGAAGCCATTCAACGACTTTTCTCGCTCTAGGATGGAGTGAGAGCAGTGGTGGCCGAGTGGTAACGGCCCCGACTTAGAAGTCGCGGGTTCAAGACCGGCCAGGCGCATTATTTTGTGTAATTTATTTCATCACCATTGCTCTTAAAACGGTGAAGGAAAACATCGTGAGGAAACCGGAATGTCCTAGAACCAAAAATTCGAAGACATTTGACATCCACCAACCCGCACTGGGCCTGCGTGGTGGATTACGGCCCATTCCCTCTCTTAGAGAGGAGGCCTGTGTCCCAGCAGTGGGAACATTAAAAGGCTGATGATGATGAGGGTGGAGTGAGAGGCCCTGTCAGACTTTTACTAACTAAAACCACATCTGAATCCTTCGGTTGCCTATTTCAGGAAATCCCCGCGGCATTTAAATATCCTTTTACATAAACATTGACAAAACAAAGTCCTAGTATTTAACATAACATAATGAATGCAATTAATTTCAACGCAGGTTCAAACTCCTGTACAGTCTCGATTGTGACATAGTGAAGAGGTGTTACCAAGTGCTAAAAACATGGATACTATTGAAAGAGCCTACAATATAGTGTTTTACGAAAGAGCAGGTAATAAAATAAACATTATTGTATGTGTTGCACGATGGTATAAAATTCATTTGAGCTGTGATGAAAAACTAAAGTGCAAATGGTCAGCGAAGTGGAAGGCGGGATTCGATGCGTTGAGATATTAAATTCTCGCTGTATCGGTTTGGGTTCCGTACAGCATCTATGTATGTGTTTAAAAAAAATCTTCTGATATTATGTATGAAAAGGATGTCTTTGGACGTTTGTTACTCAGAAACATTTTCGGAGATTTCCATGTGGAATTATTGGTATCTACTGTCATATAAGCTGTTGTTGTGGCGTACGGCGAATAACCACCCTTATGTTGTTCTACTGGGGTCAAAGGGTATGTGAAAATGGCACCCGGGGCCCTGGGACCAAGGCAAAGAATGGAACGGGGTAAGTTTTTAGTAAGTAAGAGTCTGACACTACTTCCCGCTCCACCCAAGGGCGGGATTTGTCATTGGATGATTTTACCTACCATAAAAAACTCTTATTTTGTTGAAACTTCTACGGTACGGACTAAGCGTTTTGCCTCGTCGTTTATACCGCGTACATCGAGGGACTGAAACAGTTTGCCTGCTGCGGTCTTCCCGTCCGATTATAATTTAGGTGTCTTTAAGGTTAGAGTGAATAGGCTCTTAATAGACTAGTGCGCCTCACCATCAACGATTGCATCACTGCTTAACATCAGGTGGGATTGCAGTCAAGCACTAGTTTATATCAATTTAAAAAAAAAACCCTTGCCTCTCTATTACGCAGATTAATTCAAAACATCAATTGACTGGCTTGTTGGTTTAGTGGTTAGTGGCCCTGACTGCTATACCGGAGGTCGTGAGTTCGATTCCCACCCAGGACAATGTCTGTGTGATGAGCACGATCTTTTGCTCTGTGTCTGGGTGTAATTTATCTATAATATGTATGTATTTAGAAATATATAAGTGTGTTTATCAGTTGTCTAGATACCACAAGCTCAGCTTAGCTTGGGACTAGACGGCGTTGTGTGATAGTTGTGGAATATAAAAAAAAAAGAATTTTGAAACTAAAAATATGGTAATAATACTAAAAAAATACACGCTAATACCTTCCCGTTCCCAAAAGATAAATATCGTGTTTTACGAAGGTGAAGCCGGTGACAAAAGCTAGTACATCATCCTCACATCCGACGCAGTATAAAAAAACCTTCACACACATAAAATAAATGCGCACTAATCGTTACGCACTAGTGCTGAATTAGCTATATCTGAATAGTTCAGTCATCTTATCATAATTCTTATGGCAAGTCGTTTGCACTTCAAACAGTGCGGCTGTGGAATGATTTGCCCGTGTCAGTGAGGCAAGCTCAAACACAAACGATTTTAAAAAATATGGTTAAGGATCAATACTCTCCTCTTGAACGCCATTAAGTACATTATTTCTCTGCTTTCATATATATATTATATTGCTTGTATTATATGTATTTTATTAGTAATGTATTGTATATATGTATGCAAATAGTACACCATGAGTATCTTTTTCTCCTTCTCTGTGAAATCCATCCAAAGGTTGTCTGTAAGAGATCGCTTTTAGCTATAAGACCGCCCATTGTGACACCCTATAATTTTAAGATTTTTATGTAATTTTACTATCGGTGTACAATAAAGAATATATCAATCGATCTATCATCAGACGTGTGGGATTGAATTTTGATCCTTTTCGATATCCGAGGTTTGTTTTCATTTGTACCATACGATAATGAATGAAAACAAAGAACAGGAAATTGTCAACATCGTCTTACAGGATGTTTCCTCAAATACGTAAAAAATAATTTACAAAATGAAATAACAAGACGATGGTATTTTCAAAACGACTTATTCGACAGTACAGAGAATATACTTTATTTATTCCGTGATTTATTCGAAACAGTTAAAGCTTCATAGCCCTCTTTCGCGTCGTTATTATCGAGCAATAACCGAAAACGCGACATTATTGTGGGGGAAATCTGTCATTTCACTAAATGGCTCGACATTTTTGTAAATGTCAGCAATATAAAAGTTTTTAAACGACATCCAAAACTGCTGACCTCCTTTAAGCATAAAGCATAATCAGCCTTATAATGTCCACTGCTGGGACTCAGGCCTTCTTTCTAGAGAGGGAATGAGCCATAATCCACCACGCGGGCCCAGTGCGGGTTGGTGGATGTCACAAGTCTTCAAATTTTGCTTCTAGGACATGCCGGTTTCCTCACGGTGTTTTCCTTCACCGTTACAAACGACAAATATTTTGAGAATATTCAAAATTTATTATGATTTATTTTTCTTTAGGGGTACTTCTCGCCCTCTGAGTGGAGCTAAAGGGAGTGTCAGTCTTTTAGTGACTAAAACCATCCTGTATCATTCGTTATCCTTTGCTTTCCAGTGTCGCGGTAACTCTCTCAAAAGATCTTGCGGTCCAAGTCTTACTTTTAGTCAAACGCGCTCCATCGTCGACCACGATATTGCTTACCACTACCTTGTACTGTTACATATTCTGTGATACTACGTAGGATAGTGGACCAACGCGATTCTATCAATAATTTTAAATGACCCTATTCATAGCTCAGACAGAGCTCATTAATAATATAACGTTAACCTTTTGAAAGAAGAATGAACTGTCATAAATTCATGACTAGCAAAGAACCAGCTACAAACTGGACTGACAGTTAAAGTTCACTAACCATCATGGAGCAAAGGACCACCACAGACTAAGGAACGCCACGCAGGCAGCGACTGGAGACACCATAATATTTATGACCACGCCTTTGCGCTGAGCTCAAGTTTTTGCTGCCCTGAGGCCTTACCACGTGCTCTTCACGCGATTCATTTGATGACCTAAACTGAATTGTTAAAGCTAGGAGCTATATAGGGTATATAGCTCTTTCTCTCTTTCTTGCTTGCATGCTCATTTTCATGCACATTTTAATATGTCATGGTAAGGCACCTAGTCTGAATTGTCAGAAATCTTCAGCCTATGAGCAAACAGTGACACTAACTGATATGGTTGATTTGTATATTACCTAAATATTGCGAATGGCACCTCCAGAAATAGTTGCCGCACCAGAGCGCTTCGTTGCTCTGTACCTTACAATAGCGGGGCACAATAGCCTGAAAACTTTTCCGTGTCTACCCACAATCATGACAACACGATCGTTTTATCTAGTATACATCAGGCGATATAGCTTTTACCATGGAAACTACCTTAAAAAAAGTACAGAAGGCCCACTTAATACTCCAGGACATTGACTTTGAATGCATCGGTGCATTTAACTCAGCGTCCAGAGGCCCAAGTCTGCTATATTTATAAATTCGTCATTCCATCACCATTCCATTATCATTTTGCTAAAAGTTCTTAATCTGCTTTCCAGGGTTGTTCATATTTTCACATTACAATGGCCCCAGTAGGCTTCAACCCTGCTGGGCCCCTACGTTTTGCTGACAACTCCTTGGAGCACGCGTGGAACACTACGCGCCAGACCAGACGGTTACCGGACAGTCGGACAGCGCCTACGGTGGCCGGAAATCGGGATCGGAATCCCGGCGGCGGCTAGGGCGTAAGCGTTGTTGCCTGACGCGGTCGGCCTCCTCCTTTGCTAGCATTACTGCTTCGCAGGAGGCAACCGCCTGCCACTCCTCCTCACTTGGGACCATGGCCTGTACCAAGGCCCGGCGCGAGAGATCGCCGCAAAATTTTAGGCTAAATTAATCAGGAATTGATCTTCTGCAATGTTTTTCATGGAGTGCTTCAAGTCTACCGTGTTAGACAAAATTAGTCACGAACTTTAAGATGGCAAAATAAACTTAATGGAATATGTGTTGTGTGGCGAGTTGCTGAAACTAGGAAATGTGCAATCACGTGTGTTTGTTGCATTTTGTTTTATTAAATTGCAGACATCTTGAGATCAACAGGTTGGTTGTTAACGAGAATCGTAAATCCCCCAAATGTTCTATTAAGTGCTAAATTCCTGCAAATCCAGATGTTTGGCGATCGTGTGTGAGTTGTGATGTCAGGTTACCCAATAGCTCGGGTTTCATAATGCAACGCTATTTGATTCTAATCACTACCACTTTCAGAGCATTTCACTAAAGCCTCCAAAATTAACAATATCGATGACAGGGATCTGGCATATTCACCCTTTCCGCTACTATGGGAACAAACCTAAATCTCATAAGTTTACCATTCATTAGCAATGAGCAAAAAATGAGAACTTCAATATAATGTTGAGTAGTATTTTTTTTTTTACTGTAGTACAAAATATAAAGATTGAAACAGAGTAAAAAAATAATAATAAAAGTGCATCAAAAAGTCAACTTTCCTAAATTGACCTAAACATGGTGTGTAGGGAGTAAACTCCCTTTGTAGCGGAGAGTCGTATAAAAATAACTGAAAAATGTAAAAAAAAACCTAATGTAAGTAGGCTTTTTTTTAGGTGGGAATCATCCAATGACTTCTCCCGTTCTCGTTCTCTGCATTGGATGATTTCCCACCGTATCAGAAGTTTACTAAAACCCACGCCTACGTGGGAAAGGCGTGGGTACTGGTGGATCCTGGGTCCTGAAACGCAAGGCAAAGAAGGATCTTTGCCTTGCGTTCCAGGAACCAGGATTTTCTTTTCGGAGGCACTCATGGCCCCAGGCTTCGGCCCAGTTGAGCCCCCAAAGGTAGGCATAGTATTCGACTCAGTAGTTGGGTTCTGAGCAAGAACACAAGTCCTCAATAGATCCGTATAAGAACATCGACATCAGGAGACGGGTTATGGGCTAACGAACGATTTATTGCAGGTACGAACTTGGCACCGAAAACCATCTCAAATAAAAACCCATTTATTCCGTTTCTAGGTCTTTTCAATCACGAAACAGCACAAAACAATACCAAATTAGACCTCACTAACAGTTGAGACGAACGTCCATTATATCATTAAGATCCTTTCACCTAAGTAACATGTTGCAAAATCACGATGAATATGATTTAATATTTCTTTGTTGTGCCTGATGCAATGATAACGGACGGTGGAGATTAATTTATGCCGATACTAATAGTAACGGGAGTAAATCGTGCGTTGGCGCATAGACTGTAACGGGGTTCCGTGAAGTTTTTGCGTAAACGACACATACAACAAAAGTACAAAGTGTTTTGAGAACACGTTTATTGTTCTTACAGCTAAGGAATGGAATTCCCTGCATCTTTGTTTCCTTATAGCTACAACCTAGGGGTCTTTAACTCAAGAGTGAATAGGTTACTTCTAGGCAAGCGTAGTCCAGCGTCCGCCACATCATCAAACGCGAGCCTTTCCATAATAAAAAAAAAGGTGAGAGTGATTGGATGTCGGAGATTGTCTGTGCCTTTAGGGTGTGTCTCGATTTGCAATCAGTGGTTTCTCAAGTTGAAAGTGGCCGAAATTGTTTTTGGTGATTATTATACCTTGTCCTCTGGTCATATCGACGATGAAGTGACAACTTTTTATATCTTATTAAGATTTATAGTTAGCTGCTTTTGACGATTAGATAAACGATTATTTAAAGTCTATCTACGTAAAAAAGTGTAATCGCAAAAATATCAGTTAGGAGTTCTTGTCACTTCATCGTCGATATCGAGCCTTTACAAGAAGAATATCGTAAGCGACGATATACGTTTTTTTGCAGGTAAGGGTATTCTTAAATTGTATCGCATTGCGGCGTCGTATCGCATCGCATCATAGTTTTGTGTGGAAGTTCTAATTCGTAACTTAAAAAAGTAAATCCGGAATGGAAAAAGAAAAAAATTGTTAACAATATCCATTATTAACTACGGAACCCTCACGTGCACTAGCACTTGATATAATAAAGCTGCAATTTGAGGCATTACGAAATCTAGGTCAGACCTGCTGAAACCATCACGTTCGTTTAAAAAGTGAAATACTTCTTCATAATATTACTGATCTGTTTTACAGATTAAATTGTTAAGTATTACGTTCCTTCCTTGATATTACGGGTAATTTAAGAATAAAGGAATGTCGATTGCCGAGTTGCAGTGTGCATTCTCTGTTCAAGTAAATTGCGGATGATTTTCGATCTTTGATAGATGAAATATGATGTTTATCAAATACTAGCTGAGAGTCTCAGCTTCGCTCGTTCATTTACAAATACTAGCTGAGAGTCTCAGCTTCGCTTGTTTATTTACTATACCTGGGAAATTAAGTTTAATTTTTTTCTTTATTTGCCTTTGGCGAGGGCCACAGTAACTCTTTCGAACAATCCTTAGCAAGGCAGGAGCAGGATCACACAAAACTTGTCCTGAACTTCTGGCCATAACGAACACAGCAAAGAAAGAAATAGGGTTATGGGCTCGGCGTTGATTAGGCTTTGCCTTATACACCGTTAAATTTTGGTCGTTTTTGATCCCGTGGAGGGTCGATTCGGTACATGAAACCCTAGACCCTCCGCGGGATTACAACGATCAAAATTTAACGGTGTATATATACAGATAATAATAATAATAATAATAACATCGGAACAGCTCCGAAACAAAACATCGGACTGAAATACCTAAACTCCATTCTTCTTCTTCTTCTTCTTAAATCAGTAAATTACCAAATTTTGATTCGGATAGGATGCAATGCGGTGGTGCTGATGGTAAGCAATGATGTCATCGATAAGGCAACAGACTAGCTTAGAACTATCTCATTCACTCTTCACTTAAAAACCTAAGGTTTCAGTAACCTCGTAATTTCCTTTTTCTTTATTTTAATTAGTTCAAGATATCTCAAAGCAAATTTCTTTGTAAGATAGAAATAAAAGGGCCACTGATATAAAAATATTATATAATTTAATCTTATTACCTACCTAATTTAGATAAGAGTACACTATTATGTTATTATAGAGCCTGAGAATATATAATCTGTGTGATTTTGTGACAGGAAGTCACAAATAGATAATAGAAGACCAAGTGAGGAATATTTACACGAGGTGGACCTCCGTGGGAATATGTTTTTTGTGTTGCGAATGTAAAACTTACTACAAATATTTTTAAACAATGAAATAGTGAATATTTATATTAAAATAAATTAGAAGAAGACGTTATAAGGTATAAATATGAACAAAATAAAATTCATGATAAAAATGCAAACATTAGGTGATTATAATTTGATGACTTAAGAATTGAATATAAGCTTCAATCAAGTTTAATTGTAAGCTTTGCTAGTAATTTTCATCCATCCAATGATTCCTGTCAATGTTATCATTTCACCCGAATGACGTCCTCAGCTCGACATAATGAAGGCCTTTCCCAAGCGCGACAATAATCAGTCCAGAGTTTCTTGGATCCAGCGGCTTTGGAACGTCAAAGGCAATTGAAGGAACATCTAACCTGTCTGTCTACACATTTTCATGTGATTTCGGAACATCGAGAATGTTTTCTTAAAAAAAAAAAACATTTTTTTTTGTATGGGGTGTCTGGATAGACACCCCATGCCCCGTGTCATCATAAATAAGCAAAGCAAAGACCCCTCCACCCCCACTGTAGTTCTTACGTAATACTTGAATGGCTCCTAAGTCTGATACCCAGACCGCTCTCCAGAGGCAGAGCGGAAAAACTTATATGATGATAACCCTCGGAAAAAAAAATCCAAAATAGGCGGCCTTCACCAGATGGGGATCTGGTTAAGGCCGCCCATTTTGTTTTTTTTTTCGCAATTTCTAACTCTCTAATCTTAGTCTCATCCCACTTTTTAAACCATTATAGGATCATTTTGTTGTCCGTCTGTCTCTCTGTTAAGACCCTTTATCTTGGGAATGTGTGGAAATATTGAGTTGAAATTAATACCATATATTTAGGTCTGCTGTCCCTTGAAGCTGTGAAAAATCAAACTTTTAAGTTAACGAAAAAACAAAGATATGGTCATTTATGTCGCATATATTTCGACACTTTCAAGGAATCAAAGTTCATAGGGTAGGTACTTCCCGTTGAACCAGAATCCTGAATTTGGCATAAAGCAAGGTCTTATAGCACAGTTAAAGGAATAAATCTGAAAACTTTTGTTGTTACGTAACGAAAAAAATTTTTTTGTGCGACTCGGAAAAATCGTCGAGACTCAATTCGGGAATCGAACCATTTACATAAATAAGTTCGTTTGTACGGAACCCTTGGTATGCCAGTCCGACTCACACTTGACCAGTTTTGTTTTTTATTCGGATCAGCACGTCTTCAATTTTCCCCTATCATCTGCCAAAATAAACTAACACTTCATGTCAAAATTCTCTTCTACCAGATCAACGCGTCAAAGACTGGCTTCTGATGACGTCACCGAAGCTACTGGCAGCCATCATAGCCACGTACCTGGTCATCATCAAGCTGATCTTGCCTTCGTACATGAAGAACAGGAGGCCGTATGAACTGAGGAGTTTGATCAAGTGGTACAATGTGATGCAGATCGTGGCTAACGCGGTTGTGACTTGGGGGGTAAGTTCATTTTATTTTTAACAGATTTCAAAAAGGAGGAGACATTTCGATTTCTCGGTTAATTGGGGGGCCGATTTTGAAATTATTTTATTTGAAAGATTATCAGGCGTCAATCTAACGACGCCACGGTTGGGGCATATTCGTTTTCCGCACGAAACAAATATGTATAGCCTACAGGTAATTTGTTTTGTGTGTGTGAGCTTGACATATTTGTGAACGAACCCATGATACAGGAGTAATTCATAGTGTGAGAAAACGTTTAAAAGAGAACATTGAGCGCAAACCGGTCTCATCTAGTTTAAACTAAAGAAAAATTAACGTGTAAAAATGTTTTTAAAATCTACTTGCAAAATAAATATCATTTATTAAACAGAGTGAAATGGACAGGAGAAATGCTTGATGATTTAATTTATTGCCTATCTTTCAAATTTATCAAGATTGAAAATTTCAAACTTTGAAATAACAAAAAAAAAGTATAACTCAGCAAAATTTAGTAAACAGATAATCTATAACACTCCATAATACTCAATACCTACACGAAAAACTTTAGATATTTTATCGACTTTAAAGCGGGCGATGCCGTTGGCAACAGCTAGTATATAAACAACTACATGTAAGTACAAACATCTGTGTGCAACACCGGATGTTCCTGTGCCGTCCATGTTACGTACGGGTCACGCAGTGTCAATTTGATCAATTTCATACCGCCCAGTACGTGTAGGGTGACCATATCCATTGGTTCAATAAAATATGTTGTATGCAAAAATTATAGATAATAAAAATAATCATATTTATTTCCTAGAAAGTGTTATGCTCAGTTGTGACACTGAATCGCGCGTGGCATATGGTTTCTTTTCAAGATAATAATTAAAAAAATTTTTTGACCGACAGGGTTCAATACTAAAGCTATTGTTATGGTTAACGTGAAAAATGTAAAAAAAAAATTGTAGTTACTACTTGGTTCTAGTCGTAATCTAGTTACTTTTTCTTCCTTTTATTTAAAAAGCAACTTTTTAAAGTTCAAATGAAATAACCGGGAAAATACAAGGAAAATTAACGGATTTCACAGTCGCTTTTCTAAAAAAATAACGGCACCACGCGACCCATGGTAACAATTTCTTCAACTCTTTAAATATGATTATTTTCAGAACTGTCCACGCCGACCCATCTCAACGAATGTACCCTGTATACATTTCCCAGCGATTGTGTATTCTTCTATTGTTTGTTTGCTTCGCATTTTCCCGGAGATGAAATGGGATCTATTATGTGTCAGTCACGCAGCTAACTGTTTGATACCTGTGTAATTTGTGTGTACTTGTGCAAAAGCGGGATCAATTTATTTGGTTCCCAAAACCGTTTTCATGAATGTTGATTTATTTTATTATTTATACAAGTCTGTAAGGAAATTGATTGTGAGTTTCCTTTTGTGTGATTGATAACATTTTATTTTGCACAAAAGAGATAATTTTGTTTTTGTTGTTTATTTTTATTTTCCTTATTTCAACAATATGCACAGTTAAATTCTGGCATTAAACCCCAAAATTAACCGTTTATGATTCCGGGATTTTAGGCAAGATATTATCTACTCTATGTTACTAAGTTCTTCGAGCTTTAGGTAAATATTCTTATTCCGACCTCTGCTTCTAAGCGAATGATGGTAATGGTCTTTTTTTAAGGTGGGAAATCATCTAAAGACTTCTCCTGCTTTAGGGTGGAGTAAGAGGTTGTCTCAGGCTTTTACGGACTAAAACCATACCTACTTATATTTCTTCAGTTGCCTTTTGCATTCTAGGACCACGGGTATCACTAGGGCATCGGCCCTGCTGGATATAGAGCATAAAGTTTTAGAATTACAAACAATTAGCGACACATTTTGGCTTCGCTCGGATCCAAATAATACACACAAACCTTCCGCGTTTATAGCTCTTTTTATTAGTGAAAACCACATCAAAATCCGTTGCGTGGTTTAGGAGAAGTTAGCGGATAAACAGACGGATGCTGAAAGTGAGTGTTTAATAATTTTTTTTTTTAAATTAAAAACATAACTTATTGGTTACTTGCTCTGCTTCTATCAGTCATAGCGTGGCGTATATAGCCTGCAGCGTTTCTCGACAAACAGGTTACCTAATACTGAAATATTTTCAACTCGATGCCGTAGTTCCTGAGACTAGTGCATTCAAACAAACAAGCAAACAAGCTCTTTAGCATATATAATCTGTACATATTAAAGGCAAAGTCCTGTCTCACTCACTGACTTATCAACTCTCAGCCCAAACCCTTGAACCAAGAACGCTGAAATTTGCGCAGAAATTCCTTTTATGTTTTTTTATTTGTTATAACCTAGTGCTTGACTGCAATCCCACCTGATGGTTTTTGCAGCACCCTAAGCTCGACCCGTAGCAAATGCCTATTTTTTTTTTAACTTGCGCATCAAGTTTCAATAAATAAATAAACTAAGTCCAATGTTTGTATAAAGAAACCTACTTTCACTTTTTGTGGGCGAAGCTACTAACACAAGCTAGTATTGGTATACAATTCAATTACGAAGTAAAAAACTCATCAACACAAAACAGAACACATCTGTCAGACAAAGAACAATCTTATTAGGAACATCCCACATCTTCACAACGCATGCTCACACTAACGTGTTGTCAGTACCATCACAATGCAATGATTGATAATGAACGTATGATACAATACTATTACGAGTCCACGACGTTTATCGTCTGCGCTAACATGTTTATTCCATTCTAGTTTATTGCTTTCGTGACGTGGTAGTATGTTTGAGTGAGTTATTGTTTTATGTTTTGTATTATCTTTTTTTATTATAGATAGGCTCACGTTTGTCCAAATATCACCCGATCGAAAGCGATGATGCGGTTTACGATTGCCTAAACGACCTCTCACTATCACCATTTTAGACGCAAAAGGTCCACTGTTGGACATAGGCCTCCCCCGAGTGTCACTACAACGAATGGTCCTGTCCCCTGTCCCGCCTTTTGGCGGAGTGGAAGATAGTGTCAGACTTTTACTGATTAAAAACCCATTCCTGTTCCTTCTTTGCCTTCGTTCCAGAGCCCCGAGTTTCAATAGCATAGACACTTACCATTCATATTATATTATACAGTTTTCGCTGAGTCACTCAACATTTCGCTCTAAGATTATGACAGATATCTAATGATGGCATCATTATTAGTACCGTAAGTACGTATGCCCTAAGAATCTTATCACGCATGCTGTTTATTTTCACCCATTCAAGATTACACAGAACATATTTTTATCGTTTTTACCGCGCAGTGCTATGATTCACAGGCATGCTATCGGTCAATATTCACGATACTTATAGTATTATTATTTACTAGCGTCACAACGCAGCTTTGTATAAGCGCTAGATATCTTAGAAATTCTCAGTTTTTCATGCTATAATATGGGTGTATTATACACCAAAAAATCCTAATAAATTACTTTGTCTATTGGTGAAAACCGCATGGAAATCTGTTCAGGAGTTTTTGGGTTTATCGCGAATAGATAGACAGACCGACACGATATTTTTAATGAATATTATCATTTTCACCTACTTAAAGATTGACGATTTGAGATTGATAAATGATTTTTTATCAGTTGGCACAATTTCGAACAAGTTTATTAATTTCTATGTTTAATGCATGCCGGTGATAGCCTTTTCATTACGGCAACTCTATATACGTCATATTCGTATAAATGTACGAATAGAAAATCTTTAGCGGTATACGGTGTACGTATAATGGTGGTTGTCCTTAAATAAATAATTTGTAAAAATAAAGATTATGACGTTTGTCATTAACCGACGTCGAAAAGGAGGAGATTCTATATTCGGCTGTATATATGATTGCTTATACGCTTTCAACATATCTGATGACAAGGAGTTAGACAGGTTCCTTGTCAGCACCGGCTTACGTAGTAGCTACGGCTATATATATAAGGTGACTGGTAATTAGTGAACGATACTTAAGCACGTGATTGTAGTCATGATAAAGCGATGCGCGCACTGGTGACTTTTGTCACCGTGACTTTTTTGTCACCCTTATCAAGTCCATGGATATGTATGGAGGTGCGCGCACGTAGCGACGTGACAACTGGGTGACATTTTTGTTCGCTGACCATGGAGCGGACAAGCCCGTGACATTTTTGTCACCGCGCTGCAATCAGTGGCGTAGCATGGGGGGGCGGTGGGGGGCATGGCCCCAGGCGCCATACGAAAAGGGGCGGCAGGAAGCGCCAATTTAATAATTTGGAAAATGTAAAAATATGAGTATTTATTTATTTATTTATATATACTTTATTGTACACCAAGATAAAAAGATTATACAATTTTGAGACTTAAATTAAAACATACAATGGGCGGCCTTATCGCTATCTGCGAACTCTTCCTGGCAACCTGGGATGGAAAGAGATTGTATGGACGTAAAGTGGGGTTGCACTTGGTGCGTAACAAAACAAGTTAAACAAACGAAAAAACAAAGTACATCATCATCATCATCAAACTAAATAGATACATAAATACATACATACTAAAATATAGGCAAGAAACAAGTGACGACTACAATTGATACAGATAGAAACGAAACATAACTACAAAGACAAGTAATATTCCTTCACAAGCGTTTTGAAAATATGAAGTGATTGCGCGCGTTTAATTGAGACAGACAATGCATTCTACAGACGAGAAGCTTGGACAGCAAAGGATTTATCTAAAAACGTAGTGGAATGCATCGGCACTTTGAGCCGATTTTGAGAAGCAGTGGTATATCTTGACTTTCAATAAGTGGTACTAATTACTGATTACGTCTATTAAACCAAATGTTTAATCGATTAATAACAAAAAACAAAGGGCGGCCCCATGCAGCGAAAACCCACGCTACGCCACTAACACAAATGACGCTTCGATTTAGGGTTGTGACTGATATATTAGTATTCGCTAAGATATTAGTGATATTCAATGGATTCATGTATTACTTAGTAATCCGACTAAATCTGATATGCTAATATTTAATATTCACATAATTATGTCAGGGCCATTCAACACAGGTCGAATAATATTAAATATAATGAAAAAATATACTGTGAATATAATATCACTCGGGATTCATTCGATAACCGCGGATCATATTCACTCACTAATATGGCAACAAATGTACGAATGAAAATAAATGTATCACTCATAGGCATTAACATTAATATCTACGTAGCAATATCAAATAGTACCTAAATACTATCTCAAAAATAATATCGGTTTATTGAATACAAATACAGCAGTAATATCTATGTATTCCATCATACGCAGATATCACTAATACTCAAATATTAGTTTTAATATTACGATATTACTAGACGAATATATTCATATTAGCTAATACTGACAAATATCGGTCCCATCTTTACTTCAATTTCAAGAAAGTTTCGTCACTGTCGCTCGTCGTGCGCGCACTCCACCTTGGATACGTGACGTGACAGTGACAAACACATAAAAGTCACCGTGACTAAAGTCACCGGTGCGCGCATCGCTTAACAAACAACTTTTACTATGGGACCAAAACTGCAATCGCGAAAAAAACTGACTGAAGAAGAAGGTTGGATACATGAACTGATCTGATGAAGCCGGAAGGTACGTAAGAAACGGAATTTTGTAATAAATCCGTGTATCCTAGCCGTGTATAATAGAATTGTCATGATGATTTGATAATGGAACCGAATGGCGGAAGGTATCTATTTAAGTTTGGATGGTAAAGCTACACTTGATCCACGCCAAGCGAAGTCGTTCTACGTACAAATCAGGTGTGTTACACATGATTTGTACGTATGCGTCGGTCTAATTTAGTTCTAGCTTAAGACTTTATATACAGACAACCTTGATTTGTAGATACATTTTTTCACTTTACTATTCCGTGGGATATTAATATCAAATGTCGATGAAAAGAAAATATGAGCTATAAAACCCGTGTGTGGTCCACGAAATGTTTTTACTGCCAGCATACTGAATGAATTGTTTTATTTTTGGCACCTGAAGAGGTCGACGTAAAAAATTTATTGTTTATCCGTCACAATACTGTCTGCATTTGGTACCGTAAACCATACATTTAAGATAGTCTAGAATAATATAACAAGGTTATTTAATACTAATGTTATTTATTTCAAAACCTTACAAATATCCTTACAGGATAGACCTAACAACAGCTACAAGAGTATAAAAAAAAAATACAAAAAAAAGTAAACGAAAAAAAAACAAAATTATAAAAAAAACGACAAATATTTTGGTCATAAATATGTTTTTTTTTTTCTTTCAATGACAAACATACCTACAAAGTATGTTTGTTAGCAAATCTTGCATGAATTTAGAATCAGTTATCCCGTCCCAACTGAGCTAAGTATGGTTGGATGACAATAATACATTGTTGTTGCTGGTATGATGATGGAGTCGAAAAGTGTTCATAGGAATTACTGAGCACAACAAGATAGCTCCTTCGTGTTTAAGCTCTTTGGGATATTTTGTAGGTACCTAATACAAAAAAAAAAGTTTTTTTTTCTTTATAAAAAAAAGTTTTTCATCGTAAATAAAAAAAAACTAGTGAGCAGTGGCGGTCGCGGGTTCGAACCCAGCCAGGCCACTTTGTGTAATTTTATTTGCTCTTGAAACGGTGAAGGAAAACATCGTGAAGAAACCGGTATATCGTAGAACCAAAAATTCGAAGAGAGTGATATCCACCAACCCGCACTGGACTCGCGTGTTGGATTGCCGCCCATTCCCTCTCTTAGAGAGACCTGAGTCCCTGCAGTGGGGACATTGTAAAGCTGATTATGCTTATGCATTGAATAGTGCCTATTGCTTACATGACCGACATCACAACTCAGAATATTTTAGTAACAGCAGTAAATGATATATAAAACTCATAAATTTTCTGTTTGCTATTTCTAGATCGAACAAGAAATAAACTGTTAGAAAACTGTTTAGCTCCTGGTAAACAGAGTGACTCATGCACACAATTCTATAAAAAGAAAGAACGAAAACTAAAAACAAACGAACGAACGTAGAACGAAACGAACGGAGAACGAAGACTAGCTTCTGCCAGCGGTTTTGCTCGCACGAAAGTAGAAATACAGCCTATGTCAATAAGTGATAAAGTACCATTTTACCGGTGAAAGAATTATTAAAATTGATCCAGTAGTTTTAGAGTTTATTCAATACAAACAAAAATACAAATATTTCATCTTTATGAACTATAAATAGATTTTATTCAATAGATATTACCATAGAAATTTCCGAAATCTGTGGATATTACTAATGCTTGACTGCGATCCCACCTGATGGTAAGCAGATATGCAAACGTTGATGGTGAGACGCACAAGTTTGTTAAGAGCCTATTATTTCTAACCTTGAAGACAGCTAAATTATAATCGGACGGGAAGACCGCAGCAGGAAAGTTCGTCCAGTTCTAAATCAAAATAGATTTTTTTAATTATTGTTATTATTATTTAAAGATGATGTGACCGACGACGCAACACACTTACCAAGAAACTATTCACTATTGACTTTAAATATTTAGTTCTACCAATTTTCCACAGAGCAGACCATTTGCCCTGTGAACGGGGAAATTGCGAAATTGCAATTTACGGAGGTTTGACCAGCAATCAATGCTGTATCTCCCAGCCTTTGGCATTTGTCTGCCGAATACTTCATGCATATTGAACGATGCAACTAGGGTTGCTAACCATACTTTATAATAACGTATCTTATTTTCGTTTTGGTAAATATACTTTATACTTTGCGTAAAAATAAAGTATGAAAATACTCTTTTTGCAATCTCATTATGACGTAAGTATAAGATGAGACACTGATATGAATAAATACTCAATATGTGTATGATGAAACACGAATACATTATGTTTCAAATTAATGAAATTTGAGTTCCAAAAGATTTGCTTGTTTATTTAAATTGGAGTAAAGATATCTTCAAAAATATTAAAGATAATGAAAAACTGTTAGTGTGTGCTGTGCAAGAAACAAATAAATATACAAAATTTTGAATAATTATTTTTTTTTTCTTTGAAATACTTTTTCTCTACAAAAAAAGTGATACGTTAATTTTCATTAAAACACTTGGTAACCCTAGCCAAAATTCTCAGGCGTCAACAAAATAACTTTCTTTCACGTAAGAAACAAAGCCTGTGGAGTTTTGTCCTTTCTGATGAGTTACTTGTGAGGTACTAATTCAATAAAAAAAAAGAAAAACTTTCTTTCTTTTTTCTTTTTTTCGTATATAAACAATTGAAAAAAAAATGGTGCAAACAAAACGGTAAAGGGGAGGTGACATGTCCTAGTACCAAAAATTCGAATACGTATGACATCAACCAACCGCGAACCTGCGTGGTGTATTACAGGCCAGTTCTTCTCCTAGAAAGGAAACTAGTCCCAGCAGTAAGAACATTATAATTATACTTATAAATAGCATAGCATAGCAAGGCATAGCATCAGCCTTATAATGTTCCCACTTATAAATGATAGGAATGAATTGGAACCAACAATGGTTCCAAGAAATAGATTGCCACTTTTAAGGCGGGTAATCATCAATTATCATCTCTACCGCTCTGGGTTGAACGAGAGGGTGTGTCAAACCGTTAAACCAACGTAATTTATCTTTTGCGTTCTAGGGCCATAACAGAAGCTAAATGTTTTGAACCAGACTAAATAAATATTTCACTAGTACAAGAAAATCGGCTTTCTCAATCAACTTTCTTCGTCAGCCTATCACCAGAATACATTACCCCTATAATTAATCGTACTTATTGCCCGTTGAATTCAACACTGCGTGACACTAGAAATTCCATAGGAATTACTTAAAATCTTATGAGTTACAACTTATGAGACGAAACGTGTTATGGCCTAAGGCCACACCCGTACTTTCATTCAACAGAATGTTGGAGGCCATAAAAACAGCGGCTGAGAGAAAACATATTGATTTTTTAAGCGTCAGGAGTGCAGTGGTGGTTTGAAAAGGTTAACAATTGAACATTCCTTATACCATCCAAAAAGTTAAAAACCTTAAGATTTACGGTTAGTTTGGAATTATTTCAAAAAAAGTTTCAAAATCTAAATTGGCTATATATCGCAAAAAAGTGCTATAAAATAAATACATGTGGGTTATAGCCTTATATTTTATTTATAAGTAAACACAAACTAAAATATTTCTACAGCGTAAATAATGCGAATATAGTTAAAGGCCATTTAAACAATTAATTTAAAAAGAAAATTTCTTTTTTTTACCCAGATAAACAAAACGTATTTCCTTTTTAGCGTGTAGTAGGCAGTACACAGCGGGTATCCTTTAGTAGTAAAATAAATAAGAACTTTGTTGATTTGTTGACCCAATCCAGAATACAGAAATCCTTTTATTGGACCGATAAAAACTCAAGGGTCAAATTGTTTTATTTATTCAGTATATGGTTTTAGCAAATTCTTCAAGAACTACAAGTTCTTGTTTTGGCACACAACAGTTTATAAACCCGTTCCTTCGAAAGATTTTTGCAGCAAACCACTTCATCGTATGAAATCTCTGTTTTTTTGGCCTATAAGCGCACTCGTGTATTAATGGATTAGTCACTACCGTGAGTCATAGCCGTGAGCGGTTTTAAGGTACCAGTGTCCATCTATTTATATAGCACTTTTAGCGACTACATTTATGGTCTTATTGAGCATTTAAACCATACACTGTGAGTAGGTGAAGAAATTAATGTTTTTGAACAAAATTCTTGTCTAAAATCTCTGTATAAATGCAGTTTTAAAGTGGTAAATACATAACTAAGTCTTTTCTCATTCGGGAATCGCAAGGCGACCCTCGGCCCAGGTAGGCGCGAGCTTGCGTATGACGAGCAATGGGTAGCTCACCGTCCGGTCGTCTGCATGAACCCAGGTCGTATACGGCGTACCTAATGATGGAACATTAGGTCAGTAAAACCGTACGGGCCGAGCGTGGCCGATGACTGCTAAAGGCTGCGGATTATTCGAAGCAGTTACCGTGGCCCTACAAGAGGACAACTGAAGGAACACTCTTAGATGTTTAGTTACTAAAGATCAGACGCTTCCTCCTGTTCCACCCAGAGCGGAAAAAATTATTTGATGATATCTTTTAAAAAAAGCGAATCCATTATGACGCCAGTCATTAAATTCAGGTGTGAGAGAAAGGCAAACTATACCGGTATAGCTTTGCCTCTTACATTGGGATTCGTCCTGACAAATAGACGAATATGGAGGCAGTTCAGGAAGAAAATCTTAAGTTTATAAATTTTGTTGTAAAATAATATGACGATAATGCCTATTTTAATAAATCAGTAGTTTTATGAATAAGATGTACAAACATTTCTAGAACGATGCTATCATAAATACTCTTAAATTAGGAAAGAAAATCCTCCTTCCTGCAAAAGGTAAAACCTGTCGGTTACGATGTTCTTTCTGATAGGGATCTACATTTCCCTTTCTCACACCGGAACCTTTCAGCTTGTGGTCCTAGAAGTAACCATTCAATCCAATTTTATTAATATTTACATTACACTCCTCGTTTGTGGCAATGCATTCATTCGTAAAACAAAATTAATCGCTTATTATACTTCAAGTCAGATTATTTGCAATTAAATATTTATTTGTAACAATTCAACGCTAAACTGAAACAAAGGGCCGGAACAGCAATTAATCTAACCACTCTACAACAGTTCAAAACTTAGTCTAAATAGTCAAAGTAATAACCAACTGTACCTACTATTATTCGAATAATGTAAAGCCCGCCTAGACCACAATTAATTTAACTTTCAAGATAATATTTAAGACAGGTCTTAATCAACGATTTTAGTAGTAAAGATGCT
Source organism: Leucania comma (assembly GCA_958295575.1). Taxonomy (NCBI): domain Eukaryota; kingdom Metazoa; phylum Arthropoda; class Insecta; order Lepidoptera; family Noctuidae; genus Leucania; species Leucania comma. The sequence continues at coordinate 3,928,905 of OY282480.1, forward strand.
TAAATGCTTGCTGATTTAAAAGAAAACATAATTCTGCCTCAATTAATATTAAATGATAGGCTTAACCAAAATGAACAAAGTTATTTATTGATAGGCTTCGCGTTTGACCACTATCTCACCTGATGGTTAGCAACGATACAGATCACGATGGAGCACATTTTTCTAGAAGTAATTCTTGTCTAAAAGACCAAGAAATTCGGAAAAACTTTCTTTTCGAATCGGTGGTACATTCTTTAATAGTTTGGGCCCAGTTAGGTGGCTACGTTAACCGCAGCAACGGTGGCACTCAGTAAGTCCTCTACAGTACAGGTGTATGGGCACTTGGGGCACTCTAACGTGTGTGTCATGAACAAGGGCCGACACTAACATTGGATATTCGACGAGTCTATGATTCCCTGTTTCGCCAAATTGTGCTTGCAAAGCCTATCTGCAACCCAGGTTAAAGCTAGTATTATGTAGACTACCGTAGAGAGTTCTTCTTAAACTTAAATCTTTATTACAATCCATAATTTTCAATCTGTTCATATAAGTACAGTAAATATTAAAATATGGGAACCTGTCAGGCACAGCAAAATATTAAACAGCAGAGAGACTCGTCGCATAATTAAAGTTTTAATTCAGTCAGCGCTAAATATATTTAGTGAGGAGTGGTCCAATGGGCCCAAGTGTGTAGACAGTAGACTTAGTAATTGTGACACGTACTGTAACGTCATGAAAGAATCTTAGTTTGGGACGAAATAATGTCTTAGCGATTGTTCTGTTTCAAAGAGGAAAGTTTCTGCGGCTGACGCGAACAAATAGTAGAGGAACTAATTACGGGTCGCTTTGAGAAACTATTAGTGGCTGTTAAGTAGCTTTTTTTGTGAGAAATGTTGGCATTAGTGGCTTTTTGTGAGAAATTTTTGCATTAGTGGCTTTTTTGTGAGAAATGTATGCATTTTTTTTATATGGCTTTGGCAACGGTTACTTAGGAAACACGCATAGGATCTTTCAAAACTCTTTTACAGATTTTAGGTAAACATGTAAGTTTTATTCATTTATAAAATTGAAAAAGTAAAGTTTGTTTTTTGGTCGGGTGTATTCCCTCTTGGGTAAAAGCGTCCTCCAACTTGCCAGCCTTCAATGTTTATGGCTACTTTCGTCCATTTATCTCCTGCTATGTTCTTAATATCGTTGTCCTATCTTTTTGTTTATCGATTTACGCTCTCTCTTGCCTACTGGATCTTTCCACTTTGTTATAAAATGTATTCATCATGAGAAAACTATAGTAATCCATAAATATCATCAATGGCTTGGCTGCGAATGTTTGACAGAATGGTTTGACAGTTTTATCTACATATGTAAATAAGAAATACTGTCAAAAATTCTTATGACTTATAAAATATAATCTGGTGATGGTCTTTAGTAAAATAATTATAAATATTACTTAACTAAAGGCCATCTGACTGATGAGGGTCGCAGTCATCCAATGGATGCGAGATGCATAGGACCGGTCTTTGCGGGAGGCTAGGTCCAGCAGTGTCTTTCGGCTGAAATGATGATGATGATGTTGAAGTACTAAAAATCGAGATCGGGAGTTCAGGAGAACATCGGACAATCCAACGTACGGCGAATATCCGGACTAAGCGTTTTGCCTCGTCGTTTATACCGCGTACATCGAAGGACTGGAACAGTTTGCCTGCTGGGGTCTTCCCGTCTGATTATAATTTAGGTGTCTTCAAGGCTAGAGTGAATAAGCTCTTAATAAACTAGTGCACCTCACAATTAACGATTGCATCACTGCTTACCATGAGGTGGGATCGCAGTCAAGCACTACTTTATAGACATAAAAAAAAGCTTCAAAGCCTCAAACTTACCTTATATTAAAATTGATTTTAATTTTAATTGTTTTGTAATTTATTAATTGATTTTTTTGAAATTTGGTATAGATTTAATTTTGAACTGACTTTTGTTTCACTTTGATTTGATTTTTATTTCATTTTAATTTGAGTTTGAATTGATTTTGGTTTGGTTTGGGTTTGATTATGATTTTATAATAATCGAATTAATTAATAATAACATTTTCCACATCATCTAATATAAAATTAGATGATGTGGAAAATGTGGTTGGTTGTACATTTATTTTATTTAATGAATTGTATGTTAGACTGTAAATTATAATGAATCACCATTTGTTTTCCCAAATAAATAAAATAAAATAAAACTTGGCACTGCTCCCGTATCTACTTATTCATTCACACACGTTTCAGTTGGTCATATATTTTCGACTACCACACAGGTTTCTGCAGTCATTTACTATGGGCAAATTATTCTCTAAAAGCGTTAGTCAAGTAGGGATCCGTGCCAACATTGACTAGGGACCCTCATTAGAGAACCCGCACTTCATGTGTTAAATATATACGCATTAATCATTCAAGCAGACTCGAACCTAAGAGGCTATTAATAAATTTGAAATTCAAAGGTCTGGTTACTTCAGTCGAATGAGAGCCTTATCTATTTTAGTGTATTTAAGCTTAGCCTTTATTTATTCTTGTCGGTACTAAGACAACATAAACGAAATAAAACCGTGACGGGGATCAATTCAAGTCCCTAAAGAACAGACCCTTTAAATCCATAATTTTAGTACTAGAGCTATGAGTATACATGTGGATGGATGAAGAGGGAGAGGAAGACCAAAGAAAAGATGGATGGATTGTGTGAGAAGTGATATGAAAGAAAGAGGAGTTACGAGTAGTAATAGCGTGACGGTTGACAGGACAGAATAGAAGAAAAAAACGTGTTGCGCCGACTCCAAATAAAACGGGACAAGGGTAGGAAGATGATGATGATTTTAGTACTAGCTGCTGCCAACGTTGCTTCGCCCGCGTGTTGGTAGAAAATTATCCTAAGTGCTCGATTACGGAGACGCGGTGCGTTGCGCGGCGCGTCGGGTGGTCATACATTGCCATATGTTTGTGTTTGCGCGAGCGATGACGCTGCTGCAATGTACGACGAAACGCCTAACGCGCCGCGCAACGCACCGCTTCTACGTAAACACGGCCTAAGGGAACATACTCCTGGGGTAAAAAGTATGTAAGTTTGATCGAAATCCATTCAGTAGTTTTTGCGTGAAAGAATAACAAACATCCATACATACAAACTTTCACGTTAATATTTGTAGGATAACAAGAATAAGTGTATAATTGATTCCTCCAGTGAGAGAAATTTATGAAGGCTGGGCCGTTTTAGGACCCAACATTCCAGAAAATTTATTAGGCACTGCTGCAATAACTTCGTTACGATACCTCTGCGTCTAAGAGAGTTGAAACTATCATTCAATATTATTACAGGAGTAGCGACATTTAAGTCGCCACAAAGGAACTAGAATTACAAAGTCCTACATCGCGGTACTAGAGAATAAAATAGACTAGAATAGAATCGTTTTTTTCTGAGTACTTGGTAAATGTGATTAGACGGCATCACATATAATACCTTAGCAGGTGTACAAATGTTAAATGAGTAATTTAAAAATTCACATAATTATAGTTCATGCAAAATTAAATATCAAACAAACCAATAAAAATTATAGTAGCAGTTTTTAAATGAATTTTTGTAACTTTTATGGACCACGTTTATTTTAATGCAGACAATTAAAATTGAGATGTTTTCAATGTTAATAATTATTTTATATAATGTCATTATACAATAAAAATCATCGAACAATATTATAATTCATGTCAAAAGATATTCATAAAATGTCAATATTTATTACTAATACAATGTAAAGTTCTCTACACGACTGAAACATATACAAAGTTTCGAAATCAAATATCGGGCAGTCGCCTAGACCAGACAACACCCGTCTGGTCGGAGGATTGCGGGACTTCATGCCCTGTTACCTATAAACTGCTGACCCTGACGTGAAGTGATTTTGGTCCCTTAACTGTTGAAGTCATTCGTTCTTTTCAGATAATGACATCAGGATGGACCACTACATACCACTTCGGCTGCATGCTACCAGACTATTCCATGAACCCTGAAGCACTACGGATGCTCCGGTTTCTCTGGTGGACAGTGATACTGAAGCTTCTGGAGCTGTTCGAGACCGCATTTTTCATACTGAGGAAGAAGGACCAACAGGCTTCGTTCTTGCACGTCTACCACCACGTCAGCTCACTGATCATTATCTGGTCTGCGGTGAAATATGTTGGAGGTATGTATGATGTATTAAGTTTTTGTTTGAGGTAGGAAATCATAATATCAGGAGTTATATAAGGCTTTTCTATGACGTGTTAGAATGTCAGGTGCGCTAGTATGACGTCGAAGGAGGTCGCATGAGATACTTGCTTATTAGCTAACGGCATGGGCGTAGCTACCGCCGTATCTGCCGTATCAATGATAAAAAATTAGTAACATGTTATCCTCAACCGTATCGTAGGGTAAACCAAGCATTTTTTTAAACTTACCACTTTTTTTTTACCCTGTGAGACTTTTAATACGGGGCCCGATTGTGGGACTAGCTGCGCCACTGGCTAACGGACTGGCTTGATGAATGTTTTGAAGGATGTTGGCATTTTCTAAAATAGGTTTTTTGATAGAAGAAAAACATTGTCTGGTGTTTCTTGGGTGATTAAGTGACGTTTTTCATTTGTAATGATATAAGTTTGAAGTTATATAAAATTAAAAATGATTACTACAACTCAAGGTATTTTATATTAAAATACACATCTTGGACCTAAGCCCTACCGGAGCTAGCCCTCATACGAGCGAGAAAGATAGATGGAGCTCCATTCTTTTACTAATTCAGTTTAGGTCGTCAAATGTATTGCATTAAGAGCTCGTGGTAGGGACTCTGTTCTGTGTGTTGAGCGAGACGCGAGTGTCAGATTTGCTGACTAAATCCCGCCCATGTTCACTCAGTTGTCTTTTGCATTCTAAGGCCGCAGAAACTCTTTTCAACAATCTCGCAGCTTCTGCGTGACGAAAAAAGCTAGCTGCACATAATTGTATCGAAGTGTGTCGTAGCGCAAGTATATCTACCAAATCAATTCAATCAAGCCCATGTCTAATAGCATCAAAGAGTTTTGTGTTGATTACAACAGCGCCAAAAGAGGCCGCGACACAACCCAATTGTGGTTGTGAACCCAGCTTCACAGGTTTGCTATAAAAGAACAGAATTGTTCGAATCGATACGTTTTTTTCTTTCCGACTGACGAGATAACATGATAAACTTTCCTAATAAACCCTATAAAGCCTCCATCGAATAAAGCTGAGCGAATTCTAGAAATGAGGAAAGTTACTGTATAATTTTGCTATTCTGACATCAGCACAAGTTTGTAGCACAATGAAAGTGTATTTCACAGACGTCATGCATGATGCGATCATTAACTCAAAAACATGCATATTTGGCGCGATATAGTTGTTTATAGATCCCAGGTCTCAATTTTACCTTGTAGGTACGAAAGTCTAAAAAAAACTAAGGCAAAACATTTCAAAGCCTCATTTTTGCTTAAGCAAGAACGCGTGACTAAACCAAGACCGTAGAGAATTAATACTAAGCTTGTTTCAACCTGTCCCGCCTTTTCTCAACGATTTTGGAATATCAGTATTCTACATCGAGAGTATGTCTCTGAGCCTTTAACTGGGTAACACCCTGTGGGCAAGGGTGGTATCAGATTTTTTTGGCTTCTTGATCCGACGCACACATAGCCCATGCCTGATTTGTACGGAGAAACTCTTCGCGTGGCGTGGATCTAATGTAGCTCTACAAGTCTAGTTGTCATATAAAATGTATGGAGACCGACGCCGACGTGCCCAGATCGGTTTACGTGACCAATGTCTGCCCAGTGTAGTTCTACCGTTACTCAGCTCTGGGTTAAGCGAGAAAATTTCCGACTTATACTGACTAAAAACCTAGTTACCTTTTGAGTTTCAGAGCCATGGTAACTCTTGCGAATAATATCGCAGACCAACGGCTTATTGTCCTTTCTAAGGCACGGAGGACTCCTGGTACATTAAGATGGTCACCCATCCACAAGGAGACCTCGGCAAGTTATCCTTGAACTTGCAAGATCGACTCGTGCTTTAAATATTTTAGCCACGAGCTACGTGTATGTTACGAAAAAATAAAAACGGGTCTTTACATTGTAAATATATTATTTAACCGTTTTATTTACGGTTCGCGTGTGCACGGGCCGTTTGGCAGCGCGGTGCGGGCGGACCAATCCCAACGGGTGATTTTAGCAAATTTCCCGCCATCATTTGACGAAAAAAATCGCATGCATTTTATTCTTGCATCGAGTCGTTTAGTTAATTTATTGAGGTTAATTTTGTTAGGCGGTCGGTAATTTGTCTACGGCGTCGATTAACCTATATCTCTTTTAGAGGGATTATTGCCCAAGACGTTTTTCTTAGCTGGCTTAAGGATTAGGCGCGGTTTTAGAAACTGGCTTCTCAACCTTGTAATACTTATATCAGGCTGCTGACATTGTTGAAGCCGAAAAGATCGTATGTTCCTCATGTTAAAATAAAAAAAAAATATATATATATATAATAACATAAATGGTGACATCTATGTCGCCACATAGGAACTAAAATTCAAGAACCTGTATCACATTATCAGAGTTCTCTACACAATTAGAACATATGTACAATAGTTCAAAATCAACTATAGAGCATTTGCCCGGACCAGACAACGCCCGACTGGTCGGAGGATCCTTCTCTTTCGTGGCATTTGTTTACTCCCTTTTCCGCATACCTCTAAATCCCAGACAGAACTTTCAACCAGAAGAAGAAAGTTTGTCAGCAGAGAGTTTGTTAAAGGAATCTAACAAACTAATTTCTTACAAAGTTTTCTTAACTTTTGACTTATACCTACTAAGCCGTCAATTCGTGTTTACCAGTAACGAGATAAACAAAACGACAAGAAAAAACACAATAACAAGCCTGTTACAATAAACATTACGGAATAATAGTATCCTAAACCGCCGTTAAATGTGGAAATGGCATTTTTACGATGAGATTCATTGAACCATTTTTAATCGTCCATAAAGTCAGATGTCGCACCGACCGGGTAGCTTAAGGATGGCACCCTGACTACATTTTAGATTTACCGAAACGAGTTTAAATGCCAGGCATGCGAGCAAGAAAGAAGGATGGAAATATACACCCTATATAACATCATCCCTTTAACAATTGAGTTTAGGCTGTCACATGGATCGCTTTAGGAGCTTTTGCTCCGACTTAGTAGGTACAGATGTGTTAACTGTATAAACAAAACTTCGAGCGTAGGGAGTAGAGCAGTAGACCTTTCCGTTCAAGGGCTGTGATGACACTTTCAAACCATCCCTCGGCCCTGGCGAGCCCCGTCATGCTCGCCGTTTGCTAGCCAGCGCCTTCAGTCCACCACTCTGCGATCACGACACCTGGGGCACTCTTTGTTGCGGCTGGGGTGTGAGGGTTTTGGTCTCTCTCATACTAGGATTAAAAAACCTTCATTTTTCCATTACTGTTTCCTCATTATTTGTGTTTGACACAACACGTTTTCTCCTTCCATTCCGTCCTGTCAAGCATCACGCTATCACTGACTCCCTTTTCTTCTAAACAATTCTTCATAAAATCCATCGATCTTTTATTTGTTCCTATGTTAAAAGCTTTTTATTCTTGCAAATATTTGAACTACGCCAAGCAAAGGAATAATCCGCGTCAAATCGTCGCCAACCCTAACCAGGGATTTATCATAAAATATATTTTGCGTTCCCAATGTAGGCAAATAAGCTTTTTGGGCAAACACGGCTCCATTTTGACATGTTTCCATAATAGCAATCAAGAACTGTTACAGCCAATGATTGAATTCTGTTGATCGATAGGATTTGCGTTTGCGTTAGGTTTTATTTAAGATATTTGTTGGTTGAGACTGTGAACTTATAGGTAAATGTAGATTATATAATGGTAACTGATACGTCAGGCACGTTCCTATTGCGGGAACGTGTGCAAGTCATTGTCGCCCTAGGGCTACACACTAAAACCTGACTCAATAATAAATATACTAACATTTCATTTGAAGTAGAAATAAAAAAAAAGAATCATATTTTTTTTTAATAATAATAAACAAGTGCTTGACTGCGTAACCGCCTGATCGAGTGATGCAGTCGTTGATGGTGAAGCACCAGTTTATTGAGAACTCATTCACTCTAGTCTTGCAAGACACCAAAATTATAATCTAACAGAAAGATTGCAGCAAGCAAATTGTTCGTAGCGACATCTATGGCGCCACACAAAAACTAAAGAAATACGAAATCCTGCATCGCGCAAAAAAAGTTCTCCGCGCGATTTACTACAACAGCCCGAAATCAACTATAGGGCAGACGCCCACCAGACATAACATACGTCTGGTCGGAGGATCCTCCCTTTTCAACGGGACTTTACACTCTGTTCCGCATACTTCTAAATGTTCGATTTTAGACAGATTACTAAAAAGCACTATGACATGATGGTGTTATCATACCCATCAGCAGGTCAACTGAGGAGAAAAACAATCAGTGATAAAAATGAAGATGTTTTAGTGACAATATTAGGAGGCACCAAATAGTTATATACATCACTTGTGGAGCCACATTTAAAAACATCTAAAAAGGTGTTTGTTCAGGCCCTTTGCCAACTATTAAAATATAAAGGCCTGCAGTGAGATTAGAACCATTAAAATTCAACAGATGTGGCTAAGAGACTGTACGCTAAGCACTGTTCTCTAAAGTCTAAAATTCGGCACCGTTCCAAACCGCGCCAGGGTTCAGTTAAAACACATAACTCGACAAAACCTGCCGTACATCTGAAGCAAGGCTGTCTCTTACATAAGATAACTTCCCTGATATATCGGGGCTCGGTTACTCGGCACAGATGACTGAATGCCTGGGATGAGGATATAAAGTTCACTGGAACGGCGCTTCGTAAACTTTCAAGCGGCATGAAACCATCCATTCGAACTGAATAAAACATCTTCTTTCAAGCTTCTATTTGCGTATGTAGGTCAGCTATTTTTGTCTTTCTAGCAGTTATTTTTTTATTAGCCCATATTGTTCTCCTGAGCGAAAGCCTCTCCTAAGCTTTTTTTTTTAAATGGTATAAACTAGTGCTTGACTGCGATCCCACCTGATGGTAAGCAATGACGCAATCATTGATTGTAAGGAGCACTAGTTTATTAAGAGCCTATTCACTCTAGTCTTGAAGACACCCAAATTATTATCGTACGGGAAGACCACTGCAGGTAAATTGTTCCAAGATTTCGATTGACACGGAATAAACAACGAGGCGAAACGCTTAGTCTGGACGGTAGAGGTGTTACCAACGTAAGACCTTTATGGTGCACGTCCATGTCGACTGGCCACTGCTGTATGGGGTAGTGGCGTTGTCCGTCTTCCGACATTCATTATATAGAGACTTTTACCCAATGGATACAGTGCAAAAGGTAGACTTCGCGTCTACCTTTTGCCAGTTATAAAAAAAATGGGATGCTAAAATAAAACTTTCACCATTTCTCTTTTAGAACTCAGCAATTTTCACTGAATAAAACACTATATTTCTAGCTAAATGGGTCAGATATTTTTATCTTTCCCCGCAGCTATTTAATAGACAAAAGAACAGGTAATGGTACGATTTTACTGCAATGCAAAATGCTATCATCAAAAGGCTTAAAAGCTTCTCAACAGTGCCAACAAAACCGCGACAGCTTTGTAAGTAAAGCACAAAGCGATTGAGTTATCTCCAGCAACAATACCGCTGATCTGGTCCTACCGTCCCAGTTATGTTTCATACTTCCTCTTACGTAATAAGCTTAGTTGGACGGTAGAGTTTAATGATGTTAATCGGTTGGCTAAGTTAAATTTACGTAAAGTTTAATTTGGTAGTTTTAGGCTGAAACTACCAAATTGGTAATTTTTTTATAAAAAAATTGGTAGTTTTTGTTTTTTATTTATTTATATAAACTAGTACTTGACTGCGATCCCACCTGATGGTAAGCAGTGATCTAATCGTTGATGGTGAGGCGCACTAGTTTATTAAGAGCCTATTTACTCTAGCCTTGAAGACACCTATTTTATAATTGGACGGGAAGACCGCAGCAGGCAAACTGTCTAGTACCTCGATGAACGCGGTATAAACGACGAAGACGCTTAGTCTGGACCGTAGAAGTTTCAACAACGTAAGGGTGGATATTCGCCGTACGTGGGGTTGTCTGATGGTACAACGGAGTTTGGTATATGTACTTATGAGTATAGTGTGACACAAATGCCGAATACAATCTACTTAATATAAAATAAAATCGCGACTTGTGTCTTTCTGTTTACCCTCTAACTGCTAAACCACACAACGGATTTCGATATATTTTATACTAATAGAAAAAGCAATAAACCAGGAATGTTTTTATGTATAATTTGCACCAGTGCAAAGCCGGGGCGGGTGCTAACCTAATTTTTAATTAATATACCTTGATACACATGAAGAAGATAATTAGGAAGAAAAAGTCAGCTAAAAACTTCTTCCAAAAAGGTAACTTAAGAAAGAAAGAACGATTAAGTATTCTTTTTCTCTCTGAACATTAGAAGTCTACTAAACACAGACCACAAAAAAAAGCAAACGTATGTGTTACGTATCGCCCTTTCCCTGCATGAAAATAACAAAAACAAAACACTCACAGCACCATAAACTTCAACCATGATCTTGTAGCCGTAATTAACGAGAAAAAAAATGTAGATCATTAGCCCAAAAATGTAGCTGCAAGCGAATAACTTGACCTTAAGCAACGAGCGTGAATAACGTTGAATACTCAAGAGAAATGCAAAACCCGAAACGAAAACATAACTGCTCAGATATTTTTTAAATTTTCATCGTGCCTGCTTGTTAGCGTGGACTTGTCAAAAGTTTTTATTAAATGTCACTAAACAATTATTTGTAGGCAAATAGCTTGAAACGGTATTTACTTTCATAATGGATTTTATAATAAGATTTATTTTACTGTTTGTGTTAAGTTTCAACTGGACTCGCATGTTTCATCATAGAGATCGTTTTGTTTTCATTTAGTTTGTCAATACTTTTTTGGGAAATCATGACTGCTACAACTGCGGGTGTTTTTTTTTATGGTAGGTAAAAACATCCAATGACAAATTCCGCCCTTGGGCGGAGCGGGACGTAGTGTCAGACTCTTACTGACTAAAAATAACCGCGGTATAAACGACGAGGCGAAACGCCTAGTCCGAAGAGGTTTCAACAACGTAAGGGTGAATTACTCGGTTGAGTCGAGAGCTCACGATTTCCCCTATCGCTTGCATTACCGTTTCGCTATCCATTTCCTGGCCCTCCGTACCATGGCTTGAACCAAGCTCGGACGCGCAAGGACAAGGTATTAAGCAAGATCGAGATAAAAAAAGCTTACAAAACGTGATCATTGGCACAAATTCATATAGCCCACTGCTGGGTCTCGGACTTCCTCTCTAGGAGAGGGAATGGGGCGTAATCCACCACCTACTTCAAACTTTTGGTTCTAGTACATGCCGGTTTCCTCACGATGTTTTCCTTCACTGTTTTTGAAAGCAATGGTGATGAAATAAATTACACCAAATAATTCTCCTGGCTGGGTTTGAACACACGACCTACTTACAACTCGTAAGTCGGGGCCGTTAACACTCGGCCACCACTGCTCTCATATAACTTCAATTTTATTACGTAATTTTTTTCGTAAAAAGCTTCAAGCGGTATTTCCTTTCATTGTGACTTTAATATCAAGACTTTATTCCTAAGTTCCCAACAACCGATCATAGCTTGATTAAATTTCGTCTGCCAGTTGTCAAATTCTTGAGCATGACTGACGCTTGCGAACGGTAGAATGCGCCACGTGGAGCAAATTAAGGTTGACTATCGGAAGGTTAGGTAAAATTGGAGGTTTTCCACCGGGAAAACATCTTAAAACATTTGTCAATAGACTGGTCTGAGTCAATAGAATAGAATAAAATTTATTGTACACTAAAATACTCGTCGTGGCGAAACACAAAGTTTATGGGTACCTACAATGATAGTTTGGGAGTATTGGAAAGAATTAAGGTAGAACTACAATGCGGACACGTGTGTCACACACGCCGGTCTGGGCGCGTCGGTCTCCATACGTTTAATATGGAAACTAGACTTGTAGAGCTACACTTGATCCACGCCACGCGACGTTGATCTTCGTACAAATGAGGCGTGTCACACGTATGCGTCGGTCTAATGTAGTTCTAGCTTTACAATTGAATGAACACAGATTTTAGTCAGTTAACAGGGCACAGTTGACGCAGTGGTTGAGCGATTGGTTGCCGTGCTGCGTGTCGCGGGTTCGATAGCCGCACGGAACAAATATTTGTATGGCCTGATAGGTGTTCCGGGTCTGGGTATCTTGTGTATGAGTTTACATGTTTGTGAATGCACTCACGATACAGGAGTTATTCCTAGTGTGGGACGATTTTTTTTTAGTACTTATACTTAGGTCTAACACTGCCTGTCGATAAATTCCAACATCAAAACCAAAATAGGTACAATGGCAAGTTTTTAAGCCCGATTTTTCGAATTGAAGATCTTTTGCTAGAAAGAAACCCTGATAAAACAGCCTTTTGAGTGGAATGACGAATTCCTACAACGTACAAAATCCATTTGAAGAACAGCTTCTTTAAGGATCTCTCTTAAATATAGTTTCACCAATTGCTAAAGGCCATTAAGACCTACCATTATTACCTTCTTCGATTTCCAAACCGGCCACAAATCTTCGGTAGGTACCTATTATTTTCATAGAACCAACTATAACTAGAAAACGGTAAGTACTCAAGTTCCTATAACCAATGACTTAGGGCTCTTGCCCTCGTTCTGTAGAACGTTAAATATCGGTCTATTAGCTAGAACCGAAGGGGCGGTACTGGGTACCCGATGTTGGTTGTATAAACATTTCTGGGTAGTGCAATAATGTGTTTTGAAACTAGAAAAGCTTGTAGCAAGGTTTTTAGAGATCCATACCGATCGGGTAAAAACGGAACGCTTTTACTAGACTCTAATTTCCGTCAGTCTGTACCCCACAGTTGAATTTTTTACGGATGATGTTTTTCTGTTATCACTTTAGCAACAACAACTTACGAGCTGCAGGTCGCGGGTTCAAACCCAGCCGCGCGTATTACTTTGTGTAATTTATTTCGAAACCACTGCTCTCAAAACGGTGAAGGAAAACATAGTGAGGAAACCGGCCAGTCCTAGAACCAAAAATTCAAAGACACAGTGACATTCACCAGTCCGCACTGGGCCCGCGTGGTGGATTATGATTCCCTCTCCAAGAGAAGAGGCCTGAATCCCAACAGTGGGAAAATTAAAAGGCTAGTAATGCTAATGCTAAATGACTTTTAAAATACGTAATTTTTGTGGCAAGAAAAATACGAGTAAATATTCATCTTAAATAGCTTTTCTCGTTCTACGTAGAGCGAGAGGAAGCGTCAAACTACATTACTGACTAAATCGCACCCTTAAACACAGTAACCCTTAGCATTCCAGGGCCGGGGTAACTCATGGGTTACACGCGCCTTCTATTTATAGTTTACCGGTCTGAACATGAGAGGCGACAGTTCCTTTATAAACAGGAGATAAATATTGTGATATATAAAGAGATGGCGTGGGAAGCGAGCCTTGTCACATGTAGGAAGAGAAAGGAAAGCAGATATGTACTTTGGAGAAACCTCTTTCTTTTGTATCATGCCTATAGATAGAAGCACCACCGGTACACATCCGATATCCCACCGGATATATTTTATATTTTGTTAACACATGTCATTCATGGTGCGTATAGCTAGAATGGATTTCCCTGCCGCAGTTTGTGTTTCTACAAGACATCTGGTAGCTACAACCTGGGATCTTTAAAGTCAAAAGTGAATAGGTTACTTCTAGGCAAGCGTGCTCCATCGTCGACCACATCATCGCTTACCGTGACGCTACCTTATAGTGATCAACTGCAAGCTTATCAATTTTAAATAAAAGATAAAAGGAGTTTTCTCCAGAGTAATAATTAGATGATACAGAAAGAGGATGATGATAGCTTATACCAATAATAATGCTACGCCAACCCCAAGTGAATCATGATAAAAAGTAGGCTGATGGGAATAAAGATGTAGTAGGGACTCCACTTTTAGGGACCGGATATAATAAATACTAGGCTTATTCGCGTACTAATACGCGAAATGACTCCTACGAAATGTATCTTTTACATTACTATAAAAAATACTTAGGTTGTGTTTCTGAATGGAGTATTTTGAGTTAAGACCGTCTCATAAATGCTGAATTTTGACAGGTTTCCAGGGTAAAATAGAGTTTAAGTAATACTCGATTTCAAACACGGGAGTCAGCCTTTCGGCCTGACAGCCTTCCTAAATTTCTTCCGATTATCTTTTTACTTTTTATTAAAACTCGAATTAATGTTTAAGTCTGCTGACCCGGCGAACTACGTACCGACTAACAGTTAACTAATGTATTTGACAGTTTCTGTTATTTTTCGATGTATTTGGATATTTTTGCATTTTTTTTACGTTAATTTTTCCAATATTTTAATACCTACCTATTCTGCAATTCGGGGCCGTGACGAATTTAATAAAGCAAAACTCATTAAAATCTGCCCAGCTGTATTTTACCTGAATTTGTAATTGTGTAACTAATGCGACTTTGTTTTATTTTATATGCCATTAGTTTTAAACCCTCTGCAGAAGTTTCAATGAAAGAGGCCATAAAGTATCTAAATGAATGATCCAAGTAACATACTCTCAGAACAACAACTACGCGAAGTCCTCAGCTAAATAAATGCAAGTCAGATCCAACATGACATTCCTGTGAACAGTACCTCTACCATGAGTTTTAAGCAATAGTATTCGTCGCTACTCGATATCGACGCCGTAAATATTTTGTATGGAAAATTTTGCAGCGCCTCTAGCGGTCACTTGCAGAACCAAAATTTGCCATACAAAATATTTACGGCGTCGATATCGAGTAGCGACGAATACTATTGCTTAAAACTCATGGTAGAGGTACAGTATTCATTTGTCACGTGTTGCTAACTAGTGCATCGTAAGCGGATTATTGCAATTAAGCCCAGCCAATGGCGTATGCACGTAGTAATGGCAGATGCTAATGGAGCAGTGGATAATAAAAAGGTCAGTCTTTTTGATATACCTGTCTTCGTGTCGATTAACTCAGATTAAACTTTGAGTACTGTTACGTCTGAGTAATGAGTTTGCATAAGATTATGTGCAGACTCATGCGTATACTCATAAGTTAGCATACTGGTTGATAGTTCGAAGGATGTTAGTATCTTCTAGAATTATTTTGAACATTTGTAAGAGTAGAATGTTTTATTTGTTTTATAGTAAGTCCTATGTAGTCGTTCGAAGTGGAAGGAAGTATTTTTCTAATATATCGACATAGAAAATCCGAGTGGTTTCATTTTATAGATAGTTGATCCCGGTTGTCGAGCCTGCAGCAGCCAGGGTTCGACAATACCTATATTTGTGGATGAATGAAGAAAGGTCAAAGAAAACAATGGATTGTGTGAGGAGTCATATGAAAGAAAAGAGGTCAGTGACAGCGTGACGGGTGATAGGAAAGAATGAAAGAAAAAACGTGATGCGCCCTACTGAAGTAGAAATAACTTTACAATTCCATCGCTTTACGACCTCAAATAAGACGGGACTAGGACAGGACGATGATTATGAAGCTCAGATTAAATTGATTGACCAGTATTTATTTATTTAATCAACAGGCAACGAAAGGTACAAAAGCGGACTTAATGTCTTAGGCATTCTCTACCAGTCAACCTAGGGTGGTGGAGAGACAATATGGCAGGTGCATAAATAAAAAAAAAAGGAAAATAACAACAACTACCATAGGCCTCGTATAAATCCTGGAAGGTGAAGGTTGTGTCGAAAGGGTAGCAAAGCTCCTGTAAGGGTATTTCACATTGGCATTGCATTTGAGATGGATCGAAGCAGCCCCATTTGGCAAGATTGTTTGTGCAGTGGTCGATCTGGGTCCTCAGTCGGTTATGAGAATTCTAAAATCTTTATTTAAAGAGCTTTTTTGCTATATAATCTCTGTACACACAAAACAGAATTAAGTGTTGTTTTTTACAATAAAATAAAAAATAATACAGCTTATGTTATGTATAGCATAGCATCAGCCTTATAATGTTCGAGTCAGGCCTCCTCTCTAGGAGAAGGAATGGGCCGTAATCCACCACGCAGCTCCGTGCGGGTTGGTGGATGTCACATGTCTTCGAATATTTGGTTCCTAGACATGCCGGTTACCTTGTCTTCCATCACCGTTTTGAGAGCAGTGGTGATGAAATAAATTACACAAAGCAATGTGCCTAGCTGGGTTTGAACCCGCGACCTACAACTGGTAAATCGGAGCCAATAACACGCAGCCACCACTGCTGTCTCTATGTTATGTAAGTCTATGTTATGCGCGCAAATTTGTGGTCGGAGTGATTGATTCCAGACACATCTCATTAAAATATGATATGTGCCTTCGTGTTCATTACGTGAACAAACAGATGTTTTCTTGTAAGTCGAAAATCAAAAGAAACAAATAAAGATTCAATTTACGGGTTTTTTACCGAAAGCCTTAATAAACGTCAGACTCGTCAGGCATTTATTCACAATTTGTTTTGCTTAGAAGCTTTACGAAAAATTGCTTTCACAAATTACTCGCTTTTCTGAAATACTCCGGGCGCCCTGAGTGACCCAAATATTTGTAAGCCCTTATAGAAAGCCTCTCTGACCGAATTATTTGTAACTAGCTTTTGCGCTCGACTTTGTTCACGTGAATGTCGGTTATAGGGACGTGAAGGCGAAGGCAGATAAAAAAGTAGCATATGTCCTTTTTCTGAGTTCAAGCTTACTTCGTGTCAAATTTTACCAGATTGGTTCAGTAGTTTAACCGTAGCAGTGACACATTGAGTTATTTCACACACACATTTATTCATTGTACGTACAGCTAAGGAGTGGAATTCCCTGCCGGAATAGAATAGAATATATTTTTATTGTAAAACATGAGTATACATCATAACATGTGCGGGCATGTGCCGGAGTCGTGTGTTTTCTGCTAGCTACAACTTGAGGAGTCTTTAAGTCACGAGCGAGGTTACTACTAATCAAGAGATGCAGGTGTGCAACATTATCGACCACATCATCGCTAACCATCAGGTAAAATAGTAGTCAAGCGGGAGTCTATCAATCATTAAAAAAAAAAAAAAAAAAATATTACATTTATAATGTTAGTATAGATTCAGTTTTCTGAGGCCCAGAATAACAAAAAGTAAAAACCATTGAGCTCTTCAGAATGATTGAACAAAAATATAAATTATTCCAAGTTCATTTGAAAGAAAATTGCTCCCCTCTAATCGATTCAATCAAATTAATAACAAACAATAATTTTCAACTTGATTAATTCTAGTGGAGTAGGGCCCAAATACAAAATTGCGATGCGACATCGCGTTGCATCGTAAAAATCTACGAACTCGCACGATATATCGAAAAAAACTTACGAATTGATTCGAATCGCACATTGTATGGTCACTCGAACCGATACTTTGCCGCACGAAATCGCATCTCTAAAACACGCAGATCTCTTCGTTGCGGTGTCGCATCGCATCACAGTTTTGTGTGGGTACTTTAAATGACTAAGAATATTGTATTATGGAGTTAATATTGTAATATGGACTCAGACAAAAGAAGAAGAAGAAGCATCATTGGTGCATTCCACTGGCGATCTGAGTCCACATTTAATAAGCCGTACCAGCGAAAAAAAAAATGTTGATTAGGTTCCTAGTGACTATAAATGTAACAATAGTTATACTTAGCTCACAGGCACACGTTGCTAAGCCAATGTTCTATAAATATAGCAATCAATACACGTTAGCAGAGTCAACTGAACGTTGGCTCAGTTTGCGGAACGTTGTTTGTCTTTATAATGAAAACGGGAGAAAAATAAGTGAAGCCTACATGGTCAAGCAAAATAAATATGGCTGTATTAATAACGAAGCAATATATCAAATTAGGACCACACGTGTGTGTAGCAATGGAAACAATTAACCCCAATATATAAAAATCGTAGCTAGACATGCACAAGATATTTTATTACCAATAAAAAAAAAAGGAAATAAGTTTTCAAAGAAAAATATTTTTTCACGTAAGAGCGGTTGTATGGGAATGTACTTCGAATTGGGCGCTCTAAATCGTTAGGGGCAAATGTTTCAAAATCTATTTGCAAACAAGCGTCCATGCAAAAATTGTTGTACTGAGAAAAGAAAGCGTCTAGCAGAGAAAAATAATTTTTGGAATAAGAAACGGCCACATGAACAATTTTTTTTTTTTATTAAAAATAAACCGTCTAATAAAAATATTAGAACCAAAAATTCGAACACGTGAAATCCACCAATCCGCACTGGGCCCGCGTGGTGGATTACCGCCCATTCCCTCTCCTAGAGAGGAGGTCTGAGTCCCAGCAGTGGGAACATTACTTATAAGGCTGATGCAATGCAATGCACAACAGTTTTTACAAACGAAACCAATAGAATTTGGTAAAGGTATCGACACGTTCGATTAATACAACATAAATTAACGTTGTTTACAAAAGATGGGTTATGTATCTGTAACAAAACACTCGTACTCGCCGTTTCCTCTAAACACTTTTCCTATTGTTTTATTGTAAGGATCGTAACAACTATAAGATGTTATAACATCTTATATCAACACTATTTTCGTAAAGCCACGTTTTAGCTTTATCATTATTAGCCTTTAGTTAGTGCATCGTATTCGTACTATAGTGATGAATGTACATGTTGATGGACGGTATGGATTCTGTGAGAGAAATGATACGAAAGAGAGGCTGCGAATGATAGCGAGATAGGACCGAGGAGAAAAGAAGATGTGCTACACTGACCCAAAGTAACATGGGACATGGTTCTTTAGCTTTAGTAGTCCACAAAACCCTTCAAGTGGATACAAGCAATATCTTAACGAACTCAATACTTAGCCACTTCTGTCTTATTACCAGCAAATCGAACCGGAGTTACGGTTAGATATATGTATCCATTATTATTAAACCAATCTACGGAACCAAAGTGGAATCTCAATTCATCTTAGGTCCCAAAACCACACCCGCGCGTAGTGTTCCACGCGCCTCAAAATGTTAGCAAAACCGTAGGGGCCCAGCAGGATCGAAGCCTACTGGGGCCACAAGTTGTGCGAAAGAGAACCCTAAGACCCTGGAACCTAGGCAAAGAGTTGCCCGGCGAGAGAGATCGCTGCCGCCGATCGCCCCGACGAGGACACGGCGATGCTCCGCCCAGGCGGGGTACACCTCTACAGTATGCTACACCGTGTCCTCCGGGTTTTTCGCACAGTGGCGACACCCGGGCGCATCCTCCGCACGAATCCGGAACAGGAACTTAGCGAACTTGCCGTGTTCGGTAAGGACCTGCGTCGTGCGGAAGTTGAGAACGCCGTGAGGTCTTTCCAGCCACGCCTCAAGGATGGGCCTTATCGTTCCTTCCTTAGGAGTGGGTTTTAGTCAGTAAAACTCTGACACGCCCTCCGGCTTTGCCCAAGAGCGGAACAAGTCATTGGATGATTTCCCAACTAAAAAAAGGCACCCAAATATCAAACATCTATCTGCCACAACTCAACAGTCTATCTGCCACAATGACGGCAGTGTTAATCAATCATGTCTAGTCCGTGGAATTACAGGATTATTAAAGTTCGTTTACCTGTCCAAGATTTAAGTTCTATCATCTATCATTCCGCTTTATCAACTGACAAAAACTTTCGGGACATTGATGACATGTTCTCGTTAAAGTTATAATTTTGTTAAAGTCTAATAGCGTTGACTAGTCTTTATATTCGCTATTTCGTTCAAATATATTCCAAAGGTTTCTTTTTTTTAAATTATCTTGTAATTACCGACTAATCATCTCACTAGTTTGTATCTCTTTTTTATTATAATTAATAGCTTGCGCTTGGCTATTATCTTCATCTTGGCTATAAGTTACCCTATCTCTTGTAAACGTATCATTGGCTTGTGGATCCCCATACCACGTGATTTTTAGCTACTAATACATTTCCCAAAACAGTTTACTAAACCTGATTTCCAATAAGATTTTTTCCTGAATTGGGACATTCAGAGAACATACATTTCCTGCTCAATTACAAATCTAATAAACATTTACTATACGTTTCTTCTTATCATGGTAATAGAAGGGAACTAACGTTATGTTATTGTTATCATTACTACCATTTACGACCTATAAAAGGTTATACGAGTATATACATTACTGGAGGATTCTGGCGACCGCCCGCTACGAACCCTCCCGTATCTCGGTTTGCGCCCCAGGCATACAATCGCTTCGTATGACATCCTCATCTATGTCCATAACATCCCTCGCTTTAGCCAGCCCGAGTCGTTGAGCGTGTATTTTTAAATTTATCCCTAAATAATCAATGTTCGATCCGACTCGTCCCTTGCTGTCGCTTCGCTCGCTATGCCATAAACCGACGTCTATATTCCGCAAAGGGTGTCATTAGCATGTCAAAGTTAAAGTCCTGACCTGCAAGAAGCCTTCCTTACAATAAAAGTAGACCCACAGATCATTAAGGCGCCTCGGCGGTCAGTACAGAAGGCATGGTCAAAATATAACACATAAGCCATGTGTCAGTGTTTGGCACCGATCACTTATAGAATTTGACGGCACTTGACAACCAAGATTTGTGCTCATCTTATTGTTGACTAGCGACTCGTCCCAGCTTCGCACGGGTGCAATGGTTATATGAAATACCTACCTACATATAGAACCTTCCTCTTAAATGACTTTATCTATTAAAACCGCATCAAAATCCGTTGCGTAGTTTTAAAGATCTAAGCATACATAGGGACCGACAGCGGGAAGTGACTTTATTTTATACTATGTAGTGATATAAGCTTGCGCTTGACCACTACCTCACCCGGTGGTAAGCGATAACGTGATCGACAATGTAGCACGCTTGCCTAGAAATAGCCTATTCACTCTTGACTTGTAGGTATCACTATCAACCCCCTGAACTAAAGGCTCAGTCGGGAGTCACTCCTCAGCTATACAGTGCAGTGCATAGTTCATTGCAATGAGTGTTCAGTGCAGTGCGTAGTTCTAGCAACGTCTTTTTCGTATGAGTGGGGTGTTCTTCATGTGCAGCTTCTTGCTATAACATCCGAAAAACCACAAAAAAATAAACATCCTACTGCTCATATGACAGCTCCGGATGAAGGTCGTGTGCTCAGAACTTACGACTTAAATACCCGTAGGTTGCGTACGCGGAATTTATAAGTAATGGCGCCTGTAGTTACTTCCGTCAAAGGTTCCGATTCCTATAGTTACCCATCATCATCATCATTTCAGCCGAAAGACATCCGTTGTTGGACATAGGCCTCTCCCAAGTGTCGCCACAATGAACGGTCCTGTGCGTCTCGCATCCTTCGGATTCCTGCAACCCTTACCAGGTCATCGGTCCACCTTGTCCAAATCTACGTCCTTGCAGTGCGTGGTCGCCATTCCAGAACCTTTCGGCCCAACGGCCATCCGTTCTGTAAGCAAGTTACCCGTGGCTGATACTCGTATTTATAGGTTTTGCGTCATTTTAGTACACATAATGGCCACGACTTATCATGTTATGTTTGAGGTGATATTGGCTATCAAATATTTGATTGCTCAGAGCGGCGTTATGAACCGAATAAAGATCACGCAAATTGTATCTTTATACGGCTTATCAATCAAGTCATAAAGCTAGTAAATCTATGAAGCTATCAGAAGATTTAAAGCGGGAAGTTTGTTTTTGTTTGTTTTAAACGTCGGATTTGAGGAGGAAGAGAGTCGGATCGTAAAAAAATCTTGCTGCATCAGATAGCCAAATTGAAGACGAAAAATATAGGCTCTATACACAAGACATGGGGACAGTTAGTTTCCTAAGAGTTATCACTGCAGTTACAAAAAAAAATGTGTACCCATTATTTTCTAGGAAAACCAAACTAGCTTTGTCACAAAATACGTAATTGTTGAATCGGATCCTGTAAAAAGACAAAGTTAAGTAGATAATTGCTTCAGGCAGAAGAGAATATTTAAAACATTATTCCCCTTCAAAAGTGTCCTCTGTTAGCTCTTCAACGTCAAAATGATCTTAATTAGATAAACGATGGTCGTATTGCCTTGTCAGTATTTCGCAGCACCTTTATTTGTTAAAGCCCTAGCTTTTTTGCTATGGCTTGGTGAAGGCGTAAAGGAATAAGCGAAGGGACGGTAGCCACCTTCTGCGGAGCAGAAATGCTAGCGAAGGAGACGCACACGTGAGGGAAAGGAACTCACGCCCCAACCACTGACACCCCGATCCCGACTACCAGCCAACGTAGGCGTGAGCTTGTGGAAGATGAGGAATGGGTAGTTCACTGTCCGGCCGTCCGGCGTAGTGTTCTTCGCGCGCCATAAATAGTTATGAGCAAAACTGTAAGGGATCAGTAGGGCCGACGCCTAAATACCCAGAAGCCACTAATTTTACCTTCTGTATATATTATTTACTTTGGATTAAGTAGATAAAAGCTACAATACCAATATCATCTTATTATCTTGTCATAATTTCACAGGATCTTTTTATTAAGTCATTATTATTCAATTACCTCAGTGAAAAGCTCTGCGGTACATTCCGAGGGTCCTTTTGAAGTTCAGGCAAGTTTAGCAGGGTGAATTTAATCTCATGATCAAAGCTGGGATTGCGGATACTTGGCTAGCGTTCAAGTTCATAGGGTTGAGTTACTTTAATTTATTGAACTGACTTGCTAATGGATTTGGATGTACTGGGATGTTCCTTACTAGATTTTTTCTCGGCCTTTTCCCCGAGGACTATTTTACAAAAATCGTTTTTTTTTTCAATCGATTGTATCTTTTTTATCGATGCAAGATTTTTTTTTAATTGTTTCAGTTCTTCCAAATATTATTGTCTATAAATATAACCTTTACCATGGCTACGAGTAATTCCTCCCGACCGAATTTTGATCACGGTGTCCAACCTCAACAGAGATTATAGTGCAGAAGCATGTGCGCCAAACATAGGAGCACTCCTGATTCACTACTCTCTTAGTCCGATGCAATGGGGCTTTACGTGCTTTCAGAGGCACGAGGGTGTTACACCTCCAACTTCGAAACTGCTAGAGTAATTTCTTATTGAAAAATCAAATAGCATTTTTTGCATGATCCGGGAACAGAACCCATCCTGGGTTCTCCCCACTTTCAGAAGTCACGCTCGCGACCATGAGATCAACGAGACAGTCAAGCGAGTACGACTGCTGTGTTGCAGATCCTTGAATTTCTTAATTTTTCTCTTTTATAATATTATCATCATCATAATTTCAGCTGAAAGACGTCGACTGTTGCCTGCTGGACATATCTAACTAAACCTTCCACATGAATCACTCGGTCGACTAGTCAAAATCGCATGATAATCCATTCAGACTTTATTGGTTTTACAGCGTTCATATAAACAAACAGACACGGTGTGGGACACATTATTTGTTTGTACAAAGGCATTTTTAGAAAACCACAATATGTCACGGTTGTTGCAATCTCAGTTTGAAACAAATATTTTTTTCTCTTTACGGAGTGCGGGTGCCCCGTCGTATATATGGGTCACAGAGTGTCATCTTGACAGGGAAAACGTGAGCATGCCTATGCATTACTCTTTGTATACAATTTTGTGTTTCTTTTCTACATAGTAGTGATGTAACGAATGTCAGATTTTTCACATTCGTGTGTGCGAATATTCAAATTCAATATTCGCGAATGCTAACATTGAATTTCAAACAAAGTGTTTCGCGCAAAATGTGATACACTGGCTTGACATACAGGCTTGACATTTCGTATCGGCCAAGTTTAAAATTAACATAGCAGAGCCGTTACCGACTGATTAAACGAAGCTAATCATATTAAGTTTATTCGAAAAGATTTGTCACGCTTTGATATTAGTAAGTATTTATTTATTGTATTTTTAAATTTAGTGATATAAAAACATGAATATAACTCCGCTCCGCTAACATGTCGTTTCACTATTTCTGAATACTAAAAGTGTGAAACGCAAGTTGAAACATAAAATTATAAAATCATATCAGTTGCAGTGTCATTCAATATGCATTTAATTAGTATAATTATTTCCTTTTTGTTTGTCAATAACATTCGCATGTTTCATGAGAATTCGTATTCGCGAATGTAAATGTCAAAAATTTGCGAATATTCACGAATACGAATGCGAATATTCGTGCATCACTATTAGATAGTATACTAGTGTTAAAAATCTTTGGAATCCTCGGCTTTTGTTTACTATAATATGCATGTATTTTACAACATAACCTTCCTAAACTTTGTCTATTGATGACGGTAACAAAAACGGTATAAAAATCGATTCAGTAGTTAGTGAGTTTAACGTGTTCATACAGATAGACAGCGGTGGGCGCCTTTGTTTTATTATTAGTAAGGAAATAGTGCTTGACTGCGATCCCACCTGATGGCGCACTAGTTTATTAAGTCTATTCACTCTAGCATTGAAGACACCTAAATTATAATCGGACGGAAAGCCCGCAGCAGGCAAACTGTTCTAGTCCGATGTACGCGGTATAAACAACGAGGCAAAACGCTTAGTCCGGACCATAGAAGAAATAAAGAAGACTGTCTGTCCGCCTGCATGCTAAGATGAAAGATCTTTTAAAATACGCAACTGATTTTGATGGAGTTTCCACTAATAGAAAAAACGATGTAATATATCGTTCCTCCATTATATTATTATGGAAGGTTTATGCATGTAATTTGCCCCCCATACGAAGCCGGGGCGGGTGACGAGTATTTTATAAAGACGCCTCTCATACCTATTTATTACTATCGTGGTTTCTAGTAAATACTTGCAATTTAATTTAAAAAATCAAATAAAAGTATAGCTGATTTTTTTCTACATGGTCTTGAATGAAAATCACTACAAGTTACTGATCGGATTACAGACATTACTGTGAAAGTGCTACACTTTTGTCGATTTGCGCTTGTCTGTGGTGCGGACCCGTTCTGGTTCCAAAAAAAAGGCTTCATTATTCGCATTCGAAAGTTCGCTGAGGGACGCAACACGGTAGTAGTATCGCGGGAAAAAGACCTATGTAATTCAAATTCAAATTCATTTTTTTTTAATTTCATATAGGCCTAAATAGGCACTTAAAGAACGTCAGAAGCTAGTGCACGGTTCCAAATTGGTCGTTTCCTATGGAGAAGGCAAGGCAAGAAACTCCATATTATAAGTTTTATACAAAAATGGTCATATTTTATATACTGCCTTTACCCATCGAAATGAACAACTTTCCTTATGGAACTACTTATCATCAGCTGGTCAAAATTAATATAGAAAGTACAAATTTTTTGTTCGAAATTTGACTGTGTCCCTTGAAGAACGATGTTCATTTCGTAGAGGAGTTTTTAAAATATGATCAAACATTACCATTTCACCTCGTATAACACGGCAGATATTATGTGCCGATTTCTGGCGATCGACGTAAAGGTGTGTTTGATCGATCGATTATTGCAGACAGCCACCTGACACATTATATAGTGATGATAAATGAATCTATCGTTTTGCACTGAATAGCTTGTCAGTTTACGATAGACGTAAAGTAGCAAGATATTAAATAGCTGTCAAAACTTTTGTTATTGGAAGGCTTGCGTTTTATCACTTTCTTTTGTGATGGTAAGTGATGATTTGGTGACGTTAGACGACACTTGCCTAAACGTAATCTATTCATTTTTGACTTTAAACCCCTAGGTTGTAGCTATCAGGAAACACGGATCCCGACAGGGAACTCTATACAAAATTTTATACTTATGGCTTGGGATATCTTCTCTCCATTTTCGGCTTCTTGCTATAAAATCTATATAATTATAAAAGAAGATCGTGTTAGTTACACTATTTATAATTCAAGAACAACTGAACCGATTTGGCTGAAAATTGGTGAGAAGATAGCTTAGAACCAGGATATATTTTTTATTCCATTAAATAAAAAATAATCCCAAACCTGCTCATTTATTGATATAGGGTAGAGTAAAGTGGAGTAGGGTAGAGTAGAGCGGGAGCGAAGCCGCGGGCAAAAGCTAGTATAATTATAAACAAAAAAAAAGGAAAAATCAGCACGTAGCATTCCGCCGCTCCTGCAACTCCAGAAGAGACAAAAGCACGAAATTGAGGTCTGTCAGGAACAATTAGAATTGTCATGATGATTTGGAGACTGAACCGAATGGCGGAAGGTATCTATTTAGGTTTGGCTGAGGGGTACTCCAACTAAAGAGTGTGAAATAAAAAAACTTAAAAAAAAATACACCGACTTTATTACTACTTACTTTATTCCTGAAGTTATTTTGGACTTTTTTGTAAAAAGTTTTCTATATTTTAACCCACTTGCAATACAAAATGGAGTTTGTGAAAATACAAATTTACGTTAGGAGCAAATTAAACGTTTTCCCAATAAATGTTTAGTGTATGTGAACAAACATTACTTTGGGTTATAAAAGCTGATTCGAGTGCTAATGCTGCCTGTTGAGAGCATCGGTAACATTTAACTAAGTGCAAACATTAATTTATACCACTGCTGTTAGGATAAACAATCATGTTACGAGTAGCTTAATTCAGGTTATTGATTCATGTTGTGTTTAGGGTTCCGTAGCATCAGCCTTATAATGTTCCCACTGTTGGGACTCGGATCTCATCTCTAGGAGAGGGAATGGGCCGTAATCCACCACGCGGGCCCAGTGCGGGTTGGTGGATGTCACATGTCTTTGAATTTTTGGTTCTAGGACATGCCGGTTTTGGCCTTCCGTTTTTGAGAGCAGTGGTGATGAAATAAATTATACAAAGCCTGGCTGGATTTAAACCCGCGACCTACAACTCGTAAGTCGGGGCCGTTACCACTCGGCCGTTACATAGGGTTTCGTATTCAAACCATATTGCTATCAATACTAAAAACAGAATAAAATTCATTTAGCCGGCCTCCCCCATACAACAAACGTGATTTCTTTTTTTTACCGTTTTTTGCTATCGACGGTTTCCCGGTCTGGGTGGTGCGGGAGGCTGTGTCAGACTTTTACTGACTAAAACCACACCTGTGTTCTTCAGTTGCCCTTTGCGTGCTAGAACTACGGTTTTCAGATATTCGCCGCGGTCCTTGCTAGCGGGCATCGGCCCTGCTGGGCACCTACGGTTTGCTTACATGACTTTGAGGAGCGCGTGGATGACTACGCGCTGCTGACGACTGGGCTCGATCCGGTCAGTTACCGGACGGGCGGACGGCCGGAGGGGCGGACGGTCGGACGGCAAGCTACCCATTGCTCGAACCCTTTGGGTTCGACTTGCAATTATCCGGATTTTTGAAAAATGTTTACATTTTCGATCATCAATGATCATACAATCGGTGAAAATCTGCTACATATATCAGTCTGTATCCCTACGAAAGTTATCTCGCTTCTATCCTCCTTGCGTAACGTGTTGCCGACCGTATCATCGATTCCGCCGCGTGTGATCGTATTTCTCGCTCTAGTAAATGATTGTTGTTTGGAAGCACTTAAATATTTGTTTTTATTGTTTTTAGTATTTGTTGTTATATCGGCAACTAAAATACGTCATCTCTGAAAATTTTAAATGTCTAGCTATCACGGTTCATGAGATACAGCCTGGTGTAAGATCAACAAATAGCGGAGTCTTGGCAAGAGGGTTTTTTTATGGTAGGTCATCCAATGACAGATCCCGCTCTTGGGCGGAGCGGGAAATAGTGTCAGACTCTTACCGACTAAAAATCTACCCTGTTCCTTCGTTGCTTATCGTACCAGGGCCGAGTCTTCTTTTGAGAAGCCGACCCATGATCCCAGTAGCCTTCGACCCTGCCTGCCTGCAGCCACAGTACGCGCCGTCGACGACTTGGACTCGGTCCGGTCGGTTACCGGACGATTGGACAGCGGGCTACCCAGGGCTCGCCGTCCGCAAGCCCGCGCTTGGCAAGAGGGACCCGTTTTTATACTTTGAATACGGAACCCTAAAACTCCACATCGCTTTAAAGACAAAAAGAATACTTAATACTGCTTCTATATTTAGCACTGGTGCAAACGAAACCCTCTGACTTTCATGTTTGAGTAAAACCTCCATGTTTTATTTAGAGGCTGTTGAGCAAAAACATTCAAATGCTTTTCAAATCAAATGGCGTTTGGTAACTATATTATACATAATATATTACGGTATTTGAATTTGATGTTGATTAATATATGTTTCAGCCGTTTGGGGTACAAATGAAACGCTTAGCTCAGACGAACTAAGCGTTTCGCCTCGTCGTTTATACCGTGTCTATCGAAAAATTTGAACAATTTGCCTGCTACGGTCTTCCAGTCCGATTATAATTTAGGTGTCTTCAAGCCTAGAGTAAATAGGCGCTTAATAAACTAGTGCGATTTACCGTCAATGAGTTTTGGTTTATATCCATCAGTAAAAAAAAAAACTTGGGGCCTTAGGGTCCGAGTGCTCATCGGGTTTTATTTTAAGAAAACTTACGGCTAATATATTTAAGTAAAAGACATTATGGTGTAGAATACTTAATTCTATTTTTAAATATCTAGTATTTATTTACTGTGCACACCTACCACATTGTTGTCATTTTTAACCCAAAGGTTGACAGGTAGAGAATGCCTTGTTGCATTAAGTCCGCCTATGTACCACTACTGTACGTGTAATTTAAATAAAAAAAGTGGATGAAACCAAATTATTAAGAGGAAAACTAATAACTTCATAATTTGAATTCGATGTTTTCTGCTTGGAGTTTAAAAAAGATATTGACTACTAAGTTTGTTTCGGAGTTTCTTCTCAGGGTAATCTAAGCTAAGAAACAGCGGGCTCATCTAGTTTAAATTATCGAAAAAATTGACATGCAGTCTTTTTTTATCATCATTTTTTTTAATATAAACTTTACAAATATACATTAAGAATTAAATACCTACTGACCTGTCTTGTTTACAATTCAAGTATAACGTACTTACAAGGGAAGAGGGCTGCTGTCTGAGACGTAGATGTTAAGTTATCTAGTTCAGACACATTTGTTCGTTGTATATTATATGGTATTGAATTTTATTATTAAGCTGTATCTCAATGTGCTTGTTTATTATTTGTTATACATTTACATATCTCAGGACCTTGAGGTTCTGAACCTTTGGAAGGCGTACGAGGGGCCGAAGCCAACTCGCAGAGGCCCTTTGGACACTTAATAGAACGTGATACCAACCGACGATAATCCCTGTACGTAGCGCTAGTGCACCCAAGGACAATCCCTGGTTGGTAAAAACTATTGTGACTTATGGAAAAGTAAGTAAAGGGCTATGGTTTTTGAAGTCTAAGTGGACTGGTTACTAAGAACTATGTTTTTTTTTATGATGGGTAAAATCATCCAATGACAAATCCCGCCCTTGGGCGGGGCGGGAGATAGTGTCAGACTTTTAATGACTAAAAACCCACCCCGTTCCTGCGTTGCCTTGGTTCCAGGGCCCTGATATGCATTTTCACACTTTCCCAAGGCCCCAGAGTAGGCTTTCGACCCTGCTGGGCCCCTACAAAGAACTATGGTATGACTATGGTCCTTGCCTGAATAATATTATTAATATTCATCGATAAAAATGCAGGGATTTAAAAGAAGAAACTCTTAAGAGCTGGTATTTTTTAAAGTTTTTTTTATTATGTACATAAACTACCAACAGAAGAAAATAAAGAAAAATGTATCCATCATCACGTACTTACTTGAATTGTTCGGTTTGTTTTGCAATTTTCTCGACAGATTTCCACGGAAAGGCATTAAAGTCTCAAGTTTCCAAACAAAGTGGGAGCACAATTTCGTAGTTTGGACAAAGTTTGACGTTCAAGGTTCTGTGGGGCGAGAACAGCAATTATGTGGCCTAAGTGCAAAATACCTATGTGGTGTCTAACTAATATCGTTAAGATGAAAGTTTGTGTGTACGTGTTATCGGCTAAACTAGATTTTAGGATGAACTAGATTCACTTAGGTCACCCATTATCATAGGAATTTTCCTAACAGCTGTAGGCTGTGTTTACAGACGCGGCGCGTTGGGCGTTTCGCGTTTTTTTTTTTATTGTAGGTAAAATCATCCAATGACAAATCCCGCTCTTGGGCGGAGCGGGAAGTAGTGTCAGACTCTTACTGACTAAAAACCTACCCCATTTTTTCGTTGCCTATCGTGCCGAGGCCGCGTATTCCTTTCGGAAGCTGACCCATGACCCCAGCAGGCTTCGACCCTGCCGGCCTGCAGCTAGCAGACTGGGCCTCTACGGTTTGCTGACAACTCCTTGAGGCGCGCGGGAACAGTACGCGCCGTCGGCGACTTGGGCTCGGTCCAGTCGATTACCGAACAATCGGACAGCGTGCTACCCATTGCACACCGTCCGCAAGCCCGCGCCTATGGTGGCCGGAAATGGCGATCGGAATCCCGGCGGCGGCTGGGGCGAGCTTCCCGTTGCCTCTGCCTGATGCGGTCGGCCTCCTCCTTTGCTAGCATTACTGCTTCGCAGAAGGAGGCGACCGCCTGCCATCCCTCCTCACTCCGGACCATGGCCTGAACCAAGGCCCGGCAAGAGAGATCGCTGCAGCCGATCGCCCCCACTAGGACACGGCGATGCTCCGCCTAGGCGGGGCACAGCTCTACAGTGTGCTCCACCGTGTCCTCCGGGTGTAGCAGCGGGCCGCGTCACCGCTCGCGCAAACACAAACATACGGCAATGTATGACGGACCGCCCGGCGCGCCGCGTCTCCGTAATCGAGCACATAGAACAATTCCTATAAAAAAGTGCAAACACTTCACTATCGCATAGATAGTAGCGTCACAGCTATCTGCGGGAGCCTTGATTTGAATGGAAAGGTGCGCGAGTTATTTGTTTGAAATAACATGAATATGTTAATGTCTATTATGCAATAGATACACAAGCATTAAAATACCATAAATCGATTTTTAGCACCTGATAGAAGCAAATTTCGTAGTGATGTATAGTTGTTTTTCCATTGCGATGTCTGATAAATTAACCAATTTAATGGAGAGAATTTATTCATTCTTACGACTGTTTCTGACTGACTCTTCTGCCCGAAAATTGACTTTTCTTCAGAAAAGATTATTGAGAACATCACCATCATCACCGGTCAAGCCGGTTAGGAGGAGTTAAGTAACAAACACACGTACAGAAGAAATAATTATACACCGTTAAATTTTGGTCGTTTTAATCCCGTGGAGGGTCGATTCGGTACATGAAACACTATCGATTTATAAAAATAAAATTAAAAAATAAAGTACTTTTTTTCTAAAATTCGAATTAATATACGCATGTACGAAATTAATTTCTTTAAGTAAACGAGTCATTGACCTCGATCAGCTGACGTTTATATCATTCTATCTATACCTATACGTGTATATATCTATATGTGTATATCTAAAGATAAATAAATAAGTAAACCTTTATTTCGGACAAGGTGCATCCACAGTGGATTAGTAAGAACGAATCCTATAACTATATTATATTTAATAACAAGATCATTCTGAGAAATACATATCTTAACGCTATGCAATATCGGAGAATCGTATCTCCCAGCATTGATCTTCAGGGTAGAGTTGAAACAGTCTATAGAACATTGACACAGATTTTTATCTAATGCTATGTCTACATTATCGCGCAAATATTCGTGACATCTATGCAGCAGTTGCCTGATTGGAATAATGGTAGCAGGGGCGAGCTAAAGCTGTATTAATCGATGGTATCAATGATACGGGGCCCCCAAGCTACAAGATCCCCTCCATGTACTTACAAAAATATTTCGTAGTCATAACCTTACATTCTCGTTTTGATAGGAGACAAGTAGTGAATAAATAATGGCTATAGATAGATGATCCAATTTTATAGCTTGCTCCTCTCACTCTATATATAAAGACACAACAAAAACTTAATCTATACTAGTCCAGAGTGTTTCAATAATAGAGTTCATTTTTAATCAAAACTATCCCAGTCACAGCAATCCTATTTTCGAGCTCGGTTTCACAATATGATGACAAAAACAATTCTTCTATCTTTCGCGAACCCGTATGTTTTCTATTCAGTAAGACTGGCCATCATTTTCCTTCGCAGCCTATCGTGACATCGTCTGGCAGTCTCAGGACACTGGTCCTGTTCTAGTATGACCTGGTTTTTGTAGAGCGAAAGGGGTCGCTCTATCTACGTTACTGAATGTTTTTTTAAGGTGGGAAGTTATCCAATGACTTTCTCGCTCAAGGATGGAGAGGGAGGGCGTATCTGACTTACTGACTAATACCACATTTATGAGTTTTCTTTGTCTAGCGTTCCAGGATTTCGGGTTTCCCTTTCGGAAGCCAACCCATGATCTCAGCAGACTTCGGATCTGCTGGACCCCTAAGGTTTTGCTGACATCTCTTTGAGGCGCGCGTGGAACACATGCCGACGACTCGGAGCAGTCTCATTTTAGGCCTATCAATCACTTTAACCTCTACAAAATAAACAACTTTCCACCAATGAACTCTTGCTCCAAATCTCGAGTTCCGTAATTCTGACAGTCGATTACATCTCGATGTTATCTCCAAACATACGTTCACTGATAAAACTGACCCTAAACAATGTTCAGTAGTTTATCGTCGGACAAGTATTGCGAAGATAGGAATAGCCAGCGAGTGAAAGTGATGGGTTGGGTGTTGACCACATAACTGACATTGGAAAACAAACTCTACCAGCCAAAAGTGAGAGTATATTTCTGTGTGACCGCAGTCTTGCGTGAGACCTTCCAGTCGGTGATATCATATTAAATGTTATTGTATAACACGGTATAATGTGTATGCCTTGGATACTCTTCGTGTTTGTCGACTGGCTCGCATAACACTTAATTTGCGGAGAAGCCAGCAAGGCAAATGAAAGGTTTCTAACCGCAAAGTCAAGTTATAATTGAAAAGAAACAACTTGACTCGATTATTTTGAATAGAACGGATTTCGCGCTTCTTTTAATATGTAATGTTGAAGTTAGGTGAATGTAAATAGAAATACAAGATAACATTCACGTAACCTATTCATAAGATAACGATGTATGTACCTATGCGACAGTTACCTACATCAGTGGCTTCGTCGATATGAAGGTAGATAAATTATTCCAAAATGAATAAACTCTAAGAGATAAAAAGTAACTTACGTATTATTCCATCCATGTGCCAAACATCCAAATCCGTTCAGCCGTTTGATCGTAAAGGAATAGCAAACATAAACACACACAAACACATAATATAAACTTTCGCCTTTACATTTTAGTGATTAGGGAATCCAATCTCGCAAGCGCGGGATCCCGCAAATGCGAGAATCAGCATCTTTTATGCGGAATCAGAAATGCGGGATCCCGCACCCATTCGGGATTGAGTATTTTCTAAGAAAAAAGCTTTAGATGGCGCCATCGTTATATATGTACTATCACTAGAATGTAAGTCGATGGTTGGCGCAGTCTGTTTACAACCAGCACAGCCCCATCAACGAGTTATTTAACAACTTTCCATGGAACTCGTGACTTTTCTATAGAATTTTTACTAAGGAAAATATTTTTCTTTTAATTTTTTTTCTTTTACCTACAGCTACATAAATTTTGAATTTAAAATAAACATCAGAAATGCAAAGAAACGTAATCAATGTTATTCAAAGTACCTACTCTTCTAAGTATCTTCCTAAATATAATAAGATGAAATGTTAAATCTTTTATTTTATAAGTAGTTCCTGATTATTAAACTTAACACAACTTTATTTTGTGGGTTACTTTTGAGCAACCCCATGAAATAAAATAAAATATTTAAAATACCTTAATCCCGCACACCGCGCGATCCGCAAACTTGCGGGGTCGCGATTTAAATGCGGGACTAGATTCCCTAAGTGTGATCAATCCAAAGATCAATCAACCGGTCTATTGTTAGTGCGAGTTGTTTTATGTTAATGCGATCGACACGATTATGACGTTCAGTGCTCCGATTGGCCCGCTCCAAGCTCTTAACCAATCAGAGAGCCAAACGCGGCTAACGTTTTGATCGTGTTAACGTAAAACCACTCGCACTCGGTACTCTGATTGTCCATCTAAGAGATGGGTTTGAAGCCAGGTTCTACTCATATTGATTTTTTTTTTTAACCTCTAGAAATCCACAAATATAAAAGAGAACCATGAAAAAATATTTTATCAAAATTTACTATATGACCAAGCCCTTGGCAAAAATGAAAACATGATAAAAAAAAATCACGAATCTGACCCTAATTTACGATTTCAAACGTGTTTATCTACGAGATTACGTTACGGAAATATTTGAAAGTTACAAATAAAAATAAAGCTTGTTATTAAAAAGGGCTTCGCAAAAACAAAAAACTTGAATAGTTATTGTTTTTTATTTTTATAAAAATAAAACCGATGTTTTGAGGCCGCGAAGTCGACCGCGCGGTGTTCATACAAAAAAAAAACAGTGACTAAAACCGGCCCTTATGTCTTATCACGACAAACGTTAACGTAACTCGCAATTTGGATTCAATGTTCAACTATTGTGACCGTCAGAAGGAGCCGGCTTGGAGAGATACCACAAAACAAACAATCTTAGAGAGACAAAGGAGCTTTGTACCAAGCTACAGTAAACAAACCCTCATCCCTACGAACTCATTCATATGTCATAAACAGAAGACGTCAAACCCACTGTATAAATACCAGAGTTGTGGAATTATTCGAAGAAGTTTACGAGGCCTTGGAGCGCAAAGGGCTACTGAACGAACACACGTGAGTCTTAATCAATACAAATCCGACACTCCCTCTCATCATCATCAGCTTTTTAATGTTCCCACTGCTGGGACTCAGGCCTCCTCTCTAGGAGAGGAAATGGTCCGTAATCCACCACGCGGGTCCAGTGCGGATTGGTGGATGTCACATGTCTTCGAATTTTTGGTTCTAGGACATGCCGAGCACCACTGCTCTAGAGCAGTGGTGATAAATTAAATTACACAAAGTAATGCGCCAGGCTGGGTTTGAACCCGCGACCTACAATTCGTAAATCGGGGCCACTCCCTCTAGCTTCACTTTAAGCGGAAGCAGCCAGAAGGAAGAAGAGAAACAGAAAGATAATATAGTGGATAACTTCACTAACTTCTTTTTATTATGGATAGGCTCGTGTTTGATCACTATCTCATCTGATGGAAAGTGACGATGTGGTCGAGGCGGAGCACGCTTGCCTAGAAGTAACCTATTCACTCTTGACTTAAAGACCACTATTCCTTAGTTGTACGTACAATAAACTACAGCCCGTTCAGCTAAAAGGAGTGACAAGCCAATCCAAGACACGGATCGCATGGAATTTCAGAGAATGCAAATTACTGACTAGACGTGCCAAAGGCAAAGGCATAGCAAAGCGAAGCACTAGTGCATTCCACGACCTCAGTGTCCACGTTTATTATGTGCTTACGATGGCCATGTTACTCTAAAAGAATTTAATTTATGTTACCCGAGGGTTATAGAAGGTTTTGCAGTCGTGGACAATGTCCGTTAAAGTATTTCAGCTTTCCGCGTCTGTATGTTTTTTCGCTAAATCTCCCTAAACCACGCAACAAATTTTGATGAATGATTGATCGAAAGGGTTTTTGTAAGTATAATATGTAAAGTAAGTATAATGACCTGCCTGTTGGTCTAGTGGTTAGTGGCTCTGACTGCTATTCCAGAGGTCGTGGGTTCGATTCCCATCCAGGGCAAATGTTTGTGTGATGAGTACGATCGTTTGTTCTGTGTCTGGGAGTAATTTATCGATAATATCGACGATGAAGTGACAAGAACTCCTAACTGACATTTTTGCGATTTTGCTTTTTTACGAAGAAAGACTTTAAATAATCGTTTAACTAATCGGCAATGGCAGCTAACGTTAAATCTTATTAAGATTTATAGTTAGCTGCTTTTGCCGATTTGTTTCTCGCAGGTCTGTTTTTGTGATCCATTCCCCAGGATCCGTTTTTCCGATAAAAAATGCTACACTGAGCAATAGTGTAGTTATTTATGTACAGTACAAGAATCTTCGTTATCGGATCAGTACTTCTAGACTTCTAGAGGTTGCTTCATACAAATAAACATGTAGCGACATCTATGACGCCATATAGAAACTAAAATTCGAAATTCTGATCACGTTATTACAGTTCTCGCGCGATTATAACACTTACAACGACCCCAAATCAACTATTGGGGTAGTTTCCCGGACAAGAAGACATTTTGGTCGGAGGATCCTCCCTTTTCAACGTAGGTTTGCGAGACTTAATACTATTCCGCACTGTTCTAAAAACAATGCCTCCTCTCCCTCCTCGTCCCTCCTTATAACATTAATTTGATTATCGTGTGTGAATATTTGGACGGTGCCGTTGTCATAGGATCACGATAAACTTAGCGATACCCTTAATAATAGCCCCTAAAGCAAATCAACCGGTAATTTAGGGATACAAGCTCGATTTGGGACCAGTTGGCTGATAAAAAGGGTCAGGTACCGCCGAGGATTTGAAACGCATCCGATTGACGATATTGATAATTTCTCGAACTTGCTGTCCCTTGGTCCTTATGCTGATTGGAGACACCATTCGGCTATCTGGGGCCCTCACATGAAGGTTTAAAATGTCAATCGTGCTAGTAAGAAAGAGGGATGGACGTATACACCCTATACTCGTACCTACACGATTTGTCTGATACCGACGCATTAACGAATACCATGAATCCAGTAAATGATTCTGAACACCCCAGTGGTGGAATTTTTCGTTGGGTTTTTCCTAATTTTTACGTGCATAAGCATAGCATAATCAATCATCATCCTTATAATGTTCTCACAGCCCTCCTCTCTCGGAGAGGGAACGGGCTGTAATCCATTCCACGGGCCTAGTGCGGATTGGTGGATTGACTGGCCTGTTGGTCTAGAGTCCCTGACAGCTATGCCAGAGGTTGTGGGTTCGATTCCCACCTTCGAATTTTTAGTTTTACTAGCCGGTGTCAACACGATGTGTTCCTTCTCCGTTTTGAGAGCAGTGTACAACTCGTAAGTCGAGGCCGTTACCACTGGGATACCACTGCTTTATAAGTGCTACTATTTTGTATCAAAGCACTTGTTACAGTATTTTTAACCCTTTCGAAAACCTAACTACTCATCGTATCAGTTTGACAATAACAGGTATCGTGAGAAATATTCAAGAAGATACTTTAATCAATCAAGTTACTTTCACTACAAATGTACGTGGCCTTCCACTACAAGTAGGTACTTGAGGACCAGTACCGTAATTTGGCGTAGGCGAAGCGGCCCCTAGACTACGGTCTAGCACCCAAAGTCGCCTCGCGCAAACCAGGGCTCTTTAAGAACGAAGGACAATTGATAGGCTCCAGTTTGACCACTATTTCCAGATGGTAAGTGACGATATGGTCGAACATTGGGTTGCAACAGTCGCTGACTCGATTTTCGAATTTATAGAAGAAAATAGCCGCGCTGATGCGCCTTCGCCTACGTCCAAATTAGTCCACGCTACGCCTCTGTTGAGCACCATGCACAAAAGTAAATTGGAGTTCCTTTGTGGCGTCGTGTAGAGCGAATAAAGCTTTTATAGCAATATGCCTATCATTCCTATCATTAGTAAGGTGTTCGCCCTTGGTTGTTAACCTTTGACTTCTTGATGGCACGGTTTGTGCAGTGGTTGAGCGATTGGCGCTGCGCTCTGTTCGTTCGATTCCCGCACGGTACAAATATTTGTATGGCCTGTAGATAGCTGTTCCGAGTATGAGTGTCTTGTGAGAAAAATCGCTTTCAGCGAGAAGACCACCCATTAATTTTAAGTTCGTATTGTAATTTTATTATTGGTTTAAATGGTAATTTCAAGAGTATATCTATCTATATTTCTTGTGTAAGTGAATTTAAATGTTTGTGAGTAATTCCTATTGTGTGGCAAGTTTATTTTTATTTTAAGTAAGCAAATTTTTTGACTATTAAATGAAGTCATTCTAAATCTACTATTTTTAAATACTTGACTTTAAAAAAATAATAATTTAGGAATCTTGTTTACCTGTCTAGAAGTTATCTTAAACGATCAATAATATTATTAAGCCAGTCTGAACGATTGCGAATATTATTAATATCGTTTTCAATTTAGCATAATTTATTCGCAAGCCCACAAAGTTTATCACAAAATCTTCTCCGCTAATCGTTAAGTTAATATAAGTTTCCATCGTCTGGGCATGAAGTGTCTAATTTGATATTATAATATTCAATTTTGCAAAACACAATGTTTTAAGGAATTAGAATACACGGAACGGCGTGTTTTGTGAATGTATTCAAATATTTTTTTCAAAACCTACCGCTTATAAGCAATGCGAGCACGCAACATACTGTTTTTCGCACTAGTGAGGAAAAGTTGCCAAGCAACTCCCACTAGTCGCCGAGCAACCACCTTTTATATTTCTTCGCAAGTATTGCAAATGTCGTTTGATACACGTGGAAATTTGTCAGTGTAATAGCTACTCGGCTCCATATCACCCTCGCCAGCGGCTCAGGCATCGTCCACCTCGTTCGTAATGGCAGAGTTTCTCTACTTGTATCAAAATGTATATATGTATATTGCATATGTAACTTATTGATAATATTGACATATCCGGTTAACTGATAAATCCCGTGATTGGATTTGAGATTACACGCGATAACATGATGACGCAGTACACACCTAAATGAACACTACAGGCCTAATAGAATCGAGTGGACAGCATCCATTAGATAATTTCCCAAAACCATCTTCATTGAACTGATAAATCAGACATCGGATTAAGAAACCCAACAAGGCCTTTTCAGGAAGAAAATCGTAAGCGACAATTTGCACTTTTTGCAAGACTGGGTTTTTTTTTATGGTAGATAAAATCATCCGCCTTTGGGAGGAGCGGAAGATAGTGTCAGACTCTTAGTGACTAAAACCTACCCCATTCCTTCGTTGCCTATCGTGCGGGGGCCGGGCCTTCCTTTCAGATGGTGAGTGACCCATGACCCAAGCAGGCTTCGACCCTGCCTGCCTGCAGCTAGCAGGCTGGGCCTCTACGGTTTGCTGTCAGCTCCTTGAGGCACGCGAGAACAGTACGCACCGTCGAAGACTTGGGCTCAGTCCGGTCGGTTATCGGACAGCGTGCTACCCATTGCACGACGTCCGCAAGCCCGCGCCTACGGTGGCCGGGATCGAAATCCCGGCAGCGGCAGGGCCAGCCCCCCGTTGCCTCTGCCTGATGCGGTCGGCCTCCTACTTTGCTAGCATTACTGCTTCGCAGAAGGAGACGACCGCCTGCCATCCCTCCTCACTCCGGACCATGGCCTGAACCAAGGCCCAGTGCAGAACTGGGTTAGCTTTTGGCTCTTCCATAATTATGAAGTACTTATGAAACTATGCAACTATTCTTATATATCAGTAGGAATAATAAGTGATATTTTTTAAAATGATATTGTCACTTGTCAAATATTTTTCAAATAAATTGGCCTAAAAGATCGCCTCGCTCCTCCCTAGCTTTCACATATGGGCTGGTGCTGCAAAATGCCACCTAGCAGCTTTGGACTCGGTGGAAAGGCGTGCGAAGAGGCTAATTGGTGATCCAGACTTGGTTAAGTCCAATCTACAAAGCCTCGAGCACAGGCGTAGAGTAGCCAGCCTTTCGGTGTTTTACAGGATGCATTTTGGAGAGTGTGCGCGGGAATTGCATGACTTGATACCGCCATCTCCTTTCTACCATCGAACAACCCGGCGTACGGCGAATATCCACCCTTACGTTGTTGAAACTTCCACGGTCCGGACTAAGCGTTTTGCCTCGTCGTTTATACCGCGTACATCGAGGGACTGGAACAATTTGCCTGCTCCGGTTTTCCCGGCCAATTATAATTTAGGCGTCTTCAAGGCTAGAGTGAATAGGCTCTTAATAAACTAGTGCGCTTTACCATCGACGATTGCATCACTGCTTACCATCAGGTAGGATTGCAGTCAAGTGCTAGTTTATAAAATATAAAAAAAAAAAAAAAAAAAAGCTTTTTCCCAAATTACTTGGGGCCCTATAGTATAACCAAATGCAGCTGGACCCCATTACTTTGCAAGGAGTTACTCTCTGTCTGATTCCCACCATCCACATAAAGCCAGCCTTATGTTTCCACTGCTGGGACTCAGGCCTCCTCTCTAGGAGAAGGAATGGGCTGTAATCCACCACGCGGGCCCAGTGGTCTTTTT
Source organism: Leucania comma (assembly GCA_958295575.1). Classification (NCBI taxonomy): domain Eukaryota; kingdom Metazoa; phylum Arthropoda; class Insecta; order Lepidoptera; family Noctuidae; genus Leucania; species Leucania comma. Next base: position 3,969,320 of record OY282480.1, read on the forward strand.
TATTGGAGGATGTCACATGTCTTCGCATTTTTGGTTCTAGGAAATGCCGGTTTCCTCACGATGTTTTCCTTCACCGTTTTGAGAGCAGTGGTGATGAAATAAATTACACAAACTAATGCGTCTGGCTGGGTTTGAACCCGTGACCTACAACTCGTAAGACATGGCCATTGCCACTCGACCACAACTGATCTACATATAGTACCTACGCGGCAAATAAGTTGAAACCGTTGCTATGGTTACGCGCAGCCCTCTTCTATTGAAACCCGAAAATTTGTTACTGCACACTAAAGGGCGACCGCCATTATGTTCAACTTTTATGCCGCATATTATACTTTTAGGTTTAAAATAAGTATTAAAAGTACGTTTGTCTTTTTCCAGGTGGTATTACATCCTTCTCCCCAATGATAAACAACTCGGTACACGTTATCATGTACAGTTACTATCTCCTATCAGCTGAAGGGAGCGCAAATATGAAGGCATTCCTTATCAAGTATAAAAAATGGCTCACTATTATGCAGATGGTAAGTAATTTTGCTAACAATTCTTAGAGAATAGTCTTCGTTATCTGTGTTAATTAATGTGACTCTGGAGAAATCTAACTTGATTCGCCTCTAGCGCGTGGACCGCTGAAATTGTGCTTCTAAGGCACGATTTCATATCGGTCGTGACGATCACACACATTTGGCGGCTAACTAGCGCCGGCTCTTATCTCTGACCTTGTCTATCAGTGACTACCTATAGGTTTGTGAATGTGACGACTGATCATAGATGTGTGAGTTTCGAGTCCTGGTTTTCTGATTGCGATGTTGGCGCGTAAAGTATCTTCCGTTATAATATATCAAAGCTTACGACTGATAAAGTTATAATATAAAATCTTAAGTCTTAAGTTAAGAGCATCCAAAACAATTGTATTATTTTTCATACAACCGTTCTTACGTGATTATGACATTATTGACATTATAAAATTTTTCAAACAAAGATGTTATTGAACATATCTTTCCCTTGATATTATATAAAAACACAGAACAGGTTTCTATTAATATCAAATAATAAATTGGTGTAAAACGAATCCAATAAAAACCTCTGAAAATCTGCTATTTTGTGTTAAATTGGGCCCTCCATAATGTAAATACTACGTTAAAAATTAACTATAGAAATCTTATATATTTAATCGAGAGGGCCTACGAACACTGCGTCTACCGGTATTCGGTCACTACTCCGAAATCTTTCGGTCCCATTGACCATCTCTTCTGCGAAAAATGTGCTCTCTGACCAATCTTTGAGCTAAGTCGGTAAAATACCTAGATACTTGGGTAATAATATTTTACTTTTTCGACCCAGACCAGACCAGTACCTCTACCATGAGTTTTAAGTAATAGTATTCGTCTCTACTCGATATCGACGCCGTAAATATTTTGTATGGCAAATTTTGGTTCTGCAAGTGACCGCTAGAGGCGCTGCAAAATTTGCCATACAAAATATTTACGGCGTCGATATCGAGTAGCGACGATTGCTTAAGAGGTACAGAACAGACCAGACCTACTTATAAGATCACTTTGTTGTCTTTTCTGAACCGTTTTTGCGATTCGGAAAAGTCTTTGAGACTCGATTCGTGAATTGAACTGTTTCCATAGGGTAACTTTATACCGAATCCTTAGTGCGCGAATCCGACTCACTCTTGCCCGGATTTTTTTTTAATGTGTGTTACCAAATAGACTTTTTTTTTACTGATCGACTGTCGGTGTAAATAAGAACGTCCCCATATGAGCCTTGGTGTGATATCTAGTTTCATTTTCAAGCTGAAAATCTTTCGTACAATTTTAAGGCAGCTATTTGAATTCATACTGATGTATCCGTTGGGAAGCCAAAAATCCAATTTCCTACTAGACGGCTGGCAGAAATAGCAACGTGTACGATTGGCACTATTGGAGCAGACGATATCGGTCGATTTGTTGTCTTTTTCTAGTTTACAGTAAAAAATCCACTGGTTTTTATTTCCTTTTTAGTTAGAAAATCATCTCTCTGGGTAAAGCGAGAGGATGTGTCAAACTTTTACTGATTAAAACCTACTCGCATTGCTTCATTTGCCTTTTGCGTTCCAGGGTCGCAGTAAATCTTTCTAACAATTCAGCTGCATTGAAGATTTTAGTTCCTGTGTAACTTTGATTGATCCACCTTAGGTGGATTGAAGACCTGGTAAGGGTTGCGGGAATCCGATGGATACGAGACGCGCTGGACGGGTCATTGTGGCGACTGGCGTCGCTTGGGGGAGTTCTATGCCCAGCAGTGTACGTCTTTCAGCTGAAATGATAATGATGATCTTATGCACCTGTGTGCACCATCAAATTAAATTATAACAACCTCGTGTCAGTGTTTGTTATTGAACTTCTCCGAAACGGTTTGACCGATATTAGGTCGTAGGCACGGATATGTAGTAGGGTATTTCTTACTTTCCCTACTTCCACCTCCCATTTTAACCTTTTTTATGTTAGGTAAAATCATCCAATGACAAATCCCGCCCTTGGGCGGAGCGGGAAGTAGTGTCAGACTCTTAATGACTAAAAACCTACCCCTTCGCAGAAGGAGGCGACGGCCTGCCCTCCCTCCTCACTCCGGACCATGGCCTGAAACAAGGCCCGGCGAGAGAGATCGCTGCCGCCGATCGCCCCCTCGAGGACACGATGCGATGGCGATGCTCCGCCCAGTCCCATTTTTACCTTTGATAATGTGGCAGAACCCTAACCTACTCTATCTTTCACCCTACTCTACCCATCTACTACTCTTTTTATCTCTATAAGTATGCTACGTAACATCGCACTACGGTACTACGGTCAATGGAAGAATAGTACCTAGTAACCAAAGACATGGGTGAAACTGGGAGAGACTGTTAGTATTTGATAACACAATTAATTTTAAGCATGATTAAATATAAGTATCTGTATTTGGAAGCCACTTCATTAGTAATGTGTTAGGTTAGAGGAGCCTATGTGACTACATTAATAAGTCGATTGGTTCAAATTCTAAAGCCATGTGAGCAAAATCACGGCGACTTGTGATATCTTAACTGGTCTGTTGGTTTAGTGGTTAGTAGTTCTGACTGCTATGCCGGAGGTCATGGGTTTGGTTTGGGTTTGATTATTTGTCAAATTGTTAATTTTTGACTTAATTAATGTCGTTTGATACCGTTTAAGTTCATAAAAGAAAACGCTCAAAATAGCAATTCATCGTAGATTCATAAGCAGTGGGTTCGAAATTCCTTGATTGTCTTTGCGTTTGGTATAAGGAAATGGGCGTTCGAGGGGATACGAAAACCAATATTGGGAAGAGAGAATAAATTAGGTACTTTGAATTGAATTGGATTAAAGGTTTATTCTCTAGGACATATATTAAGTGGAGACTCAATTCTCTCCGATGGCCTAAATTCACACATTTGTCCTTCAATTGTCCTTGCTACGTATATAGGGTGACTGATAAAATTAGTGAAAGATACTTAAACACGTGATTGTAGTCATGATAACAAACAACTTTTACTATGGGACCAAACCTGAAATCGCGAAACAATCAGCCAAGTTCAATACATTTTGACCATTTAGGCGAACACAAATGTACTGACCAGCAGATTTTTTTTTCACGATTTCTGATTTGGCCCCATAGTAAAAGTTTTTTGTTATCATGACTACAATCACGTATTGTTCACTAATTACCACTACCCTACTTAAATGGATGCGTCCTTACGACATAAATGAATCCAATATTGCGAATTTCTCACTCTCACGGGTTTTGAAATGGAAGCCGTGGTCCTAGAACGTAAACGGCAACTGTAGGACACAGGTGTGGTTTTAGACAGTAAATGTCTGATATGCTCAGCCGCCCCACACAGAGCGGGCGTAGTCATTTAATGGTTTCCTCACCCTAAAAACAAAATCATCGTCTTTCAACTTAACACAGTACTATAATCCCACACAAGCGAAATGGGAGTACCTACTCCAGATAAATTAACCATTCCTCCAAGGGCCACGTCATTTGCATTTTACTACCAATGCCTTTGAAATCGTTTCACTGGATGTGCTGACGTTTATCAAGCCTCATTTGCACATCTGTACCTCTACCATGAGTTTTAAGCAATAGTATTCGTCGCTTCTCGATATCGACGCCGTAAATATTTTGTATGGTAAATTTTGGTTCTGCAAGTGACCGCTAGAGGCGCTGCAAAGATAGAGGTACTGATTGAGAGACCTTGGAGTAATCTGGTATGAACATTAATTATGCTGATAGGCAGATTTAGAGATAGGTTGCTTTGACATTCTAGCCCCCCCCACCCAGCCAAGTTACGTTCGTTTCGTAAGCGTGAACGCTTGGAGTTAGCCACGCCCCAAATTCCTTTTGACGTCATCTCAACGCTCAGTCACGTGGTCAGAACCACAGAACACAGAAAGACACTAGAAGTAGCTTGAGAAAATGTTTGTACCAGAACCGGTGTCGCCAAACTCACACATTTACGATTTACTCTTACTGCAAACCGGAAGATACGATTGGCTAAAACAAAAATTGGGCGTAAACAAATTTCAAAAAAAATGTTATACGAAATGCAACTTTAATGTCAACGATCTATAAATCAAATTGACAAAAACAAGAAAGAAATACATCTTGGACTACCAAGTACCGCCACTCGTCGCTAGATGGCGTTGTTCATATGAACTGTAACGTTATAAAAATAAGGGTGGTATTTGAATGGCGTATCAATGACACAAATGCAGGTCGCTACACAAATAGTGACGTATCCTAATTCGATCGCAATAATATCGATGGTATGAAAACAAACATAAAATATAATGCGAAAAAATATCGTATGCGATAATATTAAAATAATGAAATTAATATGTAGTAGGGTAATTTCTAAACGTAGTAAAAAGGGTATTTATTTGCATGTAAATCAAATACCTTTTTGTTTGTATTTGTTCATTTTATACTGGGTAAATGAAAGAAAAATGCTGAAAACCTCGCAATGTTTTATTATTACATTGCTATTTGAGTTTAAGACAATATAAAACAGTGAAAAGATTTATTATATTTGTATAATAATCTTTTCACTGTTTTATATTGTTTGATTTTGATAAAAGAATTTAATTAAAATATTAACGGGCACTTTTAAAAGATCAAGTTAGTTGCCCGTTCGAAGAAGTTGAACACTTAAAATTTTGGTTATGTTATTTATGTTGAATACTACGGACATATAGGTGTAACAATGTAACAAGTATTACAATTTCACAAATAAGAACTTAGTATAAATACGTAGTGAAAAAGGTAATTTATTTTCATTGTATGTTTAATATTGAAAATACAAAAAAACTCTTTTACAAAAAAATACAACTGACTTCAAAAAAACCAAATAACGTAAAATAACTTTGATTGCGGAAGTCGGTGTTTACGGTTTGGTTTCTTCATTTTTTGACATTGACTTCCGAAATTAAAGTTATTATGCATTCGTTACGAAAAGTGTGATTGGACGAAGCCGGCGACGACTAAACATAAGGTATAATTCAAACGCCCTATGTTGTTCCAAGCTCTTTAGCTAGATTTATTTAAAATTGCATCACGAATATCATCCTACAATATTTATTTTATTAACTTTATTAATTTAATAATTATCTGTATTTTAATACTCATGCTCTCAAGTATAAATACTTTTATTTTGAAAAGGATCGATTGATTTTATCGATAAAGTCACGCACTATTTGGATAGCGTCAAAAGTATAGGTAGAGATGCGAATATTCCAGAAAGGCTAATAACCGGGAAAAGAAAATCAACTTTGTTTGCATGAAGTTAAGGACAATTTTTGTCTGTATATCTTGTGCAATGCTTGACGAAATTTTATTTTTTCGTTTTATTAAAATAAATTCGAAAATAATACTTACCGGTGGTATGATAAACCTCCATGAGTTAGATTTTTAGTGCGACTATGGTTTTTACAGTCCAGAATGGCACAATAAGGCATTTTAATATTATTTTATGTAAATTGTATGCTGACGTAGTCTAGTTTGCGAATGAGAGCGCTTGAACAGCAAGTGCGTATTGCAGTACTCACTAGCGGCGACAGTGCCACGCCTACTTACTATTTCCAGGTTCTTTCTGTGTTCCGTGGTCAGAACAAAGGAATAGGAGGCGGAATTATGATTTAAGTAGATGTCATCATCATCATCATCATCAGCCTTTTAATGTTCCCATTGCTGGGACTTAGGCCTCGTCCAGGAGAGGGAATGGGCCGTAATCCACCACGCGAGCCCAGTACGGGTTGGTGGATGTCACATGTCTTCGAATTTTTGGTTCTGAGACATGCCGGTTTCCTCACGATGTTTTCCTTCACCGTTTTGAGAGCAGTGGTGATGAAATTAGATGTGTAAGGTATATAACTGGTAACTAATTATGAGGGCCCCTTCCTCCTCCATTCTATTCTTCCTTCCTTTCTTTCATCAAGCGAGCATGGTTTAAAAACTTGTTGTTTCATACATCGCATTTTTTCATATAGAGGCTACGCGAATAAAGACAGCGCTTGAACGCTCTGTTGGTATTCGGTAATTACACGAATATTTCCCGAAAGTTGTTCCAGGAAATATGTTTTTTTTTTTTTAACTTATTGTAAAATATTTTCTCTGCACATTTAATTTGCAAATTAATTGTGCTCGTGAGCAGCACACTCATGCGCGATATGAAAAGCCGGCACTGAAGATTATTGCTATAAATAACTTAAAATCTTTATCTCATTGATCAGTAATCATAACCATTGAATAATTAATAATAAAATTACTTTTCTCTTTTCAGATCCAGTTCACGATCATGTTGATATACTCCGTGCAGGTGTTCCTGCCCAGCTGCCCTGCACCCCTCGGCATCACCATCCTATATTTCCCTAACGTCATATTTGTATACTACATGTTTTACAACTTCTTCAGACAAAACTATTTGAAAGATAAAACAGTGCTGAGTCATTCTAAAAATGGCGTCAGTAAAAATATTTAGGTATGTTGTTTTATTGTGATAAGTATGTGAGCAAAGTGTAGATTAAATTTTTATTTTACTTTTATTTGTATTTTTTTTTATTGTGATATTCAGCCTGTTTTCAGTGTTGGGAGTAAGGTCTTTTCTCTATGATAGACAGTGAGTTATAGGTAATCCACAGTGCATATCCACTTAACGCAGTAGTGACCCAGTGGTCACGCGAGACAGTGCTCTCGATTGAATACTCGGTTACATCACTGTCTCGGCCGAGCCACATTTTACTGTCTTGCCCTTGTACTCGGAAGGTCTGATCAAGGCATTACGAGTTGTAGGTTGTTGGTTTGTATCCAACAAGGCATATCACCACTACTCACAAAATGATAAAGGAAATTATCCTGTTATGTCCTAGAATAAAAATTATGGCTCATTTTCTATCCTAGAGAGATCCGAGTCCCAGCAGTAGGAACTATAATCTAATTATAAGGCTGATTATGCTATGCACCTTCAAGGAAAGTTTTATGTTTTTATTTATAATAAATAAACACAAAAGCCACTGTACCAATTTTAAAATTCTTTCGAATGTAGAATGCTAATTTAATACTGAATGACAGGCATTTAAAAAGAAAAATTAAGCTGATGCTGGCTGGCTGGTATGTTTAATGCCAGACCATTCGGTTCGGGTACAGTCTGCGCATTATGTACTTCTGTTTTGTGATATGTTGTGTTTGTAACTAATTAGTGCTGTGTCTGTCTCGAATATATATATTTTCTACTCTAATATGAATCTAGTATTAAAAAATTATTATTTATTTCTCACTGCTAAAAATAAAAAAATATGATGTAAAGGAAATATGCATGTCTTGTGTGTTCAAAATGATTGTTTAATAGATTAAGCATCATACATAGCATTAATAATCCAATAATGATAAGCACTTTAGTGATAATCTCATATTAGATAAAATTCTCGAACAAAAAAGAATTGCACAACCCTATCAAATGAATATTTAGCACAGTTTTTTTTCTTTTACTAAATTATTTCTTTCAATTAAAAACAATTCCGTAACTTTATTCAAATTTAATAATGTGAAAAACTAAAGCTAAGACCAAACAAAGGTTTTTAAAAAAATTCATATTATATATTTGTATTTCTTCTACAAAACAATGGTTAATTTCAATGTTATTCTTTTTTTTCTTGATACAATTGAGCATTAACAGTCAGCTGTACAGATAGGGGAATATCAAAATAATGACTTAAAATTAATATGGTGTACTTATTGGAAAGTCAATTAACTCTAGTAAGCGTATGTATTTAAAATTATTATGCCTTACACAAAAGAAAATCATAACTAAAAAGTCTGTAAAGTTTGATATTTTTTTACAAAACTCATCATATCAAAAAGGAGTTTGGAAGTACGGCTAAACTTAGGCAATTTTATTTATTTTTGCTAGCTCTCTATTAAACTATTGTACTAATTTCCATGATCACCCCCAAAGTCTTTGAATTGGCCGTATACCCACGGCCTTTGCCTCACCTTGGCATCTATGATACACATAAACAACTAACTCTTAACCTTGACATTGGCAGTAAAGAGTTCCTAAGATTTAACAATTATTTTTATCCTGAAATCGCTATTCTATCTATTTGTATACTAGGTCACGGTATTGAGCAGTGTATTTTTATGTGCGTTATTATATATTTTAAATGTTTGTTCTGTATTTTCTTCTGAAAAGGTTAATATTCTTGAATTAAAATTTTGTAGATGTTGCTGTCGATTTATGCATTTACGCGGTATTTTCAAGGTAATTGAATATATAATTAGGAAAACCGAGTAGAAATCACAGTTTTAACGTCTATTAATTCGGTAATACGGTTAATATGAAACGTCACTTACCGTGTAATAAGAAAGCAGGCCAGCATTCTCGTCCAACACGAACCACCGGTACTGCCACCCCTTCATCACATTTGTCCATTTACTTAAAGAACCCTCCATCATGATTACAAGTCAAAAATTATAGGAAAATACATGAAAATAAATAAAGACTGTGAATTTTACACTGCGGTATGAACCTTCCACCATAAATAATCCATATGTTTGACAGTTCGAAGCTGTGTTGCTAGCTGTGAAAAATTTAAACCGAGTGAGAATCGAGTTGACTCGATTGTCACTGATTAAATCGATAAGCTCAAATATTCGATAAATATTCTTAAAAGAAAGATTTAACTGTACTACATGACATATGGTGGCTTTTTTTACAGGTTTTATGGATTTTATAAATATTTGAACCAAAGCAATTCTGTTATAGAATCATAGTGGATTTTTTTAAATGACTAGAAACGTATGATTTGAAATTCACACTGTACTAAGCTGTACTGTACATTGTATTTTTATTTATGTGGTGAGTTGGGATAAAATGAAAGAAAGTTTAATAGGCAGTTATTTTATATTGTACAACCATTATCACTTTTGTAAAAAAATAATTACGACTACACGCAACAATCGCGTTGAATTTAATTTAGTAATACTAATACTAGACTATTTACAAGGATCAGACACCATTTGGCATTTGCATATCAATGTCTCCTAAACGATCTACCATGTTTCGTTTTACTGTAACCTGATGATATTGACACTTGGTTTGTGTTTCCCTGATCTAAGTTTAAGCCTGATAAGTCTACATATAATGGCACATTTTCAGAACCTTCCGCAGCTACGTCATCGCTTTTATCCTTGTCAAAATTTTCTGGAATACCCTCTCCTTCGATAGCCAGTGATTCGATGTCTTTACTAAGCGAGTTGTTCTCTGCAGCCTCAACGAATGCGTTAGATAGATCACCATCGAGTTTGTTCACACTTCCAGAGGCGATGTCATACATGAAGATTTCTTTTCCATCAGCAGCTTCAGCATCCCTGTAATCAAAAAAATCTCGTTAAAACAACATCATGAGATACCTTATTCTGGTTTAAAGTTTTAAATAGAGACTATAACTGCTTACCCAGTCACAAGCAAGACAACCGATTGCAAATCAGTAGCGGTCTTCTTCTCGACCTCCAACCATTTGTTGAAGTTATCCTTTGTTGGTCGTTTTAGTAGTTCTTGCAAGCTCTCACCAGCGATGAACTTAATTCCTTTCAGGTTTTCTTCAGCTGCTCTCTCTGCTCTTGTGTGACCACCCAAGGCTTCAGTTTCAACGGGAGCCAGAACAACAACTGAAGTTACTTTTCTACCTTTTAAGACATCTGGAAGCGGGAACTGATTGCCGCTTACTTTCAATGGCAAATATCGGTTATACCTCTTGTCGTTTAATGCTACGGGATCAACTTGCGTGGCATTTTCTTTTATGTATTGCTCAGCCAGTTGCTGTCCTTCAGCAGTGTCAGGGTTAAAGTGAACAACTTTCATTTCAACAGCTTGGCCATTTGGTGGGGGAGCAACGTAACTGGGAACGTTTTCTGAAGCAGCGAATTCTTGGTCATCTTCAATATCTTCATCAATTCTAGATTGAATAGAATCTCCGTTAGGCTTGACATAGACGGGTCTATTTTCACTAGAAGCAATCTGTTGACCACCACCAGCACTAAAGAAGTTAGCCAGCTGGTCTGGAGGCAGAGAATCCAAAGGAGTGTCTCCTACTTTATCGTAGTCCAATACACTAATGTCAGCGTTATCCAAGATGCCTGAAGATAATAGTTGTTGACGAAGGTCATCTGGTACTTCGTCAGGAAGTTCAATGTTGGGTTTATTTTTCTTCGCCTCATTTTTGGTTTCTGGAGCTGAAGTTACTGAGTTTTGTGTAGAGGACACATATTTTGATGTAGTCGGTTTGATTTCTACTGTTCTAGATGTTGATTGATAGTAAGGAGCAGATACTGTGCTTGTGGCGAATGTGGGATGTGGTCGTGACCTTTCTTGAATAAATTGAGATCTTGGTGACGTCGCCTGAACTTGCTGCTGGTAAGCGCTCTGGTATTGTTCTTGCTGTTGCTGCTGTTGATGTTGTGAATGCAATAGTTGCGCTTGTAGACGTTGGATTTCTTCTTGCTGTTTTTGTACGTTATGCGCCAACTGTAACCTAACTTGTTCCTGTTCTGCATCCAACTGTTGTTGCTGCTGTTGGTATTGCTGCTGCTGATTTTGACGATGCTGTTGCTCAAGTTGGTGGCGTTGTTGCTGTTCTTGTTGTTGACGCTGTTGCTGTTCTAGTTGTTGGTGACGTTGTTGTTGTTCTTGTCGCTGTTGTTGTTCTTGTTGTTGGCGCTGCTGTTGTTCATGTCTCTGTTGTTGTTCATGTCGCTGTTGTTGTTCATGTTGATGACGCTGTTGTTGTTGATTATGCTGTTGTTGTTGATTATGCTGTTGTTGTAGTTGATTGTATTGTTGTTGTTGACTAGGTGTTGGTGAAGGTTGACTAGGGCTAGACTCTCCGAGGCCACTGAAGGGTTGAGATGTAGGTCCATTAACAGTAATGTGCTGTTCATATTTAGATATAGCTGGTACCAGTTCACCCCCTCCTGGTACTAGACCACCAATATTTTGTTGATGTTCAATGTTTGATTGGTGGTTAAAAGGTCTTTCTGACGGGGAACCTTGGTGGAAAACATCAGGCGTTGGTGAGGGTTGCGGTTGGAAGTTGTATAGAGGAGCAGCAGAAGGTGACGGAACAAACTGATTCTGAGGAGAGGGAGATGGTGAAGGGAATGAGTGCTGTTGGAATGGTATCTGAGGAGATGGTCTAGGAAGCCCCTGAGGTCCTTGGTGGAAACTAAATTGTGGTTGAGGCTGAGGCTGTAATGAATGTTGGTGGAAAGGTGGGCGGTTATCTTCAAGGAGTGGTGGAGAAGGTTTCAGGTTAAAGAATGGCGAAGCGCTGGGATTTATAGCGATGGAAGGTTTATTGTGGATTGAATCGAATTGCTGAGCCGGTCGCTGCTGAGGAAGTTGTTGATTAAGAGGAACATGAGGAGGGCGTCGATGCTCTTGAAATTGAGCCGGGCTTGGGCTGGGACTTGGGTGACCGAAAGGCTGCAGGGGCCTGCTCGGCAACTGTTGCTGTTTTGGTGGATCAACTTGATCGGTGGTGATAGTGTGATAATTCTCTTGTAGGTATTTTGGATCGTCGAAATAAGCGTTAGGCTTGGATGGAAAAGGTCTCTGGGGTCCGGAGTGGAAGCTAGTTCTTGGAGGTCCATTGAACTGTTGTCTTGGAGCAAATGAAGGTGGACTATTTATACGAGAATGGAAACTAGGTCCATTGTTTGCTCTTGGGAATGATGCTGTAGGGAACGCAGTAACTGGACTGGCAGCAGTTGGGCTGCCAAAATGTGACACAGGGCCCGAGATAGGACCGTTAGAGAAAGCTGCGTTGAAGGTAGGAGTAGGTCCAAATGGAATTCTGGGGGTTTGGGGCTGAGGCTGGGGTCTGAACGGTGACACTGAAGGCCCTTGTCTTGGCAGCTGTTGTTCATTGGGTACTGGTTGAGGCTGGAACTGTATTCTGCTTTGAGCTTGTGGGGGGCCAGGCCTGAAAAATTGTGATTGTTGCTGATGCTGATGTTGATGTTGATGTTGTAGGAAGGATGGTCGGGTACTGGATTCAACGAATTGTGGCTTCGGTGATGCCGATCGCTCCAGTTGTGGATGACTTTGATGAATTTGGACGCTGTGATGACTCTGTGGAGTGGGTTGTGGAGGTGAATTGGGAAAGGCAATAGCCGGTTTAGGAGCAGTTTCTTCATGGTGTTCAGAGTGGCTGTGGCTTTCACGCCTGTCACTGTAATGGCGGCCTTCATTACCAAAAGTAACCTTAACACTGCTGTCACTGTGATATACTTCAGATTCCGGTTTGATAATTGCTCGTAAAGTTGTAGTTTTAGGAGGTAAATAAGGTTCAGGAGTCACCGTCACGTATTCATGTTCATGTTCATGATGTTCGTCTTCATCGTTAGTTGGAGGAGTAATAGCGGGGATAGGTTTCTCATAAATAACCTTGTCCTTTGAATGAGGGTCTTTACTATATTTCACGTAGAAAACATGCACTGGTTCCTTCTTTTTCTTCTGGACTGGTGGTGGAGGAGGTGCTGGCAACGTCTCATTGGACTCCTTGATAATGATTTCAATAATGGGTTCAGGTTCTTCGTAGTAATGAGGATGCTGACTGTATAGAGGAGCGGTAGGTAAGCTGCCATAGGGAGGACCGTAGGTTTCAGCGCTAGACTGGTCTTGTAAATTCAAGATTTTCGACTGGGCGTAAATCTCGTTTTTGTTTACAACCGTTTCTTCTAAGTTATCCTGATTGGGGTCATACAGGGGATCCTTTTGCGAATATTGCACGACCGGTTCCATCTGAACCGCGTATGGCGGTAGCTTTCCTTTCGTTGGTCCATGAGAAATGCGTCGATTGTTGCCAAGTGCTCTATAATTTTGTACTCTTGAATGAGGCAGTACTAGTGAGTATTGCAAGTTTTCATGCGTTCTTATGCTGTCTAATTGTCGTTTCGGTTTCGTTTTTGCCGTCGAATTCTTTGCCGATGCTATGCTGAGCACAGCTAAGGCTGTGACCTGAAACAAGAGAAATAATTATGTTAATCGATTAGGCAAGCGAACATTCATCGATTTGACTTTTTTCATCTGGTAATTATTATGACAATGGCTTACTGGGGGGAGTAATCATCTCTCTGTAATCTGTGGGAGTAATGGCTTATCTATTGGGTATGACAAGGATAATGATAACATCTAATTATACATTAAAATATTACTGAGCTTATGTAACAGTATTTTATCATGGAAAGATTAAATTGATAGTTTTTCTCTCTTAGTCTGGCTCATATCATATTCACATACACATATTTCAAAGAAAGTTTTGTTATTGTACAGTCGAAAGAACTTGTTAACAATAACAAACAAAACCCATTGTTGTCACTAGACATGGTCGCCTCCGCCTCCCATAAACAGTGTACCTTTAAACCACACTCTATGAATGTTTATTCAGTGAATAGAATCGATTTTATGGTGGATCGTTTGAGTGGAAAATCATCATTTCTAAATTGTTAAGAACGTTTGTCTCTTAGATCTTGTTTACGTTACTGAATGTTATTATTACCGATATTTTATGTGAATTATGACAATGGAGTCCCATAATATTATATAGGTAAGCATATAATTCTTTCGTACCTACGTGTGTTGGTTACCTAAGCTAACTCATAACAGGCTTGATCGATTTGGATGAAAGTATTGGTAGTACTGGTACAATATTTAAGTGGATTCCTGGATGGTGACATTACTATTAAATCTGATTCTTATTTTTTAGGGTTCCGTACCCAAAAGGTAAAAACGGGGCCCTATTACTAAGACTTCACCGTCTGTCCGTCTGTCGGTTACCAGGCTGTATCTCATGAACCGCAATAGCTAGACAGTTGAAATTTTCACAAGTTATGTATTTCTGATGCCGCTATAACAACAAATACTAAAAACAAAATAAAAAAATATTTATGGGGGGGCTCCCGCTCCCATACAAAAACCGCCATTTTTTGCCTATTTTGTTGTGGTTCTGTTGTTTATCTAGTACGGAACCCTTCGTGCGCGAGTCCGACTCGCACTTGGCCGGTTTTTTTATGACGATATGCCAGCTTTCGTACAGGACAGCGTTTGTCTGTTTGTGCTACTAAGGGCGACTTGCACGTGCTAGTTAAATCTCGATTTAGTATTATTTAAACTCGGCTTAAACTTAAGTCGAACTTAACTCATTGCACGACATCGGTTTAGAGTAAAATTAGATTTAAAGAAGTGTCAAATTTAAACCAGCATGGTGGGCAGTTTAAGTTGCTAAATCTCGATTTAGTGAGTGTGAAATGTTCACTGTCATCTTATTTACTGAAATATTACAGTCAAAATGGATATATTTATTTATTAAATTCGTACCGATGATGATCTAGTATGTAGCTAACGATAATGTGATAATAATCCAAGATTTGGATTCACCATTTTTTTATTATTTTCTATGATACTTTTCCACTAATAGCAATATTATTAGTATTATATAAATTCATAATATTAATATAAAATCATGATATCCCTAAAATAAAACCAATAATTTGTCTAAACAACACACAATGGCACAGCTGACAATGAAAAAAAGTAAACGGTAATTTACACCAGATTTTATTGACACGTTCCTTTCACTCCAAAAAAAAGGCACGCAAAAAGTTCAAAATACACGGAATATCCTACCAAGCTGTAAAAAAAGGAACGATCCAAGGGGCTGGAACATGCTAAGCTAGGTTTAGTTAAATCGGGTAGATTTTTACACTAGCAAGACGCGCCTAATACAGTTTAAGTTAAGTCGAACTTAATGTGTAATGCGAGTTTAGTAAAATCTAGTTTTAAGAGCAGATGGTGCAAGCGGCCCTAACTTATATTAATGCCTATTTTTCATTGGAACTTGTTATTATGTTGAGTAGTACGTTGTCATTCACGTTAATTATGTAGTTGGGTATCAACGTAACCTACTTACTTAGTGTAGTGATTATTGATCGCTGCCTCTGTGTTTTAATTTTCCTATTGAAAGTAAAAGTTAATGACAAGTTAAAAGTAGTGGTTCGAATAACAATTTGAATATTGAGATAGGTGTTTTAAGGTAGGCGGAACAGAGAGTAAAGTCCCACATACCTCCGTTGAAAAGGGAGGATGCTCCGACCAGACGGGTGTAATGTCTGGTGGGCTACTGCCCTATAGATGATTTCGGGCTGTTCTATAAGTTCAAATCGCGCGGAGAATTTTACTTGCGCGATGCAGGATAAGTTCATTTGTGACGACATAGATGTCGTTATAGGCGCTTCGAAAACAGCTGGGAAAAAGTAACTGAAAAAAACACGGGTAGGTTTTAGTCGGTAAAAGTCTGACTCTCACGGGTGGAGTTATTTGATGGTTCTCTACCAAATAAAAAAAATCAAACAAAACAACATAGGCAAATAGTGGCAGGGATAACAGTAGTTCAGTCAGGAACCTGTCAGTATCTATTTTTCAGGCTGTTCGGTGGACAGTCGTTGGCCATCCCTGCGCTACCAAATATAATATTCCACAATTATTAAACAACGCCGTCTAATCCCAAGCTAAGCAGAGCTTGCATACATACTTATATATTTCTAAATACATACATATTATAGATAAATTACACCCAGACACAGAATAAATGATTATGCTCATGCATGACACAAACATTTGCCCTGGGTGGGAACGAAACCCACGACCTCCGGAGCTCCGGCATAGCAGTCAGGGCCACTAACCACTAGACCAACAGGCCAGTCATATTTGAAATACTTTATTGGACGTGAAAATACCTTTGCTAACTTCACACCAAAATCAGACATATCGTGGCCCAGGCCATCTAATACTCGAAATTATCTCACAGACCACTACGTCTCTACGAATTCGTCCGACAAACATGCAATAAGAAACAAATACAAAGAAAGCCATGCAATATAATACACGTCATTATTACGAGGAAGATGCGACCTAACACACACACACACACACGACGTAACGACAGAGAAAGTGTTTTGATGTGAAAAGGCTCGTGTTTGCCCACTTTGGGACCGCTTTGCCTCGCGTCTGCGCCTGCGCAGTCTGTGTGGCATGCGCGGAAGCGATTTGAGATGTCAACGCACTTTGTTTGTTTAGAAATCTGGTTGAATAAATGAGTATGACTTAATTGGTACCTAGTTCAGTGAGGTATAAGCAGGTAGGTATCAAGCCATTTAGGTGTCTTTATGACTCGAGTGAATAGGCTCTTAATAAACTAGTGCACCACGCCATCAACGATTGCGATTTGCGCATCACTGCTTGCTATCAAGTGGTATCGGAGTCAAGCACTTGTTTATGTCAACTAAAAAAGAGTGCGTGGTCATTAAGGTTAAGTAAATTTTTGAAACTGTGGCTGTAGACTATAATGTAAGTAATAAACATCTGAACCGTACACAGTCAGAGGTCATAAGTGCAGTTGCACTCCACCGATGCTAGTGTCTAAAATTATTTGTAGTACAAATCCACAACTAGTTTTTTCGTCTTTAGAGTCTATTCTACCAAACATGAACAGTTGACCCTCTTGTACAAAAAAAAAAACTAGACACTACCATTGGTATATTGCAATTGCACATTTGACCCCTATACCAGTATTATTTTGGTACCTGTATCGTGTCTGTCTAATTAGTTCAATCGTAATGGTAAATAGGTTCATAATTCGCCCCCCGTCTGGTCTTGGGCCGCTAGCCTCAAGGAAATTTGGTAGGCCGTCAGTTGACCAGTTGGTCGGCATTCCAATAAGATTAAAAGTATACCACGGAAAGCACGCATCCACTTTTAATTCCGACACTCCCTCAGACGGGACTTCGAATTTTTGATAGTCATTATCATATCTTTTTTTATTTTATCATAGAGAGACGTAGAATGAAGGTTTTGTAAGATGGTAAAAGAATTTTGCGTTAGAGATTTTGACGTATGTATTTTAGTTAACACTTGGGTCAATGTATATATAGTTGTCTTATAAAGTTACTGTCAATCTAGCTTCACAGCTATGGTGTAATCTGGCATTAATTTATATGAAGCTATAATAACATAAATCGCCTCTTTGCTTCAATAACGTGATAAATCGCACAATAATTTTACTGGATTTATCATGTTAAATGTTGAAGCAAAGAGGCCAAATAGCTGCTATCCTATGTACTATGTTTTTGACATTTATCAGTGGCGGTATATTATTTGGTATATAATGTATATGAGCTTATTATGTTGTCCTATCATTTGTACGCTGACAGCTCCAAAGCTATCTCCTTTCGTTCAGTCCATAAAAAAGAATTGAATAAAACTGTGCAAGTAAATCGTTATGCAGACTATACATTCTGCAATAGGTACTAGCGTAACAAATATTTCAGAATTTTGTTGCAATAAAAAGAATGAATCATTCACTGAATTACTCACTTAACAGCTTCAGGTATTCACGAAAAAATCATACCTAATGCGCGTTGCAAAATGCATTTTTGTATCTCGCAATATCAACATTATGTGCGGTGTTGCCAAATAAAAAAAAGTAAAAGCTACAGTTTCGGCCAAACCCGCGGCCGTCATCCCAAAATTGGTATAATGGGTGTTAATGTTTATAGCGTGGGCAGTGAAAATTCTTGCAAAATTGCGTCAAGCAACTATCAATGTGGGCCGTAGAATAATTTGCTGCAAATTATTCAAAATTTGCACAACCCTTTTGTTTGAAGTGGGAAGTCATCACTCTACTTGTTCTACTTTAAGGTGGGTAGAGCGAGAGGGTGTAAGACTTTAACTAACTAAAACCCATCTGTCTCTTTCAGGTGCCCTTTGTGTTCTAGGGCCACGGGAACTATTTAGAACATTCCCGCAGCTCTAACAGACATGGGTCCTAGTGGGCCCCTTCAGCTTTGTGAGTGTCCTCTCCCATAATCAACCTATGAGGTGGTCGTCTGTTTAACTGGACTAGCCTATGGCGGCCTTAATAAATTAAAATCTCCAGCCAAGGACTACGCGCTAAGGGCGTCCTCTGACGGTACGGACCTCGACTTAGGGTGTGGCAGAGAGAGTACAACAAGGGACGTTCTGAGGCTCTTCTAAGAGCTCTTCAACGCGATCCATTTGCCGATCCAACCTAAACTGTTGAAGGGTTTATAAGATGTATAGCTCGCTCCCTCTTGCTCACTCGCTCGCCTGACATTTTAACACATCATAGTAAGGTTTCTGGATTGAACTAACAATCAAGAAGCCTTCAGCCAGTCCGCATGATGATAAGGTAGATGTAATCCTCAGCACAAGTTGACCCATCATGGCGGTCGACCTTGAATGCAACGGGTTCAAATTATTAGCCGCATATTATACGTTTTTCTTGCCTCGAAGGCAAAACTATTAATATTTCAGAATAAGGGACCGGGCAATTGCCACGTTTTCACTCTAACGTAGTTTTGCAATGCTACAAACTTCCCAAGGCGCTAAATAACAGAACTGTATGGGAAAACATTAAAATAATACACAAAGTGACGCAAAGGTAAGAGAGTGGTCAGAGTTATTGCGAAAACGCAGCCTCAGTCGTAAAGGTTAAGTACGGCAATTATATACAAAGGATCTGAGAAACGTAGCACTTTCTTAGGCTCAATATTCATGTAGGTACCTACTCTATCAAGCTGTATCGACCATTGACACATTGACTCCTCTCACTTGACACACACGGAATTTTCCTGGGATATATTGTAAAGATCTTTGTCATCATCATCAGCCTTTTAATGTTCCCACTGCTGGGACACAGGCCTCTTCTCTACGAGAAGGAATGGGCCGTAATCCACCACGCGGGCCCAGTGCGGGTTGGTGGATCTTTGTCATAAACAGTGATGTTTCTAAAATTAAAATCAATCCTCATGTCCTTTTTTTTAGTTGAGAAATCATCAAATGACTTCTTCCTAGGTTGGAGCGAGACGGTGTTTTAGTCTCTTATTGCCTAAAACCACACTTAAGGGTGAACCAGACGGTTGAAAACCAGCGTTCTAACCAAGTTCACCTTGGTTGGAACTTGGTTTGTGTTGCGGCTACATGGATGTAAACACACGCCTACACGTTCGCATATCAGTCACTGCGGTGGGTTAAACGGGCTCGCCAACCAAAGGCGTTGAAGGTCATGGATTACAACTGCTGTCTACACAGATTGAAACTAGTGAGGTCACCTTGGTTTTGAACACTGGTTTACGACCATCTGGTCCACCCTTTATAGGCAGACGTGTACAAAACACAGTTGGGATGTTTCTAGGTTTGCCTTTTACATTCCAGGGTCACGGTTACTTATTCAACGTTCTCGCGTGTTTCTTCGTCCATTATGTTCTGTCAACTGTCACACTATCTCTAACTCCTTTTTCTATCACGTCATTCCTCACATCATCTATCTTTTTTGGGTTACCGTGGAATTCCTGCAGCCCTAGTAGGCATCGGCCCTACTGCACCTCTTCACTTTTGCTGACATCTCTTTAAGACTGCCTAATATGGTCTGATTTTATCAAGTCAAATAGTAAATGTCTTTTAAGTATGCCTTAATAGGTAACTCAACTATGTAAAAGATTATAAGCAGGTACATTAGTCTCTAGCCATAAGAAGATTATACGATACTAAAGCGAGTTAACGATTTGAAGGTCTCAGAATGGCTGCATCGTATAATCTGTCAGTCTAAGATAGATTCGCTACTGCAGCTGTCAGCTTGATTGCCCAATGATTTCTTTGCTAATATCTTGGTAGCTAGCATCAATATGAATTGACAGGATAGGCCCTTGGTACTCAGTGGTTCCCTGTGATTGAATAGGGAATTAGGGAGAACTGATTTGGAGAAAACGCATTTATATTTAGAATGTATATTTATTTATTTCAGTCGTAAACATGGTCTTGTTATTTAATATTCGTTTCGAACATGGACTCTGTTAGGGTACCGCAACATTACCTAAGTATAATTAATTATACTAAAATATTTTTTATTTGATTATTATTGCATAAAAATAGTTAATTAAATTATGAACTATAATTATCATTTCATTACACATTCCATTGATTTTATTGGATGAGATTATTTTTATCTACACTTATTGGTACCTAGAGTCTGTCTAAAGAAAGCGCGACTTGGAGTTTTTTTTAAAAATTAAATTGGCAACATAATGTTTCCGTCAAAAGCACGTCAAAGATTGTCAGTATTTTGTAACAAAGATTGATTTTAAAAATATAATTACTTATCATGGATAAAACATTAAAAAGTTATGTAGGAAAGCTGTGAAATACTATGATCAGTAAGTTTAAAGAAAAACAAGAAGAGAAAGTAGTTGTTTTTGATCTCGGGTTTTTAAGTTAGTATGACATTATTATCTTGATCATTGTTGACTGACTATTAGATATATTTTACGATATGATAATATTTTTTCTTATGTTTATAGATAATCTTGAAGATATTCAAGGACTGCGCGAAATAAATAAAAAAAAACATTGAATCGTTAAGGAATTTGGGAGAAAAAACCTTTACACTTAAAACTAAGCTTTAAGAAGAAATATCTTCACTACCGCACTTTATACGTTCAAAAGCGGTCGAATTGATGTGATGAAACAGCATACTTTGAGGATGATAAAATTCAACATTTTTTCATTTATTCACCTTTCCCGTGACTTTCTTGATATAATAGTAATATACCAATAAATAAATCTTTACTCGTTTTTGTATTGTATTGGTTATTATAGCTATCCAGTATTGTTCTACTGCTGTGCAAAAGCCATCCACTCTTTCTAATGGTCTCAGTCCCTTACTCACAAGACATCCAGGTCGGTTGGCAAACCTTGAGTTTAGACTTTTGGATGTTAGTCAAAGACTAAGTCTGTATACACCATAGGTCAAATGAGGAGATTACACATGTCCATAAGCTTACGCTTTAGTGATATCACTAAAGCGTGCCCATATGGGCAAAGCGCCCTTAAATAGTTCCTTGATGGACCAGTAACTTTTTCAGGTATTTTCTGTTCGACACGTTATTTCTTTGTCTTATCTGGCCCAGAAAGACACTACTTGGCCCAAGTAGACAATAATATATTTTAAGACGTATTGTATATTCTGTCCGCCTACGTGTACGTTCCTTTGGAGCTGCTGGTTATGATTTTGGTCTTCAACATTTTTATATGTAGAGCAACCAGCATTTGCTCTAGTCCTGTGGCTGTAGGAGAGAACAGGACAATATCATCAGAGAAACGCAAATTACTTAACTTAGCTTCGCTGATGACAATGCCCTTCTCTTCCCATTCGACTGCGAATGTCTGAAAGAAGTGGAGAATATCTTTGGGGACAACGGGACGCCCTGTTTGACTCATTCTGTTTGAAACATAGGATCTAATCTCTCTAACTTGCTGCAAGAAGTATGTGTGGATTCTATTTTTTGTTTTGTAAAGGAATTGAATATTTCTGAGTGTGTGATGCTGTTAAAAGCGTATTGGTTGAGTATATTTATTTCTAAACATTTTGTGTTCCTCATATTAGGAATATAGTTCGTCAAAAATAATTATACGATTGTCGCAAATAAAAAAAAATACTCAAGTATCAAAAATTTTTTCTCCTAGTATGACAGTAATACCATATTCAATATTTTTTGATTTGACCTCATTTTCTCAGGTCGCGCTTTCGTTAGACAGACTCTATAAGTGTATTTTTTTTTGTGCTGGTAATACATGCCTTTGTATACCCAGCATAAAATAAAAAAAATACAAATAGTGACATAATTGTAGTACACGTCAGGGTATGTTACTTTCATAATTTCAGAGTGCATCTGTCTGAATTTTAACCATCAATCATGTTCGGTTACTCAATTCACGTCAATCTCTAGTTATCGTTGAATGGTCCAGTTAGTGTCTATGACTAATAATGAAAGTCGAAGGAGGTTGCATACAGCACTCGACCTACATTTGTAAGATTTGCATCTATAGATATTTGTGAGATTAGCTAAAGATAATCCGGTTTAGCATGTTTAAGGTTCATGTTTTTTTTTTATCATTTATTTCTTGACCATGGATACAAAGTCCTTCAGCCGGATAATAGAGATTAGATGTTTCTATATAGTTAATTAGTTTACCATTTCATTATGGTGTACACATTTTAATGTTTTTGTAATATTTGGCAGCAAATGTATCAAGTCAACCTTCTTAGCAAACTTTGCTGAGGTACCTACCTCAACATTACGAGTACAATAAAGGCTCCATTTTTACCGATATCGCATCTGTTTCAAATGATTCCACATAATGTCCAATAGCGCAGATACTTGAAAGATAAAACTACACCAATTTTACATCAAAATATCAACGAGGAATCAATTTGTGAGTAATTAAAACAGCCGCTGAACTTCACTCGAAAAAAAACCGCCAAAATTTTTTACTTAGGGTTCTTGAAAATATTTAGTGTTGCCCATATAAAGCTCCAATTCGTTCAAGAACTCGTACACGTTCTTTTTTCAAAACGCAATACGATAAAGCATTGTTCATGTAAAGATCATCGTGGTAAAAAAGATTTTTACATTTTAAATTCACATTCTATCGTTCCATTTTTGTTTTTTATATTTATTACTTAATATTTTGAATGGTTGGATTGACCAAAAACCAGTAATTATTTTTTCCGGTTTCCGGTAATTATCCCATATTGATGGATAGTGAAGGTAATGTGTTAACACCCACAGAGAAAAATATTTCTAGTTTTGTTTCTTCGTTATTTAACACCGACTTACGAAATGTAACGTTATTTTGCAATTATATTTTTTTTTTGTATGGAAGTCACATTTTTTACTTTTGAGTTGCGATATCTTTCAACTAAAGCTAACTAGATAGAGTACAGGTTCTATAGTCCCATGATTTTTCCAGGATCCCATCATTAGATTATGACCTTGGGCCACCTGGAGAGTAGGTAACAAAAAAAAACCAAATTGCTCTTATCAGTGTACGAATAATCAGGCAACATACCTATAACAAAAAATATAAAAACGAGGAATTGAGAACCTTCTTTTCGAAGTCGTTTAAAAAAGACAAAATCAAATAAATCACTACTCTATCAACACCAAAGCATTAAAATCAAGTGTTCTTTTTTCTAAATCACCTGAATCGCGTAACATCATTACACGGATTGCGTCTGCGCACATCAACTTCATACGAGTAATAGACAGTCATTTGGTTAGACACGTAATCATAACTGGCCCATATTAGAGTGCTCAGTAAAATGACGGGGCAATTTAGAATGTAGTTACTTTGTACTTAGGGTCATCGTTTGACAGTTAGGGCATCACTCATCTTTTCTTTGAAACTACGTTTATGGTAGCTCTAGGTATATTTACCAGGGCTGTAATATTGTCTGAAAGATTTACCGTGGCATTGGAAAACAAAAGACACCTGAAGGACACACAGGTAAAAAATCTGAAACACCGTCTCGCTTCACTTCAGAGCGGGATTTCCAACCTCCAAAAAAAAAAAAAAAATTATGGTGTCATCTGGATGCGTTAAGTGCAAGTCCAGCTATTGTGGAAAACCTAGAAAACAGGAGCGAAAATCTTTCGACCGTAATGATTATGATGATAGGATCGTTTCGTACTTGTTAGATCTGTATCGCGATGCCAGCTTGTGGTCACTATACGAGTATGTGTGCTGATCACTATTCACTAATATTTTCACTAAAGGAATTTGGAGATTTTTGTAAATAGACATTCTAATAAATCCTACAGAATTTAACCTACAATTTGTTCCAAATTGAAGCATCTTGTACCAGAACGAAATCTACGCATTTAAAATTGAGTATTCGACAGTAATCCATTAACCTTTAACCTGAGGAACCGTAACAAACACTCGTTGCAAATCAACGGGGGCGTAACTAATCGGTTGATGAATCTAAATGATTTACTGCTGCGCGTGCGCAAGCCTCAGGGTTTCGACGCAATGTTTCAGGACAAAGAGATATTTATGTTTATGACATTAACGTTAAAAGTGGCAATACCTAATGGCTTAGTTGGGTTAAGGGTGGTCACAATCTTGTAGAGCAGCAGATACCTGGAGTCTTCACCAAGAGGTCGATCGGTGAACGTCGATCATTATTTAAGATAATGATTAACTTTTTGCCCTTATCTTATGTTACTCGGTGTAAGGGCAAGGCGTTTTCTTCTTCCTTTATGTCCTGTCAACTATCACGCTATCACTGACCCCCTTTTCATCCACATCATTTCTCACATCATCCATCTCTTTTTAGATTTTCTCTCCATCTCAAATTCTAAACTGAGCTAACCAAATATTGTCTCGCCATTATTTCGTGACCTCGTTCATCAGCAGAAGCTGAAGACCATCGCAAACATTGCGCGTGAGTATTGCATAACATTATGTATTTGTGTAAACTCTTGAAATTGAAAGGCGTCCGCCATTTTATACGAGTACCGTCACTAGTGAATCAAGAGTGACGAAACTTAGTATTTCAGTTATTTTTACGTTAAATGTTACTGCAGCAAATATACTGGAGTTTTCTCAATGCGTATGATAGTTTTGCAATATGTGTTCGTTAATTTTATTTAATGCTTAATTAAAAGGTGGTTAGTGTGGTAATTAGTTAAGACTTCTTCTTGTGAAAAGTGATAGTAACAACCTTGCTAAATGGGTTTTTGATCATATTTGTTGCACAGGCATGTTATGATTGCATTTAATGAAACATCTTGTAATAAGCATAAACATCATAAGGAACGTAAAAGTGTTACTGAGGCTCTAGAACGCAAAGGGTAAATGCCAGTAAAAGTCTGACAAGTCTCTCTCAATCTTAAAGCTCTATTTCTCTTCATGTCACACAATCCATCAATTCTTCTTGGCCTTCGTTTTCTTCCCCAAACAACTCTTAGTAACAGGACTACAGGAGTAATCAAAAAGTAGTACATTGAGTGTCTTAAGTTAAACAGAATTGATATTGAAGTATTTCAAAGTATGTATTTTGTCTAAACTTATCTCAGAAGTGGTTAAAGCATTTTATAAATTTTGTATGTTTTTTTTATTGTTGGTAAAATCATAGTCCCGCCCTTGGGTGGAGCGGGAAGTAGTGTCAGACTCATACTGACTAAAAACCTACCCCGTTCCTTCGTTGCCTATCATGCCGGGAAATTTTTTATGTGACAAATCCACAATAGCCTCAGCTTAGTGTTAGATAAAAATGTAGGATAGAATGGGGCTGTCATAGTCAAATAACGACAAAAGCCTTTATACATCATACATAAAGAGAAGAAAAAAAGAGGTCAGAATAAATGGAATCTGGCTGGAACAAACTAGGTACACTTACAAGCCTCATTTCCTCAATTCTACCTGTCATTCTACTCTAATAAATCAGATCTTTCTACTTTCCTTAACATCATCATAACGTAACCATCATTTTAGCGTAATGGCTTCCTAGTCGGCCACTAATCGTGGTTTGTACAGTTCATATTACTAATAGGGTGCGTATACATACGCGTGCAAGACGCAATAACTGTGGGCGACGCGCTAACTTGCATCTTGCGCTTTTGGAAACGCAAGGTGCTTATGACTTGCGAGTCTTAAGTGTGCATCTGTTATCATTACAGCTTTTGTTAACGGAGAAAGAAATTAGGGTTGTATGTACAGTCTATGCCCTACCTTACCCACCTCCTTTGAAAAACTATTATTTATTTATTTTATTTATTTGGCTAACCAACAATTGACTACACATATACAAAGATATAAAATACATCAATAAACTTATAGGCTAGTGTAGCAATTACTTACAGGTAGTAAGCACAACATGCGTAACTTTATTGTTAATTGATGCCCAAACTAAATTACTCAACGAACATAATTACTGCTTATAACTAAATTATTTGAACTTAGAACTAAGTTAACATGCTAGCCCAAACATCGTATTGATATTAAATTGATTTATATATAACACTTAAACCTACTAAGTGGGTAATTAAATGGGTTGATCAGGTAACTTAGGGCACCGACCCTACATATATACATAATTAAGTACATTAAGTGTGAATGTGAATGTTTGTGAAAGCACCCACAGTATCAGGAGTAGGCATAGATTTTAAAGAAAAATTTAGGCAAAAATTTAAAATTTACATAAAGAGAAATTTAGATAAATGATTGTTCTTTATTTCTTAGAAATATTGATATGTTTTGAATTAAGATTTTTTAGAAATTTGCAAACGGGTTAGTTTCTAGTTTTATCTAATTTGTTATAAGATTTTCGCCAGATTTTTGGGTATAGTCGATAGTGATGGAAAAGATTTTTTTAGGCCCCATTTTTAAAAACAAGTTATAATCACTGAGATTGGCAGCAATGTAAGTTGTTTTGCAGGATTATATTTTTTACAAGTCTCGAAACTTATTGGTGGACCAGAAATTATTTTATGTGATACATAGAACATACGTATCTGAAAGTCTTGCAATGTAAACCTCGACCAAACAGCATCAAATTAAAACGCAAGAAGTATTGCTAGAACTTGCATATTTATCAATGTGCAATGCCCCTTACATAGACTTGAAATCAGACATTTGCGTCAAATTGCCAGGTCGTGGGAATGGGAGGGGCGGGAAAAAATGTGGCAAAGATAATTGTGTGGCAGTCTTATTTCCACGGGATTACAGGGAATCGGGTTAGTGCAACAGTGCCCACTAACCTGTAGTTAGCTGATTACTGAGTGCGGATCTATGGGAAGTAGTCTTGTTAACTGATGTGTTTCTCAAGCGCAACTTTGTTTTAAATCGACGATCGTTGGTGTTGTTGATAGCAATTTTAACTTTATTGTAAAGGCTGTACGATTTGAAATCAAGTCATCATCATCACTTCGAACTTTATTATAATGTCTGTATCTGTCATCATTATCAACATCATTAAAGATGTCCACTGTTGGACATTGGCCTCCCCCAAGTGTCGCCATAACCACTGGTCATGTGCGTCTCGCCAGGTTGTCGGTCCACCTTGTGGGAGGCTTTCCAACGCTTCTTCTTCCTGTGCGTGCTCGTCAATCTACAACATTTCAGCCCAAAATCAAGTATCGTCGGAGAATTCAGGCCATACATTTCTTTACTAAGCAGTGCAAAAAACTTTACAAAGTTCTTCTTAAAAGTCTATGAAGATGCCTTCGTCTATAGAATCAATGGAGTACACATACACAGCACACACACACATCCAGCTAAACTTCCTTCACGATAATTACAACAACTAAAATGTTCTAAGAAAATAAAATAGGAAAAAAAAACAGTAACACGTAACCTGACAAAATTACGATCACCTTACGTAACTGAAGATACAAATCTGTCTACGATTACAGAATGATTAATTATTCAAATCTTATTAAGATTATTATCAGACTGTGAGACAGTAAATTAAAATCTTACAAAAAAGCCGCCTGCATCGGCCACAATGACACAATGGCGTCGTCGCTAGGAACTGAGTAACAGCTGCATCAATTCATTGTTATATAGTGGAAGCTTTTATTCTTTTCATGACTCTGTCTATTTTTATGATAAAAATGTTGTTCCGTTTGTTCTTTGAAGTTGTGATTTCCGTTGATAATTATCATTTTTATGAATCTCTTTTCCGGTTGTCTTTCTTGGAGGCGGTGCAACATGTCTTCTTTCGTAACTAGTTAGTCATCTATAGAGGGGACGTTTTTACCCGACTTAAAAAACAAGGAGAAGGTTCTCAATTCGATTATATTATTTTTTGTTTGTCACCTCAGAACTTCGTCGTTTATAGACTGATTTGAAATTTTATTCCCAAAAAAAAAAAGTCTTCCAGATTGGTCATTTAGGTTGAAATCCAGTTCTAATGGTAAATAGAGGGAACTCATCAAATAATATAGCATATATGGGTCTGAATAGGTATGTTGAAAATGGTATCATCCGAGCCGGAAGGTAGGCACCGGAACTTCGTAATTAATCATCGTATCTAATTCCTTAATTACGCAAGCCCCAAGCGAACGCCGGCGTTTGCACACCTCTTGTCTTTCTATTGTGTCTCTAATTACAGTATTCAAAAGATTGAATTGTCATGAGATGCACTTTGGGATTTGTCATTGGATGATTTAACCTACGTTAAAAAAAAAAAAAGGATGTGAAAGGTCAGCAGCTGGGCTGCCCGGTGTCAATGCACCGTTGTGTTGTAATGGCTGTCTCGAAACATCATTCTGGCGCCTTACACTGTGGTCACGGTAATCTTCACGCCCACCTACGTTTTGGACTTGGGTCGAGTGATAAAAGAATGGCGGATATCTTATTTTTCTTTTTATTACAGACTAGATTTTGGCGTCTGTTTTGCTTCTGTGTATTTATAACGAGAATTCATTGCGCTAATCTCAGAAAATACTAGTTAGAATTGAAAAATTATTTCATTAGTTGGATAGTTCATATTCGGAAGAAGACTATGGCCCGGTTTCCACCAAAGCGGAGAGGAGAGGAGACGAGAGGAGATGTGTTTGAATAAACCAATCACATTTCGTTATTTCCACATCTCTTCTCCGCTAAGCTTTGGTGGAAATGGATCAAGCGGAGAGGAGAGGAGATGTTTCTCCATTCTTTTGTTTTTCTATAGAATTTTGGGCGGCGAGCGAGTCAGCGGCGCGGCAGAGCGGAGAAGTGCCGGCGGCTGAGCGGAGACGTGTCTAGTCGGGCGGTCGAGCGGTGCGCGGCGCGCGCACTCACGCGCCCCGCACCTCATACACCTGAAAGCGTCATTCGCAAAGAGTATGCATCTGGGTTGATGCATAGTCTTTGCAATCTAATACCACAAATTTGACACGTTATTTTTTTCATATTGATTTATAGAAGTAGATACTCGGAGAAAAAACTTTTTACACAAAAAAATAATTTAAGTAACGACATGACGTCTTCCTATCGTTGACAGAACTTGACTGGTTTCGATCTGTCACAGCTCACGTCTCCGCTGCACACAGCTCACGTCTCCGCTGCACACAGCTCACGTCTCCGCTGCACACAGCTCACGTCTCCGCTACACACAGCTCACATCTCCTCTCGTCTCCTCTCCTCTCCGCTTTGGTGGAAACCGGGCCTAAAAAACACCACGCTGTGACCAATAGGAGTGGAGCAGTAAATAAAAACGTAAATGTAACCGCGGGATCAGCTAGTGAATACTTATAATAAGAAAAGAGGTTTTATCAACACAATTCCATACAACAGATTGGTGTCATTAATTTCGCAATAATATAATACCCGCTATATCTTACAATTTAAAACGCGTAACTGTAATGCCCATCGCATTAATTCCATTACATTATCTCAATCGCATAATCTTTAACATTTTAAAAGCGAATGATAAATCAAATCATAAGTCACGAAAATGAAAGTAGACTTCATAGTCTTGATAGTGATGACTGATGGATTTGGAGTAATTGAAAGTGATGAGCGGTGTGATTGGAAGGGCAAGTGGTATGTAGCTCGCCGTCCGATAGCGACCAAGCTAGAGTCGACGACAAAGAGATGTTAGCAAAATGTATGGAGCCTACAAGGGTTGATGCTGACTAGGGCTTTTTTTATGGTGGTAAAATCATCCAAAGACATCTCCCGCCCTTGGGTGGAGCGGGGGATAGTGTCAGATTTTTAATGACTAAAAACCCAGTCCTGTTCCTTCTTTGCCTTCGGTCCAGGGCCCCAGGGTACACTTTCACATTACCCATAGACCCAGGAGGCTTCGACCCTGCTGGGATGCCGGCTAGGGCTGCGGGATTGATCGAAAAAGTTCTCTTGACCAGAAACAGAAAGGGCATCTGAAGAAACACAGTTGCGTAGCAGTTGTAGTCAGTAAAAGTCTGACATTCCCCCTCATCCCACCCCTCAAAAAAGAAAGCTACAGAAGTAATATAACTGCTGATAACCTACTACAATACGCAGCATATAAATTGAAACTTCAAAGATGCAAAGGTCCAATTTATTTGTTTCATACTATACTTAGCTACTGTATAATTAAAACGGTTTTATAGTTAGAAGTTAAACCTCATAAAAAATGCAGTTTCGTGACAAAGAGCTATCAATTAGAAATGCATCTACATGATGAGTGAAAACGGATACTGCAGATGGATCAAAAGGTCAAAGTTTTAAGTGGCAAGCTTGTTGACACTATGTGACCTAAAGGCTGGCTTTTACCTTGGGCAAAGGATAAGAATTGCCACACTGCGTGACAATACTGACAGACTTTTGAGCATACTCATCATCAGTAGACAGCGATGCGGAATTGTGGAGGAGATTTTCAACGCCATATTTTAGATTGTAAAATGTAAATACTGACATAATATTGTTGAATAAAAAAAAAAACACAGGTCATTTTTAAAGACCTAGCCGAGTGGCCGGCCAAGTGCAAGTCGGACTCGCGCATGAAGGGTTCCCTAAGGTCCATTGAAAAAAATTGTTTGCTGTATTCCTATACAGCAAACGTGATTTTTTTCCGTTTTTTACTACCCGCCCCCCCTTAAATATTTATTTTATTTTGCTTTTAGTATTTGTTGTTATAACGGCAACAGAAATACATAATTTGTGAAAATTTTGATTGTCTAGCTATCGCGGTTCTTGAGATACAGCCTGATGACAGACAGACAGACGGACAGACAGCGAAGTTTTAGTAATGGATCCTATTACTAAAACTTCTAAAATAATACTAAAATTTTTACCCTTTGAGTATGGGACTCTAAAAACGCACATGATTTACATAGTTCAGAAGACTTCAAACAACTAGATCAAGAATTATGAAACACTTGATTGAACTACAGACAAGGATAAGCAAGGAAGGTCAAAAAATTCTCAGACATAATGAAAATAATTACTTAATAACTTAAATCAATCAATCCCCGCTATTCTTCATTCATACAATAATTGAATAGAATCTGAACAATTGACCACCATAACACAAAGAACCGACCAGGGACGAATCAAAAGATTTGATTGACTAGATCATCAGTAGATTGATGATTGATTGACGGCTTGACACAGAGGCTTGACATGATAATCACATGCCTTTGTCAATGACCACGACGTTTTGACATTATTACTGTTACGTCATCAAGACGAAAGTGCCGTAATTATTATAATTACTTTTCTTTCATTTTTATTTTTGTGTGGGATGGGTTCCTTTACTACGTGTGGGTGTCAGGAATAAAATTTAATAATAATGTTATTGTTTAATTGAGCTATTTCGCTGTAGATGTTGCCTTTGTCGGTAAAGGTGTTGTATTTTAAGAGAGACATACTCGTAGGTACCTCAGTTTTAAAATAACATAAAATAGTACTTGATTGCTATCCCACCTGATGGTAAGCAATGATGCAATCGGTTTTGATTTTAATTTGGTTGAATGAGATTTTTTACCTTAAAAGATACATAGTGAATAATTAAAATCCGCACATTAAACTATTACTAGTCTTGTTAATCTAATGATATAAAAACGTTATATACACAGTAAAAATTTTGATAGTTTTAATCCCGTTGCATTTTGATAGTTTTAAACATGTGCCGAATTGACCCTCCACGGGATTAAAACGATCAACCACTCCAAAGTCTAGACAGATATGGCTGAATCTTTACAGTAGTATAGCTTAAATAATACCATAATAACATGAATGCTATATTTTATAAGGATTTTTATTATCACGCGGATATCATCACGCATGCGGGATTGCGCCGCACGCATAGTCCTCGCAAATGTCCTTCACATACAAGTATTTTTTATAATGCGTGGAATACGCACGCGGGATGCGGGGCGTGACATTGGGCAGCAGCCCCGCATGCGGAGCAATTCAGCATGCGTGATGAAATCCGCACGATATTAAAAACATCCTAATAGGGGAAGAACTAATTCCATGCGGGTGGAGCCACGGGCTTACAATCATCATCATCTGCCTTTTAATGTTCCCACTGCTGGGACTCTGGTCTCCTCTCTTGGAGAGGGAATGGGCCGTAATACACCACGCGGGCCCAGTGCGGGTTAGTGGATGTCACATGTCTTCGAATTTCTGGTTCTAGGACATGCCGGTTTCTAGGACATGCCGTTTTGAGAGCAGTGGTGATGAAATAAATTACACAAAGTAATGCGCCTGGCTGGGTTTGAACCCACGACCTACGATTCGTAAGTCGGGGCCGTTACCAATCGGCTACCACTGCTCTACGGGCTTACAATATTATAATTAATTCATTTCTAATGTAATTTAGGAAAAGTTAGATCTCCGATTACAAAATTTCATTAATGTTTCTTAGGCCTAACTAACACAAATTGCATAGTAGGTAACTAACGATAATTATTATCTAGCCTATTATATTAGCAGTTTCTTTCACTTTCATCTTATTACTGCAATTAATTATAATCTTTGACATCTACCGTTATTGTTCTTACAACAACCGCCCGTTGAGAAAACTTCTTCATGTTTTCAGTTCATTTCAGTTTTAATACAAATAAAATTATGCACCAGCATAACAAAACACGTAATGGAAATTGAATATAATGGAATCACCTGACAGCATCTAAAGAATAATGACATCGCAGAGTTACGGCATTTTAGCGTTACACAGTTGCATTTGCATACGATGTTGCCAGAGCAAAAAAATAGAATTTCAAATCGGTGTTGCCAACAATAAACATTGTATCTTCATCGTGAGAATAAAAAATAAACAATAGATTGGATTACTTCACTTTTCGAGAACTACTTTCATTTAAAATCTGTGTTCTGTATGTTAATGGAATAGGGTTGGAATTAGAGAATACTGTTGTTATTGGAATATTTTAACGAGAATATTATGGTAAACACATTTCACTTATATGGAGGTGTTATGCAAATATATCGGAGATTTTCTCGTATCATGTAGAGTTGGTTTGAACAAATACGTTACGTAAATAGGCTATTAGGCCAATTAATAAAATTAGAAACCATTTTATTTTATTGGCCCATGCTGTGCTGCTATGTTGGTCAAAGGTCTCAAATCAATTGGGTAAGTTAAAGTAATTATTCGACTAACTAATTGAATGAGCTCGTGACTAAAACAACATCAGCTGCACGAGTCGATCTCCATGTTTAGCAACGCTTGCCAAGGCCAAACTATGGATGGGTGTCCATCTTAACATATCGAGATTCCTTCGTTCCTCGGAAAGCACGTTAAGCCGTTGAACCTGGTTGTCTATTGTAGGTCTTTGACAGTCGTTAAAGATCATCAGAAACCAAGATATCTGACACTCGTGATAGACATGTGAAGGTCAAATCTAGGCAGTAGCATATAAAATACTGATCTTCTGCTACATGGAGATGAGAGAAAACTAGGCAGACACACAAACTGGACTGACTAATTACTTACCTTTCAATTCTGCTCATTACTTGAGGCCGACAAAAAGTAGGCCCCAAGGGCATCATTTGGAAATGTCAGCAAATCGTAGGGGACCGGCAGGATCGAAGCTTACTGGGGCCATGAATCCCGGGGATGCAAGCCAAGGAAGAAACAAGGAGTGGGTTTTAGTCAGTCTACTATTTCATCTGATGGTAAGCTAAGATGTGGCCAAAGATGGAGCATGCTTGCCTAGAACTAACTAATTCACTTTTGACTTAAATACCACTAAGTTGTAGCTACCAGGAAACACAGACTCCGGGAGGGAATTCCACTCCTGTACACACAATAAATGTGTTCCCAAAACGCTTTATTAAATAAAGTTATTAATTAAAATGATTAAATAATAGGTGGAATTTTGTCCGTAAAAAGTCTGACACTCCCCTTCACTCCACCCAGAGCGAGAGAAGTCTGATAAATTCCCACGTAAATAAAAAAAGGTGCCAGTAGCCTGTATTTTTAACCCAGTCATCAATAAAAGCCAGCGCATGAGGTCTACGTGACCACGATCACTAACAGTCAGGTGCCGCGGTTTGCATAGTAATGGCCAATATATGTAATGGGCGATAGACCATCGTCCACACGTATGGCCAACAATTTCGCCCATCACTCTTTGACTTTCTCGACGCTTCATTTGTTTTTCCTTGGTTTTCCAAATGATGGAAATACAGTAAGAATAATGGATAGGTAACTTTCATGAGTAGTTTATAATTCTCTATGTATCTTCTCAGTCAATAAGTGGTATTCAGAACTAAGTGCTTTTGTTGTATTTGATTATAGATACCTAAGTGATGGCCCAGTGGTAACGGCATGTGTGTAATGGTAACATAGCCAGGTGCATTATTTTGTGTAATTTATTTCATCGCCACTGCTGTCAAAACGGTGAAGGAAAATATCGTGAGGAAACATGTCCTAGAACCAAAAATTCGAAGATATGTTACGTCCACCCAGGCTTGAGTCCCAGTTGTGGGAATATTATAAGGCCGATATTGATTGATTTTTTTATCTACAAATCACATTTTGTAAGCTGAACGTAACATTTGGCCTATGAAGAATTAAAAACAAAAGGTCAAAAGCGCAAAAGATGTTCAGTAAACCAATGTTTACTGAATGAACCAATGTTACATGTCATATCGTGTATATGATTATAATTTAGGGATCTTCAAGGCTAGAGTGAATAGGCACTTAATCTGTCCTAGC
Organism: Leucania comma; assembly: GCA_958295575.1. NCBI lineage: Eukaryota > Metazoa > Arthropoda > Insecta > Lepidoptera > Noctuidae > Leucania > Leucania comma. The sequence goes on from OY282480.1 coordinate 4,004,434, forward strand.
TCAGAGGACACCGGTGTCCTCTCACATCCACGCCACTATAGGCCTTAATTCCGATGTTTAGAGTCTACTTTTGTATGAACAAGTTGGGTAGTTGTGGATCGAAGTGTTAATAAACTAGTGCGCCTCACCATCAACGATTGCATCACTGCTTACCGTCAGGTGGGATCGCAGTCAAGCGCTAGTTTATATCAATAAAAAAAATCTTGTTCTGGTACTTGACATAGTAACTAACATAGAAAGTCGGCAAAACGAAACCCTGGCGTCAAAAGCCTCATCATTCGCTAATCGTTGTCGCCATTTAAAATAGCCTTTAACAAAACCCATTCACGTTTCTCGATAGCTAGGGTTGCCCACCATACTTTATAATAACGTATCTTAGTTTATTTTATATATATATATATATATATATATATATATATATATATATATATATATATATATACTTTATACTTTTGTATAAAAATAAAGTATATGAAAATACTCTATTTTCAATCTTCACTGTGACGTGTAAAATGAAACACTAATATGAATAATTACTGAACTATTATAGATGCATAAACATTGAGAAAGGAATAAGTTACAAAAAAAATGTAATGATACTTACCCAATAAAAAACTTTTAGTGACATTTAAAAGCACATAAAAAAGTCATCTTCATCAGAAGAAACAATTGTTTTTTTATAATTATTGGTTTACTTTCAGTATTTTTTTTTTCGTACTAAAATATTGTGCTAAGTTATTTTTCCTCAAAAACAGTTGGCAACTTTATTGGTAGTACCTGCCGAAAAAATTCGAAGATCAAGTTCACGACACTTTCTCCTCCTGTATGGTAGGCGCCATGTTTTATTTATCAGTATGGACGTGTAATGAGCTCCTACGCATTCACTGAGCTGCGCGAGTAGTCTATACATCCGCAACAGGACTAGGTTATATTGATAGCGGAGAGAGGTGTGTACGCTTAATGGTGTTTAATTTTTTGTGGTTGACATCGTAGGTGTAACAGTAAAAAAATGGCATTTAGAGTCATTTCTTACACAAACACTTCTTGCATCAAAGATTTTAGATGCAAAGATTCAAATTAAATATCGATTAATGGATTGCCTTATGTGTAAACATACCAAGCATTATTAGTACACAAGTAACTTTTAAAAGTATGTTACAACCTGTAGTTACCAATAAGACATATTAGGCATATTATGATCAAACTCATCTGAGTGTCGAAAGAGCGACTTTCCTAACGCTGGTAATTCTCTTTATAAAACTTGAGAAAAAAAACCTTATATTTTTCAATAAATTTGGGGATAACACTTCATGTGAATTTGTAGTCAAATGAATGCGAGTTATTTACTGGAGTGATGAGGAAAAACCTTGATATTCTTCCAAGGCTTAATGACTCTGTACAACCTCTTCCAACAGTGGTTGTACTAAACTATAGATGCATTTGTCAATGAAGTTATTATATCTCTTTTCGCTCGCAGTATAACCACATCTTTATACTAGCGATTGTTCAGATCAGGTTTAGTGAAGATAAATGATTGTTTAGACTCACTCTCGTTAGCTACATTTGACAGCTCAATTTTACTCTCAACTACTTTGGTAGACAGTTCGTGAAATGCAATTTCCGAGTTTTGCATAACATATGGCTAGCAAAAGTGATAGGGATGTAGAGAAAATAATACCTATGAATATTTAGTAGCTTTGAAGACTCCAGAAAAGATTGTATGGATTGATGATAGATGTGTGGAGTGACAAGAATGGATAAAGTGAGAAATTAGTCTATTATAGGAAGTTTGAATGTGGCGAAAAGTTTAAAAGGGAATCGCTTATCTTGGTATGGTCATGTGTAGAGGTGGGATAAAACGCATGTTACTAAAAGAGTTATGAATATACATGTGGACGAGGGAGAGGGAGGACCAAAGGAAATATGGATGGATTTTGTGAGGAGTGATTTGAAAGAAAAGCGTGATGTTTGACAGGATGGGATGAATGGATGGATGGCAGACACAAACATGTTGCTTGACTGCAAGTAATATGGTACAAGGGTATGAAGATGGTGATGAATTGAGTGATCATGAAAGTAATACGATGGTTCAGAAAGTAGCACATTTTGATGAGGAGTTTTTCGACGGCATTTTAGTTTATATATATTTTTTATTTTTTTTATTAATAGCATAGAATAGAATAAACTTTATTGTGCACCAAAAGGCGGTCTTATTGCTGACAGCGATATCTACCAGACAACCTTAGCTTACCTTAGCTTTAGTTAATAGAAGTAGTTTTTTGTAAATTGTGGGTGGTAGTGCTACGAGTACGTAAATACATAAAAATCAGTTGACAAACGTAGACTAATATACCTCGTTATAGAAATAAAAGATGTAAAAAAACTTTTATTCGGGACAGACAACATAAAGGTTGGGAGAAGATCACCAGTGGTTTCATCCCTGGATAGTTAGGCACCATCATTAAGCACGAAAAAGAGGAATGTGGGCAACAGTAAATTAAAAAAAAATCTGGTCTTACAAATTTATTGATCTTAGCCAAAATTACAATCGGCTTTACGTAACGTATCATAGAAAGAAGCTTTCTAGAAACAGTCTGACGATGTAACTGAAATTTCTTTAATTAAGTGGATTGGAATAATATGGTAACGAATATTTACAATGAAGTTAGAAAGTACGAGATAGTCTGTTCGTTAGTTGGAGTGCAATCGTGCGATCTATCTTAATTATTAAATAAAGCGTCTTTATCTCACTTAGAAGCTATTGGAATTAAGTTCCGTCTATTAATCATTATTCTGATGATATCTTTATATAATTTCCGCTCTGGCATATCGGTGAAATCCCTTTTAATTTCTATTGCCGATCGCAATAGAAATTAAATGGCGAGATATAAGAGGGTCAAACAAATAACAAGATGTTTTGTGTGTGAAAATGGGAGAGGAGACCCCAGAGTGTGAACATGAATATTACTTGAAAGAAAATAGATTTATTTGGCACAATACAAGGCACACTATAATTGATTAGGTATATACAAAGTAAAGCAATGGTGGCCGAGTGGTAATGGCCCTGGTTTACGAGTTGTAGGTCGTGAGTTCAAACCCAGCACTAAGGAGTTTTTGAAAATTCAGCTTTTAAGGGGATGAAAGGGGAGAAAGATGTTTGTGTGCAAAATGTATTCCTTGGGCCCATATTCCTGAAACTTAGCATAAATAGTAACCCAAGTAAATAAAAAAGGTTCACATTATTCGAAAACTTAAACCACCCCTATAAAACGATATAGATTCAATTCAAACAAACCTTCCTTGACGTGATAAAATGTTCAAGCTCAAGGCCACAGCACAACTTATAGATCAGTAGGTCAACGCATTGTAGCGTTAGCGATACGGCTGTCACTGTCACTAATGTATTTTTATTCTACAATGGCCCACGTTATCACTACACGTTGCCATTTCCGAATGTATTTCTTCACTTTCTTCCGCAAAATACTACTAATAATACTTAAGCTGAGTTAATTAAATCCTACTTAAAACTAAAAGTAAACTTCTAAAAAATATATATGGGTTTTTTATTTCTTACATAGTATGTTTATTTATTGTGTGCAGTACAAGTATTTTTTTTTAGTTTTAAGTAGGATTTGTCGCCTGTGTACATCAACTGTCTTATTTTTAGGTTTCGTTTATAATGCAGAATAAGAATCTACTTTAAAATGGTCAGATAATGCTCAGTTTCATTTTTTGAACTTCCAAAGCCAGATTTTTTTGCACCATTGAGTGCATTTGTAGAATTCCATTAAATTTGTCATATAATGGTCCGAGAAAGGGCAAAAGTCTATCACTACATAGTATAAAACAAAGTCGCTTCCCGCTGTCTGTCCCTATGTATGCCTATCTTTAAAACTGCGCAACGGATTTTGATGCGGTTTTTTTTTAATAGATAGAGTGATTCAAGAGAAAGGTTTATATGTCTAATAAATGCATAATATATTTAATATCACCATTGCACCCATGCGAAGCTGGGGCGGGTCGCTAGTATATTATAACGCAGAATGAAAAAGAAAAATTAAAATTCAAGGCCACAGTAAATAGTTACAGATCAGTAGGTCAATGCATTGTATCGATCGCTACGGCTGTCACCGATCCACTTCTATTCGTACTGCACAACAGATCACGTAGAGAGTAGTAAAAGTATTGCGGATGACTATCAAAACGATCGCGAATCGACCGTTAAATTGGAATTCGAATGGCTGTCAGCTGTCAAGTTGACGTTTATTGTGGAGTCGAGAGTTTATTCTTTAATGTAAGCAGGTTCCTCTATATATTAAGCTCTTTGGAGCAGGTGCTTCGTGGTTAAAGGCATGTAAAAAATGTTTTATGCTATCAATGGTTTAGTGAACAAGTTATCTGAGCTTTAGCTAAACAGCTGTATATGTAGTTCTTTGGGTAGCGTGGAGAAGAATAGAATTTTCTTAAAATGCTAAGATTACATGTTTAAGGGCCAAAATATGGTGTTATGCAGACAGTTCATAGTTTTGATTTAATCAACCTTATCTTCGGTAGGTAGGCTTTACAAACTTAATAGGAACCGTAGCTTTAGTATTTTCATTAACACTACTCTACGGGCCCTTCAAATCAATTAGCGTATTTAGCATCGGCTTAAAGAGAGAATCTTCGCATGCACACCCATCGCTGAAGTACCAAAAGTGAATGCAAATGCAGGCGTTATGACGACAGATGATCGGCTTTCTAACGAGCGGCGCGTACGCATCCACACTTGATACAACAAGTGACAGTTGTGTAGACAAGCTAAAAGGTTTAGATCAGTGAAGATGAAATTAATTTATTACATTTATTGGATTCCTCTAGGTCCACGGGGAACTTCTGAAGGGGAAGCTTGGAATGCACAGGTGTGGTTTTAGTCAGTAAAAGTTTGTTACAACCTCATGCTTCACCCTGGAGCGGGACAAGTCAGTGGATGATTTCCTACCTCAAAAAAAAAATGTATTTGATTACTGTTAACTGTTACTAACAATGTTAAGTCGCATCGCATCCAAAGTTAGGATCACATCATTTAGGTTTTAATATAATTTTCAATAAAATAAAAAACAGATATTATAATAATATGTCGTAGTAATCCGTGTGATCAAATTTTATTGTGTCAATCAAATATTAACCCATCCGTATTTAAAATTGTCGTAGGTTCAAAGTCAATTAACTTTAACAATGTAGGTGTGTGTTTTCCGATATTACAATCCGATCAAGAACTTCAAGAAAAGAGCAGACACAAGTGAATCCAAGCTCCATCGTCATCCACATTATTGCTTCTGTTGAGATAGTAGTCAAGCGTGAACCTATCAATAATAAAAAAAAATATATGAAACAATATGAATGAAGTAACATTATTAAAACTTAGGGTCAAGTTTTTTTTTTATAGTTATAAACTATTACTTGACTGCGATCTCACCTAATGGTAAGCATAGATGCAATCGTTGATGACGAGGCGCTCAGTTTATTAAGGAACCTTAGTTCGTTCGTCATCATCACTATAGTAAACATCCTTCCATCCATAAATCAATCCTCTCGGTATTTCTGCGCACTCGCAGATATTTTGAGCGGCGAGTATTGTAGACATAATATAACAGTGGCCAGCTCCGGCACCGGTCGGGCGGGAATGTAGAAAGCTGGCACCGCGACGTGCGCTGGCGCATCGTAATCAAGCTGTTTTGGTGATCGCTGTGCTCTCTACACTGTGACGTGAAAAGGGTAGGTAGTGAAGGATAGAATATTTTATGTTCATATTTTTTTTTTTGACAATGGAGTTCATCAAATAAAACCTCCTGCTCTAGGTGGGGCGAGTGTGTCTACCTTTTAATGACAAAAACAACAAATATACACAGACAGAGCTATATATTTTTTGATGATTTAAACTACGTCCTTGACTGCAGTCCCACCTGATGGTAAGCAGTGATGCAGTCGTTGATGGTGAGGCGAACTAGTTTATTAAGAGCTTATTCGCTCTAGCCTTAAAGACACTTAAATTATAATCGGACGGGAAGACTGCAGACTACCTGTAGGTAGTTAGTACCGACAACTACTTCCAGGTCATTTGACTCGCTCAGCTGATGTTTACTTAAAGAAATTAATTTCGTAAATGCTAATATGTATATTAATTCGAGTTTTAGAAAAAAAGAACTTTATTTTTTTAATTTTATCTTTACAAATCTATAGTGTTTCGTATACCGGATCGACCCTCCACGGGATTAAAACGATCAAAATCACGGTTGGCTTTGTGTTTGAATGATTGGATTCCGGGTTTGGTATTCGGGGTGGGGTTTGGGGTCTTGTATGGTTGAGTAATTCCTAGCAGGCCGATGCCCGCTAGGGCCGCAGGGGGTTTCTGAAAAGGAAACCTGTGATCCTAGAATGTAAACGGCAACTTAAGGACACCAGTGTGGTTTTAGTCCGTAAACATTTGACACGTTCTCTCGCTCCACCCTAGAGCGCGAGAAGTAATTACATGTTTTTTCACCTCAAAAAAAATTGTGAGGCAGCGTTTTTTTTTTAAGGCTGAATTAAGTTGTTTTTTTTTACTGAAATTTTTCTTAAGCTACTATATATAAGTTATAGTTACCTACGACACTATACACTATTTGTGATCGGCATAGCCAAATCTTTTACCATCTAAAACTGGTTGGCTATTAGAAAGCGTCCTGTCAATTTAGTGGTCTGCTTGTCTTGTCTTACATGCTCTGCTATTTGCCTCTGGCAGTTCAACAAGCAATTTGGTGTACAGGACACACAGGTACCCATTCAATTATGTATAGATTATATATTTGTACGCTCAAGGTGCACTTTCAGCTATTCTGACTTTCAATCATCATCATCATCATCATCTCCGTAGCCCCAACTAGCTTGAGGTCGGGTTCCAATCTTGACAGACCTGTTGGTCTAGTGGTTAGTGGCCTTGACTGCTATGCCGGAGGACGTGGGTTCAATTTCCACCCAGGACAAATGTTTTATGATGAGCATGATCATTTTTTCTGTGTCTGGGTGTTATTTATCTATAATATGTATGTATTTAGAAATATATAGGTATTTTTATCAGCTGTCTGGTAACCATAACACAAGCTCTGCTTAGCTTGGGAGTAGACGGTTTTGTGTGACAGTTGTGGATATAATGTATTATATTATTATAATCTAACCAGATACGGCTGGATATCCGTGTTTTACATGAGGCGACTGCATATTAGACGTGATGATGTGGAAGGATGGAGAGGATGAAGAAGGTCAAAGAAAAAATGAATGGATTGTGTGAAGAGTGATATGAAAGAAAAGGCAGGGGCGGCGACCCCGTGGGTGCTCAGGGGCTCGAGAATAGACATCAAGAAACAGATCAGTAATCACCTTTTAGGAATGGGGATTTTATTACCGAAGGCTCGCTTAGCACAGTGGTTTAGAGCGCCGGTTGAGACGCAAGGGTCTCGGGTTTGATTCCCGTACCAACACATATCATTATATTTTTATCAAACATAATTACTAATTAAGTACGCAGTGTAAGTAGGATATTAAAATTTATTTGTCGTTTAATCAGTGTGCATTTCTCTTCTCACATTTCGCCATTTTTTCGAGTCATCAGATGAGCATGAGCACCAGTGCGAGTGTGGTGCTCCTGACCAGACGATGGCCCACTTATTAGAGTGCCCAAAGTGTCCCTACACCTGCACTTTGGAGGACCTCAAAATGCCACTGAGGCCGCTGTAAACGTGGCAACGTACTGGGCAACTTTGAGGGAAAAGAAAACCATCGATACGATAAGAAGAAGAAGCATGAGCACCCAAAGCTTTCTAAAAGCCGGCGCCCCTGCCCCAAAATACAGTCCTGTTGGCGGCAAAGTCTCTAAACCACACGCCTTCCGATCAAAACACTTTACTCAGTCCCACACTAACCGCATAATAACGTTACATAAGTCAAACCGGCAGGTTCAACTTAACCGCAGCGGATTTATAAACTAACACTAAGTAGCAGTTTCACAGTTTTCACTAAAAACGGGTCTTCGTGGGAACCTGACGCTGTTGGAAGGATGTAATGTCGTCTAGTGGCTGAGCTGTTAGTCTACATCGACACCGTAATTAGGCTGCTGATCTATGTTTTCACTTTAATAGGTATTTACTTGATGAGAAAGGTAAATATAAGGGATATCTTGTCCAAGGAAATTGGGTTAAAAACTTGACAGTGGCACTCATTTTTGTATTATGCATCATTCTTGCGGTACGGGGCGTTTCAGACCTCGTTTGGAAAGTGTCATTATGACAGGACGGGGTTTATTAGACCCCGTAACGTTATAAGGAATTAAAACTTTTTTGGCCAAAAACCACAGCAAATGGTTCTACTTATGTGCCACATACTATACACCCACGATAGAGGAGTAGGAAATTCATGATTTTGATAATTCGAAAAAACTTTGCATTTTATTTCATATTTTCTTTGGCCTCTCTCTCCCTAACTGTACCTACCACTTCTATAACTAATGAATTAATTTCCCAACCTCGAATTGGTTAACAATTTGCTTAAATCTAACAGACGACCTTGAGAAGCGAAGATGAATCGCGCGAAAACTTGACTAACTACTGGAACCGTAGCGGATTTGGAATTTTTAAGTTACAACACTTGAAAGTTACAAAATCGTCTTCTTTACTGTTATCGAATTAGCCTACAAACCGATTCATCTAACACTGCTATAATTATATTTAGTAGATTTCATAACTATAGTATCTCAATATTAAGAAATAAGAATTTTGAAGCTCACATTAACTTTTGAGCATGACAATATTGATTGATATGTCGTGGCCAAATCATAGCAATTGATCACTTCATGAAATGGCCAAATAAAACTGGCCACATCGTTTTAAACGTTAAAGTTCAATGATATTTCAATTCTTGTTTGGCTTACTTTCTTTAGACCTTTTATTACCAAAAAACCATCCTACATCAATGACATGGCCAAACGAGGATTGACATACCATCAAAATTAATGTTGAATTTTAAACGATCTGGCCAAACGAGGATTGACATACCATCAAAATTAATGTTGACTTTTAAACGATGTGGCCAATTTTAGTTGGCCATATCATGAAGACATGAAGTGATCAATTGCGCTCCTTTTGATGATTTCCCAACTCAAAAAAAAAACATAATTTTAAAGTTTTTACAATCATCGTCGCCATTACAATCTCGCTATGATCTCCAATTCAAACACTGAATGACTTTATTCTTTATTTGTGACACTGCTGTTTCCATAATAGCCTCCTAGCCAAAGTAGGCCTTGCCTTAACCTCGTAAAAGGAAAAGTTTAATCAATATGCCGACTTTCTACAACGCCAATCGTCGTCGTTTATCAAAATAGACTCAGTAGTTTACGAGATCATTGGGACTAACAAACCGACAATTATCGCTGGTTCAGAGGAAATCGGCTATTTATTGGATCAGTAATTGTACTTATTAGCCTTGGTGTATGTAGTAGTTAATTGGTACACATGTAATTAAACGGCAGTGTTTATTGCACATTCTCTATAATTATCTCATTAGTTTTTATCGATTTAATGGCTAGTCTTTGAGTTGATCTGTTTTAAAGTTACTTTGCTTTCGCCATCTAAACCATTTTTTTTGTTTGAGGAATTCCTTCTATATCAGGAATTTATAAGTAGGTATTGCGAGTAATTGTTTAGAAGTATGGTTTTTTTATGGTTGGTGAAAATCATCCAATGATATCCCCGCCCTTGGGCGGAGCGGCAGATAGTGTCAGACTTTTATTGACTAAAAAACCCACCCCGTTCTTTCGTTGCCTTTCATACCAGGGCCGAGCCTTCTTTTTAGAAGCAGACCCTTGGCCCCAGTAGAGTTCGACCCTGCCTGCCTGCTAGCAGGCTGGTTCTCTACGGTTTGCTGACAGCACGTGCCGTCGAAGACATGGGCTCGGTCTGGTCGGTTACCGGACGGTTGGACAGCGAGCTACCCATCGCTCGTCGCCCGCAAGCTCGCGCCTATGGTGGCCGGAAAATCGGGATCTATTGTTTAGAAATATGTCTAGGATAACCTACAGGTAATCTTGGGGTCTTTACGTCAAGAGTAAATAGGTTAATTCTCGGCAAGCGTGCTCTGTCATGGACCACATCATCGCTACGTAAAATGCTAGTTTAAATAAAGACTATCTACTTTCCAATCCCATTTACACAATACCATCTTTCACAAAACTGATGATAGGCTTACTATAATCTAAAAATAAATGTAGACATCAACGAACTATTACATCGAATTTACATACAGACAACATTAGAAACGTAATCTGTTGGTAATATGGCCATAGTTTTAAACGAGTCATTATATTTTGTAATATCGTTCAAATTATCGTACTGTAAAATTTGTTTATGGAGTTATTATGTCAGATGGGAATGTCACGGCTGGTTGTAATGGTGCCATGAGTATTGTGGAAAATGTTATAGTTTATTATTGCCTGAATTATGTAATTCTAGATGAATGACTGAACTTCGTACTGCTTAACAGTCAATGAATATGTTGACTGAATGAATAACCGATAGAATGATTGAAACCAATGTAGGTATTTTTAGAGGCATGCGGTACCCTCCCACATGCCTCCGTTCCAAAGGGAGGATCTTCCGACCAAATGGGCTATTTTACAAATATGTTGTTTTTGTGTTTGTTTGTTTTTTGTTTTTTTTTGTTGATTAAAAAAATTTGTTTGAGGTTATTTAAAAAAATTATTTAGCTACCTACCTACCCTTATAACTAACTACCTACCTTAAATCGGGGGAACACTGGGGCGAATAGAAACCGAACTGTGATTACTTTCACTTATTTCTCCTAATATTGATTTCTAGCAAAGCTTCCATCATTTTTATATCACAATGCAAGAAAATATTTTGCAATACTTAAGTGCTGCAATTCTGCAAATAATTTCTTAATAACGTAAAAAAACCCTTCGTACTTGTGTTTTTATTCACCCCTGCGTTCCTATTTACCCGGAGTCTAAATAGGTAGGTTTTTTGTTAAAAATATGTAGGAAAAAGTCAAGGTCAAAATTAATATGTGAATTTTGACCTTGACCTCCTTGACCTTGATTCCTCCCTCTACGGGTGGAGTGAGAGGTAGTGTGAAACCTTTACTGACTAAAACCCACATGTTTTTCTTTAGTTGCCTTTTCTGTTCCAGGGCTGCAATAACTCTTTCGAGTAATCCCACAGAGCCAGTACTTAAAAAAATACTTTTTAATAATAAAGAGATTAATAATTAATTAGCATTACTGTTAATTAATTTTTTGGGGCGTCTTTCCACAGTCCCGTCGTCCATGCTTTACGTGCCCTATTACCTGTTCACTTAGGGATCTAATGACAGGTTAGTAGTTAGCATTTCTGTGGCCGAATACTGCCTCAAGCAAGGAATTTTATTTTGAAAATTTACTACATATTTCTTCCATCGATACGCTAAGGAGATTCTTTGAATCCGAGGAAATATAAACTCATAATTTTTTGTTTTAAGTCAATGGGCGCTAATGAGAGCCTTTGATGTAAGTATGTATAACATTTAGTGACCGGGAAAAACAAATAAAAATATCAAATTGTAAAAAAAAATTAGGCCATATATGTAAATAAGTCATATTCCTCCGGTTTTCAAGAATAACTCTTCGATCATTTACGACAAGTAGAAGTGACTTTAAGTTAGGTACTTTTTACGCATTATAAACTTAATTTTGTACAATGAACAACTTCATAACTTGTATTTTATTATGGTACTTTAACATAACTTACATACATTTATTTTTATTCTATTCAAAATAGTGATGCGACTAATTTAAATATTTATCGACAAAAACTTGTTCACGCTTACGAAATAGAACTATTCTCATGCATCACAGTTTACATTACACATACCAATGAACAAGTAAACATCGACTTTTTTCACCATTTTCGTTAACCCGTGGCGGCCTTCTAAGAACTTTCTAATTCAAATAGACATTTATTAAACCATAAACCACGCGCATTTATCACTGATACTGACTACAGATAGTCGCATTAACATAAATTTATTTATTATATCGATATTCGATTGTGTTGGGATTATAGTATTATTGTGATTGTTAATTTAATTGACATGTAAATGTTAATGGAAATAATGACAAGTGAAAACTTATAAATTTGCTAATTTTGTAGATATTTAAAGGGCTTTCTCGCTGTCCAATTTTATTGCAGTATTAAAAACATAGGCTTTAAATGAAACTTGGTTTTAATTTTACAATGGTGAAGTGACACTAATTCAATTGCTAAAGCACAAATAAAATTATTACCTCCGAAACTAATTTATTATAGCTGCCACCCACAATTTGCTGATGTCATCTTAGATAACAATAAAAAAGACATTACAACTTTATCGATATTTAAAACAGAAATTACAAACACAAATCACATCACTATCACTTGACATCTCCGCCGTATTTCATTTTAGGGTTCCATACCCAAAGGTTAAAAACGGGACCCTATTACTAAAACTTCACTGTCTGTCCGTCTGTCTGTCACCAGGCTGTATCTCAAGAACCGTGATAGCTAGACAGTTGAAATTATCACAAATTATGTATTTCTGTTGCCGCTATAATAACAAATACTAAAAAGAATATGAAATAAATATTTAAGGCGGGCTCCCATAAAATAAACGCGATTGTTTTTGCCCTTTTTTGCTCGATATGGTACAGAACCCTTCGTGCGCGAGTCCGACTCGAACTTGGCCGGTCTTTTAAGTCGTTAAGATGAATCAGGGACGTATGTTATGTGAGTTATGTCAAGAAATATTATTACGAATCTGTGGTTTAGTCTAACGACTGTAACCATGCTCGCGCTAGTATATTAAACATATACTTCTTTTTATATAATGTCGGGAAATATGGGTTATGTAAAAAATATTATGTTTATTGAGATAAAACGGGACTACTTATATGTTGAGTAAGAGAATTATGGTACAGTCTTGAAATATGATATATGGGATTATGTCCGTATGGAGGTAATTTACTTATGTCTCTTACACACTGATACAATACACATAAAGACGAAATTTTGTGAGTGACCCGCACTCACAAAATTTCGTCTTTATGTGTATGTTTTTTTAATGATATAAAATACTCCTGACTGCGATCTCACCTGATGTTAAGCAGTGATGCAATCATTGATGGTGAAGCGTACTAGTTTATTAAGAGCCTATTCACTCTAACCTTGAAGACACAGGCTGAATTATAATCATACGATAAAAAAAAATCGTAGTGGCAAATTGTTCCAGTTCTTCAATGTACCTACGTGGTATGAAACTTGGTACACGGGTAGACCATGACCTGAAATAAATAACACATAGGATACTGTATTTTCTCGGGACTACCAGTACGTTCCATAATTTTCTACTAACATGTGGGTAAAGCCATAGGCAGCAGATAGTCGTACATAAGTGTCGTAAAATGTTTGATAATATTTTCACAAGAAATACCTCAATTAATATTCATAAAATATTAGTAATATAACACTAATAAAGTTACGTATTTCTTCATTCATAAGAAACCGACAAAAATAAAACGAAAGTGAATCTCCGAATCTCCAACTATTTGCGTAGCTCTTAGCGACATATAAAAAAAAGTAAAAGTTGAAATAGCGATGATAGTTAACGTTATAGTTATACGGTTCAGAATCGAATGGCAGTTCGAATACGAAATAGCAATTTTCTGTTACGTTGTATGTGTCAATTGTACACCTTCGAACTTTCTCTGAAGGTCACACGAAAAGGAGTGGAGACATCATCGTGACTAAAACTTTTATTGTTTGTTTTACGTAATCTGTCGTACTTTGTATAATTTAATTAGCGTTAATGTTATGTTTTTAGCGCTTTTTGAAGTTTTAATTGTGGTTTATAAGCTGCTATCAAACGCTTTTATTGCTCTTTTTACGTTTGTTTATTGGTGAAGTTATCAGTATTATCTAATATTTTATTGCTGTTCTTACTGGCAGATGAGATAACACATAACTCGGTTAGATGTAAATATGAAAGGAGGAAAATAAGAACATGTTAGACGGTGAGGTATATCAAGCCACAGATAACATTAGTGGACGCGCAACGCTATCAAATTGTCCCATATGTCCCTGGTCACGCAAATTGTCCCACATGTTCTGCGTCACGCAAATTGTCCCATATGCCCTGCGTCACGAAAATTATCCTTTTGTCCTGCGTCACGCAAATTGTCCCATATATCCTGCGTCACGCAAATTGTCTCATATACCCTGCGTCAGGCAAATTCTCCCATATGCCCTGCGTCACACAAATGCGTTGTAAAATATTGGGGGCAAGTTACGGGACACTGGACAACGTTGCAGCGTCCCGTAGATTGAGTGTTGCGTGTCATGTTGAGGAATATTTTGTTCAATAAGTAAGTGCACATTCCCTTTTCTCCAAATGTCAAAACTTAAGAGATTAAAGAGCCATTACGGTAGCGCATTTTACAAATTTTTGTTTTCTGAAAATGCCATCGCTTGTAAATTATCACTTTGTATAGTGATATTCACGTTTGAAACTTAACAGAAAGCCACCACAGTGTAGTCTTTTTACCGTAGTGTCGCCATTTTAACCCAAAGGCTGACAGGTAGAGAATGCACTAAATTAACGCATATCCGTCTTTGCACCATGACTCTACATGAAGTTTAAATAAACGAATAAATTGCTTACCCCTTTATTTCCAAGACTGTTTTGTGTTTAAACTGGCCAACAAAAACATGATTCGTTCAAAATCAATGACTAAAGCGTTAATCACTCCACTTTTTCTAACTACCTTCCCACATTAAACGCTCGAACACGATTGTACACATACTTATCGAGTTATAACATGTAACAATAACACCGTAATAAAGTAATATCAGTTATTATCCAATTGGCTGAACAAATCTACTTATTAACCGTACCATTGATTATCTACGGCTGTTATTGTGTTTGTGTGTTGTGTATTAATTATTCATGTACACGGTTTGTTGGTCACACGCAGTGGCGTAGGTGTGACTAACGCTCTGGGGTGAAAAAAATTCGGACCCCTTTTTATATGGGCAGTTTTCAAATGACTTAGAGAGAAAATTTAAGGGACATCATTACATATCGTCGTTGCGACTTTAACACCTCTTATGTGTAATTTTTGGCCAAACCACTTTAGAACCCTGCCTTTTAGACATTTTGAAGTTCTATGGAATGCAAAAAATCTCATGTGTAGAGGATAATTTAATCATCATCATCATCATCCTATACACGTGAGAACGTTTGCTTAAAAACTCTCATGTGTATAATTGTTTTGGGGTAAAAAAGTGGTGTCGCCAATAGTGACACATAAGAGGTCTTAAAGTCACAACGACGATATTACAGTTAATGACGGAATAGAGTTTTTAAGCACATGGAATTGTCGATGAAGAGGCAACGCAAAAAAGAGAGATTTTTTTTTTGCGTTGTCTGTTCTTCAAGCATTCTGTTGGATTGGGTTGGAATGTACAGTAAGCTTTTAAACTATTAATACTTAACATTAATCGGAATCGAATCTATGTGCCAGCTGTTTAATAAAAGCAGACTAAAGGATTCAAGAAAATATTTCTACATTTTCAATGTTTGTAGAATCTGGAATTCTAAAACTTCTTACACAATCGGATCGGATGCGGTAGAAATGACACATCGTCACCGACCTCCTTTCGAGCATTCATCTAGCCATGTTACTAGAAGCATGGTAAATTCTTGTCACACTAACATCGGCATAAAATCAACCATATCATTGATTACTGTTCAATAAACTTTTACAAAATATCGGAAGTGTTAGGCAATAGGTGAGTAGGTGATGTAACCCGTTTTACTTTAGACTAGGAAATGTTAACTGTATACAGCGAAAGTTTGAGACTAAGGAAATATTTGCAAATGTGTTGTTTTAGTATTTTTATTGGGATTTAATGGAAAATGTTATAAGCTAGCTTTTGTCAGCGGATTTGCCTGCGTGATAGTTTAAAAAAAAATATAATAAGAAATTATCCTATTTTTTACGCGATGAACGGTGAAGGAAAACATCGTGAGGAAACAAGCATGTCCTAGAACCAATAAATCGAAGACATGTGACATCCACCAACCCGCACTGAGCCCGTGTGGTGGATTACGGCCCATTCCCTCTCCTAGAGACGAAGCCTTAGTCCCAGTAGTGGGAACATTATAAGGCTGATTCTTTGTAAAGACTTTGTCTCAGATCAAATATCACGGGCTTGCTCACGACAACGAGCAGTGGGATGCTCGCCGTTAACTCGTCCTATAAGGAGCCCAAGTCGGTAACGGCGCATAGTATTCCACCTCAGAGATGTCAGCGAACCGTAGCGGCCCAGTAGGCTGATGCCTGCATGGTATAAAGTATGAAAAGGATAATCGTAGTCCTAGAACGTAAAAGATAACTTAAGGCCAGGTTCTACTCATTTTGAACTTTTTTAAACCTCTGGAAATCCACGAATATAAAAGAAAATAACAAAAAAAAAATATTCTATGTGACCAAGCCGGCCGGGCAACAATCAAAACATGATATAAATTAGTTGGCTCGATAAAAAAATCGCGAATCTGACCCTAATTTACGATTTCAAACGTGTTTATCTACGAGATTACGTCACGGCACTATTTGAAAGTCACAAAAAAAAAGTTTGTTTTATAAAAGCGCCTCGCAAAAACAAAAATCTTGAATTGGTTTTTTTTGTATATAAAAATAAAACTACTGTTTTGGGGCCGCGAAGTCGACATAGTCCCGGGCGGAGTTCATACAAAATACTCACACTCGTATTTATAAAGAAGTAAGTACTTGATACTAAGTAATATCTTATTAAGTCATTACTTGACGTTTGAAATCTTCATTTAAAATTTAAATATATCTTAACTATAGAATACAAATTGTTACTTAGGTAGTGACTTTTACTCAAGAATTTAGTTTTACTTGTTTATAAATACGGGAATTTAATTTTAAAAAAATGCCATTAACTAAGAAGATGATATTTGTAAAGGTGACCCAACAGGCTTACATCCGTGGAGAGTACTCACGTAGGTATAATCTACCTTTCCGTTTCTCTGCCAACTTTCACTTAAAATCTCATTTGGTCATCATCAAATTATTACTTAGGTACATTAGAAAAAGCTATTACCAATGTTTATAGCTGTTACGACATTAATTAATAAATACATGTTTTTTCTTAATCTAATTTTTTAATCTGTCGTTCATCTTCAAATCCCAAAATCTCTTGCCACAGTGTTAGTTATAAAATTCTTCCGAAACGGCTTGATTTTTGTGAATGTTTTTGTGTATATTTGGTAGGTTTTATTCAAAATAATCATCTATAACTTCTCCTGCTCTAGGCTGGAGCGGGAGCAGTCATTTGTTGATTTCCTACATCAAAAAATATATCATAGTCTTCCAGTTAACTTGGACCAGTACCTCTACCATGAGTTTTAAGCAATAGTATTCGTCGCTACTCGATATCGACGCCGTAAATATTTTGTATGGCAAGTTTTGCAGCGCCTCTAGCGGTCACTTGCAGAACAAAAATTTGCCATACGAAATATTTACGGCGTCGATATCGAGTAGCGACGAATACTATTGCTTAAAACTCATGGTAGAGGTACAGACCACGTGTTCACTGTTTACGTTTGTCACGGTCCATTTCACGCAAAGTCAAGGTTGCGCACAACCAACCGTGGCGGTACGGTAAACCCTTGCTTACGGCAAGACTTTGTTACTCGTATTTCGTAATAGAAAACTGTTGTTTTGTTAATTATATGTACTACTTTGCATGTGCTTTTTTAAATAAAAAAGAGGTAAGATTTAGTTACATGGATCAGTGTTTTAGGGATTTAGTAAACTTCTAGTTCAGATTTTTTTTCTAATAAGCCATATTTTATACTCTAAGGGTATTTTTAATATCATGCGGATTTCATCACGCATGCGGATTTGCTCCGCATGCGTAACCTCCGCAAATGTCCTTTTCATACAAGTATTTATAGTAATGCGTGCAATACGCACACGGGACGCGTTCTTTTTGCCTTTTGAAATTTCTATGTATGAAATTTCTTGCACGTTCTTTTCCATAGAGATCTACGCTTTGAAATGTGCAACTAGATTCATTAATTTCACTTTTGACGATCGATTTCTTGACAGTTTAAAAGTGCCTGGTTTTTATACTCTGCACATGCATGTAAATAAAATTGAAATCTGTGTTTGTAATATCAAAATGACATTTTTTTTTACTAAATGAACATGCACACGATATTATCTATAGCAAAAATGCAGTTAGTTCTGGCTCAAAAACAACTAAAGGGATACAGATGGGTTATATATTCCATCTGTTGATCGTATAATGTCCTTTTATTTAAAAAAAAAATCGTATAAAAGACATACAAAGATTATTAAAATTTAGTTAATTACCTAACATTGGTTAAGTAAATAACTAATTATAACCATTTTTATATAAAAGACATGTCACGATTGTTTACATTTAGTTAAGTACGTAAACAAAGTATGAAGTATAGATAGTAAAAGCGTGACCCTTTCTCACGCTTCACCAGAGCAGGAGGAGTTATTTCCTGCTATTCCACTTAAAAAGGTATGTATACGTACATAATTAGGTATGTACTTTTAATTATGACCTACAAAGCTAAAAATATTTCAACATTGAATTGTAAAATGTCACCTTAAACTCGAGCAATTTTTGACAACGGAACCAGTTATATTTTCAAAGTAAAAGGGACGGTAATGACATACATACACTCATGTACAGGGTGTAAAAATACCGGTAAGCTTTTAGGAAGTAATTTACATTTTATACACTGTTAAAATTTGATCCTTGTAATCCCGTGTTTTTAACTCGCATTAATTTACGCATGTACGAAATTAATTTCTTTAAGTAAACTTCAGCTGGGTGAGATGACCTGTTGGTAGTTAGTACGCAACGACCGACAACTACCTACAAGGTCATTGACTCGTTTACTTACAGAAATTAATTTTTGGGTCTCAATCGAAGTATCGGCTGTGCGTAACCCTAGTAAATGGTTCAACTTATTTGCCGCGTACCTACTTCAAGTAATATTATATAACCATACTGTGATATGTTCTTTCTGAAATTACTTGTCTACTTATAAAAACCTTAACCACTTTTGAACTCTCATTACAATTCAAAATATTTTATTTCACGCTAGCTTCAGCCAGCAGCTTTACCCGCATGAAAGTAGAAAATATACCACCTATGTCACTTACACCCGTATTTATAAAGAAGTAATTACTTGTCGCTAAGTAATTTCTTATTAAATCATTACTTAAGGTTAGAAATCTTTATCAAAAATTTCAATTTTTCTTAACTATAGAATACAAATTGTTACTTAAGTATTTACTTATACTCAAGTTAGTAGTATTTCTTGTTTATAAATACGGGTGTTAGTAATATAGTAGCATTACTGGTGAAAGAATTTTATTGATTATTGACGACTTTATTCATTATAACCAAAAATACAAATCTTTCCAGTTTATTATATTAGTATGGGAATTTATAAAATATCCGAAACTGGTGCATTTGATGCTTCCTATAGACAAGAACCGGGAAGGAACACTTAAAAAAGAAATACAATTTTTACACCCTGTATACTAACTGTACACACAAAAATATTCGCGTAGACATTTATATACATAAGAGCAAGTCCTTGTATAATGTTAGGTTAAGGCGGACTGGTTAACATTACAAGCATGTACAGTACAACCTCATTGCTGGTCGCAAACAAACAGATTTCACTAACACACTGCCCGATTTAAAACTATAGGATTTAAATTAAATATGCGAAAAAGCCTTTATAATTTAAATATGAACCCACATAATGAAGAAATCTTTAAAATTTGTATTTAAATATTTACACAGGTTTTCTATGCTTTTAAGTTTAAACAGGTTCACGATTAGAAAACATGGACTGTTAAACTCCATTTTCTCTTCCTTTGGTCTCTTGTTTTAACTTATAATGCCTTTTTGTAGGACAAGTATCTTCGAAACCTTAGCCTCTGTCGTTGTTATTGAAATCTGCCGCCATTGACTGACGTAACGGCCTAATGCGCTAGAGTCGATTGAGAAGCGAGCTAAGAAGATCATCGGCAATGATGCACTCATCGAGTCAAAACTTCAAAGTCTTGAGCATCGATGTCGACGTGCTAGCCTGTTGGTTTTCTGTCGTTTGCATTTCGGGGAATGTAGGTCGGAATTACACAGTCAAATAAATTGCAAAATAAAACGCCTGGCCCTTTCCATCATCGAACCACTAGATTGTACATAGTGGATATCACACCCTAAATTACAACACGACGGCAACGACGGCAACAATGCTCCAGAGGTGACCGAGGTGGAGATGAGAGTGGCGGTGCGAAGGCTGAGTGCCAAGAACACCGCCCCAGGACCCGATGGCTTGCCTGGAAAAGCCTGGGTCCTGGCCATGGAGGAACTCGGGTCTCGACTGAGAGGGCTCTTCAGCGCATGCATGGAGAGGGGCCAGTTCCCGCTTCGCTGGAAGACGGGGAAACTGGTCCTTATCGCGAAGCCGGGGCGCCCCGCGGACTCTCCGTCCGCGTATCGGCCCATTGTGCTGCTCGACGAGGTGGGCAAGCTCTTTGAAAGAGTAATTGCAGACCGCCTCGTCGTGCATCTGGCACGGAAGGGGCCGGATCTTGCGGACGGCCAGTTCGGATTTCGCAGGAGGCGCTCCACTGTGGACGCCATCATACGCGTGCGAGCCCTCACGACGGGGGATGCGGTGTCCCGGGGCAGGTGTGTCTTGGCGGTGTCTCTGGACATCGCCAACGCCTTCAACTCCCTGCCCTGGAGCTGCATTGGTAGGGCACTCCGGTACCACCGGGTGCCCGACTACCTCTGTCGGGTGATCGAGGCCTACCTGTCGGACAGGTTCATCATCTACCCCGGTCATCAGGGGGAGTTGAAACGGCGAGAGATGTCGTGCGGTGTTCCGCAGGGATCGGTACTAGGGCCGCCCTTGTGGAACATCGGGTACGACTACGTGATGCGCGCCGACCTCCCCGACGGGGTCAGCGTGGTCTGTTACGCAGACGACACGCTGGTCCTGGCGCGGGGACGGTCGTACCAGGCGGCGGTCGAACTAGCGACGCGCGGGGTTGCGACAGTCGTGGAGAGGATACAGCAGTTGGGACTCGAGGTGGCATTGCACAAGTCCGAGGCCATGTGTTTTCACGGCCCTCGGAGCGCGCCACCTCCGGGCTCCCAATTAACGGTAGGAGGAGTTCACATCGGCGTCGGGTCGACGATGAAGTACCTGGGACTCGTCCTCGACAGCCGGTGGAACTTCAAGGAGCACTTCCGACGTCTGGCTCCCAGGTTGAATGCGACTGGGGCTGCGCTCAAGCGGCTCCTGCCGAACCTAGGGGGTCCGGACGCCTCCTGCCGGAGGCTCTGCGCAGGCATCGTTCGGTCCATGGCCCTTTACGGTGCGCCGGTGTGGGCGCCATCGCTACGGAAGCGAGTGGCGGCCCGGCTAACCGCCTGCCAGAGGGTCATGGCCATCCGGATGATCCGCGGATACCGTACGGTGTCCTGCGAAGCGGCGAGCCTCCTTGCTGGCCTACCACCGTGGGATTTGGAGGCAACAGTCCTTGCACACATGCATGACTTACGCGTGGAGATGCAACGTCGGGGCGAAACCCCGCTGCCGCGACAAGTCGCGGCATGGCGGACAGAGCTCCGGCGGGATCTCATGGTGAAATGGCGAGAGCGATTGTCGCAACCTCGTGCTGGGCACGCCACGATCGAGGCGGTAAGGCCCCTCTTTGAGGCGTGGCTGGAAAGGCCCCACGGCGTCGTCACCTTCCGTTTGGCGCAGGTGCTGACCGAACACGGCAAGTTCGGTCCGTACCTGTACAAGATTCGTGCGGAGACGACGCCCGGGTGTCGCCACTGTGCGGACCGCCCGGTGGACACGGTGGAGCACACAGTCGAGGTGTGCCCCGCTTGGGAAGAGCAGCGCCGTGTCCTCGTGGGGGCGATCGGCGGCGATCTCTCGCGCCGGGGCTTGGTTCAAGCCATGCTCCGGAGCGAGGAGGAATGGCAGGCGGTCGCCTCCTTCTGCGAAGCAGTAATGCTAGTAAAGGAGGAGGCCGACCGCCTTAGGCAAAGGCGGACACGCCGCCGCCGCCGCCGGGTTTCCGATCCCAATTTCCGGCCACCGTAGGCGCGGGCTCGCGGACGGTGGGCAATGGGTAGCTCGCTGTCCGTCCGTCCGGTAACAGACCGGTCCGAGCTCAGGTCGTCTACGGCGCGCACCGTTCCCGCGCGCCTCAAGGAGTTGTCAGCAAACTGTAGGGGTCCAGCAGGGCCGAAGCCTACTGGGGCCAAAGGTTATGTGAGACTGTCACCAAAGGCCCCAGGATAAAGGCAAGGAATGGAAAGGTAGGTTTTTAGTCAGTAAAAGTCTGACACTGTTTCCCGCCCCACCCAAGGGCGGGATTCGTCATTGGATGATTTTACCTACCACAAAAAAAAAAAAAAAAAAAAAAACCCTAAATTACAAAACAACACCATTTCTTGTTTTGAGAACACATTTATTTGTCCGTACAGCTAAGGAGTGGCATTCCCAATAGGAGTCTATGTTTCTTGATAGCTACAGCCTAAGGGTAGAGTAGACAAGAGTAGAGTAGTGAATAGATTACTTCTAGGCAAGTGTGTTCCATCGTGGACCACATCAGGTGAAAGAGTGTTCAAACCCGAAGATACGGATAATAAAAAAAAAACCATTTTTTTGACGGTATGGACTCAGTTTTGAAGTTAATATTGCATTAAGCTGAGTATCAGTATTGTAAATGGAGAAAAAATAATACGTACATACAGGAACAGAAACAATTCGTTGGGAATAAAAAAAAATCGTCAATATCATCTTTTGCTTACTTAAGAAGGTACGAGTAACGTTCGTTATATTCAAACGATACTCGAAGGTACGTGTTTTAAAATTTAGTGCTCAAATTATACAATTAAAAAAACCTAAATCTAAAATAAATAGATGGTTAGATACAAAAAAAAAATTGTTGCAAAATACAAAACGCACACTAAAGCATAACTAAATTATGCAGAACTAGAACACTAAATCCATAAAAGTAAGTATTTCTATTATAAACCAATATCTCTGCCACATTTTACTGTCAAAATATTCATCTTTAATCTTTCACTGCACTATCTTCTCCAACGCTTGACAAAATAGACTTCGCGGCGGACGACCCGTCCCATTCACTGCAGCCATTCGTGCGTAACTTTCAACTCACGGTGTAATACATCACAATGAAGGTCAGAAGTTTAAGTTCTTTAAATAAATAACTAGCAAAGCATAGCATAGCATCAGCCTTATAATGTTTCCACTTCTGGGACTCAGGAGGCCTGAGTCCCAGAAGTGGAAATTCTGGACTTCTCTAAGAGAGGGAATAATAAATAATAACTCTTTTCTAATAAATGACACGTATATCATTGTAAAAAAAATTACAACCGCATGGCGTTTAGGGTCAGCTTTAAAAAAATAGTGGCATGGATACTGTTACCAATCTACAGTTTTGATATGTGTCAGCGAGTGCAATAAACTTAGCTGCAGTTAATCTCAACTATAAGGTCTTTGTTCGAGGTTATTCTTATCAAGAGCACTCGCAATTATATTGTTAAGCTGTTCGTGCTTTTATTTAATTTTATAGAATTAATATGCGCGTACGTCGAAGGACTGGAATAGTTTGCCTGTTTTGTTCTTCCTGTCCGATTACAATTTAGTTGTTTTCAAGGCTGGAGTAAATAGGCTCTTAATAAAGTAGTACGCCTCACCATCAACGATTGCATCACTGTTTACCATCAGGTAGGATCGCAGTCAAGTAAAAAATAGCAAGTTACTACGGCTCTAAAAAAATTCCAGTACTTAGACCTTATACCTAAATAACCGGGTGGGTGTATGTACTGATACTTCTGCATAATCCCTGCATATTGTGTCAAGTGTCACCGCTCACCGGTCACGACTTGCACCTGTTAGTTCCTGCGGCGATGTCACTCAGGTAGTCTCATTTATACGGATGATAGCGTCATTTCTTATGACATTTTTTACCCAAAATTTAACAGTGAGAAACACCGGTTTAGTATTTGTTTCTGTTAGGTACCCCAGGTCAGTAGTGGCTAGGGATCATCGAGTCCAACGACTCCCAAATCGCTGCATGGTTTTCGGCCACTAAAGTAGTGGGCTTGTGGACAGTGAGCTTTGGGCAGGTCACCGTCCGGTAAGGTGTATGAAGATTGATGGAGACAGGATCGATGTCCACCACTGTGGCCCTCGCAAAGGGCAAATGAAGGAATACTGTGGGTTTTAGTCAGTAAAAATCTGACAATACCGCATGCTTTATCCAACACGAGAGAAGTCAAGTAAATAAGTATTAGTTTCTAATATATTTAGGAAATAGTAAATATAGTGGGTTTATGGATATATAGTATAATATATAAATTATAGTGCCTCTATATAACTGATAACACTCATAAACTGAAAATTCCTTACTGCCTTTAATCCATATCAAAATCATCAAAGCAACACACATAAATTAAATTATTATTATTATTAAAAGTAATTTGAAAAGTTACGTTTTTATTATAATAAAACAATAAAAGATAAAATTTATTTCTATTTAAACGGTAACTGCAAATTATTTGCAATAAACCTCTATATTTATCATTTCATTAACTTTAATTATGCACCCATAATACCACATTTATTTCGACATGTATATTGTAGTATACATTTAAGTTAAACTTGTATAATTTAGGATACATTTGAAAATGTTCTTAATGGGTTATTTCGTGCAATTATGATATAATTGTACACTCATATGACTGTTAAATGTAAAAATGAGTGATGTTTATTTGAAATTACACTTTCTCTGCTGTAAAGTTACATCATTTTAATAGTTTGAACTTTGTAAAATGTGTGAGATTCTGTAATTAAAGTTGGTATTTTTTATTTATTTAGTGTCAATTGAAAGGAGGATAATGTTTTGACTTGTAATGTAATACACCGTTAAATTTTTTTCGTTTTAATCCCGCGGAGGGTCGATTTGGTACATGAAACCCTATCGATTTATAAAGATAAAAATGAAAAATAAAGTATTTTTTTTTTAAATTCGAGTTAATTTACGCATTACGAAATTAATTTCTTTAAGTAAACGTCAGCTGATCGAGGTCAATGAACTGTAGGTAGTTGGTACGCCACGACCGACAACTCCCGTCAAGGTCATTGACTCGTTTACTTAAAGAAATTAATTTCGTACATGCGTATATTAATTCGAGTTTTAGAAAAAAAGTACTCTATTTTTTAATTTTATCTTTACAAATCGATAGTGTTTCATGTACCGAATCGACCCTACACGGGATTAAAACTACTAATTTTTAACGCTGTACAATTGCAGCTTCATATTGAAAAAAATATTATATTATTAGGTCATATTCATTCAACTGTTTTTTTTTTTACTATTTGCGTTAACAAGTTTAGCCTATCACCTATTTCATAAACAGTGCAATAAAACATTTTGTCATTATTACAAAAAGATCTAGCCTTGATATGAATAAAAACAAAATTTATTTTAATGGCCTAAAGCTTCTTCAATCACCAACATCAGCACTAGAAGTTCTACAAAATACAATTTCGTAACGAAGAGATGGTTACCGATGCATTGCAGACATCTGCCGACCTTGGTATTCCGTTAATTATATAAAAATATATACAATCTAAACTTTGAGCAAAATTTAGCAACTTTCGCATATATTGCTTTACTTTTACTTGTTTACGTTGTTCAAGGTTTCAAGTTTGATTCTTTGGCTGGACAAAATTCATGTCTTACACAATTTTAAATAAGACATTTTTAAAGCAATTTAAAATGCAAGTGTGAGTTAAGTAATGCATGGTAGATTGTTATTGATTCATATATTGCATAATAGTAAGAGAAACACAGCGTGAGGTCACTAGAATAAATCATGTGTCATAGACTTTACTTTCATAACGCAAAAATATAAATTAGAGATTTCACAAAATACTATCACCAAAAAAAAAAAAATTTAAATAAAAATTCGTGAAACTTAAATTATAATATTCCAATAAATACAATGAATCTCGAAATGCACTCACAATCCGTTCCGCTAAATAATATACGTCAATTAACGTAATTATATTTATGCAAACGGTAGCCTTATGCATTTATGTTGCATAAACCTGATGCCGGAAGTCTGAAGCTGTAATTATTGACGACTCTCGCGAGATGAGGGGATGCTTAAAGGTTAATGCCCCAGTTTGTCCCAGATTTTATAGAAAATGGGGGTTTCAGAGCAATGATCGTGATCACGTGACTGTGATAAGCAAATTGGTTTAATATAGTCTAGATTTAATCTTCGTAAGATGCGACGTTTTAACCATATTATAGTAATTTTCATATTTTTAATATGGTTTCCAACATATATAATTTTTTTTTAGTTATGATAATAAATAGATATAGGTATATGTTTCTTCCAGTATACATTTCATACCCCTATTATATTATTTATACAATTTCAAATGTCACATCCCTAATATTAAAAATACATTTTTGTAAAATGACGTCATAATATCCCATCCACATAATACATTAACAGGGAGAATGTCTCTCTTGCTAAGTATACACGAAGATTGGACATAGAAGATTGTATAATTCTTTGTATTTTGCTGATAAAGCAAACAGGTGAAAACTGTGCACCTTTCGAGCGCGCGCGTCGATGTCTTTTACTCCGAGGAGTTCCGTCCGCGAATCTGACCGACGCGAGTCGACCTACTTTAGACAGACATTCTGTACATTTTACGTAATCATCATGAGGATGTAATGTATAAAAAATTATACATTTATAAACATTTTGTACATCACTATGCAGGTGAAATTTTCGTCTCCGATGATTTACTCGCACATTCTCTTCTTTGAATGTCGGTTCGGTTATAAAACTTTATGATAATATTTTTTATGGGTTTTTATTTGAATGTATAATTTTATAGTCTTTAAAATGTATGAATTATATCAGTCTATTATACTAATCTTAGTAATATCTCATTGATTCCTCCAATTATGTACTAATTTATTTAATTGAAAGCTGTTTGGCGGTGACTGCTTTAAAACTAGAATTCTATGTATAGAGAGAAATTGTTCAGACGAGCGTTATTTTTAAATAACTTCTTCGTCTTAAGGTTTTCTAATACTTTTACACGTGTTTTATGCTTAGAAAAAAAAACAATCAGTTATTCTTGAGGAGTGTACTATTAATAACTTTATATTTGTTACATAAAAGTATAAGGGTTTAAAAATATTTTAAGCTTTTCATAACAATCATAAAACCCTAACATATATGGTTATTTGATTTAATATTTATTTCATAGTTAATTAATTAATTCTCACTCGAAAAAATCCACCATCGAAATACCTATATTTTTTAATCACCCATAAAAACACCAAAGGGTCAGACTCAATCCAAAAATATAACAAATCGACACAATGATTTCCCACTTTTACATTTAAATCGAAAGCACTTGGACACGAAAATCCAAACTAAAAAAAAAAACTTTCACTAAGTAAAATAAAAATGTCCAAAAATACTGACTGAAAAGTACACTGAATGTCAACTTACCCAAAATATTAGCCTCATTTTATCCATACACACAGCACTATGGGAAAGTTTTAAAAAGTGGTGTAACTGTCACTACACATGCGCGAGCGTGCGCGCGGCTCCTGCGACTGCGGCTGCCGACCGCCGGCGAGGCCTCCCCGCCTAAGAAAGTCTACAACCTTCACATTATATATTATGTAAACTTGAAAAAGCGCAAGTGCATTATGGCTATGAGAAGATTTTTTTATGGTATTGTTTATGACTGTTATATTAAAGTGTCGACTTGGTGGCATGACAGCTTTGTATTCTTAATCTATCTATTATATTTATTAGGTGACCTGGAAAACGTAATTTTGCCATAAAAATCCGGAGATATTTTTATCACGAGAGGGTATCAAAATAGGAACCTATTCTAACCCCCACCAAATATACATAATTTTTTATATAAAAATAGGTCAAGCTGTTTTGGAGGAGTTTGATAACAAACATGACTGACTGCTGACTCGGTAAACGTTGTTCTGCCATAAACATTATTAAAGTAAAAAATGAGGAGTTTAACATAATTTAATATACACCGTTAAATTTTGGCCGTTTTAATCCCGCGGAGGGTCCATTCGGTACATGAAACACTATCAATTTGTATAGATAAAATTAAAAAATAAAGAAAGTTTTTCTAAATTTCGAGTTAATATACACATGTACGAAATTAATTTCTTTAAGTAAACGTGTCAATGACCTTGTAGGTAGTTGTCGGTTGTCGCGTACTAACAACCTACAGTTCATTGGCCTCGCTCAGCTGACGTTTACTTGAAGAAATTAATTTCGTACATGCGTAAATTAATTCGAGTTAAAAAAAAGTACTTTGTTGTTTAATTTTCTCTTCACAAATCGATAGTATTTCATGTACCGAATCGACCCAACGCGGGATTAAAACGACTAAAATTTAACGGTGTATAACATAACATATTTATTTATTTCTCTTCCACAAAGGTGCCTTACAAACTTACATTACAATCTTATAAAATCTTTGATAGAAGCCAAGCCAGAATCCTCTAATATATTCTACGGCCAGGTTATATCAGGCCCTTGTCTACGGGAAGCAACAACGCAAGCGAAACCGAGTATAAAAATTAGTTTTAAATACAATAAAGGTCGCATCATAGAGCATCTAACCAGCCATAGAGGCACGTCAGGCTTTGTGTGTTTACTTCTGCGTTTTGTATTCATCATTACTTACCTACCTATTACTTACTAAATCCATAGTTTAAAAAATAAAGATTAAAAAATGCATGCAATCTTTTTTAAATTCTTACTGGCATAATATTTTTTTCTTTTTTGATCGATTGACATTTTCATACTTCAGAAAAAAAAGTCGCTGGAAAAATGCATTGACATTTAAAATTTTTGTGAAATTTTTCTTTATTTTTTAGTATGTCTAGAAGATTAAAATTAAATGTGAAAAATGTAATACTAGGATACCATAATTTTAGTGATACATTGGGAAGAAACGATTATAGATTTCTGTCGGGTTTTACTTCATTGGCCGGTCCCAGGTCTAAACCCTTCAGTAGGCCCGACTTGAGACCCGACTGTGAATATTATAAGCAGGATAATGTAAAAACAAGCACAGTAAACCAGTCGGAAGCTGTCTTCCCTCGAAAATTAGACGACATATTATTAAAACGCGTATTTTCTGAGATACCTGTTACTGGCAAATGGCTTGATGAGGTAAGAAAGATATTATATTTGTTTAATGTCGATTAATGAAAAAAAATCCGTGGTGCACCGTGGTGCCTAAGGCTCCTGAAGGATACGGTGGAACATACGGTGGAGGTGTTTCGCTTGGGCGGAGCACCTCCTTGCCCTCGTGGGGGCGATCGGTCACGGCGACCTCTCGCACCGGTCCCTGGTTCAGGTCATGATCCGGAACGAAGGCGGTCGCCTCCTCCGAAGCAATAATGCTAGCATAGGAGAAGGCCGCACGCTTGTGGGAATAGACATCCTCATGCCCCAGCCACCAGGACTCATCAGTCACCTTAGATGTGCGCTGTCGGACAACGAGCAATGGGCGGTTTAGAACCCGAATTTTCCCAAAAAATAACGGATTATACACGAAGCAAGTTAATTGAAAATATAAAAGTAGGCACGAGATACATGTGCGAGTTTTCCGCGCGAGATACATACTTACTAGTACATATTACGATGTATCTAACATGCGCAAGTGTATCTCGTGAGGATAATGGGGGAATGTCGTTACCAATTTTTGTTTATCTAGCTTTTTTGTGTAGCTTTGTATATCAAGACTAACACATGTTTTGACGCGGTTGTTAATACAATGCCTTTATAAGGGTGCACTTTCCACTGAAGCGGGAGTTGGGTCGACCAAGGGGCCGCAGTCCAAAACGGTGGGCAGATCAGGTTCGCTCCACAGCGGACACTCAATTACACGTCGCACTTCATGACGCCAAGAACGGTCACAGTACCTCTACCATGAGTTTTAAGCAATAGTATTCGTCGCTACTCAATATCAACGCCGTAAATATTTTATATGGAACATTTTGCAGCGCCTCTAGCGGTCACTTGCAGAACAAAAATGTTCCATACAAAATATTTACGGCGTCGATATCGAGTAGCGACGAATACTATTGCTTAAAACTCATAGTAGAGGTACAGATAGCGAGACACCATCAATAAGAAGTTAATCCAGCGGGAACTTCACGACCCTCAGTATTGAGGAATACGAATCGAGGAGGGGGAGGAAAGCAGGGGAAATTAGCAATGTTTCTATAGAAGTGCGCTTAGTAACCGACTCTTTTTTTGTCCGGTTTGAGGTCGCGGGTTCATTTATTTGAAAGTCTACTCAGCTCCATTCCGAACCACTCCATTCCACCATTATCCCCATTAATGTGCAGTAGTTTATTTCGACACTGTGTTCAAAATGTGTTTGAAATGCATCCTTGCACGCCAAGACGCCATTTGTGTTACAAAATATTAAAATTAACAATGTTTTTAATTTTAAATAATGCAGATGTAAATAACTCTTAAAACAGTGGCCTTTGCATTGAATTCTTACAGTTATGGTTTAATATAAAATTAGGAAAAATGATATCAAGTATATCCTACTAATATTATAAACGCGAAAGTTTGTATGTATGGATGTTATTCCACTTTCACGCAAAAACTACTGAACGGATTTCAATGAAACTTGGCACGTAGGTAGACCATGTCACAGAATAACACTTATGGTACTTTTTACCCTGAGATTATGTTCCCTTGGGATCATTTTTTATCAAACAAGTAAATCCACTGACAAATGACAGCTGTCAAATACATGACAGCAACTGTCAAATACATGGTCCCAATCATTCCTTCATTCGGTCAATCATTCCATCATTCGATCAAACATTCTATCATTCTGTCAAACATTCTATCATTCGGTCAACCATTCCACGATTGACAACAAAGAATAAATGCGAAATATCGGATAATTATCTTTTTTAAATAAAACAAAGTCATGTTAGTTACACTATTTATGACTCAAGAACGCGATACAATTCGCACTGAACGAAATGTAGCACAAGTAAAATTAGCACTGAAAGAGATGCAGCACAGATATAACGTAGAAAAGAGTCCGTAGACACGAAGTCTCCCCCCCCAAGCGGCACTCTCGAGGCTCAGAGGGACAGGTGGACAGGTCTCGCACGGTCGGTAGAGGCTCAAAAAGGTCCACATGGCTTAGCGGTCAGGTCTCGCACAACTGGTCGAGTCCTGCAGAAACCGTAGCACGAGAAGAGGTGTTTTTCACAGCCTTCAAAGACTGTGAGGACTAGTAGCAATTTTTCCACTCACTTAACATCAACTCAACATTTTACATAAATTGCAACTCACTGAGGTTTTCAAAAAAAATCAGCTGACAACCAGATTGACACTGGATCAATTGGATTCGTAATTCAATTTTTTAAAATCTAGATATCAGAAAGTCTGTCTTAAAATCCAAAGATTAAAATAATAGAATTTAGATGATAGGAAAAAATTCTGCCGTCATTCTGCGAGCTATTCTGGTGTGCGCTGCAAGAACCGTTAGAGTAAATCTATTCATACGAAAGACATGGCTTAATAGGCATAGTATCCAAGCAAAAAAAAATGTGATCGTAACTGTCAAGTTGTCTATGACATTGCTTTCAGTTGACAAGTCGTAGTCGTACTTGGGAAGAATTTATCCTACTAATATTATGAACGCAAAAGTTTGTATTTAAGGATTCTTTTACTCTTTCATGAAAAACTACTGAAGGCTGGGCTTTTCTTTGGCCACCAAATCAGCATTGCTATTCAACATGGTAATACTGCTAGATAGTCTACTCTTCAAGATGCCAGATGGCTCTTTCATGACAAATACCTTGGAGAAGACAATAAGCCACTCGAATTACAGAACAGGCGGAGCGTGAGGTAGCTCACCAGAGTAGGGTAGGGTAGGTAGGTAGGGTTGGTATGTAGGGTAGGGTATAGTCGGGTAGCTAAGGTAGGGTAGCTAGCGTAGGATAAATAGAGTAGAGTATGTAGACGGTTGACGGGAGCGAAGCGGCGGGTAAAAGCTAATTTTGAATTATCTCAGATAATCATTTATGTGAACAAAAAAAAAATGTAAAGCGACTATAACACGAATCTTAAAGATTTTTTTTTTATTTGACTATTGGAAATATTAATTTTAGGGTGATTTTATTATTGTGCGGATTTCATCATGCATGTGGTTTTGCTCCGCATGCGTATGTCCTTTTCATAGAGTAAGCTCGCTGGACGGTGCGAGGCGGGGCAATTCCGCATGTGTGATGAAATCTGCATATTAGTAAAAATACCCTTATTGTGAATGCGCTGACCGGTTACAAGTGTCGATAGTAACGAAGAAGTTGCAGTAAGATGCCATCGAAAATAGTGAGTTAATTTTCTTCTGAACGTCCATAATTCGAAAAATGTTATCAACACCTGCACTGTGCCAGTATAATAAATTATTATGTACGGTCAGGGGTCAAAAGTGCAGTTGCACTCTAACAATGCTAAACTGTCTAAAATTTCTTTGTAGTAGAAGTCCAGTGTTCTACAACTAGTTTATTTAATATTTTAGATTCTATGCTACAAACTAAATCGATCATGATCCATTGACCCTGTTTTAAAAAGAAAATTTACATATAGTATCGGTAGAGTGCAACTGCACTTTTGAGCGCTGACTGTACTTTATTTATTTCAATAACTTAATTAACAACAAATCCAAGTGATTATAAATAAACACGGTAAATTAATTTCAAAACCGTGATTAATAAGTCTGGTCACTTTTTCAGTGATTTTTGTGAATTGTCTTTTAGAAGCTTATTTTAAGTACATATTTTTTTGCTTACATAAATTATCTGAGATCCAAATATGACGTTTTCAACTTCTTAGTTTATTTTCAGGTAGTTACCGGTCCTCCAATCTGCAGTCTAAATCGTGGGTTGCGTTGGAAGTCTTCGTGCAGTTTCTGTTATGACCGAATGAACCCTCAGTGGCTATTGGGTCCTGAACGATTAGACTTTGAGAAGTCCTTGAAGCCAATTTATCCGTCTTTCCTGCCATGCATGCCTTCTCGTTGTCTCCCGAAGCTAAAACGGTTTTCATACAAAGAGCCAATACAATCTGATCTATGCGCTGAAAGTGCACAATGTACTTCTAAAACTGTTCGTCTAAATATTAGAAGGTTTTACTGTTCCTACCGAAGTCGGCGCAAGTGTCTTAAAGCAAAAATGAAAGCATCTAAGGCTTATCCACGGCTTCCAGATTGCAAGCCGGCGATAAGGCCGAAGTTTTGTAAGCCAGCAAAGAAAGAAATATACTATCCTACAAAATTAATTTGCCCAAGACCACCCAGATTAAGATGTCCAAGTCCACGTAAACAATAGCTGAAGTTGAAACACACGTAGCCATGGTTTTGCAATATGTCCTAATTCCAAAAAGTGAGTGAAATATTTTTGCTTGTTGTTTATTTTTATTAAATGGATTAATCTATAAAAATCTCGATTTTTATGAATAGGTTGTAGGCTATTTTCTTTTTTACCCTGCTACTTCCATCCCTCATTATTTTTCTTTTATATGTTAGGACAGTGTTTGTGGAGTCAGCTAGTTATCATATTTTATTTTATTTACTGCCTTTATTGTGCGTAATGTTATCATGAGAGATTGAGATTCCTAATAGTTTTGTGAGACCTTTTTAAGAAAAATTACACTTGTATCAAACTGCAGTTCATCATAATTTAATACAAAAAAGTGGTTTTGAATGTACGTATATGTAGGTATATTATATATATAAATATATATGTATTTTTATTTTATTGATATATATATATATTATGTTGATTTTTTAATAATCTTTATATCATTTTTTTTTTAATGCACCTGCCATGTTTTCTCTTCACCACCCTAGGTTGACTGGTAGAGAATGCCTAAGGCATTAAGTCTGCCTGTGTACCTTTGTGTTGCATGAAGTTTGTATAAATAAATAAATAAAATACTCTACATATCTGAGATCTAGAGACACTTTTCGTTATATAGCAGTACTATTATTTTAAGAGTTGTCCACATCTGCATGATATTAATTTAAAAAAAATTGTTAAAATTAAGGGCAAAAGATGCCCATGCACAGGTTAGAGGCATCGTTTTAACGACCATGTCAAAATGAGTTCAAGTCAGGAGACAAAATGTACATTAGTTCACTACGAGCAAATCAACGCAAATTTTAGTAATACTGTTAAGGCGATTAACGAGTAACATTGTAGTATTGTTGCAAGAAACTCGCTGATGGAGGTGACCTGTTCAAATATTAACTGCATCCAGTTAGGATGCAGTTCAGTTAACGCTCGTCCATTTCTTTACGCATCTTTTAAGAGCAAGACACGCAGATCGTACTTTTTTTTAATTTTCTCATTACTATCCCTAACGTTTCATACAAACGTGAAATCTTCTTTTTTATTATTGATTTACCTTTCACAAATGTGAGCAGTATTAGCTTAGTGTACATTTTCATAATCACGTAAAACCCAAGCTTTGCTTAGAAAGTACAATAACAGTGAGATCTTGTCTACTCGATACACATTTATCTCACATCTTTACTTAAGTACTCGAGATTTCAATAACTCTTTAAACAATGGTTTCCTTAGAACCTACTTACCAGTAACTGGTCAACGGCTATGATAGCTATCCTTACTTTCTAACGTATCAAGTATAAAATCACCCGAGCTCAAATATTTTTTTTTTCCAGATAAAAGCCGGTCCATTCTGCACCCCAAGTTCTGGAGTATCTTGGAAAACATCATACAGTTTCTGCTACGACAGAAAAAACTTTGACTGTCGACCTTTCGCTCTTAAATCACATTCAAACTGCGACAAGGTCACTGTGAAGCCAATATGTCTATCAACGATATGTCCTATGCTACCAAAGCTGAAAACGAACAACTCTATTGCTAAAAGTTCACTGTGTGCTGCGAAAACAGTTATATTATATAACTGTAGATTCTATTGTGCCAGTCCATGCCAACCTAAGCCTCCTAGAAAACAGAGAACGTCGAGGCCTTGTAAACTCAACCCTTGTGGATCAAGACGAGCAAACAGGCCGGTGCCGAAATGTAGACCAATGCCACACACGAGAGCAATACTCCATGCGAAAGATTGTGGTTCTGGTCCCAAAAAATGTAAGCCGCAATTTAAATTGGGTAAAAGTGGATCAAAGGATTGTTGTGGGTCTGATTCAAAAGGGGGCTCATCGAGTGGTTCTGGTGGGTCGGGAGGAGACCCATGTGCTGGAATAAAACAAGCGCCAAAGGATTGTTATGGGTCCGACTCGAAAGGAGGCTCATCATCATGCAAATGAATTTGCTTTTTTTTGATTTTATTGTACTTTTATAAAAAAAGTGTGGGTTCAAATTGTTTTAGTTGATGGTTTGAATTAAATGTTTAAAATGTTGTTGTGAATTTTAATGCTTTATTTAGAAAGGACATTGCGTATTTTTTCAAAAACAGGATCTACCTAGCCACAACAATTACATAATTGAAAAATGAAATTTCAGTTTATGATTCTGATAGATAGTTTTGTGAAACATTTAAAAAAGAATTCGCTTAAACACGAATAATGCCTATTAAGGTAAAATTCAAATCAAATCGAATTTTTTATTATTTTACATAGACCTATAAAACGTCAGAAACAAGTGCACGGTTTCAAATTGGTAGTTTTCTTTGTAGAAAAACCGGCAAGAAACTCCATTGTTACTCTTTAAAAAAATAGTTTTCTCACAATATTTCCAATATTTTTTTTTTTTTTTTTTAGTAATTCAGAATGAAGGCCAGAACTGGAAAATTTTGTTAACTTTGTTTGTTCATTTTAGTTCATACATATTTAGAAAGAATTCAGGTGTTAACATAACAGACGGAATTCAGATGTTAACAAAACAGACAAAATTCAGGTGTTAACAAAACAGACCGAATTGAAGTGTTAACAAAACAGACAGAATTCAGGTGTTAACAAAACAGACCGAATTCAGGTGTTAACAAAACAGTCAGAATTCAGGTGTTAACAAAACAGACAGAATTCAGGTGTTAACAAAACAGACAGAATTCAGGTGTTAACAAAACAGACAGAATTTAGGTGTTAACAAAACAGACAGAATTCAGGTGTTAACAAAACAGACAGAATTCAGGTGTTAATAAAACAGACATAATTCAAGTGTTAACAAAACAGACAGAATTCAGGTGAAAACAAACAGGATTCGGGTTTTAATAAAACAGACAGAATTTTGGTGTTAACAAAACAGACAGGATTCAGGTGTTAATAAAACAGACAGAATTAGGTGTTAACAAAACAGACAGAATTCAGGTGTTAACAAAACAGACAGGATTCAGGTGTTAATAAAACAGACAGAATTCAGGTGTTAACAAAACAGACAGAATTCAGGTGTTAACAAAACAGACATAATTAAGGTGTTAACAAAACAGACAGAATACAGGTGTTAACAAAACAGACAGAATACAGTTGTTAAAAAAATAGACAGAATTCAGGTGTTAACAAAACAGACATTTGAAACCCTCACACATAAATCACGCTTTTTGTGTATTAAAAAATAGCTAGTTCTACTAAAAAATGGACCACACGGATGCAATCCAGCGTTCCAACAAAGGTCACCTTGGTGAGAGCTTAGTCTGCCTCCTCGGATTGTGTTTCAGCTGCACAGATTTAATCAACACGTTAGCAAATCATTCACAGCGGTCGAAACAGCGTTTGAAAAATCGTGTCCACCATCCAAGGTTGTTGAAGGTCATATCAAAATTTGGATTACAGTAAGCAAGGTCACCTCTGTTAGGATGCTGGATTACATCTGTGTGAGCCATGCTTAACCTTCTTACACAAGACCTCTATTAGTTCTGACAGAAAGTGGACGGTGTTAGCGCAGTTTAGGCGAAAGATTAAAAAAAAACCGAACTATTTGAAATTTGGCTGTTGCAAGGTTTTTTTTTTATGGAAGGTAAAATCATCCAATGACAGATCCTGCCCTTGGGCGGAGCGGGAAATAGTGTACTCTTACTGACTAAAAACCTACCCCGTTCCTTCGTTGCCTATCATACCGGGGCTGAGCCTTCCTCTCGGAAAACGGCCCTTGACCCCAGCAGGCTTCGACCCTGCCTACCTGCAGCTAGCAGGCTGGGCCTCTACGGTTCGCTGACAGTTCCTTGAGGCGCGCGGGAACAGTACGCGCCGTCGACGACTTGGGCTCGGTCCGGTCGGTTACCGGACGATAGGACAGCGTGCTACCCATTGCACGCCGTCCGCAAGCCCGCGGCTGTTGCGTGGTTGTGAAATTAACAAATATAAGTCAGAACGACTCTTCTATTAAAAAGAAGGTTTGCACAATACCTGGTTAGTCCTCAGCTTAGCTTAGCACACACGACAGCATAGTTCGAGTTTCGAGTGACAAACACCTCACTCGATTTAGAATTTGGTTTGCGGACGCAATACGAACAGATCAGCCATTTTATGCCATTGAATTTACGGGAGCACGTTAAGCCGTAACCGGGTAGATTAGTCTCTCGCTCACACAAATGCGAAAAGCAAGTGCAGGAAAGTGATGGGTTTAGGAAATGCAACAATGAACCTAAAACAAATGAAAAACCGCGAAAGAAATAGCATAATAAGACGGTGTTTTTTTATCACACATCTTTTATGAAAAAGCACCCTAGTACTGCCCATCCATCACGTCAAATAAAAAATTACTTTTTTTTTTAACTTAACCTTCTTAATTTATTTTCAGTCGCGTTCCTTACCAATCTTCACTCCAGGAGCGAAACGATTACCATGGGATACAGGATATAGTTTCTACTACGATAAAAAGAACCCTCAGTGCCCACCTTCAACTCCCAAATCCCGATCAGACTGCAAGAAGGACCCCCTGAAGCCGATACCTCCAACGATTTCTCCGTCTTGTCCCGCAAAGCCCAAATGCTATCCCTGCAAAATGCCGAAAAAATCCAATCCATGTGCTAATATTACTCCGAAAAATCTTCCATTACATAACTGTAGATTATATTCTACTAGTGCAATCCTACCCAAGAATTTGAAGGCAAAATCTTGTGTATCTAGACACCTGGTTGCACCCAAATGGGTAGCCATTACGGCTCGATCTCTTTGTGACGAATGTGGACCAAAGAAGTGTGGAGAATCGCCTGATCCATGTCCTGGCTGTACACCATCGCCACCAAAATGTCCACCATCGCCACCAAAATGTGGCCCACCGCCACAAAAATGTAAACCAAAGAAGTGTGGAGAATCTGATACATGTCCAAAGAGGTGCGAACCGAAGAAAAAAGGGTGCAATTAGAAAAGGGGATTTCAAGTGAATTTACTTGAACTGCAACTTTAAACAAGTGAATTTGCAATATTTTTGTTTGTGATTTGGATTAAATACATTTTTAAATATCATGTTTGTAATTTATTGCAAGAAGCACTGGATCTGTCGGTGTGGTGGTACTTGGGGGAGGTCTTTGGCCAGGAGTGGATGTTTTTTGGCTGATGTTCATGATGTTAGATAGATAGATGCACTGTTTGTCACACTTATGATGAGTTATTTATAAATAAAATTATACGTGTAACACAATCGGTACAACCTGAAAAGCAATACGTTCAAGCTCGATTAAAAATAAATTTTAGCTATTTTTAAAAGAGGTTATTTAAAAAAAATACTACTTAAAAGCGTTTAAGTACACCGGATCTTTACTGATGATAACTCTGTTTAAATAAGTAACACTACTTTTTTTCTTTTCATTCTGTTAATATTGATATTTGTGATCGTTTCAATTTTGTTTTTGCTTTGTATTATTGTGATTGTAATGTTCTAATTTAGCATTATTCGCATCTTGGTGTGTAATCCGATGACCTGAAGTTTAAATTTACTAGGAGTTTTATCAAAAGTTACAGTAAAATAAACTAAAATAACGAGGATTTTCGACATAATAACTCTTCTTTTTTATCTTTACCACTATCGTCATCTAGTTTTATATTAATGTTCATTAGTAAAATACAACGTTTTGTATCGGTAAACTGGTTCTATAATATTTGGACGCAATACTTTCTATTTTTTGCATTACGTAAAATGATAGCCTTTTCTTTCCTATCTAGATTTTTATTCAAGAAGAAATAAAGATGCTACAATATATATTTATTTACTAGATTATTATTAAGGTTGCAACGGAAGGCCGAACTTCACGTCCACTAGTGCAGGACCTCGGTAGAAATCGTACCTACGTTCAAGTTCTACCAGATTCAATACTAATAAGTGAGCAACAGTTAAGTGAGGGATTTGTCTTATATGGAGATAGAAGAAGTGTTTAATAGTTTTTCTTAATATAAATTACAGATCAAACAGTTTTTCCCAAGAATCAATTCTATTGGCGATCGTCCGTCAGAGAGCTTCTGATTAAAATAACGCAGACAGACTATACTGGGTGCCTATACCCAAGAAATTGTTGTTTCATGTCAATGATAATAAATTCGCGCCAACCATAAGCTAGAACTACATTTGAGCGACTCACAAGTGGACCACGCCTGATTTGTACGTAGAACGATGTGGCGTGGCGTAGATCTGATGTAGCTCTACTAGTCTAGTTGCCATAATTATGAAATGTATGGAGATCGACGCGCCCAGATCGGCGTACGTGACCCACGTGTGTGTTAGCCTGTGATAGCTCTTCACCCTGGCCTATTTTTTGTTAAATAAGAGGAAAACTAAAAAAAGATGCCTAGACGTATGAGTAAAAGATCAGGGAGTGTGAGATTTTTACCCCACCAAAGCCACCCCGGTGATCACCATCCGCACAGAGAACCGTGACCGCTTAAAGACCATCGCAGAACACCCCGCTGTGCAACGCCTATTCGGGCACTTCCCTGGGGACATTGTAAAATGGTGCTCATGAGCTTTGCTGTGCACGGCAGCACATATCTGTGCCTCCGTCTTTCCTTAAATCATTTAGTTGACTAGCACAGTCTCTACTTTGAGTCCCTGCTAATGCCTTGACCACACGTACCAAGTAAACGAGCGAGAGAGTGCTCTTGAACGAACTTCTTGCTCGGTACGTATACGGTATTTATACCGTATACGCCATGTTTAAAAAGCGCCGAGTGCTCGGCTGAGCGCTTATCTCAACTCGTTTACATCACTGTCTCGGCCGAGCAACATTTTACTGTCTCACCCTTTTACTCGGTACATGTTATCAAGGCATTTGTAACACCACGTCATGAGTCCAGCCCCGTCCAAGCCAAGCCATGCCAAAGCCAAAGCCAAAGCCATGCCAGCCATGCCAGCCATGCCATGCCAAGGCATCTTACGACAATTTGGAGCCAAAGCCATAACCAAATTGTCAGTCAAGCCAGCCAGCCGGTGCCTCCCAGCCAGTGCCTGTTGGAGAAGCCACATCCAACGACCAAAGAGTATCTAAGTACTTGAATCGCACTGTTTTGTTCTCTCACTTTGCTGTGACATATACTTGACAGATAAAAACGCTGAATAATCATAAAACGAGAACGCCAATAAATAATTCTAATCAGTAATTCCCTCTCTTAGAGAGGAGGCCTGTGTCCCAGCGGTGGGAACATTAAAAAGGCTGATGATGATGATGATGATGAATCAGTAATTAAGCGAATTATTTCATTCCCGTTTCACATTACTATGCAGGCGAGGTTTCGGCGTTCCTCACTTTGGCCTTGACCAATGTCGTCTTTATCAGCGCCTGACATGGCTCCGTACGTAAGGTACGCGTAATGGTCATTACTTTACTGGGTACCTACATACCTACATCGATTTCGATTTTCACCACAAGTATTCGATTACAGATATCTTTAACCTTCGATGAAATCTTAACGTGATGTCGTATCCATCGATTTCTTTATTTTGATTTACGTAACACTTTACGTAATGAGATGGAAGGTTTTTTTAGAATTGATTTGTTGTTCTTAAAATAACTTAAAGTAACTAAATATAAATGTCGAGACTTATTACATCGGAGTAAGTTACAGAATATAATTGTAATAAGTATCCAAATCTATTAATTTATTTATCTTTAAACATAAATTTCATAAATAAAACATGTTATTCAATTAAAGATTATTTAAATGGAGAATGTAATTAAATCACTCAGAAAATGGCGCAATCATTTTTTATAATTAATCTATTCGAATGTCAAAAATGCATTTTCATATTTATTTATAAAATAACATATAATATGTTTTTTTTTTTAATTTGATATATCTTTACTTTATTTATAAAAGGTAAAGTAATGACGCACTCACTGCCTCATTATGAAATTTTGCACAGCGGCGCCTGTTATGATGATTATACAACCTTATTTTTTGTATAGGCGAAACTCGAAACACGGGTCTAGTATTTTTATGAGAATCAGAAAAAATGTACAATATTTCATAGCAGTATCATGAAAAATCACAAAGTTATAAGCTTGTTACGTTACCTGGTTGTCCACACAAATCCGAATGCCCACTATGACCTGCCGAAACTTATGTTGTACTTAGTGTCAGTGGTGTCCTTGAGCTTTTGTACATTTTGTCCATTTGTCCCCTAATGTACACATTTATATTAATATAAAAGATAAACATCAAATTAATAACCATATTTTTAAACAAGGACGCAACGCTATCTAATTTATAATTTAATTGGTTTCACGTATTGAAAAGTAACCTTGTAAAACATCTTATTGCAATCGGAGTTTACGAGTAAATTACGGAGATTTTTTATTATATACGAGTACATAGGCCTTCAATATCAACTGGCATTTTCTTGCGAACTCGCTCCTGTGGCGTGATACTAGAAAAAGTGTAGTTTCCGGGATGTAAAATTAAGGCCCGGTTCGACTCATTTTGACCTTTTTTAAACCTATGGAAAACAAAAAATGTAAAAGAGAACACCATGAAAATTTATTTTAGTAAAATTGACTATATGGCCAAGGGCTTGGCAAAAATGAAAACACGATATAAATTAGTTGGCTTGATAAAAAAAAATCGCGGTACTGATCCTAATTTACGATTTCAAACGTATTTACATATCTACGAGATTACGTTACGGAACTATTTGAAAGTTACAAAAAAAAATAAAGCTTGTTATTTAAAAGCGCTTCGCAAGAACAAAAATCTTGAATAGTTGTTCTTTTTTTTATATAGAAATAAAACCGCTGTTTTGGGGCCGCGAAGACGACATAATCCCGAGCGAAGTTCATACAAAAAAAACAGTGACTAGAACCGGCCCTTAACCTGGAATACTGACATTATGCTGAGCGTTCAGACATTTGAGCAAAATGTCCGAACACTCAGCAAGGAAGTGGCGCATATTTTTCACAAAGTATACTTATAATTTGTTAGTCCTTTTACGCCTTTTTTCCGCCAAATAAAATGTTTTTCTTTCTTCTTTAATTTTTATTCTGGAATCGGGAGAATGGATGGAACCCATACGCACAAAACATTTTGGGAAGTTATTCATTGTGCATACAGCTAAGGAGTCGAATTCCATGACGGAGTCTATGTTATGTGATAGCTACAACTTAGGGGTTATTAAGTCAAATGTGAATAGGTTACTTGGTTACTTCTAGGCAATCGCGCTCCATCATCGACGATATCACCGCTTACCATCAGGTGAGATAATGGTCAAACACGAGCACAAACAACTGGGCAAGTGTAAATCGGACTCGCACATCGAGGGTTCGGTACAAACTAACTTATGTAAATAGTTCAATTCTCGAAGATTTTTCCGAATCGAAAAAGTGCTTACAAACTTACAGTTTTCAGATTTATTCCTACATTTGTGCTATAAGAGCTTACTTCATGCCAAATTACTGGGTTCTAGGTCAACGGAAATTACGCTATGAATTTTGATTTCCTTGAGAGTGTCGAAACATGCGTTTTTTTGCTACATAAACAGCCATATCTTTTTTTATCGTTAACTTAGAAGTTTGTTTTTTTTTCTGGGACCGCAGACTGGAGTATATGGTTTAAATCAATCCCTCCACGCTTTCCCGAGATAAAGGGTCTTGACAGACAGACAACAAAGTAATACTATAAGGGTTCTGTTTTTTTCCTTTTGAGGTACGGAACCCTACAAAATCGTAACCAGATTAGTTGGTAAACACGATTGGATCGACTTACAATAATCAGACAATAGATTCAGACAGTATCCGAATCAACACATTTTTATTTTAATATTTTTTTACTGGCGATTCGTACACACACTATTTAGTACAATCAGATAAAATGTTTTAAAATATAATACATGGGAAAAAAAGCGTTACAAAAACTATTTTAGGGTGGATTTAAGGCGGAAGTTTAGGGTATTTTTTTATATTAGATTCAGCAACTGTTTCTTCAATAGAATCCTTTGAACATTCCTTCGACAGCAACTTTAATTTGTGACAATTACGATTAAAAAACAATTCAGCTTGTTAGATTGGTGATATTTGTACAGAATAGCTTAACTTATACAGATTGGTGATATTTGTACAGAATAGCTTAACTTACACAGATTGGTGATATTTGTACAGAATAGCTTAACTTACACAGATTGGTGATATTTGTACAGAATAGCTTAACATACACAGATTGGTGATATTTGTACAGAATATCTTAACTTACACAGATTGGTGATATTTGTACAGAATAGCTTAACTTACACAGATTGGTGATATTTGTACAGAATAGCTTAACATACACAGATTGGTGATATTTGTACAGAATAGCTTAACTTACACAGATTGGTGATATTTGTACAGAATAGCTTAACATACACAGATTGGTGATATTTGTACAGAATATCTTAACTTACACAGATTGGTGATATTTGTACAGAATAGCTTAACTTACACAGATTGGTGATATTTGTACAGAATAGCTTAACTTACACAGATTGGTGATATTTGTACAGAATAGCTTAGGCACTTATAAAACGTCAGAAGCTAGTGCACGGTTCCAATTGGGTAACCAGAGTAACCAACTCTTTTGAAAAAAAAACTTGTTTCTACAATAATTATTTCCATATTACAATATTTATAGTTTGTGAGAAGACGATGTAGACCGGTCAGCTTTATAGCCAAAAGCACAATAAAAATTGTAATCCATGAATCCGCGCAGTTCACGGTGCTCTCACATTCACATTATAAAAAGAAGCTATACACAAATAAAAATAAATAAGTTTAACCAAAATGGCGATCGACTTTCAATCCGCAGTGACAGGTTCTCAATCGAAGCGAAGGGCTGCGCGTAACCATAGCAACGGGTGCACCTTATTTGCCGCTTACGTATACCATATTTAGTGCGAACGTGTCGTGTATCACGGTCTACACTCGGGTAAATAGAGTGGTCGGATGAAAAATGTTCGCAAATAGACTGTGGAGCATTTTTTTTGTCGGTGGAAAAATCATCCAATAACATCTCCCCGCCCTTGGGCGCGGCAGGAGATAATGTCAGACTTT
Organism: Leucania comma; assembly: GCA_958295575.1. Taxonomy (NCBI): domain Eukaryota; kingdom Metazoa; phylum Arthropoda; class Insecta; order Lepidoptera; family Noctuidae; genus Leucania; species Leucania comma. The sequence goes on from OY282480.1 coordinate 4,049,229, forward strand.
TACTGACTAAAAACCCACTCCTGTTCCTTCGTTGCCGGTCCCGAACCTTCCTTTCAGAAATCGATCTTTGACCCCAGTAGGCTTTGACACTGTTGGGCTCCTACGGTTTGCTGAAAACTCCTTGAGGCACGCGTGGACGTCGGACGGCAAACTAGCCAGCCATCCGCAAGCCCGCGCCTTCGGTGGCCGGAAATCGGGATCGATCCGTAATCGGGGCGGAGTCCGGCTGCGGCTGGGGCGTGAGGCCCGTTGCCTCATGGGTGCGGCCTCCTCCTTTGCTAGCATTACTGCTTCGCAGAAGGAGGTGGAACTATGAAGCATGCGTGTTTCTTATGGGAATGCGGGTACCGTCTCCATCAGAGCGGTTCCAGATGCGCAAAGCACAGTTAGTTCGCGAATATAGTTCATACCCGGCTTTAAACCAGGGACCGTTTTCGGTTAAGGTATACGGTTACGCTACCGGTATTAAAATACGGTACCGCTTTATTTTAAAGGTAGACCGAAACCAGTTAAGTTTTGCGGTTACGCTACCGGTATAGAATAACGATAGCGCAATTTTTTTAGGTACCGCTATACCTTTATTTAACCTTTACTCAACCGAAATAATTCCGGTACCGAAATTATTTCTCGTGCGATTACCTATGATAAATGTGACGTTGCCAGTTATCGCGACAAGTGTATTGCGATTGGCACGACGAAAAAGCGCGGGACTAGGGGTTTCATAGGATACCTTAAGGTTAGAGGTAGGTACCGTAAAAAATAACGGTATCGTTATTTTTCGGTAGTGAAAAATTTAGGTATCGTAATTTTTCGGTGGTGAAATATAACAGTACCGTTATTTTGAGGTATTGAATTAAAAAGGTATGACGTCATACCGTTAACCCTTATAACCGATATTTTATGCTACTTATTTAATCAGTATTTTGTAGGTAGTAGCACTCTTATAAATTACATACTTCTAATTGCAGCTTCCGACCGTTTTTTACTTCGATGCCTTGACACGATTTACAAGACTGAAAGTTTGGTTTGTTTCATATGTGTAGTTAATGTTTATATGTGTTTTATTACTCTTGTTTTATTAAGATTTACTTAGCTCAATTGGCATGAAATTATCTGTTACTAATCCTGAGGTGGTGTAATAGTGCAATTGGTAGGATTTACTTTTACGGCTCAGATACATTAGGGTATAGTACGCGGCAAATAAGTTGAATTAAAATGGCCGTCGTAGCAATGGTTACGCGCAGCCCAGCGCAGTGCTGCACTTCGATTGAGACCCGAAAATCTGTTACCGTGCATTGAAGGTCGATCGCCATTTTAGTTCAATTTTTATGCCGCATATTGTACAAAATGCCTCCCAACATGTCGTGCAACGATCAATCTATGTGACGCTGCAACGCAACGTTACTCAGTGTTGCATATACATAATTGTATATTAAACTAGTTTCTGCCAGCGGCTTCGCCCGTGTTCGCGTGAAGGTAGATTTCTCCATACAAACTTCCAACCCCCGTTTTATCACCTTAGGGGTAGAGTTTAGTAGAATCCGTTCTTAGCGTACTTAGCTTAAATAAACTTCAGCTGACCGAGTACAATGTACTCGGTCAGCTGATGTTTATTAAAGAAATTAATTTCGTACATGCGTATTATTAATTCGAGTTTTAGAAAAAAAGTACTTTACTTTTTAATTTTATCTTTACAAATCGATAGTGTTTCATGTACTGAATCGACCCTCCACGGGATTAAAACGATCAAAATTTAACGGTGTATATAGGGTGACTGGTAATTAGTGAACAATACTTAAACACGTGATTGTAGTCATGATAACAAACAACTTTTACTATGGGACCAAACCTGAAATCGCGAAAAAAATCAGCCAAGTTCAGTACATTTTGACCAGTTAGGTGAACACAAATGTATTGACCAGTAATTTTTTTTTTTCGACGCGGGCCCAGCCTCATTCGATAAACAATTTTATTTCAATAAAATTGTGGGAGGGCGAGCACGCGCACTTTTCCGCACTAGTGCGGAAAACAGTCCATTGCGTGCCTAAACGTATTGGGATAAGAGCGGATTATCGAGTAAGTGTATTGGATAATATTTTATCCGCCGATTAAAGATATTAAACTCGGTATTGAGCTCGCTGATCACTTACATTGTAGTGTGTTATTAACATCTTGTTATTTTGCAGTAATATTGAAAGGTATTACAGATTATGCCAGCAGTTTATCGTGTTGTAAGAGATAAGTGAACGGACTGCCTACTTAATTTGGTTCCAAGGAGATGAACCATATACGTTTTAATAAGTTGTAGTATTAAAGTTTTGTAGGTTTTTTTTATGGTATGTAAAATCATCCAATGACTAGTCCCGCCCTTGGGTGGAGCGGGAAGTAGTGTCAGACTCTTACTGACTAAAAACCTACCCCGTTCCATCGTTGCCTATCATGCCGGGGCTGAGCCTTCCTCTCAGAAAACGGCCCTTAACCCCAGCAGGCTTCGACCCTGCCTGCCTGCATCTAGCAGGCTTGGCCTCTACGGTTTGCTGATAGCTCCTTGAGGCGCGCGGGAACAGAACGCGCCCTAGACGACTTGGGCTCGGTCCGGTATGTTACCGGACGATCGGACAGCGTGCTACCCACTGCACGCCGTCCGCAAGCCGGCGCCTACGGTGGCCGGAAATCGGGATCGGAATCCCGGCGGCGGCTGGGGCGAGCGCGCCGTTGCCTCTGCCTAATGCGGTCGGCCTCCTCCTTTGCTAGCATTACTGCTTCGCAGAAGGACGCGACCGCCTGCCATCCCTCCTCACTCCGGACCATGGCCTGAACCAAGGCCCGGCGAGAGAGATCGCTGCCGCCGATTGCCTCCACGAGGACACGGCGATGCTCCGCCCAGGCGGGACACACCTCAAAGTTTTGTAGGTTAGTTGGGTAGGTCTAACTTCGAGAAAGAGGTCAATCGTCGAATCCGACTCGGCTGGGCGGCATACGGGAAGCTGCGCGATGTCTTCTCGTCTAACATACCACAGACAAAAGTCAAGACAAAAGTCTATGACCAGTGCGTGTTGCCAGTGATGACATATGGCTCTGAAACGTAGTCGCTTACAATGGGCCTCATAAGAAGACTTAAAGTCACCCAAAGGGCAATGGAAAGGGCTATGCTCGGAGTTTCTTTGCGTGATCGAATCTGAAATGAAGATATCCGTAAGAGAACCAGGGTTGCCGACATAGCACGTAGAATTGCCATACTTAAGTGGCAATGGGCTGGGCACATTGCACGCAGAACAGATGGCCGTTGGGGCCGAAATGTTCTGTTGTTGGAAGGCCTCCCACAAGGTGGACCGATGACCTGGTCAGGGTCGCTGGAGTCTGATGGATGCGAGACGCACAGGACCGGCCATTGTGGCGACGCTTGGGGGAGGCCTATGTCCAACAGTGGACGTCTTTTGGCTAAAATGATGATGATGATGATGATTATAGTTTTAAATAAAAAAAGCAGCGTGCACTGATGGTCCAGTGGTAACGATCCCGAGTTAAGAGTTGTGTCGTTGAGCGGACTGCCCGGAGTACACGGCGGAGGTGTGCCCCGCTTGGGCGGAGCATTGCCGTATCTACTAGCCACCGTGAGGACGAGAATCAATAAGAGTCATTGATACCGCTCAGTGTTCTCTCAAAGAGATGTCAGAAAACCGTAGGGGCCCAGCAGGGCCGATGACTACTAGGGCAATGAGTTGTCTATAAAGTAGTAATTTTTTTACATAAAGACATAATTTTAGATTGGTCCTATTTTTATCAAAATCTAGTTCTGATGTTGGATTCTTAGATAGTGATTTTGGTATTTCCATAAAGAACTCAAGCGTTTAATAACATTCAAAAAGTATCACTTGATGAGGTTTAACTGATAAAAAGGACCGTAGATGGCTAACGAAACTCACACACACACACACACACACAGATATCTCCATTAATATGTAGCAGAGATACAATCAACGAAATTCGATATGCCTGCAACTGAACGATGCTGCAACGATCTGCCAAGAGATACCGGTCACACTGTAATTCCCGCCGTGATCAAAGTTCAAAGCGGCACAAGTGACACCTAGCCTTATAATCTTTTGACCTCTAGACCTCTGGACTTCTGTGTTGTGGATTCTATTCAGTCTATTGACTCGATATTTAGGATCAGATGATGGTGTAATTTAAGAGACCCATAGTTGTGTTAATTGTACTGCGGTAGGTAGAATTTATTGACTGATTATTTGGTTACGAAATATTTTATTCGTATTATTAAGCTTTTAAATGCTTCAATTTTTTTGCTTTGTGATTATATAGCCTATTTATAATAATAATAATCTTTTATTATCAGGCAACTAAGGCCCATATCACAAATACACAAATAATACACTAATACATATAAAACTAAACTATAAACTAAACTATGAAAAGAGGAGGCCTAAGTTCCAGTAGTGGCAACATTATAAACCTGATTATGCTAATGTTTTTGAATACGTCACTTTTGAGCAGGTCCTTCACAGACCAAAAGCTCTTTCAAGCGAAAACTAAAGCTACACGGCTGTTCTTCAACTATCTTTGGACAAGATCAAAGAGCTGGAATATCCCTAGGCAGGAGAGTATGAGCCCTCCGGCACGCGGTACCTACATCTGCTAGAAATACGTAGAGAGACCCTTTTGTCCACGACTCCTTCGAAAAAGAAAATACAAGTAATACATTACTGAGGGCTTAGCCAAGTTGATAATGTACAATCGTTAACGCTAGTAGAACACTTCAAATGTATGCGAATGACGTCATCACAATGCTCTGTCTTTCATTGATTCATTTGTTCATCCCCAGTCTCACTTATTTTAATACACACACTTACACACACAAATACACAATCACACTAAACAATTATTTAATACAAATCTCTGGTGGTTTTAGTTTTTACGTTTTAAATAATTTTATCATTATATACATAAAATCTTTGTTTTCTTTTAAAATAACTATGATTCCGAATTCTCGATGTATCTGCCTTTGTCAAATTTTAGAGAGCTCTGACACCCATAACACAAGTTCAATCTTAGCTTGGGTGTCAGAGGCGTATACTCTGTGATAATATACAATTTACGAAATTTATGCTTAACTTAAAGTACGCAGTCATTTTACTTGTAAAATTGTAAAGCTGGAAATAAAGATTTTTATTATTATTTATTATTTTATTATTATTATTTGTTCGGACCACGAAATAGAATCGAAACGAAACGGTCGTAACTTGGCTAGGCTTGCTGCTCTCCTAAATCTTTACAAAAAAAAACCCTATTTCGGCGCTACAGTCTCCACTTTAAAGCTCTATAAAACTGGCATAAATACACACACGTATGTAGTACCTAAATTGCAATTTAGTACTAAGCGCGATGTACGAGTATTTATGCATAACGACATAGCCAATTTGAGTGGCACACAAACCTCGGAGCTCTGAACTCGATCGAGTTCACTAGTTCATAGAGAAGGGACGAGTATCGCATAATAAAGTAGCCGTATTCAACGTATCGGTGCGCCATAGATTATCCCATAGATTTGACGAACCTCTTTAGTACACTATTTTTACCCGACTGCGCCAGAAGGAGGGTTATCTTTTTCGAGAGTATGTACAATTTATGTATAATTGTTTGGCACGCTCTGCAGCCAGAACGGCTAGATGGATTTTAGTTTGCGAGGTGTCGTTAGATTCATAATTTCTGTGAAAGTGACACTGGGTATATCAAAATAAAAAAAACCAAAATGGCGGATTTTTGGCAAATTCAAATGTTTGGCACGCTCTGCGGCCTGAACATTCGCTCGATGGATTTTAGTTTGCGAGGTATCGTTAGATTCGTAATTACTGTGAAAATGATATCGTAATAAAAAAAAAAAACACAAAAAATAAAAAACGGTAATAAAAAATAAAAAAACCCGACTGCTTTTCAGAGTAGAAAATGCCCTAAACAAGAAAGTCGTTGTACCCGATTGCACTTAACTATATAATATTTTAAATACAAGATAAATTGTAGCAGTCGGGACCCATTCTAGAAAGTCAGCAGTCTTGTCAGTAGATTGGAGTAATCTGCAATGTAATATAGGTATGTGCTCTCAATTCACTAAGCCCCCATTTCAAGGATGGGTTCCGACTGCTACAATTTATCTTGTATTTAAAATATTATATAGTTAAGTGCAATCTGGTACAACGACTTTCTTGTTTAGGGCATTTTCTACTCTGAAAAGCAGTCGGGTTTTTTAGTTTTTTTAAATTACCGTTTTTTTTTTTAGTTTTTAAAATTACCATTTTTTTTTAGTTTTTTAAATTACCGTTTTTTCAACTCTCCTTTCGCGGGTATGCTGGAAGAGATTTCTTCAGAAAGAGTAGTTGTCTTTGAAGATGACATCTTTGATTTTTTCTAGGCAAAAGTGCCACCTTGAAATAAGTCGCTCATGGATCAGTAGCTAAACTATCCACTTTTACTTCTCTTACAACAGGTTGTTCAAAACTTATTATAAACACATGCACAAAATTGCATAAACAAAAACAGTCTTCAATAATTTTCATAATATTGTTTTTATTATTCAATATTTAGTCATAGTTGTATTTACATAAGCTTTTATATTAAAAGTCAAGAGTATTGTTGCAATAATGTCATTTTGTGAAACAAAATACAAGGTGCTTAACCTGTGGAAGTTGATACTAAGTAAACCTATTCGGCTACTTTATAAAAACTGTTTATTTAATTAGTACAGAAACGGACTCAAGGCCGTAAGCGCCGGGTTGCGTACGACGAGCCCGAGTCGTCTGACATCTCCTTGAGCCCTCAACAAGATGTCAGTAAAATTGACGTGTCACGACAACAAAACATATATACACGTCATCATAATCTCATCATCTTCCTGCCCTTGTCCCGTTTTATTTAGGGTCGGTGCAATACGTTTTTTTCATCCATTCTGTCCTGTCACCCGTCACGCTATCATTGACTCCTTTTTCTTTCATATCACTTTTCACACAGCCCATCCATCTTTTCTTTGGCTTCCCTCTCCCTCTTCATGCATCCACATGTATATTCTTAACTTATTTAGTAACATACGTGTCACCCTCCTCTTTACATGGCCATTCCCTTTCAACTTTTGAGTCACTGGCGCCACTCTCGTCATACGTCATCCATCTCAACATTGTCATCTCTACTACATGCAATCTTTTTACATGGGAAACATATACACGTATTTATATATATGTGGGATAGCAGAATTTATTTTCTTCTGTCCATTTTTGTCTGTTAATTAGCTCACACTTGACGATGGAGCACGCTTGCCTAGAAGTAACCTATTCACACTTAACTTAAATACCCTCAGGTTGTGTCTATCAGGAAACACAGGCTTCAGAAGCGAATTACTCTCTTTAGCTGTACGCAGAATTACTGTATTCCAAAATATTTTGTGCATATAAGCAGATTGTCCACCACGTACCGGAGACACATCACCTTACGCCTGGTTGTTCTATGACGGCCGGTCTGATTCGTCCTCCCGCTCCACCCTAGAGTGGGACTAGTCATTGGATGATTTCCCACGTATAAAAAGAGTACTTGTACCTTATTGTGCCATGCTGTTATGATACAAAGCGGATCTAACAGTGAAATATTTAATTCTCGCTCATTAGAGACAATATTTTCCTAAAGCTGGTCTTCATCAGCTGCGGTTTAGATTTCTTGATTTCATCTCGTTGATTTGATTCGTTGGAAATCGTCAACTTTCATCTGTTCCGCGAAATTACTCACCATTTACTTCATTACAAATAATATCTTATTTTTTTATTTTCTTTTTAGACTATCTGAATTAGTGTGAATGGTATTATTGTAATGTTTGAGTATTAGGAATTATTTTAATTTTTGAGTATTATTTTTTTGTTATAATTATTAAAAGTTTAGAATCTCCGTGAAGGTGCTTTTTTTTCCAATGAGAAAAAAGGAGCTTGGTTTTTTGGTTTCTGACTTTTTATTATTGATAGTCTCACGTTTGACCACTATCTCACTCGATGGTAAGCGATGCAGTAGTCGACGATGACGACAATAGAGCACGCTTGGTTACAAGTAACCTATTCACAAGACTTAAAGAATTCTTAGATTGTAGCTATCACGAAACACAGACTCGGGCACTGAATTCCTTATTTCAATCAACCTAATCTTTCATCAGATGAGTCAAGGTCATTATTATCTTATGGTAGTCCAATCCTGGACACAGAGAAGGCCTTTGAAATCAAATGTCATGTAATAGCTTCAATAGACAATTACACTAGAATTACCTAGTTTTTAACCTAATTGATCCACAGATAGACTAATTAAGACGTATGTGCGGCGGCGGCGTTGCGCCACCGGTACATGATGGAGATCCCACCCATACGTACACATTGGGGTACACCATAGGAACACATTAATTTTGCGTACAGCTAAGGAGTGGAATTCCCTGCCGGAGCATGTGTTTCCTAATAGCTATAACCTAGGGGTTTTTAAATCAAGAGTGAATAAGTTACTGCTTAGGCAAGCGTAATCCATCGTCGGCCATATCATCCCTTACCAGCGCTACCATACCAGCGCTGCGTTATTTTAGTTTTTTTTTGTAAAAATATCGCAGCATATGCTGAGCCTTTTTGGCCTCGCACAAGTCTTCTTAATCTTTAAATATTGTTTTCTTTATTTTTTGTGCGTGTTTCATTTTTTTTTTCTTTCTTTCTTTCCCTACCATAATAAAAAATAGTTTAATTGTTGTCCCCCTATCATATCGCACCTGCCTGTAGAAGTCTTATCCCATTCTTCAACTACTCTCATCCAGCTCTATCAGCCACTTTGCCAAGATCGTAGGTATGTCAAACGTATGATAAATTCAAATGTCTTTATTTTTCAAGCACATGTTACACCAGTTATCTCCCTCCAGTTATGTACCTATTTCCCACACTGTACGATACCCAAGCCTCGTTTACACTGGACAACTCGGTCGTATTTATCGAAAGTCATTCGTATATCAAGGACCGTCATCATTATTAGTAGTCGTACGCACAAAACGTTTTGGGAAAACATTTTACGTGCAAACACAATCCAGGGGTCTATAAGTCAAGAATTAGGTTACTTCTAGTCTCTTACAACCAAGTCAGATACTGGTCAAACGCAAGACTATCATTAATAATAATAATATCAAACAACAAATTAAGTATATTGACTTGGCTCGCGAGGTTGTCGACATGTGGGAAGTGGATTCGGCGATCATTGTACCGATAGTCGTGTCGGGTAATGGCTTAATAGCCAAGAGCCTCGACCAACACCTTAGGAGGCTCTCGTTAGGCGGCTGGATCAAGGGCTTGATTCAGAAAGCGGTACTCCTGGACACGGCTCGTATTGTTAGGAGGTTCCTTTCTCTGGAGCCCTGACCGCCGGTAGCTTGGACCCTGTGCCCGATACCGGTGGGACACTATTTTTTATATTTTTAAATGTTTTTTTTTTATATATATATATATGTTAAAAATATTTAAAAATGTAAAAAAATATGTAATACAAGAAATAAAGGAAATAATATCAATAAAAACTAATTGTTTATGTAATATAGGTATATATAATCTGTAGATATAAGTAATATAGATAAAAGTATACATTGAAATATAGGTATCCATTCTTCTCAGGGTAGTCACCATGGAAACACCGGCCTCATCTAGTTTAAACTGACGGAAAAAAATATACACGTAAGTGTTCTTTTAAAACCTATTTGCATTATAAATATAATTTATCACTGGAAGCCTATAACATATGTAATTGGGAAAAGACATTAATAAAAAAAAATCTGACCTAAATAAAGTGATATGTTCATTTTTTCCTCACACAACAGCTGATTATATTCGATAATAATAATATTAACAGTACATTAAAATCTGAGCTAGGCCAAAAAGACGCCTATGTCTCGATATTGAATTCAAAAACTAATCTACTAGCGTAGCGTACTACAGTACCTCTACCATGAGTTTTAAGCAATAGTATTCGTCTCTGATAAAGCCTCATTCGCATGAGAACAGTTTTTCTTAGTTTTTTGACCGTCGCGACGAAACTGTCAATGCCAGTACCTCTACCATGAGTTTTAAGCAATAGTATACGTCGCTACTCGATATCGAACCCGTAAATATTTTGTATCAAATTTTGGTTCTGCAAGTGACCGCTAGAGGCGCTGCAAAATTTGCCATACAAAATATTTACGGCGTCGATTTCCCTGGATTTCCCTGGCTAGGGCAGGGGTTCAAACACAGCAGTAAGGTTAATAGATACTACCTAATGCAAATGGGTACGCACAAACGCAAATTACATTCCATGTTACATTGTAAATGTTCTGCAAGATTTTTCGTAAAGGTTACCGTGGCCCTGGAAAGCAAAGGGCAATTGAAGCAACACGAGTGGGTTTTAGTTAGTAAAAGTCTGACACTTCCTCGTTCTCCACCCAGAGCGGGAAGCTATTTGATGACCTATTTTTTTTTAATGGTGCTTTGTTCATACAGAGACACTTGATATACACCGTTAAATTTTTGTCGTTTTAATCCCGTGGAGGGTCAAATGGAATACTATCGATTCTTTAAGTAAACGAGTCAATGACTTTGTAGGTAGTTGTCGGTCGTTGCGCACTAACTACCTACTGTTCAATGGTCTCGCTCAGGTGACGCTTACTTAAAGAAATTTATTTCGTACATGCGTAAAATAATTCTTTACAAATCGATAGTGTTTCATGTACCGAATCGAAACTCCCCGGGATTAAAACGACCAAAATTTAATGGTGTATATCGAGTATCTCTGTATGAACACGAGTGTCATTAAAGTGGGTGATCGATGTACGAGCCAACACCGCGGTTAAAAAACCGTCGATCGGTGCTGATCGACTAGCGAATATAACAGTTTTGAACGATGAGCGGAGCAGAAAATGAAGCAAACACGACGAGCCGTGAGCCAAGCTCATCGTTCGTATAGCAATGATACACCGGCGAGCTTTACCGACGAGCCACAAGACCGCGGTTTTACTCGCCCGTCGATCAGGGTTCATGCAGAAAAACTCGATGTATACAATGAGTGTACCGTGTATAGTGTCGTAGTGTATTCATACCTTTAGAGCACTAAGTCTTTTAAACTTAAAATACAAGATAATACGCAATGTGCTGGTGCTGCCACTGCGGCAGCGGAGAACCTCAAGCGGCGGAAATATAACAACCTCGTCGGCAGTTATATTTTTGGGCCGTTTGGGGTTGAAACTCTTAAGCCGTGGGGTCCGAGTGCTCATACGCTTTTTAAAGAACTTTCCAAACGCTTAGACACTTCGCGTGACCCAAGGGCTGGCTTTTACCTCGGTCAGAGATTATGCATTGCCATACAACGTAGCAATGCCACCAGTCTTTTGGGCACACTTCCAGTCGGCAGCGATGCGGAGGAGTTTTTTGACGCCATATTTTAGTTAGTTCAGTGTATATATTTATGTTTTTGTGTAATGTATATAATATATTTTTTACATGATTATTTTCTCTATGTAACTGTAATAATCAAAACTTAACACTTCGATCCACAACTACCCAACTTGTTCATACAAAAGTAGACTCTAAACATCGGAATTAAGGCCTATAGTGGCGTGGATGTGAGAGGACACCGGTGTCCTCTGAGCTAGGACAGATTAATAGGTATTTAGACAAATGAAAAAAAATAATATGTGCCAACAGGGAGAAAAAGAACTTATTGGGCATCAAAAAATTCATCCACATCGATATCAATGGGAAAAGTGCCCAGAACGCTGGCAGCATTACCACATTGAATGGCAAAAGCCCAGCCCTCTGGTCACATGAAGAGTCGACCAGCTGTTTGCTGATGTCACGAACAACTCAATGAGCGCTAAAAAAAAAATACATTGTATCGAAAATCCAAGAATACATGCATATTGAGACGCAATCATTGCATGATTCTTACATTCCGTTCGGTAAGGCCGATGCCTGCCGGAGTTGCTGGTTGTTTCAAAGAGATTCACGCGCAAAAAAAGACATTTCCATCTTTCAAGTGACACGGAAGTAATGAAAACATTCACCAAAGTCCACAGAATTACATCAATCTTGTCAATATAACACGCGAGTTAAGAACTGAAGTGGTATAATTTCAACATTAATTCCTCTTTTTGCACAGAATCATAAAAGAGTTTTTTCTCGCTCTCATAACTGGCAATTAAGTAATTTGTCGTAAACAAAACAAAACTTGGATGCACCGCATGTAGTTTATGTACCTACACTAACTGCTTCTCGTGACTATGCCCGCGTCCGCGTAAATTCAAGTTTCATTATCACCACCATCTCATTTCTATAATCGGACAACCCGACTTACGGCGAATATTTTTCTCTTATTCTTACGTTGTTACCGTAGGCGTGGGCTTGCGGAAGGCTGGCAATGGGTAGCTCTCTGTCCGTCCGTCCGGTAACAGTCCGGACTGAGCCAAGTCGTCGACGGCGCGCACTGTTCCCGCGTGCATCAAGGAGTTGTCAGCAAACTGCAAGGGCCCAGCTGGGTCGAAGTCTACTCTGGGACTCTGGGGAGGTATGAAAGTGCATACCAGGGCCCTGGAATCAAGTAGAGAAGGAACAGGGTAGGTTTTTAGTCAGTAAGAGTCTAAAAGGAACTCATTTTGGTACTACGATCAGAAACTTAAATTTTATTTGTTTTGTATAGATATAAGGATGTGTATGTGTGTAAGTGTGTTGAATACATTCACCTGTTGACGAAATGATAATAGACGTTTGTGCAATTCTTATTGGCTTCATACTGTGGAGTTTTCAGAGTGCAAATGATTTATTTTTGTTGGAAAAAAAATATACCTGTATAAACCATGCACATTTAATCGAAATTTTTAATGATGAATTTTTATTCTAATTAGTTTTCAAAAAATCACGTCATTTTCATACAAAACCGCTCTTGCGTGATTATGATGTTACTACACATCTTTTTTCAGATATTTAGGATACACAGATATCTTGTGGATATTATCTAGGCTTCTATAGAAACCAATACATATATTTAAAACTAATCTAGTAAAAACCTCTGAATATCTTTGACACTCCGTAATGTACTTATATATTAAAAATATACAGAAGTAGATACTTCTATAGACACGACTTCGAGATTCTAAATGATGTCAATATTTCCCCAAAAATTTTAAGGCTTTTAAAAAAACACATATTTCCTGCAACAAGTTTTGTGAAATATTCGATTGTATCACAGAATTATCGAATGCCAACAGAGTTTTCAGGCGGTATCTCTCTTTTTTCGCGTTGCTTCTCCATCAATAATCGCTTTGGATTGCTCTTAAACCATAGAGGCGAGTGTATAATGGCTATCTTAAACCGCGCTCACGTTGATGACAGACGGACCGGGAAGAGTCCTCTTAAGTCTACACATTAAACGGCTCGCTTCCTTTTACATTGTACTGTCATCATGACATGTCATCAAGCGACATTGTGGGTCATGTGCAAAACAACAAAAAAATTGTAGTTCAAATCTCAGCACGGATCAAATAACTCGGCATTCGGTTGTAACGCTCACGCCACCCATTGACCAATGGGCTCGCCTTACAGCCATCTTCAAACGACATAAGATCCTCGTATCATTACGTAAATAATATATTACACACAACTACGTAATGTTACGGTACACTGCTTATATCGCGTGTCTCGGTTATTAGGTGATGTAAAAGTAAAACATATTATTATATTATGTTAGGACCGGTTGGTATAATATGACTTGTATGAGATAGTACAGGGGTGCTATTCTCTAAGAACAGACTTGAACGCAGCGATGGCCCAGCGACGAAATCCAAATAGAGGTTTTTTTTATGGTAGGTAAAATCATCCAATGACAAATCCCGCCCTTGGGCGGAGCGGGAAGTAGTGTCAGACTCTTACTGACTAAAAACCTACCCCGTTCCTTCGTTGCCTATAGTGCCGGGGCTGAGCCTTCCTCTCAGAAAACGGCCCTTGACCCCAGCAGGCTTCGAACCTGGCTGCCTGCAGTTAGCAGGCTGGGCCTCTACGGTTTGCTGACAGCTCCTTGAGGCGCGCGGGAACAGAACGCGCCGTCGACGACTTGGGCTCGGTCCGGCCGGTTACCGGACGATCGGACAGCGTGCTACCCATTGCACGCCGTCCGCAAGCCCAAATAGAGGTACTGAGAGGTACATTGGATTTGTATGTGATGATCGTACCTACTTGGATTTCATCGCTGGGACAGCGCTGCGCTCAAGGCTGTTTTCTCAGAGAATAGCACAACAGTTCAACTCAAACAGACATTCCCAATGGAAAGGGCTATGCTTGGCGTTCCCTTGCGTAATAACGCTAGGATTGAAGATATACACAGGAGAACTAAATAATGTTACAGACATAGCTCCAAAAATCTCCAAATGGTAATGGGCAGGGCACATTGCTCCCAGAACAGATGATTGTTATGACTGAAAGGGAGTAGTGACAGCGCCATACCGGAGGACACAGCATTAGAACGTGGGCCTACCAAGGTGGACAAATGATCTAGTGAGGGTCGCATCCGATGGATGCGAGACGCATTGAGCTGTTCATTGTGACGACACTAGGGGACGGCCTATGTCCTATAGTTGACATCTTTCGGCTTTTTAATCGGTAAGTTTTCAAGAGAAGAGATTTTGTTTAAAAAGACATACCCCCGATTTCTGATTTAAGCATTTGAAGTTGAGAATTACTCAAACTCTACTTTAGCCTGCAAACCTGTCAAAATTTGGCATTTAAGTATGGTTTGAGTCGTTCTTAACTCAAAATACTCAATTCAGAAACCCGCCAATAGTCACCGAGGTAGATGAAGGAACATAGGTCAATTTTAATCAATATAAGTCATTTTATTCCACCCTAGAGCGAGAGAAGTAATTTTATGATTTCTCCCAACTCAAAAAAATATCCAATATAACGTGGGCCACGCTGATTTATACGTAGAGTCGAGTCGCGTGGCGTAGTGAGTCTAATGTAGCTCTACAAGTCTAATTGCCATATAAAATGTATGGAGACCGACGCGCCAAGACCGGCGTACGTGACTCAAGTGTGTGTAATGTAGTTCTGCCTTTATGCTGATGATGAAAAAAATGGATGATTAACTTACCTGTCTATTTTAGCCCATTGCAAAACAATTTGCCTAACACTCTTTACCATATTTAAAAATATTTTATAAAAACATATCAATTAGTTAAGTTTCAATTACATAATATGAATGAGGTAACTAAGGTTAACGTGAAATAACTTATCCATAACGTTTAACGATTGCTAACTATGAACTAAAAGAAGGCCACATAGAAACATAGGGTTGTATATATTGTCCGTGCCTGCTGCGGTTAAAGAATCATTGCGGTCTTTTTTTAGGTAGGAAATCATACAAGAATGACTTCTCCCGCTCCTGGATGGTGCGCGAGGGCCGTCAAACTTCCTGACTTAAACCCACTCCTATATTCGTTCGTTCCTTTTGCGTCCCAGGACTCCTGGGATCCCTTTTGGACAACCCATGGCCTGCGTAGGCTTCGGCCTCGGTTGCTGACATCTCTTTAAGAAGCGCGTGGAACATTACGCGCCGTCGACGACTAGGGCTCGGCTGGACGGCGAGCTGCCCATTGATCATGGTCCGTATGCCTGGGGCATGAGATAGTCCGTTCCTTAGCGGGTGCGGCTGCCTAATTTACTAGCATTACTGCTTCGCATAAAAGGCGACCGCCTGCCATTCCTAATCGCTCCGGACCATGGCCTTACCGCCATGATATTGGCGTGCCCAGCACTGGGTTGCGATAGTCGCTGTCGCCATATCGCCATGAGATCTCGCCGAAACTCTGTCCGCCATGCGGCTACTTGTCAGTCAATATAAGTCAGACATTCCGTCCCGTTCCACCTTAAGTAGAATGCGCGCCTCAAGGAGTTCTCAGCAAACTGTAGGGGTCCAGTAGGGCCTACTGGGGCCAAAGGTTATGTGAAAATGTCACCACGGGGCACGGGACAAAGGCAATGAATGGAAGGGTAGGTTTTTAGTCAGTAAGAGTCTGACACTATTTCCCACCCTACCCAAGGGCGGGATTTGTCATTGGATGATTTTACCTACCATAAAAAAAAAAACCTTAAGTAGAATGATTTCCCATGCTCAAAAATAAAAGAAGTAAAATATAGAAAAAGTCTTTTTAATTCAAGCGCTACCGCTCAATATATTCTTCCGTATACTCTGCCACCTTCTAATTAATCACACATTAACCTATAGGCAAGATGTTTCGAACAAGCGTAATAATTAACTATTTTAATACAATCTGCGTGAGGTGTGCGAGATGTGATATACGTATATAAGTATCATACGTTCGTCATAACTAAAAATAAGCTTTGCATTATGTTAGAAGTGCGTGTGTCCATGGTACCTATTTATTATGTACTTTACTTTATTTACTTCCCCCCGAAGGGTGTGAGTGTGTGACCTTAACACCGTTAAATTTTGGTCGTTTGAATCCCGTGGAGGGTCGATTCGGTATTTGAAACACTATCGATTTGTAAAGATAAAATTAAAAAATAAAGTACTTTTTTTAAAACTCGAATTAATTTACGCATGTACGAAATTAATTTCTTTAAGTAAACGTCAGCTGAGCGAGGCCAATGCATTGTAGGTAGTTAGTACGCAACGACCGACAACTACCTACAAGGTCATTGACTCGTTTATTTAAAGAAATTAATTTCGTACATGCGTATAATATATTAACTCGACTTTTAGAAAAAACGTGCTTTATTTTTTAATTTTATTTTTACAAATCGATAGTGTTTCATGTACCGAATTGACCCTCCGTTGGATTAAAACGACCAAGATTTAACGGTGTATATTTATTTACTATTAGCGCGAGCCTGTGCCCTAACCACTATATCACGGATTGGTAAGCGATAATGAGGTAGATAGAGCACGCTTGCTTAAAAGTATCCTACATATATTTACTGACTGAAACTTAAGAGTCCTTAGTTGTAGCTATCAGGAAACAAACTCCGGCAAGAAATACCACTCCTTAGCTGTACGCACAATGAATGTATTCTCAAAACAGGTGGCGTAACGACGGAGGTTTCCGTTCTCTTGTTATCACGTTTCTCTGTACTTTCGGCCGCAGCGCAGCTGTCGCGCTGCAGCCGCGCGTTTTCAATTTGTATGGATTAAAAAAGTAGCGTGACAGCAGCGCGCGATACTTCGCGGCTAAACTGAAGGCGCCCATATTTGTTTAATACAATGACACGCAGCGTACCAGCTAATCGCTCAGCCACACCACCAATCGTATAGTTTACATTCATAAAATGCATCTAACTCCGAAGACGTATCGTCTCAAGCAGTGGAAACAAACCTGTGCCAAATTGGATGATCCCATAAACCTGAGTACACGCTAATGAAGCAAATCACATGAAGCACATACAGTACCATCGTTAGTTGCGAAGTTTTGTTGCGTAAATATTGTTTTGCATTTCATTCTGTGATGTATAACATAGTCTCACTGTGAACGGTAAGGTTGTTGATGAAGGCTATTAAAAATAAAGGTAAACCAATTTCTGTCTGTATTATATTCACTACAGACCACGGGTACTCACTTTGAGCCTTGATAATCTGGAAGTCCCATCTGAAATTCTCTCAATTCTGCTTCTCTTCAACAATGCAGGTGAGGCTTCCGCAGATGCCATCTTCTTCAAACAGGATCGGTCTTCCCACCCCAATAGGACCCTAACTACTATACAACACATGGCAGTGTAATAAACTAATGACCCCGACCTGGCTTCGACCGGGTGCTAAAAATATACAGAAATCTTCCTAATTTATTGCTCGTTCTATTATAACACAGGGCCGACCCGCCCATACGGTGAACGGAGCGGTCGCTCCAGGCGCCAAATCCTAGAGGGCGCCTAAATGGTAAAGAAAAATAAGAGAAATTTCTCAATTGTTTATATTTTAAGCGAAGAGATGAACGAGACGCGCGCCTCGGGCGTTCAATTACTTCTAAAATCCTAGTCGACCGTAGACGGTATTGCGGTATAGGTATATATTATTAGGAGCAAACAGGAGAGGCGCCATAATTGGATCTCGCTCAATTCTAAAATTTACTTCGGGCCGGCGCTTAATGGAAACCTCATTAAAATCCGTAGCATGAACAGACAGATGGTGAAGTGGCTTTTTATATTTTGCAGAGATAAAGAAAATACCTCAAAGTAACAAAACCAAATAAGCTTGCGATACAAATACGAATATCTTCAAATAAGACCACATCATCTCTCTTGCCTTTTTTTCAACTAGCTTGGGCAGCCTTCTTGTCTATCCGGGTGCAGCTGAATATCCGTGTTACACATGGAGCCACTGCCTGTCAGACCTCCACAACCCAGTTACTGGGCAACATGATACACCTTGGAAAGACTGATGGTCAGACTGTCTGTCGTCTGACTACCTGTAACCACTGTCAAAGATCTACGAATGACAACCGGGATCAACGGTTTACGCGCTTTCTGAGGCACCGGGTGTCAGTAATGTCGTAAATAAACTCAGAAAATTACCTACTTACTGTACATGAAATTCATTAATTCCCAAGAGGACGCCGGCGTCCGCACACCTATTGTCTTTCTATTGTGTCTCTAATTACGGTATTCAAAAGGCTAAAAATTCTACTTACTCGGTTGTATTGTATTGTACTTGCCAGGTTTTAAACCCGCAACCTTGTGCGGGAGAGGCATCGTGGGAAAATCATCCAATGACATTTCCTCGCGCTAGGGCGGGGCGGGAGATAGTGTCAGACTTTTACTGATTAAAAACCCACTCCTGTTCCTTATTTGCCTTCGTTCCAGGGCATCGGGGTACACTTTCTGACTTCACATCTCCTTGAGGCGCGCTTGGAACGTTACGCACCGTTGACGACTTGGCCTCGGTCCGGCCGGCTACCAGACGGCCGGATGGCGAGTTACCCAATGCTCGCCAACCGCAAGCCCGTGCCTACGGTAGCCGGAAATCGGGATCGTTATCCTTGAGGCGGCTGGGTTGTGAGGGCTGTTGCTTCACGCGTGCAGCCTCCTCCTTTGCTAGCATTACTGCTTCGCAGAAATCATGACTCACTAAACACCACATATGACCACATACTAAACCAAAATAATATGTAGTACCTACCTATTAAAAAATTGACCTCACGACCTTTTCACAACCATCACAAGCAATAGCCCTACAATAATTACAAATACGTTACATAACTAATTAACAAATGACCCGAGATCGGCCGCCATAATGGATATGTTTGCACCACCATATATATGAAGCTATTGTGATGTCTGTCCGTAACAAACTGGTGTATAGTCCCTTCACCGGGCCTTTGTTGTAGGCCCTTCAAGATGACAATTGGATGCTACTGATTTTGTAATGTTGATTGTGTAATGGTTTATTTATTTATATCATTTGGATAGGTAAATAATCTTCACACATTATGTCTTTTATCTAAAAATTGTCTAATTTATCTAAAAAATGGTTACAATTAGTTATGTACCTAAACCGATGTTAGGTAAATAACTAAATTTAAATAATCTTTGTAGACATATCAAGATTGTTTACGTTTAGTTAAGTACCTAAACTATAAATAGTGATATATATATATAGGATTATATATTAAAACATATAAAAACATTTTTTTGCGATTACTGACTTATTGCTCGGGGGCGTCGAAATGTTGTTTCATGACTTTCATTATTTTATAAAAGCTGATACAGGTAAGAACTTTACTACGAAGTTTCAGTTATAATGGCTTTGGCATGTAACAGGTAATGAATAGTTAACTTTATTGTAGGAATACCAAAAGTAACACTTTACGGGATAAGTTAAAATAGACGTCGAAATGATCGGTAGCATTATCATTCATGACTACCTCATACTCGTAGATCGCGCGAAGTAATAGACCGACTGACTGTAATAAGTTTTCTATTCATTCGCAAACTACACCAGACTTATTAGGTATACCTGTAACCTGCCAAAGCCATCATAACTGAAAATTTTCATTGGGATATCGTGCCTATCTTGACATGCACTGACAATACCCGGCCCCGGCTCGATAGGCATACCCGGCCCCGGCTCGATTGGCTACGAAGGAACGGGGTAGGTTTTTAGTCAGTAAGAGTCTGACACTACTTCCCGCTCCGCCCAAGGGCGGGATTTGTCATTGGATAATTTTACCTACCATAAAAAAAAAACATGCACTGACAAACTTTCAGTTTTTATAAAATAATGAATGTCTGGCAGACACGGGCTCTTAATCTATGTGCTCGATTTCGGAGACGCGGCACGTCGGGCGGTCCGTCGTACATTGCCATATGTTTGTGTTTGCGAGAAATGACGCAGCCCGCTGCTGCAATGTACGACGAAACGCCCAACGTGCCGCGCAAAGCGCCGCGTCTCCGTAAACACGGCCTTAAGATAAATACACATAGAATATTAGAATAATTATCGACTTTCACGCGGGCAGAAGCTAGAAGCGTTTTACACCAGATTCAGAGGAAATTTAGCTTACGGGTAGAGCATATCCTAGACTAAGACGTAGTTTTTATCCCGAAAATATTTTCCTTTGGGATAATGTCAGTCTCGGTTTGTTGATAAAAAATTTCATACATTTCCGAGAACTACCGCTTTGTTATAGAAACTGTGGTTCACAGAAGATTCAAGAGCAAACAGCGAGTTGATCTTTCTATTTCATAACATTAATATTAAGCCAGTTCATTCACAGACCAGCTTAAAATAGCCAAACAGATGAATACAGAGACTTGACTACTTCGGCCAAGGACGCGGGGAAAGTTGAACCAAAGCCAATTGCACTTCCTGACGCGTCACCACGTAAGCGTTATGTCATGCATGGTCACTGTAATAATATCATATATGTTTTATTTATCAGTTACATCTACTAAACAATGACGAGGGAACGATGGCAATGATATAATGGCCTGTTTTTGGTTTTGTAATACTTACTCCTATTAGTCATTTCAAAGACATTTATAACATTGCCACTTGATGTAAAGTCAAACATTTCTGGGAGTGTCCGTTCCATCATCGGAACACTAGACGTACGGCGCCGCCGCGGGGATTCCGATCCCGATTTCCGGCCACCGTAGGCGCGGGCTTGCGGATGGCGGACAATGGGTAGCTCGCTGTCCGTCCGTCCGGTAACAGATCGGTCGGGTTATAAGGCCGATTATGCTACATTTAAGAATACAATAAAATAATAGTCTCTTCATAATGGAACTCTTATCTAAGTTATATCAAAGCACTATACATTCTACACAGTGGTAGTATTACGAAATACTCTTGTCGTTCAAGTGGCAATTTATTGGAGGAGGTGGCAATAGTGTGCACAGTGCTGGCTAGTGAAAGGATGCCCGGCTAATAACTATGTTTGCTTCGCGGCTGCACTTGCGTGACTGTTCGTGGGTTAATCTAACATTTATTCAGTGTATTACTTATCTTCTTGCACAATATAGATTTGCTCAAGCTGTGAGTTAATATGCTGAAGAAATCTGATGGTGATCCTGTTTTTGTAAATTTCAAATTTTATTGGCTTCGGAAAATTAGAACTAATTTTACCCTTTTTGTTTCAGAGCGTAACCAAATGTCTTCTCCTACTCTGGGCTCTAACATGCGTGCTCAGTCCTTACTGGACGGTGACCTAGCAATTGATCTTCGTCTGTAAGCCCACGCCTACAGTGGCTGGGAATCCTCTCCTCCTCCCGACGCTCGGGACAGCATTGAAAAGACGCTGGAATGAGATGTCCACCATGAACCGGTAGCGCATCTCTGACAAATTAATTCAGACATATTTTTTTTATTATACATAGGCTTGGGTTTGACTATTGTGATGATGTGGCGGACGATAGAGCCCTTTTGCTTAGAAGTAACCAATTCACTCTTGACTTAAAGACCCCAAGGTTATAGCTATCAAAAAACACAGACTCCGGCAGGGAATTCCATTCCTTAGAATTAGAACGCCGGCGTTGCGCCACCAGTACGTGGTGGACATCCCACCCAAAACAAATAAAGCGTTTCGGGAACACATTCATTATGCGTACAGCTAAAGAGTGGAATTCCCTACCAGAGTCTTTGTTTCCTAATGGCTACAACCCGGAAAAGGTTAGGAATAGGTTTCTTCTAGGTAAGCGCGCTCCATCGTCGACCGCATCATTGCTTTCCATCAGGTGAGTTAGCGGTCAAGCGCGAACCTATCAATAATAATAAAAAAAACCCTTAACTTTTTGTTTTCTTTTTTTGGGCCCCTGTATCCCTAGGTCCCGGCTGATACGGTTGGTGGTAGAGTTACCAGTTAAAAATCAAAAGTTCGGAGAAAAAGCCTGATTGCCATTGAAAAATCCTAAGATTTTATTTTTACAGTTTGAGAATTTTCTCTCAAACGTATTTAAAAATTTAAAAAAGTCGTTATACTCATATCGTTTTTATACACTAAGGATCTCGCTCACGCGTTGCACGTCGTCGCAATCAAAGTGGAGGGGAGGGGGGGTGCTTTACCAAAGAAATAATTATTTTTAAGACTGTTTAACGTTTTTTTTAAGTTTTTTTTTGTGTTTCTGATTTTTTGTTAGTTGTATTTTATTGAAAATGCTAAAAATCCTGAGATTTCATGATTTTAAAAATCCGGCTGCAATCCTGAGAAGAGTTCAAAAACTCCATCATATCTCAGGACAAATCTTGAGATATGGTAACCCTATACGGTGGCAGCTACGCCCCTGATAGTTAGCAGCTCATTTTAGCACATCATTATCTGCTACAATCCGTATGTAGGTATCGTTAGCAGTTAGGTAAGATTGGTAACTAATATCTTAGGTATAATTACTCATTCTCTGGCCCACATTTGCAACTGAAAGGAATGTTGTTGTGTTCCGGAGTTTAAAATCATTTTGATCGATATTCTTAAGTTACTTCATAGTTTCATACCACATTATCGCTTACCATCAGGTGAGATAGTGGTAGAACGCGAGTCTTATAATAATAAAAAAGTTAATACCTATTTTTTTGTAATCCGTGGTGACATTTGTTATGCATGAATGAATATACAAAATCATATCGATTGTGTAATATTGATTTGACGTCATTCAGTATATCTACTTAATTACGTCTATAAAGGTACGTTTAGACTGCGACACTTTATACACTACACTCAGTGTATACATCGAGTGTTTTTGTATGAACACGAGTGTGCAATTAGAGACACTCGTGTTCATACAGAGACACTCGATGTAAACACTAAGTGTAGTGTATAAAGTGTCGTAGTCTATTCGTACCTTAAGACAAGTATCGTCGTTAATAGACAAAGTTAATCTGTCCTAGCTCGAGAGGACACCGGTGTCCTCTCACATCCACGCCACTATAGGCCATAATTCCGATGTTTAGAGTCTACTTTTGTATGAACAAGTTTGTGGATCTACAAGAAGAAAAAGAAAGATATCTTTGATTTTATTAAAATCCCCAACGATGTGGTCGACGATGGAGCACGCTTGCCTAGAAGGAATCTATTCCTCTTCTAATACAACATAATTTTTAGTATATACGAAACCGTTTAGAATCATCAACTGAACCGATTTCAATAATTTTTACACCATGTTATATTTAACTCCAAAAATATTTAAAAAAGGTCACAAGTTGGACTCCACCGATACTAAGCACAACACAGGTTACAGCAAGTTGTAGCGAGCAGTAGGCGCCAGCGTACAGCTCTGGGTGCGGAAGCAAATAGCCTTCAGTCATCCTGAAGGCCCGGTGACCAAGTATTTGTGCGGACGACCAGGTAACATAACAAGCTTATAACTTTGTGATTTTTCATGAGACAGTTATGAAATTTTGTACGTAGATTCTTTACATAAAAATATGCAATACTAAAACTAATGTTGTATACTCCTCTTGACTTAAAGACCCATTTAATGAAAAATATGCGCATTACCACATATCATACAATATTTCAATGAGTTTAACACGCATATTTAATTTGATTACGTATGTAAAAAACGTGATCCCTTACTGGGCCTCATCTGAAGCCAGGGTAGGTTACAGCATCTACTACATAACTGTAGTTGTCGGTCATTGCGTACTAATTACCTACACTACTGGTCATTGGACTCGGTCAGCTGATGTTTACTTAAAGAAATTAGTTTCGTACGTGCGTATATTAATTAGAGTTTTAGAAAAAAGTACTTTATTTTTACCCGACTGCGTTTTAATTTTATCTTTACAAATGGATAGTGTTTTATGTACCGATCGACCCTCCACGGGATTAAAACGATCAAAATTTAACCGTGTATAAGTGTCTACTAAATTCTCACGAAACATACCAATTACATATACTATTCACATCAACATTATATAAAGTTATTTACTCAATACCAACATTACACATACACAAGATCTTTGACCTGACACGTTATTGACCGCTCCGAGGGCTTCTTCCTAACAGTTGCTGATCAAACTATGCTAATCTTGATAGCCGTATGGAGAAAACGGTTGGGTAAAGTCTGCAATATAATTGCAGCTTTGTAGTGTAGAGGTTCCTGTGTAATAGTTCATCCAATTAACACTGTGAGCATCAGCGTCCCAGTGGTGATGGCCCCGTCTTACGATTTTTTACAGGCACTTTTGAAGTGTTTAAGTGTCAGTCCAAAAAAAGTAAAGCTAAATGAAACACCATGTGCTTGACAGAAAAAATCGAAGACATATCGCGTTCAATCTCATCAATCGAAGAAATATCCTTTCCTAGTACTCCTAGCCTAGATTAACCCTTTAACCGCTTGCATCGGATTGGTCCGACAAGTGTTTTCATGTCCTATTCGCCAGGGTCGTGTGTTGGCGACTGAATCTTAACATCTCGTTTAGCTCTTCAAACCCCATAGGTGACAGAAGAGCTAACGAGATGGAGTATTTGTTCGTGGATGTGCGGCCCTGGCGGAATATACGCCAGAGTATAATAATAATAATAAAGAAATATTTAAAAGTGTATAAAATATGATGTGTAATGTAAATAAATGGAATAATAATAATAACAAGTTGGTTGGATATATCCGACGTAGGCGGTTAAAAGGTTAAAACTAAATATTGAGATCGAACCGGGAGCTCAGGATCTGGCGAGAATCTCACGAGTCCGTTGCAAGGCTTATGGAGGCCGTGGATGATTTTGACTTAAAACGTTGATAAATTGGTAGCAATTATAGAAGCCTGGGGAAATAGAGCAAGCGTGTCACAGAATGGTACCCAAGAGATGGGAAAAGAAGACAAGGAAGACGACACAGAAGGTGGGAAGATAAATAAATTGACAGCAGGACCTAATTCGAGAAGAGTTGCTCATGACAGGCAACAGTGGAAAGCATAGGAGGAGGCTTTTGCCTTTAGGCACACCGAATTAAGAGACTATTATGTAACTGCAACTTCTGAGTGTAAGGCCAGGTTCAACTTATTTTGAACTTTTTTTAAACCTCTGGAAATCCACAAATATAGATTTATTTATTTATTTATTTATTCACCATAGAACACCATGAAAATTTATTTTATATAATTGACTATATGACCAAGCGCTTGGAAAAAATTAAAACATGATATAAATTAGTTGGCTCGATAAAAAACAAATCGCGAATCTGACCCTAGTTTACGATTTCAAACGTGTTTATCTACGAGATTACGATACGGAAATATTTGAAAGTAACAAAAAAAAAAGAATAAAGTTTGTTATTTAAAAGCGCTTCGCAAATACAAAAATCTTGTAAAAATAAAAATCTTGAATAGGTACTTAGTTATTGTTTTTTTTTTTAATAAAAATAAAGTCGCTGTTTTGGGGCCGCGAAGTCGACATAGTCCCGAGCGAAGTTCATACAAAAATAAACAATGACTAGAACCGGCCCTTAATTGAAATCTGTCAAAGTTCGGAATAAAGGGCTTTATTATTATTATTATTATTATATAGAAGCCTAGAAGTAAGCTGTTTAACAAAACAATACCGTCCATACAGCAGGAAGCGCTAGATCCATTACAAGGACACCATCGCTCGCTTTCACCGCGCACGCCTTTCTATTCGGTGCGCGTCGCTCTATGTGGATTTGTTAGTGGACTGTGACACATGAAGGATGCGGTTGAAGAGCATTTTAGTTCACGGAAATCATCCAATGACTTCTCCCGCTCAAGGGCGGAGTGGGAGGGCGTGTCAGACTTTTACTGACTCACTAAACTAAAACGCACTCCTATGTTTCTTCTTTGTATATGTTTCAGGGCCCTGGGGTTTTCTTTGCAAAACCCATGGCTCCAGTAGGTAGGCTTTGACCTACTGGGCTCTTACAGTTTTGCCGTCAACGACTCGAGTTTAATGGCGAGCTACCCATTGCCTCGCCGTAAAAGTTAGTAGTTAAGAGTTCTTATGCTCTCTTTTGTCACCTCCAGACAGGTTCAGGTTATTTTCACAGCCGAAAGATGACTGTCATTTTGCTTTGCTCTTCGATATAGGCCCACCGAGCTTGTCATTCTTTTAACCCGTATGTCACATTTGGCCAACAGTCAACCGTTTATAATGTCCTGTTGGAAGGTTAAGCATAACATTTATATAATAACATGCAAACAAAACTAAGTGTATAGGCATTTTGAATAATTACTGCATTTGGACGAGGAGGTATGCCGGGGAAATTCGCGATATGCTTAAGCATTGTAAAGTAACAAACATACACCAACCTTTCGCCATTATATTATACGAGTTTCTACCAGAGCGGCAATGGGTTTTTACAGTGAATTATACAATTCATTGAATGAGATATACACCGTTAAACTTTGATCGTTTTAATCCCGTGGAGGGTCGATTCGATACATGAAACAATATCGATTTGTAAAGATAAAATTAAAAAATAACGTACTTTTTTTTAAACTCTAATTAATTTACGCATGCACGAAATTATTATTTTTAAGTCATATTGATATGCAAGAAAAGTATGTGATAGTATACAGGTAGATAGTGGTAGTGTGATATAACAAAATAAATAAGTTCATAAAATAGAGAGCAACTGTTTTATAATGCGGAAGCAATACCTATTCAGACGACATTTTAAACTGATTGACGTCAAATCAATATTACTCAATAGACATGATTTTGTATATTCTTAAATGCGGAACAATTTTGGAGAGCGTGTCAGATTTTTATTGACTAAAACCACACTCTTATATTCCATCTTTGCCTTGTGTTCCAGGACCGTAGGTTTCCCTTTTGGAATACCCATGGCCCCAGTAGGATCAGGTCCAGCTGCCATCTCTTATAGCTGACATCTATCTGTGAGCCATACTGTAGGGAAAGCAAATCGTCGACGACTCGGCCTCGTTCCTGATGGTTACTGGACGGTCCGACGACGAGCTACCCATTACTCGTCGTCCGCTAGCCTATAAGCATAACAAATATCATAAAGAATTATGTAACAGTACCTACTTTTCTTGAAAATATGCGGTTTTACAACATAACATTTTATTAAGTTAAACACGCAAATCTTTTATACACGCATGTCTAGAAATAACTATAGATACAAAATCTAGTTTAACTGTCCGTTATTTATGTGGAAAAACCAGTTTACTTACATAAGCTAC
This sequence comes from Leucania comma, assembly GCA_958295575.1. Lineage (NCBI taxonomy): Eukaryota > Metazoa > Arthropoda > Insecta > Lepidoptera > Noctuidae > Leucania > Leucania comma. The sequence continues at coordinate 4,076,916 of OY282480.1, forward strand.
AAATATTTCTCACGTCTCCTCATCATATCAATTTCATCTATTAGGATGAGTTGAACTAGATACCACCCAAACTCTACCCAGCCGGAGTCTATGTTTCCTGATAGCTACAATCTGGGAATTTCTTTAAGTCAAGAGTAAATCTATAAATAAATAGGGTGACTGGTAATTAGTTAACGATACTTAAACACGTGATTGTAGTCATGATAACAAACAACTTTTACTATGGGACTAAACCCTAAATCTCGAAAGAAAAATCTGCTGGTCAGTACATTTGTTTTCGCCTAACTGGTCAAAATGTACTGAACTTGGCTGATTTTTTTCGTTATTTCAGGTTTGGTCCCATAGTAAAAGTTGTTTGTTATCATGACTACAATCACGTGTTTAAGTATCGTTCACTAATTATCAGTCACCCTATATAAAAGAAAGTCGTATTAGTTACACTGTTTATAACTCAAGAACGGCTGAACTGGTTTGGCTGAAAATTGGTGGGAAGGTAGCTTGGAACCAGGAGAAGGATCATTTTTTGTGATTTTTATCCCGTTAAATAATAAAAAAAAAAAACAAAACATGCTCATTTATTGGTATAGGGTAGAGTAGTGTAGAGTAGGGTACAGTAGGGTAGAGTAGGGTAGAACGGGCAAAAGCTAGTAGGTTATAAATAGAACATATAGTTTTGTTTTGTGGTGAGAAAACGTGTGTTAGACTAAACCACACCTATATCATTAAGTTGTTCTTTGTATTCTGAGATCGCAGATTTTCTTTAATCGATCCTTGGCCCCAGTATGCACCCTGCTGGGCCCCTACAGTTTGCTGATATCTCTCTTTGAGGAACGCATGGAACACTATGCACCCTGAACCAGGGTTAGGCGCAAATTTGACACATTCTGCACCTATCCGGACCGAGCCCAAGTCGTAGCGACGGCGCAAATCGTTTGCCGCGTGCCTCAAGGAATTGTCAGCAAACCGTAGGGACCAGCATTGTCGAAGCCTACTGGAGCCAAGGATCGATTTCTGAAAGGAAGGTTCGGCCCCGGTAAAAAGGCAACGAAGGAACAGGAATGGTTTTTAGTTAGTAAGAGTCAGACACTATCTCCCGCCCCGCCCTAGGGCGCGAAGATCTCATTGGATGATTTTCCCATTGAAAAAAACCCATACTGCACCTGTATTTTGCCGATTATGTTTAAACCCATTTAATTTGTGTGACCCAGTACCCTATTGCTTGGATTTTTTTTTTGTAAATAATTCATGCCTAGGCACAAATTACATGTTTGCTCTAAAATGGTACTTCGCTTTGTTTGGTTACTGTTACAAATTGCAGCATTTGAGCGGGTTATTAACATTTTATATCTGAAAATTAACAGTTCTACTATTTATATTTACATAAATACTTTTATTATTATGAAACAATGATTTTCAAAAGTTCTCACGCAGTAACATTAGCTTCAAATAATTAATTACATTACACAATGGTAATCTCATTTACAAATGGCCGACATCTTCTTTTAAGTAATACCAGTTAGGTATATGTGACTCACTTTCGATCTGCATTCTTCTCATAGAAAGAAACCTTTATTATATCTAGTTGTATAACATATTATTATGTTAATAGTTGACGTTATTTTTATTATTTCTATGTGAAGAGGTATTATAGATAGAAAACCCTTTCTTTTTTATTTGGAATGCCGCATGCCAGCCAACTGTTCGTTAAGGCGAAGTCGTATTTAAAAGTAAACTAAACCATTCTCTTTTTGCACTAAGAGCAGTGGGCCAGTGGTTACGACCCGGACTTATTTGCTATAGAACATGGATTCAAATCAAACCCAAGAGCCAGGCGCGTTACTTTGTTTCATTTATTTCATCATCACTGCTCTCTAAAAACGGTGAAGGAAAACATCGTGAGAAAACCGGCATGCCCTCGTACCATAAATTCGAAGACATGTGACTGACACCAATCTGCACTGACCCCGCGTGGTGAATTACGGCTCATCCCCTCTCCTTGACAGGAGCTTTGATTCCCAGCAACACAAACACGTAAACTCACATGAACAAAGTCATAGAAATATTTGTTCTGTACGAGGATCAAACCCGCGACCTGCAGCACAGCAGCCAACCGTACATCCACTGTGCCAATCGTGCTACTTGATCTTCTAGGGGAATACTCTAAAGGTAGCCCGCAAAATTCAAATATTCTTAAGATTTTTTTCATTTTGTAGATAAGAGTGAAGATGCTTGTCAATTAAAATAATGGCGGCCACATTGATATATATGTACTACGCACGCCGGCGATAATACGTACGTATTTATTTGCGAAAATTATAATCATAAAAATCATCAATTAGACAACTCCTTCAGTCTTTCCTTATTTAAAGCCTATTTTATAAATAAATCATTTAATACTTGTTGACGATACAGTTGCCACAGTGGTTGAGCGATTATCTGCTGGGTTGCGTGTCGCGGTTTCGATTCCCGCACCAAAGAAATAGTTATATGGCCTACTGATAGTTGTTTCGGATCTGGGTGTTTGTGCATGCGAGTTTCCATGTTTGTGAACGCACCCACGTTACACGAGTAAGTCCAGGTCTATCTTAGTGTCTCCCCCTTAAGCAGTAGGTATGTACAGATTTTGTCGCGGTACGTGTGAATCTGCTGCAGCCGTCATCGCCTCTCTATTACGTTACATAACGACAATTTGGTACACCAGTAGTACACTCACACTTTTAAATGTTACGTCAATAATACTCATTTTGGACGCTAATTTGATTAAATTGCCAGATGGTAAACAGTTTAAAGAGTTTGAGACTATACTAACATTACTAAAACCGCAAAACAGACAATAAATTTACCTGTAGTTTTTTTTTTTGGTGGGGAAAACCATCCTGACATCTCCCGCTCTTGGGCGGAGTGGGAGATATGGGTGTCAGATTTTTGCTGATTAAAAACTCAACCCGTTCCTTCGTTGCCATTCATACTAAGGCCGATCCTTCCTTTCAGAAGCAGACTCTTGGCCCCAGTTTAACGGTGTATAAAGATATAGGTAATAGATATGGTATATACACGGCTAATTTTTTAATCGTCTTAATCCCATGGAGGGTCGATTCGGTACACGAAACAATACATTTGTAAAGACAAAATTAAAAAAATAAATACTTTTTTTTAAACTCGAATTAATTTACGCTTGTACGACATTAATTTCTCAGCTGGTGAGTCCAATGAACTGGAGGTAGTTAGTACCTACGCTACGACCACCAACTAACTATAAAGTCGTTGACTCCTTTGCTTACTCAGGTGTGGTGTAAACTTCAGGTGAGATAGTGGTCAAGCGCGAACCTATCAATAATAATAAAGAAAAACTTATGTAGCTGACTATACGGATGTCTATAAAAACTTATCGCCCAATCGGAATCAAGACCATCAATTTTGTTCAATACCGGAATGGGCGAAGAAGCATCTTATTGTTTTATAAATGATGATATAAAGAAATTACACTTTCTCTTCTATAAAATAATATCTATGATTTAGTACCCTTGATACGTGTTTGGTACGTCGTACCTAATGTCCCATTGATAAATGTTTATATGATAAAAATGCGTGTTAAGTTAATAAACTCCAGTCTTTCTCCGACCCTCGTTGATTCTTATTAATCAGCCTCATATTTAAAGCTTTTTTTAAGGAAAATTCACCCACTCCAATCAACGCGGTTACCAAGACATCGGAAAGCTCTCAATCTCTCATTGATGTCTAAAAATGACTACAATCATATATGAGATAATCAATTCATTAATTTGTGGCAAAATTTAATATAAAAAACATAAAATAATATACACCGTTAAATTTTGGTCGTTTTAATCCCATGGAGGGTCGATTCTGTACAAGAAACACTATCGATTTCTAAAGATAAAATTAAAAATAAAGTACTTTTTTTCTAAAAGTCGAGGAATATGCGCATGTACGAAATTTTTTTTTTAAAGTAAACGAGTCAATGACCTTGTAGGTAGTTGTCGGTCGTTGCGTACTAACTAACTACAGTTTATTGGCCTCGCTCAGCTGACGTTTACTTAAAGAAATTAGTTTTGTATATGCGTAAATTAATTCGAGTTTAAAAAAAAAGTACTTTGTTTTAAATCGATAGTGTTTCATGTAGCTAATCGACCCTCCGCGGGATTAAAACGATCAAAATTTAACGGTGTATTAAGACAAACATTTTTTATTATTTATTTATTATTTAATCATATTAATTTAATCATTACAGCCGAAAGACATCCACTGTTGGATATAGGCCACCTGTGCGTCTCGCGTCCATCGAATTCCCACGCCCCTCACCAGGTCAGTGGATCCTTTTGTGAAGCAGTAATGCTAGCAAAGGAGGAGGTCGACCGCATTAGGCAACGGCGCACACGCCGCCGCCGCCGCCGTACGTCTGGTAGGATGAAACGGGCTAGGCGGAATTAGGCTATGCAATTCCGACGCACACCCCACAAAATTTCACTTCCTATTCACTTTTGCCTTGCAAACACCTAAATTGTAATCGGACAGGAAGATCGCAGCAAACAATTATTCCAGCATTCTCTACATAAGATTTTAATAAAATCTCAACCTTTCCTAGTCCAGAATACGATAAACGACCTAAAAAAATATTGAAAATGAGCTCGTTCGCCCCGATAAAGTTATCCCATTTCTTTTTTAACTCGCGTTCTCGTCTTACACGATGACATAATCTCTTCTTCCATTTATTCTGTCCATATCATCCGTGGCTGTATCGATACCCCGTCGCGCTGTCACTTCTGTTCAAGTAATGCCTATTTTAATTATTTATATTTCAGAGATTAAGCATTGCCATACAACGTGGCAATGCTGCCAGCCTTTTGGGCACACTTCCAGTCGACAGCGATGCGGGCGAGTTTTATGACGCCATTTTTTAGTTAGGAGTAGGTTTTAGTATATATAGTTTTAATTAGTGTTTTATATAATGTATATAATTGTGTATTTGTGAAATAAATAAGACATGGCGTTTATATTTTATTTACAATTGTAAGTTTATGATGTAAGAACATAAATGAATAATTATAAAAGAAATATGTTACAAAAAAATCATCATTTTTTTTGGAGTAGCTACCCCACTGATAACTATACAAAAACTAATGAGTTTTAGAACACTAATTGCATCATTAAACGATACGGCTGTAAAGTCAAATTGATTACTTTTAATATAATTTTTCAAGCTCGTATTAAACAACGACATAACGTCTTTTCTTTTGTTTAAATAATAAAGTATTTATTAGAATGTGACATATACTTGAAAAAGAATTTGGTCAAGAGCATACGCAAAAAGCGTTTTGGGAACACATTCATTGTGCGTACCTACAGATAAGATGTGAAATTCCGTGCCGGAGTCTGTGTTTCTTGATAGCTACAACCTGAGGGTGTTTACATAAGTCAAGAGTAAATAAGTTAGGTGCTTCTAAAGGGGCAATATATTGTACTATAACTTATTACGTAAAAAACTCAGTCTTTTTCGAAAATAATTAGTTTTATCCATTTCAAACACGTATTTTCTAAAACTTAATTGCAATATCTACGAAACAATGCTCACTTCTAGGTAAGGATACTCCAACATCGACCAAATCATCGCTTAACATCTGGGAAGATAGTACACAAAGACAAGCTTATAAAAAAATATATACAAAATACAATAATTGATCACCATATTCCCAACACATAATACAGACATGCAGTAGACGGAAAAGAGTTGTTACATTTTTAAAGTAGGTGCAAATAAAATAAAAACAAAACAATAAATGAACGTCATTTGATGATACATTGTTAAAACAAAAACCAGTCAAGTGCGAGTCGAAGTCGCGCACCGAGGGCTCCGTACAAACTTACCTATGAGACTTGAGTCTCGAAGATTTTCCCGAATCGCACCAAAGTAAAATAATGTAAATATTTTTTCCCCTTTATTTTTAGGTACTACATAAATGGCCTTACTGCTTGCCAAATTTCATGATTCTAGGTCAACAGGAAGTCTCCTGATTAGAATCGGTTTCTGAAAGGAAGATCCGACCCCGGTTTTTAGTCAGTAAAAGTCTGACACTATCTTTGGCTCCGCCCTAAGGCGTGGAGATGGCATTGGATGATTTTCCCACCGAAAAGAAAAATATATATACGTTATGATTTCTAAAAAAAATAAAAAACGGTAATTTAAAAAACTAAAAAACCCGACTGCTTTTCTGAGCATTCATGAAAAAGCCCTAAAACAAGAAAATCTGGCAGTCGGGACCCATTCTAGAATTGAAAGCACATACCTATATTACATTGCAGATTACTCCAATCTATTGACTAGACGGCTGACTTTCTAGAATGGGTCCCGACTGCCAGATTTTCTTGTTTTAGGGCTTTTTCATGAATGCTCAGAAAAGCAGTCGGGTTTTTTAGTTTTTTAAATTACCGTTTTTTATTTTTTATTTTTTTAGTTTTATTTTATTACGATATCACTTTCAAAGTAATTACGAATCTAAAGACACCTCTCAAACTAAAATCCATCGAGCCGTTCAGGTCGCAGAGCGTGCCAAACATTTGAATTTGGCGCTAAAAATCCGCCATTTTGTTTTTTTTTTATTTTGATATACCCAGTGTCACTCTCACAGTAAATACAAATCTAACGACACCTCTCAAGCTAAAATCCATCGAGCCGTTCAGGCTGCAGAGCGTGCCAAACAATTATACATACATACATACATACATACATACATACTTACATACATACTCTCGAAAAACATAACCCTCCTTCTGGCGCAGTCGGGTAAAAAAGCGTTGACTTAAAAATTTGACTTTTCCACTGCTTCAAAGGATAGTAAACCTGAGCATTTGATATTAATTTCAGCTGGATACCTCCGCGCGTTCTTTAGAAAAAGGCCGTGAAAGACAGATAGACGAACAACAAAGTGATCCTATAATCTTTTTTTAGGGTTCCATTCTTCAATCAACAGAAACGGAACCCTAAAATTTAGACCAAATTACCAATCTACTGACGCTACATCTTTTCAACTTCATTTTTTCTGTCTAGCATATTATCTCACAGCAAAATGCCACGCCATTCATTGTCTTTCCGTTACGTGTCTCAAAAAATCAATGAATGAATCTTTTCTGTACGAAATATCTGTACAATCCGTATCGAATGCTGTTAGATAAGTCGTGATACTTTTTTTGAAAGTTAAATACAATTATTTTCGTTTATTTGTCTCACTAGTTTATCCTCACGCGAACTTACGAGCTTCGAATGAGGACACGATTTTGCGGATGAAAAGATACTTAGACATTATATACGGAACTTATTTTATCTTTATGTAATAGGAAGCTGTTTGTCGTTCGTTATGGCGACACTTGGGGGAAGCTATGTCTAGTAAGCGGTCAAATAACTTGACCCATTCACTATGGTTACGCGTAGCCCCACACTTCGATTGAGACCCGAAAATCGTCATACAAGTTGAACCTTTATGGCGGTCAATTTTGAATGTGCAGTAACCGATTTAGCTATGCGTAACTATAGTAAATAGTTTAACTTATTTGCCGCGTACTATAACAGTGGACGTCTTTCAGCTGAAATGTTACTCAATACTTTATTGCATTCAATATTATGTACAAAAGTGATATAAAATATTACAAGATCAATATGGACCCCGTCGGGCACAGCTAAGTTAGGAGAGAGGATGAAGACGACTAAGTAGCAATTCATGGAATTAATCGTATGATGATGATGATGAATAAGGAAGCTGTAATAGAACCCGATACTAAGATATACCTACTGCCATATACTGCGAAGTACCAAGAAATACGACTTGGTTCCGTAGCCAAATGGCAAAAAACGGAACTCTTATGGATTCGTCATGTCTGTCTGTCTATCTGTCCGTCCGTATGTCACAGCCACTTTTTTCCGAAACTATAAGAACTATACTGTTGAAACTTGGTAAGTAGATGTATTCAGTGCGCGAGTCCGACTCACACTTGGCCAGTTTTTTTTAGGTGGGATAACATCAAAATAACTTCTACCACTCTGGGTAGAGATGTAGTATTAGACTTTTACTAAATAAAACCCATCTGTGTTCCTTCTGTTGCACTGCGTTTCTGATCCACGATGACTCTTCGAAACAATCCCACAACCCTCCAAAATCCCCCGGAATTAATAGTGGTGTCCAATAGTGGTTTATGTCGACACCGGTCAACGCTGAAAACCAGCGCTGTGAGCTCATGGCTTTAAGCATGAGGCCACAGCTTTATGCTGAGCGTTCGGCCGCTTTGAGCGAATGTGACGCATATCTTTCCTATACAATGATTATGTTTGTTGACTAGTTTTAAGATTTGCGTCATTTCGCATAAATAAACTGTTATTCTTTCTTTCTTTCTTCTTCATCAAAATTTTCTTTAAGAATACTTACAGCACCAGCACTAAACACTCAAGCACAAGTTTTTTTATGGTAGTTAAAATCATTCAATGACAAATCCCGCCCTTGGGTGGAGCGGGAAGTAGTGTCAGACTCTTACTGACTAAAAACCTACCCCGTTCCTTTGTTGCCTATAGTGCCGGGGCTGAGCCTTCCTCTCAGAAAACGGCCCTTGACCCCAGCAGGCTTCGACCCTGCCTGCCTGCAGTCAGCAGGCTGGGCCTCTTCGGTGTGCTGACAGCTCCTTGAGGCGCGCGGGAACAGAACACGCCGTCGACGACTCGGGCTCGGTCCGGTCGGTTACCAGACAATCGGACAGCGTGCTACCCATTGCACACTCAAGCACAAGTCGTAATTTTCTGTTTGACCGTAAAAAATCCCCGAAACGGTCAAATGCGATTGACAACATTTCCGTGAATGACGCTTATTGATGTAATAATGAATCGTTTCCATTGTCAATACTACTACGGAAATGACAGTAATTGATGACAATTTTGATTGAAGGCAATTGACGCGCCGTGTATTGACAGGCGTTGACGGTAAATGACAGGTGTTTTGTTGTTCTTAATTAATTATATAATAATGTTGTTGTTAGACCAACATTTGGCTCAATCTTTGAATCCCGTGGAGGATCGATCCGATACATAAAACACTATCGATTTGTAAAGATAAAATTAAAAAATAAAGTACTTTTTTCTAAAACTTGAATTATTGTATGCATGAACAAAATTAATATCTTTAAGTAAACATCAGCTGACCGAGTCCAATGACTGGTAAGTAGTTGTCTGTCGTTGCGTACTAACTACCTACAGCCCGCCTCCCGCCTCGCCTCGCCCAAGGGCGCGGAGATGTCATTGAATCGTTTTCCCACCGGTAAAAAAAGTACTTAACTATGTTTTTTCTTCTCTTTTTCCATAAAGAAAAATGTAATGCTTGTATTCCTAAATTATTTATTTTTAATAACTTCAGCTAAAATATAGTCTTTTGTACCCACTAAAATCTAGACAGTGATCAGACGAGAGCAATGACATAATACATCTTTACGCAATAGTGCATGCCAATTGAATTGAATAATATAATTTGAGAGCTGGAATTACCGGTTGCAGTGGAGTGGTAGGTATGTGGTTTGTTATAGACAATTATCGTTTGTTTGTTTGTGAATGGACCGGTCTCTCCGGGGTTCGAAAGTGGAAGATTTATTGAGAGTAAACTGTTAACACACCGCCGCAGCACATCTGAGCAGCATGAGGAGCCAAGGAACGCGGTGGCTGTTGCATCATCATCAACACTCCGCCGATGTCAATGTCCTTCGATGTTTCAAAAGTTATACCAAAAAATGTTAAAGCAGAACCTAATAGGTTCAGTTGATAAAGCCATACTAAGCCATGCTGAAAATTTTAAAATGCAATACAATGCGTCCTGCGTGCTTAACGCACGCGTCTGAAAACCAGCGCTGTGTGCTCATTGCATTGTGCATGAGGGCACAGATTTATGCTGAGCGTTCGGCCGTTTTGCACGGATGTGACGCATATCTTTCTTTTAAAATGTTATGTTTGTCTAGTTTTTAGTTGCGTCATTCCGTGTAAATAAACTGTTTTTCTTTCATTCTTTTTTCTTTTTGCTTTTTCTGCATGCGGAGCAAATCCGCATGTGTGATGAAAACCGCATGATATTAAAAACACCATAAAAGAGATTCTAAATAAAATACAAACTATACAACCAAATCAATAAAATTCAGTCTTATTTACCTATATATCTATTACCTACTATAAAATATAAACAAAAAAAATGGCAACTTCTGTCATTCATGAAATTGAAAGTATTCTAAAAACTTGTCTGTATGTTATGATTGGGTAATATGGCCTATGACTTAAAAAACACATAAACAATCAAAACAGGCATCTTATATTTTGTAATTGATATTAATAATCATAAATATATGTACATTCATTATACATGACGTCTTATAAACCTTATTATACAAAGAAAATAAGTAATTTTTTCACACAATGTGCAATCGGATACACGCCATCCTATAGAATATTAAGTTGGATCTCAGGCAGCAATCAATTAATTAAATCAGCTTATTGATCATCTAATAAATAGACTCTTAGCAAGTTACAACACATTCAATATCTTTAGATCGTCTTCTTATTATAACAGATATTCCCACACTGAGCTTTGGAACTAAAATGTATGTAAGTAACGTAAGAATGTCATACGCATTAATTAAGCATAAGTACTTAGCTTTTTAATGTTCCCACTGCTGGGACTCGAGCCTCCTCTCTAGAAGAGGGAAAGGGACGTAATCCACCACGCAGGCCCAGTGCGGGTTGGTGAATGTCACATGTCTTCGAATTTTTGGTTCTAGGACATGCCGGTTTCCTCACGATGTTTTCCTTTACCGTTTTGAGAGCAGTGGTGATGAAATAAATTACACTAAGTAATGCGCCTGACTGGGTTTGAACCCGCGACCTACAATTCGTAAGTCGGGGCCGTTACCACTCGGTCACGCATTAAAAAAACACTTTTATTATACGTCAATACTCGTACAAGCCTTCAACCCGGCCGCGCTCATGGTTTTAAGATTAAAAAAGAACACCTAGATTTCTTAATACTTAATTCCAGCCTTTTCCTATGCTGGGGAGTCAGTCAAATCAAGTCAACCGGAGTGATGCCCCAAATTTCGACGAGGCACGGTGGGTTCGCTAGAGTTTAACTTGGAAAAAAAACTATATTTAACATCTACACACTGAGAAGAAGAAACTAACTAGTTAAGTTCAATATGTTTATACTGCCTAAAGTGCTAACATCTCCTGTTTGCAGTACATGTGACGAAGATGAGGACACATATCATATTTTATTGAGATGAGTAGAGGTATTTTATCCCACACATATGGCCTCTTTAGCCAGTCTGAAACCTGGATGAACTAATTGGTCTCTATGTCTTGTAATAATTATGTCTATCGCCTCTTTTGCTAAAAAGTAGAAGATTTTTATCTAACGTACATGATGTTTCCATTGATATATTGACAAGGCACCGTCATGATGTTAATTTCCTTCTTGAATATATTAACTAGAGATAATTGATGATAAAAATCAAAACAAACTGTATAGTTCAGGAAAACAATGCTGCCGCATAGACAGACACCACAACCGATATTATTTTATCACAAGTAGATAGAAGAAACAGAAAGATATAAACCACGATACATTATGAGGTATATTCAATATGAATACTTAATACATAAGCGGCTTAGGAGTCTGCCTACTGCCCACGCCTACATCCAATGTGACCTTAAGCCATTACAATAAATATACAAAATCGAGATCAAACACTTTCACTATGAAAGTTGTAGGAAATAAAAGGTTTTCTAGTTATATTGTTTGGTTATAATAAACCTATTTTTTAACTAAAAGTTAAGTAACACTAAACTAAACAGATGTTTGAAGTTAACCCAAATACAAAACATTCATCATTTCATTCATTGAAGGCACGTGATTGTAGTCATGATAAGAAACAACTTTTAATATGAGACAAACCTGAAATCGTGAAAAAAAATCTGCTGGTCAGTACATTTATATTCGCTTAACTTATTCAAAATTTTTGCGATTTCAGGTTTGGTCCCATAGTAAAAGTTATTTGTTATCATGACTACAATCACGTGTTTAAGTACCGGTCACTAATTACCAGTCACCCTATATATTTCTAAATACATACATATTATAAATAAATTACACCCAGACACAGAACAAATGATCGTGCTCATCACACAAATATTTGTCCTGGTTGGTAATCGAACCCACGACCTCCGGCATAGCAGTCAGGGCCGCTAACCGCTAGACCAACAGGCCAGTCAAAACATTAGGTGTACCTACTCAAGTACGCTCACTTACCTACGAGTACTCGTAGATAGGTACTCATTTGAAGCCACCCACTTTTGTTATGAAACCCTTCTATCATAACAAGGCTATCTTCATTTGAAGTCCGCTTGAGATATCAACTTTAAAGAATGATGTTCAACATGACAGCTTATCGTAAACTTACCAAAATAAACATAATTATAGATGTTTCGATCCGTGGGAAAAACGATATCAAAGAGTTTAGAAAACCTAATTTAATACAAATAGTAAAATTTGGCTTTGATGTGAGCTAACGTAGGCAGCGTAGGACTTTAACAGATTAAAACCACACCTGCATCGTTCAGTTGCCCTTTGCGTTCTAAGAACACGGGTTTCATTTTCAGAAAATGCCCGCGGCCATAGAGAGCTCCGGCCTTGCTGTGTCCCTACGGATTGCTGCAATTGTTTTAAGGAGTGAGTGGAACAGTACGCGCTGTCGACGACTTGGGCTCGGTCCGGTCAATCACCGGACGGCGGGAAAACTGTCCGCAACCCGGCGCCTACGGTGGCCGAAAATCGGGATCAGGATCCCAGTAGCTGAGGCGTAAGGGCTGCTAAGCGATGATGTAGCCAACGCTAGCCTAGAAGTAACCTATTCACTCGTGACTTAAAGACTTCCAGGTTGTAGCTACAGGAAACACAGACTCCGGCAGAGAATTCCACTCCTTAGCTGTACACACAATAAATGTGTTCCCAATACTTCAAGACTCAACTGTCAAAAACAAGTTCTTTATTTTTGAATTTTATCTTTACAAATCAATAGTGTTTTATGTACTGAATCGACCCTCCGCGGGATTAAAACTACCAAAATTTAACCGTTTATATTGAGAAATTAAATACTACTTGCTATAGCCAGCGGTTCCGCCCAAGAGATAGTAGAAAATTATCCCAGGGAACACAGTCCCAAGAAAAAACTATCCTATGTCCTATTCCAGGACATGGTCTACCCGTGTGCTAAGTTTTATCGAAATCCTTTCAGCCGTTCAAGCGTGAAGAAGTAACAAACATACCTACAAACTTTCGCCTTTAAAATATTAGTGCGATTTATTGATTACTAGTTAGCTGTGCCCGCAACTTCGTTCGCGTGAACGACGAAACTTATCAATGAGTTTTTTGTGTAAAGTGCTATTTGTGTAGAACGTTATCTATCGAGCATACTTACCGGTATTAATACTTCTGTTTTATGGCTAATTACAATAGAAACTGGTGATATAACCTGCAACAAACCTATTATTTGCGGTTGGTACAGTAATCGGGCTTAGCGATCGAACCGCAAAATTAAGTTTGTTTTTTATTGTATATACTTTTCCGGGATAAAAAGTACCCAGTGTGGTGCCCAGGATATTAAAGAATAATTATATCAAGTTTCATAGTAATCGAACCAGTAGTTTTTGCGTGATGCCTGAACAAACAGACAGACAGACAGACAAAATTTTTTTTAATCACTTTTTGGGTTGGGTGTCGGTCTAGTAACACCCCCTGCCATTAATTTTTTTGATATTTTCAATGTACAGAATTTTTACTTCTACAGATTTAATGTAAGTATAGATTATACCTACATTATTGTTAGGGTTGTTTTAAAGTAGATCACCATAAGTAATTTTCTATACTTAACGCCAACACGGTTAATCTCTCTTTGTAGGCTTATTGACGAGTTCTGCAGATAAACTGGTTAGAATTGCGTCAGATGCCTTTCACGAGACGATCCTTAGGTCACGAGTGTGGCCCAAAGAGGCTGTGACTTTAGCCGTCGTTTTAACTAACTCGTTAGTAAATACTTGAAGATTTCAAATGGAAGCTTGAAGCCAGTAATAGGCTACAATAATTTTTTTAAAAATAATTTTGACTCTAATTCCATGAGCTGACTTTCATTTCCCTTACATGTGGGTAATTAGAGTCAAAACTACTTTTTTGTTTCTTAATTATAATTATGTTCATGTTAATGACAGCTAAATAAGACTTATATATCTCGATATCTGATTAGTTTTTAAAGTTAAGTAAAAATGGAAATAATATAAGACTGATTATTTGTGATTACAATAATGACTTTTCCTTAAGTGACTCCCAATTCCCCCATCTCCCCTATTAGGCTCTACTAAATTTGCCGGGTCAGCTAATCGCGTGTGCCTAAACAAGCTCAAAGCTCTGTATAGGCTATGGTTCCATAACTAGCTACTAGCATTTCAAGCCCATTCGAAATTTAAAAAATACACGATATATCAAAAATGACGTCACGAAAATGGTCCCTACAACAAATCAGCAAAGTTTTTACTGTTACTTCATACCTTGTAACATTAATCATAGAATACCATCAGCTATACGAAATACGTAGGTACATACAAACAGTAAGTACAGAAAAGTTGCTTAACTTGTATTGTTTCCTACTATCTTGGTGGAAACTATTTAAAAAAATGTTTAAACTTTTGTCAAAAAAATGTTTCCAAATTCTCGCGCCTTTTTTGTTATGGATATTGCCGACATTTTGGTCATTAACACTTTTAAAGAAATAGGCGTTTTACAAATGTGTAAGTACTGTTACGTCTGCGTAATGAGTTTGCATAAGATTATATGCAGACTCATGCGTATCCTCATAAGTTAGCATACTGGCTGTATAATAGTTCGAAGGCTGTTAGTATTTTAGAATCAATTTGAAGTTTTGTCAGAGTAGATTGTTTTAGTTGTTTTATAAAGAGAGTTCCATGTAGTCGTTCAAAGAGTGAAGAAGTTATTTTTTTAATATATCGACATAAAAGTCTGCGTTGTTTCCTTTTACACAATAATTGATCCCGGTAGTCGAGCCCTAAGCACCCAGGGTTCGACATAGTGGTGGAGGCGCCGGGTAGAAAAAGTATAACTAGAAGAATAGTATAAAATTGCATGTATGGAGCTATTTGAGAAAGACGACAGTCCCAGTCATTTTATTTATAGAAAATTGATCCCGGTAGTCGAGCCCTAACCACCCAGGGTTCGACATAGTGGTGGAGGCGCCGGGTATAAAAACTAGAAGTATTAGTAAATAAAAGATTTCAGGAGGCAGGTGCAAATTGCATGTACGGAGCTAATAATAATTGCATGCACGGAGCCGATATAAATTGCATATACGGAGCGGACAGATTGAGAAAGACGACTAGTACAGCCCCATGTTGTGTTGTGTGCTCTCGCAGCGAAGAAAGTAGAAAAGCTAAGTGGTTTTTATATTATGTAATTAGTTTTGAAGGAGAGATGATGATGATGTATTTCTCGGGCATTGATGAAGTCTGCCTAGAGGAGTTTATCACCGAGTTCAGGCGAATCGCCAGAAGCTATGAGTGGTTTGAGAAAGATTATGCTCTCATATTAGGCGCATATCTTCAGGGTCCAGCCTTGTATTTTTATAATTATATTTACCGTGATGATATGGAGTTTGCAACGTTGTGCGAGGAATTGAGGAACGAGTTCCCTTGTCAATGTTATGTTTGTAAACAACGTGCAGCAATTGCAGCAATGGAAGCATGTGTTGATGAAGAAGAAACTGCAGATGTATATGAAGAAAATGAATCGTCGGATGACACGAACCAAGATGATAATACTGTTTTATGTTCTAGCATGATCATGGACGACCCACATATTGAGGAAATAAATGATATCGATGATGACCAGAGCTGCGACGTAAGCAGTCAGAACGATGACGAGTCCGAAGTTGAATGTACGGATGAAGAGAAAAACCCGGGTGTGTCCAATCCAATTATTATTTCATCCGTTTTCATTTCAGAAAATAAAAATGTGTTTTTTAAAGAATGTGGTCACGATGAAAATACGGAAAAACACCACATCGCTGGTGATTATAATTTTGAAAAGAACATGGTCCAATCTGATGTTGGAGACGACGTCCATTCCTCGTTGGTAACAATAAAAAATAATAGGTTTGGTTTTATTAATTTCCATATTGATTTTTCTCATCGAGCCTCATGTCAAGCTAAAATAGGTATGGCATCAAGGAAGTCCTACCATGTTAAGTTGAGTCGTTATGCCCAAATTAAAAATAAAAGATGCATGGCACAAAAATGTATGGCAATAAGAAAGTCCCTTCATTACGTTCATTCAAATAAAATAAAATCATATTTATTACATTGCTACCATTGTTATAATAATTTTATAAAACAAACATTTTTATTTAAATATAAATTTTGGAAATTTTATAAAAAGAAATTTTTTATAACCTTTTCATATGAGATGTAAATAGGTTTAGGCTCAAAAGCTTGGTATCCAGAGTAGGATAAAATTAGGAAAATATCTGTAGAGTCTGTCATGTCATTATGTCATTTGTCAATCATTATGGTTGTTATGTTTATTATTGTGATGAAAATTGTAATTAATTTGTGATTTTTGTTTCATAAAATGCTGCCGGGCGGAACGCGCCCCATGAACTGAATGCAGACGCAGCCGGGTGTTTCAGAGGACAGAGCCATACAAACCGGAAAAACGATTATATACATGATGTAGTGGTAGACGTGTTTTTGCTCCAGAGTAATAATATTAGATTTTCCTCCGGACCTCCCATGGAGTTATGAGAGGGCCACTTAGTGTTCAATTTGAGCTAATATCAACTTTGCTATATGGAGCATAGTCTTCGCAAAGGGAGTCAGGTTGACTCTGTTGATTTAGCTATGATAATTGAAGCTCTTCAATGGTTAAGAGTTATTAGATGAGTAATTCTTGTTATTTTTTTTATTAATCCCTCTGGAGTAGATACAGGCAATGAGAAGTTATAGGTGGTCCAATGCAATTATGGCTCTCTGACCTCTGACCCGATAAGCGTCTGAAGGAATTACAGTCATAAAGGTGTTGAATCTTAGCATGTATTCCCAGTCTGGGTGGATGTCACTTGGGCATCCTAGGTTCAATTAGGGCTGTGCGCTGTGGCTTTTAACACGGTTTTGCTGCAGGGGGGTTTAAGCAGAGCAACGTTAATTGATGAGTGTGGATTAACACACAGTAATAATAGATGAATTTTATGACAATCAGTAGTGATCGTTGACTCTGACTTAAGCTCGCTTTACAAAGCCGTAGGCCAGAATAAAGTTCTTCCGTGTAAAGGTAGGGATCTCGGTGTTAGGATTAGGTAGGTCATATTAACACCCTTCGAAAGTTTTTGGAATATAACTGTGTTATATACACATTTATATTCTTTGGGGCGTAGCTGATGTTACGTCTGCGTAATGAGTTTGCATAAGATTATATGCAGACTCATGCGTATCCTCATAAGTTAGCATACTGGCTGTATAATAGTTCGAAGGCTGTTAGTATTTTAGAATCAATTTGAAGTTTTGTCAGAGTAGATTGTTTTAGTTGTTTTATAAAGAGAGTTCCATGTAGTCGTTCAAAGAGTGAAGAAGTTATTTTTTTAATATATCGACATAAAAGTCTGCGTTGTTTCCTTTTACACAATAATTGATCCCGGTAGTCGAGCCCTAAGCACCCAGGGTTCGACAGTACGTATATTATCTACATCCATTGATTTTGTCAGTTAGTAGGCTTGACAGCCAAAATTGGAGAGTTTTGCACCACTTTCTGTGTCAAGGCAGGCAGGTTGGCGTGACAAGGTTTTCATAAAAATAAAACTAAACTATAAAGTTATAGGTTACGCAGTTTCGACCAAACATTATCACATCGTTAGTACATTTGGGCCTCAACCCTCTTTGAGGAATGGTTGGAAGAGGCATCACGACGTCCTCACCTTCCGCATGATGCAGGTCCTACCGGTCGTAGTAAGTTTGAGAGGTTCCTGCAGCTGATTCAGGCGAATGATACCTGGGTATCAACCATTGTGTAAACCCCCGGAGGATACAGTAAGTATAGGTGTGCCCTGCTTGGGCGGATCATCCCGTGTCCTCGTGCAGGCGACCGGTGGCAGTGACTCTTGCGCCGGGCCCTGGTATAGGCTATGATCCGGAGCGAGGAAGGATGGGGCGATCGCCTCCTTCTGCGAGGCAGTAATGCTATGCTTATGCCACGGCCGCCGAGACCCCGTTCCAGACTACTAATCACCGTAGGCATGAGCTTGCAGATGATGAGCAATGGGTAGCTTGCCGCCCGAGTCGTCGAATGTTCGTAGTGTTCCAAGCGCGCCTCAAAGAGATGTCAGCAAGCCGTAGGGGCTCAGCAGAGCCATAGCCTACTGGAGCCATGGGTTGACTTCTGAAAGGAAATCCCGTGATCCAAAAACGCAAAGGGCAAGTAAAGGAACAGGTACGCTATTTGATGATTTCCCACCTTAACATTTAATAAGGGCCACAAGTAGAACACTACCGACACTAAGTACAACACAGGTCACGGCAGGTCATAGAAGAGGGTATTAGGAGCCAGCGCACAGCTGGATGCGGAAGCAAAACAATCCCTCAGTCGCTCGGATGGCCCGGTGAACATGTATTGTTAGCTTATAACTTTGTGAATTTTCATGACTTTTGAGTTTTTGTACATGGATTCTTTACATAAAAATACTAAACACGTGTTTCGGATTTGACATATACATATACAAAACTAATGTTACTTAATGTGTATTATCGTACCGGATTTTTCCATCTTCACTTTTGCACAGTATGAAATATTAATTTGCAATGGGCCATTAATAACGGACTGTCAGTGTAAAAACTGTAACAGTCGTCCCAGTCTAGAATTAAACTAATACACATACATACCTAATGACTTATGTCTTAAGGCTCAAGCAGTTTTTATGTTCTTAATTAAGCTAGCTCTGATATTGCAACTGAAGACGATGAAATCTAAGAATCTGGAGCAAAGTATGCAGATTTTAGCAACTGTGTTAGTGCTTAACTAAAAACTTAACTCATGAAATATGATGGTGAAATAATCGATGCAATTATTTAGATACGTGAAGATCTCAACTAAGCTAGATAGTTCACGGTTCATGAGATAGGGCCTGATGACAGTCAGACAGCGGTCCATGAACGGTTTGAAATTACAATTGGACCCTCACCACAACCTACCGGGTTTTTTTATGGTAGGTAAAATCATCAAGTGACAAATCCCGTCCTTGGGTGGGGCGGGAGATAGTGTCAGACTCTTACCGACTAAAAACCCTGACTAAACCCCCCTTACTGTTTCATTCATTGCCTTCGAACCAGGGCCCCAGGGTTCATTTTCACCTAACCCTTGGACCACCTACCGGGGTGGCCTAGACGGATAGTTTTTTTTTTTTTTTTTAACGAAAACCCATCTTTCGTGCAGGACGCTAGGACTGCTAGTAACATTATAAATACCTAAAGTAAATACGTGTATTGATGTTTTTATACTATTACTTAACTTATGACACTTTATTTAGAAACTCTTGTATAAAAATGGTAATTTAAAGCTGTAATAATGACCGCAACAGTTCAATAGTTCATCACCAATTTAAATAACAAGCAGTAACAGCTATCATAATAAAAGTGAGAGCCTAACGCACAGCAATACGCGAGCATCAGAACATCGCGCAAAATGTCGTAACTAATGCATTCAAACTCAATGAGTTATTTTGTAATTCCACTCTAAACAACAAATTTGCGTCTTAAGGGTGCCCTAGTTGGCCATATACGTATACAATGACCGACACGTAGATGTTCATTGAAGATAGTAGTGACTGGACGACCGAATGAAAATAGTTTCGCAAGTGAATTTCGCTACAAATAGCGGTAGCGATATCCGCTTAGCCAAGTTACGAGCGTTTCGTTTCGATTCTCTTGTTCGAACGTCTCGATTCGACCACGCCTCCGATTCCTTTGTACAAAGAAATCAATTTCGTAAATACATAAATTAATTCGAGTTTTAAAAAAAAAGTACCTTATTTTTCATTTTTATCTTTACAAATCGATAGTGTTTCATGTACCGAATCGACCCTCCGCGGTATTAAAACGACCAAAATTTAACGGTGTATATGTTACGGGACTGTGTATTCGTGTGTGCTATAGCCTCATAATTCCCATAAAAAAATCTGACTATCGGACATAATGTTGAACGAGATAGCATGCATTTATATCGTCGAGTTGGAGCCACCGACTAGTGCCACCTTAAAACACGACCTTGCACATTTGGTGCGAGGAATACCTTTCTAAGCTCGTAATAAGATGCTGCTGAGATGACCTCCTGTATTCTCTTTGACCTCGTTACTAATGATGATGACATCGTTATTCCACTGCACATCTGTTATATTTTAGTTTCTGTCTAAATTAAGACAATGGCCATCTTGCCTCGCTTCAATAAGTTTGCCGACGCGTTAACTTGTGAAAATGTTGCGAAAAGCAAGCACAAATGTTGGTTGCTATACTGATTTCCTGAAGTAGTGCTTTTCACAGAAAAATAGCAATTAACAGAAAATGAATTTAGTACGATGGATGGGATATTATAGACGACAGTAATTTAGAGGACGGACAAGTTTATTGAGAAGATTCTGCATTCAGGTAAGCAAATGGCACTATAGAATAGAATAGAATAGAATAAAACTTTATTGTACACCAAAGAATTAACACAATTTATAGGTACTTAAACTTAAATCTATCTATTTATGTCACTATAATCGATGACAGAGGAAATTAGGTTCTGCACAAGCATTAAATTTTCGTGTTCGGTGGTAATATTTTTTTCAAACGACGTTGATCCATCAGCGGTGCTTAGAAGTATCTAACCTATTCAATCTTGACATAAAGATCCGCAGATTGTTGCTAACAAGAAGCAAAAACTCCGGCAGGGAACTCCACTCCTTAGCTATACGCACAATGAATGTGTTTTAATTTACGACCATGTCTTTCGCTTTCCAATTCGTCGGTATCTCAATAGTCACCTCTTTCCTGGCAATATAATTTTTAACATATTCCATTCATCTTTAAAAGCGTTTATTCCTCACGGTGTTTCAAACAAACTGGAGAGACAGTATTCTTGGAAATTAAGAACTGATTTTAATAAGACATATCTAGCCTAGCTACTCTCAAAACGGTGAAGGAAAACCTTGTAAGGAAACCGGCATGTCCTAGAACCAAAAATTCGAAGACATGTGACATACACCAACCCGCACTGGGCACGCGTGGTGGATTACGCGTGGCCCATTCCCTCTCTCTATAGAGGAGGCCTGTGTTCCAGCAGTTTAAAAAGCTGATGATGATGATGATAGCTAGCCTTATAAAATGTTAGTAATATTTTCAAAAAAAAGTTCAGACAAAAAGAGAATAATTTTTCACTTTTTGTAGTCATCATATCAGCCGAAAGGAAGCCTACTGGGGTCAAAGGGTATGTGAAAATGGCACCCGGGGCCCTGCGACCAAGGCGAAGAATGGAACAGGGTAGGTTTTTAGTCAGTAAGAGTCTGACACTACTTCCCGCTCCACCCAAGAGCGGGATTTGTCATTGGATGATTTTAACTACCGAAAAAAAAAAAAAACTGCTGGACGTAGGCCTCCACAAAGTGTCGCTATAAGGACCGGTCTTGTGCGTCTTGCATTCATTAAATTTTTGTGATTCTCTTATAACGTCATCGATCAACTTCGGGCTTCCAACGCTCCTTCTTCCGCGACATGGTCGCCACTTCAGAATTTTTCGGCCCCTTCGATCATTTGCTTCATAAGCAAAGTGCTCTGCCCAAACTGCCACTTAAGTTTATCGATTCTTTGTACTCTTTCTACGAGTACCTACACTTAATTAGAGCTCCTAAGCTCTTTTGTATGAAATACCGTGAAGAGTAAATGTTCATATAACCGAAAAATTTTAAAATAAAGTTGACATATTTGTCGAGTAAGTGTGTAATTTCGTTGGCATCTATGATTTTTAGACCGGAACATATACAATGTTGTTTGGTGACAGATTTAGAGACAGCATTTTGTTTTTTAGGTGGGAAATCATCAAATAACTTCTCCCGCTCTGGGTGGAACGGGAAGGATTGACAGTCTTTTATTGACGTGAACGTTTAAAAGCTTGTTGCTTTATCTAAAGCAATACAACGCGATGTTTGATGGAGTGGCAACGCGAAAAAAGAGACAACACCTGAAAACTCATTCGGTAATTCCGTGATTTACCCGAATATATCACAAAAATTGTTCCAGGAAATACGTATTGTTTTAAAACCCTTAAAGGTTATCGAGAAAAATTGTCAACATTAAGAATCTCGATTAAATGTGCAAGGCTATAGAACTACTTTTTTATATGTTATATGAGTATATTATGGAGGGCCAAAGTACACGTAAAATAGCAGATTTTCAGAGGTCTTTACTGGATTAGTTTTACACAAATTTATGTTTTGATTTCTATAGAAGCCTAGATAATATCCACAAGATATCTGTGTATCCAAAATATCTGAAGAAAGATGTGTGATAACATAATCAAGTAAGAGCGGTTGTTGGTTTCTAACCTCAAGTAATGACTTAATAAGAAATTACTTAGCAACAAGTAGTTACTTTTTTATAAATACGGGTGTAAGCTACGGTCCGTACGCTACAGCGGGTACCCTTAGCGGGTATTTTCTGAGATTTAGTTTAGTGTTAGGTTTCTTATAATTCCTGGCCTTAATAAATATAATAAATGACTAAGGTAATAAGGACAGGCAAGTCCGGTTAAAAAGACGACAACTTCATAGGTTGGCTTAGGTACTAGAGGCCACTCACAAAAAACCAAGACAATGCAATAGCACATTAATTCTTGCATCGATTGGTTACAGTAAGCATATTACGAATTCCCATCCGATGGTTGCAAAGTAGGATTTCCCAGAATTACAATGAGTCAAGTTTAGTTACAGTATCCTCTGGAAATCTCAAGTAGATTGTTCGGAAGAGTCGCCGCGGCTTTCAAGGAAACTGAACAAATACGGATGGGTTTAGTCAGTAAAAGTCTGACACTGCAACTTGGTCCATTCAAAGCGGAAGAAGTTATTTTATGATTTTCTACCTCAAAAAAAGAATAAGTAAATAGTAATCATATGGTTACATCATTTTTACCCGACTGCGCCAGAAGGAGGGTTATTGTATTAGTACTTACAATGCCATAAATACGAAAAATAAATGGAAAGAATCTAACATTTTATAAACAAGTAAAACTACTTACATGAGTAAAAGTACCTACTTAAGTAACAATTTATATGAATTTTGAACGTAGATTTCTAGCCTCATGTAATAAGAAATTACTTAGCATCAAGTAATTACTTTATAAATATGGGTGTAAGAATGCTTGAATGCCTTAATTCATGAAAGAGATTCGAGATTGATCGAAAGAGTTACCGGAACGCAAAGGGCAAATGAAAGAACAAACAACGTCCGACACTCCCTCTCTTTCCACCCAGAGAGGGAAAAGTTCTTTGAAGATTACTCCCCTCTTAAAAAAAGAATGTCTTAATTACAAATGAATAATGGATCTAAACGACCTGAAAACTGGCACCGCAATCAATAACCCAGGATCCCAGTATTGTTAGTCTATCTACCAATTGGCACAGTTACGAAACGGCCTCGTTACATATTTCTGTAACTTATTGTGTGAATCCGGGGGTTATCGCGATTCTCCATACGAGTACATTCACAGATCCACGGCGCGCGGCGCGATGAGAGATCTCCTAAACGGATTTCTTTTGAAATCCATTGTTATTTGTGCTCCAGTTTTCGTACATTAGATCAGTAATGACCAGGTGCCATGTTATATTGCTTTTCGTAACGTTTGAAGAATATGTTTTCAACGAATCAGTGCTATGTTGTAGCTCCTTGAAGTATCAATGTTAGAGATTTTATCATTCTGCTCCGAGATTCAATTTTGCAAGTTTGGGTTGTTTTAAATTAGTTTATCGTTTGTTTTATTTTAAATTGAATGTTGTCATGGTTTGGGAAGCTTTTAGTTGTCCTGAGTTAATTTACTATACAACTGTATGGATAAGTTATGACTGCTTCACGACTTCATAAAATATTGCCTTTCAAATGTGTGTTTCTACAGACTCTTTTCAAAAGATTTCATAGTGTATGCATGGACTTTCAAATAAGGACTTGCAGATATCCTTATTTGAGTCTAGAGTACATGATGCAATAAACATTTTTCAACTGAACTTTCTAAGTTATTTGCACGACAAAATAACTAGTAAAATGTTTCAATATGGCAAAGGAAGACAATCTTGATGATTTGAGTACAAGTGTAATGTACTGACGAAATGCCTTACCATCTTTGTATGTGAATGTATCATCATTGTGCACTAAGAATTTTTAAAAGAGTTTCCGTAGAAGGTCAATAAATAAAGATTTGCTTTTGAGTTGATGACGGCGCGTATAGTACCACGCGCGCCTCAACGAAATATCGGACTTGGCTAGGGCCATGGGAACAGTTCTGAAAGGGATGCTCATGGTCCTGAAATGCAACAGAAGAAACATACCTAGATGTGGTTTCAGTCAGTAAAAGTCTGGCATGCCCTCTCGCTCCACTTTAGAACGAGAGAAGTCCACTCAATCTAGTCTAAGTACTGTCGTATTGAGTAACATAAAAGATAATACTGTAGTCTACCAGTGACAAAATGCTTAAAAACAAAGAAGCTCTCTCCGATAACAATGAAAAAAGCTAATTGGATTACCAAGTTGACTTTCTCAACGGTCAGCGGTTCTGATTATAATCTAGGAAGCGTGGAATAACAGCACTAAATACGGCGCTTGCGCAACCGCACCGCTTAGTCTCCAGTCGCCATTGTTCGGGTGTTTCCGGCCTTCCGGAGCCGTTTATTTTTTTTAATTAAGTCGTTTATAGCGGGTGTGGAAGTGTGTCAGTGGATTATGCGGTTGTATTGGTCATTGTAGTTTGTTTTGTGGTTCTTCGTGGAATTTTTGTAGGTTTTTGAATATCAAGATAGTTTAGGAGAGAAAGACTGGAACAATCCTGCAGTGGTCTTCCCGTCCGTTTTTAATTTAGGTGTTTTAAAGGCTACAGTGAATAGACTCTCCAATTGCATCACTGCTTACCATCAGGTGGGATCACAGTCAAGCACTGGTTTATTTTGTCAAAAAAAATATGCTTTAATTTTTCCTAAAAAGGATCCTGTCAATCAAAATGGCACTATAACATGTCCGTCGGTATGGTAATACGTATGGTAGCATTGACCTCAAGAACTGCTCGCATATTCGCGTGACACTTTCACTGCATGGACGCACATTCATATCCGGAGGATGCTTTGAGTGTGTCATCAAAACCCGGATTGGGTGGCGTGTCCAATTTTGAGTGCGAGCAATGACCTGCATTGTGTCAGTCATATAAATGTTACTATTACCTGCATTTATTTATGTAACTTGTGGTCCATTAATTTCAAAGGCTTCGGGTCAGCAGTCCAGCTTAGTAGAGCTGTGGTGGGCCAGTGGTAACGGCCCTGACTTATTAGTTGTAGGTCGCGAGTTCAAACCCAGCCAGGCACATTAGCTTAAGCATAGCATAATCAGGCTTTTAATGTTCCCACTGCTGGGACTCAGGCCTCTTCTCTAGGAGAGGGATGGGGTCGTAATCCACCACGCGGGCCCCCTCTATTGTATATACAATATTGTATTTATAATATTATAATCTTTATTGTTCACTTGAAATTAGTAAGGTGTAACAATGGCCAATCTTACACTCGTATTTATTATGAAGTAATTACTTATTGCTAAGTAATTTCTTATTAAGTCATTACTTGAAGTTAGAAATCTTCATTAAAAATTGTAATTTTTCTTAACATTAGAATACAAATTGTTACTTAAGTAGTTACTTTTACTCAAGTTATTACTTTTACTTGTTTATAGATACGGGTGTTTTTTTTTTTTGGTGGTGGGTAAAATCATCCAATTACATCTCCCGCCCTTGGGCGGAGCGGGAGATAGTGTCAGACTCTTACTGACTAAAAACCCACCCCGCTCCTTCGTGGCCTTAGATACCAGGGCCGGGCTTTCCTTTCGGAAGCAAACCCTTGGCCCCAGTAGGCTTCGACCCGGCCTGTCTGCAACTAGTAGGATGGGTCTCTACAGTTTGCTGACAACTCCTTGAGACGCGCGGGAACAGTGCGCGCCGTTGACGACCTGGGCTTGGTCCGGATGGTTACCGGACGGTCGGACAGCGAGCTACCCATAGCTCGTCGTCCGCAAGCCCGCGCCTACGTTGGCTGGAAATCAGGATCGGAATCGGAATCCCCGCGGCGGCTGGGCCGTGAGGGCCGTTGCCTCTCGCGTGCGGCCTCCTCCTTTGCTAGCATTACTGCTTCGCAGAAGGAGGCGACCGCCTGCCATCCCTCCTCACTCCGGACCATGGCTCGTACCAGGGCCTGGCGCGAGAGATCGCCGCTGCCGATCGCTCTCACGAGAACACGGCGATGCTCTGCCCAAGCGGGGCACACTTCGACCGTGTGCTCCACCGTGTCCTCCGGGCAGTCCACGCAGTGGTGGCACCCGGGCGTCGGTTCCGCACGAATCCGGAACAGGAACCTCCCGAACTTACCGTGACCGGTGAGAACCTGGGTCATGCGGAAGGTTAGGACGCCGTGAGGTCTTTCCAGCCACGCCTCAAAGAGGGGCCTTACCGCCATAATTAAGGCTTGCCCAGCACTGGGTTGCGACAGTCGCAGTCGCCATTTCACCATGAGATCCCGCCGGAACTCTTTCCGCCATACCTCGACTTGTCGTGGCAGGGGACCTTCGCCCCGGCGTTGCATCTCCACGCGCTTATCGTGCATGTGTGCAAGGACTGTTGCCTCCAGATCCCATGGTGGCAGGCCAGCAAGGAGGCTCGCCGCTTCGCAGGAAACCGTGCGGTATCCCCGCACCATGCGTATGGCCATGACCCTCTGGCACGCGTTCAGCTGGTTCTTCGGCTTTTTCCTCAGCGTGGGCGCCCATACCGGTGCTCCATAAAGGGCCATGGACCGAACGATGCCTGCGCAGATAGATACGGGTGTAACATTTGTATCTATAAAAGCTATTTTTTGATACAAGTGTAAGTACTTCTTTACGGAGGAAGTCTTGAAATAACTCCTCCGCTATGGGTGGAACGAGAGGGCGTGTCAGACTTTTACTGACTAAAACTCACCTGAGTCCCTTCAGTTACCCATTCCATTCCAGGAACACGGTATCATCATCATCATTTCAGACGAAAGACGTCCACAGTTGGACATAGGCCTCCCCCAAGGGTCGCCATAACGACTGGTCCTGTGCGTCTCGCATTCGGAATCCTGTGACAATCACCAGACGTCCGTAACACGGAAATTCTTTCAAAAAACTCCAAATTATAGATAAAAATTGTACCTATCGCATATCTCACACTATTGTATGGAGTTGTTATTGTTTTATTTTTTACTAGCGACCCGCCCCAGCTTCGCATATAAACCTTCCTCTTGAATCAGTCTATCTATTAAAAAAAAACTACATCAAAATCAGTTGCGTAGTTTTAAAGATCTAAGCATACAGGCAGACAGCAGAAAACGACTTCGTTTTTTTTTTATATAAACTAGTGCTTGACTGCAATCCCACTTGATGTTGAGCAGTGATGCAATCAAATGTTTTATACTATGTATTGAAGGTAAGCGCCATTGTATGCGCCATGTTTGTCGTAAATAAACTGTTTTTCCTTCTTTCTTCTATCTTTAACTATATTGTATTCCTTTTTACTACTAATCTTGATTCTTAAAAAGCCCTACTTGGACCCACCGATGATGATCTTGATAAAATGTTTAGCTACTACCAAACTTGTTCATACAAAAGTAGACTCTAAACATCGGAATTATGGCCTATAGTGGAGTGGATGTGAGAGGACACCGGTGTCCGCTAAAGCTAGGACAGGTTAATTATGGTAAAGCCGAAATAGAGGGTAAAGTTCTCGCTTCTTTAAAGCGAGATCATTAACATTGAGGTATCTGGAAAGTAGATGGTTTTCTCCCTTACACATAAAACCACATTCCTAGACCTGTTTAGGCGCGAAATGTGCGGATTTTGAGCAGGTCATCAGGTTGTTGACCGCAGTCACTTTTACTTACACTCATAATCGCCTTACTCAACATTCTGCTTAGTGTCTAAATCTAACACTGTACTATAGTAATACTAGTTTCTGTTCCTGGCTTAGCTCATGTGAAAAGTGTTTTATTAACCATCATCGGACATGGAACCTTTAATAAGCACCTCTCTGTCATAGGAGTTACAGACAGCCCACTGTGCAGAGCCTGCATGGGGGAGGAAGAGACTGCAGCACATCTGCTTCTGAGCTGCCCTGTTGTCGCTGGATACAGGGCAAAGTACTTCGGAAACCCAGGTAACCTCCGTGAAATGGTCAGTAACACCAAGGCTCTGCTGGCCTTCCTCGAGGAGCTGGGGTAGATCGAATGACACATTTGTCCCACCCGTACGCAAAATACAATACAATACAACCATCATCGGACCACCAGACGTATGGCGTCATACATCCCACCGATACGCGCCAAACGTTTTGGGAACCTAGGGGTCTTTGAGTCAAGAGTGAATAGGTTACTTCTAGGCAGTGTACTCCATCGTCGACCATATCATCACTTACCATGGGTGAGAAAGAGAGAGGTGAGATAGTGGTCAAGCGCAAGCCGATCAATAATAGAAAAAGAAAAAAAAATTTTTTTATTAATTCATGCACACACAAACACTTAACAACGAGAGAAACAAATAGAGTCTGACACTACTTCCAGCTCCGCCCAGGGATTTGTCATTGGATGATTTTACCTACCATAAAAAAAAAAAATACAGATAGAAGAGTACAAAGGTACTGCTTATTTCTAGCGAAATTTCTTCCAGCTGACCTGCGTGCAACAATCTTGCACTCAGCCTGCTGCAACAATCTTGTTCTTGACTTGGAAAATCATCAAATAATCTCCCACGCTGGGTGAAATGAGAGGTTTTACTGACTAAAATCCACGTGTATTCCTTCAGTTGCCCTGTATGTCACAGGTCCACGGTTACTCTTTCAAAGACTCTCGCAACCCTGACAGACATCGCCCGTAGTGAGCTCCTTCAGTTCTGCCGACATATCTTTGAGGTGCGCCTGGACTATAAAAACTTATTAGCGAGATAAAAAGTGACCTATCTCTTAATCTGCCACCGCAACACGAACTGCATTGGCCAATCTAGAAATCTCTGGCCAAATGGGGCATCCTTCACCCATTGCAAATAAAGTGCCAGTGTGAAGCCCCCTTTACCGAATATGCGTCATCTCCTTTCCTGCCCAGCATGCACTACCTGAACCTTCCACGACTGATACGACAGAGCTGTTCAGGTGGCTAAATATTGGTTGGGCCAGATCTGAGTCACGAAAGAAGAAGAAGAATCTAAGGCCATATTCCTGCAGTCATTCATCAATTTAGACGAATAAACATCTATTATTATAGTACGCGGCAGTGGTGGCCGAGTAAGCAGTGGTGGCCGAGTGAGCCCTGGTGGCCGAGTGAGCAGTGGTGGCCGAGTGGTAACCTATAAAACCCAGCTAGGTGCATTACTTTGTGAAATATATTTCATCACCACTGCTCTCAAAACGGTGAAGGAAAACATCGTGAGGAAACCAGCATGTCCTAGAACCAAAAATTCGAAGACATGTGACATCCATCAACCCGCACTTGGCTTGCGTGGTGGGTTACGGCCCATTTCCTCTCCTAGAGAGGAGGCCTGAGTCTTAGCAGTGGGAACAATATAAGGCTGATGCTATAGTACGTGGCAAATAAGTTGAACCATTTACTATGGTTACGCACACCTATTTTCGGGTCTCAATTGTAGTGGCTTCGATTGAGACCCGAAAATAGGCTATAATTCTCGTCACACAAGTTGAACTATCATGACGGACGGCCCTAAATGCGCAGTAACCGATTTTCGGGTCTCAATCACCATCGTATAACTATAGCAGGTTCAACTTATGGCCTCGTACTTTACGTACAGACAAACACATTCACCGTTATAATAAACTAAGATGGACTTTACAAAACGATGTGTTTATACAGCAGGTACTTACAATTAACATTGGAAATATCAATAAAATAACTTTGTGCAACACACTTTTGTAAAGATATCAATTCAATCAACACATTACTTACGCGACCTCAATTATAATTATTTCTGAACATCAATAATATTGATGGAGTAAGCATTAACACGATTTAAACGTCTTTATAATCTTGTTATAAGTTTAAGGGCCTCTACACACCAATTGCATGATTTGTTCCAGAAATCCCCACCGAGAAATTCCAAATAGTGAGGATTTTTGAAAAAAAGTCCTGTGGTGATTTTTGAAAAAATAAATACCTAGGTAACAATCCCCACCACGTGATCTTACTAAGCTATCTAAAAAAAATTGTTTGAATCGGGTCTCCCATTATATTTCTCCCATTATATTTCTCTCATTATATTACTCTTTTAATCTAGTCAATTATAAATTTTTTGAGGTTTGTTTCAGTGCAAACAATTGTTAATGATAGTTGATTATAATATTGACAAAATTATTTACTTGTCCCCTCGCACGCCAGGTGGTATTATTATTACGTAATTGCCCCCTTTTTAGAAAATCACATAAAAAGTAGAAATAAATTAAAAAAAAAAAACAAAACTATTTCTGTTTTTTTTCGGGAAAAATAAAAATACAGAAACAAAAATTTTCAAAAAATTGATTTTCGTATATTTGTGTGTACAGTAAGACTGCAATTAACGATTTTCAAGGTCTTTCAAGTTGTACAAACCCGCCGCATTAATGCATTTTTTGTTTAATAATTTAGAAACAACCATATATTTTTTAGACAAAATCCCACTAGTCTGATTTTATTTAATTAGTGGGGATTCCTGAAAAAAACTACAATCCCCTAGTGTGCATTTGTCTTAGCAATAAACCAATTACACGCGGCCTGGCGGTGGTTTAGACCCGGCGGTTTATTGCCAGCTCAGGTCCAACCAACATAGCCCGAAGAATCGCCATCTTAAGTGGCTGTAGGCAGGGCACATTGCTCACAGAACAGACGGTCGATGGGGACGAAAGGTTCTGGAGTGGCGACTACGTACCGGAAGACACTGCAGCACAATTATTATTATTATTTCCAACAGTGGACGTCTTTCGGCTGAAATGATGATGATGATGATGATGATAGCCCCAGTCACTGGCGTAGCTGCCGAAGGGCTAATTGGAGCAGTTCTTTCTTCTGCAAGATCGGGGGACCCCAAAACCTGATTAGCATAACTCTTATTGAACAAGCGAAAAGTTCTCCAACCTAGACAAAATACGTTGCATGACTACTTTAATCATGATAACTCATTTAAATAAAAAAATACAATGAACCCCCAACAAGTTTCAACATCTCTTGGCTTATTGGTAATTCCCCTAATGAATTGTATTATTTTTGTTGTTTGTGCAGTGTTGCCATCCCAAACCCCTTTTAGAAAGCAGATTAACGCGCGGTAAAACCACCGGCTCTTTGGTGTGTAGAGGCCCTTACAATCATATTGCAATAAGACGAGCACAAACCAACAGACCAACATGATGATGTAATAATCTTACTATCCGATGTAAATGTACAAATTGGAAGTGATGAAATAAGTGAGTATGACACGTTACGAGCAAAAGTGAACGATTTGAGCGCTTACCTCGCTAGGTCTTACTCATGCATTTGATGAGAATTTTATAGGTACTGGTGTTGACGTGAATTCTCGCTCATTTTAAAAGTTTATTATGTCCTATATGTAGGTCCTATGTACTCATGCTGAAGCGTGGTTTAAAATGCATTTAAAAAGTGTCCAAAAGGAAATAACAGAACCCTTATAGGATCACTTTGTTGTCCGTCTGTGTGTCTGCAAGACCCTTTATCTCGGAAACGCGTGGAGGTATCGAGTTGAAATTAAAACCGTATACTCAGATCTGCAGTCCCTTGAAGCTGTAAATAAAATCAAACTTATAAGTTAATTAAACAAAAAGATACGGTCGTTTATGTTGCAGAAAAGCATATTTCAACACTCTCAAGGGAATCAAAATTCATCGGGTACTGCCGGTTGACCTAGAACTCTGAAATTTGACCTAAAATGCAAGGCCTTATAGCACAAGTATAGGAATAAATCTGAAAACTGAAAATTTGTGGTTACGGCACCAAAAAACTCTTTTTCGATTCGGAAAAAAAATATACGACGCTCGATTCGGGTATTGAATTATTTACATATGTACTTACCTAAGCCCCAGGATAAAGGCAAGGAATGGATAGGTAGGTTTTTAGTCAGTAAAAGTCTGACACTGTTTCCCGCCCCACCCAAGGGCGGGATTCGTCATTGGATGATTTTACCTACCACAAAAAAAAAAAAAAAAAAAACCTAAGTTGGTTGGTATGGAATCCTCAGTGTGCGATTCCGACTCGAACTTGGCGAGTTTTTTTTTTCGTAAGAGATGGAAAATCATCCGATGACTCTCTCGCTCTACGGTGGACCCAAAGGGCGTGTCAGACTTTTACTGACTAAAACTAGAATGTGCAGCAGCCGACCGCGTCACCGCTCGCGCAAACACAAACATAATTATGGCAATGTACGCCGGACCGCCGATGCAAAGAAATCAATTCTATACATGCGTAAATTAATTCGAGTTTAAACAAAAGTACTTTATTTTTCATTTTTATCTTTACAAATCTATAGGGTTTCATGTACCGAGTCGACCCTCCACGGTAGTGTAGGTATAGGGAAAAAACGGACAAGGGCTAGGAGGAAGAGACGATCAATTTTCTGTCTCCTTTTCCTGGGACCTTATCATGACGTGTTAAAATGTGAAGCGTGCGAGCGAGAAAGAGGGATGAAGCTGAAAGTATAGCAGTTCAATTTAAGTCTTCAAATGGATCACGTTAAGAGCGCGTGATAGGGCGTCAGGACCTGCAAATTGGACTGCAATCCAATGTAGAAGCAGATATTGAAACAACATTTATAAGCACTAAAATGTACAACTGCTTAAACAAAAATCTAAAAATATATTCTTGTCTTATATCAGTGCAAAACCTTACTCAGAGATTATCTGTAGACCCTGAATTATGAAAAGACTGAGGATCTACTGCTGGGTATCTCACGGTGTTGATGCTCTTAGTCAAATTGTTCCATAGATTGACTTACCTACATTTATTCACTACAAACTCACACACACTACACTTACACCTACACGCTACACTTACACCTACACACTACACTTACACACACTCACCACATACATAGTTTAATTTTAATTTAGTTTAATTTTTCTCATTTTGTTTCTTTCATTGTAAGTATTTAGTTTCTATTTTCTTTACCACCATTTGCTAAATGTTGGATTGTCCTTTTTTAGTACATGGCTTTGTTTTGTAACGGAGAATCACTGACTCCTAAGTTACAGGCCCACACCTAGTTTAGGAGTCAAAGTACATACCTTTTTTTTTTTTTGTTTTCGAGGGGAAACCTTCAAAAGGCGCCCGGACTTTGGGGATAAGTCCGGGGAGTGTGGGATTTTTACCTCACTAAAACCACCCCGGTGATCACCATCAGCACATAGAAGGGGCCCTACCTATTATACTTATGACTTTATAATTCTTAAGCCTAAATGTTCACAGTGTTGTAATTGCTGTTTTCCTGTATTAAATAAATAAATAAATAAAAAAAATATGTACGGATCTAATAAACGACCAGTCCGGATGTAACTAAAATTCTTTGCGTCTCATAATACTAAAGCAATATGCAAGTATGAAACTCCAACAAAATTTTTAAGTAGGATGTTCCAACTATAATTGGTATAGACATGTTTTAACTAAGAATTTCGGAGTAGGCCTTCGGATTCTAGTTCATTTTGCTAAAATTTGTAAACCCACATCTCCAAAAGTCGTGTGAACATCGTTTGGAAACTGAATTTGGGAAATACATGTTACTAAAAAGATGTACGAATCAGATTAGATGCGACCGAAAAAGGATAATTGCAGAATATGTTGAAGTGTGTGATTTAGTTTCGTGAACTAGGTCTCTGGGGAATTAGATTGATGTGTAACGTTGTGAATATTTTAATGTAATTAGTTACGCTAAATAGCTACTTATAGTAGAAGGAGAAGTAGAAGAGACTGGATCCTGCGACACAGGGTATCCTAGTGCGGGATCCAGTGTCACGTTTATTTTTGTAACACTATTATGTAAATAAATTTATTATTATTATAGTTTTTAATAATACACGTTTACTTAAGATAAAATCCATATTACAGATATTAACTACATATTTATACTAAACTTATGTACATAAAAACTAAACTAAGAATGTAAACTAGACCTAACTATGTGTACATACAACACAAAAACACAAAATAAACTCAAGCGTCGAAGTATTCCTCCACATCGCTGTCATCCGGAAACGTACCCAGTAACCAGAAAATCGATTATAATACTCATCACACAAATTGAACCATCATGACGGTTGACTTTGAATGCGCAGTAACCGATTTTCGGGTCTCGATCAAAGTGCTGGGAGCTGCGTGAAACCATAATATATGGTACAACTTATTTGCCGCGTACTATACCAACTTTTGATAGCGCAGTGGTTGAGCGATTGGTTGCAGCGCTGTGAGCCGCGGGTTCGAATCCCTTGTATCGTGATTGCGTTTGACAACGTGTAAACAGAGACCCGGAATAATTATCTGTAGGCCGTACAAATATTTGTTCTCTTCGAAATCGAACCCGTGACATACAGCAGCCACTTTTTCAACCACTCTGACAACCATGTCGTCAAGGTCAAATATATAATAAGTATATAAAATAAATTTAGATATACACCGTTAAATTTTGATCGTTTTAATCCCGTGGAAGGTCTATCCGGTATATGAAACACTATCGACTTGTAAAGATAAAATTAAAAAATAAAGTACTTTTTCTAAAACTCGACAACTACCTACAAGGTCATTGACTAGTTTACTTAAAGAAATTAATTTCGTACGTGCGTATATTAATTGGAGTTTTTGAAAAAAAGTACTTTAGTTTTTTAATTTTTTCTTTACAAATCGATAGTATTTCATGTACCGAATCGACCCTCCGCGGGATGAAAACGGCTAAAATTTTACGGTGTTTGTGATTTTTCGAAATTGATAGACTAGATAGGATATTAGACAAGGTTTAGGTAACTATAGGTAGGTCAGTAGGTTGACATTTAACGCCACATACATAACAAGTAACAAGCAACCAATAATATTTTTATTACTTCCATATCCGTTACTTGCCTGGTCTAGCTACATTCTAATATAAAATAGATGCTGTGGGTTGCATTATTGAAGTTTCAGACATTATGAAGTAAAATTATATTTTGATTTCAGATAACGTAGAATGAAAAAAAAATCTCATTCATTCATTTCAGCCGAAAGACAAATGAAAGGCGGTACCACCGGGTGCCCGACTACCTCTGTCGGGTGATCGAGGCCTACCTGTCGGACAGGTTCATCATCTACCCCGGTCATCAGGGGGAGCTGAAACGGCGAGAGATGTCGTGCGGTGTTCCGCAGGGATCGGTACTAGGGCCGCCCTTGTGGAACATCGGGTACGACTACGTGCTGCGCGCCGACCTCCCCGACGGGGTCAGCGTGGTCTGTTACGCAGACGACACGCTGGTCCTGGCGCGGGGACGGTCGTACCAGGCGGCGGTCGAACTAGCGACGCGCGGGGTTGCGACAGTCGTGGAGAGGATACAGCAGTTGGGACTCGAGGTGGCATTGCACAAGTCCGAGGCCATGTGTTTTCACGGCCCTCGGAGCGCGCCACCTCCGGGCTCCCAATTAACGGTAGGAGGAGTTCACATCGGCGTCGGGTCGACGATGAAGTACCTGGGACTCGTCCTCGACAGCCGGTGGAACTTCAAGGAGCACTTCCGACGTCTGGCTCCCAGGTTGAATGCGACTGGGGCTGCGCTCAAGCGGCTCCTGCCGAACCTAGGGGGTCCAGACGCCTCCTGCCGGAGGCTCTACGCAGGCATCGTTCGGTCCATGGCCCTTTACGGTGCGCCGGTGTGGGCGCCATCGCTACGGAAGCGAGTGGCGGCCCGGCTAACCGCCTGCCAGAGGGTCATGGCCATCCGGATGATCCGCGGATACCGTACGGTGTCCTGCGAAGCGGCGAGCCTCCTTGCTGGCCTACCACCGTGGGATCTGGAGGCAACAGTCCTTGCACACATGCATGACTTACGCGTGGAGATGCAACGTCGGGGCGAAACTCCGCTGCCGCGACAAGTCGCGGCATGGCGGACAGAGCTCCGGCGGGATCTCATGGTGAAATGGCGAGAGCGATTGTCGCAACCTCGTGCTGGGCACGCCACGATCGAGGCGGTAAGGCCCCTCTTTGAGGCGTGGCTGGAAAGGCCCCACGGCGTCGTCACCTTCCGTTTGGCGCAGGTGCTGACCGAGCACGGCAAGTTCGGTCCGTACCTGTACAAGATTCGTGCGGAGACGACGCCCGGGTGTCGCCACTGTGCGGACCGCCCGGTGGACACGGTGGAGCACACAGTCGAGGTGTGCCCCGCTTGGGAAGAGCAGCGCCGTGTCCTCGTGGGGGCGATCGGCGGCGATCTCTCGCGCCGGGGCTTGGTTCAAGCCATGCTCCGGAGCGAGGAGGAGTGGCAGGCGGTCGCCTCCTTCTGCGAAGCAGTAATGCTAGTAAAGGAGGAGGCCGACCGCCTTAGGCAAAGGCGGACACGCCGCCGCCGCCGCCGGGTTTCCGATCCCAATTTTCGGCCACCGTAGGCGCGGGCTCGCGGACGGTGGGCAATGGGTAGCTCGCTGTCCGTCCGTCCGGTAACAGACCGGTCCGAGCTCAGGTCGTCTACGGCGCGCACCGTTCCCGCGCGCCTCAAGGAGTTGTCAGCATACTGTAGGGGTCCAGCAGGGCCGAAGCCTACTGGGGCCAAAGGTTATGTGAGACTGTCACCAAAGGCCCCAGGATAAAGGCAAGGAATGGAAAGGTAGGTTTTTTAGTCAGTAAAAGTCTGACACTGTTTCCCGCCCCACCCAAGGGCGGGATTCGTCATTGGATGATTTTTACCTACCACAAAAAAAAAAAAAAAAAAAAAACCCTGGAGGACCTAAAAAACGCCGCTGACGCTGCTATAAACGTGGCAACCTACTGGGCCCAAAAACTTTGAGGGAAATGGAAACCATCGATTCGAGAAGAAGAAGAGCCGAAAGACGTCCACTGTTGGATATACTGCCTCCCCCAAGCGTCGCCACAATGGCCGGTCCTGTGCGTCTCGCATCCATCGGACTCCAACGACCCTGACCAAGTCATCGGTCCTCCTTGTGGGAGGCCTTCCAATGCTGCGTCTTCCGGTACGCGGCCGCCACTCCAAAACCTTTTGGCCCCACCGGCTTTCTGTTCTGCGTGCTGTCTCAATATAAATGACATATTTTTATCATTAAAACAAATAGGTAAGAATATATTGTGTTCTTTCTTAATTTTTTGTAACACTGCCTTGAGAATAAATTGTCTTAAATTAAATTAATTAGCTACGTTTTCAGCATTAATGGGTAATTGTTTTAAATTTAATTACAAACAAACCCAAATCTCAATTTGCAACAACAAAATTCAATAAAACACAATTCAAAATGTTCCCCCCGGTGGCCCCGGTATGGTATGCGGCATATGCTCTGGGGTGCTATTCTCTAAGAAAACGCAGCGCTGCCTCAACGACGAACACCCAAATAGGATACATTGGATTGTCAACCTAATTTACCTATTTATTAGATTGTTAATTCAACCGCCGCTTCCAGTTAAGGCCCGGTTCTACTCATTTTGTCCTTTTTTAAACCTATGGAAATCCACAAATATAAAAGAGAACACCATGAAAATTTATTTTATTATAATTGACTATATGACCAAGGGCTTGGCAAAAATGAAAACACGATATAAATTAGTTGGCTCGATAAAAAAAAATCGCGAATCTGACCCTAATTTACGATTTCAAACGTATTTATCTACGAGATTACGTTACGGAACTATTTGAAAGTTACAAAAAAAAATAAAGCTTGTTATTTAAAAGCGCTTTGCAAGAACAAAAATCTTGAATAGTTGTTGTTTTTTTTTTATATAAAAATAAAACCGCTGTTTTTGGGCCGCGAAGACGACATAATCCCGAGCGAAGTTCATACAAAAAAAACAGTGACTAGAACCGGCCCTTAAAACGACCCTAAGCTATTTGGGAAACCCTGGACCACAAAGGCAAAGAAAGAACAGGAGTGGGCTTTAGTCAGTTAAAGTCTGACACCCCCTCGCGCACCACCCAATAGCAGGAGAAGTCATTCGATGATTTCCTAACTAAAAAATAATATAGTTGGGAAAAGTTATGGAGAGGAATATGATTATATTTCGTTTATCGTTAGCTCAGAAAAAGTTAGGTAATAAAAAGTAACAGATTAATCTTAAGATGTGAATATTATACAAAAACAGTGATGAAAGTGATTTTATTTACTGTGGAAAAGAAAGAATGGAGCTATCCTATTGTTATACTTAAAACGAGTATTGTTAGTATTACATTTTACTACTTCATAATAAAACACTTTGTTTAGGTACTTTCCACTTTTTTCTCATCTTTTAATAAAAACAACAATGGATTGCCAAATGGCTTTTTTTTTCAAAATGGTGATCGCTAAGTGGGTACCTACGTAGCTACTTGATTACGTAAGTGCATGTACAGGGTAACTTTTGATTAAACGGCAATATTTTAAGGGATGAAAGAAATGGATGGAAAGGGAGACGCTAGACGCCAAAAAAAAAACTGGTTAAAGGCGAGGCGGACTCTCGCACTGACGGTTCCGTACAAAATTGCCTATGTAAATTCCCGAATCGATGATTTTTCCGTATCGAGAAAATTATTTTTTTGTTACATAACTACAAATGTACCTATAGTTTTCAGATTTATTCCTATATGTACCTGCGCTATAAAAACTTGCTTCATGGCAAGTTTCAGGATTCTGGGTCAACGGGAATTACATTATTTTTTGACTGGCCTATTGGTCTAGTGGTTAGTGGCCCTGACTACTATGCCGGAGGTCGTGGGTTCGATTCCCACCCAGGACAAATGTTTGTGTGATGAGTACGATCATTTGTTCTGTGTCTGGGTGTAATTTATCTAAAATATGTATATATTTATTTATCAGTTGTCTAGTACTCATAACACAAGCTCCTGCTTAGCTTGGGATTAGACGG
This sequence comes from Leucania comma, assembly GCA_958295575.1. Taxonomy (NCBI): domain Eukaryota; kingdom Metazoa; phylum Arthropoda; class Insecta; order Lepidoptera; family Noctuidae; genus Leucania; species Leucania comma. Next base: position 4,116,397 of record OY282480.1, read on the forward strand.
CGTTGTGTGATAATTGTGGCATATACATATATATTTATTTATTTATTATTATGAATTTTGATTCTTTGAGAGAGTCGAAATGTACGTTTTTTGCGACATAAACGCTCATATGTTTTTTTTTTCGTTAACTTAAAGGTTTGATTTTTTCATCTTCAAGAGACCGCAGAACTGAATACAAATATATTTAAGGTTTTAATTTCAACTCGATACGTCTACGCGTTCCCAAGATAGGTAAAGGGTCTTGACAGACAGACATACGAACAACAAAGTGATCCTAAAAGGCATCCGCGTATTCCTTTTGAGCTACGGAACCCTAAAAACACTTAAAAATTAATATAAAATGGTATAAACACCCAGCCTAAGCTGCTAGCTGCAGGCAGACAGGGTCGAAGCCTGCTGGGGTCAAGGGCTGTTTTCTGAGAGGAAGGCTCAGACCAGGTATGATAGGCAACGAAGGAACGGGGTAGGTTTTTAGTTAGTAAGAGTCTAACACTATTTCCCGCTCCGCCCTAGGGCGGGATCTGTCATTGAACGATTTTACCTACCAAAAAAAAAAAACAAAGTGATATAAACAAAACAAAATCACGCAGTCGTTTACAGTTTTAAGATTTCAGGGCTGGCCCTATTGAAAGTATTCACACTTATCCATAACACTTTACCCCCCCAAACAATTTTTCTACAGTTAAATAAAACTGCCTGTATAAATCCTCTTCAGCTTTTTAATGTTTCCACTACTGCGACACAGGCCTCCTATCTAAGAGAGGGGGAATGGGCCGTAATTCACCACGCGGGCCCAGTGCAGGGTGGTGAATGTCACATGTCTTCGAATTTTTGGTTCTAGGACATGCCGGTTTCCTCACGATGTTTTCCTTCACCGTTTTGAGAGCAGAAATAAATTACACAAAGTAATGCGCCTGGCCAGGTTTGACCCCGCGACCTACAACTCGTAAATCGGGGCCGTTACCACTCGGCCACCACTGCTGCAATGCACTTTATTCACACATATGTGCAACAGTGAAAATACTTAATTTCGTGTACACGTTCGTATCTACATCTTGCAACATATCTCATTGTTTTTAAAACTGCAATAGCTTGTCCAAATGTTCAAGGTACAAGTAGTGGGCGGGATAACAAGTAAACGTGAGGAATCCCACACGATAACTTATTGCTATATTGTGATACATCTTGTTAACACCGACTATAGGGGCTGTTTCGATTGTTAGACCTCGGATTGCAGCTGTTATTCAGTTATTTTCTGTCTTAACTCACACTAATATATATTTTACATAGCTAGGATATGTAGAATGACAGCAGGACGATAATATTATGCATCTTTATGATATGAGAAAAGGATAAACGTTGTTTGAATCCGACAAATATCAACCGCACCATCCTATTGCGCAGGCGGTCACCTCCTTCTGCAAAGCACTAATGCTAGCAAAGGAGGAGGCCGACCGTATCAGGCAACGGCGCACACGCCGCCAGATTTCCGATCGCGATCCCGATTTCCGGCCACCGTAGGCGCGAGCTCGCGGACGGCGGGCAATGGGTAGCTCCCTGTCCGTCCGTCCGATAACAGACCGGTTCGAGTCCAAGTCGTTTACGGCACGTACTGTTCCCGCGCGCCTCAAGGGGTTGTCAGCAAACTGTAGGGGCCCAGCAGGGCCGAAGCCTACTGGGGCCAAGGGTTATGTGAAAATGAACCCCGGGGCCCTGGGACAAAGGCAATGAAAGGAGCAGGGTAGGTTTTTAGTCAGTAAGAGACTGTCACTATCTCCGGCCCCACCCAAGCGCGGGATTTGTCAATTGATTTGATGATTTTACCTACCATAAAAAAAAACATCGTATTGTAATTGTAGTGTAGATACATGATACCTGCATTAACAATATAATATGTTTACTAGACTGTCAAGGAAGAGTTAAGTTTTCGCAAGTATTTACTCAAACTGTGTGCATAATTCTAAATTGATTAGGTACCTACCTTGTATGTTCGAAACAGCTGGAAATATTGCGACAAAAGTCGTCAGATTCGTCTTAAAACCCAAGTGTTCTTAGATGTTAAAAAAATAAGCAATATTTCGAATTATTGGCATTAAATTGTAAATTGTTACTAATTTTTTAACTAAACTTATTTTTAACCTAGGGAATCAAAAAAGAAGAAATGAAAAGATGATATTTTTAGTTGCTTTTTCTTTATTTACCTAGAGGTAAAATGGGACCATATTACGAAGACTTCGCTGTCTGTCCGACTGTCTGTCTGCCTATCTGTGTCATGAACTGTGATAGCTAGACAATTGAAGTTTTTGCAGACATGTAATACAAATACAAAAAAAAAACAATAACAATTAATATTTAAGATTTTTGCCGTTTTTTGCTACTGATGGTACGGACCCTTTGTACGCGATAGCGAGTCCGTTTTTTCCATATAGGCCACTGCGATACACGTCCAGATAGAGATGTTCCTGGGGTTTCGATAGTCAGTTGGCGATTGCTATTCTTAATATCCACTATCTATGAGTCAATGACATGTTTACACTGTTTATAATACAGCGTACTTGAGCCTACCTACACGGTGTACACAGCCCTTATTTGGTAAATACAATTGACGTGTAGGAAGACGCATCATGATTCTTTACGTAATAATTACCACCAAAAAATTTAAGATGCTAAGTGGGGCCAAGGTGATGACATTTGCAAGAGGACCAACCTACCTAGGTACCTCTTCCAATGACAAAGTATGATTAGATCGACTTGTTAATCCCATTAAGCTTGCTACGCAGGGGGCAGATGGGATGGGCTGTAATTCACTACGCGGGCCCAGTGCGGGTCTTCGATTTTTTGGTTCTAGGACATGTCGGTTTCCTCACTGTTTTTCTTCACCGTTTCCAGAGCAGAGGTGAAGGCAAGAATTACACAAAGTAAAGCGCCTACCTGGGTTTAAACCCACGATCAGGCCTAGCGCACTCCTCACTTTAGGTATAAAATTGTGCCCGCATCGCACGACTTTCCTTGCAAGGCTATTTCAATTGAGTGTCAAACGCGTATTCGACCTGCCGCTTGACGCGCGCGAACGAAAATTATTTTCCAATTCTTTATCGAATATTGTAGTTTTTATTTCAAGTATTTGCGACATTTTTCACGGAAAAAGTCAGTGTCCTTAAAGAGACCATCAGGTGGGATACTTGGCCAAACGAGAGCCTATTAATATAAAAAAAAGAATGATCAATAAATAATATAGGTACCTAAGTAAACCTCCTAGCACTAGTGACTACCTTACTAATGCAAGGTTAACATTGTTATTATTTTTACTTTCTAAAAATACATTTTAAAGTATGTATATAAGTATATAATATCCAAATCAATTAGGTAACTACCTACCATATAATTTGAAATAAATCTGAATATATTTTACGTTATAAAACATAGGCACGTATTTCACATTTTTTTAAACGCATCTAACCCTATAACAAGAGAGCGGACTATTCAAATGCGAATAACGGGCGTATTAAAAGAGACACTTGTTGCGAGGACTTAAGGGGATTACATCGCCCAAATCCAAAAAAACACCTAGGTTGTTTGAAGTTTCCTTATGTACGATTACCATATAAAAAATGAAGGGGATACTTAAGGACATTACTAATAAATTGTATTGATTACGTTTCTCAAAAAAATACCCTAACTCTAGAAAAAAATCGGAGTAAATAGGCCTTTTTTGAACATTAATTCCATATTTTCTCGAAAACGGCTCTATATTTATACATTGAATTTATACCAAAATATATGTTACGATAAATTGAATAACTTGTATTAATTTTTTTTCGAATTTCATTGAATATCGATAAGTAATCAAGAAAAAACTCGAATCAGTACTAACACCCCGCGCGCAGCACCCCCTGCAATGCCTGTTTAGAGGTCAATTCTTCTCTACTAATGTAGAGGTAAATTCTTGAAGGTCATTGAGCGATGTAATACCCTTAAGGTGCATTTCGATTTATTACGAGCGCGATGCAATGTATTATGAACATTAGAATCGTTGTTAGTAGGTTTAAATTCGCATGTTTGCTTTCGAAGTGTGCTGTACTTTGTACATGTTTTTACTTATTCTTCTGTGCCACGACTCTCAAGCCCCAAGAAGACACCGGTGTCCGCACACCTATAGTATTTCTATTGTGATTCTAATTACGGTATTCAAAAGGATTTGGGATGGTACAAAAATACAGGATATCCAAGAAAACGATAATTTATCACAATAAAAAATTTATTATCTATATAACATAACATCGGGCCATAACCATAGAATGAAACGACTGTATATTACATTGTATATATGTGTATAGGCTATACATGGCTGGAGGCACGTTACAATAACTCGACAATGTTATATACATGTATGAAAAATATATCAACTGTATCTGCCATCGAGTTTCAATTTATTGCGAAGAATTGCTTTTTTTTCTCTAAAAAAACGTGTTTGAGCGTAGAAAAAGGTTTGTTCACTAAAACTAAGTTAATAAATATCAAAAACATGGAAGCATAGTTTGTTACAATCGCAGTACTTAGGATATTTTATTTCGTAAAAATAGTTTTATAGAATCATGAATGAGTTCATGCATTTGATGAATTTATATGACTCATTTTTATTTATTTACTTACAAAAGAGCATGATTGCTATTTAAAACGTGATTCATGACAATAACGAGTTTTTATTATAATTAAGTTTAAATAAATAAAATTGTTGTACTAAATCTTAATCTAATGACTTGATGATGCGTTTCAGATGAACTTTAGTTATATTTTTTACATTTTATTTGTGAAAATATGTTTGTCTTTTTATCTTTTTTTTTACATTGACTATTAATGTAACGTGCCTGGGTACCTGGTGACACACGTACAAACAAAAAGCATGGACAAAATAGCTATCAATAATTTAATTATACATATCCTTTGCATACCGGGCGTAAAAATAACTAAAAAAAGTTACTGTTTCATACGAATTTAGGTCGCCTTATTCACACATTTACATATCAGCTATGTACTATAAATTCATATTTTTAAAGATTATTGCTTGTAAACTAATATGTGTACACTTTAAATGTAAAAATATTTTTATGGTACATAAAGTACTAAATGAGTAAAATAATATTCAGGACAGTACATATTTATTCGAAGGTGTACGTTTAGATTAGTATACAAGCAACAATCGCCCGTATAACAAGGATTATAAGACACAAAACGGTTTGTGTAACAAGGAAAGTTTTGTTAGTGTTACCAGGTACCAACTTAGAAACGAAGTGTGATGTTTTACATAAAATCATCGAAGTCATCGTCGAAATTGCCGTATGCGTCGTATTGATTGAGATGAGCCTGGAAACAAAAGAAAAAGGAATCATTAGAAAACCACTTTTGCTTACAAAACAGACTAATGTAAAAAAAAACGAAAACATGTTGCCCTGGAATAGGAATTTACTACTGCATCGTGGGTGCGTTCACAAAAATGTAAACTCACATACACAAGACCCCCAAAGATCTGTTAAGAGAGAAGACAAGGTCTGTAGGCCATACTAATAAGCGGGCGGAGCGGGAAGTAGTTTCAGACTCTTACTGACTAAAAACCTACCCCGTTCCTTCGTAGCCTATCGTGCCGGGGCCGGGTATTCCTTTAGGAAGTTAACCCATGACCCCAGTAGGCTTCGACCCTGCCAGCCTGCAGTTAGCAGGCTGGGTCTCTTCGGTGTGCTGACAGCTCCTTGAGACGCGCGGGAACAGAACGCGCCGTCGAACCAGCCAGGGGTTGACAATGAATGTTGTAGTGGAGTGCATACAGGGACAATAACCGTCGATTTATGCCCCAATCCATTTGAAATGTCTAAGCAGGCTTCAAGTCCGAAATCAACTACTGGGCAGTCGCCCGGACCAGATAACAGCCGTCTGGTCGGTGGACCCTCCCTTTTCAACGGAGTTTTGCGGAACTTTATATCCTGTTTCGCCTCCTTCTAAAGCAGTAAATCATCGTCCAGGCAAACAAAGAGAAAGCAGTCCTTGCGAAGATTTGAGCATAGTGGTTACGAGCAAACATGATGACATTTAAGTGCACCAATTATAGCAGCACAGAGCACGATGAGCTCTTCACGCGACCCATTTTACGACCAGTGTTACGACAGTTGCCAGAGTTATTTGAGACCGTCATTAAAAACAAAAGTGGCCACACACATTATCCGTATTGACTTCAAAAGAGACTGTGAGCCCTGAGTTTGTTTCGGTGTTTCTTCTCAGGGTAGTCAGCTAGGAAAAACCGGCCTCATCTAGTTTATTAAACAGACGAAAAAAAAAATATTGACGTGTAATTTTTTTTTTTAAACCTGTTTGCAAATAAATATCATTTATTTCTCTAGCCTTTTCCTAACTAGCTTTTTTGTTTTTTAAGGGGCGGGAATTTCAATGACTTGCGGAGCGGGAGGGCGCGTCAGACTTTTACTGAATAAACCCACTCCTGTTCCTTCTTTGCCTTCGTTCCAGGGTACCGGAGTACACTTTCGTACAACCGGGACGGCTTCCAATCTAAACATTTAACCCACAATCAAAATGGCAATATTCCTCTCAAACTTCGATTATGGATATTAAAATCCATAAAACAAACAAACTGTCAAGCCCCAAGAGGACACCGGTGTCCGCGCACCTATTGTCTTTCTATTGTGTCTAATTGACTGGCCTGTTGGTTTAGTGGTTAGTGGCCCTGACTGCTATGCCGGAGGTCGTGGGTTCGATCCCACCTAGGACAAATTTTTGTGTAATGAGCATGATCATTTGTCCTGTGTCTGGGTGTTATTTATCTATGGCTTGTGTTTAAACACCGCCCAAAAAAGTACCTATTTTACTACCAAAAAAATTCTAAACGGTTACCAAAATGGATAAATGGTCACCAAATTACGTTTCCTAAAATATTATGAAATAAATCCATTTTCTGTGTTATTGACTGCCATAAAAATATATGGACGCCTTTAAAATACACTTTAGACTAAATATTATATATTGTCACTACTTATATGTTACCAATTATGTTATACCATGAGTTCTAATTTGGTAATTTTTGCTAGGCTAAAAAAGCTAACGATCGCTAGAATATTTCTCAAATACCAATTAATATACTGGGGTTCCCAAACATATGTCGCTTATTTATTGTTCTATGAAATTCACTAAATATACTGGGGTTCCCAAACAAACGTCACTTGTTTAGGCTAGGCGTATGCTGAGAGGCAGGCGACGCAGGCCGCGCAGCGTAGAGCAGAGCGGATTTTATAAAGCATGGAACATCATTGAGCTACGTATGCTGCAGCGCAGGCACGTGCGGTTCAGATGTGCACAGTAACTGCCCTGCTCTGCGCTGTGCGGTCTGTGTTATTGTTGTATGAAGTTAACTAAATATTGGCCTGTAGCTCACGCACCGGTGGCGGTTCTGCAGGGTGCGGGGTGTGGAGTGCGGGGTTAAGAAATAAAGGGAAGCAATTGTAATTTTAGTCTTACATTAAAGTAGTCTGGGATCAAATAATGTATTTTGGGTGACGTCAAACTATTTTGGAGTAAGATTTTTGGTAGTAATATTAATATTTGAGTTGGACAGAATTTGGCGACCGTTAATCCATTTTAGGAACCAAAAATAATATTTGTGCAAGGCTTGCGATTTTTCTGATGTTATTTCATTTATTTTGGATCATAATATTATATGCTTTAGGGCCCTTTTAATAAGGTCAATTGATTTTTTTTGGAGTTGTTTATTTTATTTGGTGCCTAGGCTTAGAGTCTTAAAAATATTTTTGGTGACCGTCTAAATTATACCCTTTATCTATAATATGTATGTATTTAGAAATATATAAGTATGTTTATCAGCTGTCTGGTACCCATAACACAAGCTCTGCTTAGCTTGGGACTAGACGGTGTTGTGTGATAGTTGTGGAAATATTATTATATTATTAATTACGGTATTCAAAAGGTTAATCACTTACAATTCGAAAATTGTCTTGATTACAAAATTGTTTGTAAATAACATAATCACTACACACTGTCATTGTGAAGGAAACTTGACCTATAAGTGATAAAGTTATATCTAAAGAGTGATAAACGTATCTCTCGCAGTATATGATAACGAAAATGATAAAGCACGTAAGTTTTATATCTAATCGTTTCGACAACGAAATATATATGAGATAAGCCTGTTATGGAGAAATGACACAACAACATTGGAACGCTACTTTCTGATATGACTTTTTACCCTAATATATGATGAAAGATCCGGTTCTAAAAAATTCAACACTGTTACTGAAGAAAACTTGCTAAAAATGCAATAAAATATACGCATTTCACAATGTTTGCATTGCATTGCATCAGCCTTATAATGTTCCCACTGCTGGGACTCAGGCCTCCTCTCTAGGAGAGGGAATGGACCGTAATCCACCACGCGGATTGGTGGATGTCACATGTCTTAAAATTTTCGGTTGTAGGACATGCCGGTTTCTTCACGATGTTCACAATGTTTACCCATGGGAATTTATAAAACGTCGTTTTCATAAGCAAGCAAAACTCTTGGACTATGTCACAAACTCAGGAGAGTTTAGCAATGCACTTTTTTTGAGATGAGAGTTCATCAAATAACTTCTCCCACTCGCCCACGTCGACTTTTTGCAGCGATGATGCTAGCGTTAGCATCTTTTCTTTAGCGCGTTGCAAATGCTATTAACGCGCGTTAGTAGCGCTACAAAAAGTCGCCTAAGGGCTTGTTTAGGAGACGCGGCGCGTTGGGCGGTTGTCGTACATTGCCATATGTTTGTGATGCGGCCCGCTGCTGCAATGTATGACGAACGCCCAACGAGCCGCACAACGTGCCGCGTTCTGGTAAAGAGGGCCTTAGGGGCCTAAGTGTAGCGAGAAGGTGCGTCAGTCTTTCACTAATTAAAACCCACCTATGTTCCTTTAGTTTTCCTTTGCGTTTCAGGGCCAGGGTCCAGTACGGCCGTTCGAACTTGGCGAGTCTGAAGTTAAGCTCTGCGAACTTTAGCACTTGTGTACTCGTAAAAATGATAAAGGGTTTAAAAAAATTTAATGCAAATAACAGTTGTTAACAGAAATAACAGCTAATAGCATTTCTTTTTTTAAACCATTAACAGCAATAACTGCTAATGGCATTTATTTTTTCAAACCATTAACAGCAATAACTGCTAATGGCATTTATTTTTTTTACGAGTGCATAGGTGCTAAGGTTCGCAGACCCTAACTTCAGACTCGCCAAGTTCGAACGGCCGTACTGTAACTCTAGAAAATTTGCCCCCCATAAATATGTACTTGCAATGTGTTTTTATACTTCTCATTGAACAGGTTCTCTACCCACACCTCTCTGACTTAGCCATTAAGGTGCCCCAAATGAATAATAAATAACGTATACTCACATTATCGCCTTCAACTTTTAATTTAGCCTTTCCCTTGCCCTTGGTTGGTTTCTTAGACTTGTCCATTTTCTCAGATTTCTGCTTCTCAATGTACAGGTTGTCTACTGACAACTTTATCCTTTTAATGTCTGCTGATGGCACTGGAAAGAGAACATTCAGTTTATTAAGGATCTCCAACAAGAGATGTACAATACGTGGCTTGTAAGTTGAAAAAGGCCTTCGGTGGTTAGTAGTCGGGGTCGGAGTCGCATTGGCTGGAGTGTCAGCGTTCCATCGCGCTTGCAGCCGCCTCCTTCGTTAGCATTATTGCTTCGCACGCTGAGGCGACCGCCTGCCACTCCTCGCTCCGGACCAGGGCCTGAACTAAGGCTGAGCTTGAGAGGTCGTTTTTATTATAAGTTAAGCAATATGATTGGCATACGTAATACGTATTTATTTACGGAATTGAAATCATCAATACCACCCTTTCAATTCTTCTTGTATGGATATTACATGAAAATGTAATTTCATAGGGTTGATGATTTTAATTAATGGTGGTTAATTTAATTTATAACGTCAAAATACAACATGCTATTTATTCATAGCATTTAGCGTTCGCTAAATGGACTCTTTCGTCGTGCTATAATATAACATCTCGCTCAACAAAATACCAACAGCGCGGCCAAAACGGGATAGCTACGTAGCGCGGTAGCGCATCGGGTGAACTCGGACTGCAGTCGGCTCGCGTCGTGCGTAGTAATAGTAATGTTCAATTCCGCTATAAGCTATAGACGCGCTATTGAATATATTTTAGCACGTTGCCGAATAAAATAATAACGTCAGTTCAGACTACTGTCGATTTTTGTTTAAACGTGTTATAATGATGGCGTATAAAATAGCGCGCTATAAAAATATATTCCATAGTCAATAGCGCGTCTATAGTTTATAGCGAAAAACAGTAATTTTAATTCACATTTTCGCGGACTACCTTGGTGCTTTCACTTTAATGAATTAGAAATTGTAGTCTTAATACTTTTAAATAGCATGAGACCTCAAGAGATAAATCATCAACCATTTATCAATAAAAGACTTATTATGCCATATCTTAATTCTCCACAGCTACTTCAATGATTTCAGCCATCCGAACCAAATGATATAATAGCCAAAAAAAAAAAACACAGTATAACTTACTTTGAACCACAATATTCCTTATGAATTCATCAATGAAGGCTGGGAACTCCTCCCTGGCCTTGTACAGACATATTTTCTTGGTGAGCATGTCGGCAAACTCTGTGAATTCTGCCTTCGTGGTTGGTTGGAAGCCGTCGATTCTACCTATACCAGTTTCATTTGTTACACCTGGAATAAAGATATTCATTTTATTACTATTTTTAGGGTTCCATACCCAAAGGGTAAAAAAGGTTTTCCTATTGCTTTCACTCCGCTGTCTGTCAGTTTGTCACCAGGCTGTCATCTAATGAACTGTGGTAGCTAGACAGGTGAAATTTTCACAGATAATATATTTCTGTTGCTACTATAACAATACTAAAAACAAAATAAAATAAGTATTAAGTGGAGTCCATGCAACAAACAGTTTGCCGTATTTTGCTATGGACATAGACAGTACGGAAACTGTCGTGCTTGAGTTCAAGTCGCACTTGGTAGGATCTTTTACTGTTGACAGGCTCACGCTTAACCACTGTTTCACACGACAGAGAGCGATGATGTGGAAGATGGAGCATGCTTGCCTAATGGTAGCCACACACGTTACAGTATACTTGTGCAAGTCTTAACTTGCGCAAGTACACTGTAACCTGTGTGCAATACAAGCAAAAAAAAAACACAAGAGGGAAAACATTTTATTTTAGGGAAATGACGCAATCTTAGGAAAAACATACAAATTAATTAACATTCCAAAAACATAGCATTTATCATTTAAAAAATAAATATCATTTATCAAAGAAAATATGCACCCTGCACAACGGCCATACGCTCAGCATGCATGTATTGTTTATGCCCTACAGACAGGTGTTCTAGCTTTGAGTGTCTTTTGTACATTAGTGCAAGTCTTAACTTGCGCAAGTACACTGTAACCTGTGTGGCTACCACAAAAGTAACCTATTCAGTTAAAAATAGAACAACAGAACCGCGCTTTATAAAAATCAGTTAAACAAATACTCAAGACTTCTCAGACAGATAAAAGTTTGAATAACAGCACTTTTAGTTACTAAAAGAGCATTATTCAATGTTTCACACATGATTATATCATCGGCTGGCACATACTCAACAACTGACAAATACAAGACTGAATAAAGCCACTTTTAGTAACTAAAAGGGGCTTTATTCAAATTTTTGTTTGAAAATTAATGAGTTCTTGCAGGAAGCCGACGATAATAACATTTAACGTTTCACTTATTAACAATGAAAGAATTTTCTTAATTTCGTATATATATCAAGACTTATTCCAGAGATTATCGCCCACAAACAATTTCACTATTACTTACACTATTCTTTACATATTTAACACGTTCGCAGACAGTAACGGTCACAGGCGTCTAGTATAGCTAAAGTAATACGACGGTACGCCTGTCGACGTCCGAGTTTTTACTTGCATAAAATCAGTACGCCATATGACGAGCGATTTTCCATACTATCATAAAGAACGGCGTGTTGTAGTGTCACCATAGGTATAATTAAGACTTTAGTACTGTCACTACACAATTCTCAAAAATTCGTCAAAGAAAGTACCAGTTCAAGTTTTTTATGGCCTCCTTCCTACGCACACTACGTTCGTGGGCGTCGTAGTTACATACAATCGGTCGAGTAGTGCCTCGCTGCGGTGTTCGTGCGTTTTGCAACGTGTTTTCACCTTTTAACCGCCTTACGACGTTTATGCCTAGAACATATATTTTTTACAATGCATTGTGACACTACGGCCGTGGGCAATGTATGAAAATAAGTAGTGTCATAGTCGCCGCATTCAGTGAGATCGTACTGTCCACCAACGTGTTAAACGTTAGCTGATCGAGGCCAATGAACTGTAGGTAGTTAGTACGCAACGACCGACAACTCCCTACAAGGTCATTGACTCGTTTATTTAAAGAAATTAATTTCGTACATGCGTATATTAATTCGAGTTTTAGAAAAAAGTACTTCATTTTTTAATTTTATCTTTATAAATCGATAGTGTTTCATTTACCGAATCGACCCTCCACGGGATTAAAACGACCAAAATTTAACGGTGTATATTGAGGATCGTTATCCTCAATATACACCGTTAAATTTTTTAGTTTCACCGACGGGAAACAAAAAAAAATGGGCAAATGCGAGTTGGACTCGCACACTGTGGGTTTCATACAAACTAACTTATGTAAAAAGTTCAATTCCTGAATCGAGTCTCGTAGATTTTTTCGAATCGAAAAGTTTTTATGTCCTATACTTGTGCTGTAAGACTTTGCTTCGTGCCAAATTTCAGGATTCTATAAGGGTTCCTTTTTTTTGAGGTACGAAATCCGAATATATTTTTTTTAATATGTTTATCAACTCACCAAAAGTTTCCATGGCGAGTCTCAAATCAGACTCTTCTTGTAGTTTCTGTGCAAGCAGCTTTTCTGCCAGTTTCTGTTCAGGGGTGAGCTCTTCCACCTTTTCTACTGATACTCCTCGTTCGGCCTTCTCGCGTTCTAGACGCTGGAAAGAGGATAATGTAAGCATTAATGGCATCTGTTGAAAATTATGTATATTATAATAGTTCAATCAGAAATTAATTATCACTATCAAGTCAAAATGGCTGGTTACTCATGGTTTATGTGGAAAGCAATCTCGTATTATGGTGGACAAATGTGGGATCCTTGCAGAGAAAAGTTCTAAAAATAGTTACCCATTAAGAATAACTCCCACATTGTGGTTACGTTCACAAACATGTAAACTAATGTACAAAAGACACTCAAAGCTAGAACACCTGTCTGTAGGGCATAAACAATACATGCATGCTGAGCGTATGGCCGTTGTGCAGGGTGCATATTTTCTTTGATAAATGATATTTATTTTTTAAATGATAAATGCTATGTTTTTGGAATGTTAATTAATTTGTATGTTTTTCCTAAGATTGCGTCATTTCCCTAAAATAAAATGTTTTCCCTCTTGTGTTTTTTTTTGCTTGTATTGCATGCTGAGCATATGGCCGTTGTGCAGGGTGCATATTTTCTTTGATAAATGATATTTATTTTTTGAATGATAAATGCTATGTTTTTGGAATGTTAATTAATTTGTAAGTTTTTCCTAAGATTGCGTCATTTCCCTAAAATAAAATGTTTTCCCTCTTGTGTTTTTTTTTGCTTGTATTGCATGCTGAGCGTATGGCCGTTGTGCAGGGTGCATATTTTCTTTGATAAATGATATTTATTTTTTGAATGATAAATGCTATGTTTTTGGAATGTTAATTAATTTGTAAGTTTTTCCTAAGATTGCGTCATTTCCCTAAAATAAAATGTTTTCCCTCTTGTGTTTTTTTTTGCTTGTATTGCATGCTGAGCATATGGCCGTTGTGCAGGGTGCATATTTTCTTTGATAAATGATATTTATTTTTTAAATGATAAATGCTATATTTTTGGAATGTTAATTAATTTGTATGTTTTTCCTAAGATTGCGTCTTTTCCCTAAAATAAAATATTTTCCCTCGTGTTTTTTTTTTGCTTATATTTCTTTCCTTTAGGCAAGTTTTATGCATAAAAAATTCAGTTTCACCACTGCACTGGCCTACAATGAAACTGTTTTCTATCACATTCCATTAGAAAGTTTCACTACATACAAAATTGTACTTTTTCTTTTAATTTTGTTTAAAACTGCATACTACTGGCTGTTATGAATGTTTGATGGAAATGTTTTTTCTTCAATACAAAATATTTGTTCCGTATGTGAATCAAGCCGAACATCAAAACAAAAAATATGAGCAGTTAAGTTTTGAATAAGAAACTAAACATAAGACAAAAGAAAACTAGAGCCAGATATTATTAATCCATAATTTCATGAAGACAGCCTCTAGTTTCTCATGGTCTATTTTTATTACAATATTTTAATGAATACTTCTGTTATCATTATATTTCTTGACACTTTTATGACGGTTATTTATTAATTACACAAATTATAATTTGAGCTCATTAAGTACTAGCTGCTTAGTCATTGTTTTGTAATGGTTATCTAAATGAGTGCCTATCTAATTTGTAAATCATTCTCTACGTTCCCTTACTGACAGCACTTTTGATTACGGTGTGTGTACGTAATGTCAACATGTTTATTGCAGCACCCAGCCTCATCTAGTTTAAGCTGACGGATAAAACAATATTGACATGTGTTTTTAAAACCCATTTGCAAAATAAATATCATTTATCATTTAACGGAGGCTTTGTTCATGTCATAGGTCATCAAGGGTGCGGATGGACCAGCATATGGAACACTCCAGCAAATGTGCCATAATCTAATCAAGAGCAACACACTCACACTAAGTTTTGGACGAATTTATAATCCCTTATTTCATCAAGTTATGTTTACATTTATCTACCAATAGCATGGACTTGAAATTTACCATTTTGTACCAAATTGTGAAGTTTATATTCAACAAAAATAATCTGATATGTAAACAGCAACCATCAGCCCCTTTAAGCGGTCAAAGAAAGAATATCCAGTATCCTATATTTTCCCTTACTACAGTCTCATGAAAAAAATTATGTTGATTTTGTTTGAATTGTTGTTGTGATTCAAGTTATGTATCATTATAATTTGACCACTGAACTGTAATGATACATAACTCCGAAATGAGGTGTTTGAAGATTGAATCATATGACATATATTTAAGATACATATAATAATCTTCAAATGACTTAGTATAGAGTTATTTCTCTTTATAATTAAACAAATATTATTGGTTTATTCCAGAAATCCCCACCAGGGGGAATTGTTACTTTTTTTTTCCAGAAATCCCAAGCAAAATAAAATCAGCTCAGGGGAGGAATTTTTTGTAAAAAAAAGAAGAAAATATCCCCACCAGAGATATTGTTGTTTCTAAATTATTTAGCAAAAAATGTGCCAATATGGTTGATTTCCAATAATTGCAAAAATCACCTCGAAGCTGATTTTATTTATTTAGGGAGAATTTCTGGAAAAAGTAACAATCCCCCTGGTAGGGATTTTTCGGTTTGGATTTCTAGAATAAACCATATTATTCTATTCTGAGAAATAGTTTTTAAAATTATTTATAGTCAAACTAAATTATAGTCATATGAAAGGTAAAATCTTCTAGTCATGGATCAAGAATAATTTGTCATTTCCTGGTTAAATTACAAAAAATACCATTACTGCTCTATTGTATAGAATATTGTGTGCATGTGCAGAATTTTTAAAGAGGTCAAGTTCTAGTATTACATGTAAATGCGTCTACAAAGCTAATTGATACGAGTTACAGATAATATACTTGCTAAATATGCAGCACACAGAATTTTAAACAGGTTCAATAAATTGTGAGTTTCTATTGAGACATTTGCTCTAGTTTAAAGTGGCTGTAGAACTTTCACTGTCTTGTACAGCTAGGCCAACATGCATGTGGTTTTTTAGCCATATGGATGAATGACTAATAAATATCATGCACATAATTCATAGACAGATATTTAAGTTAGCAAGTAGAGTTAAAAAATATGTCTAGCCATTAAATTTATCAAAGAATTCTGTGACTTCAATGATTACAATAATTATTACGTCAAGATATCAACTCATACGCCCTGTGACACTGTGACAAGGATGTAAATCCCCAGCGACCTTGTGATTTAAAGTTCACGACATATGGTTGCTGATATCACTCTACGCACCTCTTTCTCGGCTATTTTGTCCTGGATTCTCTTCTTCGGCTTCGCCGGAGGCGGCGCGACAGGCTCGGTTTTCTCCTCATCTTTCTTTTCTTCCTCTTCGTCTTCCCAACTTTCCTGCAATATCACTGACGTCAACACGTATGCACAAAATTGAGGTTATGTACTAAAAACTCGCAAAAACTCACTAAACACTAACGTAATACCCAATGCTTACAAAAATAAACTTTTTGGCAAAGCACACGTTACCTTCACGATCTCTTCCTCGTCTTCGCCTTCCCATTTATTCGAAGTAGTCAACGTGGTCGGTAGTTTAGGCTCAAAATTATCCGCGTCTGGAAATAACCACGCAAGGACATCACAATACAAGTAAACGGAGAAAATTAATTATTAAACAGATATTATAACTACTTACCCCACGACACATCCATGATTGCGGACCCCTAAATAGCACCAATCTAACTTTGTTACTCGTTTTACGTGCAGACAAAATCAGACAGCCAAGTAACTTGCCGCAATAATGGTTTTTTATCACAAGATGTCTCCAGGGTCGACAGTGAATATAACAACAATATTATTCTCAGGCGAATATTGTCAAACGACCGAGGATTTTCTGCAATGACCGCGACCGGATTGAGAAACGATAGACAAATGACATAATTTTGGCGAATTCTCAACGAAAATATGATCAAATTTTGATAAGCAAAAATATGACTCCATTGCAGACGATAATTTCCGAATCACTAAAAAAATTCAATATGGCCGTCCCACGGTGTGACCACACTTAATAATTATTTATTTAGGGACACAACCATAACATAATTAAAACAGATTTTTCGGTTTTTTCTTAAACTAGCTTTTGCCCGCGACTTTGTCCGCGTAGAAATTAGAAATATTTGTAAAGCGCAAGTAAATTAGAAGGCTGTTTAAAGATGCATTACACTATTACCATTTGCCCTACTGGACCAGTAAAAAATGTGGCACTGATCACTTTATTGCGAAGAAATTTAATTCCAAGTCTGGTTACCTGGAGAAAAATCATTAGTGTAAGCCATGTAATCATTTCAATTTGAGCGAACGTTAGGGAAGGCCACTCGGAGGAAGGCCACCCCATCTTCATAATCCATTACATTGGAAATATGGTTGATGTTTATCTCCTCGCTACTATGTGTATAGCCGCGGATATTGCCCTTTGAAACATCTACTGCTAATCGTTATTTTCCATTTGGACTACATCTGGAATGGTGAATAAACTATGGCGATTAAATCTACAATACTGTTAACATTCTCACCTCAATCACAATCAATTTTGATTTTGTTTTCATTTTCGCAATAAGATTCTTCCCTAAGTAACTTTGAAGGAAACTTTTTACCTCCACTCAAATGTGTTCTCAACGCAATACTCAACAATTTCAGCTATAGGTCCCCTTACTATAACTGGCAATGTAAAATTACCAGCAAACTTGAAAGTAAATGGACCCATGATTTTATTATAGCTTCATTGTCTTTATGGGTCTCTCCGTAAAATCTATGAATGCATTCATTCCTTATGATTATCCCATATAAAAATTTTACCCAAAGGATGGAAGCTTGATTTTTTCACAGCTTTAAGGGATCGTAGACTTAAATATATAGTTTTAATTTCAACCCGATACCTCCAGCCTATACCACACGTTCCTGTTATAAAGGGCTTTGAAAGACAGACAGAGAAACGGACAATAAAGTGACACTACGGAACCCTAAAAATAGTCAGAGGTAGTTCAAAACTTGAATGAGCGGTGTATCGACCTAGTAGAATCGCAGTTATCGCAGTGATACCCGATAGACGTGACGTGTCCGTACGTGTAGACCTTGATCAAAATTTCACCAATGCATTATTTTAATACTCTGATATCTCCTAAAATATTTAACGGAATCAAATGATGTGAAAGGCAATTATGTTCAAAATAGAATACATAAATATTTTACTAATTATTTGGTTATAGATTAATATTAACAACATTGGCAATAATGCATTTTTTGTAGGACAACATTTTTAAAAAGGTTATAGTGAGTCAATCTTAGAAGATAGACTGACTGTCGCGGCCTCCTTTTTTAGAACTTGGTTAGTTGATGTCTATTTTTTAAAGTTAAAATCCCTCCCTCTATACCCTTGTCAGAAAGGATAAGATATTTTGTAGTCAACACCGTAAATCGTCTTACGTAATAAATGAATAGCCCCTGATGATGATGCTGAAAAATCATTCAGTTTTGGGTATTGTACTTTTACTTACAACATTATATAATAATTTGTCATTATTCAATATAATCATTGTATTTAAATTCAGATACGCTGGTATTGGAACCATTGAGGCTAACTTTAGATTGTGCACCAGTAATTAAGTATGCTCTGTCTTTGATAGCAGTAGTAAGACGGTTTTAATTATTCGAAAATTGTTTCTTATAGTGATGCCTTGATGCATAATTTATTCGGTTTTTAAGTGTCTGCGTAACTAGACAATGAATATGGAATTATGTATAATTGAAACAGGCACTATCTCGATAAAATAATGCTGAGAATTTTATTGGCTACTTCAACAAAGCTTCTTGCCAAATACCGCAAAAAACATTAGAATCTTTTACATCCGTATTCTAAAGGTAAATAAAGAAGAGTGCTTAAAAACCATGGTATTAAAGCCATGAAAATGTAAATAAATAATAAGTTTTTGGTAACACTGATCAAGTCAGATGACATTGACGTTGATAATTTGACATTATTTCCGCCAAATTTAAAATACTGACAAAACATTTTTTTGTAATAAAACTGTATCACTCACAAGATTTAATTATATTGTATACATACGATAGTTAACTGTAACACAAGGAAATGAGTGCATAATGATTTTGTTACCACTATGGGTTTTACTGTGGAAATACGTTAAGACTCGATTTGTTCGATATTGTCATACTTTTTGGGAAACGTTTGGCGGAGTATCTGTGTTTGTTATTTTGTTTCTAGTCCACCTAATAAATCTTTTTAAACTACATCCTCCAGTTAACCAGCATAAAACTCATGACGCCTTCAGTCGCAGAGTAAGTATAATAAAATAAATCATTTTCTGTTTTAATAATCTGTACTTATTTTTTTTTTTTATTGAACTATTTATTATTTATTTATATACTAGATGTAATTAATTATAAAATTATACTATCAATAAGCTAAATAATATCAGTATAAACATTACACAAAAACATAAATATATACACTAAAGGCTACTTCTACTTTAATAATCTTGCAGTCCACATTCATTCATAATAGTCAATTCATGCAGTCTCACTATTTGTTCTGGTTTTATGTCTCCATTTATTTTATTTTACAGATGATGGCAAGCAATGAACCAACAATAAGAATATTCTATTCACCTTTAAACGATTTCACACAGGAACTGATGACTAGAGCAGAGGCTCATTTGGATCAAGACAAAGGTAGGTAGTTAATTAGCCCATAATCATGGCGGAAGTCTCCTCTTTGATGAGAGAGGAGAGGTTCCTCACCTTTCGCATGATCAGCTCCTCACCTTCCACTTGATCAGGTCCTCACCGGACATGGTAAGTTCGGGAGGTTCCTGCTTCTGATTCAGGTGGAAGAAATGCCTGGGTTTCACCGTTACGTGAAACACCCAGAGGATACCGTGAAGCATATGTTGAAAGTGTGCCCCTGAAAACTGTTGAGATTCCTATATTATATATATTATATTTTAAAGTAGCTTCACACTAGCAGGTGTGTCAAAAAAAAAGAGTTAAATAGTGGATGACACCCAGACTCGATACAAATAGTCCTTAAAAATATTTATTTCATTCGGGAATCAAACCTTTGACTCACCGTGTAGCAGCTACTCACTCAACCAGAGAGCCATCCATGCAAATATATATTGTATTGGAGAACAAAGCAGACATGTTTTATATTATTTGTTTATTCATGTACACACAAACACTTAACAACGAGAAAAACAAATACAGATAGAAGAGTGCAAAGGTACTGCTTATTTCTAGCGAAATTTCTTCCAGCAGACCTGCGACAGGAGAGTTGGATGAGAGATGTAGACGTAGTGTGTATAAATAATTTGGTAAAACAAAAATAGACTATGTTATCTAAATTAAATCAATTACAGTAAATAAATGTATACAAAAATATATACTTTACATAAATTAAATTATAATAATATAGATATCTAAATATAATAAATATAACTTTATGAGATGGTCGAGAGGTAATGTTCTTTGACTAGCTTTTTGAAGACAGATATATTTTTAGCGTCACGGATCTTAGCTGGAAGTGAGTTCCACAGACATACCGCATGAAAAGAGAAGGAGTTGGAATAGAAATGGGTATTAAGAAATGGGTTTATTTATGTTGAAACATTTTTTTTTCAGGTGTTCTACCAAAACATCGCTGGGTATTTGAAAGTATAAGCCATCCTATACAATTCTATTATGATCTCCTAAAAAATTCAGATGGATTTGCTGAAGTGAGGTTTAAGGTACTTATTACAATAAAAATTATATCTACTCTTTATAAATATATTATTTTTAATTTTTATTCCAATGTAATCTATACTTATAATAAATCTTTAGAAGTAAAAATTCTTTATATTGTAAATATCAAAAAAATAAATGGCAGGGGGTGTTACTAGACCGACACCGAACCCAAAAATGTGATTAAAAAAATTTTGTCTGTCTGTCTGTTTGTTCAGGCATCACGCAAAAACTACCGGTTCGATTACGATGAAACTTGGTATAATTATTTTTTAATATCCTGGGCACCACACTGGGTACTTTTTATCCCGGAAAAGTATATACAATAAAAAACAAACTTAATTTTGCGGTTCGATCCCTAGACCCGATTACTGTACCAACCGCAACCGTTTGTCGTAGGTTACGTCACCCGTAGCAGAGTTCACTAAGGGGCGCTGCACACGGCGTTTTTTTTTTTTTAATTAGCTAGGTACTTAGGTTTACTTTTATAAGGCGTAGACCGCATAAATTTTAAACTCAACTATAGGTTTTGATATTTGATAGTGTGTAACATAGGTTATTTTTAGTACTCTTAGGTAGGATTAGTCATTCGTATAGATATTAGTTTTTAGGGATTTTGCTTATTTATTGGTACATATAAGTGTATGTAGGCGCTAGGTGTTAGGGCTCTTCTATAAAGATAGTCTTTAAGATTTCTTTATTTTTAATACGGATTTACTTATAACACGATGCCTTCCAGAAAGAGACCATCTCTTTCTGCTACATCGAGACACGTTAGGCGAATGAGATTAGCCAGATCGCAAGAATCAGCTGAGGAGCGAGAATCCCGGTTAAGCCGTATGCGGAATAGCATGACTGAAGCAAGAGCTCGCGAAACCAGTGCCGATCGAGAATTGAGGTTAAGTGCTGATAGATATAAAAAAAAGCACTTTACACAAAAAACTCATTGATAAGTTTCGTCGTCCACGCGAACGAAGTCGTGGGCACAGCTAGTGTTTTTAATAAACCTATTTCAATTTATGTTATTAGGTAACCACTTGGTTGACAAACAAGCATAGTAGTTGAGAGTAATCATTCTCAATCAAAGGTCTAACTTGATATGTAGTAAAAGAAATTCATCACCATAAAAAAAATTGAATTGCTATTTTAAAAAGTGTGCTCAGCATTGCGTCGCGCCTCTGTGTGAGCTGATCCTTAAGCATAAATAAAAAAGTTTTTTACAGATTATAATAAATAGATCCCTTAACCTTGTACAACATTTGTATTTTTTTTTTTTTTTTTTTAAACATTTTTATAAATATGTATTTTGGTTTAGTAATAAATTAGTAATGTTTCAGGATGACTCATCACTTAAAACTGACTTAAAATATTCTTTATATGCAGTTAGTGATGAGGTAGAAAATGAACTGAATGAATTATTTGGTGGACTTTTACGTACTATTACTCCAAAAGGTTTGTTTTAACTGCCAACTGTTATTTTGTGAATATTGGAGCAGTGGTGGCCGAGTGGTAACGGCCCGGACTTATGAGTTGTAGGTCTCAGGTTCAAATCTAGCCAGGCCCATTACTTTGTGTAATTTATTTCATCACTACTGCTCTCAAAACGAACATCGTGAGGAAACCGGCATGTCCTAGATCCAAAAATTCGAAGACATGTGACATCCACCAACCCGCATGGTGGATTATGGCCCAATCCCTCTTCTAGAGAGGAGGCCTGAGTGCTAGCAGTGGGAACATTAAAAGGCTGATGCTATTGATTGTCTTCTCAATAGATTTTTACTTTTCCAACTATGTTTTCGCAACTCCACGACTAAAGCGCGTATTTTGCGCATGGGTGGGACAAATGTTTCTTTTCATCCACCACAGCTCCTCAAGGAAGGCCAGCAGCGCCTTGGTGTTACTGACTATTTTACAGAGCATACCCAGGTTTCCGAAGTACTTTGCCCTGTATCCAGCGATCATGGGACAACTTAGAAGCAGATGAACTGCTGTCTTGAACTTGATACTTGTTAAATATTTTTTCTGAAAAATTGCCAAAGGGATGCATCACAAAAAGTCTGTGTGTGTGTATCCAATTGTGTGATTTACAATTTATTTTTTTGTTTAAATTTTACAGAAGAAATAGCACCTCCTTTTTTGCCGCAATTGCAATGGGCTATAGACAAGTCTTTTCTGGAGATGCTTGGTAATGAACCGATTAAACAGGTAGGTGCAAACCCCCATCGAATTACTAATTTTATGTATTCTATCTTCTTCTTCCTGCCCTTGTCCCATATTACTTGGGGTCAGCGCAACACGTTTTTTATATATTCTATAAACAATATATATTAATAAATATAAAAATAATAAATTGTCAAGTTTAGTAACACTAGAGAGTAGTAGTAGTAGTAGAGTATAGATAGGTAGCTAGGTAGACACCTACTTTGGTGACAGTAGCCTGTGGTAGTCTATTAATACAACTTACCACTGGTAAAACTATATTTCAATTAGGTATGTGTTGTTTACATAGAGATACATGCAAGGGCGTCGCCAAATCTTTCACTATTAGAAAGCTACATTAGTTCTGTGGGCATCCATACTAATATTATGAATGTTAAAGTTTCTCTGTCTATCTGTTACGCTTTCGAAATTAAACTATTAAACTGATTTTAATGGGTGCAGTGTAAGTTTGAATCCCAAAGGAGGACCTAGGCTGGCGATGTCATCTCTCGCTAAGTATAACTCAAAAGTTTGCTGAAGAAAAAGTGTTGAGCACAGAATATATACTCGTTGTTGAGTTAATGCTCATCTTTGTATATGAATTGTCAAACTACTGTTTTTTTTAGGTAGAAATGAGATGGCGGAATCAAGTCATGGAATCCCTGCTCTCCAAACCGTACAATTAAGTTCTGTACGATACAGAAATAAGAAAAATAATATTTTAACAAATTATTCCAGGAAATCAAGATGTCTGCTACCCGGACTTTCGTAAAAGGAGAGTTGCTTACGCTGCACAGATTTTTGGTAGTTTGTACTATTCTGGGACCACTGCCTTTCTTCCTTGTGTACTCGTCAAGACTGATCTTGGAACGGAAAACTGGAATGAGGGTTAGTTCGTTTAGCCTATTATGTCCCACTGCTGGGCGAGGGCCCTCTCCCTCTCTCTTTTCCACACACGTCTGTCCTCGGCCCTCCCCTAGTATTATTTTACGCTTTGCCTCGGCCATTGTGGAACGAGGCTAAATAAATATTTTTTTTTTTTTTAAACTGTCTTGCCGTATTCGGCTAAAAATTCATTGTTTTTTGTTATTATATGCTTGTTATAATCTTCTGCCAAACGGCAGTACAGCTTAGCAGTGTCCTCGTGGATAGTCCTCTTTGAGTAACTAATGGACAAAGACAGTAAAAACTTTATATAATCCTCGGCACACAAGTTGAACTATCAGTCCGGTCGACCTTGAATGCGCAGTAACCGATTTGCACGTAACCACAGCAACGGGTTCAACTTATTTGCTTCGTACTTTATCAGAAGTGTTTTTTATGGCATTGTGTGAGTGTGTGACACAGCACCTACAGCATATAAAACTTTATAGGTTCATGATCACAAAGTGTTGAAGGATTTTGCTGTCAAGAAATTCTCAGAAAGTAATAATCTTATATTCTGTTTACATAGTTAGTACAACAATAAGCTACAATAAGCTTGCTCTTTTTAATGAGACTTATAAACATAATTGATGCAAGCTACTTCTGCAAAGTTAGTTCAAATTTCGCGCGTACGCATGTCGCATAGATCTATGAAGAAGCTTCACTACGTTTACGATAGATGGCGCGCGCTTCTATTGATAAATCAATCGCGCTGAAGCACGTATCGGGCCTCATTAGTACCTATTTATATAATTCCTGAACATTAAACAAATTATTTGGTTCACTAAAATCATTTTAAAGTGATAATTTGTAGAATATTATCATAATTATGATATTTTTATAATTATGCTTGGATAAAAGGGTATTACTTAACTCCGAAATGGTCTACTAGATGTCACTGTGCCGATGACGCGTCTTTCTGAATCGCGGTGTTAAGATTCTCCGCGAGCGAACGACCCTCCGCGATTGCCGGAGAACGGACAAGACCTTACTTCATAGGATCATTTCTATAGTAAGCTCTTCGCGAGACTTTCACACTATGTGAGTCCTCACAAGTCACGTTGATGAGATGTGGCGCGGCGCCCTGAGCGTGAGGCGGGCGGTGGTAGACCTACCATCAGCTCTCGATGATCGTTCACCCCCTTCGCGAGAGGGGGGCGTGGGGTGCTGTCGCTGTCTGAGTGGCTTTTTTAAAACTATTATAAAAAACGGAAACAGACTGGAACAAAAGTGAAATTACCTCGCTTCGCTTATTTGGTAATAAATAAGTCGACATAAAGAGAGCCAAATGCGTATTTTGTCTGTATGTGAAAAATGTACAAATTTACAGTTTTCAGATTTTTATTATATACTTATGTTATGAGACCTTGCTTCATGCCAAATTCTAGGTCACCGGGAAGTACCCTATGAATTTTGATTCCTTTGAGAGTGTCGAAATACACGTTTTTAAGTGCATAGAACACCACAATCAGGCTCAGTGATATAATTCTAAATCCAATATGGTGGACTCCAGTGGCGTAGCTAGTCCCACAGGGGCAGCGTATATGACATGGTGTGTTATTACAAATGCTTGGCTACGAGACGGTTGTGGAAACATGTTGCGAATTTTTGCCTATTTCGAGGCCCCTGTAGTGTGGGGG
The DNA here is from genome assembly GCA_958295575.1 of Leucania comma. NCBI lineage: Eukaryota > Metazoa > Arthropoda > Insecta > Lepidoptera > Noctuidae > Leucania > Leucania comma. Next base: position 4,141,948 of record OY282480.1, read on the forward strand.
GCCCCGTATAATTGACACGGCAGATACGACGGTGGCTACGCCCCTGAACTCAAAGACGGCGGTCATCTCATGATTATTATGAGATTTTCATAAAAAAGGGTTTCGTGAGAAGAATACGAAAAAGTTTATTCATCATCTCCGTAGTTTTTTCCCAACTATCTTGGGGTCGGCTTTCAGTCTAACTGGGTGCGGCTGAATACTTGTGTTTTACATGGAGCGACTGCCTATCAGACCTCCACAACCCAGTTACTGGGAAACACTATACTCCTTGGATAGACTAATGGTCAAACTTTCTGGTGTCTGACTGTCTGCATGTCTGTAACGACTGTCCAAGATCTACGAATGACACGGATTGTCACGGAGTGTTAACTTTATATAATATAATAATAATATTCCACAACTATCACACAACACCATCTAGTCCCAAGCTATGCAGAGCTTGTGTTATGGGTACCAGACAGTTGATTAACATACTTATATATTTCTAAATACATACATATTATAGATAAATAACACCCAGACACAGAACAAATGATCGTGCTCATCACACAATCATTTGTCATGGGTTGGAATCGAACCCACGACCTCCAGCATAGCAGTCGGGGCTACTAACCACTAGACCAAAAGGACTGACATATATATATAATTTTATTTTTTTTGTTTTTCAGGAGCTGATGAAACACTCGGGCATATACTCCAACGTTCTACGATTCTCGCATGTCTTGGAGGCTTTATTAGTAGGTATTTTGTATTCTTCAGCGGTCACGATATTTCTGAAGGTGAGTTAATGGTATTTTATCCTGTATTGCTTACCGATTTTAGTTCAAAGTTGTGTGGTATCAAATCAAATTTAAATTTTATTAATAAACTTAACAGCGGCCAACCCGAGGTACATTTTCATACAACTGCGCTTACATGATTATGTGTTATCAGATATCTAGGTTTCAATAGAAATCAAAACGTGAATTTGTGTAAAACTAATCCAGTAAAGACCTCTAAAAATCTGATATTTTACGTGAACATTGGCCCTCCACAATGTACTCATATATCTTTAAAATATAAAAAAGTAGGTCGATAGAAGCCCGCACTGTTCCCGCGCGCCTCAAGGAGTTGTCAGCGAACTGTCGCAGTCTGCTGTTGGCAGCAGGGCCGAAGCCTATAACTGGGGCCAAAGGTTATGTGAAAATGTTACCCGGGGCCCTGGGACAAAGGCAAAAAATGGAGCAGTGTAGGTTTTTAGTCAGTAAAAGTCTGACACTGTTTCCCGCCCCACCCAAGGGCGGGATTTGTCATTGGATGATTTTACCTACCATAAAAAAAACCTATGCAAGTTGTTTTTTTATTTCTTTTTATTGTTGATGGGTTCACGCTTGACCGCTATCTCACCTGATGGAAAGGGAAAACGGTCGACAATAGAGCGCGCTTATCTAGAAGTAACCTATTCACTCTTGACTTAAAGATTCCCGGGTTATAGCCATCAGGAAACATAGATACCGGCAGGGAATTCCACTTCTTAGCTGTACGCACAATGAATGTGTTCTCAAAAGGCTTAACGTTAACACGATCGAAACGTTCACTGCGTTTTGCTCTCTGATTGGTCAAGAGCTTGGAGCGGACCAATCGGAGCGCCGAACGTCATAACCATGTCGTTCGCGTTAACGTTAAAAAACTCGCACTAAGCACTCTGCGTGTGTCTAAACCTTTCAGGAATACAGTAGTTTTATTCAGAGCCGGAGCTAGCCTTCGGAGCGCCCGTGTGCAACCGATACCTTGGCGCCCTCTAATAGGCAGACAAAATGCAATACATACTTACAGTTTATTTAACCGACTGCACCAGAAGTAGGGTTAAGTTTTATTGGAGTTTTCTTTATGCATTTATATTTCTTTGGCACGCCCTAGAGCCTAAATGACTTCTTGCGTTTTTTTTTTTATGGTATGTAAAATCATCCAATGACAAATCCCGCCCTTGGGCGGAGCGGGAAGTAGTGTCAGACTCTTACTGACTAAAAACCTACCCCGTTCCTTCGTAGCCTATCGTGCCGGGGCCGGGTATTCCTTTCGGAAGTTAACCCATGACCCCAGTAGGCTTCGACCCTGCCTGCCTGCAGCTAGCAGGCTGGGCTTCTTGGGTGTGCTGACAGCTCCTTGAGGCGCGCGGGAACAGTACGCGCCGTCGACGACTTGGGCTCGGTCCGGTCGGTTATCGGACAGCGTGCTACCCATTGCACGCCGTCCGCAAGCCCGCGACTTCTTGCGTTTTAGCTTTAGAGGTGTCGTTAGATATGTAGGTTTAAACAATTTTTTTTTTTCGTGACCGTCATGTATGGTCTATCAAACTAGGGCTCGAAGATATAATTACAAAAGTATTACCCACTAAAAAGTTTACAGCAAGTAATTTTGTCAGATGGATGCGAGACGCACAGGACTGGCCTTTGTGGCGACGCTTGGGGGAGGCGGATGTCCAATAGTAAACGTCTTTTGGCTGAAATAATTTTGTTGATGTATTTGAGTTTTATGGTGAATGAGGAAAATAATTTCTTTGCACAAAATATTTCATTAACCGACTTCGAAAAGGAGGAGGTTCTTTTATGCATCTTGTACTATCCGGCACTTGTAGGCGCCCCATACGACTCTGCGCCCGTGTGCACCGCACACCTTGCAATGTGTTGGTTATGTTATAAGTTCACTGTACTTGTCTCCAGATCACGTGGCAACCACTACTACCGGAAAGCAATCCATTCATCATACTTTTTACGTTAATATGGCATTTTGTGAACACAATGTGCTTTGCTTTCATCACTACTGTTCTGTCTCAAGATTGTAAGTATACCTACATAAATGTTATAAAACAAAATCTCTCAACACGTATGTCTGTCTGTATGAATGCATTAGAAAAGGATTTTTAGTATTCGCTAAGTTGTTATCACAAAATAATTACTGTACCTCTACCATGAGTTTTAAGCAATAGTATTCGTCGCTACTCGATATCGACGCCGTAAATATTTTGTATGGCAAATTTTGGTTCTGCAAGTGACCGCTAGAGGCGCTGCAAAATTTTCCATACAAAATATTTACGGCGTCGATATCGAATAGCGACGAATACTATTGCTTAAAACTCATGGTAGAGGTACTGAGCAGTGTTTTTTTTGTTATCAAAAGGATAAGCATGTCTTTTGAGTAGATAGATATATGTTTTTTCGGTAACCGCTATCACATCTTCGGTAGTATAGTGGTAAGTATCCCCGCCTGTCACGCGGGAGACCGGGGTTCGATTCCCCGCCGGAGAGAATCTTTTTTCGACTAATATTTTGAATTCAAATTTATTTTAATGTTTATTTTTGTTTTTGTAAAATTGTTTATATGTTTAAAAATACTTAACTTAATATACTTACAAAAACTCAACAAATAAACAACTTAATAGGTATATTGTGGCCAACCACACACCTATTATGTTGTTTTGCCCCGCCATTGGTATAAAAGTATTATTTGGTGGGGTATTTATATAAATTGAAAATACATAATTAATATATGTACAAACGCGTATATCAATTAATTAAAAAAAGCTTGTAAAAATCATTGGTTATGAAAATAATCATGCTTATCAATACATAAACTGCCTCAACATCATCACACATCGTTATCAATAGGTAAACTGCCTACGTATTATATCTATACTTCGTACTATTAATACCGATTATTTAATATCAAAAAGAGGAAAGATTTGTATTTTTGATTTAAAAAAATTTTCACCATTACCAAGAAGTTACTATATACACGTTAAATTTTGATCGTTTTAATCCCGTGGAGGGTTGGTCTGGTACATCACACTATCGATTTGTAAGGAGAAAAAACAATAAAGCACTTTTTTTTTAAACTCGAATTAATTTACGCATGTACGAAATTAATTAATTTAAGTAAATGTTAGCTGAGCAAGGCCAATGACCTGTAGGTAGTTAGTACGCAACGGCCAATAACTACCTACAAGGTCATTGACTCGTTTGTTCTAAAAAATAATTTCGTAAATACGTATATTAGTTCGAGTTTTAGAAAAAAAACACTTTATTTTTTAATTTTATCTTCACAAATCGATAGTGTTTCATGTACCAGATCGACCCTCCACGGGATTAAAACGACCAAAATTTTATGTTGTATATTAAAAAAAAATAAAGATTCCTACCGGAATCGGACCCGTGACCCGCAGCGTAGCAGCCAATCGCACTACCACTGGGTCAACGGTACCGTCAAAAACAATTGTATATAAGGTTTTTTTTTGTTCCAGCCCAACACGCCGTTTGTCTAGGTCTGGTCCTGTACCTGTCCACATTTATTCTAGACTTCTTGTGGCATTCATACAAAGAATACACTTTAGTATTATGCTGTATACTGCCACATGCACCCATCTATTTGTTTTGGAATGAAGTCACTTATTTGGAAAGGCTCGGTAAGTAGGTACAATCTTCTTTTCTGCAAGAAAGACATGCCATTTTTTGTGTATTTTTAGTTCGTGTCCACACTTCAAAGTATTGGTACGAAAATCAACACAATTATGTAACAAACTGTTAAACGTATGTTGATGATGATTTGATTTGATGTATTGATTGAATTATCAATTTCACATTAACTGATCGATACTTTACGTGACCAGAGGGCTGGCTCGTTCTTAGCCCAAAGAATTAGCATTGCCATTGAATGTGGTAGTCCCATGAATAGAGTGAGATGAAGAAATCGCAAAACGACTACAACCAACGTATCAGGCGAGCTATATGACGCTCGTGCCATTCCGTTAGGAGTGTGCGACTAGGAAGAATAAGTTGATTTTCTTTCTCGAAATCTATATGCACCGTTAAATTTTGGTCTTTTTAATCCCTGCGACGTTCAATCCGGCACATGAAACACTATCGATTTGCAAAGATAAAAAAAATAAAGTGCTTTTTTCATGTACGAGTCAATGAACTTGTAGGTAGTTGTCGGTTGTTCCGTACTAACTACCTACAGGTCATTTAACTCGCCCAGCTAGCGTTTACCTAAATAAATTAATTTCGTACATACGTAAATTAATTCTAGTTTTAAAAAAAGTACTTTATTTTTTAATTTTATCTTTACAAATCGGTAGTGTTTCATGTACGGAATCGACCCTCCACGGGATTAAAACGATCAAATTTAACGGTGTTTAATATAAAAGCGAAATACCAATCACTGATTGATCACGAAATCTCAGAAACTATAACACCTACTAACATAAAGTTTGCAAGTAGATTCTTTAGAGGATGAAGACATCCGTTACGAACGGATTTTACAAAACTCCACTCCTAAGGGGGTAAAAGGGTTTGAGGTTTCTATAGAGAAATCTACATTTACGCGGGCGGATCAGCTGGCAGAAGCTAGTCGGTTATAATTTTATTCCGGTCGACCGATCCTCGTGACGATGAATGTCCAGATTTTTTTTTTAAATTACTAAATAATAAAACCCGTTGGGCATTCGCAACACACTAACTGTATTGAACGTTTCAAACGTCAAACAGTCATAACTTAGTTACAAGCTTACTTACTAGATGGCGTTAGTAGTAAATGAGCAGAGGTGTAATGAAGACGGGTAACTATAATTTTGATACATACATATTAACACTAAAAAGGTTCGGGTGTTAAAGCTTTCTCACCTAATGGTAAGCGATAATGTTGCCTACGTTGAAGCACGCCTGTCTAGAAGTAACCTATTCACTCTTGACTTAAAGACCCTCAGGTTCTAAATGTCAGAAATAAGATTCCCATGTCTTAACTGGGGTGATGGCGACAAAAACACCAATAAAACTAATGTTTTTTTTTTATTATTTAGGCTTAGGTACCCAGTTCCCGAACCTTTACACATCACATTCGGACTATTCCGTGGTAATAGTGTGGTGTTTCTTATGCATTCAACTATTAGTAACATTAACTATTTCATGGTACTTAGACCTTACTAGACCAGGGTTTTACGGTGTACCGAAGAGGTGGAATTTCTTTTTCAAGGTAATTTTAACTTTATTTTGTTAGTAGTAAGGTTCGGTTTTTCTTGCGCGTACTTAAAAAGTTTTTGAGGATTTGATATTTGAAATAGGAACGCTAACATGCCTATAGTCCACTGTCCGGCAAGGTGATGTGACTCTAAACGGTTTCTATATAAGCATGTCACATTCTGAAATCACATTAAGCAGCATGATTTGTGGGCTATGCAACCTATGCAACTAATATGTCGTCAGTCAAGAGGCGCGTAAACCTTAAGTTTTTAAGAAGTTTTTTGTTTCCCAATTTTTCTCTAATGTTTTGATTATTGCTCATTTTGCTGTTAAGTAAATAATTTCAGTTAAATATTAAACCCTTGCGTTTGACTTTGTTTTAAGTAACCGTAACCTTAATGAGTTAACTCAATGTGTTAAGGGCTGTTTATGCCAACATTTTATTAATAGGTCTTCAAAGCATTAATAAATAAAATAAATGACGAGTGGTACTGCTCTGAATGCATGTTTAGTAATATTAAGAGGAAAGCTTAACTAAAGTGCAATTTGTTTCACGTATATTGATATAAATGACTTCCGGGTCCTACCCTCTGATGTGATGATTTATCAATAATCATCTTTAGAATCAAATAAAATTATTCTTTCATATTTTAATAATGTTTAAAAAAGCCACTCAGACAGCGACAGCACCCCACGCCCCCCTCTCGCGAAGGGGGTGAACGATCATCGAGAGCTGATGGTAGGTCTACCACCGCCCGCCTCACGCTCAGGGCGCCGCGCCACATCTCATCAACGTGACTTGTGAGGACTCGCATAGTGTGAAAGTCTCGCGAAGAGCTTACTATAGAAATGATCCTATGAAGTAAGGTCTTGTCCGTTTTCCGGCAATCGCGGAGGGTCGTTCGCTCGCGGAGAATCTTAACACCGCGATTCAGAAAGACGCGTCATCGGCACAGCGACATCCAGTGGCGCTTTTAGAAGTTATAGGCGGCCCTGAAGATTACGTTGCATTGCACGTGGGATTTTTTGTTACTCGTAGATATTTGTATAGTTCAATTCAACCCAGCAAAGGTTTTAAAAGTTAATAAAGCAATAATTTCTACATAATATGCTATTGTGTTGAAGGGTAAATTGTTGTATGCAAGTTTTCATTTGCGATTTTGAGATATTTTTGTCATGATTGGAAGGAGAATTATTGATATAAGCGAGTTTTTATCAGTATTAATATTAAGTAATAGGGAAACTATAATATCGCATTGGTATTCTAACCTGTAAGGATATTAATTGAAAATTTTTGAAATAAATACATAATCATCATTTTATATTTTAGAAAAAGTACTGGCATTCCGAAATTAAGCGCAGGATAATACAACTACCATCTTTTCTAATAAAAAGAGATGAAATACACTTTGAGAAAAAGCCCAAAAAAGCTGAAATTGCTGTTCAAATTTTGAATGTTTCTAAGGTAGGTTTTTGTTGAACTATTTAAACTAACATGTAGGCTTTATTTTTATAAAATGTTATTTACCTTCATTTCAGAAGAATAAAATTGTGTTTGATTCAGCACAATGTTTAGATTCTTTTATTTCTTGTTTCACAATTATTTTTTTTTATAACAAATTCAAAATCTTTTTATTTCACATAGGCTTATAAGGCACTTATAAAACGTTAGAAGCTAGTTTATGGTTCCAAATGGTCGGTTTTCTATCTACGGTGGAGAGCCGGCAAAAAACTGTAAAAAAAAAATAACTCGCTTAGATCTCTCTTGTATTAATTTTTTTTTTTTTTATAATTTTTGGTGCTCTAAGTGAATACTAAATTAAATCCACTGCCAATAAGTTGTTTACAAAAATCTCAACTCCTGTACCCATGATACTACTACCACCTAGCTTAGACACCAATTTAAACGTGTAGATTAAATTACAAGTTTACTAATATTTTGACTAGTCTGTTGGTCTAGTAGTACTAATCACTAGACCAACAGGCCGGCCCTGGCTGTTATGGCGGGTTCGATTCCTACCCAAAACAAATATTTGTGTGATGAGTACAATCATTTGTTCTGTGTCTGGGTGTTATTTATCAGTTGTTTTAAGTATGTTTATCAGTTGTTTAGTACTCATAACGCAAGCTCTGCTTAGCTTGAAGCTAGATGGCGTTGTGTGATAATTGTGTAATATTATTATTTAGTTACAGACCTACATCAATTTAGGATTGTTATAATTTATTGTAACAAAAATCCAATATATTTATTGTTATTATAAATTGTAAGGGTTTTTGCGATGGGGTTTAAATGTTAGGTCCATATTCTATAGCAACATATTGGTCCTAATATCTGCCTATCTTGCTATTAAAATAAGTATGGGTTGCAATGGAATTTAAACGTTGTCTTGTATGAAATATAGTATAATGTTCAAAATTTGATAATTTGAATTACGGCTCTGATTTATGATCGAGAGAATATCCTTAGTGTCTGTATCCCATCCTACTTCAAAAGGCTTTGTCTTTTGACCCAAAACCTCAGCAGCGTTTACCAGGGGCGCCGACGCTATGGGTGCTTGGGAGACTTACGAGAAATGCTAGGCAATGTATTCATATGGCCTGCCACCTGAGTACCCGCGGTATGTACTGAAGCCGGTGCCTCTAGTATTCATTCTTTCTCATCATTTCTTTGATAATAATTTAATATTCTAAATTTTCAGTACCTGGCTTGAAAACTTATGGTGAGTTATCTATAAAGCTTAAGTTGTACAAAAAGTAGTTTCCAGTTACAATGATGGTCATTGAAGCTTAAGATTAAGTAAAAACTTTTTTTTTTAACGTTATAAACCAGTGCTTGACTGCGATCCCACCTGATCGTAAACAGTGACGCAATCGTTGAGGGCGAGGCGCACTAGTTCATTTTAGCCTTGAAGGTAACTAAATTATAATCGGACGGGAAGACGGCAACAGACAAATTGTTCCAATCCTTCGATTTACGTGGTATAAAGGATGAGGCCGAACGCTTAGTCAGACTAAGCGTAGAGGTTTCTAACGTAATCTAAATGTTGACATTCGTCGTACGTCGGGTTGTCCGATGGTAGAAAGGAGATAGCGGAACCAAGTTATGTAACTCCTACGCTTATTCTTATTTCACTGACGGTGATTGCAATAACCCGGTGTTTATGTTTATAACCAAAGATGAATTCAAGAATAAGAAAAGTAGTTATTTCATTTTCTCAGGTATTTAAACAGCGTGGACCTAGAAGTACTCAAGTGATCGCTTTGGACTCGGTCTCCTTTGACTGCTATAAGGGCGAAGTTACCATGCTTCTGGGAGGCAACGGAGCTGGGAAAACCACCCTTATGCTTATTGTAGCAGGTTTGAATTTTGTAAAACTTTATTAGGTGTGCAATTTGTCTGGTGAACAGAAAACGATTTCAGGGTGTTTTTTGAGTTGCTAGCTGCCGCGGGAAACGGTCCGGTCGTTGTATATGATCCCAGCTACGCTACCGTAGGGGCGGGCTTCTGGAACAGGCTCAATGGGGTCTCAGGCGGTTCAGTCTGAGTCTGCTAGGGCCGATTCCTGCCAGGGCTGTGGGATTATTGTAAGGAGTCACCGCGGCCCAGGAACGTAAAAAGCAACTTACTGTATGAACTCGAGTAGGTTTTTTCAGAAAAAGTCGGACACTCTGCGCTCCGCCCAAACCGAGAGGAGTTATTTAATGAATTCCCACTTCAAAAGATTATAGGGTGTTTTTTGAGATTTGATTTTACTGATTATTATGATAATATGTACTAGATATCGAATTATACTAAACATGTATGTTCGGGCTGTAATTTTTAGAGGTTTGTCAGTTTTTACGTATAGACAGAACGACAAAATCTGACACCAATCTTACCAACGACTATCGCCATATGGTGTTGCCAAATTCAGAGAGACAGTCGCTCCATGTAAATTACTGGTGCTCAACGGTATCTGGTTAGATTAGAAGGCGACCTCAACATGTCTATGTTTTGCCGCAACAAGTCCCGGCGTGGCGGACAGAGTTCCGACAGGATCTCATGGTGAAATGGCGAGAGGGACTGTCGCAACCCAGCGCTGGGCACGCCACGATTGAGGCGGTAAGGCCCATCTTTGAGGCGTGGCTGGAAAGGTCTCACGGCGTCGTCACCTTCCGCTTGGCGCAGGTACTAACCAAACACGGCAAGTTCGGGAAGTACCTGTACAAGATTGGTGCGGAGGTGACGCCCGGGTGTCGCCACTGTGCGGACCACCCGGAGGACACGTCGGAGCACACGGTAGCCTGTGCCCCGCTTGGGAAGAGATCGCCGTGGCCTCGTGGGGGCGATCGGTAGCGATGAGCCGGGCCTTGGTTCATGCCATAGTCCGGAGCGACGAGGAGTGGCAGGCGGTTGCCTCCTTCTGCGAAGCAGTAATGCTAGCAAAAGAGGAGGCCGATCGCATCAGTCAACGGCAATCACGCCGCAGCCGCCGCCGTAACAGATCGTCCTATCCGTATCAGACCGGACCGAGCCCAAGTCGTTTACGGCGCGCACTGTTGCCGCGCACTTCAAGGAGTCGTCAGCGAAATTTAGGGGCCCAGTAGGGTTGAAGCCTAATCTGGGTTTTTAGTCAGTAAGAGTCTGACACTATCCCGCTCCGCCCAAGGGCGGGATGGCGATGTCATGGGAAGATTTTACCTACTTTAAAAAAAAAACATGTCTATGTTTCAGGAATGTTCACGGCTACTGAGGGCACCGTCTTCGTAGAAGGTTTAGACGTGGCTAACAAAGAGAAGGAGATTCGTCACAACGTGGGGCTGTGTATGCAGGAGAACGTCTTCTTCAGATACCTCACTGTTAAGGAGAACATCATGTTCTTTAAAAAGGTACGTTCCTTTGACCTGGCTGACAGAAAGACGGAGATTCAAAACAAATATTATCTTCATTTGCTGCCCTTACCCCTAGCTTCTTGGGGTCGTCGCAATACGTTTGGCTTGACTAGAAGCCTGTAGCGACATCTATATCACCACGTAGAAACTAAATTAAAGAATCCTGCATTTGCGGTATTAAACTTCCTCGCGCAATTAGAACATTCAGTAAAGCCTGAAATTAACTATTGGACAGTTCCCTGGATCAAACACCTGTCAGATTCGAGCAGGATACTCGCTTTTCAACATAAGTATGTGGGACTCTTCACTTTTTTCCGCCTATCTCTTAAGGCCTACTTCCAAAATTATTGAATATAACTAAAATTATGATATCCGAAAATGCTAGACACTCTGAATTATTAAGTCGAAATCGACTACGAAATAGTGATGAAAATAGTAACCATTTAGTATGTACTATGTAGATACCGAATCAGAATTAATGCAGTTTATAAGAAGCGGTCTAATAATGATATTGTTAATACAGTTACAAGGAAGATCAACAAAGGGGTTTAGTGTGCAACAACTCTTGAAGAGTTTCAAACTGGCTAAAGTAGCTGATTGTTATGGCTCGCAACTGTCCAAAGGAAATATGAGGTGTTTGCAGGTATGCCATAATTTCTACCCAGATCCCCCAGAATAGATACACATTTAAATTGGAAATCACATATTAAAAAAATCAGGTCAAAGCTATCAAAATTTGCCTATGCCCTCCGTGAAATAAAAAAATCCACAAATCTCTCCACTGCTCTGGTTACGTATTATGCCTATGCATACGCATGGTTAAACTACGGCGTAATATTATGGGGAAATAGTACAGACGCATCAACACTATTCATACTACAAAAACGACTGATTAGAATACTAGTTAACATAGATAACACAGACAGCTGCAAACCCCATTTCCAAGAACATAAACTTCTAACCCTACCTTGCATATATATCTTGGAAATGTGCAAATTTGTTAGAAATAATCAAAAACTCTTTACTACACGCGAAAACATACAGACTCGCTACACACTACGACACAAAAACAGACTAAACCAACCAGGTTCAAACCTAAAAATTCACTCCACAAGCACTTTAGTAATGTCAGTTAAAATATATAATAAACTACCTGATGAAATTAAAAATGAACAAAAATTTAATATCTTTATAAATAAATTAAAACAATTTCTAATCTGTAAATGTTATTATAATGTACATGAATATTTAAATGATAAATTTAATAAATAAACAATAATATCAAAAAAAAAAACGCAATAACAATTTATTTATAATTACCAATGATAATAATAATATATGTATAATTTAAATAAATATTAATGTTTAAATCCAATATATGAGTAGAAAAATTATATGTACACAATTAGTTATCAGCCTACCTACCTACACCAAACGAAAGAGTAGATAAATATTAAAATTGTTAACAATTATCTATAATAGCCCTCCTCCTAATTTTTATGTTGTTATGCCCGACAGGGCCCACAATGCTCCAAAACGAATGTATGTCTTTATGTACCTACCACCTAAGTTCACATTGTGGAATGCAATAAATGTATTGAGTATATGTATTGAGTATTGAGTATTAATATGAGATTGAGAGGAAAAATGAGAGAACGGATTGTAAGTGAAGTAATATTAGTGGATAAGTAACTCCTATAAAATCTTCCGGAATAATTATCATGACGTATTCATGTCGATATTGTATTTTAGGTAATCCAATTTTTTTGTAAACCAGAACGATCAAACGTGCCACACTATTCGAAAAATTAAAATAGAGGAAAATCAAGACATGCTTATTAAGTCATCAAGAATCAGTCTTTAAACTCTCACCATAGAACACCTTCGAAAATGTAATATAAAATAATCGAGATCAACGATTAATAACGTTGAGGATGACATTACACGGACACATCCGTCTAATACAGTTTAATTAATGCAGTTTAATACAGTCTGATACGGTCTGATACAGTCTAACACAGTCTGATACAGTCTGATATGGTCTGATTCAGTCTAACACAGTCTGATACAGTATGATACAGTTTGATACAGTCTGACTCAGTCTGATACAGTCTAATACAGTTTATCCCGGAATAGCATTGTGACCGATGCCGAAGCGGATCCCCATGAATCCGCTGGCAAAAGTTTACGAGTAATAGCTAACAGTGCATGTGATAATTGAATTCAAGCGCCTGCCAGTATTTGTGGCAACAGTATTTCAATAGTAGACCATGTTCCAAATTAAAATCACATTGATATGCTGTTTATAGTGAAATTCAGTATAACATTACCTACTGCCCAATGTGATGAATTACTTTGGGTTAGATGTGGTTTTCGAGCTGATCATGTGTAAAAATCTTTGGTGCTTGATTTTATTGAAAATCTTCAAACTTGAAAATGAATTGTAATGATGTTATTATTTTTAATTTAATGTTGCAGTCATCAAATTAATGGGTTTAATATGTTATTTTAATGTTTTATAATCGTGGAATTTTATTTTACTGATTTTGTTTGTTTTAATTATTATAATTTTATTCGATGGCTAGCACATATTAATACTTAATTCTCCCGGGGATTGGGGGACACTTGAAGTACAGGCTTTTGTCTGTTCTTTTTAATTGCAAAAATATAGCCAGAATATATGTTGCAACACTACAACTTATTATTATATTATACATATATATAATATATGTAGCGGTTTTGTTAAAGGTGGCTTGCGTGTTGGCGGCAGATGCTGACGTCTTGGTATTGGACGAGCCGACCACCGCAATGGATCTTGAGATGAGGCACCATCTCTGGGACGTACTAATGGTAACTAATTTCGATGCTTAACATTAGAAATATGAAAGTAAATTAGAGTTCGCTGTGCAATTTGAACATATACAACATTTCCGGCCACCGTAGGCGCGGGCTTGCGGACGGCGTGCAATGGGTAGCACACTGTCCGATCGTCCGGTAACCGACCGGACCGAGCCCAAGTCGTCGACGGCGCGTACTGTTCCCGCGCGCCTCAAGGAGCTGTCAGCAAACCGTAGAGGCCCAGCCTGCTAGCTGCAGGCAGGCAGGGTCGAAGCCTGCTGGGGTCATGGTGGTTTAGGTTCCTTTTACGCCTTCCAAAGGTCCAGGACCTCAAGGTCCTGAGATAAATAAATTCATAATAATAAATTTATTAACAGAAAGACAGGTACATCTAATCCATCCTAATCAAAATACTATGTATTAAATAAATTATACGAGTATATGTTTCCCTTGGAAAGATAGAGTAAAGACGATAGTCATTACCATCAGTTTTAGTTAAAATTGAAGATTGGTATATAAATGTGTTATTTTTAACCACTTTTTGATCATTTATTGAGGGCTTCTTATTTAATATTCGGAATATTCCAGGTGTTGCGCGGCAAAAAGACTATTCTAATGACGACGACGTGCTTAGAAGAAGCGAATGTGTTAGGTGATAGGATAGCTATTCTAGATAAAGGCGTGCTCAAATGTCACGGGAGTCCTACTTTTCTCAAAAACATTATTGGTAAGTAGATAATAATAATAAGAAAAAAATATATATTTAAAAATATAATTTGCAAGTAAGTACAATTTATTTTCTCACCACAATATTCATAGCAATTACAAAAATAAGAAAATTACAATTAATTGATTCATACTGTGGGAGACTGGTGCCTAAGCTAAACTTTTGGCCTGTATTTCAGGTCACCAGGTCTCCCCTTCTTTAAAGAATTTGATATTTGAATATAGTTTAAGTTTATTTGAATTAGGGCTAACAGTGAGATTATAACATCTTTAAAATAAATAAATAATAATAATAAAACTGATCATTTGTCTCTTTTTTCAACTTTAAGATGTTATTAAGTAACTAATAAAAGAACAATTTCTAAACATTTACATAAGATTTATAAGTTTCATTTTTTGACACCAAGCTTTGGTCTTCTTAGCTAGTAGCATTATGAGAAGCCAAAGGCTGGACAGCAGTTTGCTAAAATCATTAAATCTGTTTAGCATTATAATAGAGTTACAGAACACCGTTAAGCAGTCGTTTACAAGTTTTGCTCTTCTTAACCAGCTAGTACCTTTATAGTAGCCAAAAGCTGCTTTTTTCTCCATTATATAGCAATTAGTCGGCTGTGTTGTATAACAGTGTAGAGATAATCCATTATACAGCCTCAAGATCCGTTACTACAGCTATATAACAACCTTTGGGTCTAACATAGCTTGTATATGGATAGAGGTGTATAACCTGCTCGTTCTCTATATTTTTTTATTCTTCATTACTAAGAGGTTTGCTTAGATTTTTAGTCTGTACCTAACAGGCACCAGCTTCACTCTAGCAATAACTATCCATGACGCCTCTCGTTTATACGAACTAAAGGAGATGGTAGACACAATAATACCAGACCTAAAGTGTAGGATACACGAGATGAGACGCATAGACTTCTTATTGCCAACGAAGGAGTTCCAACGGTTTCCTGATCTGTTTGAGGCTTTGGAAGATCAGAAAGACCATTTCGGAATCATTCTTATCGATGTGGCTATGTTTATGGAAGAAGTTTTTTCGCAGTAAGTTATTATTATTTCTTTTTTAAGGTTTCATACCTCAGTCGGCTAAAAAAAAACCCTAATAGGATCATTTTCTGTGCAGTCCGTCTGTCAAGACCCCTTTTAGGGCTTCATACCCAAAGGTTTAAAACGGGACTCTATCTCTATTGCTAATACTCCGTTTGTCTGTCACCAGGATGTATCTCATGAACCGTGATAGCTAGACAGTTGAAAATGTTCACAGATGATGTATTTCAGATGCCGCCATAACAACAAATATGAAAAACAGGATATTAAATTGTGTGAATAAAGTGGTTTATATAATGGGTACGGAACTCTTCGTGCGAGTCCCAATCGCATTTGGCCGGTTTTTCTCTTGCTAGTATATATGTGATGCCATAAACACCCTGACGGGATACAGACTACAGACAAAATTATTAAATTAATAATAAATTTAAACAATAAATTATCACTTCGATTTGGTCCGTAAACCAGAAAGCGCCCTCTGTTGGCGCGCAGACGTCATTTTTTCGTACACACAAACGCAACCATCGCGTTTACGCGCGACAATCGCTTTGTATTATGACGTCGCATTAGTCTATGAATTTTCTTTTTTAATTTGACAGTATTTTTTAAGGTTTATCGAGACTGGGGATACAGAGCAGTACGAAATAAAAAGGCACCGTTCAAGTAAGTTGTACAAAAAGTCGTTATATGTTATAGAATAAACCAGACAGAATTTCCCACCTGAGGCTAAATATCGACGTGCCAGATACTCGTATTAAAGCTTAAATACACATGCCTGTCATTATCATCATCATTTCAACCGAAGGACTTCCACTGGACATAGGCCTCCCCTAAGCCAACCATCATCGTGCCTATAGTGGATGACGGAAGTGCCTGAAGCCATAAACCCGACTCCCATTCCCCCACAGCCAGCAGACGCGCACGCTCAGCAGTACTTGTAGACGTGTTCAGGAGCTTGTTACGTATAATCAAGAGGTGAGGTAAGACGAGCACGAGGTCAGCTCACTATAGCCTGCAAGACGCTCCGTGGGGCTATTGATGCGCCTGACCTACTTGCTGTGCTGGCACGTTTCTTTGTCCCAGACAACTACTGCCGCGGTAAAAAGCACTTGATGCTCGCTGTGCCTCAGTGTCGCACTGTTGCCCGTGCTCAGTCACCAATACCTCGCACTTTGGCTGCACTAAATGGTCTCTTGGACTCCCATTCAACTAGCGATCTGTTTGCGGATGAATGGAAGACGATTTTATTGGCATGTCAGAATTACTGTGAGAGGGTTTGATGTATGAGTATAACTTACATATCTCGTTACATTTTTGTATTTTGTTATATTTTTCCTTTTTTTTATTTTTGTTTAGTTACTGTAATTGGTTGTAAGACCGTTGTAATTAATAATAAATAAATAAATAATACTGCAGAGCGGCACATCCCACTGTCTCTGTGAGGACAGGTTATCGGGCAAAACCGTGTTGGGACAAGCCATTTTCTAAGCGATCAACGCATCGGACAAACACGGTACCTGTCGGTACCGGTATTTATAAAATTATGTATAATCATAAGGTCATGTTTTGTGAGGAAGAATAAAATAATGAAGATCATTATTTATTATTATTACTTTCAATCCTAGGATGACTTTGATAGAAACTTCCGTTTCATATAAAATCGCGAATGACCTAAAAGGAAACGCAACTTGGTAGTTTCTTTTTTTCCAGGATAGACAGCTGAAGAGCTGAAAAATCATATTCTGAGGACACGCGCATAATTCTGCGAGCAAGGTGTCCTGTCCATTACCATTTAGACGGCACTAAGGTAGATAATAATATTTTTTTTTACGCACAGATTACAGAAAGTTTCACGTCATGGGCTACAAACTTGTATTTAAACAAATAGGACTGTTAATCAAGCGTCTGTTTATCTATACAATGAAGACAAAAGGATTTTTTTTTCTTCTGGTAAGATTTTATTTATTTAAAACCTATGCTTGTGAGAGCTGTGGTGGCCGAGTGATAACGGTCCCGACTTACAAGTTGCAGGTCGCGGGTTCAATCCCAGCCAGGTGCAATACTTTGTGTAATTTATTTCATTACTACTGCTTTCAAAACGGTGAAGAAAGACATCGTGTGGAAACCGGCATGTCCTAGAACCAAAAATTCGAAGACGTGTGACATCCGCACTGGGCCTGCGTATTTGATCCATTCCGTTTCCTAGAGAGGAGACGTGAGTCCCAGCAGTGGGAACATTTTAAGGATGATGCTATGCTGTGCTATGCTTGTGGTGTGAATGTCACGATGGCTCGGTGATTAAGGCACCCACCTCACATGCGGGGTTATTACCTTATTTTAAAGTTTGAAATCATCAAATTATTTCTCCCGTTCTAGGGTGGAGTGAAAGAGTATGTCAGCAATTTACTGACTAAAGCCCACTTATGTTCCTTAGAAGCTTAGGAAAATCCGATTCGATGCGGTCAGCATAACCCTTAAACGTTAGCTTCTCCTGATATTTCAGAATCAGAATCGTTTTAGCCTTTCAACCACGACAGTAGGGTCGCCTGATGGATGGAAAAGAAGAGAGAGGCCAAAGAAAATAAGTGCATGGATTGTGTGAGAAATGATATGCAAGAAAAGGAAGTTAGTGATAGTCTAGCAGTAAAACACACGTCCGTTCTTTACTCGCTTTATTTCAAGACTGGCGATACATATGGAACTTAAGCTTACCTACGTTACAATTATGATACCAGGGGCGCCGACTCCGTGGGTGCTCGGGGGCTCGAGCACCCATGAGAATAGACAATAAGAAACAGATAGGGATAGGCGTTTTTTCATTACCCGGCAACTCGTTTAACGCAGTAGTTTAGAGCGCCAGTTGAGACGGTTCGTCTGGTAATGAAAAAAGCCCATCCCAAAAACGTGTTTTCTGATCTGTTTCTTGATGTCTGTTTTCAGGGGTGATCGGCACCCAGTGGCGTAGCTACTAAGGGGCTAGGCGGGGCAGTGCCCCGGGGCCCACAAGCTCGGGGGGGGGGGGGGGGCGAAGCCTGATTAACAAACCGCATATTGAACAAGTGAAAAATTATATTGAAAGTTTTAGCGAATCAGATAATATTGTGACCACTGCAGTTGGTTGAAAAGTCTACTCAAGAAGATTTGGTAACTAAGCAGTGAAAGATACTGTCGTCTATAAAATTAATGACGACGATGTCTGTCGTTGATCGTTGTATGGGCATGTGAATGATCAATGTTCTTATAACTTAGATTTTTTTAAAGATAAAGTTGCTTTGCCTTTTTAAAATATGTATAATATAATTATAGTATATTAATAAAGCCTAAACAGTTTAGGGGCCCCAAGTTGGTTTCTGCCCCAGGGCCCTTGGTCACCTAGCTACGCCACTGTCGGCACCCACTGTTTATTTGTCATGGATGCCCGAGCACCCAAGGAATCGACACCCGTGTGATCTCACACAGGCGTTCTATATTATATATTTCTGTACATTCCACAACTACCACACAACGTCGTCTAGTCCCAAGCTAAGCAGAGCTTGTGTTATGGGTACTAGACAACTGATAAACATACTTATATATTTCTAAATACTTACATATTATAGATAAATTACACCCAGACACAGAACAAATGATCGTGATCATCACACAAACATTTGTCCTGGGTGGCAATCGAACCCACGACCTCCGGTATAGTAGTCAGGGCCACTAACTACTAGACCAACAGGACAGTCAGTAAAAGTTGTGGTAAAAGTATGTATATATATACATGCTGTCTCGCTCGACCCTAGAGTGGGAGAAGAAAATTATATTAGGTACCCTGAATTTGTATTCTCCAAAACTATAATTCTAATGTCATTTCAGCGCATCGGTGTCCCCATCATCTGCTTCCTAATAATAACTTTGACTTCAAACTATGCTTTGAGGCAACACAAATTATTTAGCCACCAGATAGGTCAGGTCCAGCGTACTGGAGACACCAGGCTGGTGTATGATGTGGCTCCTTTTAGAAGAAGCGGACTGTTTGATATTGTGCTTGGGTATCAAGATATTAGCCCTGTGTATTCTGCTGATATTGATACTGGTAAGATTTACAATTTCGCATTCAAGTAATGTTGCCAGAAATATGAGATGTGCATTGTTGCCATCGCGGGTAGCATCTTGTTAGTTGATGGCAATTGGCTGCTCCGCTGCGTGTTACAGAGTCGATTCCTGCACGGAACTAGTCATTATGGCCTACATTATGTTATGGGTCTAAGTGACTTGTGATAGTGAGGTAATATGTTTGTGAACGCATCCACGAAATTTTTTTTATATAGGCGTATGGCTATGGACAGGGCACATTGCTCGCAGAACAGATGGCCGTTGGGCCCGAAAGTTTGGGAATGGCGACCGCGTACCGGAAGATACAGCGTTGGAAGGCCTCCTACAAGGTGGACCGATGACCTGGTAAGGGTTGCGGGAATCCTATGGATGCGAGACGCACAGGACTGGGCACTGTGGCGACACTTGGGGAGGCCTATATCCAACAGTGGATGTCTTTTGGCTAAAATGATGATGTTTTTATATTATGTGTGATTTTGACAGTTCGTAGAAACTGCACTCTTACACCTGTATTTAAAAACAAGTAAAATTAAATTCTTGAGTAAAATCAACTACTTAAGCAATGATTTGTATTCTATAGCTGAGAAAAATTAAAATTTGAATGAAGATTTCAAACGTCAAGTAAAGACTTATTAAGATTTTACTTAGTAACAAGTAATTGCTTCTTTATAAATACGGGTGTAAGTAAGTCTCACAAAGTGGAGACAAATCTGTTAAAACCAAGAAATAAGGCACCATAACACTTACTTACCATTAAGGAAATCTTTACCGTAGTATCAATCTCAAAATAGAATAAAACTGCTGAAAATGCAGTCACGTGGCGAGCTAGTCCCAAATAGAAAAAAAAAAAACATAAAATCAAAAAATATCATCTTTCACAGAATTCAGGCGCCTGTCAGAAGGATATTTAAACCAAGATACATTGGGATTAAAAATTACTGACAACTACACTAAAATATACCACTCGCAAGACCCTCGAGCTACTTCGAAGTCGGTCAATTTGTTCAGTAACGTTTACAGGTCAATGTATATGCCAAATCACAACAATAATATCCGGACGACCTATGAAACTTTGCCTAAACCTCTTGCGGGTAAATTGAGAGAAGTAAAGAGCAAGTTTTTGTGCCTCAAGTGGTCATCTTGGATAACTTTCTGTAAGTTATTTATTTATTAGTCTATCCTCACGTCGGAACGCCTTACAGCAATTAAACCAATTAGTTCAGAATCTGCTGCTTTTTAACGTCATGTGCGCGGTGGAGTGGTAGTCGTCAAAGGAGCGGCCCGGACGCAGCGGTGGGTCACGTACGCTCGTTTACGCAGCATCAGGCCAACACTCCTCCTGGATTCCACACCAGATCCCATAGCGAATATATTTTTTAAATCTTTAAGTTATTTTTGTTTTCATAATTCTCCTGACTTATTCTTCATCACGGTGTCCAAAATCATTGGTGATTAGGATGCAGACGTACCTATATAGATGGAGGGAAGGAGACGAGGAAGGGGCCGTATAAAATTTAGATGGTGACAAAAAAATCAAGTAAAAAAGAAGAATTTATTCCTGTTAGTGAAGATGGACGTGACTGAAAGCAGAGGACCAGGTGTTGTGGTGCAGCTTGAGAGAGGCCTTTGCCCAGCAGTTGAGTGCGATGGGCTGGCCTGGTTCATAAAGCTACCGTACTTATTATTTTATTGTACAGTAGGGTTTTTTTTTTGGTGGTGGGTAAAATCATCCAATGACATCTTGTTATCTCCCGCCCTTGGGCGGAGAGCGAGATAGTGTCAGACTCTTGGCCCCAGTAGGCTTCGACCCTGCCTGCCTGCAGCTAGCAGGCTGGGCCTCTACGGTTTTCTGACAACTCCTTGAGGCGCGCGGGAACAGTGCGCGCCGTCGACTACTTGGGCTTGGTCCGGATGGTTACCGGACGGTCGGACAGAGAGCTACCCATAGCTTGCCGTCCGCAAGCTCGCATTGTACAGTAGGGGTCAAAAGTGCAGTTACGGGTCTAAAATTTCTTTGTAGAAGAAATTCTAATTTATAGCACAGAATCTAAGGTATTGAGTACACTGGTTATAGACCATTAAACTTCTAATACAAAGAAATCTTTTGAGTCTGAGACACTTCCGAGTGCAACTGCAATTTTGAGAGAGCAGTTGTGGACGAGTGGTAACGGCCCCGTCTTGTAGATCGGTTCAAACCCAGCCAGGTGCAATACTTTGTGTAATTTATTTCATCACTAGTGCTCTAAAACCGCTAAAGGAAAACATCGTGAGGAAACTGACATGTAGAACCGAAAACTTCGAAGACATGTGACACCCACCAACCCGGACTGGGCCCGCGTGATGGATTACGGCCCATTCCCTCTCCTAGAGAGGAGGCCTGAGTCCCAGCAGTGGGAACATTAAAAGGTTGATTATGCTAATGCTATAATTAAAACTGCAAATTAGACCCCTGACAAACAACACACAATAATCGCACATATGGATGTGAGTTACCAACACACATTCGCAACGGCCCATTCTCTTTCTTTAAAAGGCGGCCTGAGTCCCAGAATATTAAACTCTATAAGGCTGATTACGCTGTGGATTTGGGCAAACATTTGGGTTTAACCCAATCTACCTCTTTGACGTCATATATATAGACTGGTAATTAGTGAACGAGACTTAAACACGTGATTGTAGTCATGATTACAAACAACTTTTACTATGGGACCAAACCTGAAATCACGAATAAATCAGCCAAGTTGAGCACATTTTGACCAGTTAGGCGAACACAAATGTACCTACAGACCAGCAGATTTTTTTTCACGATTTCAGGTTTGGTCCCATAGTAAAAGTTGTTTGTTATCATGACTACAATCACGTGTTTAAGTATCGTTCACTAATTACCAGTCACCCTATATATAGTGATTTCTGTTAAACATTTAACTTTAAATACATACCTACCATACAATTTCCCTGTCGTATTCACCATACGTATTAATATTAATAAGAATCCCACATCATCATCTCATTTTTTTGTCCCCTCACAAATAAAATCTTTCTATAAATATTTTCTCTATGTTAATAAGTTTCCACAATTTATGGCTACTTATTTTTAACAATATGAGTTTTTTTCCCCTCATAGTCACATTTGGAATACAAAGCGCCGTCGTCTTCCCTTATTCTATTTTTTTATGTGTTTATTTTAAGATCCCTAATTTCGTTTCATATTTTCTTTCCTAGGCCGTTTATTCGTGTATTTTATAATGTAACTAGTTTTGTTAAGGAATAGATTCTATTAAATTCTTTAGTAAATATGGGATGGAAAAAGGTTTAACGTACCTCAAAAGGAAAAAACGGAACCCGGCTGTCCGATCCTCCGGTTACCGACCGGACCGAGCCCAAGACGTCGACGGCGCGTTCTGTTTCCGCGCGCCTCAAGGAGCTGTCAGCACACCGAAGAGGCCCAGCCTACTAACTGCAGGCAGGCAGGGTCGAAGCCTACTGGGGTCATGGGTTAACTTCCGAAAGGAATACCCGGCCCCGGCGCGATAGGCTACGAAGGAACGGGGTAGGTTTTTAGTCAGTAAGAGTCTGACACTACTTCCCGCTCCGCCCAAGGGCGGGATTTGTCATTGGATGATTTTACCTACCATAAAAAAAACCCTTATAGAATCATGTTTGTTATCCGTCTGTTTGCCTGTCTGTCAAGATCCTTTATCTCCAGAATGCGCGGTGTTATCGAGTTGAAATTTAAACGGTCCTTTATAGTTGTGAGAAAATCAAAGTTCTAAGTTAACGAAAAAATATTAATTTAATAGTACATTGTTACTCTAGGGGTGAAAGTAACTTATTTATTACCAAGAAGAAGTTTGGCGTCCGAGCGAAGCCAGGTCGCCAATTTCGAGGGCCTAAATAAGTCTTTAACCCGAGGTAAACACTGTGCTTTTCATTACGAATAAAAGGAAAATAAAAATAAAAATCTGAGTCGTCCTCAAAGGTCGTCGTATAATATATAAGTATGTTTCTTTTGATTTAGGCCGTAAAAGGTTTGCGACTACTGCTTCCTCCATCCTTAACTGAATCTGATAATCTTATGGTGATATTACAAAATCTCTTACAGTAAAGTATAAACAAAATTCTACAACTCGAAAAAGCCAATAAAAATCGGATCGCCATTTTCCCCACCATTTTGTTTTTTTTTTCTGTGGTCAACCGGCTGTTCAGCCATCATTTTTGATTTTTATCAGTGAAAAAATGGTAAATATTTTTCTCAAATCCATTTTAATTTTAAAGAGAGAATTGAAAGTAAATTAAAATTAATTAAAAAAATATGTACTTATCTTTATGTTATTTCAATTGTACATCGCACTGTAATTAAGTGGCTGTATAGAAAGTTACGAAATGGTTAAATACATACATTCTCTTTGGTTCAATAGATATGTGAAAATAAAACTAGTTTTTTTTTTAAATAATTTGACAGCTGTCAGTTGAAAGTGATTCTCCCTAGGGATGAAAAATATTACTTTCAACCTGCTTCTCAGGCAACTTCAGACCTACTTTCTGACCATGAGTAATGAAAAATAACTTAATTGCTTAATGTTTACATTATTTGGTGTTACAAGTAAGGTATAATTAGGGGCAATTACATAATGGTTTCACACATTAAACAGACACACTATTTTACACCTATTTATTTGTAAATTATTAAAACCCTATTTTGAAGGTTTGTATTATATGTACGCATGAGTACGCATCACCGCTACCTATATAATATTACATATATATATATTTATATATTATATTATATTACACCAAAACGGTTTTACATGCGTCCGTTGCGTCACAAACACAGGTTCAGTTGAAAATCAGGGTCAGGCACTAGTTGTCTGGTATTCATGCTGATCTGGACCTTTTCTGTTGCAGCCGTGAGGCACACAACTATATTTCTTTTTTTTGTGTTTTTATATTATTTTGGTTCTATTTTTTAAATTTTATTTTTGGTTTCCTGTTGCATAATTATTGTGTTTGTGGCTTGTGCTGTACTGAATCTATACTAATATTATAAAGAGGTAAAATTTGTAAGTTTGTATGTTGGGGGTAATCACTGGAACTCATGATCCAATTCTAAAAATTTTTTACTCTGGTAGAAAGCTACATTATTCCTGAGTGCTATAGGCTATAAATTATTTTTATAACATGTACATTAACTGAGCTATCACAATTTTTGTCTTGCAAGTCGGAAAAAAATACCTCATAAAACAGAATTATTTGCGTGCGCTGCCTAGAGAGTTGCTTAAAATTAAAAACAATGTATGGCAACCTGATTCGTCTTAATTATATCTACAAAAATGTCCGCGATACCATATTTCTATCTTTTATATGTTATCTTTTATACTTCTTTATTTGCATTAAAAAAGTATTTTTTCGGCATACTTACGTTTGGTTGATTATTTGAGCAACGAAATATTAATTCTTGTCACAATAAATTATTTCAGTATCACAATGACATCATACAGATAAGATTTGCCATTAACAGTATGTCAATTGGTCATATAGTTTCGGAGATAATATAAAATTACTAAAACGCAAAATGCCACTAGCACAACTTTCATTCGTAGAGCTCTAGATCTATCGTGCTTTGTGCGGACGTTTTATCCATTTGCCCATAGATGGCGTTCTGCAAATACGTCATTTTTCTGAATCGCGGTGTTAAGATTTTCCGTGGATTGATGACCCTCTCGAATTATTGTGCCCACGTCGTCGTAAGTTGGTGTTCAAATTGTTGTATGTCAGTCTGTTGCTTATTGGTTTCGGTTGTTTCGTTCGTTTGGTTGTTTCGTTAGTTGGTGTTCAAATTGTTTCATGTCAGTCTGTTGCTTATTGGTTTCGGTTGTTTCGTTCGTTTGGTTGTTTGTTGATTCGTACTCCTAATCGAAATAATTGGATATATCGTAATTTCGATTTATTTCGTTGTATGTACGTACTTCGTTCTATCGTAATGTTCGTAATTTCGTTGAACGAATTATAACGATAATACGATATTACGATTGTTTTGTTATAAAGGTGGACGGGTGTCGAGTCCCTGATCCCTCTCCCTTTGTTTATAATTGTTTTGAAGTCTGTGCAGTTTGTTCATTTGTTGACTAAGAGCATGCCTAAAAGGAAATCGCAACTGTCCCGGCAGACATCACAGACAAGAGCAGCTCGAGTACGCCATATAGAAGAATCTGCCCTTGAAAATGAGCAGCGCCTCTCGAGAAATAGAGAATATATTTCGCAAGCACGCACTAGAGAATCTAGCTCCGAGCGCTCACAGCGGCTCGCTAGGCGGGCCCGTGCTCGAGAAACTAGCGCTGAACGTGCGCAGCCTCTATCTGACTTAAGGCAGTATGTTTCCGAAACAAGGGATAGGGAGACTAGCGCTGAGCGCTCGCAGCGGCTCGCTAACCAAAATGTGATAACATCGCAGGCCCGTGCTCGGGAATCTAGCGCTGAACGTGCGCCGCGTCTATCTGAATTAAGGCAGCATGTCTCTGAAACAAGGGTTTTCCGCGGACGAAGTCGCGGCCAGAAGCTAGTAAATATATATAAGAAAGAAAAAGTCTTTCTTTCTTCTTTTTCTTTTCTTGACTGAAAGACCCTAAGGATCAAGTGGTTGTAGCTCCTTAGCTGTACGCACAATAAATGTGTTATTTTCTCTTGAATCGTCATTTTGGTCATCACGTGGAAGCTATAGTTACTCCTGTGGCTATCGCCAATATTTTGCCAAGTTCTATGGACATTAGTAACACGAAACAAAAACGAACAGCTTATATTTGGTTTCGCCAGCCATCCATCGTAAGATCAAACGTTTTATTAGTATTGCAAGGTATACGCGTTATTTTTGTTGATATAAATGTATTGAGTCAATTTTGTTTTTCTTGTCCTTACTGTCCCACAGCTGGGTAAAGGCGTCCCCCAAGTCCTTCCAGACTTTCTTCTCCTGCGCCGTCTCAAACCATTTCTCGCGGTACGCTTCCAGATTATCCTGCCACCTTTTTCTAGGTCGGCCTCAATAGAATAGATACCTTAATTTGTTTTTTTTTTCTTTTTTCAGTGTCAATCATTCCTCTAACTCCAACAATAATGCTTTGCATTGTGGAACGTAACTATGGAATAAGAGACAACCATATAATGGCAGGATGCAGCCCTAAGATACACTGGGGTGCCAAACTGCTGGTCCACATGGTGGTGTTCGCGATCATGATAATGATACCCACCATTTTCATCGCTTACTCACTGGATTATGATAGCACTTTTATTTATTGGCCATTTAGTTGTAAGTTTTATTTTTATTTTTTTTGCGATTGATCATTATCTCGCCTTACAATCAAGTGTTAAAATGTTAGTCGTGCAAGCGAGAAAGAGGTATAGGGTGTATAGCTCCCGCGGAGGGTAGATTCGGTATAAGAATTACTTTCGATTTGTAAAGAAAAAGTTAAAAAATAAAGTACCTTTTTTTCAAAAACCCGAATTAATATAAACATGTACGAAATTAATTTCTTTAAGTAAACGAGTCAATGACCTTGTAGGTAGTTGTCGGTCGGTTCGTACTAACTACCTACAGTTCATTGGCCTCGCTCAGCTGACATTTACTTAAAAAAAATAATTTCGTACTTACATGCGTAAATTAATTCGAATTTAAAAAAAAGTACTTTATTTTTTTAATTTTCTCTTTAAAAATCGACCTTCCGCGGGATTAAAACGACCAAAATTTTACGGTGTATAGCTTCATCTCTTTAATAGTACAGTTAAGATCGTAAAATGAATCGCTTTAAAAGCTTGAGGTTAAGGCCTCTGTTGGTGAGCGATGATGTGAAAGCACTTGCCTATATCTAACATATTCACTTTCTACTTAAAGACTCGATGTAACCAGCTATCAGGGATCACACACTTGGGTAGAGAATTCCACTCTTTAGCTGTACTTACAATGATAGTACTCCTAAAAAGTCTTGTGTGTATGGGTGGGATGTCCACCTATATAAGGTGACTGGTAAAGGTAATTAGTGAAAGATACTTAAACACGTGATTGTAGTCATGATAACAAACAACTTTTAGTATGGGACCAAACCTGAAAAAATCAGCCAAGTTCAGTACATTTTGACCAGTTGGGCGAACATAAATGTACTTACCAGCAGATTCTTTTTCCAGGAGAAAAAGTGTGCCAGGATTACTGCTTTCTGATTCAAGCCCTTGATCCAGCCGCCTAGCGCAAGCTTCCTAAGGTGTTGGTCAAAGCTCTTGGCTATTAAGCCTTTACCCGACACGACTATCGGTACAATGATCGCTGAATCCACTTTCCATATTATTATTATCATAAATGTTTTAATTGCAGTTGCGGCTGCTGGATTACTGTTTACGTTCGGACTAGCTTTCCACACGTATTTATATTTAATGAGTTATATTTTAGAGGAAAATCATGCCATTAGCAAGATATATATAGCCTCGTTATTATTTGGTAAGTAGATAATATTAGATATTCTTTTGAGTAAATGTGAAAATCAATGGCGTCGCCAAGGGGGGGGGGGCGTGCTACGGCCCCCCCAAGAGGCTAGCTTTACAGCTTCAGAGCCTAGTTTAGGCACCAGTCTCCCATAATATAATGCCCATCCTATATGTTACCGTAGATATAGGGCTAGCAATTAGGAGTTATATTGTGGAGAAAAAAGAACTTTATTGTTATTTAAAAAAAAAAATATTATTCTCTATACTTCCAATAGCCAGAAGATGATCCCCCTTGATCATCTTCTGGCGACGCCATTGGTGAAAGTAGAACTAGAATTTTAATTAAGTGCCTGCCTCATCTTATACTTTATTGTACACCAAGATTGTAATTTTTAAAAGGAAACCTTATAATACAAAAAAAATATACAATTGACGGCCTTTTCGCACTCGGAGATTTCTTCTATTTTCACAGCAACCCATAACGGCACACTCGTATAGGTACTTGGTTTCATGTTATATGCCGTTATGAGATGCTGGTACTTTTCCTAGACGGGATCATGAACCTAGTCGATAACTATTGAAGGTAAGCATATTATAATATGTATACTTTGTATGTACTTTGGTCACATGGCTAGGAAAGACGGTAGAAAGCTTAAAAGTTTATGACCGGCAAAGTAGTTGGGAAAAGGCCTCGTGGGCGCAGCCCAATACCGAGCCCATGTCCGACCAGGGAGCTTACTCTCGAGTTTAATTCCGATAGGTCAACATTGGAATTGTGACGTTAGGTACTCTTGAATTCGAGTACCTAACGTCACAATTCCAATGCAAGAGAATGCTAGGGCCAAATTGTGTGACCTTTTTGGGAAACTAAGTAAACTGGGGATTGGGTTTGGCATGTGGTCAGTGTGGTCACGCCATTTTAAACCAATTTGGCGCTAGCATCGAATTCAAGAGTAGGTACCTAAAGTCACAATTCCAATATCGACCGATCGGAATTAAACTCGAGAGTAAACCGCTAAAGACAGATGGAGGAACATCATTCAGGGAAAAGAAGTCTCTTCATGCAAAATACTGGTACCTACTCTCAGCTATGTTCAATTAGACTGGCAACTGACTACAACAGGGGCACCGAGTGCGTGGGTGCTCAGGGGCTCGAACATGCATGACAATTAAACATTCAGGGTGCCAAGCATCCTTGAGAATAGACATCAAGAAACAGATCAGTAACCGCCTTTTAGGGATGGCCGTTTATCATTACCCGACAACTCGGTTAGCGTAGTGGTTTATAGCGCCGGTTAAGACGTAAGGGTCGCGAGTTTAATTCCCGCACCAACACAAACATAATTTTATATTTATCAAACAATAATTAGTAATAAAGTACGCAGTATTTAAGTAGGAGATTGACAAGGTGGACCGATGACCTGGTCAGGGTCGCTGGAGTCCGATGGATGCGAGACGCACAGGACCGGCCATTGTGGCGACGCTTGGGGGAGGCCTATGTCCAACAGTGGACGTCTTTTGGCTGAAATGATGATGATGATGATGAAGTAGGAGATTTATGTATTCTTCCGTCGATCAGTGTACATTCATCTTCTCACATTTTGCCACTTTTTCGAGTCATCAAATGAGGATGAGGACCCCAATATAACTGGGAAAAGACTAAGCATTTTGGTTTCTCGATCCTAAAATAAATGATGTACATTCCAGGTGTAATCTTCCCAATGTTTATAGCAATTCTGGAACTGCTCTGGCAGAAGTCAGTGTACTTCGGTATCCCATACTTCATATTAATGGTTGTGGGTCGGACCACCCCGCAGTTCACGCTGGGCGTTGGCCTCGCCAAGCTGGTGCTGAGAGCGCGACTCAACGCCTTCTGTGTGCTGAACAGGCAGCAATGTCCTGACTTGGAGTTTGATGAGGAAGCTTTTGACGCTAATGTTTGCTGTCGTGAGTAATTGCACCTTTAACAATACATAATTGTTTGAATTGTCGGACTTTTAGTTTCACCAAAGGGTTTTTTTTAGGCGAGAAATCATCCAATGACTTTTCCCGCTCTAGGGCGGAGCGGGAGTATCAGAGTTTTACTGACTAAAACCCACTCCTATGTTCCTTGCGTTCACTCCTTCGTTCCAGGATTCAGGGGTTTCAGACAACCCATGGCCCCGCAGTAAGCTCCAGCCCTACTGGACCGCTACGATTTTGCTGACATCTCTGAGTCGTGTGTGGAATATTACGCGCCGCCGACGACCCGGACTCACTCTGGACGGTTATCGGACGTCCAGACGACGAGCTACCCATTATATACAGTGGCTGGAAATTGTGACTTTGGTTCCGGCGGCTGGGGCGTGAGGAAGTCCGTTCCCTTCTCAAGCTTGCGACCGCCTCCTTCGCTAGCGTTACGCTGCTTCGCAGAACATGGCGACCGCCTGCCATTTCGTCTCGTTCCGGACCTTGAGCTGTACCAGGGCCCGGTGTGAGAGGTTGTAGCTGCTGATCGGTCCCACGACTACACGGTGGTGCTCCGCCCAAATGGGGTACTCCTCCACAGTATGCTCAACCGTGTTCTCCAGGTGGTCCACACAATGGTGACACCCGGGAGTTTCTTCCGCACGAACCCGGTGCAGGAACTTCTCCAACTTACCATATCCGGTGAGGACCTGCGTTATGTGGGTGGTCTTCCACAAGAGATGTGCTATATTACGTTGTTGTGGATAATATTGCAATTGGCGCCATCTATCATATAAAGCACAAACTTACTCTCACACAGAGACTCAAAAGTAACCAGTAACACATTTACTCCGTGCGCTATTCAGTTAACCCCAAAATGTATAGATGGAGAATGTTACAGACCAATTAAAATATCCCCTTTATAAATCGTGTTCTGTTTTCTTTACAGGTGGTAAAAATTTCCACCCATTTCCATATTTAGTATCTTACGAAACTGGATTGTATGACCTCCTTAATTTGGCCGGACAATTTGTCGTATTTGCCGTAAGTAACCACCAAAATTATTGCTGTCCTATACGAAATGAACATCATAAAGGAGACACTCACTGACTGACATATCAACACACAGTCGAAACTACAGGACTTAGAAGTGGAGAAGAGAGGGAGAGTCTAATAAAGGATTTATCAAAAATCACCCCCTATCTGGGTTTAACGAGGGTTCAAAGTTTGTACGTAAAAACCTACATTTACGCGGGCGCGTCCGCTAGTAAAGGCTAGTTTTTAGATAATTAGTGACATTAGTCACAAATGATGGAAGGTATCATATTTCCATTACTCGGACAAAAGCTTCCCATTTGTGAGGAGTTTTAAAGGTTTTCATTGATCGACAGTATCTCATCTTCAGTAGCCTACCTACTTATCTTAGTTTTAAGCCTACTGTCTACGGACGCGTAGCTTCATAAACGCGTATTCGTCTTTATACGTTTATATTTCCATAGCTCGGACACAGGCTTCCTATTTGTGAGGAGTGTTAAAGGTTTTCATTGACCGACAGTATCTCATCTTCAGTAGCCTACCTACTTATCTTAGTTTTAAGCCTACTGTCTACGGACGCGTAGCTTCATAAACGCGTATTCGTCTTTATACGTTTATATTTCCATAGCTCGGACACAGGCTTCCTATTTGTGAGGAGTGTTAAAGGTTTTCATTGACCGACAGTATCTCATCTTCAGTAGCCTACCTACTTATCTTAGTTTTAAGCCTACTGTCTACGGACGCGTAGCTTCATAAACGCGTATTCGTCTTTATACGTTTATATTTCCATAGCTCGGACACAGGCTTCCTATTTGTGAGGAGTGTTAAAGGTTTTCATTGACCGACAGTATCTCATCTTCAGTAGCCTACCTACTTATCTTAGTTTTAAGCCTACTGTCTACGGACGCGTAGCTTCATAAACGCGTATTCGTCTTTATACGTTTATATTTCCATAGCTCGGACACAGGCTTCCTATTTGTGAGGAGTGTTAAAGGTTTTCATTGACCGACAGTATCTCATCTTCAGTAGCCTACCTACTTATCTTAGTTTTAAGCCTACTGTCTACGGACGCGTAGCTTCATAAACGCGTATTCGTCTTTATACGTTTATATTTCCATAGCTCGGACACAGGCTTCCTATTTGTGAGGAGTGTTAAAGGTTTTCATTGACCGACAGTATCTCATCTTCAGTAGCCTACCTACTTATCTTAGTTTTAAGCCTACTGTCTACGGACGCGTAGCTTCATAAACGCGTATTCGTCTTTATACGTTTATATTTCCATAGCTCGGACACAGGCTTCCTATTTGTGAGGAGTGTTAAAGGTTTTCATTGACCGACAGTATCTCATCTTCAGTAGCCTACCTACTTATCTTAGTTTTAAGCCTACTGTCTACGGACGCGTAGCTTCATAAACGCGTATTCGTCTTTATACGTTTATATTTCCATAGCTCGGACACAGGCTTCCTATTTGTGAGGAGTGTTAAAGGTTTTCATTGACCGACAGTATCTCATCTTCAGTAGCCTACCTACTTATCTTAGTTTTAAGCCTACTGTCTACGGACGCGTAGCTTCATAAACGCGTATTCGTCTTTATACGTTTATATTTCCATAGCTCGGACACAGGCTTCCTATTTGTGAGGAGTGTTAAAGGTTTTCATTGACCGACAGTATCTCATCTTCAGTAGCCTACCTACTTATCTTAGTTTTAAGCCTACTGTCTACGGACGCGTAGCTTCATAAACGCGTATTCGTCTTTATACGTTTATATTTCCATAGCTCGGACACAGGCTTCCTATTTGTGAGGAGTGTTAAAGGTTTTCATTGACCGACAGTATCTCATCTTCAGTAGCCTACCTACTTATCTTAGTTTTAAGCCTACTGTCTACGGACGTGTAGCTTCATAGACACGTATTTCTCATTATACGTTTGGTGTACGTCTGCATGTGTCCGTGGCACAATAGGTCTTAACGTCCGTCTGTTTTCCGGTCTTAGTCCACTATTGGACTATGTTCTTGGAGGACAATCACTAATGCCCAACTGACCACGGTCGCGTAGCTTCACAGACGCGTATTTGTCATTATACGCTTGGTGTAACTGTGTACAGCGGTAGCGTCGTACTGTCGTGTCGTTGCCGCTTTGTATGCTATCTATACTAATATTATAAAGAGGTAAAATTTGTAAGTTTGTAAGTAGGGGGTAATCTCTGGAACTCATGATCCAATTCTAAAAATTTTTACACTGGTAGAAAGCTACATTATTCCTGAGTGCTATAGGCTATATTATTATTATAACATGTACATTAACCGAGCTATCACAATTTTTGTCATGCAAGTCGGAAAAAAATACCTCATAAAACAGAATTATTTGCGTGCGCTGCCTAGAGAGTTGCTTAAAATTAAAAACAATGTATGGCAACCTGATTCGTCTTAATTATATCTACAAAAAAGTCCGCAATACCATATTTCTATATTTTATGTATTATCTTTTATACTTCTTTATTTGCCTTAAAAAAGTATTTTTTCGGCATACTTACGTTTGGTTGATTATTTGAGCAACGAAATATTAATTCTTGTCACAATAAATTGTTTCAGTATCACAAGGACATCATACAGATAAGATTTGCCATTTACAGTATGTCAATTGGTCATAATTATAGTTTCAGAGATAATATAAAATTACTAAAACGCAAAATGCCACTAGCACAACTTTCATTCGTTGAGCTATCATGCTTTGTGCGGACGTTTTATCCATTTGTCCATAGATGGCGTTCTGCAAATACGTCATTTTTCTGAATCGCGGTGTTAAGATTTTCCGTGGATTGATGACCCTCTCGAATTATTGTGCCCACGTCGTCGTTAGGTGGTGTTCAAATTGTTTCATGTCAGTCTGTTGTTTATGGGTTTCGGTTGTTTCGTTTGTTTCGTTCGTTTGGTCTCGTTCGTTGATTCGTACTCCAAATCATAATAATCGGATATATCGTAATTTCGATTTATTTCGTTCTATGTTAGTACTTCGTTCTATCGTAATATTCGTAATTTCGTTGTACAAATTATAACGATATCACGATTGTTTTGTTATAAAGGTGGACGGGTGTCGAGTCCCTGATCCCTCTCCCTTTGTTCATAATTGTTTTTAAGTCTGTGTAGTTTGTTCATTTGTTGACTAAGAGCATGCCTAAAAGGAAATCGCAACTGTCCCGGCAGACATCACAGACAAGAGCAGCTCGAGTACGCCGTACGGAAGAATCTGCCCTTGAAAATGAGCAGCGCCTCTCGAGAAATAGAGAATATATTTCACTAGCACGTGCTAGAGAATCTAGCTCCGAGCGCTCACAGCGGCTCGCTAGCCAAAATGTGAGAACGTCGCGGGCCCGTGCGCTGCGCTGAACGTGCGCAGCGTCTATCTGACTTAGGCAGCATGTTTCCGAAACAAGGGATAGGGAGATTAGCGCTGAGCGCTTATGAAACTTATGTTAAAACAAGAATTTTTCCGCGGACGAAGTCGCGGGCAGAAGCTAGTATTGTATATAGTTAGGCTCTGCGAACTTTAGCGCTTGTACACTCGTAAAAAAATAAATGGTTTGAAAAAATAAATGCCAATAGCAATTGTTATTGCTGTTAACAATTGTTATTGGCATTTATTTTTTAAAATAATTTATTTGGCGCGCTTATTTTGAGCGCTAAAGTTCGCAGAGCCTAACTTCAGACGCGCCAAGATCTGTCAACCGTACTGTAAGTTTTACGCAGGCGTACACCAAGCGTATAATGACGAATATGCGTCTACGAAGCTACGCGTCCGTGTACAGTTGGCCTAACTGTACCTACATTTTCAGACACTGGTTATATTACTGGAGTACAGAATCCCGCAGTACCTCTATGAACAGTTTTCGTTTTCTGGATACAAAGAGCCCGCACAGACGTTCAACGCTAATAATGTTAATCAAGAAATATCCTATGTCCGAACAGCGGCTCGTGAAAGTAAATAGATTTGTATTTTTACATCCATATTTCAGGAGATGGCGGGACGACTTGATGCTTTCCTTGGGAATTGGCAGAAAATGGCTCAAAGCCCACTGGAGAACACTGGAATGAATGGAGGCCTTTGCCCAATAGTGGGACAGTATAGGCTAGATATAATAATAATAAATAACATTCATACTACTTTTTTTTTTTTTTTTTTTTTTTTATGGTAGGTAAAATCATCCAATGACAAATCCCGCCCTTGGGCGGAGCGGGAAGTAGTGTCAGACTCTTACTGACTAAAAACCTACCCCGTTCCTTCGTAGCCTATCGTGCCGGGGTCGAGCATTCCTTTCGGAACTAACCCATGACCCCAGTAGGCTTCGACCCTGCCTGCCTGCAGTTAGCAGGCTGGGCCTCTTCGGTGTGCTGACAGCTCCTTGAGGCGCGCGGGAACAGAACGCGCCGTCGACGACTTGGGCTCGGTCCGGTCGGTTACCGGACGATCGGACAGCGTGCTACCCATTGCACGCCGTCCGCAAGCCCGCGCCTACGGTGGCCGGAAATCGGGATCGGAATCCCGGCGGCGGCTGGGGCGAGCGCCCCGTTGCCTCTGCCTGATGCGGTCGGCCTCCTCCTTCGCTAGCATTACTGCTTCGCAGAAGGAGGCGACCGCCTGCCATCCCTCCTCACTACGGACCATGGCCTGAACCAAGGCCCGGCGAGAGAGATCGCTGCCGCCGATCGCCCCCACGAGGACACGGCGATGCTCCGCCCAGGCGGGGCACACCTCTACAGTGTGCTCCACCGTGTCCTCCGGATGTTCCGCACAGTGGCGACACCCGGGCGAACATTCATACTACTTGGTTAGAGAGGGGTCATTTGACCAGCGGGCCTAAAAAGGTCACATGAGCAATTCATCTAGAGCAAATCATATTCCGAATTCCTAGCAGATCAAAAGAAAATCTTCATATGTTTGTAAAATGGTTGCACAAATTAGTTGAATCATACTCAATTCACTGCATATCAGAATCATATTCCTTAAAGTGGCCTTTTTAGACTTGCTGATTGTTTTTACAGCGGCCAGTGTGGAGCCGCTACACAAGACTTGCTTAACCTGCTATGCTGCCTGCATAACCATTTGCACTTTTCAGGACCTATACGAGGCCAATAACAGAGCTGTACAGGTTACCACATAGTGATCGGAAAAAAAATAGTTTGAGTACATCGACAAAGAGAATGTTACATCCATATTCTGTTGTCACTAAATAAGTAAAAACTTTTCACATAAGAAAACAAACGACGACTAGGCAATATGATCAAAAGACCAAATAGCCTAGTGCGTGTTTATGAAAACAGATTTAATTTTTTACGGCCATGTTATGAAAAAAATTACTAGTTTTACCGTTGTAATATTAGTTAGCCAAATTATTTTTCTTCACAAGTGTATTGAAAAACGTCGTATGATACACGTGAGCAATGAGTGGTTACCGTTCTCCTCCTACATTACACACTTATATCATAATGTACTATTATTGTATTTTTCAAAATTGTGAGTGTTATTCAGAATAACTCTAATAATAAAGCTCTTACCATACTAGGAACTATTCCTGTATCGTGAATGTACCCGGTTATTATCTTTTTTATTATTATTGACAGGCTTGCGTTTGTCCACTAGCTCACCTGATCGTAAGCGATTATGTGGCCGATGATGGAGCACGCTAGCCTAGAACTAACCTATTCACTCTTGACTTAAAGACCCCTAAGTTGTAGCTATGAGGAAACACCGAGTCCGGCAGGGAATTACACTCTTTAGCTGTACGCACAATAAATGTGTTCCCAAAAAGCTTTGTACGTATGGGTGGAATGGCCATCATGAACCGGTGGCGCATCGCCGGCCCGTACGTGTAGTGGTCCGATGATGGAACAGACAGAATACAATCTATATGCAAACTTACAAATTTTACTTCTTTAATTACATATGAGAGCAGTGGTGGCCGAGTGGTAACGACCCTGACTTACGAGTTGTAGGTCGCGGGTTCAAACCCAGCCAGGCGCATTACTTTGTGTAATTTATTTCTGCTCTCAAAACGGTGAAGGAAAACATCGTGAGGAAACCGGCATGTCCTAGAACCAAAAATTCGAAGACATGTGACATCCACCAATCCGCATTGGGTCCGCGTGGTGGATTACGGCCCATTCCCTCTCCTAGAGAGGAGGCGTGAGTCCCAGCAGTGGGAACATTATAAGGCTGATGCAATGCAATGCAATTACATATAATTATTCTTTCACTTACCTCCTAAATGATTGGACCGTTTTGGATGAAACTTTGTGTGTATATTTGAGTGGGTCCCTGAATGGTTTGAAAAGATTGGACTCCGTAGGTGGCGCTGCAATCGAGTTATCATTTTTTTTTTATGCCTGCTATTAGTATTGATTATATATATTAGTATAGATATGATGTACTTATATCAATTTTAATTTAGAGAAAATTTTCAGGGAACTACGATGGAAGTGTGTTACTGGTTAGAAATATTCATAAAGACTTCAAGACTGCTAAACTTGTATTGAAGCAACAAAAAGTAGAAAAACTGAACGTAGTTCGCGGTGTTAGCTTTGCTACAAAACTCGGTAAGTGTTCAAGGTTCCGTACCTAAAAGGAACTGAACTCTATTACTAATTTTCTACTGTCCGTCCGTTTGTCTGTCAGCGGGCTATGTCTCACAAACCTTAGTATACACCGTTAAATTTTGGTCGTTTTAATCCCGCGGAGGGTCGATTCGGTACATGAAATTCTATCGATTTGTAAAGAGAACATTAAAAAATAAAATTCGTACTTTTTTTTAAAACTCATTAATTAACGCATGTACGAAATTAATTTCTTTAAGTAAACGTCAGCTGAGCGAGGCCAATGAACTGTAGGTAGTTAGTACGCAACGACCGACAACTACCTACAAGGTCATTGACTCGCACACACGATGCCGCCACCGCACCGCTATGCTGTGTATACGATACGTTCGCCACCGCACCGTAACCGCGCCGCCGCCGCACCGCCTCCGCGTCCGCGCCGCTTGATTTTACCATACCACTATAAAGTTGTTACTAATACATAGTAATGCATTGCTAGGAGCACACGCGTAGCACTCGCGGTGGCGGTGCGGCGGCGGCGCGGTGGCGGCATCGTGTACACGAGCCCTAACCATATTATGTTTAATTTTCTCCTCAATTATGTATAAAATACGTATATTTAACTTTTTACATCCAAAAAAAGAGAGGTTATTTCTACTCAAGCAATTATCAACTTTGAATGAGAAATAATAAAGTTGATTTTACTGTGACAAGTACGTTTAGTAATAGTGGAACCTGTTTGTAACCCAATCTGAACTTTATGTGTGGGCTTCGATGTTATATTTTTAAACTTTGTTACATTTCAGGCGAATGCCTAGCCATAATAGGTCCACAGTCTGCCGGCAAGACATCGCTGTTGAAGATGCTGTCAGGAACCATGGTCATGACCAGAGGCGACTCCTGCATCAACGGAATCTATATAAGAAGGAATCGTATGAAGGTGAGATTTTTCATATCTGGGTAAAATTGCACAAAACTTACCTGACTATGACTAAAATTGGGTCTAAATAAATTTTGATAAATTTAGATATCTTCTAAATTAAAAAAAAAAAATAGAGGCTAGCAGTGCCGCAGCCTATTGGGGCTATGGGTTAACTTCTAAAAAAGAATCCCGGTGTTCTAGAAAGTAAGGCAAAGAATGAATATAGGAGTTGGGTTTAGTCAGAAAAATCTAATATGGTCCCGCTTCGCCTTCGAGCGGGAGAAATAATTGATTGATATCCCACCTTGAAAAAAAGGAAGAAATTTTCTATCTGCGGCCTTTTTTTAGGAAATCATCAAATAACTTCGCTTGGGGTGGAGCGAGTGTGTATGAGACTAACTGACTAAAACCTAAAGAATTCCTTCAGTTGCCCTTTTTTGCGGGGGCTGCGGTAACTGACCCTATCAATTTTTCTGTTTGGGACACGCGTGTTGGGGAACGCAATGCGTCATTAGCCCGGATTTGGGCCTTACCGGATAGCTGGACAGCGAGCTGCCCATGACTCACCATCCGCAAACCTGCGCCTGTGGTAGCCGGATACCGATGCCAGTAGCGTCTTCTGCATGTTCTATTTGTGGCTTAAGATTGTTGTCTGGTTTTATGAAACTTTGTTCAATTTGGTGTTGAGAAATACAAAAAATTTCTAGTGCATAAAAGAAAAGAACTTGCTTAGGAACATTTGCACTGGCAGCACTAGATAGATCACACTTAAGAGTTGAAAATTAAAGCAGGTTGATGCAAGAGCTAACGAAGAAAGTTCAAAATTTCAAGTGGTTAGCACTTCACCTGGAGGTGAACCGTCTTGGCTCTCTAGGACATTCGAAGGCGCTAGAAAGCCAGGAGGGTCCTACTGCACCTCCGTGCAGGTTCCTCTCATGTTCAGGAACTTGTGCTAGCCTCTCTTTTCTCGTGCATAAACACATCGGTAGATGCGTGGATATACAATACTTAGGCAGCGTCAATGCGACTTCTAAACGAATAGAAACATACCATGTACCTATAGCAATAAAACACTTTTATATGCTTGATATATTTATTATTATAAACCGTCAAGTAATGTGAATTGTATCAATGTTTAACAATACTTTTTTCCTGCCATTTACAATTTGTGTCCTTATTTAACAATTAATGTTATCAATTCATATTATAATTAAAAAAAAAAAACAAGGAAACAGAAAAAATAAGTACAGAGATGTTGACACCGTTCCCTTACGTGCCTTTTTCTTTTGAAGCAACTATTTAAGTTCACGTTTTTTGGTTCCTCGTGCCAGCTGTATTTTTGTGCTTCATTGTGTATGAAGATGAATTGAACATTCGTAGATCTGAGAATTCTGGTAAAACACTGAATCGGTACCACTTCTGTCTTAAATTGGGAGTTAGTTTATCAACGAGCACCCGGACTGGAAGTTCGCAGATATTCTCATCGCACTTCAAATTTTGCAGTGTTACTACAGCATTTCCAACCTTTTTTTTTTTTTTTTTTTTTGGTGGTGGGTAAAATCAT
Organism: Leucania comma; assembly: GCA_958295575.1. Taxonomy (NCBI): domain Eukaryota; kingdom Metazoa; phylum Arthropoda; class Insecta; order Lepidoptera; family Noctuidae; genus Leucania; species Leucania comma. The sequence continues at coordinate 4,182,046 of OY282480.1, forward strand.
CCAATGACATCTCCCGCCCTTGGGCGGAGTGGGAGATAGTGTCAGACTCTTACTGACTAAAAACCCACCCCGTTCCTTCGTGGCCTTAGATACCAGGGCCGGGCTTTCCTTTCGGAAGCAAACCCTTGGCCCCAGTAGGCTTCGACCCTGCCTGCCTGCAGCTAGCAGGCTGGGTTTCTACGGTTTGCTGACAACTCCTTGAGGCGCGCGGGAACAGTGCGCGCCGTTGACGGCCTGGGCTTGGTCCGGATGATTACCGGACGGTTAGACAGCGAGCTACCCATAGCTCGCCGTCCGCAAGCCCGCGCCTACGTTGGCTGGAAATCAGGATCGGAATCCTCGCGGCGGCTGGGCCGTGAGGGCCGTTGCCTCTCGCGTGCGGCCTCCTCCTTTGCTAGCATTACTGCTTCGCAGAAGGAGGCGACCGCCTGCCATCCCTCCTCGCTCCGGACCATGGCCCGTACCAGGGCCTGGCGCGAGAGATCGCCGCTGCCGATCGCCCTCACGAGAACACGGCGATGCTCTGCCCAAGCGGGGCACACTTCGACCGTGTGCTCCACCGTGTCCTCCGGGCAGTCCACGCAGTGGTGGCACCCGGGCGTCGGTTCCGCACGAATCCGGAACAGGAACCTCCCGAACTTACCGTGTCCGGTGAGAACCAGGGTCATGCGGAAGGTTAGGACGCCGTGAGGTCTTTCCAGCCACGCCTCAAAGAGGGGCCTTACCGCCATAAATTTCCAACCTTGGAAGCAAATGTGATAAGTTGAAGAGGTGACCCAATAAAGGGCGGTTTTGATTGTAAGGCGGGCTTTGGCTAGTTCCAATTTTACTTAAGCGACTTTGGCCTTAGCCTTAGTTTTTAACTTTTTCTTAATGCGGCCTGACAAAGGGTTGGCCTAGTTAAGGGTGGCAGATTTTGTAGATATTCAAATTCTTCTTTAACAATTAAGTCGGGGCGGTGGAATCGCGAAGTATCGCCATATCTTCCGGATCTACGCTCAGTAATCCTTCCATAGCTTTCTTCGCATTTCCTCGAAGGCTTGTTCTCAATCGAGACCTGTTCTGAGTTGCTGTCAGCTGATCTGCTGTTTCATAGTATTCATTGTAGAATTTTAACCAATCACGATGGCTTTCCATTTAAGGCTGACACTTCGGTGAGACGATCAAAATCCTATTCATTGGTTGATTCAAATTCTGTAAAAATAAGGCGGGCTTCGGCTAGTTCTAATTTTACTAGGGCTATTTGAACCTTAGCCTTTGCTAGGAGGCGTGCTTCTGACTCATTTTTAATGTGGCTGGATAACGGCTCGCCTTGACGTCCATCTTCTTGTTGGGTAGTGGTCACATCCTGCTGTTGGGTCGTGAAATCGTCAATGGTGGTCACTTCCGATGTTGACATAATTTTGTACGTAGTGAACGACATTGTTACACTTGAACACAAAACACCGTACTGACACTGATGTAGATTGATCAGATTGAATATTAGAAATGACTTGGTCGAAAATAATGTAAAGGATAGTTATGTTTAAAATCGCAACCTTCTCGGTCGAAATCTTAGACGGAACTGCTATCACTTAACAACGCGCGTTCTTTTAAATGCGTTTCTTGTCAGTTCGAATTGAAAAAAACTTCCAGTAATTATGTACTCTTTAACTAATTGTAGTCCAGTATCGATTACCTAAATATCACTTGACATCGATAGAAGTAATAAACACTGATAAGCAATTTATCTGATGAATAGGTATACATTAGTGTCATTAAGTAATGAGTACAGAGTAGATATTACTTGGTGTTTTACTTAATTATTGTCAATTAAGTACTATTCTCATCAATTAATTGGTTTTGGAAATCATAAACACGAATTAGGATACTAATTGGTTCTTTAGAGTTATTCGAAAAAAAAGGTTACTAAATTTCCTAACTTGCAATATTAAGTACCATGGAGTGTATTAAATATATTGATGCAAAGTTTTCCTGGGTACTGGTGCTCACTTATGTATATACACCCATAAAAATCTTCTGCTTCAAGTAGAGCGTACATAAAGGTAGATTCTTATGATTATGCATTTTAAGAGCGGCCAATTTGAGGTACATTTTCATACAACCGCTCTTACATGGTTATGATGTTATTACACATCTTTCTCCAGATATTTTGGATACACTGATATCTTGTGGATAATTAGGCTTCTATAGAAATAAAAACATAAAATTGTGTAAAACTAATCCAGTAGACCTCTGAAAATCTGCTGCTATTGTACGTTAACTTTGGCCCTCTATAATGTACTCATATATCAAAAATATAATAAAGTATTTCTATAAAAACCTTGTACATTTAATCGAGATTCTGAATGACGACAATTTTCCTCAAAAACTTTTAAGGGTTAAAAACACACGTATTTCCCGGGACAAGTTTTGTGAAATGAGTCGAGTAAATCACGGAATTACCGAATGCCAACAGAGTTTTCAGGCGTTTTCATCTCTTTTATCGCGTTGCCTTTTCATCAAACATCGCTTTGGATTGCGTTAGATCAAGGAACAAGCATTTAAAGCATGCTCGACGTGGACGATAGCAAGTGGGGAAGGCCCAACTATCCAAGTGTATTCGAAATTCCAATACCTTACTGTGTAGCATCTATGTCATCTTTCCATGCTTCCATTAGACTTAAACATCCTTCTTAGACGTTTTTTTTTATGATTTCCGAAATTTACTTTTGCACTTCTTAGTGTTTTTTTTTACATTGAATCGGTTGTATTTATATGTTTTTATCAATTTCCCTCTTTGGGACACGCGTGGAACATAATGCACCATTAGCCCAGATTTGGGCCTTACCGGATAGCTGGACAGCGAGCTGCCCATGATTCACCATCCGCAAACCTGCGCCTGTGGTAGCCGGATACCGATGCCAGTAGCGTCTTCTGCATGTTCTATTTGTGGCTTAAGATTGTTGTCTGGTTTCATAAAACTTTGTTCAATTTGGTGATGAGAAATACAAAAAAATTCTAGTGCATAAAAGAAAAGAACTTGCTTAGGAACATTTGCACTGGCAGCACTAGATAGATCACACTTAAGAGTTGAAAATTAAAGAAGGTTGATGCAAGAGCTAACGAAGAAAGTTCAAAAGTTCAAGTGGTTAGCACTTCACCTGGAGGTGAACCGTCTTGGCTCTCTAGGACATTCGAAGGCGCTAGAAAGCCAGGAGGGTGCAAGAGCATCACCGTTCACCCTCTTCCTGGAGCTTATGTTCAGGAAGTTGTGCAAGCGCTCTCTTCTCTCGTGCATAAACACATCGGCAGATGCGTGGATATACAATACTTAGGCAGCGTCAATGCGACTTCTAAACGAATAGAAATAATAATAATAATAATTTATTTATTTGCTCAGTTAGTAGGTACAAGATAAAGGTGTTCAGAATTTTTTTACAAGATTCCACTACTAACTACCTTAAATTAGGGATGCAAAATAGTTTTATTTAGATTAATTATAAAGGACTGAAGAATTGATTATTATTATTTACCATTTGGATACAAATTAATTCTTTAAACATGTATTATGTCAAATAAAAAGTACTATTTCAAAAAAAAAAAAAAAAAAAAAAAAAAAAAAAAAAAAAAAAAAAAAAAAAAAAAAAAAAAAAAAAAAAAAACATACCATGTACCTATAGCAATGAAACACTTTTATATGCTTGATATATTTATAATTATAAACCGTCAAGTAATGTGAATTGTATCAATGTTTAACAATACTTTTTTCCTGCCATTTACAATCTGTGTCCTTATTTAACAATTCATGTTATCAATTCATATTATAATTAAAAAAAAAAAAAAAGGAAACAGAAAAAATAATTACAAATGTGATGCTTATTTCTACAGAAATTTGCATGTTGACACCGTTCTCTTACGTGCCTTTTTCTTTTGAAGTAACTATTTACGTTCACGTTTTTTGATTCCTCGTGCCAGCTGTATTTTTGTGCTTCATTGTGTATGAAGATGAATTGAACATTCGTAGATCTGAGAATTCTGGTAAAACACTGAATCGATACCACTTCTGTCTTCAATTGGGAATTAGTTTATCAACGAGCACCCGGACTGGAAGTTCGCAGATATACTCATCGCACTTCAAATCTTGCAGTGTTACTATAGCATTTCCAACCTTGGAAGCAAATGTGACAAGTTGATGAGGTGACCCAGTTAAGGGCGGGCTTTAGCTAGTTCCAATTTTACTTAAGCGACTTTGGCCTTAGCCTTTGCGAGGCGGCGTGCCTTTGACTTTTTCTTAATGCGGCTTGACAAAGGTTTGCCCAGTTAAGATTTTGTAGATATTCAAATTGAAGTATCGCCGTGATATCTTCCGGATCTACGCTCAGTAGTAATCCTTCCATAGCTTTCTTCGCTTTTCCTCGAAGGCTTGTTCTCAAACGAGACCTGTTCTGAGTTGCTGTCAGCTGATCTGCTGTTTCATAGTATTCATTGCAGAATTTTAACCAATCACGATGGCTTTCCATTAAAGGCTGACGCTTCGGTGAGACAATCAAAATCCTATTCATCGGTTGATTCAAATTCTGTAAAAATAAGGCGGGCTTCGGCTAGTTCTAATTTTACTAGGGCTATTTGGAGCTTAGCCTTTGCTAGGAGGCGTGCTTCTGACTCATTTTTAATGTGGCTTGATAACGGCTTGCCTTGACGTCCATCTTCATGTTGGGTAGTGGTCACATCCTGCTGTTGGGTCGTGAAATCGTCAATGGTGGTCACTTTCGATGTAGACATAATTTTGTACGTAGCGAATGACATCGTCACACTAGAACACAAAACACCGTACTGACACTGATGTAGATTGATCAGATTGAATATTAGTCGAAATGAATACGAAGTATAGTTATGTTCAATATCGCAACTTTCTCGATCGAAATCTCAGTTGGAACTGCTGTCACTTAACAACGCGCGTTCTTTTAAATGCGTTTCTTGTCAGTTCGAAATGAAGAAAACTTCCAGTAATTATGTACTCTTTAACTAATTGTAGTCCAGTATCGATTACCTAAATATCACTTGACATCGATAGAAGTAATAAACACTGATAACCAATTTATCTGATGAATAGGTATACTTAGTGCCATTAAGTAATGAGTACAGAGTAGATATTACTTGGTGTTTTACTTAATTATTGTCAATTATGTATTATTCTCATCAATTAATTGGTTTTGGGAATCATAAACACGAATTAGGATACTAATTGGTTCTTTAGAGTTATTCGAAAAAAAAAGGTTACTAAATTTCCTAACTTGCAATATTAAGTACCATGGAGTGTATTAAATATATTGATGCAAAGTTTTCCTGGGTACTGGTGCTCACTTATATACACCCATAAAAATCTTCTGCTTCAAGTAGAGCGTACATAAAGGTAGATTCTTATGATTATGCATTTTAAGAGTGGCCAATTTGAGGTACATTTTCATACAACCGCTCTTACGTGATTATGATGTTATTACACATCTTTCTCCAGATATTTTGGATACACTGATATCTTGTGGATAATTAGGCTTCTATAGAAATAAAAACATAAAATTGTGTAAAACTAATCCAGTAAAGACCTCTGAAAATCTGCTGCTATTGTACGTTAACTTTGGCCTTCTATAATGTACTCATATATCAAAAATATAATAAAGTATTTCTATAAAAGCCTTGTACATTTAATCGAGATTCTGAATGACGACAATTTTCCTCAAAAACTTTTAAGGGTTAAAAACACACGTATTTCCCGGGACAAGTTTTGTGAAATGAGTCGAGTAAATCACGGAATTACCCAATGCCAACAGAGTTTTCAGGCGTCTTCATCTCTTTTTATCGCGTTGCCTTTTCATCAAACATCGCGTTGGATTGCGTTAGATCAAGGAACAAGCATTTAAAGCATGCTCGACGTGGACGATAGCAAGTGGGGAAGGCCCAACTATCCAAGTGTATTCGAAATTCCAATACCTTACTGTGCAGCATCTATGCCATCTTTCCATGCTTCCATTAGACTTAGACATCCTTCTTAGACGTTTTTTTTATGATTTCCGAAATTTACTTTTGCACTTCTTAGTGTTTTTTTTTTTACATTGAATCGGTTGTATTTATATGTTTTTTATAAAAAAAATCTTTTTAAGTTACGTTTTCAAAGACATTGCTGCATTCGTACTTAATTTTTATTTTATATTTATGTCAATATTTTGTTAATGAATTTTACAAAAACAAAAGAAGAGAGAACTTAATCTTCACTGAGTTTCAGTCAGTTCAAAACCCTACCTTAACTCGTTTAGCAGTTAGTATTTATCTTTAGATCCTTTTGCTGGTTTGCCAACCACGTCTGGGTGTGTTTTTATCATCTGGGTGCACTCAAACTACACTCTAATAATGTTACTCACAAAAATTCCTCCATAGAATGCAATCAACACCACATCTATACTTATAATAAATCTGTAGAAGTAAAAATTCTGGACATTGAAAATATCAAAAAAATAAATGGCTGGGGGTGTTACTAGACCGACACCGAACCTAAAAATATGATTAAAAAAATTTTTGTCTGTCTGTCTGTCTGTTTGTTCAGGCATCACGCAAAAACTACCGGTTCGATTACGATGAAACTTGGTATAATTATTCTTTAATATCCTGGGCACCACACTGGGTACTTTTTATCCCGGAAAAGTATATACAATAAAAAACAAACTTAATATTGCGGTTCGATCCCTAAGCCCGATTTCTGTACCAACCGCAAATAATAAGTTTGTCGCAGGTTACGTCACCCGTTTTTATTGTAATTAGCCACAAAAGGCCCGCGCCGAGACAGAAGTATTAATACCGGTAAGTATGCTCGATAGATAACGTTCTACACAAATAGCACTTTACACAAAAAACTCATTGATAAGTTTCGTCGTTCACGCGAACGAAGTTGCGGGCACAGCTAGTTACAAATAATGATGGCGAAAAAGAGATTGATGGCGTACGTTGCATAGGTCAATAATCTAGCTATTTTTCTTGTTTATTTGTTTATACCATAATTTCTTGCCGCTGTGACACATTGACCAGCCATCTTTATTGTTACCATGGACTCAAAATGTGACTTTGTGACTACGCAATGACAATAATAATTTTAGTTCGATCGTTTGACGATTTTTTTATAACAATCGTCAAAGTTAAAGCTTATTTGCCAGTTGCGTTTTGATTTTTTTATTTATTATTTATGTAATCGTTGTGCCCTAAGTCGGCTAACCCACCTATTTGATAAGCTATTTTAATCATCATTTTGCTATTATTAAAGATGAAAATCCTTTGTGCCAGCATTTCGGTAAATCATGCTGACTAAGAGGGAAGGTAGATTAAAAAAAAATTGACACTTTAGTGACACAAGTTAACTGTCTACGGATAGTAGCTAATTTTGTGATTCATCACAACTGCTTGTAATTGAGCCATAACATTGCGTAAAGCATTACAAGTAATGTTAAATTTCAATACAGCCCAATGGTAACTATTTGACTGGCCTGTTGGTCTAGTGGTTAGTGACCCTGACTGCTGTACCTGTGGTCGTGGGTTCGATTCCCATCCAGGACAAATGTTTGTGTGATGAGCACGATCATTTGTTCTGATTTGAGTATGTTTATCCGTTGTCTGGTACTCATAACACAATCTCTGCTTAGCTTGGGACTAGACGACGTTGTGTGATAGTGTGTGTGATATTATTATTATATCCTTTATTTATTTTTTGTACATATTTTTACATTTTTAAATATTTTCTAAAACAAATATGAAAAACATTTAAAAATATATAAAAAAAGTAGTCCGCCGGTGTCGGGAGCAGGGTCCAAGCTACCGGGTGGTTAGGGCTCCAGAGACAGGAACCTCCTCACAATGCGAGCCGTATCGAGGAGTACTGCCTTCTGTACCAGGCTCTTGATCCAACCGCGCAACAACAGCTTCGCTTTTGGCTGTAAGTGTAGTATATTTTTTCTTTTTGTTCATAATGTTTAGATTTTTTTTTTTAATTTTTAACCCCCGGCCGAAAAGGGGGGTGTTATAAGTTTGACGTGTCTGTCTGTCTGTCTGTCCGTGGCATCGTAGCACCCAAACGAATGGACCGATATTGATGCGGTTTTTTTTTGCTTGGAAGCTGACTTAATCGGAATGGTACTTAGCTACAATTCATGAACACCTGTCCAGGTGTTCAAGCTCTCCAGCTCGTTTGTTAGTTGCGGTAGGTATTTTAAACACACAATGCCTATTTTTACATTGCTTTTCCAGTTACTGAACGTAAAAATTAGGTAGTGGTTAAAGAGCAATGTATTTATTATAAGAGTAATACAGTCGCTTTGATATTTGAAAACAAAAATAACGTAGTAAAAGCAGGGGATATTATAAGATTTGTTGTTTTTCCTGATTTTAAAGAACTTGTTGTAGTATTAAGGTTTAGTTTTGCTTGTATGGACTTAGACAATTTAAAGAGGTGTTGCTTGCTATGATTTTATTCTCACACTGGTTTGTTACATAGAAATACAGACATTATAAAGCTGGATTTACGCACACATAACTATAGATAAATACATGCACACAGGTTACTAACTTAATAGAAATGGTTCAAACATGCCGCCCACCAAAGGGCTTATAAAGACCTTTAAACTGATATAAATCAAACAATTGATAAATATCTAACTTAAACTTCAATTAACAAGTATATATGCACAAGTCATAGACACTGTAATGTGAATACATTATTAAATTATTATGAGTAAATTTTTAACATGCAAGCAATGGTAAATTTATATTATTGATTGTCCGTGAACATAGTATTATTAATCATTGTTGTCTATAGGCAGAGGACATAGTTTATTAAAACTTCGCTTAACTATATTGTCACTACTTTTAACACTGTACACTCTTGTTACACCATCATCACCTGGATGCTTAGCAACAATCCGACCTAATGCCCATTTACTAGGAGGGAGCTGGTCATTCTTAATAAGTACAATGTTGCCAATGTCGAACTCCTTACGTCTCTTAAGCCATTTTGGTCTTTGCTGCAGGCTAGGTTAGGTATTCCGATTGCCATTTATGCCAGAAATCTCCAAGTAACTTCTGCATATGCCTCCAGCGTGACAAGTGACTAACTGGAACATCTTGAAGGTTATCTTGTGGCACAGTAATTGGAGCTTCGCCAACTAAAAAATCGCCAGGTGTTAGAGGTGCCAGGTTATCTGTGTCCCCCTCATCTATTGGGCTTAGTGGCCTGGAGTTTAGGCATGCCTCAATTTGGCACAACAGGGTGCTCATTTCTTCGAATGTCAGATGACTGGTCAAAATTCTTTTCATGTGGTGCTTCATGGATTTAACACTTGCTTCCCACAACCCACCAACATGAGGGCTGTAGGCAGGAATGAAGTGCCATTGAGTTCCATCTAGTGCAAGAGATTCTGCTATCGGACCTTCAAGTTCAAATTTTGCTTCTTTCCAAGCTGCTGCTAGTTCCTTGTTGGCTCCTACAAAATTTCTTCCTTGATCACTCCATATCTGTGAGCATCTGCCACGTCTAGCAATGAACCTCTTGAAAGCACCGATGAATGATTCGGCTGTGAGATCGCTGACCAATTCCAAGTGAATGGCTTTGGTGACCATACAAACAAATACGGCGATATAAGCCTTGTTGGTTTTTACTCCTCTGCCCTTGGACGCCAAAACTTGATATGGTCCAGCAAAGTCGACGCCACTATTTAAAAAGGGTTTGGCTGGAGGGACTCTGACTTTAGGTAAGTCGCCCATAAGTTGGTTCTTAATTGCAGCACTGTGTTTAGAGCATATTAAACATTTGCGGATTCTATCCTTGATCAAATGTTTTGCCTTGATTATCCAATATTTAGTTCTTATGTAGGCCATCATCATTTGAATTCCGCCATGAAGTGTCTTGAGTTGAGCATCCTTCACGATAAGTAAGGATAAATGATTGTGGTGGTCTAATATTATTGGATTTTTAGTGTCTTCAGGTATATCTGCATGTCGCAATCTACCGCCCACCCTGATTATTTCTTCAATGTCCAGGTAGGGTTTCAGCGATTTCAATTTGCTATCTCCCTTTACTTCCTTCTTGTCATTCAAACTCTTAATTTCTTTGTAGAACGTTATCTTTTGTGCTATTCTTAAGCATACCTTTAGTGCTTCATCTATTTCTTGAGTAGTAATGACTGTTTCTTTGTTTTCCATATTCTTCCCTTTCAGAAACCTTTTGCAATAAGTTATTGACCTTAAAAGTTCTTCTAAGCTATCAAATTGCTGAAATTGTTTGTTTAGGCTTTCTTCTTCTTCTACTTTTAAATGTGTTTGTATCACCTCCTTTCTCTCTACATTTGTGCTTAGGTTGTTGGGTCTAATTAACGTTATTGTTTTATTTCTTAGCCATTTTGGGCCATTCCACCATTTCTCATCCTCTTTTAATTCTAGAACATTTTCTCCTCGTGACGCAACATCCGCAGGATTGACGCCTGTTTGTACGTGAAACCAATTAGTTCCGGTATTGTCTAATATTTCAAGAACCCGATTTCTCACAAATACCTACCATCTTGTTGGGTCACCGAGTAGCCAAGAAAGAACGATGGTGGAATCGCTCCATGCGAATATTTTGTCATTAGGTATTTTCATGGCAGTTTTGATTTGCTTAAGCAATCGAGATAGAAGAAGAGCACCGCACAATTCCAAGCGAGGCAGGGAAATATAAGTACTTCTTTTAATACGTATATACGAAATTAATTTCTCAATTAAATTAATTTTGTGTATCGATGTAACGATAAATAGTGTTAAAACTAGTCAGTTTCAGGTTTTTTTAAAGCAAATAGCTTACTTTAAAGTCCATAATTAGGTCAATATTTATATCTATATCTATAATAATTATAATAGGGATTTAATTTTCGGAATAGTTTGGTACAATTTATATTTTAGTCGTAGAAAAATTTCAATAAAACAAAAACTTTTTGAGAATTTTTTATTTAAATTCAATTCATGTTAAAATGTATTTATTTTTCTAAAATACAGTAGGATTTGCAAATTTCTGGAAAAAAAATCATTTTGTTTCGTCCAAGTGTAAAGCAATTTGTAAACATTTGTTTTTCCCTATTAGTACTTTACGCGAATGCTATCGTACAAATTGCCGGTAAATAATTTACATATTTTTAAAATACATGTAAAATTATCCCAGAAAAAAAAAACTTGTAACATCAAAATACTCGAAGAAGAAATAAAACAAGATAAAGCTCGGAACAAAATTAAATTTCGTACCATATTATTTTTCGTACCATATGGTTTTACTGGTGCTACTCGAGTCTTTGCAGCTATTATTTGTGTTTGTATGTCATCGTCTTGTTCAACTCTGACGTAAGCAACAGCGGCGTAGGCTTTGGTAGAAGCATCACAAAACCCGTGAACTTCTATGTTTGCTGTCTTATGATTTGTTGTTCTTAGCAGTCTTTGTACTTCAATTGCATTTATTTGTTGAAGACTATCTCTTAACGCAGTCCAGTCTTGTCTGACATTTGGATCTACTTCTTCATCCCAACTGATTCCTTGGCACCACAGTTTTTGTATCAGTAACTTTGTGGGTAGCATAGCTGGAGCTAACCAACCGAGTGGGTCAAATAGCCGTTGGACGTCAGCAAGGATCGTGCGCTTGGTGATTGTGTTGTTCATAGGAGGTAGGTTGAGACTGTACTGAAATACATCTTTGCCCATATTCCAACGAAGACCTAAGGCTGTGATGGTGCCATGGATGGTGATGTCTAGACTGGCATGTGATGTCCGTTTTGAAGGTTCAAATTGTCTCAAGAAGTTAGCATCATTTGAACACCATTTTTGGAGTGTAAACCCTCCCTTCTGTAGTATAGCTTCAACATGTTTTGCTGTATATAATGCATCTTCTAGATTTTCCTTTGAGGCCATGAAGTCATCGACATAAAAGTCCTCCTTGATCATTTTAGCAGCAGCCGGACATACATCTCCTTCATCATCTGCAACTTGATGCAAAGTTCGCACGGCAAGGTATGGAGCGCATGCTGTTCCGAAAGTGACTCGGGTAAGTCTGTAGTCCCGGACTGGTTGGCTAGGGTCGCTCCTCCATACTACTCTTTGTAGGTCCCTGTCTTCTTTTGTGACTGAGACAATCCGATACATACGTTGTATGTCAGCTACAAAACAAATCTTATTCATGCGCCATTTCATGATGAGGCTTCTCATGTCAGATTGTAGCTGAGGACCCACTAGAAGTTCGTCGTTCAATGAAATATTATTGTTGCCCTTTTGCGATGCATTGAAAACAATTCTGACTTTCGTAGTTTCCTTATCTTCTTTCACTACTGCATGATGTGGCAAGTAAACACTGTCTTTATTTATTTTTTCTTTTGGTATCTCTTCCATATGATTCATATTTATATACTCGTTCATGACCTGTATATATTCTGTTTTTAGTGTAGGATTCTTCTTTAGTCGTTTTTCTAATTGATAAAATCGTTTCATAGCTATTTCTCTTGTTCCTCCTTGTGTAGATAATAGTTTGTAGGTTTTTGTTGGTAGTTTGACGATGTATCGTCCATCTTCTGTTCTTGAGTGAGTGGATTGGTAAATGTCTTCACACTTTTTGTTCTTCTAGTGTTAATTTTGTTTTATTTTCGTTATCCAAATCCCACATTGTTTTCAACATCTTGTCCAAATCAAAACTGTGATGCATCACAATAAAGTCATTGTTATTTCCTTCCTTGTGTACGTGACCAAAAAGGATCCACCCTAGGCTGGTATTTTGAGCGCATGGAGAACCTGGGGGGCCCTTGATGATATCACTTCTTAAGATTTGAGCACATACTTCGACACCTAAGAGTAAGTCAACTCGTCCTCGTTTATTAAAGCCTGGGTCGGCTAATATCAGACCTTCTAAATGTGACCAGGTGTTGCTTGGAATGGTTTGTGATGGTAATTGCGTGGTGAGCCGCGTGGACATGATATAAGCTTTCACTCGTAACTTGAAACTGTCATCGTATCTTGATCGTATCTCAATGTATGCAGCGTGTTTGACGGCAGTTGTGGTCGAGCCAACCCCAGTGACTGTGGCGTGAGCGGGTATTCTCTTGAGTCTTAACAGCTGGGCAGCTCTCTCACTAATGAACGTGGCTTGTGAGCCCTGGTCAACCAATGTACGTAGTATAGTCACTCGTCCTGCCTCATCTCTTATGGGTACCAGTGCTGTGGCCAGTAGTGCTGTAGACGTGCCAGCGGTGAAATGTGACGAAAGCTCAACTGGTTCACTAGCTTCTTTTGATTGAGGTTGATCTTCAACTTGATGTTGCTTAGCTTGCGTGTTATCTAGTTGATTGGTCGTGTTAGTTTTTTGTTCATGTTGGTGAACAAGAGAGTGGTGATGTTTTTTACATATGCGACAGGACATGTTTAACCGAAACTTCTTAGCAGAGTGTCCTGGCGCTAAACAATTGAAGCACAGTTAACCAACTGTGCTTCTTCACATATTCACACCTCTGTGGTGGTTCCATTTTTGTAAACTTGTTACAATGGCTTAACGTATGATTGTCCTTACACATCACACAACTTCTTGGTTTGGTAGCAGCGGGTGTTGTAGAAACGTGGACTGTATATTCTTTACCTCTTGATGGTTTCTCCTTTGCAGGTGGAGCGATCAGTTCTAGTGTGCGAAATTTCGTTTGTAAAAACTTCATAAGTTCTTCCCATGTTGGTAATTCCTCCATATTATCGTTGTACGAAAACTCTTCTCACTCCCGGTGTGACTCTGGGTCCAGTTTTAGCACCGTCATAAAAACAACAAGTGGATCCCAACCATCCGTTGATACATTAAGATTTTTCAAACTATTGAGGCATTCACTAGTTGTGTCTAACAATGTCTTGATATGACTGGCAGTTTGAGTGGATATTTTCTTCTGTGTAAATAGTTTTCTTATGAGAGAATTCACTATGAGTCGCCTGGCACCGAACCGTTGTCTTAACAAATCCCAACATTGATCATAATTACTTTCGGTTACTTGTATGTGTTTAAGTAACGATTCTGCTTCTCCCGTAATGCTACTCTTCAAATAGTGAAGTTTTTGAACTTTAGAGAGCGTGGAATTGTTGTGAACCAATGATGTAAAAAGATCTTTAAATGTGGTCCAATCTTCATAACTTCCAGAAAAAACAGGTAACTGTATTCTAGGCAGCTTGACATTACCTTCAAAAGATGTGCTGGTATTATATCCTATATCACTTATTCTCGGCTTAATCGTTGCTGTTAAAAGATCTTTTAAATCACCCTGTAGACATAAATATAAATCTTCAAAAACAAAATAGTCTTCATTCACAAAATACGAAATTTCCTGCTTCTTTTCTTTAGGCACTATTTTCAGAAGGTTATGATGCGCTGTAGTAAACTTATTCCAATATTCATCAATGGATTGTAATCGTGTTTCTATATATCCTTTGGTAAGTCTTTGTTTTGGGCACTTCTTCAAGTTAGTTTGCGCTTTCTGTAGTAGTAATGCAACATTTTCTAACTCTGATAATAACTGTTGAATTGTGGTTGACATGATTCCCAAAAAAGTTTCACTATAAGTCACGGAGTTGAAGAGATAATTCCAATCGTAATATTTAGAACACAGCTGTTAATAACTTTTTCTAAATTTGCAAAAATCCCTCATCACTATCGAGTTTCTTATCTGAGGAATGCAGTCTTTTGTTCGCGCGTCGATCGCTAGACCACCCAGGTAGCTAGTTGATCCTTTTCGAAATTCGACCATATTTTGTAGTATTAAGGTTTAGTTTTGCTTGTAAGGACTTAGACAATTTAAAGAGGTGTTGCTTGCTATGATTTTATTCTCACACTGGTTTGTTACATAGAAATACAGACATTATAAAGCTGGATTTACGCACACATAACTATAGATAAATTCATGCATACAGGTTACTAACTTAATAGAAATGGTTCAAACAATACTATTAAAATTGTACTTCTATATGGTAAGAGATTCCGGGATGACCCAGGATTTTCTTTTCGCTTTAAACCACTGAACAGCACGGCATTCTACATTTATTTGCGATCACGTTCGCGATCTAACTGGCGGCCGTCAAACGGGAGTTTGCCCGAATGTGCCCTTGTTGAGCTTGTACCGCGGACGTGATCGCACGCATTCTTGCCAATTCTCCTGTTTTATATATTTCTATGGTATTTACGTAATAATAATAATAATAATATTTTTTATTGCAGACATAGAAGTCCATAAAGTGTTAGTAAAAATACAAAATACTTATTGCCTAGTGTTAGTAAAAATCAACCTCTGCATAAATTTCTGAGTAATCGGAGAGCCGAAGCTCTCAGCTACAGTTTTCAGGATGCTGTTCCGACTGTCCCTCACTCTCCTCAGTAGCGACGCAGTTTTTTTGCGTAAAATCGCATGGAAACCGTCAGTGTGGGCTTGCGCGAACATTTCCGACGCGCTACAGTAACGAGGTAGTCTTAACAACATCCTGAAAGCATTATTATATTGGACGCGCAGGACATCCAGCGATCTCTTAGTACAATTGACCCACAGACTGCCCGTGTACAGACTTTGGCAATAAGCCTTGAAAAGTGTTATTTTTACTTGATCTGTACACCGTGCAAATCTGCGAGCCAACATATTACTCCGAACCGCAAGAGCCCTGCGCTCCCTCTCAATATCTACATCGTCCCTGAGATCAACGGCAAGAAGATGCCCTAGGTATTTAAAAGTTGACACCCTATTAATAGATGAACCGTTCAATACCAGCTCAGGTCCCATTCCACGGTGTTTGCCGCTGACCTCAAAGACCATGTATTCACATTTTTTAACATTGTAAACTAATCCATGTGCGGCAGCGTAAGCCTCGCACGTTTTAAGCAGCTCTCTGATTGCTCCCGCCGACGGCCCAAGCAACACTATGTCATCTGCGTAGCTGATGTTGTTTATTCTAACCCCATCAACACTGCATCCGACACGCATGCTGCTCAGTGCGACTAACAGGTCATCCACGTAGAGGTTGAAGAGTCTGGGAGACGTCAGACCACCCTGTCTCACCCCGCACTCCAACCTATACGGCTCAGAGACTATATCATCCCATTTCACAAGATTAACTTGTTTACCATACCAATACTTGAATAGCCCACATATTTCCGCGGGTATACCCCTGTCTCCCATCTTTCTCCATAGCTTATCATATGAAACAAGATCGAACACCTTGGAGAGATCAAGGAAACAGGCGTACACCGGCGTACCGCGATCTTTATAATATTGAACGGTGTGCTTGAGGCTTAAAATAGCACTTTCAGTTGATAGTCCGGGTTGACAGTCGCAAGCGAAATGGGACGATAATTACCCTTGTCCGCAATGTCACCTGTCCTGTTTTTCACAATGGGAACCACGATGGTCTTCATTAGATTAGCCGGTAGGTACGCGTGACTAATGCACATTGTGCAAAACAAAGACAGGACTCGCGGCGGATGGACACCTGCATGCCTCAGGTGCTCAATGCTAAGCCCATCATGACCTGAAGACCTACCTCGTGTCATGTTGTTGATGATAGCACATATTTGCTTGGCTGAGAAACGTATCAGAGGCTTCGCGCCAGTACAGATGGGCTCACCATCATTCACCAAGGATGAGGGGCCGAGTGGGGATTGAACTTTGAAATGATCTTTGAAAACATTCGCAATTCCCTTCTTATCACTTATCCCCTCTAGACTCGCAGAGAGACCAGGTTTCGCATCCAAATTGCCAGTGGACTTCCAAAATTTACAAAAATCTTTACTAGCTCGTTGTTCTGCTAACCTATCCATAACAATTTGTTCAGCGTTATTTTGACAAAACTTCAAACGACTTTTAAAGACTTTTCGCTTTTCATGCATGTCATCATAAACCGGGCCCGACGAAGGACGATGGTTCAGTACCCAGGTTTGAAAGCTACACCTGGCCTCGCGGTGGGCGTCCCTCACATACTCGTTCCACCCACACACTCGCTTACCTCGCCTCGGTCCCTCTACAGATGTTCCTCTAGCTTGCCTAGCCGCCGCACATAGGATTTCCACAATCTGTTCGTACAAGCTGTCCAGAATAACCCTATGCTCAGCCAAACCGCATGATCCAACGCTACACCTCTCAAACTCATGGGGGAAATCAATGTCTCGCAATTTACTATTACATAAATTATGATAACTTTGCGTTTCTGACTTATTTCTTTCACCCCAAAAGACTGAATTACGGCCTACACCCCAGTCATCAACTTAGGTCTCACAACTTCCAAGTCACACTCCAGATGTATAGGTAGATGATCCGAAACGTAAACATCTTCGGATACATCAACATTTCTAATTGTATGCCAAGCTGATACAGATACTACACAGTGATCTAACCATCTCCTGCTTCCGTGCGCATCACTTATAAAGGTGTAGGTACCACTATCAACACCTAGCTTCTTTATGTCAGCACAAACCCAGGATTGATCAGAACAAAAACTCATTAATTCCTTATAAAACAATTCCTGGGGGTGAGCGTTGAAATCACCTAATATGAACACATTCTCTACCTCACAGCTTGCTATGGTAGCACTAATCTCACTTAAAAGTTATTAAGTTATCTGGGCAATTTGTAGGCATGTATATTGAAAATACAATAATAGTACGACCCCGTGACGTGGCCGTGATGGCCACTAACCGAGGACTGCTACAGTCAACAACAGAAACTTTCTCAAAAATGCCTTTCCTCCAGAGAATGGCAACCCCCCCATGGGGTCTTCCTCTCAACAACTCTTCAGCAGTATCCACAGCCGACTTACCCGTACACTCAAAGTCAGGGCTTATTGTTCCTAACATTGGAATGTCATGGGGAAGCAGCCACGTCTCTTGCAAGGCCACCAAATCGGACCACACACATAGATCCTTAATATTATCTATGGACCGTTTAGCCGACTTACAATTAAAACTAGTTAATTTAAGGTATTTATTACTATTTTTTCTATCCATAAGTTAAGGCGTTAACTGACTATAACTTTAGGCTCCTGAGGTTTCGTTCGATACATAAAATGTACAAAACGCCTAAACACAATTCCATCGGGCCATAGTTTGTACGCGTTATACTTTCTTAAAGACTTCATGTTTATCTTTTTTAATGTAACAGTTTCACCTGTCTTATCTTTAATATAACGAATGCGATGATTAAAGAAATTGAAACTTATAACATATTGCAATAAAACACTTTTCTATGCTTGATACTTTTATAATATTCTATTTTTATCAGCGGACAACTAAGATCTATTAAGTTAGTAACAATAATCTTATCCTATGTTAGTGCTTAATTATAAATCTACATTATTAACCATCATACAATGTTTTTTGTATATTTTTTTCCCTGCCGTATACGATCATTGAACTTATTTTATAATAATAATTATATAATTTTAATTAAAATAAGACAACATTATACTTTTGTTAGTAAAATATCGTGTAAGTAAGTAGTAGTACGTAAACAAAGATACAAAAATAAAACATAAAGTGAAATGGGTGTCTGGGCCAAGATGTACAGAAAACGATATGGCAAGGCGTAAACTATCTGACTACTCTCTCCACATGCCTCAGAATAGGGGTGTAAGGACTCTCAACCACATTTTTCTTCTGACGTTACTATTTGCGTTTTAGGGCTGCGCGTGTCAGATGTATTTTTGTGCTTCATTGTGTAAAAAGCAATTGAACATCCAAATATCTGAAAGTTCTGGTAAAACACTGAATCGGTACCACTTCTGTCTTAATTTCGGAGTTAGCTTATCAACGAGCACCCGGATTGGTAGGTCGCTAATATACTCGTCGCACTTCAATTCTTGCAGTGTTACTATAGCATTTCCAACTTTCGAAGCAAATCTGACAAGTTGACGAGCTGACCCAGTTAAGGGCGGTTCTGATTCCAACAAGGCAAGGCGGTCTTTGGCTAGTTCTAATTTGACTTGCGCGACTCTGGCCATTGCCTTTGTGAGGCGGCGTGAGTGTGCTTTTGACTTTTTGCTAATGCGGCCTGACAAGGCTTTGCTGTGACGGCCAGCTTGATGTTGGGCCGTGGTTACATCCAGCTGTAGAATCGTAGGATCGGCAGTGGTGGGAACTTCCAAAACTTGGTTTGTAGCGAACGCCATCGTCACACTTGAACAAAAAACACCGTACTGTCACTGACGTAGATTGGTCAGATTGAATATTAGAAATGACTTGGTCGAAATGAATACAAAATATGTTCAAAATCTGAACTTTCTCGGTCAAAATCTCAGTCGGAACTGCTGTAACGTTCCGGGTAATCACTACGTCCCCCGTAAGAGGTCGCGGTGGGCGGGGTATAGGCTATGCCTTTGTCCCGCAGTAGCAGGGTAGGGGCCCGTGAATACGGACCTTGCGTTGGGGGGGGGTACCTTTTAGGTGGTGACCTCATGGCGTAGCCCCGCCTTTGTGACGCTCTTGCCTCGGGTATCATAAACATGAATTAGGACACTAATTTGTTCTGTAGAATTAATAAAAAAAATCGTTTACTCGGAATAAAAAGACTTCACTAACACTCGCTCGGAAAATCTTTGGATTTACCAAAGAAACACATAAAAGTTGAAGAAAAGTTAGAAATTTTATTTTCATAACTAGCTTCTTCTAGCGGCTTCGCCTGTCTAAAAGTAGGTTCTCCACACAAAGTTGGAACCTCGTATCATCCCGGTTGAATTTAGGAAAATTCTTTCATATTACTGTGTAAGTACATCATGAAAGGAACTTTTGTATAAAATTTCAGCTGGTGTTTGATGAGTTTAATTACACTTAAAAAAGTATCAATTTATTTTTCCATATTTAAATTTGTATAGTACGCGGCAAATACTGTGACGTGATTGCTCTGCATAAAGTGGGAGTGGAAAAAATTACTGCAGGTTTACAACAATTTTTAATACGCTAATGAAGCTTGGTGTTTTATTTTTTTATTTATTTATCGTAACATAAGTAGATATATCAACACTTCTTCTGTTGACGATCATGAAACATCAGGCCGGCCGTTGTTGTGAGGACTCAACAGGCAGTCAACTCTGTCAGGGCTAGAAGTCATGGAAATCTCTTGAGAAAACAAGATATCTTGTGTAATATGGATTTTCCCTAGAAAGCAGTTGAGTGTCATCAAAGAAGACCTGAAACTTGACACTTACCGGCGACATAACGAGTCGCCTAATTCGAAGAAAGTGGAAAGATCAAAACGTTTAGTGGTTCGTTGCGCTTATGGAAAACACAGGAATATTAGGGTGATTGAATGTAGGGTGAAAGTTCAGATAAAGCGTGTCAAGATTCTGAGACGGGTAAAGCTATTATATAGAAGATATTTTTTTTTAGTAAGATATAATGGATTTTTTTAGCGAAACAGGCCACAAGGCACGCTTGGCCCAGGCTTGGCTTGCAGCCAATGTTCTGGACTTCATGAAGGCGGACGATTGGCCTTGGCGTATCCTAGACCTCAACCCTCTGGACTACAAATTGTGGTCTGTGTTAAAGAACATAGCATGCCCAAACTTTACAATAATTTGGAATCTTAAAAATTCTTTACCATCAGCTGTGGACTATTTTTCATTGTACAAATGTACACAGTGCGTATAGCGATAGACGCGTGGCGTGAACTTTTAAAGGTATATCTTAAGGCTAAGGTTGGACATTCTGAGAAAAAGTATTTACTTTTTATTTAGATTCTAAAGTCAAAGTCAAATCTTTATTGCTGAACACAATACTATAAATCAATACATTTCTGGATGTCATGTGAATGCGCAGTTCATTGTGTTCTACCAACTTAGGCATATCAACTTCTCTATCGCACATTCAAAATTACTCTAAGAATATGTCAATCGTTTTTATGAAGTTATGATTTTCTTATTTATAACAGAATTTTTAGCCAGGTATGAACAAAATTTACTACTACGAATCAATAAGTCATTAACCGTTCAAAATTTTCGTATTATAAAGCTAAGGCAGATGAGAGCGGTGGACGTACTTAAGTATGACTATTTTCAACATTTACTTGTCTCTGAGGTGAAACCAAACATTTACTGGGTAAATGTTAGTAACAGTCTGAAAGGCAGAAATCACAGATAGGTTCGTGACTTACAGTGCCACTTGGATATGGTCTTGAGTCTTAACAGCTGGGCAGCTCTCTCACTAATGAACGTGGCTTGTGAGCCCTGGTCAACCAATGCACGTAGTATAGTCACTCGTCCTGCCTCATCTCTTATGGGTACCAGTGCTGTAGACGTGCCAGCGGTGAAATGTGACGAAAGCTCAACTGGTTCACTAGCTTCTTTTGATTGAGGTTGATCTTCAACTTGATGTTGCTTAGCTTGCGTGTTATCTAGTTGATTGGTCGTGGTAGTTTTTTGTTTATGTTGGTGAACAAGAGAGTGGTGACGTTTTTTACACATGCGACAGGACATGTTTAACCGAAACTTCTTAGCAGAGTGTCCTGGCGCTAAACAATTGAAGCACAGTTGGTTGTTCTTCACATATTCACACCTCTGTGGTGGTTCCATTTTTGTAAATTTGTTACAATGGCTTAACGTATGATTGTCCTTACAAATCACACAACTTCTTGGTTTGGTAGCAGCGGGTGTTGTAGAAACGTGGACTGTATATTCTTTACCTCTTGATGGTTTCTCCTTTGCAGGTGGAGCGATCAGTTCTAGTGTGCGAAATTTCGTTTGTAAAAACTTCATAAGTTCTTCCCATGTTGGTAATTCCTCCATATTATCGTTGTACGAAAACTCTTCTCACTCCCGGTGTGACTCTGGGTCCAGTTTTAGCACCGTCATAAAAACAACAAGTGGATCCCAACCATCCGTTGATACATTAAGATTTTTCAAACTATTGAGGCATTCACTAGTTGTGTCTAACAATGTCTTGATATGACTGGCAGTTTGAGTGGATATTTTCTTCTGTGTAAATAGTTTTCTTATGAGAGAATTCACTATGAGTCGCCTGGCACCGAACCGTTGTCTTAACAAATCCCAACATTGATCATAATTACTTTCGGTTACTTGTATGTGTTTAAGTAACGATTCTGCTTCTCCCGTAATGCTACTCTTCAAATAGTGAAGTTTTTGAACTTTAGAGAGCGTGGAATTGTTGTGAACCAATGATGTAAAAAGATCTTTAAATGTGGTCCAATCTTCATAACTTCCAGAAAAAACAGGTAACTGTATTCTAGGCAGCTTGACATTACCTTCAAAAGATGTGCTGGTATTATATCCTATATCACTTATTCTCGGCTTAATCGTTGCTGTTAAAAGATCTTTTAAATCACCCTGTAGACATAAATATAAATCTTCAAAAACAAAATAGTCTTCATTCACAAAATACGAAATTTCCTGCTTCTTTTCTTTAGGCACTATTTTCAGAAGGTTATGATGCGCTGTAGTAAACTTATTCCAATATTCATCAATGGATTGTAATCGTGTTTCTATATATCCTTTGGTAAGTCTTTGTTTTGGGCACTTCTTCAAGTTAGTTTGCGCTTTCTGTAGTAGTAATGCAACATTTTCTAACTCTGATAATAACTGTTGAATTGTGGTTGACATGATTCCCAAAAAAGTTTCACTATAAGTCACGGAGTTGAAGAGATAATTCCAATCGTAATATTTAGAACACAGCTGTTAATAACTTTTTCTAAATTTGCAAAAATCCCTCATCACTAACGAGTTTCTTATCTGAGGAATGCAGTCTTTTGTTCGCGCGTCGATCGCTAGACCACCCAGGTAGCTAGTTGATCCTTTTCGAAATTCAACCATATTTTGTAGTATTAAGGTTTAGTTTTGCTTGTAAGGACTTAGACAATTTAAAGAGGTGTTGCTTGCTATGATTTTATTCTCACACTGGTTTGTTACATAGAAATACAGACATTATAAAGCTGGATTTACGCACACATAACTATAGATAAATACATGCATACAGGTTACTAACTTAATAGAAATGGTTCAAACAATACTATTAAAATTGTACTTCTATATGGTAAAAGATTCCGGGATGACCCAGGATTTTCTTTTCGTTTTAATTTTTGCTTTAAACCACTGAACAACACGGCATTCTACATTTATTTGCGATCACGTTCGCGATCTAACTGGCGGCCGTCAAACGGGAGTTTGCCCGAATGTGCCCTTGTTGAGCTTGTACCGCGGACGTGATCGCACGCATTCTTGCCAATTCTCCTCTCAGCTACAGTTTTCAGGATGCTGTTCCGACTGTCCCTCACTCTCCTCAGTAGCGACGCAGTTTTTTTGCGTAAAATCGCATGGAAACCGTCAGTGTGGGCTTGCGCGAACATTTCCGACGCGCTACAGTAACGAGGTAGTCTTAACAACATCCTGAAAGCATTATTATATTGGACGCGCAGGACATCCAGCGATCTCTTAGTACAATTGACCCACAGACTGCCCGTGTACAGACTTTGGCAATAAGCCTTGAAAAGTGTTATTTTTACTTGATCTGTACACCGTGCAAATCTGCGAGCCAACATATTACTCCGAACCGCAAGAGCCCTGCGCTCCCTCTCAATATCTACATCGTCCCTGAGATCAACGGCAAGAAGATGCCCTAGGTATTTAAAAGTTGACACCCTATTAATAGATGAACCGTTCAATACCAGCTCAGGTCCCATTCCACGGTGTTTGCCGCTGACCTCAAAGACCATGTATTCACATTTTTTAACATTGTAAACTAATCCATGTGCGGCAGCGTAAGCCTCGCACGTTTTAAGCAGCTCTCTGATTGCTCCCGCCGACGGCCCAAGCAACACTATGTCATCTGCGTAGCTGATGTTGTTTATTCTAACCCCATCAACACTGCATCCGACACGCATGCTGCTCAGTGCGACTAACAGGTCATCCACGTAGAGGTTGAAGAGTCTGGGAGACGTCAGACCACCCTGTCTCACCCCGCACTCCAACCTATACGGCTCAGAGACTATATCATCCCATTTCACAAGATTAACTTGTTTACCATACCAATACTTGAATAGCCCACATATTTCCGCGGGTATACCCCTGTCTCCCATCTTTCTCCATAGCTTATCATATGAAACAAGATCGAACACCTTGGAGAGATCAAGGAAACAGGCGTACACCGGCGTACCGCGATCTTTATAATATTGAACGGTGTGCTTGAGGCTTAAAATAGCACTTTCAGTTGATAGTCCGGGTTGACAGTCGCAAGCGAAATGGGACGATAATTACCCTTGTCCGCAATGTCACCTGTCCTGTTTTTCACAATGGGAACCACGATGGTCTTCATTAGATTAGCCGGTAGGTACGCGTGACTAATGCACATTGTGCAAAACAAAGACAGGACTCGCGGCGGATGGACACCTGCATGCCTCAGGTGCTCAATGCTAAGCCCATCATGACCTGAAGACCTACCTCGTGTCATGTTGTTGATGATAGCACATATTTGCTTGGCTGAGAAACGTATCAGAGGCTTCGCGCCAGTACAGATGGGCTCACCATCATTCACCAAGGATGAGGGGCCGAGTGGGGATTGAACTTTGAAATGATCTTTGAAAACATTCGCAATTCCCTTCTTATCACTTATCCCCTCTAGACTCGCAGAGAGACCAGGTTTCGCATCCAAATTGCCAGTGGACTTCCAAAATTTACAAAAATCTTTACTAGCTCGTTGTTCTGCTAACCTATCCATAACAATTTGTTCAGCGTTATTTTGACAAAACTTCAAACGACTTTTAAAGACTTTTCGCTTTTCATGCATGTCATCATAAACCGGGCCCGACGAAGGACGATGGTTCAGTACCCAGGTTTGAAAGCTACACCTGGCCTCGCGGTGGGCGTCCCTCACATACTCGTTCCACCCACACACTCGCTTACCTCGCCTCGGTCCCTCTACAGATGTTCCTCTAGCTTGCCTAGCCGCCGCACATAGGATTTCCACAATCTGTTCGTACAAGCTGTCCAGAATAACCCTATGCTCAGCCAAACCGCATGATCCAACGCTACACCTCTCAAACTCATGGGGGAAATCAATGTCTCGCAATTTACTATTACATAAATTATGATAACTTTGCGTTTCTGACTTATTTCTTTCACCCCAAAAGACTGAATTACGGCCTACACCCCAGTCATCAACTTAGGTCTCACAACTTCCAAGTCACACTCCAGATGTATAGGTAGATGATCCGAAACGTAAACATCTTCGGATACATCAACATTTCTAATTGTATGCCAAGCTGATACAGATACTACACAGTGATCTAACCATCTCCTGCTTCCGTGCGCATCACTTATAAAGGTGTAGGTACCACTATCAACACCTAGCTTCTTTATGTCAGCACAAACCCAGGATTGATCAGAACAAAAACTCATTAATTCCTTATAAAACAATTCCTGGGGGTGAGCGTTGAAATCACCTAATATGAACACATTCTCTACCTCACAGCTTGCTATGGTAGCACTAATCTCACTTAAAAGTTATTAAGTTATCTGGGCAATTTGTAGGCATGTATATTGAAAATACAATAATAGTACGACCCCGTGACGTGGCCGTGATGGCCACTAACCGAGGACTGCTACAGTCAACAACAGAAACTTTCTCAAAAATGCCTTTCCTCCAGAGAATGGCAACCCCCCCATGGGGTCTTCCTCTCAACAACTCTTCAGCAGTATCCACAGCCGACTTACCCGTACACTCAAAGTCAGGGCTTATTGTTCCTAACATTGGAATGTCATGGGGAAGCAGCCACGTCTCTTGCAAGGCCACCAAATCGGACCACACACATAGATCCTTAATATTATCTATGGACCGTTTAGCCGACTTACAATTAAAACTAGTTAATTTAAGGTATTTATTACTATTTTTTCTATCCATAAGTTAAGGCGTTAACTGACTATAACTTTAGGCTCCTGAGGTTTCGTTCGATACATAAAATGTACAAAACGCCTAAACACAATTCCATCGGGCCATAGTTTGTACGCGTTATACTTTCTTAAAGACTTCATGTTTATCTTTTTTAATGTAACAGTTTCACCTGTCTTATCTTTAATATAACGAATGCGATGATTAAAGAAATTGAAACTTATAACGTATATTGCAATAAAACACTTTTCTATGCTTGATACTTTTATAATATTCTATTTTTATCAGCGGACAACTAAGATCTATTAAGTTAGTAACAATAATCTTATCCTATGTTAGTGCTTAATTATAAATCTACATTATTAACCATCATACAATGTTTTTTGTATATTTTTTTCCCTGCCGTATACGATCATTGAACTTATTTTATAATAATAATTATATAATTTTAATTAAAATAAGACAACATTATACTTTTGTTAGTAAAATATCGTGTAAGTAAGTAGTAGTACGTAAACAAAGATACAAAAATAAAACATAAAGTGAAATGGGTGTCTGGGCCAAGATGTACAGAAAACGATATGGCAAGGCGTAAACTATCTGACTACTCTCTCCACATGCCTCAGAATAGGGGTGTAAGGACTCTCAACCACATTTTTCTTCTGACGTTACTATTTGCGTTTTAGGGCTGCGCGTGTCAGATGTATTTTTGTGCTTCATTGTGTAAAAAGCAATTGAACATCCAAATATCTGAAAGTTCTGGTAAAACACTGAATCGGTACCACTTCTGTCTTAATTTCGGAGTTAGCTTATCAACGAGCACCCGGATTGGTAGGTCGCTAATATACTCGTCGCACTTCAATTCTTGCAGTGTTACTATAGCATTTCCAACTTTCGAAGCAAATCTGACAAGTTGACGAGCTGACCCAGTTAAGGGCGGTTCTGATTCCAACAAGGCAAGGCGGTCTTTGGCTAGTTCTAATTTGACTTGCGCGACTCTGGCCATTGCCTTTGTGAGGCGGCGTGAGTGTGCTTTTGACTTTTTGCTAATGCGGCCTGACAAGGCTTTGCTGTGACGGCCAGCTTGATGTTGGGCCGTGGTTACATCCAGCTGTAGAATCGTAGGATCGGCAGTGGTGGGAACTTCCAAAACTTGGTTTGTAGCGAACGCCATCGTCACACTTGAACAAAAAACACCGTACTGTCACTGACGTAGATTGGTCAGATTGAATATTAGAAATGACTTGGTCGAAATGAATACAAAATATGTTCAAAATCTGAACTTTCTCGGTCAAAATCTCAGTCGGAACTGCTGTAACGTTCCGGGTAATCACTACGTCCCCCGTAAGAGGTCGCGGTGGGCGGGGTATAGGCTATGCCTTTGTCCCGCAGTAGCAGGGTAGGGGCCCGTGAATACGGACCTTGCGTTGGGGGGGGGGTACCTTTTAGGTGGTGACCTCATGGCGTAGCCCCGCCTTTGTGACGCTCTTGCCTCGGGTATCATAAACATGAATTAGGACACTAATTTGTTCTGTAGAATTAATAAAAAAAATCGTTTACTCGGAATAAAAAGACTTCACTAACACTCGCTCGGAAAATCTTTGGATTTACCAAAGAAACACATAAAAGTTGAAGAAAAGTTAGAAATTTTATTTTCATAACTAGCTTCTTCTAGCGGCTTCGCCTGTCTAAAAGTAGGTTCTCCACACAAAGTTGGAACCTCGTATCATCCCGGTTGAATTTAGGAAAATTCTTTCATATTACTGTGTAAGTACATCATGAAAGGAACTTTTGTATAAAATTTCAGCTGGTGTTTGATGAGTTTAATTACACTTAAAAAAGTATCAATTTATTTTTCCATATTTAAATTTGTATAGTACGCGGCAAATACTGTGACGTGATTGCTCTGCATAAAGTGGGAGTGGAAAAAATTACTGCAGGTTTACAACAATTTTTAATACGCTAATGAAGCTTGGTGTTTTATTTTTTTATTTATTTATCGTAACATAAGTAGATATATCAACACTTCTTCTGTTGACGATCATGAAACATCAGGCCGGCCGTTGTTGTGAGGACTCAACAGGCAGTCAACTCTGTCAGGGCTAGAAGTCATGGAAATCTCTTGAGAAAACAAGATATCTTGTGTAATATGGATTTTCCCTAGAAAGCAGTTGAGTGTCATCAAAGAAGACCTGAAACTTGACACTTACCGGCGACATAACGAGTCGCCTAATTCGAAGAAAGTGGAAAGATCAAAACGTTTAGTGGTTCGTTGCGCTTATGGAAAACACAGGAATATTAGGGTGATTGAATGTAGGGTGAAAGTTCAGATAAAGCGTGTCAAGATTCTGAGACGGGTAAAGCTATTATATAGAAGATATTTTTTTTTAGTAAGATATAATGGATTTTTTTAGCGAAACAGGCCACAAGGCACGCTTGGCCCAGGCTTGGCTTGCAGCCAATGTTCTGGACTTCATGAAGGCGGACGATTGGCCTTGGCGTATCCTAGACCTCAACCCTCTGGACTACAAATTGTGGTCTGTGTTAAAGAACATAGCATGCCCAAACTTTACAATAATTTGGAATCTTAAAAATTCTTTACCATCAGCTGTGGACTATTTTTCATTGTACAAATGTACACAGTGCGTATAGCGATAGACGCGTGGCGTGAACTTTTAAAGGTATATCTTAAGGCTAAGGTTGGACATTCTGAGAAAAAGTATTTACTTTTTATTTAGATTCTAAAGTCAAAGTCAAATCTTTATTGCTGAACACAATACTATAAATCAATACATTTCTGGATGTCATGTGAATGCGCAGTTCATTGTGTTCTACCAACTTAGGCATATCAACTTCTCTATCGCACATTCAAAATTACTCTAAGAATATGTCAATCGTTTTTATGAAGTTATGATTTTCTTATTTATAACAGAATTTTTAGCCAGGTATGAACAAAATTTACTACTACGAATCAATAAGTCATTAACCGTTCAAAATTTTCGTATTATAAAGCTAAGGCAGATGAGAGCGGTGGACGTACTTAAGTATGACTATTTTCAACATTTACTTGTCTCTGAGGTGAAACCAAACATTTACTGGGTAAAT
The DNA here is from genome assembly GCA_958295575.1 of Leucania comma. Taxonomy (NCBI): domain Eukaryota; kingdom Metazoa; phylum Arthropoda; class Insecta; order Lepidoptera; family Noctuidae; genus Leucania; species Leucania comma. The sequence continues at coordinate 4,211,063 of OY282480.1, forward strand.
GTTAGTAACAGTCTGAAAGGCAGAAATCACAGATAGGTTCGTGACTTACAGTGCCACTTGGATATGGTCTTGAGTCTTAACAGCTGGGCAGCTCTCTCACTAATGAACGTGGCTTGTGAGCCCTGGTCAACCAATGCACGTAGTATAGTCACTCGTCCTGCCTCATCTCTTATGGGTACCAGTGCTGTAGACGTGCCAGCGGTGAAATGTGACGAAAGCTCAACTGGTTCACTAGCTTCTTTTGATTGAGGTTGATCTTCAACTTGATGTTGCTTAGCTTGCGTGTTATCTAGTTGATTGGTCGTGGTAGTTTTTTGTTTATGTTGGTGAACAAGAGAGTGGTGACGTTTTTTACACATGCGACAGGACATGTTTAACCGAAACTTCTTAGCAGAGTGTCCTGGCGCTAAACAATTGAAGCACAGTTGGTTGTTCTTCACATATTCACACCTCTGTGGTGGTTCCATTTTTGTAAATTTGTTACAATGGCTTAACGTATGATTGTCCTTACAAATCACACAACTTCTTGGTTTGGTAGCAGCGGGTGTTGTAGAAACGTGGACTGTATATTCTTTACCTCTTGATGGTTTCTCCTTTGCAGGTGGAGCGATCAGTTCTAGTGTGCGAAATTTCGTTTGTAAAAACTTCATAAGTTCTTCCCATGTTGGTAATTCCTCCATATTATCGTTGTACGAAAACTCTTCTCACTCCCGGTGTGACTCTGGGTCCAGTTTTAGCACCGTCATAAAAACAACAAGTGGATCCCAACCATCCGTTGATACATTAAGATTTTTCAAACTATTGAGGCATTCACTAGTTGAGTCAGTTTGAGTGGGTATTTTCTTCTGTGTAAATAGTTTTCGTATGAGAGAATTCACTATGAGTCGCCTGGCACCGAACCGTTGTCTTAACAAATCCCAACATTGATCATAATTACTTTCGGTTACTTGTATGTGTTTAAGTAACGATTCTGCTTCTCCCGTAATGCTACTCTTCAAATAGTGAAGTTTTTGAACTTTAGAGAGCGTGGAATTGTTGTGAACCAATGATGTAAAAAGATCTTTAAATGTGGTCCAATCTTCATAACTTCCAGAAAAAACAGGTAACTGTATTCTAGGCAGCTTGACATTACCTTCAAAAGATGTGCTGGTATTATATCCTATATCACTTATTCTCGGCTTAATCGTTGCTGTTAAAAGATCTTTTAAATCACCCTGTAGACATAAATATAAATCTTCAAAAACAAAATAGTCTTCATTCACAAAATACGAAATTTCCTGCTTCTTTTCTTTAGGCACTATTTTCAGAAGGTTATGATGCGCTGTAGTAAACTTATTCCAATATTCATCAATGGATTGTAATCGTGTTTCTATATATCCTTTGGTAAGTCTTTGTTTTGGGCACTTCTTCAAGTTAGTTTGCGCTTTCTGTAGTAGTAATGCAACATTTTCTAACTCTGATAATAACTGTTCAATTGTGGTTGACATGATTCCCAAAAAAGTTTCACTATAAGTCACGGAGTTGAAGAGATAATTCCAATCGTAATATTTAGAACACAGCTGTTAATAACTTTTTCTAAATTTGCAAAAATCCCTCATCACTAACGAGTTTCTTATCTGAGGAATGCAGTCTTTTGTTCGCGCGTCGATCGCTAGACCACCCAGGTAGCTAGTTGATCCTTTTCGAAATTCGACCATATTTTGTAGTATTAAGGTTTAGTTTTGCTTGTAAGGACTTAGACAATTTAAAGAGGTGTTGCTTGCTATGATTTTATTCTCACACTGGTTTGTTACATAGAAATACAGACATTATAAAGCTGGATTTACGCACACATAACTATAGATAAATACATGCATACAGGTTACTAACTTAATAGAAATGGTTCAAACAATACTATTAAAATTGTACTTCTATATGGTAAAAGATTCCGGGATGACCCAGGATTTTCTTTTCGTTTTAATTTTTGCTTTAAACCACTGAACAACACGGCATTCTACATTTATTTGCGATCACGTTCGCGATCTAACTGGCGGCCGTCAAACGGGAGTTTGCCCGAATGTGCCCTTGTTGAGCTTGTACCGCGGACGTGATCGCACGCATTCTTGCCAATTCTCCTCTCAGCTACAGTTTTCAGGATGCTGTTCCGACTGTCCCTCACTCTCCTCAGTAGCGACGCAGTTTTTTTGCGTAAAATCGCATGGAAACCGTCAGTGTGGGCTTGCGCGAACATTTCCGACGCGCTACAGTAACGAGGTAGTCTTAACAACATCCTGAAAGCATTATTATATTGGACGCGCAGGACATCCAGCGATCTCTTAGTACAATTGACCCACAGACTGCCCGTGTACAGACTTTGGCAATAAGCCTTGAAAAGTGTTATTTTTACTTGATCTGTACACCGTGCAAATCTGCGAGCCAACATATTACTCCGAACCGCAAGAGCCCTGCGCTCCCTCTCAATGTCTACATCGTCCCTGAGATCAACGGTAAGAAGATGCCCTAGGTATTTAAAAGTTGACACCCTATTAATAGATGAACCGTTCAATACAAGCTCAGGACCATTCCACGGTGTTTGCCGCTGACCTCAAAGACCATGTATTCACATTTTTTAACATTGTAAACTAATCCATGTGCGGCAGCGTAAGCCTCGCACGTTTTAAGCAGCTCTCTGATTGCTCCCGCCGACGGCCCAAGCAACACCATGTCATCTGCGTAGCTGATGTTGTTTATTCTAACCCCATCAACACTGCATCCGACACGCATGCTGCTCAGTGCGACTAACAGGTCATCCACGTAGAGGTTGAAGAGTCTGGGAGACGTCACGTCACCACCCTGTCTCACCCCGCACTCCAACCTATACGGCTCAGAGACTATATCATCCCATTTCACAAGATTAACTTGTTTACCATACCAATACTGGAATAGCCCACATATTTCCGCGGGTATACCCCTGTCTCCCATCTTTCTCCATAGCTTATCATATGAAATAAGATCGAACGCCTTGGAGAGATCAAGGAAACAGGCGTACACCGGCGTACCGCGATCTTTATAATATTGAACGGTGTGCTTGAGGCTTAAAATAGCACTTTCAGTTGATAGTCCGGGGCGAAACCCAAACTGTGCATCATGAAGATGTATATATTTACTTAAGCAAGAATCAAGCACACCATCCAACACCTTTGCTATTACAGTCGCAAGCGAAATGGGAAAGATAATTACCCTTGTCCGCAATGTCACCTGTCCTGTTTTTCACAATGGGAACCACGATGGTCTTCATTAGATTAGCCGGTAGGTACGCGTGACTAATGCACATTGTGCAAAACAAAGACAGGACTCGCGGCGGATGGACACCTGCATGCCTCAGGTGCTCAATGCTAAGCCCATCATGACCTGGAGACCTACCTCGTGTCATGTTGTTGATGATAGCACATATTTGCTTGGCTGAGAAACGTATCAGAGGCTTCGCGCCAGTACAGATGGGCTCACCATCATTCACCAAGGATGAGGGGCCGAGTGGGGATTGAACTTTGAAATGATCTTTGAAAACATTCGCAATTCCCTTCTTATCACTTATCCCCTCTAGACTCGCAGAGAGACCAGGCTTCGCATCTAAATTGCCAGTGGACTTCCAAAATTTACAAAAATCTTTACTAGCTCGTTGTTCTGCTAACCTATCCATAACAATTTGTTCAGCGTTATTTTGACAAAACTTCAAACGACTTTTAAAGACTTTTCGCTTTTCATGCATGTCATCATAAACCGGGCCCGACGAAGGACGATGGTTCAGTACCCAGGTTTGAAAGCTACACCTGGCCTCGCGGTGGGCGTCCCTCACATACTCGTTCCACCCACACACTCGCTTACCTCGCCTCGGTCCCTCTACAGATGTCCCTCTAGCTTGCCTAGCCGCCGCACATAGGATTTCCACAATCTGTTCGTACAAGCTGTCCAGAATAACCCTATGCTCAGCCAAACCGCATGATCCAACGCTACACCTCTCAAACTCATGGGGGAAATCAATGTCTCGCAATTTACTATTACATAAATTATGATAACTTTGCGTTTCTGACTTATTTCTTTCACCCCAAAAGACTGAATTACGGCCTACACCCCAGTCATCAACTTAGGTCTCACAACTTCCAAGTCACACTCCAGATGTATAGGTAGATGATCCGAAACGTAAACATCTTCGGATACATCAACACTTCTAATTGTATGCCAAGCTGATACAGATACTACACAGTGATCTAACCATCTCCTGCTTCCGTGCGCATCACTTATAAAGGTGTAGGTACCACTATCAACACCTAGCTTCTTTATGTCAGCACAAACCCAGGATTGATCAGAACAAAAACTCATTAATTCCTTATAAAACAATTCCTGGGGGTGAGCGTTGAAATCACCTAATATGAACACATTCTCTACCTCACAGTTTGCTATGGTAGCACTAATCTCACTTAAAAGTTATTAAGTTATCTGGGCAATTTGTAGGCATGTATATTGAAAATACAATAATAGTACGACCCCGTGACGTGGCCGTGATGGCCACTAACCGAGGACTGCTACAGTCAACAACAGAAACTTTCTCAAAAATGCCTTTCCTCCAGAGAATGGCAACCCCCCCATGGGGTCTTCCTCTCAACAACTCTTCAGCAGTATCCACAGCCGACTTACCCGTACACTCAAAGTCAGGGCTTATTGTTCCTAACATTGGAATGTCATGGGGAAGCAGCCACGTCTCTTGCAAGGCCACCAAATCGGACCACACACATAGATCCTTAATATTATCTATGGACCGTTTAGCCGACTTACAATTAAAACTAGTTAATTTAAGGTATTTATTACTATTTTTTCTATCCATAAGTTAAGGCGTTAACTGACTATAACTTTAGGCTCCTGAGGTTTCGTTCGATACATAAAATGTACAAAACGCCTAAACACAATTCCATCGGGCCATAGTTTGTACGCGTTATACTTTCTAAAAGACTTCATGTTTATCTTTTTTAATGTAACAGTTTCACCTGTCTTATCTTTAATATAACGAATGCGATGATTAAAGAAATTGAAACTTATAACATATTGCAATAAAACACTTTTCTATGCTTGATACTTTTATAATATTCTATTTTTATCAGCGGACAACTAAGATCTATTAAGTTAGTAACAATAATCTTATCCTATGTTAGTGCTTAATTATAAATCTACATTATTAACCATCATACAATGTTTTTTGTATATTTTTTTCCCTGCCGTATACGATCATTGAACTTATTTTATAATAATAATTATATAATTTTAATTAAAATAAGACAACATTATACTTTTGTTAGTAAAATATCGTGTAAGTAAGTAGTAGTACGTAAACAAAGATACAAAAATAAAACATAAAGTGAAATGGGTGTCTGGGCCAAGATGTACAGAGAACGATATGGCAAGGCGTAAACTATCTGACTACTCTCTCCACATGCCTCAGAATAGGGGTGTAAGGACTCTCAACCACATTTTTCTTCTGACGTTACTATTTGCGTTTTAGGGCTGCGCGTGTCAGATGTATTTTTGTGCTTCATTGTGTAAAAAGCAATTGAACATCCAAATATCTGAAAGTTCTGGTAAAACACTGAATCGGTACCACTTCTGTCTTAATTTCGGAGTTAGCTTATCAACGAGCACCCGGATTGGTAGGTCGCTAATATACTCGTCGCACTTCAATTCTTGCAGTGTTACTATAGCATTTCCAACTTTCGAAGCAAATCTGACAAGTTGACGAGCTGACCCAGTTAAGGGCGGTTCTGATTCCAACAAGGCAAGGCGGTCTTTGGCTAGTTCTAATTTGACTTGCGCGACTCTGGCCATTGCCTTTGTGAGGCGGCGTGAGTGTGCTTTTGACTTTTTGCTAATGCGGCCTGACAAGGCTTTGCTGTGACGGCCAGCTTGATGTTGGGCCGTGGTTACATCCAGCTGTAGAATCGTAGGATCGGCAGTGGTGGGAACTTCCAAAACTTGGTTTGTAGCGAACGCCATCGTCACACTTGAACAAAAAACACCGTACTGTCACTGACGTAGATTGGTCAGATTGAATATTAGAAATGACTTGGTCGAAATGAATACAAAATATGTTCAAAATCTGAACTTTCTCGGTCAAAATCTCAGTCGGAACTGCTGTAACGTTCCGGGTAATCACTACGTCCCCCGTAAGAGGTCGCGGTGGGCGGGGTATAGGCTATGCCTTTGTCCCGCAGTAGCAGGGTAGGGGCCCGTGAATACGGACCTTGCGTTGGGGGGGGGTACCTTTTAGGTGGTGACCTCATGGCGTAGCCCCGCCTTTGTGACGCTCTTGCCTCGGGTATCATAAACATGAATTAGGACACTAATTTGTTCTGTAGAATTAATAAAAAAAATCGTTTACTTGGAATAAAAAGACTTCACTAACACTCGCTCGGAAAATCTTTGGATTTACCAAAGAAACACATAAAAGTTGAAGAAAAGTTAGAAATTTTATTTTCATAACTAGCTTCTTCTAGCGGCTTCGCCTGTCTAAAAGTAGGTTCTCCACACAAAGTTGGAACCTCGTATCATCCCGGTTGAATTTAGGAAAATTCTTTCATATTACTGTGTAAGTACATCATGAAAGGAACTTTTGTATAAAATTTCAGCTGGTGTTTGATGAGTTTAATTACACTTAAAAAAGTATCAATTTATTTTTCCATATTTAAATTTGTATAGTACGCGGCAAATACTGTGACGTGATTGCTCTGCATAAAGTGGGAGTGGAAAAAATTACTGCAGGTTTACAACAATTTTTAATACGCTAATGAAGCTTGGTGTTTTATTTTTTTATTTATTTATCGTAACATAAGTAGATATATCAACACTTCTTCTGTTGACGATCATGAAACATCAGGCCGGCCGTTGTTGTGAGGACTCAACAGGCAGTCAACTCTGTCAGGGCTAGAAGTCATGGAAATCTCTTGAGAAAACAAGATATCTTGTGTAATATGGATTTTCCCTAGAAAGCAGTTGAGTGTCATCAAAGAAGACCTGAAACTTGACACTTACCGGCGACATAACGAGTCGCCTAATTCGAAGAAAGTGGAAAGATCAAAACGTTTAGTGGTTCGTTGCGCTTATGGAAAACACAGGAATATTAGGGTGATTGAATGTAGGGTGAAAGTTCAGATAAAGCGTGTCAAGATTCTGAGACGGGTAAAGCTATTATATAGAAGATATTTTTTTTTAGTAAGATATAATGGATTTTTTTAGCGAAACAGGCCACAAGGCACGCTTGGCCCAGGCTTGGCTTGCAGCCAATGTTCTGGACTTCATGAAGGCGGACGATTGGCCTTGGCGTATCCTAGACCTCAACCCTCTGGACTACAAATTGTGGTCTGTGTTAAAGAACATAGCATGCCCAAACTTTACAATAATTTGGAATCTTAAAAATTCTTTACCATCAGCTGTGGACTATTTTTCATTGTACAAATGTACACAGTGCGTATAGCGATAGACGCGTGGCGTGAACTTTTAAAGGTATATCTTAAGGCTAAGGTTGGACATTCTGAGAAAAAGTATTTACTTTTTATTTAGATTCTAAAGTCAAAGTCAAATCTTTATTGCTGAACACAATACTATAAATCAATACATTTCTGGATGTCATGTGAATGCGCAGTTCATTGTGTTCTACCAACTTAGGCATATCAACTTCTCTATCGCACATTCAAAATTACTCTAAGAATATGTCAATCGTTTTTATGAAGTTATGATTTTCTTATTTATAACAGAATTTTTAGCCAGGTATGAACAAAATTTACTACTACGAATCAATAAGTCATTAACCGTTCAAAATTTTCGTATTATAAAGCTAAGGCAGATGAGAGCGGTGGACGTACTTAAGTATGACTATTTTCAACATTTACTTGTCTCTGAGGTGAAACCAAACATTTACTGGGTAAATGTTAGTAACAGTCTGAAAGGCAGAAATCACAGATAGGTTCGTGACTTACAGTGCCACTTGGATATGGTCTTGAGTCTTAACAGCTGGGCAGCTCTCTCACTAATGAACGTGGCTTGTGAGCCCTGGTCAACCAATGCACGTAGTATAGTCACTCGTCCTGCCTCATCTCTTATGGGTACCAGTGCTGTAGACGTGCCAGCGGTGAAATGTGACGAAAGCTCAACTGGTTCACTAGCTTCTTTTGATTGAGGTTGATCTTCAACTTGATGTTGCTTAGCTTGCGTGTTATCTAGTTGATTGGTCGTGGTAGTTTTTTGTTTATGTTGGTGAACAAGAGAGTGGTGACGTTTTTTACACATGCGACAGGACATGTTTAACCGAAACTTCTTAGCAGAGTGTCCTGGCGCTAAACAATTGAAGCACAGTTGGTTGTTCTTCACATATTCACACCTCTGTGGTGGTTCCATTTTTGTAAATTTGTTACAATGGCTTAACGTATGATTGTCCTTACAAATCACACAACTTCTTGGTTTGGTAGCAGCGGGTGTTGTAGAAACGTGGACTGTATATTCTTTACCTCTTGATGGTTTCTCCTTTGCAGGTGGAGCGATCAGTTCTAGTGTGCGAAATTTCGTTTGTAAAAACTTCATAAGTTCTTCCCATGTTGGTAATTCCTCCATATTATCGTTGTACGAAAACTCTTCTCACTCCCGGTGTGACTCTGGGTCCAGTTTTAGCACCGTCATAAAAACAACAAGTGGATCCCAACCATCCGTTGATACATTAAGATTTTTCAAACTATTGAGGCATTCACTAGTTGAGTCAGTTTGAGTGGGTATTTTCTTCTGTGTAAATAGTTTTCGTATGAGAGAATTCACTATGAGTCGCCTGGCACCGAACCGTTGTCTTAACAAATCCCAACATTGATCATAATTACTTTCGGTTACTTGTATGTGTTTAAGTAACGATTCTGCTTCTCCCGTAATGCTACTCTTCAAATAGTGAAGTTTTTGAACTTTAGAGAGCGTGGAATTGTTGTGAACCAATGATGTAAAAAGATCTTTAAATGTGGTCCAATCTTCATAACTTCCAGAAAAAACAGGTAACTGTATTCTAGGCAGCTTGACATTACCTTCAAAAGATGTGCTGGTATTATATCCTATATCACTTATTCTCGGCTTAATCGTTGCTGTTAAAAGATCTTTTAAATCACCCTGTAGACATAAATATAAATCTTCAAAAACAAAATAGTCTTCATTCACAAAATACGAAATTTCCTGCTTCTTTTCTTTAGGCACTATTTTCAGAAGGTTATGATGCGCTGTAGTAAACTTATTCCAATATTCATCAATGGATTGTAATCGTGTTTCTATATATCCTTTGGTAAGTCTTTGTTTTGGGCACTTCTTCAAGTTAGTTTGCGCTTTCTGTAGTAGTAATGCAACATTTTCTAACTCTGATAATAACTGTTCAATTGTGGTTGACATGATTCCCAAAAAAGTTTCACTATAAGTCACGGAGTTGAAGAGATAATTCCAATCGTAATATTTAGAACACAGCTGTTAATAACTTTTTCTAAATTTGCAAAAATCCCTCATCACTAACGAGTTTCTTATCTGAGGAATGCAGTCTTTTGTTCGCGCGTCGATCGCTAGACCACCCAGGTAGCTAGTTGATCCTTTTCGAAATTCGACCATATTTTGTAGTATTAAGGTTTAGTTTTGCTTGTAAGGACTTAGACAATTTAAAGAGGTGTTGCTTGCTATGATTTTATTCTCACACTGGTTTGTTACATAGAAATACAGACATTATAAAGCTGGATTTACGCACACATAACTATAGATAAATACATGCATACAGGTTACTAACTTAATAGAAATGGTTCAAACAATACTATTAAAATTGTACTTCTATATGGTAAAAGATTCCGGGATGACCCAGGATTTTCTTTTCGTTTTAATTTTTGCTTTAAACCACTGAACAACACGGCATTCTACATTTATTTGCGATCACGTTCGCGATCTAACTGGCGGCCGTCAAACGGGAGTTTGCCCGAATGTGCCCTTGTTGAGCTTGTACCGCGGACGTGATCGCACGCATTCTTGCCAATTCTCCTCTCAGCTACAGTTTTCAGGATGCTGTTCCGACTGTCCCTCACTCTCCTCAGTAGCGACGCAGTTTTTTTGCGTAAAATCGCATGGAAACCGTCAGTGTGGGCTTGCGCGAACATTTCCGACGCGCTACAGTAACGAGGTAGTCTTAACAACATCCTGAAAGCATTATTATATTGGACGCGCAGGACATCCAGCGATCTCTTAGTACAATTGACCCACAGACTGCCCGTGTACAGACTTTGGCAATAAGCCTTGAAAAGTGTTATTTTTACTTGATCTGTACACCGTGCAAATCTGCGAGCCAACATATTACTCCGAACCGCAAGAGCCCTGCGCTCCCTCTCAATGTCTACATCGTCCCTGAGATCAACGGTAAGAAGATGCCCTAGGTATTTAAAAGTTGACACCCTATTAATAGATGAACCGTTCAATACAAGCTCAGGACCATTCCACGGTGTTTGCCGCTGACCTCAAAGACCATGTATTCACATTTTTTAACATTGTAAACTAATCCATGTGCGGCAGCGTAAGCCTCGCACGTTTTAAGCAGCTCTCTGATTGCTCCCGCCGACGGCCCAAGCAACACCATGTCATCTGCGTAGCTGATGTTGTTTATTCTAACCCCATCAACACTGCATCCGACACGCATGCTGCTCAGTGCGACTAACAGGTCATCCACGTAGAGGTTGAAGAGTCTGGGAGACGTCACGTCACCACCCTGTCTCACCCCGCACTCCAACCTATACGGCTCAGAGACTATATCATCCCATTTCACAAGATTAACTTGTTTACCATACCAATACTGGAATAGCCCACATATTTCCGCGGGTATACCCCTGTCTCCCATCTTTCTCCATAGCTTATCATATGAAATAAGATCGAACGCCTTGGAGAGATCAAGGAAACAGGCGTACACCGGCGTACCGCGATCTTTATAATATTGAACGGTGTGCTTGAGGCTTAAAATAGCACTTTCAGTTGATAGTCCGGGGCGAAACCCAAACTGTGCATCATGAAGATGTATATATTTACTTAAGCAAGAATCAAGCACACCATCCAACACCTTTGCTATTACAGTCGCAAGCGAAATGGGAAAGATAATTACCCTTGTCCGCAATGTCACCTGTCCTGTTTTTCACAATGGGAACCACGATGGTCTTCATTAGATTAGCCGGTAGGTACGCGTGACTAATGCACATTGTGCAAAACAAAGACAGGACTCGCGGCGGATGGACACCTGCATGCCTCAGGTGCTCAATGCTAAGCCCATCATGACCTGGAGACCTACCTCGTGTCATGTTGTTGATGATAGCACATATTTGCTTGGCTGAGAAACGTATCAGAGGCTTCGCGCCAGTACAGATGGGCTCACCATCATTCACCAAGGATGAGGGGCCGAGTGGGGATTGAACTTTGAAATGATCTTTGAAAACATTCGCAATTCCCTTCTTATCACTTATCCCCTCTAGACTCGCAGAGAGACCAGGCTTCGCATCTAAATTGCCAGTGGACTTCCAAAATTTACAAAAATCTTTACTAGCTCGTTGTTCTGCTAACCTATCCATAACAATTTGTTCAGCGTTATTTTGACAAAACTTCAAACGACTTTTAAAGACTTTTCGCTTTTCATGCATGTCATCATAAACCGGGCCCGACGAAGGACGATGGTTCAGTACCCAGGTTTGAAAGCTACACCTGGCCTCGCGGTGGGCGTCCCTCACATACTCGTTCCACCCACACACTCGCTTACCTCGCCTCGGTCCCTCTACAGATGTCCCTCTAGCTTGCCTAGCCGCCGCACATAGGATTTCCACAATCTGTTCGTACAAGCTGTCCAGAATAACCCTATGCTCAGCCAAACCGCATGATCCAACGCTACACCTCTCAAACTCATGGGGGAAATCAATGTCTCGCAATTTACTATTACATAAATTATGATAACTTTGCGTTTCTGACTTATTTCTTTCACCCCAAAAGACTGAATTACGGCCTACACCCCAGTCATCAACTTAGGTCTCACAACTTCCAAGTCACACTCCAGATGTATAGGTAGATGATCCGAAACGTAAACATCTTCGGATACATCAACACTTCTAATTGTATGCCAAGCTGATACAGATACTACACAGTGATCTAACCATCTCCTGCTTCCGTGCGCATCACTTATAAAGGTGTAGGTACCACTATCAACACCTAGCTTCTTTATGTCAGCACAAACCCAGGATTGATCAGAACAAAAACTCATTAATTCCTTATAAAACAATTCCTGGGGGTGAGCGTTGAAATCACCTAATATGAACACATTCTCTACCTCACAGTTTGCTATGGTAGCACTAATCTCACTTAAAAGTTATTAAGTTATCTGGGCAATTTGTAGGCATGTATATTGAAAATACAATAATAGTACGACCCCGTGACGTGGCCGTGATGGCCACTAACCGAGGACTGCTACAGTCAACAACAGAAACTTTCTCAAAAATGCCTTTCCTCCAGAGAATGGCAACCCCCCCATGGGGTCTTCCTCTCAACAACTCTTCAGCAGTATCCACAGCCGACTTACCCGTACACTCAAAGTCAGGGCTTATTGTTCCTAACATTGGAATGTCATGGGGAAGCAGCCACGTCTCTTGCAAGGCCACCAAATCGGACCACACACATAGATCCTTAATATTATCTATGGACCGTTTAGCCGACTTACAATTAAAACTAGTTAATTTAAGGTATTTATTACTATTTTTTCTATCCATAAGTTAAGGCGTTAACTGACTATAACTTTAGGCTCCTGAGGTTTCGTTCGATACATAAAATGTACAAAACGCCTAAACACAATTCCATCGGGCCATAGTTTGTACGCGTTATACTTTCTAAAAGACTTCATGTTTATCTTTTTTAATGTAACAGTTTCACCTGTCTTATCTTTAATATAACGAATGCGATGATTAAAGAAATTGAAACTTATAACATATTGCAATAAAACACTTTTCTATGCTTGATACTTTTATAATATTCTATTTTTATCAGCGGACAACTAAGATCTATTAAGTTAGTAACAATAATCTTATCCTATGTTAGTGCTTAATTATAAATCTACATTATTAACCATCATACAATGTTTTTTGTATATTTTTTTCCCTGCCGTATACGATCATTGAACTTATTTTATAATAATAATTATATAATTTTAATTAAAATAAGACAACATTATACTTTTGTTAGTAAAATATCGTGTAAGTAAGTAGTAGTACGTAAACAAAGATACAAAAATAAAACATAAAGTGAAATGGGTGTCTGGGCCAAGATGTACAGAGAACGATATGGCAAGGCGTAAACTATCTGACTACTCTCTCCACATGCCTCAGAATAGGGGTGTAAGGACTCTCAACCACATTTTTCTTCTGACGTTACTATTTGCGTTTTAGGGCTGCGCGTGTCAGATGTATTTTTGTGCTTCATTGTGTAAAAAGCAATTGAACATCCAAATATCTGAAAGTTCTGGTAAAACACTGAATCGGTACCACTTCTGTCTTAATTTCGGAGTTAGCTTATCAACGAGCACCCGGATTGGTAGGTCGCTAATATACTCGTCGCACTTCAATTCTTGCAGTGTTACTATAGCATTTCCAACTTTCGAAGCAAATCTGACAAGTTGACGAGCTGACCCAGTTAAGGGCGGTTCTGATTCCAACAAGGCAAGGCGGTCTTTGGCTAGTTCTAATTTGACTTGCGCGACTCTGGCCATTGCCTTTGTGAGGCGGCGTGAGTGTGCTTTTGACTTTTTGCTAATGCGGCCTGACAAGGCTTTGCTGTGACGGCCAGCTTGATGTTGGGCCGTGGTTACATCCAGCTGTAGAATCGTAGGATCGGCAGTGGTGGGAACTTCCAAAACTTGGTTTGTAGCGAACGCCATCGTCACACTTGAACAAAAAACACCGTACTGTCACTGACGTAGATTGGTCAGATTGAATATTAGAAATGACTTGGTCGAAATGAATACAAAATATGTTCAAAATCTGAACTTTCTCGGTCAAAATCTCAGTCGGAACTGCTGTAACGTTCCGGGTAATCACTACGTCCCCCGTAAGAGGTCGCGGTGGGCGGGGTATAGGCTATGCCTTTGTCCCGCAGTAGCAGGGTAGGGGCCCGTGAATACGGACCTTGCGTTGGGGGGGGGTACCTTTTAGGTGGTGACCTCATGGCGTAGCCCCGCCTTTGTGACGCTCTTGCCTCGGGTATCATAAACATGAATTAGGACACTAATTTGTTCTGTAGAATTAATAAAAAAAATCGTTTACTCGGAATAAAAAGACTTCACTAACACTCGCTCGGAAAATCTTTGGATTTACCAAAGAAACACATAAAAGTTGAAGAAAAGTTAGAAATTTTATTTTCATAACTAGCTTCTTCTAGCGGCTTCGCCTGTCTAAAAGTAGGTTCTCCACACAAAGTTGGAACCTCGTATCATCCCGGTTGAATTTAGGAAAATTCTTTCATATTACTGTGTAAGTACATCATGAAAGGAACTTTTGTATAAAATTTCAGCTGGTGTTTGATGAGTTTAATTACACTTAAAAAAGTATCAATTTATTTTTCCATATTTAAATTTGTATAGTACGCGGCAAATACTGTGACGTGATTGCTCTGCATAAAGTGGGAGTGGAAAAAATTACTGCAGGTTTACAACAATTTTTAATACGCTAATGAAGCTTGGTGTTTTATTTTTTTATTTATTTATCGTAACATAAGTAGATATATCAACACTTCTTCTGTTGACGATCATGAAACATCAGGCCGGCCGTTGTTGTGAGGACTCAACAGGCAGTCAACTCTGTCAGGGCTAGAAGTCATGGAAATCTCTTGAGAAAACAAGATATCTTGTGTAATATGGATTTTCCCTAGAAAGCAGTTGAGTGTCATCAAAGAAGACCTGAAACTTGACACTTACCGGCGACATAACGAGTCGCCTAATTCGAAGAAAGTGGAAAGATCAAAACGTTTAGTGGTTCGTTGCGCTTATGGAAAACACAGGAATATTAGGGTGATTGAATGTAGGGTGAAAGTTCAGATAAAGCGTGTCAAGATTCTGAGACGGGTAAAGCTATTATATAGAAGATATTTTTTTTTAGTAAGATATAATGGATTTTTTTAGCGAAACAGGCCACAAGGCACGCTTGGCCCAGGCTTGGCTTGCAGCCAATGTTCTGGACTTCATGAAGGCGGACGATTGGCCTTGGCGTATCCTAGACCTCAACCCTCTGGACTACAAATTGTGGTCTGTGTTAAAGAACATAGCATGCCCAAACTTTACAATAATTTGGAATCTTAAAAATTCTTTACCATCAGCTGTGGACTATTTTTCATTGTACAAATGTACACAGTGCGTATAGCGATAGACGCGTGGCGTGAACTTTTAAAGGTATATCTTAAGGCTAAGGTTGGACATTCTGAGAAAAAGTATTTACTTTTTATTTAGATTCTAAAGTCAAAGTCAAATCTTTATTGCTGAACACAATACTATAAATCAATACATTTCTGGATGTCATGTGAATGCGCAGTTCATTGTGTTCTACCAACTTAGGCATATCAACTTCTCTATCGCACATTCAAAATTACTCTAAGAATATGTCAATCGTTTTTATGAAGTTATGATTTTCTTATTTATAACAGAATTTTTAGCCAGGTATGAACAAAATTTACTACTACGAATCAATAAGTCATTAACCGTTCAAAATTTTCGTATTATAAAGCTAAGGCAGATGAGAGCGGTGGACGTACTTAAGTATGACTATTTTCAACATTTACTTGTCTCTGAGGTGAAACCAAACATTTACTGGGTAAATGTTAGTAACAGTCTGAAAGGCAGAAATCACAGATAGGTTCGTGACTTACAGTGCCACTTGGATATGGTCTTGAGTCTTAACAGCTGGGCAGCTCTCTCACTAATGAACGTGGCTTGTGAGCCCTGGTCAACCAATGCACGTAGTATAGTCACTCGTCCTGCCTCATCTCTTATGGGTACCAGTGCTGTAGACGTGCCAGCGGTGAAATGTGACGAAAGCTCAACTGGTTCACTAGCTTCTTTTGATTGAGGTTGATCTTCAACTTGATGTTGCTTAGCTTGCGTGTTATCTAGTTGATTGGTCGTGGTAGTTTTTTGTTTATGTTGGTGAACAAGAGAGTGGTGACGTTTTTTACATATGCGACAGGACATGTTTAACCGAAACTTCTTAGCAGAGTGTCCTGGCGCTAAACAATTGAAGCACAGTTGGTTGTTCTTCACATATTCACACCTCTGTGGTGGTTCCATTTTTGTAAATTTGTTACAATGGCTTAACGTATGATTGTCCTTACACATCACACAACTTCTTGGTTTGGTAGCAGCGGGTGTTGTAGAAACGTGGACTATATATTCTTTACCTCTTGATGGTTTCTCCTTTGCAGGTGGAGCGATCAGTTCTAGTGTGCGAAATTTCGTTTGTAAAAACTTCACAAGTTCTTCCCATGTTGGTAATTCCTCCATATTATCGTTGTACGAAAACTCTTCCCACTCCCGGTGTGACTCTGGGTCCAGTTTTAGCACCGTCATAAAAACAACAAGTGGATCCCAACCATCCGTTGATACATTAAGATTTTTCAAACTATTGAGGCATTCACTAGTTGAGTCAGTTTGAGTGGGTATTTTCTTCTGTGTAAATAGTTTTCGTATGAGAGAATTCACTATGAGTCGCCTGGCACCGAACCGTTGTCTTAACAAATCCCAACATTGATCATAATTACTTTCGGTTACTTGTATGTGTTTAAGTAACGATTCTGCTTCTCCCGTAATGCTACTCTTCAAATAGTGAAGTTTTTGAACTTTAGAGAGCGTGGAATTGTTGTGAACCAATGATGTAAAAAGATCTTTAAATGTGGTCCAATCTTCATAACTTCCAGAAAAAACAGGTAACTGTATTCTAGGCAGCTTGACATTACCTTCAAAAGATGTGCTGGTATTATATCCTATATCACTTATTCTCGGCTTAATCGTTGCTGTTAAAAGATCTTTTAAATCACCCTGTAGACATAAATATAAATCTTCAAAAACAAAATAGTCTTCATTCACAAAATACGAAATTTCCTGCTTCTTTTCTTTAGGCACTATTTTCAGAAGGTTATGATGCGCTGTAGTAAACTTATTCCAATATTCATCAATGGATTGTAATCGTGTTTCTATATATCCTTTGGTTTTTTTTTTTTTTTTTTTTTTGTGGTAGGTAAAATCATCCAATGACGAATCCCGCCCTTGGGTGGGGCGGGAAACAGTGTCAGACTTTTACTGACTAAAAACCTACCTTTCCATTCCTCGCCTTTATCCCGGGGCCCGTGGTGACACTCTCGCATAACCTTTGGCCCCAGTAGGCTTCGGCCCTGCTGGACCCCTACAGTTTGCTGACAACTCCTTGAGGCGCGCGGGAACGGTGCGCGCCGTAGACGACCTGAGCTCGGACCGGTCTGTTACCGGACGGACGGACAGCGAGCTACCCATTGCCCACCGTCCGCGAGCCCGCGCCTACGGTGGCTGGAAATTGGGATCGGAAACCCGGCGGCGGCGGCGGCGTGTCCGCCTTTGCCTAAGGCGGTCGGCCTCCTCCTTTACTAGCATTACTGCTTCGCAGAAGGAGGCGACCGCCTGCCACTCCTCCTCGCTCCGGAGCATGGCTTGAACCAAGCCCCGGCGCGAGAGATCGCCGCCGATCGCCCCCACGAGGACACGGCGCTGCTCTTCCCAAGCGGGGCACACCTCGACTGTGTGCTCCACCGTGTCCACCGGGCGGTCCGCACAGTGGCGACACCCGGGCGTCGTCTCCGCACGAATCTTGTACAGGTACGGACCGAACTTGCCGTGTTCGGTCAGCACCTGCGCCAAACGGAAGGTGACGACGCCGTGGGGCCTTTCCAGCCACGCCTCAAAGAGGGGCCTTACCGCCTCGATCGTGGCGTGCCCAGCACGAGGTTGCGACAATCGCTCTCGCCATTTCACCATGAGATCCCGCCGGAGCTCTGTCCGCCATGCCGCGACTTGTCGCGGCAGCGGAGTTTCGCCCCGACGTTGCATCTCCACGCGTAAGTCATGCATGTGTGCAAGGACTGTTGCCTCCAAATCCCACGGTGGTAGGCCAGCAAGGAGGCTCGCCGCTTCGCAGGACACCGTACGGTATCCGCGGATCATCCGGATGGCCATGACCCTCTGGCAGGCGGTTAGCCGGGCCGCCACTCGCTTCCGTAGCGATGGCGCCCACACCGGCGCACCGTAAAGGGCCATGGACCGAACGATGCCTGCGTAGAGCCTCCGGCAGGAGGCGTCTGGACCCCCTAGGTTCGGCAGGAGCCGCTTGAGCGCAGCCCCAGTCGCATTCAACCTGGGAGCCAGACGTCGGAAGTGCATATATCCATGGTAAGTCTTTGTTTTGGGCACTTCTTCAAGTTAGTTTGCGCTTTCTGTAGTAGTAATGCAACATTTTCTAACTCTGATAATAACTGTTCAATTGTGGTTGACATGATTCCCAAAAAAGTTTCACTATAAGTCACGGAGTTGAAGAGATAATTCCAATCGTAATATTTAGAACACAGCTGTTAATAACTTTTTCTAAATTTGCAAAAATCCCTCATCACTAACGAGTTTCTTATCTGAGGAATGCAGTCTTTTGTTCGCGCGTCGATCGCTAGACCACCCAGGTAGCTAGTTGATCCTTTTCGAAATTCGACCATATTTTGTAGTATTAAGGTTTAGTTTTGCTTGTAAGGACTTAGACAATTTAAAGAGGTGTTGCTTGCTATGATTTTATTCTCACACTGGTTTGTTACATAGAAATACAGACATTATAAAGCTGGATTTACGCACACATAACTATAGATAAATACATGCATACAGGTTACTAACTTAATAGAAATGGTTCAAACAATACTATTAAAATTGTACTTCTATATGGTAAAAGATTCCGGGATGACCCAGGATTTTCTTTTCGTTTTAATTTTTGCTTTAAACCACTGAACAACACGGCATTCTACATTTATTTGCGATAACGTTCGCGATCTAACTGGCGGCCGTCAAACGGGAGTTTGCCCGAATGTGCCCTTGTTGAGCTTGTACCGCGGACGTGATCGCACGCATTCTTGCCAATTCTCCTCTCAGCTACAGTTTTCAGGATGCTGTTCCAACTGTCCCTCACTCTCCTCAGTAGCGACGCAGTTTTTTTGCGTAAAATCGCATGGAAACCGTCAGTGTGGGCTTGCGCGAACATTTCCGACGCGCTACAGTAACGAGGTAGTCTTAACAACATCCTGAAAGCATTATTATATTGGACGCGCAGGACATCCAGCGATCTCTTAGTACAATTGACCCACAGACTGCCCGTGTACAGACTTTGGCAATAAGCCTTGAAAAGTGTTATTTTTACTTGATCTGTACACCGTGCAAATCTGCGAGCCAACATATTACTCCGAACCGCAAGAGCCCTGCGCTCCCTCTCAATGTCTACATCGTCCCTGATATCAACGGCAAGAAGATGCCCTAGGTATTTAAAAGTTGACACCCTATTAATAGATGAACCGTTCAATACCAGCTCAGGTCCCATTCCACGGTGTTTGCCGCTGACCTCAAAGACCATGTATTCACATTTTTTAACATTGTAAACTAATCCATGTGCGGCAGCGTAAGCCTCGCACGTTTTAAGCAGCTCTCTGATTGCTCCCGCCGACGGCCCAAGCAACACCATGTCATCTGCGTAGCTGATGTTGTTTATTCTAACCCCATCAACACTGCATCCGACACGCATGCTGCTCAGTGCGACTAACAGGTCATCCATGTAGAGGTTGAAGAGTCTGGGAGACGTCACGTCACCACCCTGTCTCACCCCGCACTCCAACCTATACGGCTCAGAGACTATATCATCCCATTTCACAAGATTAACTTGTTTACCATACCAATACTGGAATAGCCCACATATTTCCGCGGGTATACCCCTGTCTCCCATCTTTCTCCATAGCTTATCATATGAAATAAGATCGAACGCCTTGGAGAGATCAAGGAAACAGGCGTACACCGGCGTACCGCGATCTTTATAATATTGAACGGTGTGCTTGAGGCTTAAAATAGCACTTTCAGTTGATAGTCCGGGGCGAAACCCAAACTGTGCATCATGAAGATGTATATATTTACTTAAGCAAGAATCAAGCACACCATCCAACACCTTTGCTATTACAGTCGCAAGCGAAATGGGAAAGATAATTACCCTTGTCCGCAATGTCACCTGTCCTGTTTTTCACAATGGGAACCACGATGGTCTTCATTAGATTAGCCGGTAGGTACGCGTGACTAATGCACATTGTGCAAAACAAAGACAGGACTCGCGGCGGATGGATACCTGCATGCCTCAGGTGCTCAATGCTAAGCCCATCATGACCTGGAGACCTACCTCGTGTCATGTTGTTGATGATAGCACATATTTGCTTGGCTGAGAAACGTATCAGAGGCTTCGCGCCAGTACAGATGGGCTCACCATCATTCACCAAGGATGAGGGGCCGAGTTTTTTTTTTTTTTTTTTTTTTTTTTTTTTTTTTTTTTTTTTTTTAACCTTTGGCCCCAGTAGGCTTCGGCCCTGCTGGACCCCTACAGTTTGCTGACAACTCCTTGAGGCGCGCGGGAACGGTGCGCGCCGTAGACGACCTGAGCTTGGACCGGTCTGTTACCGGACGGACGGACAGCGAGCTACCCATTGCCCACCGTCCGCGAGCCCGCGCCTATGGTGGCCGGAAATTGGGATCGGAAACCCGGCGGCGGCGGCGGCGTGTCCGCCTTTGCCTAAGGCGGTCGGCCTCCTCCTTTACTAGCATTACTGCTTCGCAGAAGGAGGCGACCGCCTGCCACTCCTCCTCGCTCCGGAGCATGGCTTGAACCAAGCCCCGGCGCGAGAGATCGCCGCCGATCGCCCCCACGAGGACACGGCGCTGCTCTTCCCAAGCGGGGCACACCTCGACTGTGTGCTCCACCGTGTCCACCGGGCGGTCCGCACAGTGGCGACACCCGGGCGTCGTCTCCGCACGAATCTTGTACAGGTACGGACCGAACTTGCCGTGCTCGGTCAGCACCTGCGCCAAACGGAAGGTGACGACGCCGTGGGGCCTTTCCAGCCACGCCTCAAAGAGGGGCCTTACCGCCTCGATCGTGGCGTGCCCAGCACGAGGTTGCGACAATCGTTCTCGCCATTTCACCATGAGATCCCGCCGGAGCTCTGACCGCCATGCCGCGACTTGTCGCGGCAGCGGAGTTTCGCCCCGACGTTGCATCTCCACGCGTAGGTCATGCATGTGTGCAAGGACTGTTGCCTCCAAATCCCACGGTGGTAGGCCAGCAAGGAGGCTCGCCGCTTCGCAGGACACCGTACGGTATCCGCGGATCATCCGGATGGCCATGACCCTCTGGCAGGCGGTTAGCCGGGCCGCCACTCGCTTCCGTAGCGATGGCGCCCACACCGGCGCACCGTAAAGGGCCATGGACCGAACGATGCCTGCGTAGAGCCTCCGGCAGGAGGCGTCCGGACCCCCTAGGTTCGGCAGGAGCCGCTTGAGCGCAGCCCCAGCCGCATTCAACCTGGGAGCCAGACGTCGGAAGTGCTCCTTGAAGTTCCACCGGCTGTCGAGGACGAGTCCCAGGTACTTCATCGTCGACCCGACGCCGATGTGAACTCCTCCTACCGTTAATTGGGAGCCCGGAGGTGGCGCGCTCCGAGGGCCGTGAAAACACATGGCCTCGGACTTGTGCAATGCCACCTCGAGTCCCAACTGCTGTATCCTCTCCACGACTGACGCAACCCCGCGCGTCGCTAGTTCGACCGCCGCCTGGTACGACCGTCCCCGCGCCAATGAGGGGCCGAGTGGGGATTGAACTTTGAAATGATCTTTGAAAACATTCGCAATTCCCTTCTTATCACTTATCCCCTCTAGACTCGCAGAGAGACCAGGCTTCGCATCCAAATTGCCAGTGGACTTCCAAAATTTACAAAACTCTTTACTAGCTCGTTGTTCTGCTAACCTATCCATAACAATTTGTTCAGCGTTATTTTGACAAAACTTCAAACGACTTTTAAAGACTTTTCGCTTTTCATGCATGTCATCATAAACCGGGCCCGACGAAGGACGATGGTTCAGTACCCAGGTTTGAAAGCTACACCTGGCCTCGCGGTGGGCGTCCCTCACATACTCGTTCCACCCACACACTCGCTTACCTCGCCTCGGTCCCTCTACAGATGTCCCTCTAGCTTGCCTAGCCGCCGCACATAGGATTTCCACAATCTGTTCGTACAAGCTGTCCAGAATAACCCTATGCTCAGCCAAACCGCATGATCCAACGCTACACCTCTCAAACTCATGGGGGAAATCAATGTCTCGCAATTTACTATTACATAAATTATGATAACTTTGCGTTTCTGACTTATTTCTTTCACCCCAAAAGACTGAATTACGGCCTACACCCCAGTCATCAACTTAGGTCTCACAACTTCCAAGTCACACTCCAGATGTATAGGTAGATGATCCGAAACGTAAACATCTTCGGATACATCAACACTTCTAATTGTATGCCAAGCTGATACAGATACTACACAGTGATCTAACCATCTCCTGCTTCCGTGCGCATCACTTATAAAGGTGTAGGTACCACTATCAACACCTAGCTTCTTTATGTCAGCACAAACCCAGGATTGATCAGAACAAAAACTCATTAATTCCTTATAAAACAATTCCTGGGGGTGAGCGTTGAAATCACCTAATATGAACACATTCTCTACCTCACAGTTTGCTATGGTAGCACTAATCTCACTTAAAAGTTATTAAGTTATCTGGGCAATTTGTAGGCATGTATATTGAAAATACAATAATAGTACGACCCCGTGACGTGGCCGTGATGGCCACTAACCGAGGACTGCTACAGTCAACAACAGAAACTTTCTCAAAAATGCCTTTCCTCCAGAGAATGGCAACCCCCCCATGGGGTCTTCCTCTCAACAACTCTTCAGCAGTATCCACAGCCGACTTACCCGTACACTCAAAGTCAGGGCTTATTGTTCCTAACATTGGAATGTCATGGGGAAGCAGCCACGTCTCTTGCAAGGCCACCAAATCGGACCACACACATAGATCCTTAATATTATCTATGGACCGTTTAGCCGACTTACAATTAAAACTAGTTAATTTAAGGTATTTATTACTATTTTTTCTATCCATAAGTTAAGGCGTTAACTGACTATAACTTTAGGCTCCTGAGGTTTCGTTCGATACATAAAATGTACAAAACGCCTAAACACAATTCCATCGGGCCATAGTTTGTACGCGTTATACTTTCTAAAAGACTTCATGTTTATCTTTTTTAATGTAACAGTTTCACCTGTCTTATCTTTAATATAACGAATGCGATGATTAAAGAAATTGAAACTTATAACATATTGCAATAAAACACTTTTCTATGCTTGATACTTTTATAATATTCTATTTTTATCAGCGGACAACTAAGATCTATTAAGTTAGTAACAATAATCTTATCCTATGTTAGTGCTTAATTATAAATCTACATTATTAACCATCATACAATGTTTTTTGTATATTTTTTTCCCTGCCGTATACGATCATTGAACTTATTTTATAATAATAATTATATAATTTTAATTAAAATAAGACAACATTATACTTTTGTTAGTAAAATATCGTGTAAGTAAGTAGTAGTACGTAAACAAAGATACAAAAATAAAACATAAAGTGAAATGGGTGTCTGGGCCAAGATGTACAGAGAACGATATGGCAAGGCGTAAACTATCTGACTACTCTCTCCACATGCCTCAGAATAGGGGTGTAAGGACTCTCAACCACATTTTTCTTCTGACGTTACTATTTGCGTTTTAGGGCTGCGCGTGTCAGATGTATTTTTGTGCTTCATTGTGTAAAAAGCAATTGAACATCCAAATATCTGAAAGTTCTGGTAAAACACTGAATCGGTACCACTTCTGTCTTAATTTCGGAGTTAGCTTATCAACGAGCACCCGGATTGGTAGGTCGCTAATATACTCGTCGCACTTCAATTCTTGCAGTGTTACTATAGCATTTCCAACTTTCGAAGCAAATCTGACAAGTTGACGAGCTGACCCAGTTAAGGGCGGTTCTGATTCCAACAAGGCAAGGCGGTCTTTGGCTAGTTCTAATTTGACTTGCGCGACTCTGGCCATTGCCTTTGTGAGGCGGCGTGAGTGTGCTTTTGACTTTTTGCTAATGCGGCCTGACAAGGCTTTGCTGTGACGGCCAGCTTGATGTTGGGCCGTGGTTACATCCAGCTGTAGAATCGTAGGATCGGCAGTGGTGGGAACTTCCAAAACTTGGTTTGTAGCGAACGCCATCGTCACACTTGAACAAAAAACACCGTACTGTCACTGACGTAGATTGATCAGATTGAATATTAGAAATGACTTGGTCGAAATGAATACAAAATATGTTCAAAATCTGAACTTTCTCGGTCAAAATCTCAGTCGGAACTGCTGTAACTTAACAACGCGCGTTCTTTTAAATGCTTGCCTTGTCAGTTCAACTTGAAAAGCGCTTCTAGTAATTTTGAACCCATTAGTTAACTATAGTCCGATATCAATTAACTAAGTACCACTTGACATTGTCAGAATATTAATAAACACTTGTAAGCAATTTCTCTTAAGAATATAAATTAGTGTCATTAAGTAATGGGTACTGATTTTCTTTGTTGTTTTAATTAATATTATTGTGAAAGATGTACTATTCACATCGATTTAGCAGTCCTCGGGTCAAGGGCGTCGCCAGCCGATGATCAGGGGGGGGGGGGGGGGGCTATTGGAAGTATAGAGAATAATAAAACAGTTTTTTTTTAAATAATAATAAATGTTTATTTTTTCCACAATATAACTCCTAATTGCTAGCCTTATGTCTACGGTAACATAGAGGATGGGCATTATATTGTGGGAGCCTGAAGCCTAAACTAGGCTCTGAAGCAGTAAAGCAAGCCTCTAAGGGGGGGGGGGGGGGGCAGTAGCCCCTCCTTGGCAACGCTCTTGCCTCGGGTATCATAAACACGAATTAGGACACTAATTTGTTCCGTAAAATTAATAAAAAAAATCGTTTACTTGGAATAAAAACACTTCACTAACACTCGCTCGGAAAATCTTTGGATTTATCACAGAAACACATAAAAGATGAAGAAAAGTTTTTTTATTTTTATTTTCATAACTAGCTTGTGCTAGTTGCTTCGCTCGTCTAAAAGTAGGTTCTCCATACAAATTTCTACCCCCGCATCATCCCGGTTGAATTTAGGAAAATTCTTTTACATTCTTGTGTAAGTACATCATGAAAGGAACTTTTGTGCAAAATTTCAGCGTTCTAGATCCAATGGTTTGAGCTGGGTGTTTGATGAGTCACTGAGTTAGGTTTTGCTTTTCGTTTAAGTACCAAGTACAAGTATTATATCAAGGCTGGTCATAAATTTTATTACACTTAAAAAGTATCAATTTATTTTTCCATATTTAAATTTGTATAGTACGCGGCAAATACTGTGACGTGATTGCTCTGCATAAAGTGGGAATGGAAAAAAATTACTGCAGGTTTACAACAATTTTTAATACGCTAATGAAGTTTGGTGACAGTATATTTGTTTATCGTAACATAAGTAGATATATCAACACTTCTTCTGTTGACGATCATGAAACATCAGGCCGGCCGTTGTTGTGAGGACTCAACAGGCAGTCAACTCTGTCAGGGCTAGAAGTCATGGAAATCTCTTGAGAAAACAAGATATCTTGTGTAATATGGATTTTCCCTAGAAAGCAGTTGAGTGTCATCAAAGAAGACCTGAAACTTGACACTTACCGGCGACATAACGAGTCGCCTAATTCGAAGAAAGTGGAAAGATCAAAACGTTTAGTGGTTCGTTGCGCTTATGGAAAACACAGGAATATTAGGGTGATTGAATGTAGGGTGAAAGTTCAGATAAAGCGTGTCAAGATTCTGAGACGGGTAAAGCTATTATATAGAGGATATTCTTTTTAGTAACATATAATGGATTTTTTAGCGAAACAGGCCATAAGGCACACATTACCCAGGCTTAACTTGCAGCCAATGTTCTGGACTTCATGAAGGCGGACGATTGGCCTTCGCGTATCCTAGACCTCAACCCTCTGGACTACAAATTGTGGTCTGTGTTAAAGATCATAGCCTGCCCAAACTTTACAATAATTTGGAGTCTTAAAAATTCTTTACCATCAGCTGTGGACCACTTTTCATTGGACACATTGCGTATAGCGATAGACGCGTGGCTTGAACTTTTAAAGGCATATCTTAAGGCGGTTGGACATTCTGAGAAAAAGTATTTACTTTTTATTTAGATTCTAAAGTCAAAGTCAAAGTCAAATCTTTATTGCTGAACACAATACTACAAATCAATACATTTCTGGATATCATGTGAATGCGCAGTTCAGTGTGCTCTACCAACTTAGACATACCAACTTCTCTATCGCACATTCAAAATTACTCTATGAATATATCAATTGTTTTAATGAAGTTATGATTTTCTTATTTATAACAGAATTTATGGCCAGGTATGTACGAATTTTGCTACTACGAATCAATAAGTCATTAAGTTCTAAATTTTCGTATTATAAAGCCAAGGCAGATGATGGCGGTGGACGTACTATTTTCAACATTTACTTGTCTCTGAGGGAAAACCAAACATTTACCGGGTAAATGTTAGTAAAAGTCTGAAAGGCAGAAATCACAGAAAGGTTCGTGACTTACAGTGCCAGTTGGATTTGGTAAATTTTAAGTTTAACTCGTTTATTTAGCATGGACGTTGGTAGGACTTGATAGATAAAAAAAAGATAGTTTTATTCTGTTCTTCTATTCTATTTGATCGCCATATGTGGGAATGCTTGAAATATAAAAAACGTATTAGAAAAAAAAAAAGAATACAACCGACTTCAATGTCAAAAATAATCACTAAAAAGTGCAAAATAACTTTAATTTCCAGAGCCGGTGTTTCTATAATATGTATTTAACTCTTCGTTACAAAATAACTTGAATTTCGGAAGTAGATGTTAAATCTACTTCCGAAATTCAAGTTATTTTGCACTTTTCTTTTGTAAAGAGTGTTTTATTTTACACTTTTTATTTGTGGTACCACCACTAAAAAAAGTACCCCTCAGTCAAACTTAAATAATGTGCAAGTCTATAGTTTTACATCGGCAGTTGCATAATACGATGTCCAACCAAATTGAAACCTATAACGTATTGCAATAAAACACTTTTATATGCTTGATACATTTATAATAAGAACTAAACTGGCTGAGAGACACTTCCGAGTCATGGGTAGTCGAATGTATAATGCAGTAAATAAACACTGCAATATATATGGAACAAATAAATACGAGTGTAAAAAGAAACTGAACCAGTGGCTCTCAACACTTACTTATGAGGAGATTGAAAAGCTATTGGGAAAGTTATTCTAATTTCTACACACAACACACACAACACATACACATATACACACACACAACACAAACACATATACACACACACACAACACTCACACACACACACACATCCCGCATCCACAGTAAAGAGTGGCTATGTATTCCTCTTGCTTGTTTTATTTATTTTATTTTACATTTACTTGCAAAATTTATTTTTTTATTTCTTTATTTAATTAATTGAATTGAGTAATTATTTTAATTTAACTGAAGTAAATAATTAATTTATATCAAATCGCATCCTAATAAAGATTGAATTAATTGAAGACTCGTATTTTAGTAATTGAATTGGTGAATTGTATTAATTAATTGTATTGAATTTAATAGTTTGATTGTATATTTGTTATTTTAATTCAATATTTAATTTGATAATATTGATGGTTTGTAATGGAAAATTGTATTGCATATAAAACATGTTCACACAAATTGGAATATATTAATGGAGTGAGCCCTGGCACCCATAACACAAGTTTAATCTTAGCTTGGGTGCCAGAGGTCGTTAATCTGTGATAGACTACAATTTTTAATGGAAACGATATTTCAATATTAATTCATTGTATAAAAACTGTATATTTGGATAATAAAATTTTATTATTATTATTATTTCCTTTATTCATTATATAAACTTATTAATTACATTTTTAAATATTTTTTAAAAAACTTACAAAACATAAAAAAAAAACATTTAAAAATATAAAAAATAGTGTCCCACCGGTATCGGGAACAGAGTCCAAGCTACCGGCGGTCAGGGCTCCAGAGAAAGGAACCTCCTAACAATACGAGCCGTGTCCAGGAGTACCGCTTTCTGAATCAAGCCCTTGATCCAGCCGCCTAACGAGAGCCTCCTAAGGTGTTGGTCGAGGCTCTTGGCTATTATAATAATTTATTTCCATCAGCGGACAACAAAGTTCTATTAACTAGTAACAATACTCTTATCCTATGTTAGTACTTAATTACAAATCTACATTATTAACCATTGTTAGAAATAAACCATCGCACACGATCAGCGTCCTTCTTTTATAATAATAGTTATACCTACAATTTTATTTAAAATAAGTTTATTAATAAGTTAGTATAAGTTTTTTTTTTTATAATAATATAAAATATCTTAAAAAATAGTGTTAGTAGTATATAAACAAAGATACAAAAATGAAAACCACTTCTCCTTAAACGAGCATCCTGACTGGTAGGTTTTTTTTTTTTTTTTTTTTTATGGTAGGTAAAATCATCCAATGACAAATCCCGCCCTTGGGCGGAGCGGGAAGTAGTGTCAGACTCTTACTGACTAAAAACCTACCCCGTTCCTTCGTAGCCTATCGTGCCGGGGTCGAGCATTCCTTTCGGAACTAACCCATGACCCCAGTAGGCTTCGACCCTGCCTGCCTGCAGTTAGCAGGCTGGGCCTCTTCGGTGTGCTGACAGCTCCTTGAGGCGCGCGGGAACAGAACGCGCCGTCGACGACTTGGGCTCGGTCCGGTCGGTTACCGGACGATCGGACAGCGTGCTACCCATTGCACGCCGTCCGCAAGCCCGCGCCTACGGTGGCCGGAAATCGGGATCGGAATCCCGGCGGCGGCTGGGGCGAGCGCCCCGTTGCCTCTGCCTGATGCGGTCGGCCTCCTCCTTTGCTAGCATTACTGCTTCGCAGAAGGAGGCGACCGCCTGCCATCCCTCCTCACTACGGACCATGGCCTGAACCAAGGCCCGGCGAGAGAGATCGCTGCCGCCGATCGCCCCCACGAGGACACGGCGATGCTCCGCCCAGGCGGGGCACACCTCTACAGTGTGCTCCACCGTGTCCTCCGGATGTTCCGCACAGTGGCGACACCCGGGCGAATCCTCCGCACGAATCCGGAACAGGTACTTAGCGAACTTTCCGTGTTCGGTAAGCACCTGCGTCGTGCGGAAGTTGAGAACGCCGTGAGGTCTTTCCAGCCACGCCCCAAGGATGGGCCTTATCGCCCCAATTGTGGCGCGCCCCGAACGAGGTTGTGATAGTCGTTGACGCCATTTCGCCGTGAGATCCCGCCGGAGCTCTGTCCGCCATGCCTCGACTTGTCGTGGCAGCGGAATTTCGCCCCGGCGTTGCATCTCCATGCGCTTGTCGTGCATGTGTGCAAGGACTGTTGCCTCCAGATCCCACGGCGGTTGGCCAGCAAGGAGGGTCGCCGCCTCGCGGGAGATCCTGACTGGTAGGTCACAGATATACTCATCACAATTTAGCTCTTGCAGTGTTACTACAACATTTGACCCAGTTAAGACTTCACTTAATTGTGAAAAATTTCTTTCACAATTAAGTGAAGTATCGTCATGATATCTTCCGGATCTGGACTCAGGAGTAATCCTTCCATAGCTCCCTTTTGCTTTTGCTCGCAAGCTTGTTTTCCGAGATCTGTTCTGCTGCTGTCAGATGATCTGCTGTTTTGTAATAAGTATCGTAGAATTTTAGCAAATCACAGCTTCCTCGAAAGGGTGGACACACGCAAAATCCTCTTCATTAGACGACTCTAATTCTATTAAGGCCATGCGAGCTTTGGCTAGTTCTAATTTTGCTAGAGCAATTTTGGCCTTAGCTTTTGCGAGGCGGCGTGCCTTTGAATCTTTCTTGATGTGGCCTGATAACGGCATGTTTTTACGGGCATCTTGGCGTTGGGCATTGGGTACGTCCTGCTGTTGTTTCGTGGAATCGGCAATGGTAGGCTCTGCCAATGTTAACTTAATTTGGTACGTAGCAAACGACATCGTTACACTTGAACAACAAACACCGTACTGATACTGATTTAAGATTGATCAGGTTGAATATTAGAAATGACTTGGTCGAAATTAATACAAAATATGTTCAAAATCAGAACTTTCTCGGTCGAAATCTCAGTCGGAATTGCTGTCACTTAACAACGCGCGTACTTTTAAATGCGTGGCTTGTCAGTTCAACTTAATAAGCGCTTCTGGTTATTTTGTACCCATTAGTTAACAATAATTCGAAATCAATTAACTAAGTATCGCTTGACATCGTCAGAAGTAATAAACACTATTAATATTTTGAATACCGTAATTAGAGACACAATAGAAAGACAATAGGTGTGGCTGGGGCTTGAGTAATTAGCAATTTCTCTTATAAATTTACATTGGATCCATTATGTAATGAGTACAGATATTCCTTGGTATTTTACCGAATTATTGTCAAAAAATGTATTGTGAACAATTAAGTAGTTATTGGCAATCATAAACATGAATTAGGACACTAATTTGTTCTTAAAGAGTTAATAGTAAAAAAAATCGTTTACTAGGAACAGAAACAAAATACAGATAATGTTTATGTTTTTTTGTGACGTAACCACAAATTTACAGTTTTTAGATTTTTTCTAGTATTTGCGCTATGAGACCTTGCTTCCTGCAAATTTCAGGATGCTAGCTCAAAGGGAAGTACCCTATGAATTTTGATTCCTTTGAGGGTGTCGAAATACATATAAGTTTATGAATTTTGATTCCTTTGAGAGTGTCGAAATACATATTCGTTTTCTGCTACATAAACGACCGTATCTTTTTTTGTTAACTTAGTAGTTTGATTTTTTCACAGCTTTAAGGACCGCAGACTTGAGTATATGGTTTAAATTTCAACTCGATACCTCTACGCGTTCCCAAGATAAAGGGTCTTGACAGACAGACAGACAAATGGACAATTGAAATAAAAATGGAGCAAAATTGAATAGATATATTAAATTTACATGATAATACAGTTAATGAGTAATCAGGGAAACCAGGGATGACATGTGCAGAGATTGTCATTGCTTAACAAGCTAATCTTGCTTTATCCGACCCTTAAACGCAGTGTTTTACAAAATTTCTTCTATTCCAGTACATGCACAAGATCAGTTTATCGTCAAGAACCGGTGGTTTGGACTACTTCATGACTGGTGCACAGAACTTAGTGTTCATAGCCAAGCTTAAAGGCTATTCCGAAGAAGTGGCCACGTTGTTTGCTTATAAGGCACTCAAGTGTATGGGTAAGGAACAATCTTCTATACACCCCTATTTTTTAATTAGTGCACAAAAAAATGGTGCTCAATCAGTACCCGTTACTGATCATATTTGTGTAGTCAAAAGTACAAAAAACGAAATTCCAAAATTTTCCACGAATATCTGTCATTAATGGTAAATTCATAATTGAATCATTATTCATAACAATTACTACTAGAAAATACTAAGTGTTTTTCCATTTTTATTGACATTCTTTCATTCATAAACAATAATCTGTACAATGTTTCCATAAATTGAGTGAGATTTTGGGATATAAACAAACGCTCATAACTTTGCTGTTTATGAATATTATGCATTGAGACTTTACTTAAATAATAACAAGACCTTTTCTAATAAGCCCTTTAAGTATTTGCCATAATTTAAAAATAATGGTGTATCTATCTACTGGCTTTACCCTACCCTACTCTGTCCTATTCTGTCCTACTCTACCACATACAAATAAATGAGCAATTTTTTTTTAAATTATCGGTTTAAAAATTATCCTTTGTCCTTCTCCTGGTTCTAAGCTAACTTTAGACCAATTTTCAGCCAAATCGGTTCAACCGTAATATAGTGTAACAATACTAAAGTCGTGTTAGTTACACTATTTATAATTCAAGAACAGCTGAACTGATTTGGCTGAAAATTGGTGGGAAGATTTTAACGCCGTTAAATAAATAAAAAAAATCAAAAACGTGCTCATTTATAGGGTAGAGTAGGGTAGAGTTGGGTAGAGTAGGGTAGAGCGGGAGCGAAGCCACGGGCAAAAGCTAGATAAACATACAAGTGAAATACCACTCTTTAATTAATCACGAAATCTCAGAAACTATAACACCAACAAACTTAAAATTTTACAAGTAGCTTTGCCTGCGTAAAAGTCGGTTTCTCCATACAAACTTCCAAACCCTGTTTTACCCCTTAGGGGTTTAGTTTTGTAAAATCCGTTCTTAGCGGATGTCTACACCCTATAAGGAACTTCTTGTCAAACAAACTTAAAATTTGGATTTTCAACGAAAATTTTCAAAATCGGTCCACAATTGACCGAGATATCGGCGAACATACATAAATAAAAAAAATACATACAGCTGAACATAGCACCTCCCTACTTTTCGAAGTCTCTCCCTAGTTTAGAAGTTAATAACACGGGACAAAATGCAGGAAGATGATGATATTAAAACTTTATTCAACACAAATGTATAAAGGCAGATTTAGTGTCTTAGACAGTCTACCAATCAGTCAAGGATACAAAGACACTTCAAATTAAAACACCCCTCTCTTTTCCGTTGTGGGTTAAAAATATTTTTATTCTTTTTGTTTTTACCTTCTGCATCTATATTTAAATTCTGTCACTGAAAAGAGTACTTTATTGTGTTGTAAATAAAGTTTAATATTCTTAAACAACTAGTAATTTTACCTCTACCAGGTCTCCTGGCCAATGATCCTTTGGTATGGAACTACAGTAGCGGTTGCTTACGACGTCTGTCGCTGTGCAGCGCTTTAGTGCTGGGTCCAACGGTGGCCTTCCTCGACGAGCCTATGAGGGGGGTCGACGCAAGCAGCAAGCCGCTTGTTGCTAACGCGCTTCAGCGGCTGAAGGGGCTGCCGGCGTCTGTTATAGTGACTGAATCGACGTAAGAAGTTATATTTGAATTATTTTTAGAAAACATTAGTTTTATTATTTGTGAAACCCGAAACACGTGTCTAGTATTTTTATGTAAAGAATCCATGTACAAAACTTCATAACTGTATCATGAAAATACAAAGTTATGTTACCTGGTTGTCCGCACAAATACATGGTCACCGGGCCATCCGGGCGACTAAAGGGTTGTTTTGCTCCCGCATCTGCTGTGCTGTGGCCCGCCATGACCAGCCGTGGCCTGTGTTGTACTTAGTGTCGGTGGTGTCCAACTTATGTTCTTTTTTGAATACTTTTAGGAAAAACAATAACATGGTGTTAAAATTATTGGGATCGATTCAGTAACTGATTCTGAAACTATATTTAGGTTTCGCATATACTAAAAATAATGTTGTATAATCACTGCAAAGTATAAAACAAAGTCGCTTCCCGCTGTCTGTAGTGTCTGTCCCTATGTATTCTTCTAAGATCTTTTAAACTACGCAACGGATTTTGATGAAGTTTTTTTTTTAATAGAGTGATTCAAAAGGAAGGTTTATATGTATAATACCATTGCACCCGTGCGAAGCTGAGGCGGGTCGCTAGTATGGTACATTAGCTGCCGCCCCGCCCGCGAAAGTAGCCCAAAAAGTTGACTCCAGGCACTTTTTTTCAAATAACTCCTCAATTAACTAAGAGAGCTGAAAACCATTCAATCACTACTAATTGTACTCTCTACAATATAACAGGTACTATATAGGTTCATATGGGGGCAGTTTTGATTTGAAAGTAGGTACAGCTTAGACTCTTTAGATCCACGGTTCCTAACCTGGGGGTTGCCCCTGCAGAGGTACCGCATCAGGCAGAGGCTGACCGCATCAGGTAGAGGCAACGGGGCGCTCGCCCCAGCCGCCGCCGGGACTCCGATCCCGATTTCCGGCCACCGTAGGCGCGGGCTTGCGGACGGCGTGCAATGGGTAGCACGCTGTCCGATCGTCCGGTAACCGACCGGACCGAGCCGTCGACGGTGCCTACTGTTCCCGCGCGCCTCGAGGAGCTGTCAGCAAACCGTAGAGGCCCAGCCTGCTAACTGTAGGCAGGCAGGGTCTAAGCCTGCTGGGGTCATGGGTCAGCTTTCGAAACGAATACCCGGCTCCGGCACGATAGGCTACGAAGGAACGGGGTAGGATTTTAGTCAGTAAGAGTCTGACACTACTTCCCGCTTCGCCCAAGGGCGGGATTTGTCATTGGATGATTTTACCTAACATAAGGGATAATAAGCTAGTAATTTACAAGAGACCAATAGTACTGGATCTAAGTCACTAAATTAAATCTAATAATCAAAAACTTGCAAATGCGTAACAGTACCAACCACCAAACTTCACATTAAAAATTTTGCATACGCAAATTTAATGTTACGTTTAGTAAAGTCTGTAAAGATTATAATTCAGACAGGTATATGATTGTAGGAACTTACTCAATATTTTTTTGCAATTTTTATATCACACTTCAATTTCCCTTGTTAAAACATAGGGGTGGCAAGATCAAAAAGGTTAGGAACCACTACTTTAGATAATTGATTTTGTTCCAGTTTGGACTGGCGTCTCCTCGAGCCAGCCTACGACCGCATAGCAATCATGGCGAAAGGTCAGTTTGCAACCTTAGGACCAGCTCCGGAGATCCTCGAATCAATAGCCAAAGGCTACTCGGCTCGGATCAAACTTAATATGGTCACGGCCTATAGGAGGAACAGAGTCCTAGGAGATAAGGATTCTATCAATTGTGAGTATAGCAATTTTTTTTTAAATTTTGCTCATTAACAGGAATTACAGGCTTCGGGTGTGTGTTCACAAAAACATGTAAACTCACATACATATTATAGATAATTACACCCAGACACAGAACAAATGATGGTGCTCATCACACAAACATATGTCCTGGGTGGGAATCGAACCCACGACCTCTGGCATAGCAGTCAGGGTCACTAATTACTAGACCAACAGGCCAGTCACTGTGGTGGAATACGGCTTATTACCTCCCCTAGAAAGGAGGCCTAAGTCCTGGGACTCACTTCAATGTTCCCAATGCTGGCAGTGGGAACATTATAAGGCTGATTAATCTGATTATGCTTATCATGTTTATTTTGGACTCGGTGGAAAGGCGTGCGAAAATACTAATTGGGGATCCAGATTGTGTTAAGTCCAATCTACAAAACCTTGAGCACAGGCGTAAGGTAGCCAGCCTTTCGGTATTTTACAAGATGCATTTTGGAGAGTGCGCGAGAATTGCATGACTTGATTCCGCCATCTGATTATTACTATTGGACAACCGAGTACGACAAGTATCCAGCCTTATGTTGTTAAAACTTTACGGTCCGGAATAAGCGTTTTGCCTCGTCGTTTATACCACGTACATCGAAGATCTGGAACAGTTTGCCTGCTGACGTCTTCCCGTCCGATTATAATTCCCACATTCCGACTAGTGCGCCTCACCTTCAACGATTGCATCTCTGCTTACTATCAAGTGAGATTGCTGTCAAGCACTAGTTTATATTAATTAAAACAAATTCTATATGTTACAGCTGAATCGGAAACTGAACTAGAAGTTCTAGGGGCAGCTCACTCAGACAAGAGTGTGATGTTCGCGACTACTTTGAACGATCTCAAAAAGGACTTCCTAAAGACATTCACTAGTAGCAGGCTTTGTAAAGAACATTTGGTAAGATTAAACGTTTCAAGTAGTGTTTAATTTATTATACACCAGGTTACGGTTACACGGTGGAGGCCCCGCTTGGGCAGAGCACTATCGTGTCCTTGTAGGGGCGATCAGCGGTAATGACCTCTCGTGCCGAGCCATGAAACAGGCCATGGCAGTGAGTCGCCTCCTTCTGCGAAGCAGTAATGCTAGCGAAGAAGGCGGCCGCACGAGTGAGGGAATGGACTTCTTGCGGATGACCAGCAATGGTTGATGTAACCACAACTATATAGGGCTAGCAACCCTCCCGTTTCGCCTTAGAGTGGGAGAAGTCTGGATTCTGTCCCACCTTAAGGAAAGGAAAAAACGGTTGAAGACTATACACGCGCAGCCTATTTTGCAGTCACCTTAGTCTTAAACTTGCCTCAAAATATATTCGATGTAGCCAAGAACCAACGTTACCAACATAGCCCGAATAATCGCCAAACTTAAGTGCCAGTGGACAGCGCATATTGCCCTCGGAACAGATGGTCAAAGTGAATTAAAGGTTCTGGGGTAGCGACTACGTACCTGAAGACGCAGCGTTGGAAGGCCTCCCATAAGGTGGACCTATGACCTGGTGCCCATGTCTGCTAT
Source organism: Leucania comma (assembly GCA_958295575.1). NCBI lineage: Eukaryota > Metazoa > Arthropoda > Insecta > Lepidoptera > Noctuidae > Leucania > Leucania comma. Next base: position 4,247,652 of record OY282480.1, read on the forward strand.
TTTTATAAATTCGTCATTCCAACACGATTCCATTGTCATTTTGCTAAAAGTTCGTAATCTGCAAATCCGATCATTGGTCGGTCTGTGGTTTTTTAGCTGTCAAAGTCAAAGTGACAGTAATGTCACTTAAGTAGCACAGTTCACAGTAAGCAGTAATGCTTACTATTTATTTAGAGCGGCCGTCGACCGGCGTTTTCAGTGTTTTGTTGTTGTTATAAATTGTATCAGTGTTTTGTTTTTGTTATGATATAAGGCAGACATTCATTTGTCATTATATAGATTACCATTCTATGTCATTTCTCTCAATGGAGTGTCGGATCATTGGAGTCGCCATTATATTAGTAGATTACCTATCTTGTCAAAACCAACAATTATGATGAAATCAATAATAGACCTTTCTGACACTATTGTAATATCAGACTTGAGGCCCTGGTGAGAGTTGCGGCAATCCGGTCGTTGTGGCGACACTTGGGGGAAGCCTATGTCCAACAGTGGACGTCTTACGTCTGAAATGATGATTATGATGAGACTGTAATTACTGTTCTATTAATTCCAGAGTATGCTGTTTTACATAATTGAAGACGAATACAAAGTCGAACGTTATAGTGATATGTTTAGAAAGCTACAAGCGTTGAAGGAGAAATATAGCGATTTGATAGAGGACTACTATCTTAGTTCTGTGACAGTTGAAGATGTTTTCTGGCGTTTTCAGTACGAAAAGGGGACCATGGAACACCTTAATTCAATTTCTGCGATAGCATCCACTAGTGCAGCAAAAAATTAATTTTGAAAAGGAGAATTCAATTTTTGCCATATAATTGCTGGCATATTTTTTTTTCTTTTCGCCAAAAGTGAAACCTAGGCCATTTCTTAAAGGAGTATAATGAGAAATCAATATTAAAAAGAATTATGTCTACCAACCGTAACCAAACGTAGTTAGAAACTATTTAGTAGATTGCTTTAGGTTTTTTTTTTATCACACGTTATTTTTAATTTCGGTTTCGGTATTAATGGATACTAACGCATATATTTCAATTCGTATAACACTTTTTTTTTTTTACTAATTTTAGTCATGAAAAACTGAGAGTGTGAAAAAATATTGATATACATATTTTTTCACACCAATTACTGTACTAACCAACTTAATCTATTTTATCAATAGATACTTCAAAATATTACGTATTTTGAAGTATCTATTTTTACGTACCTGCGGGGCTATTGCGTAACTCTCTTGACAGCTCAATTGAAGATCACTTGCTAGAGTGTACATCGTAAAACTGTCAAACAGCCAATTTCGTATTGCCTATCTTTAGTGACCAACTGATATGACGTCATTATCTGGTTCCTTTGATATCCACCGAAACACGTTTTGACAGATGTTTTTGTATGGATACTTTTAAACTTGTGATTGTGAGCTTCAAGCTGAAGATGCGATATTTAACTTAGCTGTATAATAGTCGATAAAAACTAGAGCCGAGACAATATCCACTGTTAATTTTGGTTATCGCGGTTTGTGGTCGCGGGTTCAAACCCAGCCAGGCGCATTACTTTGTGTAATTTAATTTATCACCACTGCTCTCAAAACGGTGAAGGAAAACATCGTGAGGAAACCGGCATGTCCTAGAACCAAAAATTCGAAGACATGTGACATCCACCAATCCGCACTGGGCCCGCGTGGTGGATTATGGCCCATTCCCTCTCCTAGAGAGGAGGCCTGAGTCCCAGCAGTGGGAACATTAAAAGGCTGATGATGATGATGATGATGAATTTTTGTTAGCCACCACGTATCCACCGCAGTTTGTTAGTCACTTGTCATACGTAATACCAAAGTTATGAAATTGTCAGTTGACAACAAAGTTTAGTGTACATCAAATGCCAGTTGTCAACTGTTTCGAAAAAGTTAGCCAATAGCCCTGCTGGTTTTATTTGCGATTTGCTTCTCGTATTGTCCTTTAACATGTAACCTAGGTTTCATTTCTGACGAAAAGAAAAAGTAAATCATGCCAAAATTTTGCATTGGCTTTTCTCTGACAGATGGATTGAATATTGAAAAAAAAAATGTTAAATAGTGAGCTGTTACGATTGGTCCGTAATTTGCTAGTCATTATTATAGCATTTCTAATTTATATTTTTTCTTATAGAAGTAGTATGTGTATATGTCGTAGACATCTGGTTAATTAGCCCGTTCATTAAACGTCTAGGTATTTGCACTAGAACATAAAAACAATTATACAGGGACAAATTACATTAATTAGTAAAACTTTGTAGTTGTAACGGTTATCGATTACTTTTGGAAATTATTGATTAATCACATCTAAATGTTTTTTTTTTGTTGTTTATTATAATTTTAATTCAATAAAATTATTTATTAATACTGGAGTAATTATAGTGGTTTCATTTATCTCATTTTTATTTTTATACAAATATACATTATCTATACGTCTATCAACTAATATTCTTCAAAAAAATAGGGATCCTTACTAAAATTCCAATAAGGTAAACGAAAGTTTAAATAAATGGTCTATAACTTTCCTTACATTGCTAAAACTGCTAAAACTATTGATGATAGAACAAAATAATGTACTACGATTTTGCAGGACACATCATTATCTATAAAAAATGTTGCGACACCATATGTATAACTGTTATAGTTATGTCAGAATAACTGAATTTTAAAATTTAAAAACTGAATTTAAGAACTGTCTCCAGAATAGGCCGTTTTTTTGTAGCTCTGTATTATTCCTTAGCAAAATAAATTATTTCATATTCAAGCCTGGTTTAATACCTGTACATTACTTTGAATAATTTTTAAAAACCTAACTTAACCTAACCCAACCCGCACTGGGCCCGCGTGGTGGATTACGGCCCATTGTCTCTTAGAGAGCCTCCTCTCTCTGTGTCTCAGCAGTGGGAACATTAAAAGGCTGACGATGATGATGAATAATTCAATTTAGACATTCCATTCAAAAGATTCCCTCATAGAGAGGAGGTCTGAGTCCCAGAAGTTGGAACATTATAAAGCTGATTATGCTATTATATTAAGTTCGTATAAAAAAGTACAGTTTCCCTTTGTATTCCAGGGTTTTGGTTACTTTTGGTATCCTGCAACCTAAAATTATTATGTCTACTTCGCTTTTGTTTCTTTTTTGAGAGGTGGGAAGTTATCTAATGACTTCTCCCGCTCCTCTAGGGTATAGCGGGAGGGCAAGTCAGACTTCCACTGACTAAAATCTGCAAACCTGTGTCCTTTAGTTGCCCTGCATTCTAAAACCGCGAAGAAGACAAGTGGGCATCGGCCCTGTTCGGATACCTGTACGAGTACTATCCAGTAGGCCATGCAGTGACTTCAAGTGCTACAACTATATGAAGGCTTGACCAAACTGATTACGATTTTAGCTTCATTTGCGTAAAAATGGCTAAAAAGAAAATAGAATTATTTGTAGAGATCCACAATGAGAAAGAATTTGAAAATGTTATAAGGAATAATTTGGATCAACTTATTTGTTAGTATTATTCGATAATTTGCTATTTGAGGCTGGTTATGGAGGCTTAAAAGGCTGCTCAACTTAAATGGGACTGAGCAGGTAATGTCTGTCGCATGCCTAACGGGCTTTAGGCTTGTAAAACACAGGATTAGTGTCCTGACACAGCGACTCGGGGCCGTAGGACGACCTGGATGTCTTCTTGTCTAAGGATTGGAAACACGAAGCGAAAAACGTGACCAGCCCAGTCTAATATATATATATAAAAGAAAGTCGTGTTAGTTACACTATTTTTAACTCAAGAACGTCTGAACCGATTTGGCTGAAAATTGGTGGGGAGGTAGCTTAAAACCAGGAGAAGGACATAGGAGTTTTTATCCCGTTAAATAAAAGAAAATAAAAAAATCCAAAACCTGCTCATTAGGAAGGGAGTAGAGTAGGGTAGAGTAGGGTAGAGCAGGGTAGAGGAGGGTAGAGTAGAGTAGGGTAAGAGCGGGAGCGAAGCCGCGGGCAAAAGCTAGTACCTACCTAAATAATATTTTTGAGTATGTAAGGGTGAAACAGGGGCTTCTAAACTATTATTATTCCACGAATTTGCTTTTCATTTACGTTAGCTATCAAACCTTGGGTTTGGACTTGTAATGTGGAAGTAAGAAGGTCGAAGACCAAGTTTAGGATTGACATCTCAAAAAATAATAGTACCTACCGACACTGACGCTCATTTTGAGCAACTTGGTGACATGATCAGTTATGACTATGATATTAGGCTCGCCCTTGACCACTTACTCACCTAATGAAAAGCAGCAATCGATGTGGTGGACGATGGAGCACGTTTGCCTCGTAGTAACCTAATCACCCAAGACTGAAAGATCCCTAGCCTTGTAGCTATTAGGAAACAGATTCTGGCACGGAAGTCCACTACTTGGCTATCCACACAATGAATGTGTTCCCAAAACATTTACGTTTAAGTTTACATGTGCTAGGTGCAGAAATATACAGTTACGCGTTCGGTTCGTGCACAGCCCTTGACAGACTCTTCAACACAATGAAGATGGATTGGAGTAATGGTAAACTGATATTGTTGAAGGTAAGTACTCTACATTCATTTGAAACTCGCCTTGTAATGAAATCCTTAGTTATGTCGGTGTCCTAGTTATGTCTCCCACAAGGTATATTTATGTCCTAGTGAGGGTCGCGGCAATGCGTTAGATGCGATGCGTACAGGGCTGGTTGTTATGGTGACACTTGCAAAGGCCTACGAATGTCCAAAAAATCTTAAATAGGGACTACCAATGCAAAAAAAAAATATATATATATAAGTAAGCAGTTTATCAATAAATATGAAAAATTTGAATACTAACTGTGATAACAATATCAAAACTGATAGAGAAACAAATGCGATATAATAATTTTAAATAAATATAACTTTCTCTCTCTCTCGAAGATAGCGGCCAACGGGCGAGCGTGATGGACTTTGACGTCAAAGTCTATGTCCGACATCTTTTTCTTATAAGCAGCTTTGAAACTTTGTAATTTCGTTGTTGATGAAGCTTTTTTCATATTTGTTTAGTACAGTTAAAAATTAATATAATTTAGGAAATAAGAAAAATGCCTTCAGAATTATTCCCTGTCGTACGTACCTAAATAAGCGTAGGTAGCCCAATGTTTTTATTAATTTGTATGGAATTTACAATAAGAATAACTACCTAAAGAATTTTTTGCACAGGTACCGTCAGATGAAATAGAAGTATTGCGAAGATTCCGAGACCATAGTGAACCAGTCTACATGTTTATTTTGGTGTGTTATTTTATAAACTTTACCAATTTCTACCAAGAGTATAATAGTACATTATGATACAAGTGTGTAATGTAGGAGGCTACCGTCGAGGCGGTATTAAGACCCTACCCTGGCCAGGGTCTTAAGAGAGCCAAGAACGATAACATTCATTACTCACGTGTATCATACGACGTTTTTCAATACACTTGTGAAGAAAAATAATTAAGTTAACTAATATTACAACGGTAAAACTAGTAAAATTTTTCATAACATGGCGGTAAAAAAAAAATTAATCTGTTGCCTATGAGCACGCGCTAGGCTATGGCTATATGGTCTTTTGATCATATTGCCTAGTCGTCGTTTGTTTTCTTGTGTGAAAAGTTTTTACGTTAATGTCATTCGCAGTGACAATAGAATATGGATGTAACATTTTAAAATGTAGTATTTGATTTTATTTTATTAATACAGACTATGAATTTCACTCGAAAAAATTACGCCAAAAACCGCGCGCGTCTTTAAATGACGACCATAGACCACAAACAATTTTTATTTTTTCGTATTCAAAATTTATTTTGCGAACAAACAGGTTGAACTAAAAGGTTATAGCTACATTACAGCACTAGTGCGTAATGGTAATCAAAATGTCACAGTTTGGTAACAGGTGCCATTATATACCTAAGTGTAGTGAAATAAAAGTCACTTTCTGAGCAAGTGTATTGAAAACTAGAAAATTATCGCACGGGAACATATTCCTGGAGTAAAAAGTTCCAGCGTTCCGGATAGTAATGTTCATTACCGCTATAAACTATAGACTCGCTATAGATAGTGAATATATTTTTATAGCGCGCTATTTTATACGCTATCATTATAACAGAAGTTGACAGTAGTCGAACGTGGAGACGATATCATTTTATTCGGCAACGCGCTAATATATGTATATTCAAGAGTCTATAGCGCGTCTATACATATAGTCAGCGGAATTGAACATTACTACATACGACACGAGCCGACTGCAATCTAGCAAGTTCACTCGACGCGCTACGGATGGCGCCGCTGTTGCTCATGTTACTATCCCGTTTTGGCCGCGCGGTTAGTGTTTTGTTGAGCGAACGCTCTATGCTATAAATAAATAGCGTGTTATATTTTGACGCTATACGTTATATTACCACCCTGTCAAAAATTGCCCTATCGGGGATCGGCCCTGTTGGTAAGATTTGCCGACATTTATTTGTGGCATCCAAACATTACGGAAGCACATACCTATGGTGGTCGGGGTTCACTTTGCGACTTCCGACGCCCAGGGAGTCTCCTGTGGCGGCGGCTGGGGCCTGAGGATGCCCGTCCCCTCACAGTTGCGGCCCTGTCCACTCCACTGTCCGTCACAGTCACATATACCTATAGAAACATGCTTTCACCATTACAATATTAATGTGATAAACAGATTGACCTATTTGTTTCAATTAACCGCAGCAGCATTGGAGAAGAACGAGTCTCAAGTAGCTTATGATGGAGAGAAGATGGTTTATTTGTTTATTTTGGACTGACCTGTTGGTCTAGTGGTTAGTAGCCCTGATTGCTATGCCGGAGGTCGTGGGTTCGATTCCCACCCAAGACAAATGTTTGTGTGATGAGCGAACGATCATTTGTTCTGTGTCTGGATGTTATGTATCTATAATACGTATGTATTTAGAAATATATAAGTATGTTTATCAGCTGTCTGGTACCCATAACACAAGCTCTGCTTAGCTTGGGACTAGACAGTGTTGTGTGATAGTTGTGGAATATACAACCCTATTTTTTTATTAGTGCACAAAAAAATGGGGCTCAATCAGTACCCGTTACTGATCATATTTGTGTAGTCAAAAGTTAAAAAAACGAAATCCCAAAATTGTCCACGAAAATTTGTCATTATTGGTAAATTCATAATTGAATCATAATTCATAATCATAACAACTACTACTAGAAAATACTAAGCGCAGTGTTTTTCCATTTTTATTGACATTCTTTCATTCATAATAACAAGACCTTTTCTAATAAGCCCTTTAAGTATTTGCCATAATTAAAAAATAGTGGTGTATTATATTATTATATTATAATTTAGCCTGTTTAAAAATTTTCGTTTCTGATACGGTATATTGTTATTTTGTTTTATTTTGGAATACGGATGTAAGTAACACTCTTATGTTTCTTCAGCCTTACGGCTAGCTCGCTCAGGTAGTACAATAATACAACTCTTAGCTCCATTTTACTGTTTCAATGTTCTATAGACACTACAGATACTTACAACAAAACTACACAAATTTCACATTACAATGTCCATTAAGAATCAATTTGCAAATAATTGAAACCGCCTCTGAACTAAGTACCTCCACTCGAAAAAGTCCCACCGAAAAAATAAGGTTTTATATTTTATTAGATTAATCAAAGACATTTGTTTCAAAATTTACAGAACGCCAAAGTAACAAAAGTATTCCGTGGTGTGGACACCGTGAAATTTGCTGAGGTGACCAGGAAAGAGCTAGATCACTTCTACCAGGCGCAAGCAGGACATATCGAGGACACATTTAGCGAGGGGCAAGAAAAGACGGTGCCACAGCGACCAGTGTATGAGTTGGATGAACCTACCCCGGATGAAATGGTGAGTACATAACTAACAAAAAGTTTGTTATTGTGACCAAGGCGGAATTCGCACGAGCCGTAGGCGAGTGTGTTATGGAGCTGAGGGCTGTAGTGACAAAATTGCACGCGTATTAAATGACGAAACATATTTTACTCGAAAATCCATCTTATCTCACTACTTCTAGGCACGCAATGGACTATTTTCCACAATAGTGCGGAAAAAAGCGCGTGCCGTCCTCCGCCACAATTTTATTGTAATAATTTTTTTTATCGTATCAGGAGCGCGTCGACCCCCACGAGGCTTGGATAAACCCCTTTGATTCGTAAGTGTATTGAAAAACGTCGTTTAACACACGTGTGTAGTCAGTGCAGCCCTCGGCTCCATAACACACTCGTCTATGGCTCGTGCGAATTCCGCCTCAGTCGCAATCACAAACTTTCTGCACTTGTATCAAAATGTTCTATAAAGGGCCCATAGAAGTAAACTGGTAACCTGGCCCTTTACGGGCTCCCGGCCACTTCCAGAAAACTTCGCCACATCTACTCTACGTGACAAAATACTGGTCTAAACCTGTTTTATGCGCCATGATTAAAACTATGCTAATCAGTATGACACATGCAAGGTAAAATTACATTATGCCACCGACGCGAAATTGCATGGAAATTGGTCGCCGTACAGTGTGAGCAGTGAAATTTACGGAAATAACCACGTTTGTGCATTTAAAAATGGATAATCAGATCAGTTGTATGACTGCATTTATCTCAATTAGACCATAATAGTCATACAAATTCATTGGCAAATTCTTTCATGGGGTAAGTAGGGTGACGGGATTCAAAAGAATAAAACCTGGAAAGAACCTATTTTATACAGACGTGACTAACTTCTGACATCGGCTTCGCCAGCTTTAAGTAGATTTCTTCATACAAACTTTGTCTCTTTTTCACCCCCTTAGGGGTAGTTATTAAAAAAAAATACTTTTTTATCGGATGATTTCGTTACACAAAGAACTTACCCTCCGATTGTCAAGTCTTTACGATCAGCGGTTTTGGCTGTGCGTTTATCCGTCAGTTATTCAGGACAAAGCATTTTATAAGTTTATATAGATCATCAAAAAAATTCTTCCGCTCTGCGAGGGCGGGAGGAAGTGACAAATTTTTACAGACTAAAACCCACAGTATTCCTTCATTTCTCGTTTTTGCGAGAGATTTGGTAACTATTTTTTTATTGATATAAATTAGCTTGACTGCGATCCCACCTGATGGTAAGCAGTGATGCAATCTTTGATGGTGAGACTCACTAGTTTATTCGTAAATCCTTCGAACAACTTGCAGCCCTGGCAGGCGTAGGCTCTAATAGGCCACATCAAATTTGCTGATTGATTTGAGGCGCACGTAGAATACGTGTACGTGATCTTGGCTTAGTCCTTATCGGACGGCTGGACGACGAGCTACCTGTTACTCGCTGTCCGCAAGCCCGATCGGGGCAATACCGGAGAGTGACGATTAGTGCAAGCTTTTTAGCGCCCAGCAGAACACCGTGCGATCTGAAAAAAAACTTTTTTATTATAAGATGATTATCAAAATAGCTTCTTCAGCTCTGGGTAAGGCTAGAGGGAGTGTCAGATTTGTCACCTCTGTTTCTTCAGTTGCCGTTTCCACGAGGACACGGCGATGGGTTGCCCAAACGGGGCACATTTCCATCGTGTCCTCCAGGCGCGTAGGCGGTCCAAATCCAAAAGCTGAATTTATTTTGACCCTGAATATTTACTAGTTGTGACGCTCACCAATACCATTTGCTACCAGCTCTTGCGAATTTGTCATTCACGTTCGTACATTTTTCGTTTCTCTAATAAATTTATCTCGACATCAGATTTAGGCCGTTCACGATATAGCAGCCGGCTGTCAGAATTTTGCAGACCCATGCAAAATTTATGTGCTATGCGGATTTATGACACACACATGATATACTGAGATTTAACTTTATTTTGAAGTACCATTTGATAATCTGTTAGAAAACAAAATTTAAAAAGTACTTTTACCTATTGAATGAATGAATGAATGATCGGTCCTCAGCGTCATGCTTCCATCAGATTTCCACGACCCTCACTAGGTTATCGTTCCAGCATGTGGGAGGCCTTCCGACGCTGTGTTTCCCCGTACGTAGTTGCCACTCCAGACCCTTTCTACCCCAGCGACCATTTTGTTCTGCGAGCAATGTGCCCTGCCCAATGCCACTTAAGTTTGGCGATTCTTCGAGCTATGTCGGTAACCCTGTAGATATCTTCGTAGCGAAGGTAATGCGACTTTGCGCAATTTATTTCATCACCACAGGCTGCTCTCAAAACTGTAAATAAAAACATCGTGAGGAAACCGGCATGTCCTAGAACCAAAAATTCGAACACATGTGACATCCACTAACCCGCACTGAGTAGGCGTGCTAGATTACGGGCCATTCACTTTCCTAGTAAGGAGGCCTAAGTCCCAGCAGTGGGAACATTATAAGGTTGCTTCTGATATGCCTATGCTTATTTAAATAGCATTTATCTTGAAGAATAACACGTATATTTCTGATTCTGCGTATTGCAGTGACCGGTCTTGAACTCTACGCTTCACCTCGCTCCATGTCAGTCCGATGGCCGTCGCTTCTGTCAAAACGGTCGTCGCCTGCTTTGCTGAGGAGGGCCGCGCTTCATTTTCCAGTATTGGACAGTTTGAGTTTTCCAGTATTGGACTGGAAAACTCAAGGGAAAATGAAGTGCCTGTTTAGGTATATGATCGGAATTCCTCTTGAGCGTGTGGCCAATCCATCAAGACCGGGTGCATTGGGTGATTACTATTGACGCCCACTGCCTCAGCTACACAAGCTCCTGCAGTGAATCATATACTTTAGTGCGTTATAAACTTGCGCCTATCTCCTGTAGGTAGTCAAAAGCATGCATAGCACAATCGGGTTACCACTTATAACACAACTAAGGCTGAAGTATCAAAATACAATACGAGTTTATTATTTCAAGCAAAGTTTGTAAACAAGCCTCGGTACAGATTATTATTTATGTGACAGTTACATTTGTTTGTGTTTTGCTGAGCTTCCGTCTACATCTAATGTTTCATTCGTAAAGGAAATTGGCGGGAAGCGGCAATGAATTGCGGTATATGTGATAGATGGTAACTGGTTTTTTGTTTGTTTGGGTTCGTTGTTTTTTTTTTTTGTCAAATGTGTCCGTCGGATATCTGGTTCGAGGGGTTTTTTAAGGATGGAAATCATCTAATGAATCTCCGTCGATTACCGGACGGCTGGACGGAGAGCCACCCATTGCTCGGCGTCCGCAAGCCCGCGTTTACCGTGACTGGTAGTCGGGGTTGCAATCTCTACGGCTAGGACGTGAGGACGTTCATTCCCTCACGCGTGCGGCTTCCTCATTCGATAGTATTACTGCTTCGCAGAAGGAGGCGGCCACCTGCCATTTTTTCTCGCTCCGGACCACAGCCTGAAACAAGGCCCGGCGCGAGATGTCGCTGCCATCGATTGCTTTCACACGGCGGTGCTTCGGAGGTGTGCCCCGGCACCACCGGCAGATCCGGCAGATTCGTCCCAAAGATGAGAGCAGTACTCTTTTCGAGTTTAAACCCGGGATGATGGCACACGGACACTATCTCCCCTCTGCCCAAGCAGGAGATAGTGTCAGACTTGTATGTCTGCTAGGGTTGTGGACTCTGCCAAGGAGTTACCGTGGCCCTCGCAAAAGGGACACACTGTAGGTTTTAGTCCGTAAAAGTCTGACACTTCCTCCACTCCTCTCAGAACTGGAGAAGTCATTAATGATTGGTCACGTAAAGAAACGGATATTTTATCCCAGTAGTATAGTACGCGGCAAATAAGTTGAACCAAAATGGCTGTCTTTGCTAACCCCAATATCTGTTATAATACGCGGCATACAAGTTGAACCATAATGATGATCGATCTTAAATGCGCAGTAACACATTTTCGGGTGTCAATCGAAGTACGAACTATTTTGTAGTGTCGTTCAGTGTTATTTGTTAATGAGTTTCATTTGTTTATAATCAAACCACTAATTGAAGTCGTTTGTGGGTGCCGACTCATCATTTGGAGACCTTCATCAAAGGAGAGTTGTTGCCTAAGGGTGTCGTGTATCGACGATTTCGTGGAAGGATACCGACCTCGCAGCAAAACACGACACCGCTGTCTATTCGTGTATCTACTATATGTAGTTTCAATGTAAAACATTGAAACTACATATTATGGCATGTTCCTATTAATTTATTATTTTATAAGATTATTTCATTTAAAGGCAAAGACATTAATTCTAGACTTCTAATAGACAGGACATAGCGACCAAATCGTGATCCGATAGTTGTTACCTAGAACTAGTAAGTCGCTCAGTCTAATGTGGACAACTGGACTTAACTTCAGTTAATTTGCGAAAATATTTTTCGTATTTACTCTGTAATTAATTAGAATTCAATAATTTTCGCAAATAGTTTTAGAAAATAGCGTAAAAGTTGCTATTGAAAGCTAGCTGACATAGGATGACAGTTTTTCTAAGATGTCCGCTCTATCGTATCTCATTAATCTCTTTGTCTATAGGCTTGCTGTCTGACAGTAATAAAGTTAAAATAACTGGGCAAGTTCGAGTCGGACTCGCATTGAGGGACTTAACAACAAATTTACTGTTTTGAGATTTATTCCTATAACTGTGCCATATCACTAGCTTTATGTCAAATTTCAGGATTCTGGGTCAACAGGAAGAACCCTATGAATTTTGATTCCTTTGAGAGTGTCGAGACATTTGTTTTTTGCGACATAAACAGCCGTATCTTTTTTTTTCGATAACTTAGAAGTTTGATTTTTTTTACAGCTTCAAGAGACCGCAGACCTGAGTGTTAGGTTTTGAATTTCAACTCGACACCTCTATGTGTTTGTGTTCCCGAGATACTTACTTATACTTAGGGTCTTGACAGACAGACGGACAACAAAGTGATCGTATACGGGTTCCGTTTTCTCCTTCTGAGTTACGGAATCCTAAAAATATAAATAATATGTGTAAAGTACAAGTGGAATAATAACTTCATCACCATATATCTCAGGTTAAGAAATTTAAAACCCATAAAAAAATTAAGCCCTTTCTACTCAACCAAAGCTACGGGCAAAAGCTAGTTTTATTCATCTATCCAATACTTTTCATCACCAGGACTGGATGTCAACCAGAGCTTTAGAAAAGCAGCAAGAAGCTGCATCCCTGGTAGCTCGTCGCTCCTCCAGGCAGGCGGTGCGCAAGCGTCACCGAGCTGAACTGATGGTCCCGTTCCTGACAGACGTCAACTTTGTTCTGTTCTGGCCACACTGCTTCCACGCCCATCCGGAGCTGTATGAACGGTGGGATGCTAACAGTTGAGTTCTTTTTCGTAGTTATTTTAAACCAAGAAACTGCACATGGAGAACCATGGAGTCTTTGTGGGGGTAAATGGCGGCTCGCTCACGTGCTGGGCCCTGTTACAGGCTATGCTCCGGGGCGAGGGGGAATGGGCGTTGGTCGCCTTCTTCTGCGGAGCAGTAATACTAGCGAAGGAGACGGTTACCTTCACGCCTCAGCTGCCTTTGTTGCAATTTCTTTTTTGTGGTATTCATGGCAATTGTGTAGGTTTTTTTATACGCTTCTAAGCCATGCTGACTGAAGTGGGAAGTCTGTATGAATTGTATTTACTCTTGAACTCTGAACTTTTTACTATTTTTACCCGACTGCGCCAGAAGGAGGGTTATGTTTTTCGAGAGTATGTATGTATGTATGTATGTATGTATATATGTATGTATGTATGTATGTATGTATAATTGTTTGGCACTGCTCTGTCTCTCGATGGATTTTAGCTGGAGAGGTGTCGTTAGATTCGTATTTACTGTGAGAGTGACACTGGGTATATCAAAATAAAAAAAAACAAAATGTCGGATTTTTGGCGCCAAATTGTGGCCTGAACGGCTCGATGGATTTTAGTTTGCGAGGTGTCGTTAGATTTGTAATTACTGTGAAAGTGATATCGTAAAAAAATAAAACTAAAAAAGTAAAAAATAAAAAACAGTAATTTAAAAAACTAAAAAACCCGGCTGCTTTTCTGAGTATTCATGAAAAAGCCCTAAAACAAGAAAGTCGTTGTAGCAGTCGGGACCCATTCTAGAAAGTCAGCCGTCTAGTCAGTAGATCTATGATGTAATGGGTCCCGACTGCTACAACGACTTTCTTGTTTTAGGGCTTTTTCATGAATACTCAGAAAAGCAGTCGGGTTTTTTAGTTTTTTAAATTACCATTTTTTATTGCTTCACACAAGTTATAAAAAAAAGGTAAGTACTTTATTGGCATTTTAATTGAGCAAATGGCTACTGCACTACTGATTATGTATATGCAATTCGTGCGTGTTAGGTATATTATAAACTGCAAATTTATTATATTCTGTCTGGCCGTTTCTGTTTTTTTTTTTATTATTATTATTGAGAAGCTCGCGTTTGACAACTATCTCGCCTGATGGTAAGCGACGATGTGAGTGTAGAGGGAGCACGCCTGCCTAGAAGTAATCTATTCGCTCTTGATTTAAAGACTTCTAGGTTGTAGCTATCAGGAAGTATAGACTTCGGCAGGGAATTCAACTCCTTAGCTGTACACAGAATTTATTAATCACAAGATTATTTTATATAAACGTTTTTTAGTATAAAAAAACAATCACAATCCATCCTACTTCAGCACTATAGGCTTTCTCTTTCTAACCAATGAATATTACGAGTATATTTAATGGACAGAGTCCCCTGTCACCACTTGACGGAAATCCCTAGTATGGTTACAGGTAGAGGAAAGTCACCAAATATGAAATAGTATCCTAATATGGAATCCCTTCATTTCTCTAAGACTATAAGTATGAAACGCAATACTCGACCATCTTCTGTTTCATTCGGTCTACTAACTATCGCACTCACACCATTGAGTCAGTTGCGCGAACGCTTCACGTGTGGCAGGCGTGTCCAGAGTTCGATACTTGGATCTGTGACTTTTGCAAGTAATTATGTAACTTCTTTCTTTCATCACAATATGTTATATTCATTTAATTAATTGATCTCAAAGATATTAATGTCCATTTTTGTTGTTGTTATGTTGATTTATGCTTATATTCCATATATGGGTACCTATTCCATATTTGGTTACTCATTTCTGATATTGTTTTTTGTGTTAGATTTTAATTTGATAACTAATATATTTGATTAAAGGCTGTTAATTACTACATAAAAATGTATGACTGATTAGTAAAAACATTAAACTGGTTTAATTTATATGAAGTTTTTTTTTTATATCCCAAAAACAAAATGGTATTCCATATTTGGTGACTTTCCTCTACTGTATTCCTACTGTACTGTATTCTTTAGGAGCTTACGTCTCACGTTATATTACTGAAACACACGTTCCAGTATATAAAGAAAACGATAATAAACACTTATTATTAAAATCCTTAATTCGGTATTTCCTTTGGCGACCTTTTTACCCTAAAAAAACGCACCACCATATAGGATTAATTCTTCTTTAAAAATCATTCAGAAATACTTT
Source organism: Leucania comma (assembly GCA_958295575.1). Lineage (NCBI taxonomy): Eukaryota > Metazoa > Arthropoda > Insecta > Lepidoptera > Noctuidae > Leucania > Leucania comma. Next base: position 4,263,131 of record OY282480.1, read on the forward strand.
TCTCCCTTCACCAGATATTGTGATGGTTGGCCGTGAGTTAGTAGAGCTATCAGAAGAGAAGATCGCAGACATCTTCTACGCTGGAGATGCTCCGCTGAATGAGGCATCACTGCATAAACTGATGTCTGGCCCTGCCCTGGCTATATGCTTCAAATTATTGGACGAAGATGTCGATTTTGTGCGTTAGTAGAATTCTTGGCTTTGGAGTTGGACTGACTCAATCTTTCTCTCTTTGACTCAATAGATGAAAATAAAGTGAATTCTTTGCTGTTTTATCCTGCCTTGACTACTAAGAATTATTTCTTGTTCCTGTATTAACGGCATAATTATTAGGTTACGATAATCATTTCAAAATTTTTTTTTTTTTTTATTTTACTTTGTATATCTGTCACAGTATCCTTGTGTGTGTGTCACAGTATCCAGTACCAAAGGTTGACTGGTAGATAATGTCGTGTTGCATTACGTCCTCGCAGCAATAGGGCGTGTCAAAGTTTTACTAATATGACGCACTGCCATCGGCTCTAATGGCACCTACCATTGCGCGTGGAATATCACGCGGCGCGCGTCACGACTCGAGCTTCGTTCTTACCGGACGAATGGACGGTGAGGTGTCCATTGCTCGTCGTTCTCAAGCCATGCGTTTTATTATATAGATTTTGAAAGGTAACGTCACGAGACTTATGACTAGCTTCCATCCTTTATCACATAATGTCACACTTCGTTGACCTTATCTCTTAGGAGACCTTAGTGTGTGACGTACACCGTAGGCGCGGGCTTGCTTGCTGAGCAATGGGTAGCTCGCCTTTCAATCGTCCGGTAACCGTCCTTACCGAGCCCAAATCGTTGACGGCGTGAATTGTTTCACGAGTGCCTCAAGAACTTGTCAGCAAACCGTAGAGGCCCAGCAGGGTCGAAGCCTACAGGGGCCAGGGTCGGGTTTTTAGTTACTAAAATTCTGACACTATCTCTCACCCCGCCCAAGGGTGCTAGCAAAGGAGGAGGCCGACCGCATCAGGCAGAGGCAACGGGGCGCTCGCTCCAGCCGCCGCCGGGATTCCGATCCCGATTTCCGGCCACCGTAGGCGCGGGCTTGCGGACGGCGTGCAATGGGTAGCACGCTGTCCGATCGTCCGGTAACCGTCCGGACCGAGCCCAAGTTGTCGACGGCGCGTTCTGTTCCCGCGCGCCTCAAGGAGCTGTCAGCACACAGAAGAGGCCCAGCCTGCTAGCTGCTGGCAGGCAGGGTCGAAGCCTACTGGGGTCATGGGTCAGCTTCCGAAAGGAATACCCGGCCCCGGCACGATAGTCTGCGAAGGAACGGGGTAGGTTTTTAGTCAGTAAGAGTCTGACACTACTTCCCGCTCCGCCCAAGGGCGGGATTTGTCATTGAATGATTTTACCTACCATAAAAAAAAAAAACCCGCCTAAGGGCACAGATATGTTATAGGATGATTTTCTCACTGAAAAAAAAAGTGTGTGACGTAATCAATGGATAGCTCTAATATAATGTAAAGTCAGCTTAAAGTCCGAATATTTCACTTTTTCGAAACAGCTTTAGTTCGCCGAATCCTTTACGAAGAATTAGAATCGAAGTCTGTGAATGACCTGAAACAGTTGATGACTGCCTTCGACCGCTACAAGACCTACAGCCCTACGAGAGAAGAAATCTGGCAACAGCGCCAAGCGGACAGAAAGTTTAAGAAGGTACATTTGAATTTGTATTGAATTGACTCGGAAAACGATGTTCTTTTAAAAAATGAGTGGTTGGGTAGGTTAGGAGGGTGAAAAATACTTTACAACCTATTCATGAGTCGTGTTGTATTCATGGTTGTAAAGTATTTTTTAGATACCAAAAAATCATTAAAATCGGTCGAGCTGCTACGGAAGAATGCAGCCACAAGCACTGCAAGATATTTGTATATAAGATTAGTTAATAAGAGGAGGGAAAAGACAGAAGGAGAAAAAGAGAGATAATGAAGTGTATATAGATGTAGAGAACTATCATTTCTCATTCAGCTAGTGGTTAAAAAAAAGGTACATGTACGAGCACACACTACTGCAGATACTAGGTGTTATGTTGACATGATTTAGTTATCATGCTCCTTGTGCTAACATTGTATTTTTCAAAATTCTTACTCGAAAACCCACTTCTATCCCATCCAGTTTTAGGCAAGAAATTTACTTTTTTCCGCACTAGCGCGAGAAAATGTGCCAGCTCACCGTCGCAGGCTAGGCACTAAGCGACCCCACGAGGGATAACTGTTTACTGATATGTTCGTAAGTATTGAAAACCGTTGTTTTTACAGCACTCGGCTCTAATTATCATTTCAGCCGAAGGACGACCACTGTTGGACATAGGCTTCCCCCAAGTGCCGCCACAACGAACGATCCTGTGCTTCTAGCATCCACCGCCTTCCCGCGACTCTCACTAGGTCATCGGTCCACCTTGTGGGAGGCCTTCCAACACTACGTTTTCCGGGGCGCGGTCGCCACTCTAGAACCTTTCGGCCCCATCGGCCATCCGTCCTACGGCTCTAATTAATTACTGCGTAATTAGCAAATTTTTTTACGAAAATAAACCGAAGTTAGGGCCAGAATTTTAGAGTAATTTGCAACTCAGCATAATTATTTTCTCAGAAAATGTTTTTATCTTAGTGCATAGCGAATATAAACATGACTTGACGCGTAGGGCTGTCATACTAGACTGAGCGAGCAACTTATGACCATTAGGCAATAAGTATCGGAATACGATTTTGTTCGCTATGACCTGTCTATTCGTAGTATAATATTTAATGCCTTTGATACTACCTTGATTTTCCAGTCAGAAGAAAAAAGGAGGCGAATCAGATTCTTATCGGAAACCCGTCGCCTTAACCGGCAAGCTCTGATAGAGGCGTTCGAAGCTAGAAAGAAGGCAAAGGAACAGCGCAAACTGGAGCTGCTGAGAGCTGGCGTAAGAAATCATGTTGGTTAGGTCTACTGTCCACGAACACGTAGCTTCATAGACGTGTATTTGTTTTTCTATACGCTTACACTGTGAAACTCTTTCGAGTCGAGACGAAGCGACAACGACACAACAGCACGACACTGACGTTACGAACTTTGCCACTCGGCCACCACTGCTCTCTAATAAATTATTTAAAGTTATAAGTAGTTCAAATAAGTTATTTATTAAGTTACTAACACTATATAGATCTTTTTGTACCTGGATTAAAATAAATTATATTCTATTTTATTCTTTAGTCAGTTAAAACCTGGCACTGTTTCTCGCTCCAGCCAAAACGGACCTGTAGTTTTCGGGACTATTACTAGGTTTGATACCAACTAAACGCGACCTAAATGTATTTCCGGGACTATTACTAGGTTTGATACCAACTAAACGCGACCTAAATGTATTTCCGGGACTATTACTAGGTTTAATACCAACTAAACGCAACCTAAATGTATTTCCGGGACTATTACTAGGTTTGATACCAACTAAACGCGACCTAAATGTATTTCCGGGACTATTACTAGGTTTGATACCAACTAAACGCGACCTAAATGTATTTCCGGGACTATTACTAGGTTTAATACCAACTAAACGCGACCTAAATGTATTTCCGGGACTATTACTAGGTTTGATACCAACTAAACGCGACCTAAATGTATTTCCGGGACTATTACTAGGTTTGATACCAACTAAACGCGACCTAAATGTATTTCCGGGACTATTACTAGGTTTAATACCAACTAAACGCGACCTAAATGTATTTCCGGGACTATTACTAGGTTTGATACCAACTAAACGCGACCTAAATGTATTTCCGGGACTATTACTAGGTTTGATACCGACTAAACGCGACCTAAATGTATTTCCGGGACTATTACTAGGTATGATACCAACTAAACGCGACTTAAATGTGTTTTAGGGACTATTAGTAAGTTTATTGCCATTTAAACCCACTAATAGTTCCGGAACTGTTATAGGTCGCGTTTTGGAAGATGGCGGATTGAGTACACGGAAATTCAAATGGCGTGTCAAGCCTAGTGGTTTAATTGGTTTTATTATTGGTTTTTTTTTATATTTAATTATTATTTTATTTATAAATATGCTGTGTAGATTTTAGTATTTTTTTTTTGTATTTTAAATACCTTATCTGACTTATTAATTGTGGGTGTGTTCACAACCATGAAAACTCGCATGCATAAGACATCCAAATCAGAAACACCTATCTGTAGGTCATATAACGTCGTCCGTGCGGGAATCGAACCCACGACATGCTGTGCAGCAGCCAATCGGTTAATCACTGCGCCAACTTAACCAATGATCCGGAATGTAGGTACATATATATTTTTGAAACATTTTATTTTAATTATCTTATGTTTCTGAAACAGAATCTGGCGGCTTTAGACCAAATGAAAGACGAGCCTGAAGAGGAACTCCCAGAGGAGGTGGTGCCAGAGGTAAGGAGTATACTGCATGTAGGTCTCTTCTGAAATGTAGAGTAAACTGTGTATGGGTTACACACGTGATTGTAGTCATGACAACAAACAACTTTTACTATGTTTCCAAAAGCGAAAAAAATCTGCAAAGTTCAGTACATTTTGACCAGTTAGGCGAACATAATGTACTGAACTTAGCAGATTTTTTCGCGATTTCAGGTTTGGTCCCATAGTAAAAGTTGTTTGTTGTCATGACTATAATCACGTGTTTAAGTATCGTTCTCTAATTACCAGTCACCCTATATCAACTAGTGCTTGACTGCGATTCCACCTGATGTTAAGCAGTGATGCAATCGTTGATGGTGAGGCGCACTAGTTTATTATGAGACTATTCACTGTACCCTTGAAGACACCTAAATTAAAATCGGACAGGAAGACCGCAGCAGGCAAACTGTTCCAGTCCTTCGATGTACGCTGTATAAACGACGAGACGAAATGCTTAGTCCGGACCGTAGAAGTTTCAATAACGTAAAAGTGGATATTACCCGTATGTCCGATGGTAGAAATGAGATGGCGGAATCAAATCATGCGCACACTCTCCAATATGCAATCCTGTAAAACACCGAAAGGCTGGCTACTCTACATCTGTACTCAAGGCTTTGTAGATTGGACTTAACGAGAAGGCCAACTGTAGGTACACAGGTGGGTTTTAGACAGTAAAAGCCTGTCACACCTTTTCGCTCCACACATAACAACTTTTTGTGGTAAGAAATCATCTTCCCGAGTCATTATGGGTTCTTACCACAAAAAAAAAACTGCGTTTGCTAATTGACTTGTTAGTTATCGATCGCAGTGCAAGAAAGAAAATCATAAACCTCCTTTGTTTGAAGTCGGTTAAAAAGATATATTCCACAATCAACGTTAAAACTGAATTCAATCAAAAATTTGCCGGAAAGTAACGGCTCAGGCCCTTTCCTCTTCTTGATAAAAGCCTGTTGGAAAGCTTATAAAATGCTTATGGAAAGCAAAAAAAGTCTAGAAATATACCTAATGCTAAGATTCGTTTCAAAATCATCGCCAGGAGGTAACAGAAGAAGAAGAAGAATGCATGTTTGAAGAGGATGAAGATGAGTACTTTCCCCCACCAGGGCTCTTGATACCTGGCTTTTATGCTCCTCCGAACGATATTGCCAAATCGAATGGTCTAGCTGTGCTGTTCCCTAAAGTAAGTACAATACGTGGCATATAAGTTGAACCGGAATGGCGAACGACCATCAATGCGCAGTAACAGATTTTCGGGTCTTAATCGTAGTCTCTGCGGGCCTAGCCAAGCTACAACCATTTCGTTTTGATTATCTTGCGTCGAACGCCTCGAATTGGCCACGCCTCCAATTCCTTTGTTCTGAATGAATCGGAGGCGTGGCCGACTCGAGGCGTTCGACGCAAGATAATCGAAACAAAACGGTCGTAATTTGGCTAAGGGTGCTGCTCTTCTCGTCTTTGCAAAAAGTATGAGGAAGTTATGAAAACTTTTATTTAAGTATCTTATCTTAGGATTCTGAAGATCTTGTTGGTCTAATAGTTTAATTGGTTTCCAGAGGAAACTTTCCGTAACTGCCCTAAGAAGTTTTTGGTGAGATATCTTTAAGTGAAGTTCAGTGGCTGTTTTATTTATGCGCAAATTGATTCCTGGTGGATTACGATGACACACATTCCCGCTTTGCCCTAGAGCGTAAGAAGGCATTAGATGATTTCCTAACTCAAAAAAAGTGATTATGTTGTCTTGTACTCCTCTTATACACAGTGTCTATTACTTCTCTTTTTTTCTAAATCTCTCTCTCTAAAACATTTCTATGAAAATAAACATGACCTGTGTACCTGTTTTTCTGTTTCCTTCTTGTTGTTTCTATTTATTATTCTATTTTTAGATTAAATCAAACCAGTGGAAGATAGGTGATTACCCTCTAACGCGTGGACCGCTGAAATGCCCGTCGCCTAATTTCGGTAACGCGATTTTGCTCGCACGACAGCTCCGACTTTTATCTCTGTCCTTGTCTGTCAGTGACTGTGAGTTTGCGACTGTGATGACACTGATCATAGGAGTGTGAGGTTCTAGTCCAGGTTTTCTGTTTGCGATATTGGCGCGAAACGTATTTTCCCATATAATATATCAATGGTGTACTTCCATAAATTGTAAAAAAAAAAAAATATTTTCATGACTTGTTTGAATTTTTATATAGATGAAGGTTTGCCTGTCTTTCGATTAAGAATCTTACGATAACTCGACTTTCGAGTTAGTAATTACTTACGAGTTATAGGTTGCGAGTTCAGACCCAGCTGGTTACTCGTGTGTGATTAATAATCACCTCTGCTCTCAAAACGGTGAAAGAAAACATTGAGAGATGAAGAAGAGAATTCGAATTTCAAGAAGAGAATTCGAAAGACATGTTACGGGCACCAAAATTCGAAGACAATGTGTCATTCACCAATCTGCACTAGGCTAGTGTATTGCGTCTCGTTCCCGGAAAGAGCTTAAGTCTTAGCAGTGGTAACATACCGCCACACTTTAGTCTTCAAGTTATTGGCCAATTGTGTTCTATTTATTCATTTCTACGAACTGAAAAAGTTCATGAACTCTCTTCTAAAACATGTTCTAAAAAGCACGTATTGATAACGTTACATTTAATGATGACGTAATTGTCACAGTTGGTTCGTGATCGAGTGACTCCTCGGACAGAGTTTCTGCCGCGTCACGTGCTTGTCTTGCTAGAGATAAGCAAGCGATACAAAGCATTGGAAGTCATTACACCTTTCAAACATGCAGTTATTCATGTGAGTATTTTCTTTTGTCGAAATCAAATACACTTACTCGAAAACCCACTTTTAGGCATTCGGCTGTGATGGCAGATTTGCTTGGTTGGCTACAATAAAAATAGAATCATCAACTTTTGTAGTCAAATAGGGAACCCATTGTACCTACAGACTAACATTGTTTACCGTATATATTTACAGATGGGTATATTTAAAGGAACGACTCCGTATGACTGCGTTCACATCGCATACAGCGTGAAGCAATTTGACACTTTAGATACCACTTCGTTGAATTTGTGAGTAAACAATCCACTCTATCTATGGTCAGGTTTCTTTGGTCACATGTTGATAGTACAGTTAGCAAAGGAGATTAGTAACCAGGGTCGCTAGAAATGGTTGAACTTTTTATTATATATTTTACATTTTACTAGCTTCTGCTAGAAAGAAAGAAAGAAAGAAAAACATTTATACAACAACAATACAAAAACTATAAATAGGCTAGCAGTTTCGACGCGTGAAAGTCGGTTTCTCCATACAAACTTCCAACCCCCGTTTTACCCCTTTAAGGGTGGAGTTTCGTAAAATCCGTTTTTAGTGGATGTCTAAACCCTATAAGGAACTTACCTGCCTAATTTTAAGTTTGTAGTTATTATAGTTTTTGAGATTTCGTGATTAATCAGCGAGTGGTATTTCGCTTTTATATGTGTATATATATAGAAGATTTAACGTTGCTTCACATTAGAAATGACTAAACACTATCGTGGGTACGTGCACGAAAATGTAAACTCGCATACACAAGACACCCAGACCCGGAACACATAAATATAGGTCATACACATATTTGTACACGCGGGAATGGATTCTGGGATACGCAACGCAGCAGTCAATTGCTCAACCACTCCGTTAACCACGCTATCAAAATGAATTAAACATAATTAAGTTCATAGTAAAAAAAAAACAACTTGTTAATAAAATATATATTGAGAGGCGAGCCAGAAGGATCATTGGCAATGATGCACTTGTCGAGTCGAGGCTTCAAAGTCTTGAGTATCGAAGCCGAGTTGCTAGCCTGTCAGTTTCCTAGCAGTTGCATTTCGGGGAGTGTGCGTCGGAACTGCATAGCCTAGCCCGTTACATCATCCAGGCGTACGGCGACGCGCGAATATCTTATATATAAAATTGAATAGCTGTTCGTTAGTCTCACTAAAACTCGAGAACGGCTGGACCGATTTGGCTAATTTTGGTTTTGAAATATTCGTGATACTTCATCCCGGTTTAAACGGTGAGGAAATATGGAAAAATTCACGAAAAGAAAATTCGTTTATTCGGCGGTACAAAGTTTGCCGGGTCAGCTAGTCAACAGTAAAAAATAACATTCATTCCTGACCTTGGTTACTTATCTCTTTTGTTGACTGTACACTTAATGAATGGTACAAAACAAGTCCGTTGCCATTAAAGCAGCCACCAAGGCCACCACAGTCCTGGAACGCACGGGCAATGAAGGAACACTGGTGGGTTTAAGTCAGTAAAAGTCTGACACTCCCTCTTGCTCTACATAGAGCGCGAGGTGTTGTTTGATGCTGCCATGTAATCAGCTTAGTACCTGTCTTTTTGCGCCACGGTTAGGTAGGCACGAATAATCGAACATGGTGGAAGCACGGCAGACGCGTGGCAGACGCAACAATTCCCTGAAGGCATTTTTAAACTAGATGTGCAGAGAATTGTGAATTCAAAATTGTTTTTATTTCACATTGGCTTACATGATCACGTATAAAAAGTCAGAAACTAGGGCACAGTTTCAATTGGTCGTTTCCTATGGAGAAGAACCGGCTAGAAACTCCATGGTTACTCTTTAAATAATAATGATTAATCCTTCGGGTATGCTAGTTGGTAACTTTCAGATGTTTGCAAACATTTACAGTCATCATATGAAGTCAATTGACTGGCCTATTGGTCTAGTGATTAGGGTCCCTGACTGCTATGCCGGAGGCTGTGGGTTCGATTCCCACCCAGGACAAATGTTTGTGTGATGAGCACGATCATTTGTCCTGTGTCTGAGTGTAATTTATCTATACTTATTTATGTATTTAGATATATATAAGTATGTTTATCAGTTGTCTAGTACTCGTAACACAAGTTCTGCTTAGCTTGGGACTAAACGGCGATGTGTGATAGTTGTGGGATATCATGAATCCTAAGTTTTTGCTTCCAGAGACCAACTAAAGCTAGCATTCATGCTGTCCGTTGAAGTGGACGTACCGCTACTTCATCTGATGGACTTGAATCCTTTGCATGTCAGCCGCGACTGTGCCAGTGGTGAAGAAGAATGCGCTGCCATGTTTTCCGTCGATTATGGAGACGAATATAACCAGTTTGAGGACTTTGAATAGGTCAGGTACCTTGATGACATTCATAAATACACGGTTAAATTTTGATCGTTTTATTCCCGTGGTGAGTCGATCCGGTACATGAAGCACTGTTGATTTGTAACGATAAAAAGTGAAGGACGTGAAATAACACATTAGAGTTGCCGTGAAGTATAACTTAAATATCAGACATGGAGTATTTTTATTTAAGAAAAATAACGCCTGATAAAAAAACAATAGCAATGTACTAATTAGTCTCTAGCTTTCTTTGGTTAAGGTTGGTAGACATAATTCTTTTTGCTATTGATTTCTCATACAGTCCTTTAAGATAATGGCCTAGGTTTCACTTTTGGCGAACAGAAAAAAAAAAATGCCAGTATTGTTATATTGTTGCATTGTTTTTTTTTCTTGTATGACCAAAGTTTTATTCTCCTTTACAGTTTTTAGATTTATTCCTATATTTGTGTGCATGCTGTGGTCTCCTGTAACTGAAGGAACACACGCTAAAGGACCTCTTGTACTATTTGTGATCTTGATATTTTATTACTGTGGATCCTTTGTTGGAGATCCCAATAAATAAAAAAATAAGACTATATTTGTATTTCATGCCATTTCAGGGTTCTAAGTCAAAGGGAAGTACCCTATAAATTTTTATTCTCTTGAGAGTGTCGAAATATACGTTTTTTGCGACATAAACAGCCGTATCTTTTTTTTTTCGTTAACTTAGAAGTTTGATTTTTACGGCCTTAAGGGACAGCAGACCTGAATATATGGTTTTAATTTCAACTCGATACCTGTACGCATTTCCGAGATAAAGGGTCTTAACAGACAGACAGACTGACAATAAAGTGCTCCTATAAGGTTTCCGTTTTTTCCTTTTGAGGTTCGGAACCCTAAGACCCAGGAAAAGGGCAGGAAGATGATGATGAATTTCAAAGTACGAGTAGTATTACAAAAATACTTCTGACCCAATTCTTGCAGCTTCAAGTGGTTTTGACCGATGAATAGTTAGTTTTGACTGTTACATAAACAGATCTAGTATTACGTGTGCGTCAAGCTTCGGCGTCAAGATAGTTAAGTAGGTACTACAACTGTAGATGGTGACAAATTTCAGAGCGGCAAACTTGATGGTAAGTGGATATCTGTAATGTGATTGCATTCAAATCCGTTGCAATCGCAGAATCCAGAGAGCCGTTGATTCAACTTTGTAATCGTATTTGTCGCCAGGCAAATTGCAAACATCGTCAGTTTGTAATAAGTCTCACGGGAGTAAACTCTCGATGTATTATGAATAGGTTAATTGCACCTTAAAAAAGGGGACCATGTATTTTTAGATAGATAGAAAATTCTATAATGATGACCTTAAAACGTAATGCTTATTTGGACCGAAATTTATAATCTTCCCACTTTTTCATTTATTTTGACTATTATTGACCAAATTTTTTATTGACATCCTTATGAATTTATTATGACATTTCATGTTTTTTTTTTTAAGTGTAATTACTTATTGACAGCGACTTGCATTTTTTATTCCCTTCATTTATATTTTCCATTTTATTTGAATTTTTGTAAATTATTATTATTTATATCTTGTATAAAATTGCTGTGCCCGACATGTGAACTTATTACGTACTTGAAAAAGCTGAGTTGAATCTCATACTTATGCGAAAATCTTACACGCTAGATAAAAATGATGCAATGCAATGCCTTCACAGAGTCAAATCTAATTAGGTGACATAGTGAGCATTAATTTAGCAGGTCTCAGTTATTATTTATAATCTTTGTACTGCCGGTGTCTTGTAACACGGACTCAGCAAAATTCCAAGCGTCGAATTTTACAGAGCTGTATGAGGTCTTATTTAGACTTTGAGACTTGAGTTGTGAGTGTAGTGACAACGACGCAATACGTACGGATGCAGGTGAATATTTTGTGTTATTTATTTGGTGTTTTTTTAATGTATTTGAAAGTACAAGTGTTTATAGAAATTGAGGAGTTTTTGGAGCTGCCGTATAATACCAATCCTAGAGCTAGGTTTGACGCGAATCGCTAAATTTAAGTGGCAGCGGGCAGGGCACATTGCTCGCAGAAGGGATAGTCAGAAGAAAGGTTCTGGAGTGCTAAATGCATACCGGAAGAAGCAGCGTTGGAAGGCCTCCCACATGGTGGACTGATGATATAGTGAGGGTCGTGGGAATGCAATGGATGCGAGATGCAAAAGATCGGTCGTTGGTTTGGTGACACTTAGGGGAGGCCTATGTCAATTGGTGGATGTCTTTTGGCTGAAATGATGATGATGATGATCAGGGTTGACCTTGGTATTGAATAGATAAAAATGTGTTGTTATAAATAACGGAATGACTTGCTTATTAGGTACGCAGATATTTTATTGATTTTTTTTTCTTACACTCATTTGTTTAAACTTATATTGAAAGTGTAGATAGTAATTTAAAAGTGTCGTAACCGATGGGACCGGCAGTGGCGTAACTATATCATCTGAGGCCCCTGGGTGTGACACGTTGTGATTTTTTTTTTAAATAGGTCTCAGTTTGCAGTCTCTTAAAACAGGGGGCCCCGTCGGACCGGGAGTCCGTGGCATTTCGTAATCGTAATTTCTTGATCATTCATCACTGAAGATATTCAATTTATCATTTTAGTGTAATAGAAATCTAAATCAAATAAGTTTGTTTGTGTACATAAGTACAATTTAGATGTTACAGAACATTTAAGTGTCTGTGTTTTGCCGTACTAAGAAGTATATTAATTAGTAGTAGGTATAACTTATATTTAGTGTTTTTAAAACGAAATTGCTTACTTGTACGCATTGCGCATGTTTATCGAAATGAAAACTATGTTTTTAGAATTATAAACGTTCGGATCAAAAACAATACCTTTGTAAGATCTCTCGTCTATTCGTTTGTCACAGTTATTTAACTCCGAATCTGTTGGACTGTAAGGGCCCAACAGGACCGATGCCCGATAGGGCCGCGGGGATTTTCTGAAAAGGAAACCCAAGGTCCTAGAATGCAAAAGGTAACTGAAGGATACAAGTGTGGCTTTAGTCTGTAAAAATCTAAGTCCACTCAGCTACATAGATAGATGGCAAAATCTATGACACGCTCTGTCACGTCGGGGTCACCTGTTTAAAGGTAGATATATGGAGCAGGGTGTAAAGTCCCGAAAACCTCCGTTCTAAAGGTAGGATCTTGTTCAGACTGGTTTTGTGTTTGGTCCGGGCAACTGCCCGATAGTTGATTTCGAACTCGTGAGGAAAGGTCAAATACCGCGATGCGAATTATGTCGCTACAAATAAAACAAACTAGTGCTAGACTGTAATCCCACCTGATGGTAAGCAGTGATAAAAATGTTGATTCTATTTACTCTACGACTTGAAGACATCTAAATTATAATTGTAATCGGACGGGTAGTCCGTAGCAGGCGGTATAAACGACGAGGCGAAACGCTTAGTCCGGACGGATTTAAAATACTGTCTGTATGACTGACAGACTTAATTTTTTTTTTTGTGATTTTAAATTGATTACTCTCTATATAAAATTAAGACTTTCATGTTCACAATAATAAGGAATATAATTTTAGTTTCAGGATAGACGGTCATCTTAATTTCGAGCATCGAAGTTTTATGAACGAGAATCAACATGATTCAAGGTAAGTAAACCATGCTTTGATTTTCTGGTTTTTAAACTCTAAAGTAATCTTGAACATCGACGCGGAGTTACATTACCTAAGCGTGTGCATCGGAATTAACGAATTTAACATGGCAATGTTGGCACTGTGGTCGAACGATTTGCTGCTGTGCTGCGTATTGCGGGTTCGATTCCCGCACGGAACAAATATTTGCGTAGCCTATAGTTTGTACCCACGTAACAGGAGAAATTCCTAGTGTGGGGCAAAGTTAAAAAAAATACACATACTTTTTTTTTATTCTTTAATTTAACAAATACACAATTATTTAAAATGTATTTACATTACGTAAAAACACTTACTAATTAAAACTATACATATATTATTTATTAAGTATATACTACACTAAAGGCTACTAATTAAAATATGGCGTCAAAAAACTCCTCCGCATCAGTCGACTGTCCAACTAAATTTCGCCAAGCTCGATCCGTCATGGGACCACTAGACGTACGGGGCTTTGCGCCACCGGTGCATGGTGGACCGAACACGAAAAGTTCGCTAAGTACTTGTTCCGGATTCGTGCGGAGGATTTGCCCGGGTGTCACCACTGTGCGGAACACCCGGAGGACACGGTGGAGCACACTGTAGAGGTGTGCCCCGCCTGGGCGGAGCATCGCCGTGTCCTCGTGGGGGCGATCGGCGGGAGCGATCTCTCTCGCCGGGCCTTGGTTCAGGCCATGGTCCGTAGTGCCTATCGAAGCCTACTGGGGTCATGGGTTAACTTCCGAAAGGAATACCCGGCCCCGGCACGATAGACTACGATGGAACGGGGTAGGTTTTTAGTCAGTAAGAGTCTGACACTACTTCCCGCTCCACCCAAGGGCGGGATTTGTCATTGGATGGTTTTACCTACCATAAAAAAAAAACCGGTGCATGGAGGACATCCCACCCATACGTACAAAACGTTTTCGAAACACAATTATTGTACATACAGACGTACAGCTAAGGAGTGGAATTCTCTACCGCAGTCTTATTTTTTATCGATTGGTAAAAATCATTCAATGACATCCCCCACCCTTGTCCGGAGTTGGTGTCAGACTTTTACTGCCTAAAAAACCCACCCCATTCCTTCTTGGCCCTTTATACCGGGGCCTAAAGGGGCCATGGACTGATTTCTGAAAGGAATATCCCTTTCAGAAATCAGTCCATGGGTCATGTAGGCTTCGGCCCTGCTGGGCCTCTACGGTTTGCTGACAACTCCTTGATGCGCGCAGAAACAGTGCGCGCCGTCGACGACTTGGGCTCGGTCCGCCGGACGGTTACCGGACATCCGCAAGCCCGCGCCTGCCGTAGTCTGCGTTTTCTGATAGCTACAACCTGGAGATCTTTAACTCAAGAATGAATAAGTTACTTCTAGGCAAGCGCGCTTCATCGTCGACCACATCATTGTTTTCCATCAGGTGAGATATGCAGTCAAGAGCGAGCCTATGAACAATAAAAAAGTAGGTACTTTTATATGTGCATCTGCTTCAGTAAACAGGTTTCATATGACACTTTTTGTCTCATTTCACACGAGATTAGTTCATGTCGTACCTAGCAACAATTGAAGCCATGTCAGCAAGATGATAGGTAGTGGACCAATAGTCCAAGGTGCGTGCAGCGTAGGCATGTCAGTAGCACTTGATCTTTGAAAACAAACCTTATTGCGACGAAATAAATGCACTATTAAATCACCATGTAAAATCGTTGAGTAGATTAGAAAGTATATTTATATGTGTACAATCAGTGTGATATCGATAGTGTTTCATGTACCGAATCGATCCTCCACGGGAGTAAAACAACTAAAATTTAACGGTGTATAATATCATGCGGATTCGCTCGGCATACAGAAAATTCCTAAAGAAAAAAAAGTGTCCAGCCTGCGTATTGCACATAATACAATAAATACTTGTATGAAAAGGAAATTTGCGGAGGTTACACATGCGGAGCAAATCGATATTAAAAACACCCTTATAATAATAATGTGATGTGTAAAACAAAGATTTTATCATGTTTTTCTCTTAACAATAACTGAGTTCTAAATTTAAAAAGTAATTAATGTGATACCTATGTAAAACAAAAATTTTATCATGTTTTTCTGTTAACAATAACCGAGTTCTAAAAAATTATTACAACAAATAAACACAGATTTAAATCAAATAAATCATGATTTTATCCAACTTGCAATGGATGCTTTTGTATCCCTTTTTTATGTCTGAGAATTTTATCTGTGCAATTTATTGATATCAGACAACGGATAAAAATATATTTTATTAGTAGGTAATGTGTCCATTACTTCACTTGCGTGGGCATAGACATCTAATTAAAAAGCAATAATTAAATAAAGCAATTTTAACCGACTTTCAAAAAAGGAGGAGGTTCTCAAGTTGTCTGAATGTAGGTTTTTTTGTACCTTGTTTAGTGATATATTTACTAAATGTGAACTAATTCTTTTGTACAACGTATATTTAAAAAAAAAAAAAAATACAACAGGCTTCAAAACTAAACTAAAACCTGCAAATTAACTTCAAGTTAAAAAAATATTGAATTTGTTTTGTATTGTAATATTTTAATTAATTATTTATTTTTAATGTTTTTAATAACTCCAAGTTTGGAAGTCGAAAAAATTCATTCAAATCTCCGGTAGAGCGTCAAGGAGTAACAAACATAGATACACACTAGCATAGTAAAGCATCAACCTTATGATTTTCCCACTGCTGGGACTCAGGCCTCCTCTCTAGGAGAGGGAATGGGCCGTAACCCATCACGTGGGCCCAATGCGGGTTGGTGGATGTCACGTCTTCGAATTTTTGGTTCTAGGACATGCCGGTTTCCTCACGATTTTTTCCTTCACCATTTTACATACACACTGATTGATAAATATACTTTCTAATCTACTCAACGATTTTACATGGTGATTTAATAGTGCATTTATTTCGTCGCAATAAGGTTTGTTTTCCCAGATCAAGTGCTACTGACATGCCTACGCTGCACGCACCTTGGACTATTGGTCCACTACCTATCATCTTGCTGACATGGCTTCAATTGTTGCTAGGTACGACATGAACTAATCTCGTGTGAAATGAGACAAAAAGTGTCATATGAAACCTGTTTACTGAAGCTGATGCACATATAAAAGTACCTACTTTTTTTATTGTTCATAGGCTCGCTCTTGACTGCATATCTCACCTGATGGAAAACAATGATGTGGTCGACGATGAAGCGCGCTTGCCTAGAAGTAACTTATTCATTCTTGAGTTAAAGATCTCCAGGTTGTAGCTATCAGTAAACGCAGACTACGGCAGGCGCGGGCTTGCGGATGTCCGGTAACCGTCCGGCGGACCGAGCCCAAGTCGTCGACGGCGCGCACTGTTTCTGCGCGCATCAAGGAGTTGTCAGCAAACCGTAGAGGCCCAGCAGGGCCGAAGCCTACATGACCCATGGACTGATTTCTGAAAGGGATATTCCTTTCAGAAATCAGTCCATGGGTCATGTAGGAAATAAATGCACTATTAAATCACCATGTAAAATCGTTGAGTAGACTAGAAAGTATATTTATATGTGTACAATCAGTGTGTATGTAAAATGGTGAAGGAAAAAATCGTGAGGAAACCGGCATGTCCTAGAACCAAAAATTCGAAGACGTGACATCCACCAACCCGCATTGGGCCCACGTGATGGGTTACGGCCCATTCCCTCTCCTAGAGAGGAGGCCTGAGTCCCAGCAGTGGGAAAATCATAAGGTTGATGCTTTACTATGCTAGTGTGTATCTATGTTTGTTACTCCTTGACGCTCTACCGGAGATTTGAATGAATTTTTTCGACTTCCAAACTTGGAGTTATTAAAAACATTAAAAATAAATAATTAATTAAAATATTACAATACGAAACAAATTCAATTTTTTTTTTAACTTGAAGTTAATTTGCAGTTTTTAGTTTAGTTTTGAAGCCTGCTGTATTTTTTTTTTTTTGAAAAAAAAAATGTACGTTGTACAAAAGAATTAGTTCACATTTAGTAAATATATCACTAAACAAGGTACAAAAAAACCTACATTCAGACAACTTGAGAACCTCCTCCTTTTTGAAAGTCGGTTAAAATTGCTTTATTTAATTATTGCTTTTTAATTAGATGTCTATGCCCACGCAAGTGAACTAATGGACACATTACCTACTAATAAAATATATTTTTATCCGTTGTCTGATATCAATAAATTGCACAGATAAAATTCTCAGACATAAAAAAAGGGATACAAAAGCATCCATTGCAAGTTGGATAAAATCATGATTTATTTGATTTAAATCTGTGTTTATTTGTTGTAATAATTTTTTAGAACTCGGTTATTGTTAACAGAAAAACATGATAAAATTTTTGTTTTACATAGGTATCACATTAATTATTTTTTAAATTTAGAACTCAGTTATTGTTAAGAGAAAAACATGATAAAATCTTTGTTTTACACATCACATTATTATTATAAGGGTGTTTTTAATATCGAGCGGATTTCAACCCGCATGCGGATTTGCTCCGCATGTGTAACCTCCGCAAATTTCCTTTTCATACAAGTATTTATTGTATTATGTGCAATACGCAGACTGGACACTTTTTTTTCTGTAGGAATTTTCTGTATGCCGAGCGAATCCGCATGATATTATACACCGTTAAATTTTAGTTGTTTTACTCCCGTGGAGGATCGATTCGGTACATGAAACACTATCGATTTGTAAAAAGAAAATTAAAAAATTAACTACTTTTTTTAAAACTCGAATTAATTTACGCAAGTACGAAATTAATTTCTTTAAATAAACGTCAGCTGAGCGAGGTCAATGAACTGTAGATAGTTACTATGCAACGACCGACAATTACCTACAAGGTCATTGACTCGTTTACTTAAAGCACGTAAAGAAATTACTTTAAAAAAGTACTTTATTTTTTAATTTTATGTTTACAAATCGATAATGTTTCATATACCTGATCAACTCTCCACGGGATTAAAACGACTAAAATTTAACAGTGTATGAGGCGAAAGTCTATGAGTGCGTATATTTGTTTCTTTCTTCTTCGCGCTCGAATAAATAAACGGATTTGGATGAAATTTGGCAGAATCGTAGACTATGTCCAGGAATCTCATTGGTATAGGGCTTTTTTCTTTTCAAGCGGGCGAAGCCGTGGGCAGAAGATAGTTATTTATAAAATAAAAAAAAAGATATATGTTTTTAAAAATCTACAATATACGAAAATCAACAAGCCCCTCTGTTACTTTATTATTGTTGATCGGCTCACGCTTAATCAATATATCACCTGGTGGAAAGCGACGATGTGATGGAACGATAGAGCACGGTTGTCTAAATGTAACCATAAACAAAGTTAAAGTGACTTAAAGTCAAGAGCGAAAGTGTTTCTTCTAGTCGGTTTTTCTAGGTGTCTCCTGATAGCTAACCTGGGATGGTTGTAGCTATCAGGAGACTTCGACAGGGAAATCCACGCCTTAGCTGTACGCACAATGAAAATATGCCCCAACTAGTTTTGTGCGTATGGGTGAGAAATCCACCACGTGCCTTTCTGGGGCCAAAGATTATGTGAGACTGTCACCACGGGCCCCGGGATAAAGGCAAGGAACGGAAAGGTAGGTTTTTAGTCAGTAAAAGTCTGACACTATATCCGCCCCACCCAAGGGCGGGATTTGTCATTGGATGATTTTACATACGTTAAAAAAAAAAACAAAAAAAAAAACACGTGCCTTTGGCGCATCGTCATAGGTACATAACGGTGGTCCGCTTGGGGGCCTTCTAAAAATTATATATATAAAAAAAGTTAGTTAATAGCATATTGGTATTTTTCAAGAAGTGAACAAGGAAAATAAAAATTCTTAAAATTATCCGATGTCTTTGTACGATGGTTTTGTAATTTGTTCAAATTTTGTTTTCTCGAAAGTAAATATTTTTATCAACTAATGTTATTATCTACTGGTTTCCTTATAACAACGTTTACACAACACCTTATTTAAATTACCGTAAGCGGAATTTTTTTCATTGAAATAAATTTGTAGAGCCATTTTTATTACATTCCACAACAGAGCTTGTGTTATGAGTACTAGACAACTGATAAACATACTTATATATTTCTAAATACATACCTATTATAGATAAATTACACCCAGCAACAAATGATCGTGCTCATCACACAAACATTTGTCCTGGGTGGGAATCGAAACCCACTACCTCCGGCATAGCAGTCAGGGCCACTAACCACTAGACCAACAGGCCTGACAAATCTTAATCTCAAATCTTATCTATTGTTTACAGTTCTCCTCATCATCTTCACGAGCGTGACGCTATCTTCGTGCTACTGCCCCACAGACAGGATCCATAATATTGGTCAGTGCGCCTATCGCATCCACTGCTTCGGCAACATCCGTGGGATCCGCCTTCCCAACGAGTGCTACGAATCCACCAACTACCCGGTCACCGTCGACGTCACAGTCACCGACGCCATTGAACGATTCGACGACGATTTGGACCTCGACTTCCTTAACACCATCACTACCTTAAAATTGTTAGGAAGATGGCAGCACACAAAATTCGCCATCTTAATGTTCACCACTAGACTAAGACATCTTCAACTTGCTAACAACGGTATTGAAAACATTTCAGGAGTTCCCTTCTACTACCTAACACGCCTCGAAACACTCGATTTGTCTTACAATAGTCTAACAGAAATTGCAGAACTCTTCCAGTTCCAAATCCACCCGAATAAATTGAGAAAACTGTCATTGGCTAATAACGCTATAAAATACATTCCAGGTGATGCTTTTGGTGAACTATCTTCTTTAGTAGAACTCGATGTCTCTTACAATATTATTTCTGACCTTACTGAAGAACCATTCTACAATCTAACAAAATTAGAAATATTACGGTTGAATAATAATAGGATTAAAGATTTGAATGGAGCTGTTAATAGCCTTCAGAACTTAAAGCATTTGTATCTAAGAGGCAATCAAATTCAGAACATTGATGAGGAGTCTCTCAAGATCATCAAACATTTGGAAACCTTCGATGTCTCTTGGAACGAATTGGAAAAAATCAAGCCTATAATGTTATCAAGACACTGGGACCATTTCGCTAATCATTCGATTTGTAAAATTATACTTACGGGCAATCACATTATCAATGTTCCAAATGCAACCTCTCAAGAGATTTCGTCTAGATTCGCTAGGACCATGGATAAACATAATGTAAACATACTCACAGAATTAGATCTTTCCGTAAATTCTATTACAAATATTGAATATAGTGCTTTCCAATCGTTGATTCAGTTGATATCTTTGAACTTATCTAAAAATAAAGTTATCGATTTTGTAGTTAATGCAAATGATCTTGCTGACTTAAAATATTTGAACCTGAGTGGTAACTATATCACGCAATTGTATTACGAGAGTTTTTCTGCTATGACCAAGTTACAGAATCTTGATTTATCATACAATCGACTTGACTTCATCCCCGACATGACGTTCAATAATAATTACAATTTGAAACTTGTCAATATGACCTATAACGAAATTGAGAAACTTGATAGTATCCACATTACCATGTTTCATCCAGAAGGTGGGGTGTTAGATCTTTCCAACAATGGATTGTCAAAGATCAATATACCTTACGGGGAAGGTTTACGTCTGGTAACTTTGTTTTTACATTCAAACAATATATCAGATCCGTCGCTGGTTGATCTGAGTCACCAAACTGAATTGCGAACTGTGGATATGAGTAACAATTTAATTTGGGAACTAGATGAATCATCTTTGAGGCTTCCAGAGTCGAGTCTCGTGTACCTAGATTTAACTTGCAACAACATACATCGGATCGGTCCGTCTACTTTCAAAAGATTGCCTCATTTGAAGACACTTCGTCTTGGACACAATCTGCTGACCAAATTAGAGTACGGTTCATTTGAAGGTTTGCAAGACCTTTTAAACTTAGATCTATCATATAACAGGATCGTGTATTTAGATTCAAAATTGCTGATGGATTTGAAATGTCTTCGTGTATTGTCTGTTAGGTCTAACGATATGAATGTGCTAGACATGACAAGTTGGTACGGTCATAAGTTCGATTTGAGTGTGAATATAGATAACAATAATTTAACCTGTGAATGGTTGCAAAAAGTGCTGAATGACTTTAACAATGGTTATACAAGGGTGAGACCAACTGTGTTGGTTGGAGGGAAAGGTAA
Organism: Leucania comma; assembly: GCA_958295575.1. Classification (NCBI taxonomy): domain Eukaryota; kingdom Metazoa; phylum Arthropoda; class Insecta; order Lepidoptera; family Noctuidae; genus Leucania; species Leucania comma. Next base: position 4,284,639 of record OY282480.1, read on the forward strand.
GAATACAGTTGAAGGCATTCCTTGTATAGCTAGTGCAGTAAGTGAGTATCTTATTGATAGGTCTCAGTATATAATGGCTGACGAAAGATTGTTAGTAACAAGCCAGAAGATTCTAGAAGCAGTTCGTGAACAGAATTATTATTTTAGAAAGTTTATGTTAAGATTCATGCAGGAAGAAGCAGAGAAGGCTCGAAAAGAAGAGAGTACTAACTAAGTTTTAATTCCAAGGTTATAATTATGTTTTAATGTAGATTTAAAACTCATAATATTGAGTTAACACAAATGATTATGTCTACTATTTTATTTAGTATTGTAATTGTTACTTTTATATTATTAGTTTTGTGTAGTCCGCGATAAAGCAAACTAGTTTACTTACACATAGATGTGTTACCAGTACAAAATAGTTTTTTTATTGACAAAAACAATTTCAACTGTCATATTCCGAAACCGTAGTGCAAGTAAAATTGTTATTGGATTATTTTTCCGCGGTAGTTTTAAAAATATTAAAGAGGGATTTTTGAGGTAGGAAGTACTATACCTATTTAGTGGTTAAATAATTTTTTATCTTTGTATGTACGGTATGGGGTCAAAAGTGCAGTTGCACTCTAACAATGCTGAACTGTCTAAAATTTCTTTGTAGTAGAAGTCCAGTGTTCTACAACTAGTTTATTCAATATTTTAGATTATATTCTACAAACTAAATCGGTCATGATCCATTGACCCTCTTTTACAAAGAAATTTTACATACTTTAGTGTCGGTAGAGTGCAACTGTACTTTTCAGCCCTGACAGTACATAAACTTCATTCGCAATAAGATTAGACTTTTAGATTTAAACAAACCTTTTTGCTGTCCGTTCACACGATTTTGACTTTTATTCCGTAGAAATAAGGATGGCATACAAAGCAAAAAAAGGTGATTGAAATACAAACTTTTTGCATAGAAGTCAAAATCGGTTGAACGGACGATGGATTTAAATAATAAAAAATAAAATAGGTTGGTTTAAAATCTCAAATTTTATTGCGAATGGAGTATAAAGTCAGAATAACTAATTCTTAACTTACGCGGCAAATAAGTTGAACATATTTGCTATGGTTATTGCGCATTCAAGGTCTATAGCCATGATGGTAAAACTTACAGTGAAGAGGATTATAACCGATTTTCGGGTTTCAACCAAAGTGGGGGACTGCGCGTAAACATAACAAATGGTTCAATTTATTTGCCGCGTACTATAAACACATTAAGAGTGAATGTCTCTTACTTGTAAAAAAATTACAAAGTTTATTTGTCCTTAGGACAGTTAAAAACATCAATTACTGGAAATTATTATCTAAAGGAATTAATGAACGATTGTCTTTCTTCACATAATATATTATGTTATTAAAATATATCCCAGTCTTAGTAATAAAATAATTATGTATTTGTTTGTCCTATAAATTTGTGTTAAATAAAATTATAACCGTTTTAAAGTTTTTGTTTTATTTGTGATTTGTTAGTGTCTTGCGTATGAAAGTAGCCTATGTTTCTCCATTTTCTCCAAAATTTGGTCTTATTGGAGGTAAATTGCAAAAAACCTTTTTACCCCGCACTTATCCCACTGCATTTAGGCCCGTAATGGACGGTTTTCCGCACTAGTGCGGAAAAGTACTCACCCCAGCGACAATTTTATTGTAATAAAATTGCTTATAGTATCAGGCGCGCATCAACCCCTATGAGGCGCCGGTAAACCCTGATTTTACCTATCATAAAAAACCCCGAGTCGTAAGTGTATTGAAAAACGTTTAAATACACGTGCAAATTTGTCACTGCAGCCCTTCATAGCACACTCACGCCTCGGTCGCAGTGACAAACTTTCCGCACTTGTATCAAAATGTACTATTTTATTGGTTTGAGCTGTGTGCTGATAGAGCCTACTAGTGATTCACCACAGCACAGCTTCTATGGGGTGTTACAATTTGTTAAAGTTTTTGACTTTCCTACAATTTTGCACGTATTATACTTTTAAGAGCGGTGATGGCCGAATGGTAAGGCCTCGACTTTCGAGTTATAGGTCAAACTCTCTCTCAAAACGGTGAAGGAAAACATCGCATATCCTAGAACCAAAAAAATTGAAGACATGTGACATCCACCAACCCGTACTGAATCCGCGTGGTGGATTACGGCCCATTCCCTTTCGTAGGAGGAGGCCTGAGTCCCAGCAGTGGGAAAATTATAAGGATAATTATATGCTTCAATATGCACTACTTTATCTATTGGTGGAAACCACATTAAAATCGATTCTGTACTTTTTGAGTTTTTCGCGTTGATATAGACAAGACTGACGCGGTGGGTTACGTAATTAGTTTTATAATATGTACCTAAGGATAAAAATTAATTATAGGTCAAGGAGATGACTATCAAAATAAGTGCTGTTGATGAATAAAACAGGTTTCTCATTCAAACAACCAAGTCCTAACCAAGACAAAGAAATACAGACACATTAAAGATAACAAATGGTAGGTAGTCTTCAGACGCTGTTTGAGACAAGATAATTTAGTTCACAAAGTTGCCTTTGTGCGTCAGACATATCTACTAGTAGGTTATATTGGATACAGATATCTTATGATTGCTTTAGTAAAATAAAAAAAATTCAATATACTTACACGAAAACCCACTCACGTTCTCGAAATTGACGGTTTTCCGTACTAATGCAGAAAAGTGCGCGTACTTGCCCCGGCTTCAATTTTATTATTGTTACTGGTAACAAGCTGGGCACGCGCCAACCCCTGTTTATTCATTTCTTCGTAACTGTGTTGAAAAACGTCGTTTGATACATGTGCAAAGTCACTGCAGCCCTTGGCTTCATAACTCACTTGCTTACGGCTCGTGCAAATTCCGCCTTGGTCACAAGATCGACTTTCTTCACTTGTATCAAAATGTACCATTTTTAACCAACTTCAAAAAGGAGGATTTTATAATATTATGTTCGGCTGTATGTATTTTTTCATATTATTTGAATCGAAAACAAATTTTCGATTCAAATGTTATACTCCGTACTTGTGTTGAGCCTATCTGTCAACAAAACTGAGAAATACCAGTTATTGTTAATCAAAATGAATTAAAAATCGTAGAATTACAAATCTGACACAATAGAACGGCTAATTAGTAACCGACCAATCAGGGACCACTTTCTGACAGTTGACAATTTAACGCGCGATAGACAGTTGCACTTCGATTTATTACAATCTACCGATAAATAATGCGGTAAATCGTGATCTGTTTGTTATAATCTCTCGATAGTTTGCAATCTAGCGAGATAGATTGTAATTTAACGGTATTTACAATTTTATGGTGACATAATATACAGAGAAGTGTAAATAAGTCACTTCTAGACAAGAGTGTTCCATCGACGACTACATAATTGCTTACCAGTACCTCTACCATGAGTTTTAAGCAATAGTATTCGTCGCTACTCGATATGGACGCCGTAAATATTTTGTATGCAAATTTTGCAGCGCCTCTAACGGTCACTTGCAGAACCAAAATTTGCCATACAAAATATTTACGGCGTTGATATCGAGTAGCGACGAATACTATTGCTTAAAACGCATGGTAGAGGTACAGGTTAGTAAGTAGGTAAGTAAAAAAATGCTTACCTATAGGTAAGTAAAAACAATATTTAGTAAATTTAGGTAACTGTTACGGGGTCAATAGTCTATTAAGATATTATTATTATGTAGGTATGTGTTTTCTAATTATTATTGTAGCGACATCCATGTCGTCACAAAAAGAACTAATCCTGCATCGCGCAAGTAAGATTCGCGGCGCGATTGGAACATATAGAACAAACCCGAAATCATCTATCGGGCAATAGCCCACCAGACACAACACCCGTCTGGTCGGAGGATCCTCCCTTTTCAACGGAGGTAAGTGGGACTTTACTCTCTGTCCCACTACCCCCAAACTGGTGACCCTCGACAAAGAACGTCAGCGCAGCCTTCGTGCAGCAACTACTTCGTGACGTCATCATCACTTCCTCAAGCTTTCGAGCAGCGAGCCATACAGCCAGCACCCACGGCTATATGGGTATCCTGACCACCAGCATGCCTACTTGGTCATACCTGGTCATCACCCTCAGCCTCATCAGCGACCTTGGCTAAACATCTGCACCTTCGGCCAGTCACATGAAGAGCCTTGAAGAATATCTCCTGGTCGACGACAGCAGTCAAGCCCTACGTCGCACAGGACCGCTCCGACTCACTGGAGCCAGCCGCACTACTCCGACTCACTGGAGCCTGCAGCATCGTATCCCGACTCACTGGGATAGCACCACCCCGACTCACTGGGGCATCACCGCAGACAGTTCCGACTCACCGAGAACTATGCGGAATCCGGTTCCGACTCACTGGAACCAACCTCCATTGGCTTGGCACGCATCACACGACGCATCAAAGAAGCATCAAGAACCATCGATCTCCGATCTCCGGAGGGGAGTGATGTAGCGACATCTATGTCGTCACAAATGAACTAATCCTGCATCGCGCAAGTATGATTCTCCGTGCAATTGGAACATATAGAACAAACCCGAATTCATCTATCGGGCAGTAGCCCACCAGATATAACACCTGTCTGGTCGGAGGATCCTCCCTTTTCAACGGAGGTATGTGGGACTTTACTCTCTGTTCCGTTACCCCCAAATTATTATAACCTGTTTTATCGCCTTACCACTGGGCATTTTTTGAGCAGCGGTGGCCCAGTGGTAACTGCTCCGACTTAAAAGTTATAGGTCGCGGGTTCAAACCCAGCCAGATGTATTACTTTGTGTAATTTATTTCATTACCACTGCTCTCAAAACTGTAAAAAGATTGTGAGGAAACCGGCATGTGTTAGTCCTAGAATCAAAAAATCGAAGATAGGTATGTGACATCCACCAATTCGCACTGGACCCGCGTGGTGGGCCCTCACCCTCTCCTGGACCTGGCCTGAGTCCCAGCAGTGGGAACACTAAAAGGCTGATTTATACTTATGCACAACAACTTTATAAAAAAAAAAACAGGTATTTCTTTTTTAAACTGAAAATTGTACAATAATATAACAAACTAGCTTTTGCCCGGGGCTTCGCTCCCGCTCTACCCTACTCTACCCTATACCAATAAATGTGCAGGTTTTGGATTTTTTATTTATTTAATGAGATAAAAATCTTTTGTCCGTCTCCTGATTCTAAGCTACATTCCCACCAATTTTCAGCCAAATCGGTTCAGCCGTTCTTGAGTTATAAATAGTGTAACTAACACGACTTTTTTTTTATATACAATATAGATTTTAACCAAGCTGAAAAGTTGATAGGGAATCTTTTATCTTGATATGGTCATATGAAGAGAAGGAACGTAACCAGGGGCGTAGATACCGCCGTATCTGCCGTATCAATGATACGGGCCCCGCGCTACAGGGGCCCCGACATAGCCAAAAATTCGTTACGTGTTATCCACATATTCTGTCTCGTAGGTTAAACCATTACCAACCGTTACCAAGCATTTGTAAAAAAAACACAATTGTTTTTTTATACAGGGCCGTTGTAGGACTTTTGATACGGGGCCCCTGCGAAACTAGTTACACCACTGAATGTAACGTTTACTAAAAGAACTATGAGTAGTAGTAGTGTACATGTGGATGGATGGAGAGGGAGAGTGAGGCCAAAGAAGAGATAGTTGGATTGTGTGAGGATTGATATGAAAGAGAAGGTATTTAGTGATAGCATGAAGGGAAGAAAAAACGTGTTGCACCGAACCCCAAGTAACACGGAATTTTTTTAGGTGGAAAAATCATCCAATGACATGTCCGCGCTATTGAGCAGGGCGGGAAATAGTGACAGACTTTTAATGACTATAAACCCATTCCTGTTCCTTCGTTGCAAATCTCCCTTTCAGAAACCGCCCCTGGCCCCAGTCGGCTTCGACCCTGCAGGGGCCGTACGGTTTGTTCACATCTCTTTGAGGTCCGCGTGGAACAATTCACGCCATCGACGACTTGGGCTTGGTCCGTACAGTTGCCTGACGGTCAGACGGCGAGCTCCTCATTGCTCGCCGTCCGCAAGCCCGCGCCCACGGTGAAGTAACACGGGATAAGGGCATGAAGATGATAATCTTATCCAAGCTTAAGATTATGTTTCCTAAAGAATATAATGTTATATACCGCTCCTTGTAATACATAAGAGAACAAAGAACTACAATAACTAATTAGGAATCTAAATTACAGTAAAGTTTGTTTATACACAGTTCCAGAGTGACAAAAATTCATATAATTTGTTATTAATTAGTCAAAGCAATGGTGGCTGTTTGTCTGTGTGTGTATCGATAACCGATGCTACGTCCTGTCAGCTTTACTGATAAAACTGTCAAGCGTGACCCTTGTGTAATTTGGATGGTTCCGCAGATGTGACAAAATATAATAAATTGATTATAAGTTTCATTTTTATCATTAAATATCTTCAATTGAAGAATATAGGGTTTAGTATAGATAGCATTTATTTAATGATAAAAATGAAACTTATAATCAATTTATTTTTCGCATTATTGTAGGTACACCATTATGACAATAACAGTAGGAGCTAAAAATAATATAATGGGTGATATATTTTTTTATACATTTACATAAAATGAAATGACACGATGAAAAGTGCGGTGTGTTTACGCCCCCTTTTTTCAGTAGGAAATTATTAAACGACCCTTTGCGGTCTGGGTGAAGAGAAAAGGAGTGTTAGACTTTTACTGACTAAAACCCACCTGTGTTCTTTCAGTTTCACTTTGCGTCCTAGAGCCACGATATTTCTTTCGAACTATCCCTTTTGTTGTCGTCTGATTAACGCACAATGCAATTAAATTAGATCACACTCAGGGCGAAATTTTGCCCAAGATTTGGTCCACATCATCATCATTTCAGCTGAAAGACTCTACTGTTGGACATAGGCCTCCCCCAAATGTCGCCACAATGAACGGTCCTGTGCATTTCGCATCCATCGGATTCCCATCCATCCGGCGATTTGGTTCTATTCCTGGACAGATGTCTTCTCTTTTTACCCGACTGCGCCAGAAGGAGGGTTATGTTTTTTGAGAGTATGTATGTATGTAAGTATGTATGTATGTATGTATGTATGTATAATTGTTTGGCACGCTCTGCAGCCTGAACGGCTCGATGGATTTTAGCTTGAGAGGTGTCGCTAGATTCGTATTTACTGTGAGAGTGACACTGGGTATATAAAAAAAAAAAAAAACAAAATGGCGGATTTTTAGCGCCAAATTCAAATGTTTGGCACGCTCTGCGACCTGAACGGCTCGATGGATTTCAGTTTAAGAGGTGTCTTTAGATTCGTAATTACTTTGAAAGTGATATCGTAATAAAATAAAACTAAAAAAAATAAAAAATAAAAAACGGTAATTTAAAAAACTAAAAAACCCGACTGCTTTTCTGAGCATTCATGAAAAAGCTCTAAAACAAGAAAATCTGGCAGTCGGGACCCATTCTAGAAAGTCAGCCGTCTAGTCAATAGATTGGAGTAATCTGCAATGTAATATAGGTATGTGCTCTCAATTCTAGAATGGGTCCCGACTGCCAGATTTTCTTGTTTTAGAGCTTTTTCATGAATGCTCAGAAAAGCAGTCGGGTTTTTTAGTTTTTTAAATTACCGTTTTTTTTTAAATCTCTTTGTCTAGTGCAACATCGCGATTTCAGGTTTAGTCCCATAGTAAAAGTTGTTTGTTATCATGACTACAATCACGTGTTAAAGTATTGTTCACTAATTACCAGTCACCCTATATAAGCTACTCTACATAACTCTTTTGTGGATTTCCACAAGTTCAAAATTAGTAGAATCTGGCCTTAACAGTTCGATTTACGTCATCAAATAGATCACGATAAGAGCATGTTTTTCTTCTTCAGCTTGTGATAGGGCCTTGAATTTTACCAAAATATTTCATGCGAATGTACGAGAGGCTTTAAACTACGTACAAGATAACCCTGTATTATAGAAGTGCAGATATCGATTCAATATTGTAATGCGGAACCCTAAACAATATTGCGCAGTTCGCATATTTAGTCTCAAGTGTAATGGGAGTAAGTACGGACACGTCGGCCATTATTGTAAACACTTTTTATTTATGTTGAGGAATTTATTCTTGCACTAGTAAGTAATTTATCTTAATATTTTTTTGTTTCTTAAGTTTAACACCCGTATTTATAAAGAAGTAATCACTTGTTGCTATGTAATTTCTTTTTAAGAAGTCTGAAATATTCATTAAAAATTTCAATTTTTCTTTGATATAGAATACAAATTGTTACTTAAGTAGTTACTTTTACTCAAGTAATTAGTTTTACTTGATTATAAATACGGGTGTTAGAGTATATTGATATTATTTGTTTTAATGTTGATATTTGTATAACACCCGTATTTATAAACAAATAAAACTAATTACTTGAGTAAAAGTAATGCAGATTTCAAACGTCAAGTAATGACTTAAAAAGATTTTACTTAGTAACAATTAAATACTTCTTTATAAATACAGGTGTTAGTGTTATTTAAGCAGTATTCATTTTTTATGCAATTTTTCTTATTTTTTATGTTGTTTATGTAGCCGTAATATACATTTTTATAAGTAGGTGTACTCGATACGTATGTTAATAGAGCTATCTATAAAGTTTCCATACTGCCATAAGAACGCGGTTGGTAAAACTTAGCTTTATATTAAAATTTGCCTTTATTAACATGGATGTTTTATTTTCACAGGTATATGGCATAAATATGGATTTTCGAATATTATGTAAGTACATTAGGTATTCATCTACTTCTATATTACTTAACTCTCAGACAAGACTCGTATACAACATTAGTTTTAGTATATGCGATACACGTGTCTAGTATTTTTATATAAAGAATCTATATACAAAATTTCAAAACTGTATCATGAAAAATCATAAAATTATAAGCTGGTTATGTTACCTGGTGGGCCGCACAAATATATGGTCACCGGGCCATCCGGGCGACTAAGAAATTGTTTTGCACAAGCTGTCCGCTGGCGTTTAAAGCCCGCTATGGCCTGCCGTGTCCTATGTTGTACTGTCGGTGGCTGTGACCTTTTTAAAATTATTTTAGGTTAAAAAATATAACATGGTGTAACAGTTATTGGAATCGATTCAGTTACTGATTCAGAACAAACTATACCTGGTTTCGCATATACCAAAAATAATGTTGTATTTAGCTATTGGCGCAGAATTTAGGCTGTATGCAATCTGTAACATATAAAAGCATAGTCTTACATTACGGACGACGGATCTTGGCGCGTCTGAAGTTAGGCTCTGCGAACTTTAGCGCTCAAAATAAGCGCACAAAATAAATGATTAAATAATTAATTGCCAATAACAGTTGTTAACAGCAATAACAACTGCTATTGGCATTTATTTTTTCAAACCATTTATTTTTTTACGAGTGCACAAGCGCTAAATTTCGCAGAGCCTAACTTCAGACGCGCCAAGATCCGTCGGCCGTACTGTACCTGACTTAACCGTACAGTCTACTACCAGGAATCCGATACCTTCTACTTCTTAGATGAAGCGATTCTAAAAGCACTAGGTCCTTAAGCAAACATAGTCTAGTGCCTTCTTTCATTTATAGACGTATAAAGTCACAACTTCTTAATATTCCTTATGGAGTTCCGTATCTCAAAAGGAAAAAAAACGGAAGCCTTATAGGATTCAGCCCCAGCACTATAGGCTACGAAGGAACGGTGTAGGTTTTTAGTCAGTAAGAGTCTGACACTACTTCCCGCTCCATCAAGCTTCTTTATCGAGAAAAAAAGATACGGACGTTTATGTCGCAAAAAAGTATATTTTGACACTCTCAAGGGAATCAAAATTCATAGGGTACTTCCCGTTGACTTAGAATCATGAAATTTGGCATGAGGAAAGGTATATTAGCACAAATAACGGAAAAAAATTGAAAACTGTTTTGTAGTTATGTCACCAAAAAAACTTTATTTGCGATTCAAAAAAATCTTCGAGATTTTTTTCGGGTATTGAACTGTTATATTTAATTATAATTTCATAGGTAAGTTTGTGCGGCACCTTCATTGCACAAGTCCAACTTGCACTTGCCTTTTTTTGCTGGAAAGCGATGGATCAGGGGCCTTACCTCCTCCTTAGTCGTTCACTCTTGACAGAGTGGTCGTGGTTGACGATGTTGCATTTTCGTTGGCGAATGAGGCTCCCTCGATGCGTCTCCACTTATCCCGGCCAACGGCGTCTCGGTAACACTGGTATATGGAAGTCCGTGTTGCAGCTCTATACCTCTACCATGAGTTTTAAGCAATAGTATTCGTCGCAACTCGATATCGACGCCGTAAATATTTTGTATGGCAAATTTTGGTTCTGCAAGTGACCGCTAGAGGCGCTGCAAAATTTGCCATACAAAATATTTACGGCGTCGATATCGAGTAGCGACGAATACTATTGCTTAAAGCTCATGGTAGAGGTACTGATGAGGTCTGTCCAACGCGTAGGTGAGCGCCCACGTGACCGCTTCCCTTCCACTTGGGCCTTACCACGACGTGTCAAAATATCAGTTGTGCGAACAAGAAAATGGGATGGAGCTATACATCCTATATAGCTCCATCCCTTTAACAGTTCAGTTTGAGTCATAAAATGGATCGCCTTAAGAGCTCGTGATAGGGTCTCAGGCTTACGATGGAACAAACATACCCAGAACATGTCTAATTAGGTACTATTGTTTTTAAAAGCTGATGGATTATGAGAGACCAAAGGCGCTCAAAAAAATATGCTGCAGTTAAAATACTAAAACTATTTTTTTTTTTAGATTTCATCTCCGTGACTGTAGCGGTAGCTTCGAGCTATAACTCGGACCTATGCACCGTGGAACATGACCCAAGTAGATGCAGATACAACATGATCTGTATGAACGCCATAAACATCAACTCAGGATGGGAAAACTACCAACGAAATTCTTATAATTCACATCTTGGTATAGTCGACAATGAAGATTGCTCCATATATCTCACTTACGCCGGATATAGAATTGACCCTATATTCTTGGTCCTCAAAAACCCATCATCAGACCTATCTGGCAGTATTCCAGTAAACAGCAACAACTACAGACGACGAGATGAAGGCATGTTTCACATTATATATTCCTTAGATTTAAGTGAAAACGATTATGAAATCACACCATCTATTAAATCAATGCAGAATCTAGCCATACTAAACATATCAAGAAATCACTTGAAGACAGCTGTTTTATCCAATCAGAAAGAATTGAATATGTTGAATGAATTAGATTTATCGTACAATACTATCAGTGATATTATTGTTAATAGTTTTGAACATCCATATAGCAATTTAAAGAAAATAAACATATCTCATAATTACTTAGTTAAAATTCCCGATGCTGTATTTGATAAAATCAATGATCTACAGACTTTAGATTTGTCATACAACTACATCGAAGGCTTGAGTCCATTAACTTTTGAAGGCACCAAGACCCTGTTACATCTCAATCTGTCTAACAACAGACTGACCGATATCAATTCTTCTCTTTTCAGATTTAGTGAATTAAAAACTTTAAGCTTAAGTAACAATAGAATAAAAAATCTGAATATCCATGATTTTGATAAGTTGCAAAAACTTGAATTTTTGGATTTAAGTTCAAATTCTATCACGACTATCGATAATGTGTTCCAAAATATGGCTTACCTGTACAATATAGATTTAAGTAATAATGTGCTGGAAGCCGTAAGTAAAGACACTTTTACTAATTTAATATCCTTGACTAGTATCGATCTCTCAAAAAACAAACTTCGGTCTTTACCTAAAGACCTATTCAAAAATAAAACTATCAATAAATTTTCTGTTAGTGATAATTTCATAGAAGGTTCATTAACTAAAGGTACGTTTGAAGGTATCAACGTCACAACGTTAAATCTAGGTTTCCAGTTATTGACTGCAGTTGAAAATTATGCTTTTAGCGGTCTGACAAGCCTTGATGCCTTGTATCTTAATAATAACGGTATCAACACATTATCGAACATGTGTTTCAAGACTTTAACAGATTTGCTAGTGTTAGACTTATCTAATAACAAAATTTCCAGTATAGACTTCGATAAGAAAGATCTGACTAAACTGCAGTCATTGTTTTTGAGGAACAATCGATTGGCTCAAATAAAACAAGAACACTTTCAAGATTTGAATAGTTTAGAATATTTGGACCTATCAGGAAATGCCATTTCACAATTGGAACCAAACTCTTTTAAATCGTTGAAGAGTTTAACAAACCTGGAAATATCTGATAATCCTTTGTCTGGAACATTGAAAACTGACACGTTTGACGGTTTGGTCTCCTTACCTACTCTTGATATCTCTCGTAATTTACTGACTATCGTCCAAAATGCATCTTTTAACGATATGAATGAATTAAAGGACCTTAATATGTCACGAAGTAAAATAAAAGAGCTGCAATTTAATGTTTTTGTACATACTGGTTATATTGAAACGCTCGATTTATCCTATAACGAACTAGAAAATTTCTCTGTTAATGTGACTGAATTAGTTGGATTGAGCACTTTACTATTAAATAATAATCTTATAAAAACAATTTCTTCTACATCGCTATATGGGCTATCGCGATTGTCTAATTTGAACTTAGCTCATAATTTTATGGAAAACATCGAAAAGGATTCCTTTATCACTTTGACTGATTTACGTTCATTAGATCTGTCTTATAATGAGAAGCTTAAATTTACGCAAGATTTATTGGAGAAAATCGAACGTTTAAATAGTTTAAACTTATCTGGTCTCAAAACTGATATACGTTTCGAAAAGGAGGACTCAACCATTTCTAATGTCGCAATTTTAGATACAGGTCTCCATAACATCAGTGCGTTAAACCTTAGCGCGTTAACACATATAACAAGTTTAGTTCTGAGAAATAATAATGTTTCTCGGTTAGAAATTGGAGATTTCTCCGGAATCAGTCAGCTTAACCATTTAGACTTAAGTTTTAATAAAATATCTTTCATTCAACCGGGAGTATTTAAAGACAACGGTCTCCTGTTTTCTTTAAACATTTCTCATAATTGTTTATCAGCTGTTGGGTATGGAATTTTCCGAGGTCTAATTTATTTAAATACGCTCGATATGTCATTTAATAACATAAAAGATTTACAAAGTGAAAGATTTTATGAAGTAACAAGCTTATCGCAATTAATAGTAGATCATAACCAAATTGCCGAAATTAATGCTGAAGAATTCATAGGTACGAGTCTATCAAAGTTGAGTATAGGTGATAATCCACTATCGTGTCGCATTTTAGTCAAACTCAAGAAACAAGGCGTTCCTTTTGAAATAACAGCAATTAAAAAAGATGGCCATAATGATGAGAATGTTGATGGAGTAACATGTAATAAAGATCAAGAACGGCATAGTTTTGAACCAAATATGACGTTCAATAACGTAAGTGACCAAAATGAGATACTAGAAGACATGAGAAATATTTTATATAACATGAGTATGAGTAATAAAAATACCGTAAAAATCAGTAATGATAAGTATTTAGAAAATATCACGAATGTAATTGAGAAATCTAATGTTATCAATGAAGAAAATTTATCAAATCTTGCTAATTTAACTTCTAGAGTTATAGATTTAAACAATGCTACTAATATATTACTTAAGAAAATCTTAAACTCACTGCATGACAATGTTATTACTACCACGCCATCGGTTCCATTAATAACCGTTAATGATACTGCCGATTTGATTCCATACATAAATAAAATAAGAAAAGAATTGGAAAAGACTATAGCGGATGAAAAAGAAAACGTAATACATGAAATCGAAAATAAATTCTCTTTGTTGCACTATCAGACAGAATCGTTGCCCACAAGCCCAAGTAATGAGAAATTGGTATCAAATAATGAAGGGACAAAATCGATATTTACAGAGACTTGCGTAGCTTTAATATTGTTGATATTGGTTTGTTTAGTTTTATATAAATTCTATAAGTCTAGGATGTTTGTTAGGAGCCGATTGTCTTATAGCACGCGTGAGTTGCCCGGTGCGATGGATAATTCTACTTTGTAAATCCTTAATTATTATCATCTACTGCAGTTGTTAAAGATAAAAGGATAGTATATGCTAACATTTAAAGTTACAGTATTCCTACATTTTCTGACAGTTTCGTATTTACTGATACGTCGTCTTTATGTATTCTTTTACGTCTCTTACTCCTTTTATGTGTTTCTTAATCTTTAATCGCTTGCGTCGTTGGAACGAGTGTTTTTTGTGTCTTATTCGCCAGGGTCGTGTGTTTGCGACGGGGTAGGTACATCATCTCGTTTAGTTCTTCAATCCCCATAGCTGACCGAAGAGCTGACGAGATGAAGTATTTCGTCATGGATGTGTGTCCCTGGCAGGATAAACGCGAAAGTGCTTGTCGGATTTTTACGACGTGGCAGTTAAAAGGTTCAAGATTTAACTTTAAATATTACTTTACATCTCAATTATAATTTCTTTACTTATAATTTCTTTTTGTATCATTCCATTATCAAAGATGTTCCATTCTAAGGCAATATAAATTCATTATTTTTTACTTTTATTTTAGAAAGTTATTATTATTTTTCCACAAGGTTGTTTTAAAAAAAAAAAATTAAAAGTTGTTAGCTTTTCTAAAAGTGTATCTGAAATTGGTTGTAAAAATTTATGAATTTATTGTTTTTAATAAAAAAATTGTTATTTTTGTTTAAAAATGTTAAAAAATTTGTACATTCTGGAAGTATTTATAGCATCATATAATAAACTCGGAGTCTAGTTACTTACATCTTTTTTTTTTTTGAGAGGTGTGAATTCCCCTATTGACTTCTTCCACTCTAAGGGCCCACGCTGCGTTAAGCGGGCGCACACACAGTTCAAAAGTGAAAATTCGCGGGTCGCTACGCGGGAACCCGTCGCGGGCAGCCGCGTCCCGCACCCTGTTGCTACGAAATAATACATTAAAGTTCTCCATCGACACGACTACATGCACACTGTTATCGTTGAACTAGAAACACTACACAGGTAATAATCCGGTTTCCACTACGGGGACCGCCTTGTGGGTGCCCGCTTAATGCAGCGTTGGCCCTTAGATGTTCAAAAAAGTGATGTTTTTTTACAAACAAACAAACAAGTCTATGTTTATATAATAGTAATCTATGATTTTGTAAATAAATGGTGAAACTTATCCATTAGATTTGTTTTATTTTTGGCACCAAAGCACCTTTATTCGTTGTTAGTTCAGTAACTACTCTTAACTAGTGATACCTCACAAACACTTTACCTATTTGAGTAAATAGGTACAATGCTATTAACCGACTTCAAAAAAAGAAGCAGGTTCACAATTAGGTTTAATTTTTTTTAAACGTTTGTTACTCCAGAACTGACATTTATAAATATTGTATTTTTACCCGATTGCGCCAGAAGGAGAGGAGGAGAGGAGGGGAGGTTTAAGATGCAGATCTAGGATACCTGGTGATCTATCAATATCAAGAATAATTTAAAAGGACATATTATTGTAAATATAAAAAACTAAAAAACCCCCACTGCTTTTCTGAGTAGAAAAAGCCCTAAACAAGAAAGTTGTTGTGCCCGATGGCACTTAACTATATAATGTTTTAAATACAAGATGAATTGTAGCAGTCGGGACCCATTCTAGAACTGGAGGCTTAGTGAATTGAGAGCTACGAGTAAGTACACTGCAGATTACTCCAATCTACTGACTAGACGGCTGACTTTCTAGAATGGGTCCTACTGCTACAATTTATCTTGTATTTAAAATATTATATAGTTAAGTGCAATCGGGTACAACAACTTTCTTGTTTTATGGCTTTTTCATGAATACTCAGAAAAGCAGTCGGGTTTTTTAGTTTTTTAAATTACCGTTTTTTTATTTTTTTAGTTTTATTTTATTACGATATCACTTTCACAGTAATTACGAATCCACCTACACCTCGCAAACTAAAATCCATCGAGCCGTACAGGCCGCAGACCGTGCCAAACAATTATACATACATACATACATACTCTCGAAAAATCATAACCCTCCTTCTGGCGCAGTCAGGTAATAATAAAAATAATTTTCCAAAACTCACCCCCAAAGCTGATGAAACGGGAGTTCAAAGTTTGTGTGAAGAAACCTACATTCTCTTGGTCGAAGCCGCTGGCAAAAGCTAGTTCTAATAAACCATTGAAACATATTTAAATTGTCAAGAATTTATTCTGTCCTGTTTATACCCCGATTCCTGATTCTGTCAGAAAAATGATTGATTGATTGATTGATTGATTTATTTCAAAAACAATTTACATTGTGTGTGAATATAAAAGCTTACAAACTAGGAACACAAGTAGCAGAAACTAATGACAAAAAAAAAGTTACATTAAAAAATAAACAATAATAAATAAAACAAACAAACAGATAGATGAACCTAATTAGGACTGGAACAGTTTGCCTGCTGCGGTCTTATGCGGTATAATTTAGGTGTCTTCAAGGCTAAAGTGAATAGGCTCTTAATAAACTAGTGCACCTCACCATCAACGATTGCATCACTGCTTACCATCAGGTGGGATCGCAGTCAATCACTAGTTTATATAAATAAATAAAAAATTGTCAGTGGCGTAGCTAGTCCCACAGAGGCCCTGTATGGTAAGTACAGACGCCAGCACACCAACCTACCTCAATCGGTCAAATTTCTTTAATAGATTTTCAACCTTATCACAATATATGAAGGTTAATGTTCGATTGGTAAAATTTGGCAGCTTGGGGTAGATTAACGTGCTGGCGTCTGTACCACAGGGGCTCCGTTTAAAAAAAATGGCGCTTTTTTACAAATGCTTGGTTTACCCTACGACACAGTTGTGGATAACATGTTGCGAATTTTTGCCTAAATCAGGGCCCCTGTAGCGCGGGGGCCCCGTATCATTGATACGGCAATACGGCGGTAGCTACACCCCAGCTAATTGCACATTTCATAGCATAGACCTCTGTGGAAAAGAACATGCAAGAAACTCTACATACCATATAAGTCAATTGATCTTCTTTCTAATATGGATAAAAAATAAATACATACATAAATGTATTTATTCAACACATTCCTATGAAGTTGGTGTAATCATCACAGCGTTGATTTGTTTTTCATAATATCATTGTTAATTTAATATTTGTGTATCTAATTATATATTTGTTATTTCTTATCTTGTTCACCAAAATTCCACCTACAATGTTGCAACATAAGAGAAATTTTGCGGGCTGTGTCCCATAATATTATGACTGTGTTTTTGTTTGTGTCTTATGTTTTTTTTTTTTATGGGTGTTATTGATTGCCTAAATTATTTTTATTTTTTAATATTAGTTTTCTGCACCAACATAAGGTCGACTGGGCAGTTTTTTACCAGTGCTTAAAGATTAAATAAATAAATAATATTAAAGTAAAAGTCTTTTTACTGGCAACACTAGTTCGGGGAATTCTCTGATTGTCAGTTAGCAAAGTTGTATTATCAGCACGTTGCAGTAATGCGTGGGACGTAGAATAATATGTGCTGACTTAAAACAAAGGATAATTGTGTTTACATTTCATTACAACGTGAACAAATGAGTAGATAATTCTTTGGTAGAACAGACATTGTTTCTTTTAGATAATACTTACCAGTATCACGAAATAGTTTTGTCTAATTACGTATTAAATAAATAATTTTATTTCCAGTAAAAGTACTCATTAAGTAATACAAATGCCTTAAAGACTAACAAACATAGCTATTTTTAAATAATTGTTAGTCCGATTATAATTTAGGTATCTTCAAGGCTAGAGTAAATAGGCTCTTAATAAACTAGAGAGCAGTGGTGGCGAGTGGTAATGGCCCCGACTTACGAGTTGTAGGTCGCGGGTTCAAACCCAGTCAGGGGTATTACTTGTGTAATTTATTTCATCACCATTGCTCTCAAAACGGTACGTAACGGAAAACATCGTGAGGAAATCGGGATGTCCTAGAACCAAAAATTTGAAGACATGTGACATTCACCAATCCGCACTGGGCCCGCGTGGTGGATTATGGCCCATTCCCTCTCCTAGAGAGGACGCTTGAGTCCCAGCATTGGGAACATTAAAAGGCTGATAATGATGATGATAAAACTAGTGCGCCTTACCATCAACGATTGCATCACTGCTTACAATCAGGTGGGATATGATCTACTGCTTGACTATCAGTTCTTCATATAAATTAACAAAAAAAAAGTGGTTAAACTAAGAAAGAAAGACTTAAAGAAATTAATTTCGTACCTACATGCGTAAATTAACTCGAGTTTAAAAAAAAAGTACTTTATTTTTTATTTTTTTCTTTACAAATCGATTGTATTTCATGTACCGAATCGACCCTCTGCGGGATTAAAACGAACAAAATTTACGTTGTTAACAACGTTGTTGTTACGTAAAATTTTGGTAAAGGAGATGGCTAAATTGAAGTATGGACGACTGCCCCACAACGAAAATGCATGTATAAACATGGCACCTAGCAATATATAATGCTGAATAGCTGAAAAATAGTATTTTGTAATCAAAAAGGTTCAGGAACTTTTCAGATCTGCACAATCCTGAAAATAAATCGCGTAACTCCTACGGCAAAGGTATAAAAACTTCAAACAATGACATTGCTATGAACTTTTAACTAGGCGCTTTAATGTGGCGGCGACGATTTTTATTGATGATTGTGTTTTTTACTGACGATTTTTCACTAAGGTACTTAAAGTAAAAATCTACAAATGGGTAAATACACTAAAAAAACTTGATTCAACGGACTTATGATAGATTATCTCCACAAAAATCATAATATTAAGTGTATTCTGTTGTAAAACCTAAACTACTTATCCAAACGAGTTGAAATAAAGACATTTTTCACAGACAATGTAAATAACACTAAGATTGAAATGATGAACGCATTTGAAAAAGATATTAAATATTAACTAAGCCAAATCTTTGTAATTTCTGTATTGAGTTAGTTTTGTAAACAATTCTGCATAAACTAGATAATTAACGCACTGAGTAACCAGGGACATCAAAAATATATAATAAAACAATAAAAATGCGATTTATTTATTTATTTGGTAAGTCTTATTATAACATTATCTAAAAATGAAGCCGGAGATGATAATGTGTTCTAATGTCTCGCCCACCCGAGATACCAGACCACTGTCATGACATGACAACAGCCCAGAGTTCTGTTACCCACAATACGGCTGCAGTAATATGACAGTATATCATCTAAATGATTGTTTGTGGGTTCAGTTTCATACAAAATATACACATATTATATTTTATGACCAATATGCCTCGACTTTAGAAGTTGAGGTCTTGATGCACCTAAATGATTTATTCTTTCAAGATCTGGCCACACTTCAATATTGTAAACACCATTTGCTCTAATATGCTCTCCGTAGTATGACCGAGCTTGTTTAGCTTGATATGGTCGTAATGCCATCAATATTAAGTCACTATGCCCCAATATTGGAAAACTCTCCAATTGGGGCAGATCCTCTCTTAAAAACTTTGTTTGTTGCCTATTAAAATTGTTTTCCTTTACAAAGGTTCCTAAACGGTTAAGCTGATCCATAAAACATGTCACTCTATAAATTAAATGTTGGTAGTGTTTTTTTCAATTTGGTTTGCTGTAAAACTTGAGTACATATTATTATTTTCAAGTAGCAAGTGCCAAACATTCAAGTTCAAATGTAGTCTAATATCGTGGGGAATATAAAAATTATAATTTTCAATAACCATTTTTTTTATAAATGCTGGAATAACATGTAAACATGTAACTTTTGCTCAATAACACAAGCATTAAACACACAGTGATATTTGCAGCCCGTTTATAGTTTGGCAGGTTTAATTCTGGCTCTGGAACAGGTCTCGGTACTGGTTCAGTTTCAATTATTGGTTCAGGTTCAGCTTGTAGTTCAGGTACAGACTCAGTTAGTGGCTCAGGTTCACCTGAACCGCCAGCTTGTGGCACAGGTTCAGGTCTCGGCAGACTTGACCGATTTTGGTCCTGATTTGTCTGCCTTTGATGCCGCATCCAACAGGGATGACACACATAGTTGATGGTCTAAAAAAAAGGTAATTTAGGTTATTGGTATGATGTCATTGTTATAGAGAAAGAAATGATGATTATGAACTGTTTGTAGGCTGAGGAACTAAATATTTGGATAATGATATTGATAATGATTTGTATTTTAGGTGATTTATGTTATTTTTTTATATTGTAATATAATAATGACTCTCTGCATGTGTTGGTTTTGGCTGTTAGTGCAGAGAGTATCTAGGTATCAAATAAATAAATAAATAAAACAATGCATTGTGTATAAACATCACTTTAATTACCTGATGGAAAGCTGGATGTGATATTGGTAAATCCTGCATCATCAAATTGTTTCTTTCCACTTCATGATGTACGCTTCTGACAGAACGACCACAAGTTATGCACACCATTGTATGGACAAATAAACGATCATCATTAGCTTCTGAATTCAGCATTTCATAACAAGAATGACAAATGTTGGCATCCCTTGGAACCTAAAAAAACAAAACTGAATTACCTTAGTACCAATCATTGTTTCTTATATTTATTAGTTTTAAAATTATTCGCAGATGACTTACCTCTATTGTTAACCATCGTGCTAGGTTCATGAGTAAAAGAGCAGGCAAAGAAGAGGTGAAATGCCGCCGCAGTCTGCGTGTGTACACCACAGTTTATGCACCGCATGATTGCAATTCAAGTCCGTGTCGAGTAGCGAGAGGTCAGTAGTTAGGCGAGCAATCAGTAAGTCCAATAAACAAACGAAATTCAATGAAAATCCAAAATCTAACTAAATCCAAAAAGCACAACAAACAAATAAACGGCAGAGCGTTGAAACGACGTCTGACATTTGTTTTTTTTTTCATAGAGTAGAGATGGAATTGTTTTTAATGTAACAAAATCGATAAAATAATCGAATGGTATAAAAGAAAAAATATTAATATATTGACCACGTCAGACACAAAATATGTAGTATGATTGTGTGCCCAAAGTGTTAGTAATACACTTATCCAGTTACAATTATTTTGTTTCAGAAAATAAATCGTTTTGATAACCCTTATTATAAATCGATGTTAGTTCAATAACTCGATTTGACATTTTGGAAATGCGATATGTCTCCTCCTTAGCTTGAATTACTCCTTGATTATCTATAATCTTGTCAAGTCAAACCAAAACAAAGCATAAAAACAATTCAGATACTTTTTTATTTTTATTAGTTCACGAAAGTTCTATGAAATTATTAAATACTAAATAATTCATGAATGAATATTTAAATAATACGGGTTAGTGTGAAGTTCTTATACATGTTAACCGTTTTGGGGGCAGCCGTTTAGCCATCTCTTTTTGGTCGTTAAGTTTTGGTGGTTTGGACAACTGATAAATATACTTATAAAATATATTTCTAAATACATACATATAATACATAAATTACAACGCTCAGACATAGAACAAATCAACGTGCTCATCACACAAACATTTGTCCTGAGAGAAAATCGAACCCACGACATCCGGTATAGCAGTCAGGGTCACTAACTACTAGACCAACAGTCCTTATAATTAGTAATGATGTAGGTCACTGCATTATCTGCATATTATATACATACTTAGCAAACAGCGGCTGTGATAGATAGACATTATTTTGCAATAAAAATATTAGGTACTATAGAAATAGCTTACTATAGATAGAATATGGCTAAACAATTCCGTATAAGAGATAGCAGTGTTGGCCCGTAACTGCCCCGACTTACAAATTGTGGGTCTTGGGTTCAAACCCAGCCAGGCGCATTACGTCGTCGAACAACGACTCTGTATAATAAAAGGTACATTATACGAGTAAGATATGCGTCACATTCGCGCAGAACGGCCAGCGCTCAGCAAAATGCTGGAGCTCGTGTGCAAGACAGACAGCGCTGATTTTCAGCGCCAGCCGTCGATGACGGTGAGACGCTGATCGGCTAGCAAACAGCGGGAAGCGACTTTGTTTATACTATGTAGTGATAACCGAAGTTCTCACTTTATTTATTTTATTCTTTATGCATAAAAAAGTACAGAGCCGAGATTAATATTAAAAATTTCTACGGAGGATTTGAATTTAGAATCTGCTGATGTTTAAACTAATCATAGACTGTGAAAGTGTTTTTTTTTATAGCTTTAATTATTACATCTGCAGGTATGGCTCAATTTAATTGTGCACTTAGCAGTAATACTTCCCTGCCTTTTACAACAAGCAAGCCAAGAAGAAATAACGTCAAACAAATAAAAAACCTATCGATAGAAATCCACTATAGGGTTCAACGTAGCAATTAAAGGACCTCGATCCCCTCGGGACCTATTCTCTGTAACAATGGCCGTTTTTTTCTTTTTTTTTTACACTGGCGTTCTTTTTACGGAGCCGTTCGCTTGCTCTGGTTAACCGCGAGGTATTTGTGACCGTTGCACCAGGACCCGGTGGATTAAAGGTTTGAGAGTACTATTTTATTTTGTATAAAGAATCATGGATTTGGTAGATACCAATTGGTGTAGTAGCGACATCTATGATGTCACGTAGGAACTAAACTATGAAATGCTGTATCGCGCATTTAGGATTCTCCGCGTGATTTGGACGTATACAAAGCCCGAAATCATTTGACTGGCCTCTTGGTCTAGTGGTTAGTGGCCCTGACTGCTATGCCGGAGGTCGTGGGTTCGATTCCCACCCAGAACAAATGTTTGTGTGATGAGCACGATCATTTGTTCTGTGTCTGGGTGTAATTTATCTATAATATTTATGTATTTAGAAATATATAAGTATGTTTATCAGTTGCCTAGTACCCATAACACAAGCTCTGCTTAGCTTGGGACTAGACGACGTTGTGTGGTAGTTGTGGAAAAAAAAAACATCTATTGGCTTGTTACCCAGATCAGACAAAATACCTGTCTGATCAAGGGTTCCTTTCCAACAGTAGTTTCGGGACCTCCATAGTGTTTTCCAACAAAATGTGTGAAGCTATGAACCGGTGTGTTGCTGAGTGGTTCAAGGATGCGGAGTGGACTCTTTTCAGCTATAGCTACGAGCACATATTCATCTTGGATTAAGTAGTTGTCGTTATGGTGTTTTCCTACAAAGATGTGTAAAGAAACGAGGTGGTGCCAGGATCTGTTGTAGCGAAGCTGTGAACACACCGTGTGTTGCCGAGTGGTGCAAATGCGGAGCGGACTATTTTCAGTTATATATGTATATCTCGCTACTTTGTGTTAATAAAAAGTAAATAAATAAATAAAGTTCATACCTATTTCTGCGACTCCTATTCCACCACAAATGATTAGAAAAGGAACAGATAAGATCTGAGTTTTCCTTTCCCTCGCTCATCATCATTGGTCAGCATTTTCCTCGCTCCCCGTTTATCTTTGGTAAAAAGGACATATGGCTTAAATGCATGTGATGACGGCATACGGAACTTGCAGCATGCAAGCAGACAGAAAATAATTGTGGCTGCTTTTGCTGGTTTGAAATAGATTTCAAACAGTAGATATTTGCAGGACTAGGTAGCGGTCCGGTCGTCCATTAGGGACCGAACCTAAATCGACGGTATACACCACTATTTTTTAATTATGGCAAATACTGAAAGAGCTTATTAGAAAAGGTCTTGTTATTATTTAAGTAACGTCTCAATGCATAATATTCATAAACAGCAAAGTTATGAGCGTTTGTATAGATCCTAAAATCTCACTCAATTTCTGGAAACATTATACAGGTTATGAATGAATGAATGTCAATAAAAATGTAAAAACACTGCGCTTAGTATTTTCTAGTAGTAATTGTTATGAATAATGATTCAATTATGAATTTACCAATATTGACAAATCGTGGTCAATTTTGGAATTTCGATTTTTGTACTTTTGACTACACAAATATGATTAGTAACGGGTACTGATTGAGCCCCATTTTTTTTTTGTGTACTAATTAAAAAATAGGGGTGTATAGTGTTCCACGCGCGTTCCAAAGATGTCAGCAAAACCGTAGTGGCATAGTAAGGGCTCATGTACGCGGTGGCGGTGCGGTGAAGGTGCGGCGGCGGCATCGTGTACACGAGCCCTAAGGCCGTGAGAATTTTTGAATAAGTTAAAGTGACCATGAAACATAAAGGGCAACTAAAGGACAAAAGTGGCTTTCTCTGTTTGTCACGCCTTGTCACTCCACTCTAGAGCGGGTGAAATCATTTTGATGATTTTCAATCACAATAGTCTTTCCAAAACTGACTCAAGCTATTCAATTATTTTTTAATAAAAAAAATCCTATTTTTTTACACAACTATTTAAAAACTATAAGTACCTATTTGTTCGGTTCGAGTGGTTGGACTGTTTAGTTTGCATTATATATTAGGAAGGTATGTATTTCATGCGTTCTCCTTCTGCACTGAGGTATTACTGATCCGATTACCTACATTTTCATACACAGAAAAAATATTTTACAAATTAGTACAATCGAATACTGAAAAAAAAAACACTTTAAAATAACTTTGATCTTGTCAGCCCCAGCCCGTGTCATAGCCAGTGGTTTAAGTTCTTCGATTTTGACACCTAAATTGTGATTTGTAGGTACCCCGGGAGATTTTCTATAATTTACTGAAGAGTTCCATACTTTATCTCCTAAGTCTTCATCAGATCTTCATCAAACGTAAACGGTACTGCCGCGGGAAATATTCCATACAAACAAAAAATTATAACTTTCTAAGCCGGTCTACATCAGGATCATAGCAGTTGGAAAAAAACTGCCAGGCTAAAATGGGATTGAGCGGGACACGTCAACCACATGCACTTTTACCTTAGGGCAAGAGTCTCCACAAAGTGACCTAGACGCCTCCCGCAAGGGCTGGTTAGAGGTGGCTCGAGAAAAAGTACCTGGAAGAAGTTGGGGGAGGCTATTGTCTAGCAGTGGGAAAGTATAGGCTGAATAAAAAAAAGTCGACCCGCAATTGACGGAAAATCAGTAAAACAAACTTGGTACACAAATAAATACGAAAGTAGACCTTCCTCCTTTTCGAAGGCCGTTTAAAAAGCAACACCATTGCTGAAAAAATGCTTGGCCACAAGAAAAAGCTTACCAACACAACGTTATAGTTATACAGTAAAAAATAATACGAAAATGTTCCACAAATGCAATTTGGAGAGGCGCTAAAAGCCGGGAAATGTAATAAGAATTTCGTGGAAACTTGATTTACTTCGACACTTGACTCGTTAAGAAACGCGGACCGATAGTGTAGGGTTACCCTCAATATTTAAAATTAAGGACTGGATTGCTGGACTTTTTTTTGTTATGTATAAGGCTCGCGTTTTATCAATACCTCACCTGTGATGATGTAGCCGACGTAGCAGCACGCTTGCCTAGAAGTAAAAACCCTCGAGGTTGTAGCTATCAGGAAACCCAGACTCCGGCAGGAAACTCCACTCCATAGATGTTTGCATAATGAATGAGTGTGTGAATTACTTGAAAATTGGCTGATACCAATGTTTTGGCCTGTGTGAAAGAAGAAAAAATTGTCCTAAGTGAACATACGTACGAGATAAAAAAAGTATCCTATATGCTAGTCCAGGACATGGTCAATCCGTGTGCTATTTCATCCAAATCCATTTAGCTGTTCCATGAATGTTGCTGACAGCAATATGATGCCCTCTCTTGTGCACTTTGCGGAACATGTCGTCGACCCGGGCTCGCCACCATGAGATAAATTTCAAAAAAAAATATTTTCAGTCTACCAGTCAATTTATCAAAGTATTTGACATTCTTATTAGGTAGTGTTAAAAATGATAATTACACTACCTATACCTACATAGTTATGGAATAAAACATTATCTACATCTTCAATACGGTTATATAATTGTGTTGATGACTCAGTGAACAGTCGCATTCGAGACTTGGCTGAGTTGAAAGTCCACTAGTAGGATTAACAAATATAAAGAGTGTTTTTTATTTTTTTTTATTTGGTGATATGATCATTTGAGATAAAGATTACCTAAACAATAAATAACTACTTACTAAGTATTCCTAAAAAAAACATATCCTTAAAAATTTAGCAGTATGGTGCACCTACTGTGGGACAATTTTTCCTTTTCTTTACATCGTTTATTTTGTTTGAATCAAAGTGATATCCGATCGAAAATGGTTTATTTACCCGGTCGTTTTTCAATTTACAATTACATTTTGATGATAAACAATTGATCACTTAGCCTTTTCCCAATTATGATGAGGTCGGTCTTCCAGTCTAACCTTGAAATATTGTAAAATCAACCATTTTTAGGGTTGAAAATGGTTGATATTACAAAAGGAAAAATGGAATCCTTATAGGATCGCTTTGATGTCCGCCTGTCTGTCTGTCGAGGCCTATTATCTCGAGAACGCGTAGAGGTATCTCTTTGGAATTAAAACCATACATTCAGTGTGCTGAGTGCGAGATGTTTTACGTTAACGCGATTGAAACGTTTACCGCGTTTGGGTCTCTGATTGGCTAAGAGCTTCGAGTAGGCCAATCGGTGCGCCGAACGTCATAAACGTGTCGATCGCGTTTACATAAAACAAACTCGCACTAGGCACTCTGATCTGCGTTACCTACGTTACGGTGCGTTGGTCTCCATACATTTTATCTGGCAACTAGACATGTTAGAGCTACATTAGTTTCACGCCATGCGACATGATATTACGTACAAATCAGTGCCTCAATTCTACTGTTACAGTAGTGTTAGAATGGTCTATAATTGATTTCGTAATTGCTGATTTTGACACGTTTATTAATCTACTAATATAATGGCGTCATTCTGACTTTCCAACTTCGATAAAAAATGTACCTTTCCATTGATCAACCACTGACACTTCATTGAAAGAAATGGCATAGAATGGTAATCTCATACATAATGACAAATTAATGTCAGAAGCATGCGGTAATCTGCTAAAATTTTTACAGTTCCTTTGATCAGTGACCTACCATTAAACCGTCATTGTGCAGTCATTGCTTTTAATTCGTTACAAGTCAGCTCGTACCACAATACTATTACGAGACCACTGGCCGACCAATTATCGGCAATTTTGAATTGTTAATTCATAATTGCTGATCATTGGTCGGCCATTTTTTTTTAAATTTAAATTTGTGATCGTGTTAGAATGACGAGTTTATAAAAATAGCAGTCTAGGGCCCCTGGTGTGGGCCACGTGTGCATCAGTCTAATGAAGTTCCCGCTATACTGGAACCTATTTGAAAAGATTTCCCTTTAACCTCAGAACCCCCCCTCCAACTCAATTAAGATCAATATAAGTTTAAAATGAAAAGCTTTTAAACTTGTTTGTAACCGGAACGTTCACAAAAGAGCTTAAACGACATGGTGTTTGTCTTTATTTATATTTAATTAAGTTTAAAGCTTGGCTAAAACAATTTCAACATTGATTTCACGGGGTTAAGCGTTTTGTGTTTCGGGGTGGGCTATGAGACCGGCGAGTTTTCAAATATATAACAATATTTTTAGTATACGCGAAACCTGAATATAGTTAGTTCAAAATCAGTAAATTAATCAATTACAATCATTTTAACACTATGTTATATTTTACCCGAAATATTTAAAAAAAAAATGTTACAAGTTGGACACCACCGACAATAAGTTCAACACAGGTCACGGCGGGTTATAGCGGGTATTAGGCCTGGATGGCCCGGTGACCATGAGTTTGTGTGGACAACCAGGTAACATATCAAGCTTATACTTTTGTGACTTTTCATGATACCGTCATGAAATTTTGTAAATAGATTCTTTGCGTAAAAATACTAGACCCGTGTTTCGGGTTTCGCATATACTAAAAATAAGGTTGTATATTCTTTTTTGTACTATTGATGGTCTCACGGTTGACTACTTCTTATATCACGCACCAGCAGGCACAATAGTATGTTTTAATACAATGGAGAAAGTTTGACATTGCGACCGATGGCTGCAGTGGCTTTCCACGTGTATCAAAGGACGTTTTTCAATACACTTACGAAAGCATAACTAAACGGGATTGTCGCGCGACTTGTGGCGGTTGGTTAGTGCCCAGCCTGATACGATAAAATGATTTAATAAAAGGTGGCGGGGGTGAGTGCGCGCATTTTTCTGCAATAGTGGGTCTGACAGTAAATTGCGTGCCTAAAAGCGGTAGGGATGAGCGTAGGTTGTTAAGTAAGTGTATTAAAAATATTTTTTTTCTGTTAGCCCCACCAAACGCTAAATACAAACTTTCATAGCAATGACATTACTACGTCACTTGTCTCGTGACATTTTGGTCTTAGCGTTTGGCAGAAACGCTAACAGGAAAGTCATACGTAAGCTTGCTGATGGTAAGCGATGATGTAGTCGACGATGGAGCACTTTTGCTTACAAGTAATCTATTCTCTTTTGATTTACAGACCCCCTGGTTGTACCTGTCAGGAAACACAGTCGCAGGGAATTCCACTCCCAAGCTGCAAGCCCTTTTTCCACTTGTATCAAAATGTATATGGTACCAAGTAAGTTTATTGTAATACACCTTTTTCCTATGCAAGTAAGCAATAACTACACAATGCCAACTATTCCTTTTAATTTCACTTTTCAATTCAGAGTAAATCTGAAAATATTCCAGTGTCGCGCTTTTCGTGGCCACAATTTTAATTCAATTCTCTCCGGCATAACTCGGCCCTGAATTTTAGGGCAAGGGCATATACAATAATATGTAGCCTCACGCTGTACCTAAATGTTACTGGGTGGGCAGAGTAGGTCCGGTTTTAGGTTTTAAGGAGGTACAAAAATCAGCCTCGATTTTGTTAAGTTTTGAAATGTAAAAAATATCATCCACGATTGTTGTTGTGACTGCTTTGTTTGAAAGAGTTAGTTTTATTTAAAAAAAAATATTATTGATAGTCTCGCTTCTGACTACTATCTCACCAGATGGTAAGCTATGATTTATTTATTTATGTACACGCATACAATTAAAATCGAAAAGAACAAACACAGATAGAAGAGTAAAAAGGTACGGTTTATGATGAAGTGGCCGACGATGGAGCACGCTTGCCTAGAAGTAACCTATTCACAGTCTTAACTTGGTTTTATATATAATATATTGTTAAAAAAAATTGAAATCGATTTAGTGTCTGATTCTGAACAAACTCTACTCAGGTTTCACATATACTAAAAATAATGATCTCGTATATATTAAATGCAAATGTTACTGACTGATCCATCAACTTAATCTAAACCATTAAACGGACTGTAGACAGTTATTATGACGTAGGCATGAGTTAAGAAACAGGAATTTTCAAAAATCACTTCGTAAGGAAATGAAATGGGGGCCGAAACTTTGTATAGACAAACCTACTTCTACGTAAGCGAAGCTACTGGCAGAAAGAAGAGTAAATATATTAAAAAAAAATGGCCAAGTGCGAGTCAGACTTGCACACGAGAGGTGCCGTAGCATCCGTAGCAAAAAAAATCACGGTTGTTGTATCGCAGCCCCCCTAAGGCGATTAACACACGGCATCGCGCACCGCCGCGGGAAGTAGTGGCTGTAAAGCAGATTTCGGACGCTTAACCGCGCGGTCGGGCGGTGTGTGTGTGTTAGGCACCAACGGATTTATTAGAAGCCAATGCGACATGAGATCCGCGTCACCGCACACCGCGGCGGTGCTCGGTGCCATGTGTTAATCGCCTTAGATATATGTTATACTGTTTTTAGTATTTGTTGATACAGCGGCAACAGAAAAATAATCTGTGAAAATTGAAATTGTCTAGCGATCGCGGATCATGAACCGTGATAGCTAGCTAGATAGTTTAGACTCATGAGTAATTTTTATTTCTCATGAGTCACAGTCTGGTGACAGACAGACAGAAGAGTCTTAGCAATAGGATCCCATTTTTACCCTATAGGAAACCCTAAAAAAACACGCCCCATCTTTTATCAGAACATAACAACTAGTGCGACGCTATCGGAAATCATTAGGTAGTTAATGAAACGGGTAAATTTGGGCCCAAACTCGCTACCTAATGCCCCTCTGTAATGGTGGTTTAAGTGCTTTCTCGACGGATCTACGAATTTCTCGGATATGGCATTTTATCATATTATTTATCATGTTATGACAAACTTTTTTGGTGTTAGAGTAGATAGATACAATTTTTTTCAAGTATTTTTGTGCGTTTATTACATAGGCCACTAGGTCATCATTGCTATAAGCCCGAAATAGGTGTTGTAGGTCGGGGGTTTATACCCAGCCAGGCGCATTACTTTGTGTAAATTAATTCATCACCACTGTTCTCAAAACGATGACAATAAAACATTGAGAGGGAAAATACTAGAACAGAAAATTCTAAGACATTAGACATCCACCAACATGCACTGAGCCTGCGTGGTGAACCACGCAGGCTCAGTGATGGTACAGCTGCTGGAGTCAAACCGTAACTTCAAATTCAAGGCGTTAATGGTCCGAGTCCCGAACACTTTTCTGTCCCTCATTTTGAATGAAGACTTTTGGCCGCAAACCATGATCTTCCGTCGTGTCCACGGATACGTGCCATAGAATAACATGAATTCGATATAGTGCAGTGTGAAGTGTTACTAGCATAGTCCTATAAATAAGAATTTACTAACAAAATGTAGTATATATGTTAGTCTGTTACGTATAGGTATACGCGTATTTATGGGCAAAGATACTTACCTGCTAATAAATGATTAGTTATTATTAATTTCTATGAAAAGACAGACAGCCTTTTTTCTTATGTCATGTTTAAAACAATATCTAAGTGTAACCTTCACATTTTTCATTTTATCCATCTACATTTCAGCCGATAGGCGTCTGCTGTTACACATAGGGCTTTCTTTATTGTTGATAGGCTCGCCTTTGACCACTATCTCACCTGATGGAAGATGTGGCCGAGGATGGAGTACGCTTGCCTAGAAGTAACCTATTCACTCTTACCTTAAAGACCCCTAGGTTATAGCTGTCAGGAAACACAGACTCAGGCAGGGAATTCCACTCCTTAGCTGTACGCATAATGAATGTGTTCCCAAAACGCTTTGTACGTATGGGAGGAATCTCCACCATGTACCGGTGGCGCAACGCCGTACGTCTTGTGGTCCAATGATGGAACGGACTAGGCGGAATTAAATTGTGCAATTCCAATGCACACTCCCCGAAATGCAAACGATAGAAAACCGACAGGCTAGCTCGGCTCCACCAAATGTCTCTACAACGCCCAGTCCTGTGCGTCTCGCATCCATCGGATTCCCACTACCTTCACCAGGTCATAGGTCCACCTGAACGGGAGGAAATCTAAAGCCGCTTCTTGAGGTACACGACCGCCACTCTAGAACTTTTCGGCTGCTTAAACCATCTGTTCTGCGAGAAATTTACCAACCATTAAAAAGATTTTAATCTGTGATGGACTGCTGCGTGAAGACCCGACTAATTCTTGGTTCATTCATTCTCCAAGTCACGTCAGGATTACTGCTAGGTATTTCGTAGCTAACCATTAACATTTCATAGTTCCAGCCTAGCACTCTAGACGTTGCTAAGTAAGCCATTACATAGACAGCATATGGTGATACTGTAGGACATCTTGTACCGAACCATAATACTGATGTTTAATATCAATGTAACATCTTATATAATGCGAAATATAGTGACGGTTGTGTGGTATCAGAAACAGGACTTAGCAATGTATTGCACTTTTTTTTTGTCCTCATATATATCCTCCGCTCTGGGGTGGGTAGCCGGAGGGTCTGTCAGACTTGTACAGGCATCAGATTCAGGCAGCAAAAAACACCCAGGTGTAGCCATTGTGTGGACTGCCCGGAGGACAAGGTGGAGCATATGGTGCAGGCGTGTCTTGCTTGGGCGAAGTACCAGTGTGTCCTTATGAGGGCGATTGGCAGTGAGGTCTCTCGCACCAAGCCCTGGTTCAGGTCATGGTACGGAACGAGGGAAAACGGTAGCTAGTCTATTACTTCAGCGAGACAGTAATGCTAGCGAAGGAGACAGCCGCACGCGTGAGGAAATGGACATCCTCGGGCTCCAGAATTACTTTTCCAAATTTACTGTTTTATGAGACCATACTTTATGCCGAATTTTAGGATTTTGGGTCAATGGGAAGTGCCCTATGAATTATGATTCCTTTGAGAGTGTTGAAATACAGGTTTTTTGCGACATAAATGGCTGCTTTTTTTTTCGTTAGTTTGGTTTTTCACAGTTTCAAAGAACCGCTGACTTGAGGGTTTTAATTTCAACTCAATACCTTTATGCGTTTCTGAGATAAAGAGTCGTGACATATAGACAAACGGACATCAAAGTGATACTATATAGGTTCGATTTTTTCAGGTTTTTTTATTTATATTTTTATGGTATGTAAAATCATCCAATGATTTCTCCCACCCTTGGGCGGAGCGGGAGATAGTGTCAGACTCTTACTGACTAAAAACCTACCCCGTTCCTTTATTGCTTTGGTTCCAAGGCCCTGGTATGCATTTTCAACCCTAAAAATAAAAGGTGGATGAGTGGCATGGAAGGTATGAACAAATTTGAACAATGTGAGTAACAGAATTTCCATTTTCAAAATATTGATGCACAGTACCGAATATCGTGTTTGCGTTATATTTGCACACACTATAGTATCGTCTGTGATATTGGATATATGGAGAAATCAAGAGATCAAAACCACGGATAATAAAACAGTTAACTAAACTTCTGCTTACCAAAGTTACATCGTTGACTTGTACTAAAGACTTTCCCGGGAAAAACCCATAAAAGAAAAATATAGACAATGTGTTAAAGATTGATCGCACTAATAAATTCCCTACACGAAAACCCTCAGAGGACACGACAGCAATACTTTACGTAATTCGGCTATTCTTTAGCCAAAACAAAGTTTGTGTAGCCTAAAAAATTGCGGGCTCCCTACATTTTTCGTGTTCCAAGTTTTCTAAGATGTTTTCTTTGTCCCGCCTCCACTGTTTACAGAAGGGCCTTTTTTGCTGCATAATGACTGTCAATAATTGTACCAATTCTCTTCGTGAGCCGTTGGAAAGAATCAAGTTAAGTATTCATGGCCGCCATGATTTTTGACACATTAGGAAGTTGGGGTTGGCTCATGAATACAATTTTTATTCAGTTTGTGTTTGAAGTGATTTCTTTTTAACTTTGAGATTCGTTATTAAGAGCGCCCAAACTGCACTTTTTTTTTGTTTTTTTTTTGTGGTGGGTAAAATCATCCAATGACATCTCCCGCCCTTGGGCGGAGCGGGAGATAGTGTCAGACTCTTACTGACTAAAAACCCACCCCGTTCCTTCGTGGCCTTAGATACCAGGGCCGGGCTTTCCTTTCGGAAACAAACCCTTGGCCCCAGTAGGCTTCGACCCTGCCTGCCTGCAGCTAGCAGGCTGGGTCTCTACGGTTTGCTGACAACTCCTTGAGGCGCGCGGGAACAGTGCGCGCCTTTGACGACCTGGGCTTGGTCCGGATGTTTACCGGACGGTCGGACAGCGAGCTACCCATAGCTCGCCGTCCGCAAGCCCGCGTCTACGTTGGCTGGAAATCAGGATCGGAATCGGAATCCCCGCGGCGGCTGGGCCTTGTGGGCCGTTGCCTCTCGCGTGCGGCCTCCTCCTTTGCTAGCATTACTGCTTCGCAGAAGGAGCGACCGCCTGCCATCCCTCCTCGCTTCGGACCATGGCCCGTACCAGGGTGCGCTGCCGATCGCACTCACGAGAACACGGCGATGCTCTGCCCAAGCGGGGCACACTTCGACCGTGTGCTCCACCGTGTCCTCCGGGCAGTCCACGCAGTGGTGGCACCCGGGCGTCGGTTCCGCACGAATCCGGAACAGGAACCTCCCGAACTTACCGTGTCCGGTGAGAACCTGGGTCATGCGGAAGGTTAGGACGCCGTGAGGTCTTTCCAGCCACGCCTCAAAGAGGGGCCTTACCACCATAATTAAGGCGTGCCCAGCACTGGGTTGCGACAGTCGCAGTCGCCATTTCACCATGAGGCCCAAACTGCACTGGGACCGCCTGGTTGATTACGGATTTTTTTTTCTTCTGGAGTAATGGTCAGAATCCCAGTAGTGGGAACATTCAAAGGCTGATTATGCTCATTAAGGGCGCCCAACACGTGTTACTCCATGATCCATTTAAGGACCAAAACTGAACTTTTTAAGGGATGAAGCTATATAGGGTGCATTAGGTCCGTCTCTTTTTCTCGGTAGCACGACTGACTTTTAACACGTCAGGGTAAGGTGAGATTCATTACCATACAACCACTCTTATCGTGATTATCACGTTAATACACATCTTTTTCTAGATATTTTAATCATTTTGTGTAAAATTAATCGAGTAATGTTTTCCCAAAATCTAACAATTAAAAGCACGTATTTCCTGGAAAAAGTTTTGTGAAATATTCGAGTGAGTGACCGAATTACCGAATCCCAACAGAGCGTTCAGCGCTATGCAGGGCTATGCTCGAAGTTTCCTTGCGTGATCGAATCAGAAATGAAGATATCCGCAGGAGAACCGTGGTTACTGACATAATAGCCCGAAGAATCGCAAAACTTAAGTGGCTACAAGACACATGAGTTTTAGAACAGATAGTCGATGGGAACGAAAGGTTCTGGAGTGGCAACCACGTATTGGTAGACGCAGCGTTGAAAGGCATCTGGCAAGGTGGGCTGGTGATCTGGTGAAGGTCACGGGAATTCGATGAATACATGAGGTATAGGACTGGTCGTTGCGGTGACACTTGGGGGAAACCTATATCTTGCAGTGGTTTTTTCATCTTTCTTTTAACAGTTTTTCATTTTTCATGTTGCAATTTGATCAAACCGACCGGTTAGAGCACTCTTAATTAAGATTTTGTGTTATGAACGCTGAGAGTATTTTCTGGTCAGGCTTACGTCAGGTGCCAGATTATCGATGAATAATTAATTTTATTCCGATGGAAAGAAGTTTACGTCCGCAAAATATTTTGGCTTTTTAAAAAAAAGTAAATATCAGATGATCCTATTTGAAATATTTTAATCTATATACTAATAAATTATAATGATGAACGTTTGTAAGTGTGTGTACATGCGTGCGTGCGCGTGTGTATGCTTGTCACTTTTTAGAGTTTAAACGGCTATTAGGATATAAATGAAATCTGTCGTAGGGGAAAATCTTCCCTTGGGATAATTCTGTACTTTCTCGTAGGGGAAACTGTTAGCAAAAGTCCAGTTCAAGGCGTTTCTTCTGTCCGGTGAGCAACTGCGTTATGCAGGAGGTGAGGTCGCCATGAGGTCTTTCCAACCACTCCTCAAAGAGGCTACCGAGCTACAGCCTATACTCTATTATATGAGTCATAACGATTGAGTCATGTTTAAAATGATTGGCTTACAGTGGCGAAGGGTTAACACGATTCCCACCGGCTGCCCTTATGAAAATGTAATTTAAAGGTCAACGACCTTTTAAGTTCGTTCCATTGTTCACTCACTTCGCATTTTTTAAACTTCTATAACATTTAAAAGCAATGCCAAAATCATAAGCCGAAAAATACCGAGTTCCCAATCCGAACAACAAAATCCCATACTACGCAACTATCTCTTTCTTTCATATGAACTAACTCCTATTACTCCAACCCGTTCTGTCTCACTCTAGTACGCAGAAAATTGTACCAAAATAACTCGCTGCTTAGCGGGTTATGATTTTATGATATAGGGTATATGAGCAGTGCGCAGGTGCAAGCGCGACAGATAAAATCATTGTAATTGTAAATTGTAATGATTTCAAAATAAGAATGGATTTAGCTGCATAAAACTCACACTGACAAGAAATATACTTTATTTGGCAGGATTTTTTTATATGATAATATTGACATGGTGGCCGGCGGCCTATGTGGCGCGAAGTTTTCGTTATTTGATATTGTTTACTTATCGTATTTTATTTGTTTTAATGTTTTAGTGTGGTGACACAGTTATAATGTACAGTTCAACATTTATTTTGTGTGTTGGGTCGTGGACGTTATGGATAGATAGTAGATAATGCAATGTAATTTCGTTTTCTAAATTAAGTTTTGAGAATAAAAATAACAATGTGCAAATAGGCCGTGCCACTCCAAATAAGACCATCTATACTTAATATTATAAAGAGGTAAAATTTGTAAGTTTGTATGTAGGGGGTAATCTCTGGAACTCATGATCCAATTCTAAAAAATTTGACACTGGTAGAAACCTACATTATTCCTGAGTGCTATAGGCTATAAA
Organism: Leucania comma; assembly: GCA_958295575.1. NCBI lineage: Eukaryota > Metazoa > Arthropoda > Insecta > Lepidoptera > Noctuidae > Leucania > Leucania comma. The sequence goes on from OY282480.1 coordinate 4,321,013, forward strand.
TTATTTTTATAACATGTACATTAACCGAGCTATCAAAATTTTTGTCTTGAAAGTCGGAAAAAAATACCTCATAAAACATAATTATTTGCGTGTGCTGCCTAGAGAGTTGCTTAAAATTAAAAACAATGTATGGCAACCTGATTCGTCTTAATTATATCTACAAAAAAGTCCGCGATACTATATTTCTATCTTTTATATGTTATCTTTTATACTTCTTTATTTGCATTAAAAAAGTATTTTTTCGGCATACTTACGTTTGGTTGATTGTTTGAGCAACGAAATATTAATTCTTGTTACAATAAATTATTTAGGTATCACAAGGACATCATACAAATAAGGTTTGCCATTTACAGTATGTCAATTGGTCATATAGTTTCGGAGATAATATAAAATTACTAAAACGCAAAATGCCACTAGCACAACTTTCATTCGTAGAGCTCTAGATCTATCATGCTTTGTGCGGACGTTTATCCATTTGCCCATAGATGGCGTTCTGCAAATATGTCATTTTTCTGAATCGCGGTATTAAGATTTTCCGTAGATTGATGACGCTCTCGAATTATTGTGCCCACGTTGTCGTTAGTTGGTGTTCAAATGGTTGCATGTCTGTCTGTTGCTTATTGGTTTCGGTTGTTTCGTTCGTTTGGTTGTTCGTTGATTCGTAGTACGAATATATTTCGCAAGCACGCGCTAGAGAATCTAGCTCCGAGCGCTCACAGCGGCTCGCTAGCCAAAATGTGAGAACGTCGCGGGCCCGTGCTCGAGAAACTAGCGCTGAACGTGCGCAGCGTCTATCTGACTTAAGGCAACATGTCTCTGAAACAAGGGATAGGGAGACTAGCGCTGAGCGCTCACAGCGGCTCGCTAACCAAAATGTCATAACATCGCAGGCCCGTGCTCGGGAGTCTGGCGCTGAAGGTGCACAGCGTCTATCTGACTTAAGGCAATATCTCTGAAACAAGGGATAGGGAGACTAGCGCTGAGCGCTCGCAGCGGCTCGCTAACCAAAATGTCATAAGATCGCAGGCCCGTGCTCGGGAATCTAGCGCTGAACGTGCGCAGCGTCTATCAGACTTAAGGCAGCATGTCTCTGAAACAAAGAATAGGGAGACTAGCGATGAGCGCTCGCAGCGGCTCGCTAGCCAAAATGTCATGACAACGCAGGCCCGTGCTCGGGAATCTAGCGCTGAACGTGCGCAGCGTCTATCTGACTTAAGGCAGCATGTCTCTGAAACAAGGGATAGGGAGACTGGCACTGAGCGCTCACAGAAAACAGAAAGACAGCGAGCAGTACTAATGGGAAGGTACAGTAATGTCGAGTGTACACTTATGTTAAAACAAGAAATTTTCCGCGGACGAAGTCGCGGGCAGAAGCTAGTTATTTATAAACGCAGGGATGGATTTGGGTCTATTTTCTGCATCATTGAGCTAGTATTTGGTGAGTGAACTTTTAATAATTCGGCTTCACTTCTGATAATATCCACGCTTCGCCACTTTTGGGTTATGTCACTTGACATTTGGTAGCACATTTGAATCATCATCAAGATTTCAGACGAAAAACACATTGAACGGTCCTGTGCGCCTCGCATCCATCAGCGATACTCACCAAGTTATTGGTCCACCGTGTGGGATACCTTACAACGCTGAGTCTTCGGGTACTATTTAAGAGAGAGAGAGTGGTAAAGGCCCCGACTTACGAGTTGTAGGTTGCGGGGTCAAACCCAGCCAGGCGCATTACTTTGTGTAATTTATTTCATCATCACTGCTTTCAAAACAGTGAATGAAAACATCATGAGGAAACCGGCATGTACTAGAACAAAAATCCAAAGACAAGTGACAGTCGCCAACCGCACTGAGCCCGCGTTGTGGATTATGGCTCATTCTCTGTCCTAGAGAAAAGGCGTGAGTCCCAGCAGTGGGAACTGGGAACATATAAGGCTGATACTATGCTATGCTAATCCATCTAAACACAATTTCACTTTAGACAAACTATTATTTCCAACCGTTAGGGAAATTTCACCTCGACTCGCAGTGGCATTGCTGCATACAGACCATTAAAGGCGTGTAGCGAAATGTAGGTAAATGCAGTAACTTGTAGGGGTACAGTCGGCAGCATTCCAGTCACGTATGCACATGCAGCGCGGAAGTTCCGCAAGAACCCCCGGGTGGCAGGAAAGGTGCCACAGACCACGGAGGTGACACTGGGGCCACTGAGAGAGACACTATTGTCGAAACAAACTGAATGTCATAATGCATGCCGTCATCATCACTCATGAAAAGTAAAGCTATTTAAGCTTATAGGATTATTATCCTTATAATTTTCCCACTGTTGGGAATCAGGTGGAGGTCTATCAAGGGGGGAGTCCCTAGGAAAGGGAATGAGTCATAATTCACGAGCCCAGTGCAGGTTGCTAGTTGTCATACGTCTTCGATTTTTGGGTTCCAGATATAGCGCGACTAAGGCTATTACAACCAAAATTGTAATTGAAGCTGGCAAAACAGTCGGAGCCGCGTAGGCCACAAAGAAAAAATGAGTAGCCACGATTATTATTAGCAATGAAGTATCTAGTCGTCAGTGCCGTAACTGGCCCACCGGTCAGTAGGCGTCTCGGGGTGCGCCACCACCGGGTTCCCAGCTAACGGTAGGAGGGGTTCACATCAGCGTCGGGTCGACGATGAAGTACCTGGGACTCGTCCTCGACAGCTGGTGGAACTTCAAGGAGCACTTCCGACGTCTGGCTCCCAAACTGAATCGGACTGGGGCTGCTCTCGGGCGGCTCCTGCCCAACCTCAGGGGACCAGACGCCTCCTGCCGGAAGCTCTACGCGGGAATCGTTCGGTCCATGGCCCTCTACGGGGCTCCGGTGTGGGCACCGACGTTGCAACAGCAACCGAGGGCCCAGCTGAATGCGTGCCAGAGGGTCATGGCAATACGCATGGTGCGAGGGTACCGAACGATTTCCCGCGAGGCGGCGACCCTCCTTGCTGGCCAACCGCCATGGGATCTGGAGGCAACAGTCCTTGCACACATGCACGACAAGCGCATGGAGATGCAACGCCGGGGCGAAATTCCGCTGCCACGACAAGTCGAGGCATGGCGGGCAGAGCTCCGGCGGGATCTCATGGCAAAATGGCGTCAGCGACTATCGCAACCTCGTTCGGGGCGCGCCACAATTGGGGCAATAAGGCCCATCTTTGAGGCGTGGCTGAAAAGACCTCACGGTGCTCTCAGCTTCCGCACGACGCAGGTACTTACAGAACACGGAAAGTTCGCTAAGTACCTGTTCCGGATTCGTGCGGAGGATTCGCCCGGGTGTCGCCACTGTGCGGAACACCCGGAGGACACGGTGGAGCACACTGTAGAGGTGTGCCCCGCCTGGGCGGAGCATCGCCGTGTCCTCGTGGGGGTGATCGGCGGCAGCGATCTCTCTCGCCGGGCCTTGGTTCAGGCCATGGTCCGTAGTGAGGAGGGATGGCAGGCGGTCGCCTCCTTCTGCGAAGCAGTAATGCTAGCAAAGGAGGAGGCCGACCGCATCAGGCAGAGGCAACGGGGCGCTCGCCCCAGCCGCCGCCGGGATTCCGATCCCGATTTCTGGCCACCGTAGGCGCGGGCTTGCGGACGGCGTGCAATGGGTAGCACGCTGTCCGATCGTCCGGTAACCGGCCGGACCAAGCCCAAGTCGTCGACGGCGCGTTCTGTTCCCGCGCGCCTCAAGGAGCTGTCAGCAAACCGTAGAGGCCCAGCCTGCTAACTGCAGGCAGGCAGGGTCGAAGCCTGCTGGGGTCAAGGGCCGTTTTCTGAGAGGAAGGCTCAGCCCCGGCACTATAGGCAACGAAGGAACGGGGTAGGTTTTTAGTCAGTACGAGTCTGACACTATTTCCCGCTCCGCCCAAGGGCGGGATCTGTCATTGGATGATTTTACCTACCATAAAAAAAAAAAAAAAAAAAAAAAAAAAACCGGTCAGTAGGCGTATGGTCCTAGAGGGGCGTAGAAAAATATGAAACCAAGGCCAGACTTTGTACCATAAGTAAAGTAAATAAGTACCGTTCATTCTCAGTAAGGTTCGGTTGAAAACCAACGTCAGGCAACTATCACTGACTGCAATGTACTCGTAGATATCTGGCATTTTTGCTGAACTGAACCTATTTGGCGCAGTCGTCATTGTGCGTGTCGTATTTCTTTTTTTGTGTAAAATTTTGTAAATTTTATTTTTACAGTGTGTGTAGTCATGCGTGCCAAATAAAATATTTTTCTTTCTTTCTTTGTCCGCAAACCCACGTCTATGGTCGCTGTAAATCTCGAATTGAACTGAATCCGTTCCCTTACGCATATGGCCGCCTTCTTCGCTAGCATTAATACTTTGCAGCAGGAGGCGACCGCATAGAAGTTTGCGCAGGACATTTAAAAGGCTAGTTACGCCATTTCTAGTCATTCCGTGTTCTATGGGAGTACGTTTGAAATTAACAAACTTTGTACTACAAAAATGTGTTACATTTGTAGGTTCAGGGTAATTGTTGAGTCACGTTCTCAGTTAATTAGAGAAAGTCGGGAAACACCTGCACTCGTGATATTAGATGGCGTTTGTTTTTAATGTTATTGTGTATTGTTTATTTTGAAGATAGCACGAGGTTGTGTTGTGAGGAATCAAGAAAGTTCTAAAGCGAGTTTTTTGGCATTGGTTGAGTGATTGGCTGCTGCGCTGCGTGTCGTAGGTTCGATTCCCGCACGGAATAAATATTTTTATGGAGTATGGATAGTTATTCCGGGTCTGGGTGTCTTGTGTATGTGAGTTTGCATGTCAGTGAGGAGTAATTTTTAGTGTGGGATTTTTTTTTGTGTGAAATAGCGGTCAAGCGCGAACCTATCAGCAATAAAAAAAAAGAAAAAAGAAACTGTACATAGGTGGCTATGTTGTCTGCTTAACCACTGCCGGACTAGCCTGTGATATCCTAATAAATGCAAGCCTCCAGAGTAGGTCACTTATAAAAATGTAAACTAAATTAAATAAGTTAATAAAACTAAGCGACTACACGCTAAGGGCACCCCTTGTGGGGCAAGGACCTCGTTTTAGGACATCGTTGTGGAGAGGACAACAAGAAACGGAGTGAAGCGGGGACTATATTAGACTGACGCACGCGTGGGCGATGTCTAAGGGCTTGTTTACGGAGACGCGGCGCATTGGGCGTTCGTCGTGCAGTAGCGGGCCGCGTCATCGCACTTGCGAACACAAGTATATCTATGGCAATACACGTCGCCGTAATCAAACACTAAGTTGTAGGTGTAGGCGTCGCGTTGCGTGTCGTGTGTCTAATGTAGCTCTACAAAGACTTGTATGACTGCATTTGACCCGCATATTGGTCTCCATACATTTGCAGTGAGACAGAAAATGTATGGAGACAGACGTGCCCAGAACGGCAACGTGGTCCACTCGGCCCAATGTAGTTCTACTTAATACATTATTCATCGCCACTGCTCTCAAAATAGTGAAGGAGAACATCATCATCATACACCGGTATGCCCTAGAACCGAAGAAATTCGAAGACATGTGACATTTCCTGTCTTAGAGAGGAGGCCTGAGTCCCAGCAGTGGGAACATTATAAGGCTGTTTAATTATGTTTATGCTTAAGTTAGTGGTTCTATACTTTACAGATTAATCAGAGCAGGGTACAGCCAAGTTCTTCCAGCAATATCCATAATGTTTTAACTACTTGTGGCGTGGCCTGACAACTTAACCCAAGGGAAACGACTTAGGAACTAACTTGATGTATTACTTCGAGATGCTGGTAATACTAAATAGGTGGAGAAAGTTTGTGGGTAGGAAAGTTGGTGGTTAGCTGTGGGCAGGTACTTTATTTTTCTATAGCTCTGCTTAGTTTTAGACAAGACGGCGTTATGTGAAACGCCATCTAGTCTAAAACTAAGCAGAGCTTGTAGTATGAGTTTTAGACTGATAAACATTGTTATATATTTCTAAATACATACATAGTATATATCTGTCGGCAGGTCCAGGATGGTTCGAACTCTGATCATCTACCAGGTGGGCCTACGTGGGTATCGTGCAATGAATAAAAGTGGCTAGGAACTGAATCAGTTTGCTTCTCAATACATTTCGGTACAGTGCACTGTTATTAGGTAGGTTCAAACAATAAAACGGACAGTTTCAGAATGTCTTCACTCTGCGACGGCCTGGCAGAGAGTGTCCTCTGTCCGAGCGAGTTCTCGCTCCCCAACATCGTAGCGAAGGCGGAAACGTCATCGACTCTGTCAAGCGCGCCACTTCTAGTTCTTCTAGTTGCCACTAGATGGCGTCCCTTGTTTTATTGTCAACAAATCAATGCCGGATCCGACAGATCTTTATGTTATTATCATCATTATCATCTTCTTGCCCTTTTCCCATGTTATTTGGAGTCAGTACAACACGTTTTCTTCTTCTATTCTGCTCTGTCATTCATATAAACACCGTTAAATTTTGGTAGTTTTAATCCCGCGGAGGGTCGACTCGGTACATGAAATAATATCGATTTGTAAAGAGAAAATTTAAAGATAAAGTTTTTTTTAAACTCGAATTAATTTACGCATGTACGAAATTAATTTATTTAAGTAAACGTCAGCTGAGCGAAGGCAATGAACTGTAGGTAGTTAGGTAGTTAGTACGCAACGACCGACAACTATCTACAAGGTCATTGACTCGCTTATTTAAAGAAATTAATTTCGTACATGCGTATATATTAATTCGAGTTTTCGAAAAAAAGTATTTATTTTTTATTTTTTTCTTTAAAAATCGATAGTATTTCATGTAACGAATCGAACCTCCGCGGGATTAAAACGACTAAAATTTAACGGTGTATATGTAAATAAATATCTATATAGGGTGACTGGTAATTAGTGTACGATACTTAAACACATGATTGTAGTCATGATACCAAACAACTTTTACTATGGGACCAAATCCGAAATCGAGAAAAAAAATCTGCTGATCAGTACATTTATGTTCGCCTAACTGGTTGCTACTTACAGGGAAAGTAAATGGGAAAAGACCCAGGGGCAGGAGTCCGATACGTTGGTCAGATCAAATCCGTGCTACATTGGAGACCACAGTCTGCGACGCCATCCACATCGCCGAAGATAGGACAACATGGCGAAATATAGTCCAAAAGAAGGTTATTCATCGAGGTCACGACCCTCAGCATTGAGGATAAACGACGCAAGGAGGAGGAGGAAATGGTCAAAATGTACTGAACTTGGCTGATTTTTTTCGTGGTTAGGTAAAAACCTATTTTCACGCGGGCGAAGCTACTGGCGGACGCTAGTATAATAATAAACCACACCCAGATACAGAAAAAAGGATCGTGCTCATCACATAAAGATCTTGGGTGACAGATCAGTCAAATATTAATAACAGTTTCAGAGCCTAGTCTAGTGCATCGAGTTAGCTCAAACTTGGTCCCTTGAAGCCGATTTGTCTTCACTGCGCAACAACTACTTATGAATTCACGTTCAAATGAAGTGTTTCAACGTGAATGAGTTTTACTATAGGCGGAGTTAGTATACTAGTAATTTCATGGAGCAATTTTGCCACAAGGGTCTAAGGTAATTGCACACAGCATAATTATAGCGGTAGGTCCCCTCTTTGAGGAGTGGCTTGAGAGAAGTCATGATGTCTTCATCTTCCAATGACCACACCTACAACATCACCTATATCTTGCAGGTGGAAGAAACGTTTCGGTGTCACCATTGTGTGGACTGCCCGGAGAATACAATGGAGGTGCGCCCTTGAGCTTGAGTGGAGTAGGACTGTATCCTCGAGGGGGAAAATGGGCGGTAGTCAGCGAAGTAGTAGTGCTAGCAAATAAGTCGGCCGTACGCGTGAGGAAACGGACATCCTATCGCCTCGGCCGCCGGAACCCCGACCCCGACTACCAGCCACCGTTAACTATATAAACAAAATAACTAACATAAAAAAAATATCTAAAGTTTCCTAAGGCCATGGATTAACTTTTGAAAGTGAAATACGTATTTATAAAGAAGTAATTACTTGTTACTAAGTAAAATCTTATTATGTCATTATTTGACGTTAGAAATTTTGCGGGCTTGCGGACAGCGTGCAATGGGTAGCACGCTGTCCGATCGTCCGGTAATCGACCGGACCGAGCCCAAGTCGTCGACGGCGCGTTCTGTTCCCGCGCGCCTCAAGGAGCTGTCAGCACACCGAAGAGGCCCAGCCTGCTAGCTGCTGGCAGGCAGGGTTCGACTGACTGACTGGGGTCATGGGTTAACTTGCGAAAGGAATACCCGGCCCCGGCACGATAGGCTACGAAGGAACGGGGTAGGTTTTTAGTCAGTAAGAGTCTGACACTACTTCCCGCTCCGCCCAAGGGCGGGATTTGTCATTGGATAATATTACCAACCATAAAAAAAAACGTTAGAAATCTTCATTCAAAATTTTAATTTTTCATAACTATAGAATAGAAATTATTACTTAAGTAGTTAATTTTACTCAATTCTTTAGTTTTACTTGTTTATAAATACGGGTGTTAGAACGTAAAAAATAAGTAAGAAACATAATTAAAAGTTTGACACGCCACTTTCAGGTATTTTTATTATCATGCGGATTTCATTACACATGCGAATTTGCTTCGCATGCGTACCTAATTATGTTCTTTTCATATAAGTATTTATTGTAATGCAGGGAATACGCACGCAGGGCGCGTGCGGAGCGGGGCAATCCCGCATGCGTGATCATTTCCGCATTATAACAAAAACACCCTTAAAGCGTGAGAAGTACCTTCTTAATAAAAACCGTACTATATGCTAAACCAGTATCTCAAGTATTCAAAACATGAACTCTGCGGAACTAAGAAGTGCTAGCAAGACGTGTGGACCTCTGGGACGCAAGTTTGAACACACTCCGCTTGCTACGAGGGAAACTAGTTGCTATTTCATATTTCTACAATAATTTCGCTCAGTATTGCATTTTACATAATTTTCTCATCTTTTAACAGCTGCCAACGAGTTGCATTACGTGAACTTGTAATGAGGAACGTTTTTGCAGTTTAAATTCATTGGAAAAGAATAAAGAAAAAAATATTTATTTGTATTTCGCACAGGCCAAGTAACAACAAAGCAAAAAGTACAGAATTAATCTATAAATATCTTAATAATTTAAAATTAAAATACACTAACTATAATATCTTCTACTGTTCGGATTAAGCGTTTTGCCTCGTCGTTTTTACCGCGTAGGTACGTCGAAGTACTGGAACAATTTGACTGCTGCGGTCTTCCCGTCCGATTAAAGAGTGAACAGGCTCTTAATGTAGTAGTGCGCCTCACCTTCAACGATTGCATTACTTCTTACCATCAATAAGCAACATTAAAAAGATTTTTAAAAGGACAACGCCAGAAATCTCAGCATTTTGCTGCGATTTTACGCATATAACAGGTTTAAAGAAGTTCATTTAAATATGTACAAAATTTTGATGTAAGTGTACAAATTAACTAAAGTTTAGGCGGAATAGACGCCCGAGCCGATGGCGAGGCCATAACGGCTCTTTGTATCAAACGACGTTTTTCAACTCACTTTAAACGAAAAATATTCTTGTTGAAGGTTTTTTATTTATTTATGATTTAATAAATTTTTATTTAAAGTAATTATGTATTACTTTAAAACTCAAAACTTATGTTAGTGCTGTGTACTGTCGAACCCTGGATACTAAGGGCTCGACTACCGGGATCAATTATCTATAAAATTAAATAACTTGGGGGTTTTCACGATGATATATTTTAAAAATACTTCTTCACGCTTTGAACGACTACATGGAACTTTTCTTATAAAACAACTAAACAATCTACTCTTAAAAATATTCAAATTAAATCTAGAAAACTAACAGCCTTCGAACTATTATACTGCCAGTATGCTAACTTATGAGGACACGTATGAGTCTGCATATAATCTTATGCAAACTCATTACGCAGACGTAACATCAGCTACGCCCCAAAGAATATAAATGTGCATATAGCACAGTTATATTCCAAAAACTTTCGAAGGGTGTTAGTATGACCTACCTAATCCTAACACCGAGATCCCTACCTTTATATGGAATAAACTTCATTTTTGGCCTACGGCTTTGTAAAGCGAGCTTAAGTCAGAGTCAACGATCAATACTGAATCACATAAAATTCATATATTATTACTGTGCGTCAATCCACGCTCATCAAACAACGTTGCTCTGCTTAAACCCCACTGCAGCAAAACCATATTAAAAGCCACAGCGCACAGCCCTAATTGAACCTAGGATGCCCAAGTGACATCCACCCAGACTGGGAATACATGCTAAGATTCAACACCTTTATGACTGTAATTCCTTCAGACGCTTATCGGGTCAGAGGTCAGAGAGCCATAATTGCATTGGACCACCTATAACTTCTCATTGCCTGTATCTACTCCAGAGGGATTAATAAAAAATATAACAAGAATTACTCATCTAATAACTCTTAACCATTGAAGAGTTTCAATTATCATAGCTAAATCAACAGAGTCAACCTGACTCCCTTTGCGAAGACTATGCTCCATATAGCAAAGTTGATATTAGCTCAAATTGAACACTAAGTGACCCTCTCATAACTCTATGGGAGGTCCGGAGGAGAATCTAACATTATACTCTGGAGCAAAAACACGTCTACCACTACATCTTGTATATAAACGTTTTTCTGGGTTGTATGGCTCTGTCCTCTGAAACACCCGGCTGCGTCTGCATTCAGTTCATGGGGCGCGTTCCGCCCGGCAGCATTTTATGAAACAAAAATCACAAATTAATTACAATTTCCATCACAATAATAATCATAACAACTACCTATAATGATTGACAAATGACATAATGACATGACAGACTCTACAGATATTTTTCTAATTTTATTCCACTCTGGATACTAAGCTTTTGAGCCTAAACCTATTTACAATCTTATATGAAAATGTAATTCCTACAAAATTTCTTTTTATAAAATTTCCAAAATTTATATTTAAATAAAAATGTCTGTTTTATAAACTTGTTATAAAAATGGTAAGAATTCAATGAATATGATTTTATTTTGTTTAAATGAAGGTAATGGGGGGACTTTCTTATAGCCATACGTTTTTGTGCCATGCATCTTTTATTTTTAGTTTGGGAATAAATACGACTCAACTTAACATGGTAGGACTTCCTTGATGCCATACCTATTTTAGCTTGACATGAGGCTCGATGAGAAAATTCAATATGGAAATTACGAAAACCAAACCTATTATTTTTTATTGTTACCAACGAAGTATGTACGTCATCCCCGACCTCAGATTGGACCATCTTCTTTTCAAAATTGTGATCACCAGCGATGTCGTATTTATAGGTATTTTCATCGTGATCACATTGTGATTCTTTAAAAAACACATCTTTGTTTTCTGAAATTAAAACGGATGAAATAATAATTGGATTGGACACACCCGGGTTTTTCTCTTCATCCATACAATCAACTTCGGATTCGTCATCGTTCTGGCTGCTTACGTCGCAGTTCTGGTCATCATCAATATCATTTATTTCCTCAATATGTGGGTCGTCCATGATCATGCTAGAACATAAAACAATATTATCATCTTGGTTCATGTCATCCGGCGATCCATTTTCTTCATATACATCTGCAGTTTCTTCTTCCTCAACACATGCTTCCATTGCTGCAATTGCTGCACGTTGTTTACAGACATAACATTGACAAGGGAACTCGTTCCTCAATTCCTTGCACAACGTTGCAAACTCCATATCCTCACGGTAAGTATAATTATAAAAATACAAGGCTGGACCCTGAAGATATGCGCCTAATATGAGAGCATAATCTTTCTCAAACCACTCATAGCTTCTGGCGATTCGCCTGAACTCGGTGATAAACTCCTCTAGGCAGACCTCATCAATGCCCGAGAAATACATCATCATCATCTCTCCTTTAATACTAATTACATAATATAAAAAACCACTTAGCTTTTTTATTTTCTTCGCTGCGAGAGCACACAACACAACATAGGACTGTACTAGTCGTCTTTCTCTTTCTCTTTATCGCATGCAATTTTATACCATTCTTCTATTTATACTATTAATACTTATACTTTTAATACTTTTACTACCCGGCGCCTCCACCACTATGTCGAACCCTGGATACTAAGGGCTCGACTACCGGGATCAATTATCTATAAAATTAAATAACTTGGGGGTTTTCACGATGATATATTTTAAAAATACTTCTTCACGCTTTGAACGACTACATGGAACTTTTCTTATAAAACAACTAAACAATCTACTCTTAAAAATATTCAAATTAAATCTAGAAAACTAACAGCCTTCGAACTATTATACTGCCAGTATGCTAACTTATGAGGACACGTATGAGTCTGCATATAATCTTATGCAAACTCATTACGCAGACGTAACAGTACACCTGTAAGTGACAAACTCATTCTTCTTCAGATTTAAGTAGATTTGATTGTTGCAGTACCTCAATAATGTATTTGTGAATAAGTCATTAGATGTGATGTAATTGGAGGATTTTGCCTCATTTTTCATCACAGAGCACGTGTTCATGCTCATCACACAAGCATTTGTGTCGGGCAGGAATCAAAACCACAACCGCCGGCATAGCAGTCAGGGTCACTAACCACTAGACGAACTCAGGCCGGTCAAAAAAATAAATGTTGTACATTTGTACAAAAACAAGCACAGGAAAATACTCGATTAAATAAATAAATAAAATAAACATGTAGAGATGAAAAGGATGTTCCGAAACTCGATCCCTTACTGGTTTCGACCCACTATGGGGTGAGTTTAGGGTGTTGAATTTTGCATGCGAACGAAGATGTTCGCAACGGCAAATATCTATATCTAGTGACCGACCCTGGCTCCGTATGGCTTCAAATTATATCCATATAGGTACCTTCGAACAAATCGACTCACGTGACATTTACTCTAAGAAAGGATGATTGCCCATCTGTTAAACTTGGACAAGATATACTTCCACATGGCGTAACGGCTAAGTACCTTGGTATACATCTTGACAGGAAACAAACATGGAGACACCACATAGAAAAAAAGCGTGATGAGCTAAATATCACACTTCGAAAAATGAACTGACTCCTGGCACGAATATCACACATATCACTTGAAAATAAAATCCTTATCTACAAAGTGGTACTGAAACCTGTCTGGGCGTATGGTGTTGAACTGTGGGGCTCAGCGAAGAACTCAAATGTGGAAATTCTTCAGCGATTCCAGAATAAGGCTTTCAGAGTCATCTCAAATGCTCCGTGGTTCATAAAAACCTCAGAACTACTCGAGCATCTACAGATTGGAACCATAAAGGAGTAAATAGAACGCAGATCAAAGTCATATAAAGACCGACTAATGACACATAGCAACACCTTAACCACAGTTCTAAGTGAACCAGCAACATTGAGAAGGCTAAAACGCCACTACATTTGGGACTTTACTGAGTAGAGCAAACTAAACGAAATATTGAGAAGGCAGATTCTTCGCTGGAAGAATGAACCTTAGCATCTACCAATTCTCACAAAAAATCTGTTAATAGTTCGTCAAACCTATTGTAAGATACAAAACGGAAAAAATATATAGGTACCTCCCTATATTCATCTCTTTCTATTGGTGGCATCAAAATCCATTGCGTTGTTTAAGAGATGGACTAACTTGTTTTGTACAGTGTTGATAACAGTCAACGACCTATATAACAGCTCATCTAATGCTCATTTAGAGCAGTTTTGACAGGCCGGTTGGTCTAGTGGTTAGTGGCCCCTGACTGCTATGCCGGAGGTCGTGGGTTCGATCCCCACCTAGAACAAAAGTTTGTGTGATGAGCACGTTTATTTGTTCTGTGTCTCGGTGTGAAATTTATCTATAAAATGTATGTATTTAGAAATATAAAAGTATGTTTATCAGTTGTCTAGTACCCATAACACAAGATCTGCTTAGCTTGGGACTAGACGACGTTGTGTTATAGTTGTGGAAAATAAAAGAGTAGTGGTGGCCGAGTTGTAACCTTACGAGTTGTCGGTAGATCGCGGGTTCAAACCCAGCCAGGCGCATTACTTTGTGTAATTTATTTCATCACTACTGCTCTCAAAACGGTGAAGGAAATCATGGTGAGGAAACCGGCATGTCCTAGAACCAAAAATTCGAAGACATCCACCAACCCGCACTAGGCCCGCGTGGTGGATTACGGCCCATTCCCTCTCCTAGAGAGGAGGCCTGCGTCCTAGCAGTGGGAACATTATAAGGCTGATGCTATGCTATGCTAATAATTTAACTTTTATTAACAATGAGCTTTAAAAAAGTGATATTCTACTCGTTTAAGTAGGTAGGTAAGAATTCTATATAGGTAACAACCGACTTCAATAAGATAAAAAAAAAACTACACCTACAGTGAAAAGTAAAAATCTTATTTTTACAAAGATATACTAGTAGCTGTAATTTTAAAAGTCGAGATTTTTGGTGTTGTTAGGTCTACTTCGACAATTGAAAATATCTTCAAACTTAACGAGAATAACAAAATGTAAGGGCCTGTAACATTATATGAATTCCTGCAGTTTCTCATGGATTCCATCAACAGAACCGAATATCTCTCTCTTCTTCTTCTTCTTCCTGCCCATACCCCATATTACTTGGGATCGGCGAAACACGTTTTTTCCTTCCACTCTGTCCTATCACCCGTCACACTATCACTAACTCCCTTTTCTTTCATATCACTCCACACACAATCCTTCCATCTCTTTTTTGGCCTCCTTCTTCCTCTCCATCCATCTACGTGTAGGAAGTATACCATGTCAACAAAAAGAAATAGGTATGTCAATTTTTTTTTTTTATTTGAATGAATCAAATCGGTTTAGAAATGACGAAGTTCTGTGGTAACAAACTAATAGAACTGTGAAACTCTTCCTTCTTTTAAAAGTCGGTTAAAGTCGCTGCTAAAATATCAAGTGACATGTAGCGACATCTATGGCATCACATAAAAACTAATCCTGCATTACGCAAAATCTGATCCACCGACCAAGAATTAAGTTCCAACTTATATACTGAGTACTTAATTACTAATTATGTTTGATAAAAATGTAATTAGATTTGTTTTTGTACGGGAATCGAAACCGCGATTCTTGCGTCTCAAATGGCGCTCTTAACCACTGCGCTAAACGGGTCGTCGGGTTATGAAAAAACGCCCATCCCTAAAAGGCGCCGGGGCTTGGTTCAAGCCATGCTGCCGGGGTTTGGTTCAAGCCATGCTCCGGAGCGAGGAGGAGTGGCAGGCGGTCGCCTCCTTTTGCGAAGCAGTAATGCTAGTAAAGGAGGAGGCCGACCGCATTAGGCAAAGGCGGACACGCCGCCGCCGCCGCCGGGTTTCCGATCCCAATTTCCGGCCACCGTAGGCGCGGGCTCGCGGACGGTGGGCAATGGGTAGCTCGCTGTCCGTCCGTCCGGTAACAGACCGGTCCGAGCTCAGGTCGTCTACGGCGCGCACCGTTCCCGCGCGCCTCAAGGAGTTGTCAGCAAACTGTAGGGGTCCAGCAGGGCCGAAGCCTACTGGGGCCAAAGGTTATGTGAGACTGTCACCACGGGCCCCAGGATAAAGGCAAGGAATGGAAAGGTAGGTTTTTAGTCAGTAAAAGTCTGACACTGTTTCCCGCCCCCCGCAAGGGCGGGATTCGTCATTGGATGATTTTACCTACGTTAAAAAAAAAAAAAAATCCCTAAAAGGCGATTACTGATCTGTTTCTTGATAATATATATTCTCAAAGAGCAGTGGCCAACGCCGAAAACCAGCGCTGTGTGCTCATCGCATTGTGTATGAGGGCATAGCTTTATACTGAGCGTTCGGCCGTTTTGTACGGATGTGACGCATATCTTTCCTATAGAATTATTTTTGTCTAGTTTTTAGTTGCGTCATTCCGTTTCTTTCTTTCTTTCAGTGGTGGCCGAGTGGCAACAGCCCCGACTTCTGAGTTGTAGGTTGCGGGTGCTCGAGTGCCCGAGCACCCACGGAGTCGGTGCCTCTGGGTGAGATAGTGGTCAAACGCAATCCTATCAATATTATTTCCTTTTATACTTTGTATATACATATGAATTAAATTTTTAAATATTTTTTTTTATAGAAGATTATATAAAAAAAAAACATTTAAAAATATAAAAATAGTAGCCCACCGGCATCGGGAACAGGGTCCAAGCTATCGGTGGTCAGGGCTCCTGAGAGAGAAACCTCCGGACAATGCGCGCCGTGTCCAGAAGTACTGCTTACTGGATCAGACCCTTGACCAATATTATTATTATTATGAGCCTGTAGTTTCCCACTGCAGGGCAAAGGCCTCCATTCCATTCTTCCACACTTTTCAGTCTTTAGCAACTTCCGACCAATCCTTTAGAAAGGAGTCCAAATCGTCACGCCATCTCCAAAAAAAAAAAAAAATGGCATGATGAATTTCACTTTGTTCAGAACCCAAGTGCTTCTATCTCTCTACACATAATATAACATCAATGTTATCTTGACAGTATAGACTACGTCAATTTTATGACAAGCGATAAAAACTTTACAGATCGGTCAACATAAAATGGAAGTTTAACGATTGCGGATAATATCCGCACCGTACACGAATTCCGTATACGACGAAAAAATTAAGTGTCCTATCTGGGCTATTGATATTATATTTTCCTTTAATTTCCGTAAAAAAGATGGAGTAAAAAAGTAAGAACATGATTTGTGAAGGAGGTGTGAGAGGAAAAGGACTTCCTCACACTCCAGCTACCGGGCTCCCGACCCCGATTTCCAGCCACAGTGGACACGG
Organism: Leucania comma; assembly: GCA_958295575.1. Taxonomy (NCBI): domain Eukaryota; kingdom Metazoa; phylum Arthropoda; class Insecta; order Lepidoptera; family Noctuidae; genus Leucania; species Leucania comma. The sequence goes on from OY282480.1 coordinate 4,337,871, forward strand.
GCTTGTGGACGTCGAGCAATGGGTAGCTCACCGTCTGGCCGACCGGTAATTGACCGATCCAGTCGTCAGCAGCGCGTAGTGATCCACGCGTTTCTCAAAGAGATGTCAGTAAAACTTTGGGGATTAGCAGTGCGTGTCTCTGCAACTTTCAGGGCGGTCAAATGACGAGGCACATTTGGGTAAGTTTAAGGGCCAAATTCACCAATAAACTAATCGCGATTATGTAAAACAAAATGCAGTTTGAGCTCCTAATCGAGATTATAGCTTTATTTTGCGTTTCACCGCGATGAATTGAACCTAGTTTACGCTAAACTCAGTTTAAATTCTTTTGTTGTCGCCCATGTTTACGACACGGGTGTTTAAACTAGATTACGCTGAGCTCAGTTTAGTTGAACTAAGTTTTTATATTGAATGATGAAATCAGCCCTAAGTTATTCACGAACTTTTTTAACTTGTATAAGTACTTAGTACAAGTAAGCACTTATAAAGTTCTCTAAATCCTAATCTACGAATCGTGAGCTCCTTACTAGTCCTAAGTTCGGTAAGTACCTGTACCGGATTCGTGCGAAGGAGACGCCCGATTGTCACCAGTGTGTGGCTCGCTCGGAGGACACGGTGGAGCACACGGTAGAGGTGTGCCCCGCCTGGGCAGAGCATCGCCGTGTCCTAGTCGGGGCGATCAACGGCGGCGATCTCTTGTGCTAGGTCTTGGTACAGGCCTGGTCCGGAGCGAGGAGGGTTGGCAGGCGGTTGCTTCCTTCTGCGAAACAGTAATGCTAGCGAAGTAGGGCTCACGCCCCAGCCGCCGCTGGGATTCCAATCCCGATTTCCGGCTACCGTAGGAGCAGGTTTACGGATGGCAAGCAATGGGTACCTCGCTGTCCAACCGTCCGGTAACCGACCGGACCGAGCCCAAGTCGTCGATGGCGCGTACTGTTCCTGCACGCCTGAAAGAGCTGTCAGCAAACCGTAGAGGCCCAGCTTACTAGCTGCAGGCAGGCAGAGTCGAAGCCTACTGGGGCCAAGGGTCGGCTTCTCAAAGAAAGGCTCGGCCCTGGTATGATAGGCAAAGATGGAACGGGGTAGGTTTTTAGTCAGTAAAATTCTGAAACTATCTCCCGCTGCGCCCAAGGACAAGGGATGTCATTGGATGATTTTACCTAGCATAAAAAAGCTCCTATTTAAATCTGTGTGGTTCTTTCCCCAAAAGAATGTAGCAGACACTAATCTGTATGTTTCTCATATGATTTGACCATTAAATGTCTGCAGTATGGACTTTAAAAGAGGTCAGACTCCTTTAAAGTCTCTGAGTATGTTTCTGTGTTCCTTTCTAACAATTATAAAAATTAAAAGATTTAATGATAATTAACGATAGAAGCTCCAACTTAGTCATTCACCGAATTGCAAAAGTTTCATCTTGAGGTTTGCTGGAAAACAGAGAGTGTGTTTCTTTATGAGACCGAATTTGAAATACCACGCTGAGCTCCAAAAAGAATATAATAGACTTGGATAGCAGCAGATTGTTATGTATAATCTAAATAAGAATATAATTAAATTCTGACATAACCTTGAACATTTACTAAACTATTTAGACTAAAACCTAACTATGTACATTTAATACAAAAAACATTGTAAACCCAGGCGTCGAAATACTCCTCCGCTGGTAATTGTTATTACACCACAATTGCAATAGGATGGTGCGGGTGACAGCTGCTGGATTTATGCTATGTATGTATGCTATGTATGTATACTATGTAGCTATACTTTTCTCTCATCTTAAAGATGCATATTTTCGTCCTGCTGTCATCCTACCCACGATATATACTCGTAACTAACACCCTCCCGTGTTTTTCAGTTGCCCTTTATTCATGATAACTCTTTTGAAGAATTTCGCAGCTTAACGATTATATGCTACAAGATTTTTTAAAACAAACTCTTTCTTCCACCAACCCTTCAAGCTTCAAGTGAAAATTTTCAAATCAAATCAAAATACCAATTAGAAAAATAAATATAATTTAACAGCCGAGAAAAACTCAAACACTTACAAAACTGTTTTTGTCCAAATTGTCATTCTGATCGAAAAACTAATTTGTTGGACAAAAGAAAAGGCCCAGGCGAGATTCCTTCAGTCACTTAGACGACGAAATGGCGCTTTCGCGTTTAGAAAAATTAAATAAGACACCGAATATTTACACTTATCTACGGCGCTATTTTGAAGCACTTTACTTTCTTTCGCTCCCCCGTTTTAGAAGGTGGTAGGGGCAAGGTCTTGTTGACAGCGATTGACGATATACTGTAGCTATGTGCAACAGTTCAATAGTACTACATACAATGATTTTTTAATATAAAGGTTACTTAACTAGAACATAATCTCTCTAATAGGGTTTACCTTTTTTGAGTTGAGAAATCAAGCTCTAGGTTGCAGCAAGAGGGCCTGTCAAACTGTATGTAACTAAAATCCACATGAGTTTGCCTAAGGCTGTATAGATTGTGAGATATGATTTTATAGAGACAATTCCTAAAACTCGCTTTTCCTCAGTTTATATAAGAACTGAATTTACGGGTCTAATTGTCCAGTAGAACCGGACTATCAAATTTCTCATGGATATTTGACTGCAGTTGAAACTTTTGAACATTTCAGCCCAATGGTGAATATTGTATAATCATCTACAGTTGTCTTTAAAAGGTCGCGTAAAGGTAAAAGCATAAGCCTAATCAGCCTTTTAATATCTGCTGGGACTCAGGACTCTCTAGGAGAAGGAATGGGCCATAATACACCACGCGGGCCCAGTACGGATTGGCGAATGTCACATGTCTTCGGATTTTTGGCTCTAATGAAATAGCTTTTGCCATATCGCTAAAAACCAAGCAATAGCCAAGCCAAACCAAGTGACAATAAAAATCGCCAAACGCTAGCAGTGCGACCTGTACCTAACGTCTAATGGTTTCCGCCCCACGGTCACGTTCCCAGCACTTCGGCCATGTCTTATTTAATTAAAGAAAAATATAAATTAGAATAAATTTTAATGGCAACATTCTGGTAGAAGCGTCACGTGGGACAATTTTGGCGGGCGCTTTCATTTTTCTTATAATTATTATTTTTAATTTTGGTTTGTATGCGCTGGCTAAATTGTAAATAGAAAAGCTGGTATCTTTATTACGCGTCTGTTTTAATTTTAAAATGTAAACATGTTGGTTTTCTTTGTAAACTTTTATTAAAAATGTCTAATGTTTTTTTTAAATTTAAATATTGTGTTTGTCTAAACATTATTTTGCATTAGTTAATTTAAATGTTTGTTGGTGGCTAAAGAATAACAATATGAGTCAATTTTTGAGGCTATTGCTCAAGAAGCTCCTCCTTTTGAAATCAGTTAAAAATTGACTCACTCGTTTGCTGAAGGTGGTCCTGCGGATCGGTGACCCTTAATTACATACCGAGCCTATTGTACACACAACTTTTATAAAACAAAAAAACCGGGAATTACGAAGATATTTTCGAACGTTATTTTTTTTTTGTGACGTAACTAAATATTTGCAGTTTCCAGATTTTTTCTATGTAACCATCCATGCCAAATTTCAGGATTATAGGTCAACGGGAAAAACCCTATCAATTTTGATTCCTCTGAGAGTGTCGAAATATACGTTTCTTGCTATATAAACGGCCGGATCTTTTTTTTCCGTTAACTTAGAAGATTGATTTTTTTACAGCTTCAAGGGAGTGCAGACTTGAGTATATGATTTAAATTTCAACGCGATACCTCCTCACGTTTCCGAGATAAAAGGGTCTTCAGAGACAGACATACAGACGGACAACAAAGTGATAATAAAAGGGTTTTGTTTTGTCTTTTTGAGGTACGGAACCCCTAAAAATGATGTACACAGGTAAGCTTAACCCAAAGTTTATTAGTATCTTGTAAAGTATGGTAAGTTGTGGGTGCCGGCAGTCATTTGCAGATTCTCGGAAGTCGTTCCAGGCAAATTGGCTACAACCCGGGAATCTTTAAATCAAGTGTGAATAGGTTCCTTCTAGGTAAGCGCGCTCCATCGTCGACCACATCGTCGCTTCCCATCAGGTGATATAGCGGTCAAGCGAGAACCTATCAATAATAATATTTTTTTTATAAAAAAAATATTTACAAAGACTGGCCAGATAGAGATTGAGTGCCAAAATATCAAAATAGTTCGGAAAAGGTTAGACCTGTATTCCCTTTTTTTTAATTTTTCTTTAGAGCAATGAAACCTTGGATGTTGCCTTTGCATTTTATTTTCATTTACGTAGGTTGGTTTGTTAAAGAGATGCTAAAAGGTAGTCGGCGAAATTCAAATTTTGTTTAGTTGTATGTTGATTACAATCTTCTTATTACGCTCAAGGTAGTCAGCTAGTTAACACCGGCCTCATCTAGTTTAAAATGACGTGTAAAAGTGTTTTTTTAAAACCTATATGCAAAATAAATATCATTTATTTAAAAAAAAATTATAAAAAAATAGACTACCCCTTGTTTTATTTTAAGTTCTTACGATCCATCCTAAGGTTATCTGGTAGACATCAGAGTTGCACCAGAGTGTACACGAGTATTTGAAATTAGGTCACACATATTATGTTTAAAATAAATACCCATTAAGTGTTTAAAACCCTACCGCAATAACAAACGAGCTGGTGACATTAAACGCCTGGACCGATCTTCATAAATTGTAGCTAAGAACCATCTTGATTAAGTCAGCTTTTAAACAATAAAACCGCATCAAAATCGCTCCATTCGTTTGGGCACCACGATGCCACGGACAGACACACAGACAGACAGGTCAAACTTATAACACCCCTCTCTTCCGTCGGGGGTTAAAAATTAAAGTCAAAATTATTTTTACTACACATAGGCCTTCATGGGCACTTATAAAACGTCAGAAGCTAGTGCATGGTTCCAAATTAGTCGTTTTTTATGGAGGAGAACCGGTAGGAAACTCCATGGTTATTCTTATAAAATAAAATGGTTTTCTAAAATATTTCCATTTTACAGTATTAATAGAAAAATGATGTAAAGACAGTGTAGACCAGTCAATATTGTACCCAAGAGCACAACAAAATTATTCATAAAAAAGTGAATAATAATCTAAGAATTGGCGGAGTCTACAAAGTTCTCACATTCACATCATAAAAGAGGCTATATAAAAACAAGAAAAAATAAATAGTTATAACTATCACTACAACAATTATGCCATTAATATGCAAACAAAACAAATTACTAACGAATCCAAGGCGGTTGAGGTCCAAATAATACGAGTAATAACTTTACTAATTGTATGCTGATTTTGATGTAAAAAATAGAAAACTTACGTTTTTCTTTTTTTAAAGGCATATTTCAAGTATAATAAACAATTGTATTTATTTTTATTTATTTATTTAAATAAATAAAAATAAATACAATTGTTTATTAAAAAAAAAAATATTATAAAATAAAATAAAATTATAAATAAAAACAATTGTATTTATTTATTTAAATAAATAAAAATAAATACAATTGTTTATTCGATCTCAAACGACTCATTTACAATTGTGGATGTAACAGCCCATGTAGGTGTCTCGCTTCTTCCCTTTAACAATATTGAGACTTAGTAACAATTGACTGGCCTGTTGGTCTAGTGGTTAGTGAACCTGACTGCTATGCCAGAGCTCGTGGGTTCGATTCTCACCCAGGACAAATGTTTGTGTACGCACGAGCACGATCATTTGTTCTGTGTCTGGGTGTAATTTATCTGTAATATGTATGTATTTAGAAATATATAAGTATGTTTATCAGTTGTCTAGTAGTCATAACACAAGCTCTGCTTAGCTTGGGACTAGACGGCGTCGTGTGATAGTTGTGGAGAAAAAAAAAAAGAACCAAATTTAAAAAAAAATCTTTTAATTGTTATTAAGTCTCAACATTGTATTCAAGTATTTTTCATTGATATTTGCATGCATATAATAAGCTTTTTATGTTGCATAAAATTCGGTCGCTATTGATAAAATTCTGCAATGAATATGTGCTCGCAGAGCTACAATCATTTTCACTACAAAATGTTACCTTTATGTCACGAAACAAACAAGGAAAATTCTCTTTGAGAGCTATAATTAGAACTTTCCGTTCCAAAACACAGTATTAATATTCATTTGACTTTCGCTATTTATTGACGCGACATTTATGTAGTGTAAATAATTACACAGGTACTGTAAACAAATGGCTAGGCTGCCTACATTTCTAAAGGTCTTTGAGACTCTTTATAATCTACGATACGGTTGCGACACGTATTCAATTTATGATCAATGCTTGGTGAATTTCTGTTGATTCAATGTTATGCTACGTTTACATGTTGGCCCAGCCTCGGCCAAGCTAAGCCACATGTAAATGTAGCATTAGGTATTGTAGTGTTTGCATATTTGTCTCGGTGTCACGGGTGACAGGCGGCAGTTGGCAGTTGCTTTCGACCGTGAACCGGACCGGATCAAACTGCTGGTGACGCAACGAAACAATGTTTTTACCCCCTGTGTTAGTGCATCCAATACAGGTATTATTAAGGTTGAGAGTGATGGAGCTATAACACTGTATACCCGTTAAATTTTGGTCGTTTTATTCCCGTGGAGGATCGATTCGGTACATGAAACACTATCGATTTATAAAGATTAAATTAAAAAATAAAGTACGTTTTTTTCTAAAACTCGAATCAATATTCGCATGTACGAAATTAATTTCATTAAGTAAAAGTCAATGAACTTGCAGGGAGTTGTCGGTCGGTTCGACTACCTACAGGTCATTGGCCTGGATCAGCTGACGGTTACTTACAGAAACCAATTTCGTACATGCGTAAATTAATTCAAGTTTAAAAAAAGTAAGTCTTAGGGCACCTTCAAATTAGCCGCAACGTGCCGCGCGACGGCAGTGCGGTTGCAGCGCTGCCACCGCGCGACTTTGCGACTAATTTGTAGTGTAGAATGGGTCCTGACCGCTACAAATTATCTTGTATTTAAAATATTGTTAAATACAATGAGCTCCTGTTCTATAATTTACCTACCCTTATTAGTCGAGTGCCCGTTTGCACTAGACTTCTTAGAGCGCCTAAAGACTATTATGTAAGGATTTGACGCTTATAAGCATCGCCTTACCAAGTGGCTATTCTTAAGTTAAGTGCAATCGCGTACAACGACTTTCTTGTTTTAGGGCTTTTTCATGAATAGTCAGAAAAGCAGTCAGGTTTTATAGTTTTTTAAATTACTGTTGTTTTTTAATAGGTATTTTTAGCCCTAAGATAAATAAACACCAAAATCGTATCTGTATATAATCGCTTGCACTAAATAACCCTACCAAAGTCAACGTCGGTTCGCTATAACCCCAGTTTTCCTTACAATTTGCACGCCCCGATAGGCACGTTGCACACCTCAACGACTGAGCGGTATTGAAGGGGAAATAACGCAAGTTTGGAGCCCGCCTAATTTCATTGGAGGCGGATTAATTCTGCAAACTTATTTTTGTATTTAGGAGAAGGTGACTAAGCTGATTTATTCTAGTAGATGTTACAATATTGATTAGAAGATCTGGTATTGAATCGTTTGTTGAAGAGGCTAATTGGTGACCCAGATTTGGTTTAGTCCAATCTTCAAAGCCTTGAGCACAGGCGTAAGGTGGCAAGCCTTTCGGTATTTTATAGGTTGCATTTTGGAAAGTGTGCACGGGAATTGCATGACTTAATTCCACCATCTCAATTCCACCATCGGACAACCCGACGTACGGCGAGTATCCACCCTTACGTTGTTGAAACATCTACGGTCCGGACTAGGCGTTTCGCCTCGTCGTTCATACCGCATACATCGAAGGACTGGAACAATTTCCCTGCTGCGGTCTTCCCATTCGATTATAATTTGGATGTCTTCAAGGCTAGAGTGAATAGGCTCTTAATAAACTAATGCGCCTCACCATCAACGATTGCATCATTGCTTACCATCAGGGGGATTGCAGTCAAGCACTAGTTTATAACAAATTTAAAAAAATATATATTTAAATACCGCAGAGGTATGTAGAGGTAGATAATAATATGGATCAGAAAGTGAAGTCCCATAAAGATCCGTTGAAAAGGGAGGATCTTCCGAGTGTTGTGTCCGGTCTGGGTAACTATCCGGTTTCGTACTATTATTATTTTGTTAGTTTATTTTGGAGCTAGGGAGAGCAGTGTGAGTCCCTTGTCCATTGCCACTAACCACGTTGGCAGCTAGGAAATATTCCCTGACACTGCATACCTCGCGGTTATGTAGGGTCTTATTAGCATTTAAAAAACCTCGACCCCACACTTCTGCGTGATATTGTTTCATCACCAATGATCATGGAGCTTTTTGCCATGAGTGTATAAGTGGTGAGGCGAGCTTGCGTTATTGGTCACGCACGATATAAATAATTTACTAAGTACACTAATTGTTAGATGGCGTTGTCTGTCACACCATAGTGCCATCAATCCACGATATACACCGTTAAATTTTGATCGTTTTAATCCCATGGAGGGTTGATTCGGTACATGAAATCGATTAGAAAAGATCAAATTAAAAAAAATACATTTTTTTTTTAAACTCGAATTAATTTAGGTACGCATGTACGAAATTAATTTCTTTAAGTAAACGTCAGCTGAGCCAGGCCAATGAACTGTAGGTAATTAATACGCAACGACTGACAACTATCTACAAGGTCATTGACTCGTTTACTTACAGAAATCAAAAAAAAAATCGTACATGCAGCATTAATTCGGGTTTTAGAAAAAAAGTACTTTATTCTTTACAAGTGTTTCATGTACCGCATCGACCCTCCACGGGATAAAAACGATCAAGATATAGCGGGGTATATTTAATAATATAATTTAGTAGTATACACTAGTGACCCCGGCTTGGCTTTCATGCAAATTATATAAATAAACCTTCCTCGTTTATTGCTCTTTCAATTAGTAAAAACCGCATCAAAATCCCTTGCGTGATTTAGGAGGAATTAGCGAATAAATAGGCAGACGCGGAAGTCGACTTTGTGTTACACTGTGTAAAGAAGATTACAGGCGTATAGGGAGGATGCCCCATTAATGTAAGATTAATCGAGTAAACGATAGTTAGCTAAATTGGCAAACTGGGGCAGTTTGTAGTTGGGAAACTAACTCAATATATTTTTTCCTCATTATTTTATTCATTTAATTATTCACGGTACAAGGATAAATACATTAAATAATATTTATTAAAAATTAAGTTATAAAAGCAAACAAAGAGACAAAATTAAAATAACTATTACATACAAATATTACATCTTAATTGTCAAGTGGAAACCAAATTGTAGAAGGAAAATAAAAATATTTTTATTTTTATTTATTTAATTATTCACGGAGGTACACAGACATAAAATAAAAGACTAGAAGAATAAAGAGAATAATAGGTACGAAGTTGATGATATGTGTTAGTTACTCTGTCGTCAGGAATCTAATTTCCGGCACTTATTAATTATTTTTTGATATTTTGGCTTCATTCATCATCAGCCTTTTTAATGTTCCCACTGCTGGGACACAGGCCTCCTCTCTAAGAAAGAGAATGGACCGTAATCCACCAAGCGGGCCCACTGCGGGTTTTTGTTTGGCTAGCGGATGACGAGCAATGGGTAGCACGCCGTTCGGCCTTTTATTAGGATCTAGGACCAAGCCCTAGTCGTTGACGGCTCATAGTGTTTTTCACATGCTTCAAAGAAATGTCAGCAAAACGTTATGGACTCAGTAGGGCCGATTCCCGCAAAAGCCACGGGGAATTTTTAAAAGGAAAGCCTTGGGCCTAGAACACAAAGAGCAACTAAAGGACATAGGCGTATCCAAGCCGTCGACGGCGCGTATTGTTCCAAGAGCGCGCCTTAAGGAGATGTCAGCAACCCCTAGGGGCCCAGCAGGGTCGAAGCCTACTGGGGCCATGGGTTCACTACTGAAAGGAAAACCCGGCCCTTTTTATGAAAGGCAAAGAAGAAACAGGAGCGGGTTTATAGACAGTAAAAGTCTGACAGTATCTCCCGTTCCGCCCAAGAGCAGGAGACGTCATTAGATGATTTTCGCACCTAAAAAAAGGACATAAGTTTATATAGAATTATGTCATCACTGGCAATACACATTGCTCATAAACTTTCGTCTTGAGCCACTGGTAAGCTGGTCTATAAAATACCACGTTCTCAAACACTGCTCAGAAGTATCTAACTGAAAATTAGACTTAAACTGAGAGACTGGACGTAAACGTCTACAACTTTGAGTGTAGAGTCTCCGATATTGCGTTAAAACTGTTCATAGTATTGAAATCATTTACCTTAGATTTGGCGACGATATATAAAATAGATAGAAAGAAAGCATATTTATGTTTGCGGATACACCCAACTATGCAACAAGTGCTAATTAAAAAGACATCTTTTTAAAAGCATTATTCGCCACTAAAAATCTACATTGCCTTCTAAATTACTTAGTCAACCACAACTAATGAGCATATCAAAGGTTATGTGAGACTGTCACCACAGGCCCCAGGATAAAGGCAAGGAACGGAAAGGTAGGTTTTTAGTCAGTAAAAGTCTGACACTATTTCCCGCCCCACCCAAGGGCGGGATTTGTCATTGGATGATTTTACCTACCCAAAAAAAGAAAAAAAAAAAAACTAATGAGCATATATACTCCATTTAATTTTGCATTAGACAAAAGAGGTTTATAGAAGCAGGTGTGCACCATATAAATTTTTCGAAATAATTTCAAACAATTTTAATAAATAAGGGTATCAATATAAAATTTTAACATTACCTACTTAGATAAATATGATTATTGTTAGGTAAGTACTAAACACTAAAGCGCAATTTAGACGGTACGAGTTTCTCGCCTCGAACATACGAGAATCGTAAGAGCATAGAAAAAATGTCATCGTCTAAACACATACCTAGGTGGTGCGAGTTTCTCGTCTCGAACGTACGATAATCGTAAGAACAAAAAAGCATCTCCGTCTAAACATTCATATCTAGACGGTTCGAGTTTCTCGACTCGAACATACGATTCTCGCTAGAGTGGACGAGCGAGAGGTACTATGACTTACCTCTCGCTCGTCCACTCTGGCGAGAACAAGGATCATATAATATCCTAGGGACAAACTGGATTGATTCCGGAGCAAAATTAATATGCAGTTAAAAACAAAAAAAAAACACATGTAGGTATTTATTAATTGTATGGATATGTTTAGAGCTTATTTGCAACGTAGGTACTATAACAACATCTTGAACTTCTTTAGAATAGAATTGTCCCAATTGGGCACATTGCTCGCAGACCAAATGGCCGTTGGAGCCGAAAGGTTTTGGAGTGGTGACAGTGTGAAACGCGGAAGGCCTACAAGGTGGAACGATGACCTGGTAAAGGTTGCGGAAATCCGAAGGATGCGAAACGCTTAGAACCGCTCATTGTGGCGACATTTGGGAAAGGCCTGTGTCCAACCGTGGACGTGTTGGGACTGAAATGATGATGATAATTGGACGAAATTGTTCTAAACTGGCGCGTCTCAAGTAAGATTACTAAAACTCTCTTTATACCTAAAAAAAAAATATTTTTCATTAAAAAAATATTTTTAAAAATTGAACATTTTTATTTTTTATTTTTTTAGGTTTCACAAATAGGTAGGAGTAACTGGTACTTTGCGGTCCATAAGTAGTAGAATTTTACAGCATCAATTAATATTAAAATGCTGCAATGACATAAATGGAGGGACACACCACCTCTTTCTCGTTGTCTTGCTTGGAACGTTTTTTCTTCTTTTACTTGTCAATGAAACATATTAACCTAATGCACATGAAAATATAGTACACTTTAGAGTGTGTAATATTGCTCCGTAATCAATCCAGATTGTCCCCAAAATATATAAGATCTTTGGTAGGTATAGACAAGTCGAGATTCTCGAAAGCAAGAATCTTCTCATTATATTTTTGCCGTCTAAACAGACGCAGGATATTATCGCCTAGTGATTATTGCTTACGAGTCTCGTATGACATAATCGTAGGTGAGAATTTATTTCTTACCTGTGTCTAAACACTTTGATACGATAATGTCATGGCGATTATTGCTTACGATTATTGCGTACGATTTTCTCGAACAAAACGTTCGAGAAACTCGTACCATCTAAATTACGCTTTAGATAAGTTAATGAAATGGTATTTTTAAAATAAACAACTGTATTTCAAACAATTTTATATATAATATATATATTTTTAATGGCGTATCAACAAGTTTCCTCCTTACAAAACATATGAATTGTACACAATACAAGGCAACAGGATAATTATTTAACATTCAATCAACTAGAAATAACTAATATTATATATTATAATGAAAAACGTTCCAGGCACTGACAACCCCTGCTTCTTTTAGGTTTTATACATTGACACTAGTAGTATAAGTACGAGTATGAACAAAATAATTTATTTAATTAAAAGCCTCATAAATTCAGAAGATGGATAATTGAAATGAATTCAAATACTTATATGTTGATTATAATAAATTCAGCATCAGTCTTAACTGTAATTAAGCACAATAAACATATATTGTACTTTATTACAAAGTATACCTACCCTGAAAACAACCCTTTTAGAGTATAAATCGTCCTACGGGCTGATCCCAACAAACGAACTAATATTCCTCCAGGTACACGACACAACACCGCTTTTGCCAAACATCAAAATTTTACTTTGAGTTCACTAATATACAAGAGAAATCATAAAGAACTAAATATACTAGATTGCAATAAATTTGAACTGAAAGCTAAGGTAATGGAATGGTTACTTCAACAAAACTATGCTCAAACCGAATCACTTCTCAAATATATAGCCTAGTATTGCATTTATTTATTTTATCCTATGCAATGTATTTACGTATATAAAACACCTCACACTCACTAAACTCTTACACTCACCACTCACCACACATATTTCACAAATACATTCCCACACCCATTCACTATTATATAGATACTTAACTTTATTTTTATTCTGTTTTTCTTCCCTTTTGATAAATATAATAATTATGTTTTGTATAGTAAACCTGCTAATTAATAGGTTGGCACACACACAACCTCACAGCTGAACATTGTCTCTTAAAATACAGGTTATCCTAGTTTGAGAGGCAGGGCTCACAATACCTGTAAAGATGATACTATTTTAGCTAGTAGTTAATGGTAAAATTACTTAAATATGCTATATATATAACTCATTTTATGGGTGGTTATAAAACAATAACCACGAACTCTTGTCTTAGCCTTCAAACTTAACCTGCCCTTGTCGGAATGCCCTACAATTCTGAGATCGCTTTTTTTGCTCTTGGAAGAATATTTAGTTGACATTGTAAACAAGATGAATTTATTATTTTATTAGAGACTATCTCGTTTTCCCGTTGCTTATTTATAAAAATAAAATAAGTAGGTCGCGGGTTCAAACCCAGCCAGGCGCATTACTTTGTGTAATTTATTTTCATCACCACTGCTCTCAAAACGGTGAAGGAAAACATCGTGAGGAAACCGGCAAGTCCTAGACCAAGACCAAAAATTCAAAGACATGTGACATTCACCAACCCGCACCGGGCCCTCGTGGTGGATTACGGCCCATTCCCTCTCTTAGAGAGGAGGCTTGAGTCCCAGCAGTGGGAACATTAAAAAGGCTGATGATATATATATGATAATAATAAAATGAGAAATTTGAACAATGAAAGTGGCCAATAAATAATGAACTATAATTTGACTATAATTTCTCAAAAAAAAAAAACATTATTTTTACATAAAAACAAAACAAAAACACGGCAAACACATTATTTACATTCAAAAACGGTTCACCTTTTCAACAACCTTCAACTATTCAATAGACACTGTAACCGTTTTATTTTCATTAATACAGGGGTGATCCCTTCGGCTTGTGTACCACGTGAGAACAAGGAAACGTTCGGGTCCCGAAGAGATATTGTAACAAGGGTCTAACGGACCCAAAGACTCTCGAATGTACTTCTTAAACGATTGCGTTACGGACGGGTAGGTCGGCGAGCTTGTTGGGTTGAAATGTTGGGTGCTGAGCTACCTAATACTGAGGTACAGCAAAAACAAGTCTATGAAATTGAAGTTATAGACTGGCAGACCGTCAGACGGGCTGACAAGCAGAGAGACAAACAGCTGTCTGTCTGTATATATATATAGTTACCCATTGCTTGTCGTCTCAAGCCTGTGCCTACGCTGGCCGGGAATCGCCCTGAGACTTCCGATGCACGGAGCGTCTCCTTTGGCGGTGGCTAAAGTGTGAGGATATCCATTCCCTCACGGTTGAACCAGGGCCTGACGCGAGAGGTCGTCGGTAACCTTCACGAAGAAACGGTGTGGTGCTTCACCCAAGCGCGGCAGACTTCCATCGTCTAGTCCGCCCTATCCTCTCTATTTAACTTTACCATAAGTAAAATATAACAAAATACACATTTTGAAAAATAAAGCTATCATTTCTTGCTATCCGTGTGTCGCCCATCAATGGGTAAGAGTCACGGTAGTTGAGCCACCTGCAATGGGCACGCCGGTCGCCGGTATACCGGAAAGTTTACGAGAATGGGATGCCAGCTAAAGTGGTGGAGTATTACTTGTAATTCTATTTTTGTGGGTAGGTCAATTTTACTTTCGGATTGGTTACATTGGGGCGATGGGATATTTTTTTATGTATTTTTTTTTGTGTTTTATTTCGTTTTTTGTTTTATTTAAACACGGGTTGTAGCTTAAAGTTGTTTTAAAGATCGTTTGTGAAAAGACAATATGAAATAAGAAAATATGCCCGGAATAAGACATATCTCATGTGTTAGGGCACATGTATGAACTGTGGAACACAGAGGGCAATTGAAGGACACATGTATGATTTTAGTCACTAAACGTCTGAAGCGAACTCCCCGCTCCACCCTAGAACAGGAGAAGTCATTGGATCATAATTAATTAAAAAAAGTTTCAGGGCAAAGGGCAGATTTTTTTCGCGATTTCAGGTTTGGTCTCATAGTAAAAGTTGCTTGTTATCATGACTACAATCACGTGTTTATGTATCGTTCACTAATTTCCAGTCACCTTATATAGATGTCTTAAAAACTAATTCACCACAAGTATTTAAATGCTAACTATGAACATACTCGTATGTTACAAGAAAAAAAAAAACAAAGAAATCACATCACTATCATCTGGGCATGCCAGAAACGTGAAACGTGCCCAGAAGACTGGTAGCATTGCTACAATGAATGGCAACTCTTTGTGTAAAGAACAAACCAGGCGTCTGGACCATTTAAAACCAGAATCCAACCCAGAATCCTCATTTCCTTGTAAAACAGAATCATCCTTCATCAAATCAAAAACAAATTAAACCAAAACATGAAAAGAACAAACAAAGTCAGTGAAACGTGTTCTCGTTACAAACATTAAACACGACAATATGTTTAACAACATCATTCTTTTTTAACCCTCTTCAGTAGCATTGTATTACATAATTAACCCTGTCATGGTTCAACCCCAAGCAGAAGGTCGAATGACAAATTGTACCCTCCCTCCCTCTTTTCCTCATCAAAAAAAATTGCCAAAAAAGACAGTTCGGAGGTTGATGTCGTAAATAATTTCGCTTCTTTTGTCTTCCGAGGTCTTTAATTGAGTTTTTGTTTCGAAAAGTAAGCCTATGAAAGTCGAGGGGTTACCAGTGGCGTAGCTACTAAGGGGCTAGGCGGGGCAGTGCCCCGGGGCCCACAAGCTTGGGGGGCCCTCGAAGCCTGATTAACAAACCGCATATTGAACGAGTGAAAAATTATATTGAAAGTTTTAATGAATCAGATAATATTGTGACCACTGCAGTTGGTTGAAAAGTCTACTCAAGAAGATTTGGTAATTAAGCAGTGAAAGATACTATCGCCTATAATATTAACGACGACGATGTCTATTGATGATCGTTGTGTGGGCATGTGAATGATCAATGTTCTTATAACTTAGATTTTTTTAAAGATAAAGTTGCTTTGCATTTTTATAATATGTATAATATATAATAGTATATTAATAAAGCCTAAACAGTTTAGGGGCCCCAAGTTGGTTTTTGCCCCAGGGCCCTTGCTCACCTAGCTAGGCCACTGGGGGTTACACCTACCTTTGTAAGGATTTTGGGTCAGTTTGCCGGCTTGGGAAATCGTGGGAGGGTGGGAAGTATAGATAGATAGTTTCTTAGGAGATTAGTGAGCAGGAAACTTCGTAATCTAATGCCTGTCGGGTAAATTGCGTAACACGGAATCAGTGGCGATACCTTTTGTTTTGAGATTTCCACAACATGTATTGCAACATAATATATTGACGTTATCTATGAACTAGATGTTTTAAATATTGTGATATCCTTCAGATGAATATAGGAAGTTTAGAGGTGTATGTAACAGAGTGTATTGTATAGTCCCAAAAACCTCTATTTAGAATTATTTTACAAAAAATGTCTACATTTCAAATGCTGACAGGTATTTTTTCTCAATACTAGATCTAGGAGCAGTGGTAGCCGAGTGGTAACGGCCCCGACTTACAAGTTGTAGGTCACGGGTTCAAACCCAAACAGGCACATTTAATTTGTGTAATTTATTTTATCACCACTGCTCTCAAAACAGTGTAGGAAAACATCGTGCGGAAACCGGCATGTCTTAGAATCAAAATTTTGAAGATATGTGACATTCATCAATCCGCACTGGGCCTGTGTGGAGTCTCAGCAGTGGCAATATTATGAGGCTGATGCTATACTATGCTACTAGATCTAAAGGATTCCTCCTACTACACCGTACCGTATCAGTGCCAGATTAGCCACGTAGCAAGAGTAGCAAATGCTACGGGCCCCGCGCTTCTGGGGCCCCCATACAATGGGACTACCGTTACCTAAGGGTCCTGCGGCTTGTGAGAAAAATAAGTCGGACCCCTTGGTCGAATTTGCTACAGGCACCGCGCTGGCTTAATCCGGCACTGATCATAATCGTGCTAGGAACGTACCAGATAAAGAAATATTCTTTGCATTGAAGAGGTTAACTAGTGATCCCGGTTTGGTTAAGACCAATCTAGATAGTTAGCTTTTCAGTATTGTACGGGATGCATTTTGGAGGGTGCTTAGGAGTTACATGACTTGATTCTGCCATCACAATTCTACCATGGGACAAGAGTGGACACCCGAAGTACGACGAGTGTCCACTCTTAGGTTGTTGACACCTCTACGGTCCGGACTAAGCGTTTCACTTCGTCGTTTATACAGCGTACATCGAAACATTGGAACAATTTGCCTGCAGCGGTCTTTCCGTCCGATTATAATTTAGGTGTTCAGTTATGATTTTTCCTTTTGAGGTATGAAACCCTAAAAAGAGGCAAGGATCCTCCGATCAGATACACGATCACGGTTGGATGATCGCTATGGCTAACCATGACGTGATAAAATGACCGGCGTGTGAGCGAGACAGAGGGATGAAGCCACAAGCGGTTAAGTTTAGGTCGTACAATAATTATAAATTTCTAAATAGTCCCAAATTAACATTATAAATCAAAATTATTGCTTTCCAACTAACAATTACACTGAAATAAGACCTTTTTTGCGACTGGAATTGCGTAATAAATTTCTCGCGTGCTAGTCTAAAACCTAAGCTCTGAATGTTCGTGACTGCGAATAAACTAAACTGGGTTGGTTAGAAATAAAATTTCTTTGTCACAATTTGAAATATTTACAGGCTTTTTTTCAGAACTGTGATTTGATTTGCTAACTTTTTTTAGGGTTCCGTAAATTTGTAATTAAAAAATCGCAAAAAACTTTTTCGATTCGGAAAAATCTTCGAGACTCGTTTTGGAAATTGGACTGTTTTTATAGGTAAGTTTGTACGGAATCCTCAGTGCGCGAGTCCGACTTGCACTTGCCCGATTTTTTTAGAAGCCAGGGGCTTCACCTTTATGATAATAGAAATTATCCCCAGGGAACATACTCCCGGGGTAAACAGTGTCCATGTCCATTCCAGGACATGGTCTACCCGTTTACTAAGTTTCATCGAAATTAGTTCAGCCGTTTGAGCTGGAAGAAGTAACAACCACTCACCCACGCACCTTTGCCTTCAAATTTCCTAAAGATTTTTTTTTTGCATTGTGCAGCTCAGAATAAAGTTGTATGTTTATTAAAATAGTATATGATTGGTGGGTATAATATCTATGTAATATGTGTAATTAAGGATTGTCAGTATTTCCAAAGTATTTATTTTTTTATTTTTTTTTATTGCGGTTAGGCTCGCGTTTGACCACTATCTCACCTGATGTTAAGCGATGACGTGGCCGACGATGGAGCACGCTTGCCTAGAAGTAACCTTTCCACTCTTGACTTAAAGACCCCTAGGTTATAGCTATCAGGAAACACAGACTTCCACAGGGAATTCCACTCCATAGCTGTACGTTGTTCTTTTCTGTACTGTTCTGTTCCTTTGTACGTATAGGTGGGATCTTCACCACTTACCGGTAGTGCAACGCCAAACGTCTTCTAGTTCAATAATGGAACGGACTAGGTGGAATTAAACTGTGCAATTCCAATGCACAACATCTGAAGAAAGATATGTAATAACATAACAAAAAAAAACATAAAATCAGTTGTATAGAAATGTATCTCGGGTTAAGCGCTCTTAACTGCAATATTAATCGTTAGTAGACTTTAGAAACCGAGTGTTAGCCTCCACAAGACACAAAGCTGAGCGTACGTTTTGCTGAACATATCTCCTTGAAATGCAGGCAGCTAATACTGGCCATAAATTAATTTTTCATGTTATAACTGAGTCTAGTGAGATTAATATTGTATCAGGAAAACCTTTTACATTTCTGTGCTGTGTTTGAAACTGCACCGCAGGCGAGTTACTCGACTTAATGAAGTTGTGGTTTTGTTTAGTTGAAGTGACAGTTCGAGGCAAAGCTTACAAGCAGATTTTAGATGTTGACGAAGCTTCTAAAATACAGTGCGAATCTAATAAAATGTTAGCCATGTTGAAAGCGATTTTAAAGTAACCCGATCTTTGATTTTTATAACAATACTAGCTTTTGTCAACGGCTTCACCCGCGTAAACGAATATTTCTCGGATGAGAAGTCCTAAATCTTATATGCTATTCCAGGACGTGGCCTACCTTTGCCAAACAACCAAATCCATTCAGTAATTCGAGTGCAAAGAAGTAACGAACATCCAAATATACACACACACTCAATATACATACACTTAATGCTGGGGCTAGGTTTCTGAAAGAAAGATTCGGCCCCGATATGAAAGGTAACGATGGAATAGGAGTGAGTTTTTAGTCAGTAAAAGTCTGACACTATCTTCCGCCCCGCCCAAGGGCGCACAGATGTCATTAGATGATTTCCTTGCCGAAAAAAAAATGCTTACTTAAAAATAGCCCATTGAAATTGACACCTTTTTGTGTAAGAGGTCGTCATCAAATAACCCGTTCATGGCTGAAGCGAGAATCAGATTTTTAACTATACTATGATTTTTTATAAGATGAAGTAAAGTTACCGCAGTGGACAATGCCCAACTGTCAAATAACAATGCCGAACTGTCAAACAACCATTGTTATGGCTGTCACTTTACTTTGTCTAATAAAAAATCATAGTATAACTAAAATAGCCTGTGTATTTTTCTGTTGCCTTTGATGTTCTTGGGCCACTGTAATTGTTGCTAGGATGTGTTACCATTATTTTAATCATGGTTCAGATAACTAAAATTTCGCATCATATTATTCCATTAATTGAAAAACCCAACTCAATAAAAGAATAAAATAAAAACCATCAAAATATACAGTGTCTTTAACAAACTTTATTTAAATTTTCAGTTCGAGTTGGTGTTAGTGTTAAAATGTCTATTTAAATTCACTAATGAAACTAGCACCAGTAACTATCGTATTAAACGAGGCACAACTCCTGCATGGGTAATCATTCTCACTTAGCCCCACTCGACTCCCATCAGGGATTCAAACGAAGCAAGAAAAAAAATTAAATGTACTTTATTTCACACATTATTTTAAAAGCGTAATGCTGTGCTCATAGTCCATACTTAGCTTTCTAGCCAGAGTACTTTGTTCTATGTAATGTAAAATGGAATGAACGACTTCCAGTTAGCGGGGTCGGGGCGAAACAACGATGAGTTTTGAGAGGGAAGCTAATCTAAAGCCCATCTTTTGTTTTTTAATATTAAACGTTAAATAGACCTTCATCATCATCAACATCAGCCTTTTAATGTTCCCACTGCTGGGACACAGGCCTCCTCTCTAGGAGAGGGAATGGGCCGTAATCCACCACGCGGGCCCAGTGTGGCTTGGCGAATGTCACATGTCTTCGAATTTTTGGTTCTAGGACATGCCGGTTTCCTCACGATGTTTTCCTTCACCGTTTTTGAGAGCAGTGGTGATGAAATAAATTACACAAAGTAATGCACCTGGCTGGGTTGGAACCCGCGACCTACAACTCGTAAGTCGGGGCCATTACCACTCGGCCACCACTAAATAGACCTTAAAAGGACATAAACAAAAAGATAGGTCGAAATCTTTAGAGGAGGCCTTTGGAAAATAGTGAGATAAACAGTAATAAAGGCTCATCAATAAATTGTTATGGATTAACGGCTGCCAGGTTAAAGTGAGCTTAGGTGTGTTAGGTCAGCGTTATGCACATTGAGTGCTGGGCCAGAGTTTCCACAAAATTGTGTGCCTATAGCGGTTTCTTGAGGAGTGGCTGGAAAGACTTCATGGCGTTCTCACTTTTCGCATGAAGCAATTTCTCATCGGACATGGTTAGTTCTGCACCAGATTCGTGCGGAAGAATCGCCCGGGTGTCACCACTTTGCGAACCGCCCGGAGGACACGTTGGAGCAAACGGTAGCGGTGTGCCCCGCTTAGGCAGAGCACAGCCTTGTCCTCGTGAGGGCGATAGGTGGCTACTTGGTACAGGCCCTGATCCGAAGCGAGGAGGAGTAGCAGGCGGTGGCCTTCTTCTGCGAAGCGGTAATATAAAATAAAGCGGCTAGTAAAGAGGGACGTGCGAGGGAATGGCCCTCACGCCCCAGCCGCCAGGATTCTGATCCTGATTTCTAGCCACTGTAGGCACGGGCTTGCGGACGGTGAGCAATGTGTGTGACCGAGCCCAAGTCGTTGACGACGCGTAGTGTTCCACTCGCGCCACAAGGAGATGTCAGCAAACGCTAGGAGCCCAGCAGGGCCGAAGCCTAATGGGGCTACGGGTTCGCTTCTGAATTAAAACCCGGCCCTTGAATAGAAGGCAATGAAGGAACTAGGAGTCACCCACGACACCCAGTGGCGTAGCTACTAAGGGGCTAGGCGGGGCAGTGCCCCAGGGCCCACAAGCTCGGGGGGCCCCCGAAGCCTGATTAACAAACCGCATATTGAACAAGTGAAAAATTATATTGAAAGTTTTAGTGAATCAGATAATATTGTAACCACTGCAGTTGGTTGAAAAGTCTACTCAAGAAGATTCGGTAAGTAAGCAGTGAAAGATACTATCGCCTATAATATTAACGACGATGATATCTATCGATGATCGTTGTGTGGGCATGTGAATGATCAATGTTCTTATAACTTAGATTTTTTTAAAGATAAAGTTGCTTTGCATTTTTAAAATATGTATAATATAGTATATTAATAAAGCCTAAACAGTTTAGAGGCCTCAAGTTGGTTTTTGCCCCAGGGCCCTTGCTCACCTACCTACGCCACTGACGACACCGTCGCAGTCAAACTAGGAAGAGGTGGCGAGATGATTACTTTCTCTATTATTTCTTTTTTCTCGCACAGAGAGTCTATTGTATTTTAAGCTAAAATTACGTTCTAGTCTTCTTTTCGTATCGAACTGACTCATATCTTGTCCGACCAATATTTAGCCACTTGTACAGCTCTGTCGTTGGCCTCGTACAAGTCATTGTAGGTTTTTTTTTTTTTTTTTTTTTTGGGTAGGTAAAATCATCCAATGACGAATCCCGCCCTTGGGTGGGGCGGGAAACAGTGTCAGACTTTTACTGACTAAAAACCTACCTTTCCATTCCTTGCCTTTATCCTGGGGCCTTTGGTGACAGTCTCACATAACCTTTGGCCCCAGTAGGCTTCGGCCCTGCTGGACCCTACAGTTTGCTGACAACTCCTTGAGGCGCGCGGGAACGGTGCGCGCCATAGACGACCTGAGCTCGGACCGGTCTGTTACCGGACGGACGGACGGCGAGCTACCCATTGCCCACCGTCCTCGAGCCCGCGCCTACGGTGGCCGGAAATTGGGGTCGGAAACCCGGCGGCGGCGGCGGCGTGTGCGCCTTTGCCTAATGCGGTCGGCCTCCTCCTTTACTAGCATTACTGCTTCGCAAAAGGAGGCGACCGCCTGCCACTCCTCCTCGCTCCGGAGCATGGCTTGAACCAAGCCCCGGCGCGAGAGATCGCCGCCGATCGCCCCCACGAGGACACGGCGATGCTCTTCCCAAGCGGGGCACACCTCGACTGTGTGCTCCACCGTGTCCACCGGGCG
Organism: Leucania comma; assembly: GCA_958295575.1. Classification (NCBI taxonomy): domain Eukaryota; kingdom Metazoa; phylum Arthropoda; class Insecta; order Lepidoptera; family Noctuidae; genus Leucania; species Leucania comma. The sequence continues at coordinate 4,360,451 of OY282480.1, forward strand.
GTCCGCACAGTGGCGACACCCGGGCGTCGTCTCCGCACGAATCTTGTACAGGTACGGACCGAACTTGCCGTGTTCGGTCAGCACCTGCGCCAAACGGAAGGTGACGACGCCGTGGGGCCTTTCCAGCCACGCCTCAAAGAGGGGCCTTACCGCCTCGATCGTGGCGTGCCCAAAGTCATTGTAGGTGCAGGTGGTAGTGCACGCTGGGCAGGAAAGGAGGTGCCGCATATCCTGTGAAGGGGCTCCACACTGGCACTGTACTTGTGGTTTGAATGATTTTTTTTTGTCTCTAAAAATATGATCTTTACCCTAATATGTACATATTCATCATAGTATTTCGTCAATGTCTGTTTAACAAGATACATAACAAGGGAGGCATCAAAATAAATTGTCGAATGGCATCATTATGCAGAAATTTAATTTCTTAAATATTCTTTTTAGTATGCGAAAACTAATTTGCTATTAACGTCTTATCAAATTTTTAGGTAAAATTGATCCACCTTTGTCATCCTAAAAAGCCAAAGCATGACGTAATCAAAGTCTTTGAATCAAACAATATCCTGTACCAAAGACTTTGGGAGTTGGGTTCACTTTCAAAGAAGTGTACTCAACTATAAATACCTTTGCAACTCAAAGTTTGTAATGCCAAAAGTGGGTTATTCAAGTAACAAGAAGTGTTTAAACTCAACACCAGGCGTGCAGAATGCGTTAGAAGAGGTTTAATTACATTCTGAGATTGCCTTGCATCTTACTTTGAAAGTACCTGCTGGCAAAATTGTATGACAGGTTTGTAGTGCCGTTACATTTTATGTATTTCTCTTGAAGTATTGTAAACAGAAAAGGTATTGTTGTTCGAATTTGATGCGAAATAAAACAAAAGGGGCTAGTTCAATATGCACTGAGTTTTATTATTTCAATATTAATAATAAAGTTTTAAGAACAAAACACATTTAATAGGCGTGAACATAACACATTTATTATAATTAATATTCTCTAATGTAGTCTTAGTCGCAAATTATTAACATAAAAAAAAATATATATATTATAAGAACATCAAGTACTCTCAATATATTCACTTACTTGTAAATCACAAGATCTTAACTCCACAAACGTCGGACAGCAATCAATATTCACGATATTGGTTAGTATTAATTACGTATTATAATTGCTTTTTTATGTAACCAAGCCCGAGTCGTCGGTTTTTTTTATGGTAGGTAAAATCATCCAATGACAAATCCCGCCCTTGGGCGGAGCGGGAAATAGTGTCAGACTCTTACTGACTAAAAACCTACCCTGTTCCTTCTCTGTCTTGGTTCCGGGGCCCTGGTATGCACTTTTATACCTCCCCAGAGCCCCAGACTAGGCCTCGACTCTACTGGGCCCCTACAGTTTGCTGACAAATCCTTGAGGTGCGCGGGAACAGTGCGCGCCGTAAACGACTTGGGCTCGGTCCGGTCTGTTACCGGACAAAAAGAAAGCGAGCTCCCCATTGCCCGCCGTCCGCAAGCCCGCGCCTACGGTGGCCGGAAATTGGGATCGGAATTACGGCTGCGGCTGCGGCGTGAGCGCCGTTGCCTGATGCGGTCGGCTTCCCTTTACTAGCATTACTGCTTCGCAGAAGGAGGCGACCGCCTGCCACTCTTCCTCGCTCCGGACCATGGCCTGTACCAAGGCCCGGCGCAAGAGTTCGCCGCCGGAGTCGTCGGTGGCGCATAGTGTTCGACGTTCGCATCAAAGAGATACGAGTATCAGCAAAACCGTAGAGGCCAAGTAGGGCCGTAGCTTACTCGGGTCATGGGTTAACTTTTGTAAATGTTACCCGTGGTCCAAGAACACAAAGGACAATTGGTGTTATTCGTCACGATAGATCATATAATTGTTTTTCCGTGTTAGAAATTAAGAATGTCAATAATTAATTAAGGTGGTTCGGTGGTTCAATGACCGTTATTTTCAAATTAATCTGGCGACTAAATGGAAAAAAAAAACAGGATTCCCTGGTAAATAGAGAGGGTTTGCAGTGTATAAATATAAGTTTGAAGGCGACAGTGATAAATTAGCGGTAAAACCGTCATCACAAAGGTTTTCTGGTAGAGGGTTTGTGATATTTAATTAAAATAACATTTACATCGCAATCACTTTTGTTTGAATAAAATTTATTAATTACAGGCTTAGGTGTATTTTAATCCGAGAAAACAGTAAATTTGTTAAGAATGTCCGAATTACTCGACGGATAGCTCAAGAACCCGTAAACGTCGCCCCTCCAAAGGATTTTGCTCTTTCAATGACGATTTCAATGACGTCACGTGACGTTTGACAGCGTATTAAACCAGTACCTACTAAGAAATCAATTGAATGACTAAATTGTCATAATAAAAAATCATTGACTAAACCGACAAGTTTGTTATTATATAACAAAAGTCATTCAAATCTTGGTACTAGTTCCCCATCTCTCACTGTATTATCGAAGCATGTTTATCGCTATCGCTAACGCACCCTCTTCTAAGTTCGCTATCGCTAACCGCCTCCTTAACTGTATTGCAGGTCACTACCTAACACTCACAACTATTTGCTGACGACGTAATGAGAACTGCGGTCAGTTTAACCTACCAGGAGTAATGGAAAGCATCGCAAACTCTCTTGACTTTAATATCCATTGCTCTTTAAGTAAAGGAAGTTAAAACATAGTGGAGAAAAAACGCGCAATGGATGAAGCTGTGAGACAATTTACAACGGGAATTGAAATGGTCGCTGTACTTAATACAGGGTCGTTATAATTTCAAAAGTAAGGGGGGGAATAGACTCGGTATCATGCTAGTTATGGTGTAAATGTTGACCTCTAACTTAATGTCAGCAGTTTGTTGAATTCGAGTTCTTTATTTAAATTATCGTACTTGTTCTTTTGACGGTTTGAGTAATTTTGTTTTTGGAAAAATAAAAATAAATGACGGCTGAATTTTGCGGCCGGTGTCCTTTGTAAATGGTCGGCGGGACTTTGAAGTGGCTTGTGCGACTTTTTTGGGTACTGCTGTATCTATATTTAGGCTTAATCTCTTGTGTGTGCCTTACAATGAACTCTCTTTGCCGTTGAAGTTCGCCTAGTCCCCAAAATTTGTCGAACAAAGATTTGCGTAATACTTCACTTATTTTAGATTTGCATTTCAATTTGCAATTATCGTGGCATGGAGGCTTAACCGCTCTTTCAGGGACTCTCTTATTAGTTGAACTTACATAAGCCTTTCCGGTATTTCGACGAGATTTCTTAAGATTTGTGAGCCAACCAGCTGGTTTTCTTGTTCTTTTCCTACCCCTTTGAAGGCTGTCAGGATCAACAGACTGGTCTATGATCGGTTGAGAAGTAGAAGCTTCAACAGGTGGATTTTCGTTTAAAAGATTGGGAGAATCCGGCATGGCAGACGGCACAGAGTTACTACCTATTTCTGTATTACTGCTGCTTGAAGAGCTGCTGGAACTACTAGAGGATGAGCTAGAACTAGAGGAGGAGCTGGAGGAACGAGATCTTTTTCTTGTCTTTTTTTTACCTCTTTGTAGGCTTTCAGGATCAGCAGACTGGTCTATGATCGGTTGAGAGGTGGATGGTTCAGTAACCGGATTGTCGTTTAAAAGATTGGCAGAATCCGGCATGGTAGATGGCACGGAGTTGCAGAGTTGAGTTGGTGGTGTAGTCTTGTTGGGACTATTAGAACTGGAAGACGAGGTAGTACTGGAGGATCGATACCTCTTTCTTGGAACGACGAGTGATGGACGGTAGCTCTCTTTGGGAGGTGGGTTGAAGGGCGGATCCGCATCTGAATCGTCTAAATCGCTACATTCGCTGTTAACCGGAGAAATATAGTACGATGGTTTCACCTGGGTGCTGGCTGATGGTGGTGCTAACGTTGCTGGATTCTTTTGTGACTCCATGGTGCCATTTTCAGAGATTTCTTCCATCACCATGGTGGTATTTGAAGGTGTTGTGGAATTCTCTTGGAGTTGTTTCTCCACATGACTGCGTTCAGGCTCATTTGAACTGGTCTCCATCACCTTCTGTAGAAGTAAAAGGCCACGGCCCCTCATCATCTGTAGCAAAAAACTACGAAGTTAATAAAATTCACGAATACCAAATTAACTCAAAAAAGTTTATAAATTGCAGTATTTTATTAAAGAATTAAAATTTATTAAATCAGTTTCAAAAATACAAAGGCAACTCTAAATATTCCTATAACAAAATAAACAATAGCATTTATTGTTTTAGAATAAGAGCGAATTTAAATTTAACCAGCAATAACAGACCAACTCAAATAGTTCCAAATAATTTCACCAACACTAAACTATTATTAGTTAGTAAAACAAAAATTACTTACATTCGTCAACAATACTGGTATAAGTGGAAATAGTTTGAAGAACACCCAAGAAACAAGACCGATTCAATCACGAATACAAAATCAACTCAAAATAATTCACGCTTTATTACTGCGGTTTGCCACGAATACAAAACTAAGTCGAAATAATTTAGTCTTTGTGCGAGTTGACAGCATATTCCCCTGCGGCTGACATGTCGTAACTGGTGATGCGTTACTGTTGTTGGTGGGGGGTGACCGTGGAGCTACTCAGAAAGACTGACTTACAGCGCCATCTAGTTTTTTAGGAATGAAGTTTGTACACAGGTGTCTTTGGAGTTTATGTAGTTTTCGGCGCTGATTCCGATAATTGCAATAACTCAATTTTGGATTATTTTGAGTTGTGCTACCCTTCATCTAGGTGTGCGATTTATTATTACATCCAACTTTGTACTTGCGAAAAGTTGAGTTGTCCTGCGCATTTCTTTCATCCGAAAATCACCCTTAAAAATTTCTTAAACAAGGATGATTTTTGTTGTTACGTTATCTTGTCAGCTAGGCCCTCATATTTTTCGTTTTTTAAATGATGATGTAAAGCTATGAATTTATGCCAGTCTCTAGACGTCGGAACAATTTTCTTTTTCAAGTGTTCGTTGCGAGAGTTTCAAGGATACGGGTTCCGTGGCTCGGAAACTGGGATAAGTACGCAATGTTTTATTTATGCAGGTGGCTTTTTGAGTGCGTCGAGCAATGTTGGACTACTTTTAATTACGAGTGCGTAAATGTTATAAAGTTGTAATATTTTCCGTGCGTAACTTTGCCTCTGGAGGATTTACTTTGCCTTTATAGATGCCATTACGAAAAATAATAAGTCGCTTTTTTTTCTGATGTTTTGTAGATGGATGGAGAGGGAGGCCAGAGAAAAGAAGGATGGATTGTGTGAAGAGTGATATGAAATAAAAGGGATAGCGTGATGTGGGACAATGGCAGAAAGATAATGATGATTTGAAAATAAATATTAGTGTCGGTTTTTGCTTATGTGTTCCGTGTTTTCATTATATATCATCATCATACTATTTGGCACATACCTAATTGGTATGTAATGTATTATACACCACTATTTTTGAATTATGGCAAATACTTAAAGGGCTTATTAGAAAAGGTCTTGTTATTATTTAAGTAAAGTCTCAATACATAATATTCATAAACAGCAAAGTTATAAGCGTTTGTTTATATCCCAAAATCTCACTCAACTTATGGAAAAATTGTACAGGTTATTGTTTATGAATGAAAGAATGTCAATAACAATGGAAAAACACTGCGCTTAGTATTTTCTAGTAGTAATTGTTATGAATGATTATTCAATTATGAATTTTCCAATAATGACAACATTATGGAGGACAATTTTGGGATTTCGTTTTTTGAACTTTTGGCTACACAAATATGATCAGTAACGAGTACTGATTGAGCCCTATTTTTTTGTGCACTAATTAAAAAATAGGGGTGTATAATTTGTACACTTTCTAAACATTTATGCATCACGTCATCTAGGCATTTTTTTTTTTAAATTGTGACTCTTCGTGACGCAGACTAAAGGCAATAAGTCCTAATTAGGACCTTTTCGAGTCTTCACGATTGCACGATCATAACTTATCTGTTTAATACTATATCATTGCATACCTCTATTTTGTTGCACTACTTTTTTTTTATAAACCATTGCTTGACTGCAATCCCACATGATGGTAAGCAGTGATGAGTGACTTGTGAGTGGTGAGTGGTGGTGTGGTGGTGATTTTCTCACAAAGAATTTTTTTTTAAAGTAGGTGAAATCATCCAATGACATCCCCCGCCCTTGGGCGAAGCGGGAGATAGTGTCAGACTCTTACTGACTAAAAACCTACTCCGTTCCTCTTTTGCCTTGGTTCCAGGGCCCTGGTATGCATTTTCATACCTAAAGCACCAGATTAGGTTTCAACCCTACTGGGCCCCTACAGTTTGCTGACAACTCCTTGAGGCGCGCGGGAACAGTGCGCGCCGTAAACGACTTGGGCTCGGACCAGTCTGTTACCGGACGGACGGACAGCGAGCTACCCATTGCCCGCCGTCCGCAAGCCCGCGAGAGATCATCGCTACCGATTGCCCCCACAAGGACACGGCGATGCTCACCATCACGAGGCACATCTCTACCGTGTGCTCCACTTCTCACAAAGAGATGTCACTAGTGTTATCAATAGTTGATTTTATAACGTCACAACACCCAAGACAAAAAAAATCTTCTTTCTTTTTATACAGAGAACCCAAATATTTAAAATTCCTCACGCTTATCGCAGCGGAATCATTTGAAATAATTAATGTCCTCATATTTCTGTTTGTTTTCGTAGCAAATAATCAACGGTATTTTTTTGTTTCAAGTGCGACGTTACCATACACTGACTTCTGCCGCTCTAGGGTGAAGAGAGAGAACGTCAGACTTTTATTGACTAAAACACAAGTTTATCCTTCAGTTAACCTTTGCGTTTTAGAACCACGGCATCTCTTTAATAATTTTCATGGCCCTCGTTGTTTATTATGGGCTTGTACACACAAGACGTTTTCGATTTACGCGGGAAAAGCTCGTCGTTTATACCGCGTACATCGAAGAACTGGAACAATTTGCCTGCTGCGGTCTTCCCGTCCGATTATAATGTGGGTGTCTTCAAGGCTAGAGTGAATAGGCTCTTAATAAACTAGTGCGCCTCACTACCAACGATTGCATCATTGCTTACCATCCGGTGGGATTGCAGTCAAGCACTTTTTTTTTAGTAAAAACCTTTACAAAAATATCTGTCAAACTGGTACATTAGTTATATGTCACGTGATAGAGTTTGCACACAAAGTAAATAGTTTCAGAATCACACTAGACTCGTATTATAGACGTTTGTGAGGGTCTATGTATAATTATGTTTGTAAGTTCTTCACGCTCGAATGGCTGAACGGATTTCAATGAAACTTAGCACACGGGTAGACCATGTCTTGGCATAGCACATAGGATACTTATTGGGATTATATTTCCTTCTAGAACACAGGCGAAAAACAAAAACGCTTATTGTATGTGGCAAACATAGTGGTGGCCGAGTGGTAGCGGCCCCGACTTAAGAGTTGTAGGTCGCGACCCCGCACTGGGCCCGCGTGGTGGATTACGGCCCATTCCCTCTCTTAGAGAAGAGGCCTGTGTCCCAGCAGTGGGAACATTAAAAAAAAGGCTGATGATGATGCGGCAAACAAGTTGAACTAAAATGGCCATAGTTGCTATAGTTACGCGTAGACCCTCGCTATGCCACACTTTGATTGAGACCCAAAATCTGTTACTGCGCATTGAAAGCCGATCACCATTTTAGTTCAACTTTCATGCCGCGTATTGTGACCATCATTTTCCACAGGAACAAAAAAAAGTACCATAAAATTAAAAATAAAAGAAAGAAAGTATCTAAATCACAGGGAACTGATGTTGTGCAAGTTTTAATGATTTTTGTTCAGAAAAATTAAAAACTCCGTAATACTGCTGAAGAATGGTCACGCCGACAAAAAGTTATAATTTACGGATCAAATTAGTGGTGAAATTAATGTTAGGGATACTTTGATATTGCTTTGCATTTGTTTCCCAATGAAAAATACTTTTTAAAATGCTTTTACTTCAATAAGAATACGATTCTTTTAAAAATGATCAAAAGAAAAATAGTAATTAAGTTTTCAATTCGTTATTCGTCGCTGCAATACGGTATTACAGCGACCGTACAATAATGAATTACGTCTTAATTAACATTAAAAGACATTGTGATTAATTGATTTTGATGGTACCGTTGGCGCAGTGGTTCAGCGATTGGCTTCTGCACTCTATGCCGCAGGTTTGATTCTGGCACAGAACAATGCATGGCTTACAGTTAGTGGTTCGGAGTCTGGATGTCCTGTGTATGTGAGTTTAAATGCCTACCTACGATACAAGAGTAGGTGAAAGTGCCGCGCGACGGTAGCGCGGCCGCAGCGTTGCTGTCTCGCTACTTGGTTTTTTCATATAATATATGAAAAAACAAAGCAGCGCTTATATACACCACTATTTTTTAATTATGACAAATACTTAAAGGGCTTATTAGAAAAGGTCTTGTTATTATTTAAGTAAAGTCTCAATGAATAATATTCAAAAACAGCAAAGTTATGAGCGTTTGTTTATATCCCAAAATCTCACTCAATTTATGGAAACATCGTACAGGTTATTGTTTATGAATGAAAGAATGTCAATAAAAATGGAAAAACACTGCGCTTAATATTTTTAAGTAGTATTTGTTATGAATTATGATTAAATTATGAATTTACCAATAATGACAAAATTTCGTGGACAATTTTGGGATTTTGTTTTTTGTACTTTTGACTACACAAATATGATCAGTAACCGGTACTGATTGAGCCCCATTTTTTTGTGCACTAATTAAAAAATAGGGGTGTATATTCTATATAATAATATATTCTTAACAGGAGCCAAAAAAAATGCACAGCTAAAACTACTAGCACTAGTAGCGTAAAATTTTGCATAAGGTTTCCTTTTATGACGTACGCGAACAGTAAGAAGCGTTTCCTTGCGTGATCGAATCAGAAATGAAGATATCCGCAAGAGAACGAAGGTTGCCGACATAGCACGAAGAATCGCCAAACTTAAGTGGCAGTGGGCAGGGCACATTGGGGGCGAAAGGTTCTGGCGTGGCGACCGCGTGCCGGAAGACGCAGTGTTGGAAGGCCTCCTACAAGGTGGACCGATGACCTGGCAAGAGTTGCGGGAATCCGATGGATGCGAGATGCACAGTACCATTCATTGTGGCGACACTTGGGGGAGGCCTATGTCCAACAGTGGACATCTTTCGGCTGATATGATGATGATGATGATGATGAACACTAAGAAAGGGTTTTCCAAAATTCAGTCCCTAAGGAGATGAAACGGGGTTTAAGCGTGAAAGGAAGTTTTTCCATACAAAATTTATGTATGGAGGACCCTCCATTCACGCGGGCGAAGCTGCTGGAAGAATCACAAGTTGTAGTTGTCACATATTTATGTACGCAAGTCGCAACAACAGAATAGACTGTATACCATTCAGTGGTAAATATAGCATTCTATATGATTGCGACTCTTCCATACCCTTTTTACGTTTCTCATGACTTCCAACCATTCAAGCCACAAAAAAAAAAACTGAGCAAGCGTAAGTCGGACTCTCACACTAAGGGTTCCGTACAAACTAACTTGATAAATTAGTTTGTACTTGATTCGGGAATCCCCCGATTCGATTCTCGATTCCGAATCGAGTCTTGAATAATATTCCGAATCCCAAAAATAGTTTGTTTTTTGGTTTCTTCAATTGTCAGATTTATTCCTATTCTTGTGCTATTATACCTTGTTTCATGCCAAATTTCAGAATTCTAGGTCAACGGAAAGTACCCTATGAATTTGGATTCCCTCGAGTGTCGACACGTGCGTTTTTTGGGACATAAACGTTCTTATCTTTTTTTTTTTAATTTAAAAGTTTGATTTTTTCACAGTTTGAAGGGACCGCAGACTTGAGTATAGGTTTTAATTTCAACTCGATACTTCTACGCGTTCTTGAGATAAAGGATCTTAATAGACAGACAGATAGACAGAAAACAAAGTGATCTCATAAGAGTTCCGATTTTTCCTTTTGACGTACGGTACCATAAAAAAGCACGGATCTCCCGGAAGGCATCTATCCACCATACTGCTTCTTTGTCTAACCCGTCTCTCATTAAACTTAGAATTAATTTACTCGGCTAGGCAGCCATTTTGAACTTATACGCGTACATTTTTGCCCTTTCACGCGTCGCCTGTTAATGTCTCCCTAAGGGTCGTTGAAACGGCAGTCCCACTAATTGGTCCTATTCATTACTTGCGAGACGATGCCTTTGCAACTATGACATCTGAAACTGTACCCGTGAAGCGGTAAGCGCTGGATTTTTTGCGCTTTTTGCGCTGAATCTTTTTGATTGGAAGGTTTTGTATTGTGAGGTGAAAGAGATTGAAATCGCTTTTTGTTGTATTCTTTGCTGTTTATTTTTATGTTTCAAGTTGTTTTGATTTTTTTTTTTAATTTGTATAAACTAGTGCTTTACTGTGATACCACCTGATGGTAAGCAGTGATGCATTCGTTGATGGCGAGGCGCTCTAGTTTATTAAGATTCTATTTACTCTAGCCTTGAAGACACCGAAATTATAATCGGACGGAAAGACTGCCGTAGGCAAATTGAGTTGAGTTGAGAGTCACTGTGACCCTGTAAAGCAAAAGACAAATGAGGGAGAATTTATGATTCAGTGTTTATTACACTATGGGACATAGGTCTCTCCCAAGTGTTACCACAACGACAGACCCTGTGTGTTTCCCATCTTTTAGATTTACACAGTCGTCACCAAGTCATCGATCCACCTTATGGGAGGCTTCCAAACTTCTTGCGGTATTCAGTCACCATTCCAGAACCTTTTGACTTCTTCAGCCATACGTTCTGCGAATATTGGCCATGCCCTGCACTGTATACAACATTATTTTTAGTATATGTTAAATCTGAAACAAGTTTCTAGTATTTTTATATAAATAATTAATCTATGCACAAAATTTAATATAGCTGTATCATGAAAAATCACAAAGTTATAAGCTTGTTATGTTACCTGGTTGTCTGCACAAATACATGATCGCCGGGTCATCTGGATGACTGAGGGGTGGTTTTGCTCCCGCACCCAGCTGTGCACTAGCACCTAATGCCCACTATGACTTAACGTGACCTATGTAGTGTCAGTGGTGTCCGACTTGTGACTTGTGAAATATTTTTGGGAGAAATATTACATGGTGTAAAAATTACTGGAATCGATTCAGTTATTGATTCTGAACAAACTATATTCAGGTTATACTAAAAATAATGTTGTATAATGAAAACAATTTTTAAATAAACGAATTAAAAAAAGCTGAAGGAACGTCAGTAAAAGTCTGGCACTTTGCAGGTTTCGCGCCCTCAAATAAAGTAGGAACGGAACAAAAAATCTGCCAATTTTACCGCTGTACACAGCTGCTGAAAGCGCTAACATTTACAAAACACCCTCAGTTTGTCACAGACGTGTGAATGAAAGTTTTTATGAAGTCTGCCGTTCCTCGAATGATGACGTATCATCAGTTACAGCAGACGCCGGCTGCAAAGCGACTCCAGTTAGCAGTTCTTCAAAATAGGCTGTTTCTAAAGACTTTTATTGTTCAATTTCTACTTGAATGCTAGCTCGTCAGTTTTAACGTTACGCTTTAGAATTTGTATCGCAAAATGCGTGGGAGTTGTGTGTTTGTGAACGGCGGAAATTAAAAAGAAATTGCTGGTGTATCTTCAAACAATTGCCGCAGCTCGCTTGAGCTTGTATAGCAATCTACATACATATAAATATCCTATTACTCTTTACGGAATACCAGCGCTGGGTTATCGTATTAAATCGCAGCATATGCTGAGTAAGGCGCTTTTTTGGCCCCGCACAGATTTTTATTTCTTTTTACATACCTATGTATTTTTAATGTATACAATTGAGTGAGGTACTAAGCGTTTATCTTTATTTCTTTCACTCAGCAGTAACGTCGCCGCCGACTGATTGTGTCGACGTTATAAGACGCACATATGATACGTTTCTTTATTCCGCTCTTGGGCGTAGCGGGAGGACTTTTACTGACCGAGGCAGTCACATTATGTGGTTTAGCACGCCCCAGAATGGGGAGAAGTGCAAAAGTAGAGAAAGGGACAGGAAAAAAGAATGTAAAGTAAAGTAAAGTAAAAATTCATTTATTTTCCACGTTAATGTGATACAAACTCAAAATCAAAAGCATTTATTTCAAATAAACCATTTACAGGCACTTTTGAAAGGTCAAGGTGTCAGTCTGTCAGAAAAAAAATGATGCTAATTGCACATTCCAAAGCGTAGATCTCTATGGAGAAGAATGTGCAAGAAACTCCATGGACACTCTTTTCAATCATTTTATGTATAACAAATATCTCTGTTACATGTTTCTTGTCGCTGCTATTATGTGAGAACAATGTCAATAAAATAAAGTAAAGACAAAAAAAAAAAAGGCATTCTAAATAAAGATATTAAAATAAACCACTGGCAGCTAAGAGATGACCAGTCTCAACTGACAGCGCCCGTTCACGGACATGACGCGCATATCAGCACCACTCAGCTCAACCATTTTGAAGGGAACCGAATGATCCAACACGTTACAGTAAAGACTAGTAAAATAAATGGAGTGGACTGGAGCCTAAACTAGGGCAGCCTGTATTTCAGGACTCCAGGTCTTCCTCCCGCGGCGAGTGAGTTCATCACAATTACATTAGTGGATGTAATGTAAACTATATAAATGTGTCTATATTGTGAGTGCGTGTGCGTGTTGTGCATGTGTTATGGTATGTATGTGCATGTGTATGTGTGTGAGAGTTCGGTTGCGCGCATCTGTGTTTGTGGGAGTATATATGATGTATGCTTGTTTATGCTTGAGTGTGCTTTGAATGTATGAAGTTTACAAAGCACGTTTCGGTAGAGCACGCTGTAAAGACATACGCAGTTGCTGGAGCGTGTCTCCAATAAGTCCGTATGCGGCAAGGAAAGAAAGAAAGAAAAATATTTTATTGGGCATAGAAACACACAATGCTCAAACTGCATATAGACACTTAACTCGGGCGGGTAAAATCAACAGTGGTGGGAGGTGGGATTATGACCGGGAAGGAATAGACGAGAGGGTAAAACCCACTTGTTTGTTTTTTCTTTGCCATGGGTTCATTTTCACTTAACTGTACGATTTAGTGACATCTTCTTGAGACGCTTATGGTCTACATGGCTCCGACGACTTGGGCTCAGTCCGGACGGTTACCTGACGATCGCATGGCGTGCTAGCTATTACTCGCCGTCCGCAAGCCAGTGCCCACAGTGGCTGGGAATCGGGATCGGGATCCCAGCGGCTGGGGCGTGAGTGCCGTTCCGTCGCGCATGCGGCCGCCTAATTTACTAGCATTACTGCTTCGCAGAAGGAGGCGACCGCCTGTCACTTCTCCTCGCTCCGGATCATTCAACCTAAAAACAGACTAGAATTATAACCGCGTAGGTTATAATGCTAGTTTTTCTCTATATCAAAAGTGGCCTTTAACTTTATTAAGAACCATGATAAGGCCAGTCTTTTCAATCAAGGAAAAAACAGTGAAAAAGAAATGATCACTTATATTCCATGACAAGGCATATCAACCATCAGAACAAAAAAACAGGGGTCACAAAATTCGAAATGACATTTTATTTTTAGAACTACAATGAACATGGGGGTGGTTTAAAAAGCGCTCGAGCGTTCCGAGAGGGGAAGTTGACAAGGGTCAAGGTCAAAAGTTAATTTTATTGGTTATGTTAGTACCGTCTTGGACACGATTTGAAGACTCGCCTATGTGTGGTACAAAGGGCAACAAGGATACATATAATCTATATAGGGCCATTGTTAATTAGTGAACGATACTTAAACACGTGATTGTAGTCGAAAAACAACTTTGAACCAAACCTGAAATCGCGAAAAAAATGTCGTGGTCGCCTAATTGGTCAAAATGTGCTGAACCTGGCTGACTATTTCCCCATTTCAGGTTTGGTCCCATTGTAAAAGTTGTTTGTTGTCATGACTACAACCAGGTGTTTAAAATAAAATAAAAAATCTTTTATTTCAGACAAAATAGTTTATAAAAGTTATTACTAACAAGAATTCTAGGTCTAGCCACACCATCTACCCCTGCACAGTAGGCTCACCGGTCTCGCAACACATGGAGTTCAGTGAACCTACCGAGCAGAACAGTATCAGTTCTCTCGCCAATCATCCTCAAGACGCTGTTCGTGCTCCCCGTACTCGTCGCACCACAGACGCAACTATTTTTCCGATTACGGGACGGTCGGACAGCGAGCTACCCATTGCGCGCCGTTCGCAAATCGGGATTGGAATCTCGGCGGCGGCTGGGGCGTGAACCCCGTTACCTTCGTCTGATGCGGTTGGCCTCCTTCTTAGCTAGCAATGATTTGACCATTACATGTTTACTGTACGGACTTTAAAAAAAACTTTGACCTCTGAGAATGATTCGCTGTTTCTCCTCAGAGCTGTAGTCAGCTAAGATATATCGGTCTCATCACCATCATCATTTCAGCCGAAATACATCCACTGTTGGACATGGGCCTCCCCCAAGTGACGCCATTCGGTCCTGTGCGTCTCGCGTCCATCGAATTCCCCTTACCAGGTCATCGGTCACCGGCCTCTCATCTAGTTTATACTAACAAAAAAAAAAAAAAAAAATGTGACGTGTGGGAGTATTTTTAAAGCCTGCATAATGGAGGCAACAGTCCTTGCACACATGCACGACAAGCGCATGGAGATGCAACGCCGGGGCGAAATTCCGCTGCCACGACAAGTCGAGGCATGGCGGACAGAGCTCCGGCGGGATCTCATGGCGAAATGGCGTCAACGACTATCGCAACCTCGTTCGGGGCGCGCCACAATTGGGGCGATAAGGCCCATCCTTGGGGCGTGGCTGGAAAGACCTCACGGCGTTCTCAACTTCCGCACGACGCAGGTGCTTACCGAACACGGAAAGTTCGCTAAGTACCTGTTCCGGATTCGTGCGGAGGATTCGCCCGGGTGTCGCCACTGTGCGGAACATCCGGAGGACACGGTGGAGCACACTGTAGAGGTGTGCCCCGCCTGGGCGGAGCATCGCCGTGTCCTCGTGGGGGCTATCGGCGGCAGCGATCTCTCTCGCCGGGCCTTGGTTCAGGCCATGGTCCGTAGTGAGGAGGGATGGCAGGCGGTCGCCTCCTTCTGCGAAGCAGTAATGCTAGCAAAGGAGGAGGCCGACCGCATCAGGCAGAGGCAACGGGGCGCTCGCCCCAGCCGCCGCCGGGATTCCGATCCCGATTTCCGGCCACCGTAGGCGCGGGCTTGCGGACGGCGTGCAATGGGTAGCACGCTGTCCGATCGTCCGGTAACCGACCGGACCGAGCCCAAGTCGTCGACGGCGCGTTCTGTTCCCGCGCGCCTCAAGGAGCTGTCAGCACACCGAAGAGGCCCAGCCTGCTAACTGCAGGCAGGCAGGGTCGAAGCCTACTGGGGTCATGGGTTAGTTCCGAAAGGAGTGCTCGACCCCGGCACTATAGGCTACGAAGGAACGGGGTAGGTTTTTAGTCAGTAAGAGTCTGACACTACTTCCCGCTCCGCCCAAGGGCGGGATTTGTCATTGGATGATTTTACCTACCATAAAAAAAAAAAAAAAAAGCCTGCATAATAAACATTTATCAAAAACGCTAAACGCTATGCCCCGCACCAAACGCGATGTCCAAAGGGCTAGTCGTGCAAGATCTGTGACGATCTCCGTTATAGCTTCATAAAATACCTCATGCTATCCCCATTTTAATGGCAGCCACCCTCTCCTGGGAACTGTATTGTTTTTAATCTTCCAAGATACGTGGGTGGCTAAAAAAAGTTGCTTTGAGCACATGATGAATATTCTCCACGATATTGTGTTGAGCTTGATGAGTCGTAGAGTGCAGGCTCCTGGGAATGGTGATGATATGCTTATTTAAATGGCTTGTTGGTCTAGTGGTTAGTGGTCCTGACTGCTATACCGGAGATCGTGGGTTCGATTTCAACCTGGAAAAATTTTTTGTGTGATGAGCACGATCATTTGTTCTGTGTCTGGGTGCAATTTACCTATAATATGTATGACGTATTTAGAAATACACACTGTTAAATTTTGATCGTTTTAATCCCGTGGAGGATCGATTCGGTACTTGAAACACTATCGATTTGTTAAATAAACTTAAAATATAAAGTACTTTTTTTAACTCGAATTATTTTTTGCATTCAGGAAATAAATTTCTTTAAGTAAACGTCAGCTGGGCGAGTTCAATGATCTGTACGTAGTTAGAACGCAACGACTGACAACTATCTACAAGGTCATTGACTCGTTTACTTAAAGAAATTAATTTCGTAATTGCGTAGGCATATTAATTCGAGTTTTAGAAAAAAAGTACTTTATTTTTTTATTTTATCTTTACAAATCGTAAAGATAAAATAAAAAAGTTGTTTGTTAACATGACTACAATCACGTGTTTAAGTATCGTTTACTAATTACCAGTCACCCTATGTTTGCGTATCTTTATTACTCCTCCTATCACATGCAAAGCCGCAAACAGAAGTTAGTGCCGCTGTATTCAATAACAATATTTTATACACTCAAGTTGAAGTACAAAACTTTTCGTGAACAAAATATAACTAGACTTTTATATAGCAGATTATCAGAAAATTTAGTTATCAGCAGGGGCGTAGCTACCACTGTATCTGCCGTATCAATTATACGGGGCCCCCGTGCTTAAGCGGCTCCCACGTGGGCAAAAATTCGCAACATGTAAACTACAAACGTGTCGTAGGTAACCCAAGCATTTGTAAAAACATTTTTTTTTGTACGGGGCCCCTGTGAGACGTTTGATACGGGGCCCCTGTGGGACTAGCTAAGCCACTGGTTTTCAGATAAAATCTTAAAAGATACTCACAAGTCTATTGATAAGAACTTGCTTTGCCCACAATGTGACCTAACTTCTGCACATGATTTTTATTGAATTGGCTATTAAACTTTCTTTCCTCTAGTAAAGGTAAAGTTATATAAGTAGATGTTAAGTTATCAACCTCGGGGTTCTGGAACGTAGGCAAAGAAGTTACAGGAGTGAGTTTTTAGTCAGTAAAAGTCTGACACTATCTCCCGCTGGAGATTTATTTATTTGTTTATCATCACATCAGAACGCCTTACAGCAATTACACCAATGGAGCAAAATAACTTCAAAATCTGCTACTTTAAACGTCATATGCGCAGTGGAGTGGCAGTCATCAAAGGAGCGGCCCGGTCACTGCGGTGGGTCACGTGTGCTTGCTTACTAAATACAGCATCATTCAGTCCAGCACTCCTCCAATATTTTACATGTACCTAATCCCATAGCTAACGCATTTTTGAGTTGTCATTGGATGATTTGATTTTTTTTTTTATTACTATTAATAGGTTCGCGCTTGACCGCTATCTCACCTGATGGAAAGCGACGATACGGTCGACGATGGATCGCGCTTACCTAGAAGAAACCTATTCACTCTTGACTTAAAGATTCCCGGGTTGTAGCCATCAGGAAACACAGACTCCGGCAGGGAATTCCACTCCTTAGCTGTACGCATAATAAAAGTGTTCCCAAAACGCTTTGTGCGTATAGGTGGGATGTCCACCATGTACCGGTGGCGCAACGCCGTACGATGATTTTTATTGAATTGGCGATTAAACTTTCTCTCCTCGAGTAAAGGTAAAGTTATATAAATAGATGTTAAGTTTTCAACCTCAGATTTTTCATGGGTTATGTGAAAGTGAACCTTGGGGCTTTAGAACGAAGGCAATGAAGTTACAGGAGTGGGTTTTTAGTTAGTAACCTGACACTATCTACCGCTCCGCCCAAGGATGGGAGATACCGTTGGATGATTTTTCAACCTAAACAAAATCCTTTGATTTTTAACAGCAACGAAACTAATTTTTTTTAGGTAAGAAATTATACATAATTTCCCCTACTCAAGGGGGGGGGGGGATGTCAGACATTTAGGAACTAAAACCCAGTGCTCCTTCAGTTTCCCTTTTTCGTTAGGGCTACGATACATAATATTTCGTTAACCCGGGCTTGATCCTGACCCGTTGTGGTCCACGAACTCTTCAAAGAGATTTCAGCAAAACCGATGGAGCTCAGCAGAGCAAAAAAAAAGGTAACTGAAAGGCACAAATAAAATTCTGATTCTGATTCTGATTCTGAAGGCATAGGTGGGTTTTAGTCAGTAAAAGTCTGTCCCTCTCACTCGAACCTAGAGTGGAAGAAGTTATTGAAAAAACAAAAACAGTATACCATCTCAAAGAAAAAGTGTGTAATATCCTGTATATCTGTTTGTTGTTGTTTTGTTGTTGACTGGCCTCTTGGTCTAGTGGTTAGTGGCCCTGACTGCGATGCCGGAGGTCGTGGGTTCGATTCCCACCCAGGACAAATGTTTGTGTGATGAGCACGATCATTTGTTCTGTGTCTGGGTGTAGTTTATCTATAATATGTACATATGTATTTAGTTAATATGTAAGTATGTTCATCAGTTGTCTAGTACCCGTAATACAAGCTCTGCTTAGCTTGGGACTGGACGACGTTGTGTGATAGTGTGTGAGTGTGTGTGTGTGTGTGTGTTTCCGGCCGTTCGGTAGCCGTCCGGACGGAGCCCGAGTCATCGACGCCTCAAAGAGATATCAGCAAAATCGTAGGGACACAGCAAGGATGAAACTAACAGGAGTCCTTACTTCGCTTCTGAAAGGAATAGAGCAGTATGTTTTAGTCAGTAAAACTCCGAAACGCCCTCACGCTCCACCCTAGAGCGAAAGAATTCATTGGATGATTCCCCACATGAAAAAAAAGAAAACAAACCTACATACCTGATTACCCCTTCAGTATTTCGCGGCGTGAATTATATTATGAATTGGTGAGAACAATATTAACATACATAAATGCGATTGCAAGAAACTCCAGAAGATTTGCTATTTATTTATTGAAGAGTTCCATTGTTATTCTTCGAAAATTCTAGAGGCTACAAGATATTGGTGTTAGGTGGCGGAAACTGCGCAATTGCCTCCCCAAAATTGTTCCGAGAATTTTTCCACTATAAAATTTAACTAGCTGCTAGCCCGTGGTTTCGTCTGCCATATAGTAGAAAATTATCCCAAGGGTTATCCACCCCTTTTTATTAGACACCAGTTTTGACCTTAATATACTCACATCACATTTTATATAGGGGGTATGTGATCAGAGTTATATACCTCCTCTTTAAAGGTAGAATTACACAGCGCACACGTGTGCCACACACGCCGGTCTGAGCGCGTCGGTCTCCATACATTTTATATGGAAACTAGACTTCTAGAGCTACTCGATCCAAGCCACATGACGCCAAGCCATTTTTTTTGTTCTACGTACTAATCAAGAGTGTTACACGTGTGCGTCGGTCTAATGTAGTTCTAGCTTAATATTACAACATCTACAACAGTGTGCCGAGCTGATAAAGATAGCACGCATACAGTCGAGGTGTGCCCCGCTTGGGAAGAGCATCGCCGTGTCCTCGTGGGGGCGATCGGCGGCGATCTCTCGCGCCGGGGCTTGGTTCAAGCCATGCTCCGGAGCGAGGAGGAGTGGCAGGTGGTCGCCTCCTTTTGCGAAGCAGTAATGCTAGCAAAGGAGGAGGCCGACCGCATTAGGCAAAGGCGCACACGCCGCCGCCACCAACGGGATTCCGATCCCGATTTCCGGCCACCGTAGGCGCGGGCTCGCGGACAGTGGGCAATGGATAGCTCGCTGTCCGTCCGTCCGGTAACAGACCGGTCCGAGCTCAAGCCGTCTACGGCGCGCACTGTTCCCGCGCGCCTCAAGGAGTTGTCAGCAAACTGTAGGGGTCCAGCAGGGCCGAAGCCTACTGGGGCCAAAGGTTATAAATGGAAGGGTAGGTTTTTAGTCAGTAAGAGTCTGACACTATTTCCCGCCCCACCCAAGGGCGGGATTTCACATTGGATGATTTTACCTTCCATAAAAAAAAAACACACAGTGATCGAACCGTCTCCTGCACCCATGCGCATCATATTTAGTATAAGCGAAACTTGAAACACATGTCTAGTATTTTTATGTAAAGAATCTATGTACAAAACTTCAAAACTGTATCATGAAAAATCACAAAGTTACAATCTTTTTATGCAACCTGTTGTCAGCACAAATTAATGGTCATCGTGCCTTCTGGGCGACTAAGGGGTAGTTTTGCTCACATACCCAGCTGTGCGGTGCGCCTAACGCCCGCTATGACCTTCCGTTACTTGTGTTGTACTAAGTGTCGGTGGTGTCCAACTTATGACCTTTTTTAAATATTTTTGGGAAAAATATAACATGGTGTAAAAATTATGGGATTCGATTCAGTTACTGATTCTGAACAAACTATATTGAGGTTTCGCATACACTAAAAATAATGTTGTATAAAAATATGGTGTACACGTTTACCAAGTTTCATCGAAATCCGTTCGAGCATTAAGAAATGACAACCGTACATACAATATTTCTTAATTTATGTAAATAAGATTTATCCTGTAACCCCTCTCTCTCTAACGACCTATTAAAATGTAATTCTACTTCAATTAATTTTATTACTAAATCTTGTCTAAGCTTTGATCTTCCCTGGCCTTTCATCCTTTTACTACTAAAACTAACAGAATTCACAGAAAACAGACTTAATAAACAGACTAGTCTACTTACAAACAGCTGACCTAGATAAAATGTCTACATTTAAAGCGCTGACAGGTATTTTATCTCAATACTAGATCTAAAGGATTCCTCTCACTACACCGTATCGTATCATAAACGTACTTCTTCTTCTGGAATCGATGGTTCCCGTTTCCCTCAAAGTTTTTGGGCCTAGTAGGTGGCCACGTTTACGAGAGGCGTTCAAAAAGTAATGAGAATGACATACGAGTATTTATTGAGGGTACACTTAGAGCTGATTTCATCATTCAATGTAAAAACTTAGTTCAACTAAACTGAGCTCAGTGTAATCTAGTTTAAAGACCCGTGCCGTAAACATGGGCGACAACAAAAGAATTGAAACTGAGTTTCGCGTAAACTAAGTTCAATTCATCGCGGTGAAACGCAAAATGAAGCTATAATCTCGATTAGGCGCTCAAACTGTGTTTTGTTTTATTTAATCGCGATTAATTTATTGGTGAATTTGGCCCTTAATCATTACGAAACAATAATTATTTTGGCCAACAAAATGATTATTGTTTCGTAAAGATTAAGTCTCCGTTATAATACTCACAAATAATTAAATTTCTATCTTACCGGTGTCAGTTGTTATAAGCATTTGTTTGTAAGTCAATACGCTTTGGTGAAAATGGATGAAATCGAAATCCGCGCGGTGATAAAATATTTTTGCTTGAAAAATATTACCACGGAAGAAGTTTTCAAAAAATTGCGTGAGACTTTAGGAGAGCCTGCTCCACCATATTGTACAATGGCTAGGTGGTGTGCTGAGTTTAAACGAGGAAGAACAATGGTTCAACATGAACTGCACTCGGGCCGCATTTTGCGTCAATCACCCAGGAAATGGTCGAAAAAGTTGAAAAATTTGCTTTAGATGACTGCCGTGAAACAGTCCTTTTTATAGCAGAAGAGTTGAAATTATTGAAAAACGACGAGGAAAACTCGCAAAATAAGTTTTGTCATAAGTCTGCAGTTGCAATAGCAGCAATCCAAGATGCAGGCTTTGAGATCCTCCATCATCCACCAAATTCACCGGACTTGGTCCCCAGTGATTTCTACATCTTTCCGCGTTCGAAAGAACACTTGACAGATTCAAAATTTGAAGATGACGAAGAATGTAAACGATTTTTTAAGTACTCAAAATGAAGATTTTTTTAAAAAGGGAATTTTGGCTCTACTAAAGATATATACTAAATGTATTAACCTAAAGGGTGATTACGTTGAAAAATAAAATAATATTGAATATATTAATTTTCTAACTTAGCTATTCTCATTACTTCTACCTCTCGTACAGCGGCGTCAGTGGCGTTTTTTTAGATTCTCCAGGGTGCATTTGTAAGGATACTTTGGACACTCTAATTAGTGGGCCATTGTTTGGTCAGGAGCACCGCACTCGCACTGGATATCGGAGGGGCCTGTAATCCCCCATTTTGTCAGGTTGAGTTTACAACGACCTACTTGGATGTGCAGTCTATTGATGGCTTCCCATATAGGTCACTGCAGATCGCATTCGAGTGGCAGATGTTCTTGGGGTTGAACGAAGTCGGGTGGTGGTGAGTGGTGTTCCTCCCACCGCTTACATCTCACCATCTCACAGTGGATGGTCGGCCCCGAATAGCCTGTGTGCAGCGAAGAAAGCTTTTCAAACTTTTAAGGCTACACGGAGCTGGTGTGTGTTTTTATAGAGGATGTTGGTATTGTTACGTCGGAGTAATGAGCTTGCATGAGATTATATGCAGACTCATGATTATACTCGTAAGTTATCATACTGGTTGGATAGTAGTTCGAAGGATGTTAGTATCTTCTAGAATGTGTTTGAATATTTGTAAGAAAAGAATATTTTATTGTTTGATAGTCAGTGCTACGTATTTGTTCGAAGTGAAATGAAGTAATTTTTTAATATATCGTTGAGAAAAGTCTAAAGTCGTTTTTCTACAAATCATTGATCCCGGAAGTCGAGCCTGCAGCATCAAGGGTTCGACAGTATATAATCGTACTAGGAATGTATAAAGCAAAGAAATAAACTTTGCATTGAAAATTTGGCTACGACCCACAAGTTGTAGGTCTCGGGTTCAAACTCAACCAGATGCATTACTTTGTGTAATTTGTTTCTTCTCCAATGCTCTCGAATCGGTGAAAGAAAACATCGTGAGGAAACTGGCATGTTACAGAATCAAAACTTCAAAGACATATGAAATCCACCAATCCAAACTAGGCCTCCTTGGTGGATTCCGGCCCATTTCAACTCCTAGAGAGGAGGCTTGAGTTCCAGCAGTGGGAAGATTAGAAGACTATAATCAGCAAGCTTCTTTCTATAAAAAAAAAAACCGGGTAAGTGTGAGTCGGACTCGCACACTGCGGGTTCCGTACAAACTAACTTGTAAAAAGTTGAATTCCTGAATCGAGGATCTCGACGATTTTTCCGGATCGAAAAAGTTTTGTTTTGTGACGTAATTACGAATTTTCAGTATTCAGATTTATTAATATATTTTTGCTATAAGATATGTACCTTGCTTCATGCTAAATTTCACATTTCAACGGGGAGTACCGTATGAATTTTGATTCCGTTGAGAGTGTCGAAACATACGTTTTTTGCCCCGTATCTTTTTTTTCCGTTAACTTAAAAGTTTGATTTTTTTATAGCTACGAGGGACCGCAGATCTGAGTATATCGTTTTAATTTCAACTTGATACTTCTACGCTTTTCTGAGATAAAGGGTCTTGACAGACAGACAGACGGACAACAAAGTGATCCTATAAGATTCCATTTTTCCTTTTGAGTTACGGAGTCTTAAAAAGTATCTACTAGACCGTTTCATCACAATTAATTCATTGACTAACACCGGAACGTGGCTTGCAAGGAGTCCGATCGGATCGGAATCGGCTCCGACAATATATGGCTACATGCAATGACCGCGTGTGATGACTGATAGGCATGGTTATGATGCGTTGTTCATTCATTCAGGTGAACATAGCAGTTCTTGCGTGCCTATCACGGTCATTTATTCTTCTTCTTAGCGTGTCGATAGCAAAATTAGTTAATTTCCTTGCCTGGCCCAGTATTCGGCCACGGCAATGCCGTCCACTGATGCTGTCATTAGGTCCCTACGTGAACAGGTAATAGGGCATGTGGTGCAGGATGGAAGGTGGGACATGGTCTGCGGAGAGACGACGCACAAACACTGAAAATCGTTCTTTCCATCTGTTTTTTTTTTTATTTTAATGGTAGGTAAAATCATCCAATGACAAATCCCACCCTTAGGCGGAGCGGGAAATAGTGTCATACTCTTACTGACTAAAAATCTATCCTGTTCCTTCCCTGCCTTGGGTCCAGGGCCCTGGTATAATTTTTCATACCTAGACTAGGCCTCGACTCTACAGGGCCCCTACAGTTTGCTGATAACTCCTTGAGGCGCGCGGAGCAGGGCGCGCCGTAAATGACTTGGGTTCGGTCAGGTCTGTAACTGAACAAACGGACAGCGAGCTACAACCTCCATCTGTGGAGATGGTCTTTACTGCGCCCAACCTAGGTCCGGAGTCTGTTTAAAGTTTTCCAGGTTAGCCTGGCAGCTCGTGTCCAGGAGAGAGGCTCTCCGACGGTTTGATTTATTTATTTTATTCTGGTCTACCAACAATTATTCACCGTGTCATGGTATGATACGGTGTATTAGGCGAACTCCTTAAGTCTCATTCAGATAATAAATTCTGGATTCTAGGAATAATTAATTAATATTTGAATTTGACGCTCTGTTATAAAGAGTAGTCGCTGATTTCTGAATTAAAAATTTGAAGTTGGATTTTTGTCATATATTACTTTAGCCAGAATTTGTCTTACTTTGGCATTGTAGTAGAGCTTGAAAATTTTAAATATACCAAATATTCAATTTAGCTATGCTCGAAGCTTCCGTGCATGATCACATCAGGAATCAAGATATACGCAGGTCGTTGATATAGCTCAAGGAATCGAAAACTTAAGTGGCTGTGGGCAGGGTACATTGCTCGTAGATCAAATGGTCGATAAGTTCTAGGATTTCGGAAGATGCAGCGTTGAAAGGCCTCCTAGAAGATGGCCCGATGACCTATAAGAGTCGCGAGAATATGCTGGATGCGAGATGTACAGGACCGTTCGTTGTAGCAACACCTGGAGGAGACCTATATCCAACAGTGGACGTCCTTCGGGTGAAATGATGATGAGAATGTATAAAAATATTATTTTTAAATCGGTCCATAAATAACGGAGTTTTGTGGTACAAGAAATATAGAATAAAATACAACTGAATTAAAAACCTAACCTAACCTTCTTTTTTAAGTCGGTTATTTTTTTTTTAATAAATATCAAAGCGTGAATCGATGTAATTTAAAATACCTAAAGTAATCTAAATATTACTATCTCAATATTATCAAATCTATAGAACACCAATACCTACAACAAAAATTTAAAAAAAAGTACGATATGAACATCAACATCACATAGTAACCAAATGGAATTACTTCAAAATACGTGGAATTTGTTTTAAAGGCCAAAGTAAATATTATTCAGTAGAAACCAATCAAGTTTTATTAGAAAAACTAATATTTGATCTGTGAAATCCACTTACAGCATAATTCAGAAAGAAATCTGGCTGTTTATGTTTATCACATTCGATCTTGAATCTCTAAAGTAGATTTGGATTTCAGTAATCTCTTTATAAATCAAATATGTAATATGTATCTTTCATTATGCGTACAGCTAAGGAGTGGAATTCCCTGCCGGAGTCTGTGTTTCCTGATGGCTACAACCCGGGAATCTTTAAGTCAAGAGTGAATAGGTTTCTTCTAGGTAAGCGCGCTCCATCGTCGACCACATCGTCGCTTTCCATCAGGTGAGTTAGCGGTCAAGCGCGAACCTATCAATAATAAAAAAAAAAATATGTTCTAGAATCTAAATCTAAACTCAAAATAATCAAATTGACAACTGTTATCGTTGTTATTTTGATTTTTTTTTTTTATTATATAAACCAGTGCTTGACTGCTATCCCACCTGATGGTAAGCAGTGATGCCTATTATGCACTCTAGTCTTGAAGACACCTAAATTTTAATGGGACGGGAAGGCAGCTGCAGGCAGATTGTTCCAATCAATGTGCGCGTTATAAACGAGGAGACGAAACGTTAAGTGTGTTTATAATATCGTACGCATGCGGGGCTGCTGCTAGATATCACGCTCCGCATCCCGCGTGCGTATTCTACGCATTACAATGAATACTTGTATGAAGGGGAGAGATGCGAGGGCTACGCGTGCGGAATAATCCCGCATGCGTGATAAAATTCACACGATATTAAAAACATCCTTTATTCTATTCTGAACAAAAATGAGTTAAATAATGGTAACACACTGTCACCATTTGTGAGAGGTCAGGAGATCATTCTAGGATCTGAACCTTGTGTGACGAATCACCAGGCTCTCACCCTGGAATTAGTTGATATCGATCGATTTAATAAAGCAACTTAACAAATTTATTAATAGAAATTTTAAATATAGTTACTAATCTTGCAAAATAGAAAGATACACAGATATACTCTTTAATGGACACATATGTACAAAAAATACAGAAGAAAATTAATAAGAAGAATACTGACTAGAATTTTTCACCTTTACATAATTTTCGGTGGCGGCGATCTCTCTCGCCAGGCCTTGGTACAGGCCATGGTCCGGAGTGAGGATGGATGGCAGGCGGTTGCCTCTTTCTGCGAAGCAGTAATGCTAGCAAAGGAGGAGCCCGTCCGCATCAGGCAAAGGCAACGAGGCTCACGCCCCAGCCATCGCCGGGATTCCGATCCCGATTTCCAGCCACCTTAGGCGCGGGCTTGCGGACGGCGAGCAATGGGTAGCTCGCTGTTTGACAGTCCGGTAACCGACCGAACCGAGCCCAAGTCGTCGATGGCGCGTACTGTTCCCGCACGCCTCAAGGAGCTGTCAGCAAACCGTAAAGGCCCAGCCTGCTAGCTGCAGGCAGGTAGGGTCGCCTACTGGGGCTAAGGGCCGCTTTGATAGGCAACGAAGGAACGGGGTAGGTTTTTAGTCAGTAAGAGTCTGACACTATCTCCCGCCCCGCCGAACGGCGGGATTTGTCATTGGATGGTTTTACCTACCATAAATAAAAAAAAACCTTTACATAATTAATTAAAAAAAAAAATATACAATCATCCTGAACTTACAGCTCACTTAAAACTACTATGCAATGAAGTTATGTAATTGTATTGCAATTTTACAATGTCTGTTTCAGAATGCAAGATCTCTCTCGCTTTATTTGAAACAGACATAAACCATGTCTGAACCGTTTTGTTTTTATACACGCCGTTTAGTTAATAAGATCGCTTTTACTTTGAAATATTACAAAACAGTGAACAATTTTAATCATAATAAATTAAAATGCATAAGTCGTCGGCAACTATTCATAAATCCCGAAGCTTGTTATGAAGTCACAAAGAACTCACTTTGTTGCTCATTTCGCTTCAAAAAGCCGTAAAGTTTGTGAAATTTCAATACCTAGTGAATAAGCTTACAGTGTTTCGAATTGGTTTTTTACCTTTTCACCGCTGCTGGCTGTGAACTCAAGAGTCGTCATACGTCATTCGCTGAAAGTTGGAAAATTGGCAATTTACTCATACACACAGCATTTACTTGCAATCTGAAACGTGGAGGTGAGTTTTGCCTGCAAGTTTATCGTATGTGTTAAGTGCTGTGAGGACTGAAAGTAGGCTTGAGGTTTTTTTAATCTTTTTTATTTAAGGGCGTGGACATACGTCTACGGCCACCGTGCTAGGTCATGACGCGACGCCGCCACCGTGTTTATCTTTCTATGAACCCCGAAAGACATATTATTCTGCTCCAGACCAAAAACTGAACGATGGTTGTTGTCTTGTGCCCACGGCTCACTGTACTCGGCACCGTGCTGCGGCACGACGCCGTGCCGTCTTACGGCACCATGTCGCGGCACGACGCCGTCTCACGGTGGCTGTGTCGTGACGTTCTCAGTGACGGTTACGCGCCGATGACATACTACTACAATATTAAACTCAACTTCTGAGGCGCGTTTTCTTGAATATTAGAGACCGTTTTGAAGAGTGCTAGAGCCGCGATGCCGAAGCCGCATTTGAACAATGTAATTTTAAAAAAAATGTTTTCCCATATTTTCAGTTTCTGATTTTATAAATTAATGCGTAAAATTAAATAAAAGTAAACGTTTAACATTCAGAATGTGCGTTTATAGTGTTTCATCTATAGACTATATTATTTTTAGTATATGCATTGGTTGCGCCAATTTGCTATGATCCGCGACTTTGTTTTTTGTAATTTATTTTTTTGGCCTAGCAATCCTATACCATCCGTTTCCCTTCCCCGCACGACCTCAAGAAATGATTTGACATTGACGTGTGTGCATCGATTGTGAATGTGACCGCACCGCTAACACGCCCGCTCGAAATTACAAGAAAATTGACTATTTCGTGATCCAACCATTCAAAACTCAACAATAGTGCAGTGTAGTGCAAACAGGACCTGGCAGTGGTTAAATGTGCGAAGTCGAGGATCGCCGGCCGGCGCCACGTGGAACCTTCGAAGTCTAAAGGTCAGTGTTCCTTCCTAATACATTTATCCCATTAATGAACGCCAAGCACAGTATCTGCATATTGTTAACAAACCTTAGATCGCTTTTTCAAACATACAGTCCATTAAAACATCAAGCTTATTTGCGCAACCATTACTTTTGGTCCTACGAGCAGGATCGTGAATCATTTTCTTGTAATTTCGCAATATAGTATTTGTTCCATAGGGAATAAACGCAACGCGCCTGTTTACCTAGATATAATAGTAGAATACCCGCATCTAGACATTTAGGCAACTATACGTTATTTCGCTCGTATAGTTAAAGAGCCATTGATAATTACGGTACCTACGCCGTCAACCGCACCGCATAATTATAGTTAGCTACGTAAATATCAGCGTAGATATAAATCGATCGCATTCTTTTTCTTGACAAAATTCATTCGGAAGTCCTACAAATTGCATGTAGGTAGACGCATTTCAAAAATACCCGTTCATTGTTGAGTGAATATTTGTAGGAAACGGATAAACCATAGATTATATACGCATATGAACGACGCCGTTCACTTTGTTGTTTACAATATTACCATATTGTTATCTGATAATTATCGCTTACTTAATAATTCGTTAAGTGTTTGTTTGAGTGTATAGTGTGAATATATCAAAACAAGATGTCTCTTAAGGGAACCAAGGTTAGTACTGATTTAAAGGTTCAGTTAAAGCTTTTATACGCTAAAAGGGACTCACAGTTTTCACGTGTTCAATCGATTTGTGATAAATCTTCGCAAACCTCGGATCTGGCGATTAGAGATGCTTTCTTGTGTTCGTTGGAAACTTTAGATAGTTTGCGCGCGGATTTTGAATCTACAATTAATAATATAAACATTTTAGAGTTGGAGTTAAATCCTGATTACTGTGTGAGTTATCAGGCATTGTCGTCCTTTGATGACTTGTATTGTCGTATCAAACGTATTGCTAGGAGTTTAGAGACTCCCCCCCCCCGCGAGTGGTTTATCCAACCCTCCTCGCGAACGCCCACGATTGCCGCCAATTCAAATACCTGAATTTAATGGTGACATTCGAAATTGGAATTTATTTATAGATAGTTTCGAAAATATAATACATAGGAACACATCGCTGACAGATCACGAGAGATTGCATTATCTCGTAGAAAAATTGACCGGTAAGGCAAAGGCTGTCTGTGCTGGAATTACGTTTAGCGCTGAAAATTACAATTTAGTTTTGAACACTTTAAAAACAAAATACGAAGATAAGCGATTAGTAGCCACCGCATATTTAGATCAATTATTCGATTTGAAAAGTTTTTCCGTTTGTAACGATCATAATTTAGAGAAGTTTTTAAATATTTTCGCATCATCTGTTCGTGCAGTAAAGAACCTAAAGGTCAATGACCTCTGTGACTTTTTGTTTTTGTATATCGGTTTAAAGAAATTAGATCCTGAAACTGTTCGTCTGTTTGAAACGACTCAGCGCGGTAAAGAAATACCTAAGTTCGAAGATTTAGAATCTTTTATTCGCGACCATATTAAGGTATTGCAGCGCACGTCGGCACGTCATGAAGTCACGAATAGGACAGGTTCCGATCGCCGTATAGACGCGTCATCGAAGTCAGTCAAGACTGCACATACGCTAGTTAATACCGCCTCAACACCTGACTGTTCTCTGTGTAAGGGTAGCCATACACAGCTGTACAAGTGTTCGGAATTTCAGAGATTATCGCCTAGTGATCGTTACAAGTTTGTCCGCACTAATAATTTGTGTTTTAATTGTCTAAGTGACAAACATCTGGTTACGTCATGTAACAGTGGTGTTAGCTGTCGTAAATGTCTAGCTAGACATCATACCTTCTTACATTTTGAGAGTAGTAAGCTGCCATCGCAGCAGCAGCCTGCGCAGACGCGCGACGCTTGTGACGCGCGGCCTGCTGCAAGTGCAAACGACGTAACATTGTGTTCGCTTTCCGCCGCTGGTACTCAAATCACTACCGTTTTACTTGCGACCGCGCAAGTTGTCATTGTAGATGCCTTTGGCAAACCGCACACCGTTCGAGCGCTACTAGATGGCGCTTCCCAGAGTAATTTTATTACTCGGGATTGTTGTCAACGCCTTGGTTTTAGTTTTAATAATTGGTCATCCCGCTCAGAAGTGAAAGGTTTTGGAGGTTTAAAGGCAACCATTCACGGTTCCATTAAAATAATATTTAGTTCACGTTTTAATCGTAATATTTCGTTTGAAATGGATTCGCTAGTCGCAGATAAGATTACGGAACGGTTGCCCACGGTACCGGTTGACACGTCCATGCTGACGGAGTTTAAGAACTTGCAGTTAGCCGACGGAAATTACGCTTTCCCTGGAGATATCGATCTATTGATCGGTGCTTCGATTCTCCCGCATCTCCAGTTATCACGTAAAATTCAAGGTCTTCCGATGTACCCCGCTCCGCACGCACTGGAAACAGTTCTCGGGTTTGTTATAGTTGGTTCCGCACCCGCTTGTTTAAATAGTTACTCGACTGTGTCGCACTGTTGCACCGTCGAGCCGCCGCTTGAGTCTACCATCCGCAAGTCCTGGGAGATTGAAGAGGTCAATGTCCCGCCTATTCTCAGCCCTGAGGATCAGGTCACTGAGGAGATTTATACCCGCACGACTACTCGTGATAAAGATGGTCGTTATGTTGTCGCGCTCCCTTTCGAGGGTGATATTTTTTCGCTCGGTGGCTCCCGTGCCTCCGCAGAAAAACGCTTTCTATGCTTGGAACGTAAGATTCAAGCTGAATTGTCACCGGAAAATATATTCCATGTCGCTGGAACAGAAAACCCAGCTGATTGTCTCTCACGTGGTTTGCTTCCTACGCAAATTTTAAATCATCCGCTTTGGTTTTGTGGCCCTCCCTGGCTTCATACCACTCCTAACGAGTGGCCAAGTGTTCCGTTTAACCCCGCTACTGTTTCAGAGCCACCCGAGGAGAAGAAACATACGCTTGTAGTATCAGTTCCGCGTGAAGAGTCAGTTGTTTTGTTGTTGTCTAATCGAGTCTCGTCTTGGTCGAGACTATTACGCTGTGTAGTTTATGTCCTAAGATTTTTGAGATTATTACCATCGCGTGGTGCTATAATCGCAGCTGATTTGGATAGAGCTGAATCAGTTGTACTTCGAGAGTTGCAGAAATTTTATTTTTCATTAGAATTTCGTAGTTTAGAATCACAAAAACCTTGTAGTCGCGCACTTCAACATTTGAAACCATTTTTGCAAGACGGACTCATTCGTGTCGGTGGCCGTCTGCGAAATGCTAAGTTAGAGTTTGAACAAATGCATCCAGTAGTTCTACCACGCAAGGATCACGTTTTGGATTTGTTGGTGGATTATCACCATAAGGTGAATTGTCACGCTGGTCCCGATTTATTAATGTCCATTCTTCGACAGAAGTACTGGATACTTTCCGCTCGCAATTTGATACGCGCTAGAGTGCACAGATGTGTGCCCTGCTTTAAGCTCCGCCCGCGTTTCAACGCGCCGGAAATGGCCGACCATCGTTCTTGTCGTGTCGTACAGACGGTGAAACCTTTCATACATACTGGGACGGACTATGCTGGACCGTTTAAAGTCACTATTGCCCGTGGTCGTGGTATACGTTCCACAAAGGCATACATTTGCCTATTCGTTTGTATGACAACTCGTGCGGTTCACATAGAGTTAACCAGTGATTTGAGTACGCAGGGTTTTATGTCTGCATTTAAACGATTTTTATCTCGCCGTGGTCCCGTTAAGCGCTTATACTCTGACAACGGCACAAATTATGTTGGAGCGCGACGCAATATTTCGGAATTACATACATTCTTACGCTCCAAGTACTACCAAAGTGAATTCGCCCATGTCTTAGCTGAGAATCGCATTGATTGGTGTTTTAATACGCCAGCGGCTAGTCATTTTGGTGGCAATTGGGAGGCGAATATTAAAAGCCTTAAGTCGCACCTGTTTCGGGTCATAGGCGAACAGATTCTCTCGTACGAGGAGTTGAGCACCGTACTCGCTCAGGTAGAGGCGTTGATGAATACGCGTCCGTTGTGTCGGACTTTGTCTAGTGATCCATCGGAGCCACTAGCGTTGACGCCGGCTCACTTCTTGACGACGACTCCTCTTAAATATTTGCCCGCTTTAGATGTCGAGACTGACAAACTGCAGCTTCACCCGCGTCACGCTCTGCTAGATAGCTTAGTTCAGTCCTTTTGGAAGCGATGGAGGACAGATTATCTGCATACGCTGCAGTCGCGTCAAAAGTGGAACACTCCTTCAGATCCAGTCACAGTCGGTACTGTGGTGATACTGAAGACTGAGAGTGCGCCTCCTCTGCACTGGCCTCTTGGTGTAGTGGAAGAAGTTTTTCCGGGTTCGAACGGAATAACGCGAGTCGTAAAGGTTAAAACCGCAACTGGATCGTACCTGCGTCCGGTTATTCGCCTCTGCCCTCTGCCTAATCAGTAGTAGTGGCATAGTTAGTTATAAGTTGTTTCGCTACCTAGTATTGATAGTTTAGATTAGTAATAGGGTTTAGTTTCGCTTTTGTTTTTTTTTCTTTTCTTTGAAGGTAACCCTTCAAACCCGGGGGGAATGGTTGCGCCAATTTGCTATGATCCGCGACTTTGTTTTTTGTAATTTATTTTTTTGGCCAAGCAATCCTATACCATCCGTTTCCCTTCCCCGCACGACCTCAAGAAATGATTTGACATTGACGTGTGTGCATCGATTGTGAATGTGACCGCACCGCTAACACGCCCGCTCGAAATTACAAGAAAATTGACTATTTCGTGATCCAACCATTCAAAACTCAACAATAGTGCAGTGTAGTGCAAACAGGACCTGGCAGTGGTTAAATGTGCGAAGTCGAGGATCGCCGGCCGGCGCCACGTGGAACCTTCAAAGTCTAAAGGTCAGTGTTCCTTCCTAATACATTTATCCCATTAATGAACGCCAAGCACAGTATCTGCATATTGTTAACAAACCTTAGATCGCTTTTTCAAACATACAGTCCATTAAAACATCAAGCTTATTTGCGCAACCATGCATAACCTGAAACACCGTTCTAGTATTTTTCGGCAAAGAATCTATGTAGACAATTTAATAACTGTATCATGAAAAATTATAAGCTTGTTATGTTACCTGCTTGTCCACACAAATACATGGTCACCGGGCCACCAGGGTGACTGAGGGGTTGTTTTACTCCCGCACCCAGCTGTGCGCTGGCACCTGATATCCGCAATGGCTTGCCGTGACCTCTTTGTACTTAGTATCGGTGGTGTCCAAATTTACACCTTTTTAAAATATTTTTGATACAAAAATATAATACGATGTTAAAATTATTGAAATCAATTCAGTTAATGATTTTGAATAAATAAACTATATTCAGGTTTCACATATACTAAAAATAATGTTGTATATGAAAGGAAAAACAGCGTACGAACGTACAGCCAAAACATATGTAGAAAATGCCTAAGGCATTAAGTCCGCCTCTGTACCTTTATGTGCATGAAGTGTAAAATCTATACATATGTAGATCCACTACTACCAAACTTGTTCATACAAAAGTAGACTCTAAACATCGGAATTATGGCCTATAGTGGCGTGGATGTGAGAGGACACCGGTGTCCTCTCGAGCTAGGACAGATTATAATAAATCAGTAGAAGTAAAAATTCTGTACATTGAAAATATCAAAAAAATAAATGGCAGTTACTAGACCGACACCGAACCCAAAAATGTGATTAAAAAAATTTTTGTCTGTCTGTCTGTTTGTTCAGGCATCACGCAAAAACTACCAGTTGGATTACGATGAAACTTGGTATAATTATTCTTTAATATCCTGGGCACCACACTGGGTACTTTTTATCCCGGAAAAGTATATACAATAAAAAACAAACTTAATTTTGCGGTTCGATCCCTAAGCCCGATTACCAACCGCAAATAATAAGTCTATCGCAGGTTACTTTACCCATTTCTATTGTAATTAGCCACAAAAGGCCCGCGCCGAGATAGAAGTATTAATACCGGTAAGTATGTTCGATAGATAACGTTCTACACAAATAGCACTTTACACAAAAAACTCATTGATAAGTTTCGTCGTTCACGCGAACGAAGTTGCGGGCACAGCTAGTAAATAAATAAATCTGTGACTAGAAACATTAAATTTTGAACAAGGCTTTTTTATGACGCAGGCGAGTACTAAGAAGAGATTCTTGAAAATGCGACTTTTAAGGGGGTGAAAAGGGGAAAATTCGTTTGCTGCAAAATTTTGTTCCTTGGGTAAATATGCTTGAAACTTGGCATGTAAATAAAAAAGATTTTCATAATTCGTTTTTTTAAACTACCCTTTAAAACGATTTCAGGGATGTTCAAGGCTGCACGGGAGATATTAAAACAAAAAAATTGTTGAAATTTTTCATTTCTACCATCGGAAAATCCGACGTACGGCGAATATTTACCCTCACGTTGTAGAAACCTTTACGATCCGGACTTAGCGTTTCGCCTCGTTGTTTATACCATGTACATCGAAGATCTGGAACAATTTGCCTCCTGCGGTCTTTCCATACGATTATAATTTGGGTGTCTTCAAGGCTAGATTGAATAGGCTCTTAATAAGTCAATAAACTAGTGCGCCTCACCATCAACGGTTGCAACACTGCTTACCATCAGGTGGGATCGCAGTCAAGCACTAGTTTATATCAAATAAAAAAAAATACGAAGATAAGTTATTTCTGAAACACACGGTATAAGAAGATTAAGACCGCTTGAACACAACATGAAACATGAACCGGGTATTATGAACTAAGTCGTGTAGGCACCAAAGTCAAACCGTAGGTAGCTAGGTTACGCCCGGTCACAGCTCTGCAATAAACTTAGGGCCAAATTCACCAATAAACTAATCGCGATTATACAAAACAAAACGCATTTAGAGCCCCTTATCGAGATTATAGCTTCACATTGCGTTTCATCGCTATGAATTGAACCTAGTTTACGCTAAAAACAGTTTCAGTTCTTTTGTTGTCGCCCATGTTTACGACACGTGTCTTTAAACTAGATTACGCTGAGCTCAGTTTATTTAAACTAAGTTTTGATATTGAATGATGAAATCAGCCCTTAGACATCAGTGTAGAATCTTATATGATACCTAGATTATAATAGTATATTACTACAAGAGTGAATATGTTTGTAATTTTATTTAGTGATTACAAGGTATGGGATTATTGCTTGCTCAGCTGGTTTAGTTAGATCTCAGGTCCGAATTCTTTTGATTTATTTTACAAGTAGCGTCTGCCAGCGGTTTCTCTCGAGTGAATGTAGAAAATAAACAGTGTATGTCAAACGGTGAAAACTTAGCACTCTAATGGTGAAAGAATTTTTCAACTCGGTCCACTAGTTTTTCGGGTAGACCAGTTGAGAAGATGGAATAGAGAAGAACGACCTTTATATACAAACCTGTACCTATAACAAAGTATTGTCATTAAACATCTTAATCTTCAGATTAAGTATGAACCTTTGTACTTGTCTCAATTATATTTTTTGTAAAGATTTTGTTAAACGGGGATTACGGTAAGCCTATTGCTGCAAAGACATGAGCCCATTGTACCATGTGCTTAGAGAAATATTAATTAATTATTTATTTATTCATTATAGTTGTTATAAGAGGATCAGTTATTAAAAGTTTTTATTTGTATTTCAATGTTTCTATGTATGTTTGTTTAGATCAAAACTCTCAAATAATATTTTTAAAACAACTACCATATCTAACCGATTAAGCGGGTAGAGATATCCAGTGATTTTCTTGTACACCAATAATAATTAATCTTATTTTAAACTATCGCTCTCTTTTACTAATCGTTAAAACTAGAAAGTGATAGCAATAATTTTACTCCTATCAAACTAGTTTACGTAATGCATTCTTTTAATCCTACCCAATTGTTCTACTCGTTCTGAAATCACGTCTAAAATTTTACGGCAGACGAAATGCTGACTAATTTGAGTGGAGTAAAATTCTTGCTATTTATAAAAAAACTTTAATGTTGTAAAAGATACCACCACTCCACTGGTCGTACCGCCCGGAGGACACGATGGAGCACACGGTATAGGTGTACCCCTCTTAGGAAGAGCAGTGCCGTGTCCTTCTGGGGGCGATCGGCGGCGGGGATCTCTCGCGCCAGGCCTTGGTACAGACCATGGTCCGAAGCGAGGAGGAGTGGCATGCGGTCGTCTCCTTCTGCGAAGAAGTAATGCTAGCAAAGGAGGAGGCCGACCGCATCAGGCAACGGCGCACACTCCGCCGCCGCCGGGATTCTGATTCTGATTTCCGACCACCGTAGGCGTGGGATTGCGGACGCCAAGCAATGGGTAGCTCGCTGTCCGTCTGTCTGGTAACAGTCGTACGCGTACTGTTTCCGCGCTTCTCAAGGAGTTGTCAGCAAACTGTAGTGACCCAGCAGGGTCCAAGCCTACTCTGGGGTCTTGGGGAAATATAAAAATGCATACCAGGGCCCTAAAACCAAGGCAATAAAGGAACGGCGTAGGTTTTTAGTCAGTGAGAGTCTGACATTATCTCCCACTCCGCCCAAGGGCGGGAGGTGTCATTGAATGATTTTACCTACCATAAAAAAAACAATTGTTCTACCCGTTCTAAAATCATGTCTAAAATTGTATAGCAAACGAAATGCTGTATAGCAAATGAATAATTTGGGTGGAGTAAAATTCTTGCTATTTATAAAAAAAAAATACTGTTGTAAGAGAGAGCGATTATTTAAAATAAGTTTAGTGAGTGCACAAGAAAATCGGCGCCAATGTTTGCATAGCTAAGTGACGTTATTCTAAATTCAATAATAATAATAATATTTCCACAACTATCACACAACACCGTCTAGTCCCAAGCTAAGCAGAGCTTGTCTTATGGGTACCAGACAGCTGATAAACACACTTATATATTTCTAAAAACATAGATAAAAAACACCCAGACACAGAACAAATGATCGTGCTCATCACACAAACATCTGTCCTGGGTGGGTATCGGACCCACGACCTCCGGCATAGCAGTCAGGGCCACTAACCACTAGACCAACAGGCCAGTCGTGCGGATTCCTGATGATGATGGACTAGTTCCTTCTTATACTCGTATAATTTAAAATCTACATTTGAATACTTCTTATTTAATTTAAAATCTACATTTGGATTAGAATACATCGACTAGTGCTCCAACGTAGTCGCACGCTTACCATAAGGTGAAATAGTAGAAAAGCGCAAGCTTAACAATAAAAAAAACCGCACAAGTGCGATCGATAATTCCAAAATCGAGTTTCAAAGATTTTTCCGAATACAAAAAAAATAGTTCATTTTTGTGACGTAACGACAAAACAGTTTTCAGATACATACAAAATTTCAAAATTGTCGGTCAATGGGAGGTATGAGAATAGCCTATGAATTTTAATTCCCTAAAGTGTAACTGTTCCCAAATATACGTTTTTTTTATATAAACGACCGCATTTTTTTTTCGCTACTTTAGAAGTTAGATTTTTTCATAGCTTTAAGGGACCGCAGATTTGAGTATAGTATGGTTTTAATTTCAACTCGATATCTCCACGCTTTGAACGATAAAGGGTCTTGACAGACAGACAACAAAGTGATCCTTTATGGTTTTTTTTTTATGGTAGGTAAAATCATCCAATGACAAATCCCGCCCTTGGGCGGAGCGGGAAGTAGTGTCAGACTCTTACTGACTAAAAACCTACCCCGTTCCTTCGTTGCTTATCGTGCCGGAGCCGGGTATTCCTTTCGGAAGCTGACCCATGACCCCAGCAGGCTTCGACCTTGCCTGCCTGCAGCTAGCAGGCTGGGTTTCTACGGTTTGCTGACAGCTCCTTGAAGCGAGCGGGAACAGAACGCGCCATCGACGAATTGGGCTCGGTCCGGTCGGTATCCTTTATGGGTTCCGTTTTGTAATTTTGAGTTACAGATCTCTAAAAACATGCAGTAAAATTGAAGTAATTCTTATTTCAATTAGAAACGTCACAGAAAAACATTTAAAACCAAAAATAATTTATACGAACAGCAAAATTAAACAAGTCCCCTTAATACAAAGCGGCAAGTAGGTACACGACAGCAAAGTAATTGCCTGAAGAAGTATTTTGCTTAAGTGCATCCTTTTAATAACTGAAGGAAGCTCCGGGAAGAAAATTAATTAATATTACGGAGAGGCAAAGCCGCGGTAACAAAGGCAATTATCCAGAGATCCGTAGATCCGGGTCTCACATGATCCGGAAACTAACGAGAGTCCGTAACGAGATTATGAAAACTGACTGCGTTTGATATCGATTCGGGGCGCAGGTTTATGCACGTTTTCAAGTTTTGCTTGGCTTTACCTTTCAAGTTTTATTTGTTCATTCTAACTAAAGTTTGATGGGGATGGTTGTGATGTAACTGTTGCAGTTTACTGTGTACATCGACACATTCTAAGCGATAGACAAACTCGTTCATAGAAACTATTTGTCGCAATACTGAAACGTTAAAACAAAAGTTCGCTGCAGCGCTAAATTGTCATTAAGACGTCTTTACAGCGCTTAAATACTGCATAACTGCACTAATGTCATCAAGTCAAGGTGTTCGGCATACAGTACACGTAAGTCAAGCAAAGTGATGGTACGGCATGCCTGATCTAGTGCGTAGTACATATATATCGATGACTGTGTACTTTATTTTGGCGGGAAACCAGTTGTGCGAAAGAGTTAACTTTGTTTCCCCTTTTCCGTTTTAAGCCCTCGGTTTTAAGACGCAAAGGGCCAGTGAAGGTTTAGGGATATGCGAAGCAGGGTGTAAAGTCCCACATACCTCCGTTGAAAGGGAGCACTAGACGGATCTTGTGTCTGGTCCGTGAAACTGCCCGATAGACGATTTTGCATTGTTGTATAATAATTATAATATTTATGTTCTATACTAATCGCGCAGAAAACTCTGATACCGCAATACAGGATTTTGAATGTTTAAAACCCTAAGGGACACGCAGGGTCGAAGCCTATCGGGGCCATGGTTTAGAAGTCAGAAAGAGAAATCTGTGGTCCTGGAACGCAAAGAGCAAAGAAGATACATAGGTGTGGTTGTAGTCGGGAGAAGTCCGAGGGGTCACTCCGCCCTAGAGCGCGAGAAATCATTAGGTAATTCTCCACCTCAATATAAAAAAAAAATCACTGCTAATGCTAGTTCTTTGTAAAAAGGGGGGTCAGTGGTTCATGTCAGGTTTAATCTAAAATTAATATTCAAAACTATTGAGTAGACTTGTTGTGGACTATTGAATATTAAGTACAAAGAAATTTTTAGACGGTTTAAATTAGCATTCTTGAAGTGCAACTGCGCTTTTGACCTCTGACTGTACATGCTGGTTGCGCAAATAAGCTTGATGTTTTAATGGACTGTAGGTTTAAAAAAGCGATCTAAGGTTTATTAACAATATGCAGATACTGTGCCTGGATGGGACGGAAACTAGGATATTGTTAATAAACCTTAGATCGCTTTTTTAAACCTACAGTCCATTAAAACATCAAGCTTATTTGCGCAACCATTACTTTTGGTCCTTCGAGCCGGATGACCAATTATTAAAACTAAAACCAAGGCGTTGACAACAATCCCGAGTAATAAAATTACTCTGGGAAGCGCCATCTAGTAGCGCTCGAACGGTGTGCGGTTTGCCAAAGGCATCTACAATGACAACTTGCGCGGTCGCAAGTAAAACGGTAGTGATTTGAGTACCAGCGGCGGAAAGCGAACACAATGTTACGTCGTTTGCACTTGCAGCAGGCCGCGCGTCACAAGCGTCGCGCGTCTGCGCAGGCTGCTGCTGCGATGGCAGCTTACTACTCTCAAAATGTAAGAAGGTATGATGTCTAGCTAGACATTTACGACAGCTAACACCACTGTTACATGACGTAACCAGATGTTTGTCACTTAGACAATTAAAACACAAATTATTAGTGCGGACAAACTTGTAACGATCACTAGGCGATAATCTCTGAAATCCCGAACACTTGTACAGCTGTGTATGGCTACCCTTACACAGAGAACAGTCAGGTGTTGAGGCGGTATTAACTAGCGTATGTGCAGTCTTGACTGACTTCGATGACGCGTCTATACGGCGATCGGAACCTGTCCTATTCGTGACTTCATGACGTGCCGACGTGCGCTGCAATACCTTAATATGGTCGCGAATAAAAGATTCTAAATCTTCGAACTTAGGTATTTCTTTACCGCGCTGAGTCGTTTCAAACAGACGAACAGTTTCAGGATCTAATTTCTTTAAACCGATATACAAAAACAAAAAGTCACAGAGGTCATTGACCTTTAGGTTCTTTACTGCACGAACAGATGCATAGGAACACATCGCTGACAGATCACGAGAGATTGCATTATCTCGTAGAAAAATTGACCGGACTTCATGAGACTGACAAACTGCAGCTCCACCCGCGTCACGCTCTGCTAGATAGCTTAGTTCAGTCCTTTTGGAAGCGATGGAGGACAGATTATCTGCATACGCTGCAGTCGCGTCAAAAGTGGAACACTCCTTCAGATCCAGTCACAGTCGGTACTGTGGTGATACTGAAGACTGAGAGTGCGCCTCCTCTGCACTGGCCTCTTGGTGTAGTGGAAGAAGTTTTTCCGGGTTCGAACGGAATAACGCGAGTCGTAAAGGTTAAAACCGCAACTGGATCGTACCTGCGTCCGGTTATTCACCTCTGCCCTCTGCCTAATCAGTAGTAGTGGCATAGTTAGTTATAAGTTGTTTCGCATTCTTTTTCCTACAAATATTCACTCAACAATAGTGCAGTGTAGTGCAAACAGGACCTGGCAGTGGTTAAATGTGCGAAGTCGAGGATCGCCGGCCGGCGCCACGTGAAACCTTCGAAGTCTAAAGGTCAGTGTTCCTTCCAAAATACATTTATCCCATTAATGAACGCCAAGCACAGTATCTGCATATTGTTGAGTTTTGAATGGTTGGATCACGAAATAGTCAATTTTCTTGTAATTTCGGGCGGGCGATGTTAGCGGTGCGGTCACATTCACAATCGATGCACACACGTCAATGTCAAATCATTTCTAGAGGTCGTGCGGGTGGAAGGGAAACGGATGGTATAGGATTGCTAGGCCAAAAAAACAAATTACAAAAAACAAAGTCGCGGATCATAGCAAATTGGCGCAACCACATGCAATGCCTTTTATCATCTGTCAGGCAGGCATCAGCCCTACATCTTATCAGCTGTTATGTTTTGTACAGTTTATATAACAATGAAAAAATAATCTTGTCACTGTAGATAAGTTAGAAGAAATAGCCACAAACATACAACTCTACCCAAAAATCCCAGTCATAATGCACGTTAGAAATCGCATTAAAAGTAGACATGAATAGTTGAATACTTCACAGACGTGTCGTGACGTGTTCATTCTGAGTCAGCGGCTGTCAAAGTTTACGCTCACCCGACAACTAATTTGGAAGTCAGCGAAGAAATTCGTTTGGAAAATGTTTTTGAGAAACGGTGCAAGTTTTAAAAGTTGCCAAAGGAAATTGGCTTCTATGTTCACAGGTTGAATTGTGACTGATTATATCAACTTGTGTTGTGTTTTAGACGACAAATTATTTGAAACAAATAAGCGACAAATGGAAGATGAATGGGTTAGGTATTGGGATGTTGCCGTGCGCGCTAAGATCGGAGTTTCTTTGAAGGAAGTTCTGTAGTAAAATTGCTTATCTGAACAATGTTTAAGGTCGCAAAAAGCTTGGGGTCGTTTAATGTGGTGACGATTGGGTTAAACCAATGTGTAGCAGTGAACGTCTTTAGGCTAAAATGATGATGATGATAATTCGGAAAGTCGGACGCCTGGAGTATCTCCTGTGGTGGCGACTCGGGCATGAGGATGTCCACTCCTTCACTGTGCTTTTGCTTGCATTACTGCTTCATAGAAGGAGATGACCGCTTCCCATTCCTTTCATTACAGGCCATGACATGAATCAGGACCGAGTGCGAGAGGTCACCACCTCCAACCGCCTCCGAGGACGTGGTACTGCTTTGCTCAAACGGGGCAGACTCCTACCGTATCCTAAGAGAGGCCCACACACAGTGGTGATACCAGGGCGTTTCTTCCGCCTGAATCTGAAAGAGTAACTTCTCGAACTGATCATGTCCGGCGAGGACCAGCGTAATGCAAACGTTGAGAATGCGTATGCGGAACAGAGAGTAAAGTCCCACATACCTTCGTTGCAAAAAGGAAGTTCCTCCGACCAGACGGGTGTTATGTCTGGTGGGCAAATGCCCGATAGTTGATTTCGGGCTGTCATATTCAAATCGCGTGGAGAAATTTGATTCTTTCGTAGTTCTTATGAGGCGCCATAGATGTCGCTACAGCCATTTCTCAATAAGGGGAAGACTCCTTGTGGTCTACCGGCCCGATTGTGGCCGTACCCTAGACAAGAATATATTATAATGTAGGTACAAACAGCATCATCAACTGACTGCCCCATTTTATGCGTTTTAGGGCCATGGTAGCGCATTCAAAAATCCTGCAGCCCAACGTGATGCGGGAGCGGGAGTTTCAACATTCAGAATCATTCCTCCAGATCCTGTGCGCCACGCAGCCATTGCATTCCTGTGACTCTCAGGCAGTCCAAGTCATCGGTCCACCTTGTGGGAGGCCTTCCTAAGCTGCGTCTTCCGGTATGCGGTCACTATCCCAGAACCTTTCGGCCCCGTCGATCATCCATTCTACGAGCAATGTGCTCTGCTTACTATCACTTGGATTTGGCGATTCTAGCCGACCTTGGTTCTCCTGAGGATATCTTCAATCCTGATGCGATCACGCAAAAAAACTCCTAGCATAGCCCTTTCCCTTTCGATGACTTTCGAAGAGGCCACTGTAAGAGACCACGTTTCAGTGCCATTTATATCCTCACAGTTTCAGCATTATTTATAAAATAAAGAAAGAAGAATAATAGTATTGTAGTACGCGGCAAATAAGTTGAACCCGTTGCTATAGTTACGCACAGCCCCCCGAAAATCTCTTACTTCACATTAGTCTATCGTCATTTTGGTTCAACTTCAATGCCGCTTATTGTATCGATGTTATTTTTCGTAAATCAAGATAGTCTCCGATGTGTTCATTCTGTTACGTCGGGGGCTGTCAAACTTCAGCCTGAAGCTCACTGCAAACTAATTAAAAGTAAGGTGAGCGAATACAAATGAGTTAAGTGTTTTAAGTGAAATACTTACAAGTATTAGTGAGAAATCGATGTTGCTAATTTTGTTTCTCCTCAAGAAAGGTTTAAATGTTATAATTTGCTTTAAAGCAAAGAAGTTTTTTTATAAGTTGGAAATAATCAACAGGGCCCGTGCTTGCTAGGGCTACAAGGAATTTCTGAAAAGGATACCGTGGTCCTGGAACGCAAAGGGCAACTGAAGGACAGAGAGGGAAAGTATATTGAATGATATTCCACGACCCGATCCGGAATACCTATCTGTAGTTCATCTTAGGCGCGGGCTTGCAGACGGCGAGCAACGGGTAGCTTGCCGTCCGACCGCCCGGTAACCGTCCGGACCGAGCCCAAGTTGTCGACGGCTCTTATTGGTCCACGCGTGCCTTAAGGAGATCTCAGCAAACCGTAGGGGCCCAGCACGGTCAAGGCCTACTGGGGCCATATAGGTTCGCTTCTGAAAGGCAAAG
Source organism: Leucania comma (assembly GCA_958295575.1). NCBI lineage: Eukaryota > Metazoa > Arthropoda > Insecta > Lepidoptera > Noctuidae > Leucania > Leucania comma. Next base: position 4,404,535 of record OY282480.1, read on the forward strand.
AAGGAATCCTCCCACTCCGCTCAAGAACGGGAGATGTCACTGGAGGAATTTTCCATCTAAAAAAAATACAAATATTTGTTCCGAGTGGGAATCGAACTCGCAATATGCAGCGCAGAATTCAATCGCTCAACCACTGCGCCGATCGTATTGTCAACTATCAAATTAAACAAAACGTGCTATATCTGTGTTCAAACTTTGAGTACCACTGTCCCATCTCACAGCCGTCAACGATACCCTGAATGGAGCCCGCTGAAACCTAATGAGACGGAAGGGTCCTTTCAAATGATCATTTGAGCGTTGCTCAGCGATACACCGGCTACAGCGGCCATCATTGAAGCTGGCTTTGAACAGCAGTGACATAAAAATGGCGACTTAAAAAGAAAAGGATTTTTTTCAGGAGGCTTGAATAGGTTTTGAAATTTTTGAAAAGGGTAGTAACATTTATGTTAAAGAGGGTTGCTATTTTTTTTTTTATTGATATTAAGTAGTTTTTTTGCATTACATCAGCCATATTTATAATGTTCCCACTGCAGGGACTCAGGCCTCCTCTCTAGACAAGGAAATGAGCCGTAATTCACCACGCGGGCCCAGTGCGGATTGGTAAATGTCACATATCTTCGAATTTTTCGTTCTAGGACATGTCGGTTTCCTCACGATGTTTTTCTTCACCGTTTTTGAAAGCAGTGGTGATGAAATAAATTAGACGAAGTAATGTGCCTGGCTGGGTTAGAACCCACGACCTACAGCTCGTAAGTTGGGGCCGTTACCACTCAACCACCACTGCTCTAAACTTGTGCTTGACCGCAATTCCACCTGATGCAAGCAGTGATGTAATCATAGATAGTGGGCGCAGTAGATTATTCAGAAACTAATTACTCTAGCCTTGAAGACACCTAAATTATAATCGAACGGGAAGACCGCAGCAGGTAAACTGTTCTAGTATTTCGATGTACGCGGTATAAACGACGAGGCAAAACGCTTAGTCCGGACCGTAGAAGTTTCAGCAACGTAAGGGTGGATATTCGCCGTACGCTGAGTGGTCCGATGGTAGAATTGAGGTGGCGCAATCAAGTCATGCAATTCCCGCGCACACTCTCCAAAATGCATCCTGTAAAATACCGAAAGGCTGGCTACTCTACGCATGTGCTCAAGGCTTTGTAGATTGGACTTAACTAAATCTGGATCACCAATTAGCCTCTTTCCACGCCTTTCCGCTGAACTGTCTTCATTAAGAATATACTGATGCCAGCAGCTTCGCCCACGTAAAATAGAAAATTGTCCTGAGGAGACATATTTCCGAGATAAAAAGTATCATTGCGTGCTATTCCAGGACATGTATAACAAGTATTAACGAAATCCGTTCAGTTGAGCGTGAGAAAGTAACAAATTACAAACTTGTACCTTTATATTATTGGTGTTATAGATACTCGTATCTTTGAGCGATTTAATCTCTATTAAACTTTTTAAATAGCGGAGAACCATTTAGTTTTGATACAATTTTTAAAAATCAATTATATCCATATGAATTTACTTCTACGGGCTTGCTTGAAAGAGTTATGGAAGCTCTAGAAGGCCCCTGCCATACTCCTGGATACACTCCCACCATCGGGAATTGCAGGACGACTACTGGCCGGGTTTGCGGAAGGCGAGCCATGGGCAGCACACCGTCTGGCCACATCCGGTAAGGACCAAGCCCAAGTTGAACCCTAAAACACCTTAGAACATAAATATAAATAAATGATTAGGTAATATAAAGGCACTTGCATTCTCTGCTTAACAACGTCCATTGTAATGAAGTATGCCACTCGTTGTAAGCAGAAGTAAAGGAATAAAATATTAAGCATTAGGCACTCGACCCGATTCCTCGCTGAACTTACGGCGAACCGAAATTAAGTCCAACTTGCTCCTATTTATTTTGTTTTTTACTATTGAACTTTTTTTATGACGTCGTTTCGCTTCTTTGATAGCGATTTTCGTTTAAAATTTTTGAGCGTACCGGTCTTAGAAAGCAAATCTTTCCGTGCCCTCCACGCCACGACTTAATTAGAAGACAATATCTAATTTAATATTGTTATTAATAAAAATACATGAAAAATGCTTCGTTTTATTTTATGCGAATGTGCATAATTTTATTGTTGCTATAATCCTAGATTTTAATTTTAATTGGGGCTTTTGTTTATTTAAAAATCAGTATCATCATAAGCAGTGTTTAAGGCCTTCCATAAGGTAGACCGATGACCCGGTGAGAGCCGTGGGAATACGGTGGATGCGAGACGCACAGGACCAGTCGTTGTAGCGACTGGGGGAAGACCATGTCCAACAGTGGACGTCCTTTGGCTGAAATGATGATGATGATGATCATAGTAGGTAGTATTAGTCTGTTTATAACAATCACCTTCGTAAAATATAAGTATTTAGCCGCATTCGATTAGACTGGATGCCAACCTTAAGCTAGTTGGGAAACGCGGGCTTGCAGACGGCGAGCAATGGGTAGCTCGCCGTGCGATCGTTCGGTAACAGTCGGGACCGAAAGTCGAAAGCGCGTACTGTTACTACGTGCTCCTCAAGGAGATGTCAGTAAACCGTAGAAGCTCAGCAGGGTCGAAGACTACTAGGACCAAAGGTTTGCTTCTGAGAGGAAAACTCGGCCCTGGTATGAAAGACAACGAAGAAGCATGAGTGGGTTTTTAGTCACTAAAAGTCTGACACACCCTCGCACTCCGTCCAAGAGCGGAAGATGCTGAGACTTTACGATGTCTAATCAACCCTTCTAAGTTTTCATACGAGGTCTTAAATGCTCCGTACCGTAAGAAATGTAAATAATAAAAAATGTGTGCCACTATCAACGTGCGTGGAGGATGCGATGTCGGACTTTTACTGACTAAAATCACACCTATATTCCTTCAGTTGCTCTTTGCGTTCTAGGACCGGTGTCGCTCAAAAGGTTAAAAAATAAATGATCCTTCAATCCCGTTTTAATTAAACCGCCATTGTGTCGGTAAATAAAGATGGCTGCAATTAATTATTCTAAAACGTAAGCAAATGTGTGAAAGGGGTATGTGTTTGCAAAGCATTAGCATTTTGCGTTGTGCCAACGCTTCTGTGTGTACACTGGCCCGCAAAAAATTCGGGTTGCCAACAAAAAGAGAGATAGTTTATTGAATAAATAAGATGAATTTGTGAAACTAGTCTGTTTTTTGTAAATGTCTGACTAATAAAATACATGACACGTTTTGTACACTACATAATTTGAATTATATCTAAACATGTACAAAACCTTAAATATTAACTAAACTATTTATACTAAAACCTACCTATGTACATATAATACAAATATACAGTACACTCAGGCATTGAAGTACTCCTCCACATCGCCGTCATCCGAAAATGTACCCAGAAGACTGGCAACATTGCCACGTTGAATTGCAATGCTAATTCTTTGGGCGAAGAACGAGCCAGCCCTCTGGTCATGCAAAGTGTCGATCAGACGGCGTGAAATTTCCTTAAAAAGAAGCCGCGCACTCGGACCCCATGACCCAAGTGAATTAAAAATCACATATTGGCATTATTGAACTGTGAAGCCCGAAGAGGATACCGGTGTCCGCCACCTATTGTCTTTCTATTGTGTCTCTAATTACGGTATTCAAAAGGTTAATAATATTATAATGGCGAGGACATTTAAGCACGTAGGATACTTTTATCACGGGAGTATAGGGATATTTTTCTACTACCATGCGGGCGAAGCCGCTGGTAAAATTTAGTACTAACATTTGACAGGTTGGTTTGAAACAAAAGTGAAAAATAATTTATTTATAATTTATTTTATAATAAATGGATTTCTATTTTGAATTAAAATTATTACTATTTTTTTTTTAATTCAGGGAACTCGTTCAAATTCTACGCGTTAAAATAAGCATTACTAATCTGCAAATTTTACGAGAATCGCTGTGTTTCTATATGAACCGTTATTTTTGCGGCTCAGTGTATAATGCAAGTACATGAACTATGTAGTTAATGAGTAAACTTGTAGCGTTGGAATGTTTATGAACAATTTTCTCTAACAGTTTTCACGGAACTATCGAATGAGGTGTACTATCTATTCTACTAGTCTACATACATTCTTAGTTCAGTTTTTATGTACATAGGTTTAGTATAAATACTTAGTAAATATTTAAGTTAACTTTGAGGTTGAAGGAGAAATAAAGGTATGAAACCGTTATACATCCTAATATTAAAAATAAGAAATCCAAAAAAATTGTGTTTTTCTACTTTAAATTACAAGATGTTTTAACAGTCTATTTCATTACAATCATATCAATTAATCTTTTAGTAAATATTTGATTAGAATCGAGATTAATGGAAAACGATTGCACAGACATTTGACAACTATGGGTATTTCAAATCTGAAATAAATGAATTTATTTATTCATCATCTTTCTGACCCTGTCCCGTTTTATTTGGGGTCGGCGCAACAGGTTTTTTTCTTCCATTCTGTTTTGTCACTCGTCATGCTATCACTAACTCCTTTTTCTTTCATATCACTTCTCACACAATCCATCCATCTTTTCATTGGCCTCCCTCTTCATCTCCATCCTTCATGACTTGTAACTTCAGAACTCTTTTAGTAACATGTGTTTCATCCCTCCTTTTCAAATGAATTTATATATATTATTGAAACGATCAATTTTTGTTTCAATTGGCGTCAATCACGTAAATATTGTCAATCGCAATTGACCGTTTTGGAGCCCCCTTTATAACTTTGACCTACGTTTTTAAGCATAATTTGCTGTCGAGTTTAAGTTAATAAATAATCTGCTTTTCGAACTATTTTAAATTACCTTCATCATTACCATACAGCTTGGCAATGCCGCCAGTCTTTTGGGTATATTACCAGTCAGCGCAGCGTTTTAGAAGAGTTATTTGACGCCATATTTTAGTTTTTTTTTAGGTAGTTTTTAATTAGTTTAGTCCTTTTTTTTCTTTTACTGTAGTTAAATAATTTTTAATGTAAATTTTATATATATATGTTTGGAGGTATGTGGAACAGAGAGTAAAGTCTTGCAAACCTCCGTTTGAAAAGCAAAATCCTCCGACCTGATGGGTTTTATGTCTGGTGGGACACTGACCAATAGTTGGTTTCGGGCTGACGCATATATATTCAAATTTTGAGAACTTTGCGCGATGCAGGATATCGTATTTTTGTAGTTCTTATATGGCAACATAGATGTCGCTACATGTATATAAAGAAAATAAAGCCAAACTACTCCAGCATTTATAAACATGTGTTCATCACATTATTATTATTATCATCATCATCATTTTAGCCCACAGACGTCCACTGTTGGACATAGGACTCCCGCATTTCGCCACAATGAAGGGTCCTGTGCGTCTCGCATCCATCGGATTCCCGCAACCGTACACTGATGACGTGGTAAACACGTCATCAGTCCACCTTGTAGGAGGCCTTCCAACGCTGCGTCTTCCAGTACCTATGCGACCGCCACTCCAGAACCTTTCGGCCCCAACGGCCATCTGTCCTGCGAGCAATGTGCCCTGCCCATTGCCATTTTAGTTTGGTAATTCTTTGTTTGGTTTTCCTGCGGATATCTTAATTGCATTTTTCATTGGCGAATATATTATTATTATGTGAAATATTATTACCTTAGTTAAATTGATTACAAGAGCAATATAACTTCAACTATTTCGTAACTAAACTAAAAATTTATAGGAAAACAGTATTTCATATTTTATGAACATGTTGTATAATATTTATTAGTTAGATGCATTTTAAAATTGCTGTGTATTTTCAATCTGTTAATTTTCAATAGAATTTAGGAGTGATAGTTTATCAGGCTAAGCTCAGACGAGTTATGTTTGGCATGCATTTTCCAACCGCACATTGTCCTATTTTGCAACCAGATGTTTACCAGCTTTATACTAGTTCAGAAAACATGATTATCTTCCTGCCTTTGTCACCGCAGTATGTTTTTTTCTTCCATTCTGTCTTGTCATGCGTTATGCTATTTTTAACTTTTTCATATTACTCCTACAATCCATCTATCTTTTCTTTAGCCGCATTTTTCCTCTCCATAACTTTGGGCAAAGTACAATTCCAAGATGAGCTGCAAATTGCAAACTGCAAGTGACATTTGTTTCTATAGAATCTCTTGAAAATAATTTCGAGCGCGGCAGCACTGCGGCCTGCAGCCGCGATACGAAACGACAGCAGACTGCAGGAACCGTAGAGTTCATACGCACAAAAAAAAACCATTTTTTTTTTCGTAAGATAAATATGAGAAATTAATTTTCTTGTTTCTGGTCATCCATACAAGTTGTCATCATCTTCTTCTAACAATAGTAAAGTATCGATAGCGTACCGTAGGCGCGGGCTTGCGGACGGCGAGCAATGGGTAGCTCGCTGTCCGACCGTTCGGTAACCGATCGGACCGGACCCAAGTCGTCGACAGCGCATATTGTTCCCGCGCGCCTCAAGGAGTTTTCTGCAAACCGTAGCCTAACTGGCAGACAGGGTCGAAGCCTACTGGGGCCAAGGGTCGGTTTTTGAAAAGAAGGCTCGGCCCCGGTATGAAAAGCAACGAAGGAACGGGGTAGGTTTTTAGTCAGTAAGAGTCTGACATTATCTCCCGCTTCGCCCAAGGGCGGGGGATGTCATTGGATGAATTTTACCCACCATAAAAAAGTATCGATGGCGTTGTTGTGTATTCTGTCTCACACGAAGCTGCTGAAGTGACTTAAACATGGTTTTATGCATTGTGCAGACGCGACATAACAGAATCAACTGCGACCGCAGGCAGCACTGCGTCTGCAGCCCGTATCAGAATTGTACCTTAACATGCGTTTTATCCCTCCTCTTCACGTGTCCATACCATGACAAACGATTTTCCTTAAATTTTTCAGTCACTGGCGTCTATCCGTTCTCGTCACAACACACATCCATCTTAACATTCTTTTTTTTGCTGCAAGCAACTAGTTCAGATATGTATGTATAAAAATACAATATGGTTATTAAATCATATAAAACTTATTTGTCCACGAATTTGGTCACGTGAAAATTAGCTTTTACCCACGATTCCATAAACGTGAATGTCGGTTATTGCGTACGCGATAATGAAATCGGAGCCAGATAATAAAGTAACCATTGTACTTTATGGTTGGTGGTAAAATTGGTTCTGTGATTTAACAGACAAACAGAGTTTTTATCATATTTATGATATTAATCTAAGATTGGTATACATCAATAAAAATTAAATTCATCATTTTCCACATATTAAAAATTGATGGTCCTATCTTCATTTATGGTAGATATGTTTCCGGCAATCTATATAATTCATGTATTCTATACAATAACGAATGCGCAGCCAATAATGTGTGTAAAAGAGGAGAACAGGGAAGGAGGTGATGTCATTTTGTACGCCCTGACACGGATAGGTTAGGTTAGGGTTTTTTTACCACCACCTGAAAATAATAGCCTTATTTTAAACCGTAATCTATATTTTGCCTAGGTATTGTGTACCGGATTATATAGATTGCCGGTACACCAAAAGAAGAAGATGAAACACGTAAATAGACATTTAGTGTCAATCTTCCCATCATTTTCAAGACCGTTATGTTATATTGAAAGGCGTGCTACTCAAAACTAGAGTTTCGATATTCAGGATCAATATTTATTGTTTTGTGCCCCTGAGTTATGGAACCTGGGTCAAATGTAGTTGTCAATCTTATTCAGGTGGATATATGTATTATATAAAAGGCAAAGTCCTGACTTACTGACTCATCAAAATACAAAAAATACTATTAACTAAATATAATTATACTAATACCAAAAAACAATAATAAAACAACCTAAAATAATAATAAAATCTGAATAGTTAAAACTGACTAAAAAAAAAAAAAAAAACATCCTACCAATCGCTCTCGACTGGTAATGTACCCAAAAGACTGGTGGCATTGACACGCTGTGTGGCAGTTCTTATCCTCTGTCCAAGGTAAAAGCCAGCCCTTGAGTCACGCGAAGTGTTAACAAGACGATTCAACAGATCTTTAGAACCCCATGATCCAAGTGTTTCAACATCAAACGGTTCGAAAATATAACTTCCAATAAGGTTCATTGTTATATATGCAAAAAATAAGCCAGTTTCCCAAAAATCACCCCCTTAGGGGATAAAAAAAGTTTTTAATTCAGGCAATCAATAACACCCAGCCAGCAACATGTCTGCTACAGCAATACCCGATATAAGGGCAATACAATCTCATAAAAGGGGGATCTAAAGTTTGTAGGGAAAAATCTACTTTGCGGGTGACCCCCACTGGCAGAAACTAGTTATACATACAAACTGTATTAAAATCTGTTATGCGAATTAAGGAACTTGCAGATAAACAGAAGGGAAGACACGGAAAAAGAGATTAAGTTATGAAAAATAACGTAAGCAAAACAATTAAACATTTTATAAACATTTATTGCCAGTCTAAGTTTGCAACGATCAGCTTGGTGTTGAGATGGAACGAAGATAAGATAACTGGCACTGCTCAACATGCGGTTATAATGTCCCTAAAATTGGACGTTGATCCAAGCTAGACCATCTATGCCATCTTAAGTATCCTTCACATAGTTTGTAAAAATGTTTCCATCAAATGATATCTTTATCTGGGTCTCGAGTCGGTACACGTTGCCCAGGAGTCCAATCGCCCTCGAAGTATTCGTTGTGCCTGCTGCATTCACACATTTATTACTACCAGTTTTTTTCCATTTTCCGTTTTCAAACTTTGCTTCGTTTTTCATTTTTGATGTAACTACTTATCCAATCAATGTACGGACTAATTGGCGTAACTCCTGCAGGATCATAAAACGTGGCGTATGGTTCAAGATTGCAGAAAGTCCTCATTTGCTCTGTACCCACAGAGTTTACACCAACTACACCTGATTTGTGAAGCGCCGGTCCACCTGAGTCTCCTGGGCATAAACCAGACAGCTTCCTACATCTTCTTGCTATACACATACATGGTTTTACACGGCGACCGTTATCATCACACACCACGGCTAGAGCTTCCAAATATTGTAAAGGCTTCCCCAGTGTAGTAGCATCATCTGCTACATTAACTGTTGTCTTATTTTTAAATTCAACGGCAGCAACAGTTATGCCGTAACCAAATAAAATGACTTCTTGACCAGTCATAGTTAAAAAATCCACACCGCTTAGGCGCGCGTATTGGTTCAATGCGATTGGTTCATGTCTCAATAAAGCTATATCATTATATAAATCAAACATTCTTAATCTGTAAGCGGGGTGCTGGATGATATCCAATATTATGCTGGAAGTGTTAGTTTTGTGTGAACCGTACAATAACACAGGTCTTAATGAATGTTGGGGTGATTCTAAAACAATACCGTGAATAAGGAAACAGTGTGCAGCTGTAACTGACCAGGTAGGATTCAAAACAGAAGCTGTACACGAATGCAAAGTTTTAAGAATGGTTACTTTATCGCGTACAGTAGATATGAGTTGAAATTGCTGTCTTACGATATATTGAAATCTTTTTTCGTTAGCATCTCTTCCACCGATAATTCTTCTTACTACCGATTTTTCGGTTGATAATAAATTACTCATTACGAAATTCAAACAGAATATATTATAAAACAGCACAGTACAACGCATGGCGAGCAAGATAGGTATTTGAAAGTAAATAGTTAAATTGGTTCACAAGTTATTTATACGATTTGAAACTGTTGTATTGAAATGTCGAAATAATGATTTATTTTTATTATTGTTGAAACGAATTGCTTATATAGCGACTCATAATCAAGTTTGGTGCGCTTGGTGCAGTCTGAAATAATATCAGGCCAGTCATCTGTTCATCCAATCATAAGTTACCTTCGCACTTAGTTGCTGTGCTCTGAGCTTGTTTTTTGGGATGCTGTTTGGATAGATGCTCATCATCTTCCTGCCCTTGTTCCATTATATTTGGGGTCGGCGCAATACGTTTTTTTCTTCCATTCTGTTCTGTCGTCCGTTACGCTATCACTAATTCCTCTTTCTTTCATATCACTTCTCACAATTCATCCATCTTTTTTTTGGTCTCCGTCCCCTTCTTCAGCCATCCACATGTATACTATCATAGCTCTTTTAGTAGCATGCGTTTCATCTCTCCTCTCTACATGGCCATACCAAGACAAATGGTTTCCTTTCAACTTTTCAGCCACCATTTGGATAGGTACTCGTACTAATAGTGAAAAATCAAAGTGTGAAAATGTTCGATATTTTTTTTCAATTTTTGTCTTCTGTCTTCTAAGTGGAGCATCTTAAGAGTTATGCAGAATACTTTCCTACAAACGTCCGTATTTTTATTATTGATAGGCTCACGTTTGACTATTATCTCTTCTGATGGTAAGCGATGATGTGGCCAACGATACGCTTGCCTAGAAGTAACTTATATTTATTTTTTTGGGTATTTAATTCACTCTTGACTTAAATACTCTAGGTTATAGCTATTAGCTATCAGAAAACAGTCGATATTTCTTTATCTTTCTTAGGGCTGATTTCATCACTTACTATAAAAATTCAACTAAACTGAGCTCAGCGTAATCTAGTTTAAAGTCCCGTGCCGTAAACATACGAAAACATAAGAATTGAAACTGAGTTTAGCGTAAACTAGATTCAATTGATAGCGGTGAAACACAAAATGAAGCTATAATCTCGATTAGACGCTTTAACTGTGTTTTATTTTAGATAATCGCGATTCGTTTCTTGGTGAATTTGGCCCTAAGTCGATAAACAATCACCATAAATGAAAAGCAGTCGCTAATGTTTTTCTCTCAAATAAAGTCATAATTAGTTTGACAAAATAACATTATTGCTAAGGGAAATTTTCATTTCGTAAGTCGAGAAAATATAACTACAAAGCGAAATAAATGAATAATAATTAGTTGGGACTCAATAGATCATTCTAAATTCGCCTTTATTATGACTCAAACAATGCGGCTTTTAATTTCAATGATAAATTACAGTTTTCCGTAAATAGAGCAATGAATAGGCAAGGTTGCAGTAAGCTCACTCTGTGTCGAGCAAGATTGAATTAGAACATTTTGATACAATTGGAGAAAGCTTTAAAGGTATTACGACCGAGGTGGAATTTGCCGCAAGAGAGGGTGTCATGGAGCTGAGTGAAAAATTTGAACAGTATCAAACGACGTTTTTCAAGATAGTTACAAAAAAAAAAAATATAAAAACAAGGGCTGCCCGGCAACTCATGGGGGTTGATTGAGGCGAGTTGGCACACATTTCCACGCTAGTGCGGAAATCTGTAAGTTGTTTGCTTAGAAGTTGTACGAATAGGAGCGCGTTTTCCAGTAAGTTTATTGAAAAAATAATATTTGTACTCGACTATAATCAAAGCCAAAAAGAACAGTTATGATTTAAGCAATTTATGTAAGTATGTACAAGTATATATTTATATACCACCTGATTTTGGTAAACGAAGTTGACACCTTGTTATGGTTCGGGTGAAATATATTGCTTTTACAATTATTGTAAGAAAAAACTACGAAAACATAAGCTCATTTTTATTTATGTGATTTTTCTATATTATTTTATTTATTTATTATACGTGTGTATGCCATCTCAATATTTTTTTGTGTATAACTACTCGACATGCTTTTAACAATACAATAGTTGGTGCTGCAAGGCTTGAGACTAAGCTGCTCCAGTGATAAACATGGGCCGATGATTACGTTCAAACCTCAAACTTTTTTTATAGAAAACGCTTTCCAGTCCACTGCTTCACAATATGTACATTTCTTATCCATCCGTCTTATGAGAACTAATCGATGATTAGTATAATCGATCAAAGGGTCATAATTAAAAGCAGCGTCTACAAATGCTTCTCATGTACTACGTGTAAATGCACTTCTCCTTTGTAACTGCCGTTCAGCATTTAAAACCACGTCATCTTTGTGATTCTTCAAGGGAATTTGCAGCGATCAGTGACACATGACGTTCAGCATCTAAAAACCAACGTGCCCGAGTTGGCTCTGATTTTTTTTTTTATATTTTATAAACTAGCACTTGACTGCAATCCTACCTGATGGTAAGCAGTGATGCAATCGTCGATGGTAAAGCGCACTAGTTTATTAAGAGCCTATTCACTCTAGCCTTGAAGACGCCTAAATTATAATTGGCCGGGAGAACCGCAGCAGGCAAATTGTTCCAGTCCCTCGATGTACGCGGTATAAACGACGAGGCAAAACGCTCGGACCGTGGAAGTTTCAACAACGTAAAGGTGGATATTCGCCGTACGCCGGGTTGTACGATGGTAGAAAGGAGATGGCGGTATCAATTCATGCAATTCCCGCGCACACTCTCCAAAATGCATCCTGTAAAACACCGAAAGGCTGGCTACTCTACGCCTGTGCTCGAGGCTTTGTAGATTGGACTTAACCAAGTCTGGATCACCAATTAGCCTCTTCGCACGCCTTTCCACCGAGTCCAAATCTGCTAGGTGGCATTTTGCAGCACCAGCCCATATGTGGCTGCAGTACTCCACACACGAACGGACTTGTGCTTTGTATAAGATTAGAAGCTGTTCCGGTGTGAAGTACCGCCGGACTTTTGCTAGAACGCCGAGTTTCCTAGCAGCTACTTTGGCTTTGGACTCAATGAACCGCCCAAAGTTGAGGTCTGAGGAAATTTCTACCCCTAAGAGCTGAAGGCGGTCGGTGCACTCCAGGGATACATTTTGGAAAGCAGGAGCCAAGGTGAACGGGCTCCTTTTGGCGGTGAACAAAGACGCTTGTGTTTTGGCGGCGTTGAATCCCACAAGATTGGCTTTGCCCCATGCACTGCCTGAAGTGAAGCATTCGTTCGCTCCACCACAGCCTCCCTTTCAGACTGGATTAGCTCTTTACTAGCCCGAGGAGTTGGCAGGTATCTGTCTACAACTGTGCTATCATCTGCATACCCATAGATACCGGGCATCAGCAGATCGTTGATATGCAGGAGGAAGAGAGTTGCAGAGAGAACAGACCCTGAGGAACTCCGGCATTAGTCATGCGCTCTGATGAGCATCCGTCGACAACAACTCGGAGAGACCGTTCACTCAGGAAGTCTTTTACCCAACTAATCAGGCCAGGGGAAATGCCGTACGCTGGAAGCTTACTCAAAAGGCTAGCGTGCCATACCCTGTCGAAGGCCTTTGAGACGTCTAGAGAAACCGCAATCGCTTCCCCACTCTTCTCGATGTTTCATCAGCCCTTTGAGTTGCATGGCGCATGACATCTAATAGTGGCCGTACTTGGCTTTGCTCCAAGGTTTCAGCGGCTCTTTGGGATGCGCGGCGCTTGGCATCTAATTGTTGTCGTACCAGGCTTTGCTCCAAGGGATCAGCGGCTCTTTGGGATGCATGGCGCTTGGCATCTAATTGTTGTCATACCTGGCTTTGCTACAAGGTATCAGCGGCTTTTTGGGATACATGGCGCTTGGCATCTAATTTTTGTCGTACCTGGCTTTGCTCCAAGGTCTCAGCGGCTCTTTGGTATGCATTGCGCTTGACATTTTATTGTGTCGTATCTGGCTTTGCTCCAAGGTTTCAGCGGCTCTTTGGGATGCGCGGCACTTGGCATCTAATTGTTGTCGTACCTGGCTTTGCTCCAAGGGATCAGCGGCTCTTTGAGATGCATGGCGCTTGGCATCTTATTGTTGTCTTACCTGGCTTTGCTTCAAGGTATCAGCGGCTCTTTGGGATGCATGTTGGCATCTAAAAGCCATCACGCTTGACTTTGTTCTTCAGTCTTAGCAGCTCCTTGAGCTGCGTGACGCTCGGTGTCTAAAGCCAAGGGTTTGAGCTTGGTTTGAGTCTCCTCTTCAAACTCTTCGCTTATAACAGCTTTTGCAGCGCGAGCTCTGCTACTATGTGCTAGATTCGACTTCCGTTTTCTAGGCATTACACAATTAAACAAAGACCTTTCTACCCAAAGAGATTTAAAGTATATTTAATGTTTTTGTTTCTACCCAAAGAAACTAAAATTGTACTCAAATTTCGGGATCACGCTTTGACAGGTTTGACAATTTATATTTTTTTTATTGCAGAGTGATGTCACCGAGTTCGATTTTGCAAAACCGACAATTTTTTAATGTTACTTTTTATAAAAGTCGAACCAAGTAATGATAGTATTTTTTTTAATGCAGTCACATACAAATTTTAATGGATATTGACTTTCTGAAATGAGCTGAATTTTAAAATAAGGATTTGATCGGTTGCGGTACTTCACTGTGAAAAAGTATCAATAACATAATTATTCTCTTGTTTGTAACAAGTTAATATGATATTGATACTTTGGGAAAAAAAATAAAAATATACAGTAGGATTGTTAATAATGTTGTTTAGATTTTGAAGGCCCATGTCTGCCAAACTGTTTGGAAAGTGTTGATCTCGAAACCAGACTCAATAAAAAAAAGTAGTAAGAATTCAAGTTCAAGCTTGCACTGTTCTGCGTTTTAAGCGTAAAAGCGTAACAGACAGACAGACAGATAGAGTTACTTTCGCATTTATACTATTAGTATGGGTCATGCCCCTACACAAAAAGACGGCGAGCACTGGGTACTGGTGGGGTGGGTGGAGCATTTGCTGTCCGTTTGTCCGGTAACAGACCGGATCGAGCCCAAGTCGTTTACGGCGCACACTGTTCCCGTGTGCTTCAAGGAGTTGTCAGCAAACCGTAGGGGCCCAGTAGGGTCGAAGCCTAATCTGGCTCTGGGAAAGTATAAAATGCATACCAGGGTCCTGGAACCAAGGCAAAAGAGGAAAGGGTTAGGTTTTTAGTCGGTAAGAGTCTGAAACTATCTCCCGCTCCGCCTAAGGGCGGAATATGTCATTGTATGATTTTACCTAATTTAAAAAATAAAAAAAACACTACATAGTATGAAAAAAAAAGTCAGTTCCCGTCTGTCCCTATGTATGCTTAGATCGTTAAAACTACGTAACGGATTTTGATGCGTTTTTCTTTAATAGATAGATTGATTCAAGAGAAAGGTTTATATGTATAATACATGCATAATCATAGCACCCGTGCGAAGCTGGGGCAGGTCTAGTATTTACATATTTTCCGAATTATATAAACATCTATAATAAATGAATATTTATTTTGTGAAGTTTAATTTTGTGTTTTGATTTGTGAACGTAAAAACGTTGGGTTATTTTTCTTTTTAAGTATTTTCTAACGAGGTATCCTACGGAGAAGTCATTGGATGATATTCCAGGTAGAAAAACCCTAGAGGACGTTTCTCCATCTCCCATCTACATGGAGCAAAGGGTGTGTTTCTACAGACAGTTGTTCTTGGCGTTCCAAGGCCATTGTGGCCCTTTTGAACATTAATTCTTGTCCCTTCAGTAATTAGGTTATAGTGCTGCCTATAACCTAGTTAACTAACCTTCTGTTGTATCCTCCTCTGTCCATGTTCGCTGCTACCAACAGCCAAAGAGGGGAGAGAGAGAGAGGACAGCATAATGACGTCAGCCAAAAAGTAATTTTCGCGGTGACTTGCTCGCCGTCACATTCCCGAGTCATGTTGAAATGCAAGTAATTAACTATTTTGTTACGCGTGACCTCTGATACGTCATCCCTTTCTTCTTTTTTTGGTTTTTAAGGTTTAAGGGAAGATTATAAAATAAACTTAAGATTTAAGACATATGTTTTGTTATAATGTTTCTTAATACTTTTGTTTCTTTAGCGTTGTCCTCTACTTTCTAATAAATATGAGTTGACTTACAAAAATATAAAAAGTTTTTCCAAAAAAAAAAAAGACGCTACAAAAAAAAAAAAAAAAAAACGAAAACTATCAAAATAACTTTAATTTCAGTAGTCGGTGTTAAACAACCAACAAATGGCAAACTGGAACAAAAACAACGACTTTTTTATCGGATACTTTTTAGTGGCTTTATATAGGTACTTTTAATCAGATTACTTTCATCTCATGATAATTCCAATGAGCCCAAACACTGTTAGGATAAATTGTTTTATATTGAAATTGACGTATCTACCTTTCACCTTCCAGCTGAATGAATGATGGATCATTAGATGAATACGAATGTACCTTATAGCCAAAGTGCATCTCATGACATTTCTAATAAGTCCGAATACGGTTAGGACCCGGTAACCGACCGGACCGAGCCCAAGTCGTCGACGGCGCGTTCTGTTGCCGCGCGCCTCAAAAAGCTGTCAGCAAACCGTAGAAGCCCAGCCTGCTAGCTGCAGATCGGCAGGGTCGAATTCTGTCATATCATGGGTCAGCTTCCGAAAGGAATATCCGGCCCCGGCACGATAGGCAACGAAGGAACGGGGTAGGTTTTTAGTCAGTAAGAGTCTGACACTACTTCCCGTTCCGCCCAAGGGCGGGATTTGTCATTGGATGATTTTACCTACCATAAAAACACGGTTAGGATACATTGAGAAATTACGAAAATCCGGTGCCTACCTTTCGGCTCCATCAGCATCATCAGATCAATCCGATGATTACATTTTCAACATAACTATTCAGAACCATTTATTTATTCGTATTGTCATAGACTGTGAATATCTATGTGGAGTTCCGTTGGCTAGATCTGGTCTTCTAGTATAACTTCATCAAATGTTACTTTTTGATTGTGCAGCCTATAATATTTGAAGAGACTTTTTTAATTATTGACAGGTTTATTTTTGTATAGCTTCTTTTATAATGTGAATTTGAGACTGCGTAGATTTAAGAATTACAATTTTTTTTCGTGCTTTTGGGTACAAAGCTGACCGGTCTACATTGTCCTCTCATATATGTTAATATTGTAGTATAAAAATATTGTAGTAACAATCACTTTTTTAAAAGAGTAAGGGAGTTTCTTGCCGGTTCTTCTCCATAGAAAACGACCAATTGGAACCGTGCGCTAGCTTCTCACATTTTATAAGTGCCCAAGTAGGCCTATTTAAAATGACGATTTTGAGTTTGAGTTTGAGGTTGAGTCCCTCGATTTCTCATGGGTTCCTCTCTCCTATCTCAGAATTGGATTATGAAAAAAATAGGATCAATCTTCATCCAAAAATTTTGCAAATTGGTTTTGCAACGTCTAACTTATTTTAGAAAAGTCATTGTTATCCCACCTATATCTGTCTATAGATAATTTACATATTATATTTTTCACATATTTTTGGCTTTTTTATTCAGAACAGAATATAGGTAAAATAATAGCACTAATTCTTTGAGAATCCTCAGCAGGGGATTCTAGTAAAACGAGCAACCTTGTGAATGCCATTCAAACACTGCGTCTTCCGTAAATGGCTTTATTGAAATAAATGCTATTTAAACATACATTCATATTTATTACAGTAAAATAAAAGTAATTATACATTATTAGTACATTGCTGACCGCAAATCGGATGCATCACCCACGATCATCGGTGATGAGATTGTACATCCCGCGGAAGTGTGGAGGTCGAGGCTTTGCAAAAGACTGGCGGCATTGCCACGTTGTATGGCAGTGCTTATCCTCTGTCCGAGGTAATAGCCAGCATTTAGGTCACGCGAAGTGTCAACTAGACGTTTCTACAGAATGATCTTTATACAACCCACGATCCGAGAGTTTCAACCCCAAACGGTCCAAAAATATAACTTCCAATAAGGTTAATTTCATGGATATTGCCGCCGCTTGAGGTTCTCCACAGCCGCAATGCTATTAGTTTAAGTTTATTCTCATGATTTTGCCTTACCTGGTCTTCTTTTGACAGAAAAATAAAAGATAAGATGACTCCAGACAATTTTTTTTGTAATTAGCCTATACTAATAGATTCCAGACTAATAGATTTGTTAATTATTTTTTCTTGAACAAAATAAACAAACGATTTTGCTTGAAATATTTAACCTAAGCTAAAAAGATCAAAGATCAAAGGACGATGTCTCCAACCTGTTTTCCGATTAATTTGCCGAAGATATTTTTAGATACACGAGTAATCACAGCCCGTTGGTAAGCCCACGCTAAGGTCAGATTCCGGTCGTACCTGACCTTTAACTAGTAAAAATATTGGTATAAAATAAACTCTCTTAGCACGGCACGTTAGCATTAACGATATTATTCGTCAAGCTCTTGTCACCGTCGGTGTATCTGCCGTAATAGAACCTAATGGCTTGGTACGTGACGGTCAAAAGAGACCAGATGGTATGACGTTGGTGCCGTGGAAGTTGGGTAGGCCTCTGGTGTGGGACGCAACCTGTGTCGACACCCTTGCGCCATCACATATTCCAAGTTCGGTGGGCTGTGCTGGCGCTGCCGCTGCGGCTGCTGAGACCCTTAAACGGCGCAAATACTGTAACCTTATTGGTAATTACGGTACGCTGTCGCCACTTCAGAACCTTTCAGCCCCAACGGACATCTGTTCTACGAGCAATGTGCCAAGAAGTGATGCAATCGTAGATGGTGAGGCGCACTAACTTATAAAGAGCCTATTCACTCTAGCTTTGGGAGACACCTAAATAATAATCGGACGGAAAGACCGCAGTGGGCAAATTGTTACAGTTTTGGAGGTATAGGCTGGCACCAATAGGCTGGGCCCTTACGGTCACATTTGTCCTGATTGGGAATCGAACCCATGGTTTCTGGCATAGCAGTCAAGGCCCAATGGCCTAGTCAATACCAGTAGACCAACAGGCCTGTCCATGAAATGTAAATAAATCGCGGTAAGAGCTCATGGTAGTGCCTTTGATCTCCACAACCCAGTAAACTGATGACGCAACTCCGCTTGGTAAGACTTATGGCTCCTGACTGTCAATGCTCTTCAAAAGACAGCCGGTACGCCGGTACCGACTGCCATTTGAAGATCGTTATCACTGTTATCGTTAAGTCGATAGCCTTAACTTGGTTTCCGGGACACGGAAGTCTTTGTACGTACCTTAACCTTGAAAATTGAATCATTCGGCCGATATTACTTAGTAATTTTAGCTCGTGGCGAAGTATAAAAATATGCAGAAAAACAAAATCTTTTTTTTATTAGATAGGCTTGCGTTTGCGACCACTATCTAACCTGATAGAAAGCGATAATGTGGTGGACGATGGAGCCCTTCTTTTTGCGATCCCACCTGATGGTAAGCAGTGATGCAATCGTTGATGGTGAGGCGCACTGGTTCATTAGGAACATATTCATTCTAGCCTTGAAGACACCTAAATTATTATCGGACGGGAAGACTACAGTAGGCAAGTTATTCCAGTCCCTCGATGTACGCGGTATAAACGACGAGGCGATACGCTTGGTCCGGACTGTAGGGGTTTTCATCAACGTAAGGGTGGATACTCACCGTTCCTCGGGTTGTTCGATGGCAGAAATGAGATAGTGAAATGAAGTCGTGCAGTTCCCGCGCACACTCTCCAAAATGCATCCTACAAAACACCGAAAGGCTGGCAACCGTACGCCTGAGCTCAAGCCTTTGTAGGTTGGTCTTAACAAGACCTGGTACACCAATTAGCCTCTTCGCACTCCTTTCCACCGAGTTCAAAGCTGCTCGATGGCATATTGCAGAGAGACTGAGTGAATAGGTTACTTTTGTCTAAAAGTAACCTATTCACTCTTGACTGTAAGACGCCGAATAGCTATCAGAAAAGACATACTCCGGCAGGGAAATTTGTCATTGGATGATTTTACCTACCGAAAAAAAAAAAAAAACTACCTATCTATATGCACAATGAATTTTCCTCCTATCTATCCAAAATATTTTCAGAAAATTATATGTAACACCATATCGTATACAATACAAGATGGAAAACAATTTTGTTGTAATTAAACCCTTAAATCGTTGCCGGAAAATATTAACATTGGGCTCATGGGCCACTAATCAAGGTAATTACTGACGTGTTGAGCTCTGACTACCGTTGTACGAAATAAAATCGCGCATTCGGGTCAGAACACATGGAGAAGAGACGCTGTAGCGGTTCGACAAATATAATACGTATAGCGGGTATCCATCCTTACGTTATCGAAACTTCTACGGTCCTTCTAAGCGATTGCTTCGTCCTTTATACTGCGTATATCGAAGGACTGGAACAATTTGCCTGCTGCGGTCTTCCCGTCCGATTATAATTTAGGAGTCTTCAAGCCCAGAGTGAATAGGTTTTTAATGACCTAGTGCGCCTCATTATCTACGATTGCATCACTGCTTACCATCAGCTGTATCTGTGGCTAACTTCCATGTGTGCAGTGTCATGTAAGGTTACCCACAAAGCCCGAAGAATAGCCAAACATAAGTGGGAGTGGGCAGGACACATTGCTTGTAGTAGCAAGAGTAGCGACCGCGTACCGGAAGATGCAGTGTTGGAAGGCCTCTTACTAGGTGGACCGGTGACCTGGCAAGAGTTGCGGGAATCCAATGGATGCGATAGGCACAGGGTCGTTTATTGTGGCGACACTTGGGGGAGATCTATGTCCAACAGTGGCCGTCTTTCGGCTGAAATGATGATGATGATGAGCAACATAACATCGCAAGTTACGTCATATTTCAGTATGTGCATCCTTGTACTATAATGTGACAGTTTCCTCTTCCATCTACTTTGAAAGAATTCTAACTTAATTTTGGATAAAGAAACTTTTTGAAATGAAAAATAAGCAAAATTAAAAGTAATGCCATATTTTAGTAAAAAAAAAAAATTGGCGGTTAGTTCCACTTCCACGTTGTTGATTGGGTAATATTGCCACGGCATGAGCGAGATTTTTTTTTTATGTTATGTGTATACACCACTATTTTTTATGGCAAATACTTAAATGGCTTATTAGAAAAGGTCTTGTTATTATTTAAGTAAAGTCTCAATGAATAATATTCATAAACAGCAAAGTTATGAGCGTTTGTTTATATCCAAAAATCTCACTCAATTTATGGAAACATTGTACAGATTATTGTTTATGAATGAAAGAATGTCAATAAAAATGGAAAAACACTGCGCTTAGTTCTTTTCGTGGACAATTTTGGGATTTCGTTTTTTGTACTTTTAACTACACAAATATGATCAATAACGGGTACTGATTGAGCCCCATTTTTTTGTGCACTAATTAAAAAATAGGGGTGGATATAGGGTGACTGATAATTAGTGAACGATACTTAAATACGTGATTGTAGTCATAACAACAAACAACTTTTACTATGGGATCAAACCTTAGATCACGAAAAAAATCAGCCAAGTCCAGTACATTTTGACCAGTTAGACGCACTTAAATATACTGACCAGCAGATTTTTTTTCATGATTTCAGGTTTGGTCCCATAGTAAAAGTTATTTGTTATCATGAGTACAATCACGTGTTTAAGTATCATTTACTAATTACCAGTCACCCTATATATTATTCGTTTTATTTCATGTGTCACTTTTATTAATCACTTGCATATATGCATATGGAAAATAATTTTCCTTCGACTTTTCACTCAGATTTTAAGAAGTAACATTTTTGAACAGTAACGAACAAAAAGCAGATATTCAGATGAGAAACTCTTCTATAGACTCGATACGAACATCCTAGGCAACAATAACTTCAAAAAAAAAAAACTTTGAAGCAAGTATAAAATATCTTGAATCACTCCACCAAGCCCAGCTCCTAATACCAAAAATAAAAGAGCCCTTAATTTGAGCTGGCATCCCTTTTACCGCTCTCAGTAAACAACCCTTTGTAAAGGTGGGTAGATTAAAATTATCAACGTGTTTGCCGTCCGCTCCTGTGGTTTTATTTGCTTATTCATTACAAAAATAATTTAGATCATCTAATTTTCATATGTCCACTTTAACCTAATGGTAAGAGAGTCTATTATCGCTTGCAGTAATTGTCTCGTTGGGTAACAGTTTCTTTTTGAAAGGACCATTGTTTTGCAGCCTTTTAGTCGCTTCACTGGTGTTTAGTGATCGCGTTTATAAGTATGTTTTATGGTGTTAATTTTGTGAGAAAATGTCTTTTATTTGGTTTATAAATTGGTGTTGTAAAGAGTTTGAATCTTTTTAGGAAATTACCTCTGATTTTGGAAAGACTTTAAATATACACCGTTAAATTTTGATCGTTTTAATCCCACAAAGGGTGGATTCGGTACGTAAAACACAATAGATTTGTAAAGACAAAATAAAAAAATTAAGTACTTTTTTTTAAACTCTAATTAATTTACTCATGTACGAAATTAATTTCTTTAGCATATCATGGTAAAAAGGCTCCTGGTCATCTACCGAGCGATACTTAAATTTATATAAATTTTGACAAATTTAATTCGGGTGTTAGCTATTCCAAGCTAGATGACGTCACTGAGACATAGGACGACAGTTTTTCTAAGACATTTCTTCTGATAGCCGCTCTATTGTATCTCTTTAAATCTCTTTGTTTGGAACCTTACCATGACGTGTTCCAAATGTCAAGCGTGTGAGCGAGAAAGAAGGATGGAGCATCACACGTTTTTTATTATGTATAGGCTCGCGTTTGAAGAATATGTCACCTGATGGTAAGCGATTATATATCCGACGATGAAGCACGCTTGTCTAGAAGTAACCTATTCGTTCATGATTTAAAAACCTCCAGGTTACAGCCATCAGGAAACAGACTCCGGCAGAGACTTCCACTGCTTAGCTATATAATTATATAGCTTATTCCCTTTAAAAGTTCAGTTTATATCGTCCAATTAATCGCATTAAGAGCTCATGGTAGGATCACTGTTATCAGTTTGAAAAAACAAATCGCGTTTAGAAAATAATAGCTATTTTAAAAACAGAAGAAGCATCGAAACGAACGTAAAAGTCACAATGGCTGCGGAATATTTTGGAAGAATTACCGAGTCCCCGGAACGTAAAGGTGGAAGGCAAACTGAATTAAAAATAGTACACAGATAGGAAAATTTGATATTTTGAACGGTTTTCGTGGTCAGGTGGAAAATTTCCCTACAATAGATTTTTTTATGGGGAAAATCATCCAATGAAATCTCCCGCCCTTGGGCGGAGTAGGAGATAGTGTCAGACTTTTACTGACTCATTTTTTTTAGAATGCAAACGCGCAGTAAGTACGAAGTCCTGTATGATGAGGCAAACCCGGCCCGGAGCGGACGCCGGGAGCGTGAGTTATGACCGGAAAACTTATGAGAATGTTACTAATTTTGAAAATGTTACTAATTTGACTTTTCTATCCCAGATATCCTGTAGGGTGAGCAAATGCGCGTCCGTTGGCATTACCAGAATAGACTTTCGTCAATCAGGGAAACTGTTTACTGTGAATTTTGTTCGTTTTTCCTACATAAAGAGATTTCTTTTGAAAAATCGGTCCAATATTTTTATATAATCGTACAGGGCTCACTGTACCGCGTTCGAAATTGTATAATAGTATAGTAGACATTAAAAATCTGACTGATAATTTTCTCCAAAAATAGCAGTCTTGTTTTTCTTTATTTTTCTAGATAAAAGTAGCCAGAACACATTGGAACGTTCATCACAAATTTCAGAAAGAAAAAATTCAGACAGAGTTAAATATTTTGACAATCAGAAATATTTCTATTAACTTTATAATATAAGAAATACAGTTACATTTTCTACCATACAAAAACAATATTTTAGAATAGTCTGGAAAATTTCCTATTGCTTTCGTGAAATTGGACATTCCGAGGATTTATGTAAGTAGTTATAAGCCCGTAAACCCATATTACGTGCTATGTGAGTTTGTCTAGTGCCTCCATTCATATCTAGAACAATTTACAGCCAAAAAGGGAATATTTGTGGAAATGATGGTCTTATTTCTAGTTTAGTAATATGTTTCTTCGAATATCGTGGATGAAAAGGTAAAAATACGTGTTTTTACAAGCATACTTAATATATTTTATGAGTTTATTTTTTATAAGTGTAATATATTTATGGTTTTATTTTTACAAGTATAATATTGATGTGTTTATTTCTTACAAGCATAATATTTATGTATATCTTTTTAGGGCTGGGGCTTTTCTTTGGCCAAAAAATCAGCATTGATATTCAACGTAGCAATGCCGCTAGCGCTTTGCGTACTTTTCCTATTTCATCATCATACTCATTTCAGACAATGCGTAATATGGATGTTTATCTGAAGTAATATATTTGGATTGAATTGGATTTCAGCCGAATGACATCCACTGTTGGCCTCCTCCAAGTGTTACCACAAAGATCGTTCCTGTGCATCTCGCATCCTTGGAATCCCACTTTTCGTATTTGTCAAGAGGAAAAGTGGTTCGTTGACAGCAATGACGTGCTTTACCGTTGTTAGAGCAGTGGTGGCCGAGTGGTAACGGCCCCCATCTTACGAGTTCAAAACCAACCAGGCGCATTAATTTGTGTAATTTATTTCTTCACCACTACTTTAAAAACGCTGAAGGAAAACATCGTGGGGAAACTGGCATGTCCTACAACCAAAAATTCGAAGACTTGTGACATTTACCAAAACGCACTGGGCCCGCGTGGTGGTTTACGGTCCATTCCCTCTCCTAGAGAGAAGGCCTGTGTCCCAATAGAGGGAACATTAAAAAAGGCTGATGATGATGAGGATGACAGCAATAAGGAAGATTTTTCAAATGCCTAAAGAATATTTTTATATCCTCTTGTACAAATTATTATTTTCAATGGGTTGATCCATTAGTCATTTATTACTTAGTTAAGTTATTTATAAGTATACTAGCTGATATTCGGCGTATGGTATTAATCAAGCTAAAAAAGAAATAAATTTGGTTTATTTGTTAAAAAGAAGGAAAGTATTTAAAGCATTTTTTTTTAATAATCTAAAACTTCTTTAAAAATAAGTGTCACTTTTTTAATGGATTGTTATATTTTCCTGTTTCTTTTTATCTTTTTGTCATTGTGTGTACATCAATCATCAATCGTGTGTGTGTATCGATATAAGTATCGATACACACACACTGATATTATGAAGGCAACAATTTGTTTATATGAATCTTTGAGCAAGAAAGAATAATAAGGTAACATAAGGATGTTTATTATATCAGGCCTTGGGATAACTTTCTGCATACACGCGAGAAAAGCCAGTGGCAAAAGCGAGTTTTAGAAAAAAAGTACGTTATTTTTTAATTACAACGTTACGTTATTTTTTAAGTTTTATCTTAATAAATCGATAGTGTTTCATGTACCGAATCGACCCTCCACGGGATTAAAACGACCAAAATTTAACGGTGTATACTATCAATGAAAAAAAATAAGAATCTAATTTAATGTTTTTATATAAATATAAGTGAGCTTCTATTAGCAATATAATAGTAAATAACATTGAAGCCTTTGATTTACGCCTTCACCTACCACAATATCTACTGACTCCTCAATACAAAACCAAGATTACAACAATAAGCTATTTCTTAGCAACAAAACCATAAACATAAAAAATACAAAAGAGCACTAACCCACCAAAGACAACAACAGCATCCATACACTTTTGGCATAACCACAATATTTCAGATTAAAAATTCAACATGCGTGCTCACTTTCGCTTAGGAAACGCGTATATCTGGCTCCTAACAAAATGAGAGACCCACGTCAGTTTAATTCTGAAACGACCGCGGGGTTTGACCTGCCCTGCCTTCTTCACACATATTATAAACGAAAGTTTGTGGGTGTGTGTGTTACTTCTTCAAGCTTAAAGGGCCTCACCGTAGGCGCGAACTTGCATACGGCGACCAATAGATGGCTTGCCGGTAAACGTCCGAACTACGCGCGCCTCAAAGAGATGACAGCAAAATCGTAGGGGCCTAGCAGGGTCGAAGCCTCTAGGGCCATTTTTTTATGACAAATCCCGCCCTTGGGTGGGGCGGGAAATAGTGTCAGACTCTTACTGACTAAAAACCTACCCTGTTCCTTCCCTGCTTTGGATCCGGGGCCCTGGTATGCATTTTCATACCTCCCCAAAGCCCCAGACTAGGCCTCGACCCTACTGGGCCCCTACGGTTTGCTGACAACTGCTTGAGGCGCACGGGAACAGTTCGCGCCGTAAACGCCTTGGACTCGGTCCGGTCTGTTACCGGACAAACCGACAGCGAGCTACCCATTGCCCGCCGTCCGCAAGCCCGCGCCTACGGTGGCCGGAATTTGGTTCGGAATTAATGCGGCGGCTACGGCGTGAGCGCCGTTGCCTGATGCGGTTGGCCTCCTCCTTTGCTGGCATTATGGAGGCGACCGCCTGGGTTTGCTTCTGAAAAGAAAACATGGTATTGAGTCGAATGGTCTCAGTGCCCTTACGATTTTGCTGACCACTCTTTGAGGTACGTGGCACTACGCGCCGTCTATGACTCGGGCTCGGTCCGGAAGTTTACCGAACGGCCGGACGGCTACCTATTGCTCGTCGTTGGAAAGCCCACTTCAACGGTTGCTGGTAGTCAGGGTCGAGGTCTCAGCGGGTGGGGCGTGAGAATGTCCGTTCTCACAGGCGTATGAGATGCGGGATAGTTCGGAACAGTTACCGCGGCTCCGATAAGCATATGGCAACTGAAAAAAACATGGGTGAGTTTTAGTCAGTAATAGTCTGACACTCTCGTTCCATTCAGAACGAGAGAAATTATTTGACATTTTTTTTTAAACTATCACACAATGCCATATAGTCTCATACTAAGCAGACCTTGTTCTATGAGTACTAGACAGCTGATAAACATACTTATGTATTTCTAAATACATGCACAGCATAGCATAGCATCAGCCTTTTAATGTTCACACTGCTGGGTCTCAGGTCTCCTCTCTAGGAGATGGAATGGGCCGTAATCCACCACGCGGGCCCAGTGCGGGTTGATGGATGTCACATAATATATCTTTGAATTTTTGATTATAGGACATGCCGGTTTCCTGACGATGCTTTCCTTCACCGTTTTGAGAGCAGTGGTGATGAAATAAATTACACAAAGTAATGCGCCTGGCTGAGTTTGAACCCGCGACCTACAACTCTTAAGCTCTCAATACATACATATTATAGATAAATTCAAGCAACCTTCAAAAGAAAACAGATGGATCTGGGTGTCTTGTTTATACATTTTCTGAGTATGTTTGTATTTTTGTTACTTCTTTACGCTCGAACGTGTGAACGGATTTCGATGAAACTTGGCACGGGTAGACATGTTTTTTTTTTTCTTTTTAATCTCGGGAATATGTTACCTCGGGGAAATTTACAACTTTCACGTAGGCAAAACCACCGGCAGTAGCTAGTATTACTAAAATTCAATTCAGGGCAAAACGTTTGGAAGGCGAGGGGTCAACGGGGACTGGTCGTAGTTAAGTAATATCGTGACAGTGTAATAATGTCTCATTGTATGTGGATGTTAGCTGTTGTTAGTAGTTGGGGCTGCGATGGCCATATGGGGTCTAATAGATGAGGTCTTTGACTCTTAGCCTAGTTGTACACGGGCCACCAATTTGCCATCACAAAACACCGATCACAGTCACAAAATACCGCCAAACGATCAAAATTTAACGGTGTATATTTTTATAATTAATACAATTTATTATTATTCATTTTATTTTCAAGTTACAATGGACTCATTTTAGGCACATAGCAAATTATGGTAAATAAAAATCACAAAGAAATTAAATTGAATTGCATTAGATCGCACAAAATTAAAATTAAATAAAATTGCAGAAAATTATAATATTAACAAATTAGTCAGAAATAGCGTAAATACAAAATTTCATCATTACATTCAAATTCAGACAATCATAATAATTATTTTGATTAATTTTGTTTTTGATATTTAATTTTGTTTTTAACATCAATTTATATAATTTTAATTTAGGTTCCTGTCTCTAAAGTCTACTTATAGTAGCCATCGGCGAGGGGGCTAAGAGAGCCTTCAATTTAGCCACGAAATGCGCGCGGCAGCAACGCGTCCGTCACGCTGCTGTCGCGCTGCGTTATTAATCCATACAAACAAAAAACGCGCGATTGCAGTGCGACAGCCGCGCTGCGGCCGCGCACCATTTAATCGGCCAACTAGTGATGATACGCACTTAGTTTTTGTTCGAATATAAACATGAATGAAAATCAGATTGATAATCCTGCGAGTACATATTAAAATTCTGAAATTTTGTCCACAGTACAGTAGCCAAATAACGGCAATCTTTTCTTAGGTTTCTTTTTTACAAAATCTTTTTTTCGATTTAATAGTATCGTTCTAATCTAAAAACTGAACTAGAAATTGTGCAACACTATGATGCTCGAACAAAGTGGTTGTAGTGCGGTGGCCGTGCTGCTGTCGTGCGGTAATGCCATTAGACCTGGTCCAAGATCTGCTTAACAACGAAGCAGCTTCCTTCCTTTTTTATATATACAGAAAAGACGCTTTCCGCGTTTATCTATTTATTCATTAAATTTTCATAAACCTTGTAATGGATTTGTAGCGGTTTCCACTAATAAAAACTGGACAAGGAGTGGTCAGCAAACTGTAGGGGCCCAGCAGGGCCGAAGCCTACTGGGGCCAAAGGTTATGTGAAAATGTCGCTCGGGGCCCTGGGCCGAAGGCAATGGATGGAACAGGGTAGGTTTTTAGTCAGTAAGAGTCTGACACTATTTCCCGCCCCACCCAAGGGCGGGACTTGTCATTGGATGATTTTAACTACCATAAAAAAAAAGTGCACGGTTCCAAATTGGTCGTTTCCTATGGAGAAGAACTGGCCGGAAACTCCATGTTTACTCTTTTAAAAAAAAATGGTTTGTCTTACAATATTTCCATATTACATTATTCATAATTATGTAAGGACAGTATAGAACGGTCAATACTGTATATACAAAAGCACAATAAAAATAATCATAGTAAAAAAGTGGGTCGTAATAGAAAGTACTCTAAAAATTCGCGGAGTCTACAGTGTTCTCCCATTCACATTATAAAAAAGAGGCTATATAAAAAAAAAAAATATAGGGTGACTGGTAATTAGTGAACGATACTTAAACACGTGATTGTAGTAATGATAAAAAGCAACTATTACTATGGGATCAAACCTGAAATCGCGAAAAAAAATCTGAAGATCAGTACATTTGTTTTCGCCTAACTGGTCAATTGTACTGAACTATAATAAATATAATATAATATTTCCACAACTATCACACAACACCGTCTAATCCCAAGCTAAGCAGAGCTTGTGTTATGGGTACCAGACAGCTGATAAACATACTTATATATTTCTAAATACATACATATTATAGATAAATAACACCCAGACACAGAACAAATGATCATGCTCATCACACTAACATTTTTCCTGGGTGGGAATCGAACCCACGACCTCCGGCATAGCAGTCAGGGCCACTAACCACTAGACCAACAGGCCAGTCAATAACTAGGTCTGCCAAGTTTTTTTCGCGATTTCAAGTTTGGTCCCATAAAAAAGTTGTTTGTTATCATGACTAAAATCACGTATTTAAGTATCGTTCACTAATAACCAGTCACCCTATATAGTAACAAAAATTTTGAGATATGGGACCCTAAACGAGCAATAAACGAGCACTCATGCAAAGCCAGATCGGGACACTAGTTTGCAGTAAAACAATGCCATAAAATATTCCATTTATAAATATTTTAAAGGCAGCTGGTCAGAGCAAGAGCTGACCACGCTCTCCACCGAACCGTAAAGTTCGCACATAACAAAATATTGATAGTCAGGGAATTCAACAGTACAGAAAACTGATACACCGTTCACTCCCACAAAGCTATCTTTCATAAAAGATTAGCCGACAAAAGAATTATGTATCAGCGCCTCCGTGACTCGAAGATATCTTTTTACTAAACGGATATCTTTTCCATCTCTCTGTTCTTAAATTATGCATAGCTACGTTGCTTGAATATTTCTAGGTTCTATGATGACTGAAAGGAGTTCACATGCAAAAAAGTCGTAAATTGCAAACTGGAAACTTTATATTGAGTTTGAACGTCTAAGTTAAAAAGAAGTTAGGATTGAGAGAGAGCAGAGAGTTTTTGTTATGGACAATCAATGATGAAAAATACACCGTTAAATTTTGGTCGTTTTAATCCCGCGGAGTGTAAATTCGGAATATGAAATACTATCGATTTGTAAAGAGTAAATTAAATAAATAACAAATAAAAAAACTTTTTTAAAAACAAGCTTTCAATTAAATGGGCTAAAAAGAAGATAATAAACTTTTCCTTTATAACTTTTACTATCAATTTATAACGGCATTACACAATTTATATGATACAAAAGCTTGTCGCGAGATTTTTTGTATTTAACTTATTTAATTAATGAAGTTATTTAGCTGTGTATTTACACAGTTAAATCTCGCGACAAGCTTTTATATCATATAAATTGTATAATGCCGTTATAAATTGATAGTAAAAGTTATAAAGGAAAAGTTTATTATCTTCTTTTTAGCCCATTTAATTGAAAGCTTGTTTTTAAAAAAGTTTTTTTATTTGTTATTTATTTTTTACTTTTTAGTTATACCTTACTTAAATCACATTTATATTCTCAGCAAATCCTTTCATTTGTTACCCATATTATAGGAAAGCATAAGAAACTTAGCCTGCTATCTTTAGAAGTCTGCCAGGTTTTTTTTTTTTAAGGTAGTTGAAATCATCCAATGACATCCCCCCCTCCCCTTTGGGCTTGGTTCGGTCTGTTACCGGACGGACGGACATCGAGCTACCCATTGCCCGCTGTCCGCAAGCCCGCGCCTACGGTGGCAGAAAATTGAGATCGGAATTACGGTGGCGGCTGCGGCGTGAGTGCCGTTGCCTGATACGGTCGACCTCCTCTTTTGCTAGCATTACTGCTTCGCAGATGGAGGGGACCACCTGAGAAGTCTAGCAGGTTGGATTTATGAAACAAAAATGATGGGGGTGGATCGTAAGACTAACAATTAACCTAACTTACATGAAATAGCCAATTACGAAGTTGTCCAGAGTTTATCAACGTGGGATCCACAATCACAAATACTGGGAAATGCGGAGAAGATTTAAGCACCGTAAAAAGATTGACGCTCTTGAAATGTGACGCTGGAGGCGTCTACTGAGGATAAAACAGACTGCTAAACGCAATAACGTTTCCATTCTTAAAGAGCTTTGCATCAAAACAAAAACTTTCGTTGATTGTGTAATAGTGAATTTATAAGATGTTTGGACATATCATACGCAATGAAAGCTCTTTGGAACGTTTAATGGTACAGGGAAGAGTAGAGGGCCTCGTATTAACTTATATAAATTTGTACGGAACCCGCCATGCGCGAGTCCGCAGAGCTTATGACCAGTTGGAACTTATTTTATTCGGTCCGAAACTCGATAGGATCGTGTCGTTTTATTGCGGAATTCCTATGCCAACCTTCCAGCTCTATCATCAGACCCTGGTTACCATATAAGATCCAAGTACTAATCAATAAAAATCAAATGAGCCCAAACTCGATGGGATTGTGTCGATTTCTTACGAAGTTTTATGGTAACCTTCCAGCTCCATCATCAAAACCTAGTTACCATATAGGATCCAAGCACTCATCAATACAAATCAAACGAGCCCAAATTCGATGGAGTTGTGTCGTTTAACTGTGGAGTTCCTATGACCACGTTCCAGGTCACGTTTCAGGTGACCAACATCAGACCCTGGTTACCATATAGGATCCAAGTACTCGTCATTACAAATCAAATGAGCCTAAAGTCGATGGGGTTATATCGTTTTATTGCGGATTTCCTATGGCAACCTTCCAGCTCCATCATTAGACCCTGGTTATCATATAGGATCCAAGTACTCATCAATACGAATCAAACGAGCCCAAATTCGATGGGGTTGTATCGTTTAACTGCGGAGTTCCTATGACCACCTCCCGACTCCATCATCAGACCCTGGCTACCATATAGGATGAAAGTACTCGTCAATACAAACTAAACGAGCCCAAATTCGATGGGGTTGTATCTTTTAACAGCGGAGTTGCTATGACCACCTTCCGACTCCATCATCAGACCCTAGCTACCATACGAGTACATGATCAAAGTACTCGTCAATATTAATCAAACGAGCCCAAATTCGATGGGGTTGTATCGTTTAACTGCGGAGTTTCTATGATCACCTTCCGGCTCCATCATCAGACCCTGGCTACCATACAGGATCCAAGTACTCGTCAATACGAATCAAACGAGCCCAAATTCGATGGGGTTGTATCGTTTAACTGCGGAGCTCCTATGACCACCTCCTGCCTCCTGATGTTCAGAGCCTGGCTACCATATAGGAAGAAAGTACTCGTCAATACAAATTAAACGAGCCCAAATTCGATGGGGTTGTATCGTTTAACTGCGGAGTTTCTATGATCACCTTCCGGCTCCATCATCAGACCCTAGCTACCATATAGGATCCAAGTACTCGTCAATACAAATTAAACGAGCCCGAATTCGATGGGGTTGTGTCGTTTAAGTGCGGAGTTCATGTGACCACCTTCCAGCTCCATCATCAGACCTTGGTTACCATATAGGATGAAAGTACTCGTCAATATGAATCAAACGAGCCCAATTTCGATGGGGTTGTATCGTTTAACTGCAGAGTTCCTATGATTACCTTCCGGCTCCATCATCAGACCCTGGCTATTATACAGGATCAAAGTACTCGTCAATACTAATCAAGCGAGCCCAAACTCGATGGGGTTGCATTATTTTATTGCTGAGTTCCTATGGCTACCTTCCAGCTCCATCATCAGATCAGCTCCATGTCATCATAATGTTGCATTGTCACCCGATTTACACGTGCATGTAAAATTTCAGCTCAATCGGTTGAAGATATCTGCTTCAAAATTGAGTTGCAAGATTTGAGCCGAACATACATAGTTACATACAGTGCAAGCTAATAGAAAGCTTGTAAAAATAAAGTACTTTTTTTAAAACTCGGAATTAATTTATGCATGTACGCAATTTATTTCCTTAAGTAAACGTCAGCTGAGCGAGGCCAAAGAACTATAGGTAGTTAGTAAGCAATGACCGACAACTACCTACAAGGTCATTGATTCGTTTACTTCAAGATGTGTTTTGAACAATCCTACCAATTTTCAGCTGGATGCGAATTTTTGTAACATTAAATATCTAAATTGACTGGACTATCTCTCTCTTTTTTTAAGGTAGGTAAAATCATCAAATGACAAATCTTGCCCCATGGGTGGAGCGGGAGGTAGTGTCAGACTCTTACTGACTAAAAACCTACCCTGTTCCTTTCATTGCCTTCGATCCAGGGCCCCGGGATTCATTTTCACCTATAGTTTGCTGACAACTCCTCGAGGTGCGTGGGAACAGTGCGCGCTGTAGACGACTTGGGTTCGAACCGGTCTGTTACCGGACGGATGGACAGCAAGCTACCCATTGCCCGCCATCCGCAAGCCCGCGCATGGAAATCGGAATCGGAATCCACACAGCAGCGGCGGCGTGTGCGCCGTTGCCTGATGCGGTCGGCCTCCTCCTTTGCAAGCAATGATGCTGATAATTTCACAAAATAAAACTCACCCGTAGGTATTCTTTCAATACCAGTGATCCTCTTTCAAACGAACCCGCCGCTCTGGCACGAGGTTGATAATGCTAGGCTTACTATTTTGTTTATCAAAGAACGAAAATAGGGTTTGAAAACTAATAAAAGCAATTTATTAGGTCGAGAGCAATCAACTTTCGTTCCTGTTAAAATGTAAATGACACTTTAATTAACACGTTTTTGCTAACATAGCTCAATTAATTAAATTGGTAGTCAGGTCATAATAGTTTAGGAATATTAGCAGTACCTAATCTTTAACTTATAATAACTTAGGGTTTTTTTTTGACTTGAGATATTGTGTAATAACTTTTCCCGCTCTAGCGTGGAGCGAGAGGGCGTGTCAGACTTTTAACAAAAATTACATCTGTGTTGATTCAGCTGCCTTTTGCGTTTCAGGATAGGCCCTGCTGGGTCCCAACGGTTTGCCGACTTCTCTGAGGCGTGTGTGGATCAATACGCGTTGTCGACGCCTCAGGCTCGGTCCTAATAGGACGAGCAGATGGCAAGTTGCACATTGCTCGTCATCTGCAAGCCCGCGCCTACGATGACCGGAGATAGTTCTGCAATTCCCGATGACCAGGGCGTCTTCTATCAGGGTGACTGGGGCATGATGATGTATGTTCCTACGCTCTTGTAGCCGCCTCCTTCCCAAGCATTACTGTTTCGCAGAAGGATGCAACCGCATCCTATTCCCTTTTCTACACCGCCTTTAATAGGACATCTGTGTATCTGGGATATATCGGATTCCCATCATTTAGCAAGATGAACGAAATTTTAAAACTATGAAAAAAAAAATCCGTACATAAATAAGTATGCTTATAAAATTCGACAAATGTTTTGAACAGCAGATTTTTTATATACGTTCAAGGAATCATCGGCACAAAGAAGAAAATTTAAGGAATCAAAACAAATTAAATAAAATCATCAGCATAAATTTTCCCGTCTTTCTTAGTCAATTTTATGCTTTCCCAATCTTCATAGTCTACTCCACAAGCCATTTTACACATGCTCCCAACATCCGAACATTACTAAGACTTTTTAGCAAAGTCTTTGATATTATAATTTTCAAAGAGCAAGCATTCCCTCGCTCCCAAAGCTAGTAACTGAGAAACGTACGTAAGATCTCAAAAGCTAAATTCGCAATGTGAATACGAGGAATGGCGAGTTTAAAATAATAATTTGTTAAGTAAGTAAAGTTGGTCGGTTTTTAGAAAAGTTCCCTTTTGGTACCATTTTCTCAATTTACTTGACTGGCGAGGCCGGCAAAGTTTTTCGTAGGTCCCCTTAGTGATGTTGGGCATTTCGGGTGTGTTTTTGTATTTAAAGCAGCATTAACAGGGCGTGGCATTGCTAACGTGAAACGGCATAATTGACATGAAACGGCATAATTGACATGAAACGGCATAATTGACATGAAACGGCATAATTGACATGAAACGGCTTTGCTTTGTTAACATGAAACGGCGCGGTGTTGTTACCAAACATCACGTTGCCCAGTCACGTGGCCGAGTCGTCCAGATAAATTATGACGTGGTGTGATGAGAAGACGTTTTGCTCGGAGCTACGTAGCGATTTTTTTTTTAACTTTTCGTGCGTCCACAAATATTTGATTTCACACACACAAAACACCCTGACACAGAACAAAAATCTGTTATGTAGGTTTTATAAATATTTGTTTGTAAAGATTCTTTTGTTGACACACTGATCGCGAAATTTTTGACGACGCAGCGCCTGAACAATACATTGTCATGGTACGGCATAACACTGCGCCATGCATCTGTTCAACTCGGCTCGACATCGTAAAATATCTGACCGATGACAACGTGCCACATTTAGGCACTGCCGTTTCACGTTAACGACGCGGTAATGTGTCTGGGCCCTTAGTAGATTATTGACTTAGTTTATGTTTAAAAGTGATTCGAATACTTTGTAATTTGTTGTTTTATTCTGTTTATACGGTAGGTTGAAGTTTAATTTCGACTTGTTTATGAACATTGTGAAAGTGTTGATGCAATACCTACTATTTAATATTGGGGACTTTGGCAAATTAATTATTTAGGGGTCTTTAAATTTTTTAAAGTAAATTAGTTATTTATAGGCAAGTGAGCTCTGCCGTCGATTACATCATCGCTTACCATCATGCGAGGTAAAGGTCAAACGTGAGCCTTTAACAATAAATAAAAAAAGGCAAGTGCGACTTGGATTCGCACACTGAGGGTTACAAAAAAAACTTATCTATGAAAACCCTTCAATAACCGAATCGAGTTTTGAAGATTTTTCCGAATCGCCAAAAAGACCCTGAAAGCTGTAAATTTGTAATTACGTCACAAAAAAAACACTTTTTTTCGTCTCGGAAAAATCTTTGAGACTCAATTCGGGAATTCATCTATTTACTTAGCTAAGTTTACACCCGTATTTATAAACAAGTAAAACTAATCACTTGAGTAAAAATAACTACTTACTTAAGAAACAATTCGTATTCTATAGTTAAGAAAAAAATAAATTTGTAATGAAGATTTCTAACGTCAAGGAATGACTTAATATGAAATTAATTAGCAACAAGTAATTACTTCTTTGTAAACACGGGTTAGTGTAGCGCGTCGCACTTGCCTAGTTCTTTTTTTTACCAACATTTGGCAATCTTTGTTACTGGCCTCGTATAAGTCCTGAAAAGTGCAGGATAGGCAGCAAAGCTGGTGACGCATATCTTTTGCAGTAGCTTCACACTGGTATTGTATTAATGATAGGTCGAGGATTTGGTCAGATTATTATTATTTTTTTTTATACATTTGTACCACTGTTTTCTTATTAATCTTTTATTTATTTTTTATGTACCTGCCATGTTTTCTCTTCACTACCCTCGGTTGACTGGTAGAGCATGCCTAAGGCATTAAGTCCGCCTTTATACTTTTGTGTTGCATGCAGTTTTAATAAATAAATTACAAATACGACTGGTCTAGTAGTTATAGTGGCCCTGACTGCTATGCCGGAGGTCGTGAGGTCGATTCCCACCCAGGACAAATGTTTGTGTGATGAACACGGTCATTTGTTCTGTGTCTGGGTGTAATTTATCTATAATATTATATATTAGTAGTATTTAGAAATATAAAAGTATTTTTATCAGCTGTCTAGTACCCATAACACAAGCTCTGCGTAGCTTGGGGCTAGACGATGTTGTGTGTGTGTGAAAAAAAAAAATCCGGACAACAAACCCTATACCCCAAACTAAAGAGTTTCAATCTACACTGAACATCGTAGTCAGTTCATCCTCTAACACAAATGGCATCCCTCTAAAACAAATGACCCCATAACATCTGCAGCTGACACTATTCCAATTCGCTGCAATCCCGACAGAGTCTACTAAATTTTTCAATGCCAGAAACCAATCGGCTTTCATACGCCTAATGCAGTTCTAACCATAAATCGGCAAGTTCCTTTCCCCATTGCTAAATGATATTCGTCTTAGATTTCAGAGAGTTAGGGTATAGATTTGTAAATCAAGGAAATAAAGATAGGGTCATAAATATGATAGTGATTTAAGGAGCATTTTAATGTGTTATTAAAATTGAGATTGCAATTGATCTGGGGTTTTTAGGGTACTTATTGTGGTTTAGATTTTGAGTAGTTTAGAAATGGGTAAGAAGATTAATATAATTAACATAATTAATTATGATTTTTGAAAAGGTGTTTTCTACTTGGTTTTTCTCCCGCTGGTTTTTCCTTGCTCCCGCTCTGAGACCCTCAGAGAAAAGGAGTTTCGGATCCCCTTTTAATTAGTAACGAATACTGTATGTGTGTATGTGTGTGTGTACTGTGTGTAAGTATTATATATTAATATAATTTATATAATTAATTATATTTTTTGGAGGTTTTCCACTGTCTTCACGCTGTACTGGTATCTCATAAGAGAAAACTAGGCAAGTGAGAATCGGTCTCGCGCACTGTGGGTCCCATAAAAACTTACTTATGTAGATAGTTCAATTCACGAATGGAGTCTCGAAGATTTTTAGGAATCGCAAAAAGGCTTTTTACACTGTAAAGGACTATGTTGAGGACAAAAGGCTTGGGATTGACCTGCTCTAGTAAGCACTACAACTGTTTCATTTTGTTTTTGTTTTGTCTTTATTTTCATGTGTATATTTTTATTTTTTGTCAATTTGACATTGTAGATTGTTTTTCTACAACCAAATAGTCTAAGTAACTCCATCTAACATCAGCTATCTACCAGTGACAGCCCCATTAAAACTAGTCCAGCCGTTATTGAAATTTGATAAATTAAATAGACAAGGAAAAAAAATTACATCTTTGTTATAGGTATCGAATATACATAGGCATAAAGCAAAAAAAATATGTTATTTTTTATTGTTGATAGGTTCCCGCTTGACCGCTATCTCACCTGATGGAAAGCGACGATGCGGTCGACGATGGAGTGGGCTTACCTAGAAGAAACCTATTCACGCTTGACTTAAAGATTCCCGGGTTGTAGCCATCAGGAAACACAGACTCGGCAGGGAATTTCACTCCTTAGCTGTACGCACAATGAATGTGTTCCCAAAACGCTTTTTGCGTATAGGTGGGATGTCCACCATGTATTTTAACGCACTCGCTTCAATTTTATTTATACGTACAGACGTAGGGAGAGTGTTGACTCTTTTAATTTGTAATGCTTTCGGACTAACTTAAAATATTTATTTTCAGGCTTATTTGTTGTGTCTAACTCTCTAAGGAGCCTTTAAAAAATAAAGTACTTTAAACAAGAAAAATAAAAACACAACTCATTAAAACTATATAAACAATAAACGAATAACTCGTAGCTAAAATATTGCGTCATAAAACTCCTCTGTATTGCTGTCGACTGGTAATGTGAACATAAGGCTGGTGATATTGCCACGTTGTATGGCAATGCTTAATCTCTGACCGAGGTAGAAGCCAGCTCTTGGGTCACGTGAAGTATAGAAAGAAAACAGTTTATTTACACGGAATGACGCAACTAAAAACTAGACAAACGTAACATTTTAAAGGAAAGATATGCGTCACATCCGTGTAAAACGGCCGAACGCTCAGCATAGAGTTGTGCCCTCATGCACAATGCGATGAGCACACAGCGCTGGTGCGCGCTGCAGCGGCGCTGGTGGTATCAAGTTAGTGTTTCGATAATTCTTTAAAAAGATGAGCACTCCGACCTCCAGCCCAAGGCGTATACTAGCTTCAGCCAATGGCTTCGCTCACGTTAAATTCGATTTCTCCATACAAACTTCCAACCCACTTTTAACCCCTCAGTGGTTATTTTATTATAGGTAAAATCAGGGGTGGACTTTCGTAAATTCCTTTCTTAGCGGACGTCTACACCCTATAAGGAACATACCTGCCAAATTTTAAGTTTGTAGGTGTTATAGTTTCTGAGTTTTCGTGATAAATCAGTGATTGGTATTTCGCTTTTAGATATGTGGTGACTGGTAATTAGTGATACTTAAACACGTGATTGTAGTCATGATGAAAATCGCAAAAAAACAAACAACTTTTAATATGGGGCCAAACCTGAAATCGCGAAAAAATCAGCTAAGTTCAGTACATTTTGACCAGTTAGAGTTTAGAAGAACATAAATATACTGACCAGCAGATTTTTTTTCGCGATTTCAGGATTGGTCCCATAGTAAAAGTTGTTTGTTATCATGACTACAATGACGTGTTTAAGCATTGGTCACTAAATACCAGTCATCCTATACACCGTTAAATTTTGGTCGTTTTAATCCCGTGGAGGGTCGAAACAATATACTTACAATATATACGGTACTTGAAACAATATTGATTTGTAAAAATAAAATTTTAAATAACTGCTTTTTTTAAACTCGCATTAATTTACGCATGTACAAAATTAATTTCTTTAAGTAAACGTCAGCTGAGCGAGGCCATTGAACTATACGTAGTTAGTACCCAATGACCGACAACTACCTACAAGGTCATTGACTCTTACTTAGAGCTGATTTCATCATTCAATGTAAAAACTTAGTTCAACTAAACTGAGCTCAGCATAATCTAGTTTAAAGACCCGTGCCGTAAACATGGGCGACAACAAAAGAATTGAAACTAAGTTTCGCGTAAACTAAGTTCAATTCATCGCGGTGAAACGCAAAATGAAGCTATAATCTCGATTAGGCGCTCAAACTGCGTTTTGTTATAAATAATCGCGATTAGTTTATTGGTGAATTTGGCCCTTAAAGAAATTACTTAACTCGAGTTTTAGAAAAAAAAAAAAAAAAAAATTTATCTTTACAAATCAATAGTATTTCATGTACCGAATCGACCCTGCACGTGATTAAAACGATTAAAATTTAACGGTGTAAATAGAATTATGAATATAATTACTTACTTACCAATCCTAAATGAATAAAAAAATAAGGTATAGCTATAAAGAAAAACAGATTCGGAGTATAGATGACTTAGTTAAATAAATAACGTTGTCTGTAAGTTAACGACAAACGGTTAAGGAAGATATCTTGACTTCGAGGCAAGCCTGGGTTTAATAGTCTGCGAACACGGAGCGAGCAATCCTCTTGATCAATGTTACGAGCATGACTCTTGTGTATGAAGGAGGTTTATTTATTTTATTTATTTATTAATAAATTTAGTACAAGCTGCTATCAGTGGCTTTGCTCGCGTGAAAGAAGAAAATATTGCCTATGTCACTCAGTGATAAAATAGGATTTTACTTTTTAAAATCGGTTGAGTAGTTTTACTGTTTATTCATCAGAAACAAAAAAAAATAATATTTTTTTATTAAAAATATTTTTTTTTTTGTTATTCAGGTGCGTATCGTTCCACGCTCACCTTAAGGAGTT
The DNA here is from genome assembly GCA_958295575.1 of Leucania comma. Lineage (NCBI taxonomy): Eukaryota > Metazoa > Arthropoda > Insecta > Lepidoptera > Noctuidae > Leucania > Leucania comma. Next base: position 4,444,858 of record OY282480.1, read on the forward strand.
GTCAACAAACCGTATGGGCCTAGCAGGGTCGAAGCCTACTGGGGCCAGCGTTGGTTTCTGAAAGGAAGATTCGGCCCCGATATAAAGGTAACGAAGGAACAGGAGAGGTTGTTAGTCAGTAAAAGTCTGACACTATCTCCCGCTCCTCCCAAAGGCCCGGAGATGTCATTGGATGATTTTCTCACCGAAAAGAATAAATGAAAAAAGACCTGGAACGTAAATTCAGTTTAGTCATTAAAAATCTATCACGTTCTCTCACTACACACAGTAGGAGAAGTTATTCGATAATTTCTCGCCTTAAAAAAAGAGTCTGAATTTTATAGTTAACTAATTTCAATTGGCTCGCCGGCTACAACAAAACATGGAACTACAATAATAAAACTGGCGTAGTATAGGTAAAGTTATGCCAGCCACACACGATCCAGTTTACCGTCAAGTTTGCAGTCGACGAATGTCATGCGTACTAGACCGTCTATACACACAGTAGACTTGTCATGCATATTGATAGCCATACATCGTCAAGTTTACCGGACGCTGCTTCAAGCGCACTGCAAACTTTTATAGGTATTTGATAAAATTTATTCAATAATTCAGTGAATACAGTTTTCTTGTTTGTGGGTTAGGATGGAGCTATCGTCCAGCGTAGTTATTTGTGCATTGTTTGGCTTCATCAGTGACCGATATTTAAACACGTGATTATAGTCATGATAGCAAACAACTTTTACTATAGCACCAAGCCTGAAATTGGAAAAAAAACAGCAAGTTCATTTTGACCAGTTAGACGAACATAAATGTGTGACCAGTAGATTTTTATGACTACAATCACGTGTTTAAGTATTGGTCACTAATTACCAGTCACCCTATACATGTCTTCATATTTAAGTATGCAGTGTTTCGTGCTATCCTGGCAGGAAAATATGTTAAATTTTTGTGTACAAGAAGCATCTTCTTGTACAGAAAGTAAGAACATCTTAACTGACTATGCTTGCATTGGTGCAAAAAAAGTCAATGCCGGGTTCACTAGAAATATTAAAAAATCTAACACACTTATCCCAATTGCCCCAAATTTGTGCTCCACTTTAGCCAGTCCCCATAAATTGGGGAGCCCCCATCAATAAGACCTGCAACACACTTCAATCGTAAGGCATTACGGTGAAATATTTAGAGTTCGATACTAATCGTGTGTAGGTACGCAACACACGAACGAGAGATATTGCTTTCTCGGTTTATCTTATCCAAAATCAGTTCCACCCTTCCTGTAAATGGACTTTGCCGGAGTTATGTAGGTCTGGGAACCTATAGTTTCGGGACTGACGGGTAATTGGGGAATTAGTAGCTTGCGGTAGGTAAGTAAGAATGTTTGTTTTTTCAGATGGTAACTAAGGTCTAGTTTTTTTTTTTTGCTAATAATTCGTTGTAAAAGTGGTTTTATTTAGTAGTTGTATTAAGATGTGTAATGTAGCTTGATATTGTATATAACCGAATTGTTGTCAGACGCGTTTTCACACGCGTTTTTAGTTACTGCTTCACTTCTGTGGATCGTAGCGTGACCTAGCCTATACTATTCCTCATAAATCAGGCTATCATTTTCAAATTTTTCTCAATCCGACTTTTAGTACCATAGATTAGCTCGTTTAAATAAATCTAAAAACCTCCGTTTTATTAAGAAATTATAATTATAATATACTTAAGTGGCAATGAGCAGGGTACATTTCTCACAGAACAGATGGCTGTTGGGGCCGAAAGGTTCTGGAGTGACGACCGTTTACCGTAAGACGCAGTGTTGGAAGGCCCCCTACAAGGTTGAACGATGATCTGGCAAGGGTTGCGGGAATCCGATGGATGCGAGATGCATAGGACCGTTCATTGTGGCGACACTTGGGGGAGGCCTATGTCCAACGTCTTTCTGCTGAAATGATGATGATGAAAATACCACATAATACATAATCTCTCATAGGATCTGTATAGATCTAAATCTAAGTTGTGTTGTTATAAAAATCATCATTGCATAAAGAAAAAAGAGAGTTATGATCCTACCGAATGTTTTATGAATCAGAGGTTTCATAAAATAATACATTTTATCTTTGTAACGACAGCGTCATCGTTTGGTTACTCTCTTTTCTTAGATATTTTAATGCGTGAGGGGTCCATAATTGATGACGATGTGACTGTACCTACTTGACTTTTTAAGAGTGTGGTAACACAAAACAGTTAGGTACCTACAGAAGTCAATCTCAAATATGTACTTCACTTTTAAAATAAAATTATCTTTATCTTAATCACGGTCACCGCCGCACAAACCGCGCGGTTGCTCGCAACAGCGGGTGTTGGTAGTAGTTTAAAAAACGATAACCCACCATTAAATGTTTAAATTAAACAAGAGTCCTTTGAACAGTTATATTAACGTTTTTTTGTTGCTCCATTATTCCATAAAAAAGTTCACTGACACATGTCACAAGTCACAAGCGGATGGTACTCGTGGTAGCATTGCTTTCAACCGATTCGGGATATCGTGTCCTTAAGTGGTGTCTATATGTGCGTTGCTCGAGCGCACTTTGTAGGGCGTTTAACACACTGCCACGCACCACGAAGCGTAGCGCGTGAATGCGTGTTTTAACATTGCTTGTAAGTATCTCCGTTTGTATAGAAAACATGCACATTCCAACACACAGAAAATACATCCACGCGCGTTCACACAGATCACGCGCCTACAAGCGGAGAAACATGCGCACACGCGCGTGTGTGCGGGGCGAGACGCAAGGTATGGCACACCGAGTCTTTCAGTGCCGTGCGTGATTTTATGCGGCTTTTAATGAAATGAGTCAGAGCTGCCGTGAATCCACAAAACGCTACTACGCGCGTGAGTGCGTAAAAAATCCGCACGGTAATGCAGATCTGGGGCCCAAGTCTGCTATTTTTATAAATTCGTCATTCCAACACGGTTCCATTGTCATTTTGCTAAAATTTCGTAATCTGCAAATCTGATCATTGGTCGGTCTGTGGTTTTTTAGCTGTCAAAGTCAAAGTGACATTACTGCTTACTGTTTATTTAGAGCAGCCGCTGGCCGTTTCCAGTGTTTTGTTGTTGTTATTGTATCAGTGTTTAGTTTTTGTTATGATATAAAGCAGACATTCATTTGTGATTATGTAGGTAAGTACGAGATTACCATTCTATGCCATTTCTCTCAATGGAGTGTCGGTGGTTAATCATTGGAGTCGCCATTATATTAGTAGATTACTAAACTTGTCAAAATCAACAATTACGAAATCAATGATAGACCTTTCTGACACTATTGTAATATCAGACTTGAGGCCCTGCACTCCCGCAAGTACGCGCGTAGGTGCGTTGAAACGCAACATGCAGATTTTGTGACAACCGCCTAGATTGATTTCTGTATCTATCTCTCTTTTGTCAGTACACACTCAGGAGAATATTCTTAAAAATTAGACATCATTTTATACCTAATTAGGAAATGATTACTATCAAAGCTTAAAATACTCCCCTTGTTACCTAAAACGAAATGTTTCATCCAAATTGACATCTCTTTGAGATACACAGCAACAATTATGTATAAAATAATTATGTCTCCCATTTTCCACTTACTTAAGTAAGCAAAGATTTGCCAAGATTTCTGTAACTTTAAATCTAAAGTAACATAACTCAAGAGTTTAGTAACTAACTCACATTGCCAGATGTTTTGAGATGAAGTCACGAATAACTCTTCGCGACTGTACCCTTATGTATATTGTACAGTCATCTGGAAAATACTAACTTGCAGTGAAGTGGATATATAGCGCTCTTATGTCTGCAGTTTCACATTCACGATACATATATTGCGCATATATATCCTGGTGGGGAGTTTGTGATGAACGGAGCGGGGGAGTGAGCGTATTTTTTATCATTTTTTCATCAGAATATCTTCCTTATCATTTCATAGGTACTACCGGTTACTACCTTTCCATCTTGGCTGTCTCGCTATACTTTTAAAATAAAATCTAGTGTCATATTGTCTATTTGATATTTTATTTACTTACCCGTTATTGATATTTTTTTGAGAGCAATATTTTTTGTTCTACCAGATTTTTTTAATAGTTTTAGGTGGATGATACCGTCGTAAAAAAAAACAACAAGAAAGAAAGAAAATACATTTTTATTTTTTACACATAGCTACACACACAGGGATAATCAAAATTTGTTTCACAGACAATTGTGCAACTGCTTAAGAGATAACTTTGACGACTGTACTAATATGAACTGTGACACAGTCGACAAAAACAAGTATAAATGTAGTAACAGAAGTAAAAAAGAACACCAAAGTCGTTGTCAAATTATGCTAAAGACTGACACGTATGCTACGTATGACATCTAGATTCTTAAACTTGCTAATGAAGAGTTGACATAAAAACATACTTGGCTACTATTATATACGTCTCACGTAGGTTATATGTTTTCAAGCAAATTCAAAAGTCTAGATGTAAAGCTTAGCTTACGTGGTCTCAGTTTGCTTTTTGCTTAATAATAAGACAAGCATGCAATGCTGCCAGCGTTTTGGGCACTTTTCCCATTGACATCGATGCGGTTGAATTTTTTGATGCCCTATGAGATCTTTTTCTACCCGTTTGTATATATTATTAATTTTGGTTTGTATGTATACATGTTAAGTTGTAATATTTGTTAGATTACATGTATGATAAGACAATATCTAATATTAGGAAAATAGTTCATCTAAATAAATATCCATTAAATTTAATGATAAGATAAAACAAGGTTTCCGAAGTAACTTTCAATGTCTTTTTAATGACTTAATCTTTCGGTCAGGATCTCATACTTCTAAGTACCGCACAATACATCGTCTTATTTCTCTCTTTCCTTTCTCCCTTCTTCTTCTCTCTTCTGTCATCCACAGTTATATTCACTCTCATCACTCTTCTAGTCTCATGAATTTTATCCTTTATCATCACACAAGCATGGGCTTAGTCAGTATTTTTCTTATCTTTAGGCATGCGTTTGACCTAGTGGTCGAGATAAAGAGTGGTGGTTAGTGCTCAAGAGATGGTTCTCTTCCATGTTCTCTACCGTCAACCAGATCAGCACATTCCGATCAGATTGACGATGGAGACCACTTACCTAGAAGTCACCTATTAAAGTTTGACCTTAAGACCTGTAGGTTGTATCAATCAAGTAACCCAAGTTATTGCGGATGAGGATTTAGGCTCAACACTGTCCCTCTTTGAGGAGTGGTCAGAGAGGTGCCAAGGAGTATTATGCACTTGACTCAGGTCCTTACTGGCCATCATTTTGGGAGATTCCTGTTACAGATTCGGCGGGATCGCAGGAAAGACAGGTTGGAAGCCTGCCTCGATTGTGTCAACTGTAGGCGCGGGCTTACGGACGGCGACCAATTGGTAACTTGTCGTCCGATAAAGACCAAGGCCAGGTCGAAGGTCCATTGCATTTCGATGGATTGCTTGAAAGAGTTACCGTGACTCTGGAATGCAAAGGAAACTAAAGGATCATAGGTGGGTTTTAGTCAGTATAAATTTGACACTTTCTCTTGCTCATGAACAGGAGGAGGCGTTTGATGATTTTCGACAGAAAAAATGGCCCTGCACTATAAAATTACCTTCGGAAGACTTTATTTTATTCTTTGCTCTTTTGACTTCAAAGAATATACAGCTGCAGTCTGTTGTTTTAAAACAAAGAGTTCCCAAGATAAACAGTTGCAAATAATCTTTATAGCACTATGCCCTCTGCACTTGCTGCAAATGGCTTGTCCGCTGCGCAGAACTATGTATTATGGACTGTATTAAATTTGTTCGTTTTGTAGCTGAATGGCTGAAGTAGGATCATTTTATTAATATACGAATTTGTGGTGTTTTTGAGGGTATAAAATGAAAGGTTTTAATTGTGTTTTGGGTATCATTACCTTTCTTTTTTCTAAAGAGCCGTAAAAGTTTTATGCGATTTATGACCTCTTCGAAAGACAGTGTAGAGGAAGAAAGATGCGCGCTGTGGCAGTAGAAACATTCAACTCCTCCACCCTTCATCACTCCATCAGAACATCTCCCCCTGGACGTGAACTACAGTTATACCAATCTGGAAATCTCTTAACCGATTGCGGACCCTGGTTGCCCGCTGTAAAAAATCTGGCCAAATGGTTCTCCCTCGAACCATGTCTATCACAGTGTCAGTGTGGAGCCGCTGCAAAGGCTATTTGTGACACCTGCTATTTGAGCACCCTGCACGACCACCGGCACTATTCAGGATTTATACGAGTCCAATAACAGAGCTGTACAGGTTGCCAAGTACAGATTAAAAAAAAAAAAAGTTTCAGCACATCGACAAGAAAAGAAGAAGACTTTATTTGCAATTGTTTTTGACCATGAGCACTAGTCCAAAATGGCGCGAAAACAGCAGTAGGATACTAAAGGCTGGGGAAAAAATGTCTTTTAGGGATCATAGGCCTTAACTCATCCTTAACTCGTTGGTAAGAAGAGACATTGCCATAGTACTCGTAGTTTGTTTAACTCTTTAGCGGACGTTTCGACTGCTCTAACTCCAAGGCTTTTTCTGAAGACTATTTAAATTTCCAACAAATACCTACATTCTCTATTTATTTCTTTGTATATCGATACTAGAAATTTTAAATAACGTTAGGGACATTTTGTCGAATATGAGTTATATTATACAAAAAGGAAACTAAAACAAACATGATACAATCGGCAGCCTTATCGCATTTCGAGATCTCTTCCAGGCGACCTAGAATGGACAGCTTCAGAGTCGCCCTCACAATCTATTTACACCACCACCACCTAAGACTGTCGCTAGAGTAGAATTGTACCATATTCTAAAGATGTTCAATGCCCTCTTGACCACTAACCCTGAATGTGACGTAATTGCGGATGAATTAAGAGAAATAATATGCGTTTGTTTAGTGGTTTTGTGTGACATAATACGCGAGGTTGCCCATTGTTTTATATTAACATGTTAAGTTGTTATTCCAATTATTTAATTTATGTTCAATCTAAATGTAATCAAAATTATGTTATTCAAATAATTTAATTATATTCAAAATTATATCCCACTGTCAATGTTATGTAGTTATTTACCTTGTGATGTTTCTTTTTTTTCATATTTCTATGTTTTTTTTTAAGAGCAAGCCTGAGTCTCAGAAATGGGAGCATTTTAAAGCTGATTATATACTTAATGGTTTCGGCGCTGACTTACGAGTTGTAAGGTCACGGGTTTAAACCCAGCTAGGCGCAATACTTTGTGTAATTTATTTCATCACCACTGCTCTCAAAACGGTGTAGGGAAACATCGAGGGAAACCGGCATGTCTTAGAACCAAAAATTCGTAGAAATGTGACATCCACCAACCCGCACTGGGCCCGTGTGGTTGATTACGGCCAGTTTCCTCTCCTAGAGAGAAGGCCTGAGTCCTAGCAGTGAGAACGTTATTAGGCTGATGCTGTTACTATGAATTTATTTCGATGGGAATTCATCCAATGCCTTCTCCCACTCTAAGCTGGAGCGAGAGGTAGTGTTAGATTTCTACTAACTAAAACCTACTTTTTGCATTCCAGGGCCACAAAAAAACTCATAAACTGACTTGTTAGCGTTTTAATAGACAATTAAAAACTTCACAAACAAGATGAAGCACACCACAAAACCCTTATAAGTCATGTGTAAACAAAAAAATAAACGAGCTCTGTCGACGATAGTACAACATAACACACACAAACACAAGTTATGATGTTCAAAGGATTTCTTTTAGTATTTTTCTTGAAATATTTTCTTTTTAGAGTACCATATAATATACCTCCTCTCTGAATGGATTTCTCAGCGAAAATTCCATTATCTCTTTGATTGAATTTGTTTTTATTATGAAAAATGTTGGTGGAGAAAATTCTAAAGGCCCAGCTTTGTTGGTAGTCGTTTGGAGAAAGGTAAGCTTTTGTGAATGTTAAATGGAGTATTTAGTGTGTGTTGTAACTTTAAATGGTTTGAAATAGTAATTAAATCCAGACTTAGCATAGCATAGCATCAACCTTTTAATGTTCCCACTGCTAGGACTCAAACATCCTCTCTAGGAGAGGAAATGGACCGTAATGCACCACGGGGCCCCAGTGCGGGTTAGTGGATGTCACATGTCTTCGAATTTTTGGTTCTAGAACAAACCGGTTTCCTCTCTATGTTTTTCTACACTTTTTCCTTATTTATTTTATGAACACAATACAGTTGTTTTAGTGTAGACCCCAGGTTACAAAAGTAGTCAGAAAATAGCCGCATTCAAACCGCCACTCACAAACTGATCACATACCTATTAGTGCAGGCAACATACGTACATAATTGATGGTCAGTATCAAGCAATACCTTGGGAAACCGGCACAATATATACCTAGAGTTTTGAGAGCAGTGGTGGTGAAATAAATTACATAAAGTAATGCGCCTGGCTGGATTCTCGATATAAAACTTACCGCTGAGCTACCTCTGCTCACAATGGAACAAAAATCCAGACTAGAACAAAATTCATATACATAAACGCAAAAAAAAAAATCTTCTGCTTCTTCTTATCGTACCGATGGTTTTCTTTTCCCTCAAAGTTTTTGGGCCTAGTAGGTTGCCACGTTTACAGCAGCATCAAAAAATAAACTGGGCAAGCGTGAGTAGCACACGCGCAATAAGGGTCTCGTACAAACTTACCTATGTAATATTTCAATAGTTTAATTTCCGAATTGTGTCTCGAATATTTTACCGATTCTCAAAAAAAGTTTTCTAATGTGACATACCTATCAACAAATTAACTGTTTTCAGCTTCATTCCTATATCTGTGCTATAAAACCTTGCATTGTGCCAAATTTCAGGATTCTGAGTTAAAAGGAAGTATCCTATAAATTTGAATTCCCTTGTGTCGTGTATAGTGTCGAAATATACGATCTTTGCAACATAGTCGGCTGTATCTTTTTTTCATGAACTTAGAAGTTTGAGTTTTGTTACAGCTTCAAGGGTCCGCAGACCTGAGTATATGGTTTTTATTTCAACTCGATACCTGCACGCGTTCTCGAGATAAAGGGTTTTGTCAGACAGACAACAAAGTGATCCTATAAGGTTTTGGTTATTCCTTTTTCCGGGAGACACACAATGTTAGTTTTCTTTTAATTTACTTTTTGAATTTTACGTGTCTATAATTATGTAGTTTCAGCATTGTGTGTTTCTATGCCCAATAAAATTACTTCTTTTCTTTCTTTTCTTTCTTTTCTTTCTTTCTTTCTTTCTTTTCTTTCTTTTCTTTCTTTTCTTTCTTTTCTTTCTTTTCTTTCTTTCTTTCTTTCTTTTCTTTCTTTTCTTTCTTTTCTTTCTTTTCTTTCTTTTCTTTCTTTTCTTTCTTTTCTTTCTTTTCTTTCTTTTCTTTCTTTTCTTTCTTTTCTTTCTTTTCTTTCTTTTCTTTCTTTTCTTTCTTTTCTTTCTTTTCTTTCTTTTCTTTCTTTTCTTTCTTTTCTTTCTTTTCTTTCTTTTCTTTCTTTTCTTTCTTTTCTTTCTTTCTTCTTTCTTTTGAAGTACTGAACCCTATCCTAAAAACAGAGAGAACGTACTCAAAGGAAAAGACGTGCAATAGTTTCACAGAATACCTCACATCTATGTAGTTATCCTAGCTCAGAGGCTGGCTTCGAGTCCCAATTCAATCTAGATTAGCTCAAGGCTACACTTGAGGGCGCACTGCAGGTTATAACACCTGGAATAGCTCGTGTGCTCCGCCTGCATATTAAGTAGTTATTAGATGAGGCTCTGTGTTAGAAATGAATAGTTTCGTAAGGATGGAAAAGATTTTTGGAATAGAAATCCTCAAAAAGAAAAAAACGGAACCCGTATTGGATTACTTTGTGGTCCGTCTGTCTGCCTGTTTGTATGTCTGTCCCTTTACCTTTATCTCGGGAACGCGTGTTGGTATCGAGAAGAAATTAATATAATATACTCAGATAAATATAATCTGCAGTCCCTTGAAGCTGTGAAAAAATCAAACTTCTAAGTTCCGTACTTAACGGAAAAAAATGTATGGCCGTTTTATGGCCTCAAGGGAATATTCATAGGGTACTTCCCGTTGACCCAGAATCCTGAAATTTTGCATAAAGCAAGGTCTCAAAGCACAAGTATAGAAAAAATCTGAAAACTGTTTTGTAGTAACGTCACAAAAAATAACCTTTTTTACGATTCAGAAAAATCTTGAGATTCGATTCGTTACTTTAACTGTTTTTATAGATAAGTTTGTACGGAACTCTCACTGCGCGAGTCCGACTCGCACTTGCCCAGTTTTTTTGGGTGGGTGAGAGGAAGTGTCAGACTTGTTGACTAAAACCTACCCATGATCCTTCAGCTGTTCCTAGACCAGGTTGACTTTGTCGAACTAACCCGTAGCCCCGACAGGCATTTGCATCAGCAAGTCACAACGGCTTGAAACCTGATTTACCGTGCGTGGCCAAAGATACAACTTAAAACTATGTCTCAAATCGTTATAATCTTTAGAGCAATTAAAAATGGCGTGGTCTTTAATGTGCCTGATTGTTCATTTTAATATTACCGCTATAGCAAATTTCTTAATCGTATTAAGTAAGATAGAAAAAGTTAACCCTTGCCGCCTGCGGGCTTGTGGACGGCGAGCAATGGGTAGCTCGCTGTCCGATCATCCAGTAACCGTCCGGACCAAGCCCAAGTAGTCGACGGCGCGCACTGTTCCCGCACGCCTCAAAGAGTTGTAAGCAAACCGTAGGGACCCTGCAGAAGGGTCAAAGCCTACTGGGGCCAAGGGTCGGACCCGGTACGATAGGCAAAGAAGGAACGGGGTGGGTTGTTTAGTCAGTAAGAGTCTGACACTATCTCCCGCTCCGCCCAAGGGCGTGAGATGTTATTGGATGATTTTCACCCACCATAAATTACCAAACGCGATCTAAAATAGTTCCAGGACTAACAATAGATTAAATACCAATTAAACGCGATCTAAATGTAGTTTTCTGTTGTAAACTTTTTCACTTTGAAAACTGCAATCTGAAAAAAATTCGTCTCATTTAGCAGCAGATGAAATCTCAAAAGGTTTTATAGCTTTACCATGATCGCTGGCTAGCCGTGTGTCGCTAAAGACTGCACACAATTGGTTGACCCGATCTTTTTGGAGAATTAGGGCAGGTCAATAGGCCGGAAAAGGTTTTTATCAGTAGCGAATGGGTTACTTCTAGGTAAGCGGTAGGTAAGTAGCGTGGGTTCTACGTAATTTAATTTCTTTCACCAACCCTACTTTATTTTTTTTTTTATATTAAGGTTTTTAATTATTTTGAATATATGCTTTTATACACCACTATTTTTTAATTATGGCAAATACTTAAAGGGCTTATTAGAAAAGGTCTTGTTATTATTTAAGTAAAGTCTCAATGCATAATATTCATAAACAGCAAAGTTATGAGCGTTTGTTTATATCCCAAAATCTCACTCAATTTCTGGAAATATTGTACAGGTTATTGTTTATGAATGAAAGAATGTCAATCAAAATGGAAAAACATGCGTTTAGTATTTTCTAGTAGTAATTGTTATGAATAATGATTCAATTATGAATTTACCAATAATGAAAAATTTTCGTGGACAATTTTGGAATTTAGTTTTTTGTACTTTTGACTACACAAATATGATCAGTAACGGGTACTGATTGAGCACCATTTTTTTGTGCACTAATTAAAAAATAGGGGTGTATAGAGTTTAATTAATTTGTTGGCAGTACACCAAAGACCACCCCCTGTATTATTTTAAGTTCTTACCATCCCTCCTAAGGTTGTCTAGTAGATATCGCTGTCAGCGATAAGACCGCCATTGTACCCTTACATTCCAGTTAATTCTATTCTATTCATCTTTCAGTCCCCTAGCTAAGTTAAAATCGTTTCGTTTAGCGTGAACGCTTGGAGTTGGCCTCGTCCCCAATTTATTCGTTCTGACCACGTGACTAAGCGTTAAGATCACGTCAAAACAGAGGAATTGGGGGCGTGGCCAAATCCAAGCGTTCATGCTAATCGAAACGATTGTAACATGGCTAGGGGGGCAGGTGAGATAGTGGCTAAACGCGAGCCAATGTATAATAATAATAAAAAAGAAACCAGATTGTTATTCAGGTGTCTGTAAGGTCTTCTTAAACTGTTGCATATTATAATATTACTTTCTTCCAGGCTTTTCCTTGATTATAATACTGACTAATCAGTTTTGTGCCCTGAAAAATCTCAGTTGAAAAATCATCAAAGAACTTCTAGCACAAATAACACAGATTTAAATTAACCAGGACGGGTCCGCCACCAAATATTGCAATTCCAAACCACGATTAATTGCACCTTTACTAATACTTAGGTTTTAGTATATTTTAAGGCACTCTAATTGTACAAAAAACCTTGTTACTGTTTGCTTATTGTTCATATCATCATCATCAGCCTTTTTAATGTTCCCACTGCTGGGACACAGGCCTCCTCTCTAAGAGAGGGAATGGGCCGTAATCCACCACGCGGGCCCAGTGCGGGTTGGTGGATTTCACATGTCTTCGAATTTTTGGTTCTAGGACATGCCGGTTTCCTCACGATGTTTTCCTTCACCGTTTTGAGAGCAGTGGTGATGAAAATAAATTACACAAAGTAATGCGCCTGGCCGGGCTTGAACCCGCGATCTACTAATCGAAAGTCGGGGCCGTTACCACTCGGCCACCACTACTCTCAGTGTTCATATACCATTTTTATCGCGATTTTAGGTTTGGTTAGTGTTCATATACCAAACCTGAAATCGCGATAAAAATCTTCTAAGTTCAGTACATTTATGTTCGCCTAACTGGTCAAAATGTACTGAATTTGGCAGATTTTTTTCGCGATTTCAGATTTGGTCCCATAGAAAAAATGTTTGTTATCATGACTACAATCACGTGTTTAAGTATCGTTCACTAATTATCCAGTCACCCTATAGTGCCTACATAAGTCATTAGTTGGGTATATCCAAGACTATATTTTGTTGGTTAGAAAAATCCCTTCTAACGAGAAGATAATCCTTCCTATAGTTACTTGTATTTTACTTTTCTGTTTCACATAATCCTACATTGGAAGCCTCTCTCTACGCCTATATTTCCTTTAGATTAAGAGATGGCGTTTGATGTCTCACAGGAAATTAGTTTTGCATACCCGATTACAACCGAGGGGGAGGGGGTGGTTGTGTTATAAACCCTGTGTTTACGCTCGTTTTAACGTGTAGTTTAGAAGAGTAAAATATAAGTAAAACTATGTTTGCTTATGCTTGTTTTCCATGAACTGAATTAAGTTAACCAGGAAAAAAAATATTAAATTTTCAGTAGAACGTAAATTACTAGGTATTCTTCATTCATTCACCATCATCATTTCAGCCGAAAGACGTCCACAGTTGGACATAGGCCTCCCCCAAGCGTCGCCACAACGACCCGGCCTATGTGTCTCGTATCCATCAGACTCCAGCGACCCTGATCAGGTCATCGGTCCAACTTGTGGAAGACCTTCCACCGTTGCGTCTTCCGGTAAGCGGTCGCCATGACTTAGGTTTATTTAATAAAATACGCGAATTTCGTCGTAAAGTAAAAAGTAGTCTATTAGACTCAGAGATAATGTAGTTTTCTATCAGTAAAATATGTAGTAATAGTTATAATATCAGTGTCTACAAAAATAATATAAACTTTGGTGATAATTTTACAATCGGTTAATCATTTTTATATCAATCCTCATATTACTAACCGTAGCCATGATTGTCCCGTGTCTTTTTCACAGCTGTGAAAAAGACGGATAAAAAAAGATTAAATGTAGCAAGCTAAGAATGTTGAGATGTGTGTCATGTGAAGAGGAGTCTTACTAAAAGAATTATAATTATACATGTAGATAAATGAAGGGAAGCCAAAAACAAGATGGATAGAGTGGGAGATGGATTTTGTGAGGAGTTATCTGTAAGAAAAGGGAGTTAGTAATAGCTTAAGGGGATTACATCGCCCAAATCCAAAAAAACACCTAGGTTGTTTGAAGTTTCCTTATGTACGATTACCATATAAAAAATGAAGGGGATACTTAAGGACATTACTAATAAATTGTATTGATTACGTTTCTCAAAAAAATACCCTAACTCTAGAAAAAAAATCTGGTAAATAGGCCTTTTTTGAACATTAATTCCATATTTTCTCGAAAACGGCTCTATATTTATACATTGAATTTATACCAAAATATATGTTACGATAAATTGAATAACTTGTATTGATTTTTTTTCGAATTTCATTGAATATCGATAAGTAATCAAGAAAAAGTCGAATCAGTACTAACACCCCGCGCGCAGCACCCCCTGCAATGCCTGTTTAGAGGTCAATTCTTCTCTACTAATGTAGAGTTAAATTCTCGAAGGTCATTGAGCGATGTAATACCCTTAAGAAACAAACGGCAACGGATATGTCTGGCAGGAAAGAATAGAAGAAAAAGAAAGTTTATTGTCGACCCCAAATAACAAAGGACAAAGGTAGTTCGAATGGCATTACAGCGGTCCTTAAAGGCCCTGATCGACAAGCAAGTAAAACTGCGGTCTATCGGTAAAGCTCGCTAGTGTAGAAAATGAAGCAAACACGACGAACCATGGGCCAGGCTCGTGGTTCGTGTTGCAATGATACTCCAGCGAGCTTTACCAACGAGCCATAACACCGCGGTTTTGCTCGCTCGTCGATCATGGCCTTAACAGAATATCACTACTACGTTATTTATCGTATTCAAATATTTGATTTTGGCGCCTTTTAGACCCTAATCAGCTTTTTATCATTTGATTTAATAAGTTTTGTCAAACACAAATAAAAATTATTCTTTCTTTTATCCCATTGTCGGAAATAGACGCAAAAATATGAAGTTACGTCATCTAATTTCGTGGTAACTGCTACTCTATTAGGAATCCTATCAGCAGTATATTTGGTGACGCAACCACACAATTCTTGGGAAGTTCTCTGCGGGTTTGCTCTTAGAATCTTATTTCGGTCGGTATGTAAATTAATCATGGTATTATTTTTAACATCAATATTCAACAACAACATCAATTTTTAAGCACCTTGTTCGAGTCTTTTAATTATTGTGTGTTATTTAAGTAGGTTTTATAACTATTAGATTTTAATGTATCAAAAAAACAATGTTATAGTTTAATGTTAATTTTACTAAGCGGTACCTATTTAGCGGTACCTACGTAACTTGTAAAAACGTAGTGAATTGTTCTAGATAAATGATACACAGTTTTTTTTCCTATTATTTGTCTGCATCAAATGTCACTGGATTCGTGTATACTCGTTTTTTTTCTTCTTTCTAATTTGAGTACATAATTATAGATATAGTATATTGTATGTATAGTATATAAGTACAAATTTGTATAAAATATAGTGTATAAATAATATATATAATGTTTAAAATTGCAGCTACCACAATTTGTCTTTGCATCACCCAAAGGTTGACTGGTAGAAAATACCTTAAGGCATTAAGTCCGCCTCTAAACTGTTGTGTGAATAAAGCATTAAATAAATAAATACAGTAAACGATTGTAATAGTATAATATAACATTTATATACTACTTACATATTCCGCTTCACTACATAGTATAAAACAAAGTCGCTTCCCACTGTCTGTCCCTATTTATTTATTTATTTAAAAATATAAGTTTACATTACAAGACCAAAACACTTATATTCTACAATCTTAAAGACTAATAAAAACAACATATGTGAATAAACTATCTACAAGAAACTTAAAAATGAATATATATATTTACAAATTTGGTACGGCTTGTCGTGGAACATATCCAGATCTATGTGCTGAGCGAGCAAAGAGTTGAGCAGTGTCACTGCTCGAGCTGTGGGCGCTGCAGCGCCTCGACGTGTGCGCACTCTCGGTGGCGCGGCGAACAGTTTCCTCCGACGACGAGGGCCCTCGACGCCTCCACTTCCGTCCAGGAATCGGCTCGGAACACCCGCAAGACCCACCCGCTCGAGCGTAGTTGGATTATTCACCTTGTTTGTCAGGAGACGATGGTAATGAGTCAGTAAATGTAATTTTCGTCTGAGTTCTAGAGTGTCTAGTCCCACCATCCCCGTAACAAACAAAGATGGATACAGATAAGGGTAGTACCCGTACATGCGCTTATAAATAAAACGGGAAAACTTCCTCTGGACTCGTTCTATTAAAATAGAATACTTAGCCTCGTGTGGGCTCCATACTATGGCGTTAAATTCCAATCTACTGCGCACGTATGCCTTGTATAACATTAGGGCAGCTTTTATTCCCTTAAATGTAAAAGAAACTCTCATGACCTATGTATGCTTAGATCTTTAAAACTTCATAACGGATTTTGATTCGGTTTTTTAATAGATAGAGTTATTCAAGAGGAGTTTTATAAACCGTTAAAGTTTGATCGTTTTAATCCCGTGAATAATCCCGTTTACTTAAAGAAATTAATTTCATACATGCATAAATTAATTCGAGTTTTAAAAAAACACTTTTTTTTATTTTATCTTTACAAATCGATAGTGTTTTATGAACCGGATCGACCCTCCACGGGATTAAAATGATCAAAATTTAACGGTACCTCTTTAATTTAGCCTCCTTACCAAGCGATGTACGAAATAAACTAAAGACAAAAAAATACCAAATTCTATTCGCCAAACCCTAGGGCATAGAGGTGCGACGCAACTTAATTACAACAAAACACTTTATATTTGTTACTAATTAAAAAGTAATTGGTCGCCAGGGGCGTCCCTAGTCGCAACCTCAGACGAAATGAAACGAGCCTTAATTAAAGGTTCATCGTGTACAGCAGACATATGTCGAGGTACCCTTTTCATGGTAAGTGACAACCCTAGCGGTTCTCGAAAAAGCCTTTCGAATATCAACCGTATTGAAGGTGACTGCTTTGAAAGATGCTTTCGCGTAAGTATTAGAAGCTCTTAACAAAATGACAATCGATCAGCGTTTGTTAAAAATGAAAAACCGGGCAAGTTCGAGTCGGACTCGTGCACTGAGGGTTCCGTTCCACCGTGCCGTAAACTTGGTGAATTGCAGTTTACGATTTTTTGGACAACTTTGATTGCTCGATGCAGGATTTCATATTTTTGTAGTTCTTATGTGGCCCCATAGATGTCGCTACACCTTATTTATTAATATGAATTAATATTTTTATGCTAAGTTTCAAGCTTATAGGACTAAGGAATAAAATTTTGCATACAAACAAACTTCCCCTTTTTACCCGCTTAACCCCTTGGACGCTAGGGGGGTATTATTATTACGTAATTGCGCGCTTTTTAGAAAATTACATAAAAAAAAAAACAAAAAAAAACTCTTTTAGGATTTTTCCAAAAAATAAAACTAAGACATTGAAACCACAATTTTCGGCCGAATGAAATTCGTACCCCCTTGTGTGCAGTACGACAATTAGCGATTTTTCAAGGTCATTCAAGTTTTACAGACGTATGTACAATCGGCGCGTGAGGGGAAGGTGAATTTTTAAAAATCTCTTCTTAGTGTTCGCCAACATCACTAAGAAAACCTTTATGCCAAATTTCACGTTTTTAATCTCAGTCAGATATGTTAGTCAGTCAGTCAGTTTCTCTTTTCTTCTGCCAGCTTGTGCCAGCGCCTTGGTCCGGGTGAAAGTCGGTTTCCCCCATTCAAACTTCCAACCCCCGTTTTACCCCCTTAGGGGCGGAGTTTCTTAAAATCCGTTCTTAGCGAATGTCTACACCCTTTAAGGAACCTGCCAAATTTTAAGTTTATAGGTGTTATAGTTTCTGAGATTTCGTGATTAATCAGTGAGTGGTATTTCGCTTATATACATATATATAACGACGCGTGACATTATTAATTAATTAAAATCGGTTAATTTGGAGAAACGTTCCTGAAGTTCAACGCCCAATATGGATTCTCACGCTGACGATGTCACGAATCAACAATCAGATGCAACAGCCCGGTCTTCCAATTTCCCGTTATATATATAGATTTTTAGAAGATATCGAAATACACATACATCTCTCAGAAATCAAATTCTTTTATAGGCAGATATATGGAATTCATTATGACACTTCAATTTCATCTGACAAACTATAAAGTTCTTGGCGTTGCGCCTCGTCAATGTGTCGCTGTCAATGTCATCGACGTCAAGTGTCAGCTAACTGTCAAAACTCACGCGCACCTTCCTTTTTCCTTGCTACAACAACCCCACCTAATTAACTTACTGATTAGCTTCCATTACTATTTTTCATTTGTAAAACGTTTATTAAATTGACCCTCAAACAACATCGGAGTACGTTATTTATCTCCCAAACAAAAGTTCATGTCAATAATGATAATACTTTCTGTCATATTTCAATGAATACGAAAAGCTTGAACTGAAATCCAGGATAAATAAATAATATCGGAAACGTATTTCCGATTCTGAGAAACAGCCAATAGGTTTGCTCAATGGCAAAAAACACAGAATTCTGAGTGTGATTGTCCATTAAATACTATTAAAGAAAATATTTTCGAAAGTACACATGAAATTCTCGGTAGTATTTTTATTTATTTAGACTTTTGGTCTTAGCTGTGGACCTCATGGCAAAAAGGTAAATAATATGTGAGAGTAAAAAAGACAAGGCTTTATTTAAATGGTTTTTTTTTTGAGTTGGGAAATCACTCAATCACTTATTTCGTTCTATGGTAGAGCGAGAGAGTAGCGAGAGGGCGTATCAAACTTTTACTGACTGAAAAGTTGTATAAAATTAAGCCCTCGTACTAATATAGATATTTTACTTTTATTATATTACAATCATTGCATTAGGAAATATTTTGATACAAGTGCAGAAAGTTTGTCATTTCGACCGAGGCGGAATTCACACGAGCCGTAGGTGAGTGTGTTATGGAGCCGAGGGCTGCAGTGAAAAATGTGCACGCGTTTCAAACAACGTTTTTCAATATACTTTTGACCCGTGCCTCGTGGGGGTCGAAGCGCGCCCAGCCTGATACGATAAACAATTTTATTGTAATAAAATTGTGGCGGGGGCGAGTACACGCTTTTTTTTCGAACTAGTGCAGAAAACAATCCATTGCGTGCCTAAAAGCGGTGGGATAAGACCGGGTTTTAGAGTGTGAATACGAAGTATAGACACGATTGAAAAAAATAAGTATAATCAGAGCTACGAAGTGACTATGAATCACTACCCCGTAGCAGTTTACGGCGTAGTAACAAAATAATTATCTTGGGGCCGTACCAGGTGTTAAAATGTCAAGCGTGTGAGTTAGACATGGAGCTATACACCCTATATACCTTCAACCCTTTAACAATTCAGTTTAGGTCATCAAATGGCTCGCGTTAAAAGCTCCTGGTAACGCCTCATATTCGTGTACGATTCAGTATTATAACTCTCAACAAAACTGTTGAAACTGAGGTATTTTCACTCATTTAACACCGGTATACAGATTCTATCTTCCTAATAATTCATTCTACCATCTGTTGGCAACCTTACTATCACAAATCTCGACGCCATTCCTCACACGCTGACGTCATATAACGTTTCAAGTAAGTTTACACCGTGGAGTTTATTGCGTCCCGCGCACTAGTGTTCTTTTGTCTGTGAATTTATTGACGTCATAAAATGGACCGAAGCTCATAAGCTGTTCTGAAGTTTGTTCTCAACTACACTCGACTATCTCGCATTGTCGCGTAACTAATAATTGCGAGGAATGGTCATAAGACTTTGGTTTAGAATCGCCCTGTGTTGTATAGCTCCATAGACTACGGAATGTGGTAGACACATTTTATTTCAGTTTAAAAGTTTGAAGATAAAAATTAATAAAAAAAATCTGATAAAAAAGGCACAAAAATACAAGCTTATCATTATTGCCCTTTTATAAAATAAAGGGTACTATTGAAAGTGACAAAAATAATACGTTAAAGTTATAGTATTACTTAGTGAGTGACTGACTGCGAGTGACGAGAAATCAATAGAACAACGACTAACAAACATTAATTTGAGATACTTAAAATACAAAATGAAAAGCTTCACAATAATTGAGTGATCTGATATTTGTTTGAGTGTCAACTCTACGTATTTAGCAATATTTTGTAATCCATTCCAATATTTTTAACACCGTGTTATATTTTTCCCAAAAATATTTAAAGAAAACACAAGTTGGACACCACCGACACTTAAGTATAAAACAGGTCATGGCAGGTCATAATGGGCATTAGAGCCAGCGCACAGCTGGGTGCGGGAGCAAAACCACCCCTCAGTCTCGCGGTGTCCATGTATTTGTGTGTACAACCAAGTAACACAACAAGCTTATAACTTTGTGATATTATTTTCATGATACAGTTATGAAATTATTTACATAAAAATACTAGACACGTGTTTCGGGTTTCACATATACTAAAAATAAAATTGTATAAAATTTTTCTTTTTCAACCCTTTTTTTTTTAATTAATTGTACCAAAAACAACTTTATCTCATATTGTAAAAAGAAAGAATTTGTAAGCCTCATTGCCTACTTCATTAATTTTTTGTCTGTTAAAGCCATTATTAATAGCTTTAAAAAAAAAACAAAATAAAACAAATGAATGTTGTTCCATATTTAAAATAATTTAATGGTTTTTTGACTTTGAAGTTTTTTTTTTTTTTTTTTTTTGCTAGCAGCGGCTGCTAAGTCGTCTCGCTGCTCTGTGTACTGCACGGTATGAGGTTGTAGGGCCAATTTGAACGAAGGTGTAATAGGAAGTTGTGGATTTGACAGGTTTATGAGTAGCAGAGTGTGTTGGGTTAATTTAGAAAGTTTCCGTAGTCCGCATGATTTTACATTGTTTGAAGTAAATGGAGGAACATAAATAGAAACCTTGTCGTAATAAGTAAGTAAATTTAATACCTCACCGCCTCATATTATTGAACGTAGAAATGTGTGAGCGTATGTTTGTTAGCCCTTCACGCTCAAATGGCTGAAACGCTTTTGACGCACACGTGTAAACCATGTCCTAGAATAAGATATATATATACATAGGAAAAATCCTTACCACAGGGGCAGGAGTCCGATAAGTGGGTTTAACCAAATCCGTTCTTCACTGGAGACCACAGTCTGTGACGCCATCCATATCGCCGATAGGACAACACGGCGAAATATAATTCACAAGAGAGTTATTCGTCACGACCTTCAGCATTGAGGATAAAATACGCAGGGAGGAGAATAGGATAATTTTCTAAAAGGACTTGGGCGAAGGCGGTGGCACAATCTAGTCATAAAGACCAAAGATTGTAAGTGTGTATGTTTGTAAATTTTCACGTTTTAACGTCTGAACGGATTTGAATAAAATTTTACACACGCAGTTTTTATCCGTGTGAGTTTGTTTAACGTAAACGCGATCGACACGTTTATGACGTTCGGCGCACTGATTGGCCAACTCGAAGCTCTTAGCCAATCAGAGAGCCATACGCGGTAAACGTTTCGATCGCGTTAACATAAAAACATCTCGCACTCCTGAGAGTATGTTCCCTTAAGAGGAGCCTTCCCTACTCAACTAACGTCAACGTCGAGCATGATTTAAAAGCTTTTTGTTTCATCTAACGCACTCTAACGCGATGCTTGATGATGATGAATAAGCAACGCGAAATAAGAGAGATAATGCCTGAAAACTTTGTTGGCAGTCGGTAATCTCGTGATACACTCGAATATTTCACAAAACTTGTTCCAGGAAATGTTTGAAAAATTGTAGTCATTCGGAACTCGATTAAATTTTCAAAGCATATATAGACGTACTTTTTTAAATTATTGATATATGAGTACATTATGGAAGACCAAAGTCCACATAAAATAGCAGATTTTCAGAGGTCTTTTCTGGATTAGTTTATTTTGATTTCTATAGAAGCCTAGATAATGTCCACAAGATATCTGTATATCCGAAATATCTGGAGAAAGATGTGTAATACCATCATAATTGCGTAAGAGCGGTTGTATAAAAATGTACCTCGGGTTAACCGCTCTTAAGATAATTTTCTATTTTAAAGGAAGAAGCCACTGGCAAATAGTGTTTTTTTTTTTTAATAATAAAAGAGACATAAAAAGAAATATGGTACAGTACTGAAACGGGTCTTCGTATTTTTAAATCTAAACTAATACTATAATTTTCTTGGAATAATGGATTATCCTTGTTTGGATACACATGTGTTAGTAGATAATAACATGAGAGCATAAAAAATTACAAATGTTTTCTTCTTTACAAAGTATAAAAATCAATGAAAATACTTCAAATAATTTACTTCACACATTTTCACTCTAGAACCAAACGAGAAATTCTTGTCTCATTTCAGTATTTTTTTTAAATCTCGCCTTATCCAAATCTTTTGAAACTTAGAAATCTTTTTTATTTATTTCTTTCTCTTTTTTTAAATACTCCTAAACTGACTAGCGGCATCTTAACCCCTCTTTCATATTAAAATTTTGTCACCCAATTATTGCTTACATTTTTACTTCTCACATTTTTGCTGTATAATTATATCATGAAAAAGTTTTTACTAATTAGTTTCAATTAGTTTTCGCCTCTTTGTTTAATTTAAATTTGCTTGCTTCTATTTATGTTGTGGTTATCCTTTTTAAGGGCAAGCAGAATTTTCAGGTCGGGGACATGTTTTGTAAATAAAATTTAGTAATTAACATAGAGTGAATGTAAATATAAGGTTTAATTATATTAGAAGATGTGAGTGTTTGTGTTAGCACTCTTTTACTCGGAATTATTATCAAATGACTGTTTATTCAGACCGCTTTTTTTTTAAATATATTTTAGAGGATGATACTGCTTAAAGGATACAGCAGGTCTGGCCTTAACGCTCTCGTGCATGGATTTAATTGTATCCTAACTGATTTTGATCATACTATAGACAATGTCCTAGAAAACCAGGCCCGGGCGAAGGAGGCGGCCGCATACGTGAAGTAACGGACAACCTCACGTCTCAGCCACCGCGACTACTGGCCACGGCAGGCGCCAGCTTCCGGAATACGAGCAAAGGGTAGCTCGCCGTACAGTCGTCCGGTAACCGTTTGAATCGAGCCTAAGTCTTCAACAGCGCGTAATATTCCACGCGCTCAAAAATATGTTAGCAAACTGTAAGAGCCTAGCAGGCAAGCGGTCGCCTTCTTCTGCGAAGCAGTAATGGTAGCAAAGGAGGAGGCCGCACGCGTGAGGCAACGGCCTTGACGCCCCAGCCGCTGCCGGGATTCCGATCCCGATTTCAAGTCGTCGACGGTGCGTATTGTTTCACGTGCGCCTCTAGGAGATATTAGCAAACCGTAGGGGCTCAGCAAAGTCGAAACCAAAGGGCCCTGGAATGAATCGTTTACGGCGCGCACTGTTCCGTGGAAGTTCCGTGAAGGAGTCGTCAACAAACTGTAGAGGCCCAGTAGGGTCGAAGCCTAATCTGGGGCTTTGGTGAGGTATGAAAATGCATAACAGGGCCCTGGAACCAAAGCAAAGGAGTAACCAGAGTGGGTTTTTAGTCAATAGAAGTCTGACACTATCCCCCGCTCCACCAAAGGGCGGGAGATGTCATTAGATGATTTTCCCACTTGAAAAAAAGAGCCTAGCAGGGCCGATACCTGCCAGGGCTATGGGGATTTTCTTAAAAGGATGTCTTGTGTATGTGAGTTTACATGTTTGTGAACACACTCACGTTGAGGGAGTAATTTCAAGTGTGGGTCAACGTTTAAATAGTTAAATAAAATATTGTAATAATTGGTTCTGTTTCAGGCTAACCATTTATTAAGCGGATAAATAAACGTCCTTTTCCTATTTAAATTTAATAGTAGTGTGAATTATTAATAGTCGTATAAATAATAATAATGGACGCCGGGCGCGACACTCATCATTTTCATTCGCCCCACATTGCAGGACCGGCGATGCAATTATTACAATCGCATTTCCGCTGCTTTGTCAACACATTACTTTTACTATTGTTAGGAAAAACTATTAAATAGATTGTCACAGTGTTGCCGGGTTACAGCTTTGTTTGTTTCGAAGCGTCAAAGTTTTATTCTTTTCAGATAGCACGTTTATTAAGGTACTCCTAAAGCGAACGTTTGTAACATAACGTCATTGTAATATAATAATAAACATTTGTTGACTGGCCTGTTGGTCTAGTGGTCAGTGGCCCTGACTGCTATGCCGGAGGTCGTGGGTTCGATTCCCACCCAGAACAAATGTTTGTGTAATGAGCATGATCATTAAAATTTGTTCTGTGTCTGTATGTAAATTATTATCTTTAATATGTTTTTATTTAGAAATATATAAGTATGTTTATCAGTTGTGTAGTTATCATAATACAAGTTCTGCTTAGCTTGAAACTAGATGGCGTTGTGTGATAGTAGTGGAAAAAAAAAATATTTCAAATAACCCATATCACAAATACCTTATAGACTAACTAGATTACTATGGTAAATTATTACATTTTTTTTTTTAGTAAATTTATGATTTATAACTATGTTAGTAACTCTTCACTATTATAATATAATATGCCACAAGGAAATACTAAGTATATCATTTTGTCTGACCCGGAAATCGAATTTAGGACTTCTATACACTTGTAACTACAAAACCAACAGAACATTTCAGTCATAACAAAAAATAATTTACTTTCATTATGTCACTTGCATAATATATACATAACATTGGGCTCATAATAGCTTTGCTAAATGTGAAATCTACCTCTTCAGGGAAATCAGGGGACATGACGTGTCAATTCATACAATTAATATTTTATTCACCTATTCACCCGACAGACGACCCTTAAATAAATTCAAACAAATATCTACATAAAACAATTTTGACTGCTACCACCGTCATAAATTTACGTTCAAAAGTGAGGGTAGATACATAGTGTCCTAAGGTACAGTCATTAACAATATAGTACTACCTAACCGTCTCCTACCCTCGTCAACCAAACTAATTAACGACCGTCCCGGTGACGATACGGCCGTACGGCTCCGGTACGGTCGCGGTACGACACCGCAAATTATTAGGGAACTAGTATTGAAAGTAAATACAGCAGCTTTCTGGTTTGTAGGTGGTAGTGCTATGGTTTGTTTCACGGAGAATTTCGTCGAATTTTCCGGGGTTTGGTTTACAGCTGTAGGTACTTTAAATAAGTTTTTTTTTTTTTGAGGTAGGATAAATGATATTTATTTTGCAAATAACTAGATGTGTTTGGTTTTTCCTAGGGTAAATAACTCTGAGAAACACCGAAAAAAACTCAGTCTCTTTTAAAGATTTGACAAACGTTTTCTAAATATAGAGATTAAAATAAAACACAGGCAGCTAAGAGACGACCAGTCTCAACTGACAGCGCCCGTTCACGCACATGACGCGTATTTCAACACCACTCAGCTCAACCATTTTGAAGGGAACCGAATGATCCAACACACGCGCCATCATCAGTGAGACATTTGAGTGAACATGACAAACTCTCAAATGCATTGCTTATTTATGTCAAAAAGTCCAATACTCGTAGTAAAAATAGTAACTAAACCATTAATTGCTCCATGGTACTCAAGTAAACGAGTCAATGACCTTGTAGGGAGTTGTCGGTCGTCGCGTACTAACTACATACAGTTCATTGGCCTCGATCATCTGACGTTTACTTAAAGGAATCAATTTCGTACATGCGAAAATTAAGTCGAGTTTAAAAAAAGTACGTTATTTTCATTTTTATCTTTACGAATCGATAGTATTTCATATACCGAATCGACCCTCCGCGGGATTAAAACGACTAAAATTTAACGGTGTATAAAAGCGAAATACCACTCACTGATTAATCAAGAAATCTCATAAACTATAACACTTACAAACTTAAAATTTGGAAGGTAGGTTTCTTTTATGGTGTAGACATCCGCTAAGAACGGATTTTACGAAACTCTACCCCTAAAGGGTTAAAACGGGGGTTGGAAGTTTGAATGGGGAAACCGACTTTCCTGCAGGCGAAGCTGCTGGCCGAAGCTAATAATATAATATTACCAAATTTAAAAAAAAAGTATTTTTCATACTAATCAATTATTCCTTTGTGACAATGTTCTGTTTTCTCTATAAAGAAGAAAACATTGTCTCTAGAGAAACTATGAGCTCGTTAATATTAATTCTTCGCGACGAGAAGTTCACGTCAGTGCCAGTTTTTTGTACAGGTTGAATTTCTTTTTTATTGTACAACATTATTTTTAGTATATGCGAAACGTGAATATAGTTTGTTCAGAATCTGAATGAATCGATTCTAATAATATTTCACCATGTAATATTTTTTTCCAAAAATATTTTAAAAAGGTCATAAGTTGGACACCACCGACACTAAATACAACACAGGTCACGGCAGGTCATAGCGGGTAATAGGCGCCAGCGCACAGCTGGGTGCGGGTGCAAAACAACTCCTTAGTCGCCCGGATGGCCCAGTGACCACGTATTTGTGCGGTCAACAGGTAACATGACACTTTGTGATTTTTCATGATACAGTTATGAAATTTTGTACATAGATTCGTTACATAAAAATATTATAAACAGGTGTATCAGGTTTCGTAGACAAAACTTATGTGGTATATTAGCTGCTGCCAGGGGTTTCTCCCGCATGCTAGTAGAAATTTGTCCCAAGGGAACATATCCTCGGTTTAAAAAGCAAAATATCTGGTGTGCTATTCAAAAACTTGGTTTAATCGTGTTCCAAGTTACATCGAAATCCGTTCAGCCGTTCAAACGTGAAGAAGTAACAAATACATACACAGTCATAAACGGTAAGTATCCCTTACATTGTTATTGTGCAGCAGCGGGCCGCGTCATCGCTCGCGCACACACAAACATATGTCAATGTACGACGACCGCCCAACGCGCCCCGCAACGCGCCGCGTCTCCGTAAAAAAGCCCCTAGTCCGATGGGACCGCAATTCGACTAAACCGGGGAGAGATCAGGCGCAAGACGAAGAGGATTCAACGTACTTTCCGATACATGAGGGCGTAAAAAAAAACCCTACCAACTTCCAAATCCTGGGCTACTATGGAGTAATTAAATAATTTTTTTTCTTGACCCGGATTTTGAACCAAGGACCCCATGCTCTACAGTTGCGCTTTCGATCACGAGACCAACGAGCAGTCAAAATTATAATTATTATGTGCTAAACGCACACTTTTTGTCACTCCTTCATGCATTATTGACTGGCCTGTTGGTCTAGTGGTTACTGGCCCTGACTGCTATGCCGGAGGTCGTTGGTTCGATTCCCACCCGCGACAAATGTTTGTGTGATGAGCACGATCATTTGTTCTGTATCTGGGTGTTATTTATCTATAATATGTATGTATTTAGAAATATATAAGTATGTTTATCAGCTGTCTGGTACCCATAACACAAGCTCTGCTTAGCTTGGGACTAGACGGTGTTGTGTGATAGTTGTGGAAAAAAAAAAATATCGCAATACAATTTCGTCATATTGACTTTTTAATTAGAAGCCATTAAGTTTTAGCTATCAGGAAACAGACACTGGCAGGAATTCACATATGAAGACGGAAAAATCTGATTATGGATTTCGAAGTCCAAACCAAACTTGCTCTAAGTTTGTTTAACAGATCAAATCCGTTCGTACATCAGATTAGTGGATCGGTCAGTTGCATTTCATACGACGTCAAGTGCCGCCTTGACCGCCTTCTGAATAACTGCATTCGATTTGTCTTCAACCTTCGTAAGTATGATCATATTTCGGAACAGCGTTTACTTTTAAAATGGTTACCTATACGTCAGCGTAGAGCACTAAGGGCCTTGACTACCCTGTTTTCTTTTCTGAACAAGCCTTCTTCTCCTTCTTATCTTACTTCTCAAATTCAATTCCTTTGCTCTGACCATAATAAAAATCTCCGATCTACGAATAATCGTTTACTGCGCTGTCCCTCACATCGCTCTGGGTTTATCCATTCTTCCTTTTTTGTACAGGCGATCTCTCTTTGGAACGCGCTCCCGTTGAACATCAGGATGGCTTCCAGTCCGTTCTCCTTTAAGGTAATGGCACGTGAACATATTCGCAGGAAACTGCTAGATACATCGCAGCGTTGATTTGGTGGATTCGTTTCTCAAAATAATTTTGGTTATTTGTATGTATTTATATAAGTATGTATTTATATTTATATTTATTAGATATTGTATTAGTTTTCTATTTATTTTGTCTGTTTTTCATTAAGTTGCACCTATTACGTTATGTCTCTGCACCACCCTAATGTCGACTGGTAGATAATGCCTACGGCATTAAGTCCGCCTTTGTACACTAGTGCATAAAGATTTTTAAATAAATAAATAAATAAGTGCACACCATCCGCTATCAGCCACGAAATAGACACATAACTTCAACCCAAGGACGTCCACTGTTGGACATGACCAAGGGTCACCACAAGGAACGAACCATGCGTCAGGTTGGCCGATGGTAGAAAGGTGATGGCGAACCCAATTCATGTAATTTCTGCGCACTCTTCAAAATGTATCTTGCAAAATACCAAAAACGCTGGCTACCCTATGCCTTTGCTCTAGCTTTTGTATATTGGTATTAAACAACTGTGAAATACCGAAAGGCTAGCTACTCTACGACTGCGCTTAAGGCTTTGTAGTTGTGTTAACCAAATCTGTATCACCAATAAGCCTCTTCGCACGCCTTTCCACAGATTCCAAAACTGCCAGATGTCATTACAGCACCAGTTATTATCCCCTGCCACGACAAGTCGAGGTATGGCGGAAAGAGTTCCGGCGGGATCTTATGGTGAAATGGCGACTGCGACTGTCGCAACCCAGTGCTGGGCACGCCTTAATTATGGCAGTAAGGCCCCTCTTTGAGGCGTGGCTGGAAAGACCTCACGGCGTCCTAACCTTCCGCATGACCCAGGTTCTCACCGGACACGGTAAGTTCGGGAGGTTCCTGTTCCGGATTCGTGCGGAACCGACGTCCGGGTGCCACCACTGCGTGGACTGCCCGGAGGACACGGTGGAGCACACGGTCGAAGTGTGCCCCGCTTGGGCAGAGCATCGCCGTGTTCTCGTGAGGGCGATCGGCAGCGGCGATCTCTCGCGCCAGGCCCTGGTACGGGCCATGGTCCGGAGCGAGGAGGGATGGCAGGCGGTCGCCTCCTTCTGCGAAGCAGTAATGCTAGCAAAGGAGGAGGCCGCACGCGAGAGGCAACGGCCCTCACGGCCCAGCCGCCGCGAGGATTCCGATTCCGATCCTGATTTCCAGCTAACGTAGGCGCGGGCTTGCGGACGGCGAGCTATGGGTAGCTCGCTGTCTGACCGTCCGGTAATCATCCGGACCAAGCCCAGGTCGTCAACGGCGCGCACTGTTCCCGCGCGCCTCAAGGAGTTGTCAGCAAACCGTAGAGACCCAGCCTGCTAGCTGCAGGCAGGCAGGGTCGAAGCTTACTGGGGCCAAGGGTTTGCTTCCGAAAGGAAAGCCCGGCCCTGGTATCTAAGGCCACGAAGGAACGGGGTGGGTTTTTAGTCAGTAAGAGTCTGACACTATCTCCCGCTCCGCCCAAGGGCGGGAGATGTCATTGGATGATTTTACCCACCACCAAAAAAAAAAGCACCAGTTATTATGTAAGAATAGAAAGAAAGAATATACCTAAATACTTTTATTCGAGACAGACACAGCGCAGTACTCCACACACGATAAGACCTGTGCTTTGTATAACATTAGAAACTGCCCCAGTGTAAAGTAAAGCCAAACATTAGACTACACAAAACCAATTATCATTAAGATCATACCTACGTATTAAACGAGCTGCTAATACCTTAAACTTACCTCGACACTGTTATCTAGGTCGAGTAAACCACATTTACTTGAGCGGCCCAAATAACCGTTCGCTAGGATGACCCTAATGAGAGGTCGGATAACGATTGGCCTGGCCAATGTGGCCATCAGCACGATACAATAACACAGCTTAGGAAGATACCATGGACATTAGGAGAAAGATCTGTTTGTGTTTTAAACGTATCAAGTTTATTTTTTAATCATTAAATAATAGAAAGCATTTATCTTAAATAAACTATTTACTGTAGTGTTTAACAAATAAAAAAATATTACTAATCACACACAACACAACACAACATAACACAACACAACACGACACAAAGCAACACAAAACAACACAACACAACGCAACACAACATACTATTCTATAATATTTTAGAGCTGAAAGTTTGTGATGTGATGTTTGTGTTAGTCCTTCACGCTGAACCTGCTGAAAGAATTTATATGAAATTTGACACATTGGTAAACTATGTCTTGGAATAGTACACAGTACAGTTTTTACCCCGGGAGTAGGTACGAGTATGTTCTTATGGGACTATTTTCTATTTTTATGTGGTGAAAGTAGCTGGTAGAAGCTGGTTTCAAAAATACTATTTATTATAATATTACTCTAATGTTATGAAGCAATGGTGGCCCAGTGGTATCGGCCTCGACTTACTGTGTTGTAGTTCGTAGGTTTAAACACAGCCTGGCGCATTACTTTGTGTAAATTCATCACCACCGCTCTCAAAACCTTGAAGAACACCTTGTAAGGAGGCCTGTCCTAGAACTAAAAGTTTGAGGACGTGCGACATCCATCAATCCGCACTGAGCCCGTATGTAGACTACGGCCCATTCCCCCTCCAGGAGAGGACGACTAAGGGCCAAATTCACCAATAAACTAATCGCGATTATATAAAAGAAAACGCAGTTTGAGCGCCTAATCGAGTTTGTAGCTTCATTTTGCGTTTCACCGCGATGAATTGAACCTAGTTTACGCTAAACTCAGTTTCAATTCTTTTGTTGTCGCCCATGTTTACGACACGGGTCTTTAAACTAGATTACGCTGAGCTCAGTTTAGTTGAACTAAGTTTTTATATTGAATGATGAAATCAGCTCTAAGTCCCAGCAGTAGGAACATTATACGGCGGATTATGCTGTGGTTATATAGGTGACAATAATATTGCAAGTTTACAAGCACATCAGCTGCAAAATTAAGCCACAAAATGACAATAAAGATCTTCATATAGATATAACACTAAAAATAGTGTAGATAAACTCATAAAGCTTATAGAGGACACAGGTGAAGGCACATAAACTACCCGTTGAATTTCTAAAAGGTCCCCAACGTTGTAAATCATAACTGCGACAAAATTGCGTTCAGGGCTTACCTGCGTTATGATTCTGCTAACGTAAAAGTTTGCGTTATAGACGCTTTTTCGTGTTGTTGTGTTGTCAACTCAAACTGTAGTTGGGAACAATTTGTTTAGGGACTTGGTGTACGGTGATTAGATGAAAAACTGTTTAGGTTTTTATTATTATGTTTTCGGATTGGATTTTTGATGGTACGTGGTCAATGCCAAATAGTCTGTGTTAAGTTTTGATACATAATCAGATTTTTTACGCAGTTTTTTGTCATCATCATCATCATCATCATCAGCCTTTTAATGTTCCCACTGCTGGGACACAGGCCTCCTCTCTGAGAGAGGGAATGGGCCGTAATCCACCACGCGGGCCCAGTGCGGGTTGGTGGATGTCACATGTCTTCGAATTTTTGGTTCTAGGAGATGCCGGTTTCCTCACGATGTTTTCCTTCACCGTTTTGAGAGCAGTGGTGATGAAATAAATTACACAAAGTAATGAGCTTGGCTGGGTTAGAACCTGTGACCTACAACTAGTAAGTCGGGGCCGTTACCACTCGGCCACCACTCGTCTCAAGTCTCAGTTTTTTGTAACCAAGAATATTACTTAGTTTGTATTTGATTATTCATTGCAATTGACTAATAGTCATGACAACATCGAAACTTATTTGTGATTATCTGTAGTTAAACTTTCGATGTAACATAATGTTGGGTGACAGCCACAGATTACTAATATGTAGCAAGCTAGTGACAGCTCTCGGTAGGATCTTAGATAAAATCAAATTAGTGGACCACTGTCCAGTGGACAGTTGCAATCGACGAGTGACATAAGCGCGTGCCCCTAGGAACATCTGCTGTCTCGACGTGAACAGCAGTGGACTAAATGGAAAACACTAAATCAGTTAGGCACCCAGGTAGGCCGCTGTTGGGCACGTCATAATTATGGCGGGAAGTCCCTCTTTGGGGAGTGGCTGGAAAAACCTCACGGTATCCTTACCTTCCGCTTGACGCAAGTTCTCACCGAGCATGGTCAGTTCGAGAAGTTTCTGCACCAAATCATGTACCGGATCGACCCTCCACGAGATTACAACGATCAAAATTTTATAGTGTATAAATAATTACACAGTTAATCTGTCCTAGCTCGAGAGGACACCGGTGTCCTCTCACACCCACGCCACTATAGGCCATAATTCCGATGTTTAGAGTCTACTTTTGTATGAACAAGTTTGGTAGTAGTGGATCTACATATAACTTCATGCAACACAAAGCTGAAAAGGGTGGACATAATGCCTTAGTATGAGCATGATTTTAAATTTTCCTTAAATGTTTGCAATTACCTCAGTCTGTCCAACTAGCGTTTGACTATATGCATGCATAGATATTCGCAAAGGCTCTTTGAACCATCGTATAGAAGCACTATACCTAAAATAAAAGCAAAACTTATTCCCATGCAGCGTTTGTCCTTTTTAAAAGTAACCGAGGCAAAAAAATATTCTCGGCTATTGTCGGGTAGCTTAACAAAGACTTTAAACACAAAAGTGGGTAAGTTGTAAAGCAGCTTAAACGCAGACTGAATACCCCCACTTCATGTTTCTATTGTATATCTTAGTGAGTGCAGTTTTACTACAAGTTATTATTTTTTCTTTTTTGAAGAAGAAGAATAAAAGACGGAAGTGTGTCAGTAGCTTTAGAGCTTGTAGTTCATAGTGATGCAAAGGTTAAGTGATCTGTTTTAACGAGATCTGTTTGAGAGAGGAGACGAGAGATGTGCTGCGAAGCTGGCAGGTTATTTCCACCAAAGCGGAGAGGAGAACTGTAGCGGAGAGAAAATGTGAGCTTTGAGTAGCAGATATGTGAGCTGTGAGAGACGAGACGCGGGGAGAAGGCAGCGGAGTGCAGAGTACGCGAGAGCGTGCACCGCGCCGCCCAGCCGCCCGACTAAACACTTCTCTGCTCTGCCACACTGCTTGCTCGCTCGCCGCACAAATTTCTATAGAAAAATGAGACATCTCTTCTCTTCTCCGTTTGATTAATTCCCATCAAATCTATGCGGAGAAGAGATGTGAAAATAACGAAATCGGATTGGTTTATTCAAACACATCTCCTCTCGTCTCCTTTTCTCTCCGCTTTGGTGGATACTGGGCCTTAGAGCACAAGTTGCGAGTTTGAATTTGGTAAGAGAGAGTTTGCGGCGGCCATGTTGCTTAAATGACTAGTAGCCGATGGAGTGGAGCCAGTAATGTTGTGCCGAGTCGCTGTTATAGTGGATCGAGTCGACTCGAGTCGGTTTACACAGTAGGTAAGTATTCAAATCATGTCTTCCGGGATTCGAGCTCAGTGCTTGAGTTCTTTCTTTTTGATATCTGAATGTTGACTCGAACTGAAGTGTAGAAGTTCGAGTTCAGAACTCGAGTCTGTTACTAATTTTAGAGTAAAAAAGAAAATTGGAATAGGGGTAAACTTCAAACAGCATGTAGGTTTCGCTGTTTGATTTACTAAAATGCCGAAGCCGATGGTTGATGTGATGGTCTGGAGAACTTTAATACCAAGTTGTGGGTTTTGTGTGAAATCGAGGGTTGTCCTTGCGTGTACTAGCATAGTGCGTACATGAATTACGATTATTATGATCGTCGGTTGTACTACGTTACACGTAAATTGTCTAAGGAGTCTCTGCGATTAGGCTGCGGCCCTTCATTTGTCTCCCATAAGTCCAGGACTCTAAAGAGTCCTGAAATAAAGACATAAATAATGTGCAAACGTGTAACTCGTGTCATGCGAACTTCGACTCTATTTTTAAAAACCGGAATGTACAAATTCTCTTATCAACTAATAATAATAGATTTTATCAAATAATAAAAACACTTTCTAATAATAATAGAGATAGGTACTTTATACGGACATTTCTAGAATTCACCAGGCTTTGGTACGTACTTCCATTCTGGAACTATCGCTCAGCAACGCGTTTTAATTAATTGATGCTACTCTTTATATCGGCAGAAATATGACTCGTAAAAGTGTCACGGCGTAACAATAATAATAACATCTGTAGAAAAGGTAAGATACTACTTTTTCTGTAGCTAACTGGCCGGTCGTGGATGTCATAGTCTGGAGAATTTTAATATCGAGGTTTTGTGTAAAGTCGGGCTGCAACATTGTTCGATATGCAAAGGATAGCTGAAAAAACATATTTTCTCTTGCTCCATCCAGTGCAGGAGAAAACGGAGCTGGAGAGGATTGGCCAGTTCGTCTAGAAGCTAGTGGCCCTGACTGTTATGCCAGAGGTCGTGGATTCGATTACCAATAAAAACAAATGTTTGTGTGATTAGCACAATCATTTTTTGTGTCTGGGTGTAATTTTATCTGTATGTATGTATGTACTTATTTAAAAATATATATGTATGTTTAGTTTATCAGTAGTCTATAACTCATAGCACAAGTTCTGCTTAGTTTCGTAGGGGCCCGGCACTGTCGAAGCCTACTGGGGCCATTTGTAGTGTGAAAGTGAAACCCGGGGTCCTGGAACGGAGGCAGACAAGGAACAGGAGTGGGTTTTTAGTTAGAAATTTTTTAACACTATCTTCCGCTCCACCCAAGGGCGGAAGATTTTACTGGATGATTTTCTCACTTATAAAAAAAAACTATGCTTAGTTTGGGACTATCTAGGCGTTGTGTAAAGCGTATATTACACTACTCGATATTAAGCGTCGATTATACCACTCGATATTCCGCACGATTCCGCACATGTTACACAGACTGTCTTAAAGTTTACTTTCGAGTAAGACAGTCTGACCCTTATATACATATACACAACATCGAAGAAGACCTGTCTGAATATAGAGTAATAGACCCTCTTAAGTTGTGGACTATTACTATTATTAGTATTTGATGATTCCTCACTAAAAGTTCATATTATTTATATCTCAAAGGTTTTAGAAAAAAAGTACTTTATTTTTTAATTTTATTTTTACAAATCGATAGTGTTTCATGTACCTGATCCCTGGCCCTCCACGGGATTAAAACCACTAAAATTTAACGGTGTACATTTTTATCTATACTTATTACTGTTCCAATTTCAGCTAAAAACCATTTACAAACTGCACAATAACCTTAACATTCCTATAACCAGATAACATGTATAATAGTCGAGTTTAAAGGACCAATCCATCAAGTACTCCCACGCAAACGTTTGAAGTTTCCCCTTGTCAAGTTCAAGTGTTAACAATAGAAGAACATGCCTCTGACGTCGTACTAGGGATGTGGTGAAATGTGTAGTGATGTGCTTGTGAAACACGGTAATATTGTCAAAAGGTATACCTCT
This sequence comes from Leucania comma, assembly GCA_958295575.1. NCBI lineage: Eukaryota > Metazoa > Arthropoda > Insecta > Lepidoptera > Noctuidae > Leucania > Leucania comma. The sequence continues at coordinate 4,480,383 of OY282480.1, forward strand.
AAAGGGCGCGGTAATTTAATACGCTACTGTTGTATCAGAATCTATACTAACAATAGTAATAACTAATGTAATCTTTATATACCTACATATATAATTCTTGTGTGCGTATATTATAAGGGAAGATACGTTTGACATTACGCGCTAACATCTCAATCAGAAAACCTGGACTCGAAAGTCACACATCTTTGATCAGTGTCATCACAGTGGCTAATCTAGTCACTGATAGACAAGGATAGATATAAGAGCCGGCGCTGTCGTGCAAGCGAAATCGAAAAAAAATATTTTTGTGTAACACTCTCGTTTATGTAACTAGCCGATTGCGACTGAGAACCGCTGAAATCATGCCTTTATGGCCTGATTTCGTTTTCGTCCACGCGCTAGAGGGGAGTCACCTATCTACCGTTGTTTTGATTAAATCTAAGGATTTGGATGAAATTTCGGAGTATGTTTGAGTGGGTCCCTGGATAATTTGCAACTATAAATTATTTTTCTGACGAAAAGTCAGCCTTTAGTTCCCAGTTCCAGCTTCAAGTTACTTATCTGCTTTGCTGGCTGTACATAGGTATATATAATATGCGTGGAAGTAGATGATCGTTGTGGAAAGTTTTATTGCAGCACTTAAACAAAATTTCCATGTTCCAGATCGATGATGCCGATTCCCTGACACTATCACACTCCATTCTTACCAGTTCACGCTTCACGTCACACTACTATCTCCACGTCTACCAACCTGACAATAACTCGACGTTCGTTGACAGATTATTTCCATTGCCAACCTCATGGATATCGTGTAAGCAAAGGTTTGGGTATATTTTAATTTTTATATCATCAATTGATATTTATGTTGACGTTTGACGTATATATGTTTTTATGTGACTTAATATATTGAATGTTGAAAGAAAATAAGTTTTCTTTCAACATTCGGCGTTCATTCAACATGGCGATCGACCTTGAATGCGCTGTAACTGATTTTTAGGTCTCAATCGCAGTGGGGGCTGCGCGTAACTATATTAAATGGTTAAACTATATATTTGACGCGTACTATACCTACTATTGTTGGTAGTTATTGTTGTAATTTCCCACTATGCTCAAATTCCAGTTGGGAGGATTATTATATTTTATATATGTATGAGGTATATATTCGTATTATTTTTCATACATTTTTAAAACTTTTACTCGCTGCAGTTGAGTTAAGCCCTCTTTTATACATGAATTGTCAAACTATTGTGTACTTAAATAGGTTTTTTTTTTTGTGTACAATAAAGAATGTGGAATGAATGAATAAAAAAAATATATTAATAAAAATGAAAAAAGAGGAGCGAAAGATGAAGTATCAATACAGAAGTATTTAGATATTTATGATCTCAACGTGGTCTTAAGGACGCGTTTACAAAACTGACCAAATTAAGCAGTTTTTCGGTACATTTTGCAGCAGAATTAAACTGAACTAAATGTAAATAATAATTTCCACAGATAGATTACTCCTTCATCTGGAAATCGCCTTATTTTTTTATTTGCAAAATTTGGTTTATAACACTGTAATAAATCATTTCCCGTACCTCTTCACACAAAATTGAAGATTTCGTATTGAGTTCAGGAACATTTTTCTTCCGTTTGATAAAAGATTTTATTTATTTAAAAATATATTATGTAAGGAGACATAATCAACTAAAAAAGGCGTTATAAAAAACTACCAAAATGTTCTAATTAGTCTCAGAAAAAAATCAAATCAATTTTAGTTTTTCAACAAATTTAGCTCTATCGCGCGAATCTTAATGCATTGAACATAAGGGTTATTTTGCTAGTCACTGTCTTGAATTATTGCATAAGAATTGAAATAAAAATTTTAGTCTGCGCTCGGCCGCCGTCGTGAGTGGACACTGTGTCGCTTGTAAGCAGAAATTCGTGTGGAATAAGATCGCTGTACGAATACAAAATATTTGATAAACCTAATTTGATACTTCACGTGTTTTGTGCTGACTAAAGACTATCAATAAGATTTATTTAGTTTCTTTTATTTTTTCTTGAATAAAACATTTCATTTCGAACTTGATGGAGCGACCTGAAGGTATACCTCCAAGATTGCTGATGGAAATAATAAACGAGTAGAGCTAGGTGTACCGAGTTTGGGCTCGTTGTGTTAGTTATGATGAGACCTTACCTTAGGACTTGATGGAGCGACCTGAAGGTATACCACCAAGACTGCTACTGGAACTAATAAACGAGTAGAGCTAGGTGTACCGAGTTTGGGCTCGTTGTATTAGTTATGATGAGACCTTACCTTAGGACTTGATGGAGCGACCTGGAGGTATACCTCCAAGATTGCTACTGGAACTAATAAACGAGTAGAGCAAGGTTTACCGAGTTTGGGGTCGTTGTGTTAGTTATGATGAGACTTTACCTTAGGACTTGATGGAGCGACCTGAAGGTATACCTCCAAGACTGCTACTGGAACTAATAAACGAGTAGAGCTAAGAGTACCGAGTTTGGGCTCGTTGTTATAGTTATGATGAGACCTTACCTTAGGATTTAAAGTGACCTGAAGGTATACCTCCAAGACTGCTACTGGAACTAATAAAAGAGTAGGGCTAAGAGTACCGAGTTTGGGCTCGTTGTTATAGTTATGATGAGACCTTACCTTAGGATTTGAAGTGACCTGAAGGTATACCTCCAAGACTGCTACTGGAACTAATAAAAGAGTAGGGCTAAGAGTACCGAGTTTGGGCTCGTTGTTATAGTTATGATGAGACCTTACCTTAGGACTTGATGGAGCGACCTGAAGGTATACCTCCAAAACTACTACTAAGAATTGATTAAGATTTTTTTATTTATTAAATAGGGTTAGTTCTGCTTACCTGCTTCTTATTTTTGTTAGTGTTTATTCATTGCATCATTATCTTGCTCTGTACAGCATCCTAATTGCGTAGTGATATACTAGGAATGTTGTCAATCGATTCCAGCTGAACAGTTCAACAACATCTATAGAGTTGACAATGTATAAAACATTTTATCATCATCATTTCCACCCAAAGACTGTTGGACATAGGCCTCCTCCAAATGTCGCCATAATGAACGGTCCTGTGTGACTCGCACTCTAATTTCTCTTCTTCTAATTACGCTTATTGTTTTGATCGCCATTTTGCGAAGCGAGATAGATAGAGCTCTCGTCATTTATAATCGTAAACATTCGGCGGCTAACGCGATTTCACTCGCTCGACAGCGCCAGCTCTTAGTCCTTGTCTATCAGTGAATATACGTTTGCGACTGTGTCGACACTGATCATAGATGTGTGGGTTTCGAGTCCAGGTTTTCTGATTGCGATGTAGTGCATAACGTATCTTCTCTTATAATATATCAATGGGATAAACAAATAAATAAATACATGGTACACACGGCGACATGGTACACAGGTACATTACCAGTATAACATTCCCTCGCTTTGTAAGTAATTCCCGTACAGTGAGAGATGCGCTTAGATTGCTTACCAACCAATCACTGTTCAATGGTAACTACTGTTTTTTACTATTTCACAATAAAAAAAATGAATACAAATCACCGTAGGTAAGTTTAAAAAAAATACATTTCTAAAATATAAATAATAGTAGGCTCAAGGATCAAGCCGTGTCAGTTCACTCATAATTTCGCCGCTTCGCGCTAGTCGCTGTGTGTGTGAGCCGTGCACGTGTAGTAGTAAGTCGAAATACCTAGAATTGAAGCGCGCAAATTCGTAAATACGTCCTTAACATGGATAGTTACACCCGTATTTATAAAGAAGTAATGACTTGTTGCTAAGTAATTTCTTATTAAGCCATTACTTGAGGTTAGTAATCTTCTTTTACATATGTAAGCAGTTAAGTACTTTTTTGTGTTACTTAAGTATTTATTTTTACTCAAGTAATTAATTTTACTTTTTAAATACGGGTGTTAGACAGGTACTGAAATTATTTATTTTTCTTCAAGTTATACAAATGGTCTGTTAAAAGCAAACGACGGAGACGGCTGGCATAAGCGTTGTCAACAACCCAAGTATTTACAGAATAAATATTGCATTGTTTGAGTTACGAGCCCAGTGGCAACGGACCCAATTTCTCTATTTATGAGTTACTAACTAGCGACCCGCCCCAGCTTTGCACGGGTACAATGACGATATTAAATATATTATGTATTAAAAAAAATCGCATCAAAATCCGTTGCGTAGTTTTAAAGATCTAAGCATGCATAGGGACAGACAGTGGAAACTGACTTTGTTGTATACTATGTAGTGATACGACATAGGTTCAAAACCAGGCAGGCTCTTTACTGTGTGCAATTCAAATGTTCATCAATGCTGTCAAAAGTCAAAAGCATTTTATTGTTTTCTAATAAACCATTTACAGGCACAGGTCATGAAGAGAGATAGAGATTAATAGAGATTTCTGACTTCAAGAATCTCCATGGACATACGATGCAAATGTGGAAGTGTGTCCCGCTTGGGCGGAGCATAGTCGTGCCCTCGTGCCTCGGCCTGACTACAAGCCACGGTAGGCGCGGACTTATGGACGACGAGCTAGGGGTAACTTGCCGTCTTGCCGTTTGGGAAACGCTGACACTGCTGGACAGAGGCCAATTCGTCGATGGCACGTAGCGCTCCATGCACGCCTTAAAGAGATGGTAAAATCCGTAAGGGCTACGAGGAATTCCTGAAAAGAACGCTAGGGCAACTGAAGAAAACCGATGTGTTTTAGTCTTCTTCTCAGAGAAAGAAGAATATTTACAGTATAAGAATATTTCCTAGGGTTTGCTTCCGAAAGGAAAGCCCGGCCCTGGTATCTAAGGCCACGAAGGAACGGGGTGGGTTTTTAGTCTGTAAGAGTCTGACACTATCTCCCGCTCCGCCCAAGGGCGGGAGATGTCATTGGATGATTTTGCCGATCACCAAAAAAAAAATTAAAAAAAAAAACTGCTGTTAGAACGACGAATAAAAACATTATGAGACAACTGGCACGTACTAGAACTAAGTAGACATGTGACATCTACCAACCCGCACCGGGCCCGCGTGGTGGATTACATGGATCTTTGTTCTTTTTTAAAGGTTTTATTTAATATATATTTTTTTAACTTACAATGTTTATATATTTGTTTTTTTAATCGATTGAGCAGAAATTTTGTAGACATATTCAGTTTGGATGATTATAATCATGTTTAGTTAAGTGACGTCATTCTAAATCCAATATGGCCGACAAGTTATTTTTTTGCACCCCCATGTTAAGGGTATGAATTAAAAGTGTGTGCTGAGACAAACACCTACGCCACAATAAATTCAATACAACAAATAATATATTATTTTTATTGGTCTTTAAAATCGTACTTTGACATTTTAAGTATCATAACAATAACTGTGCAAGTATAAAAAATGTGCAACTGCGTATCTGATCTAGGCCAAGTCTTTATTTTAGGACACCGTTTGTCTTCCTAGAACATTTCATAATATGGCGGATAAATATTTTAAAAGTTAGATTTAAAAAAAAAACTTTTTTAGGTTATCTTGTTTTATTTATTGTCTGGTACCCATCAGATGTATTACATAAACCACTGGTTCAAAAAATATGTAATTTGCACAAGTGATGATTCCTTCTAAAAAAATACTGCATATTATTTTCAAAGAGAGATGAGAGGCTAACCACCAATAAAACTTTGCAATGAAGCTCGAAATTTTTGCTGAAAGACAATGTAATCGGGTACACGGTTTGAGACCTAAAAGATCATATATATTTTGACCATTTTGCTTTTATATGTTATACTATGTTTGACTGCCGCATATGCGTGAAGCAGATCCCCGTTAACCACAGCGGTGGTTTTCAGTAACAGCTGGTGAAGAATGAAGATGCGTAGATAGAAACATAACAATAAAACAAACGTGGGAATGTGGTTCCGTTTATATATTCTGTTTTTTTTTTTATATTATAGGGAACTGGCTCCTGCTAGTAGCTTATCCCGCGCAAATGTAGGTTTTCTAGGTATTCTTCCTTATGGAGTGAATTTCGGAAAATTCTTTCTTAATCTTTGTATATATCACAAAATTATTTATAAGAATATTTCCTAGGGTTTGCTTCCGAAAGGAAAGCCCGGCCCTGGTATCTAAGGCCACAAAGGAACGGGTTGGGTTTTTAGTCAGTAAGAGTCTGACACTATCTCCCGCTCTGAGATATTAGTATTCTGCTATTTAATTATACTTAAATATTTAAAAATATAAATGATCTGTTAAAAAATAAATAAACGGGCGTTTATAATTTATATGTTATATAAATAAATAAATTTTTACCACAATTTGAGCCTTAAATATAAAACATACAATAGGCAGCTTTATCGCATTCTGCGATCAGTTCCAGGCTACTCAGGCTCAGGCTACTATTAATCGTAACTTCGGGTTTTTTAATACATCAATGACTAGCTTCTGCCACCATCTTCGTCTGCGTGAATGTCAGTTTGAAGCAAGGTAAAATATAATAATAATATAATATTTTACAACTATCACACAACGCCGACTAGTGCCAAGCTAAGAAGAGCTTGTGTTATGGGTATTAGACAACTGATAAAGATATTTATATATTTCGAAATACATATAATTATGGATAAATTACATCCAGACACAGAACAATTGATAAGATATAGAATTTGATCATTGTCAACAGTGATAGAAGTAGATATCCAAATGAACGAATTTTACGTTACATAATTTTCAAGAAAACAAAGGAACAACGCACATCTGAAATTAAAATACGGAAAAAGAACAATATTTGAACAGTACGTGGAGATTCCGCCCCATTAGGAAATTCTTATGATTTTAAGAGCAAAAACATGCTTTATTTTATAGAACAAAATTGCCTACTTTTATATGAGTCTGGCACAGAATATAACAATAATATCTTACGCTTTTTGTTTTAAGAAATGTAACGAAATACCGAATTTTTTTTTAGGATTCAACACGTTGAAATCTGTCTCCCATATATCGTTATCTGTTCAACTATAATAGATCTATACTAGATTAGATTTGCGGTAGCATTAGACAGAAGTTAAAAAAAAGTTTTTTTAGGGTACGCTTTGTAATAAAAGTACAATACATGTATATTGTCCTTTATTACAGCTAAGATTGATGCTGAATTTATTCTAATCAACTTATATACCAACTGTTACACTTAAATGAATTCATTTGAACTGTCCATCTGAATTTATTTCGCTTTTAATTAAATAAATTAGTAATTCTTACTTAAACTACAAGCATTTATGTTAAAAATCTAAAAGAAGCAGGGGTTGTCACTGTCAGTACCTGGAATTTTTTTCATTATACTATATAGTAATAGTCATTTCTATTTGTATTGTGTACAATTCATATCTACATCTACACTTCTACATCTACACTAATATTATACTTAAAGTAGAAAGATTTGTATTTTTGTGTGTATGTTTGTAATGAATAAACTCAAAAACTACAGTGCCGATTTAAAAAATTCTTTCACCATTAGAAAGCTAAAGTCACCCTGAGTAACATAGGCTATACTTATTGCTAGAAAAGATCAGGGATCCTTACTAAAACTTTAGTAACGTAACCCAAGGTGTAGAAAATGCCATAAAACATGTTTCGTCGCATGCGCTGCGGAAACTATTGATGATAGAACAAAAGTATGTTCTACAATATTAAAGAAAATGTCAATTACTACAAAAAATTTCGCGGTACTCTATGTCCAACTATTATCGTTATGTAACAATAACCACTATTTAAATTTTAAAAGTTGATAGAAATACCGACCAAAATTAGACTATGTTATTCATACTTCTGTTTAAGTCCGACCGGACCGAGCCCAAGTCGTCGACGGCGTGTTCTGTTCCTGCGCGCCTCAAGGAGCTGTCAGCACACCGTAGAGGCCCAGCCTGTTACCTGCAGGCAGGCAGGGTCGAAGCCTGCTGGGGTCCAGGGTCAGCTTCCGAAAGGAATACCCGACCCCGGCACGATAGGCAACGAAGGAACGGGGTAGGTTTTTAGTCAGTAAGAGTCTGACACTACTTCCCGCTCCGCCCAAGGGCGGGATTTGTCATTGGATGATTTTACCTACCATAAAAATAAAAAAATAACCCAGAAAACATAACACTCCTTTTTTGGGGCAGTCGTGTAAAAAAAAGCCACTATTGTCAGGTACCAAAAGTTATAAGTACTCATAGTGTCCTCCAAACGGGTAAAAGATAGTACCAAAAAGAAAAAAATAAACTTATAAATTTCTAGCACGAAACCCTTAGCACTTTCCTCCCAGTTTGCTTACCAAACGAGGATGTAATTCCGTACATCTCAAAGAGACATCAGAAACAATTCCGTAGGATTAATCTCGATGTGTTCTTTGCAAAGTTTCGTATGTAAAATTAAATTTTAGAGCATCCCCTGACTGTCTTAGATGAACTTTGTCGCAAGAGGGAGGATACCCTTATAACGAACTTTGTTATTTGTTTTTCTGTTTGTTGTATGCAAACTTTGGGCTCCATTACGTGAATTGGAGGATGCGAGAAATATTTTGATGGATAATTAAGGGAGGAAGTGTTCTTAAATTGGCTTTTTTGGGTCTTTTAAGTAGGTATAGAATAAGATTTTCGGTGTTTTTTAAAGTGACTACAAAGTTGAGATTTTTTTTTAAGTTGGGAAATAAGTCGTTTTCCTCGCAGAGGTGATTTCTCGCGCCGGGCCTTGGTACAGGCCATGGTCAAAAGCAGGGAGAAGTGGCAGGAGGTCGCCTCCATCTGCAAAGTGGTATTACTGGCAAAGGAGGAGGCCACACGCGTGAGGCAACGACACTCACGCCCCAGCCACCACCGCAGGCGCGGGCTTGCGGACGGCGCTGTGTAGCCCACTGCAATTGGTAGCTTGCTGTCCGACCATCCGGTAACCGTCCGTACCGAGCCCAAGTCGGCGACGGCGCGTACTGTACCATGCGCGCCTCAAGGAGTTGTCAGCAAACCGAAGGGGGCCCAACAAGCCTACTGGGGCCAGAGTCGATTTCTGAAAGGAAGGTTCGACCCCGGTATGAAAGGCAACGAAGGAACAGAAGTGGGTTTTTAGTCAGTTGAAGTTTGACCCTACCTGTCGCCTCGTCCAAGAGCGCGAAGATGTCATTGGATGATTTTTCCACCGAAAAACAGACCCCGACAGGGAATTCTACTCCCTAGCTGTAGTAGCTTTATAATCAAGCTTAATCAAAAGCCTTAACCTTCGAAGCTTCTTCAAATAATCCACCAGCATCTACCAATAAGATAAACACAGCGCCTGAACACAGCATCAGAGCTGAGCTCCTAATATTGCATCCGATAGCATCGAATTTGAATATTTAATGCCATCTACCAATATTCTCGAATCGATCTATACATATTTATGAGACATTTCGTTGACGTATACTAGATTGAAATTGCCTTCAACATTTACGTATATTTAAATAGGAGTGATGGAGTCTTCGGAAAGGGGTTTATTGTAATCTTCTTTGCGATGGCACGGTTACTACACATTATTTATCTACTGCAGTCTTCCCGTCCGATTATAATTGAGTGGTTTTTAAGGTTAGAGTGAATAAACTCTTAATAAACTAGTGCGCTTCACCATCAACTACTGCATCGCTGCTTAATAATAATAACTCCATCGCTGTATCTCTACGTTGACGTCGTGGTGGGGCTTGCGCGCTCCAATAAACACCAGGTCGTAATGCCTAGGGTGAGGGGCCAGACTAAGAGAGATACAATCCGCAGGGCACTTTTGTAATATGTGCAATAGTTTTCACCAACCGGGGGTTGTCCTTGGATGCACTAGCATTGTGCGTACAGGGACAATCGTCGGTTGGCATCACGTTCCATTAAAAGTACCTAAAGGGCCTCTGTGAGTTGGTTTCGGCTCCTCGTACGCCTTCCAAAGGGCCAGGACCTCAGGGTCCTGAGCTAAATAAATTCAAAATATATAATAATAATAATAATAATGACAAGAAGCCGGGCAAGAAACACAAACACACACCCAACACCATCGGATTCGTCGCTCAGCTCCGCCTCGCAGCCGCCGGGACCAACGCCAACCGTGAGTCAAGAGATTCCGGTCGCTGTAGTTGCGTCGAGCTCGAGCGACGAATACTTCTCGCCGCCGACGACACCACCACCTGCGCGTCGACGGGGAAGAGGCCGACCTCCGGCCAGCTTAGGACCTCGAGGCCCTCCGGCCTCTGATAGGGTCCCCGCTGCCGGTGGAAGTGTGCAGCGCATGCGATGGACACCATCCATTAATGAAAACGTCATGCGCTCATACTTTGGGGCTACAGAGGGGGGAATTAACCTGACTGCGTATCGTGGTCGGATGCTCTCTCTGTTTCAGGTACTTGAACCAACTGTCAACGTTTCGGCCCAACGACTGTCGGATCAGGTGCGGGTCATCCAGCGTAATCGTATGTTGGATGACACCGTGCTTGATAGATTGCGTGACAGAGTAGCCGTGTTCCATCTGCTACACCACCGGCCGCGGTGCAACTTCAACCCAGTGCTTCACCGCGACCCAACTATGTTAGTGACGTCGATGATGACGCGACTATATCTGTGAGTACCCAATGCAATGTACGATTGAGGAGTGCTTTGGAGGACGCATTTCGAGAGTACCGCTCCACACCGCCGGGGCTTAGACCCCGTCTACCTCGTTTGCCCATGCACAAGAGAAATAGGGCGCTGGTGTGTGCTCTAGATTCGCAGCTATCAATTTTTTTTGATAGCAGCGAAGATCTCACTGATACCCACTCGATCTTGTACTGTGCGGCTGCAGCGGCATGTCGTGTAGCTCACGTTAAGTTCCCTAATTGTGACAGAGCTACACGACCAGCCGTGCCAGCTTGGCAGTACAGAATAGAGCGCCGTATCGATGAGGCTAGAGCACTCATCGGCAAGCTTATCTGCTTTAGGGAGGGTAACACTCGCCCTAGGGTGATGCGCTTTGTGAGGCGGGCGTTCTCGGGGTCTGATATTAGTCCTCGAGATTATCTACCCCGCGTCACAGAGCGTATCGACCTCCTGAAGCAGAAGATCTATGCATGGGCAAACCGTATTCGTCGGTACAAGCGGCGAGTGGAGCGGTACACTCAGAATCGCACATTCCAAAATAACGAAAGGTGGGTTTATAGGGCTTGGGAGCGACCGGACCAAGATGTGACTGATACGCGCCTGCCGGATGATGACGCCATGTGTTCATTTTGGCGCAGCATCTGGTCGGCGCCAGTCGGTCACATCGAGGGTGATTGGATCCGAGAGGTCGAGCGAACATGTGATCTTTTACCAGAAATGGGGGCAATTACCATCAGCCCCCAAGATGTAGCCCGTGCAGTCCGTCCGTTGCCTAACTGGAAATCTCCTGGGCCGGACGGGCTGCACAATTTCTGGATAAAATGGTTTCAAAGGTCGCATGCTCGCTTGGCATCTCAGTTCCAGTCTGCCCTAGAGTCAGGTTCGCTACCCGAGTTTTTTACGACAGGAATAACCCACCTGCTCCATAAATCAGGCAGTACTGCGGAACCTAAAAATTATAGACCGATCACGTGTTTGCCGACGGTCTATAAAGTTCTTACATCCATTCTGAGAGCTAAAATCAATAGTCATATTGAGACAAATTCTATCATGTCGGCGTCTCAGAATGGATGTAGGAACTGGTCCCGTGGTACTAAGGAGCTGCTACTCATCGATATGGCCATAAGCCAACAGGTTCGACGTTCTCGAAAGAATTTGTCGGCATGTTGGATAGATTATAAGAAGGCCTATGACTCTGTTCCTCATACATGGCTCATGAGGGTGCTAGAACTGTACAAAGTAGATACAACTCTGCGCACCTTCCTGTTGACGTGTATGGGGCAGTGGAGAACAGTCCTTCGCTATCCGGGATGTCGACAGATTCGAGGGAACAGTGAACCGATAAGGATCGAGCGTGGCATATTCCAGGGTGACAGTCTGAGTCCACTATGGTTTTGCCTAGCCTTGAACCCTCTCAGCACACTGCTGGAGGGTTCTGGCTTAGGCTTCCGGTTGAAAAGAGGTGGTCAGGTCATATCTCACCTTCTTTACATGGATGATCTGAAACTCTTTGCCCCCAACGACTTCCAACTGCTGGAGCTACTGAAGATAACTGAAGCCTTCAGTAGTGCCATCAGGATGGAATTTGGTGTGGACAAATGTGCAGTCATGCATGTAAAGCGAGGAGAGATTATGGAATCCGTGGGAACTCAACTTACGGATTCCATACACCTTAGATCCCTCTGCTCAACTGAAACTTACAAGTATTTGGGTATGTCGGAAGCGTTAGGCATCAATGCTGATGACGTGAAACGGTCGTTGAAGGAGCGCTTCTTCGGCCGCCTGAATAAAGTACTGAATAGTCTTTTATCAGGCGGGAACAAGGTGCGCGCTTTCAACGGTTGGGTCATGCCGGTGTTGATGTACTCTTTCGGCATACTCAAATGGACTCAGACAGAACTTGACGCCTTGGATAGGAGGGTCCGCACACTGCTTACCGCAAATCGGATGCATCACCCACGGTCATCGGTGATGAGACTGTATATCCCGCGGAAGTGCGGGGGTCGCGGCTTTTTAAATGCTAAGACCCTACACAACCGTGAGGTGTGCAGTCTCAGGGAATATTTCCTAGAAACCGATGTGGGCATGCACCGAGATGTGGTAGCGGTGGACAAGGGCCTCACTCCGCTCTCCTTGGCTAACGAGAACTGGCGCAAACCTTTAGTACTGGATACTAATGACCGCAAAGAAGTATGGCAGAGCAAGGAGCTTCACGGACGCTTTTACCGGGCCTTACATGGGCCCGCTGTAGACCTGTTAGCGTCCGTATCCTGGCTGCGCTTTGGTGACCTTTTCGGGGAAACCGAAGGTTTTGTCTGTGCGATAATGGACGAAGTTATGATGACGAACAACTACCGGAAATATATTGTGAAGGACGGTACGGTTGACATCTGTCGGGCATGCCACCGACCCGGAGAATCAATCCGACACATTATTTCTGGATGTTCTCATCTAGCTAACGGAGACTATTTGCATAGACACAACCTTGTAGCTAGGATTATCCACCAGCAACTTGCTCTTAAATACAATCTTGTGGAATCAGAAGTACCGTACTATAGGTATGTGCCCGACCCAGTTCTCGACAATGGCAATATCACATTGTATTGGGATCGATCTATCATCACTGACAGGACTATTGCTGCCAATAAGCCTGACATAGTGGTGATAGATCGACTAGAGCGTCGCACAATGATTGTTGATAATTATAGCGGTCCCTCATGACGAGAACCTCGTAAAAGCTGAGAAGGATAAACAGACTAAATATCTGGACTTGGCTCGCGAGGTTGTCGACATGTGGGAAGTGGACACAGCAGTCATTGTGCCGATAATCGTGACGGCCAATGGCTTATTAGCCAAGAGCTTCGACCAACATCTCAGGAAGCTCTCGTTAGGCAGTTGGATCAAGGGCCTGATTCAGAAAGCAGTACTCTTGGACACGGCGCGCATTGTCCGGAGGTTCCTTTCTCAGGAACCCTGACCACCGGCAGCTTGGACCCTGTTCCCGATGCCGGTGGGCTACTATTTTTTTATATTTTTAAATGTTTTTTATTTTCATAATTTTTTTGTTAAGAAATATTTAAAAATGTATAAAATATGTATATCGGCGCAAATACGTTATTTGAAGCACCTCGTCAATGTGACGTAATCCATAAGATGCAGTTACATCAACAAATAATTAGATTAAGAGCTGATTAACATTATGATCACGAAATGATTGTTTAAAACACAAGTTACGTTATTGTTATTTATTTCTTGTTTGTTAATCAATTATAATTGCATGGTTTAATTAATTATGTTTTTAACTATTTTAAAAGATTGTAAAAATCATTATTTATTTACAAAGTTTAAATTCTAAACTAAAAACTTGAACATGTGCGTCGAGCACGTGGTCGGTCTCTATAAATACGGGCGACGGCCTCAGAGCGGCTCAGTCGCACTCGAGCCGTCGCACGGAACACATCTCGGTGAGTCATATCCGTATTGTTATATTGTTACTCTACTGAATAAAGCTTGTTCAAAGTCTATTCGGTATTTCATTTCAAGAAGATGGAGAACAACCAGGAATGTGACGTCAGCAATGCTGACGTCACTCTTTTTAAAAACTGCCATGGCGCTGACCATCCGTCATCAGAAGTGGGATGTGAGGAAATTCCTGCTTCCACTTCATCAGCAAATCCACCACCGCCACCACCAACAGCGGTGAATAATGCAACACGTCAACAAATACAGACGCTGATGAATTTACCCATGCCTAACCCATCCATGGGGGGTGTACCTCCAGAATTTCTTATGCAAATGATGCAGATGATGCAGCAAATGTCTGAGCGCCTTTGCCAGCCCACTGAAGCACGGGTCAAGATCAACGATATCTATTTACCATCTTTCGACCCTGATACCAACGTTGGGGTACGAGAGTGGTGCCAACACCTTGACAAAGCCATTGAAACATACAAGTTGAGTGACTTCGATGTACGCATGAAAGTGGGAGGTCTCTTGAAGGGACGAGCCAAAATGTGGGTAGATGATTGGATGGTGACCACATCATCCTGGGAAGAACTACGCCATAAACTCACAAGTACATTTGAACCGGAAAACCGATATTCTCGAGACGTCCTTCGCTTTCGTGAACATGCTTACGACGCGTCTAAAGATATAGCAGAATATTTATCACGTGCTTGGGTGTTGTGGAAAAGACTCACCAAGGATAAGCTTGGCGATGAAGATGCCGTAGAAGCCGTGATTGGATGTATTGATGATGAGCGCCTAAGAATAGAACTGTTGAATGCAAGGGCAACTACAGTTCCTGAACTCATTTCAGTTGCCTCTTCCATACGAACAAAACGCCCACATCCAAGTCCAAATTCTACGGTGCCAAACAAACGTGCACGTATCTCGGAAGGCACCCAATCGTCTTCACCCTGTCGTTACTGCAAAAGAAACAACCATAACTCAAATGATTGTCGATTCAAGCCCAAAACTTCAGATACCAATACCAATGCTGAACCATCGAACAAGGATACGAAGCAATCAAACGCACCTACCTGTACATTTTGCAAGAAAGTGGGCCACACTTACGAAGTGTGCTTTAAGCGTGAACGTTCATTAACATCGAACATAAACTGTATCGGAAAACTGAAGCTAGCACCTATCAATATAAAAATAGGCTTGCAGTCTATACATGCCGTGTTTGACAGTGGAGCAGAATGTTCAATTATGAAAGAAACCATTGCTGAAGCATTACCGGGACAAAGGACTCAAGCGGTAAACTACTTGAGAGGAATTGGACGATTTCCGGTGTTATCTCTGATGACGTTGTCCACCGTATGCATCATTGATGACATCAGTGTTGAATTACAATTTCATATACTGCCAGACTACGAAATGTCTACAGACATACTGGTTGGCATGAATTTAATCAACAACACGAATCTGAGCATGATAGTCACATCAACTGGGACCAAACTTATTAGGCAACAAGCAATCAACCAGCTGAATACCAAGAACCCGATCTTTGACAAACTGGATTGTGACCTCACTAATGCCGATGAGATAGCCCAATTACACTTACTTTTAAACAAATATGAACATTTGTTCATTCGTGGCTTTCCAACAACACGTGTCAACACCGGTAAACTAGAAATTCGACTCAAGGATCCTAATAAGTACGTGGAAAGAAGACCATATCGTCTAAGCCCAGTTGAACGAGAGAAAGTCCGTGAGATCATTAAGGAGTTACTGGATCATAAAATTATTCGTGAAAGCAAGTCGCCATTCTCAAGCCCCATAATTTTGGTCAAGAAGAAGAACGGTGATGATCGTCTGTGTGTGGATTTTAGAGAACTAAACTCAAACACATTACGTGATCATTACCCGCTACCACTAATTGCAGACCAAATTGATCAGTTGGCCAATGGCAACTATTACACCAGCTTGGACATGGCTGCTGGTTTTCACCAGATCCCGATTTCAGAATCCTCAATTGAGAAGACCGCTTTCGTGACTCCTGATGGTTTATACGAATATATGACCATGCCGTTTGGGCTGAGCAATGCCTGTGCAGTTTACCAGAGATGTATTAATAAAGCTCTATTTTCACTGCTTGGTACTGACGCTCAAGTTTATGTGGACGACGTACTAAGCAAATGTGTGGATTTCACTGAAGGAATACTGAAGATTGAACGCATCCTTATGGCATTACAGAAAGCTGGATTTTCAATCAACGCTGACAAATGCAGTTTTTTTAAACGTTCAATAGAATATTTGGGCAATGTCATCTCGAACGGACAGGTCCGTCCAAGCCCAAAGAAAGTAGAAGCTCTAGTTAAAGCACCTATACCCAAAACGGCTAAACAGGTTAGACAGTTTAATGGATTAGCGGGATATTTCAGAAGATTCATTCCGGATTTCTCACGTATCATGGTACCATTATACGAGTTAACCAAACAAGGTGCAAAGTGGGAATGGAATGCCAGACATGAGAAAGCTCGAAATGACATAATACAGATCCTGACGTCAGCCCCCGTATTAACAATATTTCAAGAAGAAGCACCAATACAGTTATATACTGATGCAAGTAGTCTGGGATTTGGTGCAGTACTTGTACAGATAATTGAAGGACGTCAGCATGCAGTCGCCTTCATGAGTATGAGGACTACAGATGCTGAAAGCCGATACCACTCTTACGAATTGGAGACTCTGGCAGTGGTGCGCGCTATCAAGCATTTTCGTCAGTACCTCTATGGCCGTCAGTTTATTGTCATTACCGACTGTAATGCCTTGAAGGCCTCTAAACACAAGAAAGATCTACTCCCAAGAATTCATCGCTGGTGGGCATTTCTACAGAACTACGATTTCAAAGTAGAATACCGTAAAGGTGAACGCCTACAACACGCTGATTTCTTTAGCAGAAATCCAACTGAAATTGCCGTCAACATCATGACAAGAGATCTGGACTGGTTGAAAGTCGAACAACGCCGAGATCAAACACTACGGCCTCTAATGGATACCCTACGAGACAATAACCCAGTAGATGGTTACATATTGGAAGATGATGTTTTGAAGAAAGTTTTACAGGATCAAGTTTTTGGAGAACAAGTCTGTTCAGTTGTACCCAAATCATTTCAGTGGAGCATAATAAACTCTTACCATACAGCGCTGAAACACCCTGGTTGGGAAAAGACTCTGCAGAAAATCAAGGAAACCTATTGGTTCGATAAAATGAGTACCATTGTTCGCAATTTTGTAGACAATTGTGTGATATGCAGAACATCTAAAGGGACATCAGGTGCAGTACAAGCCCAGCTACATCCAATCCAAAAACCAAGCGCTGCTTTTCAAGTTATACACATGGATATAACAGGAAAGTTGGGGACTCCAAATGATCAACAATATGTCATCATTACAATTGATGCCTTCACAAAGTATGTACTTTTCTACTATGCTACTAACAAAAATCAGTACAGTACACTAGGCGCCTTAAAACGCCATGTGTATTTATTTGGCGCACCTGTACAAATAATTGTTGATGGAGGAAGAGAATTCCTAGGTGAATTTAAAAACTATTGTGACCAAGTTGGAATCAATATTCATGCCATAGCACCAGGAGTCAGCCGAGCGAATGGACAAGCTGAACGAATAGTGGCAACACTAAAGAATGCATTAATTATGATAAAAAATTATGAAACTGAGCAATGGCACAATGTACTCGAAGAACTACAGTTAGCTTTAAACTGTACTCCTCATCGTGTTACTGGAATTGCCCCACTCACTCTCATCACCCGGCGAAAACATTGCGTGCCACCAGAACTCCTAAGTCTGGTGAATATTGATGAACAAACTGTGGATATAGATGCATTGACTCAACATGCACAGCAAAAAATGACCCAATCTGCAGAACAAGATAGACACCGCTTTAATCAGCGAAAGGCCAAGATTCTTCCTTTCCAAAGAGGAGATTACGTGCTTATAAAAAACAATCCACGTAATCAAACTTCATTAGATCTCAAGTTTAGTGAACCTTATGAGATCTGTTGAGTACTGGACAACGACCGCTACCTAGTGAAAAGAGTCGTTGGTAGAGGACGACCACGAAAGGTTGCCCATTAGGGTGGGTCGATTTTGAAAATTTTCGAATTTCAATAGTGGGGGTATTTATAAAGTTGCGTTTTATTGTAGTTGAAAGGAAAAAAATAAATAAAAAATTATCCGTTATAACTTTAAGCCCTCTACCGAGACCGAAAGTTTCCTAAGTTTTTATTTTTTACTGAAAAAATCAGTAAATTAATTAGCTAATATCGAAGGTTACTTAAGCCGAATTTGTTAAAATTTTAAAATTAATTGTACTACAGAGTTGTTACCATGTTATTACATCCACATTTATTATCAACGAGCGAGATAGATATATGTTTTGTTTAAGCTAATTTGGTAACATTATGCGAACGCCCGCGCCAGTGCCGCCAGTGCGTCGCGACAAGTAAGCCGCGAGTGTCGTCGTGTTTGCATAATATTATTGTATTTTTACGTACTTCTTTCTAATTCGTATAAAACGAACACTTAATTAGCCTTATAAATAGATTCCTATGAAGTTCTCAAAATGAGTAAGCTAAAATCGTTTATAACACGAAGTGAAGTGGATTGTCCTATATTTGGAGCACCATCTGAACTTAATGCAACAAAGTTACCTACTATATCAGACATTATTAAGTACATACTTCATGTAAGACATGATTTACAATTTCAAAACTCAGGAAAACAGCCGGCTACGACTGAAGTGTTCGCCATAGTAAGTCGCGACGTTGAAAGTATTTGGGTTTCAGCTTCCATACCTATAGTGAGCTCTAAGCGTATAAAAGAATTATTAAAAAAATATTATGATGAATATCTGAAGCTCATTAGATATCCGCAAAGTAAACGGTCAGACAGTTATTTGGAAAAAGTGAAAACGTTCAAGAACATCACCACTACAAAGATTTTTGACATTGCAGCTTGTAAGTGCCTGAACTTTATTTCATGTGTTTGTCCTAAAAGCAAAAAAGTACCTGTAATTGAACAGAAGTTTCTATTTGATCAAAGGTCTGAAAGAAAAATGATAATAGCAGGCTTAGATAAAAAAGAAACGGAATTTTTTTTATCGAAAATTGAAAGACAACAAAAATGCCAGGAAAGATGTCGTATTTACAAAGATTCACAGGCGGGCGGGCCCGAGTAAAATTCCGAGTGAAAAGAAAAATGAAACTGCTTCACCTCTTAATGTGCCCCAACCTGAACCTATACCATCAACATCTTATAATACTTTAAAGATACCAAAACTTGCAAGAGTCTGTGATCGATATGGAGTATCAAACAGGTCAGCAGCTGCTATAACAACTGCAGTACTCCAAGATCTAGGATTGGTCTCATCTGAAGAAAAGAGTTTGGTTGTAGATAAGAGTAAGTTGCGACGAGCTAGGAATAAGGCACGAAATGACTTACAAACAAAAGTTGCTGACGTCGTAGTGGAAAGCATTTATTTTGATGGTCGCAAGGACAAGACCTTGCTTATCGAAAAGATAAATGGCCGTTCTCATCGTCGAGTTGTCGTAAAAGAACACATTTCACTCGTGAGTGAACCTGGCTCACTTTATTTGGGACACACTACACCACGAACTGGTACTGGCAAAGCTATTTCCGATTCAATTGTGAATTATTGCAAAACTAATAACATTGATTTAAAAAACATCAAATGCATAGGATGTGATGGAACCGCTACAAATACGGGCTGGAAATCGGGAGTCATCCGTTTTACTGAATTAAAGTTAGGCAGACCTTTGCAATGGTGCATTTGCCAGTTGCATGCGAATGAGTTGCCTCTACGGCATTTATTTAATGATTTGGATGGCAGCACAAGTGGACCACGCGAATATTCTGGTCCAATCGGGAAAGCTTTAGAGAATTGCGAGTCTTTGCCAATACAGAAATACTTAGCGGTTACAGGCGATATCATTGATCTGCAGCAAGATGTCGTGGTTTCTTTGAGTACAGATCAGAAATATCTGTACGAAATGTGCCATGCAGTATCATCGGGAGTCTGCAGTGCAGAACTTGCAAACAGACAGCCTGGAAAAATGGCTCATTCTCGCTGGCTTACCACAGCCAACCGTATTTTGCGGCTTTACGTGGGATGTCGTGAGCCAAGCGAAAATTTAAAAGTTCTGGTGGAGTACATTATAAAGGTATATGCTCCTATTTGGTTTCTCATTAAACGAGAACCAGCTTGTCACCGGGGTCCACAGCACGTGTTTAAATTAATACAGTTTTCAAGATGTTTTGATCAGAAAGTCAGAGAAATAATTGACCCAGTCATTCAGAGAAATGCTTTTTTTGCTCATCCAGAAAATTTATTGCTGGCTATATCGGATGAAAGAAGGTTTGTCAGAGAACTTGGCTTGCGGAGAATAGTAGAAGCAAGAAACAAAGCAACTCGTTCCATCAGAGTATTCAAGCTACCAAAACTAAACTTCAGTGCAACTGATTACATAGATGTGATTGTTTGGGCTGAGTGCCAAATAACACCTCCGCCACTTTTAAGTCACCTGACAGATAAAGATTTAAACGATATGGTGCAAAAATTGAAGCCGGTTGATATAACTTTTTCGTCATTTCCATGTCACACGCAGGCGGTGGAGCGCTGCGTAAAACTTGTGACTGAAGCTTCAGTAACAGTAGCTGGAGAAAAGGCTAGAGATGGAATTATCCGCTCAAAGCTGCAGTCTAGATCTATAATGCCGACGTTTGATTGTAAGGCACAATACAAGTGTTAAATTAAAATACTTTTTTACACTAATCTTTGTTTTATTTATTTATTTGGACCGATATACCTTATAAGTTGCTTCTAATTTATTTAATTTTTTTCAATTGACGGTAGAGGGCCAAAAGTCATAATGTATTTAAAAACTAAAAACAGAATATAAACTTGCATATTAAAAGGCAACTTTTTAATCCCACCCAACATAAAAAAATAAAAAATAAAAAAATCCTTACAAAATCGACCCACCCTATTGCCCATGACCAGCTTCGGCGTGCTCCAAAACCAGGTGATCAGGCAACCGTATCGGCGGCTGATGATGAACAACCTACGATGCCAGCTGGAGCAATACAACCAATGCCATCCACCTCACGAACTGAGGTGCGAGAGCAGCATACACAAAATTCAAATGCGTAAAACGCACAACCACAATAAACGGTGAGTAACAAATTACTTTTATAAAGAAATAATTATTCTTTACCCTTTACCATTTAGAACCTCTGTGTAAAACAGCATCGACCTTGCTCCTATTCCCAATAGAGCCTCTGTGTACCACGGCGAACAGGACCGCCCAGAGCACAGCATCATAATCATTCCCCAATTTCAACGAGACAATCTCCGAGAAACAAAATGTGTGTAGACGTGATGGAGGGTCGAAACACATAATAAAACACAATCAAAGATCAACACCATTGTACCTACAAATGGCACAACAAATCATGGTTGATCCTAAAACATTAAAAAAAAAAACAACATAAGTTAAATATTTCCAAAGTATCTCCCATCAGTAGCATAACTGCTTACAGATACCAAACTCAAAGAACAAAAATAAATCTCATTGTTTCAGACAAATACAACTTTAAAACACAGGCTGGTGCAGAGCACGCACCGCCTGTCAGAATGGCCGTATCGGCGCAAATACGTTATTTGAAGCACCTCGTCAATGTGACGTAATCCATAAGATGCAGTTACATCAACAAATAATTAGATTAAGAGCTGATTAACATTATGATCACGAAATGATTGTTTAAAACACAAGTTACGTTATTGTTATTTATTTCTTGTTTGTTAATCAATTATAATTGCATGGTTTAATTAATTATGTTTTTAACTATTTTAAAAGATTGTAAAAATCATTATTTATTTACAAAGTTTAAATTCTAAACTAAAAACTTGAACATGTGCGTCGAGCACGTGGTCGGTCTCTATAAATACGGGCGACGGCCTCAGAGCGGCTCAGTCGCACTCGAGCCGTCGCACGGAACACATCTCGGTGAGTCATATCCGTATTGTTATATTGTTACTCTACTGAATAAAGCTTGTTCAAAGTCTATTCGGTATTTCATTTCAAGAAGATGGAGAACAACCAGGAATGTGACGTCAGCAATGCTGACGTCACTCTTTTTAAAAACTGCCATGGCGCTGACCATCCGTCATGTATATATAATTTAAATAAATGGAATAATAATAATCGGCTCGGCTCGTATCGTTAGGAGGTTCCTTTCTCTGGAGCCCTGACCGCCGGTTGCTTGGACCCTGTTCCCGATACCGGTGGGATACTATATTTTGTATTTTTAAATGTTTTTTTTAATGTGTTTGATTTAAAGAAATATTTAAAAATATAATTTATATGTATATTGAATTAATAAAGAAAATAATAATATTCATTTTATTTTCAGGCATCGGTGGCCAATAGAAAAATACATAAAATAATCTTGCTTACCATCAGGTGGAATCGCAGTCAAGCACTAGTATATATCAATTAAAAAAACATTACTACTAGCAGAAGCTAGTAGCTTCTTCCAAGTTATCATCACTTTAGCTTAAAGACGTCCGCTGGACATAGGCCTCCCCCAAGTGTGTTTTTTTTTTATGGTAGGTAAAATCATCCAATGACAAATCCCGCCCTTGGGTGGAGCGGGAAGTAGTGTCAGACTCTTACTGACTAAAAACCTACCTTGTTCCATTCTTCGCCTTGGTCCCAGGGCCCTGGGTGCCATTTTCACATACCCTTTGACCCCAGTAGGCTTCGGCCCTGTTGGGCCCCTACAGTTTGCTGACAACTCCTTGAGGCGCGCGGGAACAGTGCGCGCCGTAAACGACTTGAGCTCGGACCGGTCTGTTACCGGACGGACGGACAGCGAGCTACCCATTGCCCGCCGTCCGCGAGCCCGCACCTACGGTGACCGGAAATTGGGATCGGAATCCCGGCGGCTCCCCCAAGTGTGTGCCATGTGTCTTCACAATAAGCATTCCTGTGCTTCTCGCATCGGATTCCGATGACTTCCGTAGCTGCGTCTACTGGTACATGGTCACTACTTCAGAACCTTTCGTTCCCATTGACTATTTGAATACCTACTGCGAGTAATGTGCCATGCCACTGCCACTTAAGTTTGGCGATGGGCTTTAGAACACTAAAATATTTTCTTCAATTAAATTCCAGTAGTTTCTAAGATTACCGCGTTCAAGAAAACGAAGTCTTCAATTTTATAATATTAGTATGTATATACGGATACTTAGTTAGTCTTAATGATTTTAGTAACTGATCGTACACCAGCCATCAATGAAGCACTTCATCAACCTTGCCGTCAGGATTATTTTCTTTTTTTGCCAATTGGAAAACTTCAAAAGGTATCTGTGTGCTGAGTGCGAGTTGTTTTTACGTTAACGCGATGGAAACGTTTACCGCGTTTGGCTTTCTGATTGGCTAAGAGCTTCAAATAGGCCAATCGGTGCGCCGAACGTCATAAACGTGTCGATCGCGTTTACGTAAAACAAACTCACACTAGGCACTCTGGTCTTTTGGAGAAAAAACCGAGAAATTTAGGATTCTTCACTAAAACCACACTGGTGATCAACATAGAAGTAGGCCCAGTAACCTCATGCAGCTGTTACGGATGACGTGAGTAATGCCCGCGTTCCGAATTGCGTCAAAGCGATTATAGCGCGAATCCGACCAAATTTAATAATCACAAAATATAAGAGCTATTAAGTTATAACTGTGACGTTGCACGTTGGTTGGATTTGCGCTATAATCACTTTTGACGCAATTGGGAACAAAGGGGATAAAGAGGCAACATGAAAAAAGAAAGAACGCTGTGCTGGCATTCGAAAATGACAGCACTCACTCGAACATATCACAAAATGTATTTGTATGTTTTATTTATTTTGACGTTTATTTAGTTTTGAACACTTTAAAAACAAAATACGAAGATAAGCGATTAGTAGCCACCGCATATTTAGATCAATTATTCGATTTGAAAAGTTTTTCCGTTTGTAACGATCATAATTTAGAGAAGTTTTTAAATATTTTCGCATCATCTGTTCGTGCAGTAAAGAACCTAAAGGTCAATGACCTCTGTGACTTTTTGTTTTTGTATATCGGTTTAAATAAATTAGATCCTGAAACTGTTCGTCTGTTTGAAACGACTCAGCGCGGCAAAGAAATACCTAAGTTCGAAGATTTAGAATCTTTTATTCGCGACCATATTAAGGTATTGCAGCGCACGTCGGCACGTCATGAAGTCACGAATAGGACAGGTTCCGATCGCCGTATAGACGCGTCATCGAAATCAGTCAAGACTGCACATACGCTAGTTAGTACCGCCTCAACACCTGACTGTTCTCTGTGTAAGGGTAGCCATACACAGCTGTACAAGTGTTCGGGATTTCAGAGATTATCGCCTAGGGATCGTTACAAGTTTGTCCGCACTAATAATTTGTGTTTTAATTGTCTAAGTGACAAACATCTGGTTACGTCATGTAACAGTGGTGTTAGCTGTCGTAAATGTCTAGCTAGACATCATACCTTCTTACATTTTGAGAGTAGTAAGCTGCCATCGCAGCAGCAGCCTGCGCAGACGCGCGACGCTTGTGACGCGCGGCCTGCTGCAAGTGCAAACGACGTAACATTGTGTTCGCTTTCCGCCGCTGGTACTCAAATCACTACCGTTTTACTTGCGACCGCGCAAGTTGTCATTGTAGATACTAAAACGTCAAAATAGCAAATTGGCGCAACCACTAGGGAGTACGTGTTTTTTGGAAACCTTAAAGTTTTAGAAATAATTCAGAATCTCAATCATCGTAGGAGTTCCATAGTTTAAGAAGTGGAATTTCGTGCCCGAATTAGTATTTCCTGCTAGCTACAAGCTAGGGGTCTTTAAGTCGAGAGTGAATAGATTACTTTTGGGAAAGTGAGCTCCATCGTCAGCCACATCATCACTTACGATCAGGTGAGATAGTGGTCAAACGCGAACCTATATAAATTTTTTTTCTAGTTTAACAAAGTGTGCAAGGTTTCTATACTTAGTTATATTTTCTTCACTTTTTTAATATACGAGTACTTCATGAAACGCTAAAGTTCACGCAAAATAGAAGATTTTCAGAGGCCTCTACTAGATTTGTTTTACACAAATACGATTTGATTTCAATAGCAACCTAGTTAATGTCCACAAGATATCTGTGTTTCCCAAATATTCAGAGAAATATGTGTAATAACGTCATACTCACGTACGAGCAGTTGTTTGTAAATATATCTCGGATTGACTCTCTTAAAGGAATCAAGCTATTAGGAATAATTTTTTTTCAACTACAGTACATTTACAATAAAATTTCTGAACTAAATCTACTTCTCAGTGTATTCGCATAACTCGAGTCACCCGAAAACTCTGGTTTAAATGTTAGATTAGAAGAAAAGCTAGCCGCATAAATACAGAGAGCTTTTGCAGACAAAAGTTGTGATACAGCCTATAAATATACCGTTTCGCAGGTTTATAGTTTTCTCAGAAGATTCCTTTCTACTGTAAATCAAAACCAGGACAAAATTGCAGTAAGATTCGCTGTTTGCTTCCCGAATGTAATATCCTTGGCCTCCGAATATAATATCCTTAGTTTTAATTTATTTTTGTCGTGCTTTTGTCGGTTTATCATTTTAAAGTTGTTTGAGTTGTTTTGAAGTTGTTTGTTGTGTGTTGTTGTTGATGTTGTTGTTATTGATGTTGGTGGTTTAAAGTTGATGGTTGTTGTTGTAAGGATGGAGAGGGAGAGGGAGGCCAAAGAAGAGATGGACGGATTGTGTGAGGAGTGATATGAAAGAAAATGGAGTTAGTGATAGCGTGACGAGTGACAGGAGAGAATGGAAGAAAAAAACGTGTTACGCCGACCCCAAATAAAACGGGATAAGGGCAGGAAGGTGATGATGATGATGAAATGAGCTTTTGTGTTTGCATTACAATCCATCCATTATCATCAACATTTCAGCCGAAAGACGTCCACTGTTGAACATAAGCCTTTCCCAAGTGTCGCAACAATGAACCATCTTATGCGTCTCGTCTGTCCAATGCTAAGTACAAAACTTTTTGCAGTCGGGTAAAAATGTATGGTAATGACATAAAGGGCGCCTTCAAATTAACCGCAAAGTGCCACGCGATGTTGTGTTTTACATATAAATAAATGACGCACTCGTAGGGCGGCAGTCGCACGTTTAGGGTTCCGTAGTCAACTAGGAACTCTTGTAGTTTCGCCAAGTCTGTCTGTCTGTCTGTCCGTCCATCCGCGGATAATCTCAGTGACCATTAGCACTAGAAAGCTGAAATTAGGTACTAATATGTATATCAATCACGCCGCCAAAGTGGTAAAATAAAAAGTGGAAAAAAAATGTTTTATTAGTACCTACACTACTACACACGTAAAGTGGGGAGTGATTTTTTTTTTAATTTCAACCCTAACGTGTGGTGTATTGTTGGATAGGTATTTAAAAATGAATAGGGGTCAACTAAAATAATTTTTTGATAATTTTAATTTTTCGTAAATAACCGCTCCAAAAGTAAAAAAATAATGCGGCCTTTAACTTTTAAACTATTTTTTTTTTGTTTTCATTGTTCAGAAAGTAGAACTTCATAAAGATTTTCTATGAAAATTATTTTGAACTTGATGGCTTGAACAGTTTTGAAAAATTGTAAAAAATAATTTCTGAACTAAGTTTGTAATTTAACCGTATATGCATGCATTTTTTTTAACTTGGTTTACATATTTTATTATCCTGAACGTATCTTTTTTCAAATAATAAAAAAAGAATTATTAAAATCGGTTCACGCAATCCAAAATTATCACCGAAAACCCACTAGTTTGTATTAGTAACCCAATTTCCGGAGAGATGTCGCTGCACTTTGGGCTACTGCGCGCTGTTAAGATTTTTCCTGAGTTGATGGGATCGGGATGGGTATGAGCTTTTAAATTGTCGAATTGTTCGTTTATCTCTCGTTGGCATTGGTTGCATTTGTTCTTGCTCGTTGTGTACCAAATTGAATTTGAATTTTTCAATTCACATCTACTTTTCTAAATTTATCTAGATCAGTACTGACACCCCGTGATGGTTATTCGTAGATTTTTGACTGTCATTACAGGTCAGATACCAGCAAAACTGACCATCAGTTTATCCAAGATGTGTCATGTTGCCCATTAACTGGGTTGTGGAGGTTTGACAGGCAGTCGCTTCGCATAAAACACGGGTATTCAACAGTTTGCGTTTACACTGAAAGCCGGCCTCAAACTAGTTGGGAAAAGGCTAGGAGATGATGTAGAAAGAGCGGCCAATGCGAGGTACGTTTTCATACTTGAACCGCTCTTACATTATTTCTTGATGTTATTACACATCTTTCTCCAGATATTTTGGATACATAGATATCTTATTTATTTATTTTATTATTTATGTACACACAAATACAGCAGAAGATACATTAAACAATAAAAATTGTACAAAGGTACTGCTTATTTCTGAAAGAAATTTCTACCAGCAGACTTGCGAAAGGAGACATTGGAAGAAATGTAGACAATAGTGTGTTGAAATAAGAGAAGAAGAGATTGTGAAAACTTAAGTCAAATTAATAAATACATATATAACTATATTAATAAATACATAAAATAATATAAATATAATGTGTGTATATATATATAAATATAGAAATAGATAATATATAAATATAAAATATATATTTCTCAGACTAGAGAGGAAAGATAGTGCTCTTTGACTTTAGCCTTAAAAAGTGAAACAATTTTCAGATCTCTAATGCTAGACGGAAGAGAGTTCCACAATCTTACTGCGTGGACAGAGAAAGAGTAGGATATTATTTAGGCTTCTGTAGGGATCAAAGCATATATATAAAAAAAAACTAATTCAGTAAAGACCTCTGAATACCTGCTATTTTACGTGAACTTTGACCCTCCATAATGTACTCATATATTAAAAATACTTCTATAGTAGCATTACACATTTAATCAAGATTCTAAATGATGACAATTGTTCTCACAAACCTTTAGAGGTTTTAAAAAACACGTATTTCCTGGAACAAGTTTAATGAATTATCCAAAAAAGTCACGGAATTACCGAATGCCAAATTTTCAGGCGTTATCTCTCTTTTTTCGCGTTGCCTCTTCATCAAACATCCCGTTGGATTGCTTTAGATCAAGTAACACCTTTAAACCATGCTCGACGTTGACGGTAGGCGTGTGGGGAAAGGCCACCTTAAAAACCTCCAGAAGGATGAGTAAATGTAGTATGTAATATAATAAAAAGGAAAGAAAGAAAATTATTTACACGGAATGACGCAACTATAAACTAGAAAAAAATCATTATAAATGAAAGATATGCGTCACATCCGTGCAAAACGGCCGAACGCTCAGCATAAAGCTGTGCCTTCATGCACAATGCGACTAGCGACCCGCCCCAGCTTCGCACGGGTACAATGGTGATACTAAATAGGTATATTATACACATGTATTATACTTATAAACCTTCCTCTTGAATCACTATCTATTAAAAGAAACCGCATCATAATCCGTTGCCTAGTTTTAAAATGAAATGAAAAACTATCACATGAAACACTATAACATGAAATACTATCGATTTGTAAAGAAAAAAATAAAAAATACTTTTTTTCAAAAACTCGAATTAATATACATATGTAAGAAATTAATTTCTTTAGTAAACGAGTCAATGACCTTGTAGGTAATTGTCGGTCGTTGCGTACTAACTACCTACAGTTCATTGGCCACGCTCAGCTGACGTTTACTTAAAGAAATTAATTTCGTACATACGTAAATTAATTCGAGTTTAAAAAAAGTACTTTGTTTTTTAATTTTCTCTTTACAAATCAATAGTATTTCATGTACCGAATCGACCCTCCGCCGGATTAAAACGACCAAAATTTAAGGGTGTATATAGGGACTGACAGCGGGAAGCGACTTTGTTTTATACTATGTTTTTTTTTTTTTTTTTTTTTTTTTGGTAGGTAAAATCATCCAATGACAAATCCCGCCCTTGGGCGGAGCGGGAAGTAGTGTCAGACTCTTACTGACTAAAAACCTACCCCGTTCCTTCGTTGCCTATAGTGCCGGGGCTGAGCCTTCCTCTCAGAAAACGGCCCTTGGCCCCAGCAGGCTTCGGCCCTGCCTGCCTGCAGCTAGCAGGCTGGGCCTCTACGGTTTGCTGACAGCTCCTTGAGGCGCGCGGGAACAGAACGCGCCATCGACGACTTGGGCTCGGTCCGGTCGGTTACCGGTCGATCGGACAACGTGCTACCCATTGCACGCCGTCCGCAAGTCCGCGCCTACGGTGGCCGGAAATCGGGATCGGAATCCCGGCGGCGGCTGGGGCGAGCGCCCCGTTGCCTCTGCCTGATGCGGTCGGCCTCCTCCTTTGCTAGCATTACTGCTTCGCAGAAGGAGGCGACCGCCTGCCATCCCTCCTCGCTACGGACCATGGCCTGAACCAAGGCCCGGCGAGAGAGATCGCTGCCGCCGATCGCCCCCACGAGGACACGGCGATGCTCCGCCCAGGCAGGGCACACCTCAACAGTATGCTCCACCGTGTCCTCCGGGTGTTCCGCACAGTGACGACACCCGGGCGAATCCTCCGCACGAATCCGGAACAGGAACTTAGCGAACTTGCCGTGTTCGGTAAGAACCTGCGTCGTGCGGAAGTTTAGAACGCCGTGAGGTCTTTCCAGCCACTCCTCAAGGATGGGCCTTATCGCCTCGATTGTGGCGCGCCCCGAACGAGGTTGCGATAGTCGCTGACGCCATTTCGCCATGAGATCCCGCCGAAGCTCTGTCCGCCAAGCCTCGACTTGTCGCGGCAGCGGAATTTCGCCCCGGCGTTGCATCTCCATGCGCTTGTCGTGCATGTGTGCAAGGACTGTTGCCTCCAGATCCCACGGCGGTTGGCCAGCAAGGAGGGTCGCCGCCTCGCGGGAGATCGTTCGGTACCCTCGCACCATGCGTATTGCCATGACCCTCTGGCACGCATTCAGCTGGGCTCTCGGTTGCTGTGTCAACGTCGGTGCCCACACCGGAGCCCCGTAGAGGGCCATGGACCGAACGATTCCCGCGTAGAGCTTCTGGCAGGAGGCGTCTGGTCCCCTGAGGTTGGGCAGAAGCCGCCCGAGAGCAGCCCCAGTCCGATTCAGTTTGGGAGCCAGACGTCGGAAGTGCTCCTTGAAGTTCCACCAGCTGTCGAGGACGAGTCCCAGGTACTTCATCGTCGACCCGACGCTGATGTGAACCCCTCCTACCGTTAGCTGGGAACCCGGTGGTGGCGCACCCCGAGGGCCGTGGAAACACATGGCCTCGGACTTGTGCAGTGCCACCTCGAGTCCCAACTGCTGGATCCTGTCAACGACCATCGCAACCCCGCGTGTCGCTAATTCGACCGCCGTCCGGTACGACTCTCCCCGCGCTAGGACCAACGTGTCGTCCGCGTAGCAGACCACGCTGACCCCGTCGGGAAAGTCGCCGCGCAGCACGTAGTCGTACCCGATGTTCCACAAGGGTGGTCCTAGTACCGATCCCTGTGGAACACCGCACGACATCTCTCGACGTTTCCACTCTCCCTGGTGACCGGGGTATATGATATACCTCTCCGATAGGTAGGCCTCGATCACACGACAGAGGTAGTCGGGCACCCGGTGGTACCGGAGTGCCGTTCCAATGCAACTCCAGGGCAGGGAGTTGAAGGCGTTGGCAATGTCCAAAGACACTGCCACGACACACCTGCCCTGGGACACCGCATCCTCCGTCGTGAGGGCTCGCACGCGCATGATGGCGTCCACCGTGGAGCGCATCCTGCGATTGTTTTATACTATGTGGTGATGCAGATAAACAGTATATGCTCTTTATCGAACATCACTAAAAATGATAATGGGAAGCTCATATTCTGCAGTCCAGAAATAACTGTAGTGTATACACTGTGATGGTCTCATATGAATTACAGATTTCGTCGCATAATGATGACTGCATCATTGATGGGTAAACATGAGGGGTTCTATTAAATCTGTAACTTTCGTGCTCTCCCTAAACTTGTTTCGCTTATTATTTTTAGCAAAACCAAGCGTTTTAGGATTCCGTATCGAAGTCGGCAAAAATGAAACCCTTATAGGGTCACTTTGTTGTTCGTCTATCCGTCTGTCCGTGTGTCCGTCTGTCTGTCTGTTTATCTTTACGTCTGTCTGTCAACACCTTTTTTTTAGGAACGCGTGGAGGTTTGAAGCTGAACAACTATCAAATATTTAAGTATTCTACCCCAAGCAGTGG
This sequence comes from Leucania comma, assembly GCA_958295575.1. NCBI lineage: Eukaryota > Metazoa > Arthropoda > Insecta > Lepidoptera > Noctuidae > Leucania > Leucania comma. Next base: position 4,511,854 of record OY282480.1, read on the forward strand.
TAAAAAATTAAACGTCTAACAATTAACATCAACGCAATTTAAAGATAAGGCCGTTTACACTTTGTCAAGCGCATAATTTTGACACCCGCTAGGGAATCAAAACCTATAAGGTACTTCCTGTAGAACTAGCATTCTGAAATTTGGTATGAATCAAATTCTCATAGCCCAAGTATAAATCTAAAAACTATAAATTTATAGTATTATCAGAAAAAAAAAACTTTTTGCGATTCGTGAAACTCGGTAAGGGAAATAAATTATTTACATAGATACGTTTGTACGGAATACTCAGTGCTGGACTCCGACTCACACTTGCCTGGATTTTTAAAATTATTGATTCAACAGGACCGAGTTTGACCATTATACTATCTCATCTGAAAGTAAGCAAAGATATAGTCGACAATGGATCACGTTTGCTTAGGAGTAACCTATTCATTCTTGACTTAAATACACCTAGGTTGTAGCTACCTGGGAACCTAGACTCCGGCCGGAGTCTTTGGTTCGCATATTTATTATGCGTACAGATAAGCACTAGGTACTTTATCTGTACGTACAATGAATGAGTTCTAAAACTTGCTGCCAAAGTTTGTCTGAATTGAGACAAAACATTTAGACAAACTGGATGAATAGCATCTAATTTGTCAATAATATTAATTGTTCTTTGTTAACTGCTACTCCTTTGAACTCGACCTATGAAGCTCTACTTGTGTTGAAACCGTTTTTTTTTTTAATAATGTAAACCAACAATAGTACATTGTTACCCTAGGGGTGAAAGTAACTTATTTAGTCCCGAGAAGAAGTTTGGCGTCCGAGCGAAGCGAGGTCGCTAATATTCGATGGACTAAATAAGCCTTTCGCCCGAGGTAAACACTGTGCTTTTTATTACGAATAAAAGGAAAATTAAAATAAAAACCTGAGTCGTCGTCAAAGGTCGTCGTATGATTTTAGGTATTTTTCTTTTGATTTAGACCGTAAAAAGTTTCCGACTAGTGCTTTAACCTCTTCTCTTAGGAATCAGGCGTTGAATCCTTAACTGAATCTGATAATTGTGTAATTAAAAAAAATCTTACAGCAGAGATTTAGTAAAGCACCTATAAGCAAAATTCTGCAAGTTTCCCGCCATTTTGTTTTTTTTTCTGTGGTCAATCGGCTATTTAGCCATCATTTTTCATTTTTATCAGTGAAAAATGGTAAATATTTCTCATATTTATGTTACTTATAAGAATTAAAGATTGATTTGAAAGTAAATTATAAATAATTATGTAATTTAAAAAAAAATATAGATACTTATCTCTTAATTTCAATTTTACATCGCGCTGTATTTGACTGGCTGTATAGAAAGTTGAGACATAGATCAATAGAAATGCCAAGATAGAACTAGTTTTTTTTTTTTAATAATTGGACAGCTGTCAGTTGAAAGTGATTCTCCCTAGGGATTAAAAGACGTATTACGTTCAACCCGCTCCTCAGGCAACTTCAGATCTACTTTCAGCGTATGAGTAATGAAAACTGAATGAAGCAAGGTCTTAAAGTACGCGTATAGGATTAAGTCTGAAAACTGTTTTGTTATTAAAATCACAAAAAACAAATACGTTTTAGATTCGGAAAACATCATGGAGACCCGATTCAGGAATTGATCTATTTACGTTAGTTTGTACAGAGCCCTCAATTGGCGAATCCGACTCGAACTTGCCCAGTTTTTTTTAAGGTGGGAAAATCATCCAAAGATATCTCCCGCTCTTGGGCGGAGCGAGGGGGTGTGTCAGACTTTTACTGACTAAAAACCCACTCCTGTTCCTTCTTTGCTTTCGTTCCAGGGCCCCGGAATGCAAAGGGTAACTGCAGTAGCATAGAAGGGTTTCAGTTAGTAAAAGTCTGAGTTTCTAGATTCACCCAGAGCGGGTAGACTTATTTAATATTTTTTCAGGCCAAAAAGCAAAGAAACTAACTAAGGCCTGTTTCTTAGGGCACGGCTTTAATGAACCATACAATTATAATACTAATTTTGAATCATCATTGCACCTGGAGTCGGGTCAGCTCAGTGGCTTAAGGGCCGGTTCTAGTCACTGTTTTTTTTTTGTATGAACTTCGCTCGGGATTATGTCGTCTTGGCGGCCCCAAAACAGCGGTTTTTTTTTTATATAAAATAAAAATAACAGCTATTCAAGATTTTTGTTCTTGCAAAGCGCTTTTAAATAACAAGCTTTATTTTTTTTTTGTAATTTTCAAATAGTTACGTGATTTCGTAGATAAATACGTTTGAAATCGTAAATTAGGGTCAGATTCGCGATTTTTTTTATCTAGCCAACTAATTTATATCGTGTTTTCATTTTTGCCAAGCCCTTGGTCATATAGTCAATTTTAATAAAAATAAATTTTCATGGTGTTCTCTTTTATATTTGTGGATTTCCATGGGTTTAAAAAAGGTCAAAATGAGTAGAACCGGGCTTTAAAAGCCACAAGCCTCGATCAACACCTTAATAATCTCAGGCTTGATTCAGCAAGCGGTACTCCTGGATACGGCTCTTATAGTTAGGAGGATTTATTCTCTGGAACTAACTGCCTGCTTGGATCCTGTTCCCAATATCAGTGAAATACTGGTTTTTATTTCTTAAATTGATATATGTAAAAATATAATTTATATAATAAGTATTAGCTCATATAATCCATTATTTTAAGTACGAGTAAATATATACAAATCTTACACACCAGTAAATAAATACACTTTAAAAACCTTGTCAAATAATAATAATTAAATCATATTATAAAGAAATAACATGACTGAACAAAAGAGCCTATTTTATGAACAAATCCCACACACACAAGCATTGAAACACAAGGAAATAAAGCTATTTCAAATTCAAACATCAAAAGACGAGAGCCATTGTTTCCAATATTTAGTCACGAAACAGATACTCATACGGAATTTCCCTTACATATTTTAATCCGAGATCTATACAGTATCCCGGGACTTTAACTCCCTCATTGTTCCAGTATTTAATATTACATTGGATTCCCGGTGTTTCCCAGCCATGGGACGCGTTCCTGCAAATTGTACGTCGGCAAAAGGTGTGCATTTTGAAAACCGTTATTGTATTACGAGTATATCGTATTGTGAGTTTGTTGCTTTACATTTATAAGTCAATTAGAGATTTTTATGTGTTTTCATTTGAAATTGTTTTTTTTTCTTTTGAACGTAGGCGAGGAGATTTGCTAAATTTATGTGAAACGAAATCGTTTTGCACAATAACGTTAAACAATAATATCAAATGTAAGGTCGAGGTAGATGCGCAGGAAATACATTATGTCGATGAGTATATCTACTTGAGCCTAGTGAGTGTTCTTCGAAAACAAGCAGGAACAGGAGATCGATCGACGTATTCAGAACGCCTAGAAAAGCTACTGGTCCATGAAGACGCTAATGAAGGGTAATCTGCCAATCTCCTTGAAGCGTAAGCTCATCGACATGTTTATCCTGCCCATCCTAGCCTACGGTATACTAAACCTGTACCAATCTTTCAGAAAATCTGCTTATACTCGTACTTATTGGAGATAAAACCAGAGAGAAAACAATACTTCGCTAAGAAACGAAAATTTCACTCGCTTTAGATTTATCTAGTAAAGTGGACACAGTAGTGTGAGCACTAAATAAACTGCAACAGATCCATATCTTATAGCCTCACTACTAGATTCTCACTTGCACACCACTGACATTTATTACCCCCATTCAGTACCTAAAATACGATGTAACAAACTTGCTTACCCATTGGAAATCCTCAAATAAACCATTTATAGTACTATCTGCCAAAAAACACGCTTGAAACTCCCGCGACAGAAGGAGAGGCGAGCGTTTGTAAAAATGTAAATTTTATTGCCTAAAAGCAACCGGAGCTGGTATAAATATTTGAAGTTAAGCAGAGTGCACACTGGGCATGCGCTATGTGGATTTTACATGGCGCTCTGTTACACCGAAGTAGGATTATGTATTGATGAACATTAAACTTTTTGCTAATTTATGGCTTTAGTGCAATGTTTTTAACGTTCTCGCTTTAAACCCGCTGGGGCTACGGGGGATGTCTGATAAGAGAAAAAAAAAGAAAAAAAAACCTGATTATGTACACAAACACACACAATGAACAAATAAATAACATATAAACTGAAACACGTAGTCCTAGAACGCAAAGGACAACTGAACGTGTGTTTTTGGTCAGTAAAAGTCAGACACGCTTTCCCGCTCCAATTTAGTGTAAGGAAAGTTATTGGCTAATATTTTCACATTAAAAAAAAACTTGATTTCATTTAAGTTAAATTTTTACCAAAACTAAAAGCGCTATCTGGTGACGATAGTAGGAAACCTTTTTTTCGAATGAACGATTATGTTAACACTATTGAATCTTTGTTAATAAATAATTATAGCTGTGTTAAATAAATAGGAAGTTATGAAGCTTCTAAACTGCTATTATGAAAGAAACTCTGACTGATGTTTGACGCCATGACACCCGTACGGCCGCCATAGAAAACGACGTATTTGGCAAGAAAGACAGACATATTTGTTTAAAATTGTTATATCTCGTTTCCTTTTCTGCCAATTTTTTTAATGAATATTTGGTATTCTACCGACTTCAATAAAAGGGAGGAGGTTCTCAACTCGGTTGAAAGTTTTTTTGTATTTTTATTAATGAACTGGTTAGAAAATATTTTTTTTCATGTATATTCCCTTCGGCCTATTTTGCCTTTTCCGATCAGAAGGCAAAACTGAAAGCGCATCAGAAAAGTATAGAAGAATTTTTTCGCAGTAAATGGGACATACAAGAGTAAATAAGTTTTTTTTTTTTTTGATAAATGAGCAGTGTCACATGCCCTTTTCAATTTCATTAACCCAAACACCAACAGACCCCTTCATCATTACCAATAATAAATCAATTGCCCTGATGAGATGCCCGAACCTGCCAATCCGTACAACTGCGAATATTCCTCTGGGTCTTGAATACTGGGTTGACAGTAATTTTTGCGATTGGACCATCGTATATTCACCTGGGGACTGTACGAGCAGGTTCTAGTTTCAATATATGTCCACGTTTATGTTACTGACAAATGAGGTTAGTGGTGAAAGTTTTTTGTAGCGTATGATAAATTATTGGGCCCTTTTTCGGCCATATTAGTCTAGACTCAGAGTTTAGTAAAGGCTTTTTGGCAGAAAATGTTTTTTTTTTCTTTTGGCTTTGCTATATCTTCGCTTGAGGCCAGTACCACGTTTAGGAAGGACTAGCTGTTGGTCGAAGCTTGCTGGGGTCAGCTCCCGAAAGGAATACCCGGCCCAGGCACGATAGGCAACGAAGGAACGGGGTAGGTTTTTAGTCAGTAAGAGTCTGACACTACTTTCCGCTCCACCCAAGGGCGGGATTTGTCATTGGATGATTTTACCTACCATAAAAAAAAGTTGTGGTGATAGTTATGCCAAGGGAGAGATAAAAACTATATTATGTGCTAATCCAGGATATGGTCTATCCATATAATTAGTTTTATTACATTTAGCCGAAGCTGGCTGAAAAGGCTGATTGCAAAAATTGTTGTAGTTTTAATTCTCAATTGGCTACACAGCTGGACAATATCTGGAATCATTGGAACAAGCGACGATTTCGATTAAATGACGCTGAGAATTTTATTATAGTAATACCTCAGCGAAGTCTAGCAAGTAGACTGTATGACTGGCCTGTTGGTCTAGTGGTTACTGGCCTTGACTGTTATGCCGGAGGTCGTGGGTTCAATTCCCACCCAGGACAAATGTTTGTGTGATGAGCACGATCATTTGTTCTGTGTCTGGGTGTTATTTATCTATTATATATTTGTATTTAGAAATATATAAGTATGTTTATCAGCTGTCTGGTACCCATCACACAAGCTCTGCTTAGCTTGGGACTAGACGGTGTTGTGTGATAGTTGTGGAAATATATAAAAAAAAACTGGTTTCGATACATTTGCTGCAAAAACAGAATATTTTATATCCGTATTTTAATGGAATGTAAAAACTAAATGCTTTTTAAACTTGACGCTGGTTTATGTTAGTATTTTAAAGCCAGAGGCCGATGAATTTAAAAATATTTGTTTATTTTGTAATTTGCGAGTAAACCGCTTTTATTTTCATAGGAATAAATTTGGAGATAGCATTGGCATTGATAGATATGACCTGGCTGCAAACGAATCTATTGTAAAATCTTCTTCTCTTCTTCTTATCGTATCGATGGTTTTCTTTCCCCTCAAATTCAGAAATTTTTGGGCCCAGTAGGTTACCACGTTTACAGCTGCCTCAGTGGCATTTTTGAGGTCCTCCAAAGTGCAGGTGTAGGGACACTGGGCACTCTAATAAGTGGGCCATCGTCTGGTCAGGAGCTCCACACTCGCACTGGGTGTTGGAGGGGTCTATAATACCCCACTTCGCCAGGTTGTGTAACACTTTAAAAAAGCATAAACGGTATGAAGCATAACAAAAAAAAAGCTATCGGTCCAGAGTTCCCACAACATTCGCTACAGTGTAACCGCATCCGAAATTCGGACCATGTGCACTTACATCACTGTCCAGGAAACGTGCCTCCTTATGCATCGTTAATCTTGTTTATTATACTATTTATTATAACCGAACACTCGGCTATACTGCCAGGAAAGTCACGGGAGCCAGGGGGATCCGCGAGCCAGGGATTTTTTTAAATAACCAACGCAACGTTATAGTTCTTGATTTAGATGTGAAACTTCTACCTGTTACATTTATTTAAGTTTGTTATGAAGATTTAGGGAGATAGATGAAATGAGCTGTTCTGTGGAGTAATGTTGGTTGTTTATTCAGGTAGATATTTTTTTTATGTTGAAGTTGGATCGTTATCATTCATTCATTTTCAGTCGAAAGACGGACATAGGTCGTGTTTAAGGAGACGCGGAGCGTTGTGCGGCGCCTTGGGCGTTCGTCGTACATTGCAGCAGCGGGTCGCGGCATGGTTCTCATATTATTTGACCGTTAAATGTTTGTGTATGGACTTTCAAAGAGCTTTTGACTCCTGAGTTAGTTTCGGACTTTCGGTGTTTCTTCTCAGGGTAATCAGCTAGAAAACACTGGCATAATCTAGTTTAAACTGACGAAAAAAAAAATGACGTGTAAAAGTATTTTTAAAAACCTTTTTCCAAAATAAATTATATTTATCACTTGTCATTATCACGTAAGAGCGGTTGAAAAGGAAGTACGAATATCTCGTGTTAGGCGTTCTTAATAACCGACACATCCTAACATTCACAATCCACTTTATCTACCCACTCCCACAACTTAGAACCAAGCTATTCCCGTCATGTCTAACAAAACAAAGGTCTGCAGTATTCCCCATCGGAAGCAGTAAGGCGACACGTAGAAATGGCCGACATTACTACAGTGAATGGCGGGAAACTGCTTTCTTTCTGCCATCTTGTTTCCCTGATTAATTTTAGTTAGTTGTCCCGAGAGGTTCTTTGATACATGCCTGTGTTTGTTCGCATTTTGTTTGCATGATTTTTGTTTAGTCTCCCTTGATTTTTGGGAGATTAAAGTCGACAAGAATATATTTTTTGTAGGTTAAATTTGACTGAACAAGCGGAAAGAGCCTTCAAGTCCACAAAGAAGATTGTTATTTTTTAGATGGAAAAATATCAAATAACTTTTTGTTTGTTGTTGATAGGCTCACGCTTGACCACAATCTTACCTGATGAAGAGCGGTAATGTGATCCAAGATGGAGCACGCTTGCTTTAAGATTCTCGGGTTGTAGCTCAACAAACAGACTCCGATAGGGATTTTTTTTGTCATGAAATATTCGTGATAGTAGTTAGGTTTAAACGGTGGGAAAATAAGGAAAAATTCACGAAAAAAAAAAATCGAATACAAAGCTATCTCTAATTAAAGTGTCATTTTGAAATGAATGAATTATTCTGGTTCTAGTAAAGCCTGTAGGCTGCATTATCCTGTGATAGTTGAGCTAAAAGGACTGTACGAAGTTCGCCGGGTCAGTCAGTTATAGATAAATTACACCCAGACACAGAAAAAATGATCGTGCTCATCACACAAACATTTGTCCTGGGTGGGAATCGAACTCACGGCCTCTGGCATAGCTGTCAGGGCAACTAACCACTAGACCAACAGACCGGTCAAAGTTGTTTAATAGCATTGTCGCGTCGCACCTATATCCCTTAGGTAGTGCTTGTTTACGGAGACACAGCGCGTTGGGCGTCGTACATTGCAGCAGCAGGCCGCGTCATCGCACGCGCAAAGAAAACATGTACGACGACCGCCCAACGAGTTGCGCAACACGCCGCGTCTCCGTAAACAAGCCGATCACACTGAACGCCTTTAAAAAAAGTCTTATTAAATAAGAATCACAGATATTATTACCCAATCTTCGTTTGACGCGTAACGCGCGTACTGTTCATATTCACGAAAGCAGGTGTTCTTACTAGAGATGTAACATAGATTCGATTCCGATTCCGAAAGGTCGGAACTTTCGATTGATTTTATACCTTCGATTCCGATATTTTTTTATCGAAAGTTATGTTGGAGGTACAAACAAGTTTAAGTGTATCGCGCGGGATTCCTAGAAACCCGTTCCTTCTGTTAATTACTCTTTTACTTGTTATTTTGTTTGAAATTTGGTATGTTATGAGTTCGCACTTCATCTATACCTAAACTCTCAGGCACAAATGTACCGACCTCGGTATCAGGTAACTTAAAACTTATTTTTACGTAATAAGGTTTAAGTTAGCTGGTATGAGATGTACCTTGAGAGGTTAACCGAGTTTTGGCTTAAAGTCACTCAAAGGGTGTTTCTTTAGAAATGAAGATATCAGCAGGATAACCAAGGTTACTGATATAACCCGGGGAATTGCCAACTTAGTGGCAATGGGCTAGGCACATTGCTTGCAGAACGGATGGTCGATGAGGACGAAAGGCCCTAAAGTTTCGACCACATACTAGAAGACACAGCGTTGAAAGACCTCCGAATAGGCAGACCAATGACCTGGTGAAAGTCACGGTAATTCGATGGATACGAGACGCACAAGATGGATTGTTATAGCGACACTTGGGGGATCCTATCCAGCATTGAACCTCTTTTGTCTGAAATGATGATGATGTACCGAGGTTAGTTTTATTAGTATTTTATTAAACGCTTCTGCCTCTCCTTTCGATTCCGATTCCTTTAAACCCAATTTTATATACATATTTACCCCCGTCCGTGCATCACTGCGAGGTGTCAACCGAAAATCAGCTGATCGTACTCATCACACAAACATTTGTCCTGGCTGGGAATCGAACCCACCACCTCCGGCATAGCAGTCGGGGCCACTAACCACTAGACCAACAGGCCAGTTTATATTCATATTTACCCTCGTCCGTGCGTCACTGCGAGGTGCCAACCGAAAATCTGCGCTGGGTGTCTGACGCCCAGGAAATGCCCGTTATGCTGTGTCTGTCTCGAATAAATTTCTATTCTATTCTATTTGTTCTTTGTGTTTGTAACCGTTGTGATTTGTCCGCCTCGAATAAAAGTATTTCTATTTTATTCTAAATTTAATAACTGGACTTCCGAATTCGGTTCCGATATTACCACTTCGATTAGGAACATCCCTAGTTCTTACCTGCCTTGCCAGCTGCTCGCCATAACACGCGTTACATTTTATTGTGAACATTTCCTGCGAACGTGGCTTCTCGACTTTCCCTCTTGTCGTTTGATGTTGGAGATAAATTGACGGTTTGTTTAAAGATCTCGGTTTCTTATTTCTGACTAATGCATGGAAGCTGTTCCCTCTATTCTTAAACGTGGTTTTACGTTTATTAGTGTCGTTTATACGATCATCATTAAAGACCGAAGATATCGACTGCTGGACATAAACCTCCCTCAAGTATCACCAAAACGATCCTGTGCGTCTCACATCAATAGAATCACCACCATCACCAGGTCATCCTCAACATGAGTCGCTCACAGGATGCATTGCAGTGGCATCCGTGAACATCCCCGACGCGCTACAGAAACGTGGCAACCCTAGCATTACCCGGAATGCGTTATTATATTGGAGTCGCTGAGCATTGTACGAGCCTTGAACTGACCCACAGGGTTCAGGCCACCCAATTCACTTACTTTTGTTTTAGCCCTTTGCATTCCAAGGGCGCAGTAACTATTTCGAACCATTCTGATATCCTGGGAGAGTAATACCGTATCATAGCATTTTGACATTTTGACTGGCCTCTTGGTCTAATGGTTAGTAGCCCTGACTGCTATGCCGGAGGACGTAGGTTCGATTCCCACCCAGAAAAAATGTTTGTGTGATGAGCACGATCATTTGTTCTGTGTCTGGATGTTATTTATCTATAATATATATGTATTTAGAAATATATAAGTATGTTTATCAGCTGTCTGGTACCCATAACACAAGCTCTGCTTAGCTTGGGACAAGACGGTGTTGTGTGATAGTTGTGAAAATATTATTAATATTATTATTATATTATAGTCTTTAGTCATGAGGAGCAGAGGTAATCATGACTAATGCATGTATATTCAAGCTCACAGCCCAAACAGACAGTAATGAATTATTTATGTACCGTACCCGCTAATGACCTGCCAATCGAATCCGTAATTGAATTACTTAAAATAATAATGATCCAGAAAACTGCCTTGCGTTAGGTACAGTTATTTTTATATTAAACGAATCATCTCGCTAGCTTTTTCCCAACTAGTTTGGGGTCGGCATCCCGTTTAACCAGATATGGCTGAATATCCGTGTGTTACATGGAGCGACCGCCTAGCCTAAACCTCCGTAGTCAAGTTACTGATCATTTTTATACGAATTATAACAGATATTATTTGTAATTAAGAGTTTTTTTTTATCGAGTCATCTTTTATTTATTTATACTTCATGTACAGTAGTGGTACATAGGCGGACTTAATGCAACAAGGCATTCTCTACCTGTCAACCTTTGGGTTAAAAAAGAAGACACTGCTTAATTTTTATAAATTATTATTATTAATAATAATTTGTTTATTTAAAAGAAAACTTTTGGGGCCACATTATTAATGTTAGTCTCACTTATTTCTATGTTAAATAAAACATTCAATAATTTTACATTAATTATGTAGTATTCTTCCTAAAAGACCAATTACATCATTATTAAATTAAATTAAAATTTCCAAAAAGGAAATAGAATAAAAATAAATAAAAATGTCAGTAAATAAAATATCATTAATTAAAAATGGAAAAATGACCATAAATTATATGTCATTGAAATATATATAAAAAATTCATGGAATAATAATAAAAATGACACTAAAATAAATGTGGTGGAATGTAAATAAATAAATAAAAAAAAAAAAACAAAAAAAATAAGTAGTTAAATTAAGAGTCATATAATTTGTTAGATAAAGGCCAAAGGGTTATATTATAGGCATTCTCTACCTGTCAACCTTTGGCTTAAAAAAGAAAACACTGCTTATTTTTTTATAAATTATTATTAGTAATAATAATTTGTTTATTTAAAAGAAAACTTTTGGGTCCACATAATGCTCGTACTTAAACGTCTCACTTATTTCTATGTTAAATAAAACATTCAATAATTTTACATTAATTATGTAGTATTCTTCCTAAAAGACAAATTACATCATTATTAAATTAAATTAAAATTTCCAAAAAGGAAATAGAATAAAAATAAATAAAAATGTCAGTAAATAAAATATCATTGATTAAAAATGGAAAAATGACCATAAATTATATGTCATTGAAATATATATAAAAAATTCATGGAATAATAATAAAAATGACACTAAAATAAATGTCGTGGAATATAAATAAATAAATAAAAAAAAAACTAATTAAATTAAGAGTCATATAAGTTGTTAGATAAAGGCCAAAGGGTTATATTATAGCTTATGGCAATATAATTATAGCATGTTGCTCAGTGATAAAAATGAATTCTATTACTACTACTACAATTATTATTGTTACTATTGTAAGAATTTTTAAAATTGGTTTAGCAGTTTTTGAGTTTATTCATCAGAAACGAAAATACAAAAATCCTGTTTGTAAAATCTGTTATGTTTAAAATACATCTTAATTTTTATTTCGTAAACGGAAAATAATGCGCCATCAACATAGCCCGCAGATATTTAACCCCTCAATGAATGCATTATTTATTTTAAAACATACGTTTGCCACTAACGAGCAGCCCAATTGTATTGGTAATTGAACTACATGAAATAATTATCGTATTTCCCGATACTCTGTGTCAGAACTGGGGCCTTACTACGACATATTAAAAACATCAAGCGTACGAGTGAAAAAGAGGGACGAAGCTATACACCTTATAAACGGCTAAATTTTGAACAGATCCCGTGTTTTAATCCCGTGGAGGATCAATCCGGTACATGAAACACTATCGATTTTTAAAGATAAAATTAAAACATCAGCTGATCGAGTACAATGACCTGTAGGTAGTTAGTACGCAACGAGCAACGACCAACAACTATCTACAGGTCATTGGACTCGCTCATCTGTTGTTTACTTCAATAAGCTAATTTCGTACACGCGTATAGGTATTAAACTGAGTTTTAGAAAAAAATGAACTTTATTTTTTAATTTTATCTTTACAATTTTTTTTGGTGGTGGATAAAATCATCTAATGACATCTCCCGCCCTTGGGCGGAGCGGGAGATAGTGTCAGACTCTTACTGACTAAAAACCCACCCTTCGTTGCCTTAGATACCAGGGCCGAGCCTTCCTTTCAGAAGCAGTCCCTTGACACCAGTAGGCTTCGACCCTGCCTGCCTGCAGCTAGCAGGTTGGGTCTCTACGGTTTGCTGACAACTCCTTGAGGCGCGCGGGAACAGTGCGCGCCGTCGACGACCTGGGCTTAGTCCGGATGGTTACTGGACGGTCGGACAGCGAGCTACCCATAGCTCGCCGTCCGCAAGCCCGCGCCCACGTAGGCTGGAAATCGGGATCGGAATCGGAATCTCCGCGGCATCTGTTTAACAATTCAGTTTGAATCGACATAAGCGCTCGTAGTAGGGCCCCGTTCAAAATTTTAACGTGTTTTGTTGGTTTTATGGACTGTTAAAATATTAAAGCTGAATATGGATATTTAATATAAATTATGGAAGTGAATTACAAACAGTGGCTGTTAAGTGTGAAGTTTTTGGTAAACTTATCGAATGAATAGCTGCTGATAATGGCTTCGCCCGTGTAAAGTTAAACAAATGTCCCAAGGGAACATACTTCCGATATAAGAGGCTTCTGATTCTATGTGCTGTTCGAGGACATAGTCTGCTCGAATCCCCAATTTCTTCCCAATCTGTTCAGTCATGAAAAAGTAACAAACATACAAACTTTCGCCACTTTTTTTTTTGGTGCTCCGTTCCTTAGATACCAGGGCCGGGCTTTCCTTTCGGAAGCAAACCCTTGGCCCCGGTAGGCTTCGACCCTGCCTGCCTGCAGCAAGCAGGCTGGGTCTCTACGGAAACTTTCGCCACTTCAATATTAGCCTTTTTATCAATCATTCCTACTGTAGGATGGAGTGGAATTTTGACTTTTGCCACTCCACCCTAGAGCGGAAGAAGTCTTTGGGTGATTTTCCATCTAAAAAAAAGCAAAGAAATTTGACACCAGTCTGCTCTCTTACCTAATGTTATAAATAATATCAGCTTTATCTGGTGTGAATGGCAGCCAACCTTAATTCAGTTGGGTTTTCCAAACTATGGCCCATAAATTTGCCAAGCCAAGATCAAATTATTACGTCCAACTTCCAAACGGTCAGTAGCCCAATCCCACACACCTTTATGATCACCAGCGTCGCTTCTAAAAATACAAAATTCTCAGGAATAAAACCTTTCCTTCCTCTAACAACGTTAAAGCTTCGTAGGGCTTTCTAATCCGACTTGGGGATTAGCTCGGAATCTTCCTCGGTGTGGAAGGCGTTAGGAAATGTGAAAATGTTTGCAACCGCTGATATTCCTTGTTGGTATTACTATCGATGATACTACGTATTATGTTTGTGTGTGTTTTTTTATGTGTTCTTTTGTGTGTTTTGCTGGTTTTTTGTATACCGAACGCCCGATGTCCGATGCGTAACTTTTTTTTGAAATGGGTAGTTGACCATTGTCGTCTATATATCTTGTCCGTCTCTGTGTTCCGCGAGTGTGTCCGTGACATCACCAGGCCCTATCAGAATACCAGCGCTGCATTATTTTGCTTTTTATCAAAAATATCGCAGCATATGCTGAGATAGGAGCCTTTCTGGCCTCGCACGGGTCTTTTTAATCTTTTATTGCGAGTCTAAAATACATTTTTTTTTTCTTTCTTTCCAATGACTTCTCTCTAGGACGATGTTACTGACTAAAACCAAAACCCTAACAAAGCGCGAACAAACACACACATGTGTTTGGGAACACATTCATTGTGCGTACAGCTAAGGAGTGGAATTCCTTGCCGGAGTCCGTGTTTCTTGATGGCTACAACCCGGGAACCTTTAAGTCAAGAGTGAATAGGTTACTTGTAGGAAAGCACGCTCCATCTTCGACCGATTCGTCGCTTTCCATAAAAAAAGTCCTTCAATCGCTTCTTGCGTTAGAGGACCACAGGTTTCCTTTTCAGAAATTCTTAACGGCACTACGGTTTATATGACCTGTATCAGGGCCTGGTGCGAGAGATTCCGGCTCACTTCCTCTATATGTTCTACAGTGTCTTCTGCGGGTCTGATGCAGAATTTAAAGTCTGTTATTTTGTATAAACTTCTGGACTATCCTTTACAAACTTATGAAGCTCTAACACTAACTAAACTCTTTCCATTCCAGTAAAAAACCACAGTATCGAAAATGCAGGGGTGCCATGACAGAAAACCTCCACGAGTGCCCGCAGGCTATAGTTCCCTTGCGGATACGTCCGGAGCGAAGGCTAGTCTGCGGGACGGTGCACCCTGGGAGGCGGCCAACCACCCCCTACGGCACTCCTGCCCAAGGGGCCTCGATGGCCGTCTGCGAATGTTCTGTCGGGAGTACGCTTCAACGCGTGTCCCTCTGCTTTAGCAGAGGGCACAGTGGCGAAGCAAGAGCGGGCTCGGCGTGCACTCACCCTGCCACCGGGCAGGCAGGAGGAAGGCTTACTCCTCCTTCTGCCACCGTTGTTCTCGTAGCCCCAGAGATTGTCCAAGGTCATGTTTCTGACTTTTGATGGGGGTCGAGGGTCTTGGCTTAACCGCCCGGGCCGCGAGGAAGACAACCTCTATAAAAAATTACCCCAAACCTCCAAGCGGCGGCGCACCGTGAGGGAGGTTGGTAGCTTGACTAATGGGTAGCTAAATTAGTCTCTAGTGCGGACCACAAATTTGAGCCAGTAAAACATGATAACTACTCGTGGGAACTGCATGGAAAAATCAAAATTTTTTACTACAACCCCTACAGAGAGTGATGCGCGGTCGGAGTCCGACGCGTTATCCAGAAGGAGCTCAGGCTCGGAGGTGGAAGAGGAGGAGGATATGGGAGGCGACTCCGGAAGAAACGCGAGTTTCTTCCGGAAACGCTCCAAACCGGAGGACGGCTCGTCCTCCGATGCAGAGAAGGGCTCGGCCCGAAAAATCCCCACCAGTGGGCGGGGAGCGGGTCGAGCGACTGGAAGAGGGAGGGGAGACACCTCTCAGGAGGCGGCTGAGCGAGCCAAGAGGCTCGCCGAAGAAGGGCGCCACCCCGGAGCGACTAACGCTGCGGTTGACCCTTCGGGGCAATCTGGCAGCGAGCGCGATGACTCTGCCGAGGAGGCGCGCAAGACCTTCGGGGAGATGGTGGTAGCTGCGTTGCGGGACATGGGCCGAAAGAGGGAGAAGACCTCTAAGGAGAAAACGGTCCATCGCCATGCCGCCTCTCTGCAGGAGGCGTTTGATGTCGCGCTCGAGAAGAGCGTGGCGAAACTCCGGGCTGAGCTCCGATCGGAGCTCCGGGCCGAGCTTCAGGCCGAGCTCGCGGCAGTCCGGAGGGCTGACAGCCAGGAACTCGGGGGTGGGGGGCGCAAGCAAGGGCAGGGGCAAAGTCAGCCCCAGTCCCAGCTCAAGCCCCAGCCGCAGGTCGAGCCGGGGAGCCAGTTGCTGACGCTGGTGCAGCGGGAGCTGGCTGCTTCCCAGCAGCAGCTGCACAAGCAGCTGCAGGAGCAGCAGCAACAGTTCCAGCTGCGGATCCAGCAGCAGCTGTCCCTGCTGGAGGGCATTGTCCTGCGCCCCCCGTTGGCGGCGACTTCCGGACAGAAGGCGGCGTCATATGCCACTGCTGCCGCGGCCAAGACTAGGGCGTCCAGGGCAGGCCTGTCAGGGCAGGCCAGGAGCGGGACTGTGGAGTCACAGCCCGCAAGGCCGGCCCCGCAGGCCAGACAACAGCAGCAGAGAAGGCCAGCCCCTGCTGCCGCGCCCAAAAAGGGCAAAGTGGCGCCGGCCACTAAGGTGGCAGGAGCCCCTGCCGTGGTGGCAAATAGGCGGACTGTGCCGCCTCCCCAGCCTGCGGAACCTCCGGCCGAAGCCGAATGGCAAGTGGCCGGAGCCAAGAAACGGGCAGGAAGGGCGAATCGGGCCGCTAAGAAACGCCAGCGGCGGCAGCGGCGTAAACGGATGGCTGGGATTCGCGCCCCGCGCTCCACGGCTGTAGTGATAACACTGCAGCCGGAGGCAGCGAAAAAGGGTGCGACCTACGGCCAGGTCATCCGTAAGGCGAGGCAGGCGGTGGACCTAAACGAGTTCGGGATCACCGGGGGCTTCCGGATGCGGCATACCGCGACCGGTGCCCTGATGCTGGAGGTCCCCGGGGCCAACAGCGGCCCCACCGCAGACGCCCTGGCGGAGAAAATCAGGGCGACCTTGGATGCGGAGGAGGCCCGGGTGTCCAGGCCCACAAGATGCGTCGACATGCGCATTATGGGCCTGGACGATTCCGTGACGGCTGAGGAAGTCGTGGCCGCTGTCGCCAGGACGGGGGGGTGCCTTACCGACCAGGTCCGGGCGGGCGCCATCCGTGCTGACGGCACGGGCATGGGGGCAGTGACGGTGAACTGCCCCGTGTCAGCGGCCAGGATCATCACGGGGGAGGGCCAACGGCTCTTGGTAGGCTGGGTCTCCGCGCGAGTTAAGCTGCTGGAGCCTAGACCGCTGCGCTGTTACCGCTGCCACGTGGGGCACCACGTGGGGGTCTGTTGCGCAGCGGAGGAAGATCGCAGTGACCACTGCTTCCAGTGCGGTCAGTCCGGCCACAAGGCCGAAGCTTGCAACGCAGCCCCGCACTGCTACGCATGTGCGGCGGCGGGCAAGCCGGCCGACCACCGGGCTGGGAGTAGGACCTGCGATCCCCCTGCCAAGGCCAAGGGCAAGGTGCCAAGGCCCGTCCCCGCGAGGATTCTCACCGCCGCGGCTGCCCAGCTGGCTGCCGCCGCCATCGCCTCCGCAGACGCCGCCGCCGCTACCACCGCGGCAGGACCCTCGCAGAGGGCACGGGAGGAGACTGTAATGGACTGTCAATAACGGCTCCATTACGTCTCCTCCAGGCGAATATCAACCACTGCGCCCCCGCTCAGGATCTGTTGCTCCAGAGCATGGCGCAGTGGTCGATCAACATCGCCGTCGTCTCCGAGCCGCACTTTGTCCTGCCCAGAGCCGACTGGGTTCAGGACCTGAGCGGCTCGGTGACACTTATTTCGTCGGCCGCCGCCGGTACCCCGGCACTCGAAGCCGTCAAGAAAGGCCGGGGTTGCGTGGCAGCACGGTTCGGGGACATAGTGGTGGTAGGCGTCTACCTGTCCCCGAACAGATCTCTCGCCGAATTGGATAGCTCCCTTTTGGAGCTGGATGCCGTCGTTGCTGGGTTTGACTCCAGCCTCCCCGTGGTCGTTTGCGGGGACTTCAATGCCTGGAACGAGGCTTGGGGTTCCCGGTTCACGAACCAGCGGGGTCGAAGGGTTGAGGAATGGGCTCTAGGACAGGGCCTACTCGTCCAAAACCGGGGTTCTGTCCCCACGTGTGTGCGGATGCAGGGCGAGTCGGTGGTGGACGTTACGTTCGCCAGCCCTGCACTGGCACCGCGCGTCGTCGACTGGCGCGTCATAGAGGAGGTGGAGACGTACTCCGACCACCGGTATATCCGGTTTGACGTCTCCGCCCAGACCTCGACCGCGCCGGTCCGACGGACCCCGTGTGGTCCGCGTTGGGCGCTGAGGCAGCTGGACAGGGAACTGCTCCAGGAAGCCGCGATGGTACAGGCCTGGGTGCAAGCACCGGACAGGCCTGTCGACATCGACGTCGAGGCGGACTGGTTTCAGGTGGCCATGTCGCAAATATGCGACGCGGCCATGCCCCGAGTCCGGCCAGGACGTGCCCGGCGCCAAGTACACTGGTGGTCGCCAGAGATTGCGGCACTGCGCGATGCGTGCAATGCTGCGCGACGCCGGTATACTAGACACCGCAGGCGCCGCACCCGTCCACCGGGTGCGGAGGCCATAGAGGCGGAGCTATATGAGGGATACAGAGCTGCAAAGCGCACCCTCCGAGCGGAGATAAAGCGGGCCAAACTCGAGGCCCGCAACGCGTGGCTGGAGTCTCTGAACGTCGATCCGTGGGGACGCCCATACAAAATGGTGATGGAGAAACTCCGCCCATGGGCTCCCCCGCTGACTCAGAGTCTCCGGCCCCAGCTCGTGGAGGGTGTGGTGAGCGCTCTGTTCCCTACGCGAGGGGAGCATACTCCCCCGCCTATGGCTCCGCCACCAGCAGCGGTGTCCGATGCGGACCACGACGGCAACGACGGCAACAACGCTCCAGAGGTGACCGAGGTGGAGATGAGAGTGGCGGTGCGAAGGCTGAGTGCCAAGAACACCGCCCCAGGACCCGATGGCTTGCCTGGAAAAGCCTGGGTCCTGGCCATGGAGGAACTCGGGTCTCGACTGAGAGGGCTCTTCAGCGCATGCATGGAGAGGGGCCAGTTCCCGCTTCGCTGGAAGACGGGGAAACTGGTCCTTATCGCGAAGCCGGGGCGCCCCGCGGACTCTCCGTCCGCGTATCGGCCCATTGTGCTGCTCGACGAGGTGGGCAAGCTCTTTGAAAGAGTAATTGCAGACCGCCTCGTCGTGCATCTGGCACGGAAGGGGCCGGATCTTGCGGACGGCCAGTTCGGATTTCGCAGGAGGCGCTCCACTGTGGACGCCATCATGCGCGTGCGAGCCCTCACGACGGGGGATGCGGTGTCCCGGGGCGGGTGTGTCTTGGCGGTGTCTCTGGACATCGCCAACGCCTTCAACTCCCTGCCCTGGAGTTGCATTGGTAGGGCACTCCGGTACCACCGGGTGCCCGACTACCTCTGTCGGGTGATCGAGGCCTACCTGTCGGACAGGTTCATCATCTACCCCGGTCATCAGGGGGAGCTGAAACGGCGAGAGATGTCGTGCGGTGTTCCGCAGGGATCGGTACTAGGGCCGCCCTTGTGGAACATCGGGTACGACTACGTGCTGCGCGCCGACCTCCCCGACGGGGTCAGCGTGGTCTGTTACGCAGACGACACGCTGGTCCTGGCGCGGGGACGGTCGTACCAGGCGGCGGTCGAACTAGCGACGCGCGGGGTTGCGACAGTCGTGGAGAGGATACAGCAGTTGGGACTCGAGGTGGCATTGCACAAGTCCGAGGCCATGTGTTTTCACGGCCCTCGGAGCGCGCCACCTCCGGGCTCCCAATTAACGGTAGGAGGAGTTCACATCGGCGTCGGGTCGACGATGAAGTACCTGGGACTCGTCCTCGACAGCCGGTGGAACTTCAAGGAGCACTTCCGACGTCTGGCTCCCAGGTTGAATGCGACTGGGGCTGCGCTCAAGCGGCTCCTGCCGAACCTAGGGGGTCCAGACGCCTCCTGCCGGAGGCTCTACGCAGGCATCGTTCGGTCCATGGCCCTTTACGGTGCGCCGGTGTGGGCGCCATCGCTACGGAAGCGAGTGGCGGCCCGGCTAACCGCCTGCCAGAGGGTCATGGCCATCCGGATGATCCGCGGATACCGTACGGTGTCCTGCGAAGCGGCGAGCCTCCTTGCTGGCCTACCACCGTGGGATTTGGAGGCAACAGTCCTTGCACACATGCATGACTTACGCGTGGAGATGCAACGTCGGGGCGAAACTCCGCTGCCGCGACAAGTCGCGGCATGGCGGACAGAGCTCCGGCGGGATCTCATGGTGAAATGGCGAGAGCGATTGTCGCAACCTCGTGCTGGGCACGCCACGATCGAGGCGGTAAGGCCCCTCTTTGAGGCGTGGCTGGAAAGGCCCCACGGCGTCGTCACCTTCCGTTTGGCGCAGGTGCTGACCGAGCACGGCAAGTTCGGTCCGTACCTGTACAAGATTCGTGCGGAGACGACGCCCGGGTGTCGCCACTGTGCGGACCGCCCGGTGGACACGGTGGAGCACACAGTCGAGGTGTGCCCCGCTTGGGAAGAGCAGCGCCGTGTCCTCGTGGGGGCGATCGGCGGCGATCTCTCGCGCCGGGGCTTGGTTCAAGCCATGCTCCGGAGCGAGGAGGAGTGGCAGGCGGTCGCCTCCTTCTGCGAAGCAGTAATGCTAGTAAAGGAGGAGGCCGACCGCCTTAGGCAAAGGCGGACACGCCGCCGCCGCCGCCGGGTTTCCGATCCCAATTTCCGGCCACCGTAGGCGCGGGCTCGCGGACGGTGGGCAATGGGTAGCTCGCTGTCCGTCCGTCCGGTAACAGACCGGTCCGAGCTCAGGTCGTCTACGGCGCGCACCGTTCCCGCGCGCCTCAAGGAGTTGTCAGCATACTGTAGGGGTCCAGCAGGGCCGAAGCCTACTGGGGCCAAAGGTTATGTGAGACTGTCACCAAAGGCCCCAGGATAAAGGCAAGGAATGGAAAGGTAGGTTTTTTAGTCAGTAAAAGTCTGACACTGTTTCCCGCCCCACCCAAGGGCGGGATTCGTCATTGGATGATTTTTACCTACCACAAAAAAAAAAAAAAAAAAAAAAAAAAAAAAGTATCGAAAATGCAAAACTCATTCATCACCATTTAATTTTAAACAAACAAAAAAGCCTACTAAATCAATATTTCTGGCAACATTGTCCGTCGG
Source organism: Leucania comma (assembly GCA_958295575.1). Classification (NCBI taxonomy): domain Eukaryota; kingdom Metazoa; phylum Arthropoda; class Insecta; order Lepidoptera; family Noctuidae; genus Leucania; species Leucania comma. The sequence goes on from OY282480.1 coordinate 4,532,983, forward strand.
CTGTCATTGCTAAATAAATTACGGCGGCATGAATTAAATATCGGAGTTTGTGGTTCCGTTCCCGGCTGTACCGCGAATTAATATAATTTTGCCGTTTTGTGCCGTTTTTGGGTTGTAACGGTATGCCGTTTGTTTTTACTGTGACCGCCAATTAGGGTTTGTTACGCTCTCCAGAGTATATGCAGTGTAGGTTGGTTAGTCGTATTTCGAATATGGTAATAATTTTAATTGTTGTTGTTTTATGCATAGTGTCTGGCCTGCTGTCGATGGACGCATAGCTTCATAGATGCGTATTCAACGAAGTGATAATGACACGATGGCACGATGCTGGAGCTGCATCGACAGAGTTAATCGAGATAGTTTTGTATGTAAGTTCATTCAGGCGTACACCAAGCGTATAATGACGAATACGCATCTATAAAGTTACTTTTCCGTGGACGGTAGGCTTTAAGCTAAAGACAAATTGAGCCCATGTATGCCACGTATGCTACGCATTATAACATTCTTGAGTTTGCTTTAAAACATACAGCTTACGTGGGAGGCGTGTGACTGTATTGCATATGCTAAACGTATATTTCCAAGTAATCTGTTTTCAAGCAAATTCAAGAGTCTTAATTTTATAATGCGTAGCATACGTGGCATACCTGGGCTCAATTTTTCTTTAGCTTTATTGTCTTTTTGAGGGTCCTGATGACTCCAAACTATATAAGTAGGGAACACTAATATTACAAAAGAAAAAGTTTGTATGTGTGTATGTGTGTTTGTGTGTATCTTTAGATTACATTTTATGCTGGGAGTATGTTCCTATGGGATAATATTCTGCTTTCACGCGGATTAGCCCTCGGCAATATGGCGGTATGGAAATCAGTTTGACAATAATACGTGTAGGTATTTACTTACTCCACACCTAACAAAGCTGATTTGCATAAGAACACTCAAAGTAAGGTTCAGTTGAAAACCAGCGACTCAAGTAAATGCTATGAAGTTTTTGCATTTTGCTGAATCTACTTTCAGAGCCGTGGTAAGTTTGTAAGACTTTGTTTCTATTATTGTGTACATTTGTGTGTCAAACGAACATGTTTTATTGCTTACTGTCTTTTTTTAGGTGCGAGATCGTCGTGACCGATGAGAAATCGTGCCCTAAAGGCACAATTTCAGCGGTCCACGCCCTAGAGGCGAGTCACCTATTTTCCGCTGTTTTGATTTAATTTAAGAGTTTACATGTGTTCTAGTATACATGCATATAACAATAGACAAAAGCTAAAAATTTCTTAAGATTTATTAGTGCTTGTTTACGGAAACGCGGCACGTTGCGCGTCGTACATTGCAGCAGCGGGCCGCGTTATCGCACTCGCAAACACATAAGATAATGTACGACGACCGCCCAACGCGCCGCGTCTCCTTAAACAAGCACTCACCCTCGTGCGAAGCGGAGGACTAACCTCCGCTAGTATGAATATAATTGATAAGCGCTACCGAAATGTCTCGTAGTAAATCCATTAAGTTTTGACTATTGAGCAATCTTTATCACTGATGCCTTGTCTTACCTAGTCCCATATCTAAACACATGAAGGAAAATATGGAAAAATCTCAAGCCATGTTGCCTTAACATCGTGCTTCTATCTAATCTGTAGCTGGTCAGAATTTATTGCTGCCCCGACGAGATATTGCAGCTTAGGTTGCTTAATTGCTTGCCTGAGCAAGGTATTATCCACATAAATATACCATACTAGTATTTTCCTGACGCATCACATCACTGGTTGTAAAAAATAGCAAGATTTTGAAAGAAATACAAAAACATATTTTAGAAATGCACGGGTAAACATCAAAATAAAATAAATAATTAACTCAAAGAGATTAAAGAGATGCTATAGAGCGGACATCAAAAGAAATGTCTTAGAAAAACTGTCATCCTATGTCAGCTAGCTTTCTATAGCAAACATGCGAATTAAAATGATAATTATATGTTTTTACGCTATTTTCTAAAACTATTTGCGAAAATTATTGAATTCTAATTAATTACAGAGTAAATACGAAAAATATTTACGAAAATAATATGAAGTTAGGTCCAGTCGTCTACACTAGACTGAGCGACTTACTACTCCTAGGTAACAACTATCGGATCACGTTTTTGTTCGCTATATCCTGTCTATTAGTAGTCTATATTTAATGTCTTTGGATTAACTAGTCATAATAAGTGGCCAACAAAAAAAAAAAAATACTAATACTTAAAGAGGTTTTTACGAGGTGGAGAGCAAAAAGGTTCATACCTATTTTTTCCAAGTAAACGTTGCGATTTTAAAAAAAAGTATTGCTACACTGGCTGGGTAACCAGTACCTCTACCATGAGTTTTAAGCAATAGTATTCGTCGCTACTCGATATCGACGCCGTAAATATTTTGTATGGCAAACTTTGGTTCTGCAAGTGACCGCTAGAGGCGCTGCAAAATTTGCCATACAAAATATTTACGGCGTCGATATTGAGTAGCGACGAATACTATTGCTGAAAACTCATGGTAGAGGTACTGTGATACCTCGGACACACGCAAAACTTTGATACTAAGTGAAAATGTAGTTTTCTAAGAAAAGAAAAATTCAGTAGTTCCAGAGATTACTTTTGAAGACAAAGACACAGAAAAGCCTTTTGGTAAGATCTTTTCAACCGAACTGCAGTGGCTGTTAAAATTATTATTTGCAAATATTATTATTTGTTATTATTCATAAAATTCCTAGTGGACCTACGACGGCGCGCACTATTCCCGCGCGCCTCAAGGAGTTGTCAGCAAATTGTAGGGGCCCAGCAGGGTCGAAGCCTACTCTGGGGCGTTGGGGTAGTATGAAAATGCATACCAGGACCCTGAAGCCAAAGCAATGAAGGAACGAGGTAAGTTTTTAGTCAGTAAGAGTCTGACACTATTTCCCGCTTCGCCCAAGGACGGGGGGTGGCATTGGATGATTTTACCTACCATAAAAATGTGGAATGTGTGGTGTGGAATCGTTAAAACTAGAGCGATCTCGGTAAAATGGGACTAACAATTTTACTGTAGTATTGATTACCTCAATGAAGCTTGACTCAATACATTTTTTTACTAAATATTGCAAAACACATTAGAATATGTTATGTTCTGTATATCTACTGTATAAAAAAAAAACTTTCTAAATTCTACTTTCTTAAAAAAAAAATATCTAAATATCAATTTAACAAACTGAAGCAAAAAAAGAAGTATAAAATAAAAATAACAATATTTTTTCCCTATAAATAACATGAATTAAATATCTCTAAAAACAATTAAATGATTATAATTCAAATGTTGCCACCACCAAAAAAAAAAAACTACCAAAAAAAAAAAACATTACGTACCACAACGAAAAACCTATTTAAAACTTCACTACACAATACACACCACATACGTATTACACTTTGTTAACCCGTTAATAGCAAGGCATTGTTCGCCGGTCTCTGGGGTCTGAAGCCGGCGAATGACAGCTTAATAACACTAAATCAAGTATCGGGCGATGTTTTCATTCGAGGGTTAATAACGTGCAAAATATAAGTTTATTGAGAACCGCCGGCGGTTACGGGTTGTGACGTATGATTAATGTACCTACTGCCCTTTTTTTTCATTATTAATTGGTAAAGTTATGGGGATTATTGGTGCTTGGTTTTATTATTGGGGCGTGGGTGGAAATGTTATTATTATAAATGTTGCTAGGTGGGTACCATAGACATAATCTTAATAATATTATGAAGCTGAAGAGTTTTCTAAAAAAAGAGTTTGTTTGTTTCTTTGAATGCGCTCTCTGGCATGAATGATTTGAAATTCGAAATTCTTTTTTTAGATAGAAGACTATGTCATAACCAATAGGAGCGGAGTATCCACAGATGGGAATGAAACCGCGGAGGATAGCTAGTTAATCAAAAAAGTAGCTGTATATATACATACGGGTATTAAAGACATTGTTATGAGAATCACAGGTCGTGGATTGACAGGGCCTGTTATCGCCGATGCCTGCCACGGTTGTCGGACTGTTAGAAAGAGCGACCGCAACTCTGAAATGCAAAGGACAACTCCACCGTAATCGCAGGCTTGCGGAGGCGAGCAATGGTTAGCTCACCGTCTGGTCGTCCGGTAACCGTCCGGACCGAGTCCAAGTCTTCGACAGCGCTTAGCGCCTCAAGGAGATTTCAGCAAAGCGTAAGGGCCCAGCAGGGTCGAAGCCTTCTAGGGCTATGGGATATGTGAAAGTGAACTTCGGGGCCATGGCACGAAGGTAAAGAAGGAACAGGTTTGACACGCCCTCCCGCTCCGCCCAGAGCGAGAGAAGTGATTAGATGATTTCCCACCTAAAAAAATTAAATGAACAGCCTTCAACTGCCCTTTTTTAACACGGATGGGTTTTAGTCTGTAAGCCTGACACTTCCTCTCTCTACACTTTGAGCAGGATAAAATATATTTTGCCTTCTCTCACAGAAAAAAGATGGGCTTCTGACAAAACGTAAAATTGTTGTTTTTAGGGTTCCGTGTCTAAAAGTAAAAAACGGATCCCTTATAGGATCACTTTGTTTTCTGTCTGTCGGTCAAGATCCTTTATCTCGAGAACGCGTGCAGGTATCGAAGTGATATTAAAACCATATACTCAACTTTACAGTCCCTTGAAGCTGTGAAAATATCAAACTTCTAAGTTAACGAAAAACAAAGATACGGCCTTATAAGTCGCAAAAAAATATATATAAGTTCTCATTAAATTAGATGTACAAACTTTTAGATATCTTTCAGACCACCAAAAATAATAAAACAAAAAATAAGAAAAAACGCTTTACAAACTTACAAAAAAAAAGAAAATCAGGTAATGAAAATGATCTAAAAATGTTGGTTACCCAATGCATAAACCCATCTATCAACACAAGTTGCTACGTCAATGCCTGCCGCGTTCATTGATCAACTCATGCCATCTCACTCTAGCATAGTTTTTCGCGAGCGCCCGCGCCGCTCTTTGAATGACGCGTGAGCGTGACGCAATCTCAGTTTTCGTCGCGCAACCGAAACGGTAACATGTTTCGCGAACTTTGAACGTTTAAGTGTATGAGTGTTGTTACGTAGGTAGTTATCCCAATCGACAACAATGCCTTATTACTAGTACACAAATCAAGAATACTTTGAAATGGTCGTGTGTTATCGTGAACGTAACAAAAGCTTACGACAAAGCTAAATCCTTTATCTAGAAAGATTTTCAAGTACCTACATAAAACAAAATCTACCGGCGTAGAGTAAGTAGTATTTCAATTAATTACTGTAAACAGGGCTGATTCTAATTTTTAACCACGCTCACGCTCAGTGTGTTACTGTAACAGATACCGGCACGGATTTTGAGCGTTAACTTTTTGCTTCATGGCTAATTTTCACTTGTGCAGAAGTTAAATATCAGGTCTCTTTTGTGGTATGAAGTGAGATGCTGGGTTGGGGTGTGCAATCCTTGTACTAGTGATTGGCTGGCCGATGTGTATGATGCGCAAAGCGTTCCCTGCTCTTTCACCGAGCACTCACGATTCGTGCCGGTATCTATATCAAACGTTAAAAAAGAATTTATTTCAATACCTCCACGTCAGAGATAGTCCAAAGCCTGGTAAAGTGTGATGAGAAATTAGAATCTTTTCTTTTATTATGTACCTAGACGGTTCATAATCAAGTGCGTTCGAGAAATGTTTATTCACACCCAATGGTAGCCTATACTTGAGTTACGCGTAATTACCTACTAAGTATCTTCTACTGATCCTAAAAACACTATCCTAAAAAGACGACATGTAGTCAACTGAAAGTTACGGGTTACGGTTTCGATTAAATACCTGCGGAATGATATATTAACAACAAAAAATATATAGTAGGTAAGTATCTACCCAGTTGTAGGTACTTATGAGGAAACGCGCGGCGCGGTCGCCAGTGCTTTGTACTTACAGATGTGTTTATTCTTAAGTACTCCTTCTTTTGTTATTTTAGGTCAAAATAAAAACACTGATTTGATTAGACGTATTGAACGCTGTGTTAAAATTTCACCAACTAATTTAATGGGACCTTATATTTCGACTCTCTCAAGGAAATCAAAATTCATAGGGACCTAGAATACTGTAATTTATTATGAAGCAAGGCCTTATAGTAAAGTGCAGGAATAAATTTGAAAACTGAAAATGTACCTATATTATGTCACAAAAAAATAAACTTTTTTCGATTCGGAAAAATCTAAGAGTCTCGATTCTGGGATTGAATTATTATTTACATAATATGTTGGTTGGTACGCAACCCTTAGTGTGCGTGTCCGACTCGCACTTACCCAATTTTTCTTTATTTCCACAATGTTTAATTCAACATTGTCTTTCTGCAAAAACTTGCATAGTTTAAGGAGTTTGCTCGCTACACCGTATCATACCATGACTGTGTTAGGAACGTTTCAGGTAAACAAATATTCTTTGTGTTGACACTATAAGATCGTGATTGTACCATACCTATAAGTGACTTTTTTTACACAGGATGCCCTCGTAAATGTATTGCAGTGTAATGTTTTGTAAATAAGTCGTTGGTGTGAAAAATAAGTACGGCAAATATCCCTTACGTTGTTGAAACTTCTACGGTCCGTAAGCGTTTTGCCTCGTTGTTTAAACCACTTACATCGAAGGACTGAAACAATTTGCTTGGTACGGTCTTCCCGTCCGATTATAATTTAGGTGTCTTCAAGGCTAGAGTTAATAGGCTCTTAATTAACTAGTGCGCCTCACCATCAACAACTGCATCACTGCTTAACATCAGGTGGGATTGCAGTCAAGCACTAGCTTATATAAATAAAAAAAGTAAATAAATTATAGGTTAGGCAGGGATCTTATTGGGTGGCCTGGATGCATGAAAAAGGGTTCTTTTCTATATTATATGTAGCAAGTGTGTGCGTTTTTTTTTAAATTCTTATACTTCCAATAGCCCCTCCCCCCCTTGATCATCGGGTGGCGACGCTCTTAGTATCTACTCAGTTATCTTACCTCGTATGTACGTATCATACGATCATTTTATACCTACTTCTTCAGAGCATACCTGTGTCATTACGACGTGAAATTTACCTTAAGCTGACAATTTCCAAGTCGTTTCATCGTTAAAAGCATGGGCAATTGAATTAATTGGATGTACATATCATGTGTGCGAGCTTGCAAATTAAATTAAATATTAAGGACATTTTAGGTCATACGTTTTCAATCAAGTCTGTATAAAAATTGTGAATTTATTTATCTCACAACCCTGAGGTCCTGGATATATGAAGGTGTGCGAGGAACCGAAACCAACTCGCAGAGGCCCTTTAACCAATACTCAAAAACCTGCTCCTATACCTACTACTTTTAGACACGCAATTGTTGTTTTCCGCATTAGGGCAGAAAAGTGCGTGAGCTCACCCTTGCCAGCATTTATTGTATCTATCGTATCACGCTGGGCGCTAAGCGACCCCCACGAGTCGTGCATTGAAAAGTTCGTCACAGCAGCGATGAAGTTTCTCCACTTATATCAAAGTATATTGTTCCCAATTTCCACTTCATAACCAATACTCAGAAGGTCTTACTATAATATAATATTCCACAACTTTCACACAACGCCATCTAGTCCCAAACTAAGCAGAGCTTGTGCTATGAGTACCAGACAGCTGATAAACCACAGGTATGTAAATTTCATATCTATGTGATACACATACATAATACGTCGGCTCGTCCAGCATGGTTCGAGCTCTGATCGTGTACCAGGTGGGCCTACGTGGGTATTATGCAATGAATAAAAAGGGCTAGGAATTGAATTAGTTTACTTCTCAATACGTTTCGATACAGTGCACTGTTATTGGGTAGGTACAAACAACAAAACGGACAGTTTCAATGCGTCTGGACTCTGCGACGGCCTGGCTGAAAGTGTCCGCTGCACTCTGCCGCGGCGGGTTCTCCCTCCCCAAGCTCGTAGCGAAAGCGGAAACGTCACTTACAAGCGCGCCACCTCTAGTTTTTCTAGTTGCCACTAGATGGCGTGCCATGTTTTGATGTCAACAAATCAATGCCATATATATTTTTAAATACATACATACTCGTATTATAGATAAATTACACCCACAAATGATCTCATCATCTCATGTGCTCATCACACAAACATATTTCTTGGGTGGGAATCGAACCCACGACCTCCGGCATAGCAGTCAGAACCACTGACCACCAGAACAAAGTCCATCGAAACAAAATATAGGTTTCAAGAAGTCTATTGAATTATATAGACGAAACGACAACGTAATTTCCTAACACTTTAAGGCGAAACTCACAAAATATATAAAACTCACATAGTATTTTATCTGTAAAATAGAGCAGGGTGCTCTTAGAACGTAGAATGCAGGAAGCGAAGTCATATTTTATGCAACAAAGAGAATACTCGACGGTGGGGAACGGAGAGTCCTGTATTGTTAAAGATTTTTGTGAGATGTGTCGAGTTTCACACACTTTTAGTAATAAGATCTCAATCTGCTCGTATATTTTATACATACACCGTTAAATTTTGGTCGTTTTAATCCCGCGGAGGGTTGATTCGGTACATGAAATACTATCGCTTTGTAAAGAGAAAATTAAAAAATAAAGTACTTTTTTTTCAACTCGAATTAATTTACGCATGTACGAAATTAATTTCTTTAAGTATACGTCAGCTGAGTGAGGCCAATGAACTGTAGGTAGTTAGTACGCAACGACCGACAACTACCTAGAAGGTTATTGAGTCGTTTACAAAGAAATTAATTTCTTAAATGCGTATATTAATTCGAGTTTTCGAAAATAGGTACTTTATTTTTTTTTCCCTATAAATCGATAGTAATTCATGTACCGAATCGACCCTCCGCGGGATTAAAAAAACTAAAATTTAACGGTGTATAAATAAAATTGAAATGTTTTTTTTTTAAGGTAGGAAATCATCTAATGATTTGACTTTGACTAGTGACTTTTAACCCCACTGCTAAGTTCCTATTTTGCATTGCGTTTCAAGACCCCAGTGTTTCCTTTCAGAAGTCAAATCATGGCTCCAGTAGGCTTCGACCCTGCTGGGCCCCTACAGGTCTGCTGACATTTTTTGTGGAACGCGTGGAATAGTACACACTGTCGACGACTTAGGCTTGATCCGGATGGCGAGCTACCCGTTGTTCGTCTTTCGTATTTCCACACCTACGGTGGATATTAAATGAGTATTTTATGCTTATTTAATGTATGTTTTTTTTTAATTTGTACCTATTTCTTTGTCGGTCGATCTATCTGTCTGTTTGTTCCGACTAATCTCTGAAACGGCAGGACCGATTTTGACAAAACTTTGTCTGGTAGACCGATGTTACAAAAAGTAACTTAAGCTTCTCTTATTGTAGGTAAAGAATTAGGGTTCCAGGAAAAAAAACTTTTTAAAATTGTGTTTGGTAATTTGGTCAATACACTGTTTTAAGTGTTTGACGTGTCACTAATAAAACAACAGTAGTATAAAAGCAGTAGTAAAGCAGTAGTAGTGAAAGCGGAATATTTGACTCACTTTTCAACTGACCTGGGCCTCAAGTCTGCTATTACAATAGTGTCAGAATGGTCTACCATTTAATTCATTATTGTTGATTTTGACAAGTTTCGTAATCTAATACTATAATGGTGTCATTATGACTTTCCAATTATCAACCACTAACACTCCATTGAAAGAAATGGCATAGAATGGTACTCTACATAATGACAAATTAATTAGAGACACAATAGAAAGACAATAGGTGTGTGAACGCCGGCGTTCATTTGGGGCTTGAGTAATTAACGCTTTGATTATTAATTATAAAGAGGTATTATTATTTTATAGCTTATGAATAAGTTAAATTATACCATTTTTATAAATAAAATAGCAGTATTTTCAGTTGTTACAACACACGTACAAAATTGTCCAAGAAAAAACATCCTGAAACTTTGCTAGAAACTTCAAAACAGAATAATAATTACTAAACTTCTAAAATTAATTTTAGTCCTTTGCAGGTGTAATATTCCAAGAACCTAAGTGTTTTATTATGACTGAAACAACTTCGCTAATTGTTTTGAAGGCCAATTTTTGTACTTAAAAATCGTTTATACTTATTTAACTCGCAATCTTTTCTAGCGACAATCAACGTCAAAAACTTGTCACAAATTGGAGGTTTGAGGAATTTTTGACAGGTTAGGAGAAGAAATATCATTCCTTAAAAAAACACGGCTAAATTTTGATCGTTTTAATCCCGTGGAGGGTCGATCAAGTACATGAAACACTTTCGATTTGTAAAGATAAAGTCAAAGAATAAAGTATTTTTTTTCTAAAACCCGAGTTAATATAGGCATGTACGAAATTTTTTTTTAAGTAAAAATCAGCTGAGCGAGTCCAATGACCTGTAAGTAGTTAGTTAGACCTGTAAGCAGGTCGCAACGACCAATAACGATAGTGTAATAGAGCGACGAAAATTGGTAGTTCCGGATCGACCCTCCACGGAATTAAAACGGTCAAAATTTAGCCGTGTATACAGGATTGACCTCTTTTTCTATTACGATAGTTCTTTTTTTTTGAGGTCAGAAATCAATCTTACATATAATTATTATAACCCACCTGTTCAGCCTATGGCGGACAGAGCTCCGGCGGGATCTCATGGTGAAATGGCGAGAGCGACTGTCGCAACCTCGTGCTGGGCACGCCACGATCGAGGCGGTAAGGCCCCTCTTTGAGGCGTGGCTGGAAAGGCCCCACGGCGTCGTCACTTTCCGTTTGGCGCAGGTGCTGACCGAACACGGCAAGTTCGGTCCGTACCTGTACAAGATTCGTGCGGAGACGACGCCCGGGTGTCGCCACTGTGCGGATCGCCCGGTGGACACGGTGGAGCACACAGTCGAGGTGTGCCCCGCTTGGGAAGAGCATCGCCGTGTCCTCGTGGGGGCGATCGGCGGCGATCTCTCGCGCCGGAGCTTGGTTCAAGCCATGCTCCGGAGCGAGGAGGAGTGGCAGGCGGTCGCCTCCTTTTGCGAAGCAGTAATGCTAGCAAAGGAGGAGGCCGACCGCATTAGGCAAAGGCGCACACGCCGCCGCCGCCGCCGCCGCCGCCGGGTTTCCGATCCCGATTTCCGGCCACCGTAGGCGCGGGCTCGCGGACGGTGGGCAATGGGTAGCTCGCTGTCCGTCCGTCCGGTAACAGAGCAGTCCGAGCTCAGGTCGTCTACGGCGCGCACCGTTCCCGCGCGCCTCAAGGAGTTGTCAGCAAACTGTAGGGGTCCAGCAGGGCCGAAGCCTACTGGGGCCAAAGTTATGCGAGAGTGTCACCACGGGCCCCGGGACAAAGGCAAGGAATGGAAAGGTAGGTTTTTAGTCAGTAAAAGTCTGACACTATTTCCCGCCCCACCCAAGGGCGGGATTTGTCATTGGATGATTTTACCTACCAAAAAAAAAAAAAAAAACCTGTTCAGCTGGGCCCAGCAGGGTTGAAGCCTACTGGGGCCAAGGGTTTGCTTCTGAAAGGAAAACTCGGCCTTGATATGAAAGACAAAGGAACAGGAGTCGATTTTTAGTCAGCAATAGTCTGACACACACTCGCTCCGCCCAATAGCGGGAGATGTCATTGGATGATTTTCCCAACAAAAAAAAAACCGGTTCAGCTGCTTTTCGCATTCTCGGGGTACGATAAATATTTCAAAAACTCACGTGGTGCATTTTGCTACTCCATAGTTTAAATTAGGTTACAAATGTAACTCAAATCCTAGAATACTGGTGGATCTTATTCAGTAAAAGTTTGAAATTCTTTGTCGCTCCACACACATTTTTTTTTTTTGAACATAAACTAGTGCTTGACTGCGATCCCACCTGATAGTAACTAGTGATGCAATCATTGTTGGTTAGGGGCCACTGAGGCGCACTAGTTTAATAGGGGCCTGAAGACAACTAAATTATAATTGGTCGGGAAGATCGCAGCAGGCAAGTTGTTCCAGTCCCTCGAAGTACGCGGTATAAATAGCAAGGCAGATCAAGAGGAATCATTAAAAGAGCATGTATTTTCCTTTCATACTTAACAGTGTTGCCTGTTTTCCATAAATTAAAATAGCGACCCGCCCGGCTTTGAATGAGTGCAAATTATAAAAGAACCCTTCCTCATTTATTGGTATTTCCATTAGTGAAAACCGCTTTAAAATCTATTGCGTAGTTTAGGAAAAAAAAGCGGATAAACATAGAGACATGGTTTTATTCTATGCAGAGGTGTACAGTTAATTTCAACATAATAAATCACTATTAAAAAAATGGTAATTTAAAAAACTAAAAAACCCGACTGCTTTTCTGAGTTTTCATGAAAAAGCCCTAAAACAACGACTGCTACAACGACTTTCTTGTTTTAAGGCTTTTTCATGAATACTCAGAAAAGCAGTCGGGTTTTTTAGTTTTTTAAATTACCATTTTTTATTTTTAGTTTTTTTTTTTACGATATCACTTTCACAGTAATTACGTATCTAACGACACCTCGCAAACTAAAATCCATCGAGCCGTTCAGGCCACAGAGCGTGCCAAATATTTGAATTTGGCGCCAAAAATCCGCCATTTTGTTTTTCTTTATTTTGATATACCCAGTGTCACTCTCACAGTAAATACGAATCTAACGACACCTCTCAAGCTAAAATCCATCAAGCCGTTCAGGCTGCAGAGCGTGCCAAACAATTATACATACATACATACAAACATACATACATACATACTCTCGAAAAACATAACTCTCCTTCTGGCGCAGTCGGGTAAAAATGCATCTCCACGATTTTAAAATCAAAACGCCAAACCGAGTTCGCACGAGAGAATATTTCGCTCTAGCAAGCCCATTCATTGGGATCCACCGGACGTATTGGCCAACGGAACTAGTCTAGTGCTCATGGCTCACCCCTACGGAATGCGAATAAAAAGCGCGGGAAACTTACATCGTTACATTCGAAGCTCTCTGTAGTTTCATGTGGAATTTCTTTTTTTTTTATTTAACCTTCTGCATGGCTTTACAAAGAATTGTGCGGTTTAAAGCGTCTGTATTTTAAATATTTGAATTAGGAATTGTTTTCTTTTTTTTTGTTTTCTTTTTATTTCTCTTTGTTGTTGAGTGAAACGTTATTTCGTTTGATATTGACAAAGAAAAGTATAGTAAGCTGCAAATAAATTTAACCAAAATGGCCGTCGTTGCTATGGTTACGTGCAGTCCCCTGCTTCAATTGACACCTGAAAATCTGTTACTGCGCATTGAAGGTCAGTCGCCATTTTGGTTCAACTTATATGTCGCATATTGTAGTAGGTGATGGATGCACTAGCTCAATGCATTGTGCGTTGGGTTATGGTTTACACTTTGCCTAGAGGAAACCTAGTACCTACATAAAATTTTGTAATGTCATGTTATGCCATATCGTGGGAGCCTGGGCTACTGTTGCGACGTTTGAGGGTAGCCTACGTCCAGCACTGGACAAATTTGTTTTTTTTTTTAAATTATTATTTTGGTCTTGGATACTGAGTCCTTTAAGCCATATCTTCATTATGAATACTTAATTTGTTTACCATTAGAATATGGATGTATAAATTCTAATGTTTTTGTAGTGGTATTTAGCAGCAAATGTATCAAATCAAATCAATTAAATTCTCAGCTCCATTTTACCGAGATCGCACCTGTTTTACATGCTGTTTCATATTGTTCGGTTGCGCAGACTCCTGGGATACAAAACTACACCAATATACATCACAATATGCACTAGAAATCAATTTGCGATTTTTTTTATATTTTTTTAATTTATTTATTTATCATATAAACAAAGAATACAGGATTATCTATATTAAGTAGCAACTAAAAACCACGAAGGTTTAAACTTGTGCTATCATAAATCTATCCCAACATCGAAATAGTACGTAAAATGAATAGGTCTATAAAAACTTAATTAAACAATAATTCCTATAAAATACTTAGGTAATATTGCTTAAGTTTACACTAGATATTTTTAGTTGTAATTAAAACAGTCACTGAACTTCAGTCGAAGAAATACAGCCAAAAACTTCACTTTTGGCAGAAAAAGGCGGCCAGCCTTTCGGTTTTTTACAGTGTGCATTTTGGAGTGTGCACGGGAATTGCATGACTTCATTCAGACATTGCCTTTCTACCATTGGACAATCCGAACTTCCACGAGTTTCCACCCTTGCATTGTTAACACCTTTACAATTCGGACTAACCCATACGGGGTTCTGAAACAGCTGCGAATGACTGAAACAGCTTGCCTGCTGCGATCTTCCCGTCCGGTTATAATTTAGGTGTCTTCAAGGCTGGAGTGAATAGGCTCGCGCTTCATCATCACCGATTGCATCACTGTTTACCATTAGGTTTTTTTTTATGGTAGGTAAAATCATCCAATGACAAATCCCGCCCTTGGGCGGACCGGAAGATAGTGTCAGATTCTGACTGACTAAAAACCTACCCTATTCCTTCGGCTCGGTCCGGTCTGTTACCGGATGGACGGCCAGCGAGGTACACATTGCCCGTCGTCCGCAAGCCCGCACCTACGGTGGCCGGAAATCGGGATCTGAATTACGATGGCAGCTACGGCGTGAGCGCCGTTGCCTGATGCGGTCGGCCTCCTCCTTTACTACCATTACTGCTTCGCAGAAGGAGGCGACCGCCTGCCACTCCTCCTCGCTCCGGACCATGGCCTGTACCTAGGCCCGGTGGTTTACCATTAGGTGGGATTGCAGTCAAGCACTAGATTATATTATTAAAAAACTGTCGATGTTACACAGGTTCAAAACTGTCTTAACATTGCAGAATTTGTAGCCTACACTTTAGCTCTTTTTAAAACCGTAAACTACGTTCTTAAACTACCTCGATAAGCATCGAAACGACTGAACAAAAACACTTAATCTGTACTTAACTGAGACTTATAACTGAACTAGTTACCAGTAGAACTATTAAGATAATTCTGTAATAAAAAACTAACTTTGTTTCAAAGTTCGTGCTGTTTTCGTGCAAGTTCAGCAACTATTTTATTATTTAAATGAAGATTACGAGAGGTACGATGTTGCGGCATCGGTACATGGTGGAAATCCCACCTATACGCAAACTCCGGGCCCGGAAATCGCTAAGCGGTTGCCGGCAACCGCACCGTAGCTGCGGGCTTACGGACGACGAACAATGGGTAGCTCGCCGCCCACTCGTCCTATAAGGACTTATAACGAACGAGGCAACCACGCGCGTGTGGGAACGGCCTTCATGCTACAGCCGCCGGGATCCGGAACCCAATTTCCAGCCATCTTAGGCGTGAAAGAACAACAATGAAGTAGGTTACAATTAAATACATCAATATTCAAGCGATCAATACAAAAAATACCTCATTGGTCTTCGAAATCTTCAAAAACTACTTTGAATGAAACCAATATTACAAAAAATGCTTAAAGGGGACACCCGGATTTGAACCGGGGACCTATCGATCTGCAGTCGATTGCTCTGCCACTGAGCTATATCCCCTGTACACTAAGCTCGCGTAAATTGATACCAGAATCACAATTGAGTCTTCATTTGTTATAATGGGCTCAACAACTACTTTTTTTTATTATTTCATAGATGTCGCTATAAGCAAATAAAATTCCACGCACTCTTCAAAGAGATGTCAGCAGAACCATGGGGTTAGCTGCAGGGCTGAAGCCAACTGGACCATGGATTAAATTTCATACGCGTGGTCCTGAAACGTAAATAGGTATGTTTTAGGGTGATTCCACGCAGGCCCAGTGCGGATTGGTGAATGTCACATCTTCGAATTTTTAATTAGGACATGGCGGGTTCCTCACGATGTTTTCCTTCACCTTTTTGAGAGCAGTGGTGATGAATTAAATTACACAAAGTTATACGCCTGGCTGGGTTTGAACCCGCGACCTACAACGCGTATGTCGGGGACGTTACCACTCGGCCACCACTGCTCAATACGGAACCCTAAAATAAAGAAAGAAAACACATTTATTTAGCACACAGACAAACAATGAAGAAACATAAATTAAAATTAAATTATAAACAACAGTATTTTTTTTTTTTTTTTTCGGTAGGTAAAATCATCCAATGACAAATCCCGCCCTTGGGTGGAGCGGGAAGTAGTGTCAGACTCTTACTGACTAAAAACCTACCCCATTCCATTCTTCGCCTTGGTCCCAGGGCCCCGGGTGCCATATAAACAACAGTATTGTATTTCTCACGGTTGCGCCAAATAGGTCAAGCCCCCTTAGACGAGTTATAATCGTTTTGTTTAAAAATAAATAAATCGTTTATTATCAGGCATCTTGGCCCATAGATACATACCTTACAGACTAACATATATAAAGTAAATACAATTTATAGTTAGTAAATAAGACTTAGAACTATGTTAGTAACACTTCACATTGCACTAGGTTCATTTCGTGCTGTTCTGTGGCATCTGTCCGCAGAAGCGACGGAACACCACACCTTGCGGCCAAAAGTCTTCGTTCAATACGAGGGGCAGAAAAGTGTTCGGGACTCGCACCACGATCGCCTTGAAATTGACGTTACGATGCGACTCCAGCAGCTGCACCCTCAGCGCGTACTTTGTCTTTTGGCGCACGTACTCCACGATGTCTTCCACCCTTGTGGAGTGATGCAGGCGGGAGATGTATACTGGAGTGTTCAGCGGAGCGGCACGCACACTAGCACCAGGTGTTGCCGGTGCTTTGCCGCAAAGATTCTGGTTGACTGCTAGACCCCTGCAGTTTGCTGACCACTCCTTGAGGCGTGCGGGAACAGTGCGCGCCGTAGACGACGTGAGCTCGGACCGGTCTGTTACCGGACGGACGGACAGCGAGCTACCCATTGCCCAACGTCCGCGAGCCGGCGCCTACGGTGGCCGGAAATCGGGATCGGAATCCCGGCGGCGGCGGCGGCGTGTGCGCCTTTGCCTAATGCGGTCGGCCTCCTCCTTTACTAGCATTACTGCTTCGCAAAAGGAAGCCACTCCTCCTCGCTCCGGAGCATGGCTTGAACCAAGCCCCGGCGCGAGAGATCTCCGCCGAACTTGGTTTTTTTTTTTTTTTTTATATATTTTATAAACTAGCACTTGACTGCAATCCTACCTGATGGTAAGCAGTGATGCAATCGTCGATGGTAAAGCGCACTAGTTTATTAAGAGCCTATTCACTCTAGCCTTGAAGACGCCTAAATTATAATTGGCCGGGAAAACCGCAGCAGGCAAATTGTTCCAGTCCCTCGATGTACGCGGTATAAACGACGAGGCAAAACGCTTAGTCCGGACCGTGGAAGTTTCAACAACGTAAGGGTGGATATTCGCCGTACGCCGGGTTGTTCGATGGTAGAAAGGCTAGGGTGGTTGTTCAGCATAATACCTGACAATGACGTAGAAGTCAACTGACGCTGGTTCTTGACCTTATAAAACCTTTACAAAAATCCGTAAATTCATACTCCCGAAAAAACAAAACAGTAAAATCAAACTCAAGCCTACTAAATTCAAGCTTTATGGAAATAAGTTTTTCGCACGTTGTTTCTTGTCTTTTGTATTCGATATATTTTGCCCTCTGTTAAGGCAATGTATTCCTTTTGCATAATCAGCTATGTACCGGAAGACGCGGCGTTGAAAGGTCTTCCATAAGGTGAACTGACACATAGTCGTTGTCGTTGTGGTTGAGGCCTATGTCTAACTCTAACTTTTTTAGAGTTCCGTACCCCAAAAGGAAAATATTCGGAACCCTAATAGGATCATTTTGTTGTCCGTCTGTCTGTCTGTCAATACCCTTTATCTCGGGAACGCATGCAGGTATAGAGTTGAAATTAAAACTATTATGCTAAAATTTCAAGTCTCTTGAAACTGTGGAAAAATTAAACTTCTAATACGGAAAAAAAAGATACGACCGTTTTTATATTGCAAAAAAACATTTAAGGTACTTCCCGTTGACCTAAAACCCTGAAATTTGGCATGAAGCAAACTCTTATAGCACAAGTATAGGAATAAATCTGAAAACTGAAAATTTATAGTTACGTCACAAAAAAATACTTTTTTTCGATTCGTAAAAATCTTAGAGGCTCGATTGGGGAGTTGAATATTTATATTAGTTAGTTTGTACGGAACCATCTGTGTTCAAGTCCGACTCGCTCTTGCCCAGCTTTTTTTTTAAATGCGTATGCTCTACTCTGCATTCACCCAGATGTTGCAATGGTGAAGAAAAAAATCATGGCTAAACGATTGTGGCATCTTCCAATCCGCACCGGGCCCGCGTAGTGAATAACGGCCCATACCTTCTTCTAGAAAGGAGGCCTAAGTTCAGAGTTAAGGAGGCCTGAGTTCCAGCAGTGGGAACATTAAGGGGCTGATTATGCTTCCATTATACTTATTTCTATTCCAATAAGCTTATCACTTACTTCCAACTGCAGAACCTCACAGTCGCAGATGTTCTTAACAAACTGCTACAATATTTACTCCACACACGCCCGTCCCGAGTAATCGAGCAAAGCCCATTGTTCCTGCTCTCTCCGTAGATACGATTCAAACGCGTGTAGGTAAATACAGTACCTGGTTGTACAAAAAGAGAACCAGAAGGTTCATCAAGGTTCAGAAGCGATGATAATTATTGCTGTGAGATATAGACCATTATGTTGGGACTGGGGTCAATTGATCATTTTTTTTTTCCACTACTATCACACAACACCGTCTAGTCCCAAGCTAAGCAGAGCTTGTGTTATGGGTACCAGACAGCTGATAAACATACTTATATATTTCTAAATACATACATATTATAGATAAATTACACCCAGACACAGAATTAATGATCGTGCTCATCACACAAACATTTGTGTGGTGTCTCAGGGCAGTTTAGGTGAAAAACTTACTTGCGGTATTTTCTTGTTTTTTTTGGTGGAAAAATTGTCCAATGACATCTTCGCGCCCTTGGGCGAGGCGGGAGATAGTTTCTGACTAAAAACCTACCCAATGCCTTTCATACCGGGGCCGAACCTTCCTTTCAGAAATCGATCCTTGTAGTAGGCTTCGACCCTGTTGGGCCCCTATGGTTTGCTGACAACTCCTTGAGGCGCGCGTGGAACGATACGCGCTGTCGACGACTTGGGCTTGGTCCGGATGGTTACCATTATTATATTGTCCTGAAGACTATAAACCCCAGATATTCATTTGGGGTATAGAGTCTTCAGGGCAACATACCACGTAGGAAGTTGTCTGGTAATTTTGTTGAACTGGATCTATTAACGAAGCTGTGAGACTCACAATGTTCGTTTTTTTTTTAATCTTACGTTTTTACGTGTTGTTTCTACACTGTGTAGATGTTTATTTGGCAATTGTTTGGTTTACGTGAAATTTATTTGGCACATTTGTGCCATATATATTCTTTTTCCTTCTTCTTTCATGTAGTAATGAATAATCTCAGTTGATCATTTAATCATTCTCAAAGCAGTTCTTTTTTTTTGCTGGTGGGTAAAATCATCCAAAGATATCTCCCGCCCTTGGGCGGAGCGGGAGATAGTGTCAGACTCTTACTGACTAAAAACCCACCCCGTTCCTTCGTTTCCTTTCATACCAATGACGAGTCTTCCTTTCAAAAGCAGACTCTTGGCCCCAGTAGGCTTCGATCCTGCCTGCCTGTAGCTAGCAGGCTGGGCCTCTACGGTTTGCTGACAACTCCTTGAGGTGCGCGGGAACAGTGCGCGCCGTCGAGGACCTGGCCTTGGTCCGGATAGTTACCGGACGGTCGGACAGCGAGTTACTCATAGCTCGCCGTCCGCAAGCCCGTGCCTATGTTGGCTGGAAATCAGGATCGGAATCGTAATCCCCGCGGTGGCTGGGGCGTGAGGGCCGTTGCCTCTCGCGTGCGGCCCCTCCTTTGCTAGCATTACTGCTTCGCAGAAAGAGGCGACCGCCTGTCATCCCTCCTCGCTTCAGAACATGGCCCGTACTAGCGCCCGGAGCGAGAGA
The DNA here is from genome assembly GCA_958295575.1 of Leucania comma. Taxonomy (NCBI): domain Eukaryota; kingdom Metazoa; phylum Arthropoda; class Insecta; order Lepidoptera; family Noctuidae; genus Leucania; species Leucania comma. Next base: position 4,552,994 of record OY282480.1, read on the forward strand.
TTGCCGCTGCTGATCGCCCTCACGAGAACACGGCGATGCTCTGCCCAAGCGGGGCACACTTCGACCGTGTGCTCCACCGTGTCCTCCGGGCGGTCCACACAGTGGTGCAACCCGGGCGTGAGTTCCGCACATTCTTAAAGGCAGTTCAGGTGCAAAACTTCTTCTTAGTCTCCATAACAATACATAGTTACTTGATACTTAATTTTTGGTGAAATAGAAACGTCCCATATAATTAGGTATTATACAGTTCTTTATTTTTTCTAGGCTGGGACTGTTTTTTTTTAAGGTATGTAAAGTAGTGTTTGATTGCAAAAGCCACCTGGTGTACAGTGATGCAATCGATGATGGGGAATAGCACTAGTTTATTTAGAGCCTATTCACTTTAACCTTGAAGACACTTAAATTATAACCGGGCGGAAAGACCGCAGCAGACAAATTGTTCAAATTTTTCGATGTACGCGGCATAAATAGTGAATGGAGTAATGGTGAAATGTTTAGTTGGTTTGTAAGATGGTAGAAATGCAAAATGCATCCTGTCATATAAGGAAAGGATGGTCATCCGACGACGCCTGTACTCCAGGATATTTAGATTCACGGGTTGTGCGAAAGTTAACCACGTTAATTTAAATGTGGTTAACTTTCGCACAACCCGTAACAAAGGCAAAGAAATATCAGGAGTGGTTTTTTAGTCAGTAAAAGTCTGATACACCCTCCCCCTCCGCTTAAGGGTGGGAGATCTCATTAGATGATTTTTCAACCAAAAAAAAGGCTATTTAGATAAGTCTTAACCAAATTTGGACCACCATGTGTAATGTCTTTCTTGATAATATAATTTTCCTTGTCCATTTAGATCCAATACCATCCAAGCAATAGGTAGCTTGCCATCCGACCGTCCGGTAACCAACCGGACCGAGCCCAAGTCATCGACGGCGCCGCCGAATAGTTTCACGTGCGCTTCAAGGAGTCGTCAGCAAACTGTAGGGGCCCAGCAGTGTCGAAGCCTACTGGGGCCAGGGTCGGCTTCTGAAAGAAAGATTCGGCCGAAAAAAACCGAAAAAAAAAATATCCGTCAGATGGAATCGCACTCAAGCGTTAGTTTATGTCAATTAAAAAAAAAACCATGTATTACATAATCCAACCTTCTGTCTAACTTTACCTCGCTTCGTTATACAACTTTTGTGTTAGGCTTTTCAAACATTTTTTTTTTATTGTAATCCATTTTAAAATCCCTTCGGTTTTTGACGGCACGTTTTTTAAATCATAGGTGCGTTCCTGCATACAAATTTTGTTCGTGGATGTACTGAAAATTAAGTGGTACACTCGTGTACTGAATGTTTTGAATATTTGTTCGCTTGAACTGGCTTGTTTTGGTATTTTACAACTGGCTACAATCCATTGTCAAGGGAAAGTTTAGTGTGCGGTATGAGCTTTACATAATGTGTACATAATGTGAATAGTTTTACTTATGAATTTATGAGTATGGAGCTGTATTTTTTCGTGTGAGGTTAAAAAATTCATCTCTTACATTACGGTGGTTGGTAGCATTACAACTCCCGACGTCCAGGGTCTCCTGTGGAGGTGGCTAGAACGTGAAGATGTCCATCCCTTACGATTGCGGTCTTCTCCTTCACTGTCATTAGGTACTACTTCGCAGAAGGAGACCACCGCATCATATTCCTTCTCACCACAGACTACGGCCTGAATCAGGACCGACAATGCGAGAGATCGTCGTCGCCAATTATTTCACAAGGACACGGCGGTGCCCAGTTCAAGCGGGGCAAATTTACACTGTTTGGTCCACGATGCGTGAGATGATCAGTGATTGATCGATGAATAAACAAAATTACACCTGTTCTCTCATTTTAAAATGAAATTATATGTATCTACTAGGAGAAGTCCACTATTGCACATGGCCTCCTCCAAAGTCCTCTAAACGACCTATCTGAGGACTATTATTAAAGGGAAAGGGGCTGTAATTTAAACTGATTATAATTCCCAAATAAGTACAATATCGATGTTGATAAGTAAGCGGTTGGAGAGCGCGCGCGTCGTCTTCGAAGATCGGTAGCCGAGTGAAGTCTCGCCGCCGCTCACCGCTTCCGATGTCTCACGACAGCAGCCGAAGTATGTGGCCGAGGGCGCCCGAACAGTCACTATAACTACTAGTAGATTCTGTGCATCTCGTATGCATTGTGTTCCCGTGACCCACACCAGGTCATCGGCCCACTTTGTGGAAGGCCTACCATTTCTTTGTCTTTCGGTACGCGTTGGCCACTCTAGAACCTATTGGCTCCATCAACCATATGTTCTGCAAGCAATCTTCGCTACCCATTGCCACTTAAGTTCGGCGATTCTTCGGGCTATGTCGGCAAACTTGGTTCTCCTGCAGATATCTTCATTTCTGATTAGATCATGCAAGGAAATCCTGAGCATTTTTTTTTGTTAGCTTGTTCTGTCCCACTCCTGGGCAAAGGCCTCCCTCCACTTTTTCCATTTTTCGCGGGCCCGCGCTTCTTCTTGAAGAAATCTGTCTAGCTATATAATACTCATGTGCTCTCAATTCAATAAGCCTCATTTTCTACAATGGGTCCCGACTGCCACAATTTATCGTGTATTTAAAATATTATATAATTAAGTGCAATCGGGTACAATGACTTTCTTGTTTTAGGGCTTTTTCATGAATACTGAAAAGCTCGGGTATTTTAGTTTTTTCAATTACCGTTTTATTTTTTAGTTTTATTTCATTGCGATATCACTTTCACAGTAATTAAAAATCTAACGACACCTTGCAAACTAAAATCCATCGAGCCGTTCAAGCCACCGAGCGTGCCAAACATTTGAATTGAGTGCCTAAAATCCGCCATTTTGTTTTTTTTTATTTTGATATACCCAGTGTCACTCTCACAGTAAATACAAATCTAACTACACCTCTCAAGGTAAAATCCATCAAGCTGTTCAGACTGCAGAGCGTGCCAATTATACATACATACATACTCTCGAAAAACATAACCCTCTTTCTGCCGCAGTCGGGTAAAAAGTATTTAATTTAGCGAATAAAAAAATGCTTTCATATTCCCTGCTAGACTCTAGTCAGAGTTACTTATATGATTATAATAGACAAAACGCTAAAGACAGAAGAAAAATCTTTTACATGTGTCTTCAGTGATTTTCAACAACAAATATTTTTTATCATGCTCTCCCTATATTTTTAAAGCCAACAACATCTTCAAAGAACAAAATGTACATTATCATACAAAATAACGTTAAAAAATAATACGTTTGTGTTCAGCACACGCTCTTTAATCGTTTTATACAAGCAATGAACCAATGTGAGCTCGGGTTTTTTAGAAGGATTATTCGCTTAAAAATACAGTTATTTTTTTATGCTAACCAAATTGATGTTGGAAATTGACCTAGATTAACGCGGATTGAAATGTTCGTCATGGTTTTTGATTTTATTGAAAGCTTGTTTTTAGGGGTGGATTGAAAAATGAAGTGGGTTTCCTAATTTATCTGTTTAAAACAGTTTTTGATTTTAAGAGATACTTGAAGAAAGTCAATTAATAAAAGATATAGTACCTAATGATATAGGCGGCACGGTATACACACCTTTTGCCTGACTTAGGTCCTTACCGAACATGGCATGGTTGGGAGGTTCTTATTTCGGATTCAGGCCGAAGAAATGCAGTGAGCGTATAGTTTTTTTTTTTTTTTGGTAGGTATAATCATCCAGTGACAAGTCCCGCCCTTGGGTGGAGCGGGAAGTAGTGTCAGACTCTTACTGATTAAAAACCTACCCCGTTCCTTCGTAGCCTATAGTGCCGGGGCTGAGCCTTCCTCTCAGAAAATGGCCCCTGCCCCCAGCAGGCTTCGACCCTGCCTGCCTGCAGTTAGCAGGCTGCTGACAGCTCCTTGAGGAGGCCGAATAAATGCGGTGGAACAAACAGTGTAAATTTTACCCGCTTGGACGGGGTACCGCCGTGTCCTTGTGAAATAATTGGCGACGACGATCTCTTGCATTGTCGGTCATGGTGCAGGCCATAGTCTTTGGTGAGAAGGAACGGGATGCGGTGGTCTCCTTCTGCGAAGTAGTACCTAATGACAGTGAAGGAGAAGACCGCAACCGTGAGGTGTGGACGTCTTCACATTCTAGCCAGCTCCACAGGAGACCCTTGACGTCGGGAGTTGTAATGTTACCAACCATCGTAAGCTTGCGGATAAATGGATGTCGTCGTCCCATTTAATGGGAAGCCTTCCAACATTGCGTTTCCCGGTACACGGTCAAGAACGTTTGTGTTCTGCGAGCAATACCCTGCCCATTGCCACTTAATTTTGACGATTATTTGGGCTATTGAGCGGATATTTTCATTTCTAATCTGATCACGAAAAATCCGAGCAGATAAAACACAACTAAATAAACCAAGATATTTTAAAAAGCACTCTACTACTTCACTCCAGCCACGTTCTAAAATTCAAGACAAAGTCTCATTTCAGGACGTAAGGGACTGGATACGAAATTACGAACTAAAATAAAATCGGGAAACGGATTTAAGTGATGTTGTATGTACTGCGGATCTAAAAAGGTCACATTTAGCAATTCATTTCCTGAATTCCTGTCATACTTACGATCTTTTAGCAATCCTGCTAATATTCGTAAAAGTTTTACGAATGTGCTGTCATTTAGACCCATCTTTCAAGAAAACTGTCAAATAGATAGATAGATAGATAGATGTACCTATTCTTTATTGTACACCAAAAATAAAATTACATAAAGAACTTAAAATTAATAGGGTGTCACAATGGGCGGTCTTATTGCTAAAAGCGATCTCTTACAGATAACCTTTGGATGGATTACACAGAGAAAGAGAAAAAGATACTCAGGTAGTTTATGGTGTACCTACTATTTACATATATACAATACATAACTAATAAAATACATATAATACAAGATAGATGAATTGCATTGCAGAATCATACCCAATATGAATATAGTTTACGTATAACAATATGAACTGCCAATTCGTGACCATTTTGCGATTTTTGACATGATTCATAATATTATTCGAATGCAGATCTGCTAAAGTGGCCTTTTTAGCCCCCCAGCACTTTATATCAGCGTATGCAATGATGTTTTGGCAATAAGCTTATGCTTGTGTATGTACTGCACTTTATATTGGCGTATGCAGTAATGTTTTGGCAATAAGCTATGCTTGTGTATGTACTGCACTTTATATTGGCGTATGCAGTAATGTTTTGGCAATAAGCTATGCTTTTGTATGTACTGCACTTTATATCGGCGTATGCAGTGATGTTTTGGCAATAAGCTATGCTTGTGTATGTACTGCACTTTATATCGGCGTATGCTGTGATGTTTTGGTAATAAGCTTATGCTTGTGTATGTACTGCACTTTATATTGGCGTATGCAGTAATGTTTTGGCAATAAGCTATGCTTTTGTATGTACTGCACTTTATATCGGCGTATGCAGTGATGTTTTGGCAATAAGCTATGCTTGTGTATGTACTGCACTTTATATCGGCGTATGCTGTGATGTTTTGGTAATAAGCTTATGCTTGTGTATGTACTGCACTTTATATCGGCGTTTGCAGTGATGTTTTGGCAATAAGCTTATGCTTGTGTATGTACTGCACTTTATATCGGCGAATGCAGTGATGTTTTGGCAATAACTTTGAATTCTAGGGTTTAGTGAAAAACGTGATGGTAATTAAGTGAGCTCATAGTTCCCGAGTCGACAGTTTTTTTTTAAATTTAACAAAGATCGAGAAGAGTATTCATTAAATAATTGCCATGAATTATTTAATGACTCCTGCACTGAGTGGAGTACGAATAATATGATTTGTTTACCTACTGACTAAAACCAGACCTGTGTCCTTCAGTAGCCCTTTGCCTTCTTTGCCTTCTAGGATCACAGGATTCCTTTTCGGAAATTCGTCGTGGCTCTAGCAGGCACCGGACCCTTACTGTTTTTCTGATAACCGTTTTACATTACGCGGCCTCGACGACTTGGATTCGTTCCTTATCGGACGACCGGACGACAAGCTATTCGTCACTCGTCGTCTGCAAGCCAACGCCTACAGTGGCCAGGGGTTGCCTTGAGAGTCCCGCAAAGATTACCATTCTCTCATGGCTGCGGCTATCTCCTTCGCTAGCATCACTGATTTTATAGAACTAGACCCAATCGCCTCCACGAGGATACGCCGGTGCTCCGTCTAAGCGAAGCACACCTCCACTGTATTCCACTGTGTCCTCCACCGCATCAGATACAGAAACCTTTCGGACTTGCCATGTTCAGAGAGGGCCTGCGTCATATGGGCTACGGTGTCTTGACCTTTCAAGACACCGTAGTCTCTCCAGCCATTCCCCAAAGAGGAGACATACTGCCCCGATTGTTTATTTACAAAAACTCCTAGCGACTACCGGAGTAGCTTAATTGAAACTAAATAAATAACAGTACTTACCTAGAAACAAGTAAGTATTATCTAAAGTCATTGTTTTCAAATTCTCAGCTTTCAGAAATTAAATAAGTTATTTACAAGTTCTTGGAAAAATTCCGCTGGTACTACGTAGAAACGGTTTGGAGTAAAATTGATATTTAAAATCAAAGGCGTATAAAATTAGATGATGAATGTCATTATTACAGAAAAGATTTTTAGAAAACAGCTTTTTTAACCAAATATTAAATATCTAGTCTTATGAACCAGAAGCGGATTTTAAATAAAGAAGACAACTGTCAGTCTAGTCTACCTTACATTTTATTTACAAACTCATTAATTACAGAAATAATGACGCACTATTTTATTGGAAACATTCGACTACGACAACACACAATAATTAAAGGATCAGATGAACTCAATAACTTAGCTGTGATCCGTGACGAAATCCAACGACCTTACTGCGCGGGCGCTGACTGATGAAGAAAGGGGTGCGGATCGATTGACAACCGCTTTTATAGGTGTTGTGTGAAATGTCAGGGATGACAGCTGTACAATCATTCGAAATATCGATTATAACCTAATACGGAATCTCCTGACTGTGCGCCGTCCTCGGGCACGTCTGCTCGGGGCAGTATCTTGAACTGGACCCTAGTTCGGGCTCGCAGGCGACTCGTTCGAAAGGCCTGACGCGCAGTCTTCGGGTACGTACGTCTCAAACGGTATCTTGAGCTGGATCCCTGCCTCGGCTCGCAGGTAGCTCCCATGGGTCCTGCCTGTACGACATCATCCTCGGCTGCAATCATGAGATTAATACGAGTATAAGTGAGAGTACAAAAGTTTGTTTTTGCCTATTCAATCATTCATCACACATTCGAGGCCCTCTTCCCTTGAACCAAGCTAGCTACTAATTATTTTCAGTCAGTCACAGTTATATCGTTCTGACATTCATTTCTCCGCTTCATTCAGTACCACACATTCCCTTAGAACGTGTCTATCTAATAAATGCACCGCAGCGCATCTACATAGTATCAAGATTCAAGAGATTGTATCAGTACATGTACGATAATACGCGCACGAGTCGCGTCTGCAAGACAGAGGCACACGCTCAGCGCATGTCCAAAACTGACGAAAGAGTACCGCAGCACTAATTCCTCCTCACACAATCAGGAGCACCGCAGCGCATAACTGATAATACGCGCACAAGTCGCGTCTGCAAGACAGAGGCCCCGCAGAGCATGTCCAAAATAGGTGAAAGAGTACCGCAGTACTAATCCATCATCATCACATAAGACAGGAGCATCGCAGCGCTCAACTGTCCTCCAAACCAGCACCGCAGCGCCAGTAGCCTGCCAGCAGCTCGCCAGTAGCCTGCCAGCAGCTCGCCAGTGGCCTGCCAGCAGCTCGCCAGTGGCCTGCCAGCAGCTCGCCAGTGGCCTACCAGCAGCTCGCCAGTGGCCTACCAGCAGCTCGCCAGTGGCCTACCAGCAGCTCGCCAGTGGCCTGCCGGAAGCTCGCCAGTGACACGCCAGCAGTTCGCCAGTGGCTCGCCAGTAGCTCGCCAGCGGCCCTCCGGCGGCCCGCCCGCAGCTCGCCAGCTGCATGCCAGCGACTTGCCAGCTGCATGCCAGCGACTTGCCAGCTGCATGCTAGCGACTTGCCAGCTGCATGCCAGCGACTTGCCAGCTGCATGCCAGCGACTTGACAGCCGGGTCGGGATAGATAAACACTACCACTGTACCATAGGTCGGGATAGGAAAACACTACCACTGTACCATAGGTCGGGATAGATAAACACTACCACTGTACCATAGGTCGGGATAGATAAACACTACCACTGTACCATAGGTCGGGATAAAAAAACACTACCACTGTACCATAGGTCGGGATAGATAAACACTACCACTGTACCACAGGTCGGGGTAGATAAACACTTTACCATAGGTCGGGATAGGACACCACTGCCACAGGTCGGGGCAGGACACCACTGCCACAGGTCGGGGCAGGACACCACTGCCACAGGTCGGGGCAGGACACCACTGCCACAGGTCGGGGCAGGACACCACTGCCACAGGTCGGGGCAGGACACCACTGCCACAGGTCGGGGCAGGACACCACTGCCACTGGTCGGGACACTACTGCAACTGAACCATATGTTCTGCGCCGGTATGCGTCTTCTTTCCATACGAGCCAGCAAGCAGCTCGAGCTCATATCGGTCATGTGGTAGTACTCTTACTACCACGCACGGGCCACGCATTCCGGAGTCCAGCTTCGCGATGCTCTGTGAACATTTACTCATAAACACAAAATTGCCGACATTAAATATACGCGGCTGACTCGTTGTAGTACTCGTCTCGTCACTGCTGATTTTTAGCAAGCAGCTCAGGAGACCTCGGTCTTTTCAGCGTAAAAAGAGCTCAGTTGGGCTGCGATTCGTCAGAGCAACGTCCCGCACTCAGGACTGGAGTAATTCCCTTCAACGCCAGTCAGCAGCAGCAGGTCGTTGCTTGCCTCGTTATATTCAGAGTGTTGAGTGTTGAGTGTTGTGAGTGTACAATAAAGAATACATCTATCTATCTATCTATCTATCTGAAAATCCTGCATGTAAACCTATCAGCAGGCCACACTTCCTTTACGCTCAGTGAACTTTAGTGAGTTACAATCCGTTACTATTTTAAACTTTACACCGATTACGTAGTGCCGAAAATGTAAATCGCGAACTATTACAAAGATCTCGAGTTCGTAACTGTGGTAACGGAACTCGGCGCCCTGTATGGATTTACTAAAATAGCCGACAACTCGCTTCCATCTACCCTCATGTTCCTGCATTAGATAGTTTCGGCGACAAAGCTTTAGTCTTACTTAGGCTCGGCCGTACCTGACCATGCTTTATAAGTCTGCCCAGGTATTCTAACTCAGCGTATAGAAACGTAAATTTGAGTCATTTGTTCGAATGTAGGTATGGGACTCTGCTAAGAATTAGAACATCAGTAGGTACCAATCAGAATTGGGGACTGAATACAATCCGAGGGTAGTTCGGAAAAATCAATGACGGTGGTTACATAATATGAAGTAGACTGTCTTGACTAGCAAAACCTAAACGCGGCGGTAGGTAGGAATTCTGTTTAAACTAAAATGCTTTAACTCGGAATCAGAGATAAGTGAAATATCTGAACCGGAATCTATTAGAACATCAACAGGCACATTCTAAATAACGCCTTGATCTTACGTGAATAAATGAAGAAAGCGCACCCACAATTCTGTCCATAGCGTCAACCTCTCGCGAAACCTCAGGGGTCGCGGTTCTAGTAGTCTCCATGACAGGAGTGGCAGGTGCCTCGGCAACACTGCAGTTCAAAAGCGTGCGTGTAGCATGGATGCAACGTCGTGGGAGTAGCGTTTACAGGCAAACGTTCCTGTTACGCATTTAATCGAACCAGTATTTCATTTAAAGCGTCACGACGAGGGCTATCCCGGCGCCCATAAGAAATATCACGGCACGTAGGCGGTCTTTCAGACTCCTCTTATTACGCGACGGCTAAAAGATCTACTGCGTGACACACTAACGGTCTCGACGCCAACTATGAACATCCCGACGGTTACGCGAATAGTCACGGTGATTAATCCTAGGTACACGCCACAAGTAAACGCGGTGTACCTTCAAAACTCGACATAGCTATAACTGCAAGCTAAGTAAATTACTTTACTACTAATGAGAACAACACAAACTAAGCTTGAGAACAAAGACAACAATCAACACGTGGCGTACTATTTTTAAAATTACACAATGAGGATTGAAAAGATGGCAAACGAGTAGCTAAATCACGTGAATTTAAACGTATCCCACTTCTGATCTTATGAACCAGAAGCGGATTTTAAATAAAGAAGACAACTGTCAGTCTAGTCTACCTTACATTTTATTTACAAACTCATTAATTACAGAAATAATGACGCACTATTTTATTGGAAACATTCGACTACGACAACACACAATAATTAAAGGATCAGATGAACTCAATAACTTAGCTGTGATCCGTGACGAAATCCAACGACCTTACTGCGCGGGCGCTGACTGATGAAGAAAGGGGTGCGGATCGATTGACAACCGCTTTTATAGGTGTTGTGTGAAATGTCAGGGATGACAGCTGTACAATCATTCGAAATATCGATTATAACCTAATACTAGTTACATTTATTTCTTATTTTTTTTTAGAAATAAAACTTATTTATAATTTTATTTGCATGACACAATGGCTGTCACATTAGGAATAACTCTTGTATCATAGGTGCCCTGAATTTAGTTGTAGGCCGTACTAATATACAAACACACAGATAGGCGTAGGCGAGGATTGTTACTCAATGAACGCCTGATGAAACCTTCAAGGTCGACATAGGTTAAGGCAGTGTAACAATCTCATCATGTGGGAAAATTAGACAAGAGAATGCCTTAGACAGAGAGGTTGCAGGAGAAAGGATGCTTTTCCCAAGCTGTGAACACAATATAAGCTAGTAAAAAAATACAAATAATAATATATCCGTGCGTGAATCAAATACGCGACACTCAACGCAGGAAGAAATAGGTCAAACACAGTGCCATCTGTGCCTTTAAACCAATACTACTATTATCACTACATGTATTTTTTTTTCAAATTTTCTGAGTAACTTTACTAATTTTAACTTACATTTGAGTAAAAATCCTGGAATAATATCTGAAATAGTCTTAAATATTTTAGGAATTGAGGAACACTAGAACACCGGCCAAGTGCGATTCGTTTCATAAACCTCTCTCTTGATATATTAGTGCGCCTCACCATCAACGATTGCATCGCTGCTTAAATACATGAATTGAGAGGTACATTGTGGTGCAACTTACGAAGTTACGACCAGAGCATAATTAATAATAGACCTCTGAGCGTAATATAACCGAGGGCCCCGCTGAATAAGCAAGGCGCTTAATCGTAATTTCTATCAAAATGGTTGAAGTACATTGGTACCATTAGGTGGGATCACAGTCCAGCATTAGTAAAAAAAAATATGTTTCTTCTAATTCTATGTTAAAAAAAATCATAGTGCATTGTTTTAGGAGTTGAAAACTATCTTCAAATTATTGCCTTTCTAACGAAACCAGTTTGGAGCACATGGGTTTGGGTCGGTTAGACGGACAAAGTGGTATATAATTATATTTAATAATATAGTATATATATATTTATTCACAAAAAGAGGTACAGTCTAAACAGTTACAATAGATAGATAATTATGGCCAAAATACAAAGCAGAAGAAGAGTGACCTAACAACGTTAACGTTATGTTCATTATAGACGTTGAAACAATTTTAGTTTTTTACATAAATAACTGAAATAAAGGAAATAATAATATTCTACAACTATCACACGATACCGGGTAGTCCCCAGCTAAGCAGAGCTTGTGGTACAACTGATAAACATACTTGTGTATTTCTAAATACATACATATTATAGATAACAGACACACAGAACAAATGATCGTGCTCATCACACAAACATTTGTCCTGGCTAGGAATTAAACGCACGATCTCCGGCATAGCAGTCGGGGCCACTAACCACTAGGTCAAATGTTAACAGGACAGTCAAATGTTAGAACAGAATAAGCATCAGACCATAAACATTAAATAATATTATTTTATATATTGTATACACAGATTGTAGGACTTTCTCCCTCAAACAAAGTAATTCACAATTTTCAAGGTCTTTTCTAAGCACATTTTCCTTTTAAAAGCACAACAAACATAAAAATGTAACCCTGTAATGTGCACTGCATCTGAGAAAGCAAACCAAATTATGTACCACAAAGCCCCCGCGATGCGAACAGACAAACAACCTCGTTAATGGGAGAACAAGATGAAATTGTACAACACTAGAGTTTCTGAGAACGTTGAATACACATCACTACAGCTTGAGTGTGAACTACGAGGTAATTTAAATGCACACCATTTCACTGGAAATAAGGCGTTGACTAGTCTGACAGTGAATAGAAATATGATGACAGGGAGATGTAGCTGTGGAGGGTGTCTGGGGCTCTGTAGGAATTTCTAATCGAATCGCAGTAAATTTGTAGAGGGCATGCAAATATTATATATAACATTGCCTTCTACAGATTTACTAGAGGTTGTTTTTAGATGGGCAATCACCCAATGACTTCTCTCGCTCCGGAAGGGGTTTTACTGACTAAAACCTCTTGTATGTTCCTTTAGTTACCTTTTGCGTTCTAGGAGCATACTTTTCAGAAGCTTTCCCTTGTTGCTAGCAGGCATCGGCCCTGCTGGGCCCCTACGGTTTTTATCTATGAGGCGCACGTGAAACACTAAGTGCCGTCGATGACTCGGGCTATTGGCCAGCGACTACTCGTCGACCACAAGCCAGTGCTTACAGTGGCCGAAGATCGCATTATGATACTGGGCTGCAGCTGGGGTGTATGTTCCCTCACTCTTGCGGCCGCTTTTTTCACATGTTGTAGAGGTTATTTGATGTTATGAGTGTAGCGTCATCTGAGTCGTCACGACTCAGATGACGTCGAAATCGACAGCTCAAAACGACAGCTCGAAATCAACTATCGGCCAGAAGACCACCAGACTTAACACCTGGTCGGAGGATCCTCCCTTTACAACGGAAGTCTGCGGGACTTTACTCTCTGTTCCGCAGCCCTCCAAAAGAGTAACAGTAATCCACACAATAATAAATTTTGCAACGTCACCCGTTTTCAGAAATGTTGAAATAAATTACACAAAGTAAAGCGCCTACCTAGGCTTGAACTCACGACATACAATTTGTAAGTCTAGTTTGTTACCTTTAGCTCTACCACTGCTCATATCACTTAGCATATTGTCAGTCACAAAAAAAATACAACTTGACTTTAAAAAATCGTTCAGCTGGGCGAAATTTTAATCCAAAGTGCCTAGTGCGAGTTTGTTTTACGTAAACGCGATCGACACGTTTATTACGTGTAGCGCTCCGATTGGTCCGCTCCATGTTTTTAACCAATCAGAGTGCCATACGCATTAAACATTTCGATCGTGTTAATGTAAAAATAACTTGCACTCAGCTCACTGAACGTATTGAAGCTTTGGTGTACTGTTACGAGAATACCGTGATTTTTCCCGGTACCGTGGCGGTAAAATTCCTGGTATTTCTATCAAACACGTAACTAGGAATGTTATTCGATTTTCGTTTAGATTCCATTATGTAAACAAGCAGAGATCACAAACCCTCCGGTATTTTATCTACATAGCTATGTGGGCGTTTTAACCTTTGCTTGTTTAACCCGTTAATAAACTTATTTTAGTATTTCAATTTAACTGTTCCACCTACAGTCCGGTTCGGATGTTTTAATTACTCTGTTTTTGTATAATGAAGCGCTTATAATGATTTTCCTGTTAACTTTTTCAAAATCGATAATCGTAGGTACAGAAGAATCGAATTATAAAAAAGTTTCATTCGTTAGAAAATGCGAAGGTAGCTTTATGTTTTAAGGTTCCGTATCCAAAGGGTATTGTATTGTATTTCGGGCTGGTATCCGCAACTCCTCGACTAAAGCGCGTATTTTGCGTACGGGTGGGACAAATATGTCATTCGATCCACCCCAGCTCCTCGAGGAAGGCCAGCAACGCCTTGGTGTTACTGACCATTTTGCGTAGGTTACCTGGGTTTCTAAGTACTTTGCCCTGTATCCAGCGACAACAGGGCAGCTCAGGAGCAGATGTGCTGCAGTCTCTTCCTCCCCCATGCAGGCTCTGCACAGTGGGCTGTCTGTAACTCCTATGACAGAGAGGTGCTTATTAAAGGTCCCGTGGCCAGTGGTAACGGCCGTCACTTTCCGTAACTGAGGTTTAGTCAGTCGTAGGGCCTTTTTCGTAAAGCGGCTATCAATGGAGGGAAGTGACTCCTTGGCCTGCCTGCACTCACTATGGTCTACTCATAGTTTGTGGTGTAGTTCTCTAGTTCGTTTCCTTACCAGATTGCGTAGGTGTCCAAAGGGGAGCGGCACAATAAAAATATCCAAAGGGTAGAACAGGACCCTATTGCTTCGCTGTCCATCTGTCTGCTACCAAGTTGTATCTCATGAGCTGTGACGGCTAGATGATTGAAAATTTCACAGACGATGAATTTCTGTTGCCGCTTTAACAACAAATTCTAAAAACAGAATAAAATAAATATTTAAGTGGAGCTTCAATACAACAAAATTGTTGTTTTTTTTAATTCTATTTGTAATATCCATTATTTATTTACTGTGCACATCTATCAAGGTCTTGTCTTTTTAACCGACTTCGAAAAGGAGGAGGTTCTATGTTCGGCTGTATGTATTTTTTTTTATGTATGTTCACCGATATCTCTGTCAATTGTGGACTGATTTCGAAATTTTTTATTTTAATTGAAAGTTCATACTTCCGAATTGGTCCCATAAAAATATCTTTTTGATTTGATGATGAACTTCGAAGATATACAACGAAACTCTTCGAAAAATCTTACCAGAACTGTCGTTTTAATACATATGTTCACCGATATCTCGGTCAATTTCGGACCGATTTTGAAATATTTTGTTTTGTTTAAAAGATTATGCTCCCGAGTTGGTCCCATAAAAATATTGTTTTGATCTGATGATGAACTACGAAGGTATAGAACGGAATTCTTCAAAAAACCATAGCATAACTGTGGTAACAAGTAAAATTGCTTTGTTTATACATGTAGTCGGGGGCTGATTAAAGGAAAAGGGGAGGGGATACATAGAACTGATCTGAAAGTTATTTTGCACTTTTTGGTGTTTTTTGAAGTCGGTTGTATTTTTTTGTAAAAAGTTTTTTTTAACATAAAGGTTGACTGGTAGTGAATGCCACTATGTACAACAGTACATGATGATTTTTTTTCCGTTTTCAGTTTCGTCATCATAATTTGAGTGGTTAAAGGTAAACGCACATTATACTGGGGGGTGTAAAATTGTATTAAAAAATCTGTGGTTTTATTTTTTTAAAGTCAGTAAACAAAGATAAATAAGTACCTGGGGGAACACTTTAAACTGGAGATAATTCCCATTGCTCTTTTTTATTATTACATATAAGGCGTTTATTCTTATCTCTGTTTATATGTAATCTCTTGATACTTTCAATTCAATCTTTTCTTCTTCTCTTCTTTAATCAAGGTTTTTGATAAATTTAAATCAGAATGCAAGCTATCTTTACAATATAAGATTTGATACTCACGCTGCTGATGAGGGATCGAGAGTGTTCGATAGGGCTTCGGGATAGATTTAGAGTGTTACTGCGGTCTTGAAAAGCATAAGGTAACTGAAGGAAGGAATTCATACAGTCTCTTTCATTCTACCCAGAGTGGGACCCCTTCTGCTTTGGGTACAAATCATGAAAAAAAAAAACAAAAAGAAACGATTGTTAATAAAAATACTTATTTAAAATTAAAAAAAAACCAGGCAAGTGCGAGTCTCGTGCAATAAGTGTTCTGTACAAACTTACCTATGAAAACAGTTCGAATCCAGTCTCAACGATTTTTACGCATCGATTGTGTGACCAAAAGTAATGGTTGCGCAAATAAGCTTGGTGTGGACTGTATGTTTGAAAAAGCGATCTAAGGTTTGTTAACAATATGCAGGTACTGTGCCTGGATGGGATGGACGTATTAGGGAGGAACACTGACCTTTTGACCTCGAAGGTTCCACGTGGCGCCGGCCGGCGAACCCCGACTTCGTACTTTCAAATCACTGCCAGGTCCTGTATTGCACTACACTGCACTATTGTTGAGTCTTTGAATGGTTGGATCACGAAATAGTCAATTTTCTTGTAATTTCGAGCGGGCGATGTTAGCGGAGCGGTCACATTCACAATCGATGCACAAAAGTAATGGTTGCGCAAATAAGCTTGGTGTGGACTGTAAGTTTGCAAAAGCGATCTAAGGTTTGTTAACAATATGCAGGTACTGTGCCTGGCGTTTATTGATGGGATGAAGTATTAGGGAGGAACACTGACCTTTTGACCTCGAAGGTTCCACGTGGCACCGGCCGGCGAACCTCGACTTCGCACATTTAACCACTGCCAGGTCCTGTATTGCACTACACTGCACTATTGTTGAGTCTTTGAATGGTTGGATCACGAAATAGTCAATTTTCTTGTAATTTCGAGCGGGCGATGTTAGCGGAGCGGTCACATTCACAATCGATGCACAAACGTCAAAATAAAAGGTCTTGACAGACAGACATATAGACAGCAAAGTGATCCTATAAGGATTCCGATTTTTTACTTTTGAGCTACGGAACCCCAAAAATAAACTAGTGTCTGTTTGTCCTCACTTTTCCGGCGGGATATCTACCTTTATTACACCTACTTTCAGCAGAGAGTTACAATAGATTGGGTTGATTGAAATATCTGTAATACATATTTTCTACTCATGGCATTCAAATCTCCCACCCCACACATAATGTGTGCACACCATTATATAAAACAAGGCCAAATTCCTGTCGAGGTTGCCGTGTGCTTCACAGACTAATTAGTTTGTGGCCCCGTTGCGCTGCGGAACCCAATTTTAAAATACGGTTCGCGTAATAAGTTGATGTTTTAATTTTATTTGTAGTGACATAGTTATTGTTGCGTTTTAAATGAAGTGTTTAATTTTATATGTTTATATACAATGTACGAGGTTTTTTTTTATGTTAGGTAAAATCATCAAATGACAAATCCCGCCCTTGGGTGGGGCGGGAGATAGTGTCAGACTCTTACTGACTAAAAACCTACCCTGCTCCTTCGTTCTTGGTCCGAATGTACTATTTTGAATGTATTTTATTTAGAAAAAACTAGTGACCCAACCTGGCTCCGCCCGGGGTAAAAAATTATGTACTTAGAGCTTCCTCGTTACTTGCTCTCTCTATTAGTGAAAACCGAGTAAATATCGATTATGTGGTTTAGGAGGAATTAGCAGATAAACAAACAGAAGTAGAAAGCAAATCCAACTCAAAAATAAAAAATGGGAATCAATTTTAAGTGCACACTTAATTTAATTTTAAAGAATAAGCAAAACACTGTGAAACACTACACACTAAAAAAGCCCACAATGCTCTGCGCGTCCAGAACGACAACGCGTTCAGGGGTCTGTTGGGGCTTCCATGGCGGTGCCGTGCCTCCGGCATGTTTGTCGACCACAGCACGGATGGCTTCCAGGCAGTGACAAAAGAACGGCCTCCCTGTGGTCTCGGTTAAAAAGTGGCATCAACCCTCTTCTGGGCGTTGTGACGGACAGAGTGGACAACCAAATCCTGAGGCAGAGGTCGCTTATGCATGTCCATAATAATAATAATTTTAATTTTGCTCTAACTTAGGTATAAGTTTATATCTACTAACATAACATGGACTTTGTATTCATCAATGTGAGCTTGTTCTGAATAATGATAATATAATAATAATAATAATATTTCCACAACTATCACACAACACCGTCTAGTCCCAAGCTAAGCAGAGCTTGTGTTATGGATACCAGACAGCTGATAAACATACTTATATATTTTTAAGTACATACATATTATAGATAAATAACACCCAGACACAGGACAAATGATCGTGCTCATCACACAAATATTTGTCCTGGGTGGGAATCGAACCCACGACCTCCGGTATAGCAGTCAATAATGATATAAATATTTCAATTTCAATATAAATCAATGCCACTACATAGTAATCCTTAATCGTCTTTGATAAAAACGCCTAATCTACTTCGGAAAACATTAATTATTCCGCCACTAAAATTGGCACAAGTACTCGGAGATAGGGTAAAATTCATAGGTGATAAATCTCGAATGTTGTCTACAAATAATATTCATGCGACCGTAACTTTCGAATAACATTGTTTTAACACCGAAACCTTTAAAGTTTAACGTTAGCATGAGTAATTAATGACATGGCTAATAAAATGGATTTGTACCATAAAAGAGTTTTAGATATTTTGCGAAGGTTTTTAATAGGATGTCATTATTACTGTCGTAAACGCTGGGTTTTGCGGATGGCTTTATTTCAGGAGCAAGGACTACTAGAACTGGTTTGGTTGCTCTCGTATTTTAGTGATTCTATTTTTCAGTGCCAATGAAAACCAAAAGCAGTAACTTTTTAATATATAGGGTGACTGGTAATTAGTGAACGATACTTAAACATGTGATTGTAGTCATGATACCAAAATAACAAAAAAATCTACCAAGTTCAGTACATTTATATTCGTCTAACTGGTCAAAATGTACTGAACTTGGCAGATTTTTTCACGATGTCAGTATTGGTTCCATAGTAAAAGTTGTTTGTTATCATGACTACAATCACGTGTTTGAGTATCGTTCACTAATTACCAGTCACCCTATATATTTACAGTACTGTTAGGGTCTAGACTTGAACTCAAAATAAAAGGCAGTGGACTGTAAAACTGACTACGTATGTCCAAAGAAATTTATAAAGTGCGCTTGCGTCGTCGGTCGTTCTTGCTAGTGAATTGTGGTGCTCGCGATTCAGCCCGACGAGTGACGAAAGTAGCCAATGGCGGCGCCCGAACAACTACTAATAAGAATAAAATGGTCTTTTTTGTAGAATTTCTTCGAGTGAAATTCAGCGGCTGTTTTTAATTGTTCGCTAATTGATTCCTAGTGGATATTGTGATGTTAAATTGGTGTAGTTTTGTATCCCAAGTGTCTACGAAACTGGACAGTATGTGGAATCATTAAAATAGGCGCGATCTTGGTAAAATGGAGCTGAGAATTTTATTGTAGTGTTGTCTATATCAGTAATGAAGGTTGACTTGATACATTTGCTGCCAAATACTATGATAAACATGAGAATGTGTACAATTAAAGGCATTTCCGCCTGAAAACAGCTAAGTTCATTTTTGCTTGCACTCGAAACGAAAACTTCAAAGTGTTTGGTTTGGCGTCACTTGCAGGATTTAAGCGTTTTTTTTTAAGTGATCAGGAAGAGATAACCACGATTTTACATCTTATTCTATTTGTAAACAAATTAACTATCCATAAGAAAACATGGCTTAAATGATTTAGTATCCAAGCCAAAAACATTAACAAAAAAAATCTGAAATAAAATTGTAGTTCTGTTGTGGCGACATCTATTGCGTCACATAAGAACTAAACTACGAAATCCTGTATCGCGCAATTAGAATTCTCGCGATTTGAACATATAACCAGCCCAAAATCATGTATCGGGCAGTCGTCCGGAACAGAATTTTTTTTAGGTGAGTAAATCTAAAACCTATTCCTGTTCCTTCGTTGCCTTTCACACTAGGGCCGAGTCTTTCTTTCCGAAGCAGGACCCCTGGCCCCAGTAGGCTTTAATACATAACTCCCGTTTGGCGAAAGGACTCTTTTCAACGGATGTATGTGAGACTTTATAATCTTCACCACTCAAGCCTCTATCACATCGGGTTCACCAATAACTACTGGACCGATTTGAAAAATCATTCATCAATAAAAAAAAAGACGAAAAAAAAAGAAAAATAGAAAAGAAAAGAAGAAGAGAAAAGGTTGCCTGGTAGAGAATGCCTTGTTGCATTAAGTCCGCCTATGTCCACTACTGTATATGTAGTTTAAATAATTAAAATTCTTAATTCTTTATTCTTTATTGTACACAAAAAATATAACATATCATAAAGGGATACAAACAATTCATGTACAAAGGCGAGCTTAACTCAGCAATGAGTTTTCTCCCAGCAAACCTTTGAGTTATAGAGAGAAAACATATTTGAGGGTAGGATCCAGTGCACAATATCATTCTAAATAACTAAGTCTAATATAGGTATAATTATATTATACATACTAATACATACTATACATATTACTACATACATAAAATCCTACTTTAATAACATAAGTGTTCAGCTAGTTATGATCTAGAGGTGGTTTTATCATATTGAAATTATTTATTTTTCTTCAAGTAGTAAAAGTGGTTTGTTAGCAAGCAAACGCCGGAGTTGGCTTGTATAAGCGTTGTCAACAACCCAAGTAGGAACGAGAATTTTATAGGCGAATGTTTGTGAGTATAATATTTGTATGTTTGTTATTTCTTTAGGCTCAAATGACTGAACAGATTTCAATCTTTGACATACATTTTTAGAATAATAGTACCAGTCATAAAACACACACACATACACAGTAAAATGATCACCGGTGAGTGTAAATCACAGCTTTTGATCAGATACTCGATTCATTTGAAGAAAAAACGTCCACATTGCAGTACAGCTGACGTAACTTGGCAAGTCTGGGTCTCTGCGAACTTTAGTGAAAAAAAGAAATGGTTTAAAAACATAAATGCCAATAACAGTTGTTAACAGCAATAACATCTGTAATTGGCATTTATTTTTTATCCATTTATTTTTTTACGAGTGTACAAGCTCTAAATTTCGCAGAGCCTATGTTCAACTTCGCCAAGTTACGTCGGCCGTAGTGTAATTGGCGAGGAAAAAGTTATGTTCGATCCTGACAATGGGCTGGTGCACACGTGTGTTAGTTACTTTGGTAAAAACACATAGATTGGAGTGGGATCTGCTACTGTAATCAGTGTAGTCTCCAGGTTTAGACCTGTGATTATTTCCAGACTTGAAGAGAGAGTAGGATGGATGTACGAGTAGTAGGACATGGTCTATTTCATTATCCAATTTCTTCTAAGCATATTATAATCTTATTTAGAGACATAAAACCTACTTGCTGTGTGTAAACAAAGCACGCCATTACTTTCTTTCTTTAAATTTAGATACGTCCTTAGATAAAGTCATATTGGATTTCAATTTATTAGTTTTGCTTTTATTTAAAAAAAAATCTAGCCAGAAGCACAGGTTTACCCTAGTTCAGGCTAATAAGCAACTGTGTTATTTTAATTTTTTTAAATATTTTTATTGTAAACGTGCCATATTTTTGTGTAAAACAAAAAATACATAGCACACAGTACAGTGTACAATTTTTTATTAAAATTACTATTTTCATCCACCAGACATTCTCTAACATAATTTTGTAAATGTGAGCAAACTGAATTAAAATTCAAGATTACTAGTACGGTCAGCAACAAAAATCGAAAGCTAGGGTAGTTTTATTTTAATTCTGAGTGGTGGTTATAATAAAAAGAGTTAGGTAAATATTAACAATATTTAATACTTATTTCACCAAAAATATAACTACAATTGACTGGCAATGATGATTTGATGTTGATTTTGATTGGCATTTCTTTTTTGGC
This sequence comes from Leucania comma, assembly GCA_958295575.1. Classification (NCBI taxonomy): domain Eukaryota; kingdom Metazoa; phylum Arthropoda; class Insecta; order Lepidoptera; family Noctuidae; genus Leucania; species Leucania comma. The sequence goes on from OY282480.1 coordinate 4,574,684, forward strand.
TGGAGTCTGATGGATGCGAGACGCATAGGACCGGCCATTGTGGCGACGCTTGGGGGAGGCCTATGTCCAACAGTGGACGTTTTTTGGCTGAAATGATGATGATGATGATGAATTGACATCAACTTAAGTACCTATGACATGCAATTATAATTAATTGCGAATTTATCAAACTCTATTTTAGCAAGAAAACTATTTAGCGAGTGCTCTTAACGCGATCCTTTTGAGGACCTAAACTGAACTACTAAGCTCAATTTAAGAGCCTTAGTAGCCTGAAAATAAATATTATTAATAATAATTATTGCATCAGCCTTTTAATGTTCCCACTGCTGGGACTCAGGCCTGCTCTCTAGGAGAGGGAATGGGTCGTAATCTACCACGCCGGCCCAGTGCAGGTTGGTGGATGTCACATGTCATCGAGTTTTTGATTCTAGGACATGCCAGTTTCCTCACGATGAAAATTATTATTATTTTAAAGAATTTATTTCAGTTAAAAAAATTACAAAGCTTCTGAATTATCAACGTCCATTAATAACAAAAAAAATAAGCTATTTATGATTTCCAACCCGCACTGGGCCTGCGTGGATTACGGCCTATACCCTCTCTTAGAGAAGAGGCCTGTGTCCCAGCAGTGGGAACATTAAAAGGCTGATGATGATGATGATGATGATTTCCAAAGTGTAAATCTCTACGGAGAAGATCGTGCAAAAAATCCAAGGACAGTAAACAGATTAAATTAATGTAGAAATTAAAGATAAATTTGAGAACGATCTAGAAATACATGCCGTTAAAAGCAACTATAGTAAAAAAAAAAACAATTCAAAGAAAAAATAATAAAAAAAAACTTACAAGGAGCATTTTTTCCCAACCGTACTTTTTCTCACAAGACAGGATATGTTAGCCATACAAAAGAGGCTTGCCTCCGGAGAGGTTGTAAAATAAAACATGGCGGCCCTGTAAGACTAATTAAACGGTAATTTTATATACAATATAGTCTGAAATTTTGCCTAGAATCGTGGCAGAGCCGTTCATAATACATATAGTGCCGTTCAGGTATCATAATACTCTGATGAAACGCTTTTGTTTAAGCGGTGTTGAATTTATAAAGGGATGAAGGGTAGGTTTCAGGTATTTTAGTTGTAAAATATTATGTGATAGGTGTCGGGTCATTTTACAAAGTTATCGTAACAAGCTAACAAGTAAAATGGTTTTGATTTTAGAAAATTTTGGTCTCTTCTTCATAATTCATAATTCTTTATTGTACACAAAAAATATAACATATCATATAGGAATACAAACAGTTCATGTACAAAGGCGAGCTTAACTCAGCAATGAGTTTTCTCCCAGCAAACCTTTGAGTTATAGAGAGAAAACATATTCGAGGGTAGGATCCAGTGCACAATATCATTCTAAATAACTAAGTCTAATATAGGTATAATTAAATTATACATACTAAATACACTAATATGGTGTGGCTATGGTGAAGGAACATTACCTCTCACTATAAAATTTCTTTATTTTCCTTTCTTAATTTTATATTTGATATTTATTAGTTTATTAATTGATATTGTATATATGTATTTTTATTATTATATGTATTTAATATTATTTATGATTTTTGTACACTGATCGCCCCAAATCAATCTCCTCTTGTTTCAGTCCATCCTAAGGTTGTCTGTAAGAGATTGCCCTGTGCGATAAGACCGCCCATTGTACACTTAGTTTTTGTAATATTTATCCTATGTTCATTATGAGGTGTACAATAAAGTATATAATAAATAAATAAATAAATAAATAATATTATGTCAAAAATGAAAGGAAGTGCTCTTTAAGTTTCCTCTTGAAGACATCCAGAGAAGGGCTTCTCTTTTAGCTACGTGTGATTTATAGGGTTCTGTACCTCAAAAAGAAAAAACGGAACCCTCATAGGATCGCTTTGCTGTCCGTCTGTCTATGTATTTGTCTGTTGAGATCCTTTAACTAAGGAACGCGTGGAGGTATCGAGTTGAAATTAAAAATATATATATATACTCACGTCTGCAGTCCCTTGAAGCTGTAAAACACATTAAACTTCTAAGTTAACGACAAAAAGACACGGCCATTTATGTGGCAAAAATGTATATTTCGATACTCTCAAGGGAATCAAAATTCATAGGGTACTTCCCGTTGACCTAGAATCCTGAAATTAGGCATGAAGCAAAGCCTTTTAGCACAAGTATAGGAATAAATCTGAAAACTGTAAATTTGTAGTTACGTCACAAAAAAAAAAATCGAATCGGAAAAATCTTTGAGACTCGATTCGGGAATTGAACTGCATATTTAGATAAATCAGTTTGCACCGGAACCCTCGGTGTGCGAGTCCGACTCGCGCTTGCCCAGTTTTTTTTTTTTAAATTTGCTCGTCGTCATCGTCAAGCCTTTTTAGAAATGGGAAATCATCTTCTTATGATCATTAGAAAGCAAAAGGCTTGTCAGTCTTTTACAGACTAAAACTCACCAGGGTTATTATAATATAATATTCTACAACTATCACACAACGCCATCTAGCCCCAAGCTAAGCAGGGTTTGTGTTATGAGTACTAGATAACTGATAAACATACATACATATTATAGATAATTTACACCCAGGCACAGAACAAATGATCGTGCTCATCACTCAAACATTTGTACTGGGTGGGAATCGGACCCACGACCTCCAGCATAGTAGTCTGGGTCACTGACCACTAGACCTACTGGCCAGTCGAAAGTCGATGGTTCCAATAGGCACGTAGAATATTATTTTCTTGGGAATTTTCCACTTCATCATTTTGGCGAAGCCTTAGCTAGAAGCTACTAATTTATAATCCTTCAATCAAATGTTTGAAGTAAAGACTATGACTTAAAATTAGAAGCTTGTAGGTATTTATTTCATTGTCTCTGAATATCAAATACCACAGTCTCATTAAAATACATCATATTAAATCGAAGACAAAACGCTTTGAAGAAAAGAAACTAAAAGTAATGTATTGTTAACTGTTAGAAGCCGAAATTGTGAACTTCTCGACAAAACTCCCAAATATACTTTGTAAACATCTAATTATTAATTTTGGCAACTTTCTGAATGAACAAACAGATTGCCTTGCTCAACTTTTTTTCTGAATAGAGTCGAACTCCTTAGTGTTATTCTGGTTTCGACTTTCGGCCTTATTGTGAACCAACTTCTGGCCGCGGCTTTACACGTATGAAAATTAATTATTCTATTTTCTATTTCAGGACGTGGTTAAAGTAACGGTGTACAAAATTTCATTTAAAACTATTCATCCATCAGTGGTTTGAGCGTGAAACAGTAAAAAACATATTATACACAAAATCACACGTCCATGTAAATGTTTATCGCCTTTACAATTTTAGTGCGATAATTTAAACGTATTTTAGTTCATACGTATAAATTTATATAGTTTTGGTGGTCCAAAACTACACAACTTTCACTGCAGCGTAAAGTTGATAATGGGAAACAAATGACAGGATGTCCTGTACTTTGAAGAGGAGCATATTTCACACTATTCCTTTGTAGCAGCTTCTCTGAAAAAATACTAAATTATCAACTAGTACCTAATCATAAAGTTATGCTTAAATAAGTGAGCTTAGATCAAAATTGTGTTTTCTCCCAATAAACCTTTGAGTAATAAGCCAGTGTACAATTTTAATTATAGTACCTATAATACTTGTGCGAGTAATGATTAGATCGATGTATAATAATATCGTACGAGGCCAGCAGATATCTGAAAGGGAAAACATAGACGTGGTTATAGTCAGTAAATACTAAATAAATCCAAATCAATACTGATTTTTAAAACCCAACTCTATGGCCGAAACCGCAGCCGGTATCGGTTCCAACCAACCAAAAACTAAAACACCACTACGAAATATACTTTTCATAAAGCGAATATTAATTTTAGTTTTATTCTATCGTTAATTGTTCGATAGTCAATATTAATGAAGTTGTTTTGATTAGTTTGTTCAACCCGTTTGAATAATTGTTTTGTTGATAGGAAAGAGCTAAATTTTCTGATTCATTTTTTTGTTCACATGTTTAAATTATTGCTTCTAGACTTGAATGCAGATATATCAAACTTAAAATTCAAACTCAAAATAGTTCTACATGGGCACATAGGCCTACATGGGCACATAAGCCTACATGAGCTACCGATGGTGTTATGCTCTGGCTGAAGACGTTTCCATGTTTATAATAAATAAAATTACATGATTATTAGTATTTATTTATTTATTGTACACTTTATTACTGCTCTCAAAAACGGTGAAGGAAAACATCGTGAGGAAACCGGCATGTCCTAGAACCAAAAATTTGAAGACATGTGACATTCACCAAGCCGCACTGGGCCCGCGTGGTGGATTACGGCCCGTTCCCTCTCTTAGAGAGGAGGCCTGTGTCCCAGCAGTGGGAACATTAAAAGGCTGATGATGATGATGATGAGATACACAGATACATACATATGCTATATAATATATACATAAATACATACATACCAAAAATATAGGCAATAAAAAGAAATTACGACTTTTGATAATCACAGAGACAGGTAGTGCATTTATTTCCATTTGTGAACAATTCAAGTTATACTATCAGCCAAAACACGTCCACAAATATTTTCATGAAATCAAAACCTTTTTAACACATGGATAATAATAAATCACGCTGATACATAAAATCACGATTTGCGTTGACAACGGCAAACTAATTTAAACCTTATTTATTGTGTTACTGTATAAATACAAACGATATTTGCTTATACATTAATTTAGCATGTCAATTTCAATTGACGCGTAGATTAGTACCTGTTAAATGGATGCTGATCAAATAATATCAATTGGACTGTATTTCCAGAACAATGTATAATTAATTTTAATCATGAACGCTGTGTTTATATTTCCGGAAGATTATAATAATGATAAATTAGATTCAATCAGTTATACGCTTAGGTTCCAGCTTTTTATAACGATGCTCTCATTGTGAGTCGTTTTTTATACACCGTTAAATTTTAATCGTTTTAATCCCGCGGAGGGTCGGTTCGGTACATGAAATACTATCGATTTGTAAAGAAAAATTTAAAAAATAAAGTATTTTTTTCTAAAACTCGAATTAATATATACGCATATACGAAATTAATTTCCTTAAGGAAACAAGTCAATGGCCTTATAGGGGGTTGTCGGTGCGTACTAACTACCTACAGTTCATTGACCTCAATCGGCTGACGTTTACTTAAAGAAATTAATTTCGTACATGCGTAAATTAATTCGAGTTTAAAAAAAAAGTACTTTATTTTTCATTTTTATCTTTGCAAATCGATAGGGTTTCATGTACCGAATCGACTCTTCGCGGGATTAAAACGACCATAATTTAACGGTGTATAGTTTAAAAATAGTACATCATGATACAAGTGGAGAAAGTAGCCGAGTGCTGCAGTGACAAACCACGTGTACCTATGCGTATCAAACAACGTTTTTTAATATGCTTACAAAGAAATGATTAAACTTGTGACTCGTGGAGGTCGCTTGGTGAACAGCCTGATACGATAAATACAATAAAGTGGCGGGGGTGTGCTCACGCAATTTTCGGCACTAGAAAGCGAAAAAAGCTAAAGGCGGTAGATAAGAGCAGGTTTTCGAGTAAGTGTATTGAAAAAACTTAACTTTATAACAACACCTTTAGCATATCATTGCGTATAATTTCATAAAACAAACCAACTTTGCATGAACCAAGATCTTTGTTAAACTGCATGGGTAAGGATGACAGCAGGACGAAAATATGCATCTGTAAGATGAGAGAAAAGGACAGGTAGCTATATTGTATGAATCCGACAGCTGTCACCCGCATCATCCTATAGCAATTTGTATTATAAAAAACGTGGTCAGTTTACTGTGTGCTGAAAATAATTAGAATATACGCGTCGTTTGATTTCGGATCAACCAGATTGTGTACGATTAATTTTGCGGTGCCATGTCCACAAAATTATTAAAATAAAATAGTTGTTACTAGCTGAACAAAAACCAAACTGTAACAAATGATATCAGTCTGCAGCCGAAATGTACAGTGTCTATTTGAGTTTATACACTGTTAAATTTTAGTCGTTTTAATCCCGCGGAGGGTCGATTTGGTACACGAAACACTATCGATTTGTAAAGAGATAATAAAAAAGAATGTAGTCCTTTTTATAAAACTCGAATTAATTTACGCATGTACATGTGTAAATTAATTTCTTCAAGTAAACGTCAGCTGAGCAAGGCCAATGAACTGTAGGTAGTTAGCACGCAGCGGCCGACAACTACCTACATGGGCATTTACTCTTTTACTTAAATAAATTAATTTCGTACATGTGTATATTAACTAGAATTTTTAGAAAAAAAGTATTTTTTAAATTTATCTTTACAAGTCGATAGTGTTTCATGTACCGAATCGACCCTCCGCGGGATTAAAACCAAATAGGTCTTTGTATTTTATTGAGTCCATATTACGTAGGTACTATTTCCACTTATATGAATGAACTACGGAGTGAGTTGCCCGCGCGCGTCTCGTGTTGACCAGCCTGCGCCGCTTCCCGCACTCTCGTGCTTAATATAGATACATCAAAGCGGTTCATATAATAGTGTACAATGTCTCCGCATCGCGCTTGTTTCGCACCCACGTTTACAATCTGGCCAAACACACATTCACGTGGACCAAACCACTGGCAGAATCGAGCATACTCCCCCGCCTATGGCTCCGCCACCAGCGGCGGTGTCCGATGCGGACCACGACGGCAACGACGGCAACAATGCTCCAGAGGTGACCGAGGTGGAGATGAGAGTGGCGGTGCGAAGGCTGAGTGCCAAGAACACCGCCCCAGGACCCGATGGCTTGCCTGGAAAAGCCTGGGTCCTCGCCATGGAGGAACTCGGGTCTCGACTGAGAGGGCTCTTCAGCGCATGCATGGAGAGGGGCCAGTTCCCGCTTCGCTGGAAGACGGGGAAAGTGGTCCTTATCGCGAAGCCGGGGCGCCCCGCGGACTCTCCGTCCGCGTATCGGCCCATTGTGTTGCTCGACGAGGTGGGCAAGCTCTTTGAAAGAGTAATTGCAGACCGCCTCGTCCTGCATCTGGCACGGAAGGGGCCGGATCTTGCGGACGGCCAGTTCGGATTTCGCAGGAGGCGCTCCACTGTGGACGCCATTATGCGCGTGCGAGCCCTCACGACGGGGGATGCGGTGTCCCGGGGCAGGTGTGTCTTGGCGGTGTCTCTGGACATCGCCAACGCCTTCAACTCCCTGCCCTGGAGTTGCATTGGTAGGGCACTCCGGTACCACCGGGTGCCCGACTACCTCTGTCGGGTGATCGAGGCCTACCTGTCGGACAGGTTCATCATCTACCCCGGTCATCAGGGGGAGTTGGAACGGCGAGAGATGTCGTGCGGTGTTCCGCAGGGATCGGTACTAGGGCCGCCCTTGTGGAACATCGGGTACGACTACGTGCTGCGCGCGGCCCTCCCCGACGGGGTCAGCGTGGTCTGTTACGCAGACGACACGCTGGTCCTGGCGCGGGGACGGTCTTACCAGGCGGCGGTCGAACTAGCGACGCGCGGGGTTGCGACAGTCGTGGAGAGGATACAGCAGTTGGGACTCGAGGTGGCATTGCACAAGTCCGAGGCCATGTGTTTTCATGGCCCTCGGAGCGCGCCACCTCCGGGCTCCCAATTAACGGTAGGAGGAGTTCACATCGGCGTCGGGTCGACGATGAAGTACCTGGGACTCGTCCTCGACAGCCGGTGGAACTTCAAGGAGCATTTCCGACGTCTGGCTCCCAGATTAAACGCGACTGGGGCTGCGCTCAAGCGGCTCCTGCCGAACCTGGGGGGTCCAGACGCCTCCTGCCGGAGGCTCTACGCAGGCATCGTTCGGTCCATGGCCCTTTACGGTGCGCCGGTGTGGGCGCCATCGCTACGAAAGCGAGTGGCGGCCCGGCTAACCGCCTGCCAGAGGGTCATGGCCATCCGGATGATCCGCGGATACCGTACGGTGTCCTGTGAAGCGGCGAGCCTCCTTGCTGGCCTACCACCGTGGGATTTGGAGGCAACAGTCCTTGCACACATGCATGACTTACGCGTGGAGATGCAACGTCGGGGCGAAACTCCGCTGCCGCGACAAGTCGCGGCATGGCGGACAGAGCTCCGGCGGGATCTCATGGTGAAATGGCGAGAGCGACTGTCGCAACCTCGTGCTAGGCACGCCACGATCGAGGCGGTAAGGCCCCTCTTTGAGGCGTGGCTGGAAAGGCCCCACGGCGTCGTCACCTTCCGTTTGGCGCAGGTGCTGACCGAACACGGCAAGTTCGGTCCGTACCTGTACAAGATTCGTGCGGAGACGACGCCCGGGTGTCGCCACTGTGCGGACCGCCCGGTGGACACGGTGGAGCACACAGTCGAGGTGTGCCCCGCTTGGGAAGAGCATCGCCGTGTCCTCGTGGGGGCGATCGGCGGCGATCTCTCGCGCCGGGGCTTGGTTCAAGCCATGCTCCGGAGCGAGGAGGAGTGGCAGGCGGTCGCCTCCTTCTGCGAAGCAGTAATGCTAGTAAAGGAGGAGGCCGACCGCCTTAGGCAAAGGCGGACACGCCGCCGCCGCCGCCGGGTTTCCGATCCCAATTTCCGGCCACCGTAGGCGCGGGCTCGCGGACGGTGGGCAATGGGTAGCTCGCTGTCCGTCCGTCCGGTAACAGACCGGTCCGAGCTCAGGTCGTCTACGGCGCGCACCGTTCCCGCGCGCCTCAAGGAGTTGTCAGCAAACTGTAGGGGTCCAGCAGGGCCGAAGCCTACTGGGACCAAAGGTTATGTGAGACTGTCACCAAAGGCCCCAGGATAAAGGCAAGGAATGGAAAGGTAGGTTTTTAGTCAGTAAAAGTCTGACACTGTTTCCCGCCCCACCCAAGGGGGGTATTCGTCATTGGATGATTTTACTTACCCAAAAAAAAAAAAAAAAAAAGTATACCTTACATATTATACAAACCATACATATTATTCGTGATTGAATAATTATTATTCAGGAGAATTGTTTGATGTTATGATATTGGAAGTTCCTACTTGAATGTGTTCACACGTTTTGATTGTATGGTTTAAACACGAATGCTATTGTTGTGACGATATCTATGAGTTAACTAGTTCGGAGTGTATTTTGTAGACATTACAAAGCCGTTATTTGTAATTGAAATGAGTGTAAATCTCTGTAATGTAGTCAAAGTATTTCTTTATTTCGAATAAGACTGATATTTATTCTGTTAAGGAGTCTAATGTAGCATTATGCATGAAGCCACGGCTTTGAGTGTTCAGTCGTTTTGCGCGAATGTGACGCATATTTTCCCTATATAATGATTATGATTGTAAGCTAGTCTTTTCTTTTGGGTGGGAAATCATTCAGTGACTATCCAGTGACTACTCCCCGTCTAGGGTGGAGTGAGGAGGCGTCTCAGTCTTTGACTGGCAGAAACCCAAGCCTATGTTCCTTCTTCAGCTTCGTTCCAGCACCCCAGGATTCTCTTTCGTACAACCTGTTTCCCCAGTAAGCATGGACAGTTACTAGACGATCAGGCGGTGAGCTAGGCTGTCCGCAAGCCCATAAGATCCTGGAATACTAGCGGCTGGGAAGTGAGGAATTCCAAGTGGAGGACGGTCTTCCTCACTTCCCAGCCGGTTACCCAATATAGGTATTACTTATATAGGTACTGTTGCGTTATTTCGCGCAAATAAACTGTTTTTCTATCTTTCTCTCATCAAATCACTAATTTTATCATCGAATTCATGTTTTCTGTTAGAGACAAGAAAGAAAACAAATACTACTCATCAAGACCTCTTCTTATTGCCCAAAAAAAATTACGATTTCCTGCAAAAACTCGCATACCATACCAATTCAATTATAATACAATAACAAAGATTACACGAAATGAAAAGTAAACATGAGCATATTATTTTTGCTCTGTGGACGATATCGAGTGACCAGTTAATCAGAGCAGGTCACCGGACCCCACACAGCACCGCGACCACAGCGTTCTATTGTGTTTGAATAAAAGGGATTTACAAACGAAATTACATCATCACGCTTGTATTTCCCGAAAGAGCAGGCAGACAGACTTCCTGCCATGACTGTAGAATTTCACAATCGCGGCGTTAAGTCCTCTCTTTGAGAACTGGTAACAGACGCGCCAGGCAGGGTGTCTTGGCGCAAGTCGGGTTTCGTGAGGTGAATGAAACACAAATCTTATAAGCAAAAAGGCTAATGCTTTGCACGCTCCAGGAGAGTGAACGTATCCACTAAGTGCGTGGAGCGCAAGAGGTTTACGAACATAGTGGATACCTTTTTTTTATTGTAGGTAAAATCATCCAATGACAGATCCCGCCCTTGGGCGTAGCGGGAAATAGTGTCAGACTCTAACTGACTAAAAACCTACCATGTTCCATTCATTGCCTTTGTCCCAAGGCCCCGGGTAACATTTTCACATAACCCCAGTAGGCTTCGGCCCTGCTGGGCCCCTACAGTTTGCTGACAGCTCCTTGAGGCGCGCGGGAACAGTGCGCGCCGTAGACGACTTGAGCTCGGACGGGTCTGTTACCGGACAGACGGACAGCGAGCTACCCATTGCCCGCCGTCCACGAGCCCGCGCCTGCGGTGGCCGGAAATCGGGTCGGAATCCTGGCAGCGGCGGCGGCATGTCCGCCGTTGCCTAATGCGGTTGGCCTCTTCCTTTGCTAGCATTATTGCTTCGCAGAAGGAGGTGACCGCCTGCCACACCTCCTCGCTCCGGAGCATGGCGTGAACCAAGCCCCGGCGCGAGAGATCGCCGCCGATCGCCCCCACGAGGACACGGCGATGCTCTTTCCAAGCTGGGCACACCTGTGTGCTACACCGTGTCCTTGCCTTGACCATTGGACCATGATCAGAATGAGATAAAATAATTATAACTAATAATACATAATTGTTTATTTTAATGATGTGGTCAGTAGTGAGTAGTTAATTTGAGTCAACCACACTTTCACGTGACCACGCAACGGGTACTTACAATAATGCGTGAATTAATTCATTTTAAAACGTTAATTAAATAATTGGGAGCTGATTGCTCGGTTGCAGTAATTTGAAGCTGTATTTAAGTTTTTAATTTTGGTGAATAGAGAAGTTACAAAAAAGAAACGGTCACTTTTTTTATGGTAGGTAAAATCATCCAATGACAAATCCCGCCCTTGGGCGGAGCAGGAAATAGTGTCAGAATCTTACTGACTAAAAACCTACCCTATTCCTTCGTTGCCTATCGTGCCGGGGCCGGGTATTCGGAAGCTGACCCATGACCCCAGCAGGTTTCGACCCTGCCTGCCTGCAGCTAGCAGGCTGGGCCTCTACGGTTTGCTGACAGCTCCTTGAAGCGCGCGGGAACAGAACGCGCCGTCGACGACTTGGGCTCGGTCCGGTTTATATTTTTATGTAGTTGTATGGTATAGAAAAAAATAGCAACAATTTACAAAAAAAAAACTGGGCAAGTGTAAGTCGGACTTACGCATTGAGGGTTCCATACAAACTTACATAATATATGTAAATAAATAAATTCTCGAAGATTTCACCGAATCGCAAAAAAAAATTTTTTTTGTTTACGTACGGTTATTATATATATTCCTGTCTTTGTGCAAAATTTCAGGATGCTGGATCATTGCGAAGTACCCTATGAATTTTGATTCCCTTGATAGTGTCGAAATAAACGTTTTTTGTGATATAAACGACAGTATCTTTTTTTTGTTAACTTAGGACCTGTGCCCACCACGTTTTATAACCGCGCCGTTGACGTGCGTTCTAGAAACGTGCGTTGACGGCGTGCTTTTATCCTTTTAAAGGTACTGCGTCTGACTCACGTGCGTATCGCGTCTGTATCACAACAAACGCGCGTCAACAGCGCGTTGACAAAACGTGGTGTGGCTAGACGCTTAGAAGTTTGATTTTTACACAGGAAACGCATACTAGAGTATATGGTTTTAATTTCATCACGATATTTCCATGCGTTTCCAAGACAAACGATCTTGACAGACAGAAGGATAACAAAGTGATCCTATAAGGGTTTCCGGTTTTTTCTTTTGAGGTATGGAACCCTAAAAATAAACTTTATCTATCAACATAAATTATTAACATTAGTCCTGAGTTTCACATTACGATTTTGTTTGATTTTTTACGTACTAAAAATATAACGAGCACGCCGAAGGTACTTTTTGATTTTGTAAGAAACGCGCCAGACCGAATACGCCTCAAGCTATATCGGAACTCCGCAGTCAAAACACGAGATGAAAAAGTGATTCCGAAGTATAGGTATACAGTAATCATATCTTAAAGTACTCAGAGCCTTGATTTATAAGATTTTTGTATTGATTTTTCGTCTTGAAAGGATGAAATTTGGGTGGTTTCTTTATGTTATACTTTTCTTTATGTTATATTTTGTGATGCCTCTGTGGTTAAGGCAACCGCCTCTCATCAGTGTGCGGGTGCAAAACCGGGTAATTACCAATGTAAAATTTTCAATCTGATTGGCCCGTTGGGCTACTGAATAATTGCCCTGACTGCAATGTCGAAGGTCGTGGGTTCGATTCCTAACTAAGATAAATGTTTTTGATACTTATCAAAAAGACTTTTGATACTTATCAAAAATGATCGTGCATTTGCAGACATGAAACATCATGTCTGCAGAATCCTGTTAGTCTTGGTTTTAATAATAAGCATAGGCCAGACTGGCTGCGGAAAGCGATGTAACAGGAGTTGTGGTACAAGTTAGGAGTGAGATAACGTAGAAAACGGTGAAGTAACAATATTGATTTACGACTATCCTGATTTTTGAAAAAAAAATAGGATTGATCTGAAAGCATATCCTTTTAGGGAATAAAACAAATGAGAAATCGGTCCATAAACAACGGAGTTCTGAGGTAACAAAAAAAATAAAAAAAACAACCAAATTGAGAACCTCCTCCTTTTTTTAAGTCAGTTAAAAAGGAGTGCAAACGGCAGTCAGAACCACGGCTTGACATGCTTTCCGAGGGACAACGGAGTCTTGGTGTCTCCACTAATCTCTAATCCTGAATTTAATCATAAGTATATTACTTCCTTATTTCAATTTAAGCATTCAGCTTTGTTCTTGAACCCTTTCGTAATAATGCACGTGGTTGCGCCAATTTGCTATGTTCCGCGACTTTGTTTTTTGTAATTTATTTTTTTGGCCTAGCAATCCTATCCCTACCGTATCCGCTTCCCGCACGACCTCGAGAGAAAGGATTTGACATTGACGTTTTGTGCATTGTGAATGTGACCGCACCGCTAACACGCCCGCTCGAAATTACAAGAAAATTGACTATTTTCGTGATCCAATCATTCAGAGACTCAACAATAGTACAGTGTAGTGCAATACAGAAACTGGCAGTGCTTGAAAGTACGAAGTTCGGGATTCGCCGGCCGGCGCCATGTGGAACTTTCGAGGTTAAAGGTCAGTCCTTCTAATACATTTATCCCATTAATAAACGCTAGACGCAGTACCTGCATATTGTTAACAAACCTTAGATCGCTTTTTAAATCTACAGTCCACAGCTTATTTGCGCAACCATTACCTAGATATAATAGTAGAAAACCCGCATCTAGGCATTTAGGCAACTATACGTTATTTCGCTCGTATAGTTAAAGAGTCATTGATAATTACGGTACCTACGCCGTCAACCGCACCGCATAATTATAGTTAGCTACGTAAATATCAGCGTAGATATAAATCGATCGCATTCTTTTTCTTGTCAAAATTCATTCGACCATCCTACAAATTGCATGTAGGTAGACGCATTTCAAAAATACCCGTTCATTGTTGAGTGAATATTTGTAGGAAACGGATAAACCATAGATTATATAGACAGGTTATTCCGTTCGTTCGCCGTTCGCTTTGTTGTTTACAATATTACCATATTGTTATCTGATAATTATCGCTTACTTAATAATTCGTTAAGTGTTTGTTTGAGTGTATAGTGTGAATATATCAAGACAAGATGTCTCTTAAGGGAACCAAGGTTAGTACTGATTTAAAGGTTCAGTTAAAGCTTTTATACGCTGAAAGGGACTCACAGTTTTCACGTGTTCAATCAATTTGTGATAAATCTTTGCAAACCTCGGATCTGGCGATTAGAGATGCTTTCTTGTGTTCGTTGGAAACTTTAGATAGTTTGCGCGAGGATTTTAAATCTACAATTAAGAATATAAATATTTTAGAGTTGGAGTTAAATCCTGATTACTGTGTGAGTTATCAGGCATTGTCGTCCTTTGATGACTTGTATTGTCGTATCAAACGTATTGCTAGGAGTTTAGAGACTCCCCCCCCCGCGAGTGGTTTATCCAACCCTCCTCGCGAACGCCCACGATTGCCGCCAATTCAAATACCTGAATTTGATGGTGACATTCGAAATTGGAATTTATTTATAGATAGTTTCGAAAATATAATACATAGGAACACATCGCTGACAGATCACGAGAGATTGCATTATCTCGTAGAAAAATTGACCGGTAAGGCAAAGGCTGTCTGTGCTGGAATTACGTTTAGCGCTGAAAATTACAATTTAGTTTTGAACACTTTAAAAACAAAATACGAAGATAAGCGATTAGTAGCCACCGCATATTTAGATCAATTATTCGATTTGAAAAGTTTTTCCGTTTGTAACGATCATAATTTAGAGAAGTTTTTAAATATTTTCGCATCATCTGTTCGTGCAGTAAAGAACCTAAAGGTCAATGACCTCTGTGACTTTTTGTTTTTGTATATCGGTTTAAAGAAATTAGATCCTGAAACTGTTCGTCTGTTTGAAACGACTCAGCGCGGTAAAGAGATACCTAAGTTCGAAGATTTAGAATCTTTTATTCGCGACCATATTAAGGTGTTGCAGCGCACGTCGGCACGTCATGAAGCCACGAATAGGACAGGTTCCGATCGCCGTATAGACGCGTCATCGAAGTCAGTCAAGACTGCACATACGCTAGTTAATACCGCCTCAACACCTGACTGTTCTCTGTGTAAGGGTAGCCATACACAGCTGTACAAGTGTTCGGAATTTCAGAGATTATCGCCTAGTGATCGTTACAAGTTTGTCCGCACTAATAATTTGTGTTTTAATTGTCTAAGTGACAAACATCTGGTTACGTCATGTAACAGTGGTGGTAGCTGTCGTAAATGTCTAGCTAGACATCATACCTTCTTACATTTTGAGAGTAGTAAGCTGCCATCGCAGCAGCAGCCTGCGCAGACGCGCGACGCTTGTGACGCGCGGCCTGCTGCAAGTGCAAACGACGTAACATTGTGTTCGCTTTCCGCCGCTGGTACTCAAGTCATTACCGTTTTACTTGCGACCGCGCAAGTTGTCATTGTAGATGCCTTTGGCAAACCGCACACCGTTCGAGCGCTACTAGATGGCGCTTCCCAGAGTAATTTTATTACTCGGGATTGTTGTCAACGCCTTGGTTTTAGTTTTAATAATTGGTCATCCCGCTCAGAAGTGAAAGGTTTTGGAGGTTTAAAGGCAACCATTCACGGTTCCATTAAAATAATATTTAGTTCACGTTTTAATCGTAATATTTCGTTTGAAATGGATTCGCTAGTCGCAGATAAGATTACGGAACGGTTGCCCACGGTACCGGTTGACACGTCCATGCTGACGGAGTTTAAGAACTTGCAGTTAGCCGACGGAAATTACGCTTTCCCTGGAGATATCGATCTATTGATCGGTGCTTCGATTCTCCCGCATCTCCAGTTATCACGTAAAATTCAAGGTCTTCCGATGTACCCCGCTCCGCACGCACTGGAAACAGTTCTCGGGTTTGTTATAGTTGGCTCCGCACCCGCTTATTTAAATAGTTACTCGACTGTGTCGCACTGTTGCACCGTCGAGCCGCCGCTTGAGTCTACCATCCGCAAGTTCTGGGAGATTGAAGAGGTCAATGTCCCACCTATTCTCAGCCCTGAGGATCAGGTCACTGAGGAGATTTATACCCGCACGACTACTCGTGATAAAGATGGTCGTTATGTTGTCGCGCTCCCTTTCAAGGGTGATATTTTTTCGCTCGGTGGCTCCCGTGCCTCCGCAGAAAAACGCTTTCTATGCTTGGAACGTAAGATGCAGGCGTCTCCTAAGTTGAAGCAAGCCTATGATGATGTGCTGATCGAATATTTAGATAAAGGTTATATCTCATCAGCGCCTGCCGAGACTGAGGAGACACGTGATTACCCGTTTTACATCATCCCGCACCATGGAGTTGTTAGAGAAGACAAACTTACAACTAAACTGCGTGTGGTTATGGATGGTAGCGCTAAGACTAGTACTGGCATATCGCTTAACGATATCTTGTATTGTGGTCAGAACCTCCAGGGTAACTTATTTGAAATAATAGTAAATTTTCGCTTGTTTGCTATTGCGCTCTCTGCCGATATTCGGCAAATGTTTCTTAGTATTGGAATCAGAGAATGTGACCGTAGATTCCAACGCTTCTTGTATAGATTTTCTCCGCAGGAACCTTTGAAGGTTTACGAATTCAATCGTGTTTGTTTTGGGCTTAAGTCTAGTCCCTTTCACGCTCTTCGCACTATCAAGCAGTTGGCCGCTGACGAGGGTGATACATACCCGAAAGCAAGGGCCACTATTGAAACCGGATTGTACATGGACGATTTTGTGTACAGTGTACCTAGTGAAGCAGAGGCTATAGAGACCGCTGCTCAAGTAATCAGCCTCATGAAGTCCGGTCAATTTGATCTGGTGAAATGGACAAGCAACTCGCAAGCTACATTAGAGTCGATTCCACCGTCACACCGGTTGACTTCGGTAAAGGAATTCGATGATAGTGATTCGCATAAGATCCTCGGTTTAAGTTGGTCACCCGCAACTGATATGTTCAGTCTTAAAATTAGCTCGACTCCGCCAACTTGTACCAAACGCGTTATCCTAGCATGTGTAGCTCGGATATGGGATATAATGGGTTTTGTAGCTCCTGTCGTTTTATATGCAAAGCTGCTTATAAAAGAGCTTTGGCTTTCCAACTGTGATTGGGACGACACCGCTCCTGACAGTGTTGCCAAGTTGTGGGCTCGCTATAGGAAAGAGCTTCCAATGCTCGATCAGATACAGATTCCTCGCCATGTTGGTATAGTACCAGACACTGTTGTTAATGTGGTAGGTTTCGCA
Organism: Leucania comma; assembly: GCA_958295575.1. NCBI lineage: Eukaryota > Metazoa > Arthropoda > Insecta > Lepidoptera > Noctuidae > Leucania > Leucania comma. The sequence continues at coordinate 4,591,922 of OY282480.1, forward strand.
GACGCCAGTGAGAGGGCTTACGGGGGAGTGGTTTACTTTCAGGTCCAAAATGGCGATAACATTTCAGTTTTCCTCATTAGCGCAAAATCAAAGGTATCTCCTAGTAAGGTTGTCTCTCTTGCTCGTCTCGAACTCTGCGCTATTCTTATGTTGGTTCAATTGATTACATCTATAGTCAAACCTTGTCGTCCTCGCATTAATATAGAGAGAATTGTAGCGTTTTCAGACTCAACCGTTGCTCTATGTTGGGCCCACTCTTCACCCCATCGATGGGGCACGTTTGTCGCAAATAGGGTGGCTAGGATTCAAGCTGAATTGTCACCGGAAAATATATTCCATGTCGCTGGAACAGAAAACCCAGCTGATTGTCTCTCACGTGGTTTGCTTCCCGCGCAAATTTTAAATCATCCGCTTTGGTTTTGTGGCCCTCCCTGGCTGCATACCACTCCTAACGAGTGGCCAAATGCTCCGTTTAACCCCGCTACTGTTTCAGAACCACCCGAGGAGAAGAAACATACGCTTGTAGTATCAGTTCCGCGTGAAGAGTCAGTTGTTTTGTTGTTGTCTAATCGAGTCTCGTCTTGGTCGAGACTGCTACGCTGTGTAGTTTACGTCCTAAGATTTTTGAGATTATTACCATCGCGTGGTTCTATAATCGCAGCTGATTTGGATAGAGCTGAATCAGTTGTACTTCGAGAGTTGCAGAAATTTTATTTTTCAATAGAATTTCGTAGTTTAGAATCACATAAACCTTGTAGTCCCGCACTTCAACATTTGAAACCATTTTTGCAAGACGGACTCATTCGTGTCGGTGGCCGTCTGCGAAATGCTAAGTTAGAGTTTGAACAAATGCATCCAGTAGTTCTACCACGAAGGGATCACGTTTTGGATTTGTTGGTGGACTATCACCATAAGGTGAATTGTCACGCTGGTCCCGATTTATTAATGTCCATTCTTCGACAGAAGTACTGGATACTTTCCGCTCGCAATTTGATACGCGCTAGAGTGCACAGATGTGTGCCCTGCTTTAAGCTCCACCCGCGTTTCAACGCGCCGGAAATGGCCGACCATCGTTCTTGTCGTGTTGTACAGACGGTGAAACCTTTCATACATACTGGGACGGACTATGCTGGACCGTTTAAAGTCACTATTGCCCGTGGTCGTGGTATACGTTCCACAAAGGCATACATTTGCCTATTCGTTTGTATGACAACTCGTGCGGTTCACATAGAGTTAACCAGTGATTTGAGTACGCAGGGTTTTATGTCTGCATTTAAACGATTTTTATCTCGCCGTGGTCCCGTTAAGCGCTTATACTCTGACAACGGCACAAATTATGTTGGAGCGCGACGCAATATTTCGGAATTACATACATTCTTACGCTCCAAGTACTACCAAAGTGAATTCGCCCATGTCTTAGCTGAGAATCGCATTGATTGGTGTTTTAATACGCCAGCAGCTAGTCATTTTGGTGGCAATTGGGAGGCGAATATTAAAAGCCTTAAGTCGCACCTGTTTCGGGTCATAGGCGAACAGATTCTCTCGTACGAGGAGTTGAGCACCGTACTCGCTCAGGTAGAGGCGTTGATGAATACGCGTCCGTTGTGTCGGACTTTGTCTAGTGATCCATCGGAGCCACTAGCGTTGACGCCGGCTCACTTCTTGACGACGACTCCTCTTAAATATTTGCCCGCTTTAGATGTCGAGACTGACAAACTGCAGCTCCACCCGCGTCACGCTCTGCTAGATAGCTTAGTTCAGTCCTTTTGGAAGCGATGGAGGACAGATTATCTGCATACGCTGCAGTCGCGTCAAAAGTGGAACACTCCTTCAGATCCAGTCACAGTCGGTACTGTGGTGATACTGAAGACTGAGAGTGCGCCTCCTCTGCACTGGCCTCTTGGTGTAGTGGAAGAAGTTTTTCCGGGTTCGAACGGAATAACGCGAGTCGTAAAAGTTAAAACCGCAACTGGATCGTACCTGCGTCCGGTTATTCGCCTCTGCCCTCTGCCTAATCAGTAGTAGTGGCATAGTTAGTTATAAGTTGTTTCGCTACCTAGTATTGATAGTTTAGATTAGTAATAGGGTTTAGTTTCGCTTTTGTTTTTTTCTTTTCTTTGAAGGTAACCCTTCAAACCCGGGGGGAATGGTTGCGCCAATTTGCTATGTTCCGCGACTTTGTTTTTTGTAATTTATTTTTTTGGCCTAGCAATCCTATCCCTACCGTATCCGCTTCCCGCACGACCTCGAGAGAAAGGATTTGACATTGACGTTTTGTGCATTGTGAATGTGACCGCACCGCTAACACGCCCGCTCGAAATTACAAGAAAATTGACTATTTTCGTGATCCAATCATTCAGAGACTCAACAATAGTACAGTGTAGTGCAATACAGAAACTGGCAGTGCTTGAAAGTACGAAGTTCGGGATTCGCCGGCCGGCGCCATGTGGAACTTTCGAGGTTAAAGGTCAGTCCTTCTAATACATTTATCCCATTAATAAACGCTAGACGCAGTACCTGCATATTGTTAACAAACCTTAGATCGCTTTTTAAATCTACAGTCCACAGCTTATTTGCGCAACCAGCACGCATAGAAATCAATACTAGGAAGCGAGGCGGTTGCCTTCAAATATACGTGGCTTCAGATGAAGTCTTGCCTTCATTTGTATTTAAATGAGTTCCTATATACTGGGAACGCAGTGAGATACTACTCGTACCAGCTACGTCTACTAACTAACTTATAATAACTATTTGTATAGGTTTCAAGCATTGGTTTCAGGAATATGAATAATGTGGGCCCGAGTGGTGACGGCCCTGATTTACGAGAAGTCACGGTTGAAAATAGAAAACTGTCCGAAAGGGAACAAACTCCTTGGATATAAAATATTATATTTTCAGCCGAAAGGCATCCACTGTTAGACTTGTACTGTTGGCCTCTTCCAGGTATCGCCTTAACGACCTGTCCTGTGCGTCTGGCATCCATCGGTATCCCGCAATACCAGGCCATCGGTTCACCTTGTGGAAGACATTCCAACACAGCGTTTTCTGGTATATGGTCACTACTCCAGAATATTTCGGCTCCTTCGACCATCTGTTCTGCGAGAAATGTGCCCTGCCCACTGCCACTTAAGATTGGCGATTCTTTGGGCTATGTCGGTTATTTTTATTTCTGATACGATCCGTTACCAAGATGCCATTTACTAAGTTTCATCGCAATTTCTTTAGCCGTTTGAGCGTGAAGAAGTAACATACATTTCATGAAACAAAGTTTTCGTGAAACGTAATACCAAAAACCCACTGTTAGAAGAATAATATACGTATAATACAATTATTATTTTTTAAGTAAACAACAGCTGAGCGAGTCCAATAACCTGTAGGTAGTTATCAGTCATTGCGTACTAACTACCCACAGGTCATTGCACTCGATCAGCTGATGTTTACTTAAAGAAATTAATTTTGAACATGCGTATATTTAATACGAGTTTAAGAAAAAAATTACTTTATTTTTTAATTTTATGTTTATAAATCGATAGTGTTTCATATACCGGATCGAACCTCCACGGGATTAAACAGATCTAAATTTAGCCGTGTATACCTCTGAAAATCCATGACAACAACGTAATCAGGAATATTATATAATTAAAAACATTTCTATTTATTACAAATTAATAATATGTATGTCCTAATTAAATTCTGCTAATTAACTTGATACCCTACTGTATTCACAAGTACAAGTTTAATTATAAGTGGTTGTATTGACTAATTAGTGAGACAGTGAGTGGTTGTAGGAAGTAGGGAAAAAATATTATCGTAAGCCTATGGCATTATCAAGTACTTTTTTTCAAGTGGCAGGGTAGGTACCTACTCGAAATTTTTGTAGATGATGTTTTTTCATAATTATTATTAGCCATAGCGACTTTAAAACCTCTTATGTGTCACTTTTAGCAAAACCACTTTTTTACCCTTTTTTATGGTAGGCAAAATCATCCAATGATAAATCCCGCCCTTGGGCGGAGCGGGAAGTAGTATCAGACTCTTACTGACTAAAAACCTACCCCGTTCCTTCGTAGCCTATCGTGCCGGGACGTGTACAGGACGTGCGGTACTGTCTGTATTCCTTTCGGAAGTTAACTTTTTTACCCTTGCCTTTTTGACATTTCGAAGCTCTAATGAATGCAAAAACACATGTGTATAGATAGGATCATGACGATTTAATAATCCTATAAACAATTTTTGCATTTGATAGAGCTTTAAAATGACAAAAAGGAAAAGGTAAAATAGTGGTTTTGCTAAAAGTGACACATAATGTCGCAACGACGTTATATTGGAGCAGTGGTGACCGAGTGGTAACGGCTTCGACTTATGAGTTGTAGGTCGCGGGTTCAAACCCAGCCAGGCGCATTACTTTATGTAATTTGTTTCATCACCACTGCTCTCAAAAACGGTGAAGGAAAACATCGTGAGGAAACCGGCATGTCCTAGAATCAAAAATACGAAGATACGTGACATTTACCAACCCGCACTGGGCTCGCGTGGTGGATTACGGCGCTTTACCTTTCCTAGAGAGGAGGCGTGAGTCCCAGCAGTGGGAACATTATAAGGCTGATGCAATGCAATGCAATCAGTCACTTAAGTACCTAGATACATAAATGTGGCGCTTTTCATTGTGAACAAATTGAATCTAACCATTTTGACGTAATTTAATCTGGATTATGGTGTTCATAGATAGTTGATCAAAAACACCATTTACATGATATTTTGATAGGGGCCGCCGTAATTTCGCGCTTGTGGACGACGAGTAATGAGTAGCTCGCCGTACGGCAGTCCGCTAAGGACCGTGCTCGAATTGTCGACGGTGTTCCACACGTGCTGCTCAAATAATCAGTCTAGATGTGGTGAACCTACTGGTTTACCACGAATTCAATTCGAGCGCGTTTCGTTGAACCGATGTCCCTTTCGGCCACGAAAACTTTTTTGAAAGAGATAGGTACCTTGGTTCTAGTACACAATGGGAAGCTGGACGACACAGTTCGGTTATGATTAGCAAAAGTCTGACACATATTCTCGCTCCACCCTTGAGCGGGAAAAGTCATTGAAGGATTTCTCTCGTCCTCCGCAAGCGTGAGTCTGCTACCATATTTGTTTTAAAAGAGTTAAAGCCGAAATCAAACAAACCAATCTAAAACTGGCGTATTATCGGGTTTCCGTGTTCACCATCACATATTTCAGAGTAGAAGGCAGTGTTGGGAATCGAATCCAACAGATCCATGACGTGGTCTGTACGCGCAGGTGCCGTGCACATAGGTCTTTGACAGCAGGGGACAACGGCTGTCGGGGTACTGTGGTCACTGGCTTCCACGGACATCGGCACGACAAACGACACCTCTAGAATCTTAAAAATTAAATACTATTGTCCGGGACCGTAGTATTTTCTTAAGTATTTATTGAAGATAATATACCAGCCCCCTTAGGCAAGTTACAATTGTTTCGTTTAGCATGAACGCTTGGAGTTGGCCACTGAGCTGGCTGAGCGTTCAGATGACGTCAGAACAAAAGAATTAGGGAGGTGGCCAGCTACAAGCGTTCACGCTAAACGAAACGATTGTAACTTGGCTAGGGGGGCAGGTAATAGAAATTACAATCCACTTCATTTCCGCTCATTTAAAACAGTCTATACCTAGTCTGGGACTAATTCTTAGTAGTTAAACTTAGTCAGTGTGGTAGTACTAACCGGAGATGCCTATAGTTATCAATAGGATGACCATAATATAAACCAACATCGAAACCCTTTAGAAAATTAGGATTCAGTAAGTACACGTAGAACCAAACATTTATTATCAGTAAATATTGTCCTTTGAAAAAGGGTGAAATATTGTGCACCCTTTAGAGATTTTTACGTGTATTCGAAATATTATTATAGACAATAAAACGCGGTAAACAAGATATACTTAAGTACGTGGTCTCTTAAAGCTGTGAAAAAATCAAACTTCTAAGATACGTCCTTTTATATCGCAAAAAAAAAAAAACGTATATTTTGACACTCTCAAGGAAATAAAATATCTTAGGGTAATTCCGGTTGACCTAGAACCCTGAAATTTGGCATGAAACAAGATCTTATAGCATAGATATAGGAAAAATCTGAAAACTGAAAATTTGTTGTAACGTCAAAAAAAATTTTTCGATTCGGTAAATCTTCGAGACTCTATTTACATAAGTTAATTTGAACAGAACTCTCAGTGTACGGGGCCGACTCGCACTTGCCCAGCTACTTTTTTAACTCATTGTGTTACGATTACAAATCAATTTGCTGGTATCATAAAAATGAACATTTTATCTACTGAATGTAAACATAATAAAATGTGTATTAAAATTATTATTATATTTACTTATATATCCAATATTTTTAGAAGTTTAATAAAGATATACGTTTAGTATCATATGAAACCTTAATATAACGTTTCAAGTGGTTATATTGTTTTATTGAATTTTCTTAGCAAATATTCGTGCAATAGAAAACCATTTATTTAGTATTTACCGATTTAGAGATGATTCAAATCTTCAAAATTATTTTCAGAAAAACAGAATTGCGGGTGGAACATACGCGCCGTTGATGACTGGGGACGACGTTGACCGGACGGTCGGTAGGCGAGCTACCTATTGCTCGTCGTAATACAGAGGACAGATATTAGAGTGACAGATGACAAGGAATATTGCACAGTTTAGCAACTATTAATGCACTCACAAAACTAGTTACACTGCTAACATGCACCGTTTATGCTTTGATCAAATCCCAGCAGAATTCTACCCTAAGTCAGATCGCCTGGCTCCCTTATCTAACTGAGCTCAAGTTTTAATTGAAACGCCCCAATGCGACTCTGAAATCTTATAGCCAGTTACAATCAGTGTTATCGTGAGAATTACAAGTCTCGCTGCAGTTTAGACGAAACTCGACCTTTATGATTAAGATAAGTATGTGTTATCGAGCTATTTTCGCGTGTAATTAGCGGTTCTATTTGCGCCATAATGATAAGTACAGGTAATTTTGTGGTTACGTTTATATTGAGCATATCAAAAATAGAGATAAAATGATTAGATGAGATGAAAGTGGGGTTAATGCTCACACTTAAACACTAACGCGTCATTACACTCAAGGTATTTATTTTTTAGATTTTTCTTTTTTCACAACTTAAATATTTATTTTTGTAATTTTTTATGGCATAAACAGGTCAACTGTTTAAGCCATAAAATTTTACTAATTGTCTGGTCTAGCTAACTTAAAGAGGAATAAATACTGCGTTAAATTTTTTATCGTTTTCCTGTGGAGGGTCGGTAAGTAAACGAGTCAATAACCTTGTAGGTAGTGGTCGGTCGTTGCGTACTAACTACCTACAGGTCATTGGCACTCACCTAGCTGAAGTTTACTTGAGGAAATTAATTTCGTACATGCATAAATTAATTCGAGTTTAAAAAAATACTTTTTTTATTTTATCTTTACAAATTGATAGTGTTTCATGTACCGAGTCGACCCTCCACGGGATTAAAACGATCAAATTTTTACGGCGTATAATCAAAGTGTGTGTCTATTTGTTACTTCTTCTCGTTCGAATAACTACTCAGATTTCAATGAAACTTTGTACACGGGTAGACCATGTCCTAGATTGGAATATAAGAAACTTAAATCTCGGGAGTATGTTCCCTTGGGACAATTTACTACTATTATGCGGGCGAAACTGCTGGCAGCTACTAGTTTTACATAAAATGAACAAGTTCGCTTTATAGAAAAGTAAAAAACACTATATTTCAAGAACGATCAAAATAAGCCAGCCATCAAGTACTTCCAAGATACTCAATCCATAATCTATATCTTCATTACCACACTTTAAACGATTTGAATAATAAAAAGTAAAAAAATCTCCTTTCGTAATCTTTCCGCTTCATCGTCACGTTTTCAATTCAGGATACTTGATCAAAATCTTGGTGGTTTACCAGGTTACTTTGGTTAATTGCTTGTTTTATGGGGCAGTTTTAGGTTGACTCCAATTTCTGATCGATTTGAGTGCGTAGTGAGAGTTTTATTTACGTTAACGCAATCGACACGTTTATTACGATCAGCGCTCTGATTGGCCCGCTCCAAGCTCTTAACCAATCAGAAAGCCAAACGCGGTAAACGTTTCGATCGCGTTAACGTAAAAACAAATCACACTCAGCTCTCTGGTCAATAATGCGAGGATATTTAGGTACTGGACAAACTTTATATTGGTGTATCTCGCGTGGCCAGGTCATAATAATAATATTCCACAACTATCACACAATACCGTCTAGTCCCAAGCTAAGCAGAGCTTGTATTATGGGTACCAGACAACTGATAAACATACTTATATATTTCTAAATACAAATGATCGTGCTCATCACACAAACATTTGTCCTGGGTGGGAATCGAACTCACGACTTCTGGCATAGCAGTCAGGGCCACTAACTACCAGACCAACAAGCCTGCAATGGCCAGATCATAGAAATGGATCACTTCATGATATGGCCAAGTAAACCTGGCCAGATCGTTTTAAACGTTAAAATTTGATGAAATTTCAATCCCTGTTTGGCCTACTTTGTTTAGATCTTTTATTACCAAAGAAATCCTATATCAGTGATATGGCCAAACGAGGAGTGTCATATCATCAAATGTTAGCGTTTAAACGATCTGGCCAATTTTAGTTGGCCATATCATGAAGTGATCAATTTCTATGATCTGGCCATGACACATCAATTTAAGTATAAGAGATAATGCCGAAAGCTCTCTTTTTTATGGTAGGTAAAATCATCCAATGACAATTCCCGCCCTTGGGTGGAGCGGGAAATAGTGTCAGAGTCTTAATGACTAAAAACCTACCCCGTTCCTTCGTTGCCTATCGTACCGGGGCCAGGCCTTCCTTTCAGAAGCTGACCCATGACCCAAGCAGGCTTCGACCCTGCCTGCCTGCAGTTAGCAGGCTGGGCCTCTACGGTTTGTTGACAGCTCCTTGAGGGTGATTTCTTGAATACGTTATTGTTTACTTTTTGTGTTAGAATTTTTTCCGTGAAGTTAGCTAGACATACAGCATTGTGTCAACTACTAGACTGGCTGCTAACTGCAGGCAGGCAGGGTCGGAGCCTACTGGGGTCATGGGTTAACTTTCGAAAGGAATACCCGGCCCCAGCACGATAGGCTACGAAGGAACGGGGTAGGTTTTTAGTCAGTAAGAGTCTGACACTACTTTCCGCTCCGCCCAAGGGCGGGATTTGTCATTGGATGATTTTACCTACCATAAAAAAAAAAAACTACTAGGCTGGAGTGAAGGACATAGACCTTAGGGGCTATTGTAGCCGACAAGATAGACGGCCCGATCGTAGCACTAGAGGCGACTCATCTCAATTATCATCACGTAATAGCTGTTGTTACCATGATCTGTTACTGACAGGTCGACATATTCCTCTCCGATTCTAATTAACTGAATTTGATTCTCGATCAATCATTGTCCGTTTTGACTATTGTTACCAACTCAAGGTTTTTTTTTTTTTTTTTATGGTAGGTAAAATCATCCAATGACAAATCCCGCCCTTGGGCGGAGCGGGAAGTAGTGTCAGACTCTTACTGACTAAAAACCTACCCCGTTCCTTCGTTGCCTATAGTGCCGGGGCTGAGCCTTCCTCTCAGAAAACGGCCCTTGACCCCAGCAGGCTTCGACCCTGCCTGCCTGCAGTTAGCAGGCTGGGCCTCTTCGGTTTGCTGACAGCTCCTTGAGGCGCGCGGGAACAGAACGCGCCGTCGACGACTTGGGCTCGGTCCGGCCGGTTACCGGACGATCGGACAGCGTGCTACCCATTGCACGCCGTCCGCAAGCCCGCGCCTACGGTGGCCGGAAATCGGGATCGGAATCCCGGCGGCGGCTGGGGCGAGCGCCCCGTTGCCTCTGTCTGATGCGGTCGGCCTCCTCCTTTGCTAGCATTACTGCTTCGCAGAAGGAGGCGACCGCCTGCCATCCCTCCTAACTACGGACCATGGCCTGAACCAAGGCCCGGCGAGAGAGATCGCTGCCGCCGATCTACCAACTCAAGGTGGAGCGGTGGTGTTAGTGCCAGACTTTTACTGACTAAAAACTACTTGTGTTCCTTCATTTGCATTTCAGAGCCAAGGTTTCTCTTTCGGACGTTTTCGTAACTTTGGTAGGACCACCCTAGAGGACCCTGACAATTTTACTGAGAGCACTTTGAAGCGCGTGTAGAATACAACGCGCCGTTGCCGTCAATCCGGTCTTTATTCTTACCAGACTTATTGTTTACCCTGCAAGATGTAGCTCGCTACAGAACCAGTCAAACCATCAGCTGAAATAGCCTATTATGCTCATTTCTATCCGTATAGATTTAGTTATGTCGATTTATTGGCCAATCTTTGTCGCATTCTAGCAGAATGTGTTTTTTTTTTTAATATTCCACAACTATCACACAACGCCGTATAGTCGCAAGCTAAGCAGAGCTGTGTTATGAGTATTAGGCAACTGATAAACATAAATATATATTTCTAAATACGTACATATTATAGATAAATTACAGACACAGAACAAATGATCATGCTCATCACAAAAACTTTTGTCCCGGGTGGGAATGGAACCCACGAGCTCGGTATAGCAGTCAGGGCCATTAACCACTAGAACAGCAGGCCAGCCATAAGATTGTGTCATAATCATCATAATTTCAGCTGAAAGACGTCCACTGTTAGACATAGGCTTCCCCTTAGTGGCGACACTACAAACGGCCCTGTTCTGTTGCATCCATCGAATTCGCGTGATTCCCATAAGGCCATCGGTCCACCTTCTGGGAGAGTTTCCAACAATGCGTCTTACGGCGCGGGTAGTACGTGACTTGTTTAAAATTTCTATCGTTTGCTGTAAAAAAACCAGTTGTAAGTTAAGTTTGCCTATGAACAACAGCGGTCCTGATTAAAATTGTTTCCAAAGTTTTGTATATGAAGGCGAAAGCGATAAATTAGCGACACAACCGTCATCGGTAAAGTTTTCTGGTTGAGAGTTCATGGCGCACAATTAAAATAATAATTACACTCGATTGAGTGTTTGGAAGTAGTGCCAAAGACTAAAACGTTGAAGGGGAATCGGTTGTCTTAGTATTGTCTTGTAATGAGGAGGGATGAAACAAATTTTACTAAAAGTAAAATGGATGGAGAGGGAGAGGAAGGCCAAAGAAAAGTTGGTTAGATTGTATGAAGAGTGATGAGAAAGAAAAGGGAATTAGTGATAGATTGACGGGTGATAGAACAGAATGAAAGAAAGGAAAATCTTGTACTAATTTGGTATTATCACTGATATTACGAGTCAAGGCCAGAAAGATGATGATTCACTTTTATTTCAAAGTAAAATGTATAATTTGATAAGTTTAGATTTGGTGTAGGCACCATAAATCTAAGTGAACTAGCGATTTCATTTCGAGCGTCAATCTTACTTGACGGATTGCCTCAGACTGCCCCCTAACGTCAGATCAATTTCAAAATGTAACTGTCACCCCTCCCAAGGGCGGGATTTTACCATAAAAAAACCCCTCCAAATGCCATAAAAATGGTTCCGCTCACGTGACTGTCGACAAAGTCACGGTGTTTCCCCACGCCGCCGGTAATAAGAAATTAACTGTCTAATTATAGTTATATGGTCACTATCGTCTATAATCAACGTACAAAACAATAATAATAGCGATAAGACCGCCCATTGTGACACTCTATTAATTTTAAGTTCCTATTGTAATTTTATCTTTGGTGTACGACAATAAAGAATATATCTATCTATCTAATAAAATTATTATTATAGCTAACCCGTATTATGCTACAGCTAATCAAAAACCATCACGGCGGTTCCTCGCTTTCTCACTTCAATTCTTAAGGAATACCCAGGTCGTCTGCCATCTCCTTCATGGTCTACCTCGGCCCCGTTTCTCTCGCTACCTGCGTCGCTTTATCTGGACACCGACCCTATTCTTTACGGGCCCACAGCTCATTAGACATGACTTGCATAGTCCCATTTAATATAACCCCAATAACTTGACCTTAATAACTAATGAGCTGGATGCTATCGGTACGACCCAGTCTTATATCTGTAAACCGGAGCAATGTTTAAACATCTTAGGTGATACAAATCATACAGTAAATGTACTACATGTCAATATACGCAGCGTAAACCGAAACATGGATGAGCTCACTGTGTTCTTACGCACTCTGAATACACTCCCAGAAGTGATTATCCTAACTGAAAGTTGGTTAAGCAAAACGCCATTTATTCCACCACTTGATGGTTATATAAGCTATCATACAAGAAATAATATCAACCAAAATGATGGTATTATTATTTACATTAAATCTTTTCTATCGCATACAGTTACTGAACCAAACATATTAGATACAAATTGCTTGTTATGTAAGCTTGAATCTATAGATCTGATGATAATTGCCTTGTATCGTCCCCCCTGCAATCGTAATATTGATAATTTTCTGCGCGGTATTGATGACATTCTGACATCCACATCTAACTATAAAAACATAGCATTACTTGGGGACCTCAATATAAATATTATTCCAGATCATTTAAATCAGCAGGCCAACGAATACCTAAACCTAATTGCCCTTCATGGACTTCTTCCGACTCATAGGCTGCCCACTCGAGGTAAAAATTGTTTAGATCATATCTTCCTTAAATCTGAATTCAAGAGCATCACACTGATTTTTGATACTTACATTACCGACCACGCACCAACCCTCCTAAATATTAAAACAAATAAGAAAATAGCTAACCGTAAAACTAAAATTGTAAAAGTGGACTATCCTTCGGTATATACTACCGTCTCAAAAACGGATTTCAATTCAGTCACAGATATCAATGATGCTAACCTGGCTACTGATAAGTTAGTTTCAATACTTGGTTCAATAATTAAACAAAACACTGTAACTAGGTCTATTCCATCAAAATGCAGAATCCTCAAACCATGGATAACAAATGGTTTACTACGCTGCATCCGCAATCGTGACGCTATGTGTCGACAGTTAAAGATTAATCCTGAAAACTACACTCTCAAACTCACTTTTCTTCGATATCGCAATTTTTGTAACAAGTTACTTAAAAAATTGAAACATGCTTACGAGAAAAGTGAATTCGAAAAAGCCAAAAATAACCCAAGAGCAACTTGGAAGGTAATAAAAAATGTTGTACAGTCTGACACTTCTAGAAATCCACCAACTGAGCTGTTGAAGATAGACCCCGACAAATCAAGATCTCTAAACAAGATAAATGACTATTTTTCCAGTATAGGTAATGACCTGGCTCAGAAAATTTTATCCACCGCAAAGAACTCGGAAAATTCCCTGGATGACAACAATGTCATGGACTCCTTCGTACTCATGCCAACTGATGAGTGTGAAGTAGAGCGAATTATCCATAGCCTACGTATTGACTCTGCTATTGGATGGGACGCGATCCCTACGCAGTTGTTACAGAAGTGCTCTAAGAGCCTAGTGCCAGTGGTTACTCATCTATGCAATGTTTCCTTGTCTAGTGGCATCTTTCCCAAGGCGTTCAAAAAGGCTATTGTCCACCCTATCTACAAGAGCGGGAACAGAGACAGTGTCAATAATTATAGGCCAATATCTGTTCTGCCTGCATTATCAAAGGTCCTTGAGAAATTGCTTAATACCAGACTGCAAAATTTTCTGAAAACGTATAACATTTTAGCACCAAACCAATTCGGCTTTAGGAATGGTAAATCCACGGAAGATGCTGTAGGTTCTCTTATAGATCACATAGTTAACATCCTTGATCAGAAACAAAAATGTCTCGGCATTTTCCTGGATCTAACCAAGGCCTTTGACACTGTCTCTGTTCCTCGGCTCTTGTTGAAAATGGAAAGGATGGGAATACGTGGATATGCTCTTCGGATTTTCAAGGATTATCTCTCTGATAGAACACAGTTTGTGCAGATCGATTCTTATGTAAGTGAAACCGCTTCTTTAACCTTTGGGGTACCACAGGGATCGATCCTGGGTCCTACTCTTTTCCTCTTATATATTAATTCCCTATGCCTACTTTCCCTACCTAACTGCGCCATTTTTACTTATGCGGATGACACGGCGCTACTCGTCAATGGCAAGAACTGGTCTGAGGTATTTCCTAGAGCTGAGAAAGCTCTAAATCATGTTATGCAATGGTTGTCAGGTAATCTCTTAACCTTTAATCCTAACAAAACGACCTACTTGACCTTTTCGCTAACATCTTCTTCTCAACCGTCTAGTGGACACCTTAATCTCAAAGCCCATACCTGTGACCCTAGTACTTTAAGTGTTTCCTCCTCACCCTGTGGCTGTCATATCTTAACCAGGTCTACGCAAGTAAAATACCTTGGAGTATATATTGATCCTTTAATAAATTGGAAAAATCACCTAACGGTCCTTACCGCTCGAGTTCGTAAGACCATCTATATATTTAAAAAACTTCGCTATTCCCTTGATTTCAATACTCTTAAAATGGTATATTATGCCTTATGTCAGTCTATTCTGACCTATTGCATAACCGTGTGGGGTGGTGCTGCCAAAACGCTTTTACTGCCTTTAGAACGTGCACAGAGAGCTGTGCTTAAAGTGATGTCTTTTAAACCCTTCAGGTATCCGACGGTTAAGCTCATGGATGACTGTAAAACTTTATCTGTGAGACAATTATTCGTCCTGGGAACAGTTTTGAGAAAGCATAGAACTCTAAAATACGACAATAGTGTAACAACAAAGCGCCGTTCACATGTAGTATGCCATTCCCCACAATATCGTAGTTCCCTGGCTGCAAGGCACCATAATGTGATTAGTTGTCGCTTGTACAATAAAATAAATAAAAATTGCACCATCTATCCACTCTCCAGATTCGAATGTAAAAAGAAGGTTTTGAATTGGCTTCTGAATAAATCATATGAGGATACTGAGGACCTACTTAAAATATAAACTATAATAAGAACCATAACCCTACATTATCATACACTTCAATTCGTACTATACAATACATATTTACACACTTTACATTCTTAAATACACATACACACACATATATACACATGTAGACACACCATCACACACACTAACAGAATAACGTTTACTTATGTTTGGTTTTCTTTTCTTTTTTAATTTGTTTTCTCTTTTAGAACTTCAATCATGTACATGCACATGTTTCACTAATATCCTAAACAATTATATTTGTAATAGATCAATAAGAGCGAGGGCCCTGGTACCCTTAACACAAGTTGAATCTTAATTTGGGTACCAGAGTTCAACAAAATTAGCACTTCAATTATGTGAATAAGACTTCTATCTGTGTAACGCTGTGTGTATTAATTGAAAATAAAAATTATTATTATATTTTAATTTATTTATCTCAGGACCCTGAGGTCCTGGACCTTTGGAAGGCGTACGAGGAGCCGAAACCAACTCGCAGAGGCCCTTTAGGTACTTTTAATGGAACGTGATGCCAACCGACGATTGTCCCTGTACGCGCAATGCTAGTGCATCCAAGGACAACCCCCGGTTGGTGAAAACTATTGTGACATATGGAAAATAAAGACAATACGGCTATGGGTTTTGGAGTCTTAAGTGGACTGCAGGTTACCAAGAACTATGTGAAAACTATGGCCCCTGCCTAAACAATGTTATTAATATCCATCGGTAAACAGGCAGGGGGTGACTTGCACACTCAATAAATGGGCCCCCAAAAACGGCCGCTAGCACGAGGTGACGTAGCAACAAGAGGGCAACATATCCTGAGGTGCTTGAGGAGTGGAGAGGTATACCACGGCTATCAGGACAATCCCGGAAGTGCGGTCAAGATCCCTACCAGCACCTTACTGGATTATACATCCTTCTCCCGAGCACGATTGCTCTTGCGAATCTCCACTCAAACCAGCCAATAAAGGCAAGAGAGAGGTGGGAGCTCTGTTCCTCGTCAGTGTTCACTACGGCCGGCCAATAAAGGCAAGCCGGAGATGAAGAACGAGAATTCTCCCGGGAGATCGGGTCCGTGGGGTCGCTAATGCCCAACAATTCGCCACAAAACTGCCCTGCGGATTGTATCTCTCTTAGTCTGGCCCCTCACCCTAGGCAAGTTACAACCTAGGCTTTATTGGAGCACGCAAGCCCCATCACGACGTCAACGTAGAGATACAGCGATGGGGAAGATACAGCGATGGGGAATTATTATTATTATTATTATTCCATTTATTTAAATTATATACATATTTCATACATTTTTAAATATTTCTTAACAAAAAAAAAACACATTAAAAAAAACATTTAAAAATATAAAAAATAGTAGCCCACCGGTATCGGGAACAGGGTCCAAGCTACCGGCGGTCAGGGCTCCAGAGAAAGGAACCTCCTAACAATACGAGCCGTGTCTAGGAGTACCGCTTTCTGAATCAAGCCCTTGACCCAGCCGCCTAACGAGAGCCTCCTCAGGTGTTGGTCGAGGCTCTTGGCTATTAAGCCATTACCCGACACGACTATCGGTACAATGATCGCCGAATCCACTTCCCACATGTCGACAACCTCGCGAGCCAAGTCAATATACTTAATTTGTTTATCTTTCTCGGCTTTCACAAGGTTCTCGTCATGCGGAACGGATATGTCAACAATCATTGCACGCCTCTCGTTTCGGTCCACCACCACTATATCAGGCTTATTGGCTACAATAGTCCTGTCAGTGATGATGGACCGGTCCCAGTACAAAGTGATATGACCATTATCAAGAACTGGGTCGGGCTCATACCTGTAGTACGCCACTTCTGATCCTACAAGAGAGTATTTTAAAGCAAGTTGCTGATGGATAATCTTGGCTACAAGATTGTGCCTGTGCAAGTACTCGCCGTTAGCCAGACGAGAACAACCGGAGATAATGTGACGAATTGATTCTCCCGGACGGTGACATGCCCGACAGATGTCAACCGTGCCGTCCTTCACAATAAATCTCCGGTAGTTATTCGTCATGATAACTTCGTCCATAATTGCACAGATAAAACCTTCGGTTTCCCCAAAGAGGTCACCGAAACGCAGCCAAGCTACGGACGCCAATTGGTCTACATCGGGCCTGTGAAGGGCCCGGAAAAAGCGTCCGTGAAGTTCCTTGCTCTGCCATACTTCCCTGCGATCGTCAGTGTCAAGCACTACCGGTTTGCGCCAGTTCTCATTAGCCAAGGAGAGCGGGGTGAGTCCCTTGTCCACTGCCACTACATTTCGATGCATACCCACGTCGGCAGCTAGGAAATATTCCCTGAGACTGCATACCTCGCGGTTGTGTAGGGTCTTAGCATTTAAAAAACCTCGACCGCCACACTTCCGCGGGATATACAGTCTCATCACCGACGATCGTGGGTGATGCATTCGGTATGCAGTCAGCAATGTTCGGACCCGCCTATCCAGGGCGTCAAGTTCCGTTTGAGTCCATTTGAGTACGCCGAAAGAGTACATCAATACCGGCATGACCCAACCATTGAAGGCGCGCACCTTGTTTCCGCCTGAAAGAAGGCTATTGAAAACCTTCTTCAGGCGTCCAAAGAAACGCTCCTTCAACGATTGCTTCATGTCAGTGATATTGATGCCTAGGGCTTCCGACATACCCAAATACTTATAGGTTTCGGTTGAAGAGAGAGATCTCAGGTTTATGGAATCCGTGAGTTGAGTGCCCACAGATTCCACAATCTCCCCTCGCTTTACATGCATGACCGCACATTTGTCCACACCAAACTCCATCCTGATGGCACTACTGAAGGTTTCAGTTACCTTCAGTAGCTCCATCAGTTGCAGGTTGTTGGGGGCAAAAAGCTTCAAGTCATCCATGTAAAGAAGGTGAGATATAACCTGACCACCTCTCTTCAACCGATAGCCTAGACCTGAATTCTCCAGTAGTGTGCTTAGAGGATTCAAGGCTAGGCAAAACCAAAGCGGACTCAAACTATCACCCTGGAATATACCTCGCTCTATCCTTACAGGTTCGCTATTCCTCTGGATATGTCGACATCCTGGATAGCGAAGGACCGTACTCCATTTCCTCATACACGACATCAGGAAGGTGCGTAGTGTTGTATCAATTTTATACAACTCTAGCACCCTCATGAGCCATGTATGAGGAACGGAGTCATAGGCCTTCTTATAATCTATCCAACATGTCGACAGATCCTTTCGGGAACGTCGAACCTGTTGGCTAATGGTCATATCAATGAGGAGCAGCTCCTTAGTACCGCGGGACCCATTCCTACATCCATTCTGAGAAGGTGACATTATCAAATTTTTGTCAATATGGTTGTTAATTTTGCTTCTCAGAATGGATGTAAGAACTTTATAGACCGTCGGCAAACACGTGATCGGTCTATAATTTTTAGGTTCCGCAGTACTGCCTGATTTATGGAGCAGGTGGGTTATTCCTGTCGTAAAAAACTCGGGCAGCGACCCTGACTCTAGGGCAGATTGGAATTGAGACGCCAAACGAGCGTGCGATCTTGTGAACCACTTTATCCAGAAATTGTGCAGTCCATCCGGCCCTGGAGATTTCCAGTTAGGCAACGGACGGACTGCACGAGCTACATCTTGGGGGCTGATTTAAATTGCCCCCATTTGTGGTATTGGATCGCACGCGCGCTCCACCTCCCGAATCTAATCACCCTCGGTGTGACTGACAGGCACCGACCAGATGCTGCGCCAGAATGAACTCATGGCGTCATCATCCGGGAGGCGTGCGTCAGTCACACCTTGGTCCGGTCGCTCCCAAGCCCTATATACCCACCTTTCGTTGCTTCGGAATGTGCGATTCTGGGTGTATCGCTCCACCCGACGCTTATACCTGCGGATACGGTTTGCCCATGCATACACTTTTTGCTTCAGAAAGTCGATGCGCTCTGTGACTCGGGACATGTAGTCTCGGGGGCTGATGTCTGTCCCCGAAAATGCCCGTCTCACAAAGCGCATCACTCTAGGGCGAGTGTTGCCCTCCCTGAAGCAAATTAGTTTGCCGATGAGTGCTCTGGCCCCACCAATACGACGCTCGATCCTGCACTGCCAGGCCGGTACAGCTGGTTTTGGTCGTGTAGCTACGTCACTGGTTGGGAATTTGACGTGAGCTACACGACATGCCACTACGGCCGCGCAGTACATTATCGAATGTGTATCGGTGAGATCTTCGCAGTCATCAAAATAGTCAGACAACTGCGAATCCAGAGCAGCCACCAGCGCCCTATTCTTGTTATGCATGGGCAAACGAGGTAAGCGAGGCCTAAGTTCGGGTGACATGTTGCGATATTCCCGAACTGCACACTCCAAAGCACTCCTCAGTTCGCTATTGCACTGGGTACTTACGTGAGCAACCGTGTCAGTATCCTCCTCGTCAGCATGGTGGGATGTGCAGCTGGACGGTGGTGCCACAAGTGGAACTAAAGGCTGCGACGGAGGGGCAATGACACGGTTACTCGTTTCCGTTCGGAGGCGATCAAGTACAGCATCATCCAACATGTGATTACGCAGGATGACCCGCACCTGATCCGACAGTCGTTGGGTTGAAACGTTGACGGCTGGCTCAAGCACCTGAAACAAAGAGAGCATCCGAACACGGTACGCGGTCAGGTTGTTTTTATAGTTTTTATTATTATTATTATTATTTAAGTTGGGCAGTTTTTGAGCCACATCAACGATTTGCATTTTGGAGCGCAGTGTAGTGTTTCGAACGCGGTCTGTTAATTTAAAACATAGGATGACAAACCTTGAGTATGGAGTTTTGGAAGTGCCATAAGTCATAATGGAGAAAATACAAATGTCCTTACGCTTCAGTGACATGGGAAAATGCCCTTGAATAGTTCCATCATGGACAAAAAATAAAATAAGTATCCAATCTATGTTGCTAACCTATTTTGTACCACGGCTGGACAAAGACAGCCATGTCCCTTTTCCACACAACTTTTTCTCAGCGCGGGCCTATGTTTTCACCCTGCAATTTTTACCTTGATCTTCCACAACATCATCGTCAATCAAAACAATCTTACTCCAATCTTAAACCAAAATATCACCCACTTACTAGTCACTAAAAATAGCAATGAAGGTCTACCCACCTTCAGGGAATTTTCGCTCTATGTTTATACATGATGCAAAAAGATATGCTCTATTTATTTCCTCTGTCTTCGTATGATGTGACATATATTAAAGATTATTCTATACCAACCCCTCTAGGGATTTCAAGGACTGAATACCGCAGAAGGTCGACTCCATACAACGAGCGAGCTCACGCACTCACATACAACATTATTTTTAGTATATAAAAAACCTAAATATAGTTTGTTTAGAATCAGTAACTAAAACTTTTTTTATAATTTTTACACTATGTGATATTTTTTCCCAAAAATGTTGCAAAAAAAGCCCACAATTTGGAGACCACCGATACTAAGTACAAAAAAAGTCATGTCAGATCATTGCGAGCATTAAACGCCAGTGCAAGCATTGCGAGCATTAAACGCAGTGGAGCATGTTTAAGTCATCGGGATGGCCCGGTGACCATGTATTTTAGCGGACAACCAGGTACCATAACAAGCTTTTATAACTTTGTGATTTTTTTCTTATATTGGTAATAAGGTAAGCGTGCTCCATCGTCGTCGGTAAGTCGTTTACCATCAGGTGAAATAGTGTTCAAACGCGAGCCTATCAATAGTAAAAAAGGCAATGCTCCAAGCTTTGTAGATTGGTCTTAACCAAATCTGGATACTTGTTCTGGTGAAGCTACCTTCTGTAAGTTGTCTGTGGTGCAAGCTTGAAGATACGGCAGTTCTTCCGTGGCCCGATATCCGATGGCTTATCGATTCGCCTCAGAATAATACTAAACTGAACTTGGGATCCAAAATGTTGTGTGTAGTATCGTATCGGGTTTTTAATGGGCTAAGCGAGGTATTGGAATATTTCGCTACCTTTATTTAGGTTTTAGGTATCGATTTTAAGATCAACCATGAAACTTGGATGTTTTTATGAGAGCTCTTGGCTGAAAGTCTTTGCGTTCCAAACGCAACAAAGTTAAGTTCGAATAGTATCTCTAGTTTAAATGTACTCTGAGTCCAAACTTGATGCAACACAAAGTTAGAAAGGCGGATTTAATACCTTAAGAATTCTCTCACAGCGTTCTAAACTTCCGCACGACGCAGGTCCTTACCGAACACAGCAAGTTCGCTAAGTTCCTGTTCCGGATTCGTGCGGAGGATTCGCCCGGGTGTCGCCTCTGTGCGGAACACCCGGAGGACACGGTGAAGCATACTGTAGAGGTGTGCCCCGCATAGGCGGAGCATCGCCGTGTCCTCGTGGGGGCGATCGGCGGTAGCGATCTCTCTCGCCGGGCCTTGGTTCAGGCCATGGTCCGGATTGAGGAGGGATGGCCGGCGGTCGCCTCCTTCTGCGAAGCAGATTTCTGGCCACCGTTGGCGCAGGCTTGCGGATGGCGTGCAATGGGTAGCACGCTGTCCGAGCGCCCGGTAACAGACCGGACCGAGCCCAAGTCGTCGACGGCGCTTACTGTTCCCGCGCGCCTCAAGGAGCTGTCAGCAAACCGTAGGGACCCAGCAAGGTTGAAGCCGAATTAGGATACCTATATGACTTTAAAAGCACACACACATTAGTCAAGCGCGAGGTTATCAACAGTTAAAAAAAAAAAACAAATAACCATCAGTGTGACATCGAAAAAATACCATTAAAAATCAATTAACCGATATCTTATCTTCTGCTCACCCAATTTTTTCCCAAGAAAACGCCCCTGAAGATAAGTAAGAAATCAAATCGAAAAGCAACTTTTCTATAAGTGGCTTATAACAGTCACTACTTTTCCTTCTATTATGAGCTTACATGGGAAACGTTTTAAATCGGGTGGTGTACGCCTTTTTAACATTTTCTTTCGTACCAACATAACAACATAGGGTGCTCGAAAAAAGTTTGATGAAAGTTTATGGTAGCGATTGATATCGAAGTGAATTCCATTTTTAAACTTTTCTTTCCAAAAGTTTAAAAATGGAATGATGAGTTGGTAGACTGTCTTTCTTGAGTGTGTATTTAAACGATTGAAAAGTAGGTACTTCTTTTTACCCGACTGCACTTGAAAGAGGGTATTTTTTTTGAGTTGTAAATCATTCAATGACATCTCCTGCTCTACTTTGGAGTGAGAGGGCTGCTAGGGTGTTAGACTTTTACACACTAAAACCAGACCCGCGTCCTTCTCTATGCTTACCACGGGTTTCCTTTTCGTAAAATTTTCTCCTGGCCCTAGCGGACATCGGCTTCACTGGAAACTTATGGTTTTGCCAATGTCTTTGAGGCGCAAGTGGAACACTACACACTATAGACCCTTGCTCATCGTCCGTAACCCGTGCCTAGTTGGTAAACGGAGCCAGGGTCACGGTAGCTGGGGCTTTGGAAACATCTTTTTGAAGAGCGCGTGGACTACTCTGGTAAGGTCTTTACCGGACGACCGGACGGCAAGCAACCAATTACTCACCGTCCACAAACCTGCAGTGACCTGCGGTGGCCATGAATGTTAAAATAGAGAATTTTAAAGATTTCTTACACCCATAGGTACGTTCGAAAACTAAACATTGAATTTCTACTTAATAATCTCAAGAAAGCCTTCTTCGCACCCTGTATAACGCTGGCTATTACAACAATTGCAATATATTACTTAAAGTAGTCGAATATCTTGCCAAACCGAGATTTTTTTGCCGAACAATTTATATGAAAATCTCTTTTATTTCAGCTAATATCTTTCTTTTATTCAGTTCGATAGGTTTTAGTATGATTACGGATTAGATATATTTTGAGTGCGTGAAAATATTGCGAATTGAGATAAATATGTACATATGTATTGGCATACGATTTATTTTAAGGGATTTATATTAACGCTAGCTATTATCCGCGTTTTCGCCTGCGTAGTAGTGGTTGTGTGATTATTAGATTTCCCACCTAAAACTGGGGGTTTCATGGTGAAATGGCGAGAGCGACTGTCGCAACCCCGTGCTGGGCACGCCACGATCGAGGCGGTAAGGCCCCTCTTTGAGGCGTGGCTGGAAAGGCCCCACGGCGTCGTCACCTTCCGTTTGGCGCAGGTGCTGACTGAACACGGCAAGTTCGGTCCGTACCTGTACAAGATTCGTGCGGAGACGACGCCCGGGTGTCGCCACTGTGCAGACCGCCCGGTGGACACGGTGGAGCACACAGTCGAGGTGTGCCGCTTGGGAAGAGCATCGCCGTGTCCTTGTGGGGGCGATCGGCGGCGATCTCTCGCGCCGGGGCTTGGTTCAAGCCATGCTCCGGAGCGAGGAGGAGTGGCAGGTGGTCGCCTCCTTTTGCGAAGCAGTAATGCTAGCAAAGGAGGAGGCCGACCGCATTAGGCAAAGGCGCACACGCCGCCGCCGGGTTTCCGATCCCGATTTCCGGCCACCGTAGGCGCGGGCTCGCGGGCGGTGGGCAATGGGTAGCTCGCTGTCCGTCCGTCCGGTAACAGACCGGTCCGAGCTCAGGTCGTCTACGGCGCGCACTGTTCCCGCGCGCCTCAAGGAGTTGTCAGCAAACTGTAGGGGTCCAGCAGGGCCGAAGCCTACTGGGGCCAAAGGTTATGCGAGAGTGTCACCACGGGCCCCGGGACAAAGGCAAGGAACGGAAAGGTAGGTTTTTAGTCAGTAAAAGTCTGACACTATTTCCTGCCCCACCCAAGGGCGAAATTTGTCATTGGATGATTTTACCTACCAAAAAAAAAAAACTAAAACTGGGTTGAACAACACGCAATAGGTAGCTCGCCGTGCGATAACCGTCCAGACCGAGTCCAAATCGTCGATGGCGCGTAGTGTTCAACGCAGGCCTCAAAGAGATGGCAGAAAAACCGTAAGGTTAATCAGATTCGATGCCTACTAAGACCATGGGTTGACTGCTGAAAAGTTGATACGTAGTCCTGGAACGCGAAAGACAAGTGAAGAACATAGGTGTGGCTTTAGTCAGTCTAAAGACCGGTAGGAGCTATTTAACGATTTTCCACCTAATCGAGGAGGTAACCAACAGACACGCCCGGAGGACACGGTGGAACCCACAGTCGAGGTGTGCCCCGCTTGGGAAGAGCATCGCTGTTAGCGATTTAGCTTCACTTTTTTTTTTTTTTGACAGACCGACATTTTGACAATTCAAAAGTGCCTGTAATTGGTCTATTTGAAATAAACGCTTCTGATTCTGCCGTGTTCTTGTGGGGGCGATCAGCGGCGGCTACTGATACCTACTGGGGCCAAGGGTTAGGTGAAAATGAACCCCGGGGCCCTGGATCGAAGGCAATGAATGGAACAGAGTAGGTTTTTAGTCAGTAAGAGTCAGATACTATCTCCCGCCCCACCCAAGGGCGGGATTTGTCATTTGATGATTTTACCTAACATAAAAAAAAAAACCAACAGACAGACCGAGTTACTTTTTATTTTATATTAATAGTGTGTATTCAAGGAGAATACGATTAATGGCATCTTTAGTTTTGTTAAGTGAAAGGCAACAAATACAAGATAAGATACCAACTTTATGCCACGGTTTCTCTCTTGTATAAATGTATTTTCCGAAAAATTCGCTTATGGCATTCGATGATTGTTTATTTAACGGATTTTCAGCGTGGACACCGTGCTTTTCAATGACGTATACCTATGACCTTTTTTGTACTCGTAACAAAAAAACTCTGTGTTATTTGGAAATTTAGTCCTATAGCCGATAACCGGCCAGATAAAATAGTTATTCGTAAAGTAAAATTACCGAACTCAAAGGGATTGAAAGAAAAATACACATCCCATCCATTACCAGTTCTAAGTCCGTATAGCATAGTATGCTATGCTCCCATATCAGCCTTATAATGTTCCCACTGCTGGTACTCAGGCCTCCTCTCTAGGAGAAGGAATGGACCTTAATCCACCACGCGGGCCCAGTACGGATTGGTGGATGTCACATGTCTTCGAATATTCGGTTCTAGGACATGCCGGTTTTCTCAAGATGTTTTCCTTCACCGTTTTAAGAGCATTGGTGATGAAATAAATTACCCAAGTAATGCGCCTGGCTGGGTTTGAACCCGCAACCTAAGACTCGTAGATGGGGGCCGTTACCACTCGGCCACCTCTGCTCTCAACATTCAAAGATTAACAACGAACAAATAAAGAAACTTTTTGTGTTTTTTTTTTTGACTTTTCCCCATTTGGATTCTCTCGTAGAATATTAGAACCACGATGTTTTTTGCGCCCTCCTGCAGTCACCACAACTCTTGCCAAAGCTAAGGTAATCAGGCCCACAAATCCAGTAAACTTAAACATAATTCACAATACCTATTAAATTCCTTTGTCCTATATTACACAACAGGCGAAACTTCTCTGCCCTCAGGCTATGTTTCCTACCCACCCGACCTTGTCACGACCATGTCTTTCTGAAGTAAGATCATATTTCGTCTTGGGGAGATCCACCCGTAAAATTGCTTGTTTATTTTGTTATTTAGCCATATTAATGGCTTGTATTTTGTGTTTTATTTTGTTTATGGTAAGTTATCTTCATGGATTTTGCGCTTTCACGGTGTTTTGTGAAGAGAAATGAGATGTAATTTTGCGGTGTTTGTGCGTGATGGAATTTTGGTAGATCGTATGATTTTCGTATCTACGTGCGTGTAATATATTTTGTTTTGTGAGTGAATTTATCAAGAATGATGGTGGTATATGCGCTGCGAGATTGTCGAATAAGTTACCGCAGTGCTAAAACACAAAGGTAACTGAAGGAACGCTGGTGGATTTTATTTAATAAAAGACTGTATTTAGTGATTGGGAAAAACTAATATGTAAATAAAAATATCATGTCGTAAAGAAAAAAATTGGCCAGACAAACGAAACACCCTCTAGAGCGGTATAGAAAAATCCCATAACTCTTTCAGTGACATAAGGCGTATTATTCCTTCTATTCACATGATTTTAGTAAAACAAACTATTCCCTTTCAACTTTAAGTCACTGGCACCGCTTTCAAACTTCTAATATTTTCATACTCATTTCTCACATCAATCTCATCTCCGCTATATGCAATAATTTTCACAGCTAAATATCCTGATCCATACAGTATTGCAGATTGGGCTAAAACACATTACCGCGTTGCGGTGCCGCGTTAAAATCGGCGGTGCCGTCCGAGGCAACGCAGAATTTTGCGGTGCGAACCGCGGCGGAAAAAATAGAGTAATGTCTTCTTAATAACAAATGAACGTAAGTGTATTACGATCCATGGCTACGAAACGTCTATCCACACTCAAAAAAATCTTGAAAAACTAGTTATCTCTGAGGATACGACAATAAACGCTAAAAGTTGCGTTGCGGCGACGCGAAAACGAACGGCGGGTGGCACTGCCGATTTTAGGGGCGCGGTGCCGCAATGCGGTTATGTGCTTTGGCCCATCTTATTATGAACCCTTGACTATAGATTTTACCCTTCAATATGAAGGACAATATGAAAAAGACTGCTGTAACTATGAGCCACATTACCCTATCCATCTCAACTGAAATCCCTTCATCAAAATTAACTGACAAAATAAATAAATTACAATTTCAAACGAGGATATCATTTACTTCCTTCGCTGACTGCAAAATATTACCATTTACCAAGACTCCAGCATTAAACTTTCGTTTATAAGTAGGTGCAGAAACTCGAACAATTGAAGTTTTAATTGAAACCTCAGCGTTTCGTCTTTAAGTTTAGAGGAGTACCATTGCTGAGCTCGTTGTATGCAGAACAGTATACAATCACTTATATAGTTGTATCTGGCGTGAAACTATTTCCTCTAGTGCTTTAGGGTTGATTTTGTAACTCCAGTTAAGAAAAGAGTTGTGCATTTGAAGATTTATCTCTACATTTAATTAAAATTGAAAATCAAAATATATTTTTTTATTGACCTCTTCGGCACCAGTGTACTAAATACCACACCTAATACCAGCTAATTTAAACCTTATGATGTAAAAATAAGGTTTGAGTTAGCTTGTACCGAATTCGGTACACTTGTGCCTGAGAGTATGCATATGAAAGTATATTCGATACCTTTAACAAAAATTCAACTTTAAAAATTTATGTCCTGTGTTTTTTCTGGTATATTGGACCAATTTTCACTGGTAGACACCGGATATCATAAGGGAGTAACTTCTTTTATTTTAGAAAAAGATTTGGGTACCGTGCAAAATAAAACTTATTGAAATTGTGACTAAATGAGAATGTGCTGTTTTACGAGTTTGACGCGAAGGAAGCCGCGGGCATCAGCTAGTTTTAAAAATAAGTCTGTGTTCACTTTTGTGTCATGACTTTTTTATGGTAGGTTAAACTCATCCAATGACATCTCCCGCCCTTGGGCGGAGCGGACCATGGCCTGTACCAGGGCCTGGCGCGAGAGATCGACGCTGAAAATCGCCCTCACGCGAACACGGCGAGTGTCATGACTTTAGTGCAATTTGAGGCGAACTTTCAAGAATAACGCAAGGTAATAATGAAAAATTTTACATTAAATCAAACATATTTTATTGGCCATGGACTCAACATCTCAAACGGAAAATGAATATGCAATAAACTAATTCATCTTTCTTACAATGCAAAGAGCGAGCAAAGCGAGCTTCGAAATATATAGGTCGGCTCTACTAGACTAGCTTAGCCTTCATGTTTATTTTTATTATAACCATATAGAGTGACTGGTAATTAGTGACCGATACTTAAACATGTGATTGTAGTCATGATAACAAACAACTTTTACGAGTACTATGGAACCACACCTGAAATTGTAAAAACAATCTGCTGGTCAGTAGAATGTCGCATGTTTAATAGAAAAAAGAACTAACTCATAAAAGAGGGTATTTCAAAATTGAATCTTATTATTGAAACATATTTTTTAAGATTCAAATACCTTAATTTTTGAGTTAGGACTTTTTTCTATTAAGCATGCGATTTATGTTCGCCTAACTTGACAAAATGTACTGAACCTGGAGATTTTTTTCGTGATTTCAGGATTGGTACGATAGTAAAAGTTGTTTGTTTCATGACTACAATCACGTGTTTAAGTATTGGGCACTAATTACCAGTCACCATATAGAAAATGGCAGAGAAAATCCGTGTCTAGCAAGAGGTCTAACTAAAATTCAAATTTTTGTTTCACGGTGTTAGAGTTTTCCACGCGATTAGAGTATACACAATATAACATTTAATATAATATAATATAATATTTCCACAACTATCACACAACACCGTCTAGTCCCAAGCTAAGCAGAGCTTGTGTTATGGGTACCAGACAGCTGATAAACATACTTATATATTACTAAATACATACATATTATAGATAAATATCACCCAGACACAGGACAAATGATCGTGCTCATCACACAAACATTTGTCCTGGGTGGGAATCGAACCCACGACCTTCGGCATAGCAGTCAGGACCACTAACCACTAGACCAACAGGCCAGTCAAGGCGCCGACTTACGAGTTGTATGTCACGAGTTCAAACCCAGCCAGGCGCATTACTTTGTGTGATGTATTTCATCACCAGTGCTCTCAAAACGGTGAAGGAAAACATCGTGAGGAAACCGGCAAGTCCTAGAACCAAAAATTCGAAGACATGCGACATCCACCAACCCGCACTGGACCCGCGTGGTGGATTACGGCCCATTCCCTTTCCTAGAGAGGAGGCCTGAGTTCCAGCACTGGGAACATTATAAGGCTGATGCTATGCTGCTATGCTATCACTATTAAAGTTTTTTCATATGTCTCGTAATCATACTTACTACAATTCCAATTTATTTGATGGGTAGACGCATCAAATTGTCTTCTATTTCCATTCATCTTCATCAATCATATTCTAAGATTGACATTTGATAAATACAATTGCTTTTTCAGCTTACCTACGTCTGGTAGGATCTAAGATAATATTAATAACATTGTTTATGTAATATAAAGATAGATAGAACATTTTGAAAATTCGATGCAACACAGAAAATGAACAGACCAGACACAAAAGCACAATCATATTGCAAAACGAAGCACATAAATTACCAATAATAAAATAAACAATGTAAACAATCACACACATTCGTTACAGATGCATTGAATTAATTATATTATATTAATATACAAAACACGTTACAAACAAGAATATTAAACACATAAACATGGGTAGCTAAAAGTGTCATGAAACAAAAACCAAGAAATAGCATAGTTTTTTTTTATGGTAGGTAAAATATGATGCGGAAGATAGTGTCAGACTCTCACAGACTAAAAACCTACCCTGCTCCTTCATTGCCTTTATTCCAGGGCCCCGGGGTTCACTATCACCTAACCCTAGGCCCCAGTAGGCTTCGACCCTGCTGGGCCCCTACAGTTTGCTGACAATTACTTGAGGCGCGCGGGAACAGAGCGCGCCATGCGGTGGGTGCTTCAAGGCTGCGTCAATGGGAGCCTCAGAACCCTGCATGTGTCAGGCAAATATACCTGACGCTAGTACGAGTATTATGCTGGGTCCCTGTGGTGGCATATATACATAATGCATAATGTGGTATATAAAGTAATTTGTATTATTATCATGTTTACACAAATATCTCGATGATGGTGACGCGTGTGTTAGATCATCCAGTTCCCTCCAAAGTGATTGAGCTGAGTGGTCACAATACATACGTCATGTTCGTGAACGGACGCCGTCAGTCGAGTCTCGCCTGCCAGTGGCCTAGTTTTATTTGTATACTCGCTGCTGCCAGCAATTCCACACGCGTGGTAGTAGTTTTTACACCTAGAGGTATAAAAATAGTCTACGACCTATTTTTAAACCTACCAAATATACATAAATCATGCTAAGTCAAGCCGTTTTGGAGAAGTTCGATAATAAACACTGTCACATGAAATATTTAAATTAGTTTTAATATAATTATGTGAAACCCAAAACACGTGTCTAACATTTTTATGTAAACTATCTATGCATAAGATTTAATAATTGTATTATGAAAGATCACAAAGTTATAAGCTTGTTATGTTACATTGTCCACACAAATGCATGATCACCGGGTCATCAGGGTAACTGAGAGAGATTTCCAATTTGTGACCTCCATTAAATATTTTTGGAAAAGAATTTAATATTGTGTGAAAATGATTGGAATCGATTTAGTTATTGATTTCGAACAAACTATTCAGGTTTCGTATATACTAAAAATAATGTTGTATATTAGATAGATATAGATTATAGTTATGGCTATGGAACTATCCAACATTATCTTTAGATTAACCTCTTGCTCCTCTTTCTCTCTTGGGTCGCTGGAGTTCGATGGATGCGAGACGCACAGGACCGGCCATTGTGGCGACGCTTGGGGGAGGCCTATGTCCAACAGTGGACGTCTTTTGGCTGAAATGATGATGATGATGATGAACCTCTTGAGCGCCGAATGATACGTCTGTACAACTTGAATGACTTTGAAAAATTCTTAATTGACGTTTTTACACACATTTTTACAAAATTTTGGTTTCTATATTTTTGTTTTTCCTAGAAAAAATCAGAACTTTTTTATTTTGGTTATTTATTTATTTATTTTAATAAAGGGGGTCAATGCCCCTCAATGACTCCTGGCGTCCTAGAGAGACCTGTCGTAGATTTTAAAACTAAGAGCGCGAAGACAGCGTCTTAAGTTAAATCCTCATATTTAAGTTTCAGAAGTTCGCAAACCCAAAACTTTCAGAGTCGTGCACCTCACAGGTTTAACATAAAGTTCACAGTTTTAATCCTCCGTTTTATAATATATTTTATACTAGTGCTGGTGACTTACTTGTTTTTGTAAACTTTATTTTTAACTTTATTAATATGGCTTGACAATGTAAAAATTATATTATATACATTACACAAAAACATAAATATATACACTAAAGGCTACTCCTAACTAAACTAATACGTTTAATAAAAAAAAACTTTATTAAACTGCCCCAAGAGGACACCGGTGTAATATTTTTTGTCGTGTATTTTTCGTGATCTGTGAAAAGAACTTGACGTTTCGTATCGTCAAGTTCTTGGGGCATATTACCCGTAATATGAACTGGATGTAAAGATTGGTGATAACAGGTAAAGTGGAGGGCAAAAAATCACGTGGGCATTCTCCAACACGGTGGACGGATCTTATCAAATCTGTGACACATTGCAGTATTATTGACAACTTTCAAGTCGCCAAACAGAGCTGCATGAAATACATTTTTTTTTGTGACGTAATTACAATTTAAAATTTCTAGATTTTTTCCTTTATTTGTGTTATAAAGCCATGATTTATACCAAATTTCAAGATTCTAGGTCAACGGGAAGTATCCTATGAATTTTAATCCCCTGGAGTGTCAAAATGTACGTTTTTTTGTTATATAAACGGCCGTAGCTTCTTTTTTCGTTTAACTAAGAAGTTAAATTTTTTCACAGTTTCAAGAGACCGCATATCTGAGTATATCGTTTTAATTTCAATTCGATACCTCCACGCGTCCCCGGTCTTGACAGACAGACAAACGGACAACAAAGTGATCCTATAAGGATTTCGTTTTTTCCTTTTAAGGTACAGAACCCTAAAAAGGACGTTTTTCCCTAATTCTTTTGTCTATCACTGAGGGAGACACGGTGTAATATACAAATAAGATCGTAATCATAGTTCTAATTGATGAAAAATAAACTTAAAATACACAATTAGATACTTGAGTTGGTGGCGATAGAATTATCTATAGTAAAAAAATAAGTATTAATAAATAAAATCAACAAAGTAATGACTGTTAAAACAATCTATCGGTTCAAAATACCGAGCAAATATCCAAAAAGTATTACCGATACCGGGAATCGAACCCGAGCCTCCTGGGTGAGAGCCAGGTATCCTAGCCACTAGACCATATCGGATACGACGAGCGTTTCAAAATTGTTGACTAATTACTTGAAAACTCAACATCGGCTGAAAGCATCGATATATACAAGTATGTAGATACTACGCACTAGATTAGGCGTACCATACAAACACTTTGCTTGACTTAAGAGTATTGCAGGCCATACACCTCTCTCTTTACATTGATGACTTGATGACATTAGTGCAGTTTTGCAGTATTTAAGCGCTTTAAGTTTAAAATATTTTGTTAGACGACATAATTCACATTTAGCGCTGCAGCGAACTTTTGTTTTAACGTTTCAGTATTTTGAAAAATAGTTTCCATGAACGAGCTTGTCTATCACTTAGAATATAAGTCGATGGCTTTTTTTTTTTGGTGGTAGGTTTTTTTTTTTTTTTTATGGTAGGTAAAATCATCCTATGACAAATCCCGCCCTTGGGCGGAGCGGGAAGTAGTGTCAGACTCTTACTGACTAAAAACCTACCCCGTTCCTTCGTTGCCTATAGTGCCGGGGCTGAGCCTTCCTCTCAGAAAACGGCCCTTGACCCCAGCAGGCTTCGACCCTGCCTGCCTGCAGCTAGCAGGCTGGGTCTCTACGGTTTGCTGACAACTCCTTGAGGCGCGCGAGAACAGTGCACGCCGTTGACGACCTGGGCTTGGTCCGGATGGTTGCCGGACGGTCGGACAGCGAGCTACCCATAGCTCGCCGTCCGCAAGCCCGCCGCCGTCCACAAGCCCGTATATAAGTCGATGGCTGAAAGTAACATCATTATTATTAAGAGGGCCTTTCCCGGGCCATTTGTAGTCAACCTAAGGATCGTTTGAAAGCTTTTTGTATATTCTTCTTCTTCTTCTTCCTGAATACGATAAAGTCAACTTTCTAAGTTTCCCTCTTAAGGTAAATTATATTTGGTTACAAAAAACAGTAAATAATCTGATTATGTATCAAAACCTATTCTATTTTAAAATCCATTTGGAAGATTTACCCTCAACTAACATACATACATATAAATAAAACCTTTCAAAAAACCTCTTCTTCTATAGAACACAAAAAACTTTTTGTTCAAGTTTAAAAATACATTCATGAAGCTGCAAACTTTGCTACCTCCATATACAGGATGCTTATAAAGCAGGGAACAGACATATAGTATTTGTTACAACTGTATCTCCACAGACATGATAAGGGTGCTTCAGATTAACAGGAGCAGCGATGTGCGTATGAACATGGGTGAATTTGTGATAACACAATTGCACGCCTGTCTCCCCCAAGGGGTTTAACAGAGGTGTTATGTTTTCGTCCCATTGTCCCCCATCCACCATTTCCGTTCCATTGGTCCCATGCTCCCAATCGAATTTAGATCATGGTGACTAAACTCAACGAAAATTTGCCAGGTTACACAAAAAATAATATCGTGCTAAAACTTGTACACAAACAGCTGTTCACTCTTTGTTTCTTTACTCTAGTCCGATGGGGACCGCAATCGGACACGATTTATGAGAAATCAAGCGTGAGACCAAAAAGACATGCAGAAAATGAGACTGTTTCAATCATTCCAGTTGTGTAGACACGCGATATACTTAAAACCGTCCAATGTTTTTATTACAATATTATCTACCTAAAATCAATTTACGAATTATATTAAGCAGCCACTGAACTTCATTCTCCACAAACTCAAAATTCTCACGTCAAATACAGCCTTACTAAAAGACGGTTTAGATTTTTTTTCTTTTATTTGTGCTATGCGACCTTGCTTCTTGCCAAACAAGATTATAGGTTAACTGGAAGTTTGCTACAGGGTACTTAATCATCATTATTTAAGCCCAATGATGTCCACTGTTGGATTTAGGCCTCCCTCAAATGTCGTCACAATGAACGGTCGTGTGCGTCTCGCATCCATCGGATTCCCGCAACCTTTACTAAGTCATCGGTCCACCTTGTAGGAGGCCTTCCAACGCTACGTCTTCTGGTACGCGGCCGCCACTGCAGAACCTTTCGGCTCCAACGGCTTCCTGTTCTGTGAGCAATGTTGCCTGGCCATTGCCACTTTAGTTTGGCAATTCTTCGTGCTATGTCGGCGACTTTGGTTCTCCTGCGGATACCTTCATTCCTGATTCGATCACGAAAGGAAACTCCGAATGTAGCCTTTTTCATTGCCCTTTGGGTGACTTTAAGTCTTCTGATGAGGCCCATTGTTGACCACGTTTCAGAGCCACGTCATCACTGGAAACATGCATTGGTCATAGACTTTCGTCTTGTGGTATGTTGGAGAAGATACCGCGTAGCTTCCCGACCGATATAAGTGTATAAAAATAAAGATTTCGTTTTTGGCGACTGAGGTACGCTACTATAAAAAAAATAAGATACCACTTAGTCTTGGTGATAATGGACATAACAAATAAGGTATGAATTGTTAGAACAGTTCCCCAAGAGACTGTTCACAAAGTTGAAGACACCCTTGACCCACTCAGAAACGGAGTTTTGAAGACTCACTTTACATCTCAATACCCTCTTAGCAGTATAATGATCTCAATGGTATTCTTAGGCGAAAATTAGAATATCACACTTTTTTTTTAATGTTGGGTGTCTTAAATGCAAACCTGACTGGTCTAGATAGCCCTGACTGCTGGAGGTCGAAGGGGGTCAAAGTCTACTGGGGCCAAGGGTTTGCTTCCGAAAGGAAAGCCTGGCCCTGGTATCTAAGGCCACGAAGGAACGCGGTGGGTTTTTAGTCAGTAAGAGTCTGACACTATCTCCCGCTCCGCCCAAGGGCGGGGGATGTCATTGGATGATTTTACCCAAAACAAAAAAAAAAAACAAAACTGCCGGAGGTCTTGTTACCCACAGACAAATGTTTGTGTGATGAACATGATCATTTGTTCTATGTGTAGGTGTAATTTATCAATTATATGCAAGTATTTAAAATATACAAATATGTTTATCATAACACAAGCTTTGTTTAGTGACTAGATGGCGCTGTCTAAAAATTGTAGAATATTACTGTAACAACACTGATTTCATTAATAAGTCGGAAATAAAATAGAATAGTGTCATAAATATGTATTTGTTAATGCTGTCAAGCTTGTGGTATCTTTTTTTGCCACCTAGCATTATACTGATTTAGCTATGAAAGGCTTATAGCCATTTTGGCATTATACATTGTACTTTTTTATTTTGTTTAATTTTAAAATGTTTCTGTTTTTTTTTTATAATGCTAATAAATTCAATTGTCTGTCTTTCCTTTTTTATTTTTCTTTTGGCCAAACTTTGTGTATAAAAAAATAATTTTGAAGGGATCTTTAATTTTAGAGGAGCGTTTGAAAATTTTGGAGTCTTGGTGCTGGTTTTTGTCAGCAAAAGTCTGACAATCTCACTCACTCTACAGTAAGAAAAATCACTTGATGATCCTCCTGAGTATGCTCTTCGATTCGATTACCAAGTTGAACAAAAAGTACCCTTAATCCTTTCTGGACTATCACGAATATTTCAGGAACATTATCCAAATTGGTCCAGCGGTTTTCGAGTTGAGCGAGACTAACAAACAGCTATTCATTTTTATATATAAGATGTAGAATAGATAAATAAAATGTGTGTTTCCTAGTACGCTTACTAAAAAATTAACAATAAATCGCTTCAAACAGTCTGGAGCGGTCCTAAAGTAACATTTTTTATTACAAACACGGCAATGCGAGCGCGGTGCTCGAACGTGCTTGCCTCTAAAAAGCTTATGTGAGTTGTGGGAACACCCTGTGTACGGAATAGAAAGAGACTGGATTTTTACGTCAGATTGAAGTAAAGGCTTGTTGCGTTGATGTATTAGTTTGCTAGATGTGGCATTAGCAGGTAGGGTGTAGTGCCCGATATAATGCCCCATATCCGGCGTATTACAATAAATAGTTGTTTGAAAAGAACATTTTTTTTTTTTATGAAAGCGTGATGAAATCCGCACGATATTAAAAAAAAAACATCCGGCAGTGTTTCTTTTAAGATATTAGTTATCCTAATTGTAGGTAAATAATATAGGTTTCCATGCACAATACTGGTAGTGTTCGGTATTGGTCTACACACGCACTCACAAACACTCTTGTGACACAATCAAAATTTATCAACGATATAACAAAAATGCGGATTTATTAAAAAAAAAAATGCAAAAATGCAACTACCCCAAAAAGTCCAAAAACCCACAAAAAAAACCCTAGAACCCAAACTCAAAAATAACAAACAATAATAATAGCTAAAATCGATTCACTATACGATTCTGAACGTACTACTTTCAGAATGTGCATATATTATGGAATATGTTATATATTATATAGTTCCATTAGTTACTATGCTATATATAACTAAACTGATGGTTATAATGGAAATGATGAGGAAATGGATGGTATAATGCGTCTATTCCTTTATGTAATTTTCTGAAAGACAAAGATTAAGTTGATACAAATAAATGAAAGGAAAATACATGAAAATATGATTGTTATATTAAATAATGTCTAATCTATT
Organism: Leucania comma; assembly: GCA_958295575.1. Classification (NCBI taxonomy): domain Eukaryota; kingdom Metazoa; phylum Arthropoda; class Insecta; order Lepidoptera; family Noctuidae; genus Leucania; species Leucania comma. Next base: position 4,628,387 of record OY282480.1, read on the forward strand.
TTTAAGGTTTTTTTTTATGTAAGTAAAATCATCAAATGACAAATCCTGCCCTTGGGTGGGGCGGGAGATAGTGTCAGACTCTTAACTGACTAAAAACCTACCTACTCCTTTCATTGCCTTCGTCCCTTCGTGCCCCGAGGTTCATTTTCACCTAACCCTGGGCCCAGTAGCCTTCGATCCTGCAGGGCCCCTACAGTTTGCTGACATCTTCTTGAGGCAGGCGTGGAACGTTACATGCCGTCGACGACTTGGGCCTAGTTCGGACGGTTACCGGACGGTCGGATGGCGAGCTACCCATTTTTCGCCGTCCCGAGGTACACAAATAGTACGTTTGCCACCGAATTCTTGCAACATTTTAACCAATTATTATTAACATCATCCAAGACATTTTTATTTTAACATTTTTAAGTAACATAGTGAAGTGATTTAATAAACATTATTTATGGAACATTAACATCCTTTTATTCTATAACATTCAACATTAAAAGGCCCTTTTATCAAAATAACTTTAAATATAAAACCAGGTCACTTCTTCAAACCTCTGCAGCCTCGTTGCTGAACGTGTAATAAGGTGAGCACGCCCCACAAAACTATTTCTTTGACTTAGGTATGACAATACTCTTTGTAGTGCCGGGAAACCTGAGAAAAGAGATTTGTACTGTGTAGTAGGAACTTAGATTTGAAAGATTGCGTTTTACATGAAACCCTATCGATTTGTAAAGATAAAAATGAAAAATAAAGTAGGTAATTTGGCCGGAAATCGGAATCGGAATCCCTGCGGCGGCTGGGGCGTGAGGGGCGTTGTCTCACGCGTGCGGCCTCTTCTTTTGCTAGCAGTATTGCTCCTCAGAAGGAGGCGACCGCAAGAATACATAATCGCAGCCCTAGCAAAGCGAAGAAAAGTGCGCTAAACCCCTTCACTTTTGCTGACCAAGTTGGTGTCCAATTTCTGTCTTAACATTGTATATTTGCGATATTTGTGAATCAACTGTCCAACTTCCTTGACGTAACTTTTGGCTACCTAATACACTGGTATTCTAAAGTTCGACCTCGTGTCAGAATTTCAGATGGTTTAGAATGACTTTCTCACTATATTATTCAACTAGTACTGCTTTTGGCGACGTGGCGTAAATTTAGTACTAGCTATGTTTGTAATTTGTAGCCTATGTGTTAATCAAGCAAGCATGCAAGTTATCCTGGTAAAAATCTATATTTCATCTAAATCTGTTCGACCATTTGAGCGGGAAAAAGTTACAAACATACTATACGATTCAAATAAGAATATACCGTTTATACGCGTACATCGAGGGACTGGAACAACTTGTCTGCTGCGGTCTTTCCGTCCGATTATAATTTGGGTGTCTTTAAAGCTAGAGTGAATTGGCTCTTAATAAACTAGTGCACCTCAGCGTCAACGATTACATCACTGCTTACCATCAGGTGGGTTCGCAGATGCGATTCAAATAAAAAAAACTGATTTGCTTATCATTTTTTACTTTGTTTAGCTGAGTCTTTTTAAATCTGAAAGTTTATAAAACGTTATTGTTTAATAAATTACCATTACCTATATCATTTAGGTAAGTCTTAATTAGTTTAAAAATATTTTCTTTCTTATTTTCATTGAATTGGTAACAATATTCACCTTCTTGCATTCATCACTACTCATAAAATTCATACTAAAAAGAATTGTCCAAAAGAGTTACCATAGCCATGGAATGCAAAGAGCTACTAAGGAACACAGGTTGGGCTTTAGGCTGCCTGTCCACTGGAGGGGACTGAGGCTAGGGAGCGGAGTGAGAAAGTAATGCGGAGCGGAGTCGCAGACTGTTTTGTAATAGCGCTCGCACTCGTTTTTCCTCTCCGCTTGCCCTCTCTGCGTCCCCGTTTTGCTTACCCGCTTTGTTGCCCCACACCGCTTCTCAGCTTATATGATTTTTTTAAACTAGTTCGTACTCCCTGTCCACTGAAGAGGAGCGGAGGTTTTCTGCAATCCTATTGATTAATATTTCTCCGTTTGCAGAGAAGAAATGTGGATGTAACGAAATCGAATTGGTTTATGCAAACGCATCTCCTCTCTTCTCCTCTCCTCTCCACTTTAGTGGATACCGGGCCTTACTCAATAAAAGACTGATACACCGTGACGAGTTATTTAATGACCGCCATCCTCAAAAAAAAAATGTGAGCCAATTTTTTTTTTTTAATTCAGTTCGAAATTTCAAAGGACTTAGTTAAAAAAGTGACTAATTAAAGCACGTCGCGGTACTCGTTATGACAGACTAACAAAGTAGGTTGTTACTGAAAGGATCAAGCCTACGCTTGACCTGAAACGGTGCGTGGGTGTTTACAAATTATTTGACTGACATTTACATCATGAATTTTGAATTCCGTGAAATGTTGCGATTTTTACAAATGCCGTGTAATAAACTAAAACAGTAATAATCATTTATTTTTCAATTTTATCTTTACAAAATCGATAGTGTTTCATGTACCAAATCTACTCAGCACGGGATTAAAACGACCAAAATTTAACGGTGTATACCTACTACCAAAAACCAAAGAAATGTACCTCAGAATCTAGCTCCGGCCATGGAAATAAAAACCGTAATTTATCAAAAGGAACCATTATCATAATATTTTGTCATCCAGATTCATGGCAAATATATATAATGGCGTGAACCATTCCAAACGAGTGGGGAAGCTGTCCATCTGTGTTAAATAAACGATTTTTAATGTAACAATGAATGATGGTGTTCGTAAGTGGTTATTTGATGGAATTTTGTTGTTTTAAAGGGGTATTTACATACATAGAAAAATGAAATGATTGAGTTTTTGAATCTATATTTTATAAATGCGATATACCACTCACTGATTATTCACGAAATCTCAGAAAATATAGCACCTACAAACTTAAAATTTGCTAGGTAGGTTCCTTATAGGGTGTAGACATCAGCTAAGAACGGATTTTACGAATCTCCACCCCTAAGGGCATCCCACGCGCTTCAAGGAGTGGTCAGCAAACTGTAGTAGCCCAACAGGGTCACCAGCTACTGGGGCCAAAGTTGTGCGAAAATGAACCCCGGGGCCCTGGAACAGGTTAAGTTTTTTTCCAGTCTGGTTGCGCCAATTTGCTATGTTCCGCGACTTTGTTTTTTTGTAATTTATTTTTTTGGTCTAGCAATCCTATCCCTACCGTATCCGCTTCCCGCACGACCTCGAGAGAAAGGATTTGACATTGACGTTTTTTGTGCATTGTGAATGTGACCGCACCGCTAACACGCCCGCTCGAAATTACAAGAAAATTGGCTATTTCGTGTTCCAATCATTCAGAGACTCAACAATAGTACAGTGTAGTGCAATACAGAAACTGGCAGTGCTTGAAAGTACGAAGTTCGGGATTCGCCGGCCGGCGCCATGTGGAACTTTCGAGGTTAAAGGTCAGTCCTTCTAATACATTTATCCCATTAATAAACGCTAGACGCAGTACCTGCATATTGTTAACAAACCTTAGATCGCTTTTTAAATCTACAGTCCACAAAGCAAATTCGCGCAACCATTACTTTTTGGTCCATACGAGCAGGATCGTGAATCATTTTCTTGTAATTTCGCAATATAGTATTTGTTCCATAGGGAATAAACGCAACGCGCCTGTTTACCTAGATATAATAGTAGAAAACCCGCATCTAGGCATTTAGGCAACTATACGTAATTTCGCTCGTATAGTTAAAGAGTCATTGATAATTACGGTACCTACGCCGTCAACCGCACCGCATAATTATAGTTAGCTACGTAAATATCAGCGTAGATATAAATCGATCGTATTCTTTTTCTTGACAAAATTCATTCGACCATCCTACAAATTGCATGTAGGTAGACGCATTTCAAAAATACCCGTTCATTGTTGAGTGAACATTTGTAGGAAACGGATAAACCATAGATTATATACGCATATATTTAATCGAGAAATTGGGTAATATTCACTCATTGATTCAGGTTGTTCCGTTCGTTCGCCGTTCACCTTGTTGTTTACAATATTACCATATTGTTATCTGTTAATTATCGCTTACTTAATAATTCGTTAAGTGTTTGTTTGAGTGTATAGTGTGAATATATCAAAACAAGATGTCTCTTAAGGGAACCAAGGTTAGTACTGATTTAAAGGTTCAGTTAAAGCTTTTATACGCTAAAAGGGACTCACAGTTTTCACGTGTTCAATCGATTTGTGATAAATCTTCGCAAACCTCGGATCTGGCGATTAGAGATGCTTTCTTGTGTTCGTTGGAAACTTTAGATAGTTTGCGCGCGGATTTTGAATCTACAATTAATAATATAAACATTTTAGAGTTGGAGTTAAATCCTGATTACTGTGTGAGTTATCAGGCATTGTCGTCCTTTGATGACTTGTATTGTCGTATCAAACGTATTGCTAGGAGTTTAGAGACTCCCCCCCCCGCGAGTGGTTTATCCAACCCTCCTCGCGAACGCCCACGATTGCCGCCAATTCAAATACCTGAATTTAATGGTGACATTCGAAATTGGAATTTATTTATAGATAGTTTCGAAAATATAATACATAGGAACACATCGCTGACAGATCACGAGAGATTGCATTATCTCGTAGAAAAATTGACCGGTAAGGCAAAGGCTGTCTGTGCTGGAATTACGTTTAGCGCTGAAAATTACAATTTAGTTTTGAACACTTTAAAAACAAAATACGAAGATAAGCGATTAGTAGCCACCGCATATTTAGATCAATTATTCGATTTGAAAAGTTTTTCCGTTTGTAACGATCATAATTTAGAGAAGTTTTTAAATATTTTCGCATCATCTGTTCGTGCAGTAAAGAACCTAAAGGTCAATGACCTCTGTGACTTTTTGTTTTTGTATATCGGTTTAAAGAAATTAGATCCTGAAACTGTTCGTCTGTTTGAAACGACTCAGCGCGGTAAAGAAATACCTAAGTTCGAAGATTTAGAATCTTTTATTCGCGACCATATTAAGGTGTTGCAGCGCACGTCGGCACGTCATGAAGCCACGAATAGGACAGGTTCCGATCGCCGTATAGACGCGTCATCGAAGTCAGTCAAGACTGCACATACGCTAGTTAATACCGCCTCAACACCTGACTGTTCTCTGTGTAAGGGTAGCCATACACAGCTGTACAAGTGTTCGGAATTTCAGAGATTATCGCCTAGTGATCGTTACAAGTTTGTCCGCACTAATAATTTGTGTTTTAATTGTCTAAGTGACAAACATCTGGTTACGTCATGTAACAGTGGTGGTAGCTGTCGTAAATGTCTAGCTAGACATCATACCTTCTTACATTTTGAGAGTAGTAAGCTGCCATCGCAGCAGCAGCCTGCGCAGACGCGCGACGCTTGTGACGCGCGGCCTGCTGCAAGTGCAAACGACGTAACATTGTGTTCGCTTTCCGCCGCTGGTACTCAAGTCACTACCGTTTTACTTGCGACCGCGCAAGTTGTCATTGTAGATGCCTTTGGCAAACCGCACACCGTTCGAGCGCTACTAGATGGCGCTTCCCAGAGTAATTTTATTACTCGGGATTGTTGTCAACGCCTTGGTTTTAGTTTTAATAATTGGTCATCCCGCTCAGAAGTGAAAGGTTTTGGAGGTTTAAAGGCAACCATTCACGGTTCCATTAAAATAATATTTAGTTCACGTTTTAATCGTAATATTTCGTTTGAAATGGATTCGCTAGTCGCAGATAAGATTACGGAACGGTTGCCCACGGTACCGGTTGACACGTCCATGCTGACGGAGTTTAAGAACTTGCAGTTAGCCGACGGAAATTACGCTTTCCCTGGAGATATCGATCTATTGATCGGTGCTTCGATTCTCCCGCATCTCCAGTTATCACGTAAAATTCAAGGTCTTCCGATGTACCCCGCTCCGCACGCACTGGAAACAGTTCTCGGGTTTGTTATAGTTGGTTCCGCACCCGCTTATTTAAATAGTTACTCGACTGTGTCGCACTGTTGCACCGTCGAGCCGCCGCTTGAGACTACCATCCGCAAGTTCTGGGAGATTGAAGAGGTCAATGTCCCACCTATTCTCAGCCCTGAGGATCAGGTCACTGAGGAGATTTATACCCGCACGACTACTCGTGATAAAGATGGTCGTTATGTTGTCGCGCTCCCTTTCAAGGGTGATATTTTTTCGCTCGGTGGCTCCCGTGCCTCCGCAGAAAAACGCTTTCTATGCTTGGAACGTAAGATGCAGGCGTCTCCTAAGTTGAAGCAAGCCTATGATGATGTGCTGATCGAATATTTAGATAAAGGTTATATCTCATCAGCGCCTGCCGAGACTGAGGAGACACGTGATTACCCGTTTTACATCATCCCGCACCATGGAGTTGTTAGAGAAGACAAACTTACAACTAAACTGCGTGTGGTTATGGATGGTAGCGCTAAGACTAGTACTGGCATATCGCTTAACGATATCTTGTATTGTGGTCAGAACCTCCAGGGTAACTTATTTGAAATAATAGTAAATTTTCGCTTGTTTGCTATTGCGCTCTCTGCCGATGTTCGGCAAATGTTTCTTAGTATTGGAATCAGAGAATGTGACCGTAGATTCCAACGCTTTTTGTATAGATTTTCTCCGCAGGAACCTTTGAAGGTTTACGAATTCAATCGTGTTTGTTTTGGGCTTAAGTCTAGTCCCTTTCACGCTCTTCGCACTATCAAGCAGTTGGCCGCTGACGAGGGTGATACATACCCGAAAGCAAGGGCCACTATTGAAACCGGATTGTACATGGACGATTTTGTGTACAGTGTACCTAGTGAAGCAGAGGCTATAGAGACCGCTGCTCAAGTAATCAGCCTCATGAAGTCCGGTCAATTTGATCTGGTGAAATGGACAAGCAACTCGCAAGCTACATTAGAGTCGATTCCACCGTCACACCGGTTGACTTCGGTAAAGGAATTCGATGATAGTGATTCGCATAAGATCCTTGGTTTAAGTTGGTCACCCGCAACTGATATGTTCAGTCTTAAAATTAGCTCGACTCCGCCAACTTGTACCAAACGCGTTATCCTAGCATGTGTAGCTCGGATATGGGATATAATGGGTTTTGTAGCTCCTGTCGTTTTATATGCAAAGCTGCTTATAAAAGAGCTTTGGCTTTCCAACTGTGATTGGGACGACACCGCTCCTGAAAGTGTTGCCAAGTTGTGGGCTCGCTATAGGAAAGAGCTTCCAATGCTCGATCAGATACAGATTCCTCGCCATGTTGGTATAGTACCAGACACTGTTGTTAATGTGGTAGGTTTCGCAGACGCCAGTGAGAGGGCTTACGGGGGAGTGGTTTACTTTCAGGTCCAAAATGGCGATAACATTTCAGTTTTCCTCATTAGCGCAAAATCAAAGGTATCTCCTAGTAAGGTTGTCTCTCTTGCTCGTCTCGAACTCTGCGCTATTCTTATGTTGGTTCAATTGATTACATCTATAGTCAAAACTTGTCGTCCTCGCATTAATATAGAGAGAATTGTAGCGTTTTCAGACTCAACCGTTGCCCTATGTTGGGCCCACTCTTCACCCCATCGATGGGGCACGTTTGTCGCAAATAGGGTGGCTAAGATTCAAGCTGAATTGTCACCGGAAAATATGTTCCATGTCGCTGGAACAGAAAACCCAGCTGACTGTCTCTCACGTGGTTTGCTTCCCGCGCAAATTTTAAATCATCCGCTTTGGTTTTGTGGCCCTCCCTGGCTGCATACCACTCCTAACGAGTGGCCAAATGCTCCGTTTAACCCCGCTACTGTTTCAGAACCACCCGAGGAGAAGAAACATACGCTTGTAGTATCAGTTCCGCGTGAAGAGTCAGTTGTTTTGTTGTTGTCTAATCGAGTCTCGTCTTGGTCGAGACTACTACGCTGTTTAGTTTACGTCCTAAGATTTTTGAGATTATTACCATCGCGTGGTTCTATAATCGCAGCTGATTTGGATAGAGCTGAATCAGTTGTACTTCGAGAGTTGCAGAAATTTTATTTTTCAATAGAATTTCGTAGTTTAGAATCACATAAACCTTGTAGTCCCGCACTTCAACATTTGAAACCATTTTTGCAAGACGGACTCATTCGTGTCGGTGGCCGTCTGCGAAATGCTAAGTTAGAGTTTGAACAAATGCATCCAGTAGTTCTACCACGCAGGGATCACGTTTTGGATTTGTTGGTGGACTATCACCATAAGGTGAATTGTCACGCTGGTCCCGATTTATTAATGTCCATTCTTCGACAGAAGTACTGGATACTTTCCGCTCGCAATTTGATACGCGCTAGAGTGCACAGATGTGTGCCCTGCTTTAAGCTCCGCCCGCGTTTCAACGCGCCGGAAATGGCCGACCATCGTTCTTGTCGTGTTGTACAGACGGTGAAACCTTTCATACATACTGGGACGGACTATGCTGGACCGTTTAAAGTCACTATTGCCCGTGGTCGTGGTATACGTTCCACAAAGGCATACATTTGCCTATTCGTTTGTATGACAACTCGTGCGGTTCACATAGAGTTAACCAGTGATTTGAGTACGCAGGGTTTTATGTCTGCATTTAAACGATTTTTATCTCGCCGTGGTCCCGTTAAGCGCTTATACTCTGACAACGGCACAAATTATGTTGGAGCGCGACGCAATATTTCGGAATTACATACATTCTTACGCTCCAAGTACTACCAAAGTGAATTCGCCCATGTCTTAGCTGAGAATCGCATTGATTGGTGTTTTAATACGCCAGCAGCTAGTCATTTTGGTGGCAATTGGGAGGCGAATATTAAAAGCCTTAAGTCGCACCTGTTTCGGGTCATAGGCGAACAGATTCTCTCGTACGAGGAGTTGAGCACTGTACTCGCTCAGGTAGAGGCGTTGATGAATACGCGTCCGTTGTGTCGGACTTTGTCTAGTGATCCATCGGAGCCACTAGCGTTGACGCCGGCTCACTTCTTGACGACGACTCCTCTTAAATATTTGCCCGCTTTAGATGTCGAGACTGACAAACTGCAGCTCCACCCGCGTCACGCTCTGCTAGATAGCTTAGTTCAGTCCTTTTGGAAGCGATGGAGGACAGATTATCTGCATACGCTGCAGTCGCGTCAAAAGTGGAACACTCCTTCAGATCCAGTCACAGTCGGTACTGTGGTGATACTGAAGACTGAGAGTGCGCCTCCTCTGCACTGGCCTCTTGGTGTAGTGGAAGAAGTTTTTCCGGGTTCGAACGGAATAACGCGAGTCGTAAAAGTTAAAACCGCAACTGGATCGTACCTGCGTCCGGTTATTCGCCTCTGCCCTCTGCCTAATCAGTAGTAGTGGCATAGTTAGTTATAAGTTGTTTCGCTACCTAGTATTGATAGTTTAGATTAGTAATAGGGTTTAGTTTCGCTTTTGTTTTTTTTCTTTTCTTTGAAGGTAACCCTTCAAACCCGGGGGGAATGGTTGCGCCAATTTGCTATGTTCCGCGACTTTGTTTTTTTTGTAATTTATTTTTTTGGTCTAGCAATCCTATCCCTACCGTATCCGCTTCCCGCACGACCTCGAGAGAAAGGATTTGACATTGACGTTTTTTGTGCATTGTGAATGTGACCGCACCGCTAACACGCCCGCTCGAAATTACAAGAAAATTGGCTATTTCGTGTTCCAATCATTCAGAGACTCAACAATAGTACAGTGTAGTGCAATACAGAAACTGGCAGTGCTTGAAAGTACGAAGTTCGGGATTCGCCGGCCGGCGCCATGTGGAACTTTCGAGGTTAAAGGTCAGTCCTTCTAATACATTTATCCCATTAATAAACGCTAGACGCAGTACCTGCATATTGTTAACAAACCTTAGATCGCTTTTTAAATCTACAGTCCACAAAGCAAATTCGCGCAACCACCAGTCAGTAAGAGTCTGACACTATCTCTCGCCCTGCCCAAGGGCAGGTTTTGTCAGCAGCAGGTATTGTGTGGTTGATTTTACCTACCATAAAAAAATCCCTAAGGGGATGACACGAAGATCCAAAGTTTGTGTGAAGAAACCTATTTTCACGCAGGCGAAGCTGCTGGCAGAAACTAGTTGTGAATAAAACTGTATGATTGTAATAGACCTCATCAGAAGGCTTTAAAGTCTGCTCTACTTGTTTTTGGGTTCCGAAAATTCTTAAGTAAATTCTACCGTTCTGAGTGAAGGAAAAGAAAGTATTAGATTTTCCTTGGCACAAATATATTGTTGGTTAAAGGTGAAGAAACTCAGCATACACATGAACAAAATCTATTTATGTCCAAATAACAGTGTCAAAAATAATCTACAGTTAAGTTTGAACATAATTAGATTCTATAAGTTCAGCTATATTTAATAACCATTATCATGAAAAGTTCACCGTTTTGCTAATCGATGTAATAACATGGATACGACAGAATTATGGTTGCCATATTAACTTGTTTGTTTTAGATTGCGTTGGAAGGACTCCAATAAGATTGACCAATGACCAATGACCTGAAAATGATGTCATTGGTCAATGAATGAATGAATGAAATAGGATACATTGGATTGTCAACCTAATTTACCTATGCATTGGGTTGTTAATTCAATGTATCCTATTTGTATGTTCGACGTTGTGGCAGCGCTGCGTTTTCTTAGAGAATAGCACCACTGGTACTGGTAATGGTCGCGGGAGTCCGATGGATATGGAACGCACAGGACCGTTCATTGTTGCGACACTTATCGGGAGGCCTATGTCCAACAGTGGACGTCTTTTGGCTGAAATGATGATAATGTTTTCTGATCCATTTCACACAAATCTGTTCAGCCATTTGATTAAAAATCTACTCAACGTTTAGTCTAGTACAACGTGTAGTCAGAAATAACTAGATCAGAATAGATACGTTCCCTGGCAGAGTCTGTGTTGCTTGATAGCAACTACCCAGGGGTCTTCAACCTATGAGAGAATAGGTCAGGATGTAAGTAAGAGAGAGCCTATCAATAACGAAAAAAGTACACTTTAAGCTTGGCAGCATACAAGGCATACATGACAGCCACAAATGTTGCTACCTGAACCTAGAAGCGGCTTCAAAGCTGGCCGGTGGTAGACACTTGTAATCAGTGCCGTTTTTTTTAACTTACGCTTGACATTCAATTGCTGGTATTAATTATGCTACATTAATAAAAAATATTCCAAAAAGTTATAAAAAAAAACTACGTACGTAGTTAGGTATACTTCATATTTACGGTGTGTCGCCGTTTTGTGTTGACTTATAGAGGGCGGAGCAGAGCTACAAGAAGCAAACAGTGACTATTTATATCTTACTCGACTATACATCTACAAAAAAAAAACACACACAAGCAACTCAACATCCGTGACCTCAACAAGTACCAAATTAAGGTGATGGCGACAGAATGACTTCTCAAACAGGATTATGCACAAACTGACTCTTTGCTCACAAACATTGCTTGATTATTTAAATTTTATGAAATATCTGTTTTCGGTGCACAGCTCACCCTCAGTTCTACATAATATATAATTATATACACCTGGGTGTGCAGTTAAATTCACTCCTTCACTTACACACACACACCAACATGCACAAAATGTGGTTGCACTGTCTTTTTTATTTACTAATTCTTCACTGTTTCGTTTCAAATCCATGGTAGACCGACACACTCCTCAACCTTTTTTTAAAGTTTGACCTGTTGAATACCGTAATTAGAGACACAATAGAAAGACAATAGGTGTGCGGACGCCGGCGTCCTCTCGGGGAATAATGAATTAAATAAAATTAATAGCTGGCCACTGTCTCTTAAGATACAAGATAACTCGCTGATATAGCATAGATCATGTTAAATGGACGCATCTAGTATTACTCTACCAGCTGTTTTACTTTAACCTTAATGTGTATTCTATTATTATTGTTTCCTATTTTTATACCATAACTGTTTGTATCTGTAAGTTTTTAGAACAATTAAATAAAACTAAAGAAAATGGATCGGTGGCAGCGAATTGTAATTGTAATCGGTGGCCCGTGTGCGAATATGCTAAATATCTCTCAGAATAAAATCTATCGAAAACAAAATGCAATCAATCTAAGGAATAATAAAAACGTTATAAAACCGTTTGCAATCTCAGATTGGATGTGTGACATGACACTAAAAAGTTTATCACTAAAAGTTTCGTGCAATCTGTCAACAGGGATAAGTTAGCTCATAATATCCAATTATCAATTCCAACATTAGTAATAGTACTAATGATATGTTTGCTGGCTCCATTACTTTAAACTAGATAAAATGACAACAGTTGGTACCGTTGGCAATTTAGATCAATTAAAAAATAAGGTATCTTCTAGCATTCATACTAAAGGGGCTAAGCAAAAATCGTTTAATTTGTTTCTTCAAAACATTCAGGGTTTTTCTTCGAAACAATTGGAAATTGAATTATTTTTAGAAAAAACAAAGTTTGACATCATTTGTATTACTGAGCATTGGTTAAAGGACTTTGAAATGCTAATCAATTATGAGAATTATAATATGGGCAGTTGTTTTAATCGAAAATCAATGTTACGTGGAGGTTCACTAATTCTAATTAAAAGTTGTATCAAATTTAAAACTCGTAAAGACATAGTTTCACTGTCCGTTGAACATAGCATTGAACTGTCTTGTGTTGAGCTGGATAGGCATGTCATAGTGTGCGTTTACAGGCCCCCTAATTATCAAAACTACTCTGTTTTTGAGTCAGTCATGGAAGATGTTATGGCAAAACTTGCAACTGGTAACAAACTAGTAGTTATCTGTGGAGACTTTAACATTAATATTTTAGAAAATAATTCAGATAGCAATAGATTTTTAAATCTTTTCAAATCATTTAATTTATCAAATGTTTTCATAGAACCAACTCGTACTACCACTACTTCTGCTACATGTATTGATAATGTTTTTTGTTGCTGTGACTATTTAGAAAAGGCCATTGTAGATTATTTGCCTTCTGATCATAGCGGCCTGTTGGTAACTTTTGAATCCATTATACCAATACAACAAGTGCAAATACAATCCAGACCAATAACATCCGGTAAACTGAATAAATTTAACAACACTTTAATTAACAAGTTAGGTGATTGGAACCTTGCAGTGAACAATGGTAATATTTTGTATAACGATTTTTTTTCAATAGTCCAAACCGAATTTAATAAGACATTTGAGAAGAAAACTAAAAGTATCTGTCCTAAGTTTAGGTTTAGTGACTGGGCGACTAAAGGAATCAGGATAAGTAGGGAAAGACTTTTCGAGCTGTATGGCCTTAAGCCTATTATTAACACTGAAACTTTTAATAAGTATGTTGCTACCTATTCAAAAATGTTTAAAAATACTTGTAAGGCAGCTAAGGCCTTATATATTAGCAACAAGGTTAAAACAGCAGATAATAAAATAAAAACGGTTTGGAAAATCATAAATAATGAAACCAACAGGAACAAAATACATAATAATGATTACATATTAGAGACTCATCATGGTCTTATTAGTGATAACAAAGTAGTTGCGGAAGAATTTGTAAATTTCTTTACCAGTGTGCCAATAAAAACTACTGAAGCCCTAAATTCATCACCATCTCATGCTTTTGGTTTATTACAGGCTAATGTTGCAGCCTGCCCCACTGAATTTAACTTTAAGCATATAAACCCCATAACAGTAGTAAAAGCATTTAAACAAATCAAGGTTAAATTAACTGAAGATCTTTGGGGTATGTCTATCAAAGTTTGTACCTCAATTATTGAGACTATAGCGCCATACTTAGCATTAATATTTAATTTGTGTACAGATCAAGGTGTCTTTCCGGATCTAATGAAATATAGTAAAGTTATACCACTTTTTAAATCCGGGGACAGTAAAGACTCTAATAATTATAGGCCAGTGTCTGTGTTGCCAGTTTTTAGCAAAATATTTGAGAAGGTGATGTTGGATCAAATGCTTAATCATTTTAACACAAATAACATCTTACACGATAAACAGTATGGTTTCACCAAAGGACGTTGTACAACTGACGCTGGTGTCTCCTTATTAAAACAAATTTTTAATGCGTGGGAAGAGGCACAAGATGCTATAGGCATATTCTGCGACCTGTCTAAGGCGTTTGATTGTGTGGTTCATGAAACATTACTCCTGAAACTTGAGCATTACGGACTAGGCAAAACAGCGTTAAACTTATTAAAATCATATTTGAGTGATAGACAGCAATTAGTTCAGATAAACGGTGTCAATTCGTCGGGGTTAAATGTTAAAATGGGAGTACCCCAAGGTTCGATTTTAGGTCCTTTTTTATTTTTAGTTTACATTAATGATTTACCCCATTTGTTGCAAAATAAACTTAATATGGTGTTGTTTGCTGACGACACTTCTTTGATTTTTAAGGTAAATAGAAGGACTAATAATCTTGACGACGAAAATAACGCCCTACTGCAGGTCCAAAACTGGTTCACTGCTAATAATCTAGTTTTAAATGGGAAGAAAACTAAATGCATAAGATTTTCCTTACCGAATGTCAAAAGTAGTGAATGTGACATAGTATTGAACAACGAGAAACTAGAATTCGTCGATAAAACGGTTTTCCTGGGGATTACGCTTGACTCAAGGCTACAGTGGGGTCCTCATTTAACATCTCTTGCAGGACGGCTTAGCTCAGCTGCATATGCTGTTAGAAAAATCCGCCAATTTACGGATGTTGATACCGCTAGACTAGTCTATTTTAGTTATTTTCATAGTATCATGTCATACGGTATCTTACTATGGGGACGGGCTGCAGACATCCACTCTATTTTTATATTACAGAAAAGAGCCATCAGAGCCATCTACAATCTCCGCCGGTGCGATTCTCTAAGGGAACTGTTTAAAGATATTAACATCATGACGGTGCCTTGTCAATATATCTATGAAAACATCATGTACGTTAGAAAGAATCTTCACCTTTTTAGTAAAAGAGGCGATAGGCATAATTATGTCACAAGGAATAGGGACCTTTTAGTTCAACCAGGGTTCAGACTGGCTAAAGTATCGTCTTCTTTCATGGGGTACTGTTTAAAATGTTACAATAAAATACCTCCTCACATATTAGAACTCAATGAAACAAAATTTAAATCTTGTATTAAACGCACACTATGTACACGGGCATATTATAGCTTGGAGGATTATATTCAAGATAAAAATGCTTGGGTTAATGCTGGTCCAGCTCCACTACCAGCAGGGCGTACAAATTGATTAGTTTGAAAAATACTTTTTTATCTTTTTATTTAATATTAAATTATTATTGTATAATGTAGAAGCATTTATTTTCAAAGTTTGTAAATGTGAGTACCATGGAGCAATTTACGGTATTTGGAAATTGGACTTGTTTGACATAAATGAGCATGGTGGTTGAGAGTTTGTCATGCTCACTCAAATGTCTCACTGATGGTGGCGCGTGTGTTGGATCATTCGGCTCCCTTCAAAATGGTTGAGCTGAGTGGTGCTGATATACGCGTCATGTTCGTGAACGGGCGCTGTCAGTTGAGACTGGTCATCTCTTAGCTGCCAGTGGTTTATTTTAATATCTTTATTTAGAATGCCTTTTTTTTTTCGTGTTTACTTTATTTTATTGACATTGTTCTCACATAGTAGCAGCGACAAGAAACATGTAACAGAGATATTTGTTATACATAAAATGATTGAAAAGAGTGTCCATGGAGTTTCTTGCACATTCTTCTCCATAGAGATCTACGCTTTGGAATGTGCAATTAGCATCATTTTTTTTCTGACAGACTGACACCTTGACCTTTCAAAAGTGCCTGTAAATGGTTTATTTGAAATAAATGCTTTTGAATCTTTGAATCTTTGAATCTATCTTTTATTTATTGGCGCATGAGTTATACACGGCTAAATTCTGATCGTTTTTTATCCCGTGGAGGGTCGATCCTGTACATGAAATTCTATTGATTTGTAAAGATCAAATTAGGTAATTAGTACGCAACGATCGACAACTCTCTACCGGTCATTGCACTCGATCAGCTGTTGTTTACTTAAAGAAATTAATTTTGCACGTGCGCATATTAATTCGAGTTTTAGAAATAAAGCACTACAACAAAACAAAGACTCCATAGTTAAATCTCGTTTTCCACGATATATGTAACACCGTTAAATTTTGGTCGTTTTAATCCCGCGGAGGGTCGATTCTGTACATGAAACACTATCGATTTGTAAAGAGAAAATTAAAAAATAAAGTACTTTTTTTTAAACTCGAATTAATTTACGCATGTGAGAAATTAATTTCTTTGAGTAAACGAGTCAGTGACCATGTAGGTAGTGGTCAGCCGTTGCGTACTAACTATCTACAGTTCATTGGCCTCGCTCAACTGACGTTTACTTAAAGAAATTAATTTCGTACATGCGCATATTAATTCGAGTTCACTTTATAAATCGATAGAGGTTTTTGTACCGAATCGACCCTCCGCGGGATTAAAACGACCAAAATTTAACGGTGTATTTTTTGGTCTTATCCATACAAAACTGTCTTAAAATTAATGATAGCAGTATCAGTTTGCCAATTAAACATAGGTTGAAACATTTAATTATTAACTGATTTGGTATAACGCGCCAATTGGTTTTGACACTGAGTTTTCATTTAATTTGAATCAGAAAATTAGGTCAGTATTATTGTTTTACGTATCGATTTACTTATAAACGCATTTAGCGATATTTTTTTAAGGTGATGTATGACAAATAAATACCTGTTAAATCTGTAACAAACAAATATTGACCCGAGAATACGATAACATTTATAAATACGGTATTTCCTAAAGTTACTCTATTTTTTAGGGTTATTATTATATCCTTTATTGTACACTAATTATACATCAAAACTAAAAAAAAAATTGAAAAAAAGGTACCCTTATAGGATCATATAGTTGTCTGTCGGTCAGGATGCTTCATCTCGGGAACGCGTGGAGGTACCGAGTTAGAATTAAAACTATACACTCAATTTGCGGTCCCTTGACGCTGTGAAAAAATCGAACTTATAACGAAAAACAAAAAAAAAATCGGCTGTTTATGTCGCCAGAAACGTATATTTAGACACACTCAAGGAAATCATAATTCGTAGGGTACTTCCCATTGATACAGAATCTTGACACTTGGCATAAAGCAAGGTCATATAGGCTTGGAAAACCGTTCTGGTCTCTCAAGGAAATTATGGAAAACCTACAAAAATCCTTAAAAGACAAAACTACGATACTTAATTCATGTACCATGCTTGGTCCGAAGTGAGGAACTGCCACTCCGCAAGCGGTCGCCTCCTTCTGCGAAGCAATAATGCTAGCAAAAGAGGAGGCCGACCGCGTGTGGCAACGGCGCTCACGCCCCAGCCGCCGCCGGGATTTCGATCCCGATTTCCGGCCACCGAAGGCGCGGGCTTGCGGACGGCGAGCAATGGGTAGCTCGCTGTCCGACCGTCCAGTAACCGTCCGGACCAAGCCCAGACGTCGACGGCGCGTACTGTTCTTGCGCGCCTCAAGGAGTTGTCAGCAAACCGCAAGGGCCCAGCAGGGTCGAATCCTACTGGGGCAAGGGTCTGTTATGTAAGGTAACGAAGGAACGGGGTGGGTTTTGAGTTCGAGTCAGTAAAAGTCTGACACTATCTCCCGCTCCGCCCAAGGGCGGGAGATGTCATTGGATGATTTTATCCACCAAAAAAAAAAAACATCATAACCTTGTAAAAAATTTGGCATGCCGAAAGGAAATAAATAGAAAATGTTAATTGTAAAGTATAAAATTTATTAAAATTCGTGTATAGGCAATTCTAATTATGAATAGCTAGTAGCATGATAATATTAGAATTATATTAAATCAAAATTATTGCATATAAAATTTATGAAACAATTTTGAAATTATAATTGAAATGTATTTATATTATTATCAGAAATAAAGCCTTTGAATTTAAAAGTCTTAAGTTGTAGTACAGGTATAAAAATAAATCTAAAAACCGTAAATTTGTTGTCACGTCACAAAAGAAAAAAGCGATTCAGAAAACTTTTTCGAAAGGATTGAAATATTTAAAAGGATGTTTGTACAGAACCCTCAGTGTGCGAGTCCGACTCACACTTACCCAGTTTTTTAATAAAAATAATAAATGTTCTCACATTATCTCGACTGCCTGATAGACTTTAATTTGGCTCAACTGACTGTAGAAGTCTGAGAATGGCTCAATGATAATGGCCCTGATTTACGAGTGTAGATCGTGAATTCATATCCAGCTCAGTGCATTACATCGTGAAATTAATTTCATCACCATGGCTCTCAAATCGGTGAAGGAATCGTGAGGAAACCCGCTTGTCCTTGAACCGAAAATTCGAAGACATGTGACATCTACCAATCCGCAATGTGCCCGCGTTGATTAAGGCACGTTCCGTTCCTATAGAGGAGGAGGAGTGAGTAGTGGGCTGAATTTTATAACTGTAAGTGTTCATTGCCATCAAAATAACGTTTTCAATACCAGAGGATAAAAGTGGAGGCTATTTGTACTGCTGATAAAATATTGTCAATGTTAGTTTGGTTTTGTAACAAAAAAGTTTTAGGGACTTTTTTATGGTAGGTAAAATCATACAATGACAAATCCCGCCCTAAGTTTTTAGGGCTCTGATTTAAAAAAAAAATGGTTGATTTTATGTACAGAGGTATTCATTTCATCTACTCATTTCCGGCATAAGAAAGCTTCTAGGAAACATCACTAAGGTTTCATTATCTACGCATAAATACACAAAATACTCCGACTAGTTCGAATTTTCGTAGAAAAATATTGTGGATTTCATGTGCGAGAGGTATTAAATTCATCTACTCATTTCCAACACACTCTATATGTGAGGATAGCTTCTAGGAAACATCACGCACGAATACACAAAATATTCCAACAGTCCGAATTGATTTCGAATGTAGGGACTATATGCACGACTACCTCATGCTGAGTATCTGACTCGCCTCAGAAACTTAGATGATCAGAAATAAATAACACTAAATTCCAAACTCCATACCTTTATTAATTGTGTGTATATAACCTATCATTATCATCGTCATAATCATAGAAAGACGTTCATTGTTGAGCATATGCCTCCCACAAGAACAAGTGTCACCAGGTCAACTTTGGAAGGTCTCCTACAAGGTGAACTGAGGACCTGGTGAGGGTCGCAGGAATATAAACTATGATTGGCTTAATTGTCAGTGTAAGAATCATGTGGCGACCTACTTCGTCAAGCAATCGACCGATGACGTACCAAGGCAGGAAATACGCTGGAAGCGTAACGTCCTCTACGAAACCAGTTCGTTCCGATTCACTATGCGGTCAACCTCTATTTTGCATGTGCTGTGTCTTTAATTAAGGACAATCGTGTTATGTGAATAGTGGTTAGCTTCAACGGAACTGTTACCTCAAGGAGTACTCCTGGGAAGTCTCTAGCGAAAGGAAAGTCGTACCTAACTTATTCAGAGAAATTTGTTGCTAGATTGAGTTAACACAAAGCGAACTCAATACAGGACGATTCATTTCCTATTTACAACCAGTTCAGTTCTTACAGTTCACTACTCGGGCCATGGGTTGTGTGAAAGAGAACCCCGGGGATCCAGGAACAAAGGCAAAGCAGAAGCGGATTTTAGTCATTAAAATTCTGACATGCCCTCTTGCCCCGCCCTAGAGCGAGAGATGTCATAAGATGATTTGCCAACTTTAAACCAAAATCACTAGGTACTCAATTCCACAAATTGAATATTTTGTTTCTTTAATTACGAACAATTTATTTTTGTTACACCTTCGTTACCGCAGAACCAGCTACCCAAAATCAAATTTAACTTTTTAGTTCTCCGTGTTTCAGCTAAAACTAATTATAACTATGCCAAAAATTTACCGGCAGTATCGAAAAGGCTTTGACGGAGTTTAGTTAGAAGGAAAAACAAGAGTCAAAGTTCATTTGAACTTGGGAGAATTTTCGTCCGTTCGTTTTCTTCGTTGGTAGGAATTACCCGCCCACATCATACGTACAAAGCATTTTAGGAACACATTTATTGTGCGTATAACTAAGGAGTGGAATTTTCTGCCAGAGTCTGTTTCCTGTTAGCTACAGCCTAGGTGTCTTTAAGTCAAGAATGAATACTCTAAGTTATTTCTAGGCAAGCGTGCTCCGTTGTCGGTCACATCATGGCTCACCATCAGGTGAAATAGCGATCAAACGTGCCTATCCATAGTAAAAAAAAGTGAAAAACTGTGAGGCATATTTATTGTTATGTAAAACATTTCAAGCAAAAATTTTTTTGGTAAGTAAATTATGACTAAAAAAAATGATATTTATTTTGCAAATGGGTTTTAAAAAACATTTTTAACACGGCATTTTTTCCGTCAGTTTGAACTAGATGAGGCCGATGTTTTCTCACTGACTAACCTGAAAAAAAAGTGAATAGAAACTTAGGAGTTTATGTCACAAAAAAACGTATTTTTCGATATTCCCAAAAGAATCAAAATTCATAAGGCACTTCTCGTTGAATAGAATCCTGAAATTTGGCATAAAGCAAGGTCTTAGAGCACTATTTTTTTTTTGCGTTTCAAAAAAAATCTTTGAGATTCTATTCGGGAATAGAACTATTTACACAGGTAAGTTAGTGTGAAACCCTCAGTGTGCGAGTCCCACTCACACTTGCCTAGTTTTTAATACTTATTTGCAAAATAACATCACTTATCATTACCTATCCATAAATCTACAGAGCCGTGTAAAAGTAACTGATGAGTTAATTAATATTGAAATTGCTACCGAAACTAATTTTAATATCGTTGAATTTCAGCATTAAATGTAAATACCATTTAATAATATCAATTAAAAGCAGCTCATCATAAACGGATTCACACAAAAAACATATTTCGTTAACAAACATGGAAATTCACCGATAAAACGTAATTGTAACGCGTGGCCGAACTCCGAATACACATTTATGTCGCAGGATAAATTAGGAAACCGTTTTTTTCGCGGGAATTCAAGATTTTTCGTGTAGTTATTATCCATAAATATTGAAGTACGCTTGGTTTAGTTGTAACCTATTTTTGCAAAAACATACGAGCTAATATAATATTTTTATTTAAGGGCCGGTTCTAGTCACTGTTTTTTTTTGTTTGAACTTCGCTCGGGATTATGTCGTCTTCGCGGCCCCAAAACAGCGGTTTTATTTTTATAGAAAAAAAAAAAAAATTACTATTCAAGATTTTTGTTCTTGCGAAGCGCTTTTATATAACAAGCTTTATTTTTTTTTTTGTAACTTTCAAATAGTTCCGTAACGTAATCTCGTAGATAAACACGTTTGAAATCGTAAATTAGGGTCAGATTCGCGATTTTTTTTTTATCGAGCCAACTAATTTATATCGTGTTTTCATTTTTGCCAAGCCCTTGGCCATATAGTCAATTTTAATAAAATAAATTTTCTAGGTGTTCTCTTTTATATTTGTGGATTTCCATAGGTTTAAGAAAGGTCAAAATGAGTAGAACCGGGCCTTAAAGTGAGGGATGCGCTTATTGGTTAGCTCATTTATCATCATTATTACAGCTGAAGGACGTAAACTGTTGGACATAGGCCTCCCCCATGTGCCGCCACAACGAACGGTCCTATGTATCCCGCATCCACTGCATTCTCGCGACTCTCTCCAGGTCATCGATCCACCTTGTTCCACGGGTCTTCCAACACTACGATTTCCGGTGCACGGTCACCACTCTAGAACCTTTCGGCCCCACGGCCATCCGTTCTACGAGAAATGTGCCACATGTCAATGTGGCACATTGTTAGCTCATTAGCTAGGTACAATGCGTCTTCTGTCCAACTGGATTGCATATTATAATGACTTGAGCCTCAATTAACTAAACACAATTTTTTCTAATTATCCTAAATATATAGTTTTTTTTGCAATTAAATCTTCAAGAATTCAAAAATCAAATTCAACTCTTTTATTTCAAATAGACCAATTACACTTTTGAATAGTCAAAATGTCGGTCAGTCAAAAAAAAAGTGAAGCTAATTTTTTTTTAACTATTTAATTGAACTATTTACATGGGTAAGTTTATACAGAACCGTCGTTGTGTGAGGCCGATTTACAATTGCCCGGTTTTTGTCTTTGCTATCCTATTGGGTAAAAGGCTGCGTTATGTTCTAGTTGTCAATTAATAGCATAACATGGCATCAGCCTTATAATGTTCCCACTTCTGGGACTCAGGTCTCCTGTATAGGATGATACCCATTAATACATTATTATTGTCCATTAATATTTTTTTTTTTCTTTATGTATTTTGGGGTTTTTATCTGACCAGATATGCCAACCCCATCGTACCCTTTAACATTATTAATACCTAAACTAAAAATAATTAAGATATTTATGTAAATACACTTTACAATAATAAAGATGGAAGTCACAGTTGAAATCCATTAATAGAATAGAATAGAATAGAATAGAATAGAATAGAATAGAATAGAATAGAATAGAATAGAATAGAATAGAATAGAATAGAATAGAATAAAACTTTATTGTACACCAAGAAAGTTACTAGAACAATAATCTAGAGATCTGTAATATCTTAGAGTTAATATTATTTAGGAATACTTTCTTAGTGTCCTAGTCAAGATTTTCTAAAATCCCTAGTATTTTCACGAAAACACGATATTTCCAATGATTCAACGACGTATATTTAAATTAATATAGTCGAGTAAGAACGTCCATCAATACATTTCAATTTAACTGGTCCGGTCTCTCTCCGTCGAAATTTCATGGAACGGTAAGCACAGGCCGAAGTTGCCTGATTGCTTCTCAGCTAGACCGAATTTTGGGACCAATATTAGGACTTGTGTAGTCTTTAAATTGGATAAATATGTTTTTTGGGATGCTGGGTGTAGAATGTAGATCCAGGCGATCGAGATCTTAAGTTGCCAAACGAAAAAATGCAACGGGTATAATAACTTGGTAACTATAATTACTTATTAAGAACCGGCAGACTCCAAAGCTCGTAGAGACCAGAATGGTCAATGAGACCAGAAGGTTCTGGCCCCCTAGCCAAGATAAAATCGTTTCGTTTTGCGTTAACGCTTGGAGTTGGCCACGCCCCCAATTCCTTTGTTCGAACAAAGAAGTTGGGGGCACCGTGGCTAACTCCAAGCGTTAACGCAAATCGAAACGATTGTAACTTGGCTAGGGAGGCTGGAGTGACGACCGCGCTCCGAAAAACGCAGCGTTGGAAAGTCAATAATTTGGACCAGGATGACTTGGAGAAAGTCGCAGGAATCCAGACACACAGGACCGCTCGTTGTGGCCATACTTGGGTGAGGCTAGGTCTGACAGTAGACGTCTTTCGGCTAAATTGATGATGATGATAATGTACTAAAATTACATGGCAATAACGGAAACAAACTAATATCTCACCAGTTCCTACGAATAAAATACTAACAGTTAAATAGTCACAACGAACTTTGATCCCAAAAGGCAATGAAACGAACTCGGCATTTTTTGTTTAAAACGGAATCCTTATATGACGTTGCGGTGTAATCACATGTAAAACAAAATGCCTGTAACTGGCTTTTCATTTAAAATCAGCTAAATAGGAATTATCTTTAATTTAATTGTACCGTTGCTTGTCACTTAAAGCATTTTCTAACGATAGGCTACGAAGGAACGGGGTAGGTTTTTAGTCAGTAAGAGTCTGACACTACTTCCCGCTCCGCCCAAGGGCGGCATTTGTCTTTGGATGATTTTACCTACCATAAAAAAAAAAACTTTACTTTCCTATAAATTCAAATAAAAAGATCTCAGAAATATGACTTTGTATTTTATTGGAATTAAGTGAGGTTACATCTAGGGTATTTCTCTATAATATAAAACCAATTTCATGACTGTAACAAGTAGGCCCTGGGGTATAGGGAAAATGGGCTCTCTCTTTTACGGTTTTCGGATTATTTTTCTGTGCTATGTGACCGACATCATGTCAAATTTCAAGAATTCTAGGTCAACGGGATGTACCCTATGAATTTTGATTTCTTTGAGTGTCGAAAAATACGTCTTTTTCCTCTATAAACGGCTGTATCTTTTTTTCTGATAACTTAAAAGTTAGTTTGATTTTTTCACAGCTTCAAAGGACCGCAGACTAGTATATGATTTTAACTTCAACTTGATACCTAAGTTCGCTAAGTACCTGTTCCGGATTCGTGCGGAGGATTCGCCTGGGTGTCGCCACTGTGCGGAACACCCGGAGGACACGGTGGAGCATACTGTAGAGGTATGCCCCGCCTGGGCGGAGCATCACCGTGTCCTCGTGGGGGCAATCGGCGGCAGCGATCTCTCTCGCCGGGCCTTGGTTCAGGCCATGGTCTGGACTGAGGAGGGATGGCAGGCGGTCGCTTCCTTCTGCGAAGCAGTAATGCTAGCAAAGGAGGAGGCCGACCGCATCAGGCAGAGGCAACGGGGCGTTCGCCCCAGCCGCCTCCGGGATTCCGATCCCGATTTCCGGCCACCGTAGGCGCGGGCTTACGGACGGCGTGCAATAGGTAGCACGCTGTCCGATCGTCCGGTAACCGACCGGACCGAGCCCAAGTCGACGGCGCGTTCTGTTCCCGCGCGCCTCAAGGAGCTGTCAGCACACTGAAGAGGCCCAGCCTGCTAACTGCAGGCAGGCAAGGTCGAAGCCTACTGGGGTCATGGGTTAACTTCCGAAAGGAATACCCGGCCCCGGCACGATAGGCTACGAAGGAACGGGGTAGGGTTTTAGTCAGTAAGAGTCTGACACTACTTCCCACTCCGCCCAAGGGCGGGATTTGTCATTGGATGATTTTACCTACCATAAAAAAATATAAAAAAAACTTCAACTTGATACCTCCACGCGGTTCCTGATAAAGGGTCTTGCTTGACAGGCAGACAGACGGACAACAGAGTAATCCTATAAAGATTCCGTTTGTTAAGGTACGAAACCCTACAAAAACTAAAAAGTGCAGAATACCTATAATTTCGAAAGTCGGTATTTCAATAATAGTTTTGCCTCTCCGACTTCCTAAATAAAGATTATTTCGGAAATCTTTTTTTGAAGTCGTTTAAAAAAATACGACTTAACTGAGATACTATTTCATCCTTTTTAGGACTCGTTTAAAAATAAAACCAACTCCTACAGCCAGTATTAAAACTAACGCTCCGATAAAGGTGTCAGAACCATTTTCCCCGTCTATTCATCTCAAAACGTCACGGTGTGGTAACCATCGACTAAAGTTTGCTGATTGCTCTGGAATGGACTGGATTTTATGCTCAATGTGAGCAGTTCAGCACAGGCACTGCTGAATAGGACTATGTGTCAACTTGGACATGAATTACAAGCGCGACATTGGAAATGTGGAACATAACTACCAAATTGGT
This sequence comes from Leucania comma, assembly GCA_958295575.1. Taxonomy (NCBI): domain Eukaryota; kingdom Metazoa; phylum Arthropoda; class Insecta; order Lepidoptera; family Noctuidae; genus Leucania; species Leucania comma. Next base: position 4,653,793 of record OY282480.1, read on the forward strand.
GTGCTATTTCCAAAGATAAATCAAATGAAGTAGTACTATGTGTCTCTACAAATGTGTGTCTCAAAATTGATGGCTATGGTTGAATAAGATACTGTTATTAACATGGATAAATACTCAATTAATCTACAATCGCTTTAGAGCGAGCTTTTTAACAGCTTGATTTCATTTTCAGCAAACGTTAACACTTTTTGCTTTTTGTTTCTTTTTTTGCTTTTTTGCATATTTTTTTTTTTTTGCTGATTTTCAACTGACCAGTTTTTGGGACTAGTTATTTTTCAAAGTTTAGACAAGTTTTTAATTTTTTTTAGTATGTTTAATTGTGTAATTAAAGATAACTATTGATCTTCAACGATAAATACGAGTGATTTCTAAATTATCGCATCAAAAAACAATATAGATACGCATGTGAAATAAATTGGTTCGTAGCAAAAACCAGTAGGTATACATACAATTTTTTTTTTCTTTTTTTTTTCTCTCTTAAGATTATTTTTGGATAATCACAGTGTGGTAAAGTCTTAATTCTCTTAAGTACGCAGTTGTAGAAAATGCTGTATTCTTATTCACCTCACGTCTGTCAAGGTCGATTTTAGGCCAAATAATCTTTTCTAGGTTTATGTTTAGATTTACTTTACTTCGTAGATAAAGGGGCTTTCAGTGGACTAAATGAAATTATAGGCCACCTCTTGTAAGCAATTTCAATCGTAGTTATTTTAAAGAGCGCACGAGAGGAGCTCAAATTCATATTGCGTGGACCGACTCTGCAGTAGCTAACATGAGCAACACTAAGCAAATAAGTTGAACTATTTATTATGGTTATTCGCAGCCCCCCACTTTCATTGAGACCCGAAAATCGGTAATAATTCTCGTCACACAATTTGAACCATCATGACAGTCGACCTTGAATGTGCAGTATCTATAGGTACCTATCGATAGCATAGCATAGCATCAGCCTTATAATGTTCCCACTGCTGGGACTCAAGCCTCCTCTCTAGGAGAGGGAATGGGTCATAATCCACCACGCGGGTCCAGTGCGGGTTGCTGGATGTCACATGTCTTCGAATTTTTGGTTCTAGGACATGCCAGTTACCTCACGATGTTTTCCTTCATCGTTTTGAGAGCAGTGGTGGTGAAATAAATTACACAAAGTAATGCGTCTGGCTGGGTTTTAACCCGCGACCTACAACTCATAAGTCGTGGTCGTTACCACTCGGTTACCACTGCTCAACACCTAGTACTTCAAAGTATCGAGTACTAAACTACAGTAACAAAAGGAAAAGTACTCGATACCAAAAATAATCGATACTATTTTCGTTTCTCTAGTCGTGGGTGTGTATGTTTGTTACTCAGTCACGCACACACGTCCGAACGGATTTGAATGAAATTCGTTGCACGTGTAGACCATGTTTTGAATTAAGGCAGGATATTTTTATCCCACGCCAATGTTCCCTAGAGATAATTCCCTATTTTCGCACGGGCAAAGCAGCTGGTAAAAACTAGTTAAAAAAAATAGAGTTCTTCTTAAGAATTTCGTGAAAGCAGTGCACTTAAGTTAAGAAAGAGCTGTTTTTACTTTATTCTTGCTGGTTCGTACTTTTCATCTTGATGCTCGTTTGTTTTTTTAACGGACTGAACAAAATCTGAAGCAATAAGGGCCGATTCATACCGACATGCGGCCGGCAACGACGCAGCGAGTTCTTTCAGAGTAAAATAATTTTAAACTGGCCTGTTGGTCTGGTGGTTACTGGCCCTGCTATGCCGGAGGTCGTGGGTTGATTACCACCCAGGATTAATGTTTGTGTGATGAGCACGATCATTTGTTTTGTGTCTGGGCGTAATTTATTTATATTATGTATGTATTTAGAAATATATGTCTATCAGTTGTCTACAAGCTCTGCTTAGCTTGGGACTAGACGGCGTTGTGTGATAGTTGTGGAATATTATATAAACTTTTTCTACTTTTTTAAAAGACCAGTATCGCTTGGAAAAAATCAAAAAAGGTGTATGGCCATCCGTTGTACCGCTAGTAGTCACACTATGACACGCGTCTCGTCAATGCTCCTGCCTGCGAGTGACCGAAGCGATTTTATGCCCTTTTTGAAATTTTCGAGCGAAACTTTTTCAACTCGATACCTCAACGCGTTTCCGAGATAAAAAGACTTATAAAAAGCATGATATTTTATTTTAATCAGTAATTATAATTTAAAATTTATATAGTAATTTATGTTGAAAATATTTAAAACTAGCTGCTGTTAGCGAGTTCGCCCGCGTGAAAATGAAAAATATATGGTATACATCACTCAGCGATACAGTAGTATTCTACTGGAGGAAGAATTAAAAAAATCGGTCCATTATATTTTCAAGTATTACAATCATTAGAAACAAAAAAATTGGACATATAAATCTTTCCACTTTATAATATTAGTACCTACAGATTAATCAATAGTTTATTTTGAAATCCCATACCTAAAGCACAAGATTTGTGTTTCATACTGTATCCGTATAACTTTTTTATAATAAAGTAAGCATAAAAAATATAGGAAGGTTATCTTACAATTTTCCTTTTCCCACTGCTGGGACTCAGGCCTTATTTTTAGGAGAGAGAATAAACATTCATTTTACAAGGGTCATGCCGTTTTCATTATGATATTATTTTTAGAAAAAAAAACAGCCATTTCGAATAAAATTCTTATGACAGCCACCTCCTTCATTCAGACATTAAAAAAATCTTACGAGATTTCATTAAAATCAGCTAGTTCAACTCTCAACAACTATTCACTATCTAAAGTGTAAACAGGTTTTTTATGAACAACCTCTTGTTAAAATTGAAATGAAAACAATTTTTATATTTTTAAAAGGAAACCTCACTTCAACCAAAGCAACTTGACCTGAGGCTTTCTATTAAATTCCACTTTTTGCTTCGCCAATTTTCACGTAAGAAAGCGTAAAGGGTCAGGTTATGGTGGCGGACTTAACCCTGTATTATTGAGGTCGGGATACAGATAGAAAGTAGAGAATTTAATTAATGTAGGTAAAATTCTTTTACTAAAATACTGTAGTAACATTTCAGTTTGGTGAACAAAAATGCTTGAGAATTTCAAGTTATAATAATGAGGGAACAATGCATAATTAGTGTTGCCAGTTAAAAAAATCCATTTTGTTCGTTGCCATAAATTATGTGAAGTTTTTGTGTTGAATATCCTAATGCCATACAGCGTTCAGTGGTTTCTTAAATTAATATTAGTTTAGTAAAAATGGCTTGTGTATTTTATTCATGTTTTATTCGTAAATAGTACTTTTGGGATTTAGTTTATACATCTAACTGGTAAAATAAATTGAGAGTCCTATTTGGTAGAAATGTGGTTTAATTTATAACCTTCATTAAAATATATTATTTACTTATTTTATACCTTTCTTTTTAAGCTGGGAATTCATCTAATGAATTTTAGGGTTCCGTAGCCAAAGGCAAAAACCAAACCCTCGATTCGTCATGTCTGTCTGCCTGTCCGTATGTCACAGCCACTTTTTTTCCGAAACCATAAGAACTTTACTGTTGAAAATTGTTAAGTAGATGTATTATGTGAACCGCGTTAAGATTTTCACACAAAAAAAGAAAAAAAAACAATAAATTTTTGGGGTGTCCCATACTTAGATCTGAAACTCAATTTTTTTTAAATAATAAATTACAGAATTTCGAACAGAATATAGTATAATATAAAATACGAATATATTTTAATAGTATAAACCAATAAATATAATCATCATCATCATCATCATTAGCCTTTTAATGTTCCCACTGCTGGGACACAGGCCTCCTCTCTAGGAGAGGGAATGGGCCGTAATCCACCACGCGGGCCCAGTGCGGGTTGGTGAATGTCACATGTTTTCGAATTAAAAAAAAAAAAAAATTAAAAACATCATCGTTATTATGAAATATAATGATAATTATCAAATCAATATAAATACGAGAACTCGAAATATGACAATTATGACGAAGACTGAAGCTAAGATTGAGAGGACTTCAAGTATAAGTTCAGAATTTTACGCTTGAAGGAAAATTTACTTTTAGCTTTTTTGATGCAAATTCCAGAGTTTAATGGTAGATACAGCGTAAGAATTAGCCATAAACCAAGTAAGGTGAGTATTTTTTTATCAGACTTTTTGTCATGGGAGTACGTTCCTAGAAATAAATTTCTACATCCTGGCGAGAGAAGATCCTAGCAGATGCTAATGGTGCAAAATGTTGAAAATGCCAAATTCCGTCATTCAAATTTCGTTGCATTACAGGAGAATAGCTTTCTAGAAATCGACTGTACACAATACGTTCATTCTCGTAAATGTATTTGTACCAAATATAGGAAACAATGCTCTTTCCAAACAAAAGCCAACGTTCATAGATTTTCACCTGTATATGCAAACACCGTCTGGTTTTTTCCATGAAAAAGAATAACGGCATGTGAAAAGAATTCATACGAAGTGCGAAATGTTAAATGAAACTACATTCTAGCATTCCTTCGTGGCAAAACTGATTGGTTTTTGGCTTTTCGGCTTTCAAAAGGCTGTCGTATCTATCGATTAATATCGACAGTGAAAGGGGAAAATGTGAAAAATTCGATGAGTTCATCAATGAATACAAAACCAAGATATTTTTTAACACACTCACTCAAAAACCCGCTCATATTCCACCGCTTTTAGGTACGCAATAGGCTGTTTTCGCACTAGTGCAGAAAAGTTCGCATGCTCGCCCCCGCCACAATTTTACTGTAATAAAATTGTTTATCGTATCAAGCGCGCTTTGACCCCCACGAGCCGTAAGTGTATTGAAAAATGTCATTTGACACACCTCCAAATTTGTCACTGCAGCCCTCGCCTCCATAACACACTCGTCTACGGCTCGTGCAAATTCCGTCTCGGTCGCAATGACAAACTTTCTGCTTTTTATCAAAATGCACTATTTACTAACCTTTCTTCTTCTAAAACTTCTTTTTTTTTTCTTCGCCGACGGCCTATAAAACCACAACTCAGTTACTGAGCAATATGATGCTCCTTGGTTAGACTGATGGTCAGACTTCCTGTCATCTGACTACCTGTAACGACTGTCAAAGATATACGAATGACAACCAAGACCAACGGCTTTACGTGCTTTCCAAATCAGTAATGCCTTAGATACACTTAGAAAAGTATACAATGAATTGAAGTCAAATTAGTAGATACTTCTTCGGTTTGAACCCTTACGCATGAGAATGAATAATTATTATGGTTCAGTGTTTAAAGCACCCCACGGTGCTTTAACCACTGAACCATCATAATTATTAACATAATCTTTATTTATGTAAATAAAAATGAATAGCTTTTCGTTAGTGTCGCTAAAGTCGAAAACGGCTGCACCGATTTGGTTCATTTTGGTCTTGAAATATTTGTGACAGTCCAGGAAGATAAATAAGGAAAGAAAGTCGAAAAATTTAAAATTTTAAATGGTGTGATAATCTGGAAAGAATAAAAAAAGAAAATTCGAATACAACGCCATCTCTAAATAAAATTTCCTTTAATCCTTTATTCTTTATTGTACATACATACAGTTTCAAAAAAACAATAAAAGGTCAGTCAATTCAAGGTGGTCAATTTCATTTTGAAATTAATTATTTCTGGTTATGCCTGTAGATGGCGTTATCCTTTGAAACGTTAACTAAAAGACTATTTAGGCAGTACAAAGTGCGCTGGGTCAGCTATATAATTTTTCACTGGCCTGTTGGTTTAGTGGTTAGTGGCCTTGACTGCAATGTCGGAGGTCGTTGGTTTGATTCCCACTGAAGATAAATGTTTGTGTGACGACCACGATCGTTTGTCCCGTGTCTGGGTGTAATTTATTTATAACTAGCTTTTGCCCGCGGCTTCGCTCCCGCTCTTACGCCCTACTCTATCCTGCACTACCCTACTTTACCCTACGCTACTCTACTCTACCCTACGCTAGTCTACCCTACTTAACCTTACTCTACCCTACTTAACCCTACTCTACCCTACTTAACCCTACTCTACCCTACTCTACCCTACTCTACCCTACTCTACCCTGCTCTACCCTGCTCTACCCTGCTCTACCCTGCTCTACCCTGCTCTACCCTGCTCTACCCTGCTCTACCCTGCTCTACCCTGCTCTACCCTGCTCTACCCTGCTCTACCCTGCTCTACCCTGCTCTACCCTACTCTACCCTACTCTACCCTACTCTACCCTACTCTACCCTACTCTACCCTACTCTACCCTACTCTAACATACTCTACCCTACTCTACCCTACTCTACCCTACTCTACCCTACTCTACCCTACTCTACCCTACTCTACCCTACTCTACCCTACGCTACTCTACCCTACTCTACCCTACTCTATCCTACTCTATCCTACTCTATCCTACTCTACCCTACTCTACCCTATTCTACCCTACTCTACCCTACTATACCCTACTCTACCCAACTCTACCCAACTCTACCCAACTCTACCCTACTCTACCCTACTCTACCCTACTCTACCCTACTCTACCAATAAATTCTATGTCCTTCTCCTGTTGCTAAGCTACCTTTCCACCAATTTTCAGCTAAATTGATTCAGCCGATCTTGAGTTATAAATAGCTTAACTAACACGACTTCCTTTTATATATATAGATATGTATGTATTTAGAAATGTTTATCAGTTGTCTAGTACTCATACACAAGCTCTGCTTATCTTGGGACTAGACGGCGTTGTGTGATAGTTGTGAATTTATTATTATTATATCATAATTCTTCTGTACGTGTTTATGTCATCGAATTCCTCCAACACGACTTGATCAACTTCGATGAAATTATGTGAGTATACTTGAGTCGGTCTTTGATAGTTTGAAAGTACAATTGAACTCTGTAGGTGGTGCTGCAATCTGGTTCTCGTTTGTTGATTTACACCATTTTTGTCTATATGTTTATTTTTTAAAGTTGATTTCACAAATTGTCACAATAATCACCGCATAACAATGTACCTTGTATATTATAGTGTCTTTTCACCAATTAAGATGTTTTTCCTCTGTGCTTAAGACTATATTATTATAAAACAATTTTTAAATACGGAGCTTGTTTTTACACGGGTGACAGCGCACTTACCCTCTTACTTATTTACCTCTTAGGCCGTGTTTACGGGGACGCGGCGCGTTGCGCGTTTCGTCGTACATTGCAGCAGCGGGCCGTGTCATCGCTCGCGCAAAAACAAACATATGGCAATGTACGACGAACCGTCCGATGCGCCGCGCGACGCGCTGCGTTTCCGTAATTGAGCACTTACGGGCAGGAAAAACTCTGTCGGAACCACTAGTATTGGTATATCTTGGTACTATAAGCTTCTGTCCGCAGCTTCGCCCGCGTAAAAATTGGTTTCTCCATACAAACTTCCAACCCCCGTTTTACACCCTTAGGGGTAGAGTTTCGTTAAATCCGTTTTTAGCATATGTCTACACCCTATAAGGAACCTACCTGCTAAATTTTAAGTTTGTAAGTGTTATAGTTTCTGAGATTTCGTGATTAATCAATGAATGGTATTTCGCTTTTGTATTATATATACCTATAGATTTATCAAATTGAATACCCGAGACAGCAATATGACAGCGTTGTTAATAGGACTCGACCTCACGACCAAACTATCCAGCTGCTTCTGAAATAAAAATCTCCAAAGTTTACGTACTATTCGGAAGCGGTTCGTACTGAAACATCCCAACTCACTATTTTTTTCTTTTTATTTGAACTACCGACTATGTGTTGTATTCGTTACGCGTTACTAAGTTTTTATGCCCATTGCATGGCGTGTAGTCTTCCAGTTAGCTATTTTTGTAATGACATTTTTTACTGTTTTTACAAGCTACTCGTATTATTTAGTTTCACTTGTCCCAATGTTTATCTGTAATCAAATCTTGTAAATTAAATTCTATCCACTTCCCGGTTACTAATTGAGCTGAAATTTTGCATGCATATGTAAATTAGATGACAATACAAAATTATTATGACGTGGTGTTGATATGATGATGGAACCGGTAGGTCGCCTTAGGAAATCTGTAATTAAACGATACGTCCCATCGAGTTTGAGCTCGTGTGATTCGTTTTGACGAGTATTTTGCTAGTTGGTAACCAGGGTCGGATGATGGAACTGGAAGATGGCTATAGAAAGTCGGTAGTAAGCGCAATAAGATAACCCTAGGGTATTTCCGGGCCTTGGTTCAGGCCATGGTCTGGAGTGAGGAGGGATGGCAGATGGTCACCTCCTTCTGCGAAGCAGTAATGCTAGTAAAGGAGGAGGCCGATCGCATCAGGCAGAGGCAACGGGGCGCTCGCCCCAGCCGCCGCGCCGCCGGAATTCCGATACCGATTTCCGGCCGCCGTAGGCGCGGGCTTGTGGACGGCGTGCAATGGGTAGCACGCTGTCCGATCGTCCGGTAATCGACCGGACAGAGTCCAAGTCGTTGACGGCGCGTACCTACTGTTCCCGCGCGCCTTAAGGAGCTGTCAGCACACCGTAGAGGCCCAGCCTGCTAACTGCAGGCTGGTAGGATCGAAGCCTTGCTGGAGTCATGGGTCAGCTTCCGAAGGAATACCCGGCCCCGGCACGATAGGCAATGTAGGAACGGGGTAGGTTTTTAGTCAGTAAGAGTCTGACACTACTTCCCGCTCCGCCCAAGGGCGGGATATGTCATTGGATGATTTTACCTACCATAAAAAAGAACCCTAGGGTATTTGAAATTTTTGTAATGGTTTTGATGAGTATTAATTATATTATGTAGGTATATAATACCGTATATATTGCTGTAGTAATTCCCGCTATGATCTGCCGTGACCTAAATTGTACTTAGTGTCGGTGGTGTCCGTGTTGTGACCTATTTTAAATATATTTAGAAAATGTTAACCCGGAAGAAAAGTTTGAATCGCTTTAGTTACTGATTCTTAACAAACTACATCCAGGTTTCGCCTAATTATACTAAAAATAATGATGTATAGTGGATGTGACCAATCAGATTCTAGCCTATTAAACCTATTGCTACGTTAGTTTTCAGCCCTATATCCTTTATTTTTATGACTGCTTTCAGTCGAATTCTACCACTATTCACAACACGACGAGAATACAAGTTAAAATTGCACGGAATCCTTCTATTTCGAAGCGGTACGTTAAGCACCGTTCCACGGAACCCAGTGGAACTATCCAACTTTTTTTTTGGAACGCTGGCGTAGGTACTATTTTCCTGAAACTATCACGCTTTCCGTGTACGGCTCTGTTGTTTGGATATTTAAATGGAAGGAAAATATTGTAGATCAGCGTTCTGTGAAAGAGAATGGTATTTTTGTGGATAGGAATTTGAAAATGGTCGATATTATTGATATCGATTGGAGTAAAAATGGTTTATATACACAAATACATAATCAACTTCGCCAGCGGTTTTGCTCGTATAAAGTCGATAAATAACAATCAATCAAATAGTTTATTGACACTTATAAATATTATACACTAAAATTTGAAGCCCTGACTTCTGAGCTAGGTAGAAACCTGTATAACACAAGTCTGTGTCTTCTCCCTTTGGTTTCTTAAATATGAGGTCTAAGTGACTCTTCCTCAAAAATATAATTTACAAACACAAGAAAGAAATGCTTGAAAATAAAAATTAACATAATAAAGACCAAAATAAAAGTGTTTGTGTGTGTTTAAGTAAGAGGTTGATGATTTTACTGTAGGAGCTGCTCAGTCTGCGAATAGTTTAATGTTTGGAGCCATATTTTTAATTTGTGTTTGAAGTATGTAAGTTGATTTATTGTTACAAATGTATTGACTTTGTTGTAGAGTTTTGTTGCTAAATATAGGTGCTGTCGCCTTGCTGATGCAGTATTGCATTTAATATATGGACAAACATTGCGAGTTGTGCGTCTGCCTGTAGCATGGTCATTGTAGGGAGTATTACGATGTTGTTGTATGAGAATGTTCAGTAGGTATAAATGTCTCACTGTTAGAACTTGACAGTTTTGGTACAGGGTCATCGTCGAGAATTGGTATGGTTTAAAGGTCATAAATCAATCAAAAACCATTCCAAGGGAACATAATCTTAGGGTAAAACTACATACTATTTTCTCTTCCAAGATTTCTACCTGTGGGCCAAACATCCAAACCCGTTCAGGCGTTTGAACAACACATACATACATCCTTATTTTGGCTTTTATAATATTAGTATGATATGTTATTTTGCTAAGCTTTAATGCTTCAAAATTTTATCAAAATTCGTTCAATATCTTGTAAGAGAGGTATCGCGTCTAAGCTATATTAATCGCGTTGGGTTGAAAAACTTTTCGTAGAAGTGAATTCAGAAAACGAAAAAATAAATTTCTCCAGAAATGCCACCTACGTTACGTCGTCTCAAGACGGCGAATGAAATTTCAACCTCTCATCTTACAAACTCAGTTACAAACGGCCACTCGGACATTTTTAAAGTCCAAAATTATCAACGAATGGAATTTCAGCAAGCAGTTTAGGTAGATGCTTGAGAATGCATTGCGTGGAACATTTTTCTTGGAATTTTAATATTTGAAACGTAGTCTAAACTTATGAAAGGCAACGAAGGAACAGGAGTGGGTTTTTAGTCAGTTAAAGTCTGACACGCTCTCCTGCTCCGCTCAAGGGTGGGAGATGTCATTGGATGATTGTGCAATCAAAAAAAAAAAATATCTAAAGTAATATTATACAGTGGATTTTTTTTTGTGTGTATGTAACGATTTAACTCAAAAACTACTGGATCGATTTCATTAGAAAACTACATCTTCATCTACACAGGCTATTTATTAGTAACCGATTTTTGGGTCTCAACCGAAGCACGGTAATAAATAATATTACCGTGACCAAAGTGAGGAGTTGCTCGTAACCATAGCAACGGGTTCAAAAAAAACGGTTATAATGTATCCAATGTGCTATACCAGATCATAGCCTACCCATGTACTAAAATTCATAAAAATCTGTTCTGCCGTTCAAGCGTAAAGAATTGACAAACATACGCACCGTTTCACAAGCCTTCGCTTTTTAATAGTAGTGTGTATTTCGATTCCCGTGTGAAGCAAATATTTGTATGGCCTATTATGACTGACATGTTTTTTTTTTTTTTTATGGTAGGTAAAATCATCCAATGACAAATCCCGCCCTTGGGTGGAGCAGGAAGTAGTGTCAGACTCTTACTGACTAAAAACCTACCCAGTTCCATTCTTTGCCTTGGTCCCAGGGCCCCAGGTGCCATTTTCACATACCCTTTGACCCCAGTAGGCTTCGGCCCTGTTGGGCCCCTACAGTTTGCTGACAATTCCTTGAGGCGCGCGGAAACAGTGCACGCCGTAAACGACTTGAGCTCGGACCGGTATGTTACCGGACGGACGGACAGCGAGCTACCCAATGCCCGCCGTCCGCGAGCCCGCGCCTACGTTGGCCAGAAATCGGGATCGGAATCCCAGCGGCGGCGGCGGCGTGCACGCCGTTGCCTGATGCGGTCGGCCTCCTCCTTTGCTAGCATTACTGCTTCGCAGAAGAAGGCGACCGCCTGCCACTCCTTCTCGTTCCGGAGTATGGCTTGAACCAAACCCCGGCGCGAGAGCTCGCTGCCGCCGATCGCCCCATGACTGACATGTGGAGGTTCTCTGGAGACACAGCAATGATTGGACGAACGAGTGCAAACAGTGAATTTTACTACCAGTAGCGGTATCGTTGTCCCGTTTATGTGCATCATGTGTATCGAATTTCAAGGTGAATACATAAAAGTATAATCAACCTTTTAATGTTCCCACTGCTGGGACTCAGACCTCTTCTCTAGTAGAGGGAATGGGCCATAATCCACCACGCGGGCCCAGTGCGGGTTTTTTTTTATGGTAGGTAAAATCATCAAATGACAAATCCCGCCCCATGGGTGGAGTGTGAGATAGTGTCAGACTCTTACTGACTAAAAACCTACCTTTTCCATTCATTGCCTTGATCCAGGGCCCATTTATTAGTTTTGCTTATATTAAAAAAAAAATCTAGCCTAAAGCACAGGTTTGACCTAGTTCAGGCAAATAAGCAACTGCGTTATTTTAAAATTTCAAAATATTTTTATTGTAAACGTGCCATCACCATCATCATCAGCCTTTTAATGTTCCCACTGCTGGAACTTAGGCCTCCTCTCTAGGAGAGAGAAGTTTTGGTTCTAGGACATGCCAGTTTCCTCACGATGTTTTCCTCCCAATGGTGTTGTAATAAATATTACATTAAGTAATGCACCTGGCTACATTTGAACCTGCAACCTACAGCTCGTAAGTCACGGCCGTTACCACTTGGCCAACACTGCTCTCAATACATCCAAGATATAGTAGTTATTCCTGAGGTAAGTGGGGCAAAGTATTTCCAAAAAAAAAATTAACAAATCTTTAAGTGAACACATAAAAACGAAGTTGGTTATTAAAAAGCAAATCGAAGCCCAACTTTATATCAACTTTTCAGTCTTAAGTTAGGAACTTTGCAACAATTCGCTTGTTCGTATCGAACATTACAATTGTTTATTTTTCTAAAGAGCTCTCCACAGAGCAATTAATAGGCAGTTTGTGCTAGAAACGGCAATGGAACGGTAGATTTACAAGTATGTGTATATATCATATCATATACCAAATGTGAATATCATCCCAATAATATTATAATAGTGAAAGTTTTTACACAATTCATTTGTTTTTAACCGACTTCAAAAAAACGAGGTTCTTAGTTTAACTTGTGTGTATGTATGTATTTCCGCGATTATCTCGCGTTTGGCTGAACCGATTTTAATGCGGTTTCCAGAAGAATATTTTTCACCTTTAGGAGAAGCTTTGGTATTCTAACCGACTTCAATAAAGGAAGTTCTCAGTTTTTAGAATTGATAATGGAACCAAATAGTGGAAGGTGTCTGTTTAGGTTTGGCAGAGAGGTACTACAACTAAAAAGTGTGAAATATTTTTCTTTATTAAACATTAAAAAAAAAACACAAAAAAGTGCAAAATAACTTTAATTTCGGAAGTAGGTTTTTAATAACAAAAAGACCGAACTATTATAGAAACAGCGACTTCTGAAATTAAAGTTAATTTGTACAATTTGTGTTTTCTTTATCAAGACGGTTTAAAAAAAAATTATAAGTTTGCCTTTGACCACTATACTAAGGTCGCCGATAGAGTACGCTTGCCTAGAAGTAACTTATTCGCTCTTGACTTAAAGACTCACAGCGGTCAGGAAACACAGACTCCTGTAGCAAATCAAACAAGAGTACGTAAGTGTGTTACTCTACCACTTTCAAATGGATTTCATGAAACTTTGTAAACAGGTAGGATAGGTCCTGGAGGAAGATGTAGAATACTTTTTATTCTGTGAGTATGTTTCTCCATATGTTGCCCCGACTTACGAGTTTGTAGGTCGCGGGTTCTAACCCGACCAGGTGCATTACTTTGTGTAATTTATTTCACCACCACTGCTCTCAAAACGGTGAAGGAAAACATCGTAAGGAAACTGGCATGTCCTAGAACCAAAAATTCGAAAACATATGACATTCACCAACCCGCACTGGGCCCGCGTGGTGGATTACGGTCCATTCCATCTCTTAGAGAGGAGGCCTGTGTCCCAGCAGTGGGAACATTAAAAGGCTGATGATAATGATGATGAGCAAAAAGCTAAGTTGAGCAAAAAGTCTTATTGAAATTTTAGCATAGCATATAAATGGAGGTATAATAATAATAATTATAGGGAAGTACACCTCTGGCTAGCCCTTCGGGGTAAACTAAAACTACTTACTATAAAACATTCCGTTAATTTTGTTTATTTTTGTATAAGCTCACAGTTGCCGTATTCATTTGTTTGCTTACCGTTCCCACGGAGCCTTTGTACACTGCCATGTTTTAATTGTGTTTTGTTAAGCTGCAAAATAATTCGTGGTTCTCCCAATGAGTTTTTGTTGTTTGCTGAAGTAGTGTTTTTTTGGTGTCATTGGGTTGAGTCAATGTTTTTTAGTGTGACTGAATTTTGTTAAACAAATATATTAAATAATAATAATATATATATTAATAATAAGTTAATATAGTTTAATAAAATTAACAAATTGTTATGAATTTGTTAATTTTATTAAACTATATTCACTTAATATTACAATAATACTATATACAACTAAAATAATAATACTATAATAATATTATGTTGACTACTTATTTTTTCAATAATAAATTGTCTAAAAGTACAATAATCACTACATAGTATAAAACAAAGTCGCTTCCCGCTGTCTAAAACTACGTAACAAATTTTGATGCGTTTTTTTTTAATAGATAGAGTGATTTGAGAGGAAGGTTTATATGTATAATATTATTGCACATATTGCACCCGTGCGAAGCTGAGGCGGGTCGCTAGTTTATTATAAATTTAGACTAATATCTTTTATTAAATTATAGTCATCCTCTCTCCTATAAAACAGACTTTGCTGTGCCCAACAGTGTCCATAATTGAACCTTTTAAACAACAAACTAACTTTGTACCACAACGTGGACCAATGACCTGGTGAGAGTCGCGGGAATGCGGTGGATGCGAGACGCACAGGACCGTTCGTTGTGGCAGCACTTGGGGGAGGCCTATGTCCAACATAGACGTCCTTCGGCTGAAATGATAATGACCAACTTTGTAACATTATGGAACGCAATAAAGTATTGAGTATTATATCATGTAGATTTTTTCTGTCTGGAAAGTAATGGTTTTCAAGTTGTGAACACTCGCTCAATTAACCTGCACTAGTTTCACAGCACTTTCGACCACAACGAGGGTGAGGATCAGACAATAAAGCACATTAATTTATTTCCACTGTATATTATGAACTTCCGAACTGAACTAATTTCGAATTGACAACATCGCAACCTTAGTCACTGCGCGGAAAATTTTAATATCGCGATCTAGGAATTGGCGCTCACTTAACAACGCCATCTGTGATTAAAAAAGTAAACAATATTTCGATCAAGTTGCAACATTTAAAACTAGATGGAAATTTAGTTATTTAAAGGAAATTTAGTAATCTTTAATGTAATGTGAACTGGTTCAAGCAAGCATGCTTCATTGTCAGCCACATCAACAGTTACTATTTTGTGTGGTAGAGGTCAAACGTAAACCTATATATTTATTTCTGAAAACTTCTTTCTACTTATGATTTCATCCGCGTGACAGTAGAGAAGCAGAACATGCCCTAAATACATATAATATGGTCTACTAATGATTTATCCAAATATGTTCAGCAGTTGCAACGTGAAAGACCAACAAACATACATATACAAAACGACGCCTATTACTATAATGATGTGATGACTTTATTTTATTCAGAATCTGGAACATGAGTAGTTACGCATTGGTCTACCTTGCGATAGCTACATCAATGAACAATAAACTTTATGTTCAATCCGTTTTAGGCTATTTGGAGGCAAATAATACTAAGAAATTATCCTAGTCCTAAAGACGATTAGGTACTAAAGCCGTGTACACACTTTTTTTAAGGGTTGAAATCATCCAATAACTTCTCCCGCTCTGCGCGAGCGAGAGGTCGTGTCAGATTTTTTCTGACTACAACCACACCTGTGTCCTTCAGTTGCCCCTTGCATTTTAGGACTAAAGTTTTCCTTTTCAGTAATTCCGCGCGGTCTATGTACACACGTACAAATACGTACATAGCGAACACAAATATCAAACTTGAACATTTGGTTCTTTCGTATGGAAGGCATATTCGAACACGAACGCAAATATAGTTCGAATCGAGTTCACGCACAACAGCCCCCCTAGCCAAGTTACGACTTTTTAGTTCCGATTCTCTTGCGTCGAACGCCTCGAGTCGGCCAAGCCATTCATTTGTTCTGGACAAACTTCAACAAAGGAATTAGAGTATCTTGGGTCGTAACTTGGCTAGGCCTGCAGTTGTGAATTCTATTTTAATAACTATGGCGACGCCATTAGGAGTGGTTGGTTGTAAAATAGCAGGATTTTTTCTGGTATTCGCATTGATTCACGAAGAACACTGTCCATACAGAACCTACCAACAGGATCGCCACAAACATGTTTGACGAACAGAGTGTTCGCCGGGCCTTGGTTCAGGCCATGGTCCGTAGTGAGGAGGGATGGCAGGCGGTCGCCTCCTTCTGCGAAGCAGTAATGCTAGCAAAGGAGGAGGCCGACCGCATCAGGCAGAGGCAACGGGGCGCTCGCCCCAGCCGCCGCCGGGATTCCGATCCCGATTTCCGGCCACCGTAGGCGCGGGCTTGCGGACGGCGTGCAATGGGTAGCATGCTGTCCGATCGTCCGGTAACTGACCGGACCGAGCCCAAGTCGTCGACGGCCCGTTCTGTTCCCGCGCGCCTCAAGGAGCTGTCAGCACACCGAAAAGGCCCAGCCTGCTAAGTGCAGGCAGGCAGGGTCGAAGCCTACTGGGGTCATGGGTTAACTTCCAAAAGGAATGCTCGGCCCCGGCACGATAGGCTACGAAGGAACGGGGTAGGTTTTTAATCAGTAAGAGTCTGACACTACTTCCCGCTCCGCCCAAGGGCGGGATTTGTCATTGGATGATTTTACCTACCAAAAAAAAAAAACAAAAAAAAAAACAGAGTGTTCGATGTTCGTTAGTGATACGCACGTTCGAACAAAATTGTAACGTATCATGCAACACAACGTTCGTACGTGCGTACACGGCTTAAGTTTAAGACCTGTAGTCTGCAACAAACAGACCTCTAAGAAAAGAAAAAAACATTTATGACAAACATAATTTCTAACATCCAAAGCAAATCGGATTAAGGTAAAGCTCCTTGTTACTGTCCTACAAAACAGTTGCTAAACTCAAATAGCTCGGTAAGCCTCGGGCTTAGAATAAGTGTTTGGAATAAAAACGGCAGTCTTTTATTTTTATTTATCCAATGTAAGTTGAGTCTTACTCCATCTCTCTAACCTTTTTCTGACTAGCACTTTGCATTCAGTTAGGCTAGAAGCCGACCCCAAGATACCCATGTTTTACATGGAGCGACTGCCTATCAGACCTCCACAACCCAGTTACTGAATAGTAACATATTTAATCACTGCTAGCAAAGGAGGAGGCCGACCGCATCAGGCAGAGGCAACGGGGCGCTCGCCCCAGCCGCCGTCGGGATTCCGATCCCGGTTTCCGGACACCGTAGGCGCGGACTTGCGGACGGCTTGCAATGGGTAGCACGCTGTCCGATCGTCCGGTAATCGACCGGACCGAGCCCAAGTCGTCGACGGCGCGTTCTGTTCCCGCGCGCCTCAAGGAGCTGTCAGCACACCGAAGAGGCCCAGCCTGCTAACTGCAGGCAGGCTGGGTCGAAGCCTACTGGGGTTATGGATTAACTTCCGAAAGGAATGCCCGGCCCCGGCACGATAGGCTACGAAGGAACGGGGTAGGTTTTTAGTCAGTAAGAGTCTGACACTACTTCCCGCTCCGCTCAAGGGCGGGATTTGTCATTGGATGATTTTACCTACCATAACAAAAAAAAAAAATATTGAATCACACACGACATTCTTTGAATTAGAGACTTTCTGGAGTCTGACTACCTGTAACAATTGTCAAAGATCTAAGAATTACTACCGGGATCAACGGCCTTACGTGTTTTCCAAGGCACACATTAATAGTGGCACTAATTTTTCTATTACCTCCATTCCTACAGTACGGAGCGTTTAAGAGCTTGTTTGAAAACTATCATTATGAAAGTAAGGGGCTTATTAGACCCCGTAATATTTATAATACTACAAGCTTATTTTTTCTCTGCGCGCTACGAGGTCAAAACGATCCCGTAATTAAGTACTTAGAGGATTTTGTTTAATTAGTAAATTCATCTCTTAATCTACATCATCATCATTTCAGCTGAAAGACGTCCACTGTTGGACATAGGCCTCCCCCAAGCGTCGCCACAACGACAGGTCCTGTGCGTCTCGCAGCAATCGGACTCTAGCAACCCTGACCAGGTCATCGGTCCACCTTGTGGGTGGTCTTCCAACGCTGCATCTTCCGGTACGCGGTCGCTACTCCAAAACCTTTTGGCCCCAACGGCTATCTGTTCTGTGTGTAATGTGCCCTGCTCATTGCTACTTATTCATCTTTTATCTAAACTAAACCAAATTGAAGTTATAGGCTCCACACGGTAGAAAAGATTATGTTTTTCTTAATTGCACAGCAAGAAAGCAGTTTGAGAGCAGTGGTGGCCGAGTGTTAACAGCCCCGACTTACGATTAGTAGGTCGCGGGTTCAAACCTAGCCAGGCGCATTACTTTGTGTAATTTATTTCATCACCACTGCTCTCAAAATGATGAAGGAAATCATCGTTCGAAGATAATATGTGACATTCACCAACCCGCATTGGGCCCGCGTGGTGGATTATGGCCCATTCCTCCTCTTAGAGAGGAGGCCTGTGTCCCACCAGTGGGAACATTAAAAAAAGGCTGATGATGATGATGATAATGACAGCAATAAAGACACGTAACGATAAAGTATATAATTATGAAGTCTTACGCCAACATGATAATATATGGCTCTAAGGTTGGTTGGACGCAAATTGGTGAGCTTACCTTAGTGTGTGAAGTGAGCGCTATGATTTATTTCAATGACGATAATTTTACTTTTTAAACAGTTTTTTATTATTATTGGTTTTCTATATGTATATTATTGTTTTCTATATGTATATTATCTTTTATAATAATATTATAAAAGAGATTGCCCAAATTTGTATGTGGATCCCGTGTGTCAAAACTAAATTTACTGTCAAAAGTGTGGTTATTATTTAACTTTTGACTACCTCAAACGGTTTTGTTAATATTTGACTACATTTTTTAAATATTCAATAAAATTATGAAACGCCTGAATCCTGATCATATTTCGGAAGTAGGAAATGTTAATATCATTTTTGGTATATTATACTTGTGATACAATATGGTACGGGGTATAAGCATTCTCTTTTATTTCTTTTGTCAGTCAATCGCTGAGTATAAATACTATTTACATGTTTACTCAGGTTATGCTACGCCTCACGGTTTCTTTCTTATTATCGGATCAATCTAGGGCCGAAAAGAGTGGTGTGATAACACTGATAATATAATTAGTACAGCTAAGACCTACCGAATTATTATACCGAAATATTAGCTTTTAGTACATTACCTAACTAATTTTTATCTTTAAAAAAAACTTAAAGAAAAACGAGCAAGTGCGAGTCGGACTCGCGCACTGAGGGTTCCGTACAAACTTAGCTATGAAAATAGATCAATTCACGAATCGAGTCTCAGAAGATCTTTCCAAATCGCAAATTGTTTTTCTATTTGTGACATAAAAATAAATTTTCAGATTGTTTCCTATACTGATGCTATAAGACCTTACTTCATGCCAGATTTCAGGATTCTAGGTCAACGGAAAGTGAATTTTGATTCTCTTTAGAGTGTCGATTGCGACATAAACGGCCTTTTGGTTGTTTTGGAACGGACGTTTGATTTTTTCACAACTTCAAGGGACAGCAAATTTGAGTATATAGTTTTAATTTCAACTCGATACCTCCACGCGTTCCCAAGATAAGGGGTCTTGACAGACAGACGGACAACAAAGTGATCTTATAAATTAGATTCCTAAACTTCACTTAATGTTTAGGGTTCCGCTTTTTCTTTTTGAGGTACGGAACCCTAAAAATTAAGTAAAAGAGATTATACTAAGAAGTTGTTATTCTGATATTGATTTCAAAGAATCGGTTTTGATTAAAAAGTAGTTTGGTATCCCTGTTGGCCGTTGAGCTACGAGTAGTAACTAGGAAGTTCCTTTAACAATTGTCTTTCAATTACAAGTTTCATTCGAAAGACAGAATTATCGGTGGAATTGCTGGACATGAGGGATTTGAACTTTGTCACTCAGGTTAGAAGGGGATTGATAGCCCTTTGCAATATAGCAATCTGAAATAATTCTTATCTTTCCATATCACTAGTATAAAAACAAAGTCGCTTCCCGCTGTCACTATGTATGCTTAGTTCTTTATAACTACGCAACGGATTTTGATGCGGTTTTTTATAGATACGGTAATTCAAGAGGAAGATTAATATGTATAATACATACATGATATATTTGATATCTCCATTGCACCCGTGCGAAGCTGGGGCGGGTCGCTAGTGTTTTATAAAACAACTCTCTCATGCTTCTGTCTCTTTTTAAAACTAAAAAAAAACTGTTTTTTTTCCAATAGACAGAGTTATTCTTGAGTATGTATAAAATGTATAAGTGTATAATACATATTGACTGATTCCGCTAGAATGACATTAATATTATTTTGAGAAATACACTGTTTGATGCACTTTTACGTAGTTTCTTACACTCTCTCAATCTGTGTATTAGCAATAGACCTAAGATTTAAAAAAAGTGAGTTTTTACGTTTTTCCTACCCAAGATTTCCTTGGATCTCTAAATCGTTTTATTTGCTAAACTTTTCCTTTTTTGTCTATAATAAAAACTATGATATTTGGAATTATGCCCTTTGTAGTGTAAAGGTTTACTAAATAATATAAGAAAAAAATATCAACTGTGTTAAAGATTTTGTTTGAAATCTTTCTGTTTAGAGCGAAACAACCAATAACAACAAACAACCGGTCATTAGAAATACGAGTAACTAGGCATGAAGATTGGACATATGATACTTTTATATTTTATCAACAGCGCGAGTGAAGCCACATGCTGAAACTATTATATAGTATATATATAATATAATATAATAATATAATATCACACACACTATCACACAACGTCGTCTAGTCCCAAGCTAAGCAGAGCTTGTGTTATGGGTACTAGACAACTGATAAACATACTTATATATTTCTAAATACATACATATTATAGATAAATTACACCCAGACACGGAACAAATGATCGTGCTCATAACATAAATATTTGTCCTGGGTGGGAATCGAACCCACGACCTCCGGCATAGCAGTCAGGGCCACTAACCACTAGACCAAGAGGCCAGTCAAACTAGATTAAATATATCTATATACAAAAGCCAAGTCCGGTTACATCGATGACGTCACAGCATCTCTCGTTTACCAGATAAGTGTACAAGATATCCTCATAACAATGACTTGGGAATAAATTGTATCTTAATTCCGCTCAAATTGTACCGCTGTAGTAGGATGGTGCGCTGTAACCGCTTTGTTGGGCTTGGAATACAGCGTTTATGTCGAGAGAAAGCGAGGAGGTTGCTACTTTTTTTTAAAGTTGTCAAAACATTTTGCCACACGATAAAACTTTTTTAAAAGCTTGTAATAAAATAATAATAATAATAATTTATTTCAGGAAGTTATTATAAATTACAAATAAATATAAATAACAAAAATAAAATTCGTTATACATTTAAAAACATAACACATTAAAATCATTGCATGAAAATAAAAATAGATTAGATTACGGTAAAATGCTGAGTAAAACTCGCCTTTGCATATGAACTGACTATAGTATCGAGTACTATGTAGGTATGTTTTAGTGTACACTATAGAATTAAGAATTGATCACATATAATCACTGTGAAACCTGTCTTCGGATTGACTTGGGATTACAAGTTTATTAAAATAAAATCAATTTAAAATGTCAAAATCTAAATGTCAAAATCAAAATGTCAATTTCAAAATGTCAAACTATTGTACTATTTACTACTATGTTATACTGCTAAGTTTGATCGATTAGTTTATTAATTTATAAATATAAGTTTACAGTGCATGACCAAAGTATATTCTAAAATTTTAACATGTACGCTGAAAGAACGTTGTCAAGCAAGAAATTAAAATATAATGCACTATTTTAATTTCTTTTAAAGAAGTTCTTTCAGTACGTCGAAGGACATGCCACTTATTTTAAAGAGTATTGGGATTACGTTTCCTACTGTATCTATATATACACCGTTAAATTTTGATCGTTTTAATCCCGTGGAGGTTCGATTCGGTACATGAAACACTATAGATTTGTAAAGTGAAAATTAAAAAAATAAAGTACTTTTTTTAAACTCACATTAATTTACGCATGTACGAAATTAATTTCTTTTAGTAAAAATCAGCTGAGCGAGGTCAATGCACTGAAGGTAGTTAGTACGCAACGACCGACCAATACCTACAAGGTCATTGACCCGTTTACTTAGATAAATAAATACATACATATTTTAATTTGACTTTTAGATAAAAAGTACATTACACATTACATACCAATGTCGACCAATCAGAATTAAACTCGAGAGTAAGCCACCCTAATTTGCTACGAAAAATCGTAGCACATTTCGTAGCGGTTTTCGTAGCCCCAGTGGCTCGTAGCGACGTAGTGGCGTAGAGCCGGAAGACTGAGCGATTGTAGTTAGATAAACAGTTTGTTTTCAGCCTGAGTTATGTGCTAAATTGTATCATAAATAAACCAGGGCTGCTACCCTTTGTATCTGATTATATTTTCCCTGATAATTCGCCAAGCGATTACGACTTTCATAATTTATTGCGCTCTTTCCAATTTTCTTGTTTTTTTTTTTTTTGTAAATATTTTCTAGTTTTTCAGTCAAAAGATTTTTTTTATATTTGAAACTCTATTAAATTGAGTTTGTTTAAGGATTATGAAAGCAATTTTATTTGTTTTGAATTGAGTTTTGCTATAGTTTCTGTCTGGCATTTGTGTCAGACACATGTAATAATAAATATAAATAAAAATCGAGAGGGATTTATTTTGATTTAATATTATATTACTGCTTAAAATTATTTGTGTATCAATGTCAGTGTGATTGACCGCAATATATTATATTATGAGCTGATTATTACCAAGTAATTCTAAAACCTCATACGTATAATATGAAAACACAGTACGCACACTTTATAAATTAATATTTAAGGTTTTATACATGTATCAGGTCTTTTGTAGATTGTAATTTGACTTTATTCAGATACTATTATAGAATGCGTTGAAAAAATGACATATAAAAAATAACTTTAAGTATCTATATATACATCTAGTCTAAGAAATATTACAACTTAACATGTATATATACAAACCAAAAATAATAATATATACAAACGAGTGGAAAAAGTTTACCTTAGCTTTTGTTAGATTACATGTATAATATAATTATTATAAGTAATTCTTTACTTTTCATAACACCAAACTTTATTTATCTGTTTAACGTAATGTTTTATACAGGTACCGTGGCTCTGGAATTCAAATGACAACTGAAGGAGCACTGGTGGAATTTATTCAGTAAAAGTCTCACAATCCTTTCCACTCCACTCAGAACGGATGAAATTATTTGATAATTCCTCAATTAAAAATAAACGTCTTTTTTTAAAATTGATACTTGATATAAACTAATGCTTGCCTACCAGCAGTGCTGAAAATGAAAAAAAAAAAAATGAAAAAATGTTGATTTCAATTAGTTCAACTTTTTCACACCCACGAAAAATCTCTCAAATGGGGAAATATGCATGCAATTTTTTTAGGCACGCACACAACACTAGTGCAGAAAAGTGCGCGTGCTTGCCCCACCACAATTTTATAACATTCATCGTATAAGGCTGGGCGCGTGTTGACCCCCAGGAGTCGCTGGTCAACACCTGTTTATTCATTTTTTCGTAACTGTATTCAAAAATGTCTTTTGATACGCGTGAAAATTTGTGATTGCGACCGAGGCGGAATTCGGACGAGCCGTAGGCGAGTGTGTCATGGAGCTGAGGGCTACAGTGGCTGCTTTCTGCATTTGTATCAAAATGTACTATTTTCATGCATATATTTTTATCATGGGAAAAATTGATTATTCCCTATTATTATTCCCAAAATACACAAGGCCCAGCCCCTCAAACAACATGCGTAATGAGTGCACAATTGTGTTCATCGCAGTTCAACTGGAAACTCGTTAGCGCCTGCTACGCCCGTTCTATGATCTAAGTTATAAAATTTATGTTCGGTACTTGATTTAGTAGCGGGCCAAGTACATAACTGTGGGTGTGGTTTGTCTTTGGGTAAGTTTAAGTTACGTATTTATTTATTTATTGTAACTTAAATGCAATACAACGTATATAGGCGGTGACTTAATGCCAAGCAACTCTACTAGAGTCTGTCTAACGAAAGCGCGACCTGGAGTTTATTTTTTAAATTTAATTGGCAACATAATGTTGCCGTCAAAAGCACGTCAAAGTCTGTGATTGCAAATGTCAGTATTTTGTAACAAAGATTAATTTTTAAAATATAATTGCTTATCATGGGTAAAACAATAAAAAGTTATGTAGGAAAGCTGTGAAATACTATGATCAGTAAGTTTAACGAAAAACAAGAAGAGAAAGTAGTTGTTTTTGATCCCGGGTTTTTAAGTTAGTATGACATTATAATCTTGATCATTGTTGACTAACTATACCAAGGCGAAGAATGGAACGGGGTAGGTTTTTAGTCAGTAAGAGTCTGACACTACTTCCCGCTCCACCCAAGGGCGGGATCTGTCATTGGATGATTTTACCTACCGAAAAAAAAAAAAATCTATTAGATATATTTTACGATATAATATTTTTTCTTGTTTTTAGATAATCTTGAAGATATTCAAGGACTGCGCGAAATAAATAAAAAAACATTGAATCGTTAAGGAATTTGGAGAAAAAAACCTTTACACTTAAAACTAAGCTATATGAAGAAATATCTTCACTACCGTGCTTTATACGTTCAAAAGTGGTCGAATTGCTGTGATGAAATAGCATACTTTGAGGATGATAAAATTCAATATTTTGTGTTATTGACCTTTTCCCGTGACTTTCTTGATAGAATAGTAATATACCAATAAATAAATCTTTACTCGTTTTTGTATTGTATTGGTATAGCTGTCCAGTATTGTACTACTGCTGTGCAAAAGCCATCCACTCTTTCTAATGGTCTCAGTCCCTTACTCACTTTCCATTTCTTAAGAAACACATCCAGGTCGGTTGGCAAACCTTGAGTTTAGACTTTTGGATGTTAGTCAAGGACAAAGTCTGTATACACCATAGGTCAAATGAGGAGATTACACATGTCCATAAGCTTACGCTTTAGTGATATGGGCAAAGTGCCCTTAAATAGTTCCTTGATGGACCAGTAACTTTTTCAGGTATTTTCTGTTCGACAAGTTATTTCTTTGCCTTACCTGGCCCAGAAAGAGACTACTTGGCCCAAGTAGACAATGATATATTTTAAGACGTATTGTATATTCTGTCCGCCTACGTGTACGTTCCTTTTGGAGCTGCTGGTTATGATTTTGGTCTTCAACATTTTTATTTGTAGACCAACCAGCATTTGCTCTAGTTCTGTGGCTGTAGGAGAGAACAGGACAATATTATCAGAGAAACGCAAATTACTTAACTTAGATTCGTTGATGACAATGCCCTTCTCTTCCCATTCGACTGCTAATGTCTGAAAGAAGTGGTGAATAACTTTGGGGACAACGGGACGCCCTGTTTGACACCCTTAAGAGTTTTAAACAGAGGATCTAATCTCTCTAACTTGCTGGAATAAGTATGTGTGGATTCTATTTTTTGTTTTGTAAGGGAATTGAATATTTCTGAGTGTGTGATGCTGTTAAAAGCATATTGGTTGAGTATATTTATTTCTAAACATTTTGTGTTCCTCATATTAGGAATATAGTTCGTCAAAAAAAATTATACGATTGTCGCAAATACAAAAAAATACTCAAGTATCAAAAATTTTTTCTCCTAGTATGACAGTAATACCATATTCAATATTTTTTGATTTGACCTCATTTTCTCAGGTCGCGCTTTCGTTAGACAGACTCTAGCCAATCAAGGGTAGTGAAGAACCTATTGAGCCATTGATGTGTCATTATGTATTCAATACTCGTACTTAATCGAAAAACCCGTTCTTATCCAACCGCTTTTACGCACTCAATTGACGGTTTTCCGCACTAATGCAGAAAAGTGTGCATGCTTGCCCCCGCCACAATTTTATTGTAATAAAATGATTATCGTATCTGGCTTGGTACGCTTTGACCCCCATAAGTCGTAAGTGTATTGATAAACGTCATTTGATACACGTGCAAATTTGTCAATACAGTCCTCGGCTCCATAACACTCGCCTACGGCTCGTGCGAATTCCGCTTCGGTTGCAATCACAAGTTTTCTACACTTGTATCAAAATTTACTATTATCAGAAACAAAAACCTATCACATTTTCAATATCGGACTGATATAGGTACAGAACTATACCTCTATTGCTTTATCCGTCCCTCTATTTTCGAAATAGATAAACGTGAAATGACTCCTCCCGCTCTAGGTGGAGTAGGAAAGAGTGCTACTTCTACAGCTTAAAACCCACTTGTGTTCTTTCGAGTTGCTGACGATTTGGGCACAATATAATCGGACACAGTGTCTGAATCGTCATATTTTATTTTTAATATTTTTTTTTAACCATTTGGCCACCGCCAATTGAAGCTAATTATTAGTACAGTCAGGTAAAAAAAAGTTTTAATACGTAATATAAAGAAATTTTAATATTATCCATCTTAAAACAAAGCCTTAATATATTTGGTAACGCTTTTATTTCCTACATAGAGATAAATGTATTCTTTATTGGAAACCAAAAATAAAATTAC
Source organism: Leucania comma (assembly GCA_958295575.1). Taxonomy (NCBI): domain Eukaryota; kingdom Metazoa; phylum Arthropoda; class Insecta; order Lepidoptera; family Noctuidae; genus Leucania; species Leucania comma. Next base: position 4,680,439 of record OY282480.1, read on the forward strand.
ATAAAGAACTTAAAATTTAAAGGGTGTCACAATGGGCGGTCTTATCGCTAAAAGCGATCTCTTACAGAAAAATCTTATTTTAAAACTTTTTATCTGACTGTACTAAGCAGTGTGTTTAAAACGTCAGTAAAAAAAAAAATGGAATAAAAATGGTTCTATCGGACACTGTGTCCAATATATTGTGTCCAAATCCTCAGCAAGTCGTTCTTTCAATTGTCCTTTGTGTACCAGTGTTACAGTAACTCTCTCGAACAAACCCACAACCCTGTTTTCATACCCGGACTCCTGAATTAAGATGGTGGTCTATGTAATAAGTTACTACGTTTTATAATTGTCCAAAATGAATAGATTGTGAGTGAGTGAATGAAAGAAAAGGGAGTTAGTGATAGCATGACGGGTGACAGGTAACAATGGAAAAAAATAAAAATAAAAAAGAATGGAATCGGTTCATTCTTTGGAGTTCAGTTTCCATGGAGTTTTTCTTCTGCATAGAGATTTACGCTTTGATATGTGCAATTAGCATCATTTTTTCGGACAGACTGGCTCCTTGACCTTTAAAACGTGGCAGTAAATGGTTTATTTGAAATAAATGCTTTGAATCTTGAATCTTTGAATCTTTCTCTACTAGTCTCTCAATCCGTCTTCCATCTTTTGTGTCCGATCTCCGATCAGCTGCGCTGTTAACAATGCACTTAGTTTTTTTTGCCTGAAGTAAGCAATTCGCGTAACTTATTAAAACTTTCTGTTGAACTTAGATTCTTCGTTGATTAACTAGCGGAAAGGAACTTGGTTTCTTGATTAATATGCAAAAGTGCAGAAGTGATTCCACTACGTGTTAAAGTGCATAGATATTATTAAATACTAATTATCTCACGCGGTTTCGTTTCGTGGTTAGTGCACCGCTCTCATGTGAGTCGCAAAAAAAATGTTATATTGCCTAATAGTCAAATGAACCAGCATTTCTTGAGATTAGTGCGTTTAAAAAAACAAATAAGCCTTCCAGCTTTATAATATTAATTATATAATAACTACTAGCGGTCCCGATAGACGTTTTTTATTTATTTTTTTCGGTTTGGAAAAAAATAACACCCAATTTTTGCGCCACCGAATCCAATTATATTTTAAATATAAACTCAAGGTTTCATCTAAATACGAGTACGTAACAACCTCGTCTTGGTTTAACCGATATTCATGATTTATTTTTGGTAGGTCTGAGAATAATTTATATTATTATGATCTTTATTCCATATACTCGTACATACATATTTGCTATATTTTTAAATATTAAAAAAAAAACATTTAAAAATATAAAAAAATAGTGTCCTACCGGTATCGGGGACAATGTCCAAGCTACCGGTGTCCAGAAGTACCGCTCTCTGATAAAGTCCTATTATTATTAAATAATTTATATAACAAAACAACGTTTGCCCGGTCAGCTAGCATAGCACAAAAAAAAGCAATGAAAACGAACTGCAAGCAAACTTACAAGAAAAATCTTTGCATATCTAATTTATCAGTTCACGACCAACTTCCTCACAATTCTGCTTCAATTTTCCTGCAACAGTTCCTCGTAAAAGATCCTTTACTAAAATAATTCATCCACTTAAACATTGTTCAGTGGAACTGCACTTTCATTTTTTGCGCCACTGCCGGAAGGGAAGCCTTGGGACGGCTCGCATCCGGTTCCGTTACGAGTATTTACGGTGTTCTCCTATCCCCCCTTTTTTCTCTTGTAAAGACCAAGCATTACCATCAGAGTTATACCTCTTTGTTTCTTTTAAGAGCCTTTTTTATTTCAATGTAGGTTTCAAAATCGAAATACAATTTTTTTTTTTATTGATATAAACTTGTGCTTGACTGCGATCCCACCTGATGGTAAGCAGTGATGCGAGACGCTCTAGTTTATTTAGAGCCTTTCACTCTAGCTTTGATGACATTTAAATTGCAATAGGATGGGAAGACTGCAGCAGGCAAATTGTTCGAGTCCTTCGATGTTTGCGGTATAAACGACGAGGCGAAATGCTTAGTCAGGACCGTAGAGGTTTCCACAACATACGGGTGTTGGCCAGGTCAGGTTGCCCGATGGTAGTCTAGTTCTACATTGGTGGATTACGGCTTATTGCTTCCCCTGGAGAGAAGACTTCAGTTCCAGCAGTGGGAACATTATAAGGCTATGCTAATTGAAATATAGAGTCATGAACAAGAGCCTATTCACTCTAGACTTAAAGACACCTAAATTATAATATACAATCGGGCGGAAAGACTGCATCAGGCGAATTGTTCCAGTCCTTCGATGATTAGACTATTAAAGGTGATGCCAACCGCGGGAATCATTGAAAGAGCCCTACCATGGTCCTGGAACGCAAAAGCCATTTGAAAGACATAGTTGGGTTTTAGTCTGATAGGCCCTCTCGCTCCACCCTGGAGCAGGAAAAAATATTTGATAGTTTCACAACTCAAAAAAAAGGACACCAAACGATCGCATTTTTTGAGCATCAAAATTTGTGTTTCAATCGAATTTATGGATTACGATAAAAAAAAATACGGCTACTTACTTCTATAATAGATAGGTAGATAGAATCTATGATATCTGATATTATAGATATACTCTTTGTTTTACGCGATAAAAAAAAATACAGTAGAAGAGAGAGACGAGACGTGAGTGTTACGTTCATTTAGCTTCACTTTGAATTAAGACACTTTTGGTTACAAACAATTATTACATAAAACGGTAGAACTCGGACCATCATCATCATTTAAGTCGAAAGACATCCACTGTTGGACAAATGGCTCCCCAAGTGTCGCCATAACGATCGGTTCTGTGCCTCACCAGGTAATCGGTCCGCCTTGTGATAGGCCTTCCAATGCAGCGTCATTCGGCACACGATCGCCACTCCAGAACAGATTTTTGATGTGCATACTAAAATATAATTTTGTATGAAAAACCGGACAAAAAACTCTTCGCTTTCTTTTCATACTATTACTCGTTATAATTACGATGTCACTTACTAGTTGTGTCCGTCATCCGTGTTGTGTGTTGTTCGCTATCGAGAATGCACTCGTTTAGGTACGGTCTGAGGTCAAAAGTGCAGTTGCACTCTACTAATGCTAAAGTGTATAAAATTTCTTTGTAAAAGAGGGCCACTGGGCCACAACTGGTTTATTTAATTATTTAGGTTCTATGGTACAAACGAACTGAGTGATGATCCATTGATCCTGTTCTATAAAAAAATTCTAGACACTATATTATGGGTAGAGTGCAACTGCACTTTTGAGCCCTGACTGTACCTTGGGCATATCTTGTCCGCTAGCCTTAAAAACGGTGATGACATTGAGAGAGAGCGGAGGGCACTGTCGGTCAGAGCGAACATGATTGCCTGCAGATTTAAGTGTGCTTCTACGGAGGTTAAGAAAACGTTTTTCAGAACCTTCTGGGGTACGTTTTACGCAAAAACCAAAGTGCCCTTCACATGTAGTATAATAATGCTTTCTGGGTGTTGATGGTGCTGCCTCGCTTCTGTAGCGCATTAGGGATGTTTGCGGAATTGCGTGTTGATTGTTTTTATGTGTTAATGCGTACAAGATGTACATCCCAGGTGCACAGGGTGCGAGCCAGTCCCAGCGGCATCCTGGGCATGATTGCTGATAGGCTGGACTGCTTTATAATGGATCGTTGCTCCATTATCTCAGCGGGAGTGCTGAAGCAATGATTATTTTGTTATGTGTGTTTAATGTATTTTGCAGCTATATTTGTGTCACTGACATAGTTGTAAGTTGGTTTTATTGTTACTAACACTAAATGAGTTTCATTGTTACTCAAAATAAAGATTATTATTATTATAGTAAAAGATAACTGTGGTCTACAATGAAGTGAACAAGATGGCTGTTCACTCTGGCTGTGGTGATTGTGGTCATTGATGATGAAATCAAAACGCCAAACCTTACTCAAATTTTAGGAAAAGTAAGTACTGGTTCATTATAAAATGGTAAAGCTGTAAAATATGGTCTGTTAGCATGATTGATTAAAACTTTAAAGTCTAGATTTAGCTCAAAGCTATTCAAGATTAATTAGACTCTGTCAAAGGAATCCCTAGACACCGAACGAATCTGACAAAATCCTCCATCAGTTTTGGTATCACTGTAAGCTCCTCATAAATGAATAGCAACCGGTGATCCCTGGACTTTTATAATAATTACACGGTTGGAATAATTTTTCTTTTTTTTTTAGTTGATATAAACTAGTGCTTGACTGCAATCCCACCAGTACCTCTACCATGAGTTTTAAGCAATAGTATTCGTCGCTATTCGATATCGGCGCCGTAAATATTTTGTATGGCAAATTTTGGTTCTGCAAGTGACCGCTAGAGGCGCTGCAAAATTTGCCATACAAAATATTTACGGCGTCGATATCGAGTAGCGACGAATACTATTGCTTAAAACTCATGGTAGAGGTACTGATGTTAAGCAGTGATGCAATCTTTGATGGTGAGGCGCACTAGTTTATTAAGAGCCTATTCACTGTGACCTTGAAGACACTTAAATTATAATCGGTCGGGAAGACTACAGCAGCACTTCGATGCTCGTGGTATAAACGACGAGGCGAAATGCTTAGTGTGGACCGTAAAGGTTTCCACAACATACGGGTGAGCCTTAAGTCAGGTTGCCTGATGGTAGAAATAGATGCTTGGTGGATTACGGCTCGTTGCTTCCTCTGGAGAGAAGACTTCAGTTCCAGCAGTGGGAACATTATAGCCTTGTTTATTTTTCCTATTCTTTACCTTGCTTCTAGAAAAACAGTTGGTAAAGTCGAGTGAATGTTTTTTTTTCATGTCGTTTATTTTTCATTGCAATGTAGTCTGCAGCCAATTTTTTAATGTGCTAAATTAATTTACATTATTTCTAATAAATAATTTATTGATTTACCAATAATTACAACAATTAAACAATTTGAACTGTTATTATTTAAATTCTAGGATATATACATTACACAAAAACATAAATATATACACTAAAACCATACTACGTGGCAATGCCGCCAGCCTTTTGGGCACACTTCCAGTCGACAGCGATGCGGAGGAGTTTTTTGACGCTATGTTTTAGTTTTTATGCCTTTAGTGTATATATTTATGTTTTTGGGCCAATAACTTAGGTAAAATATGTTTATGCCTATATACGAGTAGGATATATTACGTATAACTCTTACTATAACAATTTAAAGCAAATAAACGATTGATATTATAACATAACTTCCACAGCCAAATCAACGAGTACAATTTTACATTTTTTATTTATAATATAATATTTAACGTACTCGTAATCACTTTTCTCGCTCTGCATGATACAAAGAGGAGTATCAGAAGGCTTAGCCAAGTTGATGATCTACAATCGTTAACACTAGTCGAAAACTTCAAATATATATGCGAACGACGTCATCTCAACGCTCAGTCACATGATCAGAACAATGGAATCGGAGGCTTTGCCAACTCGAGGCGATCGACGAAAGAGAATCAAAACAAAACGGTCGTAACTTGGCTAGGCCTGCAGACCTTCACTGACTATTCAGTTCACCTTTGGGTTTCAGGGCAGCAGTAATACCAATATTCCAATGCTCATGACAATAATATTTTAATCAGCATAATCAGCCTTATAATGCCTCATGTGTCATTATTGAGACTCAAATCTTCTTTCCAGGAGAAATTTTGATGAAATATTTTGAAAAAATTTAATGGGCCATTATCTACCAAGCATTTATTTCTACCATTGTATAACCCGACGTAAGGTAAGTCTTCACCCGTATGTTGTTGAAACCTCTACTGCCTAAAGGTCCAGACGAAGCATTCGCCTAATATACCGCCTACATCGAAGGACTGGAACAATTTACCTGCAACACTCTCCCGTCCGATTATACTCGTAATTTAGGTGTCTTCAAGGCTAGAGTGAATATAGGCCTTAAAAACTAGTGCACCTCACCATCTACGATTGCATCACTGCTTACCACCAGGTGACATCGCAGTGAAGCACTAGTTTATATCAATTCAAAAAAAGAAAGCCCAGTGCGGATTGATGGATTTAATATTCGAATTTTTAGTTTTAAGACATGCCGGTTTCCTCACGATGTTATCCTTCACCGTTTTAAGAGTGGTGATGAAATAAATTACACTATGCTGCGCGCGTGGTGATTTTGAAACCGCGACCTATTAAACTAATAACTCGCTAGTTGGGGCAGTTTTCTCATGATCACCACTGCCCACTGCTATTATTATTTCCATTAAATGGGTCCAAATCTTATACCTTGTACCATCTGTAAGAGTTAATGGAGTAGGTCGTTAGCCACAGCTAAAGATTATCAGGGAAATCTGTAGCTAATGTGTTTACAATTTATACTTATTAACACTGTCGGTTAAGCGGCGACAGGATTTGATCTGAAGGTTACCAGATTTTTAAACGGTAGATAAGGAGATGCCTCAACTTAGTCTAGATTAATTTAGAAATTGTTGCAGCTAGTTTAATGTAGTGAAGTTATATTATTACATAAAAGTATATAAATATGATAATAATATTCCACAACTGTCACACAACGCCATCTAGTCTCAAACTAAACAGATCTTGTGCTACAGATAAATTACACCCAGACACTGAACAAATGATCGTGCTCATCACGCAAACATTTGACCTTTGTGGAAATAGAACCCACGACCTCCGGCTTAGTAGTCAGGGCCACTAACCACTAGACTAAAACGACACTAGACTAAGGACGGCAACCTCTTATGTGAACGTGGATATGCTTCGGAGTAAGGTTGAAGTTGTGAAGTTGCATTATTACATAGCTGTGACTTCTGAATTCGGTTTATAAATGCGTTCAAAAATTATGATTGAGTTATTTGGTGATGTATGTAAGTGTAGGTACATAATTTTGGAAGGAGCATACTTTGGAGGCAACATAATGTAGAATGAATCAACATATTTTGAGTTTAATTGAGGGATTTCTTGTACTTTAAGACAGAATTCTTAAAGTGCCATATAAAAGTACTACAACTAAGTAAGTCGACCTGGTGACAGGCGTTAAGTGACTGACAATCTTCGCCCATCTGTCCGGGTCCATTCATACGATGTGGCTAGCTCACTCCCACAGCCTAACTATTTTTTCCCCGACATATATTTTTATATATTAGACTTATTTTATGTAGGTACACTTTTTTTTTTTTTTTTTTTTTGTTTGTTTTTTTTTTTGTGGTAGGTAAAAATCATCCAATGACGAATCCCGCCCTTGGGTGGGGCGGGAAACAGTGTCAGACTTTTACTGACTAAAAAACCTACCTTTCCATTCCTTGCCTTTATCCTGGGGCCTTTGGTGACAGTCTCACATAACCTTTGGCCCCAGTAGGCTTCGGCCCTGCTGGACCCCTACAGTATGCTGACAACTCCTTGAGGCGCGCGGGAACGGTGCGCGCCGTAGACGACCTGAGCTCGGACCGGTCTGTTACCGGACGGACGGACAGCGAGCTACCCATTGCCCACCGTCCGCGAGCCCGCGCCTACGGTGGCCGGAAATTGGGATCGGAAACCCGGCGGCGGCGGCGGCGTGTCCGCCTTTGCCTAAGGCGGTCGGCCTCCTCCTTTACTAGCATTACTGCTTCGCAGAAGGAGGCGACCGCCTGCCACTCCTCCTCGCTCCGGAGCATGGCTTGAACCAAGCCCCGGCGCGAGAGATCGCCGCCGATCGCCCCCACGAGGACACGGCGCTGCTCTTCCCAAGCGGGGCACACCTCGACTGTGTGCTCCACCGTGTCCACCGGGCGGTCCGCACAATGGCGACACCCGGGCGTCGTCTCCGCACGAATCTTGTACAGGTACGGACCGAACTTGCCGTGCTCGGTCAGCACCTGCGCCAAACGGAAGGTGACGACGCCGTGGGGCCTTTCCAGCCACGCCTCAAAGAGGGGCCTCACCGCCTCGATCGTGGCGTGCCCAGCACGAGGTTGCGACAATCGCTCTCGCCATTTCACCATGAGATCCCGCCGGAGCTCTGTCCGCCATGCCGCGACTTGTCGCGGCAGCGGAGTTTCGCCCCGACGTTGCATCTCCACGCGTAAGTCATGCATGTGTGCAAGGACTGTTGCCTCCAAATCCCATGGTGGTAGGCCAGCAAGGAGGCTCGCCGCTATGTAGGTACACTGGATTTCTCTGTCTGGCTCTGGTAGAAAACTCATTTTTGAGTCATATTTATTTGTTTCTTAGGTTAAGCAACAATTGTTTACACAATATACATTTCTAACTTGATGACTAGGATATCATTTATAAGTGCTACAATTAATTAAAGGTTAACGCCACACACAACTGCTTTATATAAAGGACTTATAATATATTATTGCAATTAGAAGTTATGCATACAAAAAGAATTAAAAATAATTATAAAGAAAAAATATAAATTTATCATTCAATTTATACATATACAAAACATTAGCATAAAAATTACTGATTAAATTATAATTGATTAATAAAATTATGAATAAAATTATAATCATTTTAAAGAGCTAAGCTCGCTTTTGTATCTACATGAATTGACAAACTACTGTGTACTATATTTTTTTTTTTGTGTACAGCAAAATAACATTTCTCGCTCTAGAGTACGCGTGTCAGACTTTTACTGATTAAAACTCAGACGGGTCCTTCAGTTACCCTCTGCGTTCTAGGACTAAGGTAACTCTTTCGGAAAATTCTCTATCCTTGTAATAGATTCTAAAACTACCAGAAAATCAGAATCATGAAGGAATTTTTCCAATATTCACATAGGCCAAACCAATAGTGAAAGCTAGTTATATTCTACATAAATAAACGCTACAATTTAGTACATAGTATTATAAATATTCTTCAGTGACTTTCCTGGATATGTCAGGAATAAACAGCAATTTACAAAGGCATGAACGATGCGCGGTGGTTTATTGTTTGTCGTATCAGCGGCAACAGCTGGGTAGCGGGTTTAGTGAGAGGAGGAGGTGGGTGAGACCGCGGATAGAGACGCAGTCTTGAGATGAAGATGAAATGAGTTTGAATACTGATATCCGCAATAGAACTTTAATGGGATACTGGTGGTCTCTTTTCTTTTATATCACTTCTCACATAATGCATCCCTCTTTTCTTTGGCCTCCTTCTACCTCTCTATCCATCCATCCACATGTATATTCACAAGTTTTTTAGTAACAAGCCTAAGCTTATCACTAATCTGTATGTCCCACTGCTGGGCAAAGCCCTCCCTTTTCCAAACCTCTCTATTAGGGCGATCTCTGGCCATGATTGCTCCCAAAAAATGATCAGATCGTCACACCATTTTCGTCGTGGTCGACCTCCCTCAGGAGTCCAGTGACTGACTATCCTCGCCCATCTATCCGGGTCTATTTATACGATGTGGCCAGTCCACTCCCACTTCAGCCTGAAAGTTTTCCCGACATCTGCTGCGTGAGTTATGGAGCGGAGCGTGGTGTTTCAAACGCGATCGTGGTGATTCAAGCGCGCTTAAAATCTTTTGTCAAACTTATTAAGCAATACTATCTTCCGCCAGCGGCTTTGCCTGCGTCTATGGAGGTTTCTCTATAAAATTTTGAACCGCTGTTTCATTCCCTTAGGGTTTGCATATCGGAAAATCCTCTTAGTGTTTGTCTATGGCACAAAATAAAACTTTGTGCAAATTTCACGCTCCTAGATCTTGTATTTTCGGCTGAGCTTTGATGTCAGTCAGTAACACAGTATTTTTTGTTCTTATTTTAATTTTTATTATTATTATTTTTACCGTTTGATTTTGATGTTCATTTTTTACAATTTGACATTGTAGATTATTTTTATTTTACAATTTGATGTATATATATGTATATATTTGTTTTAACTAATGTTTGACAGAAATACTTTGTTAAATATTACATTTTGTAAACTATATTTTTTCTTTTAATGACAATGTGGATTATTATTATTTTTCTCTTCTCTTTCTTCTCTCTTTTCTTTTCAGTAATTTTTAGCGTATATCTGACAATTTGAGTATTTTCTGCGGCCTACCCAAATGTCCTTTCCTAGGTATTTTTCGTCAAGTCGTTGAGCTCCTTACTGTCCTGAGTTGAACTTTGCGAATACTGACAAATGCTTGCACTGACCGGACAGGTCCACTCAAATCTTATGGTTCTTTCTTCAAAAGACCATTTCAGACAAATCTGCATGGTCCTCATGTGATTTGACCAATATATATTTACTGTATGGACTTTAAAAGAGATTTTGACCCCTGAGTTTGATTCGGTGTTTCTTCTCAGGGTAGTCAGGTAGGAAGCACCGGCCTCATCTAGTTTAAAATGACGGAAAAAATTGATTGATTTTCCGTCATTTTATGACGGAAAAATTGACGTGTAAAAGTGTTTTTAAAACCTACTTGCAAAATAAATACCATTTATCATTTACTCAATTTCTCCTTCTAAGTAGAAAATAATAGAAAAAAGAAAATGAAATCCAGATCCACCATGCCACGTCCCTTACCCCAGCTGTTCGAGTGTTAACGTCCCGAATACGAACTGAATGCACTTTTGTTCTTTTGAAATTGACTGCACAGATAATATTGTGCTGTAGTGACGTTACTGGACTATTTAATAGACCATTGTTTGTGTGGAAGAACCTGGATTATGTAGCGTTTGTAGATGGGATTGCCTTTGATGGCTTAACTGTTGTATTTATGTGTACTACTTGGTGTAGTACTTTTATATGGCACTTTAAGAATATGTCAGGAATCCATCACTTAAACTCTAAATATGTTGATTCATTATTTATTGTGTTGCCTTCAAAATACGTACTAATAAATTCCAAAATATAGAAATGTTACATCAGTTGTGACAAGAAGTGCTCTTTAATTTTCCTCTTGAAGACTTCTTATATTCTTTATTGTACACAGATTGTAAAGTTAACAAAAAATAGGACAGACGATTTACACAGGCGAGTTTAACCTACACTTGGGTTATCTTACAGCAAACCTTTTAAATGTACGAGTATATAAAGAATTGTTAAAACTTGAGGATATTACTTAATATGCACAATGAAACTTAAGACCTTCAGAGATAAGCTGTCGCAGAGAGAGTCATTGGATGATTTCCTGCTGCAGTGTCAATTTAAAACTGAGTTGTGTTCCTTCAGTTGCTTAGTGAATTGCTGGCACTCCCTCCCGCTCCACCGCGTGAAAAGTTTTTTGTGGAATCTGTGTCGTAATGATGGCACTAGACTTACTTATTTTTTTTTAATTTAAAACATTGAACTTAAACCCCCTGAATATGACTACCCCTTTGGGAAACAAATAGGTAAAATTTATGAACAAGACGTTCGTAAGTAACTCTGTTTCTGCCGTAGACTCAAGTTAATGTGTTAACTCATAACAGCAGCATCAAACCCGCATAAGCAGTCACTGTAAATAATCCTATTATGTAAGATTTACGAATGTTAAACCTAGTAATAAGTACTACCCTTGGAAGCCAAACAGTCATATCTAAAAATTTTCAAAAACCTGTTTTTGTTTTGACCGACTGTCAAAAAAGAGGAGGTTCTCCAATCGTCTGAATTTTTTTTATCTTGTTCAGTAATATCTTCATCAAATGTTAAAAGAGAGATCTCATTTAAATTTGGTTAAGATTTGATGAAGATTAAATCATAGATACTTTAATAAATGATAGCAAATCTTCCAGGATTGCTGTCATCTCATGTTTATTGTTAAAATTATTTTGTTACAACATCACGCCAGTATGTTCTGATTGGTTTCGACAGATGTTTAAAGTTCACTGACTTACAATTTGAATTTGAATTTTAATTTGAATTAGTTAGTCCTAAATTTACGTCTTTTTCCTCTAAATAAAATGTTTTATTTTCTTTCTTAGATAACAATAATTCCAAGGCAATGGGGTTATTATTAACGCCTATTTTTTTTTGTTGATGAATTGATCTTGGTGGTTTTTTTGTGTTTAGAAGAATGTTTCTACAATATAAAACAAAACACTGTTTCCCTTAAACTAATTTTAGTGAAATTTAACAAAGGCTTTTTGTCCCTAACGCCTTTCGTTACTGCTCCTCTCTCATAAGTCGTAGCGTAAATTAAAATGCTTGCAGTGTTCCTCGACAAATGGGCTATCCAAAACTAAAACAGTTTTTGAATTCGAACCAGTAATTCTCGAGATTAGCACTTTCACACAAACAAACTTTTCAGTTTTATAATAATTCTAGCTTGTGCCAGCGGCTTTGATATTGAATGTTGGTTATTGCGGACGCGAAGTCGATAAAAATAAAGAAGATAAAGAGTAGCTTATGTCCATCCTTGTAGTATAAGTTTAACCGTAAAAATGTTACAGACAGACAGATAGAGTTACTTTCACATTTATAATATTAGTATGGATTACGGGTAGATATAGCTTCGTGTCTTGGTCGTGGAGAAAGACTAAGAATAGTTTTTTATCAAAACTCGATAGCTGCCATTTTTAATATTTATGTCACTATGGAGATAAAAAACATTTTTCTACCAAATCCCTGTTTTCTCGAAAATCACTTTGATTGAGTTACCGCTGTTTGCCTTCCGAAGGCAGAGAGAGCATCTAACTGTTCCGTGCAGATATGAGTTGCTTCAGTTAAGATTTAACTGAACTGCATTTTCTATTAAAGCAAACGGGAAAAGATAGTTAAAAGGTGGGAAGTAATTTAATGGGGCGAAGCAGCGGGTGGTAACTACATAGTATTAAGAAAAAAATAATATTATGCTTTAGAGTACAGTCGATATCGGTATTTTACAGGATGCATCTTACAGAGTGTGCGCGGGAATTGCATGACTTGATTCTGCCCTCACCTTTCTATCATCGAAAAACCCGACGTACGGTGAGTAGCAACCCTAACATTGTTGAAAGCTCTACGGTCCGTACTAAGCGTTTCGCCTAGTCGTTTATACCGCGACATCTAAGGACTGGAATAATTTGCGTTTTTCAGTCTTCCCGTCCGATTACAATTTGGGTGCCTTCCATCTAAAGTGAATAAGTACGCCTCAGCATCAACGATTGCATCACTATATAAAATACTTATAACCAGGTGGGGTCGCAGTCAAGTACTTGTTTATGTTATTAAAAAAAAAAACCAACACGACTTCTCATTTTGACAAAATCATCAACTGTTACTGCTAGCAGAGGCAACTGATAGCACGAGTTGAATTAATCAAACCAACAAATCTCACCCGAGAGAAATCAAAGCGTATCCCCTTGAGTCTAAAAAACAGCCTTGTATTTATTAACAAGCCAAATACGCACCAATTTTCCTCCTTGAATATACTCAAAAACAATAAAACAATTTTCAGGTAGGAAATATTTTATATCACCTACCTTAACCTAAAAAAAACATAATTGAAGGTGTACTTTTAAGAGCACATCCCAATACCGGGCTAATGTAAGGGAAGTTCAGAACACAGTACATATTTTGTAATCACTTGGACAGATCTATCAATCGACCATCGGCCTTCATAAGCCAGGGGACTCTAATAAATAACAATGTAGGCGTGGTTTTTTTGGGGTTCCGTAAGATACTCGTAGAAAGTGAAAAGATCAAGAAAATGATTTTAAGAATATGATTTTTCTTCTACCTAATTTCGTTTCTTCCATCACTACCCTTAATTCTTTTCTTGATTTTTCTTTGTTCGCTTCCATTTCATTATGTACCACATAATTATATATATTTATATTATATACATGTACTGATATATATATTTTAAGCTTATGTATTATCATTTTTATGGGTATATTTTATCCATTTGTCGTTTTTTTTATTATTTTTGTTTATTTGAGATAAATTGGCTATTATGCATTCGCAGACTACCCCCTTTTTAACTGACTTAAAAAAAGGAGGTTTCTCAATTCGACCGTATATACGCTTTTTTTATGTTTGTTTGCGCATATTTCCGTCGTTTATGGACCAATTTGCAAATTCTTTTTTCCTCTCTTGATCATTCTTAATCTTGGTGTACAATAAAGTGTAAATAAATAAACAATACCGAGAAACACCGACTTCCGAAATTAAAGTTTTTTTAGTTTAAGTTCTTATAATCCATTCTAAGGTTGTCTGGTAGATATCGCTGTCAGCGATAAGACCGTCATTGTACCCATACATTTAAATTCCTGTGAATTGTTACTATTTTGGTGTGCAAGAAAGCTTATTCTATTCTAAATCCTTATTCCAGCTCAGACATTAACCTTAACCGAACACGGCAAGTTTGGGCCGTACCTGTACAAGATTCGTGCGGAGACGACGCATGGGTGTCGCCACTGTGTGGACCGCCCGGAGGAGACGGTGGAGCACACAGTCGAGGTGTGCCCCGCTTGGGAAGAGCATCTCCGTGTCCTCGTGGGGGCGATCGGCGGCGATCTCTCGCGCCGGGGCTTGGTTCAAGCCTTGCTCCGGAGGGAGGAGGAGTGGCAGGCGGTCGCCTCCTTCTGAGAAGCAGTAATGCTAGTAAAGGAGGAAGCCGACCGCATCAGGCAACGGCGCACCCGCCGCCGCCGCCGCCGGGATTCCGATCCCGATTTCCGGCCACCGCGCGGCGCGGGCTCGCGGACGGCGGGCAATGAGTAGCTCGCTGTCCATCCGTCCGGTAACAGACCGGCTCGAGCTCAAGTCGTCTACGGCGCGCACTGTTCCTGCGTGCCTCAAGGAGTTGTCAGCAAACTGTAGGAGCCCAGCAGGGCCGAAGCCCGCAACATGTCACCAAGGGCCCTGGGACAAAGGCAATGAATGGAACGGGGTAGGTTTTTAGTCAGTAAGAGTCTGAAACTATTTCCCGCCCCACCCAAGGGCGGGATCTGTCACTGGATGATTTTACCTACCATAAAAAAAACCTCAGACATTAACCTACATATCACGTATGATATTTCCATTACATTACAGACTTACAGACTTTAAAAGTGACTTTGACCTTTGAATTGGTTTCGAAGTTTTTTTTTTCCTGGTAGTAGATAAAAATCACCATCGCATCTAGTTTAAATTGACGAAAAAATGGACGTGAGAAAGTGTTATTACGGTTATTTATAACTTTTCAACAAATCAGCATTGCTATCTAATGTTGCAATGCTACCAGCTGGAAACTTTCTTCATTGACATCGATGTGGATATTTTTTTTGATGTCCAGTGAGTTCTTTTTCTAAAAAAAAATCGTTTGTACAAATGATGTAATTATAGCTATATAAAATGCATATATAGCTATAATAATTATTTACTAGTTAAAAGGTCTATAGGAGGAAACCGTAAGGTCCCAGCAGGGCTGATGCCCTCTAGGGCCGCGGGAATGTACTAAAAAGGAAACTCATAGTCCTAGAACGCAAAGGGCAACTGAAGGAGACAGGTGTAGTTTGAGACAGTAAAAGTCTGACCCATCCTCTCGCTCCGCCCAAGGGTGGAAGAAACCATTGGACGATTTCTACCCTTAAAAAGCCGTATGAAAACAGGCTAACTTTTTTTTTACTTTCCTCAAAAATACTTTTTTTTTTTAAATTTCTACTTTAGGTATTAACAGGGTGCATAATTAATTAATAAGCTAACAAGAACAAAGTTTTGTGTTAAGTGTTAATACTGTCCCCCTTGCCACTTTCTTCCCCTTGTTATCTTGAGTTTACAACGTCTGAGATGAAAGTACAGCGTAAAAGATGGGATCGGACACCTTATACAAGGTCTTGTTTATAATGATATCGTTGGAGTAACTTTTAGTAAATATCCATGTACTTTATCAACCTACCTGAGCTATAAGTTATTAAGCTCTAGTTTTTTTTTTAATGATTTTACAACTAAGTACTATTTAGTATATACATCGTTAAATTTTGGTCGTTTTAATCCCGCGGAGGGTCGATTCGGTACATGAAACCCTATCGATTTGTTGAAAAAATGGAAAAATAAAGTACTTTTTTCACTTGAAGTAATTTTTGCATGTACGAAATTAATTTCTTTAAGTAAACGTCAGCTGATCGAGGTAAATGAACTGTAGGTAGTTAGCACGCAACGAACGACAACTCCCTACAAGGTCATTGACTCTTTTAATTAAAGAATTAATTTCGTACATGCGTATATTAATTCGAATTTTAGAAAAAAAGTACTTTATTTTTTAATTTTATCTTTATTAATCGATAGTGTTTCATGTACCGGATCGACTCTCGACGGGATTAATACGACCAAAATTTAACAGCGTATATCGAAATCGCAAATTGTAAATCGCAGTTATCGAAAATATTTGACCTGCAGGAATATGTAATTGTTCAAAGAACTAAAAATGTTGTCTATGGGTGTTTTTAATATCATGTGGCATTCACCACGCATGCGCAATTGCTCCGCATGCGGGGCTGCTGCCCGATATCACGCGTGCGTATTCCACACATTTACAAATACTTGTATAAAAAGGATATTTGCGGGGGCTACGCGTGCGGAGTAATCTCGCATGCATGATGAAATCCACACGATATTAAAAATATATTTAAATATATAAGTTAACTTAATTTTGACACACAAAATCATTTAACAGCCAGCGAGTAATACATCCCTGCGTCCCTGGTTTCATTCACGCCTTTAGTTACTACTCTACTCCTATTAATCGTAGTGTGATGCTGCGTGATAGCTTACAGCCTTCCTCAATAAATGAGCTATCTACCTCAAAAAGAATTTTACAATTTAAACTAATAGTTCCTGAGATGTTATTTGAATTATATTGCTATCATTCTTCCTTTCTTTTTTTTTTCTTTACTTGCTTTGAACAAAAAAATTATGATCACCATTTTTGAATAGGTTAACTTTTTCACACAATTATTAAATACTAATGATATTTAATTTGGAAGTAGGATTTTAAAAACACTTTTACACGTTAATTTTTCCTTAAGAAACTTGAAAAGAAACACCTTAAAAAACTTAGGGGTAAAAGTCTCTTAGTAAACATGTAATGGTCAAATCATATGAGAACCATGCAGATTGGAGTCTGAGATGGTCTTTTGAGGTAAGAACCACAGAGATTTGAGTGGACCTCACCAGTCAATGCAAGCATTTTCTTAATATTCGTTAAACTCAACTCAGGGTTACTAATACCCAAAGAAAGTATTTTAATCTACAGTCATGTCATATATATGTATTAAAGTTTCATTCACAGTAAAAAAAATATGAAGATTTGGTGATTTTAACGCCTCAGATACTGGACTATATACACAAAAAAAAATTGACGGATACATTGAGAACAGTTAAAAACATAACCATGTTTGAAGTGACAGTGTAATTTTCACAAGTCACATGAAAAAAATGTAGGCATAATGTTTATAAATACATAGGTAAAATAGACATTTTGTTGTTTCTTTTTTTATTTGTTTTTGGGTTAACGGTTGAGTCTACGTCTACATAATAAAACTCATCATCATAACATTTTTCAGTTAAACCGGTTTTCCTCCCAAACACCCCACTTGACCATATTTCTAAACATTCGGTGGTTCATTCCCACTTTCATCTTTCCATAACTTTTAAATGGCTGAACCAATTTTGATAAAGTGTACTTAAAAACTATCGCTAGAAAACTTACTTAGCAATGTAAAAGCCACATCAAAATCGGTTTTCTCGTTTTAGACCGACACACAAACATTAAACGGTTTGTCTAAAACATACCCACTTTTGGATTTAAAAAGCTGCTTAGAGATCTAGTACTCTTTGAAACAAGTACTTCCTTTCACAATCATTTTATAGGTATTATATAAAGCTCTAAATATTTTTTTCATATAATATAATATGAGAGGCAAAGTTCTGACTCGCTCACTGACTCATCAATGTCCAGCACAAACTCTTGGACCTTGAACGTTGAAATGTTTGCACAGAGGTTTCTTTTATAATGTATACACGGCTAAATTTTGATCGTTTTAATCCCGTGGAGGGTCGATCTAGCACTGAAACGCTTTCGATTTTTAATGATAAAATTAACAATAAAGTACTTTTTTTCAGTAGACATCAGCTGAGCGAATCCAATAACCTGTAAGTAGTTAATACGCAACGATCGACAACTACCTACAGGTCATTGGACTCGCTTACTTAAAGAAATTAATTTTGTACATTTATTCGAGTTTTAGAAATAAAAAAAAATATCTTTACGCTCCACGGGATTAAAACTATCAAAATTTAGCCGTGTATAAAGGACAGGAAGAGATTTTCCAAAATTCATCCCCTTAGGGTATGGAAGTGGGGTCCAAAAGTTGCATGAAGAAATTTCTTTTCAAAACCTAAAAAAAAAATCTAGTTCAAAATCTAGTTTACTATATAGAGAACATAAACCTTTTCTTAATATCTCTGTCGGTATCTAAAATCATCATCATTATCATTACTATACAATGTAAAGGATCATGGTAGATTCGTGTCTTTATTTCCGTTTTTGAAATAAAGAATGTCAATACATTATATAAGAGGGACCGCTATTTCAAATTTATATGACAGCTACCTCAGTAAGTAAGTAAAGGAACAGTTCCATCCCTTTTGACCAAGAATGCATATTTTACAACCAGAACAAAAGACGTACTACTCATTATGTACCTCGATCTATCCCTTCCCTCATAACACGTCAATCTAAGGAACCTCACATGCGAACCCTCTTCCCTCCGCCATGACCGTTTCCATCTGACTTCACTCATCGTTATTGCCAGAATGTAGATATACGTGTGTACGCAGAGCTTTACCATGATCCCTTTCATAGCTGGACGATATTTTTCCTTTAATTTTCCCATGGGTAAGTTTTGGGGTTATCAATTTTTGGGATGTTACTTCACGAAATCAGGTCATTAGTTTTACATATTTTTTGGTTCTTCACAATAATTGTACACAGTCGGTGTTATTGCGATTTTAGAATAAATATCATCATCATCATCAGCCTTTTCAATGTTCCCACTACTGGGACACGGCCTCATTTCTAAGAAAGGGCAAGGGCCGTAAACCACCAAGCCGTAAACAACCACATAATACGGGTTGGTGAATGCCACTTGTCTATAATTTTTGGTTCTAGGGCGACCTATAACTCCGTTACCACTTGGCCACCACTGCTCGATAGATATCAACTAATGTTAAAACACCGTACGGAAGACGCAGATCTTGAAGGCCTCCGACAAGATGAACCGACGGCCTGGTGAGCGCCGTGGGAATCTGATGGATTCAAAACGCACAAGGCTGGTTATTGTGGCAACACTTGCGAGAGACCTATGTCCAGCTGTGGACTTCTTTCAGCTGAAATGATAATGATGATGGATGTTAAAGCATCTACAGACAGATATAACGTGACTATGTCATAACGATGCAATGAACCGCCTTCATAAAAATTGTTCTAATATAGCGTTACAGATTTTTGGTTGTTATGAAAACAATTTGTAACAAAAAAATTTAATGCAAAAGCGTTCTCTTCGTACTGGTGTGTGCGAGCATTGAATAATGGTTACTTTAGCTAATACTTCTGTTAGTTCCTGCTAGCCATTATCGAACACTTTGAATGAAGAGGAAAGTGATACCAATTTCAAACTTCCTTTCAAACTTCCGTTGGAAAGGAAGGATTCTCCGATCACACGGGTGTTTTTTCTCATTTAGGCAACTGCTTAATAGAAAGATGGTTTCTATTAAGCAGTTTAGATGATTTCTATTATAGAAAGATGATTTCTATTTAGCTGGGCTTGTGTATACTGTTGAGACCTGGCTCTGGCAAGCATCGGTTCCGGGATCATTTTGTGAAATAAAAACAACAACAAATCAAACCTATTCTAGAACTGCCAACATCCTTCAAAACATCTATCAAGCCAATCCGTTAGCGTATATCTTATGCGACCTCTTTCGGCGTTACAATATGTTCAAATCACGCAGTGAACTCTAATTGTATACCGATATGACGCCATAGATGTTGCAACACTATCTTAAAACAGCTGGAAGTAATTTCTAGAAACTACAACATACCCTACATTTTCAAAACGCATTCTCTAATTGACCCCTTCATCTCGCAGATCAAAGGTTTCACAGTACACAGCGCTACTCTATAGCTAACATTGTCATATATTATATTCTTGGCAGCTCCAAGGCACGAGGCAAGTCAAGATTTTTTATGAATAATTTATAGAACACCCTGGTTTTATCGCGAGAGGCGTACGTCCAACGAGACTGTGTTTACCAACGGATTTACCTGGAGGTGAAATTAGGGTTGCTAGCAGTAGCTTCCTATCTATAATCGGGTTTGATAAAACTAGGATTTTTCGTCGTTTAGTCTAAGCTTCAATCTTTAATGTTGATGACTCTGAAAGTGCTTGCCTTGGGTCGGATAGAAGATTTTATCGATGGATTATCCCGAGGTAACATTGTCTTGATTTCGCCTCGAGGTATCGGTTTTGTGAAGGACATTCTAAATTAGTAGGAAACGGTCGAGTTCTTTGGAAAAAAGAAAGATTTCGCACATAGATGCACACAATGAAGAAACTTGTAGGCGTGGTTGTATTTATTTATTGAGTGCTGCCACATTACAATACATTTAAAATTAAAAAAAAATCGATTTCATCATGGTGGTCGTAACAATAACGGCGTACATAACATTTGCAATTTGCTTTGTGAAATAAATTAACAAAATACTTGTTTAAAATTATTTATATTTAAAATTATGTAGAAATTTAAATAAAATAAACTGGGTAAGTGCAAACTCGCACATGAGGGTTTTTTTTTATGGTAGGTAAAATCATCCAATGACAAGTCCCGGCCTTCATGGGTGGAGCGGGAAGTAGAGTCAGACTCTTACTGACTAAAAACCTACCCCGTTCCTTCGTTGCCTATCATGCCGGGGCTGAGCCTTCCTCTCAGAAAACGGCCCTTAACCCCAGCAGGCTTCGACCCTGCCTGCCCGAAGCTAGGAGGCTGGGCCTCTACGGTTTGCTGACAGCTCCTTGAGGCGCGCGGGAACAGAACGCGCCGTCGACGACTTGGGCTCGGTCCGGTATGTTACCGGACAATCGGACAGCGTGCTACCCACTGCACGCCGTCCGCAAGCCCGCGCCTACGGTGGCCGGAAATTGGGATCGGAATCCCGGCGGCGGCTGGGGCGAGCACCCCGTTGCCTCTGCCTGATGCGGTCGGCAGCATTACTGCTTCGCAGAAGGAGGCGACCGCCTGCCATCCCTCCTCACTCCGGACCATGGCCTGAACCAAGGCCCAGCGAGAGAGATCGCTGCCGCCGATTGCCCCCACGAGGAAACGGCGATGCTCCGCCCAGGCGGGGCACACCTCTACAGTATGCTCCACCGTGTCCTCCGGGTATTCTGCACAGTGGCGACACCCGGGCGAATCCTCCGCACGAATCCGGAACAGGAACTTGGCAAACTTTCCATGTTCCGTTAGTACCTGCGTCGTGCGGAAGTTAAGAGTGCCGTGAGGTCTTTCCAGCCACGCCTCAAGGATGGGCCTTATCACCTCGATTGTGGTGCGCCCCGAACGAGGTTGCGATAGTCGCTGACGCCATTTCGCCATGTGATCCCGCCGGAGCTCTGTCCGCCATGCCTCGACTTGTCGTGGCAGCGGAATTTCGCCCCGGCGTTGCATCTCCATGCGCTTGTCGTGCATGTGTGCAAGGACTGTTGCCTCCAGATCCCATGGCGGTTGGCCAGCAAGGAGGGTCGCCGCCTCGCGGGAAATCGTTCGGTACCCTCGCACCATGCGTATTGCCATGACCCTCTGGCACGCATTCAGCTGGGTCCTCGGCTGCTGTTGCAGCGACGGTGCCCATACTGGAGCCCCGTAGAGGGCCATGGACCGAACGATTCCCGCGTAGAGCTTCCGGCAGGAGGCGTCGGGTCCCCTGAGGTTGGCACATGATAATTCCATATTATAATAAACTTACCTACGAAAACAGTTCAAATCCCGAATAGAGTCGAATCACAAAAATGTTTTTTTTTTGTGACGTAATTTTAAGTTGAAACGGCTAATAACTGTATAGGGACCACTAACTGTAGCGTTTCTCCTACAATGTTATTTTTTTCTACGATATTTCGATTTTAGGTATTACCTGTATTTATTACCCGACTGCGCCAGGAGGAGGGTTATGTTTTTGCAGTTAGGTTAGGGCCATACAGAACGAACACTTAATTTTTAATACACTAACTCGAAAACTCGCGGGTCAACTCCCACGTAACTTTTTTGAAAAACCTTGTTTGATACACATGCAAATTGTTTGTCACTGTATCCCTCGGCTCCATAACACACTCACCTACGCCTCGTGCAAATTCCACCTCGGTCGCAATGAAAAACTTTCTGCACTTTTTTCAAAATGTACTATTTTTTTACTATAAAATTTATCGCTGGCCATTTTTTAATATCCAATAACATTAGACCTTTCTGATATTTGTATTTTTGGGTAGATATTAGATAATGCTGTTTTTTCAAGCATGCAGCTATTACCTACATCATATCAGGTTTAAAGCGGTTGGGTTACGAGAGATTATTCAAGCGAGAAAATTTCACGCATACTTTCATTCATTTCTCGATTGATGAGTACCTAATGAGATGAACGTTCACCCTGTTTCATACAATCGTTGGAATTTAAATGCTGAAATATGTGAAGAGAGGAGTTTTGTAAAATAAATTAGGTGTACAACTTTACTGTACGAATATTTAATGATAAACTTGTTTATAGTTGAAAGATATAGTTAAAAAGAGAGCAGTGGTGGCCGAGTGGCAGCGGCCCCTACTTACGAGTCGTAGGTCGCATGTTCAAACCCAGCCTAGCGCATTACTTTCTGTAGTTTATTTCATCACCACTGCTCTCAAAACGGTGAAAAAAAACCTCGTGAGGAAACCGGCATGTCCTAGAACCAAAAATTCGAAGACATGTGACATCCACCAACCCGCACTGCGCCCGCGTGGTGGGCCCAGTGGGTTACGGCCCATTTCCTGTCCTAGAGAGGAGGCCTGAGTCCCAGCAGTGGGAACACTAAAAGGCTGATGATGATAGTCGAAAATCGAGAATGCAAAGGGTAGTTACCCTTTGCATTCTCGATGCAGGAACACAGTTGGGTTTTAATCAGTAAAACACTGACCCTCCCTTTTGCTTCACCCAGAGCAAGCAGAGTTACAAGTTTGCCCTGTGCAATAAGACCGCCTATTGTACACTTATTTTTATAAATGGTTGTACTGTGGTATGTTATGGCGTGCTATAAAGGAATAAATAAAAATACCGGACAAGTGCGAGTCGAACTCGCGCACTGATGGTTTCGTACAAACCTACCTGTGATTTTTAAAATCATCAAATGACAAATCCCGCACTTGGGCGGAGCGGGAAATAGTGTCAGACTCTTACCGACTAAAACCTACCCTGTTCCTTCCCTGCCTTGGATCAAGGGCCGTGGTATGCATTTTTATACTTCCCCAGAGCCCCAGATTAGGCCTCGACCCTACTGGGCCCCTACAGTTTGTTGACAACTCCTTGAGGCACAAGGGAACAGTGCGCACCGTAAACGACTTGGGCTCGGTCCGGTCTGTTACCCGACATACGGACAGCGAGCTATTCATTGCCCACCGTCCACAAGCCCTCGGCCCCTACGGTGGCCGGAAATTTGGATCGGAATTACGGCGACGGCTGCGGCGTGAGCACCGTTGCCTGATGTGGTTGGCCTATTCCCTTGCTAGCATTACTGCTTCGCAGAAGGAGGCGACCGCCTGCCACAACTCCTCGTTCCGAACCATGGCCTATACCAAAGCCCGGCAAACCTACCTATGATAATAATTCAATTTCCGAATTAGGTCTCGAAAAATTTTCCGAATCGAAAAAAGTTTTTTTTTTTTTGTTATGTAACCACTTTACACTTTTCAGATTTATTCCTGTATTTGTGCTTTAAAACCTTGCTTCATACCAAATTTCAGGATTCTAGGTCAACGGGAAGTACCCTATGAATTTTGATTCCCTTAAGAGTGTCGGACTCGTGGCAGCCCTGTGTGAGATTCGCTTGGATCTTGTTGTCAACGCGCGTGTATACTGTGATATTTTACGATGAGAATTATTTTTGCTAGGGAATTGGCAGTCGGAGGATCCTATCGATTTATAGGTGCAAACAGCATTTGCCTGTGTGTTGATAATATTTTCGTTGGCCTGAATAAAGCATTAAAGTTTTCAATTTTTTTTTTTTATGGAATTCAAACTGTTAAACGTAATTTAAAAAAAAATATATTAATAGCTACATCGAGGGACTGGAACAGTTTGCCTGCTGAAGTCTTCCCGTTCGATTATAATTTAGGTGCCTTCAAGGCTAGAGTGAATAAGCTCTTAATAAACTAGTGCGCCTCACCATCAACGATTGCATCACTGCTTATCATCAGGTGGGATTGTAGTCAAGCACTAGTGTATATCAAATAAAAAAATAAAAAAGTTTTTGCCAGTGGCTTTGCCGGCGTGAAAATATATAGCCTATAACACTCAGTTATAAAAAACTTACTACTACTAAAAAAATTGAAAATCGGTCCAGTAGTTTTTGAGTTTGTTTATCATCCCAAACCAAGCAATAAATCTTTTCTTTTTACAATGCAGTGCTACCGGATTCAATTGTATTTTCAAACCATCCAATCTGTCAAGCCATTTTGAAGGAGTTACGGCCAAACACGCGAACAACGAAATTATATATGTAAAGATAAATAAAATATAAGTCCACCATTGATTGCACCAAAAATTCGAAGACATGTGACATTCATCAAAACGCATTGGGCCCGCATGGTAGATTACGGCCCATTCCCGCTCCTAGAGAGGAGGCCTAAGTCTCAGCAACATTATAAGGCTGATGCTATGCTATGCTAAATATAAGTCTGATTAATATATATAACAGACTTATATTCATTTATCTTTATAAGCTTATTTGTTTTGCTTTGTCATACAGTGTAAATTAGTTCCTTCATTAGGATAAACAGTCGCACCTTAAATTCTAGGAATGTAGTGTTATTCCTGTTTCAATTAATCATGGTCAATAAATAGGAAATTGCAGTCACACCTTCGCGCGTTGTTAAATTTCCCAGAAAATCTCGTAATATCCAATGATTATATTTAAGGCGTATAGTCCCTTGAACATCTGGCCGGAGTTAAATGCACACATACTTACTCGTACTACCGTGGCCTGCACCCACATAGAGCGCCGCTGAATTTGAAAACCATTTTCTTTGCAAAATATTTTTTGATGTACATAATTATGCTTGTGCACACTTAACCAGCTATTTTTTGATTATATTTCTAAAGATCAAAGCCGTTTGAAAGGAGTAGGGAAAACAAGCGAAAAAAAAATATCAGATGTTATTACGTTCTTTTTTTTGGCAAAGTTATTAGTCATACGAAAAAATCATAGTATGTTAATAATGTTGCAAGCCTGCGCCTAAGGTGGCTGGAAATTGAGGGCCGTTGCCTCACGCATGCGGCCTCCTCCTTTGCAAGCATTATTGTTTTCCAGAAGGAAGTGAAGGAAGTGACCGCCTGCTACTCCTCCTTGCTTTGCACTATGGCCTGTAACAAGGCCCGGCGCGAGAGATCGCCGCCGCCGATCGTCCCTACGAGAACACGGCGATGCTCTGCCCAAGCGGGGCAAACCTCGACCGTGTGCTCCACCGTTTCGGTGTCGTGGCGCTGGTTCCGCACGAGTCCGGTACAGGAACTTCCCGAGCTTACCATGTCCAGTGTGAACCTGCGTCATGCGGAAGGTGAGAATACCTTGAGGTCTTTCCAGCCACTCCTCAAAGAGGGGACTTACCACCATAATCATGGCATGCCCAAGAGAAGTACGCTTTAGAAAGTCACTGTTTTATGCCACTGCTCGGAAGCTAAGGCCTTAATAGGTTAATTGAATTATTGATGCAATTTAATTGACTTCGTCCATGGAATTTCTTGTACATTCTTCTCCATAGAGATCTACGCTTTAGAATATGCAATTAGCATATTTTTTTCTGACTGACTGAGTTTTTGACAGTTCAAAAGTGAATGTAAATAATTGACTAATTGATCTTATTGATGGTTCCGCTGGCTATAATATACTGATAACTGGAATTGCGACGCTAGGATCGACTGTGAGTTGCTATACGATTTCGACCAGAAATGTAATTTATTATTATTAACTCTATTAGTAAGATGCGTTTTGTCCCTCCTTTTTACATGACCATATTGTAAGCGAAAAATAAGGTGAAACATTTGCTATGGTTATGCACCAATTGCACAACCCTCCACTTCGATTGAAACCCGAAAATCGGTTATAATCGATATTATAACCGAGAGCATGCTTACCTAGAAGTAATCTATACACTCTAGACTTGAAGCCCGCACTAAAAGTTATATGTCATATTTGCAACTTCTACTACCTGAAGCATAGTCGATATTTTGTCGACATTATAAGTATATTTGTTTATAACATACCATGAAACCTAAGATGACATCTAAAACACCAAAAAATATTCCCAACTCAAAAATTCAAGCCGTAACTCATCTCCAATACCTTATCCAACACCTATTTCACCGTGAAAGCCTCAAAATTGATCTCCCGAAGACATAAACCTAGTATCACCGTGTTGGAAACCTGCCAAGTTGGTAAAAAAATGGTATTCCTGATCGAGATGCTTGGATGTCTTTGTAATACAGTGTAGCATGTTCGGTTATGTCATCGAAGTGGAGTTTGGAAAGAATGCTTCAAACTTTCTGTGGATGTTAACACATAGTTACATGTTTTTGAGTATGACACGGCTATGATTATAGTTTGTGAATGTTATTGAAGTGCAGTTTGAGCATAATGGTTTATTTGTTTTACCGAATCGCATAGCATAGCAAAATATTTTTTGATGTATATAATTATGCTTGTGCACACTTAGCCAGCTATTTTTTGTGTATTTTTCTAAAGATCACAGTCGTTTGAAAGGGGTAGGGAAAACAAGCGAAAAAAAAATCAAATGTTATTATGTTTTTTTTTTGGCAAAATTATTAGTCATACGAAAAAAATCGTAGTACGAGTATGTTGATAATGTTGCACATAAATCTATAATAAACATATATTTATTTCAAACCTTTTATTCTAGCCGTTGTCAAGAAGTACGCTTTTTTTTGGTGGGTAAAATCATCCAATGACAACTCCGGGCGGTGCGGGAAATAGAGTAGTAGGGCTATGATTATAGTTTATAAATGTTATTGAAGTGCAGTTAGTGCATAATAGTTTATTTTTTTACCTGGTCGCATAGCATAGCATAGTATAGCATCAGCCTTATAATGTTTCCCCTGCTGGGACTCAGGCCTCCTCTCTTGGAGAGGGAATGGGCTGTAATCCACCACACCGGCTCAGTGCGCGAAGGTGCTCACATGGACATGCCGGTTTCCTTACAAAGTAATGTGCCTGGCTGGGTTTGAACCCGCGACCTACAACTCGTAAGTCGGGGCTGTTATCACTCGGTCACCACTGCTCTGCCGTTATCGCCGTGTCGCATGTCCAGCATCAATCAAAGTTATTATAGATTGTTTATTAATGCTAAGTCAGTTTTTCTTTTTATATAAAAGGTGACTGACTCACTGACTGACATCAATGCAGAGCTGAAACTACTGGGACTAGGAACCTGCTATTTTGGTTTCCTTTTATTACTGAGGCGAGGACTAAGACAGGATTTCCCAAAATTCACACTCCTTGAAGCGATGAAATGGGTCCGAAATTTGTGTGGAGATACCTATTTTATCGCGGGTGGTCTCAATCGAAGTGGGGGTTGCGTGTAATCATAGTAAATGGTTCAACTTATTTGCCGCGTACTATAAGTAACCACAACTGCGCTCAACGGCCTCTTAATACTGCGCTAAATTTAAGTGTATAGTTTAATAAACACAATTCATATATCATCTTCTCTTGTTTGAATGACATTGTTATTTTCTTGACAAATTGAAAAGATTGTAAATCAAAATTATGTACTTTTTTTATCCATTGACATGATAAAGGATACAACTGACGCCATACACTAATAAAATCATAAAAACATCGCTTTTTCTCCTATTTACTACCTACAAGATACTTCAAAATTGTTCTTATGAAGACATAATCCAGTCGCAGTTGGCAAAGTGCCATCTGGCCAAAAAATTAGCTTGCCAATGGAAACTTAGGACAGTGTTGGGCAAAATTTCGTTTCATCATGACTAATGACTAATAACTAAAAAAATCAATCATTAGTCATGATTGGTGATTGATTAGCTTTTAGTCATTAGTGATTAATCAAGATTAAAGTTTTCATGACTAATGTTATGTTTGCTTACCGTTAGAAAAAAAGGTTCCGTATGAACTTTGTCTTGAAAATTTGAACGTGAACGAAACGTCTAGAAATTTTTTCCGATTCCAAAAAAGTATTTTTTTTTTGACGTAGCGGCAAATTTACAGTTTTCAGATTTATTATAATTATACCCTATAAGGGTACCATTTTTCTTTTGAGGTACGGGAAACCCTAAATACCAAAATAATACAAAAAAATAAGTTTCGCAAACTGAAAAGTATGAAACAAGAAGATATCCTTGATGTTCGAAATTTCACATGATGGTCGTGATCGTATTTAATCATTAAAAATTCAATCATGACTAATGATTGAAACTTACGATTGATTTATTTAGTCATGAGATTAAGTTTTTATGCATGAGATTTTTTTTTTTTGTCATGATTAAATCAATCATAACTAAATCAATCATGATTAAATTAGTCATGACTAATCAATTGATGGAAAAAATTAGTTGATTGACCCAACACTGATTTAAGACCAGCTATTGTATGTTACTTTTCGCTTTTTAACTAATTTTCGTTGCAAGTATTTTTGTAAACAAATGTTACAACAAGGTTTTTATATGTTTGCATATTTGTATGTTTTGAAATGCTGGTTTGTTTATACATTTATTTATTTATTTATTTATCCTCTTTACAACCATCTTTACAGGCCTTAAAACCTAATGCGACAGTGCAGCTAACGATTATAGTACTTAAACGTACACGTGCCGTTTGTAACAAGTGTTTTCTGGAATGGGAACATGGGGATTGATGCTAGCAAATAGTACTCGTATTACTGCTTCGCAGAAGGAGGCGACCGCCAAACCTACCTGCCAAATTTTAAATTTGAAGTATATAGGTGTTATACTTTCTGAGATATCGCGATTAAGGGTATTACATCGCTCAATGACCTTCAAGAATTTACCTCTACACTAGTAGAGAAGAATTGACCTCTAAACAGGCATTGCAGGGGGTGCTGCGCGCGGGGTGTTAGTACTGATCCAGTTTTTTCTTGATTACTTATCGATATTCAATGATATTCGAAAAAAAATCAATACAAGTTATTCAATTTATCGTAACATATATTTTGGTATAAATTCAATGTATAACTATAGAGCCGTTTTCGAGAAAATATGGAATTAATGTTCAAAAAAGGCCTATTTACCAGATTTTTTTCTAGAGTTAGGGTATTTTTTTGAGAAACGTAATCAATACAATTTATTAGTAATGTCCTTAAGTATCCCCTTCATTTTTTATATGGTAATCGTACATAAGGAATAATCTATAAACTTCAATCAACCTAGGTGTTTTTTTGGATTTGGGCGATGTAATCCCCTTAATCTGTGAATGGTATTTCGCTTATATCTCAAAAAATTAGCTCACAAAAAATGTATATTTATGTTAGCACTAGCTTTTGATAGCGGCTTCGTTCGTACGAGTTAATTTTAGTTATTGCGGATGTAAAGTCAACGTCGAAGTCAGGTAAAAAGTAGCCTATGGGAGAAAAGTATCATAAATTACTTCTGTCAACTTTGTTTTTCAGTTAGCCGTGTCTAAATTTTAATCGTTTTAATCCCGAGGAAGGATTAACATGATTAAATCTCCTCTAAGTAAGATCGAGGTAAGAGGTAAGATCTCCTGTAGGAAATTAGTACTTAACGACCTAAAACTACCTACAAGGTCATTGGACTCGCTCATCTGTTGTTTACTTATGGAAATTAATTTCGTACATGCGTATCTTAATTCGACTTTTAGAAAAAAAGTAATTTATTTTTAATTTTATCTACAAATCGATAGTGTTTCATGTACCGGATCGAACTTCCTCGGGATTAAAACGATCAAAATTTAGCTGTGTATAATTATGTTATGTTATATTGTTGTGTTGTATTATGTAGACAGCACTTAGCATTGCATCAAGTGCTATTTGTGAATGTAATGTTGTGTGCAATACGTACCTGAATTCCAAGATGCCACAGATTCCTACATGGCCATCATAAGTGAGAATCAATCTGCCATATTATCTTAGTTGTGTTAGAATTAACAATCACGGTTAGGTAAATCGTCAGCACTATTGGCGCAGTGGTTGAGCGATTGACTAGTACGCTACGTATCGCAGGTTCGATTACTGCCTAAAACAAAATCTTTTTTATGATAAATGATATTTCTTTTAGGTTTTCAAAAATCACTTTTACACGTAATTTTTAGGGTTCCGTATTTCAAAAGGAAAAAATGGAACCCTTATAGAATCACCTTGTTGTCCGTCTGTCTGTCAAGACCCTTTATCTCGAGAACACATGGAGGTATCGAGTTGATATTAAAATCGTATACTCAGGTCTGCGTTCTCTTGAAACTGAAAAAATCGAACTTCTATGGTAATTAAAAAAATACGACCTTTTATGTCACAAAAAACGTATATATTACGACACTCTCAAGGGAATAAAAAATTTCTGGTCGTTCCCGTTGACCTAGAACGCTGAAATTTGGCAAAAAGCAATGTCTTATAGCACAAGTATATCGTATATATATGTAGTAATCTAAAAAATTTAAAATTTTTAATTACGTCACAAAAAAATGAATATTTTTTTCGTTTCGGAAAAATCTTTCTCGATTCGGGAATTTCACTACATATTTACATAAGTTAGTTTATACGGAACCGTCAGTGTGTGAGTCCGACTCGCTCTTGCCCAGTTTTTTTTTTTCAATTGTAACTACATAGCTGTGGCCAGTGTTTTCTAGCTTAGTACCCTGAGAAGACACACCAAAAAAGCTCAAGGATCAAAGTCCGCAAACCCAAACCTGCGGTGGCTGAAATCGGAATCGAGATCCCTTTGTATGGGACTTGAGGAAGATCGTTCCCTAACACGTGTGGCCGCCTCCTACGCTAGCATTAATACAACGCAGAAGGAGTCGACCGCCTGCCATTCCTCCTCGATCCGGAACATGGCCTGTGTGAGGTCGTTGAGAGGACGTTGTTCCGCCCAAGCGGGTCACCAACTGAACGACACAAGTGGGTTGTGGTCATTAAAAGTTTGACACGCTCTCTCGCTCCATTCTAGAGTGGAAATTGTCATTGGATTATTTCCCACCACAAAAATCCCTTACCATTTCAATTTTGAAAATATTTTAATGGATTACTTACTAAATAATGTTTACATCTTAGAATACTCTTCCTATAGTCTAAATACCTGCTAAAAAAACAAGACTTTCATAGGAGTGAATGGTTCTCGCCTAAAGGACCCATAAAGACTTTATTCTGTTTCCTTACATAGGTACAACAATATAACATCCTCATTCGTCCTACAATGCGGTCATATTCAGCCATGCGTACTCAACTGCCCAAGGGAATACCCTATAACTTTCCCAGTAAAAAACCTTTAAAATGAAGATAAAGTTATGGCAGTTTTATGATATGGCCAGTATTTAATGCTTGAAACCGTCAAACGAGTCAGATAACCTCTATAAATGCAGAGTCGAGGGGAAGGCAACACCTTAAGAGGGCTCTTCATGATCCATCAATCATCAACGTGATCTTGGTTTAAAACGCAAATCAATGCAATCTATACTAATATTATAAAGAGGTAAAATTTGTAAGTTTGTATGTAGGGGGTAATCTCTGGAACTCATGATCCAATTCTAAAAATTTTTACACTGGTAGAAAGCTACATTATTCTTGAGTGCTATAGGCTATAAATTATTTTTATAACATGTACATTAACCGAGCTATCACAATTTTTGTCTTGCAAGTCGGAAAAAAATACCTCATAAAACAGAATTATTTGCGTGCGCTGCCTAGAGAGTTTCATAAAATTAAAAACAATGTATGGCAACCTGATTCGTCTTAATTATATTTACAAAAAAGTCCGCGATACCATATTTCTATCTTTTATATTTTATCTTTTATACTGCTTTATTTGCATTAAAAAAGTATTTTTTCGGCATACTTACGTTTGGTTGATTATTTGAGCAACGAAATATTAATTCTTGTCACAATAAATTATTTCAGTATCACAAGGACATCATACAGATAAGATTTGCCATTTACAGTATGTCAATTGGTCATATAGTTTCGGAGATAATATAAAATTACTAAAACGCAAAATGCCACTAGCACAACTTTCATTCGTAGAGCTCTAGATCTATCATGCTTTGTGCGGACGTTTTATCCATTTGCCCATAGATGGCGTTCTGCAAATACGTCATTTTTCTGAATCGCGATGTTAAAATTTTCCGTAGATTGATGACCCTCTCGAATTATTGTGCCCATGTTGTGTTGTGGCCCGCCTCCCGCTACGTACCAAGTTGGGGGTGTACAAGACGTACATCCGTCCAATAATTACGTATGCCGCCCCAGCTTGGCTCGCCCTCACCAGCGAAGCTAGCAAAAACCGCCTCCGGTCGCAGCAAAGCGCTTCGCTCCGGATCGTTGTAGGCGCACCCCCGCTGGTGAGGAACAGCGTCATCCAGCGGGACCTCCAGATGGAGAGCCTGGACCAGTTCTGCGCCCGCCTCGCGTCCAACATGTTCGCGCGTGCCGACGCTTCTGCTTGGCCACACGTCAAGCACTTAGCGCCCTGGCACGCGCGGCCTCCTGACGCGAGGCGCTTTCCACGTGATCTCCTACCGGACGTGACCGACCCCCCCCGGACTTGACGCTTGAGTGAGCTGCTTTTCACGTACACGCGACTCACTCATACAAGGAATTACTGCACAACAGTACACGCACCCGGTGCACGTTGTGTGCTAAGTTAATATAGGCATGACGTGCATCAGCCATCAGACACACATGACTCCACACTCATCATACGCACGCAGAGGACGCGCAGCGCGGACGCGCGTCTGCATGCCCACATGAGCGGTGTCACACACCTCAATACCGCTCACACTCCCACTACGGCCCCCGGGTCTGTAGCGTAACCGGCTCGATCTGGAAGCGTGGCAGACGGGGGCCCTCACCCTCAGTAGGGAGCGCCCCTAAAGCCGGCATTCTCGTCGCAGGTCGTCTCTCGCCGGGCTTCCTCCGGGCAACCGGTGGTCTCACCTGGCGGGGACTGACCGCCGAGATGTCGTGAAGTAATTGGCACTGCAAGAGCGGTGCCAAGGCGCTCCTACTGCACACATATCAGCTACTCCTAGGCGACTTGCGTACGCGCACTCGCCATGAGGCTACCGCCTATAAGGTACCCCAACGCAGGGTCCGTATTTACGGGCCCCTACCCTGCTACTGCGGGACAAAGGCATAGCCTAAACCCCGCCCACCGCGCCCTCTTGCGAGGGACGCAGTGACTACTCGGAGCCCATGTTGTGGTTAGTCGGTGTTCAAATTGTTGCATGTCAGTGATGTCAGTCTAATACTTATTGGTTTCGGTTGTTTCGTTAGTTAGGTAGATTGTTCGTTGAATCGTAATAATCGGATATATCGTAATTTAGATTTATTTCATTGTATGTTCGTACTTCGTTCAATCGTAACATTCGTAATTTCGTTGTACGAATTATAATGATAATACGAATATTACGATTGTTTTGTTATAAAGGTGGACGGGTGACGATGACGAGTCCCTGATCCCTCTTCCTTTGTTCATAATTGTTTTTAAGTCTGTGTAGTTTGTTCATTTGTTGACTAAGAGCATGCCTAAAAGGAAATCGCAACTGTCCCGGCAGACATCACAGACAAAGAGCAGGTCGAGTATGCCGTACGGAAGAATCTGCCCTTGAAAATGAGCAGCGCCTCTCGGGAAGTAGAAAATATATTTCGCAAGCACGCGCTAGAGAATCTAGCTCCTAGCGCTCACAGCGGCTCGCTAGCCAAAATGTGAGAACGTCGCGGGCCCGTGCTCGAGGAACTAGCGCTGAACGTGCGCAGCGTCTATCTGACTTAAGGCAGCATGTTTCTGAAACAAGGTATAGGAAGAGTAGTGCTGAGCGCTCGCAGCGGCTTGCTAACCAAAATGTCATAACATCGCAGGCCCGTGCTCGGGAATCTAGCGCTGAACGTGCGCAGCGTCTATCTGACTTAAGGCAGCATGTCTCAGAAACAAGGGATAGGGAGACTAGCGCTGAGCGCTCACAGCGGCTCGCTAACCAAAATGTCATAAGATCGCAGGCCCGTGTTCGGGAATCTAGCGCTGAACGTGCGCAGCGTCTATCTGATTTAAGGTAGCATGTCTCAGAAACAAGGGATAGGGAGACTAGCGCTGAGCGCTCACCGCGGCTCGCTAACCAAAATGTCATAACATCGCAGGTCCGTGCTCGGTAATCTGGCGCTGAACGTGCGCAGCGTCTATCTGACTTAAGGCAGCATGTCTCTGAAACAAGGGATAGGGAGACTGGCACTGAGCGCTCGCAGCGCCTAGCAACAGAAAGACAGCGAGCAGTACTAATGGGAAGCTACAGTAATGTCGAGTGTAAACTTATGTTAAAACAAGAAATTTTCCGCGGACGAAGTCGCGGGCTGAAGCTAGTGTGTCATAAAGAGGTAACATTGTCTTGGTTTTGCCTCGAGGTATCGGCTTTGTGAAGGACATTCTAAATTAAAGGAAAGTGTTAGAGTTCTTTGGAAAGAAGAAAGATTTAACACATAGACATACACAATGACGAAACGTGTATGTAGAAATTTATATGAAAAAAACTGGGCAAGTGCGAGTCGGATTCGTGCACTGAGGTTTCCTTACAAACTTACCTATGAAAACAGGTCAACTCTCGAATTAAGTTACGAAGATTTTTCCAAATAGCAATTATTTTTGTGACGTAATTACAAAACAGTTTTCAAATTTTTGCCTATACTTATGCTTTGAGATATTGTTTCACGTCATATTTCAGGATTCTATGTCAACGGGAAGTACCCTATGAATTTTGATTCCCTTGAGAGTGTCAAAATATACCTACTTTTTTTTGCGATATAAACGACCGTATCTTGCTTCCTAAATCAAAAATCAAACTTAGAAGTTAGATTTTCTTTCACAGCTTCAAGGGACCGTAGAACTGAGTATATGATTTTAGTTTCAACTCGATACCTTTACGCGTTCTCTGGTCGGGTCTCCACAGATAGACAGATAGACAGACGGACAACAAAGTGATCCTATAAGGGTTAAGTTTTTTCCTTTTGAGGTACTGAATCTTAAAAAGAGGTGACACCTGAACTTTCCGTTGGCATTCGATAATTCTTGAAAAAAAAAAATGCTGAGGCGTGAAGATGCCTGTTCCCTCACGCGTGCGATCGTCTCCTAAACTAGCATTACTGCTTCGCAGAAGGAGGCAATCGTCCAAAATTTCCTCTCACTCTCGCCATGTTCGGCTTAAAACCAGGCCTCAGCGCGAGAGTTCGCCGCCGCCGATCGCCTCTACAAATATACGGTGGTACTCCCCAAAAGCGGAGTACACCTCTATCGTGTGCGTCACTGAATTCTTTAAATGGTCATATTCTCAATTTCACAAGAGAGAAGAAACTGCACATGAGAATGTTTGGTACAGTCAGCAGTAAACTTTGATAAGGATTCTATTTCTATGAAATAAAAAGCAATGAATATTTTTATTTCATACACGTAGTACTTATAAAACGGTAAACATTTCTTATAACAATTATGGTAAATGATTCAAATCTTACACTGCAATAGACTTATAAATGATAAATCGAAGATTCAGAATTATCAAAAAAAAAAAAAACAAAATAATCGTAGTTTATAACTATTTCTTTTTCCCAAAGCTTACAAATCGATTAAGACAAACAGTAAATTGTTGTTGATGTTGACTGTACTTTGGACAAATCTCGTGGACCCGTTGGGAATTGATGTACGAAGATTAAAAAAAACATTATTTTACTTTAAGGACTCGGTGGGACAAATAGAATCATTGACCTCATCTCCTCTGGGAACAATCCAGAATGACACAGGTCTTCTCAGTATTTGCTGAGTGTCAGTGACATAAGGACGAGGCCCATCATTCTTACCAGCCCGCTTCTCTCCAGAAGTAAATGGTTCCTTTCAGTTTACTCAGGGCTTCTAT
Organism: Leucania comma; assembly: GCA_958295575.1. Lineage (NCBI taxonomy): Eukaryota > Metazoa > Arthropoda > Insecta > Lepidoptera > Noctuidae > Leucania > Leucania comma. The sequence continues at coordinate 4,716,729 of OY282480.1, forward strand.
GAGCGAATTTGATGCTTCCAGGGTTTGTTTTTGTGTTTCGCTGACGGCTGAGCACGTGTGCGATAATTTCCTGTATGCTCTGCATATAGGACTATCCGTGATACTCATTGTGTGACATGACATGATTGAAAAGAGTGTCCATGGAGTTTCTTGCACTTTCTTCTCCATAGAGATCTATGCTTTGGAGTGTGATGTATGCTTGAAAGATCAAAAGTGCTTGTAAATGGTTTATTTGAAAATAATAAATGCTTTGATTGTTGATTTTTTGGACTGTATGGTGATGATCCTCGCCACCAGGCGCAGGCTACCTTTACCTAGTCGCAGAAGGTTCTGGTTAGGTTTTTATTTAAAAATAAAAATGCTTCTTTTGCTGTCCAGTGCCAAAGACTACAAAGAAATTTTCCGCTTGTATGTTAATGTGTTCTAGTAATCAACCACACTGCTGAGTAAAAAGTACTGGCACTGTGGGGACCTGTAGGTCGGGTAATAAAACACTTTTAGTGAGATGGCCGCATATAAGACCTGATAAAGTCTTTGTACACTAAACTAAACTAGTTCAGTCTTTAAGAGCTTAACAGATTACCTTACTAATACTCCAAACTATAGATTATTTCGGCACAGTCCAGCGAATTCAGCATGTCAAGACGATGCGATTAATCAAGCGGCCAGCAAACGATATAAATAGTAGAGCAACACGCCATTGTGGGTAGCCCTATAGTCGTGTCTGAGAAAGACCATCAATTACTGTCTTTACGTATAAATAGTGTAGATTAGTGGAACTGAAGTTTTTTGTTTTTTTTTTTTTTCAGCGAGGAAATAACAGGTGCCGTTCTTACCGGAACCCTCCATCATAAGACGTATTGTTTTGCCAGTCAAACGTCAAACGGGGTGAAATGGAACGCAGGGGGAATAGGAACAAAACTTGGATTTGGATATACGTATTTGATTTGTATGTATGTATATATTTTAGGTCATCGGTCCACCTTGTAGGCGGACCAGCCAGGCCAGCCCTTCCAACACTGCGTTTTCCGGTACGCGGTCGTTATTCTAATACCTTTCGGCCCCAACGGCCATCTGTTCTGCGAGCAATGTGCCCTGTCCACTGCCATTTAGGTTTGGCGATTCTACGTGCTATGTCGGCAACCTTGGTTCTCCTGCGGATATCTTCATTTCTGATTCGATCATGCAAGGAAACTCCGAGCATATCCCTTTGGGAAACTTTAAGCATTCTGTTGAGGCTCATTGTGAGTGACCACGGTTCAGAGCCATATGTCATCACTGGCAATACGCACTGGTCATAGACTTTCGGCTTGAGACACTGTGGTATGTTGGACGAGAACATACCGCGCGGCCTCCCGATCGTCGCTCAGCTGAGTCAGATTTGACGGTCATAATTTAGTGCAGTTATCGTATCAGGCTGGGCGCTTAGCAACTCCTACGAGTCTTTTAATAAGATGCAGCACTCGGCTACATAACACCCTTACAATGAAAAACTTTCTTTACTTATATCAAAACGAACTATTTTTCTAACGAGCTAACAAACTACTAAAAGATTTCGGCCCTATGAGCTAGATATCAATCACTAATCCATTTTCATATATCATTTTGGATACCGTACTTTCAGTCATAATGACATGTAGAAAAATATAACATCTAATAGTACAACATACGCCATCAATCCTTAGTAAATTAGCTAACAGACAAATATTTAATTAACTAAAGACAATAATATTAATGAGAAGCTTACGGTATTAGTGCTAGAACAATAGATAATTGTGACACAATCTACCCGGGTTTAGTGGGGATACAATAGCTGTAATGTGATTAAGTAACTGTACTAATGTATTGTTACTAGGCAGTGAAGTGATGGTACAGTACTATCACCAATGTCCTAAAAGATCCACCTTATGGGTAACTTTTGCTTATAAAGTAATACATTTTTTCTTTTCTGTTTTTATTGTTTTCTTTTACCGACTATAGTGGGTAAACCCAAAAGTCCAGCCTCCTAGCCAAGTTACAATGGTTTCGTTTAGCATGAACGCGTGGAGTTGGTCACGCCCCCAATTCCTTTGTTTTGACGTCATCTCAACAAAGGAATTGGCTAACACCAAGCGTTCACGCCAAAGATTGTTCTTTAGGCATTAATAGACAATCAAATCTATAAGGGCCAACACTGCGTTAAGGGGGCGCGTGCGCATACAAAAGTGCTCCGATCGGGCTCGCAGCGCGGGCACCCGTCGTGGAAAGCTGCGTAATAATACATTAAAGTTCTCCATCGACACGACTACATGCACACCGTTAAAGTTAAACTAGTGACTAAATATTCCGTCCGCGACGGGGACCGCGGCACACGACCCACGCGCAACGGCCCACGACGGGTGCCCGCGCGGGCGACCGCGCGTTTGCCCGCTTAATGCAGCGTTGGCCCTAAGAGTCGCAGGATTGTTCGAAAGAGTTACCATGAGTCTGGAACGCCATAATTGCGGTGGTATATCCCCACTTTGAGAGATGAGAGAGAGGCTCCGCGGTATTTTCACTTTCTGCTTGAACACAGGTTTTCATCGGGCATGGCCAGTTCGGGAGGTTCCTGTTGCGTTTTAACATTGAAGCAGGTACTCGCAAACCTGCCTGTTTCAGAATAACCGGGCTTCATCTAAACGTAAACATCTTCTAAGCGTTTTTTAAATAAGAAAAACACACCTGTTAAATATTGCCTAATACCAGAAAGCGAGTTCAGTTCGCAGAGACAATCGTACGAGTGTTCAAAATATCCTTACGTAAGTACTTACGACGTTACTAGGCACGTATATGTGACGTCATAAGCTCATTCCCAGAGTACTTCCACACTAAGTAACAGAGGTACCTTACCTGGCGCCTTGTCTGAATAAATTCCTCCCCTCCATATTTTTTTATTACCCACAGCAGAAGTACGGTAATAACATTAGATTTTATCGATGTCGGAAAAATTACCAAGATTCCTCATGTTTAATAGATTTTATTACAGGAATGCCAGAAAACCGACGTCCAATGTAAAGGTACCTAATAAAAGATTCTACGTTTATCTTCTTCTAGAATCATTCTGGATAAGATTGTAATAATAATACCTTAATATCGTCTTGTAAGAGAGAAAATGTCAAATCGTTAACGCCTGATTGAATTGTAATAGCAAACTCACACTGACGCAAAATATGTCTCACATACTTTTACAAGTACACACATATATCTTAATATTATATTAACTGGCTTTGATCACGGTTCAAAGTCCTCTGAGATATATTGATGTTATTATTTCAATGATCTCGATTGCTTTTCCTTTGTTACTCAACCGTTTTGGGGTATGTTATTTCAATTTCGAATTATTTTGTTGAGTTTTCTTAAATTTTTAAAGAACTACCTTCACTATTATTGTATTTATTAGCAATCGATAAAAATATCTGATCTGGGAATAGCAGTTCAGTTCTGGGCTAGAAAACGCTTTTAGGGTATCTCACATAACATAGGTTCATGATCTCAAGTGTACTACTATAATAACTTTCTCAACCTCATATCCAACATTATTTTTAGTATATGCAAAACCCGAGACACGTGTCTAGTATTTTTATATAAAAAATATATGTACAAAATTTCATAACTGTGTCATGAAAAATCACAAGTTATGTTACTTGTTGCTTGTTATGTTGCCTGGTTGTCCGATCAAATACTTGGTCACCGGGCCATCCACACGACTGAGGAGTTGTTTTGCTCCCTCACCCACCATGACCAGCCGTGACCTGTGTTGCATTTAGTATCGGTGATGTCCAACTTGTGACCTACTTTAGATATTTTTGGGAAAAACTCTAACATGATGTAAAAATTTTGGAATCGATTCAGTTACTGATTTTGAATGAACTACTCGTATATTCAGGTTTCGCATACATTAAAAATAATGTTGTAGACCTCCTCCAAGCATAATAACAATGATCAGTCCTGTTTTTAATCTGGGAAATTGGAATACCTGCAACCTTTACTAGATCATTCGCCTTTGTGAAGGGGCCAAATCGACCCACTTTACTTCTTCGGAACATTTATGTAGGTACCTTTAAAAACTTTTTCAATAATTTGTATCAAACGTAACGTTTGATAGTACTAGATACAAACCGCATCAAAATTGGTTGATTATTACTGGAAAACTGCTAATTAATTGTTGTATAAGTTCATGATATATCCCCCAACTACATATAACATGTATCAAGAAAATTCAGCTAGGTCATTGGTTCACGTGGAGTACCAATCTGACCCACTGCAATAGCCTGTCCTGCGGTATCCACATCCAGTGGATTCAAGGTAATGAATGTATTTTGTGGGGGACTAAACCGATCCAATTTACGTCTTGATACGTTTGAGTTTATATAACACTTTCATTCACTGATCCACTCAACTTTAATTGAAAAAGGTAAAATTTTTGGCATGGGACATTCAATAAGCATAGCCAGACACACCCAACGAATTCGATTGGGTCATCGGTCCACTTTGTGGGGGATCAATTCGACTCACTCTGCAATGACAAATCCTAAACTGCCCCCATCAAGCGAATTTGACTAGATCATTGGTACGCTTTGTCAGACCAATCCGACCCATTCTGCAACTATTAGTCTTACGCTGCCTATGTCCAGTGAATTCGGCTAGATCACCAGTCCAAATTGTGGGGCACGAAGCCGACCTACTTTGCAACCACAATTCGACTAGGTCATCAGTTCACTTTATAGATGACCAATATGGCCCGCTCTGCAACAACCGGTTTTGCACTGCCTATATCCAGAAAATTGGACGTTATCGACTTCATGGTCACCGGTCAACGGTCGGTTCATCGGTCCACTTTGTGAGGGACTAACCTGACTCACTTTACGTTTTCTATTCATTTCAGTACTTCTTTAAGTAATTTCTCTTTCCGTTACTTAAAAAAGTTCCCTAATATCTCCATTAAGCTCATCAATTAGTGACTGTTAAGCTCAACACACATGGTGATTACGAGCCTGCGAACAAAATAATGTACTTAACTTAGGCGTACCTTTTCAAACAATTTCATCCTCCCGATCTTACTGACGTGTAATTAATTTACAAGGGAAAGATTTCTCATGATGTTGGGGCTCCGGGAATAGCGAATGAGTGAAATTGACTAAGTGTCTGTACTGTATTAAATAATGGAGGTGATAGGGTCTTAGTTAGGTTCGGTTGCGGGGTTGCTTGAAAGACTTTAAGAGGTTTTAGTCAGCCTAACCTGTTTTTTTTTTTTTTTTTTTTTTTATGGTAGGTAAAATCATCCAATGACAAATCCCGCCCTTGGGCGGAGCGGGAAGTAGTGTCAGACTCTTACTGACTAAAAACCTACCCCGTTCCTTCGTAGCATATCGTGCCGGGGTCGAGCATTCCTTTCGGAACTAACCCATGACCCCAGTAGGCTTCGACCCTGCCTGCCTGCAGTTAGCAGGCTGGGCCTCTTCGGTGTGCTGACAGCTCCTTGAGGCGCGCGGGAACAGAACGCGCCGTCGACGACTTGGGCTCGGTCCGGTCGGTTACCGGACGATCGGACAGCGTGCTACCCATTGCACGCCGTCCGCAAGCCCGCGCCTACGGTGGCCGGAAATCGGGATCGGAATCCCGGCGGCGGCTGGGGCGAGCGCCCCGTTGCCTCTGCCTGATGCGGTCGGCCTCCTCCTTTGCTAGCATTACTGCTTCGCAGAGGGAGGCGACCGCCTGCCATCCCTCCTCACTACGGACCATGGCCTGAACCAAGGCCCGGCGAGAGAGATCGCTGCCGCCGATCGCCCCCACGAGGACACGGCGATGCTCCGCCCAGGCGGGGCACACCTCTACAGTGTGCTCCACCGTGTCCTCCGGATGTTCCGCACAGTGGCGACACCCGGGCGAATCCTCCGCACGAATCCGGAACAGGTACTTAGCGAACTTTCCGTGTTCGGTAAGCACCTGCGTCGTGCGGAAGTTGAGAACGCCGTGAGGTCTTTCCAGCCACGCCCCAAGGATGGGCCTTATCGCCCCAATTGTGGCGCGCCCCGAACGAGGTTGCGATAGTCGTTGACGCCATTTCGCCATGAGATCCCGCCGGAGCTCTGTCCGCCATGCCTCGACTTGTCGTGGCAGCGGAATTTCGCCCCGGCAGCCTAACCTGTTGATATAGTGGTTAGTGCCCCTGACTGCTATGCCGGAGGTCGTGGGTTTGATTCCCACCCAGGACAAATGTTTGTGTGATAAGCACGATCATTTGTTCTGTGTCTGGATGTAATTTATCTGTATGTATTTAGAAATATATTAGTATGTTCATCAGTTGTCTAGTACTTATAACACAAGCTCTGCTTAGCTTGGGACTAGACGGTATTGTGTGATATGAAATATGTGAATTATTTGGTCAGTAAGTGCCTGACCTGCAGCAAAAAGATATCTGGTTGCTTCAACATCATCATTAGTAGCCTTATTATACTCGCTGCAGATTATCAACCTTGGTTTGTGCTAGTTTTATCCCATGATTAACTTATGCCAGCGGCTTTTCCCGCTTAAAATAAATTTGCCCATACAAACTTTGGACCTCCAATTTATCCTCTTATTGAGTGAATTTTGAAAAATCTTTTCTTATTTTATGTACACATCATTAAGGGAATCTTTGTGCAAAATCTCAGCGTTCAAGGTCCAAGGGTTTGAGCTGGGTATTGATGAGTCAATGAGTGAGTCAGGACTTTGCCTTTTATATATAGTTTTTTTTTAAATCCTGATAATTTGTGTACGAAGCGAACAGAAGGTACCTGTTATAGATACTCGTAGTCCAGCAGCCCGTGTCGTGTTTTTTTTTTAACTTGATACGTTCCTAGTACGGTCATGGTTTGATCCAGTATAGTGGGCAAAATCCTTCATCTATAGGCACTTGATCAAGATAATTTCAATTTGTAGCCTCAAATTCGAGAATCGATTTCAGCATTTTGTATTTTAGTTTGATCTGTAAGTGCACATTTGTGTTTAAAAGGACCTAAGGAAAAAGTGGGTTGCAATGAAATTTAAACTTTATCTGGTTTTACATTGAGTTGTTGTTCTTTTGACATTAATAACAATTCTGAATTCAAATACATTACATTCTTTATTCGCTCATTTCATAGCCCCACCCAAGTACTGTGTCACGCAGCTTACATTTCCTTACACAACATTTACCGTTAATGATGACATAATTTGACATAAAACGGTACTTAATATTCTAGCAATAAAGCCCACAATTCAATGGCAATACGTTTTCTTAATGTAATTGAATGTTTGTCATACTTAAAAACTAAAATTAGGCATAAAAATGTTTGGGATTCTTTCGGTATAATTTTCCGGTTTGCGGCTGAAATATTGGGTTCAATTATGACGAAAAATTGCGTTTAATATTACCGACCCAAAACCTTTGCTAAGAATAAGATTGTGCACAATAAAATAACTCAGTTTTCTTTGATTACTTCGAGATAAATCTACTTTTAAAGTACTTATGCTTAATTGGATGAATTGTCAATGGGGCTGAAAGGTTTTGGAATGGCGGCCGCGGACTGGAAGACAGTGTTGGAAGGCTTCCCATAAGGTGGACCGATGCCCTGTGGTGCTATTCTCTAAGAAAACGCAGCGCTGCCGCAACGACGAATATCCAAATAGGATTCATTGAATTAACAATCCTATGTACATGTACATTAGGTTGACAATCCAATGTACGGGTTCGGGTGTTCGTAGTTAAGGCAGCGCTGCGTTTTCTTAGAGAATAGCACCACTGGTGTGAGTCGCGAGAATGCAATGGATGCGAGATGCAGAGGACCGTTCATTGTGAGGGAGGCCTTTGTCCAAAAGTGGATGTCATTCGGCTGAATTCAGATCAAATTTTCCCATAATTATGTAGAAACAAAACATTAGTCCACAATTAGTCAATTTAATTTACTTGGCACCCTATACTAGGTACCAAATTGGCAATCAAAAACATATTAAAAATAAAAAAAATATCTTTTTTCTTTAAAATATTTTTTAAGAAAAACCTTAAAAAAATAATGTTCTTGTTCGATACAAAATCAATGTTGTCAAAAAGGATTTCCGATACCGGGAATCGAACCCGAGCCTCCTGGGTGAGAGCCAGGTATCCTAGCCACTAGACCATATCGGATGTTATCTGTGGGAACAAAATGTTTGTGTACTTTTTGGAATGGTACATTACTTATTTTTCCAGTCAGTTGCAGACGGGTGTACACTTTCCTATGTTTCTATCCTTTTCTGACACTTAGAACCGACATTAAGTAAAGTGAGAAAGAGAGCGTCTTGCGAAACGCCGCATGCTATAGCACCCTGGTCTCTACCTCGCTCTAGAATGACGGTTCTAAGTGATAGTAAAGGGTAGAAGTATTGAAAATGCGATTCTAATGATGATAAATTTCCAGGAACAATAATGTAGAATGGAGGATACTTATCACATGGTTATTCTCACTATAAAGAAATACTGTAACGACTTTTTGAACTCAACAAGATTTATTTTTTAATTGAACCACCCAAAAAATTATATCTTGTACAAAACCTTAAATATTAACTAAACTAATTATACTAAAACCTACCTATGCACATATAATACAAAAACACAGTACACTTAGGCGTCAAAGTACTCCTCCACATCGCTGTCATCCGGAAATGTACCCAGAAGACTGGTACCATTGCCACGTCGAATGGCCCAAAGAATTAGTCTTTGGTCGAAGAACGGTCTGGTCACGCAAAGTGTCGATCAGATGGCGTGAAATTTCCTTAAAAAAGAGACGCGCACGCGGACCCCATGACCCAAGCGTTTCAACCCCAAACGGCTCAAAGCTGTAATTACCAATAAAGTTATAGTATTTGCGGCGTTTAAGGGTCTCAGCAGCCGCAGCGGCTAAAAATTGTTGACAGAAAAATGACCTTGTTTTGTTTTGAAATACGAAATTCGCAACATTTATCGGGCCGCACGGGTGCAATGGTGATATTAAATATATTATGCATGTATTATATATATATATATAAACCTTCCTCTTGAATCTATCTATTAAAAGAAACCGCATCAAAATCCGTTACGTTGTTTTAAAGATGTAAGCCACAGATATAGATTTACCTAGATAACGCAAGAGCAACTACTTCGCGTGCCTAGCTTACGTACAAAAATCGTAAGTGGTCACTTTCGCGCTCAGTCTGCATCGGAGTACAGCTAAAAATGTACACAGTTTAAAATATAAAAATGGTTAATTATGCTGTTGGTGTGGGGGTGGAGCGAGGGGGACGCCGTTCACTAAATAGTGCTTGTGACGTCATAATAGGTAATCAAAAATGGCACGCTTGGTTTTCATACAGATCGTGATGCTTGCGTTATCTATGTCTATCGATATCTGTGATGTAAGCATATATGGGAACAGACAGTGGAAAGCGACTTTATTTTACATATACGAGTACTATGTAGAGATAGGCGTAATCAACCTTATGATGTTCCTACTGCTGGACCTCAGGCCTCCCCTCTAAGCGAGAGAATGGGCCGTGAGTGAGCATAGATAGAAGTAACATGTCTTTAAACTTTTAGTTTTATAACATGCCGGTTTCCTCAGGATTTTGAAAGCAGTGGTAATGAAATAAATTACACAAAGAAATACGCTTGCCTGGGTCTGAACTTAGAACTAACACCCGTAACAATAAAAACAACAACAACAACAATTAAAACTAATTACTTGAGTACTCGTAACTACTTAAGTAACAATTTGTATTCTATAATTAAGAAAAATTTAATTTTAATAAAGATATCTAACCTCAAGTAATTGACATAATAAGAAATTATTAGCAACAATTAATCACTTCTTTTTAATTAAATACAGGTGTAACAGTTCTAAATCGAGCCTTTGCCACTTTTTTTACGTGGGTAATCAAATAACTTTTCCCATTCTGAGCGGAGTGGGAAGGAGTGTCAGACTTTTACTGACTAAAACCCACAGTGTTTCTTCAGTTACCTTTTTTTGTGAGGATTACGGTAACTCCTTTGCACGATCCGCAGCCCTGGTAGACCCTAACTCGTCCCGTCAGTTTTACCAACATGTCTTTAATAATAATAAATCATTTAATTTTATATTGAATAAAGTATGAAACCTGAATAAAGTTTGTTCAGAATCAGTAACAGAATCGATTCCTATAGTTTTTACACTATGTTATATTTTTCTCCAAAAATATTTAAAAAAGATCACAAGTTGAACACCACTGAGAATAAGTACAATACAGGTCATGGCAGGTCACTGCGGGCATTAGGAGCCACAACCTCTCAGTCGTCCGGATGGTCTTGTGACCATGGTGTGAACAACCAGGTAACACAACAAGCTTATAACTTTGTGATTTTTCATGATACAGTTATGAAATTTTGTACACAGATTCTTTACATAAAAATACTTGACACGTATTTCGGGTTTCGCATACCTATACTAAAACTAACTAAACTAATGTTGTATTATCTCACAGCTTAGCAAAGTTTTTTCTTCCTTTTCTACACAATCCTGGTTACTGCTAGTGCAGCTCAAAATTATTATAATATTACATTAAAACCTGAAGCAAACAAGACATAAATAATACTCTATCACTTACTTATTTGCCTAAACTCTTGCCAAGTAATAACGAGGTTTACCTGTAAACCTAGGCATTTGGAAGGCAATATAAGCAATAAATGTCCAGACAAATATGCTTTATACTTACTGTTATAGCTTTTTGTTTTAATAATGATATTATTTTCATAGCACAGGTTGGTGAAGTTCATTTTAATATGGTTGCGAAATTATATCGGCACTCACGAGTGAGTTAGCTATGATGTATAACCACATTTATGAAGAAATAATAGTTATGTTGACCACAAATAACAATTTAATTGGAAACTTATGTAAGTAATCTAAATAATTTGACTAACTCTATTTATACAGAGTAATTTCAGATAAGACGCTTGGGTTATATTTAGTTAATTAATATATGAGCAGTGATGGCCGAGTGGCAACAGCCCCGACTTACGAGTGCGCCTGACTGGGTTAGAACCCACGACTGACAGTCGAGGGTTCAAACCCAGCGAGGCGTATTACTTTGATCACCATTGCTCTCAAAACGGTGGAGGAAAACATCGTAAGAAAACCGGCATGTCCTAGAACTAAAAATTCGAAGTTATGTGACATTCAACAACCCGCACTGGACCCGCGTGGTGGATTACGGCCCATTTGCGGAGGAGGCCTGAGTCCCAGCAGTGTGAACATTTAAAAGCTGATTATGCTATGCTACTTATGCCAATTAATATGTAAGTCATTTACGGATACATATATTATTATTTCTAAAAAATAAATATGTAACCTTTTTATTTCGGTGGGAAAGCACTAATGGCTCCTCCTGCTCTGAATAAAGTAAGAAAGTGTGTACCGGCTGGAGTGCGAGGATGGCTCTAAGAGCCATTACGCACTGCCGACTTGTCGCCGGCAACTCAGTCTCTCGGCGACCAAAACATAGGCAACTAGGGCCGGAGACCAAGCTGAGCGACAGTATTACATAAATTCGTGAACAATGGAAGTTCTTATTTGACGTTTTTTCCCACTGTTTTTTCTTCAAATCCCGATTAGAATATTCGTCATTCGATAAATCCCAAATAGCTTTTCGGGATTGTATTTCCAATATAAATTTATCGGTATTGAAAGCCGCCATTTTTTTTTTCGTGCCGTCCGGTCTTTACGAAAGTTGCATGCATTGTGAATGCTTTCATTTGAAGCCGTGCTTCTATTGTTTTCCGGCGACTAGTCGCTAGTGCAACTGGCGACCAAGTGCGTAAACATCTATTTGAACTAATGAAAGTCATAGTTGCTGTCGACCGAGTCGCTAGCGGCAAGTCAACACTGCGTAATGAGCTTTATTCACTAATCTAGTTTATCATAATCATCATCACCAGCCTTTTAATGTTCCCACTGCTGGAACACAGGCCTCCTCTTTAAGAGAGGGTATGGGCCGAGAGGGTATGGGCCGTAATCCACCACGCGGGCCCAGTGCGGGTTGGTGGATGTCACATGTCTTCAAATTTTTGGTTTTAGGACATGCCGGTTTCCTCACGATGTTTTCCTTCACCGTTTTGAGAGCAGTGGTGATGAAATAAATTACACAAAGTAATGCGCCTAGCCGGGCTTGAACCCGCGACCTACTAATCGTAAGTCGGGGCCGTTACCACTCGGCCACCACTGCTCTCTGCTCTCTAGTTTATATATTAAGTAAATTAACAACAAACCCTATTATAAAACAATGTTATATAACAGCTGAGCAAATTTCATATTCTTTATCCGATCTCACGTAATACTGCATGGAGCGGCTTGTCCCATCTGCGTTCAACTAAACTTTAGCTTTAATTAACTTTACAATGATTAATCACCCAGTTAACTATTCAAAATTAACGTCAGTTTAACAAATTGCTTATGAGTTTAGACTTTAAGACCATTCAGTAAGTTTCACTTTACTGTATAAATTAAACAAAATCAATTCTACGTTTGTTTTACTGTGTCTCTGTTTGCAGCTTTTAAATCATGCTGAGGATTTATATGCGGCTTTCATTAATAGAAAGAGTGGAGATTTTGTGTATATGTTACGTTCAAAAATCGTAAATAAAATAAGAAAAACCGGTCAAGTGCGAGTCGGACACACCGAGGGTTTTGTATAAACTAATTTATTTAAATACTACAATTCCCAAATTGAGTTTCGACATTTTTTCCGAATCGTAAAAATCATATTTTTTTTTTGTGACGTATCTAGAAATTTTCAGTTTTCAGATTTATTCCCATACTTGCGCTATGAGACCTTGCTTCATACCAAATTTCAGGATTCTAGGGCAACGGGAAGTACCCTATGAATTTTGATTCTCTTGAGATTGTCGAACTATAAGTTTTTGCGACATAAACGGCCATATATTTTTTTTTTGTTAACTTAGAACTTTCATTTTTTCACAGCTTCAACGGAGTGCAGATAGTAGTAGTAGTAGTAGTATATACACGGTTAAATTTTAGTCGTTTTAATCCCGCGAAGGGTCAATTCAGTACATGAAATACTATCGATTTGTAAAGAGAAAGTTAAAAAATAACGTACTTTTTTTCAAAAACTCGAAGTAATATACGCATATACGAAATTAATTTCTTAAAGTAAACGAGTCAATGATCTTGTAGGTAGTTGTTGGTCGTTGCGTACTACCTACCTACAGTTCATTGTCCTCGCTCAGCTGAAGTTTACTTAAAGCAATTCATTTCGTACATGCGTAAATTAATTCGAGTTATAAAAAAAAAACTACTTTATCTTTTCATTTTCTCTTTACAAATCGATAGTATTTCATGTACCGAATCGACCCTCCGCGGGATTAAAACGACCAAAATTTGACGGTGTATAATTTAAATTTCAACTCGATACCTTCTCGCGTTTCTGAGATAAAGGGTTTTGACAGACATACAGACAGACGGACATCAAAGTGACCCTAGGGTACCATTTTTTTTCTTTTTAGGAAAATGGAGGTAGAAACTATTAAAGCGCCCTTAATTGCGAAACTACAGCGACCACCAAACGAGTAGCTTACTTTGATATTTTAATTGCCAGATTATTTCCAGTTAAAAATGATACAAAAATACCAGGCAACGTCCTTTGATCAAAAAATAAGCAAAGTTAACTGAGGATCATTATCGTAGATATAACAGAACGCAGCTTATAGCCAGTTCTCGTGAATACCTTACAGCCAGTCCATTACAAATCGGATCAACTGTATGGAGAAAGACACCATAAATTTTTGTAATTGTAGGACACTTCCTACCTCCATAAACAATTTCTATTTTTTTATTATTTTATTTTATGTTTTCATTACTTGTCTACATTGTGCTCACATAATAGAAGCGACAAGAAAAATGTAACCAAGATTAACTCATAATATAATTTAAAAGAGTGTCCATGGAGTTTCTTGCACGTTCTTCTCCATAGAGATCTACGCTTTGGAACGTGCAATTTAGCTTCACTTCTTTTATGGACTGGCTGACATTTTGGCAATTCAAAAGTGCCTGTAATTGGTCTATTTGAAATAAACTATTCTGATTCTGATTCATGCCATAAAGCTTCCTACCATAAAGCAATGTGCACCAACGCGTCTGTGTGTGTCATATGAACAAGACAAGAGTAGTGTTTACATATGCTTAGTAGTTTGTTGGTTTAGTAGTCATTGTTTTTTTTTTTACAACTATCATACAACACCGTCTAGCCCCAAGCTAAGCAGAGCTTGTGTTATGGGTACCAGACAGCTGATAAACATACTTATATATTTCTAAATACATACATATTATAGATAAATAACACCCAGACACAGAACAAATGATCGTGTTCATCACACAAACATTTTTCCTGGGTGGGAATCGAATCCACGACCTCCGGCATAGCAGTCAGGGCCACTAACCACTAGACCAACAGGCCAGTCACTTCACAGTCACATTGAGAAACTCATCAACCAAACATGCAGTTTTTACCAAGAGATAATGTCGAAAGACGTCCAATGTTAGGTATAGGCTTCACCAAAGCGTCGTCATAACGACTGGTCCTGTGCGTCTCGTATCCATCGGATTCCTGCGATTCTCACCTGGTCATCGGTACACCTGGTGGAAGACCTTCCAACGCTGGATCTTACAGTACGTGGTCACGAGTCTTTCGTCCCAAACGACCATTTGTTCTACGAGCAATGTGCCCTATGCCACTTAAGTTTGGAGATGCTTTAGGCTATAGCAGTAACTCAGGCATAGCCCTTCCCATTGCCACCATATCCTACAGGGCATATACACATAATTATGTAGTTTATTTATTTTTTTGGTTGTGGGTAAAATCATCCAATAACATCTCCCGCCCTTGGGCGAAGCGGGAGATAATGTCAGACTCCAAACTCTTACTGACTAAAAACCCACCCCGTTCCTTCGTTGCCTTAGATACCAGGGCCGAACCTTCGTTTCAGAAGCACCTTGGCCCCAGTAGGCTTCGACCCTGCCTGCCTGCAGCTTGCAGGTTGGGTCTCTACGGTTTGCTGACAACTCCTTGAGGCGCGCGGGAACAGTGCGCGCCATCGACGATCTTAGCTTGGTCCGGGTGGTTACCGGACGGTCGGACAGCGAGCTACCTATAGCTCGCCGTCCGCAAGCCCGCGATAATTATGTAGTTCAAATTCCTAGCAGAAAATTCACCACACATAATATTACTACATAATTTAGATATGATGGCACAGAACCCTATTAGTACATTATTTACGACCTGAACATAAATCTAAGTAATATTTAAATTAGATTAATTTGAACTATAAACTTAATGCCTAAGAGAATTAAATTTGTAGAATATTCATAAAATTTTCTTTTGCTAATGTGTTTTATAATGAGTTTTGTAATACGAAGATGTAATTTTTACAGAGGTTAGATAAGAAAAAGGTTTCTTAAAATATGTTTTAAAAATAATTATGTTCATTTTAAAACGAAAAATTACACAAGAATTACACTAATAAGCCCAATGTTTCTCATTCGACATACCAGTGCCAGTGTCTCAAAACGAAAGTCTATGAACAGTGCGCGTTGCCAGTGATGGTATATTGCTCTGAAACGTGGTCGCATGCAAGGAAGTCATCAGAAGACTTGAAGTCACTCAAAGGGCAATAGAACGGGCTGTGATCGAAGTCTCCTTGCGTGTATAAATCAGGAAGGAAAATATCCGCAGGAAAGCCAAAGTTAGTTAGCCAGACATAATCTGAAGAATCACCAAACTTAAGCAACAGTGAGCTGAGCAGATAGCTCGCAGAATAGACGGTCCATGGGGCCGAAATGTTCTGGAGTGGCAATCGTGTACTCAAGGATGCCTCTCAAGTTGAAGCATAAAATCTGTGATAAAACAATAATACTATATGAATCGAAATGTTGAGCTGTGAAAAGACGAATGAAAGACGATCCAAAAACAATAAAATAGTGGAGATGAGAATATTGAGATGGATGTGTAGTATGATGAAAATTGATATGCTGATAAATTAGTGATAATACCTTTAAATTTTAATATTAATAAGAATTAAATCTAGTTCTATATAAAACTTAATAGATATATATACAAATTAAAAATTAATAATATGTACAAACGGGTAGAAAAAGAACTTATTGGGCATCAAAAAATTCATCCACATCGATATCAATGGGAAAAGTGCCCAGAACGCTGGCAGCATTGCCACATTGGATAGCAATGCTGATTCGTTGACCGAAGAAAAGCCCAGCCCTTTGTTAACGCGAAGAGTCGACCAGCTGTTTGCTGATGTCACGAACAACTCGATGAGCGCTCGGACCCCATGGCCAAATTTTCAAATTAGTTCAATAAAGGCAGTTAGAAAGTAGCTCCAGTGACTGAAAACTTGAAAGGGAATCGTTTGTTTTGTTATAGTCATGTGAAGAAGAAGGATGCAACGAATGTCACTAAAAGGGTACGAGTAGCGGAACAGGACGCCGTCGTTTTGTGTACAATAGTTTAATAATTTGTTATAGTTTCTTTTATATGTATTACTTAGGTCGTTATTTTGTAAGATTATTTGTGTATTTTATCTATAGGCCTTATTTGTCTGATAATTAACAAAGAATTATTATTATTGTGTGAGGAGTGATATGAAATAAATACAGAACGGGTGGAGAGAATAAAATAGAAACATGTTGCGTTGATCCAAATAACACGGGTTAAGATTATTAAGATGATGATGTCCCTATGTTCTTTAACTACGTCATCATCATCATCATCATATCAGCCGTAAGACGTCCACTTTTGGACATAGGCCTCCCCCAAGTGCCACCACAGTGAACGGTCCTGTGCATCTCGCATCCATCGAATCGGTTATCTACGTAGTTCAGCAAAAATCAATACGTGCAACTCTTCTAAAATATAATACTAGTCATCATTATTAAAGTTGCTTTAAAATATCACAAAAACAGGCCAGTAGAATTTGCATTTAAAAATAAACATACAAATCTAAATGAACTAGTAACGGAAGCTGGTTGGCTCGGCCGGCAGCATGCCAACCCCGCTAATTAGCTCGAATTAATTATACGACCTTTTTCTCCTTAGTGCCAATTGTTGGCTCTATTATTCTTTAACTGGCTTCAGCAGTTCAACTATTGATTTTAAAGTTATGAACAGAACTGTTTTCATTAGTTGAAACTTGGAAAATGATTAAGGAAATGTGAAAATATATTCTCCATAGGAAATAACCAATTGGAATCGCAGTGCACGGCTCTGTCTGACGTTTTATAAATTCTTTTGTAGGCAAAAGAAAGAGAATTGCGTTTATTTGCATTACAAAACTGGAATCATCTTAAAATTAAACAAAACGTAAGTAATGCCAAAAGGGCCTCAGTTGAGCATAAAGCCAAATGGTAACACAAGGCTACCTATATTGGCGTATGTAAACAAAATATATTTTGTTTTTTGAACTATCCACTAGCCAATTTGTGCAACACAAAGTAGAAAATTTCATCAAGGGAAAAATCTTCTGGGATAAAAAGCAAAAGATAGTCCCAGACTTTTACTGACCTGACTTCTACCCAGCCTGCTGGCAGGCTAGGCTTTCTGACAACTCCTTGAGGCGCGCGAGAACAGTACGCCTCATCAACGACTTGGGCAACTCTCGCCTTTACGGTGGTATTTATGGTGGAAAGTGTAATATTGTTGGCGTGAAATCTTTTTTACTTTAAAAATTCAATTTATAACAATAAATTGCTAGTTTTCTATTTATAAAAATATACATTCCATCACCATATAAAAATAGAAATAAGTAATCTTAGTTTTTATAACACATATTAACATTAGTTTATAAGAAGAATCTAAAGCTGTTTTGAAGTTTTCTTTGTAAAAGTAATTACTTTTTTTATCATATTGTCTGAACCCAAGACTATGTTTTCCAGTTTTTGCCTAAAGAGGCTTTTAATTAAATACGATTTGCCCTAATTTAGGTTTTAGGATAAAATAATAGGTAGCTTTAAAGTTAATATTTAAGTTTGTTATGTTCAGCTAACTATGAAGAGGAGGGATATTTTATCTCTCTTCTTCATAGCTATCTTGAGCGTTGCCAAAAAGAGGATATTGTGGATATATGCAAGGAGGCCAAAGAAAAGATGCTTGGATTGTGTAAGGAGTGCTATGAAAGAAATGGAAGTCATTGATTGTGTGACTGTTGAGAGAACACAATGAAAAATAACGTTTTGCACCGACCCCAAAAACACACAGGACCAGGGCAGGGAGATGATTAATGTATTAAATAAAAATAAATGCTCCAAAACAGCACAGAAAGTGTTAATATACCGTGCCGTGCTAAAAAGCAGTGTTACACGCACGGATATTCAAGTGAATGGTCAAAAAGTAATTCCGATACCGGGAATCGAACCCGAGCCTCCTGGGTGAGAGCCAGGTATCCTAGCCACTAGACCATATCGGATGATGTAATTTACCTCAAATTACCTATTCACATAAATATTTAAACTTCAGATTAAAATTATTATAATGTTTTTGTAATTTCTAAACTGTTTACTTCTAAAGTTTTTATTATGTCATAAATATATAGTTATACTAAACATTTTATTATCAAAAACTATAACTATACTGAAATCTCAGAAAATATAACACCTATAAACTTAAAATTTGGCAGGTAGGTTCCTTACAAGGTGTAGACATCCGCTAAGAACGGATTTTACGAAACTCTACCCCTAAGGGGGAGAAATGGGGGTAGGAAGTTTGTATGGAGAAATCGACTTTCACGCGGGCGGTCGTAATTATAAAACTAGAACGCAATGAAAAAGTTCAACTAATATGTACCCAAAGTTAACCAAAATACCTTGCAGTGTTCATACAATTAAATAAACTATAAAAAGAGACAAATAATTTTTATTACATTTTTATAATATTAAGCGTTATTAATGTTAAAACACACAATTATAAATCTACTTATTTCATTTAAAAAAATTATATTTTTCTCAAACAATTTTATTTTGCATGAAATTGTACTTTTGCCGGTAAAAAGTCGATTAAGACATGGAATTTTTAGTTCTTGTGTGGCGTCATAGATGTCGCTAGTCGCTACTAGTAAAAGAAAGTGTAACTATCCTTGACTGCTACGACAAACTCTTGACATAATCCATTTTTCGACCTAAATACTGAACTGTTGGGTTGAATGGAATGGAGTTATATAGGGTGTATGCTATCTTCTTTCTCGTTCAAACAAATGATATTTTAAAACGTCATGGTAAGTCCAAGTTGCCTGGCATTTTTGCTGAACTGGACCTATTTGGCGCAACCGTCAGATACGCAATGTTGGTTTTCTCTCTTTTTTTCACAACTATCACAGAACGCCGTCTAGTCTGAAGCTAAACAAAGCTTGTGCTATGAGTATTAGACAACTGATAAACATGCTTCTATAATTTTAAATACATATTATAGATAAATTACACTCAGACACAGAACAAATGATCGTGCTCATCACACAAACATTTGTCCTGGGTGGGAGTCGAACCCACGACCTCCGGCATAGCAGTTAGGGTTACTAACCACTAGACCCCCAGGCCAGTCGTAAATCATAAGTTTTTAGACGTTTTTTCCAAATAAAACAGTTTTCTTTCATTTTCCCCTGTATCTGTTTTGAAATAAAGTTATTATTATTTTAACAAGTAATCTGATACTAGACTGCAACGAAGCAGCAATTAACTTTTAAACTGCCTACGTCGGATTTATCCGACATACACTCTCGTGTTTATTCCGCCAGGGTCGTATTTCCTCGACCAAATGCTCCATCTCGTCAACCCTTCTGTCACCTATAGGGATTGAAGAGCTAAACGAGATGGAGTACTGAATCGCAAACACACGACCCTGGGCGAATAGGACACGGGTCGCAAGCGTTTAATCCATACAGTCTCCAGAAAAAAATACATTACAGCTCTAAAATTTGAGTAAATCCAGGACTGTCTCCATTTCACTAAAACCATGGCCACATTAACCAAATCGCTGAGTGTGCGTAATAGGTGCCCGATCGAACAGGATTATCCTGCAAAAGCACCCATGACTAATGATCAGATTTAATATTGCTTTGAAAGCGTTCCAGGGATAGCCCGTGTTTCAAACTAGTCGGCACGTTACGTTGGTACGGTTAGGCAAAAAGATATTATTAAAAAAAAAGGTTTTAATAAAAAGTATTTATATCCGAAATATAATGTAATGTAGAATCACTAGCAGGCATCGCTTGAAGGTCTAGTTAGTTCTTATATAAAAAAAAAATATATGTAGTTGACATATCACATACACACTTTATATCATTTTTTCTGTTAGTCTGTGTGTTTTGCCTTTTCTAAAATAAAATAAATAATAAATTCTTTTTTACATAGCATGGTTAGGATGACAGCAGGGCGAAAATATGCATTTTTAATAGTCCTGTCAAATTAGATAAAAAATAGGGGTAAGGTTACATTAATTCGCACCCCGCTGAAAATTGGTAGGATTGTTTTTCTTTTAAGTGACTTTTTTATGGTAGGTAAAATCATCCAATGACAGATCCCACACTTGGGCGAAGCGGGTAATAGTGTCAGACTCTTGCTGACTAAAAACCTACCCTGTTCCATTACTTGCCTTCGATCCGGGGTCCCGGAATTCATTTTCACCTAACCCTTGGCCCAAGTAGGCTTCGGCCCTGCTGGGCCCCTACAGTTTGCTGATAACTCCTTTAGGCGGCGTTAACAGTGCGCGCCGATAACGTCTTGGGCTCGAACCAGTCTGTTACCGGACGGACGTTTTGTGATAAAACTAATCGTTTTGCTGAAAATCGCGAAAAACTCGTTTTTGTGACCCCGAGTATCTTTTTTTCCAGGTCTCGGATTTATGAGGACTTTTTAGATTTCATTTATGACGGTGTTTTAAACAATCCTACCAATTTTCAGCTGGGTGCGAATTAATGTAACTTTGGATGTCTAAATTGAACGGACTATAAGATGGGAAAAAAATTATAGGTATGAATCTGACAGCTGTCACCTGCAGCATTTTGTAGCAATTGAAATGTAGTTAGCTTAAAAAAACTTTTCCTCACACTGAAATGACTCTGTATCGTGATTGCGTTCACAAATATATTATCACTAAAAATTTGGACTTGGGGTTCAAACCTTGCATGGAGAAACCTATTTTCACTAATATTATAAAGGCGATTTTTTTTCGTGTATTAGTCTCTGTGTGTGTATTTATTATTCCTTTACGTTCAAAAGACTGGTAGATTTGAATGAAATTTTGCACATAGGTTTTTTTTGTAATGGGTAAAATCACCCAATGATATCTTTCGCCCTTGGGCGTAGCGAGAGATAGTGTCAAACTCTTACTGACTAAAAAAACCATCCCGTTCCATCATCGCACATAGGTAAGCTATGTCCCAGAACAGTATATGAGTGTAGCGAAGCCGTTTTATATGACACTTTAACGTAATACATTATAAATAAGATAATAATTTAATATTATTCCATTACAGTATTATATGCGTTCCCGACCTACATTTCTAAAGTCCTCAGAGAGTCTAAATGTAATTAGTTTATTATTAAAGACAATATATGTAATTACAATATAATTCTTTTTGAAGATAATTTGATATGAAAACCGGAGTGACATTACTTCAATTTTAAAAATTAAACTGACTTTATTTGAATGAATAATTTAAAAGGAAAAACTGAAGAATAAAAAAAATAAAATACAAAAGGAGAAAGAGAGAGAGAACTAGATATAAAAGAAGAAACTGATTGACTGACGAACTTAGATAAAGTTACAAGACGTTATGAACTGAGAATCCAGTTTTCTTATCTTTTTACTCGACTGCGCCAGAAGGAGGGTTATGTTTTTCGAGAGTATGTATGTATGTAAGTATGTATGTATGTATAATTATTTGGCACGCTCTGCAGCCTGAATGGCTCGATGGATTTTAACTTGAGAGGTGTCGTTATATTTGTCTTTAATGTGAGAGTGACACTGGGTATACCAAAATATAAAAAAAAAACAAAATGGCGGATTTTGTTTTTTAGCGCCAAATTCAAATATTTGGCATGCTCTGCGGCCTGAACGGCTCGATGGATTTTAGTTTGCGAGGTGTCGTTAGATTTGTAATTACTGCGAAAGTGATATCGTAATAAAATAAAAGTTAAAAAAATAAAAAAAAACGGTAATTTTAAAAACTAGAAAACCCGACTGCTTTTCTGAGTGAGTATTCATGAAAAAGCCCTAAACCAAGAAATTCGTTGTACTCGATTGCACTTAACTATAGGATATTTTAAATACAAGATAAATTGTAGCAGTCGGGACCCATTTCAGAAAGTCAGCTGTCTAGTCAGTAGATTGGAGTAATCTGCAATGTAATATATAGTAGTACTCTCAATACACTAAGCCTCCATTTCTAGAATGGGTCCCGACTGCCACAATTTATCTTGTATTTAAAATATCATCGGTACAACAGAATACAACGGTACAACGAAATTCTTGTTTTAGGGCTTTTTCATGAATACTCACTCAGAAAAGCAGTCGGATTTTTTAGTTTTTTAAATTACCGTTTTTTAAATTTTCTGTGCAAGTTTCTTAGTTTTAGGTTTCCGTAGGTACCATTTTTTTTGGTGCGATAATCATCACATTCCCGCCCCTAGGTGGAACGGGAGATAGAGAGATAGATTTACTGACTAAAAACCCATTTATCTTTCTTCTTTGCTTTCTTTCTAAGGCTCCGGGGCTTTCACATAACCCATAGCCCTAGTACACTTCGACCCCGCTGGGCCCCTACGAGAACACAGCGGAGCTCTGCCTAAGTGGGGCATAGTCCTATCGTATGCTCTACTGTGTCTTCTGGACGGTTCACACTGTGGTGACACCTGGACGTCACTTCCGCATGAATCCGGTGCCGGAACTTGCCGAACTGACCATGCTCGGTGAGAACGTGTGTCATGCGGAAGGTGAGGAAACCGTGAGGTCAGGTTTCCGTACTTAAGTCTATCACAGTAAGATTTCTTATCTTTTTTTCTGAGTAATTTTCTTCATGTTTCTCTCAGTAAGAACCTTTTACAGGAAACGTCGAGTTACTTTCTCCACAGAGTTTTACTGACTAATATCCACTCATTTTCCTTTAGGTTACTTTTCATTCTAGGATTGTAGTGTGACTTTCGCTTTACTTGCTGACCGTACCAAAATGTAATAGGTACTGGAATTCAGTAAATTGATTTGTGATTGCACAGTACTGGTAATCTGTGTTTGTTGCCATTGATAGCAATGCGACATGTTCGGTGCATACCAATCGGTCTTTGTAGCTGCTATGCTATGGTAAGCAGCTTATCAACGACTATGATGACTTAATAGGAACAGATATACGTTGAAAAACAAACAAAACTACCCTTCGAACTTAAGCACGCTAATATCGAACGTATCCAACTAATTTTACTCGTATGTTTATTACAAAAAAGTTTTTCTTTTGTTTGTGACATTGTATGCCTGTGTCTGTAACTGTTATACACCGTTAAATATTGGTCGCTTTAATCGCGCGGAGGATCGTTTCGGTACATGAAATACTATCGATTTGTAAAGAGAAAATTAAAAAATAAAGTACTTTGTTTTTAAACTCGAAATACTTTACGCATGTACAAAATTAATTTCTTTAAATAAACGAAACAACAACACGGAACCCTAATGAAAAAAAGATAAAAGACTTGATGAAATAGTTTCATTTTCCAAAAGAGATCACTGTGGCTGTTGAACTTAATCATTTATGGATATCGAAAGGTAGAGGTAGGGAGATCTAGAAGGTACCCTCACGATCAGTAGCATGTGAACCCGGAAAAACTTCGGGAACAAAGCCAGAACCACCATTACAACATTTCTTTACGCATGCAAACATTGAACCAACTAAGCGTACATTTCAGTGTAAAGCATACTTTAATACAAAAACTGCCAACTTCCATAACACTTACAAAAGAAAAACCTATTCCACGGTGCGATGAGCATGAAAAATATTACATTACACTAAAAATAAATATATCTAGAAGCTAAACTAAAAATAATGTGCAGCGAATAGATATTTACCGCCATCCTTCGCTCTCGGTCCAGTTTGTTCTGCTTTTATACAGTTATATCCGGCTCAATCTGGTTGGGGAATTAAAGTATAACATAGGGTACCAGTTGCTTCTCATACAGCGAGTGAGCCTGGATTTAGAAGATGGGAGTATTGTAGGAAGTTGTGTAAGCAATCTATATTATTATTGTTTCGTTACAATTTAATATAGGAAATAATCTAGAAATGTGGAATCCTCTTGTTGCATCTTAGCTGGGATTCAAGTTATTAAATGCCTCTATAATTAAAAAAAAACCGCTCAAGTGGATTCGTGCATCGAGGGTTCAGTACAAACTTACCTGTAAATATTTCAGTTCTCGAATCAAGTCTTCAAGATAAAAATTAAAAAAAATGTCTTGAAGATTTTTCCGTGCCAAAAGGAAAAAATATTTTGTATTATTACTACCTACTGAACGGTTTTTAGACTGTTTTCTTTACTTGTGCTATGAGATCTTGCTTCTTGCTTTTTCCTGGAAATAGATAGATAGATAGATGTATTCTTTATTGTACACCAAAAAATACAGACAACCTTTAAATATCCTAAAGGTTTTAATTTTCATACGAGCGTCAAAACATAAACGAGCGTCTTTATCTTTCGATTGCATTGGTTAGAAGTGTGACTATCCGTTTTTGCTGACTTAGTTACGTGAGCCTAAAAACAGTGCTTATTCGATTGAGAAAATACCTTTACCGTTTTATACTGTCAATTCACCTGTTGTGTAAAACATAAACCAGTATTAAACAGAAGCTTTCACCGATGGATTTCCTGGTATGAAAAATAGATTTATAACTGAACTGATCTATATATTTTAGTGAACATAAGTCAAACGGTGTGAATTGGCCGCATGGTTGAAAAAGTTCAAAATATAAAGCGGATTTTCACTTTATTAAAAAAAAATATCACAACATTTAAGTACTTAGAAAACAATAGAATAAATCTAGTCCTAGTTTTCTTTTTGCCTCGGACCAAATTTTTATTTGTTTTATTAGCCTATACCCTATGTTCCAAAGTTAGACAAAATCTCGTACCAGTGCTCTTGGTACGCGCACAGACCGTTTTGCCACATCTTTCTGAAAAAGTCTCGGCAGCGCTGTCCGTATTCTTTGACCCACTGAACAACGCCTAACGTCGATCACAGTGACCAAACCAGTCCCGTTTGAACCGGGGTTAAGAAGACTACCAAATTTTCATACCCCCAAGTAAATGATTTACTTTAATTCTAGAGTTGTGCCCACCTTTTTCCTCAATACACCTACGGTTCCAAAATGACGAAGATTCGAAGCTAAATCAAGCTAATCTGGTTACTTTGAAACTTAAGAGAAATCCTCGAAAATCGTAAACAACTGGACATTTTCCTTTTTCTGGTCCAGTTCATACCGGCCTTATCCGGTTTGCACAAGTTTTATAAAAAGCTACATTTATATATTGAAAGGATGAAACTGTCAAGCAGAGTGCGTCCCTAATCTCGGCTTAAGGGAACTCTGCAAGTCATCAGTTATCATGGCGACCCCTTTTTGAAATGTTAAATAAGGGTTTGTATAAAAATATATAAAGGACACAACCTTTATGCTAATGTATTTTTGGGTTTTTGAATATTAGGAGGCGGTACGAATATGCTTCATCATAACAGATTATCCGGCGTGAGGTTACTGAAAACCTGACTAATATTCTAAAGCTCAAGAGCTTGTTAGTTTGTTTTTTTAATGCGTTTATCTCAGGAACTACTGTTTTGATTTGAAAAAATCTCTAGGTGATGGAAAGCCTATTTATCTAACAAAACTATAGGCTACATAACATCAACATAAAGACGCAAAGTCAAAAGTGACGAAAACTGTAGGTATGGTGCTACTTGAAATTACCATTATCGTACCTGATAGTAAGCGATGATAAACCTGCGTCATATGAAAGGGGAGAACACCGTGAGATCTTCGCAGCCACTCCCCAAAGAGGGAATTTATCACCATAATTATGGCGTGCCCATTTATACGTATGGGTGGGATCTTGACCATGTACCGGTGGCGCATTCGCATTCGGCGTACGACTAACATTCTGATGATAGAGCAGGCTTAGCGAAATTAAGTAATGGGATTCCGATGAGCCCTCCCTGAAATGCAACCGGTAGAAAACCGATAGGTTAGCAATTCGGTGTCGATACTCAAGAATTAGGAGTTCTATTTTTACCAACATCTGTCTAGTCTTTTTCCAACTGGCTTGGTTTCACTTCCAGTGTCACCGATTGCGGTTGAATATCTATGTTTTACATGGAGCGACCACCTACTTCCACAACCCAGTTACCAGGCAATATACTCTTTGGATAGACTGATGGTCAGACTTTCTTGCCGGACCAACGGTTTTTCGTGCTTTACAAGGCACGGGGTGTCAGTAATGTCCTAGATAAACTCGATATTAATTTACTTGTTATGAAATAAAAGAGAGAGAGGCGGTTGCCTTAAGACGGGCTTTCCCCATTCTCCTGTCGTCAACGTCGAGCATGGTTTAAAAGCTTGTTGCTTGATCTAACGCGTTGATGAAGAGGCAACGCGAAAAAATAGAAAGCCTGAAAAATACGTGTTTTGTTAAAATCCTTAAAAGTTTTTGAGAAAAATGGTGGTCATTCATAATTTCGATTAAATTTGCAAGGCTTCTATACAAGTAAGTTTGATTTTTTTTATTATGTGAGTACATTATGGAGGGTCAAAGTTCACGTAAAATAACAAATTTGCGTTAGTCTTTATTGGATTACTTTTACATAGATTTACGTTTTGATTTCTATAGAAGCCTAAGTAATGTTCACAAGATATCTGTGCATCCGAAATATCTGGAGAAAGATGTACAATAACATCATAATCACGTTAGAGCGGTTGTATGAGAATGTAACTTAGATTTTTTTTTTTTTTTTTTTTTTTTTTTATTGGTAGGTAAAATCATCCAATGACGAATCCCGCCCTTAGGTGGGGCGGGAAACAGTGTCAGACTTTTAATGACTAAAAACCTACCTTTCCATTCCTCGCCTTTGTCCCGGGGCCCGTGGTGACACTCTCGCATAACCTTTGGCCCCAGTAGGCTTCGGCCCTGCTGGACCCCTACAGTTTGCTGACAACTCCTTGAGGCGCGCGGGAACGGTGCGCGCCGTAGACGACCTGAGCTCGGACCGGTCTGTTACCGGACGGACGGACAGCGAGCTACCCATTGCCCACCGTCCGCGAGCCCGCGCCTACGGTGGCCGGAAATTGGGATCGGAAACCCGGCGGCGGCGGCGGCGTGTCCGCCTTTGCCTAATGCGGTCGGCCTCCTCCTTTACTAGCATTACTGCTTCGCAAAAGGAGGCGACCGCCTGCCACTCCTCCTCGCTCCGGAGCATGGCTTGAACCAAGCCCCGGCGCGAGAGATCGCCGCCGATCGCCCCCACGAGGACACGGCGATGCTCTTCCCAAGCGGGGCACACCTCGACTGTGTGCTCCACCGTGTCCACCGGGCGGTCCGCACAGTGGCGACACCCGGGCGTCGTCTCCGCACGGATCTTGTACAGGTACGGACCGAACTTGCCGTGTTCGGTCAGCACCTGCGCCAAACGGAAGGTGACGACGCCGTGGGGCCTTTCCAGCCACGCCTCAAAAAGGGGCCTTACCGCCTCGATCGTGGCGTGCCCAGCACGAGGTTGCGACAGTCGCTCTCGCCATTTCACCATGAGATCCCGCCGGAGCTCTGTCCGCCATGCCGCGACTTGTCGCGGCAGCGGAGTTTCGCCCCGACGTTGCATCTCCACGCGTAAGTCATGCATGTGTGCAAGGACTGTTGCCTCCAAATCCCATGGTGGTAGGCCAGCAAGGAGGCTCGCCGCTTCACAGGACACCGTACGGTATCCGCGGATCATCCGGATGGCCATGACCCTCTGGCAGGCGGTTAGCCGGGCCGCCACTCGCTTTCGTAGCGATGGCGCCCACACCGGCGCACCGTAAAGGGCCATGGACCGAACGATGCCTGCGTAGAGCCTCCGGCAGGAATGTAACTTAGATTGGCTGTCCTTAACAGTGGTAAAGGCATACGTCTCTCATCATCATTCATCATTTCAGCCGAAAGACCTCCTCTGTTGGAGATAAGCCTCCCTTAAGTGTATACATGCTCTCGTGAAATATAAAATAAAAAAATGTCAGTTTGAACCATACTAAGCCACGAAACAGTATGTTAACAACCCGCAGACGCAAAAAAGGAGTGATCTATGTTCCCACACTAACGAATACAACAATCATCGTATGTTACAAGCAAATCCCTTGCGAGTGCTGCAGATATATATGCCATATATCCAAATATTTTCCCCGACATGTTTTATTGTTTCCCCGACCAATAGATCACGGAACCGCAGCGGACAACCATTATATATATCTGGAGTGAGCAGCCCGTCTAACTGGTGTTTGTAGCAGCGAAAAATTTGAACAGAAATGTCTAAATTTACGCTATTTTTTTTGTAAAAATTTGTTTAAAAATTGGCTCTAAAATATCCGTTTAGAAATGGTCGGAAGGCTGAAACGGCTACATTTTATTCTAGTTAGATGATACATTTATTATGTATTATACATTTGTACGTATTGGATAGCATCTGCCAGCGGCTTCTTTTGATGGTAGGTTTCTCCATACAAATTTTGAAACACCGTTTCATCTGTAAGCCGGCCTACTGGTCTACTGGTCAGTGGCCCTGACCTGGTATAGCAATACCGGAGGTCGTTGATTCGGTTTTCACTCAAGACAAATGTTTGTGTGATACTACAATAATTATTCTTCTGTGTCTGAGTGTAATCACTGCTTAGTATAAAACAAAGTCGCATCCCGCTGTCTGTCCCTATGTATGCTTAGATCTTTAAAACTACGCAACAGATTTTGACGCGGTTTTAATAGATTAAGTGATTCAAGAGGAAGGTTTATATATATAATACACGCATAATATATGTATGTAATATCACCATTGCACCCGTGCGAAGCTGGGGCGGGTCGCTAGTTTATCTATAATATTTATGTATTTACAAATATATAGGTAGGTTTGGAATTACATAGCGTTGTGGAATACTATTATTAGATTATTATTAACTTTTACCTTCCTGTCTTATTTGCTTTTCGTTTATTCAATTTTATTCTTATGAAAGGCCTTCCAACCATAGAAATATAAGCTTCCAACGCTTCATCTTCAGGAGGATCTGTTTTGAATTCTTCATCATCATCAGCCTTTTAATGTTTCCACTACTAGGATACAGGCCTCCTCTTTAGGAGAAGGAATGGGGGAATGGCCGTAATCAACCACGCGGGCCCTGTGCGGGTTGGTGGATGTCACATGTCTTCGAATTTTTGGTTTTAGGACATGCCGGTTTCCTCACGATGTTTTTCTTTACCTTTTTTGAGAGCTGTGGTGATGAAATAAAATACGTAAAGTAATGCGCCTGGCTGGGTTTGAACTCGCGATCTACAACTCGTAAGTCGAGGCCGTTACCGCTCGACCACCTTATTAGATTATTATTATTAAATTTTACCTTCCTATTATATGTAAAGTTAATTCAATTTTATTCTTATGGAAGGCCTTTCAACGTTTCATTTTCATCTACGCAGGATCTGTTTTGAATACTTACAATTTAATTTTAAGGACTTTCACAGAAAATCGACCGTGTACACTTACGTACAAACAATTCTACATCCTAACTGAGTTAGCAACCTGTCACTTTCACTATAGTTACAAGTGTCACCTTTGGCATTTGCAGATAATTCCTAGTTTCAGAATCTCAGGGCACACAATCTATGTCTCGTTAAGACGTCCCGAGAAAATTCAGGATCAATGACCATTACGTGACTTGCTTACACAATTTACTGGTAACAACAGGAAGAGAAATTGAGGAAGATACTTTGTAACTATAAAATGTAGCAAGATTTAGCTTTATTTTGATGGGTACATTACATTAAAAAGTTCCTTTCTCTACTCAGTTTTAAGGCATCTTAAAGAGAGTGTATCAAGAGATGGAATTAAC
The DNA here is from genome assembly GCA_958295575.1 of Leucania comma. Taxonomy (NCBI): domain Eukaryota; kingdom Metazoa; phylum Arthropoda; class Insecta; order Lepidoptera; family Noctuidae; genus Leucania; species Leucania comma. The sequence continues at coordinate 4,746,919 of OY282480.1, forward strand.
AAATAAAGCGTTGATATAAAATATATTTGTAAGTATACATAACATGTAACTGAAATGTTGTGCGCGCCTACAAATCCTCCACCGTTAGCGCGGGCTTGTGGACAGCGAGCAATGGGTAGCTCGCTCTCCGACTGACCGGTAACTGTCTGGATCGAGCCCAAGTCGTCGACGGCGTGTACAGTTTCCGCGTGCCTCAAGGAGTTGTCAGCAAACTGTAGGAGCCCAGCGGCGTCGAAGCCTACTACTCTGAGGCCTTGGGTAAATATAAAAGTGAACACCAGGTGTGGTACGAAGGCAATGAAGGAACAGGGTGGGTTTTTATTATTATTATTTTTTATTTATTTCTTTTTTTTTTCTTTGATTTTTTTTTTGTTTCTTTGTTTTTAGTCAGTAAAAGTCTAAAACTATTTCCCGCTCCGCCCAAGGGTGGGCTTTGTCATTTGATGATATTACCTACTATAAAAAAAATGGAAGATGAGTAGACCTTTAGCATGGGACGCTACTTGTGTCGATATTCTTGCGCCTTCCCATCGTCCTAGCTCGTCGTGCTGTGCTAGTGCTGCCGCTGCGGCTGCGGAGAACCTCAAGCGGCAGAAATATAATAACCTTGTTGGAAGTTATATTTTTGAACCGTTTGGGGTTGAAACTCTCAGATCGTGGGGTCCGAGTGCTCACAAGTTGTATAAAACTCTGTCGAAACGTCTAATTGACACTTCGCGTGACCCAAGGGCTGGCTTTTACCTCGGACAGAGGATAAGAATTGCCATACAACATGGTAATGCTGCCAGTTTTTTGGGCACGTTACCAGTCGACAGCGTTATGGAAGAGTTTTTTGACGCCATATTTTAGTTTAATTTTTATTTGTTTTATTTTACTGTAATATAGTTGCTTAAGTATTTTTTCAATACAACTTTTTCAATACAATCAATCTGAGATAAAAAAAAAAACGAATTTGATAAAGTACTTCATTGTACCTAGTCTGGAATCGCTTAGCATACAAAATGTAGCGTTAAATTATAAATTCTAAATCTGTGGTTTGGCGAAGAATTTAGGTCGAGCGGCTCATTAACTAATTATAGCAGAAAATGTACTGATGAATTGATTAGGGTTTTAACGAAGAGCTTTAAATTAAAGTTTTTAAGGTTTTCTAGCTTCACCAAAGGACGAAAAACCCACCTATGTTCCTTCAATTGCCTTCTGCATTCTAGTCCAGAGTCACGGCAACACTTTGGAGCAATTCCGCAGCCCATTTTTTCCACCACGCAAATTTTTCCACCTTGAAGAGAATGCTTTGGCTCCATAGAAAAAAAACCCAGCTTTAGCGGAAATTAAATGTATCTCAAATGATGGATATTAATTAGTGATAAAATAATAACTGTTTATGATCGTCATCCTTACTTGGACATAGGGCTCCACTAAGTGTCGCTATAACGACTAGCCCTATGCGTCTCGCATCCATCGGCTTCTTAGAACCCTCGCCTGGTCTTCGGTCCCGCGTGTGAGACCTTCCAACGCTACGTCTTCTGGGCCTTCAAACGCGGCCTATCGACTTATCGATCTATTTTGCCAGTAATGTGCCCTGCCAACTGCTACTTCAGTTTGGCACCGCACCTTAAGAAACATAAATATTATTTGCATCATTTTTTACGACCTGTTTTTACAGCCAGAAAATTTCCTCTCCATGGCAATCTTAAAATATATTTAATATGATGTGTTGCAAGTTTATGAAAGATTGTAATAACTTAGCTAATCTTGTAGGAGGGTGCAGCGACATAAAACATGGCGAATATTTTTGTGTGCCCCTAATCATGTGTTTACAGTCGAGGCAAAAAAATGATGGGGTGGTTGGAACGTTTTTATGGCACCGGATGATTTTATGAGCGAATTTGCAAGTACAGTCTCTGTAAACACTTTTATATTTTATGTTTTGAAAAAAAGAGCATACATTTTTTTTTAGCTTTGAGCATGAATACGAATGTTTTCGTATGTTCTGAGTCAAGCAACTTTGTTGTTACAATTGCTTGACTTTCCTTTGCAATTGCGTGTAATAGCTGCAAGATTGAAGCTGGGTCTATGATATTTGAGTGTCACTATTTTTATTAACGTTTTACTTTTAAAGTAAAGAAGGATACCGGATTTGGTATGGCCTCCGTCCCCACCCACCAATAGACATGGGACTCATGTCAGTTTGCTCATTCCTGTCCAAAAAAGGCAAAACAGCTAATTTGGTTGTTAAAATATATAGGATGTATTTAATAAAAAAAACTTACAGAAATTTATTAATGTGTTTATTATCCTATACAAAGACATTAGTAGTCTAATTTTTTTGTTAAGACCCTTTAGTGACCAGAGAAAATCTATTAGTAACATGCGTTTCATCCCTTCTCTTCACATGACCAGACAAACCAAAATGCGCCTCTAAAATACCAATAGGAATTTTGAATGGTTATCTAGGTCCAACTAAGCGTAGCTTTGCGTATGTCATCGGGACATTCAAAACATTACAATAGAAAGTAGTTTTGAGTACCTAAATTGATAACTTTTTTAATAAACCAGACTAGGTTCTACCGTCTTTGTTCGCGACAAAGTAGAAAAATATTCTAATAAATTAGGAGTATTAGTCAAGAAATATTTATTTATTATTCGCAGGGTAGCTTAATCCAAAATGCTTCTTCTAAAAATCTTAGTCTATTTTATTTTATGTCGTCAATTATTTTATTATGGTTCTTTTTTCGCTACATTTCTTATAATTAACTAATTTTCTTTTTATTTGGATTCATTTATATTAAATTTTATTGGTTTATTATATTTTATTATTTTGTAATCGTTTTTACTGTATTGTAATTAAATATTTTTGTCGCTTTTAAATTCCTCTTTGATGTGAAACACGTTGTTGATTACATAATTGATAATTTTCACTCTTACAATTTCCTGTTAGTTATGTTTAGCCAGTAATAGTCTGTACTGTATACTCGTAGATCAAAAAGTTGGGCTATGTAAAAAAGGGAAAAAAAAAGATCACTGGATCGCATGTAGTACAGATGAGATGAATGTGCGGTGTGACGAGAATGGATAAAGTGAGAAATAAGTACATTAGCGGAAGTTTGAAAGTGGCACTAGCAACTAAACATTAAAAGATAATCGTTTGTCTTGTTACGTTCATGTGAACAGGACTTCTTTAGGCCGTGTTTACGGAGACGCGGCTCGTTGGGCGTTTTGTCATACATTGCAGCAGCGGTGGCATATACGACAGACCGTCCGACGCGCTGCGCAACCTGCCACGTCTCCGTAATCGAGCACTTACTGTTTCCCTCGTCGTCGAACCAAACCCATGCTTTTTTTCTTCTAATGACATCTCCTGCCCTTGAAGTGGGTGGAGTGGGAGATCGTGTCAGAATTTTACAGACTAAAACCCATACTTTTGTTCCTTCTTTGCCTTGCGTTCCAGGACCCCAAGGGTGGCGTTTCTTCTACACAAATCAGGTGCAGGAACCTTCCGAACTTACCATGCCCGGTTAGAACCTGCGTCATGCGGAAGGTGAGGACGCCGTGTTGTCTTTCCAGCCACTCTTCAGAGAGCATCAAACCCACGTGCGGCTTCTTTTTTGCTTTTGATAGGCTCAGGCTCACGCTTGCCAACTATCTCACCTGATATTCCGCTGCCACGACAAGTCGAGGCATGGCGGACAGAGCTCCGGCGGGATCTCATGGCGAAATGGCGTCAACGACTATCGCAACCTCGTTCGGGGCGCGCCACAATTGGGGCGATAAGGCCCATCCTTGGGGCGTGGCTGGAAAGACCTCACGGCGTTCTCAACTTCCGCACGACGCAGGTGCATACCGAACACGGAAAGTTCGCTAAGTACCTGTTCCGGATTCGTGCGGAGGATTCGCCCGGGTGTCGCCACTGTGCGGAACATCCGGAGGACACGGTGGAGCACACTGTAGAGGTGTGCCCCGCCTGGGCGGAGCATCGCCGTGTCCTCGTGGGGGCGATCGGCGGCAGCGATCTCTCTCGCCGGGCCTTGGTTCAGGCCATGGTCCGTAGTGAGGAGGGATGGCAGGCGGTCGCCTCCTTCTGCGAAGCAGTAATGCTAGCAAAGGAGGAGGCCGACCGCATCAGGCAGAGGCAACGGGGCGCTCGCCCCAGCCGCCGGGATTCCGATCCCGATTTCCGGCCACCGTAGGCGCGGGCTTGCGGACGGCGTGCAATGGGTAGCACGCTGTCCGATCGTCCGGTAACCGACCGGACCGAGCCCAAGTCGTCGACGGCGCGTTCTGTTCCCGCGCGCCTCAAGGAGCTGTCAGCACACCGAAGAGGCCCAGCCTGCTAACTGCAGGCAGGCAGGGTCGAAGCCTACTGGGGTCATGGGTTAGTTCCGAAAGGAATGCTCGACCCCGGCACGATAGGCTACGAAGGAACGGGGTAGGTTTTTAGTCAGTAAGAGTCTGACACTACTTCCCGCTCCGCCCAAGGGCGGGATTTGTCATTGGATGATTTTACCTACCATAAAAAAAAAAAAAAAAAACTATCTCACCTGATGGTAATCGATGATATGGTCGACGATGGAGCAAGCTAACGTAGGAATAATCTGTTTACTCTCGACTTAAAATACCCCTAGATTGTAGCCATCAGGAAACAATAAAAGAAAGAAATTCCGCTCCTTAGCTGTATGCCCAATGAATGTGTTCCCAAAACCTTTTGTACGTATTAGTGGAATGTTCACCATTAGGGTGGGGCGAAAAAAGCTTTTTATTTTTATTTTCGATTCTCCTACATTATCAATATTGTCTGAAACACAGTTCTATTTGCCAGCTGAAATTTGACTTTTCTTTAAATTCGTATCCAATGCGCCACCTGCAGATCACAAAGCTCTGCACGAACACTTTTCAGACTATGGGTCATTCATTGATAACCCAGGTGAATCGAAATAAAAAAAAAGTTTTATTTCGCTCCACCCTATTCACCATGTACCTACCGTTAGTGCACCGATGCGGTGTATATCTGGGTCTGATTAAAATATGGGATTGTCGGAATTAATTTATGCAGAACGTAAAATTTTGGATATGTATCTATAGTTCTTTAAGAAGATTTTTTGAAGCAAAGAGAACGTCTCATTCATATGGCGTAGCTTTTGTACCTATCTATTTTGTATCATAAGCCACTGGGCGCAAATGAGTGCTTTTGAAACATTTTTGTGATCGAAGAAAATTAATATGCGATGTGGAGGAGTACTTCGACGCCTGAGTGTACTGTGTTTTTGTATTATATGTACATAGGTAGGTTTTAGTATAATTAGTTTAGTTAATATTTAAGGTTTTGTATATGTGTAGATATAATTTAATTAGTTATTTATGTATTTTTATGAAAGTTATAATATGCAAATAAAAATGTCAATATGTAAAGAAAAAGCTAGGCCAGACGCATGAGACTCTTTCGGTTTCAAATAATTTCTCTTTAAGGGGCAAAGATATGAGTTTTGATGTTCTAATCGGCTAGTACGTATGTTTTGAGAAAATATATGTTAAACTAGACTATTTTCTTAATAAATAATTTGATATACAAGTATTAACATTTTTTTTTTCATAGAATTTGGTGTCATTTATTTTCAAAGTCGTGTCTAACACAATCAAAAAATGCAGATCAGGTAAAAACCATTGGGTATATTTTATGAAATGCTAACAAATTAAAAGATAATTTAACCACCAATATTTTGCAATGCGGTTTTTATTTACATTGTGTTTGATAAATGAAGGACAGATTATATTATTTGAATAATCTTGATGCGCAGGGAGTGACGCTAAGTCCACTTTTATCGCTCAAGGTAGCTGCCTGTTAGTGTACCTTAAGAAAAAAAATGAATCAAACAATGACCTTTCAAATGCGTTTTTTTTTTTTTAATGGAACTATATGACTAGTTTTCACTAGTCTAGCGACTCAATACATTTTTTGTTCGTATAAACTCCGACGTTTCGTAGTTGGCAATAATTCCAGGCCGTAACACCCAATTGCGCTAGGCTGGCTGCTGGGCGACAGACCAGAAAATATTGTTGTCCGATATTACGTGTGTCCGATTTATTTGGTGTCTATTTGTTTTGTGTAAACCGTTGATAACAGCATAAAGTAAAAATTATTCTACAACATTTTTTAACTCTCTTTCTTTAAAGAGAGTTAAAAAACAACACATTCATCTCAACATTCTCATTCTCCTTTGAGAATGAGAATGTTGAGATGAATGTGTTGTGTTACAAAAAAGAGAATAAAGTGAGGAATGACTATATTAGAGGAAGTTTGAAAGTGGCGCCAGTGACTGAAAAGTTGAAGGGGAATCGTTTGTCTTGGTATGGTCATATAAAGAGGAGGGATGAAACGCATGTTACTAAAAGGGTTATGAGTATACATGTGGATGGATAGAGAGGGAGGTCAAAGAAAAGTGTGAAGAGTGATATGAAAGAAAAAAGGAAGTTAGTGATAGCATGGAAGAAAAAAACGTGTTGCATCAACCCTAAATAATATGAGAAAAGAGCACGAAGATTTATTTATTTATTTAAACTTCTTGCACAAGTAAAACTGTTATACGTCCAAATTATACGAGTATAACACCTAACCATTGTTACTTTAAAATTCTATCACATGATGATAGTTATACAAAACAAAAAAAAAAAATTGAAATAATTGATATAAACTAGTGCTTGACTTCGATCCCACGTGATGGTAAGCAGTGATGCAATCATTGATGGTGAGGCGCACTAGTTTATTAAGAGCCTATTTAAGTATTCACTCTAGCCTTGAAGACACCCAAATTATAAATGGATGGGAAGACCGCAATAGCTAAATTGGTTCCAGACCTTCGATGTACGCGGTATAAACGCTTAGTCCTGACCGTGGAGGTCTCAAAAACGTCGTAAGGGTGGATACTCACCGTACGTCGGGTTGTCAGATGGTAGAATTGAGATGGCGGGATCAAGTCATGCAATACCCGCGTACACTCTCCAAAAAGCTTCCTGTAAAGTAAATATAGAAATAGATAGGTACCTAGAAAACACCTTTTCTGTAGTCAATACTTGATTAATTGGAAACTCAACGGAAATTGCGTTTTAAATGTCTAACAGAATTTTTATCGCGTACAAATTCCAAAATGCAATACGAAAATTCAATGCGAAATCTAAAATCTGATATCTAACGCTTTATAGTTTTTGGCGTTCCTTATCGTGGATGAAGGAACGGTACGCTTGAGGGAGGAACCGTATCGGTTTTATCAGGAAAGAAAAAAGAAAATAAAAATACATTTCATTTCATTTTTTTTTTTTGTCTTTTGTGTGTATCTAGGAAGATAGATGTAGATACACACACACAGTGTAAAAACCACATGGAGATTTGCACGATATTAAAAATACTCTTAGGTTAACTTTGAAATTAATCTAGGCATTAATAAGGTTTTCTCAATCAGATTTCCTAGATTTTTTGATGTGGAAATCCATCATCATCATTTTAGCCGAAAGACGTCCACTGTTGGGCATAGGCCTCTTCTAAGTGTCACCACAACGACCGGTCCTCTACTCTTGCTTTCATCAGATTTCTGTGACACTTTCCTCCTTATGAGAGGCCTTCTATTGCTGCGTAGCCACTCCAGAACCTTCCGGCCTCCTCTGCCATCTGTTCTGCAAGTAAGTAATGTGCCCTACCCACTGCTACTTAACTTTAGCGATTCTTCGGGACATGTCGGTAACTGGTTCTCCTGCGGATATCTTCATTTCTGATGTGATCACGCAAGGAAACTTTAAGCATAGCCTCTAGTCAAAAAGCAACAGTATTAAATTACATATTTCACTAGCTTTGCTGTACGGAACACTAATCAATTTATTTCGTTCCTGGCCGATATTTTATTCCGACTATGTTGTATTGATAAAAAATTCAATGGCGTATTTTTTTTTTCGATTTAAGCGTGCTTTGTTTGAATTCGTATCAGATAGACGTGTTATACAGAAACATTTTAACATTTACGATGACTAGATGTAAATGTAGTAGTTGATAACTGAAGGGTGAATTTCTGCTAGATTATTTGAAAGTATTTGTTGCGGTCCTAGAAAGCAAAGCACTTCTGAAAGAACGGATGGGTTTTTGTCAGTAAAAGTAAATACATTAAGGCGTCGAAGTACAGCTCCAAATCGCTATACCATCCGGAAATGTGCCTAGAAAATTAGGTAGTATATTGAATGGCAATGCAAATTTTTGAACAAATAATGCGCCAGTCACACAAAGTATCGATCAGTCGTGAATTTTTTTTTAAAAAATAATGAGTCTGCGTTTCCTGATGGCTAAAACCCGGGAATTTTTAAGTCAAGAGTGAATAGGTTACTTTTAGGTAAGCGCGCTCCATTGTCTACCACATCGTCGCTTTCCATCAGGTGAGATAGCGGTCAAGCGTAAACCTATCAACAATAAAAAAAAAATAGACAATTGAATGATTTTTTAGTCTAGTACCTAAACGGTTTGCGAAGCATAACCTTTAAAACACCTCTTTAGGCCCTCTCCAGAGGAGACATATCTTTTTTGATTACTCAATTCTACTTATCCTCTCCCGATAAATAAAATCAGTCTCCAAACAAACTTGATATCCATTTGTATCTATAATTTCTACGGCTATCCTTCACGGTTGAGTGAAAGGCGGCTAAGTCTGACAACTTGGTTGCAAGTCAGCCATCCGGAAGAGATCTAATACAGATGTTACTTAGAAAGGTGGAACTGTATATTATGTGTGTTTATTTTTGTACATGAGCCGGGATTTGGTAGGTAGGTAGCTGTTTTGGATTGAAGTGAAAATGTATTGGTTGGTTTTTGTTCTTTATTGAATAGAAATATGTCTTTGAAATTGATTACGTAGACTAGTAAGCAATTTAAGTCTCACTAATTTTATTATTATACGTTATAGATTGTTATGTTTGAGTATGGTTTCAGTCCTATGCGGACCATTGGGCGTGAGCCATGGTGGCCATAATCTTTGGTGGGCTTATTCCAACCAGCCCACCTCTCTCCAAAAGCTGATCAGGCCTCTAAGGTTTTTCAGGGCGTCAATAACGGAGTTCGAGGAGTATAAGGTTCGTTTCTGTATATCAGTGACACTTATGCAGTCCAGGAGCACATGCGCTATTGTCTCCTCCCCCTCCAAGCACGCTTTGCACAGGGGACTATCCGTGATGCCTATTGTGTGATGGTGCTTATTCAGTGTGCAGTGATGGTCCCCGCAACCAGGCGCAGGCTGCCTCTGTCCAGTCGCATGACACAAATGTGTTATAGATTATGTAACAACTAAAAATACGTGTTGCCCTTTCAAGAACTTGTTTAGGGCGTCTGCTACGCTACAACCGGACTGCGGCCTCGCGTCATTTATTTATATGAAAAACAAGGCAGCGCGGCGGCAGCGCTGGCGTCGCGCAGCAAATTGCGTCTAATTTGAAGGCTGGTATGAATGAAAATACTTTGTTCATAACCGTCGGTTTTTTTTTTTGTATATTTAAATGGCTCCCTGCATGGTTTGAAAATATAACTGAATCCGGTAGGTGGCGTTACAATCGGTATTTTAATTTTTCTTTCTGACGGGACCACCAGTGAGGTATATTATACATGTAACTATAATTAACCGAAGATTTGTGGGGTATGTCTATTAAAGTTTGTACTTCAATTATTGATACTATAGCGCCATATTTAACTTTAATATTTAATTTGTGTATAGATCAAGGAGTCTTTCCGGATCTAATGAAATATAGTAAAGTGATACCACTTTTTAAATCCGGGGACAGTAAAGACACTAATAATTATAGGCCAGTGTCCGTGTTGCCAGTTTTTAGCAAAATATTTGAAAAGGTGATGTTAAATCAAATGCTTAATCATTTTAACACGAATAACATCTTACACGATAAACAGTATGGTTTCACCAGAGGACGTTGTGCAACTGACGCTGGTGTCTCCTTACTAAAACACATATTTGATGCGTGGGAGAAGGCACAAGATGCTATAGGCATCTTCTGCGACCTGTCTAAGGCATTTGATTGTGTAGTTCATGAAACATTACTCCTGAAACTTGAGCATTACGGACTAGGTAGAACCGCGTTAAGCTTATTAAAATCTTATTTAAATGGTAGACAGCAATCGGTTCAAATAAACGGTGTAAATTCGTCGGGGTTAGATGTTAAAATGGGAGTACCTCAAGGTTCAATTTTAGGTCCTTTTTTATTATTAGTTTATATTAATGATTTACCCCATTTATTGCAAAACAAACTTAATATGATGTTATTTGCTGACGACACTTCTTTGATTTTTAAGATAAATAGAAGGACTAATAATCTTGACGACGAAAATAACGCCCTACTGCAGGTTCAAAGCTGGTTCACTGCTAATAATCTAGTTCTCAATGGGAAAAAAACGAAATGCATAAGATTTTCCTTACCAAATGTCAAAAGTAGTGATTGTGACATAGTATTGAACAATGAGAAACTGGAATTTGTCGATAAAACAGTTTTCCTAGGGATACCGCTTGACTCAAGGCTACAGTTGGGTCCTCATTTAACATCGCTTGCAGGACGGCTTAGTTCAGCTGCATATGCTGTTAGAAAAATCCGTCAATTTACGGATGTTGATACCGCTAGACTAGTCTATTTTAGTTATTTTCATAGTATCATGTCGTACGGTATCTTACTATGGGGACGGGCTGCAGACATCGACTCAATTTTTGTACTACAGAAAAGAGCCATTAGAGCCATTTACAATCTCCGCCTTTGCGATTCTCTAAGAGAACTGTTTAAGGATATTAACATCATGACGGTGCCTTGTCAATACATCTATGAAAACATCATGTACGTTAGAAAAAATCTTCATCTTTTTAGCAAAAGAGGCGATAGACATAATTATGTTACAAGGCATAGAGACCAATTAGTTCAACCAGGTTTCAGACTGGCTAAAGTGGCCTCTTCTTTCATGGGGTACTGTTTAAAATGTTATAATAAAATACCTCCCCACATATTAGAACTCAATGAAACCAAATTTAAATCTTGTGTTAAACGCACACTATGTAGACAAGTGTATTATAAGTTGGAGGATTATATTCAAGATAAGAATGCTTGGCTAAATGCTGGTCCAGCTCCACTACCACTAGGGCGTACAGATTGATTAGTTTGAACAATACCACTTTTTTTTTTGAAATTTGATATTTTTATAGTATTGTATAATGTAGAAGCATTTATTTCTTTAACACATTTTGTAAATGTGAGTACCATGGGGCAATTTATAGTTTAAGGTCATTGACTTGTTTGACGTAAATGAGCATGGCAGTTGAGAGTTTGTCATGCTCACTCAAATGTCTCACTGATGGTGGCGCGTGTATTGGATCATTCGGTTCCCTTCGAAATGGTTGAGCTGAGTGGTGCTGATATACGCGTCATGTTCGTGAACGGGCGCTGTCAGTTGAGACTGGTCATCTCTTAGCTGCCAGTGGTTTATTTTTAATATTATAATTAGTTTTTTTTTTCTTTTTATCTTGTTTACATTGTTCTCACATAATAGCAGCAACAAAAAACATGTAACCGAGATATTTGTAATACAAAACAAGTTTGAAAAGAGTGTCCATGGAGTTTCTTGCACATTCTTCTCCATAGAGATCTACGCTTTGGAATGTGCAATTAGCATCATTTTTTCTGACAGACCGACTTCTTGACTTTTCAAAAGTGCCTGTAAATGGTTTATTTGAAATAAAATGCTTTGAATCTTTGAATCTATTTTGATGTACAACAAAGTACTGCTCCATTCTAATCGATATCAATATTTCTAATATAATTCCTTCTATGGGACCTAACAAAACCCATTTCCAGTTCACTATAAAAAAATGGACTGAACCATCAAAGCAAGAATCTGATTCAAAATTTCATCAGGTACCTCCTCTGTAAGCAGAGCACGGCGCACCTTTACGTCTCAGGACGCCTTATGTAAATGTGGAAGCTTCCTAACATTGTGTTTTAACTCCCTCGCCAGTTTTCCACTTCATTTCTTACAGTTTTTTTTTTTGTAAGGATGTTGTTGGTTAAGATAGTCTAAAGGAATTGAGATCCTTGTTCGTTTGAAATTGTATCTTTTTCTGGGCTAGTTACGAATGTTTACTGCCAAATTTTGTTCCTAAGATATGCTGAAAATATTTGTATTGTCCATTAGCTTTGCCATGTGAATTCACTAGCATGAATAGGTATCGGAAATTATCTTTTTTTGCAGTAAGAAATTATCTATAGACTTCTCCCACTCTATGATGATACGGGAGAGCATAACAGACTTTTACTGACTAATACCACCACTTCTTTCAGTTGTCTTTTGCGTACTACGATTACAAGTGTCCTTTTCAGAAGTTTTGTTATGGTCTTAGTAGGTATCGGCCCTATTTGGCCGTGCTACGTTTTTAGTAACACGTAGGTGAAAACAAAAAAGTAAAATAAAATGCTGTCACAAAATTAGTGGAGTTTTGCATGAATACAAAACAAGTACTCGTAGTACCTGGCACTGTTTTATCAACTTCATCAACGGCATCGAGATTGACTCTAAGGGGCCATTCAAGTATTACGTAAACAATACAGGGGGCTGGGGGGTCTTTGCTTTGCTTATTTATTGATGACATGGGGGATGGGGGGGTGTGGATGGTGATTATGTCAGCAGTTTTTTTTTAAGAGAACAATCTCCATATTCCAAAATCACATGAAAATAAGTAGACAGACACATACCACTGAGCAATGTTTTCGTAAGCATGTGGGGGGAGATTTAGATCTTGCTTACTTTTGCAGAGGAGGGGAAGGGGTGGTTAATATTGACGAAAAGTCTGCTTACGTAATACTTGAACGACCCCTTACTCGTAAAATCCTAAAGCCGTTAAAAATTAAGATATTTTATGACCTCTAATTTCTAATGAAAAACCGAAATCTATTTACGCAGTTTTAATACAAAGACACATCGAGTTCTTAAGCCAACATAAATCATGATTATTCAAACAAACGTAATGCAGAGAATCAGAAATCGAATCCATCATAATACTGAAGATATAAATGATCGATCCATTGTATCTCTGTTTGTGTTCAGTTTGCGAGTTTATGGCCATAAAGCCGTGTGTCTGTTGCTTAGGTTGTGTACAGACGGGCCATAGCTACAACTACAGTTAAGCAACAAAAGTGTTGCCGGTTTTGTATGGCACCAAAAAGGTGATGCTTCAGCTGTAGTCGGCAGCATGTAGCTTGTACCTTGAAATAAAGAAAAAGAGTTTATTTAAAAATTACTAAACTAATGCTAAAACTCGGACCTGTGTCAGTGCTGATTTTCAGTAACAACCAGCATTGACCAGATGGCTGCTATCGATGAAGTTAATATACATGTTAATAATTGCATGCTTGATATTATTTCAAAAGATCTGTAAACAGCTATGTGAATTAACAGTATCAAAGAAAGAAAACTTCATTTAGCTGCTCGCAATGTTCTCCAGTAATTTTATAACTAGGTATTTGTAATATCACTATTGTCATGTTCACAACCACTTTATATAACCCGAGTCCAAATTCTAATACGTATACATACATTTAAATGAACCTATATGTTTCATGGAATATAGGACCATATAACATTTCTTTCGTCTTCGTTTCACTCGTTTAATGATCAAGGAGAAATCTATGTTGTTTATCTGGACGGAGTGGAGTGTCTCAACACAGGCCAATTATATAATAATTTATTAATTTATGAGCCTCAGGGGCCGTTTTTACTGTTGAGGAGCTAAAATTTAGATATAGTTATTTTCTTTATGTGAGTTTATTTTTTTAAACTAATAATGGTTTTTTAGTCTGTTTGTGTTCGAAAATAAAAATTTGAATTTACGAATTTTTGTCGCTATCAAGTGGTGCGATTGTGGCCCGTCTACACGTGTCCTTAGAGACCATTTAACCATAGGCACTGCATTTGTGTGTAGTCCTTTGTCAGCAATACACTGACCGTTTGAGCTTGTGAATTATGTATTTGTGTACATGAACATAAACAGAGTTATGTGACTTGATCATGCAGTTCTGTGTCAATGGTACATAAGACGGTTCCATTTAAATAGCTCTGTGTTACTGTTGTTTGTTGTTCAGTTAGCCAACATTTACTCTGACGGGAATGGTGAAAGTTCTTGATTGTCAAAATTGCGTTTTAAATTTTATTTTTATTTTGCCTATCTATACTTTCTCACTACGATTAAGTTCAACATGCCACGTATGCCATACCATTATATCACCCTCGCTTTTTTTTATTTATCACAACTAGGGTTTTTTTCATTCCGATTTCGTCACGGTAAACGATGTTTTTTTTAAGCAATAAGACACATTATTAAGGTTTTATTATATTATTGAACGAAAGTTTAAATTGTGTTTATGAATAGAATATCATAAATGAATATTATTATTTACACATAGCATAACATGTTAATGTTCTCACTACTGGGACTCAGGGCTCCTCTCTAGGAGAGGAAATGGGCCGTAATTCACCACCCAGGTCCAGTGCGGGTTGATGAATGTAACATGCCTTCGAATTTTTGGTTCTAGGATCGATGTTTTCTTTTACCGTTTAGAGAGCAGTGGGGGCTGTTACCACTTGGCTACCAGTAGGTGGTAAGTCAGCAGTCTCTATATGCTTTGCGTTCTCTAAGCTTGAAACCCCAAATGACTATTCATTTAGTAAGGAACTTTGTAGAACAAGTCTATACTTGTTCTACAAAGTTCCTTACTAGTTCTTTGCCATAGGAAACGACCGATTGGAACCTAACTAGCTTCTGACGTTGTATACTTATACCTTGACATATATATGCACTAGCCCGTGTAGTGTGAAATAACAATATTTTGGTTTTTATTCAACGCTAAAACATTGGTACAAAAAAAGTGAAAATTAGGCAAAAAGACACTGATATCATCACAACTCGTCGCTGGTTATAAAAAGTGCGTTGTCACGAATGCATTAAAAAAGAAACTTTATTGCTGAAACTTCTTACGCAAGGTCACTGTCTGTCATATTTGCGAATTCATAACCAACTTTAATGGTACCTATTAAAATGATGACTGGGATGAATGGATAAGGAAATAATACAAAAACCGAATAAAAAATGTGCCGTCAAGTTAGATCCGTTAAATTATAAACAGTCCAAGGGAACAAGAGGTCACCGTAGGCGTGGGCTTGCACACGACGAGCTATGGGTAACTCACCGTCCGGCCGTTCAGTAACCATCCGGTCCGAGCTCGAGTTATCGCCGGGGCCATGGATAATCCGAAAGGGAACTCTAGGATCCTGGATTGCAAGGTAAAGAAGGAACATAGTGTGGTTTAATCAGTAAAACTCCGACACGCCATCTTGTGCCGCCCTAGAGTGGGAGAAGTTTGGACCAAGAACTTCTGAATCAGAACTGTATCATGTTGTGGTGTATGAACGACAAAAATCCAAGTTAGGTTATGGATTTTTTTAAAGTGGGAAATCATCCGATAATTTCTCCCTCTCTAGGATGGAGAAGAGTTAAAACCACAATGGTCTCCTTCAGTTTCCCATTAAGTTATAGGATCAGGAGTTTTCTTTTCAACCCCTGCGGCCTTAGCGGGCATTAAGGTAATTTGTTGAAACATCTTGAGGAGCGCGTGGAACATTACGCACTGTCAATCACTTGGGCTCGGATCAGAGGATTACCGTGTAGCCAGACGGGGATATGAACTGAAAACCACCTTTAGGCAAATACAAATATGATGATATGATGTCCTGGTCAAGTAAAAGGAATAATTAACAAAAATAATTATTATTTTCCTGCAAATACCAAACTGTTAGGCCCCACGCCCACTGGGACTTTTTGTAGCGATTCAGACGCGCGTTTCGCAAGCGCGCCACAGCATCACTACTAACGCGCGTTAGTTGCATTTGCAACACACTGTAGAAAACATGCAACATCGCGACTGTATCGTTGCAAACACGCTACAGCATCGCTACAAAAATCGCCGAATTTAGATTGAATTTTTATTATTTCCTATCGAACGATATATTTATAGGTACGGAGTCCATATAATAGTGACGTGATTGACCTTTAAGGAATGAAAGGGATTGGTAAAGTTTAATGTATGTTAATCAATTACGCATCAACGATCGAACGGATTTACATTAACCTTTATACGGGTATGATATATACCCCGTTATAATATTCCTTTGGTATTCCATTCTAAATAACTATCCATGCGGACAAAAACTAGTAATTATTTATTGGAAATTGTCAATAGTACATCGGTTGTTATTATCATCATGAGCCTGTTGTATCCCTCTCCAGGGCAAAGGCCTCACTACTATTCTCCACTCTTCTCTCTTCTACTCTTCTCTGTCCTTAGCTACTTCTGGCCTAGCCTGTAAGTAAGAGTCCAACCTTTTTTGACTAGGGACCAATTTGCTTTCTTTGTTGTTAAATGGGATCAGAAGCCCAGTAGAAAACTTAATTAAGTTAATAAAAAAACAATAAATCATAACCTCCAAACTGCACTGACCTGTACGACTGATGCATGAATTTAAAACTTATAGCACTCCAATACTTTTTAATAAAAAGTAACAAGGATTTTCATAGCGAACCCAAATTTCTGACAGAAACTAAAATTTTGTCACTTTTCAGAAAATTTAACTGTTATGAAAATTTAAAAAATTTTAGACTCGTTTTAGTCTTTTAACAGATTTCTAGCCCTAGCGGGCCACTAAAACTAAAGTATACTGATAGCAGTACTAAATAATTAGCTGGAATAGAATATACGGCAATAATATAGTTGCTAGCTCTTCCTCTCTCCTGCCATTAGTAATGTTGCTATGTCCGACAGGGTCCATAAAATTGTTTCCATACGTAGGTACATTTTGGATTGTCATCAAAATTTCAGATTTGGTTTGATTTTTAGTGGTCAACCTTAGGTTCTGTATCACTGAGTTGGGTAGTCCAATTACAGATAAACAAAAAATTTAACCAATTTTGAGAACAAAGAGGTTGTATGTATATTTTATGTATTTTCACAGATATCTCGGTCAATTGTGGACCGATTTTGAAAATTTTTGTTTTGATTACAAGATTATACTCCTAAATTGGTCCCATAAAATTATTATTTTGATCTGATGATGAACTTCGAAGATATAGAACGAAACTCTAAAAAATCATAACGGAACTGTCGTTTTTATATGTATGTTCATCGATATCTCGGTCAATTGTGGACCGATTTTGAAAATGTTTGTTTTGATTGAAAGATTTTTGCGTATTGTATTTCAAATAGCACTCGATACTCCGTCTACGATAATTAATATAAAGAGTGATCCAATTCAAAATTCTGTGTTCGAACTATTGTAATTTAGAAAGTTATTAATACTGCCCCGTGATTCATTACGTCAAATGTTAACTTGTAACAACTCATTTACAATATGAATGGTTTGTTCTTAAAATAGAACATTAAATTGATTTTAACAATTTTTAAATTAGGTTTTTTTTTGTCATCACGAATAGTATGTCAACGATTTATTTTTTTATAAACTAGCCATTACTGTTCCATCGATGGTCAAAGGCCTCCTAAAGTCTTTCCAGACATTCTTCTCCCGCGCCGTCTTGAAACAGTCCTCATGGTACGCATCCAGTCATCATCTCGCCATCTCGTTCTAGGCTGGCCTCGACGGCGCTTACCCTCTTTAGGAACTCACTGCGCGGCGACACGTCTTGCCCAGCGTTCACTGCTCACGTGGCTAACGTGGCCCACCTAATCCCGTTTGAGCCTGGCAGCCCTTTCTCCACGTTTATTAAGTCCATTTTAGAGCACAGCATTTCATTCTGTTTTGGGTCTGTATTTTTACACTCAGAATGCTGCGCTCCATAGCTCTCTGGCAAACACCAAAGCGAAACTTTTACAATTCGGTGAGTGACCAGATCTAAGCACCGTAGGTTAGGATGGGCAGGATACACAATACAATATGTCGAAGAGTTTACGCTTCAGGGAGATTGGAAAATAACATTGATATATATGTACTACGCACTAGATGAGGCGTGCCGTACAGTCACTATACTTCACTTAAGTGACCTGCAGGCCGAACACTTTTATATTGATGGCATTAGTGCAGTTTTGACGTTCATGCAGAGTCAGAGTGACGCTTAAAAATACAAATTTAAGTGAACTTGGACATATATAATAATTTTGTAGTCAAGTAAGTAAAACCATTGGTTGTTCAAGCAATGTAATAGCTTCTACTATCGTAATAGTACGTTAGAGAAGATATTATTTTATTTAAACTGTTCCCCATTTTACAGTCATAGACTAAAACATGCAGATGTTCCCTCCCACAAAAAGCAGAATTAGGTTTTTACCTACAGCTAGTTTACCAAATACAGACTTCGCACGGTCTTTTATACTGTTTGAAATTTTTAAATATTTTATTTAATGCTCTTTTTTTTTTGTATAATTAATAACAATGATTTTTTTTTTTAATAAATTACGACGATATGTCAGCAAATCATGTGGTATCAGTTTTCATCGGTAAGTTTTGTTTTTAACCATGCTGTCATTCGTTAGCACTTAGGTAATTTACGTACCATATTACGTGCAGGTTAATATTAAAATTTGAATTAGGTTCAGTTGAACTTGTAGTCTTATGGGTGATTACTGATTTATTTATTTATTTTACTGTTATTTAGATCTCGTTTTTACATACACTATAATTACATTATGAAATAGAGTATTATTGTAATGAAGTATTGTAGGCAAGAAACTGTGTCACTTCTGCGGTATAAAAATCTATATAGATGACATGTCATCACACTAAGTTGAACGAAACGCGTAAGTACTAGGAAATTCATGGCGCTTTAGACCTTTTGGTCGCGAAAAAGTATCCTCTATAAGCTGTCTTAGCGCTGTAAGTTTTAAAGTTTTGTTAGACGACATAATGGCAATCTAGCGCTGCAGCGATTTTTTGTTTGAACTTTTCAGTATTTTGACAAATAGTTTATATGAACGTGCTTGTCTATCGCAAGAATATAGGTCGATGGAAAATAATTGTTCGACGCTACATATGGAGCTGTTGGTCATCACTTTTGTTTTAGACCAGTTCATTGCAAGTACCACCCTGAGGCTAGCTGTGCATTCTTCAAGCATTGTTTGTAGCTGCTGGGCTGTAGGACTATGTTATCGGAAAATTGAAGGTTTTTTTAGCCTTTTTTGCCAACGTTGTTGTCTTTGGTGTTCGATGAGACTGCCAGTGAAAACTTTAATACCTCTTCTAGTGTGTAAACTATTTGGAAGAGAGCGTGTCACCTTGTTTGACACTCCTTTCAATTCTGAAAGATGGTCCAGTGGTATTTAATCTAAAGTTTGCGGAGCTATTAATAAAAAAATAATGAATTATTTTAGAATGGATTTACCTATTTTGATAAATTTTTGATAAATATTGATTACTTGACTTGCATCAAGTGCTGTCAATGTAGTGCGTCGATGCCCTTATTTTTTTCTTATATAATTAAAATAAAATACTTAATATCTAATTGGGTTTTAATGTTTTTAATGTTTCCACTGCTGGAACTCAGACCTCCTCTTTAGGAGAGGGCCCAACCTGCACTGGCCCCACTTGGTGGACTACAGCCCATTCCCTCTCCTAGAGAGAAGGCCCGAGTCCCACATGTTGTATGCGGTCTGATTTTTTTATTGGAGGTAAAATCATCCAATGACAAATCCCGCCCTAGGGTGGGGCGGAAGATAGTGTCAGACTCTTAATGACTAAGTGTCCCCGCACAGAGGCCTCAAAAAAGGGCCGCTACAATAAATGGCCCCTTCTAGCTTCTTTTTGTGGCAGCTTTTTTTTGTGGCCCGTGTGCCTCGAAGTGGCTTTTTATTGAGGCTGCCTTTTTTTGTGGCGGCGCTTTTTTGAGGCCCGCGTGCAGGGATACTAGAAATCTACCCTGTTCACGAGCTCTGTAAGAATACTTTCATACAACCGCTCTCACGTGATTATGATGTTATTACACATCTTTCTTCAGATATTTTGGATACACAGATATCTTATGGATATTATCTAGGCTTCTATAGAAAACAAAACTTAATTTGTGCAAAAATAATCCGGTATAGACCTCTGAAAATCTGCTATTTATGTGAACTTTGGCCCTCCATAATGTACTCATATATTAAAATATAAAAAGTACGTCCATAGAAGCCTTGAAAATTTCATCAAGATTCTAAATAATTAAATTTTTTCTCAAAAACTTTTAAGAGTAAAAAAAAACACTCCTGGAACAAGTTTTGAGAAATATTCAAATAAAACCAAATGCCTAAACTCTAGTTTTCAGGCGTTATCTCTCTTTTTTCGTGTTGCCTCTCCGTCAAACAGCTAGTTAGATTGATTAAGGATGAAACAACAAGCTTTTAAACCATGCTCAACGTTGACGACAGGCGAGTGGGGAAGGGCCACCTTAACGCCATTACGCGTTAAGGTGGCCCTTCCCCTTACTCTTGCTCGCTCGCACCATTATCATTTTAAGGGGATTACATCGCCCAAATCCAAAAAATCACCTAGGTTGATTGAAGTTTATAGATTATTCCTTATGTACGATTACCATATAAAAAATGAAGGGGATACTTAAGGACATTACTAATAAATTGTATTGATTACGTTTCTCAAAAGATACCCTATCTCTAGAAAAAAAAATCTGGTAAATAGGCCTTTTTTGAACATTAATTCCATATTTTCTCGAAAACGGCTCTATATTTATACTTATACTACTATATTTATACTACTATATACATTGAATTTATACCAAAATAAATGTTATGATAAATTGAATAACTTGTATTGATTTTTTTCTAATTTCATTGAATTTCGATAAGTAATCAAGAAAAAATCGAATAAGTACTAACACCCCGCGCGCAGCACCCCCTGCAATGCTTGTGTAGAGGTCAATTCTTCTCTACTAGTGTAGAGGTTAATTCTTCAAGGTCATTGAGCAATGTAATACCCTTAACACGTCATGACAAGTCCCTTGATTGTATCAAAAGAGAACAAAGTAAAAATATTGAGCTGCTTTTGAACAGTTCAAATAACCCAAAAGTATTTGCGTAAGAATTTTCTCATAATCTACAAATTCAAAATGACAAACATTCCAGAAACTCTGCCGACTTTAAGAAATTTTAGAACAGATATGTTTAAGTATTTAAACTTTGTTATAAAATCGTGAAGTTCGCTGTAAAACACATGTGGTTAATTGTTGGTAGGGGGATTATTCCACTTTTGAATTTGGGGTCGAAATTTTCTTCCATTTCAGGTGTATGTATTCTAGGTATCCTTTTTGTGAGAAATCATTAAGTGACTTCATCTGCATAAGTAGGGCGACAGAAAGTGTCAGAATTTTACGGACTAAAATCCGCCGTCAAACACGCTGCTCTCAAAAACGGTAAAGGAAAATATCGTGAGGAAACCGGCATGTCCCAGAACCAAAAATTCGAAGACATGTGATATCCATCAACCTGCACTGGGCTCGCCTGGTGGATTATGGCACATTCCCTCTCCTAGAGAGGAGGAGGCCTGAGACCCAGCAGTGGGAACATTATAAGGCTAATGCTATGCAATGCAATGCAATCCACCGTCATCGTATAATGGCACTCAAAGTGCTCCTTCTGTGTATATAAAACGCAAATTCTGACACACCCACTGACTTATTAATGCTTATCCCAAACCTCCGAATATCAAACGCTGAAATTTTACTTACAGGTTTCTTTTATATATACATAAATGTGTATGGTACTGACCAAACCCGATGTTAGGATGAACTAGTCTTGCCTGGACCAAAATAGTTCTCCCTCATCGCGACTCATGCACTGAGGGTTCTATACAAACTTAAAACCATTGAATCCCGAATCGAGGAGGGCAGATTTTTCCGCAAATCGCAAAAAAGATTTTTTTTGTGACGTGACTATAAATTTTCAGTTTTCAGATTTTTTCATAAACTTGTGCTACATATAAGACCTTGTTTCATGCCATTCCCATGCATGCATGCATTTCAGGGTTCTAGGTCAACGGGAAGTACTCTATGAATTTTTATTCCTTTGAGGAAATATAGGTTTTTTTGCGACATAAATAGCCGTATCTTTTTTTTCGTTAAATTAGAAATTTGATTTTTTCACAGCTTCAAGGGATTGCAGATTTCAGTATATGGTTTCAATTTCAATTCGATAACTCCACGCGTTCCCGACATAAAGGGTCTTGACAGACAGGCAGACGAATAGACGGACAACAAAGTGATCCTATAGGGGTTTCCGTTTTTTTTCCCTTTGAGGTTCAGAACCCTAAAAATAAACGCGAAGGCTAAGGGGGACCACTGCTAAACTTCGCTCCCACCTTAGCCTTCAAACCAACACGTTCCCGTTCACGTTCGTTCGTTATCTAAGGCAACGAAGGAACGTATCTCAGGCAACGAAGGAACGGGGTGGGTTTTTAGTCAATAAGAGTCTGACACTATCTCCCGCTCCGCCCAAGGGCGGGAGATGTCACTGGATGATTTTATCCGCCACCAAAAAAAAAGCCTTCAAACCTAACCTGTGTCGGGATGCCCTAAAATTCCGAGCTTGCTTTGCTTACTCTTGAACTAATCGTGGGTTTGACCTAGGCTAAATTAGGTCATCCTTAAATTAGGTTTAGCCGGTAACATATACAAAGAATAAGAAAGGGATGATACGAGGGTCCAAAGTTCGTATGGAGAAACTTGCTTTACAGAAGCTAGTATAGGGTGACTGGTAATTAGTGAACGATACTTAAACATGTGATTGTAGTCATAATAACAAACAACTTTACTATGGGACCAAACCTGAAATCGCGAAAAAAGTCAGCCAAGTTAGTACATTTTGACCAGTTAGGCGAACTTAAAATGTACTGACCAGCAGATTTTTTCGCGATTTCAGATTTGGTCCCATTGTAAAAGTTGTATGTTATCATGACTACAATTACGTGTTTAAGTATCGGTCACTATCATAAGTAAACGAATGTTTGGTGGCAATAAACTTTGACTGTGTAGTCATCGGCACTCGAAATCAACAATAAAGGTTACTAATTTAACCATTTCCAAAATACGTCGGGCTTAGTTTCCTGTCTAACAGGACGCAACCAAGTACCATCTTCATGCATTTTACATGAAGCAACCATCTGACCTCCACGATCCAGTTACGCAGGAAACCCGGTACCCCTTTGCAAAACTGGTGATAGATTTTCTCGCTATCAACGTAAAAGTGTACAAAAACTTTTTACAAAAAAATTACAACCGACTTCAATGAGAAAAAAAAAAACAAAAAGTGCAAAATAACTTTAATTTCGGAAGTCGGTGTTTCTATAGGCTTGGTCTCTCTTCGATGTTTATTCAACACCGACTTCCGAAATTAAAGTTGTTTTGCACTTTTTTTTTTGTTTTATATTGTATACCGACTTTTTTTTGTAAAAAGTTTTTTATTTCACAATTTTTTAGCTGTGGTATAGGTACCCCTCAGTCAAACTGAAATAGGTGTTTTCCGGCATTCGGTTCCATCATCCAATCATAATACCAAACACGGCTACGATAGATTGATTTAATTCAGAATTCTGGTGCTTACTTTTCCGGCTTCATCATCAGATCAGTTCGATATATCCCCTCCCGTCTTCCTTCGAGTAGTCACTGACTACACGTATAAACAAAGCAATTTGACTTGTTACGACAGTTCTGCTATGATTCCATGAAGAGTTTCGTTCTATATCTTTGTAGTTCATTATCAGATCAAAATAATATTTCTATGAGACCAATTTGGAAGTATATCTTTCAATCAAGAAAAAATTTTTAAAATCAGTAAACATACACTTCCTTTTCGACATACTGCATACCGAAAAAATATCGGTTATAAGGATTAACGGTATGACATCATACCTTTTTATTTCAATACCTCAAAATAACGGTACCGTTATTTTTCACTACCGAAAAATTACGATACCTAAATTTTTTACTACCGAAAATAACAGTAGGTACCTAAATCTCTAACATTAAGGTACCGGAATTATTTCGGTTGAGTAAAGGTTAAATAAAATACCGCTACACGGTACCTAAAAAAAATAGCGCTATTGTTATTTTATACCGGTATAGTAACCGCAATTCTTAACCGGTTTCGGTCTACCTTTAAAATAAAGCGGTACCGTATTTTAATACCGGTAGCGTAACCGAAAATGGTCCCTGCTTTTCGAAGTTGGTTAAAAAAAGCTGACACCAACGATTCAACGTGCTCTTTGAGACATGGAGGAGACGAAACGTGTTAAGATGGTCAGCCATCCACAGACTGACTTAAGTAAGCGTTGCTTAACTTAATTTTTTGAGGTGGGAAATTATCCAAAGATATTTCTCGCTCCGGAGTGGAGCGCAAGGGTGTGTCAGACGTTTATTAAATGAAACCACACTTGTGACCTTTCAGTAGCCATTTACGTTTTAGGACCGCGGATTTCCTTTTCAGAACAGTTTTCCAATGACCCAGAATGGTTGGTAGCAAATTTTTCAACACCAATAAAGTCTATCGGCCCAGCTTGCTAGCTGCAGGCAGGCAGGGTCGAAACCTTCTGGGGTCATGGGTCAGCTTCCGAAAGGAATGCCCGATCTCGGCACGATAGGCAACTAAGGAACGGGGTAGGTGTTTTAATCAGTAAGAGTCTGACGCTACTTCTCGCTCCGCCCAAGGGCGGGATTCGTCATTGGATGATTTTACCTAACATAAAAAAAAAACATCAATAAAGTCTTTCCCTTAAACTAATCTCATTTTATGGAAATAAACCGTCAACAAACACCATCTAACAATAACCACGCAATCATTCCGAACCGGATCGTCTTCACAGACGGTTACGGCAAAAACTTGTCAATAACTTTGCAATACTGGCAAACTTATCCCATTAGGCACACAAACGGGATTGATCCGGCCCGTGTGACGGCCATCCGGTTATTCCGTCGGCCATCCGGATATAGAAACTTTAGTAACAAGCTCGAGATGCTCTAGTTAAACTGAAACGGTTGATATGGTTTGCTGGAGTTTCTGTATTAAACGGAATTTAATTTTTAATTTTAAAGTAAAATGTTTTTTATGGACACACTCGAGGAAGCTTCAAAGTGGAATTCGAGGAAGATTACTTAGAAGAGAAGACAGAAAATTCCTTCATTGGTAAAGAAACGTTGAAAGTCTACGACTTTGCGGATCTGTAGAGATCGCAGCGCTTATCAAAACAAAAAGAGGTGGAGTCCGCTTGCTATCGACCTGGTGATCATATATAACTTTGGGGGTATGAGGAACAGAGAGTGAAGTCCCACATACCTCCGTTGAAAAGGGAGGATCCTCAAACCAGACGGGTGTTTTGTCTGCTGGGCAATAGCCCACCGGGCTATCGGGTAATAACCCGATAGATGATTTCGGGCAGTTCTATATGTTCAAATCACGTGGAGAATGTTACTTGCGCGATGCAGGATTAGTTCATTTGTGACGACATAGATGTCGCTACATAACAATCTTTTTAGTATATGTAAAACATGCATATAGTTTTTTCAGAAACAGTAAGTGAATTAATTTCACTAATTTTTAATTTCCGAAAGGAATACCCGGCCCCGGCACGATAGGCTACGAAGGAACGGGGTAGGTTTTTAGTCAGTAAGCGTTTGACACTACTTCCCGCTCCGCCCAAGGGCGGGATTTGTCATTGGATGATTTTACATACCATAAAAAAACATTATGTTAGATTTTTTCCAAATATACGAGTATTAAAAAAGGTCACAAGTTGGACACCACCGACACTAAGTATAACACAGGTCATTGCGAGTATTAGGAACCAGCGCACAGCTTGGTGTGGAGCAAAACAACCCCTCAGTCACTCGGATGGCCCGGTGACCGTGTATTTGTGCGGACAAACAGGTAACATAACAATATTATAACTTTATGATTTTTCGTGATACAGTGATTAAATTTTGTACATAGATTCTTTACTTAAAAATCAACACGTATTTCGGGTTTCGTTTATACTAAATGTTGTCAAGAGACCCTTTTATATTTGACCACCAGGCAAGTCTAATCCTGGCGTAGAAAAGTGAAGAGAAAATAATGGGACCAAGGATTTCTTGCACATTATGCTCCATAGAGCTCCATAAAGCTTTATAATTAGCATCGTTTTTCTGACTAACTTCTTAATAATTCAACGTGTCTGGAGTAAATCCTTTGATTTAATATCGAAGTTTATTTCACAAATGCATAATTATATACATTATATAAAACACTAATTAAAACTATATTTACACTTAAACCTACTCCTAACAAAAAAATGGCGTCATAAAATTCGTCCGCATCGCTGTCGACTGGAAGTGTGCCCAAAAGGCTGGCAGCATTGCCTCGTTGTATGGCAATGCTTAATCACTGACCGAGGTAAAAGCCAGCCCTTGGGTCACGCGAAGTGTCAACTAAACGTTTGGAGAGATCTTTAAAAAGCGCATAAGCACGCGGTTCCCACGGCCCAAGAGTTTCAACCCCAAACGGCTCAAAAATATAACTGCCGACGAAGTTGTTATATTTCCGCCGCTTGAAGTTCTCCGCAGCTGCAGCGGCAGCATCAGCACAGCATGATGAGCTAGGAAGATGGGATGGCGCAATCCTTTGATTTGATTTAAAGTGTTGAAATCAACCAGTAAAAAAGTTTTAAGTGTTAATTCAGACAACCTGCAAAAATGTTATCACGAAACCATAACTTTATTTCCCCTTTTAAATTCAATCTCTAACACAAACCGACACATACTTCTTTTAGCCTATAGTGATAATAAATCTGTGCTTCTGGCCTATCATCCCAATGGATTAATAATGCTTTATCTAATAAAATTTACTTGAAAATTTCTACAGAGATAATTGTACCCCTGAGATCCACGATTCCCATAGGCGGCGAGATCCCCATGCAAATATAATCCTTGCTTACATCATCGAAAGATTTTAGGGTACAGACCCGATGGGAATTCCTTATTTCAATGTACAGTTTCTCTATGGGATTTAATGATAATATTTCGTCCAATACATCACACAAAATGTAACGAAAATTTTCTAAATCCATTTTTAGCCATGACTGTGATAGTTTGCACAGTTTAGTGAGTTTAGATTTGTTTTTTAAGGAGGGTATCTAATGATTTCTTCTACTCTAGGGTAGAGCAGGAAAGCGGGTGTCAAACTTTTACCGGCTAAACCCATACTTATTTATTTATTTATAAAAACTTTATGCACATAACAATGTATAAATCGTACTTAATGCCTCAGGCGTTTTCTACCAATTGACCTTAGGGTGGTGCAGAAACTTAAATGTTCCTTTTTTGCCTAGCGTTCCAAGACCCCGAGTTTTTCTTTTGGAAGTCAATCCATGGCCTGAGTAGGACGTGCGTTCCGTCACGCATGCGGCCGCCTCCTTCGCTAGCGTTACTGCTTTGTATAAATAGCAACCTCAGTGAGTTTGAACTGCAGGAACGTCTGAAGGAGTGATCTTGGCTCTAGAACGTAAAAGGCAAAGGATATAGCAATAAAAGCCTAATACCGCCTTTCGCTCCATTTCTCATTATGCTTCATTGTTCACAACCACCAATGGCGAATTCGTATTATGCATCAGCTCATTTTTTTTCGATATCCTTTGTCCGAAGCGATAATGTTGAGAATGCCTAAGGCATTAAGTCCACCTTTGTACTTTATGTTGCATGAAGATTAAATAAATAAATATGTAGTGAGTTTTATCTTGTTTTATCTTGCCATATTTATACTTGCGACCTGCCTCAGCTTCACAGGTGAAATGGTGATATTAAATACATTATGCATGTATTATACATATAAACCTTCCTCTTGAATCACTCTATCTATTAAAAAAACGCATCAAAATTCTTTGCGTAGTTTTAAATATCTAAGCATAGGGACAGACAGGGAAGCTACTTTGTTTTATACTATGTAATGATGCTTGAGCAGAAAACATACTCCGGGGATAAACAATATTTTATATGTTATTTTAGGATATGGTGACACGATTAGCCGTTCATAAGGATGTGACCAATAAACACAGACACACGTCAATTGAATATGGAACAAGTATGACGTTGGTGCACTTCGACAGAGACTGGTTTGAAGCTTGTGCGAGCGGTGGTGGGGGCACTGCAGTGAACTTTACCGACTGGGGTTTGGGGTTTGCAGCTCACTTCTCCAGTGACCGTTCTATCGTGCGAACTACACCAGGAACTATCATGTTTCGTAGGAGTTATAGGTACAGTACGGCCGACGGATCTTGGCGTGTCTGAAGTTAGGCTCTGCGAACTTTAGTAATTGCTATTGGCATATATTTTTTCCAACCATTTATTTTTTTACGAGTGCACAAGTTCGTAGAGCCTAACTTCAGACGCGCCAAGATCCGTCGGCCGTACTCTAAGTACTTTGTACTCGATATTACAATAAAATAAGTTAGGAGTGCTCGTGATTAGAAATCAGAAACGTTTATTTCAAATAGACCATTTACAGGCACTTTTGAATTATCAAAATGTCCGTTAGTAAAAAAAGTAAAGCTAAATTGCACGTTCCAAACGTAAAACGTAGATCTCTTTGGAGAAGAACGTACAAGAACCTTCATAGTCATTCTTGATCTTACCCGCACCTACATCTAAGCCCACTAAAATGTTGAACATAATCCTAATCGGCCACCTGAGCTGACATATATCTACGAGTACATACAGTCTTTCACCTTTATAATATTAGAAAGTGAACGTATTACAAAAAATAAAACTGCCCAAAGAGGGCCAGGAGACTACATCTAAAAATAATTCTATAACGTGATTTTCTAAAGGTTCAAAAAGGTCATTTACCCAATTATAATACATACGAAATAGAAATATCACAATTGTAAATACCTTTTTCGGTTTCTGAAGCCCTCCTTATCTTTTATAAATTCATTGTTATATAAATACCTTTGAGTTCGGTTAAGCTACAAAGCCTAACAAAAGAAAACTAAAATTTTAGTACCGATATTATAGATAGTCGATACATTGGTAGTCTGAGGGCTGTAGCACTTGCTTAAAGTTTAGGTTTTTGCGATTTGATTTTTATCCTAGAAGTAGATCGACTAGACGGCGAGCAAAGTGTTGCTCGCCGTCCAGCTTGCTTGGTAAATGATAAATGATATTTATTTTGCAAATAGGTTTTAAAAAACACTTTTACACATCAATATTTTTTTCGTCGGTTTAAACTAGATGAGGCCAGTGTTTCCTAGCTGACTACCCTGAGAAGAAACACCGAAACAAACTCAGGGGTCACAGTCTCTTTTAAAGTCCATGTAGTAAATTTTTAATGGTCAAATCACATGAGAACTATGCAGATTTGTCTGACATGGTCTTTTGAAGAAAGAACCATACAGATTTGAGTGGACCTGTCCAGTCAGTGCAAGCATTTATCAGTATTTGTGAAGCTCAACTCAGGACTACTAAGGAGCTCAACATCTTGACGAACAATACCAAAGACAGGACATTTGGATAGGCCGCAGAAAATACTCAAATTGCCAGAAATACATACATTAAAATTACTGAAAAGAAACGATAAAAAAGCAATCTACATAGTTCTGACATTCACAATAATGAACGGAAAATGTCAAACATTAATTAAAAGAAAAAAGAAATGTGTATGTAAATTATGTGAAATAAAAATAATACACAATGTCCAATTGTAAAATAAAAATAAATTTACAACTAATTTTAAATAAAACAAAGAACTAAAAAAAAAAAAAAAATTGGTTGGCTTGGTCAATTCAGTATCTTATTCTGAACATAAAACTTTTAGAATGTGTGCGATTATTGTTTCTTGTTGTATAAAATATAAAGAAAAAACCGAGCAAGTGCATTAACCCTCAGTGCGCGAGTTTGGGTTGAAATTTGGTAAAAAGCAAGGTTTCATAGATATATTGATTCCCTTGAAAGTGTCGAAATAAACGTTTTTTGCGATATAAACAGCCGTATCTTTTTTTTCCGTTAACTTAGAAGTTTGAATTTTTCACAACTTTAATGGACCGGAGACATAAGTATATGGTTTTAATTTAAACTCGATATCTCTATGCGTTCTTGAGATAAAGGGTCTTGACGAGAGACAGACGGCCAACAAAGTGATCCTATAATTTTTTTACCCGACTGCGCCAGAAGGAGGGTTATGTTTTTCGAGAGTATGTATGTATGTATGTATGTATGTATGTATGTATAATTGTTTGGCACGCTCTGCAGCCTGAACGGCTCGATGGATTTTAGCTTGAGAGGTGTCGTTAGATTCGTATTTACTGTGAGAGTGACACTGGGTAAATCAAAATAAAAAAATAAAAAAATGGCGGATTTTTAGCGCCAAATTCAAATGTTTTGCACGTTCTGCGACCTGGACGGCTCGATGGATTTTAGTTTGAGAGGTGTCTTTAGATTCGTAATTACTTTGAAATTGATATCGTAATAAAATAAAACTAAAAAAATAAAAAATAAAATACGGTAATTTAAAAAACTAAAAAACCCGACTGCTTTTCAGAGTAGAAAATGTCCTAAACAAGAAAGTCGTTGTACCCGATTGCACTTATCTATATAATATTTTAAATACTGGCAGTCGGGACCCATTCTAGAAAGTCAGCCGTCTAGTCAATAGATTGGAGTAATCTGTCAATTCTAGAATGTGTCCCGACAGCCAGTATTTAAAATATTATATAGATAAGTGCAATCGGGTACAACGACTTTCTTGTTTAGGACATTTTCTACTCTGAAAAGCAGTCGGGTTTTTTAGTTTTTTAAATTACCGTATTTTTTCCCTCTGATGTATGGGACCCTAAAAAGGAAAATTGGTTGAATTTGTTTCTATTAGTCAGTCTCAACAAATATGCCCTAGATCAATCTTTGAAAAGCTAATCAAAACTTAGCCCATTAATACTCCTAATAGTGATGTCCCCCCATCAAACACCATGTACTTTTATTATCGACAAATCGAATTATCGAGCAATTATTGAATTATTCATGTCGGGTTGTAGAACGGTCTAATCACTTTAATTGCGATCCCTATTGGACCTCTATAAATTTATGAATCCCTTCTATAATACATTAGGAGGGTAACCAGCAGTAATAGTAGCCTAAAGGCGTTATCAGTTTATAATTAACGTTGATGTCGTTAAATATTTGGCGACTCTTTTTTAAGTGAACTTGGTCTCTCGCTGAGAAGCGTCAATTTTTTAATTCGCATAAAGAGAAGTGTTATGTGTGTGTAATTGTAATTTAGCTTCACTTTTTTTTGGACTGACCGACATTTTGACAATTCAAAAGTGCCTGTAATTGGTCTATTTGAAATAAACGCTTCTGATTTCTGTGTCTTTGTTACCGCAGCTCTTCAAACGGGTGAATCTATTTTTTTTTTAGGTTTAAAATCCAATGACATCTCCCACCCTTCGGCGGAATTTTACCAACTTAAACCCACTCCTACGTTTCTTCGTAGCCTTGCATACCAGGGCCCCAGGTTTTCCTCTCAGAAACAAACCCATGGCCCCAAAGGCTTCAACCCTGCTGGGCCCTTACGGTTTTTCTGACAGAGGCGCGCGTGGAACACTACGTTCCGTATTGATGGAATAATGCATCTTTAAGTTGAGGCTGCAAATCAGTAAATGTAGTGTGCGATAGCCAGGTTAATGACCTGGCTTGCTATTGCGTCAAATAACTAACAGCTCAAAATATTTAGACAATTCCAAAGCTATTTACATGTTCCTTTGAACCCTATTTACACTGAAATCTAAAGGTTAAAACTTTGTTCGGAATAACATTTCTAGATTTCATATCTTCATGTTTAGAAAGCATAAGTTGGATAGACACGACACACTTCTTTTTTGAGGTGGTAAATCATAAAATAACTCCGTGACAGGACGCGTCAAACTTTGGCTGATTAAAACCCGCCTATACCGGTACCTTTTCGAACCATCTTGCAGCGCTAGCAGGCATCGGCACTAATATAGTGGTGACGAATCTATCAAGAATGTCTATCAAGACCCTTTATCTCGGGAACGCGTAGAGGTATTGAGTTGAAATTAATACTATATACAAACTGCAATCCCTTGAAGTTGTGAAAAATCAAACATCTATGTAAACGAAAAAGAAATACGGCTGTTTATGTCGCAAAAAACTTATATTTCGATACTCTCAAGAGAATCAAAATTCTTAGAGTACTTCCTTTTGACCTTGAACCCTGAAATTTGGCATGAAGCAAAGTCATACAGCACAAATATAGGAATAAGTCTGAAAACTGTAAGTGTGTAGTTAGGTCACAAAAAAAAAACTTTTTTTTTTTTCAATTCGGAAAAACCTTCAAGACTCGGTTCGGGTATTATTTACCTTTTTTTATTGTCGATAGGTTCGCGCTTGACCGCTATCAACAATAAAAACAAAACTTGACATAAATTAGTTTGTACGGAACTCTTAGTGTGCGAGTCCGACTCGCCCTTAGTTAGTTAATTTAGCCTATTATGTCCCACTGCTGGGCGAAGGCCTCCCACTCCCTTTTTTTTTCAACACACAGGACGTAAATAAAACAAAAACACTAGAAATGTTTTACATAATAATAATTCATTTACCATTTCTCTGTACTGAATTAATTGGAGTGAAACAAAAAAAATGGGAACAACAAAACATTGCCTGGAAAATTCTGAGCTTTATCAATAAAACAATAGGACTTAAATTACCTTGCAATTACAATAAAAGTATTAAATTCATCGTCATTCAAAATGATACTCAGTTTCCTGGAAAATAGAGTTTATTTTTGATTGTTAGGATTTAAAATGTCGGGACAGATCATCAGTCAGGAGAAGACACTGTCATTAAGTGATTGAACGAAATAATCAGCTAAAAGCATCGATCTCTACTGACCCGCCGATCGAACGAAGTACAGCTCTTGTTCGTACAAAACTTTAAAATTCCTTACAAAGTATATAAAGAGAAATTCACTGTCTTATATTCTTTTTAAAAAGGCCATCGCAAGCTACAGTTTTCGTTTTTGCGGGAATGGGTTTTCTTTTTCATGATTAAAATGGTTTATTTTGATACAAATGGAGAAAGTTTCTCATTGCGAGTGAGGCGGAATCCACCCGAGCGGTAGGCGAGGGTGTTTTGGAATCAAGTGCTGCAGTCATTTTCTACGAGTATCAAACGCTCGTGAATTGTGTCCCACGCTCGCCTCAAAGACATCTCAGCAAAATATTGTAGGATCCAGTTAAGGCCGATGACTGCAAGGGTTGCGGATTGCTCGAAGGAGTTACCGTAGCCCTTATAATAAATGGCAACTGAAGGAGCTCCTTCCCGGTTCACCCAGAGCAGATGAAGTTATTTGACGGAGCAGTTATTAATATTGTAATATGGGATTATTGTAAAATCAATCATTTTTAGGGTTCTGTAACTCAAAAAAAGCCGGAACCCTTATAGGATCACTTTGTTGTCCGTCTATCTGTCTGTCTATTTGTCAAGAACTTTTATCTTGGGAACGTGTGACGTGTGAAAGTATCGAGTTGAAATTTAAACCATATACTTAAGTCTACGGTCTCTAGAAGCTTTGAAAAAATCAATTTTCTAAGTTAACGAGAAAAAAGATACGGCCATATATGGCAAAAAAACGTTTATCTAGACACTCTCAAGAGAATGAAAATTTTTAAGGTAGGTACTTCCCGCTGATCCAGAATCCTGAAATTTGCCATGAAACATGGTCTTACAACAAAGATATAGAAATAAATCTGATAACAGCAAATTTGTGGTTACGTCACCAAAAAAAAAACCTTTTTGCGATTCGGTAAAATCTTCAAGAGGCTCTTGAAGATTGAAGATTCGGGAATTGAACTATTTAAATAGGTAAGTTTGGACGGAACCCTTAGTGCGCAAATCCGACTTGCACTTATTTTTTAAAGAATAACTATTATGTTTCTTACTGGTTCTTCTCCATAAGAAACGGCCAAATGGAACAGTGCATTAGTTTGTGTGTCGTGTACCTTTGCAGGCCTATGTGATTTTTTTTAATGGTTTTCCGTGTAAAAAAGGTAGAATGAAAAGTTGCGTCAGACTTCTATTGACCGTTCTTTCAGTTGCCTTTTGCGTTCCAGGTCCGTGTTAGCTTTTTCAAATAATCCCAGAGAAATAGTTACCACTTGATCTGCATAAATAGTCGGTATTTTCTCTTAATAACAAGTTAAATGCCAAACTACAATGCAATTACTGCTTTCACAGGGCATTTATTAACAATACCATTTGGTAACAAAGGGAATATTCAGCCGAATAGGAATGTAGCCGGTTTACGAGCGGAGTTCACTAACGAGGCCAGGGCAACGCGGGATGCGGATGGTTGTTATTTAGTGTGTAGCCGGCCTTATGGAATTGACTCGCAGTAGGTTATACTAACACTTCATTTGTGAAATGGCGTATTGATTTTGTTTTGATAGGACTTTTTTTTCAAGACAAGAAAAAAAGAAGCTTTAATTAAATGCGTAGGTATATATTTGAGTCTGGCTGTTTACCGGTCTACATTCTTTCATATTTAAGGGTGCCTTCAAATTATCTGCAACACGCCGCGCGACGGCATCGGCAGCGCGGTTGTAACGCAATCAAACACTGTGATTCCGAACCACTATCAATTGCACCTTTAATAATATTTTAGTTTAGTTTCTTTTATGGCACTGTAATTGTATGGAAAACCATGTTACTGATAGCTTAATGTTAATTTTTTTGTAAACATTGTAATCTGAATAAATTTTATTATTATTTTCTTATTAACGCTGATATTTAAGGGTGCCTTCAAATTGTCCGCAACACGCCACGCGTCGTTATCGGCACCGTGGTTGTAGCGCTGATATTTAAGGGCGCCTTCAAATTAGCAGCAACGTGCCGCGTGATTGCAGTGCTGCTGCCGCGCTACTTTTTTATTCCATATAAATAAAGACGTGCACTTTGCGAGTAATTCGAAGGCGCCCTAGTTCTAGCATAATCAGCCGTATAATGTTCCTACTGCTAGGACTCAGGCTTCCTCTCCAGGAGAGGGAATGGGGGCACGGGGTGGGCACAACGCGGCGAACTCAAACATAAGAACTTCTTTGGGAACACTTGTCTACGCTGGTTTAATACTTTGACCATATATTTGTTGACGTCGAGGTGATTCCTTCGAACACCTTGTTGCACAAGAGAAGGTGAACGGAACAAAGCCACGTGGCAGATCACCGATGCAATGGACTGACTAAGTCAAAGCTGCTGTTGGCGCCCCATTGAACGAGTGCGCCCGGATGACTGCCAGCAGGCAAAGGTGGCAAGAAGTCCTACGGCGTACCCTGACGTTTTCCGGAGAGCTACATTCATGATAATCACGACCGCTTTGGCAATAGTGAAATGATCAAGAAGAAGAAGACCTAATGAATAAAAACGGAACCCGCTGTCTGTCTGAGGCAACGGGGCGCTCGCCCCAGCCTCCGCCGGGATTCCGATCCCGATTTCCGGCCACCGTAGGCGCGGGCTTGCGGACGGTGTGAAGTGGGTAGCACGCTGTCCGATCGTCCGGTAATATACCGGACCGAGCCCAAGTCGTCGACGGCGCGTTTTGTTCCCGCGCGCCTCAAGGAGCTGTTAGCAAACCGTAGAGGCCCAACCTGCTAGCTGCAGGCAGGCAGGGTCGAAGCCTGCTGGGGTTAAGGGCCGTTTTGTGAAAGGAAGGCTCAGCCCCGGCATGATAGGCAACGAAGGAACGGGGTAGGTCTTTAGTCAGTAAGAGTCTGACACTACTTCCCGCTCCACCCAAGGGCGGGACTTCTCATTGGATGATTATACCTAACAAAAAAAAAACTGACTATCACCAAGCTGTATCTCATTAATCGTGATCAATTAGACAGTTGAAATGTTCACAGATTATGTATTTCTGTTGCCGCTGTAACAGCAAATACTCTATACAGAATACAATATATAATATATATTGTATTCTGTATTACCCTACTTAAACATTTATATTATAAATGTTTAAGTAGGGCTTCCATACGTGTTTTTTTCCGTTTTTGGACGTGGACGGTATGGAACCCTTAGTGCGCAAATCTGACTCGGTCTTAGCCGGTTTATTTCTCACAGCAGGCAAAGGCGTCCATCAATTCCTTCCAGACATACTTTTTCCACGTCGCGCCGTCTCGAACCTAGAAAATTCTGTGAGATCTAGTTTAATAGGTTATTGGATTAATATTTATGTTTCTTTGTAGTAAAATCAAATAAGCAAAGAATCCTAGATATGTTATAGACTGTAAACTTTTTATAGGTTCACTCACGGTTCACTTAAGGTTCATATTTTTTATGGTGGCAGTAATGGATTTTCGTTACTAAACTATGGAAATTATTTCAACTTATAAATTACACATTATAGCAGCAATAAATATGGTTTCTATTTGGACATTACATATTTGCTGTTTGTACTTTAAAAGAGATTTTAATCTCTGGGTTTCTTTTGATGTTTCTTCTCAAAGTAGTCCTTTCGTTGTGGCAAAATTTAGGGGAGGCCTATGTCTAACAGTGAAATTCTTACAGCTAAAATG
This sequence comes from Leucania comma, assembly GCA_958295575.1. Classification (NCBI taxonomy): domain Eukaryota; kingdom Metazoa; phylum Arthropoda; class Insecta; order Lepidoptera; family Noctuidae; genus Leucania; species Leucania comma. The sequence goes on from OY282480.1 coordinate 4,783,568, forward strand.
ATTATGATGATGCTGATAACGGCCTTATCATTGGTCATAATTGAAAATATGCTCATATTATTTCAATTTCCTCCACATTTAGATGCTAATTGAGGATTCCAAATGACTTTTAGGCGGTCGCCTCCTTCTGCGAAGCAGTAATGCTAGCAAAGGAGGAGGCCGACCGCATCAGGCAGAGGCAACGGGGCGCTCGCCCCAGCCGCCGCCGGGATTCCGATCCCGATTTCCGGCCACCGTAGGCGCGGGCTTGCGGACGGCGTGCAATGGGTAGCACGCTGTCCGATCGTCCGGTAACCGACCGGACCGAGCCCAAGTCGTCGACGGCGCGTTCTGTTCCCGCGCGCCTCAAGGAGCTGTCAGCACACCGAAGAGGCCCAGCCTGCTAACTGCAGGCAGGCAGGGTCGAAGCCTACTGGGGTCATGGGTTAGTTCCGAAAGGAATGCTCGACCCCGGCACGATAGGCTACGAAGGAACGGGGTAGGTTTTTAGTCAGTAAGAGTCTGACACTACTTCCCGCTCCGCCCAAGGGCGGGATTTGTCATTGGATGATTTTACCTACCATAAAAAAAAAAAAAAAAAAAAAAAAAAATTCCAAATGACTTTTTGTTGTTTCCCCTGGAGGGGTATTTACAGGACGCTGTAAACTGTTGCGTACCTCTCAAAGGCACCTGGGAATTTGTTGCTCAATAGGATTTTTTGCGAGAGGTATCTTCGAGTTAAATTTTCATTTTGTTTTGACGAATTGTTTGGCCTTTGTTAGTGAGATGTTGGGGCGTTATAATGACGGAGTTTCATTTTGTCTTGAATAGAGGAGGAAGGAAAGCATTCTAGACACAATGGCGTTGTACAACAATTGTTAAATAAAAATGAGAATCACATAAAAAATATACTTTTATAAGATTTTGGTGGCCCAAACCCGGGAACAATGAAAGGAACGAAGGGACTTTTTTTCAGCAATGAAGTAGTGTCTACAAGCTAGATATTGTAGTAAAAAATAGTAATAGCTGATGTTGGTTGTGTTGCCATTTATTTATTTTAAAATTTTAGTGAACACTTCTAGCAGAAAAAGATAATTCACTGTAAATATAAGTACAACGATAACTACTGCTTATTTCAAAAGATATTTCTTCCAGGTGATCTGCGAAAAGAGAGCTTAATAGAAATGTAGAAAATAATGCATTGAAATAAGAAACAAAATATATAAAAAAATCTCTATTAAATTACAAATTTAAATATACCAAATATACTTAATTATATTTAATTAATAATAACATTAATAACATTGTTTAGGCAGGGGCCAAAGCTTTCACATAGTTCCTAGTAACCAGCCCACTTAAGTCTCCAAAAACCATAGCCCTATTGTCTTTATTTTCCATATGTCACAATAGTTTTCACCAACCTGGGGTTGTCGTAGTAAGCAGTGATGCAATCGTTGATGGTGAGGTGCACTAGTTTATTAAGAGCCCGTTCACTCTAATTAAAACTAACTAAAATATGGCGTAAATATTCCCTTACATCGCTGTCAACATTTATGGTAATGTGTTGAAAAGAATGGTAGCATTGCCATGCTATATGGAAATGCTTATCCTCTGGCCAAGGTAAAAACTAGCACTTGTGTCACGTAAAGTGTCAAGAAGACGTTTAAATAAATCTTTATACAACTTGTGAATTACTCGGGCCTCACGATCCGAGAGTTTGTGGGGTGCAAACTATTCAAAAATATAAGTTACAACTAGGTTATTGTAATTCTGCTGTTTGAGATTCTCTTCAGCCGTAGCAGCAGCACCAACACAGCTCAACTAGCTAGAAGATGAAAGAAAGAGTATCGACATAAGTAGCGTCCCACACTCAAGGCCCACCCATCTTCCATGGAAATAACGATATGCCGTCTGGCCTCTTGTCATCGTCGCGTACCAGGCCATGTGGTTCCAGAACCCGTCAGAAGATGTCGTTGATATTCGCGTGGCGAGCTATGCTACCCACAATTCGGCTGAATAATTCTGTCTAATATTACCAACATACCACAGTGTCTCAAGACGAAAGTCTATGACCAGTGCGTGTTATCAGTGATGACATATGGCTCTGAAACGTGGTCGCTTACCTCATCAAAAGACTTAAAGTCACTCAAATAACAATGGAAAGGCCGATGCTCGGAGTTTCCTTGTGTTATCGAATCAGGAATGAAGACATCCGCATGAGAACCAAGGTTGCCAACATAGCACGAAAAATCGCCAAACTCTTTAGTTTGCAATGCAATGGGCAGGGCACATTGCTCGCAGAACAGATGGCCGATTGGAGCCGAAAGGTTCTGGAGTGGCGGCCGCGTACCGGAAAACGCAGCGTTGGAAGGCCTCCTACAAGGTGGACCGATGACCTCGTAAATGCTGTGGGAATCCAATGGATGCGAGACGCACAGGACCGTTCATTCTGACGACATTTGGGGGAGGCCTATGTCCAACAGTGGACGTCTTTGGGCAGAAATGATGATGATCAATTGTAAAAGTCCGTTTCATTGACTTCAATTATAAAATGAAATTCCATAAATAAAATACATTCCTTGACAAATAAACCGATTACAATGAAAAATGAGAAGCTCTTGTTCTAAGTAACATACTTGTAATTACTTAGTTTAGTATAATATAATTAATGTAGTTCTTTATTTATTGTTTTAGAACACACCTCACTCTTTTTGCTCTAGACTAACAATAAATTAGGCAATGAATTCAATTAATGGTTTTATTTTTGTTTAGAATTAGTGAAAGATTTACTTTTGTTTTATTTTTGGCTAACAATTTCGTGGACGTGGTTAACGCTTAGAGCAATTCTTAGGTTCAGCGATTGGCTGCTATGTTGTGTGTCGTGAGTTCGATTCCATCCCATTCCATATTCGGAATAAATGTTTTCATGAGCTGCGGGTTTGTATAAATGAGTTTACTTTTTTGTTAATGCACACACGATACAGGAGTTATTTGGTACTAATAAAAGTTTACAAAAAAAACATGCATTGCAAATATAATGAGTATCAATAATTAAAATGGTATGTTGAAAAAAAAACCAAATTAAAATAAATCTACAATTTTTAAAAGTTTGTTTTCCAAAATATTTTCTACATTATCTTTTATTTTTAAATGAATTTAATGACAAAAGTATCAAAAGTTACTATTATTACCTAATTATTTATTTATTAAAACTTCATGCAACACAAAAGTACAAAGGTGGATTTGTACTAGACATTCGATGTCTTAGGCATTCTCTACCAGTCAACCAAGGGTGCATAAAGATTAATAAGAAAACAAGGGTACAAATGTATATAATTAAAATAAACACAAATGTATAATTCATATAATACAACCTTCATACCTATTTAGTTAACCTAGTTGTATTAACGATTCTAAACATAAATAAAATAACTTTCTCCCTCCAAATTATACTTTCAATATTACTTTCCATAAACATCAAACTATATTTTTGCGAAAGTGAAATCGCTAACTTCATTTTCAACACCGCTACAGCATAACTTCAAAAACAGCTAACTATACAAATTCTCCTAAACATGAAATGCCGATAATATTCATAAATTTCACGACTCAACGCCCTAACGATCTGAAAGTTTCAGCGGCGGCGAGTCTTTAACTAAATGCAATGAAGCGTAGCTAACTTTATGTTAATGGCGGCCAGCAAGCCTGTTTGTCGTAGAGTTTCGAAATGGACACGTCAGAAACGCGTTTTCGAATATGAAAATGGCCTGTAAATTGTCACGGTGTGGCTAAAACCTTATTCATATATTTTTTATATTTAAAATATATATATATATAACATTAGTTTTAGTATGCGAAACTGGAAACACGTGTCAAGTATTTTTATGTAAAGAATCTATGTACGGTCAGGGGTCAAAAGTGCAGTTGCACTCTACTAATGCTAAAGTGTATAAAATTTCTTTGTAAAAGAAGGCTACTGGGTCACAACTGGTTTATTTAAGGTTCTACGGTACAAACGAACTGAGTGATGATCCATTGATCCGGTTCTATAAAAAAATTCTAGACACTGTATTATCGGTAGAGTGCAACTGCACTTTTGACCCCTGACTGTACAATCAAAACAAAGTTATAACCTTGTTGTCCGCACAAATACATGTTCACCGGGCCACCCGTGCGACTGAGGTGTTGTTTTGCTCTCGCACCCAGTTGTGTACTGGTACCTAATCTGAAAGTTTCAGCGGCGGTAATGTTAATGGTGGCCAGCAAGCCTGTTTTTCGTAGAGTTGTGAAAATATCTTATGTCTGTCTCTTAGTTCCAAGCTACCTTCCTACCAATTTTCAGCCAAATCGGGTCAGGCTTCTTGAGTTATAAGTAGTGTAACTAACACGACTAATCTTTATATATAGATTTCAACAACTTGTATTAAAATTTATTAACAAAATTATCGGATAATTATCCGAAATAAAAAATATTCGCAATCGTAACTGAAACCGATAGAAAAGTTTCGGATAGTATCGGATAAACTAAAGTAAAGTCTAAATGATAGCGATGAAACAATTAATAATCTTGACTAGAAATAAAAGTGAAATATTCCTAACTGTATTTTACGTTTACTGTAGTAAAATGGAAATATTCTAACTGTTACTTGAAACTAGTGGATAGTCCAAATTAATTTCATATCCGTAAGCGTATCTGAAACCGGTATATTAGCCCTATATCCGGATCCGAAATTACATAATATATGAGTAACAAAGAGCAGTAGTGGCCGAATGGTAACGGCCCCGACTTACGAGTTGTAGGTCGCGGGTCCAAACCCAGCCAGGCGCATTACTCTTTGTAATTTATTTCATCAGCACTGCTCTCAAAACGGTGAAGGAAAACATCGTAAAGAAACCGGCATGTCCTATAACCAACAATTCGATATATGTGACATTCACCAACCAGCACCGGGCCCGCGTGGTAAATTACACTCCTAGAAAGGAGGTCTGAGTCCCAGCTGTGGGAACATTATAAGGCTATGCTATGCTATAATGTGTAACATCCTAGCAGGACACTTACAAAATGACAAGCAAAGCACGATTCCAATTTGTTCTAATAGTATTATCAGAAAATCTATCAACCCTAATAACACTACAAAGTTCCGACCACACTCCCTAGAGAGCTTCATAACGACCACAGTGTAATATTCTACGTAGCTAGAGAGATACACTCAGCCGCAGCATCTCACAATTTCCTTCAGCCTTCAATCGAGTCCTAATTGGCTATCAATCTATCGGCTGTGAGGCATCGGCAGAACCAGGAGAACGCACAAAAAGGTCGGGCCAGCGATAAAATGCAACTGCGGTGAATGAAAAACAGTATTCTGACGATAGATACAAAAAATATAAAAGAGAAAATAACTATCATAGCTTTTATGTGTGACGATTTTTTTTTTTCAGATTTATTTCACATTTTTTTTTTGTTTTATTTATTGATTATTTGGGCTTCATCATCATCATCATCATTTCAGCCCAAAGATGTCCACTGTTGGACATGTTGTTGTTTGGTTGCCTCCCCCAAATGTCACCTCATTGAACAATCCTGTGCGTCTCGCATCCATCGGATCCTCGCAACCTTTACTAGGTCATCGGTCTACCTTGTAAGAGGTCTTCCTACGCTGCGTCTACAGAACCTTCCTGCCCCACCAGCTTGTCAACAGAAGGCTTAAAATCATCCAATAAGAAATGAAAAGGGCTATGATCAGAGTTTCCTTACGTGATCACACCAGGAATGAAGATTATCACAGGAAAACCAAGGTTTACGGCATAGCCCGAAGAATCGCCAAAATTAAGAGTCAGAAAGCAGGGCTTATAGCTGGTAGAACAGATCGTCGATGAGACCGAAAGGTTCTGGATTGGTGACCGCGCACCAGAAGATGCAGCATTGCTAGGTCTCCTACAAGGTGAACCGGTGACCTGGTTAGAGTCGCGTCAATCCGATGGATGCAAAACGCACAAGAACGTGCACTCGGGGAAGCCCTATGTCCTACAATGGAGGTCTTTCGATTGAAATGATGACGATAATATTTGTGTTCGCGCTATTTTTTGTATACCTACCTAGAGCTTATTTATTTGCAACACCATACATCAGGCAGGTACTTAAATTCACATAAAAAATACTTAAGTAGATCTTACTTTTATTCCTGTTCATAAATGTAGAATTTGTTGTTAAATTACGCCTAAAGATCTGGACGGAATCTGGCTCCATGATTGGACCACGTTGGATTATTTCAAAAGGTAGTTTTTATTCCGGTAGTACGTTTCGTACAGAGCATAATGTTCAAATTCAAGGTTATCTAAAACAGTCACTGTTTTAAATTAACAAATACATATAATTATTTGATTCGTCAGTCGTATCGTTCTCGTATCGTCGATCATAAATCGATCACTAACCGTGTTCACGATATTTTCGAGTACGAACTTCCCTTGAATGCAAACCTGTCAGTTTTTTTATAAAGCGCACTGGCTGAGTAGAAACCGTCCGTAGGTTGTGATAAAAAAAGGCATTTTTTTACAAATATTAAAAATTGTTGGCAACACCCAGCCTTGCGTTGGTAAAAATGGATTATTTTGATTTTGTTTACCGTTACCTACATATATGATAGGATTCCAATCAACTTTTGGATATTACAATTTAAACTCTGTCAGGAACAGGGTTATCTCACAATTTTATAAAAATATGGAAATATCCAATCATGATGATTAATTTGCCTGTCATACACGCGTTGATTTAAAGTCTTAAAAAGATTGATAGAGGATAAACCATACAGTGTGGCAATACTGCCAGTCTTTTGTCGACAGGAATACACAGGAGTTTTTTGAAGTTTTTTTTTAAATTTCGTTTTAATTATAAGGCTTTTTAGTATTATTTTGACTTTTTTTTTACTTTGTTTTAATTATAAGGCTTATTATTATTTACTTTTAGTGAAATTAATTTCCTACATCCGTAAATTTATTTGAGTTTTTAAAAAAAGTACTTTATTTTTTAATTTTCTCTTTACAAATCAATAGTGTTTCATGTACCGATTCGACCCTCCGCGGGATTAAAACGACTTAAATGTAACGATGTTTTTATTTTTTATTTTTATAAACTAGCACTTGACTGCAGTCCTACCTGATGGTAAGCAGTGATGCAGTCGTTGATGGTAAAGCGCACTAGTTTATTAAGAGCCTATTCACTCTAGCCTTGAAGACGTCTAAATTATAATTGGACGGGAAAACCGCAGCAAGCAAATTGTTCCAGTCCCTCGATGTACGCGGTATAAACGACGAGGCAAAACGCTTAGTCCAGACCGTGGAAGTTTCAACAACGTAAGGGTGGATATTCGCGGTACGCCAGGTTGTTCGATGGTAGAAAGGAGATGGCGGTATCAAGTCATGCAATTCCCGCGCACACTCTCCAAAACGCATCCTGTAAAACACCGAAAGGCTGGCTACTCTACGCCTATGCTCAAGGCTTTGTAGATTAGACTCCACCAAATCTGGATCACCAATTAGCCTCTTCGCACGCCTTTCCACCGAGTCCAAAGCTGCTAGGTGGGATTTTGCAGCACCAGCCCATATGTGGCTGTAGTACTCCACACACGATCGGACTTGTGCTTTGTATAAGATTAGAAGCTGTTCCGGTGTGAAGTACCGCCGGACTTTTGCTAGGACGCCGAGTTTCCTAGCAGCTACCTTGGCTTTGGACTCAATGAACCGCCCAAAGTTGAGGTCTGAGGAAATTTCTACCCCCAAGAGCTGAAGGCGGTCGGTGCACCCCAGAGATACATTCTGGAAAGCAGGAGCCAAGGTGAACGGGCTCCTTTTGGCGGTGAACAAACACGCTTGTGTTTTGGCGGCGTTGAATCCCACCAGATTGGCTTCACCCCACTTGGAGACTACCTGAAGTGAAACATTCGTCCGCTCCACCATAGCCTCCCAACCATAGCCTCCCAACTATAGCCTCCCAACCATAGCCTCCCAACCATAGCCATAGAGATGTATATTATTCCAGTTAGTTAAGTAGTAAATTATTATATTAAAAAAAAAAACAAAATCATAAAAAATACATTTATAACAATATTAACAGCTGTATCTAGGATGTGTATGATTTCCTGTTATAACGAAAATAATCACTAAAATAGGATTCGGATTTTTTTATGTACGAGTAGATAATGGAAGGTATGTTTCACTAATACACCTTGTTAGGTTTTTTTTTACAAATAGTAGTGAGACAAAGAGAAATGAAGTCAAAACCCGATCTAATTGAACTTTAAAGAAACCTTATAAAATAATTATTCATAATGCTGTAGTTCATTACGAATTCAATAACAACATTGTCGGTAGTTTGACGGCAATGAACTATTGTTTCGAAAGGTTGTTGACTTTTAATTGAAGTGTAGCTCTTCTAAGTTCGACTTAATTTATTTATGAGTACAGTCAATAAAAGAAATTAGTAATCAGGTGATTTCTTTTTGAACCATGTGAGAGACATGTTGCGTGTGATAAGTTTCCGTCTGATGTTTTTTTTTATTGTATAAACTATAAAGTATTAATGTTGTCTTGTCATGCCATTGCGATGCGGTTGATTTGTGACAATTATCATTTAGGTTTATTTGAAGTTTAATCAAAATTTCAGTCAAAAATTTCTTTAGCATCAGCTGGTCTGATATGTTGTATATCAATACAACATTTCACATTATTCCTTTCATTATTCCGAATCATGCAAGTAGTACGTTAAAACAGATGCAATATCAGTGCAGTGCGTCGATTTCTAGATTATTTTCCAATTAGATAAATAAATATTTTTGCACTTTCACATTAGGTTAAGGCCAGTAAAGACAGTTGTATGGTATATTAATTAGAAAAATTCATTTCTTAAAAACAGTACATAAGTGCGCTTAGGTAAGTAAAACTGCAGTGCTTGAATTTTTATTGTGACTGTATTTTCTAGTTGGGGTGTAAAGCATGTGCATTATTTTATGAAGTTACATTTTGTGGACAAAAGTGTCTCCTCATCACCTGGTTCTAATTTTTCTTGTACCTGACTGCAGTCAGGGGCCCTTGTTTTCTATTTTTGTAAATTCAACATTCCAACCCAATCCCATTATCATTTTGCTAAAAGTTCGTAATCTGATAATTTATAATGGTCGATCATTGGTCAGTCAATGGTCTAGTAAACGAATGGTGGTAAAATGATTTTGTTGTATTCAGACAAATCTAATGGTAAGTCACTAATCAAAGGAACTGTCAAAATTTTAGCAGATTACCCCATACGTCAAACAGTCATAGATCATTATGTACGAAATTACTATTTCTTTCAATAGTGTGTCAGTAATTGACTATTGGGAAGTCATGATGACGCCATTATATTAGTAGATTACCAAACTTGTCAAAATCAAAAATTATGAAATCAATGATAGACGATTCTGACACTATTGTAATAGCAGATTTGAGGCCCAGTCGATTATTCACCGATTGAGCATTTTAACTTTGACATGATACAAAACTATTTTGCTTACTGTACATAATCCTTTGCTTAGAAGTTATTTATTTATAGTTAATTACGACGGTACAAGTTCAATTACTTATATTAATTAACTAAGGAATATGAATAACGGGTTTTAACATATGAAATTTTATCAAAATTGTACGTGAAATTATTTCCTGTGAAAAGATTTTTACATTTGATACTAATATTATAAAGGCCAAATTTTGTGTGTTATTTCTTCACGCTTGGCCAGCTATATGGATACGCATGAAATTTTGCCCAAGAGTAGAACATAATATATTCTGGAATAGCATATAGATCAGAGAAGTTATGGAGGTCTGTAGCTATTCTTAATTATTATCCAAAACAAAAAAATATCCGTAACCGATATAAAAGTTTTGGATATTTTGGGATAAAGACGGATTCTAAATAACAAGTTACAACAGGTTTTTGTTTAAAACAGATAATAATTTAGACTTCAAATAAAATCCAAATCTTGCTAATTTTGTTTATACACACAACGCCATCTAGTCCCAAGCTAAGCAGAGCTTGTGCTACTAATGGCGGGTTTCTGAATTGAGTATTTTGAGTTAAGAACGACTCAAACCATACTTAAATGCCAAATTTTGACAGGTTTGCAGGCTAAAGTAGAGTTTGAGTAATTCTCAACTTCAAATGCTTAAATCAGAAATCGGGGGTAAGAGTACTAGACAACTGATACACATACTTATACTCCCTTAGATTTTTCCGTTACTTTTTTTCTAAAACTCGAAATTTCTTTAAGTAAACGTCAGTTGAGCGAGGCCAATGAACTGTAGGTAGTTAGTACCTACGCAACGACCGACAACTACCTACAAGGTCATTGACTCGTTTACTTAAAAAAAATAATTTCGTAAATGCGTAAATTAATTCGAGTTTAAAAAAAAGATACTTTATTTTTTAATTTTATCTTTACAAATCAATAGTGTTTCATGTACCGAATTGACCCTCCACGGGATTAAAACTACCAAAATTTAACGATGTATATTAACGTTGTCAGTGTTAAAAGTATTAGTCCTTAATTTCAGTTCCACTCATAACAAAGTTTTTTCCCCGAAAAAAGTTCCTCACAGGAACTGGAATCGAGATGAAATTATTTCGTTTGCAAATTCCTGTGGTTTGGGTTACGCCAAATAACTTTTCGCGGTAACAACAGCACGTGAAAAAAACGTGTTATGAATCGTTTGAAGTAATAATTAAAAATATGGCGTATATTCGTTTTCATGGAAGGGATAAATAAAATACACGCACCTAGCCTCTATTTTCGAAACTCTTCAATTAGTCTTGCCGGCTTGTTTTATTTATTTTTCTGTCAATAATTTTGGTAGTTGTGGAATTGAGTTCTTGGGTAAGGCATATTTGTCAATTTGGAAAATTTATAATTATTTTATTATTTTTAGTACCTATAATAATAGGTTAAAAGCAATGCAGCTAATGTAATTGAGGCGTGGGGCTTGACTTCATCCTTTGGTTTCAGCCGCTTCCTATGCTTGCATTACTGCTACACAGAAAGTATGACCGCCTCGCGTTTCCTCTCTTTACGTACCTGAACCAGAGGCGAACGCGACACGTTCCCGCGACCAAGCCCAAGTCGTCGACGGCGCGTTCGGTTCCCGCGCGCCTCAAGGAGCTGTCAGCACACCGAAGAGGCCCAGCCTGCTAACTGCAGGCAGGCAGGGTCGAAGCCTACTGGGGTCATGGGTTAATTTCCGAAAGGAATGCCCGGCCCCGGCACGATAGGCTACGAAGGAACGGGGTAGGTTTTTAGTCAGCAAGAGTCTGACACTACTTCCCGCTCCGCCCTAGGGCGGAGCGGATACGTTGTCCGTCTGTCCGCCTGTTAAGCTCGGAATAAATATCAAATACTCAAATCTTCTACTCCTTGGTGTAGTAAAAAATCAAACTTATAAATGAAAGTGTTGAGTATCAAGCTTCAGGTGTGCTGCTGGGGATCTTGACTAAAATAAAACTGCTTGAAATCGATATTATAAAGACTGTATTACGTAGGAATAGGAACAAAGAGACAACCGATATATGTGCGTACGCGCAAGGTGTCGCCGAGCAAGTGAAAGGAGAGGGGACGTCTGCGATTGCGATGTGTTGTGTGGCCCGATATGACGTCAGGGATAAAACGTGATCCGTTATACTCCGTTTAGGTGCCTATTTTGCCCATAGCCCTGTTGGTAAGAAACATGGTCTTATAGCAAAAGTGTTGTCTAATGATAGGTACTTATTAGATGTGCACCAAATACAAAAAAAACTTGTCTTATAATCTCTACACTATTGTTGCCATCTTTGCATTTTGTCTATATTTTTATATTTCCTTTTTAATAATATTATTCTCTCAACACACTGACGTCTATTTATTTGATCAGTGTCTTAATAAAAAGTAAAGGAAAATATCTAATAATTGTAAAACAGATCATTTATAGCGTTTGCGGGTTAGATTACCTTATGAGCAGATAAATTAAGACGCAGCACTATCGACGTAAAAATTTATTAGATCAGGATCGTAGGAGCAAAAGCTATTTTTAAAATTATTTATGAAAGAAGAGAGAAAAAGAGTTTATTTGCCACAAACATGTCGCTTATTTTAAAATAACAGCTACAAACACTGACTCTATAAAAAAAAAGTACATAATAAGACATAATAAGTATGGAGGTAGGCGCTCTAAGTACTGTCCTGGCTTAGCAGCAGAAGAGAGCACCAACCAGAAAACTTCCCGCAGAGTTGTCGGTGGCACGGAGGGTTGTCGACAGTTCAGGTGAAGCCCCCAGATAATTCAGCCGGGACTTTAAACACCGATACGGGGTTAACTTTGAATCTTGTTTTTATATTATCATACTCGTAAATGGTTATGATCAAGTGGTCGCTTCAATAAAGCAGTAATGCTAGCGAAGGAAATCTTACTTGAACAGATTTTATATTTTCTTTAGATTTTAAAACTGATTTGAAAACAATACAATTATTATTTTTATTAGGGTTCCGTACGTCAATATGAAACCATGGAATTGTTATAGGATCACTTTGTTGGCCGTTTGTCTGTCTGTCAAGACCTTTTATCCAGGGAACGCGTGGAGGTATCGAATTGATATTAAAACCAGTATATAATACTCAGGTCTGTCCCTTGAAGCTGAGAATGAATCAAATTGTAAGTTAACGAAAAAGCAGATACGACCATTTATGTCACAAAAACGTATATTTTGATCCTTTGAAGGGAATCCAAATTCATAACAACAAGTACTTCCCGTTGATCTAGAATCATGAAATTTGGCATAAAGCAAGATTTTGAGACCTTTCTCATAGCACAAGTAAAGGAAAAAATCTGAAAACTGTTTTGTAGCTATCTCATATAAGAAATCCTTTTTTGTGATCCGGAAAAATCTTCGCGACTCAATTCGGGACTTGAACTACAAATTTTCATAGGTAGGTTTGTGCGGAACACAGTCTTAGTCTGACACTATTTCCCGCTCCGCCCAAGGGCGGGATTTGTCATTGGATGATTTTACCTACCATAAACAAACCCTTTATTTAAATGCAAGTCGCAAATTGACAAGGGCCGTTTCTCGTGCAATCTCCTTCAATTAAATGTTATGCGAATATCCAACAGTTTATCCTGTACAAAGCTAAATAAATACTGTAAATACATTAAATACAAAGTAGAATCAAAGACTGAAGTAACCCACTTATTACTGCAATTAAAAACATTCTTTGTCTTAATGAAAACAAGGAAAAACACAATGTATCCTTTGATCCTTACTACGTATAACTAGCATCCAGGATTCCTAAGTGTAACAGCAAAACATGTTTAAGTAGTAACAAAGTATTAGTTGCCATTATTAAATTCCTTGTTAATTCCTTTAACGAAGGAGGACTTAAGAGGAATATAAGAGCTAACCGAGAGTTTTATCATGAGTAAAAGTATACGATCCACTGCAGTAAACGAAATCAGAAAAATATATATATTATGATATTCTTCAGAATAAATAATGTGCTAAATAGATAGTGTGTTCAAAACATCATCATCATCAGCCTTTTTTTATGTTTCCACTTCTGGGACACAGGCCTCCTCTCTAGGAGAGGGAATGGGCCGAAAACCACCACGCAGGCCCAGTGCGGATTGGTGGATGTCACATGTCTTCGAATTTTTGGTTCTAGGACATGCCGGTTTCCTCATGATGTTTTCCTTCACCGTTTTAAGAGCAGTGGTGATGAAATAAATTACACAAAGTAATGCACCTGGCTGGGTTTGACCCCGCGACCTACAAGTCGGGGCCGTTACCACTCGGCCACCACTGCTCTCCTAAAACATAATAAAGCTAATTTAGTACGACTGAAAAAAATAATAATAACAAAGATGCCTCTAAAAATTACCTACTTATCCTTTAAAGGCCGGACAAATAATTAATAAATGGAATCACTCTGATTGTTTGTCAAAATATTTTAAAACAACTGCATTGTAATGTTGTTTACTGTACTGTAATTTTTTTAGTAAATTGTTAAAATGCTTCATATTTGGCAAGCGTTGTGTATTTGCGCATCTCTTTCTTTTATATGCAATCCGAAAGTGACCACGGTTAATGTGCTGTAGTCCTCTTAATAATAAAATGAATGGCTATCCGAACTAAGTTTTAAAAGGTCCTCGGAATCTTCACGACCCAGACGCCGAGACCCTGACCCTGACTACCAACCACCATATAGACCGAGCCTGAGTAATCAACGGGGCGTAAAGTTCGACGCCCGCTCCAAAGAGATGTAAGCAAAATCATAGGGGTACAGTAGGGCCGAAGCCTACTGGGGCCATGGGTTAACTTCTGAAAGGGTTACTCAAGGTTCTGGGACGTAAAGGGCAACTGAAGGAACATAGGTGTAGTAGTAGTAAAAGTCTGATACGCCCTCCTGCTCCGTCCTAGATCGAAAGAAGTCATTAATTATCCATCTTAAAAAAAAAGATAATTATTATGCGAATGACAATATTTACGTAAATGACGCTAATTGATGACAAAATTGATCGTTTACTTCAAACGAATGAAGCCATTGTCAATACTATCATATGGTAATGACAGCATATTATGAAAATTTTGATCGAAAGTAATTGACGCACCGTGTAATGCCAGACATTGACAGCAAATGACAATCAATTAGGAATAAAAAATATTGTTTCACCCGTATTTATAAACAAGTAAAACTAAATACTTGTAGAAATAATTTTTATTCTATAGTTAAGAAAAATTTAAATTTATTTTAATATCTCCAATACCATCCTCCGCTCTTGGGCGGTGCGTGAAGGCGTGTCAGACTTTTACTGACTAAAACCCACTCTTTTTCCTGCATTGCCTTCGTTACTCACCTGTTTTCTTTTGCAAAGGCCTTAGTAGGTTTCGAACCTGCTGGGATCTTAAACTTTTGCTGACATCTCCTTGAGGCGTGCGTGGAAGACTACGCGCCGTCGACGACTTGGACTCGCTCCGGACGGTTACTGTACAACCGTACGGCGAGCTACCCATTGGTCACCGTTCGCAAGCCCGCACCTACGGTGGCTGGAAATCAGGATCGGCATCCTGGTGGTTGGGGCGTGAGGGCCGTTCCTTCACGCGTGCGGCCGCTTCCTTTATTAGCATTACTGCTTCGCGGAAAGAGACGTTCGCTTGTCACTCCTCCTCGATCTGGACTATGGCCTGTACCAAGGCCCGGCGTGAGTGATTGCACCCTCGAGGTCCCGGCAGTGCACTGACCAGGCGGGGCGAAAGTATTTGAGTGTCTTTCAGTTTTTTCTTTCCTTTTGCGCTCCAGTACCATGATGATTCTTGCGTACAATTCCGTAGGCCTGAAATGGCCGTAAAGACTACTTTAAACAAATCCCCTGGTCGGAATGGGATTGTCCCGGTAATATAGAATCTCAATTACAATCTAACCATAGATAGGGTTATCGAAATCCCCATAGCTAGAAGGTTAGAAGCAATTTTGTTCCGCCATGTTGAAGAGTAATTTATGCGAATTACCCTACAAATGCGTCTCAAGGTAGTTCTTGATTTATGTCTCTTGTTCATAGTTAACATAGATATAAGTTATTAATGTTAAAATTCATTAGTTTATGTTAGTAGCATATTATGGGATATGTCTTTACGGCACTTTCGACTTAGTGTGTACTTACGGAATTTATAATGGTTGCTTGTGGAATTTATGTGACGGGTTATCTTTGAGAGGGAGACTAGTGGTTAGCTTTTAACAAGATGTATTTTGAAGGTATTTTGCTTAAAACATGGCGGTGATTTAATGGGTAAAAGCAGCATTATTTCGGTAATTAATTCTATTATGGCACGATTGGCGTAATTTTTGAGCGATGGGCTGTTGTGCAATGGTTTGATTCCCGCACAGAATAAATATATGACGGCGCGTGACATTATTAAATATTGAAAATCGGTTAATTTGGAGAATTGTAATTTGTTTTGTCATTGGTCATTATTTTGTTATTTTTAGCGATAAGTCGATTTGATTTTGAGATACTGGTAATTTTAATTAAGAGCGGGTTACACCGAATGGAGTTGCGTCTGTCATGACGGGCGAACGTGATGTAAATTTTTCGTAGGGTAGTTGACAACCGTTGCATGTTTTGAGCACTCTCAAACCCATTGGCTCTAAATCGCTAATTATTGTTGTAATCTTCTATTGTTTACGTAATTTAGGTATCTGTATACTTAAAGTAGTGAACAGTCATCGCTACAGTGTATTAATTTCAAAGTTTCCTGAAGTTCAACGCCCAATATGGATTGTAAAACAAAGATGTACAATTTTAAAACGATTTATATTACAAAGAAAACTTATTAACACACAGTAGATTCCGAGCAGCGCTAAATATGTGCTATTTAATGCAGGTTATAAAAATATAAAGTATTTTTTAGTTGCCAAAGTATATAAAAAGTCAGTAGGTACGGAGCAAGATGGTTTCGGTTCCTCCTACGCCTTCCAAAGGTCCAGGACCTGTGTCTTGAGATAAATAAATACATAAAAGTGATAACAATAAAAAAAAAACAAAAAACAATCGATGAACACTATTTAGGAGGTTAAAAAGGCAAGGCAAGTAAAACTATGAACTCGTAACCGAATTGAAAAATTTCACTGGCAGAATTGAAATTGACTCCCAGAAATCCAGTTGGTAAATTGTAATAGACCATTACTCGATGCCCGATGCTGGCAAGCTAGCGACCCTATTTCTTGACCCATATTAAGGCCATTTTTCTTGCAATGCTAGAATTTTTGTTGCTTTATTTCGTTTGCTGTTGATTGTTCCAGTTTCATGTAATGTTGAAGTTAAATGTTGAAACTAAAAATGTGACATGATATTTTTATTTACAGACACAAAAAAAAAACACGCAGAACAGTGTAGTTACGGTATAGTATTTATTCTGTACAGTATTCATTCATTAAACATTTAATCAATTCTATTTTATTCATTTTAAACATTTTAGCAATTTTTGTCGCTGATAAAATATCCTGCCCCCCTAGCCAAGTTACAATCGTTTCGTTTTGCGTGAACGCTTGGAGTTGGCCACGCCCCCAATCGTTCGTTTGTTCGAACAAAGTAGTTGGGGGCGTGCCCAACTACAAGCGTTCACGCAAATCGAAACGATTGTAACTTGGCTTGAGGAGCTGTTGTCTATCAAAAGTTTTAGGCTTTTTCGATCGTTTTTCGAAAGATTTCTCGTGAAAACCACTTTTTTTCTAGATGAGTCATAGATTTTGTTCTTTTATACATGGTTAATTTTTGGTTGCTTTAATCCCGCGGAGGAGCGGTTCGGCACATGAAATACTATCGATTTATAAAGAGAAAATTAAAAAAAAGTACTTTTTTTTAAACTCGAATTAATTTACGCATGTACGAAATTAATTTCTTTAAGTAAACTGTAGGTAGTAATAAGACGAAGCATTGGAAGGTCTCCCACAAGGTGGACCGATGACCTGGTGACAGTCGCAGTAGAAGACATTTGAGGATTTTCTTCAAAAAAAAGTTAAAGTAACTGTTTCAATCAACCCCGCAACATAATCAGGCATGCTGGTAGGTACACTTAAATCCCAATACAATCTCCTCATGTATATCCAGCTCATTAAAATGATTAGCATGTGTAATCAGTAATTACTAGAGCATCATTAAGCTATGAATCATGTATGACTGATTGTTCTAGGGGTGATTAATTCATCCACTCAGTAGATTTGTATCACAGGGTTCATAGCTAAGGCCAATTTAGTGTAAATGTCATGTAATGAATCTAATTTTAGAACTCGCCGTCCGGCCGTCTGGTAAACGTCCAGCCCGAGCCTGTATCGTTGATGTTGCGTGGCGTTCAACACGCGTCTCAAGGAGATGTCAGCTAAACAGTAGAGGCGTGGCAGGGTCGAAGCCTACTGAGGCCACGGGTTATGTCAAAATGAATCCTGGAACCACCAAACTGGAACCTGTAACGGAGCCAAAGAAGAAACATCGGTACGGATTTAAGACTGTAAAAGTGTGACACGCCCTCTCGCTCTGCTCAAGAGCGATGCAGAAGTTGTTGGATAATTTCCCATCTAAAAAAAGAACATTGGTAAAGGTTTTGGTGTTAATAATTACCCAGCGACCCACCCCAGTTTCACTCACGCATTACAAATCTATGTTTTTCATTAAAAACAAATCCAACAAGTCATAACAACAGTTATATACGTTGAAGAATTTAATGCTTATTTCCCACAAATTCACTTTCATAAAACCCCCATTTGACCCGTGGAAAAATCTGACTTGCCCTTCCTCTCCGTTCTAGAGCGAAAAAAAACGGTACTTATTCAGATCATGAATAAAATACAAGAGATTATTATAAAAATTATCTAATAAAAATTTACAATATGATCCAGTTCCAAAAAATTATGTACACAAAATATACGAAAGTATAAATATGTCTACGTTTCACAAATTTAACTTCCATTTTAAAGTCTGTTCAAAAGACTAAACTATTCAAGACGGAAGCCATGAAAAATGTTTTCCCTGCTATCCTTTATGATATTTCCAGGAATTTTCCACAAATATGAGAAGGAGCCGTTTTATATAAAACCGATGACCTGAAATGCGGAGGCCAGCGGGTTTTCAACTGGCCATAGAGATTACATTCTGTTTCAATGCGTCCCGCAAAAAATAGGTTTTATTGCGAAAAATGCGCATAAATATTAAAGTTCTTTGCTTTATTTTTTTTTAGTAGTGTTGAACTGTGATATTGTTTTATAGAGTTTCGTGAATGTTGAGTGGTATTAATTTATTTTTGAACTCTGTGATAGCGTTGGTTATTCGAAAACTAACTGAGTGTATGTGGTAAACTTTTCCAAACTGATTTATGCATGTTATAGCAGCTAATATCGGCACTGTTTATAAATTTTGCTTCCTAGCATTAAATCGCCGGTTTGTTTCCTATTTGGGGTTAGGTTACTACTAGTGAATTCTCCTGCCTCGAAAAAAGAAAAAACCAAACACACACTTTACCTCTCTTATATCTCTTTATAGATAGGTGTCTGTCGACCTATCTATAAATGTATGTGTGTTTTTTAAGGTAGCATATTATGCAGCAGAACGGTACTTCCGTTCAGCAGGAGAATTCTCTTGCTCTGGGCCAGGAGAATTCACTAGTACTTTTCAGACTTTTAGTATCTAAAACCACGCATGGTCCTTTAGTTGCTTTTAGCGTTCTAGGATTTAAGGTAATCTTTTCAGAAGTCTATCCATGGCTCTAGTAGGCTTCGGCCCTGCTGGGTCCCTACTTTTTTGCTGACGTCTCTTTCAAGCGCGCATGGAATACTATTCTCATGGTACTCGACTTGGGCTGGGCCGGACGGTCACTGGACGGATGGTCGAGGTACCCATTCCTAGTCGTCCATAAATTCGCACCCACGGCAGCTGATAGTCGGCTTTGGGGTGCCGTCGGCTGGGGCATTGGGATATCTGTTCCCTCACGCATACAGCCGTCTCCTTATCTACTATTCCCCTACGCTCTAGACCATGGCCTGAACCAAGAAACGGCGTGAGAAGTCGCCGCCGCCAAACGGGGCCAAACTCTACTCAAACGGGGCACACACAGCAGTGGTCAACCCAAACGGCGCACGCCTCCGCCGTGTCCTCCGGGACGTCCGCACAATGGTGACGCTCAGGCATTTTGTCTATCTGAATTAGGTGTCTGAATTAGGTGCAGGAACTTACTATGTCCGATTAGGACCTGCATCATGAAGAATATGAGGACTGCGTGACGTTTTTCCAGCAATCCACAAAAAGGGGACTTACTTCCGTTATCAAATCCCGCCAGAACTCAGCCACCATGCCGCAACTTGTCGTTGTAGCGGAGTTTCGTCCCGGCGTTGCATCTCTATGCGCAAATCGTGCATGGCAGGCCAGGAAGGAAGCTTGCCACTTCGCGGGAGCTTCACGCCCTATCCGGATGGCGATGACTCTCTGGCCGGAGGCGTAGCTACCGCCGTATCAATTATACGGGGCCCCCACCCTACAGGGGCCCCGACGTAGACAAAAATTCGGAACATATTATCCACAACTGCCTCATAGGATAAAACAAGCATTTGTAAAAAAAAACATTTGTTTTACACGGGGCCCCTGTGGGAATTTTGATACGGGGCCCCTGTAGTACTAGCTACGCCACTGTCTCTGGCCCAATCTATACTTAACATGTGGCTTAAATGCAGAGTTTTTATTTATGGAATAATAATAATGATTTATTTGTGTGAAACATGGTGGTACAGATCTTAAAATACAACAAATACATGGTTCTTCATGTTTCGCCTTTTAATCAGCATGCAAATTTTAATTCAGAGTATTTTTTTAAACAATCATTAACATGAACAACTTCATAAAAACAATCCTATTCATAATAAACTAAATTACAAATGTAAACCAAAAAATGAAATGTCAATAAATTAAATTATACATGTAACACAAAAAAAAAGGAACAAAGATGTTCCTTACTCACACACATAACTAGAAACAGCTCCGTTCACATTAATACAAGTCCCTCGCCTTTCAAAAAAACTTAATGGAGCGGTCAACCAAGTCCATTAATATGAAATAAAAACCGAGGCCTTACCACTAACTCCTAACGCGAACCATTTAGCTACCTAACCTGAACTGGTAATGGGATGGAGCTCTATAGGTTGTATAGCTCCGTACTTCTTTCTCACTCATACATTTAATGGTAGGTCATGTGAAGAGGAGGGATGAAACGCATGTTACTAAAAGAGTTATTAGTTTACATGTGGATGGATGGAGAGGGAGAGGGAGGCCAAAGAAGAGATGGATGGATTGTGTGAGGAGTGATATGAAAGAAAAGGGAGTTAGTGATAGCGTGACGAGTGACAGGAGAGAATGGAAGAAAAAAACGTGTTGCGCCGACCCTAAATAAAACGGGATAAGAGCAGGAAGATGATGATGATGAGGTAAAATCATCAAATGCACGCCGCTCCCAATCCCGTCATTGGGTGCGGCGGGATATAGCGTTAGACTTTTACTGACTAAAAACCTACCCTGTTTCTTCATCGCCTTCGTTCCAGGGCGCCGGGCTTCACTTTCGCCTAACCCTTGGCCCCAGTAGACTTCGGCCATACTGGGTCCCCACAATTTGCTGACAACACCTTGAGGCGCGCGGGAACAGTGCTAGCATTACTGATTCGCAGAAGGAGGCGACCGCCTGCCACTCCTCCTCGCTCCGGTACACATCATGGTATGACTTCAGTTCCATAATTTGCTATCCATTCATGACATTTTCAAAATTGTACCAATGAAATGCTTTAAAGGTTTTGTTTTTGGTAATTTTTGTAATTTTCATATTGTTATAAATATATTATTATCTATATTTAGGAAGAAATTGACTGACTGAGATATCAACCTATAGGCGAAACTTCTGGGTCTAAAAACATTAAAATTTTGCACAAGGCTTCCTTTCATGATGTTAGCACTGCAAGCGATGATATGTAACACTAAGAAAAATGAAATTAGACTGAGGATAGCATGGCATAGCATAGCATCAGCCATGGGCCTAGGTTATGTGAAAATGTTACCGGGGCCCTGGGACAAAGGCAATGAATGGAACAGGGTAGGTTTTTAGTCAGTAAGAGTCTGACACTATTTCCCGCCCCACAAAAAAAAAAACAAAAACGAATAGCATCAGCCATATAATATTCCCACTGTTGGGACTAAGGCTTCCTCTCAGGAGAGGGATTGGGCCGTAGTTCACCACACGGGCCCAGTGCGGGTTGGTGGTTGGATGTCACATGTCTTCGAATGTTTTGGTTCTAAGATATGCCGGTTTCCTCACGATGTTTTCCTTCACCGTTTTGAGAGCAGTGGCAATGAAATAACACAAAGTAATGTGCCTGAGTGAACTGAGGATGAAAGGGAGAAATTCGTTTTTGTAGTACGCGGCAAATAAGTTGAACCATGTACTATGGTTTCGCGCAGCCCTCCACTTCGAATGAGACCCGAAAATCGGTAACTGCCCATTCAAAGTCGACCGCCATGATGGTTTAACTTGTGTAATTGATTGCTGGTGGTGTTAAAATTTGTTTGGGAATAACTTGCTCCTTGGGTGAATTTTCAAAATTCTAATCAAAATTAAAAATACAGTTTATCTTTATTAGTCTTTTAAAACTACCCTCAAAGTACGGTTTAAGAGGTGTTTAAGGTTTTATGAAAACATTCTCGCGAACGATGGCGTTGGCAAAGTGCTAGTTATAAACAAAATTAAGGCGAGAAAATTTCCATTTTGAAAAGGTAATACACACTACATGTTACTTATCAAGTTAATAATCATTATATAGGCGAAACTTGGTATGTATAACGTGTATTATCGTTGTATATTGTGTTATGGTGTAATTGCTGTTTTTCTGTGTTAAATAAATAAATAAATAAGTAATTAAAAATATATGTATTGTATAATTATACTCTCAGGCACCAGTGTACCTAATACCTTTTACCAACTATCTTAAACCTTATTACGTAAAAATAAGATTCAAGTTAGCTGGTACCGAGGTATACCGAATTCGGTACACTGAGGCCTGAGAGGTAATATACCTTTTCTTTTTTTTATGGTAGGTAAAATCAACCAATGACAAATCCCGCCCTTGATCGGGGCGGGAGATAGTGTCAGACTCTTAGTGACTAAAAACATAACCAGTTCCTTCTTTACCTATCATACCGGGGCCGAGCCTTCCATCCAGAAGCCGAACCTTGACCTCAGTAGGCTTCGAACCTGCCTGCCTGCAGCTAGCAGGCTGCGCCTCTACGGTTTGCTGTCAGCTCCTTGAGGCGTGCGGGAACGGTACGCGCCGTCAACGACTTGAGCTCGGTCCGGCCGGTTAACGGACGGTCGGACAGCGAGCTATCCATCGCTTGCTTGACCGCAAGCTTGCGCCTATGGTGACCGGAAATCAATCGGGATCGGAATTCCGGTTGTGGCTGGGGCGTAAACGCCGTTGCCGTTGCTGAGAGGGTTCAGATTTTGAACTCGATATTTTATTTTACAGTCAGTGAAATATCCTAGAGTTTGTACCACATGCCAGGTGTTGCACCGTCCAAACATTGGTGGCCCAAAATACGAAAATATAAAAAAAATGGACGTCCGTAAATATTCCGAACTACCGTCATATCGTTAACCTTATCCCAATATTGATATTGCAAACAATCAGACGTAAATACATTCTCACATTCGTATCCACGACGCCATGTCAAGCTATAGGTTAAACTCCAATATGAACTGACCTCTGATTGCACGTAGAGCCCACACAATGGAGGTCATTTTGTAATGGGTTATATAGATTTATCCGTAGTTGTGTGTACCAGTGTCATCATTGATATTTCATGAGTGTTAAAAGTGTTGATATTATGTATATTTTTCGTCAAATCTGCCTGAAGGTTCGTTTATTTATGATATGGAAATAAGAATAATTTCATATGGACTGTTCATATAATGGTTGGATATGTAAAAAACTTTCATACAGATGCCAGATAATGATAATATATTCTGTATTTTTAAGATTTTATACATGACTTGCTTTTTGGTCTTAGAGCGGATTCACATTAGGTCGGACCGACAGTTTTATCAGACTGACAAATGTGTCGAATGCCATATTGACATAATTGTATTTCAATAGCACCGTTCATACTTTTACCGGACGTTTAGCCACGATTTCTGTTGGATCGAACAAAATATTGGTGTACTGGCAAGTATAACGTCCCTTTTTTATTAGGTCATAGCAGTCTTTGGCAACGTGTATATACGAAACGCCCAACGCGCCGCACAACGCGCCGCGTCTCCGAAAACACGGCCTTATTGGAAAATCACCCAAAAGGAAGACACTCACGGATCAAAAAGGATTCACTACTTCTGGAACGAAAGCTAAGAAGGAATAGGAGTAAGTTTTTAGTCATTAAAACTCTGACACTATCCCTCGTTCCTCACAAGAGCGGGAGATGTCATTGGATGATTTTCCTACCTAAAAAAAGTACAAAAATCATACTATTTCAGGACTTGGTCTTCCCATGCATCATGTATCATCGAAATCCATTCAGCAGTTCAACCGTGAAGAAGTTACAAACATACACACATACACTTACAAACATTCGTCTCTATTATGTAAGTGTGATTTGTTGTTAGGAATACCAACGACATACAAGCAATTGCAAAAAAAAAAACATTTAATTTTACGGTACTATATTTAAATCTGTGCTAATTGACCTCGGTTGGGCAGACACATACGCGCTCAAGAATTCAGAGATAACCTTTTACGCTATTTAAGGCCGGGTTCTGTACATTTTTAACTTTTTTAAACCGCTGGAAATCCACAAATATAAAAGAGAACACCATGAAAAAATATTTTATTATAATTGACTATATGACTAAGCGCCGGGCAAAAATCGAAACAAGATATAATTTTGTTTGCTCAATAAAAAAAAAAAATCGGGAACTGATCCTAATTTACGATATCAAACGTGTGTATCTATGAAATTACGCTACGGGAATATTTGAAAGTTATAAAATAAAATAAACCTTTTTTTTTAAAAGCGCTTCGCAAAAACAAAAATCTGGAATAGTTATTGTTGTTTTTTTATACGAGTATACAAATAAAATCACTGCATCGGCGCCGCAAAATCAACCTACATCCGGGCGGAGCTCAAAAAATACTCAGTGATTACAACCGACCCCTAAGGAACTCTGAAAGGGGTAAGCAGTTAGGGGGTCTAACTAGAGACCCTTCATCGACCAGTTTCCAATATAGGAAAGCTTATTTGTCTAATATACGGAGACATCAATCGAATACTACAACAAGAAAAATTCCATCTTAAAAAACAGTAATTTAAAAACCTAGAAAACCCCACTGCTTTTCTGAGTATTCATGAAAAAGCCCTAAAACAAGAAAGTCGTTGTACCCGATTGCACTTAACTATAATTGTAGCAGTCGGGACCCATTCTAGAAGTCTGAATTCTTACATACACACATACTCTCGTAACATAACCCTCCTTCTGGCGCAGTCGGGTAAAAAAGGTGAGAATCTTAAAAAAAATAGCTTACCTGATAAATCAACGAAGCGAAAACTGTTACAGCTAGGAAATTGTTTAAACTATTTAATAACAAGCCACTAATTCCCCACAAGAACCTCTTCTGATTCAAGCGCGTACAGTATAGCTCCTCTATGAACGTATACTTTATAATAACCATAAACAAGTCCCAGTAACAGACACTTAAGGCTACGCGCGTCGACCTCAGGTTCAGCTCCGACCTGACTACATTTTGGCTACTAAAAGCATAACTACACACGTAGTGTACACAAAAGTTTATTAAATAAAGAGTCAAGAGTGAATGGGTTATTTCTAGGCAAGGGTCATCCATCGTCGGTCACTTCATCGCTTACCACCAGCCCCCCTAGCCAAGTCACAAACGATAAACGTAAACTCTCAGTAGTCTTTAATAGATTTTCAACTTTATATTATTGGATATAAAGTTGAAAATCTATTGCAGATTACATAGTGTTTTCGTTCGTTCCGGTCGCTAACGCTCAGTAGTCTTTAATAGATTTTCAACTTTATGCTCTTAGGCATAAAGTTGAAAATCTATTGGAGATTACTAAGCGTTCACGTTTATCGTTTGCAACTTGGCTAGGGGGGCAGGTGAGATAGTGGTCTAACGCGAGCCTATGCAAAATAATAAAAATAAAAACTTTTATTTTGTATTTTTAGCTACCATCTTAGCTACACTATCTTTTTTGACAAAAAAAATAATGATTTAAAATCATAAGAAAGACAGATTTTTTCAAATTTGTTCTTAGCATACACAACTTATTAAAACCAGATAATAAATAATCAAAATCCAATACCTATTGAAACACAGTTCGATATATCGATTCACCGTTTTATAAATGATTTTGTTTTAGATATTTTCGTTAGTTCGGTTATTTTTACTCTCCAACTCTCCCCTGCCCCCAGTTTTTTTTTTATAATTTATATGACAAGATTTGCTAACACAAAAGGGTGATTCTTTGAAACCGAGAGGGTGTCTCATTCGTCTGGCCTAGTTTGTTCTTTACTTTTTATTTGCATATTAGTTTTCCCGGATCACTAAACGTATCAAAGGTACTCATATGCGCCCAGTGGCTTATAACACAAAATAGATAAAGTTGTCAAAAAATAAAACCTAAGGAATAAGGCCTTTTATTTTTTGACAACTTTGGGTATTAAAGCTAGAGCTGTTAGAGACATTCTCTTAATTTCAAAGAATCGCCCAATTATTAGCTAGATTTATGCAGTGTCACACACTTGACACAGATGAAATTGTGGGTAACCGTTAGAATTAGATTTTTTATATCCTAATATAACTATCATAGGTACGTTCACAAACATGTAAACTAACAGACAAACCCACCACATGCAGTTCAGCAGTCAATTGCTTAATTGCTTAGCCGTTGCACCAACCGCGACGTCAATAGATAAGATTGTAGTTTTTTTTTTTTTTGTTGGTGTTTAGTATCATCTAGTGACATCTCCCGCCCTTGGGCGGAGCGGGAGATAGTGTCAGACTCTTACTGACTAAAAACCCACCCCGTTCCTTCGTGGCCTTAAATACCAGGGCCGGGCTTTCCTTTAGGAAGCAAACCCTTGGCCCCAGTAGGTTTCGACCCTGCCTGCCTACAGCTAGCAGGCTGGGTCTCTACGGTTTGCTGACAACTCCTTGAGGCGCGCGGGAACAGTGCATGCCGTTGACGACCTGGGCTTGGTCCGGATAGATAAGATTGTAGTTCAGATTGATAATATTATCTACAGATAATTGACAATCAATTGGGCCCTCATAATTTTGTACATTGAAATTATAATCAAGATAATTATATCCAGAGAGGTTTATTATTTCAAACAGTTTGTAATCTGAATAGTCCTTCAATGTCAAGATCATACAAGAATAATCATACATAGGTACCTACGTACTAATTCATGATGATGCAATGAATTATGTTATTACTTATTAAACAGGGTGAATGTTATGCTTTAATCTGTTTTTTGATACTTTAGCTTTTTTTGCTGACTGTAAATTTTCTCCTATGAACGTTTTCTTGTAACTATACTGATTGATGTGCTTTTTCTGTTCTCAAAAATTCACGTTGTATAGGTGGTCATCCGTCCAACAACCGACCTTGATGAGTGTTGCTTAACTTTGAAGATCGACATATCGCTGTGATCATTGATATAATCAAAATAGCGGAAGATAAGTGACTCGCCTCTAGCACTGGAAGTGGAGCGCTGAAATCAGGATTGTTATCCTAAGTTCACTCAGTCACAAAAGGCGAGTGACATAACGAGGGTGTTACACAGTTTTTTTTTTGTTTTATGTGGAATAACGGTTGTCAAAATGCCTTCGTGTGCTTTTATGCGTTATTTAAATAAAAAAAAAAACAAAACACATGGAATCACATTTCACACATAAGTAGGTAGATAAAACTTAAAAATTTCTTATGATATTTCTAATTTCGCTTATTATTTTGGTCGCCATTTTGCGAAACGAGGTAGATGGAGCTCGCGTCAATTATAATCATAAACATTCGCGGCTAACGCGACTTCACTCGCACGACAGCTCCGGCTCTTATCACTGTCCTTGTGTAACAGTGAATGTATGTTTGCGACTGTGATGACACGGATCAAAGATGTGGAAGTTTTGAGTCCTGGTTTTCTGCTTGCAATGTTAGCGCGTAACCGAAGCGCGTAACGTATCTTCCCTTATAATATATCAATCGTTGTGATAAATAAATTTTATTTCTGTTTTTTTTTTCAAGCCCCTCATACCTATAAACGAGTCTGAAGTAGGCAACCTTTTCTTAATGTTTACATGCTTGAGCATAGCTTAAGTTTAATCAAAAAAGAGACGTGACTAATGTTATAAGAGTATTTGAAAATTGAACCTTATTTTCTAAACATACGTTTTTAGATTCAAATATCCTCTTTTTGAGTAAGGTCTTTTTATGATTAAGCATGTTAGGTTCTGGTCAATTAACTTAAACACTTCCTCAATTGCAAATTCTCAAAGGAGATTTTGGAAAGTATGTTGTTACATTTTCATTAGTTTCGTCACTTTATACCAACTATTTAGCCTTAAAATAGGCTTTTGTTCTTCGCTTTGTCATGCTCCTGTATTTGCTTGTCACTGCACAAACAAAAGACGAGGATGACCTATATTCAGTCAGCACATAGCAGAAACCAGCGGTTTTGCTCGCAATTAGATCCAAATTATTCAACAAATTGTGTCTCTTTTCTTTTTATACATGAACGGATATTTTTTCTCGCTCTGATATCGACCTTCACATTAATACACGTGTAGGTAATGTTTTCACCTCGTTATTCTTTGTAGACCACTAAAATGGTCCTTCTAGGCTTTTATTAGAAAATAGTTGGGGCATATTGGAAACTTGTAGAAAGGGTATGTTTGGGTTATTAGCTAGGTTAGCGGTGAAATTATTGATCGTTCAGTGTTTTTTTTTTATACCAGACTAGCTTCTCGAAGTAGAAAATATATGCCTAGTGCCTATATTACACAGCGATAAAATAGCATTCAAAAACACGAATATTTTCTGAACTTGCGCAATGTTTTCATGTTAATGTGTTTTGACAAGATACCAGTATAATGTTTATTTCAAATACAGCAGCTCTCATTAAGATTGTATATAGCTCTGACAGCTTTTATCTGAAGAATAAAAATGGACTTAAAGGCTAAGAACTCACAAAGCGGTTTTCACCCGCGCCTGCCGCGGTACATGAAACAGCTATTTTATTTAAAAACTCACTAGACGGCAGATTTAGTTACGCGATTACGCAGCCGGATGCAGCAGGAGCCGAGTGCAACCAGACACACCGCGGCCGTAAAACGCGTTCCGAAATGTGTATCTGCATTCTACAGAACCCGCGGGCTAGCAACCGCGGCGGCCGCGGGTAAAACCCGCCTTGTGAGTTCTCTTCCTAAGTTTGCAAACCGTCTTCATAGAAAAATTCGTAAGAATTGATAGTTGATACTATTAAAGTAATTAAAATTGACTATCCTCGTGGTTAACGGACTTTTCTGACAGCACTATTGCTGCTGAACTAAGCCATCCTGAATGGATGTTTAACGAAGACCTCATTGCAGCCTCGAGTAGAACATGATTCTCAGAATAATCGTGTTTTCAATCAATTCTAGTTTATTTCTGTTTAATACCTACTTTATCACAACTATTAGTTTTAACTTTCGGTAAAACAAAGAGCAGCGTAATTGAATCAGAAATATACATATCTGCGGGACAACTATGGTTACCAACATAGCCTAAAGAATTGCTAAATTTTTCACTGCCTTGCTAAAAGGTGGCAATGGACCTGAAATATTGTGTACAGAACAGAGAGTCCATAGGGTCGAAAGATTTTAAAATGACGACCGCGTACCGGAAGACGCAGCGTTGGGAGGCCTCTTATAACGTGGACCGATGAACTGGTGAGGGTTGATGGAATCCAATGGATGTGACATGTACAGGGCTAGTCGTTGTGGTGACACTTGGAGTGGCCTATGTCCACCAACGCACGTCTTTCTGCTGAAATGATGAGGAAGAAATATCTCTTCAAAATTTTACCGCAAAGCCTTGTTGAGTTTCTTATCACCTTATTTGAACTAATATCACTCAACATGAGTACCTTCTCATTATTAATAGACATATTCACAATCAAATATAAACCACTGGTGGTACAAATGATAACTTAGTTCTACGCTAGCTATCATTCAACGTCAATATGTCGTTCAAAATATACAAAATTGAAGGAAGTCCTTCAGTGCGCGCTGTTTTGATGACAGCTGAAGCTCTAAAAGTGGACTTCGAAACTCACTCTGTAGATTTCATTAGCGGAGAACACAAGACACCAGAGTATATGGAGAAAAATCCTGCGCACACCGTCCCCATTTTAGAAGAAGATGGTTTCTTCCTTGCTGATAGCCATGCAATTATTATGTATCTAGCTGAGAAATATGGAGATGAACAATCAAAATTGTACCCAAGAGACTTGAGAACACGAGCGACAATCAATCAGAGGCTTTTCTTTGAAGCTACGGTCCTTAATTCGGCATCCACTGCTGTGTCATATGGAGTTGTACGTAATGGACAAACGGGACCTACTCCTCAACAAATTGAAGATGTGGATGAATGTTATGAAATTTTGGATAAATATTTGCAGAGGACTAAGTTCGTGGCGTGCGACCATTTGACTGTGGCTGATTTTTCATGTATTGCTGCCGTCACTTTTATGGATTACTGGGTTCCTGTTGATGGGAAGTATACAAAACTAAAGGCATGGATGAAGTCACTAGAAAAAGAAGATTGGTATCAAAGAGGACTTATCCCAGGATTAAGTTTATTTAAAGAATATATGACCAATTTTAAAAAGAAACGTAGTGCTTAGTTTGACAAGTTAAAATTTTTCGTGTTGTTTATATATCTAAGATTATTTATAATTATGTGAGTATTTATAAATTCACTTTTTATTTAAAAAAAAAATATATATAAATTGTTTTTTACTTTCAAATCGGAATGTTGGTTTATTATTGTCGTAGCGGTATTTGCCCCGACTTATCAGTTGTAGATTGCAGGTATAAACTCAGCCAGGTGCATTAATTTGTGTTATTTATTTCATCACCATTGCTCTCAAAACAGGAAGGAAAACATCGTGAGGAAACCGGCATGTCCTAAAACCAAAAATTCAAAGAAATGTGAAATTCACCAACCCGCACTGGGCCAGTATGGTGGATTACTACGGCCCATTCCCTATCCTAGAGAGGAGGCCTGAGTCCCAGCGATGGGAATATTATAAGGCTGATGCAATGCAAAAAAAAGCTACCCTCACCACGAAAATCTCTGGTCAAGTTATTTGCCGCCTGCTTTAGGAGGGTCTTTACCGGCAAAACTGGCCGATAAAAAGAGGGCTGATGGAGTTAGGCTTGTTTTCCAAGGATTAGAATCATAATCTCATTGAACGAAATACTAAAAAACTTAAACGTGAAACTTAATAAAAGATGGCAGGCCTTTATCCGTGTGGTAGAGATACTAACAAGTACTGTTAAGAATAATAAAAATTGCTAATATAATTTATCGGTAAAGTCAAATTTGATTCTGGAAATAAATATTCTAATATGAAAATTCCCAGAAATATTTCCAAGCAAAATTTGTTCAATATTCAGTTCACAAAGTAACACAATGGCAATATTGGAACAATATTAATAAAATTTCTAAATAAATTGAAACTCTCTGGTTTTCAGAAATGAAATATATACGCTAAAGTATTTTCCTTTTTATTAGAAAATTAACTTTGTATTTTAATTGTTACAAATATAGTTAAAATAAAAATTACTATGTTAATAGGTAACAGAATAATATCTTCCGAAAAGGGTCTTGAAGTCTGTAAGCTATACGCCTGCGTAAGTACTCAAAGGTGAATTTATTTATGGATCTATGATGAAATTATTTGACCAGAGACCCTACCATGAACTTTTATTATTATGGATAGGTTCGCGTTTGACAACTATCGCATCTGATGGTAAGCGATGATGTGGCCGACGATGGCTTATTGACTTGAAGATGACTCTTGACTTAAAGACAACTAGGTTTTAGCTATCAGGAAACTCAGACGCTAGCAGGGAATGCCTTTTGGTAGCAGTACGCATGTGTTCCAAAAACGCTTTGTACGTATGGGTGAGATGTCCACCATGTACCGATGGCGCAACGCCATACGTTTAAACCGAAAACTAAACTGAACTTTTTAAGGGTTAGAGCTATACACCGTTAAATTTTGGTCGTTTTAATCCCGTGGAGGGTCGATTCGGTATATGAAACATTATCGATTTGTTAGGATAAAAATAAGTACTTTTTTAAACTCGAATTAATTTACGCATGTACGAAATTAATTTCTTTAAGTAAACTTCAGCTGAGCGAGGCCAATGAACTGTAGGTAGTTAGTACGCAACGACTGACAACAACCTACAAGATTTTTTTTCGGTTATTTTAGTAAATAAAAAAAGTATTTTATTTTTAATTTTCTCTTTACAAATCGATAGTGTTTCTTGTACCGATTTGACCCTCCGCGGGATTAAATAAAACGACCAAAATTTAACAGTGTACAGGATGTGTAGCTCCGTCCCTCTTTCTTACTCGCATGACAATTTATAGTTTCTGCTTACCCTACGTAACATGTATGTGGTTTCAGCCAAAAGACGGGGCATACACAGGCCTTCCCTTAGTGTCATCACAACGACCGATCCTGTGCGTCTTGCATCCATCGGATGTGACCTTCACAAAGTCATCTGTTCGCCTTGTAGGAGGACTTTCAACGCCTAGTTCTCTCTAGAATCTTTCGGCTCCATCGAACTTTGACCATGACCGAAGCATCGCCAAACTCAAGAAAATGGGCAGGGCAAATTGCTCGTAGAACAGCTGATCATTAGGGCCGAAAGGACGCAGAGTTGGAAAGCCTTCCACAAGGTAGACTGATGAGAGTCACGGGAATGCGATAGATGTGAGAGGCACAAGACCGTTTGTGGTGGCGTCACTTGGGGAAGGTCTATGTCCAGCAGTAGACATCTTTCGGCTGAAATGAGATGTTATTGTAATAATTAAAAAATAAATTTTAAATTATTGTTGAGTATAATTTCTTTTTTCTAGATCTAGTATGTACTATCAAAGACACTTCCGCCTGACCATCACTAAGTTCATTTTTGCTTGCACTCGAAACGAAAACTTCAAAGGGTTGGCTTTGGTGCCACGTTGCAGGAATCAAGCTAATTTTTTTTTTGAGTGATCAGGCAAAAATGACCGCGGTAGTACTTATACGATCTAGTATGTACGATGTCCGTCAGTGACTGTTGAATTTTTTATTTAAATTGTGAAGGTTTCCAACAGTTTGCTGAAATTGAATTTTATTTAAATGTTGTAGGTAATGAGATTCTTAAAAACCACCTATTTACTTAAAACTTACCAAGGATTATTTCCACTTTAAACACTTACCTTTAAAAACAAGTAATTATCGTGCCCAATGAGTTCCGCATAATACTCAAAGCGTGTTAACTGTTATCGTTGCTTTGCAGATTGTGAACCAATTGAAGAAAATTGTTCACACCTTGCGTAACACGAAATTAAAGGAGAGAGATAAGAACCAAGTGACAGTTATAAGAATTATCTGACTTAATTAGAAAGAAGTTGATCAAAATGTAGGTACTATTGTCTGTTTTGGAACTATTTCGAGCATTTACAAGGGATTTTGAAAATTAACTCATTAAATTTCTAAAAAAAAAAAACAGTGACTGTTTTTACGCAAATGTTTAACTTGTATTTTTAAATGAATTGTACAATAAAGAATATAATAAATAAATATTAATATCAAATAAAAAGTACAAAGGCAAACATAATTCGAAATGAATGTATGTTCTTAGTCTAACCATAAATACTACGAGTATTACAATTAAAAAAAAATATATATATTTGAATTTGGAATCAAAATCAGAATTATTCAATTGCCAGTAATGTCTGTTTAATAAGCGAATTATAAGTGAAACCAAAATGACAATCGACCTTTAATGCACTTGTGTGAATATGAAATGATGCAACAGATTTCCGGGTTTCAATTGAGGTGGAAGGCTGCGCGTAACCATAGCAACGGATTCAACTTATTTGCCGCGTGCTATACAAGTTTAAAATAATTTTTCACCCCGCCTTAATTTTATTGTCATAAAATTGTTTATCGTATCAGGCTGGGCGCGCGTCGACCCCCATGAGACGCGGCTCAACCCCTACGAGTCGTAAGTGTATTGAAAAACGTCGTTTAACACACGTGCAAATTTGTCACTGCAGCCCTCGGCTCCATAACACACTCGCCTACGGCTCGTGCAAATTCCACCTTGTATCAAAATTTATTTAAATCAAATCCAGTGTTCAACAATTTTGATTTGCTTACTGGCTGCTGCCATCGGCTTCCCCTATGTGATAAAAAAACTATCTCGAGGGGGATAAAAAGTATCCTATAATATGATATTCCAGAACGTGGTCTATCCATGTACCAAGATTCATCGAATTCCATTCAACCGTTTGAGTGTGAAGAAGTAATAAACATACAAGTTTTATGACATTTTATGAATGAAGAATAGAGCAAGTTACTAAATAGTTTATCACAACTTCCCCAGCCAGGAACCACTATGAACATATCTTCCAAAATAAAGCTAGCTCAAATTAGTCCTATCGTGAACCTGTCTGTGCTGGTTACAGTGTCAGCATTCACTTTAAGGCGATGTCGCCGGACGGCATCGGCATTGACAGGGTTATTTTCATCTGGTTCATACTACCTGACAAAGCTGGCGAGCGATACTATTGAACGGCAGGCAGTAAATATAGCTGTATAGAGGTTGTTCGAGGAAATATATCGTGTTTACTAAATAATCAATACTACTTAATAGTTACATTATATAACATGTAACTGGAATAATGCAGATCCTTATATGCTTTCCCTCTCCTAGAGGAGGCCTGAGTCCCAACAGTGGGAACATTATAAGACTGATGCTATGCTATGCTTACATACTTATGAGGAATTAGTTATCATAATATCTTAATATAGTATAAGCATCTCTGCCATTAACCTGGTGGTCTAACTGCGAGAAAAACCTTAAGAAAGCCCTATGTTCAAAATTGACTACCTGGGACAGATTGTCCTGGCGCATTGTGAGGAAACCCGACCCCAGATAATGAAAGCAGGAACGAACAAAGAAGAGAAGTATGGACATCGACGCATTTGACGAAATGAACATGTCATTAGAACCAAAGCTACTGACATTGCCCGGAAAATCACAGAATAGACGTTCGATGAGGCCGTTAGGTTTTGGGGTGGCGATCAAGTACAGGAATGAGCTATGTCACGGGAATCCGATGGATGCACGATGCATAAGACCAGTAGTTATGGTGACATTTGGGGGGGAGACCTATATCCAACAGGAGGCGTCTATGGGCAGAAATGATGATGATGATAATCGACGCCCTTCAGTGTAGTTGAAGTGGATCGAAATTGGTATCTTCGTACGCACACACAAATATTTGTGTGACATTCATCAGAGTCCCGCGACTCTCACCAGCTCACTCCGTTACTTGATCACCACTCCAAAACCTAACGTTCTCATCGAACATATACTCTTGGAAAAATTATGACTTGTTTTGATTAAAAAAAAAAAGTGAAAGAAGAATATTGTACCAACGGAACATACGCCAGGAATACAAAATAACTGATACGTTATTCCAGGTATGCTGGTTGCGCCAATTTGCTATGATCCGCGATTTTGTTTTTTGTAATTTTTTTTTTTTGGCCTAGCAATCCTATGCGGGGGAAGGCAAACGGAAGGGCCGTTTGCCTTCCCCCGCACGACCTCAAGAAATGGAATTGACATGACGTGTTTTGTGCATCGATTGTGAATGTGACCGCTCCGCTAACAACGCCCGCTCGAAATTACAAGAAAATTGACTATTTCGTGATCCAACCATTCAAAGACTCAACAATAGTGCAGTGTAGTGCAATACAGGACCTGGCAGTGATTGAAAGTACGAAGTCGGGGTTCGCCGGCCGGCGCCACGTGGAACCTTCGAGGTCAAAAGGTCAGTGTTCCTCCCTAATACATCCATCCCATGCCAGGCACAGTACCTGCATATTGTTAACAAACCTAAGATCGCTTTTTCAAACAAACAGTCCACACCAAGCTTATTCGCGCAACCATTACTTTTGGTCCTACGAGCAGGATCGTGAATCATTTTCTTGTAATTTTGCAATATAGTATTTGTTCCATAGGGAATAAACGCAACGCGCCTGTTTACCTAGATATAATAGTAGAAAACCCGCATCTAGGCATTTAGGCAACTAAACGTTATTTCGCTCGTATAGTTAAAGAGCCATTGATAATTACGGTACCTACGCCGTCAACCGCACCGCATAATTATAGTTAGCTACGTAAATATCAGCGTAGATATAAATCGATCGCATTCTTTTTCTTGACGAAATTCATTCGGAAGTCCTACAAATTGCATGTAGGTAGACGCATTTCAAAAATACCCGTTCATTGTCGAGTGAATATTTGTAGGAAACGGATAAACCATAGATTATATACGCATATGAACGACGTGAATGATTTAATCGAGAAATTGGGTAATATTCACTCATTGATTCAGGTTATTCCGTTCGTTCGCCGTTCACTTTGTTGTTTACAATATTACCATATTGTTATCTGATAATTATCGCTTACTTAATAATTCGTTAAGTGTTTGTTTGAGTGTATAGTGTGAATATATCAAAACAAGATGTCTCTTAAGGTTGGCAGTAAGGTTAGTACTGATTTAAAGGTTCAGTTAAAGCTTTTATACGCTAAAAGGGACTCACAGTTTTCACGTGTTCAATCAATTTGTGATAAATCTTTGCAAATCTCGGATCTGGCGATTAGAGATGCTTTCTTGTATTCGTTGGAAACTTTAGATAGTTTGCGCGCGGATTTTGAATCTACAATTAATAATATAAACATTTTAGAGTTGGAGTTAAATCCTGATTACTGTGTGAGTTATCAGGCATTGTCGTCCTTTGATGACTTGTATTGTCGTATCAAACGTATTGCTAGGAGTTTAGAGACTCCCCCCCCCGCGAGTGGTTTATCCAACCCTCCTCGCGAACGCCCACGATTGCCGCCAATTCAAATACCTGAATTTAATGGTGACATTCGAAATTGGAATTTATTTATAGATAGTTTCGAAAATATAATACATAGGAACACATCGCTGACAGATCACGAGAGATTGCATTATCTCGTAGAAAAATTGACCGGTAAGGCAAAGGCTGTCTGTGCTGGAATTACGTTTAGCGCTGAAAATTACACTTTAGTTTTGAACACTTTAAAAACAAAATACGAAGATAAGCGATTAGTAGCCACCGCATATTTAGATCAATTATTCGATTTGAAAAGTTTTTCCGTTTGTAACGATCATAATTTAGAGAAGTTTTTAAATATTTTCGCATCATCTGTTCGTGCAGTAAAGAACCTAAAGGTCAATGACCTCTGTGACTTTTTGTTTTTGTATATCGGTTTAAATAAATTAGATCCTGAAACTGTTCGTCTGTTTGAAACGACTCAGCGCGGTAACGAAATACCTAAGTTCGAAGATTTAGAATCTTTTATTCGCGACCATATTAAGGTATTGCAGCGCACGTCGGCACGTCATGAAGTCACGAATAGGACAGGTTCCGATCGCCGTATAGACGCGTCATCGAAGTCAGTCAAGACTGCACATACGCTAGTTAATACCGCCTCAACACCTGACTGTTCTCTGTGTAAGGGTAGCCATACACAGCTGTACAAGTGTTCGGAATTTCAGAGATTATCGCCTAGTGATCGTTACAAGTTTGTCCGCACTAATAATTTGTGTTTTAATTGTCTAAGTGACAAACATCTGGTTACGTCATGTAACAGTGGTGTTAGCTGTCGTAAATGTCTAGCTAGACATCATACCTTCTTACATTTTGAGAGTAGTAAGCTGCCATCGCAGCCGCAGCCTGCGCAGACGCGCGACGCTTGTGACGCGCGGCCTGCTGCAAGTGCAAACGACGTAACATTGTGTTCGCTTTCCGCCGCTGGTACTCAAATCACTACCGTTTTACTTGCGACCGCGCAAGTTGTCATTGTAGATGCCTTTGGCAAACCGCACACCGTTCGAGCACTACTAGATGGCGCTTCCCAGAGTAATTTTATTACTCGGGATTGTTGTCAACGCCTTGGTTTTAGTTTTAATAATTGGTCATCCCGCTCAGAAGTGAAAGGTTTTGGAGGTTTAAAGGCAACCATTCACGGTTCCATTAAAATAATATTTAGTTCACGTTTTAATCGTAATATTTCGTTTGAAATGGATTCGCTAGTCGCAGATAAGATTACGGAACGGTTGCCCAC
Source organism: Leucania comma (assembly GCA_958295575.1). Lineage (NCBI taxonomy): Eukaryota > Metazoa > Arthropoda > Insecta > Lepidoptera > Noctuidae > Leucania > Leucania comma. The sequence continues at coordinate 4,821,616 of OY282480.1, forward strand.
GGTACCGGTTGACACGTCCATGCTGACGGAGTTTAAGAACTTGCAGTTAGCCGACGGAAATTACGCTTTCCCTGGAGATATCGATCTATTGATCGGTGCTTCGATTCTCCCGCATCTCCAGTTATCACGTAAAATTCAAGGTCTTCCGATGTACCCCGCTCCGCACGCACTGGAAACAGTTCTCGGGTTTGTTATAGTTGGTTCCGCACCCGCTTGTTTAGATAGTTACTCGACTGTGTCGCACTGTTGCACCGTCGAGCCGCCGCTTGAGTCTACCATCCGCAAGTTCTGGGAGATTGAAGAGGTCAATGTCCCGCCTATTCTCAGCCCTGAGGATCAGGTCACTGAGGAGATTTATACCCGCACGACTACTCGTGATAAAGATGGTCGTTATGTTGTCGCGCTCCCTTTCAAGGGTGATATTTTTTCGCTCGGTGGCTCCCGTGCCTCCGCAGAAAAACGCTTTCTATGCTTGGAACGTAAGATGCAGGCGTCTCCTAAGTTGAAGCAAGCCTATGATGATGTGCTGATCGAATATTTAGATAAAGGTTATATCTCATCAGCGCCTGCCGAGACTGAGGAGACACGTGATTACCCGTTTTACATCATCCCGCACCATGGAGTTGTTAGAGAAGACAAGCTTACAACTAAACTGCGTGTGGTTATGGATGGTAGCGCTAAAACTAGTACTGGCATATCGCTTAACGATATCTTGTGTTGTGGTCAGAACCTCCAGGGTAACTTATTTGAAATAATAGTAAATTTTCGCTTGTTTGCTATTGCGCTCTCTGCTGATATTCGGCAAATGTTTCTTAGTATTGGAATCAGAGAATGTGACCGTAGATTCCAACGCTTCTTGTATAGATTTTCTCCGCAGGAACCTTTGAAGGTTTACGAATTCAATCGTGTTTGTTTTGGGCTTAAGTCTAGTCCCTTTCACGCTCTTCGCACTATCAAGCAGTTGGCCGCTGACGAGGGTGATACATACCCCAAAGCAAGGGCCACTATTGAAACCGGATTGTACATGGACGATTTTGTGTACAGTGTACCTAGTGAAGCAGAGGCTATAGAGACCGCTGCTCAAGTAATCAGCCTCATGAAGTCCGGTCAATTTGATCTGGTGAAATGGACAAGCAACTCGCAAGCTACATTAGAGTCGATTCCACCGTCACACCGGTTGACTTCGGTAAAGGAATTCGATGATAGTGATTCGCATAAGATCCTTGGTTTAAGTTGGTCACCCGCAACTGATATGTTCAGTCTTAAAATTAGCTCGACTCCGCCAACTTGTACCAAACGCGTTATCCTAGCATGTGTAGCTCGGATATGGGATATAATGGGTTTTGTAGCTCCTGTCGTTTTGTATGCAAAGCTGCTTATAAAAGAGCTTTGGCTTTCCAACTGTGATTGGGACGACACCGCTCCTGACAGTGTTGCTAAGTTGTGGGCTCGCTATAGGAAAGAGCTTCCAATGCTCGATCAGATACAGATTCCTCGCCATGTTGGTATAGTACCAGACACTGTTGTTAATGTGGTAGGTTTCGCAGACGCCAGTGAGAGGGCTTACGGGGGAGTGGTTTACTTTCAGGTCCAAAATGGCGATAACATTTCAGTTTTCCTCATTAGCGCAAAATCAAAGGTATCTCCTCGTAAGGTTGTCTCTCTTGCTCGTCTCGAACTCTGCGCTATTCTTATGTTGGTTCAATTGATTACATCTATAGTCAAAACTTGTCGTCCTCGCATTAATATAGAGGGAATTGTAGCGTTTTCAGACTCAACCGTTGCTCTATGCTGGGCCCACTCTTCACCCCATCGATGGGGCACGTTTGTCGCAAATAGGGTGGCTAAGATTCAAGCTGAATTGTCACCGGAAAATATATTCCATGTCGCTGGAACAGAAAACCCAGCTGATTGTCTCTCACGTGGTTTGCTTCTTGCGCAAATTTTAAATCATCCGCTTTGGTTTTGTGGCCCTCCCTGGCTTCATACCACTCCTAACGAGTGGCCAAGTGCTCCGTTTAACCCCGCTACTGTTTCAGAGCCACCCGAGGAGAAGAAACATACGCTTGTAGTATCAGTTCCGCGTGAAGAGTCAGTTGTTTTGTTGTTGTCTAATCGAGTCTCGTCTTGGTCGAGACTATTACGCTGTGTAGTTTACGTCCTAAGATTTTTGAGATTATTACCATCGCGTGGTTCTATAATCGCAGCTGATTTGGATAGAGCTGAATCAGTTGTACTTCGAGAGTTGCAGAAATTTTATTTTTCAATAGAATTTCGTAGTTTAGAATCACATAAACCTTGTAGTCGCGCACTTCAACATTTGAAACCATTTTTGCAAGACGGACTCATTCGTGTCGGTGGCCGTCTGCGAAATGCTAAGTTAGAGTTTGAACAAATGCATCCAGTGGTCCTACCACGCAAGGATCACGTTTTGGATTTGTTGGTGGATTATCACCATAAGGTGAATTGTCACGCTGGTCCCGATTTATTAATGTCCATTCTTCGACAGAAGTACTGGATACTTTCCGCTCGCAATTTGATACGCGCTAGAGTGCACAAATGTGTGCCCTGCTTTAAGCTCCGCCCGCGTTTCAACGCGCCGGAAATGGCCGACCATCGTTCTTGTCGTGTTGTACAGACGGTGAAACCTTTCATACATACTGGGACGGACTATGCTGGTCCGTTTAAAGTCACTATTGCCCGTGGTCGTGGTATACGTTCCACAAAGGCATACATTTGCCTATTCGTTTGTATGTCGCGTCAAAAGTGGAACACTCCTTCAGATCCAGTCACAGTCGGTACTGTGGTGATACTGAAGACTGAGAGTGCGCCTCCTCTGCACTGGCCTCTTGGTGTAGTGGAAGAAGTTTTTCCGGGTTCGAACGGAATAACGCGAGTCGTAAAGGTTAAAACCGCAACTGGATCGTACCTGCGTCCGGTTATTCGCCTCTGCCCTCTGCCTAATCAGCAGTAGTGGCATAGTTAGTTATAAGTTGTTTCGCTACCTAGTATTGATAGTTTAGATTAGTAATAGGGTTTAGTTTCGCTTTTGTTTTTTTTCTTTTCTTTGAAGGTAACCCTTCAAACCCGGGGGGAATGGTTGCGCCAATTTGCTATGATCCGCGATTTTGTTTTTTGTAATTTTTTTTTTTGGCCTAGCAATCCTATCCCTTCCGTTTGCCTTCCCCCGCACGACCTCAAGAAATGGAATTGACATGACGTGTTTTGTGCATCGATTGTGAATGTGACCGCTCCGCTAACAACGCCCGCTCGAAATTACAAGAAAATTGACTATTTCGTGATCCAACCATTCAAAGACTCAACAATAGTGCAGTGTAGTGCAATACAGGACCTGGCAGTGATTGAAAGTACGAAGTCGGGGTTCGCCGGCCGGCGCCACGTGGAACCTTCGAGGTCAAAAGGTCAGTGTTCCTCCCTAATACATCCATCCCATGCCAGGCACAGTACCTGCATATTGTTAACAAACCTTAGATCGCTTTTTCAAACATACAGTCCACACCAAGCTTATTCGCGCAACCATATGCCAAATTTCATCCAAATCAGCCGTTAGAGTGGGCTTGAATATTAATAACGCCTTTATAATAGTGTGATTTCGAAATGATAAAATCAGGGAGTTTAATCAACTATTTTATTTACTAAATTTGCGGCGCGTGATTATAAAACAAAAACGGTTTTAATTAAGCAAACCACCTCTTTAATTCCAGCTGCGCTGAGTTTGTGTTGTACGGAGAAAAACAATGTACTACTTTTGTTTATATTTTGAAAGCTTTTAAACGTGGAGTTGGCTCACGATATTAAAATCAAATAAGCTAATTATTATTCTTTACTAGCTGTTGCTAACGGTTTCGTCCGCGTGATAGTAGAAAATTATTCCACCTCCCCAGATAAAAAGTGGTTTTTGGGAATTTACTCTCTGTTCTGCATACCTCTAAAAACCCCTGCCACTTAATCTTTGGGTTTTAAAAATTACTATGAAGAAAATTATACGTTTGTTATACATGTTTCTGTGTAGGATTCAAATATCAACCTTAATATTCTCGTATTTTCAAATTCAGAAAGTCAATACATGTAGGCGGATAAATAGTTAGAAATTATGAAACTCATACGTGAATTAAAACCTCGGAAGTCTTCTATTTTGGATGGCCTTAATAACCAGGTACTTAAAAACTATCTCAAAAGGCCTTAGTTTACTTTACTCAGTTTTTTTATGGTTGTCTGAGAATAGGCTACTTTCTAACATCCGGGAAGACAGCCAAAATTATTGCGCTAAAAAAATCTGGTATGGATGGAAGCATCCCCACAAACTATCATCCCATTAGCTTACTCCCATGCCTAATTAAGGCCTTTATAGTTACCCGTCTCCTAAAAGAAACCGAAATGTTTTGCTACCGGAGCAATTTGGATTTCGTAAGGCTCACTCCATCACCCAACAGTTGGCTAGGGTATCTGAACACATTGCACATAACCTGAAAGCAAATCAACAGGAATGGTGATGTTAGATGTTGAAAAGGCGTTTGACACTGTCTAGCATGAAGGTCTGCTTCACAAGCTTATTATCAATAACGTTCCTCTTTCTCTGGTTAAGATTGTTCAGAACTACCTAGTCAATCACCATTTTTAGGTTTTTATAGGTGAGCACTGTTCCGTCACCGAATCTATGCCAGCTGGTATACCACAAGGCTCAAATTTGGGACCATTTCTTTTCATCTTGTACCTTAATGACATCCTGAATCCCGAAATAACCTAGAACTCATCTCGCAATATATTCTGATGACAGTGCGTTATAAACTGATATCGACCTAATAATATAATTGAACGGCTTGAACTGGCACTAAGTCTTCTTTGATTGAATACCATTTATTTATTTAAAAATATAAGTTTACAGTACAAGACCAAAACACTTATATTCTACAATCTTAAAGACTAATAAAAACAACATATGTGAATAGACTATCTACAAGAAACTTAAAAATGAATATATATATTTTACTAAATGGAAACTCAAGTAAAACAGAAGCCATTGTTTTCATCCAAAAATGAAGTTTACCTAGGCTAGGCTTATTAATTTTAAAACAATTTCCATACCATGGAGCCGTTCGGTAAAATATCTCGGTGTAGTTCTAGATAATAAAATAACCTAGAATTAAAATACGTACTTCGCGATAAGGTTCTGAAGGCTTTAAACGCATTAAAACCTATTTTAAATAGAAAAACAAAATTGAGCGCTGTTTCTAAACTACGTATTTATACTACCCTTTTTAGACCATGTTTGATATATATGCTACGCCAGTCTGGTGTTGCCTGACTGACAAATTGCAAATTGTTCAGATTATGACACTCAAAATTTCACACACTAACCAATCTAAAACGACTGCATGAGCAAATTAAATTCCCCTTCATAAAAAATTCACTTTAAAATCAGCCCGTAAATTCTACATGTTTAAAAATCCAAAACACTACAATCCGTTAGTTTCATCCTTAGGTAAACGAAGAACAAATTGTATGCCGTATTCAAAAACATAATCGATATCGTTTACCACATCACTATTTCTTAGGCGAATAACAATATAAACCTACCACCGGACCGACCAGGCTACCGTCATCTGGCCACTGTACTTGAAGCAAAAAAAAAAAAAAACAATTACCCACAATTTAGATTAATTAAATTATTAAATGTAACTGTCAGTAAATTATTTAACCTGCGATCGACTCGCATTGCTTTGTGTAAATTAAATAGTTTAGTTTTAGTGTAAATAAGTCAGTGATAAGACTTTTTTGTGTCTCGTAATTTAATACAGTGTTCTATAAGAACTTGTGATATTTAACACAATCTCAACATTAATGTCACTGTGAAATGTTTGTAAAGGTAAGTTTGCCTAAAAACTAAATACATAGATGGTTGTTAACAATTTAGAATAAGATCTTATTGTAAAGAATTTCATAATATTATGTGAATTACCTTTATAAAATCAAAATAAAAAAATCAACATAATAAAAACAATATCGATGCGGGATTTGGAATTTTTAGTTCCTTTGTGGCAACATAGGTGTCACTATACATATGGACCTGCATGGGCACGTAACAAAAAGAATAGCTAAGTACTGATATTCTGTATAGTAGGTACGCGGCAAACAACTTGATCTAAAATGGCCGTCATTGCTATGGTTATAGGCGATATGGTTGCAGCTCCGTACTGTACCGCACTTCGATTGAGACTCGAAATTCTGTTAGTACTGCGCATTGAAGATCGATGGGCATTTTGATTCAACTTATACGCCGCGTACTGTTCACATTCCAGTGTAATTATTTCTTTGTAATACAACAAATATGGTTATAGATGTATTGTGTATGTGCGTTTAGTTTTAGTTAGTTTAGTTTTAGTAGAAGTAATTTATAGGTAGTAAAGTTTTATACAAATAGAAAATATCATTCTTCCAGCGAAATCTACTGCTGGAGAGCCACCACATCGACCAGGTAATTGTTGACTTTGCCCATTTTTTTTCTGGTTAGATAAAGCACATTTTTTTTTTAAATCACAATGAAATCTGCTCTCTTTCGAACCCGCGTGTCTGTAGTAAAGGTATTTGCCGTCTACTGTATGCCAGTGCATCGTTATAATCTGAGGGCCGAAACACATAGCCACGTTGCGGCGCCGCGCCGCTTAAATCGGCAGTACCGCCCGCCGCTCTTTTTTGCGTCGCCGCAACGCAATTTTCAGCGTTTATTGTCTTATCCTACAGGCATAACCAGTTCCTCGAGATTTTTCTACCATGGATCGTAATAAACTTATGCTTATTTGTTATTAAGAAGAAATATCACAAAGAAGATACTGGTTATATCCATTTAATAAAGCTATGGTATTCGTGCCGCGGTGCACACCGCAAAATTCTGCGTTACGGCGAGCAGCACTGCCGATTTTAGTGGCGTGGCACCGCAAAGCGTTTATGTGTTTCGGACCTAAATCCATGTATCGCTACTAAAGTGCTTAATTTGTCCAAAATGTACTTTTCAGTTGTTAGTAATTAATTCGATTTGTCAAGTGACTCTATGTTAGCACATCGTATATAATCAGCGTTCTTTCAAACCCGTGTGTTACGACTAAAGTGCTTAATTTGTCTAGAATTTCAAGATACAGTTACAAATTGGAATGTCAAGAAACAGAATGCACTAAATTGCTGTATGTTTGTGCATTGTATATATAATCTGCACTCTTTTAAACCCAAGTATCACGACTAAAGTGCTCAATATGCCCAACATTGCGTTCGTTTTATAGTTGTTAGTAACGAATTGGAATGTTAAAATACATAACACATGAAATTGCTCTATGTTTTATAGTGCATCGTATATTTTATTAGCGAAATGATTTATGCAGTTTGGTATCGAGGTAATTTAGTATTAGACAATAGGGGTTGAAAGTTCATTGTGGTTCTCACGGCGTAATAAACGTGTATGCATTATTTTGAATGGAAGGTATTTGTGGTATCCTATTCAAGCGAGTAATGTGAAAATGGGTGAGTATTTTTGTTATAAATGACGCTATTTTAAGGTATAATTGTACTTGTGTTTGATTTTATTCTAAGTTCTAAATAATTCATTTACAGTTTGTTATTGACGGCACAAGGTCTCAAGTCTGCTATTATAATAGTGTCAGAATCGTCTATCATTGATTTCATCATGGTTGATTTTGACAAGTTTGGTAATCTACTAATATAATGGCATCACTATGACTTTCCAACAGTCAATCACTAACACACCATTGAAAGAAATGGTAATCTCGTACTGACTTATGGGGTAATCTGCTAAAATTTTGTCAGTTCCTTTGATTAGTAACTTACCATAAGATTTGTCTGAATACGACCACGTCATTCTACCACCATTCGTTTACGAGACCAATAACCGACCAATGATCGACCATTATGATTTAGCAGATTAAGATTTTTTACGAAAATGACAATGGGATTGTTGGAATGTCGAATTTACAAAATAGCAGACTGCTTGATCGGCATTGTTTTATATTTCAATGGTTAACGAAAAATGCTTCGGAAATATATTCATTGCGCGTTGGTACCTACAACCTGAGGGTACTTATGTAAGTCAAAAGTGAATACGTCGACCACATCATCGCTTATCATCAGGTGATCAATAAAAAAGAACTAGGTCACGAAGTTATTTTGTAATAACCAATCTGTTTCATTGACACTCTAATAAATTATACAAAAGATGATCCATTTTCCATCCATTCTTTATAGTGCTTTCATATTTGGGTTCGATCTGCCAAATATCAGCTTGATACACTAGAGTCGAAGGAGAAGAGAGCCAAAAAGATCATCAGCAATGATCCACTTATTAAGTGGTGGCCGAGTGGTAACGGCCCCGACTTATGAGTTGTAGGTCGCGGGTTCAAACCCAGCCAGGCACAATACTTTGTGTAATTTATTTCATCACCACTGCTCTCAAAACGGTGAAGGAAAACATCGTGAAGAAACCGGCATGTCCTAGAACCAAGAATTCGAAGACATGTGACATCCACCAACCTGCACTGGGCCCACGTGGTGGGTTACGGCCCATTCCCTCTCCTAGAGAGGAGGTCAGAGTCCCAGCTGTGGAAACATTATAAGGCCGAGGCTATGCTATAGTGATGCACTTGTCGCGTCGAAAATTCAAATTCTTGAGCATCGACTCCAAGTTGCTAGCCTCTCGATCTTGTTTCGTCTACATTTCAGGGAGTGTGTATTGGAATTATACAATTTAATTTCGCTAAATCTGTTCAATCATCAGAACACTAGACATACGGTGATGCGCCCCCGGTACATGGTTTTTTTTTTATGGTAGGTAAAATCATTCAATGACAAATCCCGCCCTTGGGCGGAGCGGGAAATATTGTCAGACTCTTATTGACTAAAAACCTACCCTGTTCCTTCCCTGCCTTGGTTCCAGGGCCTTGGTATGCATTTTCATACCTTCCCAGAGCCCTAGACTAGGCCTCGACCCTACTGGGCCCCTACAGTTTGCTGACAACTCTTTGAAGCGCACGGGAACAGTGCGCGCCGTAAACGACTTGGGCTCGGTCCGGTCTGTTACTGGACAAACGGACAGCGAGCTACCCATTGCCCGCCGTCCGCAAGCCCGCGCCTACGGTCCCGGTACATGGTAGACATCCCATCCGTACGTACTACCGTTTTGGGAACACATTTATTATGCCCGAAGTCTCCGTTTCCTGATAGCTACAACTTGGGAGTCTTTGAGTCAAGAGTGAATGAATTTTTACTTGGCAAGCATACTCCATGGTGGTACTACTAATAATAATAATAAAAAATATTATGATGATAAGTTCTTTTATAATTGCTAACCCGTTTCATAAACACTAAATATTACAAAAGATCCATTTTTCATCCATTCTTCATTAAATTTGTAACATTTGCACCTTTATTTATAAAGAAGTTATGACTTGTTACTTAGTGAAATCTTATTAAGTCATTACTTGACGTTTGAAATCTTCGTTCAAAATTAAAAAATTTCTTAACTATAGAATAGAAATTATTACTTAAGTAGTTTTGTTTTTACTCAAGTATTTACTTTTACTTGTCTATAAATACGGGTGTTAGTTTCACTACTAACCATTTGATTGCTTTGTATACCGGGTGCCTTCCACGCTTCTCAGCGGTGGGGAATCTACCTCTGAAACTTATATCCGTTTTGGAATTATGATAAAACAGATACTGACGTGTACTGTATTGTGCTTGGAATAAAGATATAAGATGCTGCACAAGGCGGCTGCCTGATATTGGAAATTTATTTATAAAATGTGACTTAGACACCGTCTAAGAAGGTGATAGTACTGAATTTTTTTTTAGAGTTGAGAAATCGACAAATTACTCCTACTCTGAGCTTTTTATTTATTTATTTAATCTTCATGCAACTAAAAGTACAAAGGCAGACTGCCTTAGGCATTCTCTACCAGTCAACCCAGGGTGGTGGAGTGACATATGGCAGGTACATAAAAAATGGGAAATTATCCAATGACTTCTCTCGTTCTAGGACACCGGGTCCTTCAGCTGCCCTATGCGTTCTAGGACCACGGTTTCCGTTTTAGGAATTCCCTGTGGCGTTATCGAGAGTATTTTTGATGATCGAACACTTTTTTTCGTGTTAATGGAAAATGAACGAATGTACGAAATTAAATTATTTAAGTAAACGTCAGCTGGGCGAGTTCAATGACCTGTAGGTAGTTAGTACGCAACGACAGACAACTACCTACAAGGTCATTGACTCGTTTACTTAAGGAAATTAATTTCGTATATTAATTTGAATTTTAGAAAAAAAGTACTTTATTTTTTGTTTACAAATCGATAGTGTTTCATGTACCGGATCGACCCGCCACGGGATTTAAACGTTCAAAATTTAACGGCGTATGTACGTGACTATTACTGGGAACAAAAATATTAATTATTATTAAAATGAAGTAGGCAAGAGCTTCGAAATAATTACACTGATATCATAATAAAGGTAGATTTCTCCCTCAAACCAGATACCGTCCCCTAATTTCCGGGAACGGTCCTATGAACGATATGGGGTGTTCCATTCTTAGTTCGTATCATATATCGCACATAAATCATTATACAAGGGGTGGAAACGTCAGCAGCTGATTATTTTGTCAATATTGCTATAGAAATTATGAGCTGCTGTGTGATAGTAAAATTAAGTTAGGTAAAGGTGCTATTCAAATCTCGATTGCAGGCTATGGATGCAGGCGGCACAGTTCAAGTTCCTTCATGACTCACAGACTAGATATCTTAGGTCATCAGAAAACTTGAGGCTAGAGATGCCAAGCCACTCCACCAATTTCTATGACAAGTCTTTTGCAGTACAAGTGGTGCGGTTGTGGAATGATGTACCCGTGTCGGTTGAAAATTGTTTGTGTTTGAGCTTGCCTTACAAGCTCAAACTACATAATATACTATATTTTTTAAAATATGGTTAAGGATCACTACCTCTCCTCTTGAACTTTTATTCATATATATCTATATATAAATATGGATTGTGTTATATATATTTTATTAATTATGTATTGTATATTATGTAAATAGTACACCACGAACTACCTGCGTATTTTTTCTCCGTCAAATTCATCCAAAGGTTGTCTGTAAAAAATCGCTTTTAGCGATAAGACCGCCCATTGTGACACTATTAATTTGTTCCTACTGTAATTTTTTTTTTTGGTGTACAATTATGAATATATCTATCTATCTACATAAAAAAACCAGTCGTGCAGCTGGCACATGTGCTGCCTGCGACTGAGTTTTGAATAGCACCTTTAGTAAGTATTTATTTATTTATTTATGTATTTAGCTTCACTAGCTGCAACCAGCGCCTTTGCTCGTATGAAAATAGAAAAATTGCCCCAAGGAAACATACTCCAGTGATAAGGAGTATCATATGTGCTATTTCCGGAGATCGTCTACCTGTATTAAGTTCTATGAAGATACATTTTGCTGTTCGAGCGTGAATGAGATACAAACATACACTACACACATATTCGCAAACTTTCGTCGTTATAATCTTAGCATGATAATGTAATTTTGCCGTTCGAGCGTGAATATGATACAAACATACACTACACACAGATTCGCAAACTTTCGTCTTTATAATCTTAGCATGATAATGTAATTTTGCCGTTCGAGCGTGAAGAAGATACAAACATACACTACACACTGATTCGCAAACTTTCGTCTTTATAATCTTAGCATGATAATGTAATTTTGCCGTTCGAGCGTGAATAAGTTGTAAGTTCTTTTACGGTTCCGTATCTCAAAAGGAAAGAAAAGGAACCCTTACAGAATCACTTTGTTGTCCGTCTGTCTGTATGTCTGTGAAGACGCTTTATCTCAAGAACGCGTGGAGGTATCGAGTTAAAATTAAAACCATATCAGTACCAGTGGTCCCTTAAACCTGTGAAAAAATCAAACTTTTAAATTAACAAAAGAAAAGTTACGACAGTTTATGTCGCAAAAAAACGTAAAAAAAAACGACACTTTCAAGGGAATCAAAATTCATAGGGTATACTTCCCGTTGACCTAGAACCCTGAAATTTGACATGAAGCAAGGTCTTATAGCACAAGTATAGAAATGAACCTGAAAACTGTAAATTTGTAGTTTTACGTCACAAAAAAAAAAAAACTACTCGGACAAAGCTTCGAGGCTCGATTTCGGAATTGAACTATTTAGTAAATAAGTTAGATAGTACGGAACCCTCAGTGTGCGAGTCTGACTTGTCCAGTTTTTTTGTAGTTTTCTAAGACATGTCGGATCTTGACGATGTTTTCCTTCATCGTTTTGAGAGCAGTGGTGATGAAATAAATTACACAAAGTAATGCGCCTGGCTAGGTTTGAACCTGCGACCTACAACTCAAAAGTCGTGGCCGTTACTACTCAGGCACTACTACTCTCTCTGAGTTTATTTTACTTGGAAAAATTACCTAGTTTACCTCCACAACCCAGTTACTGAGCGACACAACGCCCCTTGACTGGTAGACAGCCTTTCGGCGAAAGTAACTAATTATTTAAAAAACTAATTATTTTTATAGTGTGTTTTCGGGTAAAACAAACTGTGGAACTGTTAGTAACGTATGCCTAAGGCTATACGCTATCTGAAACATGTTGACCTAAAACACTTTAAATAAATAATTTTGTTTTACAGTGTGGTTAGGATTTTGGAATGACCTTTGACCTTGTGGAAAGTCGAATCAATATTACAGGGTACCTAATTGTTTTATCTTGAACTAGCCTTTTTCAGTGGCTTCTCTTTTATGAAAGAAGAAAATTATAATAATAATAAACGAGGAAACATACTTTTGAAATAAAAAGTTCCTATACTCCGTTTAGGTACTTAATCAAACATGAACAACCTTGATAATGACTTTTTTTTTTAAATCGTTTATAAGACATAGAAAGATTATTTAAATTTGGTTAATTACCTTACATCGGTTTAGGTAAATAACTATAATAATTGTAAACATTGTTAGATAAAACATTTTAGAAATTTTTTAGTAATTTTTTAGATAAAAACATGTCAAGATTCTGTACATTTAGTTAAGTATTTAAACAAATCGATTATAGAATGATTTATGTTCGTGTTGTTGTTCGTTGTGTTTTGTGTGTAGTAGTTGGTGTGTGTTGTTGTTGTTGTGTTGTGTTTGTAGTTTCCTATAGAATGTTTATAACTTGCAAGTTAGTCTTAAGGTTGTGCCCTTGTTTTTCTTTTTTTCTATATGTTATTCCTGGACATGATCTACCTGGGAGCTAAACATCCACGCACACACCATGACACAAAAGTGGCAGGTCATATCAGGGAGCAAAACAACCCTTCAGTTGCCCGGGAGGCCCGGTGACCATGTATTTGTGCGGGCAACTAGGTAACATAACAAGCTTATAACTTGGTGATTTTTCATGATACAGTAATGAAATTTAGTACATAGATACGTGTTTCAGGTTTTATACTTAGCTATGTTTCCTGAAGATAATTTTCTACCTGGGCGAAGGCGCTGCGAAAATTTGGTTTTACTAAAAAAACATTGCCACTTCCACCATCAAACCATTCAATCGTTTCTAAACGAAACTATGTGAGCATACAAAATCCCAATTATCTATTCGAATGGCTGAAAATCACTATCCGCAAATGGATATCGATTGAATTCAATCAAATCACTCAAAACACTTTATTGAATCTATTCTAGTCTTTAGTCTCGTTTGCAGGAAACTATTCTGATTTCAATTTAAATACTTACTTGCCGAATGGTTCTTTGGACTGTTTGTTTTTCTGAAACTAGATAAGTCGATCTTTTGAAAGATCCTCTAAATTAATGCTACTGTATTTTAGGGTTCCATACTCAAAGGGATCATGGTGAAATGGCGAGAGCGATTGTCGCAACCTCGTGCTGGGCACGCCACGATCGAGGCGGTAAGGCCCCTCTTTGAGGCGTGGCTGGAAAGGCCCCACGGCGTCGTCACCTTCCGTTTGGCGCAGGTGCTGACCGAACACGGCAAGTTCGGTCCGTACCTGTACAAGATTCGTGCGGAGACGACGCCCGGGTGTCGCCACTGTGCGGACCGCCCGGTGGACACGGTGGAGCACACAGTCGAGGTGTGCCCCGCTTGGGAAGAGCAGCGCCGTGTCCTCGTGGGGGCGATCGGCGGCGATCTCTCGCGCCGGGGCTTGGTTCAAGCCATGCTCCGGAGCGAGGAGGAGTGGCAGGCGGTCGCCTCCTTCTGCGAAGCAGTAATGCTAGTAAAGGAGGAGGCCGACCGCCTTAGGCAAAGGCGGACACGCCGCCGCCGCCGCCGGGTTTCCGATCCCAATTTCCGGCCACCGTAGGCGCGGGCTCGCGGACGGTGGGCAATGGGTAGCTCGCTGTCCGTCCGTCCGGTAACAGACCGGTCCGAGCTCAGGTCGTCTACGGCGCGCACCGTTCCCGCGCGCCTCAAGGAGTTGTCAGCAAACTGTAGGGGTCCAGCAGGGCCGAAGCCTACTGGGGCCAAAGGTTATGTGAGACTGTCACCAAAGGCCCCAGGATAAAGGCAAGGAATGGAAAGGTAGGTTTTTAGTCAGTAAAAGTCTGACACTGTTTCCCGCCCCACCCAAGGGCGGGATTCGTCATTGGATGATTTTACCTACCACAAAAAAAAAAAAAAAAAAAAAATACTCAAAGGGAAAAAACGTGGCTCTATTGCTAAGATTCAATGTCCATCTGTTACCAAGCTGTATCTCATGAACCGTGATAGATGCTAGACAGAAAAGTTGTTTTCACATATATTTAAATGCCTGTTTTCGCTATCACACATAGGATTTTTTTTTTGGTTTGAAATCATCCAATGACTTTTTCCAACCTTTAGTAACAGACTTTTACTGACTAAAACCCACTCCTATGTTCCGTCTTTCTTTGCCTTGCGTTCTAAGGCCGTGGGGTTTATTTTCACTTAACCCATGGCCTCAGTAGGTTTCGATCCTGCTGGAAATTTGATAGTTTGATACTCCCTCTCACTCCGCTCAGAGTGGAGAAGGTTAGAAATAACATTCTACCACGTTCAGGACCGATTTTTGTGAATTACAGCAGAAATGTTAAGGATATTTTTCTAAAGATATCTTTTTAGATTAGAAATAACCTAATAAGGGTTTTTTATGGTAGGTGAAGTGGTAGTGAAGCGGTGCGGACTGGGTGCCGGGTGGCACTAATGAGCTGTGACCTTAAGTCTGACTATTCTTCGGCCTTGGTCGATAATGTTGGTTCTCCTGCGAATATAAAAAAAAAGTTCACTTTTTTGTGGTGGGGAAAATCATCTGATGACATATCCGCTTGGGCAGAGCGGGAGATAGTGTCAGACTCTTACTGACTAAAAGCCCACCCCGTTCTTTCGTTGCCTTTCATACCAGGGCTGAGCCTTTCTTTCAGAAACCGACCTCGGTAGGCTTCGACCCTGCTGGGTCCAGACCCGCGGGAACAATACGCGCCGTCTACGATGTGCGCTTGACCCGGATGGTTACTGGACGGTATGAACGTTCACTTCACGGCACTTCTTCAATCCTTGGATCTGCATGCACTGCACAATGATAGCGAAATTGTGGCAAATATCTCGAAGAGTGAAAAAGAGTTCCAAGGTGTTGAAAAGCCGGGTTAACTTTCTAAACAATGGCTAAAAATAAATAATTTAAACAACTGCAACTATTAATAATAATGTGGGATTTTTGACACATATTATTATTATAAATATTAATTAACTCAAACACAAACTCAAAATTATTTATTAAGAATATACACGGGCACTTATAAAACATCAGAAGATAACTAATACAAACTTATTTCTAAATAGGTTTCTTTTACATACACATTATTACAATGAATTACACCCAGACAAAAAAAAATATTGTGCTCATCACAAACATTTGTTTTGGGTAGGAATCAAACCCACGCCCTCCGACATAGCAGTCAAGGTCACTAACCACTAGACCATTATTTCAGCCCAAAGTTACAAGTATGTACGTGTATGGCTTTTTATCACACATTTAAAGAAATATAAAAACATTATTTTAATATATTATTTTATTCAAGTGCGCATCACCATAATACATGACACTGCACGAATGATTTATGTCCGTCACGTCACAAGCTTATGTCCAGTTAATAACCAGCGTCAGGCACTAGTTGTCTGTCATTTATGCTGACCTGGACCCCTTTCTGGCGCAACCCACAGCACACCGTTTAATTATTTTTTTTGCTTCTTTTTTCTGTCGTGTAAGCCTTTCATAACTATTTATGTTATTATGCTAAATAAATCCGTTCTCTTTCTTCCTTTAATTTTTTATGTATGTTTATCACTTTCCCATGCTGCATTGCACGAGTTCGATTCTACCATCTCATTTCTACCATCAAACAACAGTCTACATACTCCATACCATACGGCGAGCATCCCCCCTTACGTTGTTGAAACCACTACGGTCCAAACTAAGCGTTTCACCTTGTATTTTGTACAGAGCACATTGAAGGACTGGAAAAATTTACCTGCTGCAGTCTTCCCGTCCGATATTCATCAAGGTGTCTTCAAGCCTAGAGTAAATAGGCTCCCAATAAAGTAGTGTGCCTCATCATCAACGTTTGCATCACTGGTTACCGTCAGGTGGGATTGTTGTCAAGCATTAGCATTAAGCTATAACATTAAAAAAACACAGATTCACTCGTAATGAATTTAGTCCATGGTGGTATTTCCCTAGAGCCGTCAAAACCACCGAATAATCCATGGGAGAATATCTTGCTAGCTGTGTAGATAGATGTACAAGTACACATATGTTAGCGTAAATAATTTAATCTCAACTTGAGCCCCAAATTTCAAAGAACTTTCAACTAAGAACAAAATCGCGATACCAACACGCAAGCAACCACATTCAACACAATAACTCCACCAAAAAGGTCATTAAAATTGAATTTCCCTCTGAATAATTCCACGTCGTTACAATAACATCAAACACGCCAATTTATATTAGCTTCAATGGAACCTTTGTGCTTACGTCACACTATTAAAATCACAAGTTGTCTAAGGGCAAGGCAAACAATGTAGAAAAATTCGCGCACAGCTCACGAGTCGAAAAAATACCTACGAAATAGAATGGCAGGCAGCCGCTATGGTTCCGTTTCGCTATAAAAACCTACCCGAGCAAACTCTGTAATTCCGCTTCGTCCCAACCGATATAAAATATGAAAGACTGAGCGAAATTCGCCTCGGTTCCCCCTGCGAAAGCTCGGCTCTTTCCGCCGACCTTCGGCTAACTTCGTACCGCCGTAGCGGCAGTTTCGTAGCGCCGGCCCCGCGTAGCTCACGTAGTTACTACGCCGCGTAGCAGTCTACTGTTAATTTTTCGGTGTATGTGTTTTATTTGTGTGTCATAGTTTGAAACGAATGTGTGAATTATTTGGTGTAGTACTCAAATGATGTGTGTGTTGGATACCAGGAGTTACGTGGTTGCTGTTAAACTTGTTTGATGGTTCGGAAAAATGGTATGGATACTTTTTAATGATAAGTATGATTAGTTAATGGCAGCGCTTAACGTTTTTATGGACGAAAATTTTCTTTTACGATTCTCTGAAAGCCTTCAATTAATTTTGCTAGTTTAAAATTTTGTTAAGATCTTAAATAAGGTTATGATGTTGTTTCATAAAATTATGGAGATTTTTTCTCGCAATTATTCTTAAAGACTTTTTTTTCCTTTTTATATGTTAATATTGCGTTGGAATTTTTTTGGGAAAATTTATGACTTCATTAACAGGTTAATTGAACCTAAACGTAAAGTATTTTTTACTTTTGATTACTTGAAACTTAAAAACGTTCCAATATGCTTGTCTCGTGTTAAAAAAAATACCATTTAAGCTGAAACCTAATACCAAATATTCTATTATCAAAACTGCGCCTCTCGGGTCGCAGAGACATTCTTCAATTGTCTTTCGTGACAATTCACATTACAGTGTCAATATCTCGAGTTCGATTCAGTCTGGGAACGGTCCTTATTATTTTCGACAGCACGATTCTGATTTGATTCAGTGACAGTGATTGTTCTGAAGAAATTACATTGAGATGAAAAACTTCAAAGGAGTATAATGGTATTGAAATGAAAGAAAAAATATATTTTGTGATATTTAGCATAGTCGTCTATGTATCAAGTAAGGTAATCTTAAGGAAAATGTTTTCTTCTCCGACTACGGCTTAGCCAAAAAAGAGGATAATCATGTTCTATCGTAATAAAGTGGGTTTTTAAATTAAGGTAAGAAATAAGTATTTAGACTTATGAGAAAGTTGAGTCCAATTTTAAACTGAAAGTTATCGTAAAAATATGAACAAAATCCTCGAATAGGCGTTAATTAATATATGAAACACAAAAATAATATTTCTACATATATTTATTATAGACCTCGAATCCTTCCAACCAATGTCCCCCAAACTGGTTTCATTAGAACGGCAATAACGCGAATATTGTTTTAGATTCTTATAAAATAACTACTAAAAATAATGCAAAGTTCTTTTTTTTTTGTTTTTTGTTTTATTAGTAGAAACCATCCAATCGATGTGCTATATGGTTTCATTAGAAAGGTATTAATACGAAAACGGTTTTAAACAACAATATATTAAAAATATACAACATTTTTTTTTTCTACAAATAAACAACATGTAGGTATTTCTTTTACTAGCTTAAAACCATACACTGTGTACAGTATACACTAATTAATCATAATTTTGACTGGCCTGTTAGTCTAGTGGTTAATGACCGAGACTGCTATGCCAGAGGTCGTGGATTCATTTCTAACTAAGGCAAATGTTTGTATGTTGAGCACGATCATTTGTCTGTGTCTGGATGTAATTTATCTATATGTATGTATAAGTATGATTATCAGCTGTCTAGTACTCATAGTACATGATCTGCTTAGTTTGGGACTAGAATGCGTTGTGTGAAACTAGTGGAATATTATTATCATTCACTATTATAACACTGCCGATCAACGTATAATATTAAATGGGATTTTGCAGTTTCTAAAGCCGAATTTATCCAAGATTAAGTCTTTTATAAGTCCCTTTGAAGTCTTGAACCGAAGTTTACTAACGACATTTAAACTACGAGGAGCTTTAAGCTAACTATAGCTGTAAGATTAGACTGCTGATTGGACTACAGTGAGCGAAGTTGATTTCAAACAGCTTGACTTATCCGTTTACTATGAAGAAAAGAGGAATTATACTACCCACTCTTAAAGTATCATATTTTTTGTGTAAAATTGTAATATGAAAAAATTAAATCACCATCTTCCTGCCCTTATTCCGTTTTATTTGGGGTCGGCGCAACACGTTTTTTTCTTCCATTCTCTCCTGTCACTCGTCACTCCCTTTTCTTTCATATCACTCCTCACACAATCCATCCATCTCTTCTTTGACCTTCCTCTCCCTCTCCATCCATCCACATGTAAACTCATAGCTCTTTTAGTAACATGCGTTTTATCCCTCCTCTTCACATGACTATACCAAGACAAACGATTTCCTTTCAACTTTTCAGTCACTGGCGTCACATTCTTTTGGCCTAATATGAAAAATTAAAATAAATATTATTATTGGTTTTACGCAGAGATTTGACAATTCATGTACAGAGACGAGTTTAACTCAACAAAAGGTTTTCTCCAACCCAACCTTTGAGTTACAGAGAGAGAGAATATTTGAGGGTAGAATACAGTGTACGAGCCTACATAAATGCCTTATGAATATATTATACATACTAATATATATTAATAATACGTCAATAATGAAAGGAAGTAATCTTTAAGTCTCTTTGGTATCCAGCGTATAGTAATGTGATGTTAAACTATTAAAACAATTAAAAATTTAATTATAAATACAATATGATTAATAATTTATTATTAAATATATTTTTAAATTTTTATTATAATTTATTATTTGTATTTATACAAGTAGGTATATTTATATATTATTTTATTTCGTATTATTTGTAATTTTAAAATTGTACACTGGATCCTACCCTCTATTGTAATGTCTTCTATTACTCAATGGTTTGCTGGAAGAAAACTCAACTTTGAGTTAAGCTCGCCTATGTACATGACCTTTGTTTTCCATTTATTTTATAAGCTGTTATGGTGTGCAATAAAGAATTAAGGATTAAACTGACTATTGATCACATAATGCCAAAAACATCGGTTAAAAATGTTTGAACAAATTACAAAAAAATCTCCTAACAAAGTGGAACTTTTGCTTTCGACCTTATGATAGGAGGCATCGTATTATGTTTTCGAGTGGAATTAGAATATTGGACTATTATTTAAATAGACTGAGTGAGTTTTATCAGCTACATTAGGTGCATACCAGACATCGTAGTCGAAACTGGTAAGGGAGTATATAGAATATATACAACTAAATTTTAATCATTTTAATCCCGTGGAGGATCGTAGTAGTTGTCGGTCGTTGCGTGCTAACTACCTACAGGTCATTGCACTCGATCACCTGATTATCTCGTTAACTTAAAGAAATTAATTTCGTTTAAGAGTATATTAATTCTATTTTTATAAAAAAGTACTTTTTATAAATTTTATCTTTACAAATCGATAGTGTTTCATATACCGGATCGACTCTCCACAGGATAAAACGATCAAAATTTAGTCGTGTTTAAGAATATGTGATGTATTTAGTATGAGCGTTTTCTAAAAAAAAATACGCTATATAGGGTTTTTTAGTGATAATTGCGTACTGGAAGACGCAGCGTTGGAAGGTCTCTGACAAGGTGGATTGATGACCTGGTGAGGAGCGCGGGAATCCATTGAATGTGAGACATTTTAAAAGTGCTTTGTTTTATTAATTGAGTAAACACAAACAAAATTAGATAATCTATTTTTCATTATAAAGATTTTGATATATTAGACAAGTGTTTCTTTCCGACTTCCTTTAAAAGGTCTCACTCGTTTCCTATTTCTTATAATTATTTAAATTCTTTTCAGTTTCTTATAAGTTAGATTTTTGTAAAGTATCGTAGAACATTTACATTAATACCACCTTTAAGATCTGGTAATAAGGGTGATTTTGGCATCTCGAAATGTTACTACTGAAATGCAATACTATTATTATTTTAACTCACACATTACTAGGCTGCATCCGTGCCAAGAGTACAACCGAAGTGCAACGACAGGAGATTGAACTCGTGACCTTCTAAATAGATCATATTTTAAAATTTAAGTTATTGAAACTTACGTATTCTAAGAACATATTTTTGAAGAAAAAGTTCTTCAATCTCCTCGACTGAGTCGATGTCTGAGTGAGTCGAAAATGAATCAAGGGTGAGTTGAGGATGAGTCGAGTTGAGGAAATTGCTTAGATCAGAATATAGGATTAATGTTACTGAGTGGGGTAGGTAATCAAAGTTACTGCGTAGTCGAATTTAGCTTGTAGTCTAAGTAGAGGTAGCTCGTAAAATCGCTCTTTGTTTATGTAAAGGCTATATAGTCTGGGTTGCTGGATTGTACGAAAAGAGCACACGTGGCCTTGCGAAGGGCAATTAGAGGAATGCAGGTGGATTTTTGTCATTAAAAATCTGATACTTTCTCTCTGTCCATCCTAGAGAGGAAGAAGTCATTTGATGACTTCCCACACTGAGGGTTCCGTAAAAACTAACTTATGAAAACAGTTCGATTTTCGAATCGAGTCTCGACGATTTTTCCGAATCAAAAAAGTATTTTTTGTTACTACTGACAACTACAAATTTACAGTTTTCAAATTTATTCCTATATTTGTGCGATAAGACCATGCTTCATGCTAAATTTCAGAGTTGACTCTTGAGTTGAGTAACTAGATTCCTCCAAGACCAAACAGGCAATCAGACAGACAGACGGATAATAAAGTTAGGGTACCTTATTTGATTAGTAGGTCGCGGGTTCAAGCCCGTCCAGGCGCATTACTTTGTGTAATTTATTTCATCATCACTGCTCTCAAAACGGTGAAGGAAAACATCGTGAGGAAACCGGCATGTCCTAGAACTAAAAATTTGAAGACATGTAACATCCACCAACCCGTACTGGGCCCGCGTGGTGGATTACGGCCTATTCCCTCTCTTAGAGAGGAGGCCTGAGTCCCAGCAATGGAAACATTAAAAGGCTGATGATGATGATGATGATGACCTTTTTTTTCCTTTTTAGGTACGGAATCACAAAAAGTTAGGTTAGCTACCGCGATCCTAAAACAAAGGATTTTAGTCTGTAAAAGGCCGATAATCCCTCTTGCTTCACCAGGAGTGGGAAATACCATTTGATTTTTTCTCATGTTAAATGAATGGCTATACAGTCTCATATTATTTAGGTAGCTACCTGCATATAGGAATCATTTGTAAGTATCAAATTTTTTTTTTAGCTAGACGACATCGCAAGTAATCTTATATATATTAAAATGAATAGCGTTCGTCAGTCTCGCTAAAACTCAAGAACGGCTGAACCGATTTGGTTAATTTAGTTTTGAAATATTCCTGATACTCCAGGGAAGGTTTGAACGGTGAGAAATAAGAAAAAAAAAATGGCTACAAACTTTGCTGGGTCATCTAATCGTTTATAAAAAAACATTGGTTGTGATGCCATCCGGCAAAAAAAATAACTTTGGATCACTATAAACGGACCGCCCTGTATAAAGTTTCCACTTGTATATAAATCCAAACATATGCGTGGCTTCAGCTAGGTACATACTCGTATTCCTTACTGTAGTAATGTCCCATATATTTTTAGGCTCAGGTCTTTGGGTTTATTATTTGGATCGTTTCGCATGACTACATGAGTTTGTGAATACAATTTTCGTTTATTGCAGTAATATTGTAGAATATTTAAGCTATTTGACTTTAGTGTAGTGCCTATTATATATTTGTATGAATACCAAATGGATTGCTGATGGGTTTAGTTTTTATTTTGGGGTTGAATATCACTAAAGTAACTTGTTTTAACAGTGTGTTCGGAATTTTGGTCAGATCTTTTTTTATTTATTTTAATGTAATGATGAATTTTAGTCAGTTAAATTTAATGGCATTGAAGTCAAAAGTGAATAGGTTACGTCTAGACAAGCGTGCTCCATCTTCGGCCATATTATCGCTCACCATCAGGTGAGATAGTGGCTAATCGCAAGCTAATCTTTAATAAAATAAAACAAAAACAAAAAAGTTGCTTGAATATTTTAATCTTATGAAATTTCTTTAACTAATATTGCAATTAAATCGTTTGGTACCCTCGCACCATGGAACCTTAATTGTATGTTAACAGTTATCGTACTGGCGCTCATATGTTATTAGTGGATTGTTTTTTTGCAATTAAGCATTTGTGCATCGTTTTTATACGGGTCAAAATACTGCAACGGATTTTTATTCGTGCATAGAATTTTCAAATCATCGGGATTTCCCATGATAAGATAGGAAAATGTTTTATTGAGTCATTTATTATAATTAAATAAGTTATATCACAGTAGGTATATTGTTAGTTCGCTGATAAGACGGGTCCTGGAACACAAAAGTTTGATACGCCCGCCCACTCCACCCTAGAGCGGGAGAAGTAATTGGATAATTTCCAACCTAAAAAAGCAATGCAATTTCAACAATTTCATTTTTGTGCAATTTAACTTATAGGTGATGTCCAATGTTAATCTGACATAGTTTTGCTAATGTTTATAATGTAGGTAAATGTAATATTTGCCTGGTTTCGAACACACAATCTCAGGCTTGAGATATGGGTGCCCTCAAGCCCCAAGCGGACACCGGTGACAACACAATTATTGTCTTTCTATTGTGTCTCTAATTACGGTATTCAAAGGGTCTGTTGGACCATCACGACACTTCATATCTACTTCTTAAACATTATAAAATCTTCTTCCTTTGTTCGTTTCTCCTGTTATGGTTTATGAATGCTATTCATAGCGGTCACTCCTACGGTGCATGTAAGCTTCCCCTAACTTGTTCAAAGCGTTTCTATCATCTCTTCCTTTGGACTTCGGTTACAGATAAACCTGATGATAATATAATGACCTATACCAGCTTTAGGCGCTATGTCGTTTAAGAAGCGAGTCAAGAAGATCATTGGCAATGACCAGAGGTCGGAGTAGGTAGATTGATTTTATACACTTGCGTAAAGATATTATAATATGGACATGCCTTTTTATCCATAATAACTAATTCAACAGTAAGGGAAAAAATACGGTGTAACTATTCCAAGGTATTTTTGTATAAAATAAAATACTGATTTATTTCACCATTAGCTAACACTGGCAGCGTAGATTGATATTATTAATACGTTTTTCACCTTAAACACAAATTCGTGCTAATTTCAAAATTCCGAAACAAATATCACAATAAATATGAAGTTCCGGTATTTTGGAGGCATATCCATATTATGCTCTACGTTTGCGTCAACGACCTTAAATTAATCTACCTACTCCGACCTCTGGCAATGACACACTCATCGAGTCGAAACTTTGAACTCTTGAGCATCGACGCCGATTTGCGAGTCCGTCAGTTTATTATCGTTTACATTTCGGTGAGTCTACACTGGAATTGCACAATTCGATTCCGCCAAGCCCGTTCTATCATCGGACCACAAGACGTATGTCGTTAAGCTACCAGTACAACACAGTCATACGCACGAAGTGTGTAGGTAGGGAACACGTTAAAGGTAGAACCACACTGCACACACGTGTTTTTTTTTTTTTTTTTTTTTATGGTAGGTAAAATCATCCAATGACAAATCCCGCCCTTGGGCGGAGCGGGAAGTAGTGTCAGACTCTTACTGACTAAAAACCTACCCCGTTCCTTCGTAGCCTATCGTGCCGGGGTCGAGCATTCCTTTCGGAACTAACCCATGACCCCAGTAGGCTTCGACCCTGCCGGCCTGCAGTTAGCAGGCTGGGCCTCTTCGGTGTGCTGACAGCTCCTTGAGGCGCGCGGGAACAGAACGCGCCGTCGACGACTTGGGCTCGGTCCGGTCGGTTACCGGACGATCGGACAGCGTGCTACCCATTGCACGCCGTCCGCAAGCCCGCGCCTACGGTGGCCGGAAATCGGGATCGGAATCCCGGCGGCGGCTGGGGCGAGCGCCCCGTTGCCTCTGCCTGATGCGGTCGGCCTCCTCCTTTGCTAGCATTACTGCTTCGCAGAAGGAGGCGACCGCCTGCCATCCCTCCTCACTACGGACCATGGCCTGAACCAAGGCCCGGCGAGAGAGATCGCTGCCGCCGATCGCCCCCACGAGGACACGGCGATGCTCCGCCCAGGCGGGGCACACCTCTACAGTGTGCTCCACCGTGTCCTCCGGATGTTCCGCACAGTGGCGACACCCGGGCGAATCCTCCGCACGAATCCGGAACAGGTACTTAGCGAACTTTCCGTGTTCGGTAAGCACCTGCGTCGACTGCACACACGTGTGCCACATACGCCGATTTAGGCGCATCGGCCTCTATACATTTTATAGTACTCGTAGAAACTAGGCTTGTAGAGCTACACTTGATCCAAGCCACGTGACGCCACGCGACGTCGTTCTACATGCAAATCAGACGTGTTACACGTGTGCGTCGGTCTAATGTAGTTCTAGCTTTATTTTACGTACCTACAGCTCTGGAGTGAATTTCCCTGCTAGTATTTATTTCCTGATAGCTACAACCTAGGAGGATTTAAGTCAACAGTGAATAGGTAACTTCTAGGCAAGCGCGCTCCATCGTCAGCCACATCATCGCTTACCATCAAGCGAGATAGTGGACGAAAGCGAGCCTATCAATACAAAAAATAATGTTTTACGTCATGATGCAACAGCAAAAATTATAAAATTAAATAAAAATTATTTATACGTATTGCTCTTGGTACAACCTACCCTAAGCGTGCAGTAAAGAGTTATCCGCCTACTTATACCTGTCTAGGGCTAGTTCAAATATTGAAGACTACGTCTAGCAAAGTACATGCTTTTCAAGCAGCATAATCTCTTAGGCGCTCTCACAGAGGCGTAGCAAAGACTAGTTTAGACGCGGGCGAAGCACATCAGCGAGGCCTTTTTCATTCATAAATTTAAAAACGAGACCGCCACTATCGCAACCCAGCGACCACATCGTCGCTTACCGGTAGGTGAAAAAGTAATCAAGTGCGAGGTCTTTTTGGGTGCGAGGCCGTTGGCGTAGCCCCACATCGCCCACGCCCAGCTACGATACTGCGCTCTCATTATGCTCTTCGAAGAATAGCCTGTTTGTCTCAGGACTTGCAACTGAGATTATTCGAAAGGCAACCTGGCTATAGTACAGTTTTTACTAGGATTTTGTAGTCGAGCTACGAAATTGCATAGCTTAAGAGGTTTGAATGAGGATTTGATGCGAAATTCTTAACATTTGGCTGTTTCTTTCATTTTCACAATTTACTAGTTGCTGTTAACGGCTTTACTTGAGTGGTAGTGGTATAATGTGGTTCTTTTTTATGTGGTATTCAATAAAAAATGTAATAAATAAATCTTCTTCGAGATAAAAAAATTATAGCTGTTCGTTAGTCTCGCTAAAACTCGAGAACGGCTAGACCGATTTGGCTAATTTTGGTCTTGAAATATTTTTGGAATGGAAGGTTTAAACGGTGAGAAAATCTGAAAAAAAATCCTTTATCACAATATTGAACCAAGGCCACGGCGGTGCTCTGCCCAAGCGGGGCACACCTGTACCGTGTACTCCGGACATGATGCTTCCTTAACTTTTAATTTATCTGTATTCCGAAATTCATCTAATCTTGTGCAGTGGTTTGAACCAGTCTTATTTTGCATTCATAGGTACCTAATATTAGACTGTATTTTGGCGTTTTCACTTATCCACAATTCCTTGCCGGAGTCTGTATTTCGTTATAGCTACAACCCGGATCTTTAAGTCAAGAGTGAATAGTTTATTTCTAGGTCAGCGTCCTTTATCGTCAACCAGACAGTCGCTTTCAATCAGGTAAGATAGTGGTCAAATGCCTAACAAAAATAAAAAAAAATCAATTGGCACAATAACAATACACAATACAATAGATAACTAAATTAATCATTACCATTACTTTAGCCAAATTTTTCTCTTTACGTACTAGGACTACAGGTTTCCTCTTCGGAAAATCCCCGCGGTCCTAACAAGTGGGCATCGTCCCTGCTAGACGGTTTGCTGACATTTCTTTGAGCTGCGCGTGGATCAGACCGCTCCGGCTCAGTCCGGTTAATTACCGGACTGTCGGACGGCGGGCTACCCATTGCTCGACGTCCGCAAGCCCGCGTTCACCGTGGCTGTTAGTTTGAGTTGGAATCTAGGCGGCTCGATCCACCCAAGGGCGGGAGATGTCTTTGGATGATTTCCCAACTTCATTATCATCATCATTTCAGCCGAAAGACATCGACTGTTGGACATAGGCCTCCCCCAAATGTCGCCACAATGAACGTCCTGTGCGTCTCACGTCTATCGGATTCCCGCAACCCTTACAAGGCCATCGGTCCAGCTTCTAGGATATCCCACCTTAAAAAAAAAGCCACGTATTTCTTTGAACTAATTCCCGATGAAGAGTTCAGCGACCATACTTAATACAATTATCGTTCGGCAGGAACAGGTCAACTGCTGGACATAGGTGTCCTCCTCACATCCTGTGGTATCCCGTGACCTTCACCAGGCCATTGGTTTAGCTTGTGAGAGCTTTAGGTAGCATAATCGCCTTTTAATGTTCCCACTGCTGGGACACAGGCCTCGTCTCTAAGAGAGGGCCGTAAGCCACCGCCTGGGCAAGCGCGGGTTAGTGGATGTCATAATGTCTTGTATCTTCGAATATCTGGTTCTAGGACTTGCTTATTTCCTCACGATGTTTTCCTTCACCTTTTTGAGAGCAGTCAAGTAGTGATAGATTAAATGACAAAAAATAATGCACCAGGCTGGGTTTGAACTATAGTGACCTACAACTAGTCAGTAGGGATCGTTACCACTCGGTCACCACTGCTCTGGTTTTAGGTAATTTACAAGTTTTTCACAGTATATTAATCGTCAATTTACACATACACACATACTCAAACACTCATAGACATAGTTAAAACAGGTCATTATAGGTTAATTAACACATATAAAGGTTTCTTTTGTGCACTAAGTTAAAATAAAACAGTGACAGCTTGATAACAACCAACCCCGCCGTCGATGACTTCGGCTCGGTCCGAATGGTTACCGGACGGTCGGACGGCAAGCTACTCATTGCTAGCCGTTCTCTAGCCCGCGCCTACGGTGGCCGGAAATCGGGATCGGAATCCCAGCGGCGGCTGGGGCGTGCGTGCCGTTGCCTCACGCGTGTGGCCTCCTCCTTTGCTAGCATTACTGCTTCGCAAAAGGAGACGACCGCCTGCCACTCCTCTTCGCTTCGGACCATGGCCTGTACCAAGGTCCGGCGCGAGAGATCGCTACGGCCGATCGCTCCCTTCGCGATGTCTGAAATTTTACTTCAATATACAATATATGTATCATTGATGTTCAACATTTTTAAAACTAACCTAATTTAACATTCTAACTTTACAGAAAATTATTGTGTTACTTTTGGTTACCCAGTGGTTACCATACAGTCCGATATACCTATAATTTCGTCTAAATACCATGGTAATTGCCTCATGTAATAATGTTATAGTCTAGTTAGTTGATCAGGTATAATTATTAATTCATAATAACTACGCAATGAATTGGTGCTGTTTGTTGATGTTTGGTAAAATACTTGTCTCTTTATATCTAGGTGACTAAAGGCTTTGCTAGGTGCCAAAAATCTTTTTAATAAAGCACATTAACCTTTTAATAATATCTCTGTGTATCTGAAACATGGACAATGAACTGTTTTTCATTACTATACAATTTTAAAGATCACGATCAGGTTTACAAGACATTATGAGGTGTACAATAAATTATATAATAACGATTGATATCAATGAGGGTGTTCTATAATGAGGTAGCACTGTGGCCTGAGGTCCAGGCACCTGTCAAAACGCGTATGATAATGACATTAGTTTGACATTAACGTCAACGTCATTCACGCGTTTTCAAAGAAAATGACATCTGGCTAAGTGGCGCCAACTGGTGGTGTAAATTTTCCTGAACACCCTCTTTCAAGACCACTTATGATCACAGAAATTATAGTGTTTTTGAAATCAGGTTATAAAGTCAATAAACGTAAAATGATTAATACCGCTATAGTTTATATGACTCCTACCATATTTTATTTAAAAACTAATTATCTATTATACAACTTTATTTCAGTATAGGTATGCGAAACCCGAAACACGTTTCTAGTATTTTTATGTAAAGAATCTATGTACGGAATTTCTTATCTGTATCATGAAATATCAGTTCAGTTTCGCATATACTAAAAATAATGTTGTATATATCACCGGAAAATTAAAGACTCCATATGATTGTAATAAATTTTTATCAAATTATAATTTCTCGATATATTATGAATAAACATTAATTTGTTATACACATGATAATATCGGGACTTTTGCGTTGTCTATCAGTTTTTTCCAGCATTTAAATACTCCAATTTATTCATTAAATATAATAAAAGTCGATGTTTCTTTAGAAATCTGTATATGTAAAAGCGAAATACCATTCACTCGTGTTTAATTCACGAAATCTCAGAAACTGTAACACATACAAACTTAAAATTTGGCAGGTAGGTTCCTTATAAGATGCAGACATCTGCTACGAACGGATTTTACAAAATTCCACAACTAAGGGGGTAAAACGGGGATTGGAAGTTTGAATGGAGAAACCGACAACACGCTGGCGAAGCCGCTGCCAAAAGCTAGTAGTCTATATCGAGTCATTTAGTCTAGTAATCTAGATCTATATCGAAGTGAAAATCCTAATCAAAGTTTTGTTCCTATTCACCTCAGTTGATGGTACACTTTCTTTCTTTCTTTATAATTTTAATCGACATGGAGTGGCTCCATTGAACGCCTTGTTATACAAGGAAAGGTGGACGGAACAAGGTCGCGTGGCAGATCACTGATGCGATGGACTGACCAAATTAAAGCGGCTGTTGGCGGCCCATTGAACGAGTGCGCCCGGTAGACCGCCAGCAGGCAAAAGTGATGAGAAATCCTGACAGCTTCTGAAGAGATATCTTCGTAATAACCACGACCACTCTGACAAGAGTGAAATGACCGAGAAGAAGATAATTTAAAAGTTTTTAACACCCATGCAAAGAGCGGGTTTCTAGTAAAAAAATAAACCTCGACTTTCTGTAAAAAAAAACCTTCGACAATATCAACAGTACCAACTGAAAGCGTAAAATCCAGCAACACATTTTGTTATCAGACTTTATTTGCTAAAACAGTCGTGTAATCAAAATAGGAATCTGTTTACTTAGGACCCTGGCAATTACCATTTCGTAGTTAAATTATTACGAATAAATATTCATTGAGTTTTGTAATATTCATAGGCTGTTATTAAGGATGTTTTGATAAGCAAGAATGTGGTATGGTGTTTGTTTATTTTGGCATAGTTTTTATATAATACTCGTAGTTTACTTGCTTTTGCTAGCGGTTTCGTCAGCGTGGTAGTGGAAAATGATCTCAAGTGGACATACTCTTGGGATAAAACAGTATTTGATACAAGTGCAGAAAGTTTGTTCGTTTTCGTAAGTGTATTGAAAAACGTCGTTCGACACATGTGCAACTTTGTCACACTGCATTTGCATACCTTCGGCTCCATAGCACACTCGCCTACGGCTCGTGTGAATTCTGCCTCGGCGCCAATGACAAGCTTTCTGCAATTGTATCAAAATGTACTATTTTAC
Organism: Leucania comma; assembly: GCA_958295575.1. Taxonomy (NCBI): domain Eukaryota; kingdom Metazoa; phylum Arthropoda; class Insecta; order Lepidoptera; family Noctuidae; genus Leucania; species Leucania comma. The sequence goes on from OY282480.1 coordinate 4,852,491, forward strand.
ACCATCTGCTCGATAATGCCCTTTTATGTCATACAATCATCACTTAAAGTAAGTCATTATCTCTATAGAGCGATAATGTAGTATGGGCGATCCATAAGGAATGATGAGATTTGAATTCGGAACGTCTAAACCATTATTTGAAAAAATAAACAATGTTTATTCAAAAATCAAACTGGCCACTAACAAAAAAAAAAAGAATAAAATGTGGAAGGATACCAATGAGTCTTTAAAAAAAGTAATGAAAGAGCGGGAATATTACAGAAAATTAAAAATATACAATCTCGTATATATATCGAGTGATAGTTAAGATTAAATTGTAAATAATATTGACATATATTTCTCTGATATGTAATTTGTTTTAGTGAATTGCCTTTTAATTATCTCACAGATGGCGTAAAAAGTAGAGAATAAAGCTGTTTTTGTCTTGGGTTCGGTTTAAATTCCTCACTTCCCTCAGTTTTCTATATTAACTCCCTCTCATGCTCGGTAGTTAATTATATTGATCCCTCATTAAATTTTTTTGAGAAGTTTAGATAGACAAATCCAACCAAGAAAGGATCACAGAAAAAGCATTGTTTAAAATAAAAATGTATATAAAAGATTTTTAAAAACCTCCGCAATATAGTACGGATTTCGAAATTCAATCTTGAAATAAATTAATTTCATTCATTGTACTGTACTAGTGAAATTGGTAAAAATATTAATCATTTTCTCTGTGGCCCACTTTTAGTCGCTCGTCATAATTCAATACGAAATTGCCTGTCACGAACAATTGATCAACTACCTATTATATTATAATTATACCAATGACTGGCATTGATGAAAATTATAGTGACGAAACTTGGAATTACATTAGTTAATAAAACCTTAGATACATTAGGGGGCAATAAGTCCCTAAAAATAACAAACAACGCTCAATTTTCGTGACGCTGCAACGTTGCATCGTGTTACACAACTTGTTACAATGCATTTTCGTGATACAAGATAAATTTTTGGACAATTTGATTGCGTTGCGTGTATTTGAATCCCTAATGTACCTATTCTATAAAGCAGTAGTAGCTTACTGCTAATCGCTTTTAATAAAAATAATTATTTATTTTTACTATAAACAAAAAAAAAGCAGTACCTACTATATAACATTTCATTTGTAAAATATACTTATAAACTACCAAATGAATCGAACACTTTAACAAAAGTGGGTGAAGCCTGCATTTCAGTTATTTGCGCCAAATACCGTCTGTTTTAAATTAGCAAACATTAAAAATACGAAATAATTGTACTATGATACAGAGCATTTCGTATAAAAGTTTAAGGCCCCTCACCCACGGTGACTTTTTGTACCGATGCTGTAACGCGTTCGCATCGATACAGTCGCGATGCTGTAGCACGTTAGTAGAGCATTGGCATTTTTTCTATAGCGCTTGCAAATGCAACTAACGCGCGTTAGTAGCGATGCTGTCTCACGCTTACGAAAGACGCGTCAGCATCGCTACAATATTTCGCCATAGACTAGGGGCGTTCACAAAGTATAATAGAAAACGTTAATAAATTACAAAGGTATATCCCCTTAACTGTGTTAGGTGGTGATTTACTTACGGGTTGTAGAGAATAGGTTTGAGCCAAGGTTGCCATACTCATCAATATCATTTCTGCTAAAAGACGTTCACTACTGAATTTAAGCCTCTTCCAAGTGTCGCCACAATGAAATCCTGAATGAAATCCTGAATCCTGTCCGTCTCGTACATCAACACCCGCATCGAACAAGGCAGTATCTTGAAAACGTCCAATTTGAGTTATCACCTTATGCGTGCCGTGAAAAATGTGACACGACTGACGAATACTGACGAATCTCTATCATTAGTAGTTCCTAAGATAGCCAGTCGAAAGAGTAGTGACTTTAATGTTGAGTTTGGAGGAAACAGAAGCATTTTGAATTGCTTACTGCTCTCTGGAAAGTTGCAGCAATGTTATAGACGTATTGAGGGTTAAGAGGGCCCTACACTACCCGTCTATTGTCAAATTGAGCATGATTTAAAAGCTTATTGATTCATCCAACGTAATCTCTGATAAAAGAGGTGACGCAAAAATAGAGAGATAACACCTGAATATTCTCATCATTCAATTAAATATTTTACAAAACATCGGTTTCAGGAAATCCGTTTTTTTTTTTAAATTAATGTGTTTTGAGAAAAAAATTCACCATTCAAAATCTTGATTAAATGTGCAAGGTTCTTGGAATGTGTTATGAAGAGCCAAATTTCACGTAAAATAACAGATTTTCTATACCGGATTATTTATACACAAATAATGTTTTGATTTCAATAGAAACCCACAAAATATTTGTGTTTTCCCCTAAAAGCGGTTGTATGAAAGTGTATATCGGGTTGGACGATCTTAAGTTATGGTAACTGTTGGAGTGGTGGATCAAAATTAATTAGACCAGTGGTTATTGATAAATGATAGTACGTTTATTTCCGTTTAGAACACAGACAGAATTACAGTTTCACATTTTGTAAGAAGAAAGGACAGTGACGCCATAACAGACAATATTCTTTTTTTTTTTAAATTATGGAACAGTGCTAATGTTGCCACATGAAAAATAAGATTATAATATTTATTACAGATTACAACACGCCTCCTTAAATTTAAAATCTTGTTTTGTATTACTCTTACCTTGCTATTGCTAAGAAAACATATTTAAATTAATTTTAACCCTAATCTATTTTTCACAAACTTGGACTTATCTAAACTTTTAGTTAACATGTCTGCTAAGTTAAACTTTGTATCAATTTTTACAATATCAATTATACCCTTTTCATAATTTTCATTTATATAATGATATTGAACTTCAATATGCTTTGAATTTTTAGTAAAATTACCATACTTAGCAATCGAAATTGCACCTGAATTATCTTCATACAGTTTTATAGGTATATCAAATTTAACACTGAATGACTCACTTAACAAGTTTCTGATAAAAAGTACTTCAGTCACTGCTTCTGACATAGCAGTATATTCTGCAAAAGTTGAACACTTAGTTACTGTATTTTGTTTATGAGTTTTCCAAAAAATTAAGTTTCCAAATAATCTAACTACAAAACCTGTTGTAGATTTTCTGTCTACATTATCTCCTGCATAGTCAGAATCTACCATACAATCTAAAATTTCAGAGCTTACATTATCATAGTATGTTAACTTTAAATCCTTAGTCTTATACAGATATTTTAAGATTCTCATTGCATATTTGTAATGAGTTCGGTCATAACAACTTTGAAATCGACTTAAGTAATTTACACTGTATGCTATATCTGGCCTAGTGCCTGTACTGATATACAATAATTCACCAATTATACTCCTATACTTTATACTATCATCTACTTCTCTAGCTTGTTCTAATTTTAAGTTTGTTTCCATAGGAGTATCATATAACTTACAATTTTCTAAATTGTATTTTACAACCAAAGACTCAATATATTTTGTTTGACTTAAGGTCATTTTATTCCTATCTTCATTATAGTCAATATCTATGCCAATATAATTTTTTATTTTTCCCAAGTCTTTCATAGCAAATTTTTTTAATAAACTAGTTTTTACTTCTTCTATTTTACTTTTATTTTTACAACAAATTAGGAGATCATCGACAAATATTAATATACTCGTATATATTGGATCTTTGTTTGCATTATTGACATATAAACAGTAATCATAGTTACTTCTAACAAAATTCAATTTTTCAATAAATTTGTTGAAACAATCATACCACACTCTTGGGCTCTCTCTGAGACCATAGAGGGCTCTTTGCAGTTTGTAAACTTTATTATCTCCAGTTTCATAACCCTTTGGTTGTTCTATATATACTTCTGATTTTACATAACCATTTAAAAATGCTGTCTCAACATCCATTTGTTCTATAAATAAATTATTTTTGCAACTATATGATAATAAAATTTTTAATGTTTGCATTTTTCCTACTGGTGAATAAACATTTTCAAGATTGTCCTTTTGCTGAAATCCTCGTACAACTAATCTAGCTTTGTAAACATTATTACTTTTCCTTTTAAAGACCCATTTGACATCAATAACTTTTTTATCTTTTGGACGTTCAACAATTTGCCATGTATTATTTTTATTTAAGCTATTTATTTCAGAGTCCATCGCTACTTGCCATTCCTTATAATCATGGGAGCTCATCGCCTCCTCAAATGTATTTGGTACATTTGCATCAATGAAATTTACATATATAAAATGTGATACTGGATAACCATATCTGGAAACTGGATTTCTCTTTCTTTTAGACCTTTCTTCTATTACGAGCTCATTCTTTTTATTATTGAAATTATCCACAAGATCATCATTAACCATATTTTCTACAGTATTATTAGAATTAGTTTCATTTGCATCTACATAGTCTTCTTCAATATCATTTGTGCCTATTTCATCTATATTTGAAGCTTTATTTTCCAAATCTCTATCCTTTTCATCATCAAGTTTTTCTAAGCAAATTAATTGAGTATTTTCTTCAACTACCTGAACATGTCTAGCATTAATTATTCTATTATTTAATAAAACTCTATAACCATTTTCATTATAACCTACTAGCACTCCTAGTCGGGCTTTATCATCCCATTTACTTTTTCTTAAAACTTCAGGAACTCTAACAAAAACTCTACTTCCATAAATTTTTAAATGTTCAACATTTGGTTTAATACTGAAAAATATTTCATAAGGAGTTTTATTTTCAACTGTATTAGCAATGGTTCGGTTTTTTAGATATGCTGCTGTTTTTATAACTTCAGGCCAATACCTTCTGTGTATTTTAGCTTCTCTCATTAAGCACCTACCTATGTCCATGGCAGACCTATTATACCTTTCCGCTACTCCATTTAATTCATGGACGTAGGGTGGACATGGTAACAACTCTATTCCTTTGTGTCTAATGAAATTATAAATATCTCGATTTAAATATTCTTTGCCATTGTCGCACTGTAATTTCTTAACTTTTTTATTGAATTTATTTTCTACTAAATTAACAAACTCTATAAAACAACTTGCGGTTTCTGCTTTGCTTTTAATACAAAAAATTCTAGTGCATTTGCTATAGTCGTCGATAAATGTCAAAAAATATTTTTCTCCACCATAACCAGTTGTGCTATGTGGGCCATTTAGATCTGTATGAATCAATTCTAAAATTTCAGTAGTCTTTGTTCTATTATTTTCAAAAGGTACATTAGCCATTTTGCTTTCAATACAATTTGAACATTTCATTTCTTTATTTTCAATCTTATCTGGCAAACCGTCTACTAATTTATTATTAATTAACTTGTTTAAGTATTGGAAATTCACATGGCCAAGTGCCCTATGCCATTTTTCTTTATTGGTTAATGTTATTGAATTTACATACATATTATCATTATCAGTTTTTGAAACAAAACTTTTTACCCAATACAAATTGTCTATTTTATTGGCAACAACTATTAATTCTCTTGACTGATTATAGATTTTTGCATTTTCATTTCTTGCTACTATTGTGCAGTGTTTGGTTATTTTTGAAACGCTTAACAAGTTTTGTTTAATATCTTTTACAAAATAGACATTTTTTAAATCAATGTATTTTTCATTATAATAATTTTTGAAAGCGACTTTAACGGTGCCTACTTTTGTAGCTTTTAACACTTTACCATCTGGTAGTTTCACATCAATGGGAATTTTTAAATCTATATAATTAGAAAAACATGTATCATTCTTTATAATATGATCTGTACACCCACTATCTAACAACCAATGAATTTCGCTATTGTTATTATATTCCTTTTCACTACACCCCATTACCTGGTTTACTTCTGGATTATATACTTGAGCAGTCCACGACTCTGCCACAGAACCATCTTGCTGAGTGCTTGAGGACTCACTTCTGGGATGACTTTGACCTCTGCCTCGGCCACGTCGATGAAAAACACCTCTGTTGGAACCTCTTTGTTGTCCTTGCTGGCGTTGACTGGTTGGATTTCTTCCTGGATAGTTTTTCTGACCATGCCAACAGTCCTTTTTGAGATGGCCGGTCTTTCCACAGATAAAACATTGTGTTTTAGTTTTAGTTGAGAATGTACTCATATTGTTTTTCTTGTCCGGGTCACTACTGGTCATATTTTTCTCTTTTATTTTAGACTTCACATAATCTACTGTTCTTTGTTCTTCTGGGATAACATCAATAAAATCTCCGATATAACTGTAACTTGGAGGTAAAGCTCTGAGCAAGTATCTCATCTTCTCAGGTTCATTTATATTTCCACCTGCCGCTTTGAAATCATTTATTGTTTTCTCGAAATCGACAAAGAAATCTTCTACTGTATTGTAATTGTTTAGTTTTATTTCTTCAATTTTTCCTCTACATATAATTTGCATAGCAGTAGACTGCGTTAAATACATCTTGTCAAACTTTCTCATCATATCATAAGCTGTCGTACACTCGCTAATATATTCTAATTGTTTATCCGAAATTGTACTCATTATTATAGTCCTTGCTTTTAAATCCATTTTCTTCCAAGCGGCGTCTTGATCTTTGAACTTGGAAGGCATCATGCAAATGGCGGGCTCGTTACATTCTTTGTATTCCAATAAGGTTAATAACCTTAATTTCCAACTTGAATAGTTCACACCATCAAAAATAGGCATCATTATGTTTTCTATTTTAGCTTGTTTAGCCATTTTGGATGAAATATATAAATCGATGGGTGATAACAGCGTCTTTTCTTTTTGACTCAAAACTTTGCACGAGGCGCGAACTAAAACTTTTACTTAGAAGCGGCCGGTTTTTGGAACTCACTATTTTTGCTTATTTTACCACTCAACCACGCTCTGCTACCATGTTGGAGTGGTGGATCAAAATTAATTAGACCAGTGGTTATTGATAAATGATAGTACGTTTATTTCCGTTTAGAACACAGACAGAATTACAGTTTCACATTTTGTAAGAAGAAAGGACAGTGACGCCATAACAGACAATATTCTTTTTTTTTTTAAATTATGGAACAGTGCTAATGTTGCCACATGAAAAACAAGATTATAATATTTATTACAGATTACAACAGTAACATAAATAATAATGTTAAATGTTATTGGTAAATAAGATCCCATATCTCCATCATTTTAACATAAACATACGTATTAAATTGTAACTACAAAAACTGCACTATCATAGTAAAATTGTAATTACAATTAAATACGTACATAAAAAAAGTAAAATTCACGCGAATAAAGTCGTAGGCAAAGTGCTAGTTCTATACGAAAAGAGACCACTTTCCAGTATGACTATTTAAAACCAGGAAAGGTAAAGCTACACTCAATTCGTGTTCCTATCGTAACTGCTCGTATCTATCTATAAATCTTTTAGTACAGATCTGCATACCCGCTGCAGTGCGCACTGCAATACTGTACTAAAGCCGTTTTCGGGAAACCTCTGCGATCTGATTTTAAGACCTTAGTAACAAGTTTCTTCAGGTATTTTAAAACGCTGTGAGGAAATTGGATACAGAGTATATGGTTCTTGGCGTAAGCATTTACTCGTTTTAGGTATTGATAATATTTTATGTAGGGTCGGTGTCCTAAGCTACTTGACTAACCTTTTAATAGTTTTTCAAAGGAGGTGGGTTAGGTAACTTAGGGCACGGACTGTACTATCTAGAGGAAAATGTGTTTTGAGGTGGAAGACCTGTTGAAAATATTGTTCACTTTATGGATAATAGATGGCGTTGTTAAGTGAGCGCCGATTTCTAGATCGCGCTATTAAGATTTTCCGTGCTGTGACTAGACTCACGATATTTTCAATTTTAAAATTAGTTCTAAACGTACAAACTTATTTTTAGTATTATGTGAAACTCGAAACAATCTATATACAAAACTTCATAACTGTATCATGAAATATCACCAAGTTAAAAGATTTATATGTTACCTGGTTTGTTTACACAAACACTTGGTCACCGGGCCATCCGGGCCATTGAGTGGTTGTTTTGCCCCCGTACCCAGCTGTACCCTGGAGCCTAATACCCGCTATGACCCGCCTTGACCTGCGTTATACTAGTTTCGGTGGTGCCAACTTGTGACCTTTTTTAGATATTTTTGGGAAAAATTGTAACATGGTGTAAAAATTATTGGAATTGATTTAGTTACTGATTTTGAACCAACTATATTCAGGTTTCGCGTATAGGTACTAAAAATAATGTTGTATAGCGGAAGAAAATGTCAAGTGTTTTATAACCTTATCTTCACCCTCGTTATGGTCGCGAGCGCAGCAGTAACAGTGCGGAATCGAACGAGTGTTCAAGAGTTTGTATGGAGCGGGAAAGTGTGTCAAATTTTTACAGATTAAAATTCACCCATGTTCTTTCAGTTGTCTCTTGCGTTCCAAAACTACGGTAACTTTTTTGAATAGTCTTATTTGTTATGTAAGTAAACAAAGAAACAAAAACATTTATTTGAGACTCGCACAGGACAAAGAACATAAAAATAAAAAGTACTTATTCTATAAAAACTTTAACATAAATAATAAAAGGAGAACAAAAACAACATTAAAGATCAAAAATAAAAGACTTGTGCGAGATCAAAAAGGTTCCTATCTGAGCATATTATTATGCTGCAATATTTAAAAAAAGTAAAATAACGCAGCGCTGGTATTCTGATGGGGCTTAGTGACATAAGTGTTGGTTGGTGTTCCACATTCCTTTGACCATGCACGGTTAGTAAACTTAGAAAGTAACTGATACAAAATATAACCTCTTTCTCAATTCTAATGGTACTTAAAGTAATTAAAAATAATAAATAATTAGTTAAAAATAAATTGGCATACCATACCACCGTCATTGCATGGGAATCAAAATTACAAATTCAATATGCTCTTGCCAAGCAACTAAAAAATTGGAAACGGGGGGACTGTTGGTACGAGACAAAGTATGTAAGTGGCATTAACAGATCTTAAAAGGCAATAATGGCCGCACGCTCGATGGAAAAGCCCTTAACCCCCAGCGGCCAAGATCCCGGTTACGATTTCCACTCTCCGTAGGTGCATTCTTGCAGACGGCAAGCAATACCTCCCCGTCCAGCCATCCAGTAACCGTCCAGACTGAGCCCAAGTTGTCAACGGTGTTCCACGTGTGCCTCAAGGATGTGTTAGCAAAACCGTAGGAGCCCGGCAGGATCGAAGCCTCTCGGGCCATGGAATGGAAAGAATGCAAGGCAACGAAGAAACATAGCAGTGGATTTTAGTCAGTAAGAGTCTAACACGTCCTCCCACTCCACCTTAGAGCGGGAGGTGTAATTGTATAATTTCCCATTAAAAAATAAAGTATGAATAAAGATAGAATCTAATTAAAGGTTTACCAAATCATAAGTACGCACTCGAGACATCTACAATTCAATGTATAAACCCCAACTATCGATTAACAAGACAATTTCTAAAAGCCATTAAGTTCAAACTAATAAAAAATCTAGAATTACAGCTAGCCCAGCACTTACCCCTCAAGCTATTGAAGAAACTAAGCCGTTGAAAAGTTATTAAAAACTTGAAAAGAGGACTTTATGTTCTGGAAGATATTTTACATTTAGGAAAGGCTTGCCTTGTCAGTTAACGCCTTTGTCTTTCTGTTTATTGTGATAGGAACCCACGTAAATTGTTCCTGTTACTTCAAAATTATGTTGAACCATTTTAGGGTTCCGTACCAAAAGTTTTGTTAAAAGAGTAATTAAGGAGTTTCTGCCAGTTCTTTTGCTAAGGAACAACCAATTGGAACCGTTCACTAGCTTCTGACGTGTTATAAGTAAGTATTCATGTAGGTGTATGTGAAATAAAAAGTTTTTGAATATATTTTTTTCTTTCCAATGTTAGTAAAGACCCTACTACTAAGACTCCACTGTCCGTCTGTCTATCATCAGACTGTACCGCTTGAATCGTGATAGCTAAAAAGTTGCAATTTTCACAAATGATGAATTTCTGTTGCCGCTTTAGCAAAAAATCCTAAAAAACAAATGAGGCTGTATACAACAAACGTATTTTTTTCCGTTTTTTATTCGATATTAATAACGACAACAGGTAGACGTTTGAAATATTCACAGAATATTTAGTTGTATATAAAAAAAAGTAGAATAAATATTGATATACGTATAAACGTGATATTTTTGCCTATTAAGACTTCTTCACCAGACTTTTTCCCAGGAAGAAGGAAGGCGGTCTAGCCAAAAGTAAGTAAGGCGGTCTAGAAAATTACTTACAACACCGGTAGTAGTAGTGTACCAGGTGAAGTGTCTAATATTGTGTAACTGCAACCTCATCCGTCCTCTGCCGTGCATAGAGTACATTAATTATGTTGATGAGATATACGAACAACAAACGTCGCTAATCAAAAAACTATAGAAAAAAATCCTAAATATAATTTTTATTAGGTTAGGTTTAAATAGTTTATTCTCATAAAGACACAAAAGCCACTTACATGAGAATACAAGATAATCTAATAAACTTATTCTACTGAATCTAAAGTAAGCGCTACAGTTGTATAGATAATAGTACTGAACCCTTCATGCACAAGTCCGATTCGCACTTGGCCGGTTTTCGGTTCTTTGCTGCGTCATTGTTCGATAATATCTGGGGGAGTACCTATTATATTATGAAAATGAGTTGATGTTTCTTTTGTTAATTAAAACTTTACTGACACGTCCATGTTCTGATTTTACTTACCTACTTACGAAGGTTTTAATTAATTGTGTTCTTTGGATATTCAAGGACACAATACAGACAGGCACAGAAGTCAATCTTATAGTATACAACATTATTTTTAGTATATGCGAAGCCTGAATATACTTTGTTCAGAATCAGTAACTGAATCGGTTCCAATCATTTCCGTACGGTAACAGACCGGTCCGAGCTCAAGTCGTCTACGGTGCGCACTGTCCCCGCGCGCCTCAAGGAGTTGTCATCAAACTGTAGGGGTCCAGCAGGGCCGAAGCCTACTGGGGCCAAAGGTTATGTGAGAATGTCACCACGGACCCGGGACAAAGGCAATGAATGGAAGGGTAGGTTTTTAGTCAGTAAAAGTCTGACACTATTTCCCACCCCACCCAAGGGCAGGATTTGTCATTGGATGATTTTACCTACCATAAAAAAAAACACTATGCTATATTTTTTCCCAAAAATATTTAAATACGGTCACAAGTTCCACCGACACTAAATATAACACAGGTCACGGCAGGCCATTGAAGGCATTAGACGCCAGTACACAGCTGGATGCCGGAGCAAAACAACCCCTCAGTCACCCGGAGAGCTCGGTAACCATGTGTTTGTGTGAACAACGAGGTAACACGCTTATGACCTTGTGATTTTTCATGATACAGTTATGAAATTTTATCCCATATATATTTTTTTTGTGTTTGGGGTTTCGCATATATTAAAAATAAGGCTGTATTAGATTATTAAACGCAAGGCTTACGCAGCTGAAACTACAATAAATAGGGTGCCTAATATAAATTGTAAAAAAAAAAACATGGCTAGAAAGTCATGTTCACTTTTTCCGGGGGCCGCCTGGTGCATACCTAACCTTTCTGTATTATGTTAAAACTAACCATCGAAATACAATCAAATACCTACCTACTTACCTCTCTGAAACATCAATTCATGGTTTTTTGAATTTAAACAACCGATCAATGAACAGTTACAATAATTATTTTATGTTGCTCCCTTTTCGCACGAAAAAGTACACAGACGCGTGTCTCAATCAAACAGATGACAATCGCACTCGCTCTGGTCCCAACCGGTCCGAGATATCGTGTCCGTGATCGTTGTCTATGTGTGCGTTGCCCAAGCACACTTTGTATGTAGATTGACTTCTGAACATATCTCTCTTTTGTGCCAAGGATGCCTCACGCATATAAATTCCTCGATAAAGGAAGTAACTAATAAATTATTGCAGCCATTCGTAAGTACATGTGTTGGGATTGCTACGATATTCATGAAATTACATACGCCTTTTAACTCAGTCGGCAAGTTAGTATAAGTGAAGGTTTAGAGTTATGTGGAACAGGGTTATAGAAATGGAAAGCATCCTCGCCTGTACACGTCCCGGTAAGTACACACGCTACACAGTGATCAGTTGACTTGCAAATACGACAGTGAGCTACTCCAATCACTTTGCTTGATACTCAGTGAGCTATCAAAACTGTGTAGTCTTGATCATATTAGTCAGAACAGCGCTTTATCAAATTGCCCACAAGGGACTTTACTTTGAGAGACAGGATCACTGTACTCCCCCGTAATCGCAAGAGCTAGAAAGCCACATCATACAACTTCAAGTAGGGGTGGACTTAGCACAGTTTCACCCCAAACCACTGTCTCACTGCGTAGACACGGGCTCCCGATGCGTTGTCTAACTACTCGCCAAGGGATGCCTGGGGAGCACACTCTATATGCGAGAGAATCACTCCCAGACTTGTTCATGCGAATGCTGCCGTGGTCTTGTCGGCTGTCAAAGTCCTAATGAAGCTAATGAAGATGGTATTCGATGACACGGAGCTGGTAAACACGCTCTTCCGGAAGCTGACCCCCTCTAGTAACCCTGTTGAGCGCTAAACTGGAAGTGCAGTATTTATGGCTCTCAGGAACATCAACCTATGAAGACTAAACCCGAGGCAACAGCGCATTGCGTTATTATGTTGCGCGCCTCTTCTTTTTTATTGAAAATCCATCTAATTCTTATGAGACCTTCCAATGCTGCGTCTTCCGATGCGAGGTCACCAAGCACTCCATAACTTTTCTGCTCCAACGACAATCTGTTCTACGAGCAATGTATTCAGTCCACTGCAAATAAGTTCGGTAATTCTTCGGGTTATGTCGGTAATTTTTTTTCTTCTGCGGATATCTTAATTCCAGATTTGGATTCAATTTTGATTCGATTCTTCGGGCTGTGACTAAGCAAAACTGAAAACGTGAAAAAAAAAAAAAAAACGTGCCCCACACACTAGTAATTATTCCTGTATAGTGGGTGCGTTTACATTGTATAACCGGAACAAATATCTGTAGGTCATACAAATATTTGTTCCATGTTGGAATCGAACCCGCGATATGTAGCTCAACCACTACGCCAACTGAACGGAAATGAATTTAATGTTACTCAAAACTAAACAAATTATATAATTATCTCTTCTGTTCTATTTTATAGCTATAATATCTAAAAGAAATTAAAACAAAAGTATAACTTTTATTAACATGCTCGATATAATTATCTTCATTCTTTCGCTCAAGAAAGATACAGTGTCTCTCTCACGAAGAAACATCTGCTAACTGTTAAAATTAAAACAAACTTTACTTTGAATTAGCTTCATGATCTTAATTAGGTACGGCCAAATCTTATCTAAAAACTTTGACAAAGCAACTGCAGTTTAACGTTCATTAATTAAACTTTGTTGAAAGAATGCAACGTCCAACTATGGTTGTATTAGCGGGCTCGTGATCTCGGAGCAATGGGTCGCTCACCGTCTGGCCGGTATGAAGCGAGTCCGAGTTGATAGTGTGTTGTGTGCCGAAGGGGGCAGTAGGGCCGATGTCTGTTGTGGGCAGGTCATTTGATACATTACATTTATGTTCGCCTAAATGGTCAAAATGTACTGAAGGTGGCTGATGTTTTTCGCGATTTCAGGTTTGGTCTCATAGCAGAAGTTGTTTATTATCATGACTACAATCACGTGTTTAAGTATCGGTCACTAATTACCAGTCACCCTCCCTATATATTTGTATGTATGGTAGTGGTAGGTATATACCGTAAATATAAGTTAGCAATAATTAAAATAATAAACAATATTAACTCCTGGTGATTCATTAAGTCGATCCGAGTTCTTTGTGTTGAGGGCTGCAATAATTGAAATATTCCCTCAGCAATTGGTTCACTGACCTTGCAGGTACATTTTCATAATAATTAAGCGAATTAATTACTTGATTATAAGCCCAAAAGTTACAATAGGGCATTAACCTTTGCCTATTTCTCCTCAACAATAATTTACCTCCTTTCTAGGTACAACATGTTACTACCAGTAACTTAGTTCCCGCTAAGTTACTGGTAGTTCGGTACATGAAGTAAGCACCAATATTAGTAATGTGAACATTGAGTCACCTAGCTTACCTCCAGGGAGTTTGCCTGAAATCCATCGCATTATGAATTTATTAATGGTTGGTTTTGAGCCGTATTATCATAGCAAAATACTTGGAATATTTAATACCTACTTTGAAATGAGGGTTACTTTCATCTACGAAGGTATTAAGTTATTTATGTACTACATAGACCTAGTTTTAGAACGATGTTATTGCGAAAGGAATATCAGTCGTTCTTATTTTCAATCGATAACCGATTCTGTACAGTGTCACGAGTGCGTATTTTGTCTATACTGTAAGACAAATAAAAAAAAAAAATCTGTATACGACTTTTTTATAATCTAATTCAAAGCCGTAGAATTATGGTGCGCATTTGACAAAACCTTAAAAAAAATGGTCATGTTTAAGTCGGATTTGTGCATTAAGGGTTTCGTACAAAATCGAGTTTCGACGATTTTTCCGAATTGCAAAATAGTAATTTTTTCGTGACTTAACTACAAATTGACAGTTTTTAGAAATTTCCCTTTACTTGTACTATGAGAACTTGTTTTTTGTCAAATTTCAAGATTCTAGGTCAACGGGAAGTAACCCCATTATATAGGTTTTGATTTCCTTGCGAGCGTTAAAATATGCGCCATAAATAGAGCATAAACGACCTCTATAAATTGCGTTGTTTTGATTTGTTCTTGCAGTAACAGATCTGAGTATGGTATTAATTTCAACATAGCCCAGCATCTGCGTTATAATAATCCCAGTGCTGTGACTCAGGCCTCCTCTCTAGGAGAGGGAATGGGCCCTAATCCACCACGCACGCCCAAGTTGGTGGATGTCACATGTCTTCAAATTTTTTTTGGTTCTAGGATATGCCGGTTTTCTCGCGATGTTTTCCTTCACCCTTTTAAGAGCAGTGGTGGAATAAATTACACACGCGACTTACAATTCTTAAGTCAGGGACGTTACCACTCGGCCATCACTGTTCTCGGTAAAGTGATCCTGACAAAAGTTTCCGTTTTGTCGACTGAACTACAGAACCCTAAAAATAATTGAGAAGCGTATAAATAAACGTAAATTTTTATTACTAGCTATTGCATAATATAGTTAGAAGTAGAATAATGCAGTTTTCCATCTATGAAAAAATTTTAGCAAAAGGACCTGCCCCCCTAACCAAGTTACAATCGTTTCGTTTAGCGTGAACGCTTGGAGTTGGCCACGCCCCCAATTCGTTTGTTAGAAAAAAGGAGTTGGGACCGTGGCCAACTACAAGCGTTCACGCAAAACGACACGATTGTAACTTGGCTAGGGGGGCAGTACTCTTTGAGATTACTCCTAAAAAAAAAACAAACTTTATATTTACCCGACTGTGCCAGAAGGATGGTTATGTTTTTCGAGAGTATGTATGTATTTATGTATGTATGTATGTAAGTATGTATAATTGTTTGGCACGCTCTGCAGCCTGAACGGCTCGATGGATTTTAGCTTGAGAGGTGTCGTTAGATTCGTATTTACTGTGAGAGTGACAATGGGTATATCAAAATAAATAAAAAAACAAAATGGCGGATTTTTAGCGCCAAATTCAAATGTTTGGCACGTTCTGCGACCTGAACGGCTCGATGGATTTTAGTTTGAGAGGTGTCTTTAGATTCGTAATTACTTTGAAAGTGATATAGTAATAAAATAAAACTAAAAAAATAAAAACTAAAAAACGGTAATTTAAAAAAACTAAAAAACCCGACTGCTTTTCTGAGCATTCATGAAAAAGCCCTAAAACAAGAAAGTCGTTGTACCCGATTGCACTTATCTATATAATATTTTAAAGACTGGCAGTCGGGTCACATTCTAGGATTGAGAGCACATACCTATATTACATTGCAGATTACTCCAATCTATTGACTAGACGGCTGACTTTCTAGAATGGGTCCCAACTGCCAGTATTTAAAATATTATATAGATAAGTGCAATCGGGTACAACGACTTTCTTGTTTTAGGGCTTTTTCATGAATGTTCAGAAAAGCAGTCGGGTTTTTTAGTTTTTTAAATTACCGTTTTTTTTTATAATAGATTTTTCAAGGGGGACAAAAGAAAAACGTTCTATGTGATAAATTGCCTGTAAAGTAGTCAAATTAATTTTTAAAAGACAATTGATTGCACTACATGAATACTAGCCGTTTAATTTCTGACGCGCCATTTTTGTTTTCAACCATCGGATCCTATATTAATTACTTTATTTTTTTATCACAGTACTTCATTCTTTCTTGACAAGGCTCACATAACTCAAAAATAGAGATTAATGACTTAAAATAATACCATTTTGCATCGTTCAAATTTATTTAGTTAAATTATAAATTGCGACTTATTTTTTACATGGACACCTTTGGTCTAAATACAATGATTATAATGATATATTTATTTAAAAAAATATTTACGTATCGAAAGACGCAGCTTTGGAAGGCCTCCCACAATGATGGACCGACGACCTAGCCGACCGCGGGAATCCAATAAATGCGAGACGCACAGGATCGATCGTCACAGCGACACTTGAAGGAGACCACTGTTCAACAGTGGACGTCTTTCCGCTGAAAAGATGATGATGATGATTTATTTAGAACTAGCTTCTACCTACGACTTCGTTCGCGTAGGGAACTCACCAGTTTGTTTTAGTAGCCTTTTGCGTTTTAGAGTACCTGGAAGTTCGGAATCACGAATCTTGTACAGGTTCTTCGTTCGGGAAGTAAGTACCTGTACAAGATTCGTGCGGAGGTGATGCCCGGGTATCGCCTTTGTGTGGACCGCCCAGAGGACACGGTGGAGCACTCGGTAGAGGTGTGCCCCGCTTAGGAAGAGCATCGCCGTGTCCTTGTGGGGCCGATCGGCGGCGATGATCTCTCGCGCCGGGCCTTGGTACGGAGTGAGGAGGAGTGGCAAACGGTCGCCTCCTTTTGTAGCCGTAATGCTAGCAAAAGAGGAGGCCAACCGCATCAAGCATCGGTGCTCACGCCGCAGCCGTCGCCGTAATTCCGATCTTGATTTTTGACCACTGTAGGTGCGGGCTTGCGGACGGCTGGCAATGGGTAGCTCGCTGTCCGTTCGTCCGGTAACAGACCGGACCGAGTCCAAGTCGGCGACGGTGCACTGTTGCCGCGCGCCTCAAGAATTTGTCAGCAAACTGTAGCGGTCAAACAGGGTCGAAGCCTACTCTGGGGCTCTGGGGAGGTATGAAAATGCATACCAGGGCCCTGAAACCAAGGCAAGAAAGGGAGAGGGTAGGTTTTTAGTCAGTAAGAGTCTGATACTATCTCCCGCCCCGCCCAAGGGCGGGATTTGTCATTGGATGATTTTACCTACCATAAAAAAACCCGTATTTCCCTTCAGTTGCCCTTTGCGTTCCAGAACCAGTGACCCTTTCAAATAATTTCCTAACTCTTGCAGGTAATTACATAAATTACCCTCAATTTTGTTCCTATCGAGAATTTATTCCCCCAAAATTATAGAGAAAATAATAATCAAAGAATATTTTATCGCACAACTAAAGCTAAGTTTACCCAAATTACTTATTAATTTCATATTTCAATAACATATATTGACCTTGTCTAGACATTATTAGTTTGCGTAGTATTAAGGGGGATGCACGCTTGATGGTCGGAACCACATAGATTGAGTTATGGTGATAGAATCAAATTGGTATTGAAAGGGTGGCACGAATGGTGTCGGTAAATTAAATTAATAACCATTACACTTCAAAAGATATGAGATATTATTACTGTATATAGGTGAAAAGAAAAAAACAACAGCAAAAAAAAATTAGAGATATGTAAGTTTAATTAAAAACTTAGAGGTTTAGTTTAATTTTACACAATACTAGCTGTTCGCCTTGGTATCACCTGAGTCTTTTTTACTTTTCCGCTTTCGTGGGTCAAAGCATGATGTTATTTAGCTTCATCATCATCATCATCATCAGCCTTTTTAATGTTCCCACTGCTGGGACACAGGCCTCCTCTCTAAGAGAGGGAATGGGCCCTAATTCACCACGCGGGCCCATTGCGGCTTGGTGAATGTCACATGTCTTCGAATTTTTGGTTCTAGGACATGCCGGTTTCCTCACGATGTTTTCCTTCACCGTTTTGAGAGCAGTGGTGATTAAATAAATTACACAAAGTAATGCGCCTGGCTGGGTTTGAACCCGCGACCTACAACTCGTAAGTCGGGGCCATTACCACTCGGCCACCACTGCTTAAACTATTTGTTTACATGTTTGTGTTACCAGCAATCTATATAATCCAGTATGCTATATAATACCTAGGCAATGTATAGAATACGGTTTTTTTAAATAATAATAAAAGTTTATTTTCTCCACAATATAACTCCTAATTGCTAGCCTTATATCTACGGTAACATATAGGATGGGCGTTATATTGTGGGAGACTGGTGCTTAAACGAGGCTCTGAAGCTGTAAAGCAAGCCTCTAGGGGGGGCCGTAGCCCCCCCTGCTCCCCTTGGCGACGCCCATGCATATTGTCGGTAACATATGAATCTAGTTATCTAAAGCAACGGTTGTAATCCACGCACCAACACGTTCGCTAGGTCGTTGAAGGTCATGGATTACAACTGCTATCTACACGGATTGAAACTAGCAAGATGACTGCTGAGACGCTGGATTGCAACCGTCTGGGCCACTTTTAAGACTTGCTGTACAGATAAAAAATCCAGTCTAACAGGTAGTTCCAGAGATTTAAAAGAAACAACGACTCTTTTACTTTATTATACTTTACCAAGATCTGGCTTTTACCTCGGACAGAGGATAAGCATTGCCATACAGCGTGGCAATACCGCCAGTCTTTTGGGCACATTACCGGTCGACAGCGATGTGGAAGAGTTTTTTGACGCCATATTTTAGTTAGTCGTAGTTAATTTAGGATTTTATTATTTTACTTTATTACATTAAAATATATAATTGTTTTTTTTTTGTGCAGTTTAAAAAAGAAACATTTCCCAACACAAAAAAAATACTTTTTTTATAAATTACTCATGTATCGTGTACGCGTTCACAAACATATAAACATACATAAGACACAGACGACCCGAAACAATTTTATTTGTAAGCCATACAAATGTTAATTTCGATATAATCAGAGTCTACACTATAATTGTATCGAAACAAATATTTATATGCCAAATATTTATTCTTCCCTCTCCTAGAGAGGAGGCCTGAGTCTTATCAGAGGAAACATTATAAGGTTGCTTAAGAGGGGCTTGTTGCTTCTAACGCAATCCAACGCGATGTTTGATGAAAAGGCATCGCAAAAAAGAGAGAACGCCTGAAAACTCTATTGGTATTCGGTAATTCCATGATTTACTCGAATATTTCATAAAAATTGTTCCAGGAAATACATGTTTTTATCGGATTCTATAGATGTACTTTTTATATTTTTAATATATGAATACAAAAAAAAAAAAACATGGAGGGCAAAAGTCCACGTAAAGTAGCAGGTTTTCAAAGGTCTTTAAAGAAAAAGTATAGTCTTTAGGTAAAAATTTATGTTTTGATTTCATACAAAATAAAATGATGTCCACAAGATATCTGTATTCAAAATATCTAGGGAAGGATGTGTAATCACGTAAGAGCGGTTGTATGAAAAAAAAAAAGCAGTAATAAACTAAAACTCGACTACGACAAAAAAGAACGCTAAAAAAAGTATGAAACAAGATTTTTGGGATACTGAAATAAACAAGGTTACTGGAGAAACAAGAACAAAACAAAAAGAAAAGCCGTAGTCACACGTTATATAGGTATAGGTACCAACTATAACATTTAATAACGTGTGACTACGGCCTTTACCCTCCTTTGGCTTTGCCGTAGTCGGGTAAAAATTTACCTCGGATTCACCGCTCTTAAGGGCCTTTACTAGTCACTGTTTTTTTTGTATGAACTTCGCTCGGGATTATGTCGTCTTCGCGGCCCAAAAACAGCGGTTTTATTTTTATATAAAAAAAAACAACAACTATTCAAGATTTTTGTTCTTTCAAAGCGCTTTTAAATAACAAGCTTTATTTTTTTTTTGTAACTTTCAAATAGTTTCGTAACGTAATCTCGTAGATAAATACACTTGAAATCGTAAATTAGGGTCAGAATCGCGATTTTTTTTTTATCGAGCAACTAATTTATATCGTGTTTTCATTTTTGCCAAGCCCTTGGCCATATAGTCAATTTTAATAAAATAAATTTTCATGGTGTTCTCTTTTATATTTGTGGATTTCCATAGGTTTAAAAAAGGTCAAAATGAATAGAACCGGGCCTTAAGCTACGCTGTGGTAGTTATTGTTTACAATCCTGTTTCTGTATTAATTTTAACTTCATATGTACGTAGGTAAATATGAAATTAAATTCAGGTTCAGGTCTAACATAATACTAAGTTTTCTTGGGATAGTTATTTATTTTCACGCGGTTCAGTTGAAGTCATCAAATAGATTGCGTTAAGATCTCTGTACTTGATTTTGTAACTTTCTAGACCACATAGTTATTATGAGACGCCCTATTAAGTTAGATTTCAGTGGTTACAATTAATTTGTAACTGAAGACGACGACCAAATTAAAGGCTGATGAGATTTTCATGTTAATACTAAATTATATCAGCGAATGTGAAACTTTAAACATTAATTTGAATACAGAACATTTGAGTGTAGAATGTGTGAGGTTATATAGGAGTTCGGTTAAATATAGAAATAAATTGAATTAATTAAACTTAAATTCTAATAATATGTTTAATTAAATAAATTGTGTTGTATTTGAAAGCCCACCTGCGTCAGTTGGTCATGCTAGTAATCTGGACTTAGTCAATACCGATTGTCAAAATATCATCTCTCATGATCGTTTGTTTTTTAGGACTTTTTTCTCTGTCGTCGAAAATGGGTGCTATGACCGCGATTCGGAAAAGATAACCATTGAGCAGCCATTTTTTATGAAGTCTAAAAAAGGAGTTTTAAACTTATAGAAGGAGTTTTTATTCTGATGTCGTCATATGTGTGTCTGATTATGGCATAGTAGCCTCTAAACAGATGGTAGATGGGTGAATGGATTTCAATACATATTTTTGATTTCAAACATCTATTAGCGTGATTTAGCAGAGAAACTGACTCAAATGCCGTGACAGTAAACGGCGTGACACTGTCATGCCGTAATGCCACCACTACGCCATCGCTCTTGGCTTCTCTATTGTTGTCACGCATGTACAAGACTCTATTTTTCTTTATTTTACTCCATATTACAGTATAATTACGAGTATAATTTTAATATGTTCTTAAATGTTACTTTAATATTTTATCTCTACCGGGTGTTCCACGTTTGACTACTATCTCACCTGATGGTAAGCGATGATGTGGTCTACGACCGAACATGCTTGCTCAGAAGTAGCCTATTCACTTTTGACTTAAAGAACCCCACACACACTCCAGCAGAGAATTTCTCTCCTTAGCTGTACCACTTGAAAAAACGTCCTTGAAGAAAGATGATTCGTTTTTTTATCCACAATTTTTGCAAGCAAGGTCGTGAACAACCAATATATAAGTTCCCTTACAGTATAGCAGTCGGTAAATATTGTGCCTGTATAGAAATATCAAAGTAATATAATCTTTGATTTTGATAATATTTTGGGTTCTATGAACTTTCTGAATCCATATATTAATGTACACATTATTATATTAGGCTAGCTACCGCCCACGGGGCATATTATATGTTTCCTTTTTACATCATTCCGTTACAAAAAGGATTCAGATATAAATAAAAATGTTTTTTTTTATTTGTGAAATAATGCAAACTCCCAACACTAATACAGAGATTTTTTTGCTTAGAAACTACCGGTTTGTATTGAAAAATTCTTTTAGTGTTGGGTAGGTCACCATTTATAGAGGAAGAATATGGGCTATTAATTTGAGTGGCTTGTTAGTCTAGTGATTAGTGGCCCTGACCGCTATACTAGAGGATGTGGATTTGATTCCCACCCTAAAAAAAATATTTGTGTAAAAATATTTGGATATTTTTTTTCTGATTTTGGGTGTAATTTGTGTATCCAATAAGTATTTTCATCGGAATATTAATATATTACTCGTATTATAATAATATCACACTATGATTGCTGGGAGTAAAACAGTCGCCGAAGACGCGAGCAAAACCGCAGAGGACTGCTGGTTATTAATATTCACCAACAGGTACATTATAGATAGTCACTATTTCGTATCATGCCTCTGCAGTATCAATACATTTGTGAAACATGCTGCAGTGGTCATAAAAATACTAGTTTACACTACAAATATCGCGTGTGAACTGGGCGCCTATGTTTCATGTTTAGTAATTAAAAATCGTTGTCACAACTCATTTGAATAGTGCTAATGTTTCATAATATAATAGAAAGTTTTCATTATATTTTTGTTATTGATAAGCGAGCCTAGATATGTTACAAGATGGTAAAGGATGATATGGTCTACGAAGGCTCACGCTTGCCTAAGGTGCTTTGCACATGGAGCAACTATTGCAGCAACTGGCAACTAGCAAATAGCTGGCAATTAGCTATTTACACACCTATATTTCAGTTGGACTGCGCACACATAGCAACTCGAGTTTCGAGTTCCAGTGACAGTCAACAGTTTTCAGTTGGTGTAATCGATTAATTAGTTAGTTCCCAATTACCGCAACCAGAAACTGTTAAATATTATACTGGTTTTTAAAGTTGCCGGTTTCCTCAACCATTAATCGCAACGCATCTAGCGATTTTCCTTCCTCCCTCTCCCTATGCCGTTGACGCTATGAAAGTTGCTCACAGATTGCCATAAATTGCGGCAACTTTAAACATTATAACAACTATCAACTTTTAACAGGAGATTTTTTAAAAGTTGATAGTTGCCTCAACTTAAGTTGCTTCATGTGTAAAGCCCCTTAAAGGAATCTATATACCCTTGGCTTAAAGACTTGGCTGTAGCTATCAGGAACAATAGACTTCAGCGGGGAATCCCACTTCTATTTTTGTTATACTTAGGCTCGCGTTTGACTATCTCACTAGATGGTAAGCGATAATGTGGTCGACGATAGAGCACACTTACCTAGAAGTAACCTATTCACTCTTGACTTAAATTTAAACTTTTCTTCTTCATAAACTGTACGTACTTCTTATATTGTATGAAAAAAGTATAGACCAGTCAACGTTGTACCCAAAAGCACAATAAAAATAGTAATAATAAAAACCGGCCAAGTGCGAGTCGAACTCACGTACAAAGGATTCCGTACCTACGTCTACGTCTACGTCTGTTGTATGGGAGCCCCCTTAAAAATTAATTTTACTCTTTTTTTAGTAGTTTTTGTTATAGTGGCTACAGAAAAAACAATTTGTGAAAATTTCAACTTTATAACTATAAGGGTTCATGAGATACAGCTTGGTGATAAACGGATAGACAGGGGAGTTTTAGTAATAGGGTTTTACTCTAGGGGTAAAGAACCCTAAAAACTAGAAAAAACAGATTAATAATTAACGAATTTGCGGAGTCTGCAGTGTTCTCACAATCACATAAAAAATGGTCATAAATCAAATTCAAGTCATAAATTAGCACAAAACTCAACATTAAAACTGTAATACAAAACATTTTCAGAAAACGGGTTCAAATTAAATAAAACGATTTTCTCATTTTTCAAAACTGTTATATTAATTAAGCATGGTTACTCGTTTAGTCCCACTTCAATTATTCCTTAGTCATTTGTAAAGCTAATCTTTGGGGTGTAGAACCCCGAGGGTGTAAATTTAAGAAACTCTGCAAATAGTTTAAATATCTTAGCTTCGTTGCTTAGCCTTGGGGCACAAAACAAATAGCGTACAGAAGATTGGTTTTATACAAGGAGCGAAAATACATGCATATATAGGGTGACTGGTAATTAGTGTACGATATTTAAACACATGATTGTAGTTATGATAACCAACAACTTTTACTGTAGGACCAAACCTGAAATCGCGAAAAAAATCAGCAAGTTCAGTACATTTTGACCAGTTAAGCGAACATAAACGTACTGAGCTTGGCAGTTCTTTTTCGCGACTTCAGGTTTGGTCCCATAGCAAAAGTTGTTTGTTATCATGACTACAATCACCTGTTTAAGTATCGTTCTCTAATTACCAGTCACCCTATATATTGTCACACCATAAACCTAAGCGTACGGAGATCTTGTGGACGGCGAGCAATGGGTAGCTTGTCCGATTGTCCGGAAACCGTCCAGACCGACCCCAAGTCGTCGAGGGCGCGTATTGTTCCACGCGCGCCTCAAGGAGATATCAGCAAACCGTAGGGGCCCAGCAGGATCAAAGCCTACTGGAGCCAACAGTCTGCTTCTGAAAGGAAGATTCGGTTCTGCTAAGAAAGGCATCGAAGGAACATTAGTGAGTTTTTAGTCAGTAATAGTCTGACACTATCTCTCGCACCGCCCAAGGGCGGGAGACGTTATTGGATGATTTTCCCACCGAGAAAAATATGCTTATGGAGATCACACTGATATTGTAATGGCGATGGTTTGTGAGTGTACCATGTATATGTGTGATATTTATTCCTTTTTCCTAATTGAACGGTTTCTGAATAGATTTTTAAGACGGTACATGGGTATAAAATAGGATACTTTTAATCCCGGGAAACATACTTTCCTTGGGACAATTTTACTAATTTTACGCGGGCGAAGGCGCTGCCAGCAACAAGAATCAAATTTAAACGCCAGCTGCGAATGTGGAGTACGGCACATTGTGCTTCACATACGCCTCAAAGAGCAGTCATTATAATTGACGGGGTTCACTAGAGCCTTGTTTTTTAAAGTCCTTCTTCGAAAGAGCCACCCTGGCCTTCAAATGGAAAAGGCAACTGACGGAACACGAGTGCGTTTTAGCCAGTAAAAGTCTAACTCAGGGAGAGTTAGACTCACCCCATCAAGAGCAGGAGGAGTTATATGATAATTTCTTAACTTAAAGCCGTGAGTGCACTTGAACTTGCTGTTTGTGAAGCATGTCTTTAAGTTGATTTTTGAAACCAACCTTCTATTCTCTTCTTTTTTGTCCAGCCCTCCTGTCAGATCTCCTTGTGCGTTTGCGCAGAGCGCTCTGTTCTGTCTTGTCTCTGCACTCTGACTATTCACTAGAGCTCGGTTCTAGATTCGGTTGCTGGTCAAAACCATCCAAAGGTTAATCCATCCAAAGGTTGTCTGTAAGAGATCGCTTTTAGCGATAAGACCGACCATTGTGACACCCTATTAATTTTAAGTTCTTAATGTAATTTTAATTTTGGTGTACAATAAAGAATACATCTATCTATCTATCTGGATACTTAGGGCCTTTTTGATTGAGTGCTCGTCATTAATTTCATCAAAGGATACGACAGTACCATCGCACGCGACTTTTTTAACTTTAAAAAACTCGATACCAGCTTAATAAACAAACCTTCTGTATTTATTTATATTCGAAGAGGGGTGAACCACCGCAATTTTCTGCGTAGGTTGTTTGTTATTATTTTGCGTTTATTTTCGTAACATTATTATTGCTTTTAATTAGACTAACGTTCTTTGGTAATACGAGTGTAAGGCTGTAAGGCGCTGTGGCTTTTTGGCCTAAAGTGGTTGTTTCTGGTAAATACAACCGTAAGAGGTTGTGTATTTTTGGCTGAACCTTTATATTATTTTCTTATTTTTAAGTATAGGAGATTGTATCTTAACACTTTGTCTTTCGTAAAAAAGTATCCGATTTTTATCAAACATTTTATTTAGCCTCTATGTTGTTGTATTTGGTCTCTCTATCGTATAGTCCTCTATGTCCTCCCGACGATCCATACATTATTGACACCTGGAAATTACTTCCACCTTCCAACTAAATCTGAAAGACCGCAGTACAGACCTGTGTCAGGTAGAAAGTGAAGATGCTGCGGGTCCTTCTTTAACCTGTCCTCAAGTCGGAAACTTTTTCTTCTTAGATGATAAAATCATTTAACGACATCTCTCTTGGGCGGAGCTGGTAGGGTTTGTCAGAATTTTACTGACTTAAAATCCACTCCTGTTCCTTTGTCGCTTTTCATACCAGAGCCGAATCTTCCTTTCAGAAGCAGACCCTTGGCCCTAGTAGGCTTCGACCCTGCTGGGCCCCTACGGTTTGCTGACAACTCCTTGAGGCAAATCGAAGACATACGATTGCAATTGCGACATGCGTAAAACTTTCACTAAGGCCTACTGTATCGGGACGCATAGCTTCATAGACGCATATTCCTCCTCCTTATTCGTTCACTCTTGACAGTACGTGTGTGTATGTGTGTGTGTGTGTGTGTATATGTTCTCTTGAGTGAGTGTGTTGCATATTAGTCAATATAAAAAAGCGACGTATGCGTACACAACGTTGCCGTTTCGTTAACAAAGTTTCATAGTTTTGGATGAAAGCTGTGAGCACGTTTACACCAAGCGTATAATAATGAATATGCATCTACAAAGCTACGCGTCTGTAAACAGGCCTTACTCAAGATCTTTTTAGAATCCAGTCGTTTAGAACCCTAAAATTTTAATCCTACGTTAACAAAACACGACCCAATAAAAACAAAACAGCTTACCCTAATCGGGGATGCAAATTCACCCCCTTTCAATTCCAGTACCAATAACGTAAAATTTCAGCATTTATTTCGACATACCTAATTCATTTTATTAGAGAGAAAGGGCCAGCACTCATTTTATTTAGCAACTAAAAGGGTCAACTTGTCAACTCACATTTGTTTTTGTTACAGGATAATTCTTCATGCTTACGAATTTCTGTTTAATTTTGAAGGCAACTTCGAGTGATAATGGAATGGTTAATGTATTAAAGCAAGTTCCACCAACTACTTAACAAACGATAAACAATGTTTAATCAGCCGTCAAATTATTAAAATGACGTCACAGAAACGATAAGATTAACCGCTCAAATTTCTCCATGCTTACCAATTTCTTTTGAATTTTGAAGTGTGATTGGTTGAAGGTACTAAAAAGAAAGGTTAAAATGAGTTGTGACAACTACTTAACTAACAATAAACAATGTTAAATCGGCCGTCCAATCTCTGGTAAAGCGAATATAGTGTAATAAGTTAAATCTACTACAGGAACAGAGTTAGAGTGAGTTGCACCAATTATAATTACTCAAGTAACGTAATAATTAACTAACGATAAACAATGTATAACCAGGCGTCAAATCTTTGGCTGAGCGAGACACGATTTGCAGAAATTTAGCAACGGTTAAAATGATGTCGCAGAAAGAATAAGATTAACTGCTCACATTTCTTCATGCTAACCAATTTCTTTTGAATTTTGAAGTGTGATTGGTTGAAGGTACTAAAAATAAAGGTTAGAGTGACTTGCACCAACTACTTACGAACGATAAACAATGTTAAATCAACCATCAATCTCTGGTTAAGCAAGACACGTTTTTATCGTTAAAATGATATCATAGAAACGATAACATTAACCGGTCAAACTTGTTCATGGTTACCACTTTCTTTTGAATTTTGAAGTGTGATTGGCTGAAGGCACTAAAAAAAGGGTTAGAGTGAGTTGTAACAACTACTTAACTAACGATAAACGATGTTTAATCAGCCGTCAAACCTTTGGTAAAGCAAGACACAGTTTGCAGCAATTTAACAATTGTTAAAATGAAGTTACAGAAACGAAAACATTACCCGTTCAAACGTTTTCATGCTCAGCAATTTCTTTTGATTTTTGTAGCATTGTAGTTGAAAGTACTAAAAAGGGTTAGAGTGAGTTGCACCAAATAATTAACTAACGATAATCAATGTTCAATCAGCCGTCAAATCTCTGATAAAGCAAGGCACGGTTTACAGCAATTTAGCAATGATTAAGTTGACGTCTCAAAACGATAACATTAACAGTTCCAATTTAGACGGTTAACCTCGCAAATGTCGTATTAGACGTCGTAAGTTCATAAGAGAAAACGTTTGCAATGTCACTCGAATACCTTAAGTTCATAAGCAGTAGGTTCATTATACTGTGACAAGGCATTTTGGGATAAGAAGATAGGAGTTTAAGGGCTATAGTAACGATTAAAGCAGATGTCAAATAATAACGCCCAGCAGATGTTAAAATTCAATGGTCGTTGTTAAAATTAATGTCAAGATTAACTTAGTCAGAAATTGTATTAATTGTAACGTAGTTCTGGGAGAGAAAGAAAAAATCAAAAGAAAGAAAGACAGAAAAATGTTTATTTTAGGCTCATACAAATTATTTTTTTGTATGCTTATTACATATGCTATTGACGTATGCTGCATTTTTTGAATGTGTCAAAAATTATGAGTACATAAAAGCATAAATATATGACTTCATATAGCTTTAAAAGATAATTAAATCGATCACATTATTATTACTAAGGCGAAAGGGCCAAAGTATGTAATTTTGCATGTAGGTATACAAACTTCATGCTCAAATGACTAAACGGATGTAGCTCACCAGTAGGTTAATTTCCTAGAATAACACACAGAATATTTTCATCCCGAGAGTATTTTCCATTGGCGGCTTTATCCGTATTATAGTAAAAACATAATTATATGCGTCTTTAGTATAATACGGATAAAGCCATTGGCAACAACTAATCTCCCCTCCTAGCCAAGTTACAATCGTTTCGTTTAACGTGAACTCTTGGAGTTTATCACGCTCCCAAATTCTTTGTTGAGATGACGTCAGAACAAAGGAATTAGGGGCGTGAGCAACTCCAAGCGTTCGCGCTAAACGAAACGATTGTAACTTGGTTTAAGGGGGCTCGTCTCTCTAGCTTTTTCTCAAGTAGCTCTAGTTCGGTCGGCATCTATACAACCAGTGTTTTACATGAGCAACTGCCTCTGAAACCTCCATAACCAAGTCACTAGGCAACACATTACTTCTTGGATCGACTGATGATTTTTTTTTTATGGTAGGTAAAATCATCCAATGACAAATCCGCCCTTGGGCGGAGCGGGAAATAGTGTCAGACTCTTACTGACTAAAAACCTACCTCGATCCTTCGTTGCCTATCATGCCGGGGCTGAGCCTTCCTCTCAGAAAACGGCCCTTGACCCCAGCAGGCTTCGACCTTGATCGACTGATGGTTAGACTTTCTGGCGTCTGACTACCTGTAATGACTGTCAAAGATCTACGAATGTCAACCGGGCTTTACGTGCTTTCCAAGCACGGCTGGTAACAGCTAAAGAAAAAAAAAAACAAAGACTGACATAATAATAACTTCATAAAACTTTATCAGTGACATATTTCAAAACTGCGCAGTATTTTTTTTCTTATATTTTTTCTCTGATTTCCTTCCCTTTGAAAGCGAATTATCTTTGGTTATTTTCCGATCTAGAATCTTAATAACTTCATGCCTTTTTCATGCAAATGAATGTGGATACAATTACCATATTTTTTATGCTTTGCTTTAATTTGTTGTGGGGTTATGAAAATGGAAGTATAGCGGTTGATGTAGTGTTATTATCTTTTTACTGCTTCGTTGGTCACGTGCGCCACTACTGAATATGGGCAGCCAAAACGCACGAGAATTAGTGACTGAGAAACCAGGAGAGTTCGGTTGCCAGGCCGGATAAAAAGTGCTATTGGATTATTCGACTGGGTTACGCTGCCTCTTTGGATTGCCGAGGCGAGCAATAGATAGCTCGTCAACTGGCCCTCCGGTAAAGAGCAAATCCAAATCGTGAGGTTTTATTAATGGTACATATATAATTCTATTTTTTTATATTATTCTTTTTTATTGTAATGTAATTCAATTTTAACCAATAAAAAAAAGTTAACTAATTCGAAATTATAACAGTTATACTATTTGTGCTTTTAGTTTGTATGCTTTGATATTCGCACACAGTGAAATTGGTCTTGAATGAATCGTCTAACCGTCAACGGCATTTAGTATCCCACGCGCGCCTTAGATCTCAGCAGAATCAAATGGGTCCAGTAGGGCTGATATCCACAAACACAAAAAAATTCTCTCCTAACATTTCTTCCGCTCTGAGTAGGGAAAGAAGGTTGAGTATCAGACTTTCACTGATCAAAATTAACATATGTTACTTCTTGCGTTCCAATACTGAGGCGAGTTTTCCGAATAATCCTGAAGCCTACAAGCATTATAGCCTATGAAGGGTCTAGAAATCTAATAAAAATCTAATTGTAATTCCACTCAAGTGAACCTTGGCGAACGTGACACCTATATACGATTTCCTCTGGCTGATTTGACGTCATATCCTATATTAAAATGAGATTATTAAATTCTGATTTGCATATTGGAAAAGCGATAATAATTTAATATTAATATTGGATTTGGTTTCGTCGTTTGCCTCACGTGTAAGGTATTAAATAGAAAAAATAGAAAGGTGGTATGGTTTAGTGTTCTTCTGTGGGTGACTTGAATTATTGATTGGTAGCCCGGCTTTTCGTGCACCTAGCTTAGGCCTGGTCTAGAGTGAATGCGTGCTAGGGCGAGTGCGGGTGCGGAGGCGGAGGTGATCACAGCAAGTTGAGGGGATTGTTGCAGCGAGCAGTACAGATTAGACACGTTTTGTCAGGATAAAGCATAGTTGGCGAACCTTTATTTCAGAATATCGTCATCTCTTTAGCCTTTTCCCAACTAGCTTAAGATCACCTGCTAATAAGCAAAATACTTATGTTTTACATGGAGCGACTGCTTAAGAGAACTCTACTAGTAAGTTACAGGGCAACACGATACTCCTTGGGTAGACTGATAGTCAGACTTTTTTGTCTTTGCCGCGTACCAACACGGCACGAATGCCATAGGGTAAAATAAAAAAGATCGCTCCACTGACATGCAGGACGGTGCATTTCTACGGCACGAAGCTAAGGGGAGTGAAAAGAAGCGGACTGTAAATTGGCCAATCACTGTGCTCGAAATTTCAACTCTGCATCACTGAAAACAGTGAAAGTGAATCAAAGTAGAGCGGAGCGCTCTTTCAAATAAAACATATGAATGCTCGGCCCCGTGCCGGACAGAACGGAGTCTTTTGTGCCAAGCGGAGGGTAGATCAACTCTATCCCATCCCGCTTGCTTTCAACGGAAATGCACCTTTATAGTCACTATGAACACAATCGGCGGTATTTACTTACGTTTTTTATTTGGCGCCCGCCATCGCTACCGCTCTAGCTCCTTACCCTGGTACAACCTTTAGAGTTTATATCATAGTCGTGTCTTAGTGTGACGTGATTGATCGTGGCCTCTTTTATAAGTTTAAAACTAAATGGTGTAAGGAAAATATGAAGGAACATGAAAGTCAGCTAAACTGTCAGAATTTGCCAAAGTAGAGAATATTAAGTGTTATTAAAATAAAGCTGTAGAAGTGTTCCATAGATCTAAAACAGCTCAGGAATGTAAAAGCAACAATAAGAATACAGTAAAGTGGGTCATCCAAGATCAAGAATCTAAACATTTATTTCAAATAAACCATTTAAAGGCACTTAAGAATTGTCAAAAACGTAGTCAGAAAAGCGACGTTAATTGTTAGCATAGCATAGGATCAGCCTTATAATGTTCCCACTGCTGGGACTCAGGTCTCCTCTCTAGGAGAGGGAATGGCCCGTAATCCACCACGCGGGCGCAGTGCGTGTTGGTGGATGTCACATGTGTTCGAATTTTTAATTCTAGGACATGCCGGTTTCCTCACGATGTTTTCCTTCACGGTTTTGAGAGCAGTGGTGATGAAATAAATTACACAAAGTAATGCGTCTGGCTGGGTTTGAACCCGTGACTCACAACTCGTAAGTTGGGGCCGTTACCACTCGGCCACCACTGCTCAACGCTGCTCAATAGCTGCACGTTAAATATTATGTATTATAAATATCTCGATTACACTTTTTCTCTCAAGTTATTTCAAGATTTCCCAACTTAAAAAGGTGTAAAATATAATTATTTTCTAAACCCACTTTGCCACATTTCCTACGATATCTTACAACATGCTGGATAAATGCTATTAAGTGCATGAAAAAACATAAAAGTCCATTCCGTTTAGTAACCGCTGCCGGACCGTTTTCAACCATTTTATATTTTTCCATTCCATTTTCTGTGTGCACGCTCTAATTGCTAAGAATTTATTTGAAATTCTCATACTTCTCAGTAATTCAGGATTCCAGGGGAATTTTCCTTTAAATTCCTGACCAAAAGAATGTTGACGTTCCAGTTTTTGTGATTAAATTGGTTAGGAGGTTATGATAGCTACGAATTAGTGGGTTTCATAAATAACTGTTATTTAAACAGTTTTTTATTACCTTTGTTTAAATATATGACATTTTTATTATACTAATAATAAAAAGTAATTTATATGTATAAACAATGAATAAAAAGGTGAAAGTCTGTTTGTAAAGAAAAAGAAAAAAAAAACAATTTTATTTGCGAGAAATGACGCAATCTTAGGACTCAATATTACCTATTTTTTTGCCATTTGGATGCATGCCGATACGCTCTCTCACTCTGCCCAGAGCGGGAGAAGTCGTTGGATGATTTCAAACCCAAAAAAGAAGAAATGTCTCAAATGTTTTTATTGCGAAAGCTTTCTAAACGCTTTTTGGGGTTAAAAACCATCAAGTGTTTTTAAATTACTCCTCTCGCTCTGGATGGAGTAAGAGGGGGTAAAATTTTTACTGACTAAAATCCTTGGTGTGTTTTGCCATCAGTTAAACTTTGCATTCCAAGGCAGCGTTAACTCTTTCGAAGAATTCGGTAGCGTCTAAACTGGTCTAAACTAACCCTAGGAATGTAACTTCATAAAATCATAAATGCAAGTGCTAAAGTGTTTAAAACTTATTTAAAAATATTGAACATG
The DNA here is from genome assembly GCA_958295575.1 of Leucania comma. NCBI lineage: Eukaryota > Metazoa > Arthropoda > Insecta > Lepidoptera > Noctuidae > Leucania > Leucania comma. Next base: position 4,885,447 of record OY282480.1, read on the forward strand.
CAGGGCAAATTGCCCGCAGAACAGATGGCTGTTGGGGCCGAATGGTTCTGGAGTGGCGACCGCGTACCGAAAGACGCAGTTTTGGAAGGCCTTCTACAAGGTGGACCGATGACCTGGCAAACGTTGCGGGAATTCAATGGATGCGAGATGCCCAGGACCGTGAATTGTGGCTTCATTTGGGGGAGGCCTATGTCCAATAGCGGAGTCTTTCAGTTGAGACATATATATTTTCAAGCAACACAGAAAAAATAACAGACAATACATAAAAGCACAATGAAATACTAACAATACTTCATAGGTATTTACGGATTTTTTTAATTAAAAACCTTCGTTATAAAAAAGCCGACCAGGTGCGGGTCGGGTCACGCACAGAGTAGGTAGGTTTCTGCCGTTACCCGTACCGAAAACAATGAAAATAAACATCAATGATAAAAATAAGAGGGTGGAAGGACAACCTTAATTTTGTATTTGTATAATACTTTTCCCATACATCGTCGCACACCACGGTCAATTTTTCAACTGCAAATGTAAGTTTGTATTAACAAAAAGAAAATTATTACCTGAAAGGACTATAAATTCACAGTTTTAGACTTATTCCATTTTTTTTTTTACCAAATATTATGATTCTAGGTCAAGGGAAAGTCACCTATAACTTTATTTATTTGCGAATGTCAAAACGACGCATAATTTTTTTTTTGATGGCATTAAGTCAGAAGTTTGATTAACAGCTCTAAGGAACCTTTGACCTACGTAGATACCTAGCATTAACATTAGCATTATCAGCCTTTTAATGTTCCCATTGTTGGGACTCAGGCCTCCTCTTTAGGAGAGTGAATGGGCCGTAATCCACCACGCGGGCCCAGTGCGGATTGGTGAATGTCACATTCTTCGAATTTTTGGTTCTAGGACATGCCAATTTCCTCACGATGTTTTCCTTCACCGTTTTGAGATACCTAAAATCGTAGATACCTATTTGATACTAATTTCAATTTGATATCTTCTCGCATTCCTAGGAAAAAGGGTTTTGACAAACAAACAGATAACCAAGTGAGGTAAGAGGGTTCCTTTTTACCTTTTAAATTACAGAACCGCTAAAAATGCTAAAAAATCCAATTTACCGGTTCCATAAATTCGAAAATTACTTTTAAAACCCTTAATAATTTACATAGTCGACCGAGGAAAAGGAAAAACGGCTAAAAACAGGTTAAACCAACACTTTAGAGTAATTTTAAGGGGTGTATACACAACATGAACAATTTGACATTAGGTTGGCCTTGACACGATCCCGGATGACCTCGATTTGTATGGTTTTGTACAAAGTAAATATGCTTGAATTTTTTTTTTCTAATTTTAATGTGTATTACAAATACTTCGTAGGTAATTCTTTGGAATGTTTCACAACCCTGGATAGTGGTCTCATTTAAGTAAATTATTAACTAGAACAAATTTTGAGAAATATAGAAGTAAATCACTGAACTACCGAATGCCAACAGAGTTTTCAGGTGTTATCTCTCTTTTTTCGCGTTGCCTCTCCATCAAACGTCGCGTTGGATGGCTTTCGATGAATCAAAAAGCTTTTAAACCATGCTCTACGTTGACGATAGGTGAGTCGGGAAAGGCCACCTTAACTATAGAATACAAATAGTTAAGTAGTTACTTTTACTCAAGTGTAAGAAAATGGAGCTCTTTCTCTTGCATTCAGTCTGTGGTAGAAAACGTATTTATCGTCGTTGCGACTTTAAAACCTCTTATGTGTAATTTTCGGCCAAACCACTTTAGAACCCTGCCTTTTAGACATTTTGAAGTTCTATGGAATGCAAAAAATCTCATGTGTATAGGATGAATTAATAGTCATCATCCTATACACATGTTTTTTTTTTTATGGTAGGTAAAATCATCCAATGACAAATCCCGCCCTTGGGCGGAGCGGGAAGTAGTGTCAGACTCTTACTGACCAAAAACCTACCCCGTTCCTTCGTTGCCTATAGTGCCGGGGCTGAGCCTTCCTCTCAGAAAACGGCCCTTGACCCCAGCAGGCTTCGACCCTGCCTGCCTGCAGTTAGCAGGCTGGGCCTCTACAGTTTGCTGACAGCTCCTAGAGGCGCGCGGGAACAGAACGCGCCGTCGACGACTTGGGCTCGGTCCGGTCGGTTACCGGACGATCGGACAGCGTGCCACCCATTGCACGCCGTCCGCAAGCTCGCGCCTACGGTGGATCCTATACACATGTGAGTTTTTGTTTAAAACTCTCATATGTATAATTGTTTTAAGGGTAAAAAAGTGGTGTCGCCAATAGTGACACATAAGAGGACTTAAGTCGCACCGACGTTATAAAAATTTACTAGCCTCCGCCAGCGACTTCACTTCACCAAGTTCGTTCCATCATCAGACCATTATACGTACGGTTGCGCCATCGGTACATGGTGGACATCTCACCCAAATGTACAAAGCGTCTTGGGAAAACATTAATTATGCTTACATCTAAGGAGTGGAATTCCCTGCTGGAGTCTGTGTTTTCTGATGTTACAACTTAGTGGTCTTTAATTCTAGTCTGAATAGGGTACTTCTAGGCAAGCGTGCTCCTTCGTCAGCCACATTATCGCTTACCATCAGGTGAGATAGCGGTCAAACGCGAGTCTATACCTACCTATAAAAAAAGACTTCATCGAATTATCAGAAGATAGTTTAAAGATTTCCAAAAAAACTCTTATGTAGTTTTTACAAGAAATGTCTATTACTAAACATTATTGATTTTATTAATGTTATTGTCTAGACTAAATCGACATGGTACCGAAATATCTTTAAGCTAATGACTCAGAGCAGACAGGCGTGGCGTAACTACACATCATTAGAAATAGTTGCTCAGTTTAAAAAAAAAACGATGTGTAGAATATTTTGTCGCACTGTCGTGTTGAGAGCAGTGGTTATCCAGTGGTAACCCTCACTTTGATTGAGACCCGAAAAATCTGTTGTAGTACACGGCAAATAAGTTGAACTAAAATATCCGTCATTGGTATGGTGACGTGTAACCCTCCGCCGTGCTGCACTTGATGCAGACCCGACAAATCTATTATAGCGCATATAAGTTGAACTAAAATAACCTTGTAATAAATATGAGCAGTGGTGGCCGAGTGGTAATGGCTCTTACGAGTTGTAGGTCGCAGGTTCAAACCCAGGCTAGGCGCATTACTTTGTGTAATTTATTTCATCACCACTGCTCTCAAAACGGTGAAGGAAAACATCGTGAGGAAACCGGCATGTCCTAGAACCAAAAATTCGAAGACATGTGACATCCACCAACCCGCACTGGGCCCGCGTGGTGGCTTACGGCCCATTTCCTCTCTTAGAGAGGAGGCCTGAGTCCCAGCAGTGGGAACATTAAAAGGCTGATGATGGTGATGATGAAATATTATAATTGTATCAATCAATCAAAAGTGCTTATTGTTTGTCACAGGTAGTTTAGATCTTAAAATATAATTGCATCAAAGGGTGTAGAATACTTTAGTCATTTATAATTTGAACGAAAATTTGAATTCTGACTACTCTTATTCATCTTAAGGATTTTTTTTATGGTAGGTTCAGGTTAATCATCCAATGAAAAATTCCGCCCTTGGGCGGAGCGGGAAGTAGTGTCAGACTCTTACTGACTAAAAACATACCCCGTTCCTTCGTTGCCTATCGTGCCGGGGCCGGGTATTCCTTTCGGAAGCTGACCCATGACCCCAGCAGGCTTCGACCCTGCTTGCCTGCAGCTAGCAGGCTGGGCCTGTACGGTTTGCTGTCAGCTCCTTGAGACGCGCGGGAACAGAATGCGCCGTCGACGAACGTTAAGGTTTAACAATACAACACTACAGTCTCAAACAAATTCTTAAGCCATTAAGTCTAGTGTAAAGTATTCTATTCAAGTAAAATACATAACTTTCTCTAATAAAATTAAAACAAAAGAATTATTGCTGTAATATATTCAAAAGTTACGAAGAATTTCTAAACAAATGAACACTGTTCAATGGCTCTGTCCTTTGTCTTCACGCCTCAAAGGCGTTATAATTATTTGCTAGAGTTTAATAACTAGTCATAATAATATTTTTGAACAATTCGTCTGTAGATTAAATGTTTACTTTTGCGATATAATTATCACATAAAAAAGATTACTATCTTATAATTTTCTCTTCCAATAAACTTGTATTTAACCCGGGACCCTAGAACGAAGGCAAAGTAGTAACTGGAGTAGGTTTTTAGTTAGTAAAAGTCTGACACTATCCCCCGCTCCACCCAAGGGCGGGAGGTGTCATTGGATCATTTTACCTACCATAAAAAAACCTATATTTATTTATTACACTTTTATACTATAAGGGCGAAAGTTTGTGGGTATTTAATGTTACTTTTACACGCTTAAACGACTTATAGGATTTCGATGAAATTTGTTATGAGGGTAGACTAAGTCCTAGAATAATATATTTATGTAAATTCGTACCCAAAAATGTTCTTATTTTTTTTCCTGGGATAATATTCCTTTAGGGTAGCATAGCATATCATCAGCCTTATAATGTTCCCACTGCTTGGAATCAGGCCTCTTCTCTACGGGAGGGAATGGCCCGTAATCCACCTAGCTGGCCCAGTGTAGGTTGGTGTATGTCACATGTCTTCGTTTTTTCGGTTCTAGAAAATACCGGTTTCCTCACGATGTTTTTCTTCACCGTTTTCAGATGATGAAATAAATTACACAAAGTAATGCCTGGCTAGGTTTTAACTTGCGACCTTACAACTCTTAAGTCGGGGCTATTACCACTCGGCCATCACTGCTCCGTTAGGTTAATAAAAATATCCATGTTTATTAAGTCCGCCTTTGTACCTTTAGTTGCCTGTAGATTAAATAAATATATTTTATACAAATAACATGACTATCAGCAAAATCAAACCAATCCTAATGAAATATCCACTTTTAAACAAACAAAAGTAAATCGCAAAACAATTCCATGAATGGTTAACAAAATAGTGAGAATTAGTTAAACAAATTGTGTTTGGTGGCGTGGCAATTCAGCAGCTGAAATCCTGAAATATTTAACTTTAAAAAGGCGTGGTGTGATACTATGTAATCCTTGACTGTCGCTGTAATCAGCGGGAATGTTTCGCTTGAAGTGCTGAAAGGTGGAACGTATTGAGTCTAGAGTTGAAATTTCTCAAGCCTGATGCTAAAGAAATAAATTACTGTTATTTGCATATTGATTTTTTTGAGACTTTTGACTCGCTTAAAATATTTTTTTAAGACTTTCTGGTTCTTGAAATTCCAATTACCAACATTGACATTTTATTTTATGTTAGTAACTAATAAAATAACCGGCCAAGTGCGAGTCGGACTCGCGCACGAAGGGTTCCATACTGTTCCTAGTAAAAAATGGCAAAAAAACACGATTGTTGTATGGAAACACCACTTGAATACTTATTTTATTCGGTTTTTTTTTATTGGCAACAAAATACGTCATCTATGTAAGTTTTAACTGTCTATCTGTCATAGTTTATGACATACAGCCTGATGACAGTCGGGCAGACTGACAAATGGACAGCGGAGTTTTAGTAATAGGATCCCGTTTTACCCTTTGGGTTCGGCACCCTGAAATCTAATATAAAATTATGTGTTGAAAACTGTATATGTTCCAAAGATTGAGTCCTGTGGTTTTTTTATGGTAGGTAAAATCATCAAATGACACTAATGACCCGCCCTTGGGTGGGGCGGGAGATAGTGTCAGACTCTTACTGACTAAAAACCTACCCTGCTCCATTCATTGCCTTCGATCCAGGGCCCCGGGGTTCATTTTCACCAAACCCTTGGCCCCATTGAGTTCTGAGGTAACAAATATAAAAAGCAACCGAATAAAGAACCTCCACATTTTAAAGTAGGTCAACCAGCCTCAAATTGAAATGATGGCAAAAAAAAGTACATATCCACATCGAATTTGGCCAACTTGTTTTTTTTCAATAATTTTTAAATTCAAAGATGGTTAATTTAACTAAGTATCTTACTTTGATTCTCTTATATTTTCCTTTGCATTTAGAAGTATTCCCTTTTCGTAAATTAAACCATTTAACTTTTAAATATAGGTTACATACGTTTCTCTTTTACTTTTTCTTTGAGGCCTCCTTTTTTGAAGGGTTTTAGCTCCAAATTCGAAGGCACAGGACCCCTAATCCAATATTCTAATTTATTTGAACGATAACTTGTAAATGGTGGAAAAAACCTTTCAGTCTGGCTTTGAGCACCTTTTTTTAACATGTTGAAATACTTATATAGCTCTGACACACTTATTTCCTACAAGGTGTTCTGCAGCTGGATTTGACCGGAGCACTACAGTTCTAGCGCTTAAATACACCAAAATACATTTAACGGCAATAAATGAACGTGAAATTTATTTATTTACGTACAAACAATTGAGAGATGTAGACACAGTCATCATCATCATCAGCCTTTTTAATGTTCCTACTGCTGGGACACAGGCCTCCTCTCTAAGAGAGGGAATGGGACGTAATCCACCACGCGGGCCCAGTGCGGATTGGTGGATGTCATATGTCTTTGAATTTTTGGTTCTAGGACAAGCCGGTTTCCTCACGATGTTTTCCTTCACGGTTTTGAGAGCAGTGGTGATGAAATAAATTACACAAAGTAATGCGCCTAGCAGGGTTTGAACCCAGACACAGAAAGGGTGTAGACGCTGTGTATACAAATAAATTAGATAATTAAAAACATACTAAATCATCTAAATTAAATCATATACGTGTATAAATACACACAAAACATTAATCAAATTATAAAAATATATATCTATATATATATTATAAATTTACTTATAACATACTTAAAATTATAACTTACTTGGTAGATAGGTTCTTTGACTAGCTTTTTGAAGAAAGATATATTTTTAGCGTCACGGGTCTTTAGCTGGCATTTATTTATATAAATAATAAAATTTAACTATCGTTAATTATAATTATATAAACGCTAATTAACGATACTTAAATATTAATCCTTTCTCTGTTATTCACTTTTCGCAATTTTCGTTCGTTAATTTGGTCGCTGTATATCATTTCAATGATACAAGTTACATAAATAAAATATTGACATGATGCGTCTGTGGGTAAAAGATGTATTTATTAATTAGTTAATATCTGTAAACGCGTAGTTTTAACTATTTGTCAAAGTAAATGATTTTGCCGCCATGGCTAAGTCATCAGCAAATTAGAAGCGTTCAGTATGCGTTGTGAGCTGGCCATTGGTGTAGATGTTAAACAACGTGGGGCCCAACACACTACCTTGAGGGAGACCGTTTTTTAACGACGTCATCTGCTTTTTAATCTTTGTAAAGAAAGAAAAAACATTTATTTGACACTCGCACAAAAAATAAAAGAAAACAATATTTAAGAAGACTTTTGTGAGGCCAAAAAGGCCTTTCCTATCTCAGCACATGAGGCGATATTATAACAAAACATACCTGAAAACGAGAATTGTTCAATAGTTGGCTTAAAATTAATATCTGGGAACATAAATACTTCTTTATATTGAGTGAAACAAAAGGAGACCCTGTTGTTTGCTGTTTTTTTGTTCTGTTACACCAATTGGAATGGTTTGGTAACATTAATAAAATAAAGATAATAAAAACGAAATGACGACTGATTTTTTTCATGGAAAGTGAGTTGCAGTTTCATTGAAAAAAAAAAATCAGCCTGAACCTTTCGGCCCCATCCACCCTTTGTACTGCGAGCAATGTACTCTGCCCACTGCCAGTTAAGTTGTAAATCATTTAGAGAATATTAAATTACCTAGGAGTAGCATATACTTTTTCGCCTCTCATCAGGCTATAAATTCGCATCTCTGAACAAGGATCTCTCTTTGTGTAAAGCCCCTGGTGTAACATCAAAAGGAATGCCCACTTGATGGCTTCAAGCAAGTAGTTTGCGAGTCTTGTGTTTAATTATTGTTATTATAATTATGCTGACGTTTATAAATAGATTTCTTAATAAAATTGTATTTTAGGGAAAAATATAACAACAAGAAAACTTTGCATAATAGCGTGTTATGATTTTCTGTTTTGTATTATATAATTGGTGGTGACCGAGTGGTGGTGGTGGCCGAGTGGTAACGGCCCGACTAACGAGTTGTAGATCCCGGGTTCTAACCCCGCTAGGCACATATTACTTTGTGTAATTTATTTAATCACCACAGCTCTCAAAACAGTGAAGGAAAACATCGTGAGGAAACCGACATGTCCTAGAACCAAAAATTCAAACACATGTGACATTGACTCATCCACACTGGTCCTGCGTGATGAATTACGTCCCATTTCCTTTCCTAGAAAGGAGGCCTGAGTCTCAGCAGTGGGAACATTATAAGGCTGATGCTATGGTATAGGTAAAAGTCAAAACAGAAAATAATTCAAATGAAAGTATTTTCATTTCGATTGTTAACACTAAACTATGCAGGTATTTCAAAGCTTTAAACTTTAAAATAAACAATAGTTTCGCATCAATGAATAGAAACAAAAATGTCTAAACATATTCCACTAAAAATACCGAAAATGCGTGAAGTGGAAATTCATGTTACTCGCAACAAATGCGAGTATTTTCACGAACTTTATATAAAACTCAGTGCAAATAGCGTTGGTAACAAAATGCAATTTGTTAGGGCACAAATAACAGCGAACATTGTAATTGAATTAAAAACTTTACCCCAGAGATCGCGTGTACGTGGACAATGGCGCGTATCCTTTACACTGTCAATTTCCCACATGAACTGGGGAACAAATAATTGTGATTTTTGTCGATACTGCTTCATACTGGTATCGTGGGTTTAACCCCAATCGTTAGCTATGGGGGTGAAACCCAATAATTAGGTTGTTGTTTAAAAAAATCATTAAAGCAAACACGAACAGAGTTCATGTGATTTGGTATAAAACAGGACTTTCCTTTAATTTGTTAGGGTAAAAACCAATGAGTGTCTGAAAGAATACCATAACCCTGGAATGTAATTATGGTGAAATGGCGACAGCGAGTGTCGCAACCCAGTAACGGGTACGCCATACTCACGGTTATAAGCCCTTCCGCATGACAAAAGCCCTCACCGGACATGGCAAGTTCGGGAAGTTCCTGCATCGCATTCAGGCAGAATAAACGCCCGCGCCATTGTGTGGACCGCCCGAAGGATACGATGGAGCATACGGTGGAGGTGTGAACCACTTGGGCAGAGCACCGCTGTCTCCTCATGGAGGCAATCGGCGGCAGCGACCTCTCGCGTTTAGTCAGTAGAAGTCTGACACGCCCTCCCGCTCCGCTCAGAGGAGAGAAGTCATTGGATGATTTCCACCCTTAAAAAAAGCCCTGGAATACAAAGGGCAAATGAATGAAGACAGGTGGGTTTTAGTTAGTAAAAGGTATATATCCTCTCGCTTCAACCAGAGCGGGAAGAGTTACATGATGATTTCCCACCTAAAAAAGGTCACTCCGTACTACATAAAACCACATCACGTAAGTATGTTTTAATTAATATGTTGCCAGTAATGATGTAACAAGAGGTAACGTTGATAGCATCACTCCCTTCAACCGGACTTAATAATTATTATTAGGTATAGAAAATGTACCTTAATGAGTTATAAATAGTGATTTAAATAAAACTAAAATCACATGTAAACGAGTCACGTTCATTTTAATAACAAAATAATGAAGGGTCAAGAAATGTATTATAAATCCAGACTTATGGACTACTATCGAAATATTCCCGATGGATAATTCAATTTATTAATAAAATTATATATATTAGTCGAAGTTTGAAAGTGGTGCCAGTGACTGAAAAGTTTGTCTTGGTATGTTCATGTAAAAAAGAGGGATGAAACACATGCTACTAAAAGGGTTATGAGTTTACATGTGGATGGATGGAGAGGGAGGCCAAAGAAAATATGGATGCATTGTGTGAAGAGTGATATGAAAGAAAAGGAAGTTAATGACAGCATGACGGGTGACAGGGCAGAATAGAAGAAGAAAACGTGTTGCGCCGGCCCCAAATAACAGGGAAAAAGTGCAGGAAGATAAGCACTAGGTCTAACGAAGAAATATCTAGATTTATTAATTTAAAAAAAATCCAGGCTTCAAACTGTTACCACGAATTCTAGATAAGAAAACCCAATAATATTTTACTCGACTCAGAAATAAATCCCTGTCATCCAGAAATAAATGTGCAGCAGAAACGCTTGCGACTACTACACTAACACGACAGTCTACCTACCGACCTACTTTTTATTGTAATAGTGAGTAAATCGGTTTCCATTTACTTCACACAGTTTAGTTGCTTGGCAAGGCGAATGTTCACTTTTGGTAGCAAAGCTGACTTGTCTATTAATCACTCTAGCTTTTTTCTCCGATTTCGTTCGCCTAAATGTAGATTATAGCGGACGTGAAGTCAAAACTCAAAGTCAAATAAAAAGTAGCCTATGTTCTCACGCTGAGACGGCTAGGTTCAGCGTGAAATGACTGGCCTGTTGGTCTAGTGGTTAGTAGCCCTGACTGCTATATCGAAGGTCGTATGTTCGATGCCCACCCAGGACAAATGTTTGTGTGATAAGCACGATCATTTGTTCTGTGTGTGGGTGTAATTTATCTATAATACGTATATATTTAGAAATACCTATATAGTGTGACAGGTAATTAGTGAATGATACTTAAACATGTGATTGTAGTCATGATAACAAACAACTTTTACAATGGGACCAAACCTGAAATCGCGAAAAAAATCAGCCAAGTTCAGTACCTACATTTTGACCAGTTAGGCAAACACAAATGTATTGACCAGCAGGTTTTTTCGCGATTTCAGGTTTGGTCCTACAGTAAAAGTTGTTCGTTATTATGACTACAATCACGTGTTTAAATATCGTTCACTAATTTATCAGTCACCTTATATAAGTATGTTTATCAGTTGTCTAGTACCAATAACACAAGCTCTGCTTAGCTTGGGACTAGACGACGTTGTTTGACAGTTCTGGAATATAAAAAAAAAACATTTTGTTTTTATCAGTATCTGATCAGCATTGACTTTCGAAATTGCTTTACGCACAAAACACGAACTGCATGCCAACCAGCCAACCATCTGATTCCACGTTTTATTTTTATAATATAGACAGGGAGAATTTATTACGAAGCAGATAACGTATGACATTGTAACTGAATTAAAAGTTGCCCGAGAGAACTCCCATTACAACGCATGGAAACAATGTATATTTATTTTGTGAAGTAACAACCTTCTGCCCACAGCTTCGCTTGTGTGAAAGTGAGTTTTTACTTAGGCCACGGCACCTTTGAGCAGTGGTAGCCGAGTAGTAACTTACGAGTTTTTTCAAGGCGCATTGCTTTGTGCAATTTATTCCATCACCACTGCTCTCAAAACGGTGAAGGAAAACATCGTGAGGAAACCGGCAAGTCCTCGAATGAAAAATTCGAAGACATGTGACAACCACCAATCAGCACTGGGCCCGCGTGGTGGATTACGACCCATTCCCTCTCCTAGAGAGGATGCCTGAGTCCTAGCAGTGGGAACATTATAAGGTTTATGCTGTGCTATGCACGGGACCTTTGTAAGGTGTTCAACCATGATCAAGACGTAACCGAGCAGAGCGACATACATTAATTCCGTACATCGGCACACCGTCAGCGCTAAGAAGTGATCACTAAGATCTTCGAGTCATCGGCTCGATACACACACAACACACATGCAAATAAGCATCAATGTGTATTGACCACAAAAATTGTAAATAATTAAGTTAATTATTTAAATATTTACTATGTATCAACCTATTTTATTAGTTATGAATTGTATATTTGTTAATAGTACACCATAAACTACCTGAGTATCTTTTTCTCTTTCTCTGGGAAATCCATCTAAAGGTTGTCTGTACGAGATCGCTTTTTGCGATAAGACCGCCCATTGTGACACCCTATTTTTGAAGTTCTTTATATAAATTTATTTTTGGTGTACAATAAAGAATACATACCTGTCTATAAAATACATCTATCCAATATAAAGAATACATCTATCCAGCTATCTGAAGTCGAGTTTGATTCATTTTCCATACCTCCTCTCACTATGGCCAAGACACCTTAAGCCATCATTGGTCTGATGAGTCTGTGGGATCGGCTGTGAGAAAACCATTTTGCACGACGTACACAAATCCATATTGCTACCTCACTTCCGTCTGTTACCTTAGGCCTCCTGGTAACATACCTTCCGCCCGGAAAACCAATGTAACTCACGTTTGACGTGGTTTATATAATAAGTTAGGGCGTTAGAATAACTAACTTTCTTGGTAGTTGCAATAAGGCTAGTTTGCAACCAGTAGCGTTAGGTAACTCTCACGTACCAGCCTCAATTGTTTGAAGCTTAGCCACACTATACGCATTTGGAATAACGGCTGTACTAAGCTGTAAGTCCCGGTGCATACAAAGGACCTCTCTGCCAAAGGAGTAACAGACAGCCCACTCTCCAGAGCCTGCGTGGAAGGACGAGACAACAGCTCATGTTTCTAAGCTGCCTAGTGATCGTAGGATACAAGGAAAAGTATTTCGGAAACCATGGTACCTTCCATGAAATGGTCAGTAACACCAAAGCTATGAGACATTTGTCAGCCCAAAATACAAATACAAAAACAAGTACTCGTTTTCAACACAATATTTGGACCCCCTTTTTACTCATTTAGGGGGTTAGTTTTAGAAAATCTTCTCTTAAAGTTCACCTACGTCATAAAATGAAACTTTGAGCAAAATTTCACGCTCTTAGGGCTAATAGTGTTAGCTGTACGTTGATATATCATTCAGTCCGATTCTCCTTTTTAGATAGATGTATAAATGCGTATTATTGTCAGGGTTCAGGGGATTTTTTTATTACTTTTTTATGGTAGGTAAAATCATCTAATGACTAATCCCGCCCTTGGGTGGAGTGGGAAATAGTGTCAGACTCTTACTGACTAAAAACTTACGCTATTCTTTCCCTGCCTTGGTTCTGGGGCTCTGGTATGTATTTTCATACCTCCCCAGAGTCCTAGACTTGTTCTCGACCCCACTGGGCCCCTACAGTTTGCTGACAACTCCTTGAAGCGCACTGTTCCCGTGCGCGCCGTAAACGACTTGGGTTCGGACAGGTCTGTTACCGGACGGACGGACAGCGAGCTACCCATTGCTCGCCATCCACGAGCCTGCGTCTACGGTGGCTTGAAATCGGGATCAGAATCCTGGCGGCGGCGGCGGCGTGTACGCCATTGCCTGATGCGGTCGGCCTTCTCCTTTGCTAGCATGACTGCTTCGCAGAAGGAGGCCACCTGCCACATGGTTCAGGGGGTGTGCTTGACTTTTTAGTTTGTTTCTGAAATGGTTATATTATTATAAAACAGACCTTATCACGATTATTTCTTAAATCAAGTTAAAATAATAAATTAATATTACCTATAAATAATTATTGATGATGGCAAATACACAAAGCCTTTTAAAACGGGTAGATACATGTTTCAATTTTTCATAACCATATTATATTTACTAAAATCTGGGATTTATTTGCTTCACCGATTTAGCAGTTTGCAAACTATAAATAGGCCCGTGAAATTCAAGTTCAACTTTATTTACACAATATTGCACTTCAGCCGATCTTCGGCGCAAATCTTTAATGCGCAAATGGTGTTCAAATCGTGAGCAAAGCATTCCTTTTAACGACAATATTTATTTTATATCATGATAAATAGTTGCGGGATGAAAGCTTTTTTAGTAAAAAATATGCATTAGAAAGTAATATTTGCCAGCGGCTTTGCCTGCTTGATTGTCGAAAAGTACTTATTATTATTATTATTATTATTATATACTTTATTGTACCACCATTACACATACAGAAGAAACTTTAAACTAAAACAGATACATACAATGGGCGGCCTTATCGCATTCAGACAAAAAAAAACAGACATAGTCCATATATTAGATAAAAAATTATAATCAAATAAAACATTAAAAGAATATCGAAAATAAATAAAATTATACATAGCATTAAAATATAACCAAATAAGATATACTATAGAAATAAAAGTAATAATAAAAATAAATAACCAGACAACGTGACATAATGCTATCTATGGAAAAGAAATGCTGACAAGAAGCCGGGCTAGAAACACAAACACACACCCAACACCATCGGATTCGTCGCTCAGCTCCGCCTCGCAGCCGCCAGGACCGACGCCAACCCCGCCGGGACCAGCGCCAGCCGTGAGTCCAGTGATTCCGGTAGCTGCAGTTGCGTCGAGCTCGAGCGACGAATATTTCTCGCCGCCGACGACACCACCACCAGCGCGTCGACGGGGAAGAGGCCGACCTCCGGCCAGCTTGGGACCTCGAGGCCCTCCGGCCTCTGATAGGGTCCCCGCTGTCGGTGGAAGTGTGCAGCGCATGAGATGGACACAATCCATTAATGAAAATGTCATGCGCTCATACTTTGGGGCTACAGAGGGGGGAACTAACCTGACTGCGTACCGTGGTCGGATGCTCTCTCTGTTTCAGGTGCTTGAGCCAGCTGTCAACGTCACAGCCCAACGACTGTCGGATCAGGTACGGGTCATCCAGCGTAGCCGTATGTTGGATGATGCTGTGCTTGATAGACTGCGCCTGGAATCGCAGAGTAGCCGTGTTTCACCTGCTACACCACCGGTCGCGGAGCAACTTCAACCCAGTGCTTCACCGCGACCCGACCACGTTGGTGACGCCGATGATGACGCGGCTATATCTGTGAGTACCCAGTGCAATGAACGATTGAGGAGCGCTTTGGAGGACGCTTTTCGGGAGTACCGCTCCACTCCGCCGGGGCTTAGACCTCGACTACCTCGTTTGCCCATGCACAAGAGAAATAGGGCGCTGGTGTGTGCTTTAGATTCGGAGCTATCAAATTGTTTTGATAGCAGCGAAGACCTCACTGATACCCACTCAATCTTGTACTGTGGGGCTGTAGCGGCATGTCGCGTAGCTCACTGTAAATTTCCTAATTTTGACAGAGCTACACGACCAACCGTGCCGGCCTGGCAGTGCAGGATTGAGCGCCGTATCGGTGAGGCTAGAGCACTCATCGGCAAGCTTATCTGCTTCAGGGAGGGCAATACTCGCCCTAGAGTGATGCGCTTTGTGAGGCGGGCATTCTCTGGAACTGATATTAGTCCTCGAGATTATCTGCCCTGCGTCACAGAGCGTATCGACTTCCTGAAGCAGAAGATCTATGCATGGGCAAGCCGTATTCGTCGGTATAAGCGCCGAGTGGAGCGGTACACTCAGAATCGCACATTCCAAAGTAATGAAAGGTGGGTTTACAGGGCTTGGGAGCGACCGGACCAAGGTGTGACTGATACACGCCTGCCGGATGATAACGCCATGTGTTCATTTTGGCGCAGCATCTGGTCGGCGCCTGTCAATCACATCGAGGGTGATTGGATCCGAGAGGTCGAGCGCACATGTGATCTTTTACCAGAAATGGGGGCAATTA
Organism: Leucania comma; assembly: GCA_958295575.1. NCBI lineage: Eukaryota > Metazoa > Arthropoda > Insecta > Lepidoptera > Noctuidae > Leucania > Leucania comma. The sequence goes on from OY282480.1 coordinate 4,900,982, forward strand.
CCATCAGCCCCCAAGATGTAGCCCGTGCAGTCCGTCCGTTGCCTAACTGGAAATCTCCTGGGCCGGATGGGCTGCACAATTTCTGGATAAAATGGTTCCAAAGGTCGCATGCTCGCTTGGCATCTCAGTTCCAGTCTGCCTTAGAGTCAGGGTCGCTACCCCCCTTCCTAACAACAGGAATAACCCACCTGCTCCACAAATCAGGTAGTACTGCGGATCCTAAAAATTATAGACCGATCACGTGTTTGCCGACGGTCTATAAAGTGCTTACATCCATTCTGAGAGCTAAAATCAATAGTCATATTGAGACAAATTCTATCATGTCAGCCTCTCAGAATGGATGTAGGAACGGGTCCCGCGGTACTAAGGAGCTGCTCCTCATTGATATGGCCATAAGCCAACAGGTTCGACGTTCTCGAAAGAATTTGTCGGCATGTTGGATAGATTACAAGAAGGCCTATGACTCTGTTCCTCATACATGGCTCATGAGGGTGCTAGAACTGTACAAAGTTGATACAACTCTGCGCACCTTCTTGATGTCGTGTATGGGGCAGTGGAGAACAGTCCTTCGCTATCCGGGATGTCGACAGATTCGGGAGAACAGTGAACCGATAAGGATTGAGCGTGGCATATTCCAGGGTGACAGTCTGAGTCCTCTGTGGTTTTGCCTAGCCTTGAACCCTCTCAGCACACTGCTAGAGGGTACTGGCTTAGGCTTCCGGTTGAAAAGAGGTGGTCAGGTCATATCTCACCTTCTTTACATGGATGATCTGAAACTCTTTGCTCCCAACGACTTGCAACTGATGGAGCTACTAAAGGTAACTGAAACCTTTAGTAGTGCCATCAGGATGGAATTTGGTGTGGACAAATGTGCAGTCATGCATGTAAAGCGAGGAGAGATTATGGAATCCGTGGGAATTCAACTTACGGATTCCATACACCTTAGATCCCTCTGCTCAACTGAAACTTACAAGTATTTGGGTATGTCGGAAGCGTTAGGCATCAATGCTGATGACGTGAAACGGTCGTTGAAGGAGCGCTTCTTCGGCCGCCTGAATAAAGTACTGAATAGTCTTTTATCAGGCGGGAATAAGGTGCGCGCTTTCAACGGTTGGGTCATGCCGGTGTTGATGTACTCTTTCGGCATACTCAAATGGACTCAGACAGAACTTGACGCCTTGGATAGGAGGGTCCGCACACTGCTTACCGCAAATCGGATGCATCACCCACGGTCTTCGGTGATGAGACTGTACATCCCGCGGAAGTGCGGGGGTCGCGGCTTCTTAAATGCTAAGACCCTACACAACCGCGAGGTGTACAGTCTCAGGGAATACTTCTTGGAAACCGACGTGGGCATGCACCGAGATGTGGTAGCGGTGGACAAGGGCCTCACTCCGCTCTCCTTGGCTAACGAGAACTGGCGCAAACCTATAATACTGGACACTAATGACCGCAGGGAAGTATGGCAGAGCAAGGAGCTTCACGGACGCTTTTACCGGGCCTTACATGGGCCCTCTGTAGACCTATTAGCGTCCGTATCTTGGCTCCGTTTTGGTGACCTCTTCGGGGAAACCGAAGGTTTTGTCTGTGCGATAATGGACGAAGTTATGATGACGAACAACTACCGGAAATATATTGTGAAGGACGGTACGGTTGACATCTGTCGGGCATGCCACCGGCCCGGGGAATCAATCCGACACATTATTTCTGGATGTTCTCATCTAGCTAACGGAGACTATTTGCATAGGCACAACCTCGTAGCCAGGATTATCCACCAGCAACTTGCTCTTAAATACAATCTTGTGGAATCAGAAGTACCGTACTATAGGTATGTGCCCGACCCAGTTCTCGACAATGGCAATGTCTCATTGTATTGGGATCGATCTATAATCACTGACAGGACTATTGTTGCCAATAAGCCTGATATAGTGGTCATAGATCGACTAGAGCGTCGCACAATGATTATTGATATAGCGGTCCCTCATGACGAGAACCTCGTGAAAGCTGAGAAGGATAAAAAAACTAAATATCTTGACTTGGCTCGCGAGGTTGTCGACATGTGGGAAGTGGACACAGCAGTCATTGTGCCGATAGTCGTGACGGCCAATGGCTTAATAGCCAAGAGCCTCGACCAACACCTACGGAGGCTCTCGTTAGGCAGTTGGATCAAGGGTCTGATTCAGAAGGCAGTACTCTTGGACACGGCGCGTATTGTCCGGAGGTTTCTCTCCCAGGAGCCCTGACCACCGGCAGCTTGGACCCTGTTCCCGATGCCGGTGGGCTACTATTTTTTATATTTTTAAATGTTTTTTATTTTCATAATTTTTTTGTTAAGAAATATTTAAAAATGTATAAAATATGTATTATATAATTTAAATAAATGGAAAAATAAATAAAAGTTAAACTCAAACTCAAAAGCGTTTATTTGTCATAGGCCTACGTCGGCACTTTTAAAACGTCAGTAGCTAGCGCATGGTTCCAATTAGTCGGTCATAGGGAGAAGAACCGGCAAGAATCTTCATGATTACTCTTAAAAAAATTGTTGTTTTTACAATACTTCCATATTACAAGTTTATTCTATTCCAGGGCACGCTCAATTGAAATTATACATACCTTTCAAATATTGATATTCTACATGAATTAAATGTAACCAAATTACGTCGACCATTAATTAATTATGTGACTTTGATTAACACATTAAAGAAAATTATAGTACATTTAATTATCTCGACTATCCTCGAATTATAAGTCTGAGCCTAGACGTGCCTTCAGTGCCTATTGAAATTTCAATTAAGAACTCATAATTTTCATTCATAATAGTCATTTGTAAAATTAACTAAATTTAATTTACTAAAATGTCAGATTCAAGAGTTTCTTGGAATCGTATTTAATAGTGTTGGAAGACCTCCCACAAGGTGGACCGATGACCTTGTTAGGGTCGCGGGATTGCGATGGATGCGAGAAGCACAGAACCGGTCGTTGGGAGACGTTTGGAGGAGGTCTATGTCAAACAGTAGACGTCTTTTAGCAGAAATGATGATAGAATAGAATAGAAAGAATAGAATAGAAAGAATAGAATAGAAAGAATAGAAAGAATAGAATACAAACAATAGAATACAAAGAATATAATAGAAATATTTTTATACGAGACATACACAGCACAACGGTTACAAACATGAAATAATTTAAAAAAAAACCACAAATGTACAGAGCCGCTGTGAAAGGGTGACCACCTCAGCATTTGCTGGGCGTCAGACACCCAGCGCTGGATGACGATGATTTAATACTACTGTATTGTTATTTTTAAGACTGCCCATAACTGACGCTTTGGTCCTGGGTTTGATTTCTGAGTCAAGCAAAAAGATTATTGGATTTTTTTTTCCTTTAAGAACTATTCTGTAGCATCCTGAAGGTCGGAATTTGGTAGTGTGCCGCCTCTATGCATCGGAAAGCATGTAAAGCCGTTAGTCCTGTCCTATTTACTCTCCGGTAGTATCAACTTATCGTCTCATCAGACTATATTGAGAGTAGAATAAATTCAGTACAATAATGCTTATTGAGTTTTTATAAAACAACGGAGATACGACAGAGCCTCGAGCACGTTTTCCGAAGCAAGTGTCCCCGGACTTTTACGCAATCATAAGGTCGAGGGTCGCTTATTTCTGGCAAAGTTTGATACGTTTTAATAATAGTATTTTGAGAGCTAACTGTCTTGCACAACCAAGCTAAATATAAAATTAAGTACAGGATTTCTGTACACTTAAATGTGAAGAGAAATTGATGAATAACTCCACCATCTGACTTTTAAAAACCCTAAACACATCCCATGCCTGGACGTGATTTGCAGTAGTCTATATGTCGCTGTATATATGCTGCAAACGTAACTTGGCATAATGAGGTTTTATAGACTCATCGAATACTCAATGTGAGCGAGGTGCCCCTGTTCAGAACATGAGCCATACGTTAGAGAGCCTTAAGTGCCCATACACCTGCATCTTGGAGGATATAACGAGTGCCTCCAATGCTGCAGTTAACGTGGCCACCTTCTGGGCCCAAACAGTTCAACGAGTCGAAAAGAAGAAGAAGAAGACGAAAGGCTATACAGTAATATTAAATTATAATCTCTTTTTTGCCTTCACCTCTTCTCGTTACGCGTGGTTGGCTTTCCAAATCTTGAGGCGCCATCTACTTCGCTGATTAGTATCGTCATCAGACAGATCCAGCTCCCTTTCTAGAGAGATATGAAGTTCATCTCTCTCCAGATATTCATCATCCACGTAGTTTGCGTTCTCTCTCCCTCTCTTCTGGTTAACCATAGAAAGCTTTACCACATGAAGACCCGATTCTTCGCATAAACAGCCTTACAATATTCTCACTGTTGGATTCAAGTCTCCTCTTTAAGAGAGGGAATAGGAAATAATCCACCACGCGGGTCCAGTGCGTATTAGTGTATGTCACATTATGTAAGTGTATGTCGTCAAATTTTTAGTTCTAGAACTTGCCGATTTCCTCACGGTGTTTTCCTTCACCGTTTTAAAAGTACGTTAAAATAATGTTTCCTCCTTTCTTTTCTTTTTTCCTAAAATTCATTACTTACGCCTAGAAATCAAGTAAAAGCGTGAATAAACGGTGCGGTTTCCTAAACCGCGTGTCATGTTTGACGCCAGTTACATCAACATTACGACTTTATGGGCGCATATTAACGTTTGCGTCAACGATAACGTGACGTCATCATAACTTACCACAACTTATTGGAGTACAGAAGTTCTACTCTATATATTGCTCCAAAATTTGCTTCAACTTGGTCCGACGAGTGTTTTCATGTTCTATTCGTAGGGTCGTGGGTTTGTGCATGTTATCAGAGCACAGCAATCGCCGAACCAATAATAACACTTTCACCAAACCAACTTTACTCCAAAATTTTATCAAGTGTTGTATATTTATATTTGCACAACCCGATTGTCATCTTTGACATTTTTTTGTTCGAAGACCATAGCCAAGAGTTGTTTTTCTTTAGTATCAACACTTCGACTTAGCGTTATGTTGCTCCATGTGATTTTGGCTACCACTTTTTAGTCGACATCGCAAAAGTGAAAACGAACTTCGGAACGAATTCGACACGGAGCGTTTGCCACTTGTCCAGACCCCCAGGCACTCCATTTAGCTAACTAAATTAGCTAGCTCTTCAATCCACATAGATGAAGAAGTAACGTATTCAATCTTGATTTTAAGACCTCTAGCTGGTAGCTATCAGGAAACAGATGAGACGCAGGGAATTCCACTCCTTAATTGCACGTACAATAAATGTGTTCCCAAAACGTAACAATCAGCCCAAGTTGTCGATGGCGCGTAAAGTTTCTCGCGCCTCAAGGAGTTGTCAGCAAACTGTAGGAACCCAGCAGGGTTGAAGCCTATTGGAGCCAAGGACCAATTTCTGAAAGGAAGTTTAGGCCCCGGTATAAAAGGCAACGAATGAACAGGAGTGGGTTTTTAGCCAGTAAAAGTTTGACACTACCTCCCGCCCCAATGCCCCATCCAAGGGGGCGTAAATGGCATTAGAAGTCCATACAGAGCGATCAGCCTCGCGAGGCATTTGCCATGCGAAGCAGCTCGGTTAGTGTGGACATGCAAGTATACGAGGCAAGGGCGTTTTTTTTTATTATACCTCGGCCAAGGCACATCCATACAAACGCTCTGTGTAGTCTAATAGATGATTTTCACACCGAAAACAAAAACCCTATAAGTACAAAAATGTGTCCAGCTCAAAAAAGACCACATGATCGCATGTCGACAAACAAATGAAGCACGCAGCTAGGCAAACTTCTTCGTGTACCTATATATTATATTCTACGAAGCAGAAGATGGTAAACTTTATCTTTTAACGGCTATCGGTTTTATGAGAGACATGGCGCCGGCCCACTGTCACATTAGCTTCTTAACTCTGGAAGTTTTATCGGTAACTTTAGTTCTGCACCTAATAATTAATTTGCTGACCTTTCCCACCAATAAATCTCCAAAGCACGCCAGGTGTGCTAGAGACAGCTTAACTTGAAAATAAAAGTTAAAAACTTGACACCAGTTTTTTTAAGGAAATCATCTGATGACTTTTCCCGATCTAGGATAGAGCAGAAAGGCGCGTCCGACTTTAACTGACTAAAACTCGCTCTTGTTCCTTCGTTGCCTTTGTTACCAGAGTCAACTTTTCCTTTCAGAAGCAGACCCTTGCCTTCAGTAGGTAGGCTTCGACCCTGCTGGGCCCCTAAGGTTTGCTGATATCTTCTTAAAGACCGTTTAAGCTCCGTTTGTGACACATATTTGGACGCTCGCTGAGGAATTGAAACCTTAAAGGGACTTGGGGCTTCACGTTTACCAAGAACCATAAAATTTTGCTAAAAATAATGCCATATAGCACAAATAAAGGCAAAAATCGAAATACCTATTAACTTTTTAGAGACCAAATCCAACCTCACCTGCCCGTCGTGCACCTTGATGTAAATAGCAGCTCGGTTAGTGTAGACATGCCTTGGCTGAGGCCTAATAAAAAAAACCGCGGTTGCCTCGGCCGAGGCACGTACACACACACAACCGAGCTGTTTCGCGTGACAAATGCCTCGTGAGGCCTATTAATTAACGAACGAGGCTCTGTTGTTGTGTCCACTAGCCCAGGCTGTAGTCCAAATTCCCCCTGTTTTGATACTTAAATATGACCGGTTTGTAGATACATCACAAAAAAAAAAAACAAGTTTTTGCGTTTTTTTAGCTTGTACGGAACATTCGGTACGCGAGTCCGACGCGCGCGTATTTTATATTATAGTAGTATTTTAACTACCACAAATTATCACACGTTTCGACTTGACTAACCCTTCTTCTATATTTTTGTGTGATCGTCACTACAGCTGCTAGTAATACTACGCAAACAGAATGGGCCCATAAAAATACCATAAAATATTCGTGACTTTCGATACAGCATTAGTCCATTCAATACCAAAACATAATTAGTATGGCGTTACAATGAAGAACATATACATATATAAAATAATTATATAAACGGACTTATATACATATAATAAATCTTTTAAAACTATAAAGGTCATTGGGTTTTTGAAGTCGAGAAAGTATAAAAAAGATATTGAAAATTATAGAGCAAAAGTAGTACTTTCCAATAGTACTACTTTTGCAAAACAGATGGTAAAAAGGGCCAAAAGATTTTTGATTGGCGACCGCATACCGAAAGGCGCACAGTTGGAAGGCCTCCTACATGGTGGATCGATGACCTGATGAGGGCCATGGGAAAATGTGGGATCCAAGATACTTGGGGAAGCTTACGTCCAATAGTGGACGTCTTTTGGTAGAAATGATGATGATGATGATGATTTTCTCCCAGACGGTTCATCCACGTGAAGGTCGAAAATTGAATCTACTCCCGAGACAAAAAAATATTCTATAATACGTGGCCTTCCCGCAGACGTTTGAGCGTGAAGATAGTAACACAAAAACATACGTAGTGTGATTAAAAAGATTTTTATTTTTAGTTTTAAGCATTTTGGATTGCGTGAACGTTTGAAGAGTAACAGTGACCCTGAAACGCAAAAGCCAACTGAAGGATCACAGATGGATACCGTTTCAGCACGACAACACGTACCTACCCAAAGTCACCGTAGGCGCGGGCTTGCGGACGGCGAGTAATGAATAGCTCGCTATCCGACCGTCTGGTAACCGTCCGGACCGAGCCCAAGTCATCGACGGCGCGTAGTGTTCCACGCATGCCTCAATGAGATATCAGTAAACCGTAGGGGCTCAGAAGGTTGGAAGCCTTCTACGGCCCTAGTAAGAAAGGCAACAAAGGATACAGCTATTGTTTTAGTCAGTAAAAATCTGCCACGCCCGCTCCGAGGTGGCCAAGGACGGGAGATGTCATTGGATGAATTCCCACCTAAAAAATAAACTACCAAAGTAATTTGACTGACCTGTTGGTATAGTAGTTAGTGGCCCTGACTGCTATGCCGGAGGTCGTGGGTTCGATTCCCACCCAGGGCAAATGTTTTTGTGATGAGCATGATCATTTGTTCTGTGTCTGGGTGTAATTTATCTATAATATTTATGTATTTAGAAATATATAAGTATGTTTATCAGTTGTCTAGTCTACGTTAGACGACAAGACGGCGTTGTGCGTGATAGTTGAAAAGAAAATTACAGTGATTTGTTTAATTATTTTTCTACTGAACGACTATTAAAAAAATAATAGTTTAAACAATTCATTCATAAATTAAACCCAGTAAAAATAAATTAAATTTAACGCCATCGCTCGTAAAGTTTGAACGTTATTATAATGGCGTTTTGACATGGCATGTAGAAATATTAATAGAGACATGAAATTAGTCGTGTTTTCGACGAAATGTTTGATGTCCTGGAGTTGTAATAGATCATTTTAGACGGTGTTAATAACCTTGTTCTCATATTGAAAATAATACATTTACAAAATAATCTTCTGTGTACACGGCTAAATTTTGATCGTTTTAATCCCGTGGAGGGTCGATCCGGTACATGAGACACTATCGATTTATAAAATATATTTTTTTATTCAGGATTATGTTGTCTTCGCGGCCCCAAAACAGCGGTTTTATTTTTATGTAAAAAAAACAACAACTATTCAAGATTTTTGTTCTTGCGAAGCGCTTTGAAATAACAAGCTTTATTTTTTTTTGTAACTTTCAAATAGTTCCTTAACGTAATCTCGTAGATAAATACGTTTGAAATCATAAATTAGGGTCAGATTCGCGATTTGTTTTTATCGAGCCAACTAATTTATATCGTGTTTTCATTTCTGCCAAGCCTTTGTCCATAATAATATAGTCAATTTTAATAAAATAAATTTTCACGGTGTTCTCTTTTATATTTGTGGATTTCCATAGGTTTAAAAAAGGTTAAAATGAGTAGAACCGAGCCTTAAACTATTTTTTTACTAAATTTATACAACCATTTAGACTACAGAGCGTGTCAAAGAAATAGACATACAAAAACATAAACTCAAAATCAAAAAAACATGACACTAATTTTGATACAGTCAGGTAAAAAAGTACTTTATTACATTGTTTGTATTATTGTATAAGCCTGGCTAGATACTAGAACATAAATCTACTTTTTAATATACAGTTACTCCAGCCCCTATACATTTTGTTGATGTATGTACCTTTATAAAATACTAAGTGAATCCTTTAGATACGTGCTACTATCTAGAAGTACATAAATCAGCCGTCGAAAAAGGTTCCAAGCTTATCTTGGGAACCTTGAGATGGTTGCTTTAATGGTATGCTAAAAATATTTTTAATGGACCTACACTACACGTAGGTTTGGAAAGGGTACTACCTGTTGTACAAAATCGTGCTATTGGATAATGATTATTTTTAAATAAGATCTTTTTTAACAATGAATGAAATGAACAGTAACCCAGGATTTTCGTCATGCTCGTGAACGGGCGCCGTCAGTTGGGACTGTTCATCTCTTAGCTGCCAGTGGCTTAATTCAATTACTATTTTTTTATTAGTTTATTGTATTTTTTCATTATTTGTGGTTTCATTGCTTTCTAATTTTTTTTTCTTCATTGTGCTCACATAATAGAAGCGACAATTTTGTAACCAAGATTATGTAACTCATAATATGATTTAAAAGAGTGTCCATGGAGTTTCTTGCACGTTCTTCTCCATAGAGATCTACGCTTTGGAACATGCAATTTAGCTTCACTTTTTTTTGGACTGACCGACATTTTGACAATTCAAAAGTGCCTGTAATTGGTCTATTTGAAATAAACTATTCTGATTCTGATTCTTTTCCGCCGGTTTCTCTTAATATGAAACGAACAATGGAAACCGTGTTACTGATGTTTTATAAGTTTTCATGACCTATATGATATTGTATAAATATTTTGATTTATTTATTTACACTTTTTTTTTTGGTGGTGGAAAAAATCATCCTATGACATCTCCCGGCCTTAGGTGGAGCGGGAGATAGTGTCAGACTCTTACTGACTAAAAACCCACCCCGTTCCTTCGTTGCCTCAGATACCAGGGCCGTATTTATTTATTTACACTTTATGCACATAAAGGTACAGAGGCGGCCTTAAGCATTTTCTACCAGTCAACATGTGGGTGATGCAGAGAAAAAATTGTGGCAATAAAAGAGAGGACAAATAAAAAAAATAATTTTAAAAAGACATACAAATGAATTGTAGATACAATAAAATTATGTAACATATACACAATTTAATAAACTAAATATATACATACAAATGTAAGTACATACTCAAGAAATTGGTGTTGATGATTGAATTTTTTTTTTAGACTTGCGATTATTTTATGTTTCGGTACATTTGGTTTTTTTAGAGTTCCGTACCTCAAAAAGAAAAAACGGGATCCTTATAGGATCACTTTTTTGTCTGTCTGTCTGTCAAGACCCTTTATGTCGGGAACGCGTGGAGGTATCGGGTTGAAATTAAAACTATATACTAAAGTTTGACCAAAAACGACTGGACCTGTACGTCTCACATCCATCGGTTTCCCGAGGCTCTCATTAAGGCTTCGGCCCACCTTATGAGACCTTCCAACGCTGCGTCTTCAGATGCCAGGACGACACTTCATAACTTTTCAGCTCCATCAACCATCTGTTTTAAGCGCAATTTTGTCAGCCCACTACCATTGTTTTCCAATGCTGTGTCTTCAGGTACGCGGTTATCACTCCAGAATCTTTTGGTCTCGACGACCATCTATTACCGTCACTTTAGTTTAATGAATCTTTGAGCTATGTCCCTACCTTTGATTCTCTTGTAAAAATACCTACATACTTCCTAATTATAGAAGAGAAAACTTGCATAAAAATCAAACTATCGCTTACGATGATAGTCCTAAAAGGGGTCGATGTGACAAAAACATAGTCGTTGCCAAATAGTTTCAGAGATTAGGATATCTTAATATAGAAACGTTTTTATGTTACTCATAAACTTATCTCACTCGTAAACTTACAGTTAGGTGAGGAAAGAACATTTAATCTGTCACTCTGATGAAGAAATACTGGGACTGTAACCAAAAGCATCCAAGAAGACAGTTTTTCTTCGCAGTTTTGCCATCTACGTCACAAATTTAAATCAACGGTTATGCACCACTGGTACATGATAGACATCCCACCTATACGCACAAAACGGGCATGCGGACGGCGGGCAATGGGTAGCTCGCTATCCGATTGTCCGGTAAAAGACTGGACCGAGCCTAAGGCGTTTACGGCGCGCACTGTTCTCGTGCGCCTCAAGGAGTTGTCAGCAAACTACAGGGGCTCAGCTGGGTCGAGGCCTAGTCTAGGGCTCTGGGGAGGTATGAAAATGCATACCAGGGCCCTGGATCCAAGGCAGGGAAGGAACAGGGTAGGATTTTAATCATTAAATGTCTGACAATATTTCCCGCTTCGCCCAAGGGCGTCATTATCATCTGTCATTGGATGATTTTACCTAACATAAAAAAAACCTATACGCACAAAACGTTTTGAGAACACATTCATTGTGCAGCTAAGGAGTGGAATTCCCTGCCGGAGTGTGTGTTTCCTGATGGCTACAACCTGGGAGTCTTTAAGTCTGATATTTCAAGATGGTAAATCATCTATAAGCCCACTTCAGCACGCTTTAACTACTAAACCAAGAGGTCCTCATGCAAAATCAAAACACAAAATCCAAATATGCAAAAATTCAATTTACTTAAAGCCTCTATAATACAAACCAAACAGCGATTAACCCTACATAGCGCACCTTTTCGCCTCAGCGACTAAACAGCGGAAGGAAGGCATTACCCAGCGCCTTTAGCTATTCAAACGGCCAATTATAGTGCGAATACACCGTAACAATTCTATGCATTCTAAACGAGGAGGCCCCATCCGAGGGGGGACGCCAACCCTTTGGCCCCCACGCGTAGGGTCGAAGTCCTCATACCTGATAGTTTTTTGGAAGTTGTTTATTGACTTTAAGTTCACGTTAGAGTGTGTAGTTTTGTTTTTGAGTGGGCGGGTAGGCTCCACTAGATGGACCTTTATTTACCATGACAAAGTAGGAACCTTTAGTGCGACGTGTATCTAATGAATAAGCCGAAACAGAGAGAAACAAAAAAGTGCTAAACTAAACACGTTTTATAAGAAGCGGTTCATTGTTCATCTAGGTCGATCAACTTATATAAAATGTGCAATATCTTAGTGTCAAAATAATAGCGGTTTATACAGTTGGACAGTTTTTATTTTATTTACTTTTGTTCAATGTTTTTGCAACAATATTTAGACTTAGATAAAACTTATTTTCGAATTGATGATGGACTGTGGGGCTATTCTATTCATTAACTTCCTAGCTAGGCTTTTTCTGAAGATCTATTTTGATATAACATTAACATCCACTTCTAATTTAAGGCCATGTCAAAACAAAGGCTATTCTGGCTGCCAAATAATTGAGAATCCTGGCAATGGTGAGGTGGTGGTGGTACTTCACGCCAGAATAGCTTATCAAACTTTATCTAGTACAAATTCGATCGTGTATACCGTAGTGCTCTCATTTGTGGGACAAATCTTCCGGATAGCAACTTGAAGCACTTGAGTTGAACTGAGAAACGACCCAAGAGAATCATTGGTAAATGCACTCGTCGAGTCAATGCTTTAAAGTATTGAACATCGATGCCGAGTTACTAGCCTGTCGGTTTTCTGCCGGTTGCATTTTATGGAGTATGCGTTGGAACTGCAAGACAAAATTTCACCAAACTCGTTCCATCATCGGACCACCAGATGTACGGCGTCGTCCCGAGGGAACATGTTGGATATTCCAGCCATACGCAACTACAATATACAACGCTAAACGATAAATAATATTGATTTTGCAAATAGGTTTTAAAAAAAACACTTTTTAACGTAAATTTTTTCGTCAATTTAAACTAGATGACTCTGGTATTTCCTAGCCAACTACCCTTGGAAGAAACATCGAAAAAAACTCAGAGGTCAAAGTCTCTCTTTTAAAGTCAATACAGCAAACATGTAATGGTCAAATCATACAAAGGTCAATACACACATCTTGTCAGATGAACTGTGGGCTAAAAGAGCCACTTATTGAGTCCCATTAAACGCAAGGCGACACCGCGGCCGACCAAGGCAAAGGTTGAGAGATGAGCTGGACAATTACCGGAGGGATTGGCCTACAATGGCCGAGGACAGACGGTTGTGGAAAAGGGAGAGGGAGTTCTTTGCCCAGCTGTGGGACACAATAGGCTAAACTAAGTAATGAACCAATTCGACTATTCTGCTAGTGTCACGTTAAAAACCAAAGTTTTTATCACAGAAATAACCTGCTAACTCTCACAGCTAGCTTATTTACTCTTTGTAAATTGAAATCGAATTTCCACCATTCCACGATATTTATTTTATAATGCAGCCATTTTGCCATACCGAGAAGTACTCAGTGCCCCGTATTTATTAGAGCTATGCAGTGTAATGGTATATTAGATTGTTACTTTTTTCTTTAAAAAGTCATTCGGTGGAATCTGTTTCGATGGAAATTGTCGGTAAATATTCACCCTCACCCTCTTTACGTAAGGGTGTTTCGTACCTGTAACTTTTCCTAACTTCCCTATACGTCTTTGGGGATTTTGAATGTGTATTTTTGTACAAAATTGCTGCCGTTGTACTGTATTTACTAGCGATCTGATTGTTGGGAAAAAATACATTTTTTTTTCTGATGTTTACAGTGAAAATTATTTATTAACACAATATTACATACAAAACATAAATATTAAATAAGTATAGTGAGTTTTTATACTAAACCTATGTACATAAAAACTTAACTAAGAATTAATACTAAACCTAACTATGTACATAATACAAAAACACAAAATACACTTAGGCGTCGAAGTACTCCTCCACATCGCTGTCACCCGGAAACGTGCCCAGAAGATTGGCAGCGAAAATATGTTCACGTTCTAAAAACTGTAAGCAAAACTAAAATAAGGAAAATAAAAATATTTAAGTAATTAAAACTATACATAGACTAAAAGCAATAATAACTCTTAACTAAAATATGGCGTCTAGAAATTCCTCGGGATTGCTGTGGCCTAAAAGTGTGCCCAAAATACTGGTGGCACTTTGTATGGCAATGCCTAATCTCTGAGAAAGGTAAATACGAGTAGGTAATTTAAATCAGGAGGTAACAGTGGTGGTTGAGTGGTAACGGCCCCGACTTTACGAGTTGTAGGTCGCGGGTTCAAACACGACCAGGCGGGATACTTTGTGTAATTTATTTCATCACCACTGCTCTCAAAACGGTGAAGGAAAACATCGTGAGGAAACCAGCATATCCTAGAACCAAAAATTCGAAGACATGTGACATCCACCAACCCGCACTGGGCTCGCGTGGTGGATTATCGCCCATTCCCTCTCTTAGAGAGAAGCCTGTGTTTCAGCAGTGGGAACATCAAAAGGTTGATGATGATGATGATGATGAATTAAAATATATACACGTCAGTGGTATCAAAACCAGTTTTTAGGGTTCCGCAGTCCGCAGTCCGTCCGTTTGTCTGTCTGTCCGTCTGTCACTAGGCTGTATCTCATGAACCGTGATAGCTAGACAGTTGTCACAGATGATGTATTTCTTTTGCCGCTATAACAACAATACTGATAAGAGAATAAAATAAATATTTAAGTGGAGCTTCCATACGAATGGTACGTGCTCGATTCCTTAGGTTTTGAAAATGAAAGACAAGCTACTTACTTCTGCAACTGAAACTTTTACTAACTGAAATCCATCCGTATTCCTTTAGTTGACCTTTTCATTTCACGGTCTATCTATGGGTTGAATTTTGACACGCTCTCCCGCTCCATCTTGGAGAGGAAGAAGTCATGAGATGATATCCCACTTCCAAAAAAAAAGGGTCAAAATGACTTTTTAGACACATCCCGTAGTCCTGGAAGGCCTAAGCGAGCCCCGTCGATATTAACAAGTATGTTTTATGCTAGAATAAACCCTACTTTCAAAGCCATAGTTGACAGAGATGCGGTCAAAACGTTTTAATCCTGTGGAGGGTCGATCCGTACATAAAACACTATTGCTTTGTAAAGATAAAGTTAAAATATAAAAGTACTTCTTTTATTCGAATTAATTTACGCATGTATGAGATTAATTTATTTAAGTAAACGTCAGCTGAGCTAATCAATGACCTGAAGGTAGTTATTGGGCGTTGCGTGCGACTTTATTTTTCAATTTTATCTTTAAAAATCGATAGCGTTTCATGTACCGGATCGACTCTCCACGGGATTAAAACGATCAAAATTTTGCCATATATAACTATTTAAATTCTTACTTCGGACACTGGGAAAAGCCTACTAAACTAAAAAACTCGAAACTTCGCTACGTCAGCTCATCTGGCCCAATTTTTCTTAAGTCCAAAGTCAATGTGGTGCGACCAACCTACCTACATAGTGGATCTTCATATATGTGGAACCCCAAAATATGAAGGGTCTATGCGGATTAAGAACACGCACATTCATAATAATCCTAGGTACTTATCTTAAGAAAACTTTCTCTCTCATACATTAGGCACCATATGCGTAGAAGGGCTACGCCGTAGACGATGCCGACCGCTACGAGCTACGATAAATTACCGTAGCAACGTGCCTACAATTGCTACGCGCTACGGCTGACTTAGCAAAACTTATTTAACCCTTCCCTGTAACATGTGATTTAGTATGTTTTTGTTTTTGTCTTATTCGTCTTGCCTTGTTGATTCGCGGAAAAGATAAATATACAAGTTTCAAACGCTCAAACAGTTTTATTGCTGTACTTTATCAAATCATATGGGGCCATAAAATACGAAGAATATGGCCGATATAAAATCAAAGATTGTAAAATATCTATGTCGAATAAGGTCAATTTAATAACAAACTGGATTCATAAAGTCTCATCTGCAGCAGAGGGAAATTGCACAATACAAAAGAATTTTTATTCCTAACCGTAAATCAAGTTACAACTGTACTATATCCGAAAGCCCGCCAGTTCTTTGTCAGACTAAAAAAAAAAAACACTTTAACTTAATGGACCATTTCAGTTCAGTTCCGTGCCTAGAATGTTTCTAAGCTGAGCAATAACTTAACTCGAGCTAAATTTAGCAAAACAACTCAAAAGCAACAAGTTCGAAGTAATTTTTTGAATTTTCTTCGATACTACCATTCTA
The DNA here is from genome assembly GCA_958295575.1 of Leucania comma. Classification (NCBI taxonomy): domain Eukaryota; kingdom Metazoa; phylum Arthropoda; class Insecta; order Lepidoptera; family Noctuidae; genus Leucania; species Leucania comma. Next base: position 4,917,214 of record OY282480.1, read on the forward strand.
CGTATGGAAAAAAAACCCAGCGCGAACAGTATAAAAAAGCCATCAAAATCAATGATTACTAAGAAAAACAGGTTTTGGTAATAAAAGTTGGGCGATAAAACTCCGTGGAGCCCCATGAGAGCACAAAAGGAAGGTCATAAAAGAGAATATTGTCGATATGGAGTTGCCATTGTGTGAGAAATATGATAATCTCGTGTTCAATTACTAGCGTGACGTCATAGCTTGATGGGCTTCTAACAGACTTCGGGCGTACAATTAAGCTGTTTTGTTTCGTTGTGATAATAGCATTAATCTTAATTATGATGTAAATAGAACTCCGTGAATTGTAACGTAAAATATACATCCCCTTTTCCTGGAAACTGTAGGTAGATATTTCGTACTTTCTTTGTTTTGAGAGGGGGGAATTATCAAATAAATTTTCCCGCTCTAGTTGAAGCGAGTGGGAGACGTTTACTAATTAATACCTACTCATGTTTCTTTAGTTTTCTTTTGAGATCTAATATCGTGGCTGCTCTTTTGAAGAATCTCACAGCTGTGGAGGTTCTAGGCAACAGCGCTCTCATTTATTTTTACGGTATTCAATAAAATTTACTTATTACTTTTTTGGTTTTGCCCTTTTTGAGCATTTAGCCAGATTCAAGTATTGGGTGCGCCATAATTATGGCAGTAAGTCCTCTCTCTGAAGAGACGTGACGACGTCTCCACCTTCCACATGGCGCGGGGTGTCACCTGACATGGCAAGTCCGGGAGGTTCCTTCACCAGATTCAGGTGGAAGAAACATCCGGGTGTCACCTTTGTATGGAACACCAAGAGTACGCGGTGGAGTATACGGAGGAAGTGTGCCCTACATGAGCGCAGTACTGCCGTTTTATTTTTTTTTTATTTTTTTGTCGTAGTTAAAATCATCCATTGACAAAACCCGCACTTAGGCGGAGTGGGAAATAGTTTCAGACTCTTACTGACTAAAAACCTACCACGTTCCTTCGTTGCCTATCGTTTGCCTGCAGCCAGCAGGCTGGGCCTCTACGGTTTGCTGACAGCTCCTTGAGCAAAGTACTGCCGTTTCTTTTTTCTATTACTAGAGAAGTCATTACATGATTTCCCACGCCCCAAAGCCAGTGTCAATTTTAGAAAGTGATCTTTTAGATACAGAATACAGCCATTTTGTTTGTCATTAAAATGCCTTTGGCTAAAAACGTACTTTAGCTAAAAACTAAACAAACAAAATAAAACTCTATTGTGAAAAACTATGAACTCAGTTCATTTCCTCTAACAAAGGCGTTACAAGGTTTTTCTTTGAACACCTCTCTCCAGGGAGGACAAAGTTTGTGACTACTCTCAATTTTAAATACAGATATTGGCTTTTGTTTTATTGGGGTTTTTCGAGTAAGTATAGTTCAGTTACTCTATTTTAATTTTTCGCGAATTGATTTCTAGTGAGAGCAGTGGTGGCCGAGTGGTAACAGCCCCGACTTACGAGTTGTAGGTCGCGGGTGCAAACCCAGCCAGGCGTATTACTTTGTGTAATTTATTTCATCACCACTGCTCTCAAAACGGTGAAGGAAAACATCGTGAGGAAACCGGCATGTCCTAGAACTAAAAATTCTAAGACATGTGACATTCACCAACCCGCACTGGACCCGCGTGGTGCATTACGGCCCATTCCCTCTCCTAGAGAGGAGGCCTGTGTCCCAGAAGTGGGAACACTAAAAGGCTGATTATTCTATAATAATACTAATATTCTGGTTTTGCAGCGATCAACAAAACAAAATAACCTTTCACTCAGTCCTTGTGATCTTTTTAATAATATTAAAAAATGTGCATTAAAAGTTTTGGTAAAGCCCAAATAGTAGATAACGTTTTCGAGTTAATTCAAACGCTAGCAAAAACATATGTGAAAAATAATGCCAAGTTCCTATATAAAAGGTTTGCTTACAAAAATTCCTTACAACATAGCACATGTTATGAACAATCTTCATCAGTTGCTTCATTAATAGAAAATTTTATGCTCTTATTTTTTTACAAGTATATCTAGTTAAGTTGAAATTGCCTAGATTTTACTTACAGACTAAGATTTAAGATGGTGGGTAAAAGCTTGCAAACTGTATTATTACGTAACAAAGAGTTTTTCTAGCTCAGGTCCAGGTCTAACTTTAAGTCCAGGCCCAAGATGACGATAATATCGACATCCTGTTCATAAACAATTCTCCTTTCTTTGAGTGCAATCATTCAAAATAACAATACAAAGTTATTTAATTCACCAATGCCATACATAATGTTCAAAAGTAGACGCATTACTAACTTTGTCCTCCAAACGAACCATTAATGTGGTGATTTATGAGCTTTTTCTTAATTTGATATAATCTACCTTTATGAAAATTTAGAACTTCTTAAGTCACTTGGAAGCAGTGAAATTTATAATGACGTGGTCAACGATAAAAAAAACATTTTTGGATGCCATTAATTAAATAAATGGGTATTTATTTATTATTTGGAGCATGAAGTCAATTAATATTAAAAATATGAGCTTGGAGAAACTGGTCCGAAAGGAGTCAAGTAATATAACATACCTTTTTGCCTTTTTGCTTTGCGAACTTGGCTAATACACTGCCATGCGTCTAAATTTCGAACAAAAAAGGTTCAACCATTAAAAAAACGCAGACGATAATCCTTTTAACTTTAATCGGATTACTCGTTCAATCGGATTGTAAAATAGAACATAAATATTATAAATAAAGAATGTAAATAAAAAATACGATGAAAATTTAAAAAAGCAATATTTGTAAAACTAACTAAAAATGTAATATATATTTCTTTTGAAGTAGGTACGTTATGTCATAACATTTTAAAAAGGGTTTAATATAAAACTAACTGACCCGTCAAACATTATTCTATTATATAATTTATTATAAAAAGGAGGGTTTTAAAATAGCTTTCAGCCTATTCTCAGACCTATCAAATATCCACTAAAATTGCATTTTTCATTTTTTCCAGCCATTTCGAATGATTTCCGTAACAAACACTGTTTGTTTTTTGTTATTTCGGAAATCATCCAATAAGTTTTCCGGCTTTTAGGGTTAGCGAAAGGGCACGTCAGACTTTTACTGACTAAAACCCACTCCTGTCCCTTCTTCCTCTTCGGTCCTGGGCCCGGGGTACACTTTCACATAACTCATGGCGTCAGTAGGCGACCCTTAGTCAGTAAGAGTCTGACACTACTTCCCGGGATTTGTCATTGGATGATTTTACCTACCATAAAAAAAAACCCTGCTGGGGCTTTATGGTTTGCTAATATCTCTTTGAAGTGCGCGTGGAACACTTATTGCCGTCGATGACTCGTCCTCGGTTTGGATGGTTACCAGACGGCCGGACGAGCTACCAATCACTGGCCGTCCAAAAACCTACGCCTACTAACAAACACCGTTGACAAGAATATTTCATTCACCGTTATATTTTGGTCGTTTCTTTCTTTCTTTAAAGAAATTAATTTCTTACATGCGTATATTAATTCGAGTTTTAGAAAAAATTACTTTATTTTTTTTTTATAAATCGATAATGTTTCATGTACCGAATCGACCCTCCGCGGGATTAAAACGACCAAAATTTAACGGTGTATATTAGACTAGCTGACTAGGTACTACTAAATATACTTAAACAAAAAAACCATAAAGATCGGTCTAGCCGTTTCGGAGGAGTTCGATATCCAACAAATGTGAATTTTATTTATTACGCTAATACATCTATAAAAACTGTTTTTAATAATATAAAGTAGTTCATGCTTACATAGAGAATTAGACTAAAGAAATCATAAACTACGATTAAATGAATTATGGTCGGATTTTGACCAACTAGATCAATATAGCTAAAAATTAACCTAAAAAATTTCACTCGAATCCATATACATAATTATCCACATCCTCAAAACCCACTCTCGAAACATATTTCTACAGAAACTCCATGAATTTCATCAGTGAGTAACACGATATCAGATTATTCGAACTACCACATAATGTACCTCGAATAGTAGATAAATCACCCCCTCCCTCATACATTAAGGAGGGCACAAAGAGGGCTCGAAAATATTTGGGTTACGTGAAATGTAATATTATAGGAGTGACGAAACCTTGATCTTTCTTCACACCCTTTCAAATAATGTACAGTTGGGCAAGCTGTTTGGTACACAGGTAGCCATTTTGCAAAGTAACTACGAGGAGAAATTAAATTAGCTAGAAAAACTCCGCAGACGTGATGTGACAATGTGTAAAGCGGAATAGTGTTTAAGCAGTAGTACTCCACAACTGCTGGTGTTACTTGAAATAGAATTTAGATTTCTTATTAATAGCCGTCACTTCTGCAAAGTTTGCAAACCAATTTACTTTGACTCGTACACTAAATAAAGCATACGATAAAAATTTAAATAGACAAAGATTTGAAATCGATTTAAAAATTATTGTGAAAATACTAGGTTGATTCAAACAGGTGTACGGAAAAGGGAGGGGAGTACCCTTTATGTACTGCTAATTTATCTATAAGACGTTCACCATATAACTCCTCTCGCTGTGGGTGGAGCAAGAGGGAGTATCAGAATTTTACAGCTTGAAACTCATCTGTGTTCTTTCAGTCGTTCTTTGCGTTTTAGGGCCGCGTAACTGTTTCGAACAATTCTATAGTCCACATGAACATTTTTGCTTGTTTACCAAACTCTTTGTTTGACTATACCTACTAACGTTCCTCGTGGGGGTGAAGTGGGGGCGATCATCTGTTCTTGTGGTAGGTTATAGGTTTAGCGGGTTGATTTTATAGACTTCTTTGTTAGGGCTAATCCGATAAATCCCTGCCATTTCGATATGTACGGCCGAATTCTCAAACGCCACTCAATATTGACACTGAGTGTATGGTACTGACAGATATATCATTTGTGAAGTCTAGAAATAGCTAGCTTATTATTGTATTTCAAGTTACCATGCGTTACTAATATAAAAACTAATATAAATAAATGGCTTGCAATAGTTTTAGTCCCTCTTCTAGAGAGGAGGCCTGAGTCCCAGCAGTGGGAACATTATAAGGCTGATGCTATGCTATGCTAATGTTATTAAAAAACCGATTAAGTACCTTACCGTCAGCAGCAAAAAACGGCAAAAAAATGACGTTATTTGTATTGGAGCACTTAAGTATTTATTTTATTCTGTTTTTAGTATTTGTTGTTGTAGCGATGATAAATACATTAAAAAAATATGAAAAAATTTAATGAATTGATTTTTTGTTTTGATTGTTGTTTTTTGTTTTTTTTTTTAATTTTCTATATTTCATTCTTATCTATGAAAATTTCATCTGTCTAGCTCTATTTATCACGGTTCGTGAGATACAGCTTGGTGACAGACGGGCAGACAGACAGACAGACGGACTGACAGCGGAGTCTTAGTGCGCAGCGGGACCCTATTCTCCCAATTTACCCTTTGAGTTCGGTACCCTAAAAATTACCACCCGACATTGTAACACTCAGAATTACCTAATGGCGACATACACGCAAACAACATACGCAATATAAACGCTGTATTCTTCAAAGAGTTTTAAGAACGTATGCGTGAGGTTTGACTTATTTTTGGGGTATGAAATTATGCGAACTAATTTTCTCTAGGGGTTTTTTTATGGTAGGTAAAATCATCAAATTACAAATCCCGCCCTTGGATGGGGCGGGAGATAGTGTCAGACTCTTACTGACTAAAAACCTACCCTGTTCCATTCTACCCATTGCTCACCGTCCGCGAGCCCGCGCCTTCGGTGGCCGGAAATCGGGATCAGAATCCCGGCGGCGACGTAGGCGTGTGCGCCGTTGCCTGGTGCGGTTGGCTTCCTCCTTTGCTAGCATTACTGCTTCGCAGAAGGAGGCGACCGCCTGCCACATCTCCTCGCTCCGGAGCATGGCCTGTACCAAGGACCGGCGCGAGAGATCGCCGCCGCCGATTGCCCCTACAATGACACGACGATTTCTTGCACTAGGGTGGCATAGTACTGACTAAATCCATTTGTGTCCTACAATTACCGTTCGGTAAATTCAAAAAGAAATGATTAAAAATTCTAATAAAACTTTTCTCCACAGAAGACGAACCCAAGATATCTCTTCTTCTGTGGTAAGGTGATTTTAGTTGTAGGTACAATTTAGTAATATTTTCTGATTTTGCTGCCAAATTCTGCTGATTCTACGCCATTATATAATGACCTATCTTCTGTGTCCATAAAACCACAGACTAAGAGAAACCATAGTACTTAAGTTACAGTAATGATCGCGGTTAACTCTCATTCACTGGCTCGACTAATTAACCTTTGAGTTAATGGCTGTATAAAACTTTTGCATCAAAGTTTTCTTCTACAAAAGCTAACAAAGTCATACTACCATCTTTCATTTGCAACAGCAAGATATGTACTGGGGACTTTCTTAGCTTAACTTTAACTTTAAGATTCTCTTAGAAGGTTGAAAAGGAATCGTCTTGAAATGATCATGCAAAGAGGAGGGTTGAAACGCATACATCAAAAGTGAGTATACATGTGGATGGATGGAGAGGCAGAAAACTTATTAATTTCTTTCTTTCTTTGTTGCACACCTTAACTTATTATAGGGCAAACTTAAATAAAAAAAAGGTGTACAATAGGCGGTCTTATTGCACAGGGCAATTTCTACCAGACAACCTTTGGATGGACTGGAAGAAAGGAAAAGATTTGGGGTTAGTCAGTGTATAACAATATAAATAATAATATGAATAATACAATAGAAAAAAATGATCAAATAATAAACTAATAAATATTAAAATATACAAAAGAGAAAGGAGAAGAAAAAATTAAAGTAATAGATAGTGCTCCTTCACATTTTTTTGGAACGCTGGTAGCGTTTGGGCACGTCTCACTTCTATGGGAAAGATAAAATTCGAAAATTCGAAGGTCAAAGATGATGAGATGGATGATTAAGTGTGGAGTGATTTGAAGGAAAAAGGAGTTAGTGATAGCCTGACGGGTGATAGACAGTATGGAAGAAAAAAATGTGTTGCGCCGACCCCAAGTAATATACCATCAACCCCCTGGGTCTGTGGAATTGTATCGCCGTGGCCCTGGAATGCAAAGGGCAACTGAAGGCACATAGGTGGGTTTTTGGTAGCAAAAGACACATTTCTTCTTACTACATCCAGCGTGAGAGAAGTCATTTGATGATAATATGTCATCTCAAAAAAACAGATCTTCTGAAAGGCGCAACGCTAGACTACGACAAATTGCGACAACTAAGACGCAAGAAGTGATAAAATGGTACAACTCTAACTTTTTTCACATCATCATTTCAGCCGAAAGAGGTCCACTGTTTTTTTTTTTTTTTTATGGTAGGTAAAATCATCCAATGACAAATCCCGCCCTTGGGTGGAGCGGGAAGTAGTGTCAGACTCTTACTGACTAAAAACCTACCCCGTTCCTTCGTTGCCTATAGTGCCGGGGCTGAGCCTTCCTCTCAGAAAACAGCCCTTGACCCCAGCAGGCTTCGACCCTGCCTGCTTGCAGTTAGCAGGCTGGGCCTCTTCGGTGTGCTGACAGCTCCTTGAGGCGCGCGGGAACAGAACGCGCCGTCGACGACTTGGGCTCGGTCCGGTCGGTTACCAGACAATCGGACAGCGTGCTACCCATTGCACACCGTCCGCAAGCCCGCGCCTACGGTGGCCGGAAATCGGGATCGGAATCCCGGCGGCGGCTGGGACGAGCACCCCGTTGCCTCTGCCTGATGCGGTCGGCCTCCTCCTTTGCTAGCATTACTGCTTCGCAGAAGGAGGCGACCGCCTGCCATCCCTCCTCACTACGGACCATGGCCTGAACCAAGAAGAGGTCCACTGTTGGACATAGGCCTCCCCCAAGAGTCGCCAAAACGAACGGCCCTGTGCGTCTTGCATTTATCAGATTGAGAGGCCTTCTCACTTTTTAACTTTTTTATTTTATTTTATTTTTATTTAATTATTGTAGTTTTAAATTGGAATCATAATTTTCAACCTATTTTAAATTTTACTTTTTAAATTACATACATTATTAATATTGTTTGAATATCATATACAAACTATGCATATCTGTTGTTGACATAAATCTTGTTTGTGGTAATTAAATCCTATAAATTACAACATAATTTACGAGAAATCTATGGAAATGAGTTGTTGTCGTATTATTTCAGTATGTAGAATCTTTTAAACCTCTTGACCTATTCCTACAACCTCTGTAAATGTAAGGTCACGGAGTATGACCACCTTTTGGGTTTACGAGCAATTTTATTGGTCGCACTATTTATTTTATGTACACTATTAAATCAATGTATACAGTTGCTGTTAAATAAATAGTGTTTTTAAATTGTTCTGAGATTACTATTGATGACGTAGGATGTTTGACTTTGAAACAGTTTTTAAGTAAAATAAATTTTCCAACTAGTTCTTGGTTTGTTGTTTATTTTCTTTTCTTCAGTTCCGCCATTGAAGCCATAAATTTAAGATTTTGTAAAAGTTTTGTTACTGTTTTGGTATTTTTTTTAGGTTGGAAATCATCCAATGACTTCTTTCGCGTCGGGACAGAGCGAGAGGGTGTATTAGACTCTTACTGACTAAAAACCTACCCCGTTCCTTCTTTGCCTATCGTCCCGGGGTGGAGCCTTACTTTCAGAATCTGATCCATGACCTCTGCTGGCTTCGACCCTAGCAGGCTGGGCCTCTACGGTTTGCTGACAGCTCCTTGAGGCGCGCGGAAAAGGTACGCGCCATCGACAACTTGGGCTCGGTCCGGACGGTTACCGGACAATCGGACAGCGTGCTACCCATTGCACGCCGTCGGCAAGCCCGCACCTATGGTTGGACCCCAGGGTTCTCTTTCACACGACCCATGGCCCCAGTAGGCTTTGCGGGCTTTGCATTTTGGTGTAGAATAAAGTTAATTATATTCCATTCTATTCTATACTTATCCATTTTAATAAAAAATATAATTGATCTAAGTTAAATTCGTTATCTTACCCAGTATTTGGACATAGCATAATCATTGCCGCCAGGTTCAATTTTATTTTTTTTAATATGGTTAGGCTCGCAATTGACTATCTCACCTGATGGTAAGCGATGATGTGGCCGACGATGGAGCACGCTTGCCTAGAAGTAACCTATTCACTCTTAACTCATACTCGTAGATCCCTAAGTTGTAGCTATGAGCAAAACACAGACTTCGGCAGGGAATTCCACTCCTTAGCTGTGCGCACAATAAATATGTAAAGGGAAAAACTTTTGTATAGACTTAACTACAGATAAGTATTAATAATTGTGAACGCATCCACGATACAGGAGTTTTTATAGTATAGCGGTCAAGCGCGAACCTATCAATAATAAAAAAAAATCTAATCTGAAGCAACGTATTTTTTTTTTGGAAAGAAATAATAGAAATAACGTCAAATTTTCTACAAAACCCTACTCCATACTCTTCGTCCATTATGCAGATTGTAAAAACAGCGTTATATTTAGCACTCGTGTTATTTATTATTCTCTATCACACCCGTTGAAAATATTTCCTATGTATTATATATTTATAGCATTTTCCATTTGCTTTCAACCTACTCATCATATTCAATAATCTTATATGTGAGAATGTTTTCTCAGTAAGTAAAGATGAATGCCGAGCTAAAATGTATTTTTTTAGGGTGAAGTACCCCATACATGAAAAGGGAGGGGTGCGTTCTTATAAAGGATTTAGTGTGTTCGATAAGACGGAGAGGGATTTTATTATGCCTCCCTTATCTCATCACTATTGTGTGATAGAGTGCTGATGCGTTACATTTCGTGTGATGATAAATACAAAAAAAAAAGACTTCAGTGCTCGTAATATTTTCGTTTTCAACATCAAAAATCTCAAAATTTCAAGTATTTATTTCAATGAAACTATCAACAGGACCGTTCATTGTGGCGACACTTGGGGGACGCCTATGTGATGATGATGATTATATGATCTTATTACTCATAAATTGATATGACTTCACAGTCAGAAAGACTGACCGAATCCATGACCTTACAGATGATGCTAATAACACGTTCCAAAGCGTTGATCTATACGTAGGAGAACATGCAAGAGAGTTCGTGGACACTTTTTTTAATCATGTTCACGTATTTAAAAAAATCCCGGATAGAATATTTTTGTAGCTTTTGTAAATCATACTAATATTTTAAAGGCGCTCTTTTAGAATATTCAAACTCATAGGATATAGGATATTTTTATCCCGGTTTATATTTTCTTGGGATTATTTTAGACTTTCAAACGGGTGAGCTTGGTGAGGGCTGCGGGATCTCGATGGATGCGAGACACGCAGGACTGTTCGTTGTGGCGACACTTGGCAGAGGCCTATGTCCGGCAGTGTACATATTTCGCCTAAAGTGATGATGATGATTAAATGCGAAACGTCCATGCGAAACTGGAATATAGTATGGTCAGAATCGGTAACTGAATCGACATTTAAAGAAGATCACAAGTTGGACACTACTGACAGTAAACACAACACAGCTCACGATAGGTCATAGCGGGCATCAGTAACCAGCCTCCAGCAGGGTGTGGGAGCAAAACAACCCTTCAGTCACCCGAATGGGCTGGTGACCATGTGCTTGTGTGAACAATCAGGTGACACACTTATAACTTTGTGATATTTCACGATACAATTTAAAAAAATTGTGCATAAATCCTTTACATAAAAATACTAGACAAGTGTTTCGGATTTCGCATTATACTAATAATAAGGTTGTAAAAAACTAACCAGAATCATCAAAATCATCTTCTCAAAACATACATTAACATTTCACTATTTATCAAAGAGAAGGGTGCGTGAGAAATATTAATCTACAAAATTATTTCATTGAATTATCGTCTGAACATTCTGAAGGTGAATAAGTTACCCGGTCAACAGCCCACGCAGCCAGATACAGTGGCTTTAACTTACCAAAATAACTTAGACTTTTTGGCTGTCTAAGACAGATAACTTGCTTTTAACAGAGAGATTGGGCTATGAGGTCTTATGGGTAAGATGCTACAAGAAATTCGAGTTAAGCAAGGTATTTTTTTTGGATGGTAAATCATCTGATGACATCTCCCACCCTTGGGTGGAGCAGTAGAGCGTGTTCTTTCCTGTTCCTTCTTTGCCTTCGTTTCAGGGCCGCGAGGTTCGCTTTTGGTTTTGTTGACATCTCCTTGATCTCCTTGAGGCGCGCTTGGAACACTACACGCAGTCGAAAACTTGAGCGTGGTCCGGTTATCGGACGGTCGGTCGGCGAGCTACCCATTGTGGCTGAAAATCGGGTTCGGCATCCAACCGCGTGTGCCGTGTGCGTAAACTGGATTGTTACCTGCGCAGATCAACTTTAACGGTGTGCATGTAGTCGTGTCGATCAAGAACTTTACGTGTGTTATCACGTAGCAAAATGGACGCGGAGCGCGGATGCCCGCGCAGCGAGCTGTGGCAGAGCACTTTCCCTCTCGCATGCGGACGCTTCTTTAGCTAGTATTACTACTTCGCAAAAGGCGACCCCTACCACTCCTCCTCGCTCCTGACCATGGCCTGTACCAAGGCCCAGCGCGAGAGATCGCTGCCAAAGCGGAGCACACCTCTACCGTATGCTCGACCGTATCCTCCGGGCAAGCTTAGCAAGGTTTCGTTAGGATATATTTAATCTCTTTTCCCCTAATATTGTGAGAACCTACAATACTCTGTGCAGCAGCCGATTCCTCAATCACTATGCCTACTGTGCCTTCATATATTTTTCTGTTATAGATTTAGAAGATCATAACTCACAAATTGTCAGAGATAAACACTGACTTCACTCTTTTGAAAGTAGGAAATTGTTCCAAGGAAACAATGTATATATCCTAAGGGCTATTCTATGATAAGGTCTACCCATGAGCCTTTCAACAAATCTGTTTAGCCGTTAAAGTCTGGAAAAGTAAGCAATATACACGCTTACTTACAAACCTTTATCTACTTCTTTTTTCTTTCGTTTTGAATATTCAACAGTATTTTTAGTATATGTGAAACATGAATATAATTTGTTCAGAATCAGTAACTGAATTGATTGCAATCATTTTCACACAATCTTATACTTTTTTTCCGAAAATATTTAAAAACGATCACAAGTTGGATACCACCGAGACTACGTACAATCAGGTCATGGCTGTCATAGCTGGCATTAGGTGCCAGCGTACAGCTGGATGCGGGAGTAAAACAGTGTTGTTTTACTCCCGCATCCAGCTCAGTGGCCCGGATGGCCCGGTGACCATGTATTTGTGTGTCATGTGGACAACTGGTAACTTAACAAGTTTATAACTTTGTGATTTTTCATGATATATTAATGAAATTTTGTACTTATATTCTTTGCATAAAAATATTACACCCGTGTTTCGGGTTTCTGGCCTTCCAACAAATCCGTTTAGCCGTTCAAGTGTGGAAAAGTAAGCAATATACACGCTAATTCACAAACTTTCACTTTTAACCACTTTTTTTTCCTTTTTTGTTGAATATACGATTATATGATACGAAACATTAAATTATTCAGTCATGTTTCGTAGTTTGAGACTGCGATAAAATATTATTCTCTGATCGACCCCTAAAATATTTGGAGCAAAATTAAAGTACCTTCTGCAAAATATTTGTTACACCCCGAAATCAATTCAAAATCATAAAATATAAACCAATGGCTAGCTATTTTATATTTTGACATGTTTTAAACTGATTTCAAAAGACGAATCTATTCACGTCTAACAAATGCGTACCTAATTTAAAAGTTTCAACAAAACCAAAATCGTATATAATTTCTCTTCTCAATAAAAACTGGGCAAGTGCGAGTCGGAGTCACACACGCCCATTCCGTACAAACTAACTTATGTAAATGTCTCGAAGATTCGGAAAAAAAATCGAAAAAAAAAATTGTGACGTAACTACAATTTTACAGTTTTTAGATTTTTTTCAATACTTCTGCTATGAGACCTTGTTTTATGCCAAATTTCAGGGTTCTAGGTCGAAAGGAAGTACCCTATGAATTTTGATTCCCTTGAGAGTGTCGAAATGTACATTTTTTGCGACATAAATGGCCGTATCTTTTTTGTCGTATCAGAGAAGTTTGATTTTTTTATAGCTTCAAGGGATCGCAGATTTAAATAAACCTATGTTCTATGTTCTAACTTCAACTCGATACCTCCACGTCTTCCCAAGATAAAGGATCTTGACAGACAGCCCAACAGACAGGCAGATGGACAAAAAGTGATCTTATAAGGGTTTCGTTCTTTCCTTTTGAGTTATGAAACCCTAAAAATAAAATTTTCAAACAAAAGAAATATACAAGCTTGCTCATTTAACATATACATGAAATATTCATTGCTTTTCTTTATAAATGGCTCCATTTATGTGATGGAATACATTTATTCTAAACACATTTTCATTGTTATCGACATTTTTGACTTTCATGAGTTTAACGTCAGTATATTATACTTTATGCAATAAGTAATAGCACGATATAAAATTTAATATTTTTTTTAGTGCATCAGTTTTAGGCATCACTACCATAAAATAGATAGGTACAGAGGTCAATCTCATGTATGTACTTCACTTTTTATACCTACGCTCGGCGGTCGCTAGAAAAAGTACTCTGCGATCTAGCACGGTTTAGTCACGTTCAAGATATGGTGTCCGTAATTGGTGTCTATGTGTGCGTTGCTCGAGCGCGCTTTGTATGTACATTATCTTCTGTACTACTTCTTTTTTGTGTCACTACGCTAAAGCCGTGTTTACGGAGACGTGGTAAGTTGCGCGGCGCGTTGGGCGTTTCATCATACATTGCAGCACCGGGCCGCGTCATCGCTCGCTCAAACACATACATATGGCAATGTACGACGGACCGCGCGACGCGCCGCGTAACGCACCGCGTCTCCGTAATCGAGCATTAAGGCTTTGTTGGGCACGCCATAATCTCGTCGGTAAGTCTCCTCTTGGATGAGTGACTGGAGCGGCAAAACCGCGTTCTCACCTTCTGCATGACTCAGGTTTCAAAGGTCATGGCAAGTTCGGGAGGTTCCTTTATCGGATCCAGGCGGAAGAAAAACCTGAGTGTCACCATTACCCTTGTCTTCCAGGGCCAATGTAATTCTTGTCTTTTGCTCTAGGATGGAGCGTTTTCTTCGTTTCAATCTTTTACTGACTAAAAACCACCTTCACCACATCTTTCAGTAACCCTTTGCATTCCAGAACCTCGGTTGCCTTGTCAGAAATTCCCCATAGGATTATTATTTTATGATTATTTTATCTATCATGGTAAGATGTCTTCGCAGCTTGAGTTATTCGCACAATTTTCTAATCAATAAAAGTAGAAACATCTCATGTGTGTATGATAACCCCAATTCGCATAAATGTTATTGAAGATTTTATTCAGAACAGTCGTAAAATCCACATCCATTTTAATTTTAAGTACACATACGATTTTATTGTTCATAATTTATTTATTGAGACTGCCATCTGTCCTTTGGAATATTGCAACACTTTTATGAGGTGTCATAAAACTAGTTTTAATATTTTGTGAGAGATTTGGATCCCATGGTTATAGGTTTTAGCCCGACAACTACATAACATTGAGCACTTTTCTTTGGTCACCTTCGAATTAGCCGCAAAGTGCCGCGTAACGGCAGCTCGGCTGCAGCATAAAGTAGGGTAGTATAAAGTGTACTATATTTATTATACACCCCTATTTTTTAATTAGTGCACAAAAAAATGGAGCTCAATCAGTACCCGTTACTGATCATAGTTGTGTAGTCAAAAGTAAAAAAAACTAAATCCCAAATTGTCCACGAAAATTTGACATTATTGGTAAATTCATAATTAAATCGTCATTCATAACAACTACTACTAGAAAATACTAAGCGCAGTGTTTTTCCATTTTTATTGACATTCTTTAAACAATAACCTGTACAATGTTTCCATAAATTGAGTGAGATTTTGGGATATAAACAAACGCTCATAACTTTGCTGTTTATGAATATTATGCATTGAGATTTTACTTAAATAATAACAAGACCTTTTCTAAAAACCTCTTTAAGTATTTGCCATAATTAAAAATAGTAGTGTATATATTTACACTTGACTTAATATAATTTTATGTATACACTAAAATAAAAAATAAAATCCTTCAACTAATTAAAACTAACTAAAAATAATCTAAAATATAGCGGAAATTTCGCATCACTGTTGACTGGTAATGTACCCAAAAGACTGGCGGTATTGTCACGCTGTAATGCAATGCTTACTCTATTTCCAAGGTAAAAGCCAGCCCTTGGGTCACGCAAAGTGCTTTTAGGGAGGTCTTTTAATTATTCGTGAGCACTCAAATAGCAAAATTTAAGAGAAGAAAAAAATACTGTAATATGACTAATAAATTGTGATTTAAAGTCAAAACTAAATTAGAAAAATATATTGTTTAAGTTTTTTTGAAAAGTTTTTTATTTACACAGGAATATAAAGGGCTGGCTTTTACCTCGGTCAGAGATTAAGCATTGCCATACAACGTGGCAATGCCGCCAGCCTTTTGGGCACACTTCCAGTCGACAGCGATGCGGAGGAGTTTTTTGACGCTATATTCTAGTTAGGAGTAGCCTCTAGTGTATATATTTATGTTTTTGTGTAATGTTTGTAGGTTTAAGTGTATATATAGTTTTAATAAGTCAAAACTTTATTGTAATTTATTATTACATAGAAAAACATTTTTTTTTTAAATTTTAATAAAGGAGTTTTGTTACAATATTGACTATGTGTGTTATCTTTAACCAAACCTACAAACTACATGCCCCAGTCGGTAATGTGTCCCACTAGCAAAACTAAGATTTAAAATTTTGTGCTTATTAATGTGAGCCAATTTGGTCAATGTATAAACATTACGGCAATATAAACTATACAACGCAAAGGGGAATAAAACTTTTGCTATACATTGATAGCAATTTTTTTTTTCTTTTCGCCAAAAGTGAAACCTAGGCCATTTCTAAAAGGATTGTATGAGAAATCAATAGCAAAAAGAATTATATCTACCAACCGTAACAAAACGTAGTTAGAGACTATTTAGTAGATTGCTATAGTTTTTTTTTTATTATGGGTTTTATTTTAGTTTCGGTATTAATGGTGTATACGCATTAAACAGTGTCAATCACTGTCACAACTCTAACGCAGAACTTTACATTTATCAAGTTTTTTTTTAGTAGTTTTAGTAATAACAAACTTAATCTATTTTATCAATAGAAACCTCAAAATATTACGTACTATGCTAGAATTCTACACGTGTCTTCGTTCGGTTACGGTTTAAGGACCTGGTTTTTGCGATTGATTTCTCGTATTTTCCTCTAACATAACCTACATTCTGGCGAAAACCAAAGAAAGTAAATCATGGCAATAATTTGCATTGGCTTTTAATTTGCTTCATATAGTTTATGTAATTTTAAATGCGTGTCTTAATTTGGCAGAAGGCAACGTGCTTTCTGCCAAATTAAGACACGCATTTATATCGACTGGGGCACGTATGGTTTAACTTATAGGACATAGTTTGTGCGTATTTTTATTACTTCTTCACTCTCGAACGGCTAAACGGATTTAAATGCAATATGACATACGGGTTTTCAGCTATTACGCGGGCGTAATCGCAAGCAGAATTTAGTCATATATATAATTCATTTTGTAAAATCCTCTTGCATTAAACTAACAGCCGAAGCGACCGTTTATCTCAACCATATAAACTAAAAGTCACTAGCCTAAAACGGAGACCTATTATAATTTAAAACAAAGTCACAAATTAATATTAAGCTCTTCAATCTCCCAGATAATTACCAAAAGCGTGAGAATAAAACTAAATTAGACACACTGACTTTCAAAGTTACCCCATTTAGTGAAACACATTAAGATGTAATCAAGTAAATGGTACTCATCAAAATTTTCAAAATGTCCGAGTCTCACCACAAGGTACTTTTGTTTAAGTTTATTTCATAAAGGACTTTTCTGGCCCTTTTTAATTAAGCGTCCTTACGCGATGACCTTTGAGATGTAGAGGTGTACCCTACTCTGTGGGTAACGTCAGCACATGTCTGAAAATATTGCTGATTTTTTTTTTATGGTAGGTAAAATCATCCAATGACAAATCCCGCCCGTGGGTGGTGCGGGAAATAGTGTCAGACTCTTACTGACTAAAAACCTACCTTTCCATTTATTGCCTTTGTCCCGGGGCCCGTGGTGACATTCTCACATAACCTTTAGCCCCAGTAGGCCTTGGCCCTGCTGGACCCCTACAGTTTGCTGACAACTCCTTGAGGAGCGCGGGAACAGTGCGCGCCGTAGACGACTTGAGCTCGGACCGGTCTGTTACCGGACGGACGGACAGCGAGCTACCCATTGCCCACCGTCCGCGAGCCCGCGCCTACGGTGGCCGGAAATCGGGATCGGGACTTTTTGTGATTAAAGTTTCGATTGTGAACGTCACGGCAAGAGAAATAGATAATGAGTAACTTATCTAGTATTAAGTTAACTTAAGTGCAGTTGTTGAGGTCTAAAGTACAGAAATGAAAATGTCTAAAGGCTGATATTGAATGAATGATTTCGATTGTTTTTTTTTTTTAATTGAATGATAAATGATATTTATTTTGCAAATATCTTTAAAAAAAAAATCCTTTACATGTCTTTTTTTGTCAATTTAAAATAAATGATGCCGGCTTTTCTTAGCTGAATATCTTGAGAAGAAACATTTAAGGCCATATATATAGAAACGTGCGCGTTGAGTGTTCGTCGTACATTGCAGCAGCGGGTCAGCGTCATCACAAGCGCGAACACAAACATATGCCAATGTTCGACGACCGCACAACTTGCCGCATCTCCGTAAACAAGCCCTAATGGTTAAATCTTGTGAAAACCATGCAGAATAGTGTCTCAGATGGTCTTTTGAGGACATAACCACACAGATTGAAGTAACGCTAGCAAAGGAGGAGACCGACCGCATCAGGCAAAGGCAACGGGGCGCTCGCCCCAGCCGCCGCCGGGATTCCAATCCCGATTTCCAGTCACCGCAGGTAACCGTCCGGTAACCGTCCGGTAACCGTCCGGACCGAGCCCAAGTCGTCGACGGCACGTACTGTTACCGCGCGCCTCAAGGAGCTGCCTGCAAACCGTAGAGGCCCAGCCTGCTAGCTGCAGGCAGGCAGAATCGAAGCCTGCTGGGGTCATGGCCCCGGCGTGATAGGCAACGAAGGAACGGGGTAGGTTTTCTAGTCAGTAAGAGTCTGATACTATTTCCCGCTCTGTGCGAGAGCGGGATTTATCATTGGATGATTTTAGCTACCATAAAAAAACACCATAGGTGGGAGGATCCTCTTTTTTTCAACGAAGGTATGTGGAACTTTACTCTCTGTTTTTTTTTGTGGTTCTAGCGGCTCGCCCTTGGGCGGAGAGGCAGATAGTGTCAGACTCTTTCTGACTAAAAACCCACCCCGTTCCTTCGTTGCCTTAGATTCCAGGGCCGAGCTTTCCTTTCAGAAGCAAACCCTTGGCCCCAGTAGGCTTCGACCCTGCCTGCCTGCAGTTAGCAGGCTGGGTCTCTACGGTTTGCTGACAACTCCTTTTCCGCATACCACCAAATATTACAAATATTTGTGGTAGTAATTATAATTAGTTTCACTGTATTCCATTTTTAATTTGTACAAATATAAATTACATGTATAGTAGGTAAATTGAGTCTAAAAACACAATGTAGAGTAACATAATTAAACTGATTCTATGTTCTGACTTATAATTAATTTAATTATTACAGTCTAGAGAATGTGAGGGTTTTTTCCGTTTGATTAAAATTTCAAAATGAAATAATAATTATTGGATTTCAAATAAAATTAAAAATCCCGATCACATATCGTCAAGTTTACGATTCCTGGTTTTTAGATGAGGTATAGTCATTTTATGTTACTTATATGAAGTTTAGGTAAACATACTCTACCCATTCCAATCTGTGGTGTGTGTCACCCATCCCTTGAATGACCTTTACAAGCATAGCTTAACCTTCAATCGTTCCATGCGACAGTTCTCCGATATTCTTCAACTTCAACTCTTTATTAATGGCCTTTGTGGAAGAGACACCAAAATTTTGCCAATAACACGTACGAACTATTAATATACCATCAAACGCTGGAGAGTATTTAGCGAGAATTATTAGTCCGATATTCTTACTAAATTAATTCAATCTGACATTGACACCTGTCAAAAGCGATTCAGCAATTTGTTCTTAAATTGGTTACCTACTGTTAATTTGTTTTTGACATAATACCCGCGGCCATTACGGGTTAGAATTTTGGTTTAGAACTTGTTGTTGTTCAGAAAACATGTACCTATTAAATTATTGGTTTTCGGATATTAATTTATGCATTAAACATTGATGTTTAGACTAGGCCAACATTTTAAGTGGGAACATAAATTATTAATTTTGTTTATGGTACGTTTAATCAATATTATAACAGGGCGTTAATTGAGAATGAATTTTTAAGCGTGCTTACAATTATAATGAAATGGATTTTGAAAATGTTTAAGTACAATATAAAATTAACGGATATGGGAGTCCAGTAGAAAAAATGCAATACAATAAAATACAATAAAATACAATGCAGTGCAAATAGGAATTGTACGTCGTGGGTTCAAACCCAGGTAGGTGCATTACTTTGTGTTACTTAAATATTCATTCATTACTGCTGCTCTCGAAATGGTGAAAGAAAATATCTTGTGACCATAGTGACATGTTCTAGAGCCAAAACTTCGAAGACATGTGACATCTACCTACCCGTTCTGGGGCCACGTGGTAGGTCACTTCTAGAGAAGAAGTCTGCGTCCCAACAGTAGGAATATTAAAAGGCTAAATTTGCAAATCGTTATATTAGAAAAATCTTATGCCATAAAATAAAGTATTTATTATGAAACTCGGAAACATATTCACCGATTTTTGTGATTTTTTTTAATGTATATTTAGTAGGTCTAAGAATAAGTCGTAAGTAATTTTTTCCTTTTTTACCCCCAAAACCTATTTTTTCTTTGATAATTTATATGGAAAAACAACTTTTTTGAGTCAGTTGGTATCAACAGATATTTCAACACAAGATGTAAAAACAAACATCGTAACTCTCATAAGACAACACACTTCACGACCAAGACAACACCAATTCTATATCAATCTTACAAAACTCTCCCGCCTCTAGACCTTGGCTTCGCAACTTATTTTCATTTTTCAAAAACACGAAAATGTGTCATGAATAATAAAAAAAAACACCTACAAAAAACTTCCGCGCGGCAGCCCTAACCGCTAAACCAGCGCTATGATTGATCGCTGTTTACGTCGCGCGCGACCGCTCCATCTGTACCAGGGATGTCACAGTATCGCGTCAGCTTTTAAATTTCCATAAACGAGCGAAATTATTTAGTGGGCGTTATAAATGGTTTTGATCAGCGTTAAAATCGTGGTGTCAACGTTCTCTTATAGTTGTTTCGTTGATTAACGTTAAATGAAAGACAGTTGATAGGGAGGGGATGATTTTCTCCTAGTTTTGGCCAGATATTTATAAAGACAGGCATTTTTTAGGATTCCGTACCTCGAAAATTTATTTTATTTATTATATTTTGTATTACAATTTTTATCGTAGTTTTGGGTACAAACCTGACCGGTCTACATTGTGCTCTCATATCTATTAATATCGTAGTATGAAAATATTGTAGACAATCACTTTTTTAAAAGAGTAACCATGGAGTTTCTTGCTGGTTCTTCTCCATAGGAAACGACCAATTGGAACCGTGCGCTAGCTTTTGACGTTTTATAAGTGCCCATGTAGGCCTATGTAAAATAAACGATTTTGAGTTTGAGTTTGAAAAAGCAAAAACAGAAACCATATAGGATCACTTTGTTGTCCGTCTCTCTGTCTGTCTATCCAAAGCCTTTATCTCGAGAACGCGACGATGTATCGATTTGAAATTTAAACTTCAAGTCTGCGGTCCCTTGAAGCTGTGAAAAAATCAAACGTCTAAGTAAAAGACAAAAAAGATACGGCCATTTATGTGGGAAAAACGTACATTTGGAAACTCGCAAGGGAATCAAAATTCATAGGGCACTTCCGTTCTTATATCACAAGTACAGGAATAAATCTAAAAATTTTAGTAGTTACATCTCAAAAAAAAAAACTTTTTAAATTCAGATAAATCGTCGAGTCTCGATTCGGGAATTAAACAATTTACATAAGTTAGTTTGTACGGATCCCTCAGTGTGCGAGTCCGACTCGCTCTTGCCCAGTGTTTTGTTATGCATAGGTTCGCGTTTGACCACTATCTCGCCTGATATTAAGCGATGATGTGGCTAACGATGGAGCACGCTTGCCTAGAAGTAAGCTATTCACTCTTGACTTAAAGGCCCCTAGGTTACCTATAGCTAATAGGAGACACAGCCTCCAGTAGGGAATTCCAGAATTATTTTAAGCTGCCCATGCTATATGAAGAGCAAAGTGCTTCAAGAATCCTGGTACCCTCTGCGAAATGGTCAGTAACAGCAAGGCGCTGTTGGCCTACCTTAAGAAGCTGGAGTATGTCGAAATCCACGTGGAGTTGCGGAGACCAGCCCGAATTACAAATAAATTATAAAATATATACATTTAAGTTTTGCTGACACCAAAGTGATTAATTCTCTAGGTATCCGAGCTCTGAATTATTACAGCTGATACTGAACGATTTGGCAGTCAGAAAAAAATATCTATACATTCATTCAATCAATACGAAAACAAATATTGACTTTAACGTTATAAATTTTAAGTTGACTTTTAAGTGACCGTTTGTATTAAATAGATCCCTAAATAAAATATGGGAGGTTCGAAAGGAATTTAAGCTTTGTATTAAGTGACATAGAGTTCAAATTCTAATACATTATTTTTTATCTATGAAATATACATTTTCAAATATCACGTTATTATATTGTATTAGTTATATTGGCGAGAGTTTTTCGAGTGAAGTTCAGCGGCTGTTTTAATTATTTGCAAATTGATTACTAGTGAATTTTGTGATGTAAAATTGGTGTATTTTTTATCTTAAGTGTCTGCGCAACTAGATATTACATAGAATCATTTAAACAGGCGCGCTCTCGGTAAAATAGAGCTGAGAATATTATTGTAGGGTTGACTACCATAGCGAAGTTTGCCGAGAAGGTAGATTTGATCGATGCATTTGCAAGTGCCAAATACTACAAAAACAAAGAATGTATGCATCCATATTCTAATGGTAAACAATTGAACTATTAACCCTTTCGCGAGCATTCGGAAAATAATTGCCAGACCACTTTTTAAAAGTTGCACCAAAATGTATGAAGTATAAAAAGTCACGAACATCCATCGGCAAAGATATTGCCGTAGCCCAAAAAAAAAGAGAGCGGGGGGGGCTAAGCAAGGGAGGGAAATCTATTAATATTGTTTTACAAAATTTTATTTTGCAACGTATAGAATAAATAAAACCAAAATCGGAGGTTTTACAGTATTGCTCGCGAAAGGGTTAATACGAAGACAGTGGCTTAAAGAACCTAGTATCCAAACAACAAACATTAACAAGAAAAAAATACCCCATTTTTTATTCCATAAATCCTTTAAGGAAAATACACGAGATCTATGGCTGACATGCGTGTGTGTGAGTGGTCAATACCATTTTCCTCATGGGGGTGGGTTACCCCCATCCGATGTAAGTAAGCCATCACTCAGCTGACTGTTACAACTGACGGGGGCCTAAAAGCCGTTAATACTGTATGATTCTTCCGGATCTATCGATATAGTGGAATCGGCCATGGCTGTATATAATAAGAAAATAGAGTTACTTTTATATCAAGATAAAAGAAACACAAAGTGGATTTTTCTTCAGAATTAATTTAACTCATATTTTTGGTGCAGTCTTTTCTGAAAAACCTTACCTGCACACTAGTAATTACACCCGTATAATGGGCACGTTCAAAAACATTTATCTATATATACACCGTTAAATTTTGATCACTTTAATCCCATGGAGGATCGATCGGGTACATGAAACACTATCGATTTGTAAAGATAAAATGAAAAAACAAAGTACTTTTTTTCTATAACTCGAATTAATTTACGCATATACGAAACTAATTTCTTGAAGTAAACGAGTCAATGACTTTGTAGGTAGTTGTCGGTCGTTGCGTACTAACTACCTACAGGTCAATGGCTATCATGGCTGCTCAGCTGACGTTTACTTAAAGAAATTAATGTCGCACATGCGTAAATTTCGGCAATACGAATATTTGTTTCGCGTGGAAATCGAAGCCTCCACATAGAGTTCAACCACCAATCGCTCAAACACTGCGCCAAAAAATCTTTGCATTTGAATATTATTTCTACTTGTCAATTGTGAAATGATTTGAGGTGTTTTTAAAACAAATTGCACACAAAAACATTACAGATATAACGTGATTGATTGATTTAAGGAAAATATAACTGTAATAAAAATAACAGATGCAACGTTTTCCCATATTAATTAAAATACGGTCAATCAAAACCCCGAATGAAAAATATTTAACCAGCTTGTTCTGTCACGCCGTTTATCAAAATTCAAAAACGAAATCCTAACAAAAATAGTTAAAACCCACTCCACAAACGATCCATCAAATGCAGAAAATAAATCTGGGTAAAAAAGCGAATCCGAAAAAATAAAAATCGGAAAAAAAATCTTCGAACAAAATCAAGTTAGTCGTTTGCCGTCACGATGTATAATAAAATAATAAGGCGACCAACCATTTTTCATAATTCCCGGGACCAGCCGGGTACGGGTACCCATAATTTACTTTTGTTTCAATTGTTACGAGTTTTAGAAGAAAAAAAAAGATTCATTCGGCTGCTTCCCTCTCTTTTGTTGTTAAAAGCGACGGCCACAGGCTCTGATGAGATTTCTTACATTTTCTTTGCGAATATTTCAAGAGGTCGAGGGTGTTGCGTTTCTATTAAATTTTGAAGAAATTGCCCTTTTATTGTTCGAACGAAGGAGATTGTAGATTAGTTTTGTCTTCCTGGAGATTATTAAGGTTGGAACGTGGTTGCTAATTTAGTAGGTTTCCCTTTTTTCCTCTTATTTTTAATTTCTTTTTATGAATGTTTTGGAGTTTGGATGGGTGAAGACGTCGTAAATGTCAGGTTTTATAATATCGTAAGATATGATAGAGGTGTAATTGTAGGCAGAATGTTGGGGTTTTATTTTGCTTTGCAGTATTAATCGTGGTATAGAATATGATGACGCACTTGAACGAATAAATAGAACCCTTTCTCTTTTGAAGTCGGTTTAAAAGGAGCAAGCGCCAGACGATATTGATTTGAATGGTTGACAAATGATGATTCGAACAGAATTGAACTAGAGGATTACCTGTTCATATTGGGTAGCAGCGAGGGCGTCGCCAGCCAATCATCAAGGGGGGATATTATATTTTTTAATAATAATAAAATGTTTTTTTTTTCCACAATATAACTCCTAATTGCTAGCCATACCTATCTACGGTAACGTATAGAATGGACATTATATTGTGGGACACTGGTGCCTTAACTAGGCTCGGGAGCTATAAAGCAAACCTCTAGCCGTGGGCCCCCCTTGCCCCCCCTTGGTGACGCCCTTGGGTAGCAGTTCTTTTCTATTAATGAAGAACTACACACGTTTGTCAATCGTGATTATAGTAATAACTTAATCCTTTGATCGTTCGTACGGGAAATTATTGAAGATATCGAATTAACCAGAATAGATTTTAGCAGTCCCATGAAGGAGTTATGCCTTGATCACACATACCAAACGAGCTAATCAGTGCTTTTGACATCGTATAAACATAGCACCAAATGGTCGGCCGAGCGCTTATCTCTACAACTCGCTTACATAACTGCCTCGCCCCTTTTACTCGGTACGTTTGATCAAGGCATAACATACATACTCTTACAATCTTTCAGCTTTATAATATTAAAGTGATTTTCATTCAAATACATGTAGAGTCAGCACATCGTATACCCCTCATCCACGTGAGTAAACTTCAATTCATAGAACGCACCTTTACGCTAAATTACTAAGCAGTATTCACTTCATAACCAAACATGTAAACCCTCAACTGCCTTCCAATTCCGACACCCCAACAAATAAATATCACGTATATTTACGACGCTTCATACGCATAAATGTGAGAAAAATATAACCGAGATACGATCAGGCGTTTATTGGGCCGAAGGGTACAAAGATGCCTTTGAAAAGGACAGGGTACAAGCAAATACAAGACGAAAGTGTGGAATGACGGGCATTCATTAAATTCTGTGTCATTTGGCCCTGTGGAAGGACAGCGATGGGGAATGTGAAAGGTACCGTTTGTTTAGGGTTAAATTTTGTGGAAGGGTGGCCCTTTTCAGTTATGAGCAACGCTGTGATGTTTTGTGTGTCATTTGATGGAGTTGTTTTGTTACTTTCCTGACTCACATGATTATATGTCGTATTTGCTCAGTGGTTAAGGAACCCGCTTCTCATTTTTCAATTCATATTATAGTTTTCTAGAGCAGTGGTGGCCGAGTGGTAACAGCCTAGACTTACAAGTTGTAGATAGCGGACTCAAACCCAGCTAGGCGTATTATTTTGTGTAATTTACTTCATCACCACTGCTCTCGAAACGTGAGCTCTGAAACCGGCTGAATCTTAAAACCAAAATTTCGAAGACATGTGACATCCACCAACTCGCTTTGGGCCCGCGTGGTGGATTACGGCCTATTCCTTCTCCTAGAGAGGAGGCCTGTGTCCCAGCAGTGGGAACATTATAAGGCTGATGCTATTCTATGCTATACTTTTCCACGACATTACTTACACTTCGTGCCTCGGAACGCACTTAAAGCCGTTGGTCCCTCCGTCCTTTAAGGTAGTCAGACGCTCAAAAACCTAACCATCAGTGTTTCCAATAAGCATCGGGACCAAGTCAGTCCATAAGTCTATCCTAGGGAAATGGTGATAACATATTTTATGTATTAGGTACATTTTCTAGTAGCCTCGTGGTCATAGAGTGTCCATGGAGTTTCTTGCACCTTCTTCTCCATAGAGATCTACGCTTTGGAACGTGCAATTTAGCTTCACTTTTTTTATGGACTGACCGACATTTTGACAATTTATAAGTGCCTATAATTGGTCTATTTGAAATAAACTATTCTGATTTTGATTCATGAGGCTACTGCTAAGCGATTCCTAGGCTCGATTCTCTGATCCAGTAAAAAAAACATTTGATTTATCTATTAGGTTTTTTAAGGTTTCTTCATTATGACTCTGTAGCTGCTCTTTTACATCACACAAAAAAAAAAAATACATTACCGCTAGCGAATCCTACAAATTAATGAGAATATAATATCACTAATACTGCTTTCAAAACAGTGAAGGAAATCATAGAAAGCAAACGGCATATCCTAGAACAAAAACAAATCAAACACAAAGACTTATGTCACACATCGATCAACACTAGGCCCGGGTCCTTCTCATAGAAAAAAGGTCTGAGACCGTCTCCTAGAGAAAAGACCTGAGTCCTTCTCCTAGAGAAAAGGCCTGAGTCCTTCTCCTAGAGAAAAGGCCTGAGTCCTTCTCCTAGAAAAAAGGCCTGAGTCCTGAGTCAGCAGTAGGCACATTATAAAAATAAGTATAATATAGTATGCTATGGAGCTTTTAACAGTACTTGCCAATAATATTGCAATAAAAACATAATGGTAGCCACACACGTTCAAGTATACTTGCGCAAGTTCAGACTCCTACAAATTAATGAGAATATAATATCACTAATACTGCTTTCAAAACAGTGAAGGAAATCATAGAAAGCAAACGGCATATCCTAGAATAAAAACAAATCAAACACAAAGACTTATGTCACAAATCAAACAACACTAGGCCCGGGTCCTTCTCATATAAAAAAGGCCTGAGACCTTCTCATAAAGAAAAGGCCTGAGTCCTTCTCCTAGAGGAAAGGCCTAAGTCCTTTTCCTAGAGAAAATGCCTGAATCCTTCTCCTAGAAAAAAGGCCTGAGTCCTGAGTCAGCAGTAGGCACATTATAAAAATAAGTATAATATAGTATGCTATGGAGCTTTTAACAGTACTTGCCAATAATATTGCAATAAAAACATAATGGTAGCCACACACGTTCAAGTATACTTGCGCAAGTTCAGACTTGCACAAATACACATTATTTGAAAGTGACCACAGACTGCTCAAGTACGCTTGTACAAGTATCATTTCTGACAAAGTGACCGTCCAGGTCTGTTATTTTGTAGGATGGATAACGCTTTGGCATTAGTTGGCCTTATTTATGCGACAAAAAGTTTGAAAAGGGACAAAAGAAACCGAATTATATGGAGTAAAGAATGGTTTTTGAACTGGTTTTCGTTTTTGAATCATGTGTACGTACTTAAGTTAAAATGAATCTTATTTTCAGCTGCGTAGAAATCAATTAAGATACTCGAATGATAATAGATTATTAAAAACTGTTTTTTTTTTTAGCTTCAGTTGACTAATGAAGGTCAAAAGCTCGTTTTGTTTGTTTTGAAATTTAAAATCAATTGACATCAGAAACACGCGCACGTATTAAATGTCCGATATCGTTAGCAAATAGAACCAAAATGGGTGTCGTTGCCATGGTTACGTGCAGATTCCCTCCACTTCGATTGTGACTCGAAAATCTGTTACTGCATTCAAGGTGATCGCCATTATGGTCCAACTGATATGCCGCGTATCGTAAACTAGTTTTTTTTCAAACTGTTTTGTTTCGTTCTACGAAAAACCCGAACCGACCCAGTACTACTAGTAGCCAATTGCAACTTGTACAACAACGCCACACACGCTTAAGTAAACGTGCGCAAATGTGAGTTTGCGCATATTGGAAATCGAAAATTGGAACGTTTTTTAAAACTTGTACAAGTCTGAAATTT
The DNA here is from genome assembly GCA_958295575.1 of Leucania comma. Classification (NCBI taxonomy): domain Eukaryota; kingdom Metazoa; phylum Arthropoda; class Insecta; order Lepidoptera; family Noctuidae; genus Leucania; species Leucania comma. The sequence continues at coordinate 4,945,239 of OY282480.1, forward strand.
GCGCAAGTATCTTCCAACACACGTTCCAGTATACTTGTGCAAGTCTGAACTTGCGCAAGTATACTAGAACGTGTGTGGCTATCATAAACCTCAAGTTAAAACCAATTTCAATAAAAAGGCCAATCAATAAAAACTCACAGTAAAACCCGAATCCATAAACAATCAACGTTTTCAATAAAAAATTACCACCAAAGAGTTTCAATCAACTTTGATTTAAACGTAAACGGTTTCTTTACCCGTCGTGCAATTTTAATCAAGCGGCCACCTGGTTTCCATTAAATGGATAGAAAGAAGAAGGTCAACTCCGTATTTCAAACGAAAACCGGTACACAATGAAGGAAAAACAATTTATTTGCGTCAATCTACCCAATCCTAGGTCGAGCGGACACCGGTGTCCTCTCACATCCACTTCAAAAACTCGAATTAATATATGCAATGAAATTTATTTCTTTAAGTAAACGAGTTAATGACCTGGTGAGGAGTGTCGTGGAAATATGATCGATGCAAGACACGCAGGATCATTCGTGGTATTTTTAGGAGGCCTATGTCCAACTGTGGTCGTCTTTTGGCTGAAATGATGATGATGATAAATATCTATACTTAGCCCATGAGATTTCTACGCAAGCTTTTTGCCATCAATAACACTTTTAAAACGTTGGACATAATATACTGGTGGACCATTTGGTTAAGGCTTCCTTAAGAGTTGTACGCCGCGGATTCAAATCTAGGCATGTGTTTTACATTAATTTATATTTCATCATACTTCTCTTAAACGGTGAAGAAAAATATTCTGAGGAAACCAACAAGTCTTAAAACTAAAAAGAAGAAGTTATGTGACATTTACCAACCCGCACTGGGTTTGCGTGGTGGATTAAATCCCATTGCCACGCCTCTCCTTCTGCAAAGCGGTTATGTAAAGGAGGAGGCCGCACATGTACGCTCGAGCGAGCGGCCCCACGCCCCAGCTGCTGGGATTCCGATCCTGATTTCCAACCACCAGCGGGTAGCTTGTCGTCTGACCGAGCCCAAGACGTCAACGGCGCGTAATATTCAACGCCCGCCTCATGGATATGTCAGGAAACCGTAGGGGCTCAACAGCGTCGAAGCCTACTGGGACCAAGGGTCTTGTCCTGGTATGAAAAGCAAGGGAAAAAAGCCTTGAAAAGTAAAAAGCAGCAATGGAATTTGAACTTTGATTTGACTCAGGTAGAGTTTACTGTTACAAAATTTGTTAATTTTCACGAATTCTGAATCCAATTATAAAACCGACCTTCTGTACTTTGTGTGGTTACTTGACTATCCACGGCATTTTAATGCCGATTAATAATTACCGGTTGAAGGCAGCTTAGAGATTTAGATTCAGTCCATTTTGGTAGTTACGGCCTTACGTTCATTAATTTTGGCGAAGTTTGAAAAGGTCGTCGCGTTTTGGGAAATTTGATAGAAGATTCGTTGTACCATTGATATATTATAAGGGAAGATAAGTTACGCGCTAACATTGCAATAGGAAACCTTGGAATGGAAACTAACATATCTACACTACCTGTAGTCACTGGTAGACAAGGACAGAGATAAGATCCGGCGCTATCGTGCGAGTGAAATAGCGTTTGTCACCGAATGTGTATGACCGACGCGTCCAATGTGGAATCGTGCCAATTGACACAATCTCAGCGGTTCACGTGCTAGAGGCGAGTCACGTATTCCGTTTTTTTTTTTTTTTTTGAAAACATAGAGGAACATAGGTGTGGTTTTAGTCAGTAAAAGTCTGACACGCCTTCCCGATTCACTCTAAAGCGGGAGAAGTCATGAGATAATTTCCCAACTCCAAAAAAAAAACAACTTCTGATTTATTAAATAAAATAGTTCCTGCCTATAATGATCTTTTTGAAAAGGCTCGATATGACCGTGATATTATTTAATAGTAACAAAGCCTCTTTAAAAAGGAAATGGAAAAAGATTGTTGGAAACCATGGCTTTTAAGTCTTACATAGCTATGTAATTTAATGTACCTACCTACGTATTCTATATGAGAACTGGTAGCGTGGTTCAGTCTACCATACATCAGTGATAGAACTTGCTCAACCAAAATCAACCTTACTTACACGACATAAAGACGCTTTCAATGTCAAAATGTTACGATTGAAGTATAGAAAACATAAGCTCCTATCGACGATGCTATTATTGTTACGGAACATATCAACTATAAAGAGAATTCGGTCAAAAGAAATATCCAAGAACAAAGTCATTTAAGACATAGTTCAACCAGAAGAATGATAGAAAAAGTATTTCCAATATCAATACACAATTTCGATATTCCAAATGATAAAAGTAAGATAAATACGTGGAGAGTAGGAGGGTAGTATTTATCTTACATCCAGTAGAAGCTTGATGTATAGATTTGTAGCCGATTCAGGAGTTCTCTCAAAGAATAAAAGCCCTTTCTTATCCCTAGAAAGTTTAGAGAATCGCTAGCACAGTGTCACTTGAAACAGTAGCGCAACTAGGACGTGTCCTTGAAATAATAATGTCACTCGATCAGAGCGTGCACTCTAAATCCACTTAGAGCTTTTTAAATTTTTGTCGTTAGACTAGATCGAGATGAGGTCGCCGTTTGGTGTCGGTCGTGCAAATGATATGCTGTCTGACAAGGGTGTTCGTAACTGTTTTAATTTAAATTAACTACCCTTTTTTTCTGCAGTGGGGAATAAACTAATAACTTCTTTCCTCCTAGGGTGGAACGAAAAGGCGAGTCAGGCTTTTGCTGACTAAAATTCAATTGTCCTTTACATTATAGGGCCTCGTTCACTCTTTCAGATGTACCTGTAGCCCTGCTAGGTATTGGCCCTGCTGAGCCCCTTCAGTTATGCAAGCCTGGCTCGGATCTGGGTGGATTTGCCTCAAAATTAAAAGTTTTATGAAATATGCAATATAAATATGTGTGGATAAATTGAAAACCTTTTTAATTGCATTTATTTATTATCAGTGATTCGCGTTAACTTTGCATAGGTGTTTTAGTTATTTTTGTAATTTTTGGATTTTCTCTATTATTAGCAAAGCAGAAAGCGCCAATTGAATCGTCCCAAGAGAATAATGCTCCCAGTATAAAAACTATCGGATAAGTTTTATTAAGACATGGTTTACTCGTGTGCTAATAACAATCAGATCCACTCACACGTTCGACCGTAAGTCTTTACGGTAGGTAAAAAACATACACACTCACAAACACTCACCTTTACAATTACATAATAGTGTTCCATTTCCATAAATCACACCGTCTATTCTTGTTCTTGTATTTGTCTGTTTCTTTTTTGTCAGTAGTTTTTAAGTTTTATCGCAAACGGACAGATAAGTGAATATCGTAAAATAAAAATTATTTAACACTCAATAATAGCATAGCTACAGATTTTTCTGTAATCGTTTCAAAGATAATTTTCGACAAGCAAGGAATTGAACATCTTTACAAGGTTAGTTTATTTTTTGACATTTCGACAGTGAAGTTTATCGCTTGTCCACACTTGCGCTACTGTTTACGATACCCTGTGACGCAAAGCTGAAAATAATTCCCTTTCAATTACCCTACTTACGTTTACGTCAGCCTGCCTATCTGCCAATTGTAGCTTTTGCTCGAGATTTTCTTGTTTCGAGCCTTTTCTGTGATGTTGCGAGAGATATTTATCTCTTTAAAGCCCTTTTTACCTGACAGCCTGACGAAGACGGGGGAAGCGTTGAGTATCATTGCTGGGTAGGTACGGTTAACAGTCGATTTAGAAAGACAAGGACGTTTGATGAGGGAACTGTAACTGACGGCACTGTGTTGTGAACTATGTGTGTGTGTTTGTGTGTGAAGCGAGAGGGCGTGTCAGTCTTTTCTTAGCTATCTGTGTTCCTTCAGTTGCCTTTTGCATTTCAGGGTCACGGTAAGTCCATTGAACAAACCCGAAAAGAACCATGGTTTAGCTTACGCACGATGTAAGGAAAAAAACTTACGGTATAAAAGGCAAAGAAAAAACAGGAGTGGGTTTTTAGTCAGTAAAAGTCAGACACTATCTCCCGCCCCGTCCAAGGGCGCGGAGACGTCATTGGATGATTTTCCCACCGAAAAAAAGGCCTTCTCTCTAGGAAACAAAATAGGCCCAAGTTACAATATTAATAATAAAATCTTTATTTCGAGCAGAACTCATGTAGTGTTTGTAACAATACTCTTAAGCAATGTGTTAGTCATCAAAATTACAGCACGGATCACGTAAATTATAGCAGTGAACTCTAATATATGGACAGTCCACTCTGTCAGCTTATAGCTATCATCCTCAGAGCCCTGTTGGGGCTAGCCACACAACATACGCAGCCACAAACATCCCTGAAGCACTGCAATGCCCTGGCAGCCCCATCAGTTTTCTAAAAGCGTTTTTGAATTGTACACGAAGGGCTCCATACGATGCCTGCGAATACTTCTCCCACAAGCTACACGTGTAGAAGGTAGTGCAGGATGATCTAAAGAGCGTCATCTTTACGTCGGCAGTACAACGTACAAACCTGAGGGCTATCATATTCGCATGCATAGACAGAGCCCTTCGCTCCCTTTCAATGTCAGCATTGTCCCTAAGATCGGTGGTGACCAAATAACCGAAGTATACAAACTGTCCACTCGCTCAAGAGGAACGCCATTAAGTAAATGCAATGCAGGCCCAGTGCAGGTTGGTTGATGTCAGGCCACAAAGTCTTCAAATTCACCTTTGTAATAATTTCAAAATCTTGTTATCGGTACGTTTTGAGGCTATATAAGCCTGCATGAATGATAATCGAACGAATGTTAAAGTACATTTGTCAAAGCTTCTTCATTTCCGTAACTGGAATTACAGAAATTAACATAAACCTTCACCATTTCGCTAACGTCTCCTCTAAAATGGCGTAATAAAGTATATTCCCCTCCTTAAGCATTGTCATTGAAATGACAAAGACGAAAAACATTTGCACCTACTTAACACTGAAAAGTGTAATTTTACTTGCTTTTTGTTTCATCAAATTCAAATATATTACAGAAATAAATGAAAAAGCTGCTGTCTACATAACGGACAAATTTTAATTATAAACAAACATTTTTTTTTTAAAGTATTCCTCCTCCTTTTAGCGCAGTCGGTTAAAAATGAGATTGTCACACTTGACTTTCGCAGAAAAAGGTGACCGCTTCCTATTTCCTTTCGCTCTGGACCATGGCTTGAAACAGAGCCGAGCCCCTAGAAGGTTGCTTCAGGTTTAAGAACAAGGTTGCGAAACCTACCGTATTATGCGTCTTTGCTTGAAATATATACATCGCTCTAGGTTTATCCATATCACCTTCTTTGTGCAGGTAATCTCTCTTTGGAATGCGCTCCCGCAGAATATCAGGACGGCTTCCAGTTGGTTCACTTTTAAGGTGAAGGCACGTGATCAAAATCGCAGGAAGTTGGTGTAATCATCAACGCGTTGATTTGTTATTGCATTTTTTATAGTTTACCATAAGTTGCACCTACTATATTATGTTTCTGCACCACCCTAAGGTCGACTAGTAAAAAATGCCTTAGGCATTGAGTCCGCCTTTGTACATAGTTTTTTACAAGTGCCTTAAGGTTTAATAAATAAATAAATAAATCTAATTTTCTTACTATATTCTTATTAGTTTCTAAATGTTTACAAACATTGAGGCAAAACATCCATCATAAAGCTAACTGAAAACGAATAAACAGATACGAACCGTTAGTTATGATTCCAGCAAAAAATTGAACAGATTCAATAAAAAAACATGCATAATAATGAGAGCTATACGTATTGAATCCGATACTGGCGAGAACGGCCGCCATATCGTGAACCTTACGCTTTTTAGGGATGCCAAGCAAAAAATTTAGGGTAGAAATTATGGAAATATTGTATGATCGATTTCTTTTCTCGTTAGGTTCTTTTATTCAATTAGATTTGGTTCTCTTTTTGTGGCTTGCTCAAATGTCAAAGAATCGTAAAAGGTTAGGAATACAATTATGTGGGAAAAGCGAGCTGGGACGGTCTTCAATTGATGTCATGAGTGTTTTGATATTTAAACAATGAAAATGGTCGGTATTTTTAGCGGGACGTTATCGAATAAAGTTCAGTGAATGAAGTAAATGGTTTCAATTATTCGCAAATTGATTTCTAGTGAATATTGTGAAGTAAAATTGCTGTAGTTTTGTATCTCAAGTGTCTAAGCAACTGAATGATAAGTAGAATTATTAAACATGCGCTATATCGGTAAAATGTAGCTGAGTCTTTTTTTGTCTGTTGTGGCTGGCTTAATAAATTTGCTACCAAAAACATACAAAACTTTTTATTTAATTAAAATGAGTTACATCTACATTCGAATGAAACTCAAAGAAACTTAAAGAAACTGTAAAAACGAAATATTTTTTTAAACTTGTTACTAGCTGAACACAAAAAAAGGAAAAATAGAAACATGACCTTAAAATGCTCCCTTTTAAAATATTGAATAAAATTGACTAGCCTGTTGATCTAGCGGTAGTTCTGACTGCTATGCTGGAGGTCGTGGGTTCGATTCACAACCAGGACAAATGTTTGTGTGATGAGCTTGATCATTTTTCTGTGTCTGAGTATAATTTATCTATAACATGAACGTATTTAAAAATACATAAATATGTCTATTTTTAGCTACCATTAAGCTAAAATCATCAAATGACAAATCCCGCCCTTGGGTGAGGTGGGAGATAGTGTCAAACTCTTATTGACTAAAAACCTACCCTGCATCTTTCATTGCCATCGTTCCAGGGCCCCACGGTTCATTTTCACTAACCCTTGGATTATTATATTATATTAATTTTGAAAGAAGTAAAAAAACTTCTAAAATTAGACCAGTTCTCAAACAGTGGACGTTTTTCGACTGAATTAGTGATGATAATGATTGTTCTAGCTATGAGCTCGTCTTGAAATGAGCTATGGGTAGCTCGCTGTATGACCGTCCGGTAACCATCCAGACCAAGACCAGGTCGTCAACGGCGCGCATTGTTCCCGCGCGCCTCAAGGAGTGGTCAGCAAACCGTAGAGACCCAGCCTGCTAGCTGCAGGCAGGCAGGGTCGAAGCCTACCGGGGTCATGGGTTAATTTCCGAAAGGAATACCAGGCCCCAGCACGATAGGCTACGAAGGAACGGGGTAGGTTTTTAGTCAGTAAGAGTCTGACACTATCTCCCGCTCCGCTCCAGGGCGGGAGATGTCATTGGATGATTTTACCCACCACCAAAACAAAAAAAAGCTCGTCTTGAAATCTTCTTTTTCTTTGTCTTTACCAGCACTTCTTTCAATACAATATTCAAGTTACAAACTTAAATTTTAATTCGATCAAACAAACGCTTGGTTTATCATCAGATATCGGCTTTCTTTAAGAAAACGTGCTTCTCTCAAAGTCTAGGTTTTACCAGACTCGAGTTTTGTTTGAGCTCGTGGATCCAATGAATCTAATACTTTAATCGCATTTTCGAGAAAAGACGGATCGTTTCTTGGAACGAAAAAGTTTCTGTAGTAACATTTAGAAAATAGATTAATATGGATTGTTTGTGAGAAGTTTTATGCTGATGAAAATGTTTATTAAGTACAAGACTTCTTACAAATAACTTTCAATAACTTTCATAATCCCCTACAGTTTGCTAACAACTCCTTGAGGGAACTGTACGCGCCGTTGAAGACTTGGGCTCGGTCCGGACTGTCACCGGACGGACGGACAGCGAGCTACCCATTACTCACCGTCCGCAAGCCCGAGCCTAAGTTGGGCGGAAATCGGGATCGGAATCCCGGCGGCGTGTGCGCCGTTGCCTGATGCAGTCGGCTTCTGCATAGAATGAATCTGCAAGAAAAAAACAGACTCCAGCATAGAATTCCACTCTTTAGCTGTGGGCACGCCACGATCGAGGCGGTAAGGCCCCTCTTTGAGGCGTGGCTGGAAAGGCCACACGGCGTCGTCACCTTCCGTTTGGCGCAGGTGCTGACCGAACACGGCAAGTTCGGTCCGTACCTGTACAAGATTCGTGCGGAGACGACGCCCGAGTGTCGCCACTGTGCGGACCGCCCGGTGGACACGGTGGAGCACACAGTCGAGGTGTGCCCCGCTTGGGAAGAGCATCGCCGTGTCCTCGTGGGGGCGATCGGCGGCGATCTCTCGCGCCGGGGCTTGGTTCAAGCCATGCTCCGGAGCGAGGAGGAGTGGCAGGCGGTCGCCTCCTTTTGCGAAGCAGTAATGCTAGTAAAGGAGGAGGCCGACCGCATTAGGCAAAGGCGGACACGCCGCCGCCGCCGCCGGGTTTCCGATCCCGATTTCCGGCCACCGTAGGCGCGGGCTCGCGGACGGTGGGCAATGGGTAGCTCGCTGTCCGTCCGTCCGGTAACAGACCGGTCCGAGCTCAGGTCGTCTACGGCGCGCACCGTTCCCGCGCGCCTCAAGGAGTTGTCAGCAAACTGTAGGGGTCCAGCAGGGCCGAAGCCTACTGGGGCCAAAGGTTATGTGAGACTGTCACCAAAGGCCCCAGGATAAAGGCAAGGAATGGAAAGGTAGGTTTTTAGTCAGTAAAAGTCTGACACTGTTTCCCGCCCCACCCAAGGGCGGGATTCGTCATTGGATGATTTTACCTACCCAAAAAAAAAAAAAAACTCTTTAGCTGTACACACAATTAAATAGAACACAAGAATATTTTACGAATAAATTTCAGACTTTTCACGCCACATAAATCATTTAGTGACATGTCAAAAAAACATAACATATAATAATATTTTCATATATTACATTTGATTCGTTTGTAATAATAATGAAGGATCAGTACGTTCTTTATGGAAAAGGTATTATAAATGACCTACTATATACTAGGTACGTAAAATAATATCATACTCATTTCCATTTTTATGCAAAGCGACCAGAATTAAATTGGTTTTACAGTAAGAGCGTTGATGGCTTTCAAAGAAATACATGTTAGTAAGCTGCTACTAAAATTAATAAAGACTAAAATTTTTACTGTTTTAATGTTAAAAAAATACTATTCTACTGAAAAGAAATGAACATTAGTAGGCTCTAAGTTTTGAAAGCCCTATTTTACATAAATTACTTTCTTTTATTACTAAAAAAACACTCACAGACGGCCTATCTAGCTAGCATTCAAATCATTCACGCTATTTTAATTTACCCATAATAATAATTTAAATTAGTCTCATTTAAAAGCAGAATAACACGAAAAACACTTAAAATTCATGTGAGAATGAATAATCTAAATAAATCTAATAAATCTAAATCTCACTACTCGAAACTATAACACCGACAAACTTAAAATTAAGCTGGTAGGTTCCTTATGGGGTGTCATCCGCTAAGGATTTTATGAAACTGTACCATTAAAAGGATAAAACGGGGTTTTTTTATGGTATGTAACATCATCCAATGACAAATCCCGCCCTTGGGCGGAGCAGGAAGTAGTGTCAGACTCTTACTGACTAAAAACCTACCCCGTTCCTTAGTAGCCTATCGTGCTGGGGCCGGGTATTCCTTTCGGAAGTTAACCCATGGAAATTTGTATGGAGAAATCTACTTTCACGCAGGCGAGGCCGCTGGTAGAAGCTGGTTACACTATATATGTAATTTCGAGGTATACAATCATGTACAATATAAAACATTGGCCATAATTTGTGAAGGCGAGCAGTATTCATTTTACGGCGACGAAGCCACGAGCAGCAGCTAGTTACACTAATATTATAAATACGTACGTAGCTGTTTGAGTGTGAACACACACACAAACTAGCGTTTTTATTATATTAGTGTGATACTGTAAAAGAATTTCGCGCTTGCCAGCCCTAATCCAGCATATTGCGGGCGCCATTTTAATTGAGAGAATCGTCGCATTCATCGCAAACGTGTTAGTCATGTTTCCATTCGATTTCCATCAGCTTTCGACCCGAGGGATCGCGGCCGGTTGCTCCCGCATACAGTTTACTTTTTTATTCAATTTTTATGTGTATTCTGCTAAAAAAGGGATCGGGTTGGTACTCGAGCAGATAGTGCGAAAGTTGTAAGTGGATGTTACGAAATGGCTGACGACAGTAAATGTACGTACAGTAAGGGGTCAAAAGTGCAGTTGTACTCTATCAATGCTAAAGTGTCTAAAATTTCTTTGTTGGAAAGGGTCAATTGTTCATGAGTAATTTTATGTGTAGGTATACAATTTAAAGTATTGAATAAACCAGTCGTGAACCATTGAAATTCTACTATAAAGTTTAGACGCTTTAGCAATGTAGAGTGCAACTGCAATTTGGTCCCTGACTGTACATTTATTGATTATTTATTTTTGATGGCTTTTTGTATTGGTATTTTGGTTTCGACAACTCTGACACGACATTTCAATCCTGCATCGCAATCGAGTTGTGCTCGTGATTAGAATATTATTAAAAGGCTCGAAGAGGTGGTTTTGAGGCTGTTTGCGGCAGTTTGCCGGACCACACATAATATTTGACATATCGGATGATAATTCCTTTTCAACAAAAACTTACCGGACTTTAAACCATGTTTATTTATTACACATAGTTATTACAGTAGTATTACAGTAGTGGTACATAGGCGGAGTTAATTCCACAAGGCATTCTCTACCTGTCAACCTTTGGGTATTTTTTTTTTATTTTTTTATAAACTAGCGCTTGACTGCTATCCCAACTGATGGTGAACATTTATGCAATCATTGATGGTGAAGCGCACTAGTTAACAAGAGCCTATTCACTCTAGCCTTCAAGACACCTAAATAATAATCTGATGGGAAAATCGCAGCAGGCAAATTTTTCCAGTCCTTCGATGTACGCGGTATAACGACGAGACATAGACCATGCAACGACACAACGTCCTGTGTATCCCACAACCATCGGATTGCTGTGACTCTAACCAGCCCCCCTAGCCAAGTAACAAGCGTTTCGTTTAGTGTGAACGCTTGGAGTTGGCCATGCCCCCAATTACTTTATTCTGACCATGTGATTGAGCATTGAGATGTCGTCAGAACAAAGGAATTGAGGGCGTGGCCAACTCCAAGCGTTCACTCTAAACGAAACGATTGTAACTTGGCTAAGAGGGCAGGTTATTAGCCCACATTGTGCCTTACTTCAGCCCCATCAACTATTTGTTCTACGAGCCTCGGAAGCGGCCCAATGCCAATTAAGTTCGGCAATTCTTTGGGTTATGTCGGTAACCTTGGTTTTCTGAGGATATTTTCATTCCTGATTCGATCACGCAATAAAATAATTTCAAGCACAACCCTCTCCATTACCTTTTAATGCAGCATTAACAATGAAAGCCAACATGCGACTAATTGATGCGCTACATAAAATTAATATCGTGTCTCGATAAACAAAGCTCACTAGGTTGAAAGCTCAAGTAGTATACCTTTACACAATTATTATACCTGTCAACAGTAATTTTACCTTCAAAAGAAAGTAAATATTCACGTTTCTGTTGGTGTAATTAATCATTGTCAAGGCTAACGCCCTCTCATAGAATTTCATGACCTTTCACGGCTAAAAAATGAGGCATGAAAGGTATCAAATATTCCTTCGATTATGAAAGAAATTCATGATTGTTTAAATAACAACAATGTTTGTGGTTTACCTGAATTTAGAAAGACTTAGAAAGGCCTTACTCGGCCTTAGTAATTACTTTTTGTGTTGCCTGCCCTAAAATTTGAAGGTTGAAAGCTTTAAAGTATTACTGAAGTTTGCTAGACCTTGCAGAAGGTACTTATGAAAGATATTAAAAACTTTATCCGTCTTTTGTTTTTTATACTCTACTTTTCCGTGGCTGTCATTCGTAAAACACGATCATTATCTTTATAATTAAAGAGAATACCTACTTCTCATCTATCATAAAATTTTCGGTGATACAACTTATAATGTTTTACCCTTTTTTACAACATAGATTATCTTCACGAAATATATTTCAACTAGCTGCTGCCAGTGACTTTACTTGCGTTAAAGTAGAAAATTATGAAATAAAACAAAAATTATGTGTTATAATATTCTAGAACATGATCTAACCATGTGCCAAATTTCATGCAAATTGAAGAAGTAACAAACGCACTCAAGAACGTTTTGCCTTTATAATTGACATTAGCGTGATGATTATTTACATGGATGGATGGAGAGGGAGGTCAAAGAAAAGATGGATGGATTGTGTGAGCAGTGATATGAAAGAAAAGGGCGTGACGAGGACAGAATGAAAGAAAAAAACGTATCGCGCCGACCCCAAATATAACAGGACAAGGGCAGGAAGATGATGATGATGATGTGTGATGGTATTTCGGTGATCTAGGTATTTTTTTTTAATGACATAAACCATCGCTTGACTGCAATCCCATCTGATGGCAAGCAATGATGCAATAGTTGATAGTGAAGCGCACTAGTTTATTAAGACCCTATTTAAAACCTAAATTTTTATCAGACTTGAAGCAGGTAAATTGTCTGTAATTTTAACTTAGAAAGAAAGAAACTAAAAATGAGAAAACGAATCATAAAAAAAAGATTATCAAAAAGTTTAAAATAAAATCTTTCAAATTAAAATAAAATTTTACTGAACACTTTTAAAATGAAATAGCAATTAAATCGTCCTATGTACTGTCATAATTAAAAAATAAATCTACAAGCAAAAGTTAAATTCCCTCTGCTTGGAAAATTGGGTCGAAAATTTCGCGTCACGAAATGCGTACCTATCGAAAGGTTTCTACATAAGTGCTATATTTAATTACACCGGGATGAGGTGTGGAACCTAATTAAAAAACAAGTGAGAGCCGGACTCGCGCACGAGGGGTTCCTTACCATATCGAGCAAAAAAGGGCAAAAAAAATCGCATTTGTTGAATGGGAGGCCCCCTTAAATGTTTACATTATTTTTTATTAGTATTTGTTGTTATAGCGGCAACAGACATACATAATTTTTGAAAATTTATAGCTAAATTTCTAGAAAATTTCTTCTAGCTATCGCGGTTCTTGAGATACAGCCTGGTAACAGACAAACGGACAGACAGCGAAGTCTTAGTAATACAGTCCCGTTTTTACCCTTTGGGTACGGAACCCTAAAAACCGTTGATAGCGGAATAATTATGGAGATTTCAGACATAATTAAATGTGTTCTTGAGGAGAATGTAACATATGGGGATGGTATTAGAAGGGAAAATGTTATCAGGGAAGAAATTGACAGTTGGCGCAGTGCGCAGTCACCGGTTGCCTGCCTGTTCCAGTGTTTTTTTATGGTAGGTAAAATCATCTAAAATGACAAATCCCGCCCTTGGGCCGAGCGGGAAATAGTGTCAGACTCTTACTGACTAAAAACCTACCCCGTTCCTTCGTTGCCTATCGTGCCGGGGCCGGGCCTTCCTTTCAGAAACTGACCCATGACCCAAGCAGGCTTCGACCCTGCCTGCCTGCAGCTAGCAGGCCGGGCCTCTTCGGTGTGCTGACAGCTCCTTGAGGCGCGCGGGAACAGTACGCGCCTATAACGACTTGGGCTCGGTCCGGTCGGTTACCGGACGATCGGACAGCGCTTACGGTTGCCCGTTTCAGGTCAAGTTTTCGTGTATGAGAACGTACCTACGATACAGGAGTAATTCTCAGTACAAACTAATGTTTTAAAAAAAAAAATACTTATTGGATATATCAAACGTTATCATAACTTGCTTAAAACACCTGAATGTCAGTCAATTTCTGTCTTCTATTCTGCTTTTGATACTATATTAGATAATCGGTACTGTATTATTGTAACCAAAAAAATCCAAATATTGAAAATCTAAACATTTTAAACCAAGGCGTATTGTTTTTTTTTCTTTTTTATAATATTAGTAGATAAAAATTAAACAGAATTGCGAAAAAAAAACCTGTTTCCGATTTCAAAATACTACTTATCCACAACGTACAACACTATTTTTAGTATACGAAACCCGAAACACGTGTCTAGTATTTTTTATGCAAAGAATCTATGTACAAAATTTTATTACTGTATCATTAAAAATCACAAAGTTATAAGCTTGTTATGTTACCTGATTGTTCACACAAATACATGGTCACCGGGCCATCCGGGTGATTGGGGGTTTATTTAACTCCTGCACCCAGATTTGTGCCAGAGCCTAATGCCTGCTATGACCTGCTACGACCTGTCTTGTACTTAGTATCGGTGTCCAACGTGTGATTAAATATTTTTGGGAAAAAATATATTATGGTGTAAAAACTATTGGAATCGATTCAGTCATTGATTCTGAACAAACTATATTCAGGTTTCGCTTAAAAAAATAATGTTGTATATTTCACAACAACCCACACAACTAACTCACAATAATCACACAAACAATCCACCCTAACACACTAAACAAAACAGAAGATATTGGCTATTTTCTCTCCCCGATCGTCATCTAAAGCTTTATGCTCATCTATCAAAATATATCCCGGTGTTAAGAAGCGCTACTTCTTCTTGTACCCTTCACTTATAGTTTCCTATTTCATTTGTCGGTAGCTAAGGATTTTCATTGTAAACCTGTCTGGCGAGCGCGGTGCAGTTTAACGGCACTTTGGCGAACATCCAACCAGTATTGAAGTGTTAATTTTTGTTTGTTTTGCAATTTTACAATAGGTTTTGGATATTTTATTTGAGAAAAGGGGATTGAGAGGGTGTCGGTTAAGCTTACTGGGGCCTTGGGTAGTCAGATAGGGAACCCCGGGGTCCTGAAACTCAAGGCATAGAAGGAAAATACATAACAATATGCATGGTTTTAGTCAGTAAAAGTCTGACAGGTGATTTTACACCTTAAAAAACCGGGGAAGTGCTAGTCGGCTATGCGCACAGAGGGTTTCACACAAAGTACTTTATACTTTTTTTAAAAGAGTAGGTAACCATGGAGTTTCTTGCCGGTTCTTCTCCATAGGAAACGACCAATTTCGAATCGTGCACTAGCTTCTGACGTTTTATAAGTGCCCATGTAGGCCTATATGAAATAAAATATTTTGAATTTTAAGAATTTTTAACTAAACTGTAAAAACAGATCAATATATATTTTTTTAAGCAATATATATATATATATATATATATATATTTTAATGACATAAATACAAATTTACAGTTTTCAGATTTTTTTCTCTATTTGTGCTAAAAGACCTTGCTCCATTCCAAATTTCAGGATTCTAGGTCAACGGAAAGTACCCTATGAATTTCGATTTCCTTGAGAGTGTCGAAATACTCGTATACGTTTTTTGCGACACTAACGGCCGTATCTATGGTTTTTTTTTTTTGACTTAGAAGCTTGATTTTTTCACAGCTTTAATTTCAGCTCGATACCTCCACGCGTTTTTGAGATAAAGGGTCAACAAACACGGGATAACAAAGTGATCCTATAAGGGGTCCGTTTTTCCTTTTGAAGTAAAGAACCCTAAAAATACTCTAACAAGAATGATAACAAAAGTAACCAAATTATTCATATCTATAAGACTTTCATCTATTGAATAATCTCTTCTGATTGTATACACTTACTGTGTATTTTTGAATAGAAAAATATGTAATAATTTGAAAGCCCGGGCGAACGTAAGGTACAAAATAATAATTCTGTTAAAAAAGGACCTTTCCGATCCCGTTTTTACGATTCGTTACTCCCAACCTACAAGTTTCTCGACCATTATTCCATCATGGAAAAGCAATCGAATGTGAAAATAAATTTCAGAACTTCGTGTAATTTCGTAAATTTTTTTCACAATGAAACTTTTAACATACCTACCTACCTCATTTTATTCGTTTGTTTTTGAGAATTTTCTCTTCGATATATAAATTCCATGTGTTAGGTTTCTCACATCAATTTAAACTTTTGTCTTTTTCTTTCTTTCTTAATCTTTCCGTTTTCTTTATTTAAAGCTCGCTACTTTGTTCGAGAGGATTTGGTCTTGGTTAAGTACTTAAAGTGGAAATAGGTTAGGTACTATCTTTATCTAGTATTTTCATAGTATTTTTATCTGATTATTCTTTTAACAAGTTTATGGTATCCCCTGAGTTTGTTTCGGTGTTTTTCTCAGGGTTGGTAGTTAGAAAACACCAGAAACAATCTAGTTTAAACTGACGGAAAAAAAATTGACGTGTAAAAGTGTTTTTTAAAACCTATTGGCAAAATAAATGTCATTTATCATCATTTACAATAGCCTTACAATGGGCCTCATCAGAAGACTTAAAGTCACTTAAAGGGCAATAGAAAGGGCTATGCTCGGAGTTTCCTTGTTTGATCGAATCAGGAATGAGGCTATCCGCAGGAGAACCAAGGTTAACGACTTAAGTGGCAATGGGCAGGGCTCATCGCTCGCAGATAAGATGGCCATTACTGCTGAAAGGTTCTGGAATGGCGACCACGTACCGGAAGACGTAGCGTTGAAAGGCATCCTACAAGGTGGACCGATGACCTGGCAAAGGTTGCGAGAATCCGGTGGATGCGAGACGCACATGACCGTTCATTGTGGTGAAACTTTGGGGTGGCCTATCTCCAACAGTGGATGTCTTTCGGCTGAAATGATGATGATGATCATCATTTATCATTTATGAAACAACTATTTTTTTAACTTTTCACCTACAACAATTTCGGTTTTACAACAAAATATAAGCTTGAACGCCAAGAAATTCTTCAAAAACTCCATTTAAACCACATAATCACCTTTTACCACACTCATAGAAAATTTCTTTATTTTATCACGATCCGATCCACTCTCAAAAGCTTTGGAAGCTTGCCAAAACGCTAAAAGTATTAAGATAGTAACCCATCACTTAAACACGTTATCAACATCTTAAATAGACTGAACCTGAATAACATGACAACTACTCGTACCTACCAGAATCTTTGTGTTTCTATACATGAAAGTCTTTGGGAATAGGGGTAAGGTCCCTAAGAGAGCGTTTTAGTAGATCTAAAAGAAAGCTACTGGTTTGTGGCGCGAGAGGTCGCTGTTGACGTTCAATCCCACGAACACGACGGTGCTCCACCCAAGCGGAGCACACCTCCACTGAATGCCTCAACCTGTCTTCCGGGCGGTCCACACACATAATGAGACCCGAGCGTTTCTTTTGCACGAATCAGATCCAGAAACGTCCCAAACTTACCATTTCTAGGGAGGACCTGCATCCTGCGGTAAGGATGCCGTGACGTCTTTCCAGCCACTCCTTGAAGACTCTTACCATTGCTTCGAACGAGAATGGTATCAGAGTTTTATTGACTTAATCCCACCTGGTTCCATCATTCGCCTTTGACGTTCCAGAGCTGTGGAGTCTTTCGGTCAATCCCGCATCACTAGAAGGGCGCCGCTAAGCCTATAGTTTTTTATCTCTAAAATAAAATCAATATTCGATCCAGTCCTTAGATTAAAAAAAAACAGCGGGAGATAGATGACTCGCATCTAGCTCGTGGACCGCTGAAATTGTATCAATTGGTACGATTTCACATCGGTCGCGATGACCACACACATTTGGTGGCTAACGCTATTTTACTAACATGACAGCGCTGGCTCTATCTCTGTCCTTCTTTGTCTATCAGCAACTACAGGTAGTGTGATCCAGTCCGTCCATATATGTAAGTAATATAAAATATGTGTAAATGGACAGATAACTTACAAAAGCCAACTATAAATTATCCCCTCCTCCGCCCCTCTTGCTATATAACCGTGGCTTTACTTCACCACTCGCTCTATACTGAAGATAGAGTGTAACCTTGTACCTTGTTACCTTTGTATCGATAAATTAGGCTGTCAGACGGTTCTCTATATCGAGTAGAACCTATTTCAGTAAAATGACCTAGACTTATAATGAAAAAACAATATTAGGTTAGCTTTTAGGTAGTCATTATGGTGCTAGAAATAAAACTCTGGTTAAATAGTGTCATGTACAATCAGAAACAAAATACAAACGTCACCATTTTTTTTTTTTTGATGTTTTAAATTATCAAATAGCTTATTCTGTTCTGTGTGAAGCGAAAAGGAGTGATAGACTTTTACTGACTAAAACCCTCCTGTGTTCTTTCAATAGAATTTTATGTTCCAGAGCCAGGGTAACTCTTTTGAACATACTCGTACCCTAGCAGATAAAAGTATCGCCATCAGGTCTATTTTGGTCGGGAATAAAAAAATCTACCTACTTTATAGACAACATAATACTGTCGTAGAGTTTGTCTAAAAAGTCAAGCGACTTGCAAATTTTTAAACGAAATAAAAATTCTGTTACTGGCACCACAAATTTTAGCTGTCACTCAAATGGCTATGGCCGGTACAAAACAGTTTGATACTTTTAAATTATTTATCCTACTTTTGTAATAAAGAATATCATTAAAGAAACCGAAATTTATTCTCAATGAAAATCACTTGCATTTAAAAAAAAAAATCCCTAATAAACAATAAAAAAATATATACGATACGTTTTATAAGGTTCTATCAGTAAACAATGACCAAGACGTTTTAATCATCCATGATTAATTATTCAACCAGTGTTGACTATATCAGATTTCATTTTACCATAATCAAACAAGTCGTTTGTTTTTTTAGACAGAGTCTGTAAATGTCCATGACACAGATAAATATTCAGTTGAGAATTAAAATTGTGACAGTGTCAGTGAAATAAAATAGATTTTATTAATATTTTACTAGCTTCTGCACGCAGCTCCGCCCTCCTCTAAAGTTATTCCAAGGAAATGTACTCCTGAAAGTTTCCTATGTAGGTCAAAGTCTACCCGTATGCCAAGTTTTATCGTCAACGTTCGAGCACCAAGGAGTAACAAACGTGATACTCACACACACATATATAGCCTGTTGGTTTAGTGGTTAGTGGCCCTGATTGCTATGCCGGAGGTTGTGGGTTCGATTCCCACCCAATACAAACGTTTATAAACTTTTTACCGAACCCTTAAAACGTATGTATTATGTCCTGATGAATAAGCAATCACTGGCCGTACCAGGTTGCCTGGAAGAGACCGCAGAGTGCGGTAAGGCCGCCCTATGCATGTTTTTAAATTTAAGGCTCAAATTGTACCATTTCTTATCTTGGTGTACAATAAAGTATATAAAAATAAATAAATAAGTCCCTTTTTACCTGAAATAAAAATTAAAGATAGTAAATTAAAAACTGACGAAGGTATACGACTCAACTGTACCTACTTTTTACGTATTACTACTCGTATTTTGTGAGTGGAAATTCATGTTAAAGATTTTCAACCTAATCGCTTTTATTTAATTACGATGGCCCTAATCGAATTGGATCCCTTAATCAAGATGGGGCGAAGAGGTCACGAAACAACTCATGGTGGAACAACCACCCCTGCCCATTTTCACTAGTTATTTATAATATAGTGACTTATACCATATTTTACGTAAACAAAAATCTAGGACAAAATGTAGCTGTTAATGTATTTATTTAAATATTACTAGCGACTCGTGCCCCAGCTTCACACGGGTGCAATGGTGATATTAAATAGATTATGCATGTATATTATAAATATAAATCTTCCTCTTGAATCGCTTTAACTACTAAAAAAACCGCATCAAAATCCGTTGCGTAGTTTTAAAGATCTAAACATACATAGGGACAGACAGTGGGAAGCGACTTTGTTTTATACTATGTAGTGATGTCTAATAATGGTACATAGGTGGATTTAAGGATGATTTATGATATTTTTAAGTAGATTTGGAGTGAGAAGGATTATCGGATTTTTACTGCCTCAAACCTAACTGTGTTTCTTGAGACGCTTTTTGCGTTCCAAAGTCACGGTAAATTTTTCAAAATTAATCTAATTATATTCTCTAGAATTATTAAATAATCACAACAAAAAAGCTTCATCTATATCTCTCATACACCTGTGACAATTTTTTTTTTTTTGCTTTTATACTCACGCTTGATTCTTTCTCTGTCTCTTTCTCGCCTGACGGAAAGCAATAATCACCTATACGCACAAAGCGTTTTGGTAACACATTCATTGCGCGTACAGCTAAGGAGTTGAATTCCCTGCCAGAGTCTGTGTTTCCTGATGGCTACAACCCGGGAATCTTTAAGTCAAGAGTGAATAGGTTACTTCTTTGTAAGCGCGCTCCATCGTCGACCGCATTGTTGCTCTCTATCAACCATCAGATGAGATAGCGGTCAAGCGCGAACCAATCAACAATAAAAACGCACGCTTGTTTAGAAATAACCTTAAGAAGATCCCTAGGTTTTAGCATTCAGGAAACACAGACTCTGGCAGTGAATTCCACTCTTTAATTATAGACACAATGAATCTGTTGCCAAAAAGTATTTCTAAAACTCAACGTGTGAAAGTAACGTACGTGAAATTGTATAGCGATCAAGTTGTCACATTCAATGTTTGCGAAAAATACATTTTAGCGGAAACAAAACAACGTCCCCTCACTATTGATCGAGCGCGAATCTATTGTGATTTGATCACTATCGCTGTGCAGATGTCATCGAACGCGCCGAGAAACTTGGGCATCTGCCCAAATGTTACTTGGGGGAACACTGTCAAGTTTTAGTTAGTGAAAAGCTGTTATAACTCAAGAAAAGGGTTTTCATGAGGTTTCCTTTTAACTAAGTTTCTGATTTAATACATTTTTTTAGGGTTCTGTACCCAAAGGATAAAAACAGAACCCTATAACTTCGCTCTCTATCCGTCTGTCTATCACCAGGCTGTACCTCAAGAACCGCGGCAGATAGACAGTTGAAATTTTTACAAATTTTGTATTTCTGTTACCGCTATAACAACAAATACTAAAAACAACATAAAAAATCTAAATTATGTTTAAAATTTAGAAGTAATTACTATAATATTTATTAGTTATTTAGAAGTAATTATAATTTAGAAGTTTTCATAGCTAGAGTGATAGGCTCTTAGTAAACTAGTGCGGTTCATCGTCAACGAGTGCATCAACCATCAGGTGGGTTCGCAGTCAAGCACTAGTTTATACCATTAAAAAAATTATAACTTCAACATTCCACGATCGACCGCAAAAGCAATCCTTGAATCTTATAAACTTAGATGAAATTATATTGAACATAGGCCAAAACGAGGAAGCAACGGAAAAATAAAGTTTATAGAAACACTAATGCCAATAAATATCAAACAACAGATAGCATTGGTTTCTGTCGTTTGGATTCAAAAGCGATAAAGTTAGTAGTTGAACGTGTTAAAACTGTTTAAGAAAGTTGATCTATGGAAATAGTATTAATTAAGCTTATTAGGAAAACTGATTAAAAGTTACCCTATAGTTGAATGTCAGAGGAGGTTTCATTCCGACAAAAAAAAGGATAAACTCTATTCTTATTTTAATGTTCTTATTATTCTACTGCTCTGACACACGGTGTTTACAGTACGGCCGACGGATCTTGGCGCGTCTGAAGTTAGGCTCTGTGAACTTTAGCGCTCAAAATAAGCGCGCCAAATAAATGATTTATAAAAATAAATGCCAATACCAGTTGTTAACAGCAATAACAACTGCTATTGGCGTTTATTTTTTCAAACCATTTATTTTTTTACGAGTGCACAGGCACCAAAGTTCACAGAGCCTAACTTCAGATGCACCAAGATCCGTCGGCCGTACTGTACATCACCTTTTTCCAACTCTCCTGTTGAAGTCAACTGGTATTCCAGTTGACTTCTATCATTTCTTTAGAAATAAGCATCTCCTTTTTACCTCTTTATCTGACTCCTTCTTCTTCTCCTTACTTTATGTGTGTACGAGTATATGTATAAAGGGGAAACTGACTGACTGACACATTAAAGCACAACCAACTACTACTAGGATTAGGACCGTAAAATTTGGCCTAAAGTTTTTTTTATGACCTAGGCGAGCACTAAAAGACAAGACTTTTCAAAATTCGCCTTCTAAGGTGATGAAACGTAATTCCAAAGTATGTATGAAGAGACCTACTTTCACGCAAATAAATTCGCTGGCTAAAGCTAGTTCATAAATAATTAGTTCTGTGAGATAAGGCACGAGAACAAATCCTTAGGAAAATGCTGATGCAGCTAATAAAGTAATTATTTTGGTCACTCGCAGATCATCAATTGTAATATTAATAATGGTAAAAATGACATTTCACAACTTTCACATAACGCCATTTAGTCCCAAACCAAGCTGACCTTGTGTTATGAGTACTAGACAACTGATAAACATACTTATATTAGAATTATATTTCTAAATACATACATTCATAGATAAATTACACTCAGACACAGAACAAATGAATGATCATTACTCATCACACAAACATTTGTCCTGGATAAGAATCAAACCCATGACTTCTGGCAGTCAAGGCCACTGATTACTAGGTCAACAGGCCAGTCAAAACTTATGTCAGACTAATGTTTGACTTTTAAATTAAATTGCGAATGACAGTTCCAAATAAATTAAAACACAACTGGGAGTCCCTCAGGGCAAATAGTCGTAACTCGTTGTTAGTCATTTATGTCAAATATAGGCCTTGGAATTATGACTAGTTTGTAAATGTTTCAAGTGAGGATAAGGTTGTAAATGTGTTTGAAAGCAATTTTGTAATATACCCGTCATGTTAATGTATGTAAAATCTTGTCTTTGCAAGTAAATCTTGTATTGTGTCATGGCAGAGTTAGGTACTCACTCATTGACTCATCAACACCCAGCTCAAAAATTACACAAAAGTTACTTTAAAATACATACCAAAGACTAAGAAATAAATATACGAGTATGTTTGCATAATTATCAACGCCTTTGGTTGTTTTAAAATAGATATTGTCTATTCGATAAAAACATGGCACACTAAAAAGAAAAGAATAATCTAGAATGTTACACTAAAATGCACTGAGCGTGTACCCATAATGAAAGGGTCACCCATCTTAGCACCAATCTGACGCCCAGCAAAGGGGCGTCAGATTATAAGTCGTCAGAATGTCAAACGAATTCATAAATTGTGAGAATAAAATTGCGCCGGTTTTCACGTGGCACCCCAATAACGCAAGAGCGAGAGCAAATAAAATATTTACTTAACAAAATATTGATGTTTATTTACTTTGGTAATAATTTGATCAATATTCAAGGTTTGAAACGATTTGGATGAACTTGGCATTTTTCCTTGTATTATTATTTTTTCCTTATTTTCTTTTTAGTAGTAAACGTCAGTCTTGGTACATAATATGTTGAGACTATAGGCTCAAGACGTGGATTATGGGCTAGGGTACTTTTATCCTAGTTCTTTCATCAGCTGGATCTGAAACCAAATCAGTATGAATCGGGTATAAACGAAAGGGCGAGTCAAACTTTTACTAACTTTAACCCAGGTTCATTCAATTGCCCTTTGTGGTCTCGGACCACGGTGACTTTTGCAAACGTTCGCTCTGTCCTAGCAGGCATTAGCCCTTCGTGTTTAACCCTACACGCTGTCAACTTGGTGGTGGTCTTTAACGGACTGCGGGACTATGAGCTTACCGTTGCATCCGAGCAGTGCAATCCTATGGCAAATCCGCTGGAAAAAGCTTCAAAGGAAAATCTTGCCTGTATATTGTAATATCTCACAGCTGGATACAATTCAAAGATTCAAAACCATTTTTTTAAATAAACCATTTACAGGTATTTTTGAAAGGTCAAGGAGTCAGTCCGTCAGAAAAAAAATGATGCTAATTGCACATTCCAAAGCGTAGATCTCTATGGAGAAGAATGTGCAAGAAACTCCATGGACACTCTTTTCAATAATTTTATGTACCTATAATAAAAATCTCGGTTACATGTTTCTTGTCGCTGCTATTATGTGAGAACAATGTCAATAAAATAAAGAGGAAAAAATAGACATTCTAAATATAGATATTAAAATAAACCACTGGCAGCTAAGAGATAATATTTTCCCACAGTTAAAATATTTAAAAATAATCGTAGGTTAGATGGCACTCAAAACTCATTCTTCTGATTTTTAAGGTATACACTACTTATTACATTGCTAGCTTGAGACATTGTCACCGTAGTGTAAACTTGTTAATCTTGAAAACAACTGTCGCGTAGTTACCAAGACTAGACACAAAACTCATCTGGTTGTAAAGCCCACAAACCTCCGCTGAAAAGGGAGGATTCCCTTTTCAGTGGAGGTTTGTGGGCACTGTTTACACTCTGTTCTACATGTCTAGTGTTATGTATAAAATTTATTTACTACAGATAGGCTTGTACTAGACTATTTTTCACACCTTAGGGGGTTTCAATATCGTGCGGATTTCATTTCACGCATGCGGGATTACTCCACCTGCGTAGCCTCTGCATAATTATGTCCTTTTCATACCAGTATTTATTGTAATGCAGCTGCTCCGCATGCGGAGCAATTCCGCATGCGTGATGAAATCCGCATTAAAAACATCCTTATGGGAAGCCTTAGTCCCCTTATTTATTTTAACTTTATGTAAAGAAGCGGTACATTCATACATAAATATAATCAGCCATAGAATGTTCCCACTGCTAGGATTCTTGCCTCTTCTCTAAGAAAGGGAATAGACCTTATTCCACCACATGGGCCCCGTATGGATTGATGCATGTCACATGTCTTTGAATTTTTGGTTCTAAAAAATTCCGGGTTTCTCACTATGTTTTCTTTAACCGTTTTGAGAGCAGTGGTGATGAAATAAATTACACAAAGCAGTGCGCCTGGTTGAGCTTATTGCTGAATGGTACGAGTACATAGGTTGACTTAATCCAACAAGGTCATTATATACCGGATGATGTGTGGTCGACGATAAAATACGATGTCAAAGTCCGGACCTCATTCTGATTATTTGCTTACCAAAATCTTACCCTTGCCCTATGTAACCAAATATCCAGCGATTGTTTAACAACCACGACTGGTCGCTATTTACTGACTAAAACCTCTTCCTCTATATACTAGCTATATACTTGTATTACACCCATATAACTCTTGGTTATACTGACAAATGGCCACTACAATTCATGTATTATTTATTTATCTGTCCGTATTTTTCTTTTCCAACTTGTGGACCCACACAGAGTCAAGTTGACATTTTTTCCTTTCGTATACCGTCTTCAGAGATTTTCTTAAAAGATATAGGTTTCTTTTTCACATCATTCTTTGGGACATTTTTCAAGATTATTATGACGTGGCCTTAGTAAGGGTATTACCTAGGTTTGGAGGCTGTGTGTTTGGATTATTTATTAGCCTGTGACCGCCATTTTGATGTTGTGTTTGATGGATTAGTTTTGAAATATTGAACTCGTTTACTTTGTTCAGCTATGAATTGAAAGTGATAAATACAAAAATTTGTAAAAGACTACTACTTAACTGTCATCTAAAAGTGGTTTTCTATTTATTTACTTAAACCGATTTATTAGCTATTTACTTAAACCGAACCTAAATTTAAGTGATCTTTGTATGTCCTTTAGAAAATTTTTTTTAAATAAAAATACATATCAAGATTGTTAAGCACCTAAACAGATAGAGTATAGTTAAAATTTACAATTTTAAGAATTCCATATTGTAAAAAAATATCTAATTATTTTATGTAAATAATCTTCTAACGTTTTATAAATATCCATTTAGACATATATGAACTAAAGTATATTGAACTTGAACTTAGAAATAATTTCTTAATAATAACACTAAAACGATGCAATTAAGAATTAGTACTAGTAAGATTACTTAAATAGAGATAAATTTCAAACAAAAACTGTTCAAAATTCTAATGCCCTTTCCGGAATACAGTTTGTCAAGATTTCTTGTCAACAAATCACAAAATAGATACGTACAGAAATATGACAAGCGCTTGCTTGGATTTTTTATTATATCTTCAAGTTTCGTCCTTAGGGAGAGTCCTAGGATAACATTTATCGCCGTACGGGACGAATATTTCGTATTTATTTTTTAGAGGATGAAGTAGGTTTTTATAAAGGTCCATTGTGTGAATTTTCTCGCGAGTGTATGAATTTATCACGTAGTTATTTCTAGGCATACTAAGAAAGAAAAATGAAGAAGTTTTTTTAGTGGATTGTAACAAAATTTCTTAATCTATGTGTTTTTCCACTGAATTGTGTTTTTTTTAAAGTAAGATAAAAATGTTAACTTTTAATTATTATAATAACAAACTTACTACTTACAATTGCCCGTATATGGGGTTTTTTTTTTTGAATGGCAATTCTTTAAATGACTTCTCCAGCTATTGGACGTTGGCGTGTCAGACTTCTACTGACTATAAACCGCCCTTGTTCCTTCTTGATCCCGGAGTTATCCTTTGCGTAACCCTAGGCCCCAGAAGGCGTCAACCCTGCTGGGCCCCTACGGTTTGCTGACATCTCTTACGTGCGTGCGCACGACGGAACAACACGCGCCGTCGACGACTCGAGCCCGTTCCGAACGGTTACCGAGCGGCCGAACGGCAAGCTGCCCATTGCTCGCCGTGAAAATTTAGGCAAATTGTAAGCTGGCTAACCTATGTATAACAGCATAGGTGTTTGACATTTTTAATTTATGTGTCCACAAAGGTTATCTGCCAGAGAATTTCGACGACCTCTAAACGAAAAACAATGTTACTTTAAAAACGATTTGTAACTGTCGTTTATTGCCGATAACTAGAATATTATGATCGATAGAAGACAGATGATATATTAGTATTTCGACGCTATAATACGTAATGCATAGATGGATTGATTGAAATATCTCTCGGACAATGCATTGAGATATAAGTGGATTTATATTTGGATGTAGCGATGCGTTGAAGGGTTATTGCTGTATATAAATATTAAAGTATTGTAGCGCTTGAAGTATCAATAAAGCCTTTTCGAGTTTCAGCTATGACTTTCATGAATGTTGGAATAAAATATTTAGCTTTACTTTTTGTGGACTGAAGCCGGCAATATTTATTGTTAAATTTTAGTTGTTTTAATCCCGCCGAGGGTCGATTCGATACATGAAATACTATCGATTTGTAAAGAAATAAAAATAAAAAAAATACTTCCATTCAAAAAGTCGAATTAATTTACGCATGTACGAAATTAATTTACTTTAATTCAATTACTAAAAAAAAGTACTTTATTTTTTAATTTTCTCTTTACAAATGATAGTGTTTCATGTAACGAATCGACCCTCCACGGGATTAAAACGACCATAATAAACCAATAATTCTGAGCGAACGAGGCCTAGGCCTATTTAAATTGCGTTCCGAATCATATTGATATTAGCCACCACAACTCAAACAGGCGAAGCGTTCCGATTCAGTGGACTGGCCTGCTACACTGGAGGTTGCGCTAATAAGCTTGGTGGACTGTATGTTTGAAAAAGCGATCTAAGGTTTGTTAACAATATGCAGGTACTGTGCCTTTATTTATTGATGGGATGGATGTATTAGGGAGGAACACTGACCTTTTGACCTCGAAGGTTCCACGTGGCGCCGGCCGGCGAACTCTGACTTCGCACCTTTAACCACTGCCAGGTCCTGTATTGCACTACACTGCACTATTGTTGAGTCTTTGAATGGTTGGATCACGAAATAGTCAATTTTCTTGTAATTTCGAGCGGGCGGTGTTAGCGGAGCGGACACATTCACACTCGAAGCACAAAACACGTCATGTCATTTCATTTCTTGAGGTCGTGCGGGAAGGGAAACGGAAGGGATAGGATTGCTAGGCCAAAAAATAAATTACAAAAAAACAAAATCGCGGATCATAGCAAATTGGCGCAACCATTCCCCCCGGGTTTGAAGGGTTACCTTCAAAGAAAAGGAAAAAACAAAAGCGAAACTAAACCCTATTACTATATCTAAACTATCAATACTAGGTAGCGAAACAACTTATAACTAACTATGCCACTACTGCTGATTAGGCAGAGGGCAGAGGCGAATAACCGGACGCAGGTACGATCCAGTTGCGGTTTTAACCTTTACGACTCGCGTTATTCCGTTCGAACCCGAAAAAACTTCTTCCACTACACCAAGAGGCCAGTGCAGAGGAGGCGCACTCTCAGTCTTCAGTATCACCACAGTACCGACTGTGACTGGATCTGAAGGAGTGTTCCACTTTTGACGCGACTGCAGCGTATGCAGATAATCTGTCCTCCATCGCTTCCAAAAGGACTGAACTAAGCTATCTAGCAGAGCGTGACGCGGGTGAAGCTGCAGTTTGTCAGTCTCGACATCTAAAGCGGGCAAATATTTAAGAGGAGTCGTCGTCAAGAAGTGAGCCGGCGTCAACGCTAGTGGCTCCGATGGATCACTAGACAAAGTCCGACACAACGGACGCGTATTCATCAACGCCTCTACCTGAGCGAGTACGGTGCTCAACTCCTCGTACGAGAGAATCTGTTCGCCTATGACCCGAAACAGGTGCGACTTAAGGCTTTTAATATTCGCCTCCCAATTGCCACCAAAATGACTAGCCGCTGGCGTATTAAAACACCAATCAATGCGATTCTCAGCTAAGACATGGGCGAATTCACTTTGGTAGTACTTGGAGCGTAAGAATGTATGTAATTCCGAAATATTGCGTCGCGCTCCAACATAATTTGTGCCGTTGTCAGAGTATAAGCGCTTAACGGGACCACGGCGAGATAAAAATCGTTTAAATGCAGACATAAAACCCTGCGTACTCAAATCACTGGTTAACTCTATGTGAACTGCACGAGTTGTCATACAAACGAATAGGCAAATGTATGCCTTTGTGGAACGTATACCACGACCACGGGCAATAGTGACTTTAAACGGTCCAGCATAGTCCGTCCCAGTATGTATGAAAGGTTTCACCGTCTGTACAACACGACAAGAACGATGGTCGGCCATTTCCGGCGCGTTGAAACGCGGGCGGAGCTTAAAGCAGGGCACACATCTGTGCACTCTAGCGCGTATCAAATTGCGAGCGGAAAGTATCCAGTACTTCTGTCGAAGAATGGACATTAATAAATCGGGACCAGCGTGACAATTCACCTTATGGTGATAGTCCACCAACAAATCCAAAACGTGATCCTTGCGTGGTAGAACTACTGGATGCATTTGTTCAAACTCTAACTTAGCATTTCGCAGACGGCCACCGACACGAATGAGTCCGTCTTGCAAAAATGGTTTCAAATGTTGAAGTGCGTGACTACAAGGTTTATGTGATTCTAAACTACGAAATTCTATTGAAAAATAAAATTTCTGCAATTCTCGAAGTACAACTACAGCTCTATACAGCTCTATCCAAATCAGCTGCGATTATAGAACAACGCGATGGTAATAATCTCAAAAATCTTAGGACGTAAACTACACAGCGTAATAGTCTCGACCAAGACGAGACTCGATTAGACAACAACAAAACAACTGACTCTTCACGCGGAACTGATACTACAAGCGTATGTTTCTTCTCCTCGGGTGGCTTTGAAACAGTAGCGGGGTTAAACGGGGCACTTGGCCACTCGTTAGGAGTGGTATTAAGCCAGGGAGGGCCACAAAACCAAAGCGGATGATTTAAAATTTGCGCAGGAAGCAAACCACGTGAGAGACAATCAGCTGGGTTTTCTGTTCCAGCGACATGGAATATATTTTCCGGTGACAATTCAGCTTGAATCTTAGCCACCCTATTTGCGACATCGATGGGGTGAAGAGTGGGCCCAACATAGAGCAACGGTTGAGTCTGAAAACGCTACAATTCTCTCTATATTAATGCGAGGACGACAAGTTTTGACTATAGATGTAATCAATTGAACCAACATAAGAATAGCGCAGAGTTCGAGACGAGCAAGAGAGACAACCTTACGAGGAGATACCTTTGATTTTGCGCTAATGAGGAAAACTGAAATGTTATCGCCATTTTGGACCTGAAAGTAAACCACTCCCCCGTAAGCCCTCTCACTGGCGTCTGCGAAACCTACCACATTAACAACAGTGTCTGGTACTATACCAACATGGCGAGGAATCTGTATCTGATCGAGCATTGGAAGCTCTTTCCTATAGCGAGCCCACAACTTAGCAACACTGTCAGGAGCGGTGTCGTCCCAATCACAGTTGGAAAGCCAAAGCTCTTTTATAAGCAGCTTTGCATACAAAACGACAGGAGCTACAAAACCCATTATATCCCATATCCGAGCTACACATGCTAGGATAACGCGTTTGGTACAAGTTGGCGGAGTCGAGCTAATTTTAAGACTGAACATATCAGTTGCGGGTGACCAACTTAAACCAAGGATCTTATGCGAATCACTATCATCGAATTCCTTTACCGAAGTCAACCGGTGTGACGGTGGAATCGACTCTAATGTAGCTTGCGAGTTGCTTGTCCATTTCACGAGATCAAATTGACCGGACTTCATGAGGCTGATTACTTGAGCAGCGGTCTCTATAGCCTCTGCTTCACTAGGTACACTGTACACAAAATCGTCCATGTACAATCCGGTTTCAATAGTGGCCCTTGCTTTCGGGTATGTATCACCCTCGTCAGCGGCCAACTGCTTGATAGTGCGAAGAGCGTGAAAGGGACTAGACTTAAGCCCAAAACAAACACGATTGAATTCGTAAACCTTCAAAGGTTCCTGCGGAGAAAATCTATACAAGAAGCGTTGGAATCTACGGTCACATTCTCTGATTCCAATACTAAGAAACATTTGCCGAATATCAGCAGAGAGCGCAATAGCAAACAAGCGAAAATTTACTATTATTTCAAATAAGTTACCCTGGAGGTTCTGACCACAACACAAGATATCGTTAAGCGATATGCCAGTACTAGTTTTAGCGCTACCATCCATAACCACACGCAGTTTAGTTGTAAGTTTGTCTTCTCTAACAACTCCATGGTGCGGGATGATATAAAACGGGTAATCACGTGTCTCCTCAGTCTCGGCAGGCGCTGATGAGATATAACCTTTATCTAAATATTCGATCAGCACATCATCATAGGCTTGCTTCAACTTAGGAGACGCCTGCATCTTACGTTCCAAGCATAGAAAGCGTCGCAACGTGTGGCTGGGGACTCTCAACGTGGACCCATGGGGTCGCCCGTACAAGGCGGTGCGGGACAAACTCCGCCCCTGGGCTCCCCCGCTGACGCAGAGTCTCCGGCCCCAGCTTGTGGAGGGTGTAGTGAACTCTCTGTTCCCTACGCGGGGGGAACACACCCCCCCGCTCATGGCTCCGCCACCTGCGGTGTCCGACGCGGACCACAATGGCGACGACGGTGACCATATTGCTCCAGAGGTGACCGAGGTAGAGATGAGAGTGGCGGTACAAAGGCTGAATGCCAAAAATACCGCCCCGGGACCCGACGGCTTGCCTGGAAAAGCCTGGGTCCTGGCCATGGAGGCTCTCGGGCCTCGACTCAGAGGGCTCCTCAGCGCATGTATGGAGAGGGGCCAGTTCCCGCTTCGTTGGAAGACGGGGAAACTGGTCCTAATCGCGAAGCCAGGGCGACCTGCGGACTCTCCGTCCGCGTATCGGCCCATTGTGCTGCTCGACGAGGTGGGCAAGCTCTTTGAAAGAGTAGTTGCAAACCGCCTCGTCGCGCACCTAGCACGGGTCGGGCCGAACCTGTCGGATGACCAGTTCGGCTTCCGCAGGATGCGCTCAACGGTGGACGCTATCATGCGCGTGCGAGCCCTCACGACGGGGAATGCAGTGTCCCGGGGCAGGTGTGTCTTGGCGGTGTCTTTGGATATCGCCAACGCCTTCAACTCCCTGCCCTGGAGTAGCATTAGGAGCGCACTCCGGTACCACCGGGTGCCCGACTACCTCTGTCGTGTGATCGAGGCCTACCTGTCGAACAGGTACATTATCTACCCCGGTCATCAGGGAGAATGGAATCGGCGAGAGATGTCGTGCGGTGTCCCACAGGGATCGGTACTAGGGCCGCCCTTGTGGAACATCGGGTACGACTACGTGCTGCGCGCCGACCTCCCCGACGGGGTCAGCGTGGTATGCTACGCGGACGACACGCTGGTCCTGGCGCGGGGACGGTCGTACCAGGCGGCGGTCGAACTAGCGACGCGTGGGGTTGCGACAGTCGTGGAGAGGATCCAGCAGTTGGGACTCGAGGTGGCATTGCACAAGTCCGAGGCCATGTGCTTTCACGGCCCTCGGTACGCGCCACCACCGGGTTCCCAATTAACGGTAGGAGGAGTTCACATCGGCGTCGGGTCGACGATGAAGTACCTGGGACTCGTCCTCGACAGCCGGTGGAACTTCGAGGCGCACTTCCGACGTTTGGCTCCCCAACTTAATCGGACTTCGGCTGCACTCAAGCGGCTCCTGCCGAACCTGGGGGGTCCAGACGCCTCCTGCCGGAGGCTCTACGCTGGCATCGTTCGGTCCATGGCCCTTTACGGGGCGCCTGTGTGGGCGCCGACGCTGCGAAGGCGACCGGCGGCCCTGCTGAACGCCTGCCAGAGGGTCATGGCCATACGGATGATTCGGGGATACCGCACGGTATCCCGCGAAGCGGCGAGCCTCCTTGCTGGCCTGCCACCATGGGATCTGGAGGCAACAGTCCTTGCACGCATGCACGATCTGCGCGTGGAGATGCAACGCCGGGGCGAATCCCCGCTGCCGCGACAAGTCGCGGCTTGGCGGACAGAGTTCCGGCGAGATCTCATGGTGAAATGGCGAGAACGACTGTCGCAACCCTGTGCTGGGCACGCCACGATTGAGGCGGTAAGGCCCCTCTTTGAGGCGTGGCTGGAAAGGCCTCACGGCGTCATAACCTTCCGCATGGCGCAGGTACTAACCGAACATGGCAAGTTCGGGCCGTACCTGTACAAGATCCGTGCGGAGGTGACGCCCGGGTGTCGTCACTGTGCGGAACGCCCGGTGGACACGGTGGAGCACACGGTAGAGGTGTGCCCCGCTTGGGAAGAGCATCGCCGTGTCCTCGTGGGGGCAATCGGAGGCGATCTCTCGCGCCGGGGCTTGGTTCAAGCCATGCTCCGGAGCGAGGAGGAGTGGCAGGCGGTCGCCTCCTTCTGCGAAGCAGTAATGCTAGCAAAGGAGGAGGCTGACCGTATCAGGCAACGGCGCTCACGCCGCAGCCGCCGCCGTAACTCCGATCCAAATTTCCGGCCACCGTAGACGCGGGCTTGCGGACGGCGGGCAATGGGTAGCTCGCTGTCCGTTTGTCCGGTAACAGACCGGACCGAGCCCAAGTCGTTTACGGCGCGCACTGTTCCCGTGCGCCTCAAGGAGTTGTCAGCAAACCGTAGGGGCCCAGTAGGGTCGAGGCCTAGTCTGGGGCTCTGGGAAGGTATGAAAATGCATACCAGGGCCCTGGAACCAAGGCAGGGAAGGAACAGGGTAGGTTTTTAGTCAGTAAAAGTCTGACACTATTTCCCGCTCCGCCCAAGGGCGGGATTTGTCATTGGATGATTTTACCTACCGTAAAAAAAAAAAAAAAAAAAAAAAAAAGCATAGAAAGCGTTTTTCTGCGGAGGCACGGGAGCCACCGAGCGAAAAAATATCACCCTTGAAAGGGAGCGCGACAACATAACGACCATCTTTATCACGAGTAGTCGTGCGGGTATAAATCTCCTCAGTGACCTGATCCTCAGGGCTGAGAATAGGCGGGACATTGACCTCTTCAATCTCCCAGAACTTGCGGATGGTAGACTCAAGCGGCGGCTCGACGGTGCAACAGTGCGACACAGTCGAGTAACTATCTAAACAAGCGGGTGCGGAACCAACTATAACAAACCCGAGAACTGTTTCCAGTGCGTGCGGAGCGGGGTACATCGGAAGACCTTGAATTTTACGTGATAACTGGAGATGCGGGAGAATCGAAGCACCGATCAATAGATCGATATCTCCAGGGAAAGCGTAATTTCCGTCGGCTAACTGCAAGTTCTTAAACTCCGTCAGCATGGACGTGTCAACCGGTACCGTGGGCCGTTCCGTAATCTTATCTGCGACTAGCGAATCCATTTCAAACGAAATATTACGATTAAAACGTGAACTAAATATTATTTTAATGGAACCGTGAATGGTTGCCTTTAAGCCTCCAAAACCTTTCACTTCTGAGCGGGATGACCAATTATTAAAACTAAAACCAAGGCGTTGACAACAATCCCGAGTAATAAAATTACTCTGGGAAGCGCCATCTAGTAGCGCTCGAACGGTGTGCGGTTTGCCAAAGGCATCTACAATGACAACTTGCGCGGTCGCAAGTAAAACGGTAGTGATTTGAGTACCAGCGGCGGAAAGCGAACACAATGTTACGTCGTTTGCACTTGCAGCAGGCCGCGCGTCACAAGCGTCGCGCGTCTGCGCAGGCTGCGGCTGCGATGGCAGCTTACTACTCTCAAAATGTAAGAAGGTATGATGTCTAGCTAGACATTTACGACAGCTAACACCACTGTTACATGACGTAACCAGATGTTTGTCACTTAGACAATTAAAACACAAATTATTAGTGCGGACAAACTTGTAACGATCACTAGGCGATAATCTCTGAAATTCTGAACACTTGTACAGCTGTGTATGGCTACCCTTACACAGAGAACAGTCAGGTGTTGAGGCGGTATTAACTAGCGTATGTGCAGTCTTGACTGACTTCGATGACGCGTCTATACGGCGATCGGAACCTGTCCTATTCGTGACTTCATGACGTGCCGACGTGCGCTGCAATACCTTAATATGGTCGCGAATAAAAGATTCTAAATCTTCGAACTTAGGTATTTCGTTACCGCGCTGAGTCGTTTCAAACAGACGAACAGTTTCAGGATCTAATTTCTTTAAACCGATATACAAAAACAAAAAGTCACAGAGGTCATTGACCTTTAGGTTCTTTACTGCACGAACAGATGATGCGAAAATATTTAAAAACTTCTCTAAATTATGATCGTTACAAACGGAAAAACTTTTCAAATCGAATAATTGATCTAAATATGCGGTGGCTACTAATCGCTTATCTTCGTATTTTGTTTTTAAAGTGTTCAAAACTAAAGTGTAATTTTCAGCGCTAAACGTAATTCCAGCACAGACAGCCTTTGCCTTACCGGTCAATTTTTCTACGAGATAATGCAATCTCTCGTGATCTGTCAGCGATGTGTTCCTATGTATTATATTTTCGAAACTATCTATAAATAAATTCCAATTTCGAATGTCACCATTAAATTCAGGTATTTGAATTGGCGGCAATCGTGGGCGTTCGCGAGGAGGGTTGGATAAACCACTCGCGGGGGGGGGAGTCTCTAAACTCCTAGCAATACGTTTGATACGACAATACAAGTCATCAAAGGACGACAATGCCTGATAACTCACACAGTAATCAGGATTTAACTCCAACTCTAAAATGTTTATATTCTTAATTGTAGATTTAAAATCCGCGTGCAAACTATCTAAAGTTTCCAACGAACACAAGAAAGCATCTCTAATCGTCAGATCCGAGATTTGCAAAGATTTATCACAAATTGATTGAACACGTGAAAACTGTGAGTCCCTTTCAGCGTATAAAAGCTTTAACTGAACCTTTAAATCAGTACTAACCTTGGTTCCCTTAAGAGACATCTTGTTTTGATATATTCACACTATACACTCAAACAAACACTTAACGAATTATTAAGTAAGCGATAATTATCAGATAACAATATGGTAATATTGTAAACAACAAAGTGAACGGCGAACGAACGGAATAACCTGAATCAATGAGTGAATATTACCCAATTTCTCGATTAAATCATTCACGTCGTTCATATGCGTATATAATCTATGGTTTATCCGTTTCCTACAAATATTCACTCAACAATGAACGGGTATTTTTGAAATGCGTCTACCTACATGCAATTTGTAGGACTTCCGAATGAATTTTGTCAAGAAAAAGAATGCGATCGATTTATATCTACGCTGATATTTACGTAGCTAACTATAATTATGCGGTGCGGTTGACGGCGTAGGTACCGTAATTATCAAATGGCTCTTTAACTATACGAGCGAAATAACGTTTAGTTGCCTAAATGCCTAGATGCGGGTTTTCTACTATTATATCTAGGTAAACAGGCGCGTTGCGTTTATTCCCTATGGAACAAATACTATATTGCGAAATTACAAGAAAATGATTCACGATCCTGCTCGTAGGACCAAAAGTAATGGTTGCGCTAATAAGCTTGGTGGACTGTATGTTTGAAAAAGCGATCTAAGGTTTGTTAACAATATGCAGGTACTGTGCCTTTATTTATTGATGGGATGGATGTATTAGGGAGGAACACTGACCTTTTGACCTCGAAGGTTCCACGTGGCGCCGGCCGGCGAACTCTGACTTCGCACCTTTAACCACTGCCAGGTCCTGTATTGCACTACACTGCACTATTGTTGAGTCTTTGAATGGTTGGATCACGAAATAGTCAATTTTCTTGTAATTTCGAGCGGGCGGTGTTAGCGGAGCGGACACATTCACACTCGAAGCACAAAACACGTCATGTCATTTCATTTCTTGAGGTCGTGCGGGAAGGGAAACGGACGGGATAGGATTGCTAGGCCAAAAAATAAATTACAAAAAAAACAAAATCGCGGATCATAGCAAATTGGCGCAACCAGGGTTCAATTCCCACCTAAGGCAAATGTTTGTGTGATGAGCATGATCATTTATGCTGAGTCTGAGTGTAATTTATTTATTTAAACTTCATGTACAATAGAGTTACATAGTTAATGCAACAAGGCATTCTCTACCAGTCAACCTTTGGCTTAAATAAAAGACAACACTGTGGTAGGTGTTTTTTTTTAATTTGATATAACCTAGTGCTTGACTGCAATCCCATCTGATGGTAAGCAGTGATGCAGTCGTTGATGGTGAAGCGCACTAGTTTCTTAAGTGTGCACAATAAATAAATCATGTCGATTTTTTCGTCGGACATTTTAGTCCCTTAATGTATTAGAGGTTTTATAACAACAATTTAGGGTTAAAAGTTTTATTAAACAGGCCTTAGTTTAGGATTTTAACCCTGCGATGAGATAATTTAGGCTGGTACAAGATATCGTGGTCCATTGACTATAAATTCTCTTAGTAGTTATATGAATCCAAGGCTACAAGCCTCGTAGTTTGCAGACTAAAATTAATGGACCTATCCGCTGTCAGTTTGGGGTAGGCGAACATCCTTTGCATGTCTAGTTCATTCCTTGCTTTTGAGGCAAGGTAATTTAGCCTGCCAGTATTGATCTAGAATTCTAAAATACACAACTTAGGAGTCTTTAAGTCAATAGGTTACTTCTGGGCAAACGTGCTTCATTGTCTATTATGTTATCGGCGAAGCCCCCTTGCCAAGTTACAATCGTTTCGTTTAGCGTGAACACTTGGAGTTGGCCACGACCCCAATTCCTTTCTTCTGACCACGTGACTGAGCCTTGAGATGATGTTAGAACAAAGGACTTGTCGTCTCTTTAGCTTTTTCTCAACTAGCTCCAGTTCGGTCGGCATCCAAACTACCCACGTTTTACATAAAGCGACTGCCTCTCTGACCTCCATAGCCCAGGTGGGTAGGTAGGCAGCTAGGGGGGCTGAAGGTAAGCGATAACTTATCGCTTTCCTTCAAGTGAGATGGTAGTAAAGTGCGAGACTATCAATAATGATGAAAAATTGGCCAAGTGCGAATCGTACCATCACTATCACTACGTAGTATAAAATAAATTCTGTACCCGTTGTCTGTCCCTAGGTACGCTTAGATCTTTAAAACTGAGCAATGGATTTTCATGCGGATTTTTTTAGTTGATAGAGTGATTCTAGAGAAAAGTTTATATGTATAATACATACCTAATATATTTAATATCACCATTGCACCCGTGCGAAGCTGGGGCGGGACGCTAGTTATCTATCCCTTTTGTAATTGTTTTATTTGTCCCGATGTTTGTTTGTTGAAATCACTTTTGGTGTATCGGAGCACCACGGTTACAGAAACACGACATTATCTATGAAAATTTCAACATTCTAACTGTCACAGTTCATGAGATACAACCTGGTTTCAGTCAGGCGGACTGTAAAGTCTAAGTAATTGGGTCCTGTTCTTATCCTTTGGGTACGGAACAAAAAAAAAAAAAACGAAAATCTCACCAATAATTTTTCAAAAAATGGTTTTAAAAGTAAAGTTCGTAATTTACGTTTTGCTCTCTACAAAAATAGCCAATATTCGTATGTTAGAATTTTACTGACTGATTTGAAAGAGCCCCCTATTTGAGTCAATAAAATCAGTTCACAACCGCCGCCGGGATTCCGATCCTGATTTCTGACCACCGTAGGCGCGGGCTTGCGGATGGCGAGCAATGGGCTGTAGCTCGTTGTCCAATCATCCTGTAAGCGATCGGACTGAGCTCAAATCGTCGACGGCTCGTAGGTACTGTTCCCGCGCGCCTCAAGGCGCTGTCAGCAAACCGTAGAGGCCCAGCCTGCTAGCTGCAGGCAAGCAGGGTCGAAGCCTACTGGGGCCAAGGGTCGGCTTCTGAAAGGAAGGCTCGGCCCCGGTATAATAGGCAAAGAAGGAACGGGGTAGGTTTTAATCAGTAAGAGTGACACTATCTCCCGCTCCACCCAAGGGCGGGACTTGTCATTGGATGGTTTGACCTACCATAAAAAAAAATCAGTTCACAAGATGGCAGCCGCTTCATATGAAATTCTGTCGCACAATTGAGAAAAGGCTTGATGAGTTGAGCAAAGAAAATCTAAAAGTTTTATTTTCAATCAAAGTTTCTGAAAAAAGAAATAAACTTTTCATGTTTAATGTACTGGAAAACAGGCCGATGCCCTCACTTATGGACACAATTTAGTAACTAATGAAGTTGTGAAAGATTTATTGTTGTCATTATAATCATATTCTAAGTTAAAATTTAAGGCTGAATGAGCAAATTTTGAGCAGTTTAGTTTAGTTTTTAAAGCGCTTAGTTTCAAATAGCTGGGGGTTCAAGCAGTGTTATCATGAATCACAGTGTTTGAGCGTTGTTAAAGCTCAAATTTTGAGCTATAAATGCACATCCCTACTGAACTTTAAACGATATAAACATTGATATGAGGACCTTATCGTAGAATCAAATATCAGCACTAATAAATGTTTGAAGTCTATACCTCATTGAGCCAATGCCTGCCAGAGTATTTGCGGTCTTAGAAAGTATAGGACCGGACAGGGACCATTTTCGGTTAAGTACGTTCCCGGTTTTGTACGAATTTTCAAACTAGTTCGTGCTCCCTGTCTACTGAAGAGGAGCGGAGATTTTGTGCAATCTTACTGTACAAGTTAGGAGGTTTTTAAGACTGTATGGAGGATTTTTATATCATAAACTTGAGACTTGGCTTTTTTAATCAAAATGTCATTGTTAGTTTTTTAAAACTACCCTCAACACTCGGCTGGTAGAGAAGGCCTTGTTGGATTAAGTCCGCCTATGTACCACTATTGTACATGAAGATTAAATAAATAAATAAATAGTAAAATATAGCTTAAGCGATTTAAGGCGTGTTACCGTACCCAGGGACTGCATACCGAAAAATATCGGTTATAAGGGTTAACGGTATTACGTCATACCTTTTTATTTCAATACCTCAAAATAACGGTTCCGCTCATAACCCTGTACAAAGGCGAACTTAATGCCTTGGGCATTAACTTTTACGCTCCGCTATGGTTTTTTTTTTTTTTTTTTTTTTTTTACGGTAGGTAAAATCATCCAATGACAAATCCCGCCCTTGGGCGGAGCGGGAAATAGTGTCAGACTCTTACTGACTAAAAACCTACCCTGTTCCTTCCCTGCCTTGGTTCCAGGGCCCTGGTATGCATTTTCATACCTTCCCAGAGCCCCAGACTAGGCCTCGACCCTACTGGGCCCCTACGGTTTGCTGACAACTCCTTGAGGCGCACGGGAACAGTGCGCGCCGTAAACGACTTGGGCTCGGTCCGGTCTGTTACCGGACAAACGGACAGCGAGCTACCCATTGCCCGCCGTCCGCAAGCCCGCGTCTACGGTGGCCGGAAATTTGGATCGGAGTTACGGCGGCGGCTGCGGCGTGAGCGCCGTTGCCTGATACGGTCAGCCTCCTCCTTTGCTAGCATTACTGCTTCGCAGAAGGAGGCGACCGCCTGCCACTCCTCCTCGCTCCGGAGCATGGCTTGAACCAAGCCCCGGCGCGAGAGATCGCCTCCGATTGCCCCCACGAGGACACGGCGATGCTCTTCCCAAGCGGGGCACACCTCTACCGTGTGCTCCACCGTGTCCACCGGGCGTTCCGCACAGTGACGACACCCGGGCGTCACCTCCGCACGGATCTTGTACAGGTACGGCCCGAACTTGCCATGTTCAGTTAGTACCTGCGCCATGCGGAAGGTTATGACGCCGTGAGGCCTTTCCAGCCACGCCTCAAAGAGGGGCCTTACCGCCTCAATCGTGGCGTGCCCAGCACAGGGTTGCGACAGTCGTTCTCGCCATTTCACCATGAGATCTCGCCGGAACTCTGTCCGCCAAGCCGCGACTTGTCGCGGCAGCGGGGATTCGCCCCGGCGTTGCATCTCCACGCGCAGATCGTGCATGCGTGCAAGGACTGTTGCCTCCAGATCCCATGGTGGCAGGCCAGCAAGGAGGCTCGCCGCTTCGCGGGATACCGTGCGGTATCCCCGAATCATCCGTATGGCCATGACCCTCTGGCAGACGTTCAGCAGGGCCGCCGGTCGCCTTCGCAGCGTCGGCGCCCACACAGGCGCCCCGTAAAGGGCCATGGACCGAACGATGCCAGCGTAGAGCCTCCGGCAGGAGGCGTCTGGACCCCCCAGGTTCGACGCTCCGCTATGGTGGACAGACACAGTCCGCAATTCCGCTTTGCATTACTCCTTAGCTCCGCTCTGCTGTCTCGCTCCGCTTCGGTGGTCAGACAACCTAATAGTCGTCTGTGCGTTGATATGCCAGTCAGTAAATTTTTTCCTCTTCTACATACACCGTTAAATTTTGATCGTTTTAATCCCGTGGAGGGTCGATTCGGTACATGAAACACTATACATTTTTAAAGAGAAAATTAAAAAATAAAGTACTTTTTTTAACTTGAATTAATTTACGCATATAAGAAATTAATTTCTTTATGTAAACGTCAGCTGAGCGAGGCCAATGAGCTGTAGCTAATTAGTAAGCAACCACTGACAACTACCTACAAGGTCATTAAATCGTTTACTAAAAGAAATTAATTTCGTACATGCGTATATTACCTCGACTTTTAGAAAAAAAGTACTTTATTTTTAATTTTTTCTTTATAAATCGATAGTGTTTCATGTACCGAATCGACCCTCCGCGGGGTTAAAAAAAAACCAAAATTTAACGGTTTATAGATAAAGGAAAATAAATGCGCATCAAATAAAATAAAAAAAATAAAGTTGATTTTCTTGGATTCTTGATTCCCTTATCATACATAATGTATAAACTGTATTAAACTGTGGGCTCATCAGTCAATACTCGAAGGATGTACGTTAAATCAAAACCACGAGGTTGCGGGTTCGAATCCGACCTCGTTCAACATTGCGGTCACCTACAAACAGTGTAATGTTTGCTGATTAATACATTTGTGTTTCCTGTTCACTGTTTAATTACCGTTAAATTTTGATGACTGAATACTATATGCGTTGAGGCATTGTGTTTCTATTAAGGATAATACATCGTAAAGTTGGTTTCTTAAATTTCATCAGTCACTTTCATCATCTAATTTATTAAATTTTAGGGTTCCGTATCCAAAGGGTAAAAACGGGACCATATTACTAAGATTTCGCTGTCTGTCCGTCTGTCCGTCACCAGGCTGTATCTCAAGAACCGCGATGGCTAGACAGTTGAAATGGTCACAAATTATGTATTTCTGTTGCCGTTATAACAATGAATACTAAAAACAAAATAAAATAAATATTTAAGGGGGCTTCCATACAACAAACGCGATCTTTTTGCCCTTTTTTGCTGTACATCAATAATGGCAAAAGGTAGGCACTTGAAATATTCACAAAATACTCAATTGTATTTTTACTTTAATAATAAGTAATAAAATAAAATAAATACTTAAGAGGTTCCCACACAAAAAACGCCTATTTTGTTGTTCTTCTGTTGTTTACCTAGTCAAAGGTTCGGAACCCTTCACACGCGAGTCCGACTCGCACTTTGCCGGTTTTTTTTTTATTAATACTCTCATTCAATTTTACATTAATTTAAAATATTTTTAGCCACCAAACTTTATAGTTTGATGACGAGAAACACTCGTTATACAAACATTCTGTGATATCATATAACAGTAAAAACATGAGTGGTTTTGCTGTCTCAGGATGTGTACAACATAATATAGAAACTTAATACGTAATTTATGTATATTGTGGTGGGTGGAGGCTCAAACAGCTTTTACGTATTATACTGTTATATTGTGCTGTCCTATATTATTATAAAACTATTTCACATATTTCCTATTTTTTCTTCATTGACAGTCTGAAACAATCTCTCTGTCAATCCTAACTTCTCTAAGTCAAGATATCTTCACTTATACCCGAGATAAAGGATCTGAACAAACAGACAGATTTTTTTTATGGTAGGTAAAATCATCCAATGACAACCCGCCCTTGGGTGGAGCGGGAAATAGTTTCAGACTCTTACTGTCTTACTGTCTTACCTACCCTGTTCCATTAATTGCCTTCGATCCAGGGCCCCGGGGTTCATTTTCACCTAAACCTTGGCCCCAGTGGGCTTCGGCCCTGCTGGGCCCCTACAGTTTGCTGACAACTCCTTGAGGCGCGCAGGAACAGTGCGCGCCGTAAACTACTTGGGCTCGGACTGGTCTGTTACCGGACGGACGGACAGCGAGCTACCCATTACCCGCCGTCCGCAAACCCGGGCGTACGGTGGCCGGAAATCGGGATCGGAATCCCGGCGGCGGCGGCGGCGTGTGCGCCGTTGCCTGTTGCGGTCGGCCTCCTCCTTTACTAAGACAGATAGATGGACAACAAAGTTATCTTACAAGGGTTCGCCTTTTTTTTCTTTTGAGGTATTGAAGACTAAAAACAGTCAAAACTGATCTTATATCTACTATACCTATTTGTAATTTCAGGTTTAGGACCTGATGGGATCTTAAATCTAAAACTTCTCACACTTTTCAACACAATAGGTTGCAACAGATCCCCTCCCGGACATACTGCACCAAATAAAATGGACCGATTGCGGTTCGACTGGCTTGTTGGTCTAGTGGTTGGTGGCCATGACTCCTATGCCAGAGGTCGCGGGTTCGATTCCCACCCAGGACAAGTGTTTGTGTGATGAGCACGATCATTTGTTCTGTGTCTGGGTGTAATTTATCTATAGTATGTATGTATTTAGAAATATATATAAGTATGTTTATCAGTCTAGTACTCATAACACAAGCTCTGCTTAGCTTGAGACTAGACGGCGTTGTGTGCTAGTTGTGGAATATTATAATATATTGGATTGTAAAATTCTGATTTGTAAGTGACATGTAGCCTGTGTTTTATTAACTAATGAAATAAATACGAGTATATATTCTATTCTATTCTATCTGTACAAATTTTGACCCAGAAACAAACCAAATCTCTTATCCAATAAACTGCCAAAGCTCCCGAAAATGCAATCCGTAAAGATGTGACCAGAGGTCATCGATCAAGATGGGTGCCGCATGTGTATGCCTGACCCCAATATATCTTTAATAAGGGTTCTTCAGAATCTTTCCACTCTTTTTCGGAAAACCTTCATATCTGTTACGATGGGGTATTTTTTGAGTTATAAAGGTGACGAGCACCTTTGGTGCCTATTTATCAAAATGGTTTTCTATCGATTGCCATGTTTTTTGTATAACTAATCAATCAAATAAAATTAATTGCAGCCCTCTGTGGTTACACTCACGTCGTTTGGTACTGCTCCGCTCTCGTGAGTCATAGCGTTATATTATATAGGGTGACTGACAATTAGTGAACGATACTTAAAGTCGTGATTGTAATCCTGATAACAAACAACTTTTACTTTATGACCAATCATGAAATCGCGAAAAAAAAATCTGCCGTTCATTTGTGTTCGCCTAACTGGTCAAAATAAGAGAGATCAAAATAAGTATTATTATTATTATTTTAAGATAAAACAAACCAGCAATTATTTTAAGATAAAATAAAATAGATTCAGTGGTGATCTGATTTTGGACTTACTTCCAGGATATGCGTTTATTATATTACAGTAATATCGTATTACCTTGCGC
This sequence comes from Leucania comma, assembly GCA_958295575.1. NCBI lineage: Eukaryota > Metazoa > Arthropoda > Insecta > Lepidoptera > Noctuidae > Leucania > Leucania comma. The sequence continues at coordinate 4,989,388 of OY282480.1, forward strand.
TGTATAGCACTAAGGTAAGTTTTTGTACAACATAAAATGTGTGTGTCTAACTTACTATGCAATGCTAGTTTACGAGTTAGATCGTGAATTCAAACTCAACCTATCTGCTCTCAAATCATAGACATTATCCACCACTATCCTAAAAACATCAGAGAAGAGACCTGAGTCCCCGCAGTGGGAATATTAGATTAAACTTATTACGTTGTTATTATTTATTGTAAACAAAAACATAACATACAACACGGTGATTTGATAATTCATATACAAAGGCGAGCTTAACTCAGCAATGAGTATTCTCCCAGTAAACCTTTGAGTTATAGAGAAAGAACATATTCGAGGATACAATAATAAGGCACAATTTATAAATTTGAACATACTAATATTATGGTAATAGTGAAAGGAAGTTCTCTTTAACCTGAACTCCATTTTGCTCGTTACCTTTCAAACGAAGAAAATAAAGCCACAGCACATTACAACTAAATGACCTCAAAAGCTACTTAGTTTTAACCCAATAAGACCCTGGTATCCTTGCTAGCCCAAACCTACTTTAGCCGAGGCATTTGCAAATTTAATTCACTAAAACTCCCTTAGTGCCTGCATTTTGCAGACGCAGAGTAACTCTGGAATCTCTAGTGTAATATGCACCGGGCACTCCAAGACCTAAGCTCGTTAGGCATGCAGTAAACATAGAGTGTTAATAGGTACACCGACTACAGCTTTTGGAAACCACGAAATAATACTTCAAAGTAGAACTAAAGTGCCATAAATAATTTATGTCAAAGGAGCATGAATTTTGGTTGCCAGTTTTAAGGCTGAGGGCAGACTTGAGTCACGACAATTTTAAGACAGACTTTTCTCACATAGACAAGTCTGTCTGTTTTGTTGATGACACGTTGCGCACTTAAAACAAAACTGTTTTGTCTACTACAATGACGAGGCGCACATCGTTTGCGTCAATTCCTTATCATTATCAAAAAGGACTTCATCGATACTGTTGCATTAATTTTTCTACAAGTTCTTTGTCTGTAAACATAATGTAACGTGTTTACTCTCTGAACGCTTGGACGAGACTACTAGAGAAGAGGTAAGGTGCTAGATTGTTTGGTCGTTGATGTGCGCGCCCGCATACATACAAAAGGGAAACCGACAATCGTTAATAAGACTTGTTTGTTTGAAGTTTGTGCATCTTCATATTTTTTATGAAACAGTATCTTCTGTCTTAAGACTGTCGTGAATCTAGTCTGCGCTCAGCCTTAGTTCCGAAACTGAATTATGTGGGTTTCAGTATTTACCTATCGAAGCTAAAACACAGTTGAAGCTGTGTCCAACTTGGCTTTTGCGTGAAGTAGAAAACTTAGTTAGTGTTGCTTGAGTTTGGTTTTGGTGTTATATCCGACGTCGCTTCTTGGGGTTTCATTAAGAATTCCGTTTATTTCTACATTCGTATTGGATGATTTTGTTATAGAGAAATTAGTGTTCAATTAAATCTGTCGGCAATATAAAACTAAAAAAATCCAAATAAGCATTGATATAATATTATAATCAATACAGTGGAAGATAGGTGACTCGCTTGGACCTCTGAAATCACGACAGTTTATCCTTATTTCACTCTGTCGCAATCGGCGTTATAGCAGTCACGACAATCACACACATTCGGCGGTTAACGCCATTTCACTCGCACGACAGAACTGGCTCCTATCTTTGTTCTTGTCTATCAGTGACTATAGGTAATGTAGATGTGTGAGTTTCGAGTCCAGGTTTTCTGATTGTGATGTTAGCGCTTAACGTATCTCCCTTATAATATATCAATGCAAATAAGTAATTTTTCACTCAGCCGGAACCTGATGCAGTTGGTGAACAGATTTGTGGCCAGGAGCTACATCAGTTTGTTTTTTCTGTAACTTTTTGTTTTTTATTTTCTTGCAGTTTTTCTTTTTAATTGATATAAACTAGTGCTTGACTGCGATCCCACCTGTGGTGCTATTCTCTAAGAAAACGCAGCGCTGCCTCAATGACGAACACGCAAATAGGATACATTGGATTGACAACTGTATTTACCTACACATTGGGTTGTTAATTCAATGTATCCTATTTGGATGTTCGTCGTTGCGGCAGCGCTACGTTTTCTTAGAGAATAGCACTACTGATGGTAAGTAGTGATGCAATCGTTAATGATGAGGTGCATTAGTTTATTAGAAGCCTGTTCACTCTAGCGTTGAAGACACTTAAATACCTACATTCGTTCCTATATTTTTGTGATGTTTATTTCAAACTTTAAATCGTTATAGATCCTACACCGTCAATCAAATTAAAAAATGATAAAATGGCGACCACGTTCCGGAAGACGTAGCGTTGGAAGGCCTCCTATAAGGTGCGGGTTGCGGGAAACCGGTGGATGCGAGACGCACAGGACCGTTCATTGTGGCGACACTGGGGGGAGGCCTATCTCCAATAGTGGATGTCTTTCGGCTGAAATGATGATGATGATGACGATGAAAAGAAACCTAACCTAAAGACAGCCACCGCAGCTATGGAATGCCAAGAGCATTTGAAGCAACACGGGTAGGCTTCAGCAAGTAAAAGTCCTATATTCCCTCTCCTTCTACCCAGAGCTAGATGGAGGCGACCGCCTGCCATCCCTCCTCACTACGGACCATGGCCTGAACCTAGGCCCGGCGAGAGAGATCGCTGCCGCCGATCGCCAGTGGGTAAAACAGGGGTCGGAAAATTGGATGGAGAAACCGATTTTCACACGGGCGAATCCGCTGGCAAAGCTAGTGTATTTATAAGCTTATCCTCATTCCACTAGACATTTCTATAACTGCAAATATAAAATCAACATCTACAAACACAGAAAATTATTCAATCAGATATCATTAGACGTTGCTCTTCTGTAATTGAATAGAAGATTCAAGTTTCTCGTCTTCATAATAATCAATTGAAAATTCTCAACAGCAATCAGCTTTAACTTTAACTTAAGGTGCGTTCACGCAAACGTGACTTTTCAGCATGTCAAAGCAAGGGCGTGTACAATTACATGGTGCTTAACTTTGGAATTCATACTCTATGCATCTTGTGACAAGGTAGAATATTTAATGATTGAGTGAGCGATAAAAACGCGCGATTATCGATCGCGCCGTAAACTCATCGCAATTAAGGTATCAAGTCTGCTATTACAATATTACCAGAATGGTCTACAATTTTTTTTTTATATACCACAACTATCACACAACGCCATTTAGTCCCAAGCTGAGCAGAGCTTTTGGTATGGATACTAGACCACTGATAAATTTCTAAATACATACATAATATAGATAATTACACGCAGACACAGAACAAATAATCATGCTCATCACACAAACATTTGTCCCGGGTCAGAATGAAATCTGACTAGATCGAATCTAGAATAACAGGCCAGTCAATATTATAAATCATTGATTTCATAATTGCTGATTTTTTAACAAGTTTTTTAATCTACTAATATAATAACGTCATTATGACATTCCAATGATCAACCACAGACAATCCATTAAAAAAAAGGGCATAGAATGGTAATCTCGTACATAATGACAAATGAATATCTGACGTATGCGGTAATCTGCTAAAATTTTGACAGTTACTTTGATCAGTGACGTACCATTAGAACGTTATTACGCAGTTATTGCTTTTAATTTGATACAAGACAGCTCGTACCACAATTCTATTAAGAGACCACTGACCGAAAAATGATCGGCTATTATGAATTAAAACTTTACGAACTTTTAGCAAAATGGATCGTGGATCGTGTCGGAATGACGATATTATGAAAATAGCAGACTAGGGCCCCAGGCGTCGTGCAGTCATAATCTCAACGCTTGTATGTACTTCGAATTGATTAATACTCTAAGGTAAGAAGAATAATCAGCCTATAATTTTATCAGTGCTGAAACACAGACCTTTTCTCTGTGAATGATAGCAGGCCTTAATAAAAGCGTTATAAAGTGTAAATTCCAATGTCTCTGAAGATTACAGTGATGTCAACACAATTCAAAGAGCTCAAACGTGATCCAGTCGCGGTTAAATTCATATCATACTAGCTTCTGCTAGAGTTTTTGCCTGCGTGAAAGTACACAATCATCTCAAGGGAACATATTCCCGTAACAAAAAAAACCCTATGTGCAATTCCTCATCCTATGTGCTTCCTATAACAAGGCGTTGGTCTTTCTACTTTTGTGTGTAAAAATTAGTAAAAAAAAAATGTGTAAATATTTCTAAGACATGATCTACTAGTATGTCAAATTTCATTCAAATTCATTTAATCGTTTGTGTATAAAAGAGTTACAAACATACACAAATGTACATAAACGTACACAAACGTACACAAACGTACACAAACGTACATAAACGTACACAAACGTACATAAACGTACACAAACGTACACGTATATATACAAACCTTGAATTTTATGAACGCGTCCTAAAACTTATGAACAACTTGATTGAAGTCAAGTTAGTCTATGATTACAAACGTATTACATAATCAGGACTTTGATCGGTTTCAATTGAATGTCACGTTCGTTTCTGCTTTATGTAATAATGAATTATTTAATTTTTTTAGGTTGTTTTTATAAAAGGGAGGGGTAAACAAAATCATTTTCTTCGGGCGTCACAAAGTGATCTCTGACTATCGTAGGCGCGGACTTGGCGACGACAAGGAATGGGTAGCTCGCCATCTAACCGTCCGGTAAGGATCGAGCCCAGTCGTTGACGGTGCGTCGTGTTCTACCTAGTAGAGTACATACCAACATTACTAACATACAACATTATAACAATAACTGAATATCTGTTATTATTTTTCCAATGCAACTAAACTGCATTTCTGGCTTAAAAGATTGTTAAATAGAATTACCGGGGCCTTAGAACGCTAAAGCCAACTGAAAAAACATAGGTGTGGGTTTCAGTAAAAGTTTGACTCTTCCTGTCACTCAACCCGGAGCGTGAAGACTGATTTAATAATTTCTTACCTCAAAAAAAAAAAAACTTGTTACAAAATAAATACTTCAATATAATAAAAAACACAAAAAGTGCAAAATAACATAAATTTCGGAAGTCAGTGTTTCTATCATAGTGGTTTCTGTAATAGTTAGGTCACTTCGTTATTAAACACTGATTTCCAAAATTTAAGTTATTTTACACTTTTTGCGTTTTTTTTTTGTTTACATCGAAGTCGGTTGAATTTCTTGTTGTTTATTTCACACTTTTTAGTTGCAATATCCCTCAGCCAAACTTAAATAAATACTTTACTCCATACGGTTCCATCATCAAATCATCATGACAATTCTAATAATACCAAATAATTATGGCTATCTAAATTCCAGCTTCATCGTCAGATCAGTTCTATGTATTCGGGAGCACGAGACCAATTCTGGTTTTTTCAATTAAAACAAAAAATTTCAAAACACTTTAACATACAATATCCTCCTTTTCGAAGTCGGTTTAAAAAAGAAAACCTATTGCTCTTCCCTGCCTGGGCGGAGCATCGCCGTGTCCTCGTGAGGGCGATCGGCGGCAGCGATCTCTCTCGCCGGGCCTTGGTTCAGGCCATGGTCCGTAGTGAGGAGGGATGGCAGGCGGTCGCCTCCTTCTGCGAAGCAGTTATGCTAGCAAAGGAGGAGGCCGACCGCATCAGGCAGAGGCAACGAGGTGCTCGCCCCAGCCGCCGCCGGGATTCCGATCCCGATTTCCGGCCACCGTAGGCGCGGGCTTGCGGACAATGGATAGCACGCTGTCCGATCGTCCGGTAACCGACCGGACCGAGCCCAAGTCGTCGACGGCGCGTTCTGTTCCCGCGCGCCTCAAGGAGCTGTCAGCACACCGAAGAGGCCCAGCCTGCTAACTGCAGGCAGGCAGGGTCGAAGCCTACTGGGGTCATGGGTTAATTCCGAAAGGAATGCTCGGCCCCGGCACGATAGGCTACGAAGGAACGGGGTAGGTTTTTAGTCAGTAAGAGTCTGACACTACTTCCCGCTCCGCCCATGATGATTTTACGTACCATAAAAAAAACCCATTGCTCTTCATCACTCTATAAAAATAACTCATACTGCAATTCAACAGAGTAAATAACTAGAAGTAGCTCATAAATACAACTTAATATGAAGCTTAGCTCTTCCTTCACGAAACGAATAGAATTTTCTTTGAAGCAACACACACTTCATCATCTGAACAAAAGTTTTCAATGCAATAAATGTCTCACTAGTGTTGTGTTGACAAATGTTGCACAAGTCCCGTAGTGCCTTCTGGTTCCGTAGTGATGTCTTATTAAAGTCTATTCACAGCACTTTATGATTTTATTGTCAGTGGGATTGTAACATGATTGTGTCGCGAGATTGTGCAATTCTCAGGTGTACACAATTTTATTACTACCAGTACCTCCGTAGGTAGTAATAAAATTGTGTGTCACTTAAACAAATATTCAATCTATGTTTATTTGCGGGGCTAATTTAGAAAACTTGACTACTTTTGCTGTCAAATGGACGTGAGTGGTGGCATATTCCTTTTGGCTATATAATAAAAAAAAAAAACATTATACAGCCAACAGTAAGATGCCACCATTCACGTCCATTTGACATCAAATGTAGTATTTTAAACCTGATTTGATTTTACAGCTATGACCAGGAACGCCGAATCTGTGGGTGCTCGGAGGCTCGAGCACCCCTGAGAACCCAAGGGTTTGCTTCTGAACCAAGGGTTTGCTTCTGAAAGGAAAGCTCGGCCCTGGTATCTAAGGCAACGAAGGAACGGGGTGGGTTTTTAGTCATTAAGAGTCTGACACTATCTCCCGCTCCACCCAAGGGCGGGAGATGGCATTCGATGATTTTACCCACCAATAAAAAAAGCACCCCTGAGAATAAACATCAAGAATAGATCAGTAATCGCCTTCTAGGGATATAGGCGTTTTTACAATACCTGACGACCCGCTCAGCGCTCAGGTTGTGATTCGATTCCCGCATAAACACAAATGTTTGTTGATGAAACAGACTAACTAGTTTCATTTTATATTTTTGTCAAACATAATTAGTAATTAATAATATAATATAATATAATATTTCACAACTATCACACAACGCCGTCTAGACCCAAGCTAAGCAGAGCTTGTGTTATGGGTACTAAATAAACATACTTATATAATTCTAAATACATACACATTATAGATAAATTACACCTAGACACAGAACAAATGATCGTGCTCATCACACAAACATTTGTCCTGGGTAGGAATCGAACCCACGACCTCCGGCATAGCAGTATGTAAGTAGGACATTTATTTATTTGTCGGTCGGTTAGTGTGAGTCGATTCTATTGTTATTTGAATCGCATAGTACATGCTTGTCAGACTCTAACAATATTAATATACTAAAGTTTCTCAAACCATGATAAATGCTCACAAGTCTAGTGTTATTAAAGTATGCTGACAGCACTATTAATATTAGTGCAGCTGCTATATGACAGTTTATTATGTTTGAGAGTCTTCGCGTTTATGACTTCATAGATATTTCAGTCTAGAGTTTCTATTAATTAAGTATTTGGTTAATAAATTATTGATGTTAGTAATTCATTGTCACAATGACACCAATTTTATTTTGACATATTTTCAGTTGAAAGCGATACGGAGGAATTTTTTCAACGTCATATTTTAGACTATTTTTAACCGAAGTAAAGTTTTAATTAGAAGGGGGCTATTATTTTTGTTTTTGTTTTTACTGGGTCATAGAAAACGTTTTAGGAATTCATTTATTTTATTTACAACTAAGGAATGGAATTCCCTGCCAGAGATCTTTAAGTCAAAAGTGAATAGGTTACTTCTAGCTAAGCGTGCTCTATCGTAGACCACATATCGTGAGATATAGTGATCAAACGAGCCTATCAATAACAAATATATATATGTATATAATTATAGTCAGAAAAGTATTTTTTACCTTTAAATAATACCCAGAAATTATTAAATAGACATCATTCCGTTTTAATTACCATTTTTACATTCAAATAGATATGAAAAATATGATCAGATTAAATCGAAAGAGAAATTAAAAGAATTGAGTAAATAGGTTTCCATTGCCATGTAACAATAAAATAAACTAAAAAGGTATAATTCAGCGCTACCTAACAAAAATATGACCAGACTCTAGCCTGTAGCATTCAACTAAAGTTTTATTTAACTTTGCATTAAAGAAAGCAAAATTGGAGGTTTAAAAAACAACCGTATTACGTTATGTTGCTAAGTTAAAGTGCTGTTTGAAACTAAGCCGAGCTAACCAAGTTAGCACCTTGTAACATACCTTAACTTAGTTCTAGAATTACGGTACAGACGAAAAGAAAAAAAAAAGTATAAGTTAAATTGGTTGAAATGACAGCTTTATTTTTTTTTTCACTACAATAGCCACTAGCGATTATTTTTAGTGGGTTTTATATAAACCCCGAAATAGGACTAAGACACATTTATCTCGAGAGTATTATAATAATATGATATTTTTTAGGTTTTTTTTTGTGTTTCGCATTTCTCATAAAGGATTACTTTAATCCGTCTGTCTGTCTATCAAGACTTTTTTCTCAGGAACGCGTTGAAATTAATAGTGTTTCATGTACCGAATCGATACTCCACGGGATTAAAACGACGAAAATTTAACGGTTTATTTTAAAACTGAAAAATTGTAGTTATATCCCTAGAAAATACGCTTCTTTACAATTCGAAAAAAATCTTCATAACTGGATTTGGAATAGAATTATTTACACAAATAAGTTTGAAAGAAATCCACAGTCCAACAGAGGCAAAGCCGAGGACAGAAGCTCTAGCTTCTATAATGCACTAGCAATCAGTTACTGAATGCGTGCCAGAGGGTCATGGCAATACGCATGGTGCGAGGGTACCGAACGATTTCCCGCGAGGCGGCGACCCTCCTTGCTGGCCAACCGCCATGGGATCTGGAGGCAACAGTCCTTGCACACATGCACGACAAGCGCATGGAGATGCAACGCCGGGGCGAAATTCCGCTGCCACGACAAGTCGAGGCATGGCGGACAGAGCTCCGGCGGGATCTCATGGCGAAATAGCGTCAGCGACTATCGCAACCTCGTTCGGGGCGCGCCACAATCGAGGCGATAAGGCCCATCCTTGAGGCGTGGCTGGAAAGACCTCACGGCAGTCTTAACTTCCGCACGACGCAGGTCCTAACGGAACACGGAAAGTTTGCCAAGTTCCTGTTCCGGATTCGTGCGGAGGATTCGCCCGGGTGTCGCCACTGTGCGGAACACCCGGAGGACACGGTGGAGCATACTGTAGAGGTGTGCCCCGCCTGGGCGGAGCATCGCCGTGTCCTCGTGGGGGCAATCGGCGGTAGCGATCTCTCTCGCCGGGCCTTGGTTCAGGCCATGGTCCGGAGTGAGGAGGGATGGCAGGCGGTCGCCTTCTTCTGCGAAGCAGTAATGCTAGCAAAGGAGGAGGCCGACCGCATCAGGCAGAGGCAACGGGGCGCTCGCCTCAGCCGCCGCCGGGATTCCGATCCCGATTTCCGGCCACCGTAGGCGCGGGCTTGCGGACGGCGTGCAATGGGTAGCACGCTGTCCGATCGTCCGGTAACCGGCCGGACCGAGCCCAAGTCGTCGACGGCGCGTTCTGTTCCCGCGCGCCTCAAGGAGCTGTCAGCAAACCGAAGAGGCCCAGCCTGCTAACTGCAGGCAGGCAGGGTTGAAGCCTGCTGGGGTCAAGGGCCGTTTTCTGAGAGGAAGGCTCAGCCCCGGCACTATAGGCAACGAAGGAACGGGGTAGGTTTTTAGTCAGTAAAAGTCTGACACTACTTCCCGCTCCGCCCAAGGGCGGGATTTGTCATTGGATGATTTTACCTACCATAAAAAAAAAAAAAAAAAAAAACTAGCAATCAGTTAAACTTCGCAAGAGTATCACCAAAACATTTGTAAAGACATAATGATACAGTCTACAAAATCGAACAATACCCTCTCACCACAACGAGAACATGAGAGGACCTATCTACTATAAAATAACTAACACAACGCAGCATATTTACAATTGGAAATCCAAAGCGAAATTATCGAGAGCATTTGAGTATTGAGCTCGAATCAGCAGTACGCATACGTAATGACATATTAAGTGAATCGGGCGCGCCATTTATATTACATGAAATAATGGAGTCGCACTTAATATGGATTCTTCAATTGATGCAGTATTGCCGTTCTCGAAACTGCTTGAAACATGGGCGATTTTACGTGTTTAATTTACTTTGTGACCGGTTTATGTTTGGTATGGATAGCATAAATAAATTGGTGAAATGTGATTGAACGTTTTCGAAAATCAAATGAATTCTCACATTGCTTATTATGGGCTTGCGGACGGCTTGCAATGGGCAGCATGCTGTCCGATCCTCCAGCAATCGACCAGCACGAGCCCAAGTCGTTGACCGCGCGTTCTGTTCCCGCACGCCTCAAGGAGCTGTCAGCAGACCGCAGAGGCCCAGCCTGCTAGCTGCAGGCAGGCAGGGTCGAAGCCTGTCGGGGTCATGGATCAGTTTCTAGGAAGGCCTGGCCCCGGCACGATAGACAACGAAGGAACGGGGTAGGGTTTTAGTCAGTAAGATTCTGACATTATTTACCGCTACGCCCAAGGGCGGGACCTGTCATTGGGTGATTTTACCTATCATAAAAAAAGCATTGCTTATTATATATATGAAATCTTTGAGATTCATCATCATCATCATTTCAGTAGAAAAACGTCCAATGTTGGACATAGGCCTCCCCCAGTGTCACCATAACGACCGGTCCTCTGCGTTTCGAATCCATCGGATTCACTTGGTCAATGGTCCTCCTTGTGGGAGGTCTTCCAACGTTGCGTCTTCTGATACGTGGTCGCCACCGCAGCACGTATCAGTTACTTCGACCATCTGTTCTGCGAGCTATGCCTTGCTCACATCTACTTAAGTTTGGCGATACTTCGGACTATGTCGGCTACCTTGATTCTCCTTTGAGATTACTTCCTTGTCATTTCTTCGTGGATCCACGACTTTTGTTTATGCAACGGCCCTTGTTTTTTTAAATGAGAAGTCATCCAATAACTTTTACCTCTCTAAAATATACCTGTGTTCCTTCAGTTGCCTTTCGTGTTCCAGGCTCATGAAAACGCTTTCGGAGTTATTCACCCAAATAGCTCCTTTAATAGTTTAGTTTAGGTCTTAAAATGGACCACGTTAAGAGTACTGCTGATGGAGCATTCAATATTTTATGCCTTTTACCAATGTCTTCTCAATTCCACACACGATCGTCAAAGTCGTTAATATGACCATAAGATTTACTAGGCACGAATGAAAATTATTTGTTTTTGTATCGATCTGACTTGCTACTGTAATTAAATGATTCGTTACAGTCATCTTGCATTTTGATTTCAAGCTAAAAAAAATGGAAATGAGCCGCAATAAAAAAAAAATTGCAAATGTTTTTGGCAGCATCTTAAAATTTATTCTCGAGCTCATTTACATTATTAGCGATCCCTTAGTCGTTAATTCGTGAAAGTGAGATGAAACTTACTTACAATAATATTACTGGGCACCAAAGAATATGGTTTGTTTTGTATCGATCTGACTTGCTAATGTAAATAAATGATTCGTTGCAGTCATATTGCATTTTGATTTCAAGCTAAAAATAACAGTAGAAATCTTACTCAATAAAAAAATTACAATTTTTTTTGGCACCATCTTGAAATTTATTTTCGAGCTTATTTACATTATTAGCGTCCCCTTAGTCGTTAATTCGTGAAAGTGAGAGGAAACTTACTAACAATAATATTACTGGGCACCAAAGAATATTGTTTGTTTTGTATCGATCTGACTTGCTGATGTAAGAGCGATGGTAACTTAGTTAAGACTTCATTATGTTTGGCTGTTAATGTAATTTGCGATTCTTAGGGAAGATTGATTTCAGCATTGCGATGCTTTCCTTTTTGTTTCGATTCGCAAAACTTCACCGATCGTTATTCGTTAATTCTGTTAGTATTGTGTTATTTGTTTCCTTGATGTTTCTTTGTATATATATTATGCTTTGTTTTGTTTATCGTTGCCACGTTCAATTGAAGTATAGGTATAATAGTTTTATGCGAGTATATTTTTTTAAAGTATTTTGATTGGTTATTAAGGTGCCGTACCCGAAATTTGCCATCGCAAACCTATTACATATACTGTCCATCTGTTTATCTGTCTGTCCGCCGGTCAGTGGGCTGTATCTTATAAGCCGTAAGAGGTAGAGCGCTGAAGTTTTCTCAAAATGTATATTTTTATTGCTACTTTAGTAACAATTGATAATATAATTGAAAAAATTAAAAGTTTCCATACGAGAAACGTTATTTTGTAGGCTTTTTTTTTTGCTCGATTTTAATATCGTAGTACAGAACCCTTTGTCTGCGAGTCTGATTTTCAATTAGTCAGTTTTTGATTTTTTTATTTAGAAAAATCTAGAATAAATTCTGGAATTAAAAATACTATTCAATAATTTTAATCCCTCTTAAGACCTAATGTCCTAAAATTATGACATAATATTTTAACGTACTTTTTGGTACAATATGTATTATATTACTTAATGGTAACATAATTATGATTACAATATATTTTTTACACGAAATAGTTAACTTTAGGTACAGAAAATCCCGCTTAATATGTAAAGAATTTAGCCAAAAGCATTACATCTGAACACCAAAATTCTGGGTCGCAATTACTAGCACCTATTTTTAGTACAGTGTGACCTAAATTTAGTTTCGGCCTTCTCTCTTGCCGTCCCTGTGTAAAAATCACGCCAATCCATTAACTCTGTTACTACGTGATACCAGAACAAACATATACTTTATTAGCAAGATACCTACCCTCCTCATCACCAAGGAGAGGGAGCCTCCCCCTCTTTTCCAGCGAGGTGTCGTCACAAACTGAGCGAGGTAACACGGTTAACGTCGTTAACAACTTTAACTTCATTTTAATTTCTGGTTCGGTTCAATTTACTGAGGTCGGTAATAGCTTTACATTGTTTGGTACTCTGAGAGGGTCTATTAGCAACGTTGGTTATATTAAGGCTGGATTCTTAAGGAAGAACGTCCTTGGACTTGATTGTAGCATTATTTTTGGTAACTAAGCATTTTGCCTCGTCGTTTATAACGCGTACATCGAAGGACTGGTACAATTTGTCTGCTGCGGTCTTCTGTCCGAATATAATTTAGGTTTATCTGAGGCTAGAGGGAATAGGCTCTTAATTAAACTAGTGCGCCTCACCATCAATGATTTCATCATTGTTTATTATCAGGTAGAATCGAGGTGAAGTGTACATAATTGATACAAAAGGTAAACGTTAAAATTCAAGTCTATAATAACATCATCTCGAAGAGGAACTGAAGGAACGCAGGTAACTTTTAGTCAATAATAACGTAACACGCCTATGGTCTTAGAACGCAAAGGTAAATAAAGGCAATTAGGTGTGGTTTTAGTCAGTAAAAGTCTGATACTATCCCACTTCGCTCTAGAGTAGGAAAAGCCATTATTAGATTATTATTATCCATCTTAAAAAAATACCACTCATAGTGGAAGGAATTATTTCATAATTTCCCTCCCAAAAACCACAATCAACGTAATTAATGGCCAAATATAGGTTGCCTAGCAATGTTTTTTCAATACTTGAAAACCCGCTTTCAGGTACGAAATTTACTGTTTCCTGCATTAGTGCAGAAAAGTGCGCGAATTGGCTGACGTCACAATTAATTGTTTGTGTCGTATTAGGCTGGGCGCTAAGCGATCCTCACGAGGCGACAGTTAATCCCCGTTTATTTATTTCTTCGTATGTACTCGTATATTGTAAAACGTCGCTTGATACACGTAGAAAGTCACTGCTGCACTCGGCTCCATAACACTCTCATATACGGCTCGGACCCACCTCTGTGGCAATAACTAACTTTCTTAGTTTTTAACGAAATAAAATATACTGTTGATTTTTTTTTTGTCGGAAGCGAATTCGAATGTTCTAATTACAAAAAATTGCCCAATAACAACATGCCTGTATTCTAGTTAATAAGATATCGACAGAGATCGCATACGAAATGATACTCATTAGCATACTGGCTGAATAGACATACTTATAAAGGATTGTTCAAATTTGGAATAGGATTTGAATTTGATTGAAAAAGGATCGGATTGGTTTTGAAAGTTTGGATTTTTGGCGGAATTTTTCCGAGTAAAGTTCAGTGGCTGTTTTAATTATTCTCGAATTGATTTTTTATGGATATTGTGATGTAAAATTAGTGTAGTTTTATACCTCAAGTATCTACATAGCTGAAGAATATGTGCAATTTTTGAAACAGGTGAGAATCTGGCCAAATGGAGGTGAAAATGTTATTGTAGTATTAACTAGGTACGTCAATAAAGCTTGTGGAGGAAGCTGATTTGACACATTTGCTACCAAATACAGCAAAAAAAAATCTTTATAGTGACTGAAAACTAAGTAGTTTATAAACATGACACTGGGTAAACGCACAAACTTACTACTTACTATGATTAGTTTCAATATGAAATCTATATAACCATCGTGTTTTTTTTTCCATTGCGTCACGGTCAATGCTGGTTATTTTTTGTGGTTTCTCAATACATGAGGTTTCTTGCATTTTTGTTGATTTATACTATGGATAATTTTAGCATTAGCATTATCGGCCTTGTAATGTTCCCTCTGTTGGGACTCAGGCCTCCTCTCTATAAGAGGGAATGACCCGTAATCAACCATGCGAGCCCGGTACGGATTGGTGGATGTTACATGTCTTCGAATTTTTGATTCTAGGACATGCCGGTTTCCTCACGATGTTTTCCTTCATAGTTTTAAGAGTAGCGGTGATGAAATAAATTACACAAAGTAATGTGTCTGGCTGGGTTGAAATGTCATTGGATGATTTTCACCCACCATTTAAAAAACCCGCGACCTACAACTTGTAAGCCAGAGCAGTTACCACTGGGCCACAACTACACTCATCATAGATAATAAAACAACGTAAATACTCATTTTGGTAGGTGTTTCTAAATTGGTACTGCGACCAAGAAGGTACTCTTGGTCACCCTATCAACAGAGGTAATAGCTTAGCCTGCTCGTAGAGGCCCAGCCGGCTAGCTGCAGGTAGTCAGGGTCGAAGCCTACTGGGGCAAAGGGTCGGCTTCTGAAATGAAGTCCCCGGTAAGAAAGAAGGAACGGGGTAGGTTTTTAGTCAGTAGAGTCTGACACTATAGGACGGGATTTGTCATTGGAACCCTATCAACACAATAATTTAAATTGCCAAAGAGAATCAGTTAGAAATGAGGTCTGTTATAACTTAAGTACAATATTATTATACTAAGTTATAACAGACAGGTACCCTTAATTATCTCCTGGCCTTCACGAACTAACCTCAACATAACCTGGAAACCTTACACACACTCGTTAGCGAGCCCTGTTAAAGTTTACATGATTCTTACTTGCTAATCAATCTATTGTTGTTCGTGAATTAATTATTAATAATATTGTTCTGCTAGAGCTTCTGCCAGCGGTAATAAACATTGTTATTCTAGGAGATGGTTCACCCATGTGCTAAATTTCATCTAAATCCCTTTAGAAGTTTCTGCGTGAAATAGTAACAAATATACACAGATAGAGTCTGTCTAACGAAAGCGTGATCTGGAGTTTTTTTTTAAATTAAATTGGCAACATAATGTTACCGTCAAAAGCACGTCAAAGTCTGTGATTGCAAATGTCAGTATTTTGTAACAAAGATTAATTTTAAAAATATAATTGGTTATCATGGGTAAAACAATAAAAAGTTATGTAGGAAAGCTGTGAAATATTATGATCAGTAAGTTTAACGAAAAACAAGAAGAGAAAGTAGTTGTTTTTGATCCCGGGTTTTTAAGTTAGTATGACATTATAATCTTGATCATTGTTGACTGACTATTAGATATATTTTACGATATGATAATATTTTTTCTTATGTTTTTAGATAATCTTGAAGATATTCAAGGACTGCGCGAAATAAATAAAAAAACATTGAATCGTTAAGGAATTTGGAGACAAAACCTTTACACTTAAAACTAAGCTATATTAAGAAATATCTTCACTACCGTGCTTTATACGTTCAAAAGTGGTCGAATTGCTGTGATGAAATAGCATACTTTGAGGATGATAAAATTCAATATTTTGTGTTATTGACCTTTTCCCGTGACTTTCTTGATAGAATAGTAATATACCAATAAATAAATCTTTACTCGTTTTTGTATTGTATTGGTTATTATAGCTGTCCAGTATTGTTCTACTGCTGTGCAAAAGCCATCCACTCTTTCTAATGGTCTCAGTCCCTTACTCACATTCCTTTTCGTAAGACATCCAGGTCGGTTGGCAAACCTTGAGTTTAGACTTTTGGATGTTAATCAAGGACCAAGTCTGTATACACCATAGGTCAAATGAGGAGATTACACATGTCCATAAGCGCTTTAGTAATATGGGCAAAGTGCCCTTAAATAGTTCCTTGATAGACCAGTAACTTTTTCAGGTATTTTCTGTTCGACACATTATTTCTTTGCCTTACCTGGCCCAGAAAGAGACTACTTGGCCCAAGTAGACAATAATATATTTTAAGACGTATTGTATATTCTGTCCGCCTACGTGTACGTTCCTTTTGGAGCTGTTGGTTATGATTTTGGTCTTCAACATTTTTATATGTAGACCAACCAGCATTTTCTATAGTTCTGTGGCTGTAGGAGAGAACAGGACAATATTATCAGAGAAACGCAAATTACTTGACTTAGCTTCGTTGATGACAATGCCCTTCTCTTCCCATTCGACTGCTAATGTCTGAAAGAAGTGGTGAATAACTTTGGGGACAACGGGACACCCTGTTTGACTCCCTTAAGAGTTTTAAACATAGGATCTAATCTCTCTAACTTGCTGGAATAAGTATGTGTGGATTCTATTTTTTGTTTTGTAAGGGAATTGAATATTTGTGAGTGTGTGATGCTGTTAAAAGCGTATTGGTTGAGTATATTTATTTCTAAACATTTTGTGTTCCTCATATTAGGAATATAGTTCGTCAAAAAGAATTATACGATTGTCGCAAATACAAAAAAATACTCAAGTATCAAAAATTTTTTCTCCTAGTATGAGTAATACCATATTCAATATTTTTTGATTTGACCTCATTTTCTCAGGTCGCGCTTTCGTTAGACAGACTTTAGACACACAATTGGCCTGCTACGGTCTTCCCTTAATCAGGCTCTTAACAAACTAGTGCGCCTCACCATCAACGATTGCATCACTGTTCACCATCAGGTGGGTTCGCAGTCAAGCACTAGTTTATATCAAATAAAAAAAAAAAAACATTCACTATAGTGTAAAGTGTGTAAAACTTATATTTGATTTAGATTTTGGAATGACGATTCCAAATTCAAAATTAATATATTGTAATGTTTTTTTTTGTGACAGTATTTATGGCAAGACTAGAGGCATTACAATTTAATGTTAGAATGTAATTTACATTGATTACTACAAAAGTTGGATAAAGTCCTGTAATAGTGCCAATGAATTTTTAATTGCCTAACTCCTAAGCTGGGTCATTACTATTTATTGGTAACTAGACCAAAACCATAAACAGATTGATAAATATTCCATTAAGAAAAATTGATAAAAATTTCTATAACATAATTTTTATTATAAGCAATGTTGAGATTAATCGGTGGCTTTTTTTTCACCGTTACTTAATTTGATTAATTAATGTAATTGAGGTTAAAATATAATCATTAATAATTAGCTATTCATTAATTTGAATAAATAGATTTGTTATTAATTAATTATCTTCCTAAAATTAAAAACACTGACGAATCTGTACTCCAGTCTTACTATTCAGAATATACCAATTCAAAAACAAACTAAACCCATGCATTATTAATTTAATCTCAATTAACGATTACGATTAATTAATCTTAATCTGTTTATTTTTTTAGTCTTAAAATTTTAATCGTTAGGCTGATTAACTTTTAGTCAACACTAGTGAAAAGTAAATATCTACTTTGGTAGTATTAAAGCATCCGGTATCCGAGTTAAAAATCTGTATCAGCTTGATATGAAAGAGATTCATCGGACTGGCTTTTTTATCGATCTGTCTTTTGATGTCCAATACACCGTATTGAAGCTAGCTAGTTTGATCAAAGCTTGATTAACACTTCATCACAAGGTTTTACTTTTCATGACACTTTTTCTGTTTTTTTCTTTTTAGTTAGACGACGTGATTTTTATTAACGCCTACATCGCATATATTCGACAAAGACTCTCGTGTGTATTTCGTCAGGGTTTCATATCCACGACTAAATACTCCATCTCATCAGCTCTTCTGTCACCTATGGAGATTGAAGAGCTAAACAAGTTTTTTTTTTCTCGGTTGAAATATCATCCAATAATGTCACCGCACCTTTGGGCGGGGCGGGAGATAGTGTCAGACTTTTACTGACTAAGACCCTCTCCTTTTCCTTCTTAGGCTTTCATACTGGAGCTGAAACTCGCTTTCAGAAGTCGATCCTTGGCCCCAGTAGGCTTCGACCCTGCTGGGCTTCTACGGTTTGCTGACAACTCCCCGTCAACGACTTGGGCTCGTTCCGGACGGTTACCGGACGGTCGGATGGCGAGATACAATGGGTAGCTCGCCGTCCGCAAGCCCGCGCCTATGGTGGTCGGAAATCGGAATCGGAATCACGGCGGTGGCTGGGGCGTAAGGGCCGTTGTCTCACGCATACGGCCTCCCCCTGCTAAAAGCTAAACAAGATGGAATACCTAGTCGCAAACAACGCCTGACCCTGGCTAATAGGGCACTAAAACACTCATCGGACCAGTCCGACGCAAGCGTTTTAAGGGTTAATTACGGAATGTAACTACAATATACTTATAAAAAATAGCTTAAAATATGGCGTTCAAAAATTCTTCCACATTGCCAGTACAATTCAGTTCCAAACGAGAGACAAGAAGTATATCCAAAATACTGGCGGCATTGCCATGTAGAATGACATAAAACCTTTTTGGGTCAACTAGGAATTCAAATAGCGAGTTACACTCTTTAATATGCACCATAAAAAATTACAATAGGATATTAAAATTTATGGAGTGTAAGAAATAGGGTCTTATCATTGGAAGCAATTTTTTACAGACAACCTTTGCTATCCAAAAGTTGTCTGTATATGAAGGAAAAGAGGAAAAGTTACGGTGGTAGTGCCTGGTATACAAGCCGTTTATACCTTCCTAGTTTTAGTTTAATAAATGAACAAGTTAGCAGAAGTGTTATAACAGAAACTCATTTGAAGTTAAAATGCTAAGCCAAAATAGCATAATGGTTGAGACAAAATCTACTCGAAATCAAACTACAATCGTCTTCGCACCTTTAGAATGCGAATGACCAAATTCAAGATTTCGGTTGCTTCTGATTGTAAGAGCTCGAATTATGAATAAAAAAAAACACGGCAGAATAACATTTACACAGAACAACACAACAAAAACATATACATACACAACACAAAGACTTTTTTTGCGTTTGTCCACAAATTGCAATATTTATTTACGTCACTTGTATTCGAAGGGCATTTTAATGAACTCAATCACATTTATTTTGGTTAATTATTTTTTAGTGTCATAATTACATATTTACTTACACAATTTTAAGTAATGTCACATAAATATAATTTCTATCATTATCAAATTTTAATCAACCCAAGGACGTCCATTGCTGTTAAGGCCTCTGCTAAGTGTCGCCACAATGATCAGTCTAAAGCGTCTCGAATTCATCAAATTCGTCCGAGACTCACCTGGTCATCGGTCTACCTCGTAGGTGACCTTCCAACACTGCGTTTTCCAGTACGTCGTCAACACTCTAGAACCTTTCAGCCCCGTCGACCATCTGTTTTGCGAACAATGTGCCCTGGCCACTACCACTTAAGTCAAGCGCTTCTTCGGGTTATGTCGGTTACTTCTGTTCTCATGTGGATATTGGTTTTTGATAATTATTTTACTTTATGGCAAAACTGAGTCAGAGAACCAGATTCTATCCTTAATTCTTATTAGTACATAAAAACATAACATAATACATAGTAATACAGTTCGTGTACATAAGCGAGCTTAACTTAGTAATGAGTTTTCTATCAGCAAACCTTTGAGTTATAGAGAGAGAACATATTTTGGGGTAGGTTGCAGTCCACATTCTATAATTATGCATAGAGTAAACAAAAATAGGCTTCCAGGAAATGAATCTATTTTTACTGTGACTATACATGATAGAGACCAAAGCAAGCCATTAAAATAAGCTCCCTTTGGCAACCTTTGGATTTTAATCAGCGAACTACTCAGCAGCACCATCGTCTTGTCAGAAATCGTTAACGTTTCTAAATCAAGACGTTTTGCATTGACGGAAGACCAGAGACGTCATTAATCAGTGTCATTGTTGAAACAGAATCCCATTAGAATTACTCTGAAATAATTGAAATCCGAAGGACTCATGTTTTATGCCGCTAAAATCATTCTATGGCGTCGAAAAATTTTACCAGAATGTTGGACTTTAAGTTGGTTAAAGCCAGATACTGCCCATTTTGCTTGTTATGTTGCTAGTGATGCTTTATATTCATTTTTTTTATTAGGGAGATAGAAGTATCTCCCTAATAAAAAATAAATAAAAAGCATTTATATCAGGCAATCAATAGCACTAATAAAGAAACACATAAATAAAAGTCATAATTCTGTGGGACACAGCCAGCAACATGTCTGCTACAGCAATGTCCGATATAAGGGCAATCTAATCACCCAGCAATCATCGCCAGAACTCTATTGGAGCTGCCCCGCATACTGCGCACCAAGTACGCGCACGCTTGTGCATGGTGGTGTGAAAACAGTCGGTGCACGCTTCCGCAAACATACCCGAGGCACTAAAGAAACGGGGCAGCACCAACGTGGCTCTGAACGCATTGTAATACTGGATACGAAGGGCACTGTAAGCCGCTCGTGTGTAGGAAATCCATAGGCTTCACGTGTAAAATGAAGTACAAAAAGCCTTTATCTCATTTAAACAACGCCTGCAACGCTATTTATGCTTAAACTTCATTATTTCAGCCAGAATATGTCCACTACTGCACACAGGCTTTCCGTAAGCGTCGCTCCAACGACTCATAAGTCTCGTATGCATAACTAAGCGTCATACCACTTACATGTGTGTGTATTTGTTTCTCATTTGGATAACATTTGACACACGAGTAGACCATGACCTGGAATACCACATAGTATTTTTCCTTTGGAAAAATTTTCAACGACTTTTTGTCGCAGTAACTTAGACATTTATTCCTCAATTTCGAATACAACTCCGTCCTCTATTTCGTTCCTGCAGTTGTTATTAAGTATTTATAAATGGTGCTTCTGGACTCAACTTGTAAACTATAGCCCAACAGTTCCTGACAGTACTTCACTTTAGTAGTTACGGAACTATGAAGCTAGTTTGATGTTACCAAAGATGTTTCAGAGGGGCTGAATTTTTTAGATTAGTTAGAGTTTAAGAGCAATTAAGAAGTGTGTTTGTGAGAGAGGGAATTTTTGAGAGGATATTGCAGTTTGAAATTTTATAACAATATAACAATTTCGTTTGAATGCATTTAAATTTATGACAGATTGTATCAAAGTCTGGGCGTGATTATTAATCTATAGTAATACCCAGACATACGGTGGGTATCTACCCTTACGCTGTTGCGCGCTTGCGGACGGCGGGCAATGGGTAGCTCGCTGTCCGTTTGTCCGGTAACAGACCGGACCGAGCCCAAGTCGTTTACGGCGCGCACTGTTCCCGTGCGCCTCAAGGAGTTGTCAGCAAATCGTAGGAGCCCAGTAGGGTTGAGGCCCAGTCTGGGGCTCTGGGGAGGTATGAAAATTCATACCAGAGCCCTGGATCCAAGGCAGGGAAGGAACAGAGTAGGTTTTTAGTCAGTAAGAGTCTGACACTATTTCCCGCTCCGCCCAAGGGCGGGATTTGTCATTGGATGATTTTACCTAGCTTAAAAAAAACCCTTACGTTGTTGAAACCTCTACGGTCCGTACTAGGTATTTTGCCTTATCGTTTATACCGCGTACATATCGAAGGACTGGAATAATGTCTTCAAGGTTAGAGTAAATAGTCTCTTAATAAACTAGTGCGCCTCATCATCAACGATTGCATCACTACTTACTATCAGGGGGCTTACTCTCGAATTTAATTCCGATCGTTCGACATTGGAATTGTGACGTTAGGTACTCTTGAATTCGATGCTAGCGCCAAATTGGTTTAAAATTGCGTGACCACACGCCAAATCCAATGCCCATTTTACTTAGTTTCCCAAAATGGTCACGCAATTTGGCCCTAGCATCGAATTCAAGAGTACCTAACGTCACAATTTCAATGTCGATCGATTGGAATTAAACTCCAAAGTAAGCCCCCTGGTGGGATCGCAGTCAAGTTCTAGTGTATATATAAAAAAAAAAACATTAGATATGCTTATCAGTTTTCTAGTACCACGAGCACTGCTTAATTTTGGACTAGATGACAAGTGAAAATAACAAAAAAAAAACTTAGTAAGTATTTGTCTGGTTCTTATTTGTTTCAACTTATGCATTCGTACAATCAAAGTAAGGTTTAGTTGAAAACAAGTATCATGTTTGTTCCTAATACACGTATATTATTTTTCTTTAGATCTTACACATGTCAAACTGTCAAGCAAAATCTTTTGATCATTTACGAAAGTCTAACATAATTAACTGAAATGAAATGTATTTCTTTCTCTTTGTGTTTTCTTTCATTTCTTACTAACTGCCTAAAACCTAAGCTAACAATACCTTCACTAATGATTGATTTTGCTAATAACCTTTAGTATTGATACCCTTGAGGAATATTTTGTTCCAAATTCTGAACAGTAAGATGGATCGATTCGAGTCTTCTTAATCGGCGGGATAAATACCTTACATACGCGTTTCTACCTTCTATTTTTTTTATTATTATTTGAAGTTGAGATTTCGTCAAATAACTCTTTACGCTCTGGCTGCAGCAAGAGAGAGTGTCAGACTTTTATTTCTGTATTTATTTTGTTTAGGAAAATAATTATTTGTACAGTTTTTGATACAGATTTTGTCAATGTACAATCTATAAGGTTTCCACGGTTTACCAACTAAAAAGAGATGTAGTAAGGATACAATACAAAATTTAAATACAAAAGGTTATAATAACAGATTAGGTATATACCTAATCTATATGTATATATATAAATTTCTACACGTTGCTTAAACTAAATGAACACTATTTAAACGAACACTTCTTAAGCTACGTGGACACTAACACCAATATTTATAAACAAGTAAAACTAAATACTTGAGTAAAAGTATCTACTATTTGTATTCTATGGTTAAGAAAAATTTGAATTTTGAATGCAGATTTCAAACGTCAAGTAATGACTTAGTAAGATTTTACTTAGTAACAAGTAATTACTTCTTTATAAATACGGGTGTTGGTAGGTAGATACACTAAATAGACAGTACTAAATCTAGATAAACACTATCATAGATTCGCGATTGCAAATAGAAGGAGTGTATAAAAAAAATGTTTTTTTCTAAAACCCACCTCTTTTTGTTTGATGTGGCAAATCATCATCACTTCTGGTCTAGGGCTGAGCGTAAGAGAGGGTTAGATTTTTAATGCCTTAAATTCGTCTATGTTCTTTCCTTTCATTTGTGTTATAAGGACCTCGATAACTCTTCTGAACAGCCGACCTACTCGTAGATTGTGCTAACCACAAAATTTTTGTATAAACATTCAAGCAATCCATTTTCCCTTTTCCCAACCATGAAGGGATCGCTTTTCGTGTACCAAACCTTCATTTACTTACTAGCTGATCAGTCTAACGTTATTCTGCTATATAATATACTTAAATTATGAAACAAAAAATGGTAGCCAAAAAAATTAACACATGACTTATTCTCAGACGCTCTTTCAGTGGTTTTAAAATAATCTTAACTGTCAAATTATATTATTGAAACTCCTCACTAATAATATTACCATAATGCAAGTTGAGAATTTAAGTATAATTATGTGACCAACAATTGTAAAACTAAATAAATGTAAACTGCTTTGTATCACCTCATGTGGTATCATCTTAGAACAAAGACATTAAATATATGCTTTACAATAAGTTTATTACATTATTTTGTAATCTCATGTGGCTGGGGCGCGCCACAATTGGGGCGATAAGGCCCATCCTTGAGGCGTGGCTGGAAAGACCTCACGGCGTTCTCAACTTCCGCACGACGCAGATGCTTACCGAACACGGAAAGTTCGCTAAGTACCTGTTCCGGATTCGTGCGGAGGATTCGCCCGGGTGTGGCCACTGTGCGGAACATCCGGAGGACACGGTGGAGCACACTGTAGAGGTGTGCCGCGCCTGGGCGGAGCATCGCCGTGTCCTCGTGGGGCCGATCGGCGGCAGCGATCTCTCTCGCCGGGCCTTGGTTCAGGCCATGGTCCGTAGTGAGGAGGGATGGCAGGCGGTCGCCTCCTTCTGCGAAGCAGTAATGCTAGCAAAGGAGGAGGCCAACCGCATCAGGCAGAGGCAACGGGGCGCTCGCCCCAGCCGCCGCCGGGATTCCGATCCCGATTTCCGGCCACCGTAGGCGCGGGCTTGCGGACGGCGTGCAATGGGTAGCACGCTGACCGATCGTCCGCTAACCGACCGGACCGAGCCCAAGTCGTCGACGGCGCGTACTGTTCCCGCGCGCCCCAAGGAGCTGTCAGCACACCGAAGAAGCCCAGCCTGCTAACTGCAGGCAGGCAGGGTCGAAGCCTACTGGGGTCATGGGTTAGTTCCGAAAGGAATGCTCGGCCCCGGCACGATAGGCTACGAAGGAACGGGGTAGGTTTTTAGTCAGTAAGAGTCTGACACTACTTCCCGCTCCGCCCAAGGGCGGGATTTGTCATTGGATGATTTTACTTACCATAAAAAAAAAAAACTCATGTGGCTCTTTTATCTTTATGAGAATAAACAATTTAACCTAAATATTCACAAAATTCAATTGGTATACCACCCAAAGAAAGAATAAAGCTTTGCGAAGGACATCACCTACCATCATCCAACTTCTTAAAATCCCAAGAACATCTCCCGCCTGGACGTGAATTTCAGTGATTTATAATGACCTGACTTGACTAAAAGTCCTAGCTGGGGCATACGGCATCCACAGTAATCCTCCATCGCGAATGGCCTTGAGTTTTACGCTTCACCTCGCTCCACGTCATTCCCTTGTTCGCCGCTTCTGCCAATATGGTGGCGGGGACGGCCACGCTGTCTTTTTTCTCGAGTATTCCACTCCAAACTGTTTTATAATGAAAAGCACTTAATCGGCTACGCACCCAGGTAGGCTGCTGTAAACACTACGTGGAAAAATGGGGGCTTTATAGACCCGACGGATATTCAGTGTGAGTGCGGTGACCTTGTTCAAAACGAGCCACATGTTGAGTGCCCTAAGTCCTCATACAGCTTCACTATGGAGGATTTAATGAGTGCCACCGATTCTAATCTTACGCAATAAAAGCTCTTTGGAACGTTTAGTGGTAGAGGAAAAAGTAGAGGGAAGGAGGGATGGACAGACCTCATTAAGTCATCCTCATTGAGTGTACACGAAGTTCCATGAATAGAGAGAGATGGAGAATTCTCGCAAAAGCCGCAACCGACCTACCAGACGATCCACTCCGCCAGGAGTACACGACTGAGAAGAAGAAGAAGACTTATTCTGCAGTTAACGTAGCCACCTATTGGGCCCTAACCGTTTAACGAGTTTACCATGGACTTAAAAAGAAGAAGAAGAAAAGGCGCGGTTTTGAATCGTTCCCGTTAATTTAGGTACGAGATCCTTATTCGCACAAATATTCTAGAATACAAAATCGTAGTGGTATTATTCCAACAATCGTTCGATTCGTAAATCGCCCGGGCAATAAACTCGGGCCGTACCGCGCCGTACATTTGCAAAACCAATATATGGAATATTCAGCAGTTGAGCGCTTTGAGAATAGGGGTGGCTCTTAATAGCAGTTCGTTTTCATTTTTTTTCTTTTTAATTTCCTATTGGCGAAGAATTTATTAGAGAGTATTCTTTCTTTTGTTTTTCTTGATGTGAGGTTGGTTTCAGGTATTTTGTTGGACATGTGATAATGATGACTTGTTGTAAACAAATAAAATGTTAAATCATACTCATTGAAGTTAGAATCGGTTGTGGTTTAGGTATTTTTGACGAATGACGAATTTTGAGGCAATAATTAAATTACGTGCATCTGGAATGGCCAGTTTTAGCCAATACCATTTTTTTTAATACGTAGTTACTCAAGCCCCAAGCGAACGCCGGCGTGCGCACACCTATTATCTTTCTATTGTGTCTCTAATTACGGTATTCAAAAGATTAGTGATGCTCTGATAAAATAAAAACAAAATTATGCTTGCAGACGACGAGCAATGGGTAGCTCGCCATCCAACCGTTCGGTAACCATTCGGACTGAGTGATCAATGACACGTAGTGTTTCACACGCGTCTCAAAGAGATGTCAGCAAAATCGTAGGGGCCCAGCAAGGCCGATACCTAGTAGGACCATGAGTTGAATTATGAATAGGCGAAGGTCTATGTGTTTATCGTAGTGGCGACACTTGAAGGAAGCCCAAGTGTCGCCAAAACGACAGGTACTGTGCATCTCGCATCCGCTGCATCATTACTTTTAAACTTTTCGGCCCTGTTTTTCAACTATATAATAAACAAAAATTACATAATATTAAAAATATATATTTATTTCCCAATTTAGTTTCGCTAGCATTTCTTTAGCACAGCCCTACCGCCTAGCTCATTAGGTTATCAATAAAACTGTTATATTTTAGCGCTGCACGTGTTATGTCATACAAGCTCGTTCTCCCACGTGATAAATATTATTGTATTCAAGGAGTATTCTTGAAATGTTTTTGTTCCCAATAGTTTTATTTTTGATTATTTTGATCTATATACACCGTTAAATTTGAGAATGGAGGGTCGATTCGGTACATAAAACACTATCGATTTGTACTCGAATTAAGTTTCGCATGTTCGAAATTAGTTTCTTTAGGTAAACGTCATTTGAGCAAACCCAATGACTTGTAGGTAGTTAGTACGCCACGACCGACAACTACCTGCAAGGTCATTGGTTGCGCAAATAAGCTTGGTGTGGACTGTAAGTTTGAAAAAGCGATCTAAGGTTTGTTAACAATATGCAGGTACTGTGCCTGGCGTTTATTGATGGGATGAAGTATTAGGGAGGAACACTGACCTTTTGACCTCGAAGGTTCCACGTGGCGCCGGCCGGCGAACCTCGACTTCGCACATTTAACCACTGCCAGGTCCTGTATTGCACTACACTGCACTATTGTTGAGTCTTTGAATGGTTGGATCACGAAATAGTCAATTTTCTTGTAATTTCGAGCGGGCGATGTTAGCGGAGCGGTCACATTCACAATCGATGCACAAACGTCAATGTCATTTTCATTTCTAGAGGTCGTGCGGGAAGGGAAACGGAAGGGATAGGATTGCTAGGCCAAAAAAATAAATTACAAAAAACAAAATCGCGGATCATAGCAAATTGGCGCAACCATTCCCCCCGGGTTTGAAGGGTTACCTTCAAAGAAAAGAAAAAAAAACAAAAGCGAAACTAAACCCTATTACTATATCTAAACTATCAATACTAGGTAGCGAAACAACTTATAACTAACTATGCCACTACTGCTGATTAGGCAGAGGGCAGAGGCGAATAACCGGACGCAGGTACGATCCAGTTGCGGTTTTAACCTTTACGACTCGCGTTATTCCGTTCGAACCCGGAAAAACTTCTTCCACTACACCAAGAGGCCAGTGCAGAGGAGGCGCACTCTCAGTCTTCAGTATCACCACAGTACCGACTGTGACTGGATCTGAAGGAGTGTTCCACTTTTGACGCGACTGCAGCGTATGCAGATAATCTGTCCTCCATCGCTTCCAAAAGGACTGAACTAAGCTATCTAGCAGAGCGTGACGCGGGTGAAGCTTAAAGCAGGGCACACATCTGTGCACTCTAGCGCGTATCAAATTGCGAGCGGAAAGTATCCAGTACTTCTGTCGAAGAATGGACATTAATAAATCGGGACCAGCGTGACAATTCACCTTATGGTGATAATCCACCAACAAATCCAAAACGTGATCCTTGCATGGTAGAACTACTGGATGCATTTGTTCAAACTCTAACTTAGCATTTCGCAGACGGCCACCGACACGAATGAGTCCGTCTTGCAAAAATGGTTTCAAATGTTGAAGTGCGCGACTACAAGGTTTATGTGATTCTAAACTACGAAATTCTATTGAAAAATAAAATTTCTGCAACTCTCGAAGTACAACTGATTCAGCTCTATCCAAATCAGCTGCGATTATAGAACCACGCGATGGTAATAATCTCAAAAATCTTAGGACGTAAACTACACAGCGTAATAGTCTCGACCAAGACGAGACTCGATTAGACAACAACAAAACAACTGACTCTTCACGCGGAACTGATACTACAAGCGTATGTTTCTTCTCCTCGGGTGGCTCTGAAACAGTAGCGGGGTTAAACGGAGCACTTGGCCACTCGTTAGGAGTGGTATGAAGCCAGGGAGGGCCACAAAACCAAAGCGGATGATTTAAAATTTGCGCAGGAAGCAAACCACGTGAGAGACAATCAGCTGGGTTTTCTGTTCCAGCGACATGGAATATATTTTCCGGTGACAATTCAGCTTGAATCTTAGCCACCCTATTTGCGACAAACGTGCCCCATCGATGGGGTGAAGAGTGGGCCCAACATAGAGCAACGGTTGAGTCTGAAAACGCTACAATTCTCTCTATATTAATGCGAGGACGACAAGTTTTGACTATAGATGTAATCAATTGAACCAACATAAGAATAGCGCAGAGTTCGAGACGAGCAAGAGAGACAACCTTACGAGGAGATACCTTTGATTTTGCGCTAATGAGGAAAACTGAAATGTTATCGCCATTTTGGACCTGAAAGTAAACCACTCCCCCGTAAGCCCTCTCACTGGCGTCTGCGAAACCAACCACATTAACAACAGTGTCTGGTACTATACCAACATGGCGAGGAATCTGTATCTGATCGAGCATTGGAAGCTCTTTCCTATAGCGAGCCCACAACTTAGCAACACTGTCAGGAGCGGTGTCGTCCCAATCACAGTTGGAAAGCCAAAGCTCTTTTATAAGCAGCTTTGCATATAAAACGACAGGAGCTACAAAACCCATTATATCCCATATCCGAGCTACACATGCTAGGATAACGCGTTTGGTACAAGTTGGCGGAGTCGAGCTAATTTTAAGACTGAACATATCAGTTGCGGGTGACCAACTTAAACCAAGGATCTTATGCGAATCACTATCATCGAATTCCTTTACCGAAGTCAACCGGTGTGATGGTGGAATCGACTCTAATGTAGCATGCGAGTTGCTTGTCCATTTCACCAGATCAAATTGACCGGACTTCATGAGGCTGATTACTTGAGCAGCGGTCTCTATAGCCTCTGCTTCACTAGGTACACTGTACACAAAATCGTCCATGTACAATCCGGTTTCAATAGTGGCCCTTGCTTTCGGGTATGTATCACCCTCGTCAGCGGCCAACTGCTTGATAGTGCGAAGAGCGTGAAAGGGACTAGACTTAAGCCCAAAACAAACACGATTGAATTCGTAAACCTTCAAAGGTTCCTGCGGAGAAAATCTATACAAGAAGCGTTGGAATCTACGGTCACATTCTCTGATTCCAATACTAAGAAACATTTGCCGAATATCGGCAGAGAGCGCAATAGCAAACAAGCGAAAATTTACTATTATTTCAAATAAGTTACCCTGGAGGTTCTGACCACAATACAAGATATCGTTAAGCGATATGCCAGTACTAGTTTTAGCGCTACCATCCATAACCACACGCAGTTTAGTTGTAAGCTTGTCTTCTCTAACAACTCCATGGTGCGGGATGATGTAAAACGGGTAATCACGTGTCTCCTCAGTCTCGGCAGGCGCTGATGAGATATAACCTTTATCTAAATATTCGATCAGCACATCATCATAGGCTTGCTTCAACTTAGGAGACGCCTGCATCTTACGTTCCAAGCATAGAAAGCGTTTTTCTGCGGAGGCACGGGAGCCACCGAGCGAAAAAATATCACCCTTGAAAGGGAGCGCGACAACATAACGACCATCTTTATCACGAGTAGTCGTGCGGGTATAAATCTCCTCAGTGACCTGATCCTCAGGGCTGAGAATAGGCGGGACATTGACCTCTTCAATCTTCCAGAACTTGCGGATGGTAGACTCAAGCGGCGGCTCGACGGTGCAACAGTGCGACACAGTCGAGTAACTATCTAAACAAGCGGGTGCGGAACCAACTATAACAAACCCGAGAACTGTTTCCAGTGCGTGCGGAGCGGGGTACATCGGAAGACCTTGAATTTTACGTGATAACTGGAGATGCGGGAGAATCGAAGCACCGATCAATAGATCGATATCTCCAGGGAAAGCGTAATTTCCGTCGGCTAACTGCAAGTTCTTAAACTCCGTCAGCATGGACGTGTCAACCGGTACCGTGGGCAACCGTTCCGTAATCTTATCTGCGACTAGCGAATCCATTTCAAACGAAATATTACGATTAAAACGTGAACTAAATATTATTTTAATGGAACCGTGAATGGTTGCCTTTAAACCTCCAAAACCTTTCACTTCTGAGCGGGATGACCAATTATTAAAACTAAAACCAAGGCGTTGACAACAATCCCGAGTAATAAAATTACTCTGGGAAGCGCCATCTAGTAGCGCTCGAACGGTGTGCGGTTTGCCATAGGCATCTACAATGACAACTTGCGCGGTCGCAAGTAAAACGGTAGTGATTTGAGTACCAGCGGCGGAAAGCGAACACAATGTTACGTCGTTTGCACTTGCAGCAGGCCGCGCGTCACAAGCGTCGCGCGTCTGCGCAGGCTGCGGCTGCGATGGCAGCTTACTACTCTCAAAATGTAAGAAGGTATGATGTCTAGCTAGACATTTACGACAGCTAACACCACTGTTACATGACGTAACCAGATGTTTGTCACTTAGACAATTAAAACACAAATTATTAGTGCAGACAAACTTGTAACGATCACTAGGCGATAATCTCTGAAATTCTGAACACTTGTACAGCTGTGTATGGCTACCCTTACACAGAGAACAGTCAGGTGTTGAGGCGGTATTAACTAGCGTATGTGCAGTCTTGACTGACTTCGATGACGCGTCTATACGGCGATCGGAACCTGTCCTATTCGTGACTTCATGACGTGCCGACGTGCGCTGCAATACCTTAATATGGTCGCGAATAAAAGATTCTAAATCTTCGAACTTAGGTATTTCGTTACCGCGCTGAGTCGTTTCAAACAGACGAACAGTTTCAGGATCTAATTTCTTTAAACCGATATACAAAAACAAAAAGTCACAGAGGTCATTGACCTTTAGGTTCTTTACTGCACGAACAGATGATGCGAAAATATTTAAAAACTTCTCTAAATTATGATCGTTACAAACGGAAAAACTTTTCAAATCGAATAATTGATCTAAATATGCGGTGGCTACTAATCGCTTATCTTCGTATTTTGTTTTTAAAGTGTTCAAAACTAAAGTGTAATTTTCAGCGCTAAACGTAATTCCAGCACAGACAGCCTTTGCCTTACCGGTCAATTTTTCTACGAGATAATGCAATCTCTCGTGATCTGTCAGCGATGTGTTCCTATGTATTATATTTTCGAAACTATCTATAAATAAATTCCAATTTCGAATGTCACCATTAAATTCAGGTATTTGAATTGGCGGCAATCGTGGGCGTTCGCGAGGAGGGTTGGATAAACCACTCGCGGGGGGGGGGGAGTCTCTAAACTCCTAGCAATACGTTTGATACGACAATACAAGTCATCAAAGGACGACAATGCCTGATAACTCACACAGTAATCAGGATTTAACTCCAACTCTAAAATGTTTATATTCTTAATTGTAGATTTAAAATCCGCGCGCAAACTATCTAAAGTTTCCAACGAACACAAGAAAGCATCTCTAATCGTCAGATCCGAGATTTGCAAAGATTTATCACAAATTGATTGAACACGTGAAAACTGTGAGTCCCTTTCAGCGTATAAAAGCTTTAACTGAACCTTTAAATCAGTACTAACCTTGGATCCCTTAAGAGACATCTTGTTTTGATATATTCACACTATACACTCAAACAAACACTTAACGAATTATTAAGTAAGCGATAATTATCAGATAACAATATGGTAATATTGTAAACAACAAAGTGAACGGCGAACAAACGGAATAACCTGAATCAATGAGTGAATATTACCCAATTTCTCGATTAAATCATTCACGTCGTTCATATGCGTATATAATCTATGGTTTATCCGTTTCCTACAAATATTCACTCAACAATGAACGGGTATTTTTGAAATGCGTCTACCTACATGCAATTTGTAGGACTTCCGAATGAATTTTGTCAAGAAAAGGAATGCGATCGATTTATATCTACGCTGATATTTACGTAGCTAACTATAATTATGCGGTGCGGTTGACGGCGTAGGTACCGTAATTATCAATGGCTCTTTAACTATACGAGCGAAATAACGTTTAGTTGCCTAAATGCCTAGATGCGGGTTTTCTACTATTATATCTAGGTAAACAGGCGCGTTGCGTTTATTCCCTATGGAACAAATACTATATTGCGAAATTACAAGAAAATGATTCACGATCCTGCTCGTAGGACCAAAAGGTAATGGTTGCGCAAATAAGCTTGGTGTGGACTGTAAGTTTGAAAAAGCGATCTAAGGTTTGTTAACAATATGCAGGTACTGTGCCTGGCGTTTATTGATGGGATGAAGTATTAGGGAGGAACACTGACCTTTTGACCTCGAAGGTTCCACGTGGCGCCGGCCGGCGAACCTCGACTTCGCACATTTAACCACTGCCAGGTCCTGTATTGCACTACACTGCACTATTGTTGAGTCTTTGAATGGTTGGATCACGAAATAGTCAATTTTCTTGTAATTTCGAGCGGGCGATGTTAGCGGAGCGGTCACATTCACAATCGATGCACAAACGTCAATGTCATTTTCATTTCTAGAGGTCGTGCGGGAAGGGAAACGGAAGGGATAGGATTGCTAGGCCAAAAAAATAAATTACAAAAAACAAAATCGCGGATCATAGCAAATTGGCGCAACCAGTCATTGACTCGTTTACTTAAAGAAATGAATTTAGTACGTGCGTATATTAATTCGAGTTTTAGAGAAAAAGTACTTTATTTTTTTATTTGATCTTTACAAATAGATAGTGTTTCATGTGCCAGATCGATCCTCCACGGGATTAAAACGATAATAATTTAACGATATTCTTATAATATCTTGTAAGCGTTTCACTTCGTCTTTTATACTGCGTACATAGAAAGACTGGAACAATATGCCTACTGCGGTCTTCCCGTCCTTCCCTCCTTCATATTTTTAGATCCCTTCCTAATAAAAACCGGCCAGGTGTGAGTCAGACTCGCGAACGACAGGTTTCATTCCCTTAGCTATATTTCGTGGCCAGATCATAGAAGTTGATCATGATCATCATCATTTCAGCCAAAAGACGTCGACTGTTGGACATAGGCCTCCCCCAAGCGTCGCCACAATGGCCGGTCCTGTGCGTCTCACATCCATCGGACTCCAGCAACCCTGACCAGGTCATCGGTCCACTTTGTAGGTGGAATTCCAACGCTGCGTCTTCCGTTACGCGGCCGCCTCACTTCATGATAATATGGCCAGATTATTTTAACTTTGATGATATGATAATCCTCATTTGGCATACTTTCTTTAGACTTTTCATTATCATAGAAAACCTACATCAATGATATGGTCAAACGAGGATTGACATTATCATCATATTTGAATGTTAACGTTTAAACGATCTGGCCGGTTTTAGTTGGCCATATCACGAAGTGATCATTTCTATGATGTGGCCACGACGTAGAATTAAAATATAAATTCATCATAAAGTAATTCATCAAAATATAAATTCATCATCTGTGAAAATTTCAACTTTCTAGTTATCACGGATCAACGTATAACGTTAGAAAAAAAGTAAAAAAAAATTGTACTTACTCGTAAGTCCAGATTAGGAAGCGTCACACTTCAGTCACAAAAATAATTAACTCTCGTACCTATTTTTGGAATTATTTCCCTCTGAATGCGAAACATTAATTAATAATAATCTTTGAGTCGCGGTAAAGTTCTCCGTTTGTTCACAAAACCCGGGAAAGCTTCTGAACTTTACCGTATAAATCTGGATTAAGCTGATTATAACATTTTGGTTTATTTTTTGTTTCAGGTACATATTCTTCTGAAATACACGACGTTGCTGGTTTCATCTTACAACTGACTTAAGTATTTGAAAATGTTTCTTAAAATGTAAAGAAAAGTCGCTTGTTTGACTGTTTATCTGCTAAAATAAACGCTTCTAAATCTCAACGACATCAGAAAGAGTAGTATACAAGAAAAGCCTTAGAAAGATAAAGAATTGAAGACTTCATCATCAGATAAACGGGCTTGCAGATAGCGGGCAATGGGTAGCTCGCTGTCCGTCCATCCGGTAACAGACCGGTCCGAGCCCAAGTCGTTTACGGTGCGCACTGTTTCCGCGCGCCTCACGGAGTTGTCAACAAACTGTAGGGGCCCTGTAGGGCCGCAGCCTACTTGGGCCAAGGATTAGGTGAAAATTAATGGAACAGGTAGGTTTTTAGTCAGTAAGAGTCTGATACTATCTTCCGCTCCACCCAAGGGCGGGCTTTGTCATTTGATGATTTTACCTACTATAAAAAAAACATCAGCTAAAACTGTAAAAGTTAACGTTAGGTGATTAGTCAATCCACGTTTGGCCATATCATTAATGTGAGATTTTTATGATAATAAAAAATCTAAAGATATTAGGAGCTTATGTATTGATCTTTTAAGAACAAATTTGAGCTTAAAGTTTAAATCAAAAACTGTGTATTACAATCAAAAGCAATTAAAAAGTATGAATGAACCATGATATTTTAAACTCAACTCATAATCTTTTTTTTTTTGCCAAGTCATTATCTAGTATTTGTGCTGATTTCAAAAGTTTATTTAAAGGCAAACAGTCACAGCATCCCTTCAACATGACCTAATTAATATGTCAGGTGCAACTCCACTGGATTAATTTATTCTATTTATTAATTACGCCTTCTTTTGTCCCCCATGCAATTGTTTCTGTAGCAAAATGAAGCATTGTTGGTGAAATAATTGAGATATTTTCGCTGTGCTGTCATGTCGACCGCTGTGGCAGCCTTTATTTGTCGTCTGAACCTTGTTATACAATGTTTTGGCTGCTTTGTGTTTACTGGCCTGTTGGTCTAGTGGCCCTGACTGCTATGCTGGAGGTCGTGCCTTCGATTCCCACTCAAAACAAATGTTTGTGTGATGAGCGTGATCATGTTTTCTGCGTCTGTCATAGATATATTATAAGTGTAGATATGTTACTGTCCGTCTGTTTGTCTGTCAAGCCCTTATATCTCCTCAAACCCGTGGATGTATCGAGTTGAAATTAAAACCATATACTCAGGTTTGCGGTCTCTTGAAGCTGTAAAAAAATAAAACTTTCAAATTAATGGAATAAAAGATACGGCCGTTTATACCACAAAAAACGTACATTTCGACACTTCCAGTTGACCTAGAATCCTGAAACTTGGCATGAAGCAAGGTCTGAAAAAATCTGAAAGTTGTGTATTTACGTCACAAAAAAAGTGCTTTTCGATAAAATCTTTGTAAGTCAATTTGGGG
Organism: Leucania comma; assembly: GCA_958295575.1. Taxonomy (NCBI): domain Eukaryota; kingdom Metazoa; phylum Arthropoda; class Insecta; order Lepidoptera; family Noctuidae; genus Leucania; species Leucania comma. The sequence continues at coordinate 5,025,374 of OY282480.1, forward strand.
ATTGAACTATTTTCATAGGTAAGTTTGCAAGGAACCCACTTGCCAGGTTTTTTAATATAAAAAAATATTATTTAGTGGCACATTCTCCTAGAATAGTTCGCCACCCCAGTCATAGACTAAGTCCACCAAAATATAAGTCAAAGTTGAATGATCTCCGAGCGTCCATAGTTGCACCGGTACCCAACCTCGAGCTCAGCTGCCTGGCGTCCGATATAAGAATGATTGCAGTACTTTGCCGGGCGAACTTTTTAACAAGGAGCTTCGCGATTGTCTTTCGAGTTCAACCGATATTTTAAAATAATACTCCTGCTCATTGCAGGGCTAACTCCTCGTCGAACGGAGATAGAAAGAGCATTCAATCACCATATGTGCTCAGTGTGGTTTAGTAAATTGAGATATAAAGAAAGAAAAACCTATACACCGTTAAATTTTGGTCGTTTTAATCCAGTGGAGGGTCGATTCGGTACATGAAACACTATCGATTTATAAAGATAAAATTTTAAAATGAAGTAAGTACTTTTTTTATAAAAGTTGAATTAATATACGCATGTATGAAATTAATTTCTTTAACTAAACGAGTCAATGACCTTGTAGGAAGTTGTCGTTCGTTGCGTACTAACTACCTACAATTCAGTGGTATTTTCGTACATGCGTAAATTAATTCGAGTTTAACAAAAAGTACTTTATTTTTCATTTTTATCTTTACAAATCGATAGAATTTCATGTACCGAATTGACCCTCCGCGGGATTAAAACGACCAAAATTTAACGGTGTATTTGTGACTCGCACAGAAATCCTATATTTGGAGTTCTCTCAGGATTCAGCTCAGGTTTTCTGACGAATCTCTTTTTTGTGATGGAAATTCATTTAATAACCTTTAGGTGGAGCGAGAAACAGTATCTTGGGTTTGGTGACGAAATCCTCAGGTACTAGGTGTTCCTTAAGTTTAAACTATGTCGCAACCCTGGACGATATCATCCTTCATCTTCATTAAGTCATGCCAGTTATGACTGTAGTGTATGTAGATATACTATCATTTGCCTTGACCGCATACGTCAGTGTCGAGGAGCAATTGGGCATTCTGTGGCCCAAAGATGATATTATGGTTTAGTTTGTGGTCGAATGGAGTGATGATGTCCAGATATTACACCAACTTTTCAATACACTTACTCGAAAACCCAGTCTTATTTCACCGCTTTTAGGCACGCAATTGACTGTCATGAACTTTTCCGCACTAGTGCAGAAAAGTGCGCGTGCTCGTTTTCGTCATAATTTTACTACATTTATCGAATCGGGCTGGGCGCGTGTGAAACCCCACGTGGCGCGCGTCAACCATCACGAGTCGTGTTTTGAAAAACGTCATTTGTTACAAGTGCAGAAAATTTGTCACTGCGACCGAGGCGAAATTTGCACAAGCCGTACGCGAGAGTGCTATGCGGTTGAGGGCTATTTACCTTGAGAAAAAATGTACTAGGTAAATAACAAAAAACAAAAAGGCAGCTGACGTCAGCAGTTTTGTTCGTATGATGGTCAAAAATTATTACAAGGGATCGGAATACTGGGATAAAGTATCTTTTTGTAGTTTTTTCTATCCAAATTCACAGTAAATGAAACGTGATTTATTAAAAAAAAAAAATTACAATACACACTAATAATAAAGGTGAAAGTTTGTGTGTGTGTTCGTCACTTCTTAATGCTCGAATGACTAAATCGATATGGATGAAATTTGGCACTCAGACAGACCATGTCCTGAAATTAGGATATTTTTACTTTTATCCTGGGGAACATACTCTTAGGATTTAAATATAACTTTAGGACAATTTTCAACCCGCTGGCAAAAGTTAGTTTAAACACCAGGAGTTCCAGGACGATTACCAGCCATCATAGTCACGAGTTTACGGACGATGAGCAATGGGTAGCACGCCGTCCAGCCGTCCGGCAAACAAGCAGTCATCAACAGTGCGTAGTATTTTAAACACGCTTGAAAGATATGTCAGCAGAACTGAAGCTAGCTGGGCTGATGCCCGCTAGGGCCTTGTGGAATTTCTAAAAAAAACCCATGGTCCTAGACCGCAGAGAGAAATTGAAGGAATATAGATGGGTTTTAGTCAGTTAAAAGTTTACACTGCCTAGCTTACCCTAAGATTACCTTAGAGTAGAAGAAGTCATCATTATCATCATCATTTCAGCCCAAAGACGTCCACTGTTTGACATAGGCCTTCTCCAAATATCGCCACAATGCACGGGCCAATGCGTCTCGCACCCATCGGATTAACACAACCTTTACCACCAGATAATCGGTCTATCTTATAGAAGGCCTTCCAACGCTGCGTCTTTCGGTACGCAGCCGCCACTTCAAAACCTTTCGGCCCCAACAGCTATCTGAGGGGCTCAAAAGGCCATTTTAGCAGATCTGCATTCGGATAATAATATAAATCATGTCAGATATCGTAAAATAGTCATGAATTGGCAGTTCATATTGTTATACGTAAACAATATTCATATAAGGTATGATTCTGCAATGCAATTCATCCATTTGACAGTTTTTTTTGACAGACGGGTCTAAATGAGAGCACATTCGTTAAATTTTACGAATATTAGCAGAATTGCTAAAAGATCGTAAGTATGACAGGAATTCAGGAAATGAATTACTATATGTGACCTTTTTAGATCCGCTATTCTGCGAGCAATGTGCCCTGCCCATTGCTATTTTATTTTGACGATTCTTCGTGCTATGTCGGCAACCTTGGTTCTCCTGCGGATGACAAGAACTCATGATATAGTTAAACCTCCTAAAAAAACGGGCTCTCGAAAAATTCACCGTTTTATCCAGTTGTAAAACAGTGTTAAGACTAACAGAATAAATATTATCTGATTAAAATTAATGGTGCTAGTCTCTTCTTCCTCTTTTGTGTTTCAAACAATTGTTTCAGTCTCATAAAGGAGTATTGTTGAGCGTAATAAAGATGTTTTCTCATTTTGTACACAAAGGTATATCTTTAAAACCGAATTGAGGACCTCCTTCGTTTTCGTCGTCGGTTAAAAGTGTCGCGCGTCTACTATTGTTTACAAAAAAATGTCGCTCGTCTACCATTATTGACATCTTATTTGTTTTTTTTTATTTCGTTCTGGGCATCTTTTGAAGATTGAATGGGTTCAATTAAATTATCAATTTAATTGAAACTAAAATATTAATTTAAATAAAATAGTGTACGATAGATTCAGTATAGACATCAACTCACATTGACGTACCGTGGATTCAGTTCTTACATGATTTTGGATCCCCTAAAATGGTAGAACCAATGTCAGCATTTCACTATTTAAAAAAAATTTTTCTTTGACAAAGTCGCCTCCTTCTGCGAAGCAGTAACGTGTAGACAGACGGAGGAGACTTCGTCGAAAAAAATTTTTTTTGATGACGAGGAATGAGTAACTCGCCGTCCGACCGATAACCGTCTGGACCGAGCCTTAGTCATCGATGGCGTATAGTGTTCCATGCGCGCCTCAAAGAGATTTCAGCAGAGATGAGGGGCGTGAGATGTGTGGCGCAGCACGGGCAAAACCTACTGGGACTAAGGTCCCCGTTTTCGGGTTTCCCTTTCAGAATCCTACCTAAGGGTAAGTTCCTAAGGGTAATTAGGTATCTAAGGGTAGGGATCCTGAAACGCTAGATAAAGAAATATGTGTATGAGTTAGTAAAAGTCTAAAGTTTGGCGCAAACGGGCCGCCGCAAAGCCACACTGGTGGCCAAGACTTAACATATTTTTTCATAATATATTTTGTATAGACACGCCGCACCGGTGGGGGCCACTTGCTACAGTAGTGTCCGCAACTCGCCACTTGTGATCGCTGTGGACCACACGAAACGTTGACACCAGCCATTGTCGTACTGCTCCACCCCCGCAAAATTAACCATTAGACGTGTCGCACGAGTCGCCGTGCCATGCCACCAGGCGCGAGCAAACTTTCCATGTAAGGAGTCCATCTTAAGACTGCGCAGCAGGAAGCGGGTGATAAAAAGTGCTAGCTTCCGTACACTGGTGGATGTTGCTCGCTTCTGACATTGTTACAAATGTAGCGGTAGCGCGCAACAGCCACTGGTGGCAATGATCCGTTGATATGATGGCCCGTTTGTGCTTAGCTTAACAAGCGCTCAAAGAAATATAATAAAGAAAAACGTGTTTTTGACGGTTTTCCGTGCATTTACTATCAAATGGCTCTTCATAAGAAATGAGGCAAAAAAACATCCGAAAATGGTCCAGCCATTTTTGAATTTTGCTCTTAATAATACATTAAGCTATTTTTTTTTTCTATTTATATAAAGATAAAACTACGAGTATGGTAAACCTATCTATGTTAGATAGGTTTACCATACTCGTAGTTTTTTACAAGATGAACCAAAACGAATCATGGTTTAATGACAAAATGGCATCGTTCATTGACATCTGAGAATTGTCCACTGCTGTCACTTTAGTACAAAACAGAATATTATTGATAAAAACATCCCACGTAATTCATAAGGGTCAAAATAATCAGATCTGAAATCAACCCCTACGTGAATCGAAAAATAAAAATACATCTTATATTTTTTTAGATATTTATCTAAAAATTGTGTACAGTCATTTATTTCCCTTCGATTTCCTCTTCGTTTTAATATTTCCAATTGACGAATATTTATTTTCTTCGGATCCTTAAGAGTAATTTTAACCTATAAGCTCTTTTAAATATTGTTATGTATCTACTTCTTCTTGCTTGGTAGGAAAAATGCCACAGTTGTTACGACTGAAAAAAAAAATACAAAATATTTATAATTATTTATAATTCATGAAAGTCTAAATTTAGATTCTCTTTAACTTTTTTCAAAGTTGTAAATGTTGGCTTATAAGCGTAATAAACGTAGGTATATTTATTATAAGTATAGTACGCGGCAAATAAGTTGAAACATTCGCTATGGTTACGTGCGACTGAAACCCGAAGATCGATTATAACCCTCGTCACACAAGATGAACCATCATGACGGTCGACCTTGAATGCGCAGTAATTGACGCCTGACTATCTATATCGACTGCCAAAGATGACGACTATGAATGACAACCAAGCTTTCTGACGTAGAGGCCCAGCCTGCTAACTGCAGGCAGGCAGGGCCGAAGCCTGCTGGGGTCAAGGGCCGTTTTCTGAGAGGAAGGCTCAGCCCCGGCACTATAGGCAACGAAGGAACGGGGTAGGTTTTTAGTCAGTAAGAGTCTGACACTACTTCCCGCTCCGCCCAAGGGCGGTATTTGTCATTGGATGATTTTACCTACCATAAAAAAAACCAAGCTTTCTGAAGCACAGTATTTATTTAGCTTTGGAGTGAAAAAGCGCTAAGTCAACCAGCACAAAAGAACTTTTACACTGAGAATCAACAATAAAAACTTGAAAATTAAAATTTTTTCTTCCTCTTTGCGTGTCGATGAACTCAAAATATTTGTTTTTTTCTGATAAATATTTGACATCCTGCACCGCTGCGTCCTGTAAAGTGCAAGCTGTTGTGCAGCATAGCATGTTGAGCAGCATAGCAGGTAACGTATGTCTTGTGTAGCGGCTCCACACTGGCAATGTGTCAGAGATGGGTCGAAGAAGCCCCATATGGCCCGATAATATTTGCAGCGGCCAACCTAGGTCCGCAGTCAGTAACAATGTAATTATAATATACAAAATCTATAAAGAAATACTTACAAACCATACATCCAGATATAGTAAAGAATGGCATAGCACAACCCATTTCCAACATGATTGGGAAAGCAATATTGCCTGATAAGGTTCCAATACGGCCCATTACCATTATAAACGATATTGCCAATGTCCTGAAAAAAAAAACACATTCAATCTACATTACATTCGAAATTTAAATATTAACTTACTATTCATACTAAACAGAAGAAAATAAAAACAAAAGAATGAGAAAACAGCAGGAAGATACCCATGCTTTAAGCGTCTGAGTCTAAAGCCCTCATGCTCCTCCCCAGAGCGAGAGAACCATTGGAGGATATCCCAACTTAAAAAAACCTGACTACTGCAAAGTTACTACCTGTTCAGAACTGTTCTTAAATTTGTATCAAACTAGTTATTTGACAGTGGTTTCACCTGCCTAAAACAAGAATTTCCTGGGCAAATTTATATTATAATATGTGCTATTCTAGGAAATAATCCACTAATGTTTAAAATTTCAATCAAATTCGTAGAGCCGTTTGAGCGTAACGTCATAGCAAAGAACAGGCATCACACTAATAGTATAAAAGCGAAAATTAGTGTATGTAGGTGTATGTTCGTTACTTATTCACGCTCAAACTACTGGACTGATTTCAGTGAAACTTGGTATACGAATAGCACATATCCTAGAATACCACACAGGATATTTTTTTTATTCTGAGAGTGTTGTTCAATTGTTATAAATGTCTAGTTTCGCATGGACGAAGTCGCTGGCCGCAGCTATTTTTTATATAATTACTAGCTACTGCCAACTGCTTCGCACGCGTGAAAATCGGTTTCTCCATACAAACTTTCGATCCCGGTTTTACCCCCTTAAGGGTGTACTTTTGTAAAGTTAGTTAGTTGATGTCTACACCCCATAAGGAACCTACCTGCCAAATTTTAAGTTTGTAAGTGTTATAGTTTTTGAGATTTCGTGATTAATCAGTGAGTGGTATTTGGCTTTTATATACGAGTAGTATATTCCTTAACTATTGCACATAACGCCTTCTAGTCACAAGCTAAGCAGACATTGTGTTATGGGTACTTGATAACTGATAAACATACTTATATATTTCTAAATACATATATATTTAGATAAATTACATCCAGACACAGAACAAATGATCGTGCTCAGCACTCAAACATTTGTCCTGGGTGGGAATCGAACCCGCGACCTCTGGCATAGCAGCCAGGGACACTAACTACTAGACGAATAAGCCAGTCAACAAGGTCAACAGGTCAGTGAAATATATAGAAAGATAACGCAATAAATAATTATTTATTCTTGACTCGAAAATATGCCAAGCTATTACGCCGAAAATTTTCAAATGACGTCAACAAACTGAATTTAATTTCTATTCAAGATAATACCTACAAGGCCGTTCTTAATTACAGGCTATTGTGTTATTCCTCTATCATTTCAATTATTTACTTTCCAGTAGTATAATACAAACAGTAACTTCATTATAAAACACTAAGGACTCAAAGTCACGTTCGCAATGAAAATGATATTATATGCTATGATTGCGAGCAGCACTAGGATATTAGCATTCAAACGGCAAAGCGAAACGCTAAGCGATATATATTTTATATTCAATGAAAACTCCGGAGTTAAACATCTGGTACATCAGATAAATAACCTATACTTGGAGCTTTTTATTAAAAAACTGGTTGCTGTTAATGGTTTCACCCGCCTGATAAAAGAAAAATTGTCCCTAAAGAACATAGATAGATGCCACAAACAATATAAACAACACACACACATTATAACGCACAACACAACACACACCACACAACAACATAATCAAAACAACAACACACAACATCAAATAACACAACAACAACATAATATATCTTCTCATATATAAAAATGAATAGCTGTTTGTTAGTCTCGCTAAAACTCGAGAACGGCTGGACCGATTTGGCTAATTTTGGTCTTGAAATATTCTTGATACTCCAAGGAAGGTTTAAACGGTGAGAAAATATGGAAAAAATCACGAAATAAAAGACTGTTAGGCGGTACGAAGTTTGCCGGGTCAGTTAGTTCTTGATAGTAATAAAAAGTGTCATATATGCTATTACAGGACAAGATTTTTCTGTGTGCCCAGTTTTATTGGAATATTTGTGTGATATATTTATTTTGCTGTAAAAGCATAATATGTTTCTATAAAACTAAATTATACTAGCCTCTGCTAGCGGCTTCACCTGCGTGAAAGTCGGTTTCTCTATATTAACTTCCAACCCCCCTTTTACCTCCTTATGTCATATTTTTTCCAAAAAATTTTAAAAAAAAGGTCACAAGTTGGACACCATCGAGATTATGTACAATACAGCCAATACAGGTCACGGCAGGTCGTAGAAGGCATTAGAAATCAGCGCACAGCAGGGTGCGGGAACAAAACAACCCCTCAGTAGCCTGGATCGCCCGGTGACCATGTGTTTGTATGAACAACCGATTAGTTTCAATTTTGGCCGCGCGCAGACACTTTACTGATAAAATGCAATATTACTCACCCACCATAGCAAATAGCGTAATAATTTATAGCCTATGTTTATGTCCTTGGAGTTCAAGCTTGCTTTGTACAAATTTCAGAAAAAATCGGTGGCGTGGTTTAAGTATGATAGCGTAACAGACATACACACAGACAGACAGACAGATTTACTCTCGCATTTATAATATTAAGTATGGATTTTTTTTAAAGAATACGTTGCTCGCAATAGAAAAAATTACTCCTATGTTGGGGGTGTTTTAACAAACATATAAGCTCACATACAGAAGAAACTCAGCCTGAGAACAACTGTCTGTAGGGGATATACGCAGCATAGCAGCTAATTGCTCAAACACTTCACCAAACGAGGTGTCAATACGTCAAGAGCTGTGAGAATATGCGAAAGAGTGCTTTGGAATGTTAACTTCCCTTGTCCTCACTGCTGGAACGCAGGCTACCACGCGGAGCCAGTGCGGGTTGGTGGATGTCACATGTCTTCGTACTTTTGGTTCTAAGACATGTCGGTTTTTTTACGATGTTTTCTTTTTAGGAGCAGTGGTGATGAAAATAAATTACACAAAGTAATGCGCCTGGCTGGGCCATAACCCGCGAATAACTTTGAATGGACAAAGTAATAGAGAGTAGTTTTCATCAAATATTTTCTCCAACTCTACCCCTTACATTCTACGATCACGGTATTTCTTTCGAACTTTCCTTCAGCGCTAAGAACGGTGACCTCATCATCTCCCCAATCACCCTTCAACGCATCGCTACATCCAAATATAAATCCATTTATATTTCAATGCATTGTCCGAGAGATATTTCAATCAATCCATCTATGCATTACGTATTATAGCGTCGTAATATTAATATATAATTTATTTCTTCTATCGATCATAAATAATCTTCCATGTATCGGCGATAAACGACAAATACAAATTGTTTTTAAGGTAACATTGTTTTACGTTTAGAGGTCGTCAAAATGCTCTTGCAGACAACCTTTGTGGGGACATAAATAGAAAACATCAAACACATACTGCTACAGAGCTAATAGGTTAGTCAGTACCGCTTAGAATTAGCTTAGCTTTTTTTCAACTAGTTTGGAGTCGGTTTTCATCATAACCGAATGCGGCTAAATACTGTTTTACATGAAGCGAATGCTTATCAGATCTCCACAACACAGTTATTAGGCTCTCCGATAATCCAAGGAAAAGTAATGTAAAATAGCTTTTTGTTATTGAGAAATAAGACACAGATACAGATGGATACCTACCTAAAACTACTTTTTGTTATCACTAGTAAAAAAGGTAAGTAAAATAGTTTAAAACAAAGTCACTCCACACTGTCTGTCCCTATGTATGCTTAGATCTTTAAAACTACGCAACGGACTTTAATGCGATTTTTTTAATAGATAGAGTGATTCAAGAAGAAAGTTTATATGTATAATAAATGAATAATATATTTTTAATATCACCATTGCACCCGTGCGAAGCTAGGGCGGATCGCTAGTTCTGAAATAAGACAAATGTGCAGACAGAAAAACACGGACACAGACAGGAAAACAGTGAAGCAGGTAGATACAGGCAGTAAAATTGAAGTCAGTAAAAACTAATAGCCTCTCAAAAATTAAAAACCAAACAAGTACATTATTTGCAATAATTCAAAACATTAAAACTCGAATTAACGGCTTCATCACCAAAATATAACAATCCATTGTAAATAAACACAATAAATTATATAAATTCAACAATAAATAAATTACTTAAGAACGTGTGGGAACACATAGCTGCATAAGCAAAGTGCCACAATGTAGAACTATGAATACAGTTGGTAATTGACTCTCGAGCGTTTCACTTGTGTTATCCCGTACACGAAACCTTACACGCTACACACATATCACATTGGTGACCCTCGACGCTCGACACTCGACGCTCGACACTCGACGCTCGACACTCGACGCTCGACACGACGCGTACCTAAAGATAACGCGCTACAATTATCGCACACCACACGTCGCGCTAGTTAACGAAAATGACTGCACCACAAAAAAAAGAAGAACCTGCGACAGATTTCTCAACTGTTTCGACCGTATCAGTTTCGAGCAGAATACCGGAATTTTGGACAGACAATCCGAGGCTGTGGTTTATCCAAGTGGAAGCCGTTTTGACACCACAAAAGACATCGGACACAAACAAATATTTCATGGCCGTATCAAAACTCACGAAAGAAGCCATCCAGCAAGTTGCAGACATCGTAGCAAAGCCTCCAGAAAACAACAAATACGAAGCGCTAAAAGACCGATTACTACAAATTTATGAAGAATCAGAAACGAGACAAGTACAAAAATTAGTGTCAGAAGTAGAACTAGGAGACCAGAAACCCAGTCAACTTTTGCGCCGCATGAAGGAACTATCTAGAGGAAAAATAGAAGATGACACACTTAGTATACTATGGCAAGGACACTTACCGTCGTCAGTTCGCGCCGTACTTACCGTCACATCCGCGAAGAACCTAGAAGAATTAGCAATGATAGCTGATAAGATAATGGATACTTACCAACCCGCGCAAGTCAGCGAAGTAACTCGAAGCCGTCAGGAACAGACAACAGGATATGATATAGCGACAATAATGGCAGAGATAGCCAAGATTAATCTGAAAATAAACGAAATGGAGAACCGCAGAGGACGATCAACGAGCACACACAGGAATCTGCCAAGATCACGTTCCAGCTCAAGACCACGCATAACACCCGATAGTCCCAAATGGCTGTGCACGTACCACCTCAGGTTCAGAGGAAGAGCACGAAAATGCATCGCACCCTGCAACTGGAAGGTCAAGAAACCATCTACACAGTCGGAAAACTAGGAGAACTGCAGCAGGTGGCGGGGAGCTGTGCAGTTAAGGATCACCGCCTAATTGTAAGTGACAAAAATTCTCGCCTTAAGTTTCTAATAGATTCAGGAGCATGTATATCTGTTCTACCTAAATGTGCAGTTAAAAATAAATCTGAATTAAATCCTGACTGTAACTATAAGCTATTCGCAGCTAATGGGTCCGAGATAAAAACATACGGAACCAAATCAATCACACTAGATTTAAAGTTAAGAAGACCCTTCAAGTGGACATTTGTCATATGTGATGTTAAGCAACCAATACTAGGAGTAGATTTTTTAGATTATCATAAGTTAATTATAGACATTAATGGTCAACGACTTATAGATAATATAACTAACCTAGCAGCGTACGGAAAGATCGTAAACCATTGTGAACCAGCAATTTTAACACTACGAAATGATCATCCCATTCATGACATTTTAAAAAAATATCCAGATATTCTCAAACCTATGTCGTTTAAAGACGCACCTAAGCACACCGTCTACCACTATATTGAAACTACAGGTACCCCAGTATTTTGTAAACCTAGACCCTTAGCGCCTGAGAGATATAAATTAGCAAAGGACGAGTTTAAAAACATGCTAGAGATAGGTATATGTAGGCCGTCTAAATCAGCTTGGGCAAGTCCCTTACATTTAGTTCCAAAAAAAGATGGGCAAGTACGTCCTTGTGGCGATTACAGAGCCTTAAACGCGGTTACTAAACCAGATAGGTACCCTATACCTCGCGTACAGGATTTCACTTATTTACTATCTGGAAAGACAATATTCTCAAAAATTGATATTAAAAAAGCCTATCATAATATATTAGTAAACCCACAAGATATCTGCAAAACTGCGATAACAACACCGTTTGGTCTATACGAATTTGAGCGCATGACCTTCGGACTAAGAAACGCAGCGCAAACCTTCCAGAGGTTCATGACAAACACCGTCTTATCAGGTCTAGACTTCTTATACTGTTACTCTGATGACATCTTAGTTAGCTCAGAAAATGCCGCGCAACACCGAGAGCATTTAGAACAAGTTTTTCAACGCCTAAACGAATTCGGCATAACTATAAACTTAGAAAAATGTACATTCCAAGCCTCTAAAGTAGAATTCCTAGGATACGAAGTTACGACTACTGGTATTAAGCCAATAGAGAGCAAAATACAAGCCATCACAGAATACCCCAAGCCCCAAAATGTATCTCAACTAAGAAAATTTTTGGGCATGGTAAATTTTTACAGAAATCATCTACCAAGAGCAATTGAGTATTTAGATACATTAAATAAATATATTCACAAGGCTAAAAAGAATGACAAAACACCCATAGAATGGACACAGGATGCTGAACAAGCATTCTCAAAATGTAAAGCGAGTCTCAAGAATGCGGTCACGTTATCGTTTCCTGTAACCAACGTGCCATATGCACTTTTTGCAGACGCGTCAAATAATTGCGTAGGCGCCGTATTGCAGCAACATGTCAACGGACAATGGTATCCATTAGGGTATTTCTCAAGGAAATTGAATGAAACACAAAAGAAATATAGTACATACGACAGAGAACTACTCGCCATCTTCTTAGCTGTAGAACATTTCAGATGTTTATTCGAAGGGGGTGAAATAATCATTTTTACCGATCACAAACCCTTAACATTTGCGTTTACAAAGCTAAGTAAAAATAATAACAAAGAAAGTCCAAGGCGTATTAGGCAGCTACTCTTTATAAGCGAATTTACGACCGACATACGCCATGTGAGTGGGCAGGATAATGTCGTCGCAGACGCATTATCACGTATAGAAAGTGTAGAGTGTACATCAAGCGTAGTAGACTATGAAAAGTTAGCACTAGAACAAAGCGAAGACACAGACCTCAAAGCATTATTAAACAATCCTAGATACCAAATTAAAAAGATATTAATTCCAAATACCAACAAATACGTATACTGCGAGATGTCAAATGACACTGCAAGACCTTATATAACAGAAAACTACAGAAGAGACATATTTCGGGCAATACATAATCTTAGTCATCCCGGCACGCGCGCGTCACGCCAACTCATTAAAGAAAAATTTTTCTGGCCAGACATGAACCGAGACATCGGAATATGGTCTAAAACATGCATCAATTGTCAAAAATCAAAAATAAATAGACATGCAAAATCCAGCTATGGTACATATCCACCAGTAGATAGATTTGATCACATACACATTGACTTAATAGGACCTCTCCCTACAACCGCAGACGAGTACAGATACTGTCTAACAATTATAGATAGGAGTACTGGTTGGCCAGAAGCATTTCCGTTAAAGGACATGACAGCAGAGAACGTAGCAAAAACATTATATAAGGAATGGATAAGCAGATTTGGCTGCCCTGTTAAACTAACCAGTGACCAGGGTAGGCAATTTGAAAGCAAATTGTTCACAATATTAATGTCCTACTTAGGTATACAAAAGATAAGAACAACCCCATACCATCCGCAAAGCAACGGAGCGGTGGAACGGTGGCACAGATGTGTTAAGGCGTCATTAATGGCAAGGTTAAATGGTAACAAAAACTGGACGCACGAACTACCTAGTGTAATGCTAGGACTTCGCGCTGCCATCAAATCAGAAACAGGCGTCAGCGCTGCACAAATGGTTTACGGGCGATCCCTACGATTGCCAGGCGAATTTTTCATAGAAGTAAAAAATAACTTAGATCCCTATACATTAGTACAGAATATTAGTAATACGATAAAGCAATATAAGCCCATGAGTGTTAAGACACACAATTCCAAAACATTTTTTGTGCACTCAGACCTTAAAGATTGTACACATGTATTCCTAAGAAATGACAAGATAAAAAAATCACTAGTATGTCCCTACGAAGGACCATTTAAAGTTTTAGAAAGATCAGAAAAATTGTATAAAATATTATTAACAGATAGAGAAGCAACTGTATCAATAGATAGACTTAAACCTGCCTATTTATTAAATGAAAATGCGTGTGTACAAGAGAGTAACAAAAATACAAAAACATGCTTACAAAGTAATAGCACAAATGTAAAAACATCCAGGTCAGGCAGAACTATCAAAACCCCTGTTAGATTTGTATAAATAAGATAAAAGTAGTAGTAAAAAATGTATAAGCAAACCTTGGTTAAATAGCTAGTATGTAAGAAATGTCGACTCAACTTATAATTATTACGAAGTAATTAAGTAGGTCAGTAACATTGTGCGCTGAGCCAACAAAATAATCATAAGATAGTACCTTGTAAGTAACAGGCACAAATAAAAAATTAGCGCCAGAATAAGTACATTTATAGATCACCAACTTCGTAGACTATACAGTATTGTATTAAAATGGGAAAAACGTACAGTGTTGAGGAAAAAACGGAAGAAGTTATCATAGCTCAAAATGGAGCGAACGACGCAACGAATTCGCATTTTGAGCGAACCGCAGAAAAGTATGGAATAGTGATACTTGTCATAGCAGCAGCGATTGGTATATACCTCATGTACGTATTGCATAAAAAGTGTAAACAAGGTGCTCAGAAAATTATACGGAAAGAATTGACAGTGTGGCATAGTGCAAGCAATTTACAGTTGCCTCAACAATCCACAGCGCACCCACAACAAGTTCACATAGTGTAGTGAAATATTGTAACGTAGAATAAGTACCCCATAGATATAAAAAACCATAGTACCAAAATAAAATAAGTATGTTATTAAAAATCAACAGCATGTATATAAGTCATAAATAATGTCAGCTCAAAAAATGTTCACTAAAAATAAAACAGCCTGTATCAATGAAACTCAACGCCAGGTATTATTAGAACTAAGTATAAACAATGTCGACACATGTATTAGTATGTAAGAGAATAGTAATAAAATGAAACAACATGTATATTTTACAACCATTTATTTCAATGTAAACCAGATTAAATTTTATAATGTAAAATTTTGTAAAAAGGGGGAATACTGTGGGAACACATAGCTGCATAAGCAAAGTGCCACAATGTAGAACTATGAATACAGTTGGTAATTGACTCTCGAGCGTTTCACTTGTGTTATCCCGTACACGAAACCTTACACGCTACACACATATCACAAACGTAATTAAAATGGACACCGTAAACGAAATACTTTGCCGAAATTAATATCGAGTTTGCAGATTATCTTAATTTTCTATCAAAACAGTAAAGGGCCGTTTTGCTAAACAAGAAGTGAACAGATGGTATCTCGACCATATTGTGCCTATTTTGAGCTTGTACAGGCCTATTGAATTCACTCGACCTCGAGAACAATATACCGATATCTATATCAGGCTATTGTCTAGTATTTAATACTTGCAAGATTGACAATGGGTGTAAAATAGATTTATTCACGTCTTTTGTGGGCAAGTGTGTGTTACGGAAGTTTATTGTGTTTGATAAAATCTTATTTTCTTGAAAAGTGGGCTTAAAGTCATATTTCGTTTCATCGTTTGCTATTTTTATCAGAGATAGTACAGAGGTTCAGTTTGTGGAGGCGATCAGCGGCGGTGACCTCTCATTGCGGGCCATGGACCAGATTGAGACGGAATGGGCGGCGGGCGCCCCCGTGCCTTCTGTTGATTACTCTTTCATTCTATTTTACTATTACAGTGCATTGCATCAGCCTTATAATGTTCCCACTGCTGGGACTCAGGTATCCTCTCTAGGAGAGAGAATTTGCCGTAATCTACCACGCGGGCCCAGTGCGGATTGGTGGATGTCACCAATCCGCACTGTTGGTTCTAGCCCGGTTTCCTCACGGTGTTTTCCTTCACCGTTTTTGAGAGCATTGGTGATGAAATAAATTACACAAAGTAATGCGCCTGGCTGGGTTTGAACCCAGCCTTATTTTACTATATTGGATATCAACTAATGACTTTTCCCGTTCTAGGGAAGTTACTCAAACCCACCTACATTCCTTGAGTTCTCCTTTGTGTTGAAATATCGTCAACGATTGCATCACTGCTTACCATCAAGTAGGATTGCAATCAAGAACTAGTTTATAACCAATAATAAAAAAAAATCTTTGTGTGTACCTGAATTCCACGGACACTCTTTCGAATAATCTCGTTACCCTAGCAGGCAACAGTCCTACTGGCAACCATTAGAATCAAACAACTAACTCACACATTTGTTGTGCGAACAGCTAAGGAGTAAAATTCCCTCTGGAGACTGTTTCCTGATAGCTACAATCTAGGGGTCCTCAAGTTAAGAGTTATATAGAAAGCACTAAATACAACTTGCTAAAATAAAGGTTTTAATGACCCGTCGCATGCTCAACGTTAGTGCGATGCCCTTATTCAAAACATAAGCCACATGTTAGAGTACCCTAAATACCCATACACCTGTACTATGAAGGATGTAATGAAAGCCACCGATGCCGCAGTTAACGTAGCCACTTACTGGGCCCCAACAGTTTAGCTAGTTCATCACCGATTCGAAAAGAAGAATTGAATAGGTTCCTTATAGGCATCCATGCTCCATCAACGACCACAACATTGCTTACCAGGTGACATACTGGTTAAGTGCGAACCAAATAATAAAAAAAAAACTAACCTTGTAGTAGTTGGAAACATTTCCACAGTCATCGCCTGGTTCAAACTCAGCATTGATTGGGAAATGGAAACAGATAGTGAAAAGAGAGCCACGACCAAGGTCTTGCTGTTAGCCCAGCGAAGACCCAAGGAACTGGCCACGGAGCACAACCCAGCTACAATGAGGAGTGGTTTCTTCCCCACCCTGTTTACTAGGATACCATTTATGAAGTAGGGGATCACGCAGACGACTCCAACTATCATGCTGTTTATGTACGTCTCGTGGCCGGATTTATTCTGTAAAAGAATGGATTGGTTATAATGTGAATAGAAAGGAAGATGACAGAGTTTCTATGAAATCTGGGCCCACCTTCCAATAGCTATGTTTGTTATATCTTATATCATAGGAGAGGTAATTTTAGGCTGAATATAAGTTACTATGACCCTAAGTTCCAAAATTTTTGGCCATTTAGAGTTAATTAAATTCTTCTTTATTTACAAATGTGATTAAATGGCTTGTTTTTTACTGGGGGTTGAGGCGCTACAACTTCTACGAGTCGTAAGTGTATTGAAAAACATCGTTTGATACAAATGCAAATTTGTCACTGCAGCCCTTGGCTCCATAACACACTCGTCTACGGCTCGTGCAAATGGCGCCTCGGTCGCGAATTTTCCCGCGAGTTCGTTTCTTTGTGACTATTTTCTACAATGATGTAGGTGAAGCTGCTGGTGGTCACTAATCAAGAAATATATGGTTATGATCGATATCCGTGGTTATGATCAACTTTCTGGATACGACTATTTTTTTTCACATCAAAGTAGGTAATTTTTAAGGGGAAATGTAACAAGACTCTATTGAATTTTTTCCTTAATCATGCTGAAAGGTCCGAAAATAAACCTTCTTCCTCAACTCTATTATTCCAACCAGTGTAAGATGAAGAAATTTGTTCTAAAAGTTGAATTTGAACAAAAAGTTGCTGTTAAAAAGCTCGTCACAATGGGTTTGGAAATTAAAGTATAATTGTGGCTATTTTAAGACGCGATAAAAAATAATGAAGAAGTTACTTTAAAAATTGTGGTCACTATTCTAACCTGACCT
This sequence comes from Leucania comma, assembly GCA_958295575.1. Lineage (NCBI taxonomy): Eukaryota > Metazoa > Arthropoda > Insecta > Lepidoptera > Noctuidae > Leucania > Leucania comma. The sequence goes on from OY282480.1 coordinate 5,043,128, forward strand.
AAATCAGGCGCAATAATTCCGATCTACGCGCTATTATTCTAATTTACGTACGATTAGTTCATGTTTTCACTGGCACTGTAGGTATATTATGGAATAAGGTCTTTGGAATAAGGTTAGGCACTCAGAGCCAAATTCACCAATAAACTAATCGCGATTCGTTCAAACAAAACGCAGTTTGAGCGACTAATCGAGATTATAGCTTCATTTTGCATTTCACCGCGATGAATTGAACCTAGTTTACGCTAAACTCAGTTTCAATTCTTTTGTTGTCGCCCATGTTTACGACACGGGTCTTTAAACTAGATTACGCTGAGCTCAGTTTAGTTGAACTAAGTTTTTATATTGAATAATGAGATCAGCCCTTAGTTCTCTATGAAGTATACCTATGCGCATATTTGCGTACTACTCTTATACTCGTAAAGATTTTTTTTTTTGATGGGAAAAATCATCCAATGACATCTTCTGCCCTTGGGCGGAGCGGGAGTTAGTCTCAGACTTTTACTGAAAAAAAAAAACCATCCTTCGTTGCCTTTCATACCAGGGCCGAACCTTCCTTTCAGAAACAGACCCTTGGCCCCAGTAGTCTTATCCTGCTGGGTCCCTAAGGTTTGCTGACAACTCCTTAAGGCGCGGGCAGAACAGTAGGTACGTGCCGTCGACGACTTGGGTTTGATACGGACAGTTACCGGGTGGTCAGACAGCGAGCTACCCAATGCTCACTCTTGTATAGATTGGAAGACCTTAAGTAAAAAAACCTTTAGTAAAAACTTAAATTCCAATCCATACACGATTAGTTTTATGCTCTTGGGTTCTTGCTTTGAATATAATGGAAATACGCGGCAGTAACTCATAAGTACAATTTAACGGAAAAAAAGACTTTTTGCTAGTATGTTATTATTTATCATGGTTTCTACCGATTATAATCACAAAACTGACATGATGAAGTATTTCAGTATCCCTAACGGTTCCGTACGAAAGCCAACTATAATTTATTGCAAGATAGTCTTCAGTACGTAACTTATTGCGTGCCACGCGTCTGATGACCTTGGGCTTTGTATATTGTAAAAAAAAACTGATATTTTTCCCCATTATTGATAGGCTGATAGGCTTGTGTTTGTTCACTATCTCATCTTATGGTAAGCGACGATGTGGTCGACGATGCTTGCCTATTCAGTACCTCTACCATGAGTTTTAAGCAATAGTATTCGTCGCTACTCGATATCGACGGCGTAAATATTTTGTATGGCAAATTTTGGTTCTGCAAGTGACCGCTAGAGGCGCTCCGAAATTTGCCATACAAAATATTTACGGCGTCGATATCGAGTAGCGACGAATACTATTGTTTAAAACTCATGGTAGAGGTACTGATGCATCCGATTAGATTGGAAGTCGACCCCCAAAATTATTAAAACAAAATTGGAAATACAGAGTAAGTACTTCCAGATTGTGACTTTTTCATCTATACACCGTTAAATTTTGATCGTTTTAATCCCGTGGAGGGTCGATCTCGGTACATAAAACACTATCGATTTGTAAATATAAAATAAAAAAATTAAGTATTTTTTTTTCTAAAACTCGAATAAATAATACGCATGTATGAAATCAATTTCTTTAAGTAAACGAGTCAATGACCTTGTAGGTATTTGTTGGTCGTTGCGTACTAACTACCTCCAGGTCATTGAACGCGTTCAGCTGACGTTTACTTAAAGGAATTAATTTCGTACACGAGTAAATTAATTAGAGTTTAAAAAAAGTACTTTATTTTTATCTTTACAAATCGATAGTGTTTCATGTATTGTATCGACCCTCGACGGGATTAAATGGTGTATATACAACATTAGTTTTAGTATATGCGAAACCCGAAACACGTGTACTGGACACATATTTTTTATATAAAGAATCTATGTACAAAATTTCATAACTGTATCATAAAAAATCATAAAATTATAAGCTTGTTATGTTACCTGGTAGTCCGCACAAATACATAGTCACCGGGCGATTGAGGGGTTACTTTACGCCCACATTCAGTTGTGCACTGGCGCTTAAGGCCTGCTATGATCTTCCGTGACCTGTGTTGTACTTTGTTTCAGTGGTGTCCAACTTGTGACTTTTTAAAATATTCTTGGTAAAAATCTAACATATTGTAAAAATGATTGGAATCGATTCAGTTACTAATAAAAATAAAAATAAATAAAATAAAATAGTTTATTTCTCACCATAAAAAATAGATTTAAGAAGGTATAAGAAAAAGAAAGAAAAGTATCAATTAAATTTTTTCTGTGGTGGTTACAAAGGTTCAGAATATTGACCCAACCCCCTGAACTAGGCGGGAACCTGTATCTCAAGGGATATATAATTCTGAACAAACTATATTCAGGTTTCAGCATATACTAAAAATAATGTTGGGTAAAAGGAAAAACTGACTGACGTAGGTACTTAACTCACAGCCGCAAGTGTGAAATTTACTACAAGGTTCTATTTTGTAACGTAGAGGAGAACACTTCTTTTAGATGGAAAATCATCCAATAACTTTTCGCGCATGCTGTGTGCGAATTTTAATGACTAAAATCCACACCTTTTCCTTCTTGGCCTTCGTTCCCGGGCCCGGGGGTACCCATGACTTCAGTAGGCCCAGGAGTTACCAATTGCTCGTCTTGCGGACGGCGCGACGGCCCACTCTTACGGTGGAACGTGGCACTAGACAGTATTTTTTTAAACGCCCCTTAAGTGGATGAAACGATGGCCTAAACGGACCCTCATGAAACCCGATAATAATTTATTGCAAAACAGTCTTCGGCACGTAACTTATTTCGAAGCACGCGTCTGTAGACCTTGGACTGTTTGCATTGCGAGTCAAATCATGTTCAAACTTAAACATGATAATATCAGAATCAATATTCCCTGTTTCAACCATATTTATTAGTTTAGCAAGGGAGAGTGGGGTAAGTACGGATAGTGGGTAATTACGAACAGTAAAGTTTTAGGGTTTATTTCAGAAAATTACTCGAAAAATGTTATTGGTTTAATGTAAAACATTAATTACGGTATGCATAATTATTATACGATCTTTCGGCAAAATTATAATTTATGATTTTGAGCCGATTCTTACAATTAGGTATGTATATGTGGAATTACGAAATTTATCACTCCTATTATTTTAATGGATGATATCGAGTTTTTAAGTGGATTTAGTGAAAGAATTTCATTAGACAGAGTGACCAGATAACTTGGTAAAATACCTCACGCCTTCTATTTAGAAAGCTAATACATTTTTGAAAGTGTTTGATAATTAATTTTATCGAAAGAAAATCTTGTATAATTTTATAATAACTCAATAAATAAAAAAAAACTATAATTAAAAAGATATTGACTTTTTTTACAATGTCTGAGTATGATTTAAAATTTTCTTTAAGTGTACTCACCCCCTCTCTCCTATGTAAAATAATGGATGATCGAACCATGAACGATTTCATCCATAGCTTTCATTCGGTCTTTTGTAGTTCATTCGCGTGCTTCTTTACTTGAATAGATAGTGAGTATAAATAGTAAATGTTATTACTGAATCGTGAGTTGGAATAATCGAAATAAGATATTTATAGAAGTAGGTCATGGTTCCTTGAAATGTCCTGAGCTGGCGCAGGCGATTGAGTTGAATGTGTTAGAAAATTCAAAGACTTCAGTTTAGCCTGTTCTAACCTAAGGGGACGCCGGCGTCCTCACGTGACCTAATTGTGTCATGATTTATTCATGATTTATCATTACGTAAGAATTTCTGTATCCTTTTTAACAATAGATTAGGCTCAATCTGAACTCGTGTTGGGCCAGAAGTATTCTGTGATCAATTAATTTTGAATAACAAAATCGTTGCGTTTTTATTCTACAATGGGGTAGAACTAGAGATGTAAGTGCTGTATTATACCATTGGCAAAACAAGGATTAGTTTTTTTTTTATAACAAAAGTATAGTTACTTCGAAGAAAATTGGCATATCGAAAAAGGAAGGAAATTTGGAATTTCGGATATTTTTATAAACGTCAAGGCACTAGTAGCGGGAAATATTGCAAGGTTTCTTTTTATAACGTACGGAAGCACTAGGTAATGCCCACTTCGTGAGTTGGAATGAAATGGAGATTCAAAGTTTGTATGTACGAACCTACTCGAAGCCATTGGCAGAATATAGTTCACATATAGTTACACTACGTAGTTGATAATTTTACTTATTTTTTTTTTAATTACTGGTTTTAATTGGTATTAAACCTAGTAATAGTCCCGGGCAATACATTGAGATCGCATTTAATTAGTACTAAACCTAGTAATATTCTCAAAAAATACATTTAGATCGCGTTTAATTGGAATTAAACCTAGTAATAGCCCCGCAACTATTTCAGATTGCGTTTTGGAATAAGGCGGTGTATGTCCTATTTCAAGACATGGTCTACCCGTAGCTAAGTGACAGACAAACTCACATTCGTATTTATAAATAACCAGCTGTCGCAACTGACATTTTCTTGCCCTAAATCTAACTTTTACTAAAAAAAAAAACCGATTGCAGCGCCACCAAACGAGTCAAATTGTATTTTAAACCTACTAATCTACCCACTCAAATATATACACAAAATTTCATCCAAATGGTGAAATTGTTTAGGAACTAGGTAACAAACACGTGTACAAAAGAATTACATACGAGTATATCATTGATATATTATAAGGAACATAAGTTACGCGCTAACATCGTAATCAGAAAACCTGGACTTGAAACTCACACATCTATGATCAGATCAGTCACCAACACCGCAAACCTATAGTCAATGATAGACAAGGGTAGAAACAAGAGCCGGAGCTGTCGTGCGAGTGAAATAGCGCAAGCCGCCAAATGTGTGTGATCGCCGCGACCGGTGGGAAATCGTGCCATATAGGCACAATTTCAGCGGTCTACGCGTTGGAGGCGAGTCACTTATCTCTCGCTTTTTTAATTTAATACTCAATATTATATTGCAATCCATAAGTGTACATAGATGGTATTAAAAAAAAATGTCACAGACCATTATGGACCCTGTCGGGCACAGCAAAAATTAGGAGAGAGGAAGAGGGTTAAGTAGAAATTCATGGAATTCACTAGTACTGTAGATCTAATGGGTCGCGTTTAATCGAAGGAGTATTTAAAGATAAGACGACCCAAGAATTATTTATTTATTTATTTCTTAATTGCACACCTTAACTTATTATAGGACAAACATTTATAAAAAAATAAGTGTATATTTAGGCGGTCTTATTGCACAGGGCAATTTCTACCAGACAACCTTTGGATGGACTGGAAGAAAGAAAAAGATTTGGGGTTGTCAGTGTTCAATAATATAAATAATAGAAATATTTATATATATAATCCAAAAAAAAAATATGATGCATAAATAAATTATCAAATAATAAACTAATAAATATTAAAATATACAAAAGAAAAAGGAGAAGAAAAATTAAAGTAATAGGTAGTGCTCCTTCACCATTTTTTTAAACGCTGGCAGCGTTTGGGCACGCCTCACTTCTATAGGTAATGCATTCCACAAACGAGCTGCTTATACCGTGAAAGATTTATCGAAGAAAGAAGTGGAATGCATATGAATACTAAGTTTTAGATTCTCCGAAGTATTTAGCTAAAAACATAACATTTCTTGCAATTTCTAATTTATTTGAAACTTGTTGAACTTTCTATAATTATATCCTGCATTTTAAATACAACACCAAAATATATATATATATATATAGGCTGATCTTCCAAGAACAGAAGATAATCTGACACGTGTCAATCCAAAACAACAATGATTTAATCAATGCAAAATTACAGGGATTTGAGCCAGCAGAAATTGAACACCAAACGTGACGGGCTGACCAATGTGATACGAGTAGCTACTGTCAGAAACGTTACCGAGTACGACATGCGAAGTTACATGAATTTCACGAATACTTCTCTTTGATGGAACAGCACGATACGTTTTAATGATTTCTGTGAATTCCACAATATTCCACAATTCCACAATATTCCACAAATATCACACAACACCGTCTAGTCCCAAGCTAAGCAAAGCTTGTGTTATGGGTACCAGACAGCTGATAAACATACTTATATGTTTCTAAATACATACATATTATAGATAAATAACAGAACCAATGATCATGCTCATCACACAAATATTTGTCCTGGGTGGGAATCGAACCCACGACCTCCGGCATAGCAGTCAGGGTCACTAACCACTAGACCAACAGGCCAGTCAAATTCGTACGCATATATGCCTTATCGTGGTCTCTAATTAAGTGATATTTTATTAGCAATTCGATACTTGAGTCAAATCAAAAAGTAACTTCATTTAAAATCGTAAATAGAAAAATATCATATTACTTTTATAAAACTGGGCAAGTGAGAGTCGGACTCGCGCACTGAGGGTTTCGTACAAGCTTACCTAAGTAAACACCCCACGGCGTCGTCACCTTCCGTTTGGCGCAGGTGCTGACCGAGCACGGCAAGTTCGGTCCGTACCTGTACAAGATTCGTGCGGAGACGACGCCCGGGTGTCGCCACTGTGCGGACCGCCCGGTGGACACGGTGGAGCACACAGTCGAGGTGTGCCCCGCTTGGGAAGAGCAGCGCCGTGTCCTCGTGGGGGCGATCGGCGGCGATCTCTCGCGCCGGGGCTTGGTTCAAGCCATGCTCCGGAGCGAGGAGGAGTGGCAGGCGGTCGCCTCCTTCTGCGAAGCAGTAATGCTAGTAAAGGAGGAGGCCGACCGCCTTAGGCAAAGGCGGACACGCCGCCGCCGCCGCCGGGTTTCCGATCCCAATTTCCGGCCACCGTAGGCGCGGGCTCGCGGACGGTGGGCAATGGGTAGCTCGCTGTCCGTCCGTCCGGTGACAGACCGGTCCGAGCTCAGGTCGTCTACGGCGCGCACCGTTCCCGCGCGCCTCAAGGAGTTGTCAGCATACTGTAGGGGTCCAGCAGGGCCGAAGCCTACTGGGGCCAAAGGTTATGTGAGACTGTCACCAAAGGCCCCAGGATAAAGGCAAGGAATGGAAAGGTAGGTTTTTTAGTCAGTAAAAGTCTGACACTGTTTCCCGCCCCGCCCAAGGGCGGGATTCGTCATTGGATGATTTTTACCTACCACAAAAAAAAAAAAAAAAAAAAAAAACCTAAGTAAACAGTTCAACTACCGAATTTAGTATCGAGAATTTTTTGGAGTCGCAAAATAAGTGTTTTTTTTTTCATGACATCTGTTTTCAGATTTATTCCTATATCTTTGCTATAAGACCTTGCTTCATGTCAAACAGGATTCTGGGTCAAAGGGAAGTATCCTATGAATTTTGATTCTCTTGAAAGTGTCGAAATTTACGTTTTTTACAAAATAAACGACCGTATCTTTTGCTTTTTGTTAACTTTGAAATTAGTTTTTTCCACAGCTTCAAGGGACCGTAAACTTAAGTAAACGGTTTTAATTTCAACTCGATACCTCTACAGGTTACGGAGATAAAGAGTCGTGCCGTGACAGATAGACAGATGGACAACGAATTGATCTTATTAGGGTTCCGTTATTTTATTTCGAGGTACAGAACCCTAAAAATCAAGTTAGAAACCTTTCAAGATTTCTGGTAGAAGGAGAAACTGACAAATAAAAGTAACGATGCACATCTGAAATGTAAGGTCGCTGCTATTACGTACAGTACTATTAGGTTAAGTGTGCTCAAAAGAGAACGAGATATTACCACTACGGAAAAAGTGGGTTGGGATTCTTATTGCTGCTACATTTAATAATCAATTTTGATACTGCTCAGAAAAAGATATATTATATTGTACAAAAATAACCAAATCATTGTTTGTCGATAAATATAAGGAATTGATATTAATAAAAACCCGGCCAAGTGCGTATTTGGCCAGGTGTTGCCAGGTGCCAGAGTAGCTGTTACAAAAGGGGACTTTAGCTATGTTTGTGATCAAAATATTAATTGACTTAACGGTATACAAAAGTCAATAAAATTTAAAAACGGGCCCACATATAATGATAGTAATTGAAAAACGAGTTATAAGGTAATTTGAATAATACAAGGTCGAAGGCCTTCGAATTCATTCATATCAGACTCTTAAAGCAGGCCGATTGGATGTTATTCACTTAAGATAAAAGTAGCCTAAATTACTCCTTATGCAGCTAACTGAAAGTCTTATCGAAATCGGTTCAGACGTTTCGGATATGAGCCGAAACAAGCAGAAAGGCAGACAAAAATTTTAAAAATTACATTTTTCCTTTTTTATTTTCTTTATTGATTTAATGAAAAAAAAATGATATTAAAGATGTATAAATTAGAATAAAGAAGAAAGAAGAATAAAGAAGAAAGCAATTCAAAAAAATATTGATAATTCGATCACGTATTAATTTGAATACTGCAGTTAAATAACTACAAGTATTATGTACCTAAGGGCTGTTATTTAATAAAAAATCATTACAAAAAAGATAGCAACACTGTTGCGACATTTTCTGTGATCTATACAACACTTTATCATGTACGAGTATATTCACACTGTTTACTTTAGAAGATAATCACCCTCAGCAATATTGCTGTCAGATCGCGAGTTGAAATATTCAATATTGGGTTTTACTTATGTACATAATCGAGCTTTTTATTATTACAAGCTTTCTATTAGCTTGCACTGTATGTAACTATGTATGTTTGGCTCAAATCTTGCAACTCAATTTTGAAGCAGATATCTTCAATCGATTGAGCTGAAATTTTACATGCATGTGTAAATTGAATGACAATGTAACATTATGATAACATGGAGCTGATCTGATGATGGAGCTGGAAGGTAGCCATAGGAATTCAGCAATAAATCAATAAAACTCCATCGAGTTTGGGTTCAATCCTTTCTCACTTTGCTTAGCCTTATCCCATTATTTGGTGACGATTCCCCAAGTCATTCTTCTACAGACATGATATAGCAAATACTTTCTCATCAGAAATAAAATCCGCTCACTTCTATGTCTTCAATCTTGCTACCGTCGCGCCATCTTGGCGCTTAGTTACGCGTAGCTTCAGTCCCTACTCAATTAACGCAGGTGATAGGACTTGTCCCCGGGGCGTAAGATTGCGCACACATTGGCAAATTCACGCCTAACATCATGTTACCCCCAAGAACGGGGCTGATTTGCCGAGTTTATGCACCCTAGGAGACTAAGTAATTTGTATTTGTTGATGGAGCTTGGTTTTTTTATTATATTTTTTACCTTATAATAATCTCACTGCTGGGACCTAAACATTCTATTTAGAGAGTGGGAAAGGGCCGTAATAGCTGGACCACCACGCGGGCCCTGTGTGTATTGGTTGGTCATATGTTTTCGTTTTTGTTCTATGATATGTCGGTTTCCTTACGATATTTTCCTTTATTGTTTTGAGAGCTTTGCAAGCAACTGCCTGGGTACCCGTACTATCCAGACGTCCTTTTTTAACCCCTCGGCCGCCAGGGGGTTATTATTATTACGTAATTGCGCGCTTTTTCAAAATAAACTAAGATATTGAAACCAAAATTTTCGGCCGCATGAAATTCGTACCCCCTTGTGTACAGTACGACAATAAATAATTAGCGTTTTTTCAAGATCATTCAAGTTGTACAAACGTATGTACAATCAGCGCGTGAATGGGAAATCATCTAATGATTTCTCTCGCTCTATGATCTATGAGATGGAGCGGGAGAGCGTGTCATACTGGTCAAAGTAACACCTGTGTCCTTCAGCTGCCCGTTCTAGGACTATAGGCTTCTTTTTCAGAAATTCCACCATCAACGATTGCATCACTGCTTACCATCAGGAGGGATCGCAGTTAAGCACTAGTTTATATAAATAAAAAATAAATAAAGAAAGAATTGCCCGTAGCCCTCGTGTTAGGTATATAACAACGCAGTATAACCCACGGAAGCGAAGCAGAAAACAAAAACGTGAATGAAACCGTGCGGATATCTAGTACATTACATATGAGTGAGTGTGAGAGCAGTGGTGGCCGAGTGAGAGTAGTGGTGGACGAGTGGTAACGGCCCTGACTTACGAGTTGTAGGTCGCGGGTTCAAACCCAGCCAGGCGCATTACTTTGTGTAATTTATTTCATTACCACTGCTCTCAAAACGGTGAAGGAAACCATCGTGAGGAAACCGGCATGTCCTAGAACTAAAAATTCAAAGACATGTAACATTCACCAACCCGCACTGGGGCCGCGTGGTGGATTACGGCCCATTCCCTCTCCTAGAAAGGAGGCCTGTGTCCCAGCAGTGGGAACGTTAAAAAAAAAGGCTGATGATGATGATGATGACATATGAGTGCAATGGAACTGCTTCTTTCTATAGAAATTTCTTTCAGAAGTCTTTCTTTATTTTTTACATGATCTACGAACTAAAATCGGTCTCAACCAAAAAATCTGCGCGAGAGTCAAACTTGCGCACTGAGGGTTCCGTAGAAACCTACCCCCGAAAACCCGTTCAAATCCCGTATCATTTTTTTTCCGGATCGCAAAAAGTTTTTTTTTTGTGACGTAACTAGAAATTTACAGTGTTCAGATTGCTTCCTATACTTGTCTTATGAGACCTTCTCGAACTTCGACTTTTATGAACTTTGATTTCTTTGAGTGTCGAAAAATACGTTTTTTGCGACTTATACTACCTTATCTTCTTTTTCGTCAACGATTTTTTCACAGCTTCAAGAGACTACAAACCTGAATTCACCATCATCATCATCAGCCTTTTAATGTTCCCACTGCTGGGACACAGGCCTCCTCTCTAAGAGAGGGGATGGGCCGTAATTCAGCACGCGGGCCCAGTGCGGCTTGGTAAACGTCACATGTCTTCGAATTGACGATTTTTTCACAGCTTCAAGAGACTACAAACCTGAATTCATCATCATCATCATCAGCCTTTTAATGTTCCCACTTCTGGGACACAGGCCTCCTCTCTGAGAGAGGGGATGGGCCGTAATTCACCACGCGGGCCCAGTGCGGCTTGGTGAATGTCACATGTCTTCGTAACCTGTATTGGTGGTTTTAATTTGAAGTCGATACCTCCACGCGTTCCGGACAGACAGACGGACAAAAAAATGATTCTATAAGGGTACCGTTTCTTTTTTGTTCTTTAGAGATACGGAACCTTAAATAGTACACCCGCTTCCGAAACCCCTGTCTATGTTTTTGACTCAACAATCGAACCTGGGCCAGTAATTGACACTCGAAGTGACAGCGACCAAATTACTGGAAACTGATAAATGAATACACCTATCATTTCATGACATTTTCTACCTAATTTTCATGTTACACGTAGTAAAATGGTATATATGAATTTAGTAGAAACTATAATTTTGGAATAGAAACTTTTGGTTGTATTGATTCAAAATTGTCTTGTTCCCACGTTGTTGCTATACCCATCGGCATGTGAGTTCTGTTAAAAATTTTACGATAGATGATTTTTTTTTTTTTTTTTTTTTTTTTTTTTTCGGGAGGTAAAATCATCCAATGACAAATCCCGCCCTTGGGTGGAGCGGGAAGTAGTGTCAGACTCTTACTGACTAAAAACCTACCCCGTTCCATTCTTCGCCTTGGTCCCAGGGCCCCGGGTGCCATTTTCACATACCCTTTGACCCCAGTAGGCTTCGGCCCTATCGGGCCCCTTCAGTTTGCTGACAACTCCTTGAGGCGCGCGGGAACAGTGCGCGCCGTAAACGACTTGAGCTCGGACCGGTCTGTTACCGGACGGACGGACAGCGAGCTACCCATTGCCCGCCGACGATAGATGATGGAGAATTTAACATTCTTGCTGTTGATTAGGGTATTAGAAACTTGATTACCTATAAAATTGTCTTTTTAGGGTTCCCCGTTACTGCAAAGGAAATACGGAACCCTTACCTATAGAATCTCTTTGTTGTCCGTCTGTCTATCAAGACCCTTTATCTTGGGAACGCGTGGGGGTATCGAGTAGAAATTAAAAATATATACTCGGATCCGCGGTTCCTTGAAGCTATGAAAAAATCAAACTTCTAAGGTAACGAAAAAGAAGATACAGCCGTTTATATCGTAAAAACGTATATTACGACACTCTCAAGAGAATAAAAAATCATGGGTACTTCCCGTTGATCTAGAACCCCGTGGTCTCGTGAGCACAAGTATGAGAATAAATCAAAACAGTAAATTTGAAGTTACGTCACACAACAATTTCAAAAGATTCAAAGCATTTATTTCAAATAAACCATTTACAGGCACTTTTGAAAAGTCAAGAAGTCGGTCTGTCAGAAAAAAATGATGCTAATTGCACATTCCAAAGCGTAGATCTCTATGGAGAAGAATGTGCAAGAAACTCCATGGACACTCTTTTCAAACTTGTTTTGTGTTACAAATATCTCGGTTACATGTTTTTGTTGCTGCTATTATGTGAGAACAATGTAAACAAGATAATTTTTTTTTTTTTGATTCGGTAAAATCTTCCGAGACTCGTTTTGGGAATTAAACTATTTATATAAGTTAGTTTGTACTTGGTAGTATACACCGATTAATTTTAGTCGTTTTAGTCCCGTGGAGGGTCGATTTGGTACATAAAATTGATTTCTAAAGATTATTTTTCCGACCCAAATATCGACCAATAGAATTGCACCATTCGACGTCACGTGGTACAACCTACATGGTATTATACTGATAATTTTTTGAAAATTTTCTCTGGTAGTTGCTATATATAAAAAACAAATTCAATTCTATTGGCCGACATTTGGGACGGAAAAATAATCCCCCGAATACCACACGAGCTTCAAAATTATCTGGCATTTATAAGTGATAAAAAATGTTAAATAAAGTTTTTTTTTTATTACCGAATTTATTTCCGCATGTACGAAATTAAATAATGATTACTTTAAGTAAACGTCAGCTGATCGAGGCTAATGAACAGTAGGTAGTTAGTACGAAACAATCGACAACTCCCTACAAGGTCATTGACTCGTTTACTTAAAGAAATTAATTTTGTACATTCGTATGTTAATTCGAGTTTTAGAAAAAAAGTACTTTATTTTTTAATTTTATCTTTATAAATCGAAAATGTTTCACGTACTGAATCCATCCTCCACGGGATTAAAACGACCAAAATTTAACATTGTATATATTTAATGTCTTTGGTTTGTACGGAATCCTCAGAGTTGGACTCGTACCTGCCTGTTTTTTTTTTTTTTAAACAGTATACTTTGAGGTGAGCTGTGATGTCTTCGGATTGACTTAGACGTAGACCAAAAGACCTATTACAAAGTATGTGTTGATTCAAGACAAACTCTTTACGTGGACAGAGATTCTTTCAAATCTTTAAAGCATAGATTGCCCTGCCTGCCTGTAGCAGGCTGGGCCTCTACGGTTTGCTGATAGCTCCTTTAGGGGCGCGGAAACAGTACAAGCCTTCGACGACTTGGGCTCGGTCCGGTCGGTTACCGGACGATCGGACAGCGTTCTACCCATTGCATGCCGTCCGCAAGCCCGCGCCTACGGTAGCCGAAAATCGGGATCGGAATCCCGGCGGCTGGGGCGAGCGTCCCGTTGCCTCTTCCTGATGCGGTCAGCCTCCTCCTTTGCTAGCATTACTGCTTCGCAGAAGGAGACGACCGCCTGCCATCCCTCCTCACTACGGACCATGGCCTGAACCAAGGCCCGGCGAGAGAGATCGCTGCCGCCGATCGCCCCCACGAGGACAAGGCGATGCTCCGTCCAGGCGAGTCACACCTATACAGTATGCTCCACCGTGTCCTCCGGGTGTTCCGCACAGTGATGACATCCGGGCGAAGAGTATGAACCGATTATAATATTGGTGTTTTCAAGGCTAGAGTAAATAGGCTCTTAATAAACTAGTGCGCTTCACCATCAACGATTGCATCACTGCTTACCATCAGGTGGGACCGCAGTTAAAAAAAAAATTCACAGTTTGTACTTACTGGCACACAAACTTCTTTTACATAAGAAGAGTTATGTATAACTGGTTTTAAACTAGACGTGTATGTGTCTAGGACTGTGCACAGATCCTGTCCTTCTGTCAATGGGTTATGCTCCACTATAGCTGAAACTTGAGGGAACCAAAGCCTTAGGACATTGTACCTGGGAATCAGAAATGAATGTTTAGTTATATACTGAATCTAGCATCTACCAGTAACTCCGCTAACGAGAAAGTAGAATTACCCCAAGGGAATATATTCACTTTAAAAATGTTAATTGTGCACCAAAATGTATGTTTAATATTTTTTTTTATGGTAGGTAAAATCATCCAATGACAAATCCCGCCCTTGGGCGGAGCGGGAAGTAGTGTCAGACTCTTACTGACTAAAAACCTACCCCGTTCCTTCGTAGCCTATCGTGCCGGGGCCGGGTATTCCTTTCGGAAATTAACCCATGACCCCAGTAGGCTTTGACCCTGCCTGCCTGCAGTTAGCTGGCTGGGCCTCTTCGGTGTGCTGACAGCTCTTTGAAGCGCGCGGGAACAGAACGCGCCGGCGATGACTTGGACTCGGTCCGGTCGGTTACCGGACGATCGGACAGCGTGCTACCCATTGCTTGGGGTGCCCCAAGTCCGTTGATATTTATATTATAAGTATTTTTAGTGAAGAATAAGATTTTTGATGCACAGAAATCCTACATTAATGATACGGTCAAACGTGTTTTTTTTTATCGATGGGTAAAAACCACCCAATGATCTTCCCTGCCCTTGGGCGGAGCCAAAGATACTGTCAGACTTTTACTGACAAAAAACCCACCCCATTCCTTATCAGCCCTTTATACCGGGGCCGGACATTCCTTTCAGAAATCAGTCAATGGCCCCAGTAGGCTTCGGTCCTGCTCTGCCTCTACGGTGACCAAACGTGGATGGACAATTAGACATAGCATCAAACGATCAGCAAGCCTAGCCAAGTTACGACCGTTCCTGTCGAATCTCTTTCTACAATCGGTAATGACTCAGCATAAGCACCTTTTTATAATAAACCTAGAAACGATTACGTTTCATTTTTTCATTTTGAACGATGTGGACTTGGCTACGAATTTTGTTGAAATGATGTTACACATTTAATTAGTTTTCTACTAGCGTTAACGTTTGTAGATTATCAACTTGACTAAGCCTGCTTGCCAGTTTTAGTTAGCCATATCATGAAGTGATTAATTTTAAGACCTGCCTACGACATACACATACACACATAAGAAGTACCTAACAAACATATACATATCCGCATATATTCAAGTTCAAAGTTAGATAATAAATTAAATTGCGTTAGACATTCGTAACCGACCCACACAGTTTACTCCGTGGTTGCGGCAGACCACGAAGAAGATGGCGGGATAACTTAGATGTCTTCCTTAGGGGTTGGCAAGAAGTGGCTCAAAGCCGAGGACAGTGGAAGTATTGGAGGGAGGCCTTTACCCAGTAGTACTACAGTATAAGATAGGTTTAATAGTCAAATACCTGTATTGACATAATAGATTTTCTAAACAAATTCTAAAATACTTACATAGCCATAATAATGAAGTTAGTGCAGCATGTCATAGCTAAATGCACAACCAATGGCTTTTGGAACATCGGTTTGACATTGTAAAGACCCTCGACGATCTGATGACGAATGTTGTTGTGAACGTGGTGCTCAGGAGTCTCATCTATTGAATGCTTGTTCTTGTCCTTCCAAATGTTGTAGAACTGGAATGCGCAAAGACTTCAGAAAGAGATTCATAAATTTATTTAGCTTTAAAACTACGCTCTCATTTTCCATCGGTAAAGAACAACGGCGAGGAAATCGTTGATGGAATTATTAAGTGTCTACATAATTATACAAAGACATAATTATGTCACCATATATAGACTTACATAGACATAATTATGTCACCATGGCATATACCGAGGAAATAATTAACTAAGTTTTATGAAACCAAGCTCAGTAAGGGCTGATTTCATCATTCAATATAAAAACTTAGTTCAACTAAACTGAGCTCAGCGTAATCTAGTTTAAAGACCCGTGTCGTAAACATGGGCGACAACAAAGGATTGAAACTGAGTTTAGCGTAAACTAAGTTTAATTCATCGCGGTGAAACGCAAAATGAACTTTGTCTCAAAAATTTGGTTTAAATATCTTATGGGAAAAGTTACATTTTTCAATTGTGTAGTATGCAACAAAATGAAAGTTATAATTAATTTGCTGTTGGGTTGCGTAAAAACCAAAGATGAGAAAGAATCATTAATTAATCTAGATGCTGGGTTACTACAAAAAAATTTGGCAAGTTCTAAATCGCAGTCATCCAAAAAGCTAAACCATATCTAATTGATGATACTCTCTCACTCAAATTAGTTATTAAAGTTTGTGTAATTAGAACTAATAAAAGAGTACGAACGGGTTGGCTTATCCATGTGAATAAAAACCCCGAATTTAATAAATTGACAAAAAAGCAATGATGAATATTTTGGTTTTCTGACTGAAAATTTTTCCACGCCCTCCAAGGATTTTCAAGATGAGCGTGTTTTATGAGATTACATTTTTTATGAATAAAATGCTGATACGCCTACACATTACACTGATTCTTCGAAATAGACCTCAAACTCACTAGGTATTATATTTATTATTGACTGTGGGATTAGAGCCGCAGGGAAATTTCTCTGCCTATTAATTACCTATCTTTGAATTAATTTAAAATTAATCAACCTGATTTTTTTTCTATTAAACTACCTTATAAATATGGGGTAGTTACCCCATAAATATCATAGATTATTAAAATCGGCCAAGCTATTTTTGAGTTTTAGCAAGACTAAAGAACAGCATTAGATTTTTACATATTTTTAGATTTAATATATATACTATTTAGGTTTCAAAAAAAGTCAAACAATCTGTCATAACCATAACTTTAAATGTTGGGAGGTAGTCATTAGGGCTACGAGAACATTTAAAAGAGTTATGTGACTCTAAAACACAGAGGACAAATTAAGGACTCTAGCAAAAAATGGCAACTGAAGGAACACTGGGTTTTAGTCAATAAAAATCTGACACTTTGTCCCTAGAGCGACAAAAGTCATTCGGTAATTTCCCATCACAAAAAAAAAGCTTGCAGTCATAATTTATTCACACGGCTAACAACATCATGCAAGTTAACCATAACTACAGTTTTTCAATCCGACATTGTATTACTCCAAGTAAATCATTAATCACAATTAAGTTTTCTAAGAAAAACTTCATAACTTCACCGGTAATTCTTCAAGCTACGAAAAAAAAAAAAAAAAACTAAGAGAACCTTACCATGACATAGCAACGATACAAAATCAGGAAATATCGTCATAATAAGTGGAGTTTCCACATATTTATCGACGTAATAACTCAAGTTGATGATGCGAGCGAATGGCGGAATAATTTTTACAAATGGATACGATATTACACGCAAGTCACTACATAGATTTGTACATACAGTAGGTCCATAGGTTACCCTTCTTGAAAAGAGTAAAGGTTTGATCTAACTGCGGCAAAATCCCGCGCGGGATGCAGGAAAAAATACGATTGCCATGCCGCGACGCCCGCCAATCGTAGCAATCAATGTGTGCGCTTCGTACGTTCAAACTGGCGTTATTATTCATTCAAGTGTAAACAAGTGCAAAAGATGATAAACACACGGAGGCATATTACACCTACGCTACAAAATTACGTCGCGCTAGGTACTATTGCGGACATTTCGCTTGAATCCTGCGGCCGGCGCCAAAGCCCACCGTTTTGAAGTTTTCGTTTCGAGTGCAAGCAAAAATGAACTCAGCGATGTTCAGGCGGAATTGTCTTTGATGGTACGTGGTCAAGAGATTTTTTTAAATAGGTAAAGTATCAATTCTAAACATACCACTTTCAAGATGTGTGTGGGCGTGACTGTATGTCAGTGTAGTACAGTCGTGCTACGAAATAACCCACGTTGTTTGAACTGAGCCTTTTGAGATTTTCTTAATCGTGTCTTTAGAGGCAGTATGTTATAATCGCTGGATATTTCCGCTGTATTATTGACTGGTATTATTTAGTACAAGGCTTTCATAGTAACCTGATTTTTGTTGCAACTATCCATATTTAGTTTATGATGTGATCTTTCTTTGAAAATGTTATATTCACCAATAAATATGACGAGTTTTTTGCGATACTTCACATCAATCATTTATCTTTTCCAATAACAATTAAAGTCAAGGTCTCTCTAATATTTTTAAGCTCCAACTTTTCAATTTCAATAAAATCATAGAGCCTTTTTTACTCACCATTTCTGTAAAGTTTTATATTGAAGAGAATAATGTACTTCAAATTGTAATAAATAAGAATTTATAAAGTGCTAAAGGTATAAATTGGATTCTTAACTTCAGAATAGGGTTGCCACTTTAAATTGCGACTAGAAATACTGGCCGCCACTGTCAAACTTTAGAAAAAATATAATTTTAGATTTGGAGAGTCAGCGTTATAATAGGTATATCTTTGAATAGTTACAGTTAAATTAATTTTAAAACAATAAGTAATGAGAATAAAGTTATATTCTCAGCTTTTAAAGAAGTAAACAAAATGAGACTGACATAACCTACGAAGTTCAAAGTGTTTTAAGATACTCATCTCTAAAAATAGAAGTAAATTAATTCTTTGAAAATAAAATAGTCATAGACTTGCAATTAAATGCAATTTCATTATTTTCAATGACAATAGATTCAGTTTTTGAAGAGTGACATTTAACTTTAACGTCTAGTAATAAAATAAATGAAAACTGACAACCTTATTTTGAAAATTGAAATTTATTGAACCTGAGTATTAGATATCGAAATTGTTTTAGCAAGTCTTAGATAATAATGATTTAAAATGAACGTTTTGAAATTAAAGTATTTCAGTAGGTACAAAATGTTATCTTTATATTAATTTGTGAGCATTCGTAAAGTCTTGAATAGGTATTTGAAAACAACATTCAAAGTGATTAATTTTATTATTGCGTTACATGGCGTTTTTGAAGTTATTTAAAAAGAGCTAGACATTTTCAAACTAACAATTCATGACCCGCCTTTAAGTAAAGTAAATTAATACAGAGACTATTTATTAAATGTTATGGAACCATTTTGTTTCACTGCAAGTTTTTCTCATACTTAATAAATAAAATAAAGCTATCACAATAGGCTTTTTTTGTGGTGGATAAAATCATCCAATGACATCTCCTGCCCTGGGCAGAGCAGGAGAGAGTGTCAGACTCTTACTGACTAAACACCCACCCCATTCCTTCGTTGCCTTTCATACCAAGGCCGAGCCTTCCTTTCAGAAACAGACCCTTGGCCCCAATAAGCTTCGACCCTGCTTGATTCCTTACGACCACAGAAGGCTCTGGTTTCTGTCAACTTTTACCTAGTCCTTCACTTTTATTATTATTTTGTACAAAACGTGAACATTAGAATAGATTTCATGATTGTGCTTCTGATTTTGAGAATTTCTTGATATTTATCATACACACTACTCTTTTATGTCCCCAATAAATAAATTAAGATACTATATTAAAGAAAGGACTGTTAAACAGAAATGTGTGTATGTGTGTGTCTGTGTGTGAAGTGATTTTAAACAGAATCAGAGTTATAAATAAGTCGATAGCACAAATCACAGATAAAAAAGATTACGAAAAACATATTAAACAAACCCAACGTAACCATAAAAAGCACAGACGAACAAAACAGAAGGTATTTTAATTGCCAATTAAAACTCTTACCGGATAAGTCTCAGCTGGTTTCCCTGTATTCTCTCTGTATATTTTAATAAGTATCTCTCTCGCTTCGTCATATTTTTGCTGCGTCAGCAAATATTTGGGACTCTCAGGAAGACAGAACACGTACATGAAAAAGGCTCCCAAGGCCCATAATGACATGATGTAGAGATAAAAATTCCATGTGTTGAGCACTGAAAGGTTAAAACAAAATGCCTGCGTTAAGGCGTGGTTCCATTGCTGCTCTAGACTAAACTACGACAGTTATATGATTGGGTTATTAATTCACTGAATTCATCTGAACTTTGTGTTAATTTTTAAATTGTCATCACTTAACTGAAAAAAAGCGAGTAGTAAATTATTATACAACTCTTTAGATATTATGTTTGCGACAGATATATCGGTAAATCAGAAAATATTTATTATATCACCATTTAAGTATGCTGTTACAAAATTCCTAACTCTAGACAATAATTAAGTAAAAAAATAAAATGGTTTGGCCTTTAGTATGGGACGCTATTTGTGTCGATACTCTGGCACCATCCCATCTTCTAAGCTCGTCGTGTTGTGCTGGTGCTGCCTCTGCGGATGCGGAGAACCTCCAGCAGTGGAAATATAATAACCTTGTTGGAAGTTATATTTTCGAACCGTTTGGGGTTGAAACTTTTAGATCGTGGGGTCCGAGTGCTCACAAATTGTATAAAGATCTTTCGAAACGTCTGACGTTGACACTACATGTGACCCAAGGGCTGGCTTTTACCTTGACAGACCTTGGAGGATAAGCATTTCGGTACAGCATGACAACGCCGCCAGTTTTTTGTGCATATTACAAATCGACAGCGACGTGGAAGAGTTTTTTGACGCCATGTTTTAGTTCGCTTTTAATAATTGTAATTAGTGCATGGTTTTTATTATTTTTGTACTAAATTTCGGTAAATTGTAAATTTAATTTTCTCTTTGAGATTTGAACATAAATAAATCCAATAAACTAGTTTTACTAGGTTTATTGCCGCGATTTATAACAATTAATAAATAACACAAAAACCAGTTTTAAATTTTCAAAGAATCACCTTAAAAGTGTATTTTTTTTCATTTAACTGTGAAACAAAAATTTTACTCTTCACTAAAAACACTAATTAAACGTCAATCATTAATGGACTTTTAACAGTTATTAACGGACTTGAAGCATCTTGTCACGGACAACTTAGGATTGAAGGAGATGGCGGTTCGTGGTTATTTTTTTAAGAGCATATTTTATTACCCAATGAGTTTTTGGTGGAAAAAAGGCATATTTTATATTAGAAAACAAGAATAAATTGAATAACAGTTAATTTATTATTCTTAAAAAATAATTCAAATACACCGCGTAAACTCCGCACACAACACACGCAGCAGTAAAACCACACCTTTACTCAAAACGTGAAAAGTCGAGAGAAACGCCGGCACAATTACGGTTTCAAAAAGATTGAGCAAAATCCCTTTTTTTGAGTTCAGCCCTTTGTTGCTGGGATTTACTGTTGGAGGTCTGAGCAAACATGCTTAGTAACTTAACCTGGAGTGTTATGTTGGTACTTTTAGGCTTAGTGCCGTGTTAGGAGTCTCGTTGAGGGATATACCTTCTATTTCTTTGTGTGAATGTTAGGCGGGGAAAGGATTAATATCCGTGGACTCAACTGTGGCGGCCATTTTTGTTTTTCTACTGGTTTTTTAGGTCAATCGCTGTCTCGTAATCTGGATTTATTTTAGATCGTTGGTGTTTTCTCCGAAATATATAAAAGTAGGATTGATACAAAAATTGGCTGAACTATACATATAGACACGGCGATGCCTTGCAAAACTGGAATAATTTTGAAGCTGCGATCTTCCAATCCGATTATAATTTGGGTGTCTTTAAAGCTAGAGTGAACAGGCTCTTAAACTAGGGCGCCTCGCCATCAACGATTGTATCACTGTTTACCATCGGGTGGGATCGCAGTCAAGCACTAGTTTATATCAAATAAAAAAAATAGAAAAAAAAAACAGAAAATATGTGTATCATTTCCAGATATGAATACCTATTTATTTTAAGGGGTAATGATGATTTCATTTCCTTACCAAATTTCCTGCCAAAGAAAGAAAACCTCCAGTCATTGGTCAGGATCGCCCACGACATGGCAGCTATTATTATATGGGACACGGCTATGAACGAAGACTGGCATAGTAACATACGATCCCTGATGCTGGAGTATGAGAACTCGGCTGTTAATGATACGCAGGCGCTAAATGCTGTGGCGTATCTGTAAGAAAGAAAATAGGATTTTATAAATAAAGGGAACAATCTTTTTTTTATTTAGTCTATAAAGGTCTCTCCCAACTTCATCTAGGTACTTTTTTCTCAAGCCACCTTCGATCCAGCCCTACGGCTACCGCAAAGCGTTTAGGGCATCTCACCACCTCTTCATAGGTCGACCTCAGCAGCGTCATCTATCCTCTGGTTCCCAATAAATTTTATCAGTTTAGCAACTTTACTCTTTGGAAGAGTTTGTGGAAAGAGAGGGAAGTCAAAGAAAAGATGGAGGAATTGTTTGAAGTTATATGAAAGAAACGGGACTTGGTGATGGTGTAGAAAAAACTATCCATGTCCATGTCCAAACGCGTATTTTGAATGCGGAGTTAATTTTATGCTCTGAGTGAAATGAGAGGGAGTGTTAGACTCTTACTGACTAAAACCCACCCGTATTCTGTCGGTGCCCTTTGCATTAACTCTTTCATTCCATTCCACAGCCCTAGCATACGGAATATAGCAACTATTTTTTTTTTAATTATTGATAGGTTCATGTTTGATTACTATCTCACCTGATGGTAAGTATTCTATTCACAATTGACTTAAAGACCCCTTGAGTGCAGCTAGTAGAAAACACAGACTCTAAGGAATTCCATTCCTTATTTCAGCAAACAATACTATGAGATTCAGTAAAATAGGATAGTTACCGATTTGGCAATGCTATTTATATTAATAAAATTTTACTTTGCGGATAAAAGTGTCAAGACTATGAAACGAAATGCTTCATCTTAGAGCGAGGCAAAGTAGCAACTACGACTTGAGAAATCCAGAATTCTCAATTGTGACGTAATAATTATAGCGGAGCTTAAAACATTATTCTTTTGTGTCGAAACAAAGCTAAGAATTTCAAGTCGGGGCTCCCAGACAAAAAATATTGAATAAAGGTCTAGGCAAGAGACCAAGACGTGTCCAAAGAAAATTTAGTCAAGACATTAATTTTATTATAACAAAAGGAAACTTTTTAAGCAGTGAAAATCTGACTTTGGTTTGTGCTATATTACTACACCATATAGTTAAAGCAAGTTTCGGTTTTTCATTTCAGGCAATTATGTCTTTACGGCCTATTATGTCGCAAAAAACGTACATTTCTACACTATCAAGGGAATCAAAATTCATAGGGTACTTCATTTTTACCTAGAACCCTGAAATTTGGCATTAAACAAGGTCTCATAGCATAGGAATGTATAGTATATATATATGTATAGGAATAAATCTGAAACCTGTAAATTTGTAGTTACGTCACGAAAGAAAACCTTCTTTTTTGGTTCGGAAAAATCTGCCGAGACTCGATTCGGGAATTGGACTGTTTACATAAGTTGGCTTGTACGGAACCCTCGGTGTACGAGTCCGACATGCACTTGCCCATTTTTCTTTGATAATTTAAATGCCAGTATAACGTTTGGCTCTAGAGGCAACAGTCCTTGTATGCATGCATGACCTGCACGTGGAGATGCAACGCCGGGGCGAAACTCCACAGCCGCGACTTGTCGCGGCAGTGGAGTTTCGCGGACAGAGTTCCGGCGGGATCTCATGGTGAAATGGCGAGAACGACTGTCGCAACCCTGTGCTGGGCACGCCACGATTGAGGCGTTAAGGCCCATCTTTGAGGCGTGGCTGGAAAGGCCTCACGGCGTCGTGACCTTCCGCATAGCGCAGGTACTAACCGAACATGGTAAGTTCGGGACGTACCTGTACAAGATCCGTGCGGAGACGACGCCCGGGTGTCGCCACTGTGTGGACCACCCGGAGGACACGGTGGAGCACACGTTAGAGGTGTGCCCCGCTTGGGAAGAGCATCGCCGTGTCCTCGTGGGGGCAATCGGTAGCGATGATCTCTCGCGCCGGGCCTTGGTTCAGGCCGTGGTCCGGAGCGAGGAGGTGTGGCAGGCGGAAATTCCTTCTGCGAAGCAGTAATGCTAGCAAAGAAGGAGGCCAATCGCATCAGGCAACGGCGCTCACGCCGCAGCCGCCGTCGTAATTCCGATCCAGATTTCCGGCCACCGTAGGCGCGGGCTTGCGGACGGCGGGCAATGGGTAGCTCGCTGTCCGTCTGTCCGGTAACAGACTGGACCGAGCCCAAGTCGTTTACGGCGCGCACTGTTCCCGCGCGCCTCAAGGAGTCGTCAGCAAACTGAAGGGGCCCAGTAGAGTCGATGCCTAATCTGGGGCTTTGGGGAGGTATGAAAATGCATACCATGGCCCTGGAACCAAGGCAAAAGAGAAACGGAGTAGGTTTTTAGTCAGTAAGAGTCTGACACTATCTCCCGCTCCGCCCAAGGGCGGGGGATGTCATTGGATGATTTTACCTACTTTAAAAAAAAAAAGTATAACGTTTGGCGGGTCAATAAGATTTGTATTTTCGAATAAACTCAATTACTCGACCGATTTTAAAAATTCTTGTAATAGTAGAATGCTAATTTGTCATTGGGTGACAGACAAATGTAGGCTATATATTTTTTAATACACTTACTAAAAACACTTCGCTACTACACTACGCTTCTCGGTACGCAAGGGACTATTTTCGCACTAGTGCGGAAAAAAGCGCGTCTCCCCCGTCAAAATTTTATTGTAATAAAATTGAATATCGTATTAGGTTGGGCGCGTGCCGTTCCCCGCGAGGCGCGGGTCAACCCACATGAGTCGTAAGTGTATTGAATAACGTCGATTAACACACGTGCATATTTATTACTGCAGCCCTCGGCTCCATAATTCACTCGCCTACGGGTCGTGCGAATTCCGCCTCGGTCGAAATGACAAACTTTCTGCACTTGTATCAAAATGTACCATTTTTTACTTTCGCGCGAGCAAAAACGATAGCAAAAACTAGTTGTGAATTGGATATTACTATGAAATGAAACAAGTGGGTCTTGATACCTGTTATTTTGAAAAGGGAGACATGTAATGTATTTACGATTGTTTTGACTATGAATTAAATTAAATAATTAAATTACGATTGAGCGCTTTTGTTGATAAAATTTTAACATATAATTGATTGCGCGAATAAATATATATTTTATAGAAAGGGTTTGCTCTAACCACTGGTAGCGTGGACCCTGCTCCCGACACCGGCAGACTACTGTTTTTAAATGTTTTTCATATTTATTTTAGAAAATATTTAAATATTATTATTAATTTTCGCGTGGCACCTGAAGTAGCTTAGATTTAACCTGCCGTGTTAAATCTAAGCTACTTCAGGTACCACGGCTATCTGAACAATCCCGAACGTACGGTAAAGATCCCTACCAGCATCTTACTAAAAACGTTTGTGAATCTCTACTCAAGTCAGCAAATAAAGGCAAGAGAGAGGTGGGAGCTCTATTCCTCATTAGTGTTCACTATGGCCGGCCAATGAACGATTTAGTTTAACAATATTATATATTGAACAAAGGTAGATACTCACAATAATCCTTCAAAAAACTTTGCAGTAGCAAGAACTTCGAATGTCTGACTTGAACCTCCGATTACTTGAAAAATAAAAAGTCCAAGAAAACCAATTCCTAAGAATATTTTTCTTCCAAACGCATCAGTTAGGAAACCTGCTACCACGGATGATAAAAGCATACCTGAAAGAATTAATGATAAAAAATTAAAGTTGAATAAAAAAATGTAGAGTGAGCTACATTAAGTACATAAAAATACAGACGCAAGCAAATAAAAACCTTTGCATTAGACCATTATAGATTCGTAAAAGCACGAAAAATACTAAATAGAGATCTGGGTGAAAAAAAAAAACAAAGTATTATTTATTTTGAACAAAGAAAAAAACAATAAATTAGGTTTAGAAAATCAAACATTAAATCGAAAGTTGATAAGTAAAAAATTTAAGAAATTAAAGTTTAAAAATAAATAAATGCATTCATATTTAATTAAGTAAATAAAGGTTTCATAATAAATTATATAAAATTATAGTATAAAAAAATATAACAAAAAAAATATGTGTATATAATTACGTGTATTATAAGAATTGCTCCCAATTGATTAATGTGTGTAATTATGTGAACTACAAGAATGTTATTAAATAATAATGCTGGATCCGCAAATAGACCGTTTACAAATGATAGAAATGAAAAGATTTAGAAACGTTAGATTATTTGAATACTTAAGAACTTTGACTAATACGATTTGGCAAGGCTCAGTTTAAATCTAGCATAAATCATTGCTAAAATAACCAAAACACAACAATACAAAGCTAAGCCGGAGCCAGTATTCATCGTACGACAGAACTGAACAACAAATCATAACTTTGATGAGTTCCGTTCCTTCGCACCGTCGTCAATTTTGTCAAAGAATGAGGAAAACAATATCGGGGCTTTTCAGCAAGAACATCGTAATCGACAGTTCACGTTGTTGTAGGAAGCACGTTTTCCTTCCCTAATTGGAAAGTATTTAAGAAACTGGGCAAGTGCGAGTCGGGCTTGGAGACCGAGGGTTCCGTATAAACTTACTTATGTAATTAAACTAACTTATGTAAATAATTTCCGAATAGAAACTCGAAAATTTTTCCGAATGAAAAAAGTTTTTTTGGTAGGGTAACTACAAATTTACAGATTTCAGATTTATTCCTATATTCCGACCTTAAATGAAATGGGATAAGGCTAGGTAAAGAGAGAGAGATTTATTCCTATATTTGTGCTATAGGACCTTATTTCATGCCATATTTTAAGGTTTTAGACTTTGATCAAACAAGGTTTTAGGTCAACGGGAAGTACCCTATGAATTTTAATTCTCTGAAATCGAAATATACTTTTTTGCGAGGAAGTACGGAACCCTAATAAAATGATAAAAATGCTAATATTAAGAAAGAAAGAAAGAAAAAACGTTTATTCGTACCTTACACATACAATAGAAATAAAATAAATAAAAGAGAAATAGCATTAAAATCTGTGCAAGGCCAAAAAGGCGCCTAACTACGCTATGATATTATTTGACTACGATTATAATGGCATTGCAGAAAACATGTTAGCTCACACATAAACACATACTAACATACTCGTACCTACTCACAATTGCACACTGTACAGCTTATTATTTTATAATTACAAGTAATTTTTTCTTTGTTTTAAAATTTGGCTTTTAATTTTAATTGTTACTTAGTCTCAAAATTGTTAACTATCAATTAAGGGGAGGCGAAATAACCTCCACACAATTATTATTAATAAATTACTGGGGCTGTCACATTCATATCAATTTATTTAATAGGTATATGTTACTATTTGAAACCTAACAAAAAAAAAATCAATACATTAAACGTCACAGAGAAGCGGATATAGCAAGTCGTTCTGTCCCTAGGAAGATAATGTAGTATGGGAATAATTGGAACGTCAAAAACTTATATTTTGAAGAAAAAAAAAAGATACGCTAAGTGAATATACGTGCATGAAACAAGTTCATTCGAAAATCAAAACGGCCACTAACAAAAAACAATATAAACGATTCTCTAAAAAAAATAATGAAAGAAAAGGAGCATTATAGAAAATTAAAACTATAGAATGTTAGAGTAGACAATTTTATTTGTTTCTAATCTCAAAACATGATGAGTCATACTTAAAATTAAAATGTAAAAAACAAATAGAATTTTAAGGCCGCAACTTCACAAACCTGGCAAGTAATAAGCGAGTTTCAACTGCTCAATAAATCTAAGTAATTGTTCGTCGACACGCACGAAGATCAATTCGCAAGTCAGAGGGCCCTACCACGAATTCTTAATGCGATCCATTTCACGACCTAAACTGAACCGTTAAAATGATGAAGCTATAGGATATATAGCTCCATCCTTCTTTCTCACTTACACACCTGCTCCCCTAGCCAAGTTATGATCGTTTCGTTAAGCGTGAACGCTTGGAGTTGGCCACGCCCCCAATCCCTTTGTTCTAACCACGTGACTGAGCGTTGAGATGACATAAAAAAAGGAATTGGGGGCGTGGTTAACTCCAAGCGTTCGCGTTTAACGAAACGATCGTAACTTGGCTAGGAGGGCTGACATTTCAACACGTCGTGGTAAAGTCGAAACGAATACTTTTGAAGAGAGTTCAGAATGTAAATCAATAAGACTACATCAGAGTACCTACGTCATAATATCAAAGTTCAGTAACTTATTTGAAAACTGACCTCGTGCGTCCAGAATTTATTACGGTATCAAAAAGGAATTTGAACCTAACACAAGTTAGTTGATAGAGAATAGTTTACTCAAACGATTTAGTCTTAACCAGTTAGAGTAGTGGTAGCCCAAAAGAGAACCCTGGGGCCCTGGTATAAAAGCAAAAAAGGAACAGGAGTGCGTTTTAGTCAGTAAAAGTCTGACTCGCCTTCTCGTATTTTATCTTCTCGTATATTCCTGCTGGAAGTAAGGTCTTCTCTGTAGAAAAGGGAATGCTCCGTAATCTTCAAGCAGCGCGGGTTGATGAATGTCACATGTCTTTGAATTTTTGGTTCTAAAATATGCCGGTTTCCTCACGATGTTTTTCTACACCATGTTTAAATTAAAAAAACATAAAGTAATGCGCCTGGCTGAGTTGGGAATCAAGACTTACAACTTGTAAGTCGGAGCCGTTACCACTCGGCCACCACTGCTCAATTTTTTACATGACTGCAATTAATTCGTCAGTCTAATTTTTTTTTTTTTAGTGCAAGTTCCAAGAACATTCGATTCTTGAACCTTCATATATCATGCATGCGAATCGATCGCTGAAGTTAGCAGTGCCATGCTATTCGTTCGTCGTTCAACCTCGGGCCTTGTCCCTTCAGTAATAAATTTACGTCCAGGTGTTACTTTTCCATTAGCTAGCATAACTCTTGGTGCTATAAATTTACCCTGTAACATTAGTTTGGCGATATTTCCGGCATTATTAAAAATATTTTCTTTAATACTTGTACTTGTATTTTTTTTTGTGGTATTATTAAAACTTTCTTGGCTTTTTTAAATGTGTTTGGAGGAACAAATTTTTTTAATTTTCTTGTTTCAATATTGCAAAGTGTTTTATATAAGTTTTTAAATAGAGTTTATTTTAATCTGTTAGCAGTACACCGCAGACTTCCCTCTGTATTATTTAAGTTCTTACGTACAATGCATCCTAAGGTTGTCTGGTAGATATCGCTGTCAGCGATAAGACCACCATTGTATCCATAGATTTAGTTTATGTATAAGTTGTGTTACTTTTTTGGTGTAAGTAAAGTTTATTGTATTGTATTATATAAAATAATATGCATCGATAAAAAAAAAAAAAGAATTTTAACTTACCAACATATGGCATAGCATTCAACAGTCCTTTTTGGAGTAAATCCATTTTCAGATCACATTCTGCACTTGGTAGCAGATAAGCCGTAGTAGTACTAGCTAGAATTCCTGCCAGGAACCCCACAAAAGCGATAAACAGGAGTTTTATATGAAATCTCCCGAAAGTACAGGCAATGAGGGCAGCGTCGATTTCTTTCATCGGTGTCTTCCATTCTTCGCGGGCTTGGGCTGAAAAAAATGGTACGCATTTTAAGTAACACCGTTAATCAAAAATAGGTTGGTATATGGAGTACTGCTCTCATATTTGGCAAGGATCTGCCAAGAGAAGCGAGCCAAGAAGATCATCGGTAATGATGCACTTATCGAGTCAACACTGCAAAGTCTACATTAGGTTTTCTATCGTTTACATTTCGGGGAGTGTGAATTGGAATTGAATATTTTAATTCCGCCAAATCCGTTCCTTCATCGGACCACTAGGCGTATGGCGTTGCGCCATCGGTACATGATGGACATCCCACCCATACGTACAAAGCATTTTGGGAACACATTCATTATGTATACAGCTAAGGAGTGGAACTCCCTGCCAGGGTCTTTGTTTCCTGATATAACCTAGGGGCTTTAAGTCAAGATTGAATAGATTACTTCTAGGCAAGCGTGCTCCATCGTCGTTTATCATCAGGTAAGACTATACATAGGTAATTTAAAAAATCCATCAACCTTAATAAAATTGTAAGACAAATAACTAAGTACAAGTCACAAATATAATCAAAACTTACAATAGTACCTACATAATTACCTCGTCCTCGAATAGAATGAGTATTTTGTAATTAATATTATGTTGTATATAATTACGTACTATTATGTTCTACTTTCAAAATAGTGAGGTAATAAATAAAGAAAACCCTAACACACAAAATAATAATGACGTAAATTAATTAGTAGTATTAGACAACAACAAAATTATTGAGTCCCAAAAAAACACACATATTTCCTGGAACAAGTTTTGTGAAATATGCCAATAGAGTTTTTAGAGAGGCTGTTGTCTCTCTTTTTTCGCATTGCCTTTTCATTAAACTTCGCGTTGGAATGTTTTAGATGGAGCAACAAGTTTTTAAACCATGCTCAACGTTCATGATAGGCGAGTTGGGAAGGGAAGACGGATGCTCAAAGATATTCCACGAAATTCAAATTTTCATAAGTTTTTTTTTTCATTTTACAGTCCTGGTTCAAGTTGTATATCAATTAAAACATGATTAACAGGCATAACACGTATTTATTCACTAAAAATTTGCAAGCTATCCTGACTTTAACCTTAACAAATACTATATTAACGTGACCAATAATAATTAAAATTTATTATAGGCTGTGACAATGTCGATACAAAAGTTATCAAAGCGCGTACTAGCATTAATTTATGCAAACCGTTAAGCTATTTCATTAACATATCGTTTACAGAAAATAATTTAGTATATGTGCACTAAAGAGCTTAAAATTGTCAAATGATATTTGATTTTTTTTTTAATTTTTTTTTTTATGGTAGGTAAAATCATCCAATGACAAATTCCGCCCTTGGGTGGAGCGGGAAGTAGTGTCAGACTTTGACTGACTAAAAACCTACCCCGTTCCATTCTTCGCCTTGGTCCCAGGGCCCCGGGTGCCATTTTCACATACCCTTTGACCCCAGTAGGCTTCGGCCCTGTTGGGCCCCTACAGTTTGCTGACAACTCCTTGAGGCGCGCGGGAACAGTGCGCGCCGTAAACGACTTGAGCTCGGACCGGTCTGTTACCGGACGGACGGACAGCGAGCTACCCATTGCCCGCCGTCCGCGAGCCCGGGCATACGGTGGCCGCAAATCGGGATCGGAATGCCGGCGGCGGCGGCGGCGTGGACGCCGTTGCCGTTGCGCGAGAGATCGCTGCCGCCGATCGCCCCAACAAGGACACGGCGATGCTCTTCCCAAGCGGGGCACACCTCGACTGTGTGCTCCACCGTGTCCTCCGGACGCTCCGCACAGTGGGATATTTGAATATGGAGATTCATCTTTTTTTAGCAACTAGTGCTTGACTGCAACCACACCTGATGGTAAGCAGTGTTGCAATCGTTGACGATGAAGCGTACTACTTTCTTATGAGCCTATTCATTCTAGTCTTGAAGACATCTCAATTATAATCGGAAGGGATGACCGCTGCAGGCAAATTATTATGACTCATCTACAAAATTAATTCAGCAGAAGACATATTTCTTCTATTTCCACTAACAGCTGCTGCCAATGGCTTTGACTACTTTAAAATAAAATTATTTCAAGAAAATATATTCAATTATAAAAAGAATATGTTAAACCTTCGTCAAACTATGCTAGAATTCTATATAAAATATATTACAATCATGTAATATAACTTAAAATTGAAAAATTTAGCTATGATGGAGTGACATAGTCAACATTGAAAAATGAAAGCTCTATTATAATATTCGGGGTTAGGATAAGATAGAGATAAGAGATGAAAGTCAGTTTAGGATTAATAAATTCACTGTATTGTCTGTTTCCACAAATATAGGATTAAGATTAATTTATACTAGGATGGATGAGGCCCATTGTAAGCGACCACGTTTCAGAGCCATATGTCATCACTGGCAACACGCACTGGCAGGGCTGGGCAGGGCACATTGCTCGCAGAACGGATGGCCGTTGGGGCCGAAAGGTTCTGGAATAGCGACCGTGTACTAGAAAACGTAGTGTTGGAAGGCCTCCTACAAGGTGGACCGATGACCTGGCAAGAGTTGCAGGAGTACGATGGATGCGAGATGCACAGGGCTGTTCATTGTGGCGACACGTGGGGGAGGCCTATGTCCAATAGTGGACGTCTTTCAGCTGATATGATGATGATGATGAGGATGGATGGTGATCGATATGAGATTACGAGTCACGCGCACGGTATGTCGCAGAACTACGTACTGTCTTATTGCGGTGTAAGCGCAATAATATAAATTATGGAAACATACTGAGCGGGTGGCACAATAATCATGACCAAGGTAAACGTACTGTGCGGTGGTTGACCCGTACAAATATATATAAAAAAAGTAAATGTCCTTCTTCGAGACATGGTGTAACTGTTCGCTAAATATCATTCCAATCATTTGAACTGTTTGAGCGCGAAGCAATACATAACACACAATAAAAGATACCCATACACACACATACATAAATACAAAGTTTTGTCTTAATAATATTAGTGTGATTACAAAGGAACCTCCGTTAGGAAGGTCATTAATCAACATGCCATGAAACAATTCTATTTGCTGCAATAAAAAATATAAATTAGAAGAGGAAAGTGTCTTGATTTTAGACAACTGTAAATCTGTATTTATGAGACTTCATATATTGTCATTACCCTGCACATATAAGATAAATACATATATGTAAATGTTGTATAATTTGAGTAGGATAGTTTGAAAACACAATTGAGACAGGTAGGTCGCGCTGCAATCGGGTTCTCAATTATCTTTTCTGATAAAAAAAAAAACAGTTTTTGGACAGAACATTGGCTACTGGGACCACTAGTTGTTGTATACAATATTATTATTATTTTTAGTATTTGACAAAACCTGAATATAGTTTGTTCAGAATCAGTAACTGAATTGATTCCAATAATCTTTACACCATGGTATATTTTTTCCCAAAAATATTTAAAGAAGGTTGGATACCACAAACACTAAATACAACACAGGTCATGGCAGGTTATAGCGGGCATTAGGTGCCAGCGCACAGCTGGTTGCGAGAGCAAAACCACCCTTCAGTCGCCCAGATGGCCCAGTGACTATGTATTTGTGCGGACAACCAGGTAACTTAACAAGCTAATAACTTTGTGATTTTTCATGATACGGTTTTGAAATTTTGTACATAGATTCTTCACATAAAAATACTAGACATGTGTTTCAGGTTTCGCATATACTAAAAATAATGTTGTACATCTCCTTGTACAATACACCATAATTATAGCAAAACTACATTAAGATAAATAAATGAGTTACTATACGAATTCTAAAAATAAAGTAACAAGCCAAGTAAGTAAACCAATGCATAATATTATTCAGTAGACTATATTCGATTTCAGAATTATGGAAAGATTTCGATAAGACCACTACATCAAGAATATATTAAACATAAAAGCATTCGTGAAGCTATAATATCACCGAGTAATACTCGTGTCAATATCAGAAAACATTATGAAAGATTGTATTTTCTTCGACCAAATAAAGATAAGAAGCAAATACAAGAAACATCTAAGAAAATAGCTGAAACTATATTTTCCTTGTAATAGAAATGAAGGGGAAACACAAAGGATTTTTCTAAGTTAGGATAGTCTTTATCATACAGATATTATTAGACGCAATCTCCTTTAAATATTTTTAAATCAAAGCGTACCTTTACAAAGAAATAGATTACTGTTATAAAAATATGTTGATTACAATTCTGTAACTGGTTTCAAGACTAACTTTAAGAGTATCTCAGACGCTGTTATAATTTGTTAGTTTCTTACGTATTATTCATTCGATTTAAAATTTTAGTAATTGTATGCTTAGTAATTAACCTTTTGAATACCATAATTAGAGACACAATAGAAAGACAATAGGTGGCGGACACCGGTGTCCTCTCAGTTCTTAACAGTTTAAACCATATTATACAGGTTTTTTGGTAATGTATTCCTTACAGGATATAATAGTATGATCACAATTTTATAAATTAAGCCACTATTAAGTGGCTTAATTTATGTATTTAGTGTATCGAAATTCAGTCGTTTTTGAGTTAGTTGTACCGATGTAACAAATTATTGTCGCAATCTAATCTTACTACGATATCCTGCAAAGAATACGTCGGCGTCGAGTTATTAGTAACGCTGTATTTTTCTAAACATACCAAAAAGTTTTTATTCAACAGAACAAAAAATGAAAGAAGTTTTTATTACAACCATAAATCAATCTATTCTAAAACCTCATAAACCAGACACCAATAAAAACGTTGTATTCTCTTTGACGCAAATGTCAAGATGACACCCGGATGACGAAGTATCACACAAAAAAGTAAGAGAAAATTTATAATAGGCCATCAAACAAAACATTGGCAAACTTGAATGGGACAAGACAATGGAGTGGTTATGTAGTCTTTCCCTGAACAGGAATAAGGCAATCCCGCCCCAGTTCCACCGAACACTGAACGAATTGATAGAGGCGTTAATCAAGCCCGAAACTTTGAAACGAGACTTGTTCTTCGCTTTACTCCTCATTGTGATCAAAGAAAATGATTTTGTACAGAGAGGGAACACGGAAATCGACGTTGTTGATTACATATTGGCTAAGAGAAGGGATCGCCGTCAAGTTTATGAAATAAAAGTCATTTTATATCCTTATGAAGATAGTCCTGCTAATATAATTATTTGTACGCTTAATGATACGATGCTCATTAATGCAATCGTAGACGCTACTAAAGAAACGCATTCATTATGTCTACCTATTAGTGAACACCTAACAACATCTTGTTTAGGAATTCCATCTTCGTTTTATCGTCTGGAAGAGCTCGTTAATTCAATGAAAGAAAAAATTGTAATCCCTGTCAGAAACAGTATATTAAGCTACCACAATCAACCATGTAGCAACCTGTATGGTCTACCCGACGACGCATTATTTCAAGTCCTTTTACATTTGTCTCTTAATGACATTTTAAATGTGGCACAATCTTCTAAGAAGCTGAACAAACTATTAAAAGATGATAACTTGTGGTCTCTTCTTTATAAAAGAGATTTTCCGAAGATGAGGAATAGTAAAGATGCTGATTGGCGCAATGTTTATAAAAAGGCTTATTGCAGGAAAACTAAGCCGAGAGCTAGGAGAACTACAGTGAATGTTAGAGACATTATTGATGAATCTCCTGAATGGCTAGATATGCCCGTAAGAGATTCAAGATGGGAAGTTATTCTGTGACATTTTACTAAACGTTTTAATAAATCATTTCTTTAATTTTCCTTTTCACTTCAAGCGCCTACTTTTTATTCCTTTAAAAGAAACCTTGCCCCATACGAAGAATTACCCTTCTATGGTGAATGCGTTCACAAATATGTGAATATGTAATATGTGAATTTATTTGTAGGCAATGCACTCATCCACTTTGTGATAGCAGTTTCCATTGCTGAGACATAGGCATCCTTTCAATGAGAAAGAGTGGATACTAATCTACCAAGCAGGCTCAGTGTGATTGGTAGATGTCACAAGCTTGGCATGTTTTGGCTCTGCTCATGAGAGAATTTTAGAGACCATAAGTATGAACTTATGGTCTCCAAAATTTACACATTCAACTTCTAGTTTCAAACTATCTGTACATTGTATGTACACTGTATAGAGTGTTATTATTGTGCTTTCGTCCAATTTCAAGTCACCTCACTGCTCGTTGGTTTGAATATCTACTCATGTGCAACGAGATAAGCCAATGTATTGTTTTGTATTTTATTTCAAGTGTTTGTAGTAAACTGGTTGTGCCTGCTGTTGCATTCAAAATGTCAGCTTTTTGTTTTTGCTTTGTTAAACAATCTCACTTGCCCTTTATAATTTAGTGTTTTTCAATTTCATGTGGATTTTTTGGTGACTTTGATTTTGCTTATTAAAAAGAAAAGAAAGATACTGAGCAAATTTTTGATTTACAGAAGTTTGATGACAGTTGCTTCATGTAAGAATGAAGAATGTGGGTATATTTACTTAGATTGGAAACCATCCGCATCATAGCTGGGAAAAGCCTAGACAGATGAAGATATTGAATATGGTGATTATTCTAACCATCTTCCTGCCCTTATCCTATTCTACTTGGGGTCGGCCCAATACGTTTTATTCTTCCATTTTATCGTGTCAGTCGTCACGTTATTACTGACTCCTTTATTTCTTTAATGTATAGTAGATATCCATATAAAAAATCAATAGTGGATAGGGACAATTTTATACTAGATAAACATTTTAGAGGATCATTTGTTTTGGTATGGCCATGTGAAGGAAAGGAATGAAAGTCATGTTAATAAACAAAATTACTCATATAAATGTGGATGCTTAGAATAATGTGTATGGTTGAAAATGGTGACTAAAGAAATATATGAATGTATTCTGTGGAAGAGATAATAAAAGGAGAAACTATGATATATCAACGCATAGCCGGAACTACTGAGAGCAGGAGCGTATTATGCACAAAGCTTCCTTTTATAACGTAGGTGAGACTAAGAAAGGATTTTTCAAATTTCAGCCCCTGAGGGGGTAAATGTATGGATTAAAGTCTAAAGTCTGTATGGAGCAGCCTATTTTCACGCGGTTGAAGCCGCTGGCAAAAGCCAGTATATTATAAAAAAAATCAAGTAACACCCTTCAAGATTTACCCAATTTAGCTCGCCGAAAAATCAAATCAATAGTGTAATATAATAAAAACTTTGTGTGTGAATAAAAAATGAGTCGATCCAAGAACGATCAAGCCGGACAAGTAAAAATGGGTTGGCGTTAGAAATTGTGGTGGCAACAAAGAAAATAATGTAAGGAGAATCGAGGCTTTTAGGTTATTCTGTAAAGGTCTTGAGACCTGCCTTTGTGTACCATCTTACGTGGTGGTCGGCCAACATTTAAATATGTTTTTCTGCTACCCTTTTTGTGGGAAAATAAGTGTTAATCGAAACGAGAATATAAAAATAGCGGTTCAGAATTTGGAAACTTGTTTTTCTTAGGTGGGTATATAATCATCCAATGACTGCTCTCGCTCTAAGGTGAAAAGGGAGGGCTGTCGAAGCCTACTGGGGCCAAGGGTTTGCTTCTGAAAGGAAAGCTCGGCCCTGGTATCTAAGGCAACGAAGGAACTGGGTGGGTTTTTAGTCAGTAAGAGTCTGACAATATCTCCCGCTCTGCCCAAGGGCGGGAGATGTCATTGGAAGATTTTACCAACCACCAAAAAAAAAAAAAGTTGGGTTTTACTGACTAAAATCCACTCTTATTTCCCTTCTTGGTCTTCGTTCCGGACCCGGGGTTTTTTTTTCGCACAACCGATTACCCCAGTAGGCTTCGATCCTGCTGGGCCCCTACGGTTTTCCTGACATCTCCTCGAGGCGCGCGTGGAACATTACGCACCGTCGACAAAATTTCCTGTGCATTTTTAAATATTAAATTACTTACCCTAATACGCCTTTTTCTTTACCTAATTCTAAGTGGAGCGAGAGGGTGTGTCAAACTTTTACTGATAAAAATCCACCAGTGTTTCTTCAGTTTCTTTGCGTTCGAGGATCACGGTTTCCTTTCCAGAAATTCCACGTGAGCTCGGATACTAGCCTTGTGTGGTTCCTACGGTTTTGGCGACACCAAAAAATTTTCGGAGTATTTAAATTCTGACCAGAATCAAATTTTAAAGCTTAGAACTCACTTGCGGACACAAGCGGAAAACTTGATAAAACGGTCAAAATTTGCCGTGTATTCTATAGAAGCTGCTGGCCTGCAACTGCGGCGTCCGTAAAACCGCTTCGTGAGCTCTTAGCCTAATGAGGAGTCATTGTATAATTTCCCACCTCAAAAAGAAAAAGGAATTTGTGTCCTCCCCATGGACTTAAGAAAAGTTTAAAGAAAAGGAAAAATAAAAATCATCTTCTGAAATGATTAAATAGGAATAAAAATTTCCAGAGAAACAAGTCAGTTTTGCTCGTGAATCCCCATAGAGCTTGCGTGACGAGAAATACGGCATACATAATATATGTGAACTTCTTGATCCGGTAACCCCATTTCCTACAGGAAATCTAAAAACCAACGAGAAGTATGAAACTATTAAAACCTTATCTACACTGATATCCTTACATTTTATAGACCAAAAAGTTCCCCACTGTGTCTGTCTGTATGAATAAGATAAACTCAAAAACTATTAGACGAATTATCGTGCAGTTTCCTCCAATTAAAAGAGTAATTCAGGAGGAAAGTGTACGTGTATAACATAAATATATTATATTAAAGAAAAGTCAAAAGTGACAAGAATTCAAACACCCGTACGAGTCCATTGCGTGTAGAAACTACGCAATGACCGAGAATTGGTAATTGATTCGCTCAGCTGATATTTATTTAAAGAAATTAATTTCCTACATGCATATATTAATTCGAGTTTTAGAAAAAAAAAACGTATTTATTTTTTAATTTTATCTTTAAAAATCGGTAGTGTTTCATGTACCGGATCGACCCTCCACGGGATTAAAACGGATCAAAATTTAGCCGTGTAACATGTCGCGACGACCAATAGAAAAGGAACAGTAACTACAGACGTGGGTGAACCCGCGGGGGACAGGTTACTTTAGGCCTTTCAACGAATCCGACCTTTACTACAAATCCATGGATTAGTTGCAGTTCAGCGTAGGTGTAACTTGGTAGGTAAGGTTAATCTCTTTTGTGATTAATGTATCTTTAAGGCTTCGTTTACGGAAACGCGGCACGTTGGGCGGACCGTCGTACATTGCCATAATATGTCCGTTTTTGCGCGTGCGATGACGCGGCCCGCTGCTGTAATGTACGATGAACGCCCAACGCGCCGCGCAACGCGCCGCGTCTCCGTGAGCGAAGCCTAAAGTGGCCCTTCCCCATTCGATTATTGTCAACTTCGAGCATGGTTTAAAAGCTTGTTGGTTCATCTAAAGCAATCCAACGCAATGTTTGATGGAAAAGCAACGCGAAAAAAGAGAGATAACGCCTGAAAACTCTGTTGGCTAATTGGTAATTCTGTGATTTACTCGAATATTTTACGAAACTTGTTCCAGGAAATATGTGTTTTTTAAAACGCTTTAAAGTTTTTGAGAATATTATCATCTTTTGAATTCCGATCAAATCTGCAAGGTTTCTATTGAGTACTTTTTATATTTTTAATATATGAGTACATTATAGAGGGCAAAAGTTAACGTAAAATAGCAGATTTTCAGAGTTTTTCACTGGATTAGTTTTACACGAATTTATGCTTTGATTTCTATAGAAGCTTATAACATATCTGTGTAACCAAAATATCTGAAGAAAGATTTGTAATAACATCATAATCACGAAGTGTAGTTGTATAAAAATGTACCCCGGGGTTGACCACTCTTAAATAGCTAATATCCTTCAGGTAGGAAAAGCATAATAGTAGAATCACGAGCAATAAGATATTATTGATTGTCACATTTTCTGTCTATCTTAACTTTTATCATTCAAGAAATAAGTGTACGACAAAGTGTTCTACATTACCTAATGTAATTAATATCTTATTGCTCGTTACTACCCACTCTTTATTTATTTGTCTGTAATGGTTTTGTTTTTATTATTTACCAACTATTGGCAATGGTTTCGTAAGCGTAAAAGTAGAAAATTTACCCTTATAGCACTTAAGGACAATTTTCTACTTTTACCAGGATATAGCCTACTCGTGTGCCGAATATCGTACAAATCCGACCAGCCGTTGGAGCACGAAGGCGTAAAAAACATACACACAAAAACTTTGACATTTATGCTTCACACGGAATTCAGAATTTTTTTTATTTTTTCCACTTTTCTCTACTATAATATGCATACACCCAAACCTTTCTCATGAATCACTCTATTGGCAAAAACTGCTTGATTTGTTGCGCAGTTTTTGAGCTTATTGCGCTCATACGGACATACATGTTAGGGGACTTTGTTTTAAAATATGCAAGAAATAACACAAATATTACAAATTAGCCTTCCCCTTAGTCTTCTCGCAAATCAATTGTTTATTTTTAATATTATAATTAGATTTTTTTTCTCTTTATCTTATTTACATTGTTCTCACATAATAGCAGCAACAAAAAACATGTAACCGAGATATTTGTAATACAAAACAAGTTTGAAAAGAGTGTCCATGGAGTTTCTTGGACATTCTTCTCAATAGAGATCTACGCTTTGGAATGTGCAATTAGCATCATTTTTTTCTGACAGACCGACTTCTTGACTTTTCTAAAGTGCCTGTAAATGGTTTATTTGAAATTAAATGCTTTGAATCTTGAATCAAATCACCTGACGTTCAATTGATCTGTCGTTTCGTTCATCAGCAAACAAATGTTATAGGTAGGTAAAATGTATTACATAAACACGCAATGTTATCGACGATCCTATCTTAGCTGGTTCCTTGCAGATGAAAAACAATGACTTGCTGAAATTCTTATGAATAAGTATTTTTTATCCTTTATACACGAATTCATGTAGGCTCAAATATATTTGGGTCTCGCCCATGCTCAACAGTTTTCTCCTGTGTTTTTTAATTTGATAAAATATGAATTGGCAAGTCATGTTTCTGGATCGTTAAGTAACCAAACGTTGAAATAATAACTATTAGCAATAACAAGACCCACGCTGTCCGATTGTCCGGTAACCGACCGGACCGAGCCCAAGTCGTCGACGGCGCGTTCTGTTCCCGCGCGCCTCAAAGAGTTGTCAGCAAACCGTGAAAACCCTGCGTGCTAGCTGCAGGCAGGCAGGGTCGAAGCCTGCTGGGGTCATGGGTCAGCTTCCGAAAGGAATACCCTGCCCCAGCACGATAGGCAACGAAGGAACGGGGTAGGTTTTTACCACTATCTGAACTGATTGTAAGCGATAATGTGGCCGACAATGGAGCAGGCTTGCCTAAAAGAGCCCTAGGAAATGATCACCATCTAGATCTTTTTCAAATTTGGTTGGGGCGGCTTCCAGTCTAATCGGATGCATTTGAACATCTTTTATTTTCTTATTGAGGGAAAAACCTTCAAAATACACCGGGATTTTTGGGAAAAAGATATTGATATCAAAAAATCTGGAAAAGCCCAGAAAGTGGGACATTTTCGCCTCGCTAAAACCACTAGGGAATCACCTCTGTCCATCGCCTGTTATATTTCTTGAGAGACTATAAAGAATCTCCCCTGAGCCTCGTTCTGCATGACATTACGTGATCACTGTGCCTCCGTCTCTCTTGGAGTTACTCCATGAGCGAAAGGATCTTTAATTTGACCGTTCTTGACCCCATAGTCCCACCTGTCCTAAATGCAGCAGGTGAGATGTCAGCATTCTTCTTCAAACGAGATAGGCCCTCTCACGATGCCAGTCGACGTCCTCCTTTTGGATCATCACGGTTTTGTAGAGAGGCATTTGAACACCTACCAGTATTTTACCTATAGTCTACCTTTTTACATTCACAACCCATGTTAAGGAAGCATGACCCGTCGGAATTGGACCTCCAAATCAATATCCTTAGTCTTTTAACAGCAAAGGCCTATTTTGCAAAGCAAGCAAAGTCTGCACAAAAATATCTTCTCCTAAATCACGTGTGCTGTCGTCTGTATCTAAAATAAGCCTCCCCAGTGGTCGCAAATGGTTCAGACTACTTATTTCGACACTTTGATATATGTGTCCAAATTTAAGGTTACAAGAAAAAGCAATTCATGTGTCTACACTTTGTAAGATTTTCAGTTTCGTTTTTGTGTCTTTTGCAGTTTTTATTGTTCTCGAAGAAAATAGTAACATTGCTAAAGAAAGTTTTCTTCTCGAGGATTTTCTAAGTATCTTTTTTTTAATGTGGAAAATCATCCAATGACTTCTCACGCTCTAGGGCGGAGCGGAAGGGCATGACAGACTTTAAAGCCAAGGTCAAAGTCAAATCTTTATTGAAGAACACAATACAATAAATTATACATTTTTGGATGTCAAGTAAATGCTCAGCAAAATTGTACTAAAGTCAAAAAAAATTTGTGATTAAGGGCTGATTTCATCATTTACTATAAACACTTAGTTCAACTAAACTGAGCTCAGCGTAATCTAGTTTATAGACCCGTGTCGAAAACATACGAAAACAAAAGAATTGAAACTGAGTTTCGCGTAAACTAGGTTCAATTCATCGCGGTGAAACGCAAAATGAAGCTATAATCTCGATTAGACGCTCTAACTGTGTTTTGTTTTAAATAATCGGGATTAGTTTCTTGGTGAATTTGGCCCTAAGATACATAATACATGTCAAAGATAATGTCAACACAGAAAAAAGAAATAATAATAATATTTTTATATTATA
Source organism: Leucania comma (assembly GCA_958295575.1). NCBI lineage: Eukaryota > Metazoa > Arthropoda > Insecta > Lepidoptera > Noctuidae > Leucania > Leucania comma. Next base: position 5,085,490 of record OY282480.1, read on the forward strand.
ATAATATAAAAATATTATTATTATAATAATAATAATTTTTATATTTTTAAATGTTTTTTTTTTATTTTTTGTAAGTTTTTTAAAAAATATTTAAAAATGTAATTAATAAGCTTATATAATGAATAAAGGAAATAATAATTAATATAGTCAAATGATAATATCAACGCAAAAATAATAACAAATTTAAAATAAATACAATAAATAAATTAAGTAAAGTAAATCGGACTTAGAAAGAAGCAACCATTATCATTAACACATAAATTCCTGTCGGACAGGTACTCACTAACGGCATAGTACGTCTTATTTATAAGTAAATTCTGCAATTGTTTTTTATAATAATCGTTGCATTCTAACAAAGATTTAGGCAGTTTCTGTATACCCTTGGAGCCATTCCTAATAAACTTTTATGGAATATGGCTATTTGTGTGATGTACAGCTTATTTTATGTCTATGACGGTTGTTAAGAGTTCCAAACAAATGGAGATTATTTTTAACAAATATAGCCACCTCATATATGTACAGGCAAGGTACTGTTAATATACTATTAATTAACTATTGTAAGCTTGTTATAATACGAGTATATGCGGGAAAAATACAACTGCGCGGACGCGGGTCATCGGAGACGCTGTGCGTGCGTCGGTTACGTAATAACAATTCGCAATGAGAGAGCGCGCGGAGAGAGCTTTCCCCGCGCGCCGCGGACCGAGCGGTTACTTCGTAACACCTCGGGGCGGTTCGTGTATGCTCGGGCGGCCGGGCACCGGACGCGGATGCGCGGGTACCGAACTGTCCACTTACCTACTACCGATCCGCGCGTTACACTATAGATTTAACTAACTAAAAGTACTCCTATATTCCTTCTTTGCCTTCGGCCCTGCTGGGCCCCTACGGTTTTGCTGACATCTCTTTGAGATGCACGTGGAACATTACACGCCGTAGACGACTCTGACTCAGTTCGGACAGTTACCGGAAGGCGAGTTATCCACAGCTCGTCGTCCGCAAGCCGGCTACCTGGAAATCGAGGTTGGAAGCCGCAGAGAACGATCGTCCTCACGCCCCAGCCGCCGAGAATGCATGAATCGAGCAATGGGAAGTTTGCCGTCCGGCCTTCCGAGCCCAGTCGTCGGTAGTGTGTAGTGATCCACGCGCTCTTCAAAAAGATGTCAACAAACCGTAAGTGTCCAGCAGGACCGATGCCTGCTGGGTTGCCTGCGTGGTTGACTACGGCCCTTTCCCTTAAAGAGGACGCATGTGTCCCGGCAGTGGAAAAATTAAAATACATGATAATGATAATCAAAAATCAAGCGTGGAAATATTGAGATCAATAAATTATTGCAAAGAAATGTATTATTAGTAAAAACTGCATGAAAAGCCATTCTTTATTATGATAAAGCAGCTGCTACAAAAAGTTCTTAAAAACCTAAACTGACCTTTATTGGCTCCATACTCATTTATCATATATCATTACTACATACATACATCTTTCTTGCTCGCTCGATTGACATATTAACTCGTGTTGTGAGGTCCCCTGCACAGATTATCATGTGGAATCGCAAAATTTATTCAGCAGTAGTTTGTGTTAACCGAAAGTGAGTCATCATTCTGCCTTTGATTTTCTTATGATGCCATTAGTAATCAAGTCTAGTGGTTGAACAAACTTGACCTGTTGAAACCTGTCGTAACCTACTATATAGAAGATCTTTCTGCTCTTTACTTTGCACTATTTGAAGCAGCTAAGAAATTAGTACTTTTTAATTCAGCTCATCATGTATCATGGGACTGAAAAGTTCTGGAGTAGCGACTGCGTAGTGGAAAACTTAGAGCTGGAAGGCCTTCCACAAGATGGTCCGCTAACCTGGTGTAGTTCGTGGGAATCAAATAATAATAATAATAATAGAAGGCAGTACTCCTGGACACGGCGCGTATTGTCCGGAGGTTTCTCTCTCAGGAGCCCTGACCACCGGTAGCTTGGACCCTGTTCCCGATGCCGGTGGGCTACTATTTTTTATATATTTTTTTTTTTTTTTTTGTAAGTTTTTTTAAAAAATATTTAAAAATGTAATTTATATGTATATACAAAGAATAAAAGGAAATAATAATAATAATAATAAGAAATAGGATCTTGTGATCTGTTCCTGTCTCTGGAGACCTAACCACCGGTAGCTTGGACCCTGCTCCCGACACCGGCGGACTACTATTTTTAATATTTTTAAATGTTTTTTTTATATATATATTTGTAATAAGAAATATAAAACAATATGTGATGAGAATAAATAAAGGAAATAATAATAATATATTTATTCAAAATTAAAACGTGCTAAATTAGTTACATAAAATCTTAGGAATAATTACAAAGGTATGACTATGTTATGTGCCTGTACTAGGATTAACCTGTATCACAGGCGCCAGAAGCTCTTACACTATAGTTTTGCAGGACAATAAAGTTAATAAAAATATTTAACAATCAGAGTCTAGCACTAAAAAAAAAAAAAAAATCACAATCTAATTAAATTATTTAAATATAACCTACTTTACTTAAATACTAAAGGTCACAATGTGTTATTTCGTATTTAAAACTGTTTCTTGCACTTTATTCTATAATAACACACATGATTTTGTATCAACAAAATTAATAAGGTTAAATGGAAGCGAGACGCACAGGACCGTTAATTCTGGCGACACTTGGGAGAGGCCTATTTCCATCAGTGGACGTCTTTTGGCTGAAATGATAATGATGATGACTGAAGCTGGTGATATACTTAATAAAAGTTTTCACTCACCCCTTTCTTTAGCCGCTAAAGCTGGTAAATCCAAGTCACTCATTTTCTTAAATCTATTATTTCTTTTAATCACCTATATGTAAAAATGTGTTACAGTTTCATAACACCTACTTACTTATCATGTCAGTTATAACTGCTATACTCGTAATAACATCCCAGCATGATTTAATGTGACGTAACATAATTAATTTATCTAAAATGACAAAGACCTTGCTTTTACGACCAATTAGTCTTGATCTGTCACGTTATTCGCCATTTACACGCGGCTTAGTCATTTTAGTTTGATGGAGAGAGAGTAAGAGGTCTTGATACTTGGTTAGTATTAAGTAAACTTAAGATAATGTTATCTTTTCACCTATTTCTGGTTTTGCTACTGAACGTTTTCGGTTTTTACGTCAGTATTTGCTTTAGGACGTCTTCACGTGATGAGGATTTTTTTCTATTTATTATAGATAGGCTCGCATTTGAACACCATCTCACCTAATGGTAAGCTATGATGTGGTTAACGATGGGGCACGCTTGCCTAAAAGTAACCTATTTAGTCTTGACTTAAAGACCCTTAGGTCATAGCTATCAGGGACACACTCCAGCAGGAAATTCTACTCCGTATACAAGACAAAAATGTTCTTGAAATGTTTTTGTACGTACATGTATGTTTCATAGGAATTAAGTGTAAATGTTGATAGAAATGGAAGCAATAATGGCTGACCAGCAGACGCCAAGTGGTCCTCCATCTCCCCCTCTCTCATCCCTCCTTCTCCTCCTTCCTTCGGTGTAATGAGAGTTTATGGCATAAACTCTCAATACAAAGATTGGTAGGTAAATCTTTCCTTTACTTTAAATTGAGGCCTACCATGGGCTGTTAATGTGATCCTTTTGACTACCAAAACCGAAATTTTAAAGGGATCTAGCTGTATATGGTGTGTAGCTCCATCTCTTTTTCTTGCTCGCACGCATGTCATTTTAACAGGCCATAATAAAGTCCTAGTTAAAAAAAAAGAGAACATCTATATATCTATGTAATACAATTATAAAATTAAAAATACCCCCGACAGTCCTTGTCATCAATATGGAATGTTTAGAGCTGGTCAAGACGAATCTATTGAGCCCAAACTCTATGGGTTTACTAGTAGGCGTTCCAAAGTTCCATCAGCCACCTCCCAGTTCTAGCATCCGGTCCTTGTCATCATAAGAAATGTATAGAACTGGTCAAGACGAATCTAATGAGCCCAAATTTAATTAAATTACTAACAGGCATTATAATATTCCATCAGCCAGCTCCCAGTTCTAGCATCAGGTCATTGTCATCAAGAGAAATGTATAGCACTAGTTAAGACGAATCTAATGAGCCCAAACACGATAGCTTTACTATGTTAATAAGGCATCCAGGGCTCTTATCTTCAAGCTCTATCATCAGATCAGCTCAGAATGGCACCAGATTGTACACGAGTATTTCAAACATTAGGTCACACATATTATGTTTTAAATAAAGTAAAAACACCCATTAAGTGTTTAAAATCCCTACCGCAGTTAACAAACGAGCTGACGACCTTGAATACCTGCACAGATCTTCATAAATTATAGCTAAGAACCGTCTCGATTAAGCCAGCTTTCAAACAAAAAAAACCGCATCAAAATCGGTCCATTCATTTGAGCGCTACGATGCCACGGACAGACACACAGACAGATAGGTCAAACTTATAACACCCCTCCTTTCCGTCGGGGGTTAAAAAGTAAAACTGTTCGTGTAAATCAAGATTAAATTTACAATACGCAGGATATGTAAACTTCACTACGGTAAAAGTAAATAAAGAAAGAAATACATAATACCATTACTGACACAGTTGATATACCTACCTACTTATAAGTAGGTATATGTTTATATACGAGTAGATACATATATCTTCTCCCAATTCATGGAAAAAAGCACAATTTAATATTTCACTTTGAACAGAATATATTTTAAATGTAACTACAGTGCTTCGTTAAAATAAAATCATCCGTATACTTTTATCTGTGCTTTTCATTAACACTGATTTTAAATCTCAACAAAAACGAAATTCGTTCCAATTCACCATACTTATTTTGTCTCAATTTTTATGACAGAAGTTGGTCCAATAGCTATTATGTATTTTTGCATTAAACTCTTAAATAATAATATATATTTATAAAAATATCCTGCACTAGCTGTCTGGCTAGAGTTTGAGGAAATATCTTACAGCGGTACACTGCATACTATCCCCTTTTTTAGTTTAACTTCTTACTATTCTTCCTATGTTTGTCTGCTAGATATCGCTGTCAGCGATAAAACCGCTATTGTTAGATTTAAGTTTCTGTAAAATTTTAACTATTTAGGTTTACATTAAAGTTAATTCTGTTTCATTTCATTCCATTCTATTCTATTCTTCCCAGCACTGTGTTGAATCGAATACCCTATGCCAATTGCTGCAAATGCGGACACGCTTGAAGTTGGCCAAGCCCCCAATTCCTTTGTTCTGATCACGTGACCAACATGGCTCTTGGAGTTGGCAACGTGGCGTGGCTAACTCCAAGCGTTCATACTAAACGAAACGATTGTGACTTGGCTAGGAGGGCTGGTGAGAATCCTATGGGAATGTGAACTTGTAGAATTTCTATCCCTATCACGTTTGAATAGTGGCTTACAAAATGTGGTGGTATCTGAAGATACGGTCGATTGTAGTTATTGCTAGTCACAAGTACGCGGGTTCCTTTTCACTTGAGGCAGCGTCACTCAGAAACTGCCCAGGTAGAATTTTCACGTGTTATGTATTATGTAGTAGATACATAACTATGTAGGTTGTACTATCATATTATGAATGTGTTACATCCTTTACCTAGTTTTTGCTAAACGCTGTAGGATATGCTATCATAATATGAATTTAAACGAAGACGTATGAGCATTTAAGGAACGTAGAATGTGCGACATCCTTTAGTTTCTACCAAACCCGATGTGATGTGATGTGAGGATGTGTAAGTACCTACCTACCTATGTGCTATCCAGTAATACTAAAATTGAATTCTTTATTGTACACAAAAACTTATTGTATAGGCCTATCCCCTGTAGCCACAGTGAACGGTCCCGTGCGTCTCGCATCGCGTCTAGCCAATTTATGACCATTTCGTTTCGATTATCTTGTGTCGAACGCCTCGAGGTGACTACGCCCCCAATTCCTTTGTTCTGACCACGTGAACAAAGGAATTGGAGGCGTTTAACGCAAGAGAATGATAACGAAACGGTCTTAAGTTGACTAGGCCTGCTGGGTCATTAGTCCATATTGTGGAAGACTTTTCAACGCAACGTTAAACAGTTTACTCAAAACAAATAATTCATGACGTAAACTGTTCTCCATTTCACAATATTCTACGTCAATCACGTTAAGCCAATACGAAGTTCCTCACAAAGTTCCTCGTCATGAAACTACATAATATCCTCGCCCACCCAATCGTTCAGCTAATCATAATCGCCTTACATTAAGCTATCCCGATTACTTATGTGATATTTCTATACAAATAAGAATTAGGCTTTTTCGTTTGCGGAACTGTGAGCAATGATTATACGTGTTGTTTGAGTTCGATTGATAGGTTTTTGAGAGACAATTCACAAAATTAATACAAATTTATAGTTTTTAGACTCTTTCTTTTACTATATGTGGTGTTATTCTTTAAGAAAACGCAGCGCTGCCGCAACATCGAACATCCAAATAGGATACATTGAATTAAAAATCCAATGTATACTCGTAGGTACATTAGGTTGACAATCTAATGTATCCTATTTGGGTGTTCGTCGAATAGCACCACTGATCTTGCTTGTTGCCAATTTTCCAGGATCCTAGGTCAAAGGAAAGATTTCTTTGCGATATGTGCCTAAGGGCGCCTACAAATTAGCTGCGAAGTGCCGCGCGACTGCAGCGTGACAGCCGCGCTGCGGCCGCGCTCCAGTTCATCGGTCGATTAGTGATGCTACGCTCTTAGTTTTTGTGCAAGTCTAAACATGCATGAACGAAAATCAGGTTGAAGAATTTATCGATGAGATTGAGAGTCGTCCATTAGTCATTTCTTGACTTTCATACATTAAAGGTAACAATCAGCAGATAATAAGCAGCATCGGTGGCACTCATTAAATCTTCCAAAGTGCAGATGTAAGGGCACCTGGGACATTCCAACATATGGGTCATGTTTTGAACAGCACCGCACTCACATTGAGTAATAATAATAATAATAACACAACCTTGTAGCTAGGATTATCCACCAGCAACTTGCTCTTAAATACAATCTTGTGGAATCAGAAGTACCGTACTATAGGTATGTGCCCGACCCAGTTCTCGACAATGGCAATATCACATTGTATTGGGATCGATCTATCATCACTGACAGGACTATTGCTGCCAATAAGCCTGACATAGTGGTGATAGATCGACTAGAGCGTCGCACAATGATTGTTGATATAGCGGTCCCTCATGACGAGAACCTCGTAAAAGCTGAGAAGGATAAACAGACTAAATATCTGGACTTGGCTCGCGAGGTTGTCGACATGTGGGAAGTGGACACAGCAGTCATTGTGCCGATAATCGTGACGGCCAATGGCTTATTAGCCAAGAGCTTCGACCAACATCTCAGGAAGCTCTCGTTAGGCAGTTGGATCAAGGGCCTGATTCAGAAAGCAGTACTCTTGGACACGGCGCGCATTGTCCGGAGGTTCCTTTCTCAGGAACCCTGACCACTGGCAGCTTGGACCCTGTTCCCGATGCCGGTGGGCTACTATTTTTTATATTTTTAAATGTTTTTTATTTTCATAATTTTTTTGTTAAGAAATATTTAAAAATGTATAAAATATGTATATATAATTTAAATAAATGGAATAATAATAATAATATAGCGTTTATTTTTCTCCACCACATAATGCAAAATAACAATACTAACAATTCAAGTACAGTTACAATGAGTACATTTACATTATTGCTGTGGAGACTGAAGCCTGTACTAGGAAAATCCTGTGTTACAGGGCTCCAGGCCTCCAACTTACCCAAATTTGTTACAAGCTGTATAAATATTTACAAAAAGCGATAATTTTGGCTCGATGGAAAATAAATAAAAACAGTTTAAAGACTTAACTAATTCAATACAAAGTAACGTGTAATTGTGTGAATGCGCGTGTAAGTGTGTGTATAATAGTGTGTAATTATTGAATATATGGTGTGTGAAGCGTAATGTTTCGCTTATTATGAGGTCACCTCCAAGAGTTTCTCAGTTGCTTCGTAATCCAGAGATTGAAGCCAATTTTGGACCTTCTTTTTACAGTGGAATTTTGTTAAAGAATAGATAGAGATGGCTTTATGGACCTTATTGTAAAGGTAATCACCCAGAAAGCAAAAAAATCGACGGGTAAATCTGGTTTTGAAGGGTGTTGATTTACAAACAGTGTCTTTACGTCTCTTACTATGGATGTTGACAGGATTGTATGGAACTTGGGTATGCTTACGAATAATTGTATTTAAAATGAACAATTGGCGAACAGTCAGGACCTTGCACTCTTGATAAAGTTCCTTTGTTGGAAAAAGAAAGGAAAGCCTACGGCTAACTTTTAAGATTGCCCTTTGAGCTCTCTCTAACTTAAGTAACGATGTCTTTGGGGCTCCACCTCATGCCGTTATGCAATATGACAGAATTGACTGAACCAGTGCAAAGTAAACCGTGTCAATAGTTTTAGTTTCCGCCACATGTCGCAAGTTTTTGAAAACGAATATTAGTTTACGAGTTCTGGCAGTGAGTGCGTCTACATGTGGCTGAAAACTGAGTCTACTGTCAATCTGAACACCTAAATATTTAATAATATCTGTTTTTTTGAGAGTGGGACATGAGCAAATGTTGTCCGTCAGCGAAGAGCAAATGTGAGAAGTTATTGAAAGATTTGTATTACAGGTGGTCCCATCATTTTTTATGGAGAATGGAATATACATTGTCTTAGACACATTAAGGGTTAGTCTGTTGTTTTTTAACCACTCTGCAACCATGTTAAAACCCAACTGGGCGTTCGCATATACTTCCTCCCATGAGTCCGCGTGAAAAAGCAGAGCCGTATCATCCGCAAAGGTAACTATCCTACCACCGCGCAGTTTGAGGTTGCAGAGGTCGTTGATGTAGGTCAAAAATAATGTTGGACCTAGGATACTGCCCTGCGGAACCCCATACGCGATGGCAAGATCATCACTGCACATATCACCTATCTTTACTCGCTGCAAGCGATTTGTGAGATAGTCAGAGAATAACCTTAGTTGCGTGCCTCTCACTCCAAGTCTCTCTAGTTTCTGTAAAAGAAGCGGGGCAGAGACCGTGTCAAAGGCTTGAGTATCTCATCATTGACCATCTGTTCTGCGGACAATGTGTGCCCACTGCCACTTAAGTACACTCATATTTATACTGTTTTTATCTATTACGGTGTCCCACTGATGGGCGATGGCCTACCTCTCCCTTTTCCACACACGTCTGTTTTAAGCTTTTGCAGGCGAGTCTTTTCGGTCGGAATCATACTCATCTTTCCACTTTCAATTTAGTCTTTCTCCATTTTTAGGCGTCTCCAACGTCTTTCTAGACATTTCCAACACCGTCTTAAGTTAGCCCCCATGATATATACTCAAATCATCTTGCCACTTGTTTCCGTGCTAACCTCGATGGTGCCATCTAGTTTTAAGTACACACTGCGTAAAAGAGTATTCAACCCAAGGGTCAGATTTCATGTGGCTAACCTGCCGCATCCAATCTCACTTAAGACCACATCTATTTTGCCCAATTTGGAGTGCAGTGTGCTATTCCATATACGGTCATAAAATTTGAATTGTATATGTGTGATACTTTCAGTCCACATAAGACTTAAGACACTGGCAGTACTATTTTGGTTGCCAACAACGAGCTAGGCTAAAAATTCAGCAATATCGTAATGAGTACGACACAAAACTTAATAAAAATTTACGTATTAAAATGTGTTTCAATACACTTACTCGAAAGCTCGCTCCTCTTCCTACCACTTATATGCACGTAATTTACTGTTTTTCGCACTAGTGCTGAAAAGTGCGTGAGCTCGCCCCGCCACGTTTTATTACATTTATCGTATCAGGCGGGGCACCTCCCACAAGTCGCCCGTCAACCCTCGTTATTTATCCTCATTAGTGTAGTGAAAAACGTTTTTGGATACACGTAGAAAGTCATAAGAGCACTCAATGCCACTTTCTGCAGTTGTATCAAAATGTACTAATTAAAACCTATTTACAAAGCAAGTATCATTTATTGTTATTTTTGCCCTATTTTTTCCAGATTCCATTTAAATCCACTCAGTTGATCACAGTAAATTTTACAATATATTTATACTTATGTATATCGCGTGGACAGCTTTCCTTTGCTGTTCCATTGTTTTACAGTGGACACTCAATCAGATATCGCGATAATAGGTTTTCCAGGAATAACAATGGCAAGGCAGGCCTGGAGAGAATGCCTATGGCATTAAGTTCGCTATTGTATTACGTTATCGTGTTTAAAAGAGAAAATAAATGCACCTAAGAGATAAATTTGTTTCTGCGATATTGCTCGTAAGTTTTAATGGTGTAACAATTAATATCTCTTGCTTAAAAATAAATTACAAGTACTTTTAAAACTGTTACTATAAGCTTCCACTAATGTTTATAAATTAATTTTTAAGGTTTCTCATGTAAATGAATTGAATTTTTATGGGAAATAAAGTTATCTTCAATCTCAAATTTTATTGTTTTGGTACGTTTTTCATTGAGGTGTGAAATTGTTAAATAATTTCTTCCTCTTTGAGTGGGGCCCGACCAGCTAGTGTCAGACTTTTACTAACTGTGTTTTTTTTTTTGTTTTTTGAGTTATGGGTTTCGGATTGTTCCAAAGATTTTCATGAAAAACGTAGGGATAATAGTAGATTTTCTAGTATAAGTATATTGAAGAAATTACAGCCACCTCAAAAAAAAAAATGAAAAAAGAGGAACCAATAAAATAAAACTTCAAAATATTAACAACTACAATTAAGTTTATTATGCCGTTTAAGTACGTCCTCTATTTCATTTACTTTTTTCTCTATTCTTTCTTCTTTGGCAGGAATATTGTCAAGAAAACCACAACTGGAACAAATAAAAACATATTATTAATGAAACTGACTTCTAATTGTTGGAGAGTCTTGTAAAGTTGATCTATTGCTTAAAGGTAAGTTGAATAAATTCATATAAGAATATATATACACATTTAAGACCAATCCGCCTTGGTGAGATAAAACTATAGTAGTTGATCTGCCATATAAATAATTAAAGAATGAAGTGGGGGTGGGAGTAGAAGAGAGTTGAGAAAGATGAGTTCGATAACTAACACTCATGAGATTTTTATGTATTTCTGTAGGAGATTCCAGTCTAGACAAATATTCCAGTTACACATTATAGACCAGACATAATATAAACGTAAATTAAACCAAAAATTAAACATAAATTTACAAAGCCATAAAATAAGACATTGCCTAAAAATTTACAAAACAATTTAAAATATAAACTAAAATTGTTCATTTGTAGAACACACCTATAGAATTAATACCTGTACTATTGTAATAAGAGAAACAGATATAGTAGCGAAAAGTATAAATAGGTATTGATTCAGGATTCAGATTCAGGCATAAACATACATGTAACACTTGTACAAAAACAAGCAGCAATACATACAGTTGATATTGTAGTCAAAGTATAAAAGGACACATTATTTGTTACAAATAAGCAAGGGAGCCAAATGTTCTTTTTCTTGAGGGTCTCAAGGTGGGAAAAGAAAAACCACCAGGAGAAAACCTTAATAGAAAACATTTTATCAATAACTATTCAGTTACATAAGTAATAGAACTACCGATAGATACTCGTACTTTGTCAAAATGTTAAGCAGAATCATATAAGCCTATTATGATAATAAATGAACTTTGACATTAAAAGTTAAGTACACAATTTCCGTTTATTGAATGACCTATATTAGTTGGTGTGGTGTGGTGTTGGCATTCTCGGAAATATCGAGAATACGGAATTTTACCTAAAGTTACCACGAGTTTTCTTATTAGGTAAACGGATCAAAATAGAATAGTTGAATATATTGGCCAGAACTTTCTAAATGTTAACAAATATTTCAAATAAATTTTGAGATTTCCAATATCACAAATTAGGAGTTTGGCTAGGAACGTAGTGATCCAATCTAGATTTATACGTAATTGGACCCAGACACGCTGCAACGTAGGTACTGACCAAAATGCGGCACTCCGGCTTCGCAAAATGTGACGTAATATCACGATGCAAAATAGCACTTCGACGGTGCAGCTTCTGGTTAGAAAATATTTTGCATGGACTTGTGAACTAGCTTATATTAAAGACAGCTGATGAAAAGCTGAGATAATGTGTTTATTTTAAGCTCGTAAAAGACCAGCTGCATAAAATCTTATACGATGTTTTATAGTGTTTTGTTGGTCTAGTCATATTTTCGCTTGATTACTTGACCAATAATGCAATTACACGTTAATTTTAAAAATATCTAAAAAAAAGTATTAGCTTTTCTCGTTACGACCAAGAGAATCATCGCTCATCATCTTCATTTCAGCTGATAGATGTCCAGTGTTGGATATAAGCCTCTCTCAAGTGTCACCATAACGACCGGTCTTGTATGTAAAACATCCATCAGATTCCCGCAACCCTCACCGGGTTATCGGTCCAACTTGTGGGAGACTTTCCAAGGCTGCGTCTACCGGTACATAGTCGCTACTCCAGAACCTTTCGTCCTCATTCATTGACCATCTGTTCTCCCAGCAATGTACCTACAGGTTTGTCGATTCTTCGGGCTATGTCGGTAACCTTGGTTCTCCTGCGGATATCTTCATTTCTGATACGATCACATAAGGAAATTTCAAGGATTGCCCTTTAGCTGAATTTAAGCCTTCTCATGAAGGCAATTGTGGGCGACCACGTTTCAGAGCCATATTATATACGAACAAAAACAACCGTAAACAAATAGTATGTAAATTATGACAATCCGAAAGTGGTAGAAATATGTGATCACAAGATAAACAGCAAAGCTCGTATAAATAAACTAAAGGTAAACTTACATGCCATCATAGAGGCCATCGTGTAGAAAGGTATGGAGCAGCCCATAGCTAGCAGTATGGGGAAGGTCACGTTGCTGACCAATGTACCCGTGCGAGCCGTCAGCATCACTAGAGATAAAGCCAGGGCCCTGGTGGAAAAAAAGGAAAACATATTTGATAATGACTAATACAAATTATGATTTTAATACAAAGAAATCTAGATAACATGCATGAGTTTTGCTTGGTTTATGGAGAGTGAAAGAGATACCTGTAATATTTTTCTTTTAATTATAGATAAGCCTGCGCTTGATCACTTCCTCACCTGATGGAAAGTGATGATGTGGTTGACGATGGAACGCTCTATAAGTAACCTATACACTCTTGAATTAAATATCCTCAGGTTGGAGCTATCAGAAAACAGACTTCAGCAGGGAATTCCACACTTTGTACGTACAATTAAGGTAGTTTCAAAACGTTTTGTACACATAGATTGGATATTCACCAAGTACCGGTGAAGCATCGGTATATTAAATATTTAATTCTTGCATAATTTAGAGATGTTATTCAACACCCGGGAGATATTGATGATTTACTGCATGCGAGAATTGCAGCAATGCAAAAAGCATATTGCCATCAATCGTTTGCAAAGGATTCTTTTTTCAATGATTTTGTATTTTGGAAAGATCAAGGATTTTACACCGTTAAATAAAATAGCACGAGACATTATAAAACTATCTCACCTTATAGCAGTCGGGACGACATCAATTAACACTACTTGTACTAAACTTTTCATTGTCTGCGTAACTGCTATATTCACAGAGAAAAACGCCACCATCATAGTTTTTGAATTTGACCACCTCAACCCAAGCAAGGATGCCGTGGCTATGAGACCTCCTATAAAAAGTAGGACTTTCTTCCCGACTTTGTTCACCACTACTCCGCTTACGAAGTAGGGTAGCAGGCTTATGCAACCTATGATTATGCTGTTGATATAGGTTTCTGCGCCGCTTACATGCTGTGAAAAAAACAATAGAGTAATTAGGTAGGTACTAAAAGCATTGTAAGATGTTGTATTTTTGGAATTTTTAAATGCTTTTCAATTTTATAATCATCGCCATCATCACTTCAGCCAAAGACGTCCACTATTAGACATAGGCCTTCCCCAAGTATCACCATAATGACTGTTCCTGTGCGTCTCGCATCCATCACGTTTTCCGCAACCGTCACCAGGTTAGCGGCCCACCTTGTGAGAGGCCTTCCAATACTTCTGGTATGTCTTCCTCCTTGCGTCGTTTTCCTTAATACTGAGGGTTGTGACCTCTCTGCTTCATCATTTTCATTCGCTTCGACTCTACTGGCCATCTTTTAAAATTTTATACCAACAATTTAATATTCAGTCAAATTACGTCGCTACACATATTTTTTCTATTTATTTGTGATTTGTTGTTGTGCTACAATTATGCCATTTATTATAGGTTTAATTTTTATAGCTTCTTTTGTTTTATAATGTAAATGTGAGAACACTGTAAACTCCGCAGGCTCATATTTTTTTAATTAAAGTTTCTACATAAGTTGTTTCTTCATTGTGTATTTCTGTGTACTTAGTAATTGTATTACTTTCTTCTTTCTTTTCTTTCATAGATTTATTATCTATTTTGACCCGTTTTTCTTTATTTTTTTACTTTAGTTATTTAGTACCTATATGTAGTAGATTGCACTATCGCCTCATACCGATTAAAATTGTAGTATTGAAATATTTTAAAATTTAATCTTTTTTTTTAAGAGTAATCGTAGAAATTTTTGCCGGTTCTTCTTCATAGAAAACAACAAATTTACGTGTACCACCATCTGATGTTTTATAAGTACCCATGTAGGACTGTTTGAAATTAAATATTTTAAAGTGGAATTTCCGTCGCATACATTTTCGATAAGTGTACCGCCACACCGGTCAGAAACTAGTTGAATAATAAATTTCTTGATATTCAGTCCGGACATAGTAGTTACATAATAATAATAATGAGGAAATCTTTAGCTTTTTGATAAATTAACTGATGGTATCGCCAACCGGAAGGATAGACAATTGCCCTAAATTATATGTTATACGTGACAGTATTCACGGAATCAATAAATAATTAGTGATCACTTTGTTTAGGAATGTAAAAGGTAGTTATTAAACTAAATATAGGTTTACTAGTGGTGGAATAAAAAAAATTAGACCCCAATTGCAGAATCACTTAGCGGGTTCGATTGTATTTTCAAATCATCCAGAGATCAACTCAAATGCATATGTCGTGACCAGATCGTAGAATTGATAACTTCATGATGTGACCGGCCCTAACATGAAATGGTGGCATTTCATGTTATAGAATCTCGTCCGACGGCCACATCTAGTAATAATGTGCCAATTGATAATATTATAATGACAGCGTGAAATGTCATTACGATTAAAAATACTTCATTCAATTTTACAAAAACTAAAAAAAAACGAGCGCAATGTTAAAAAAAATAATGGTCGATCATTGGTCGGTTATTATTGGTCTCGTAAACGAATGGTGGTAGAATGACTTTGTCGTATTCAGACAAATCTAATGGTAAGTCACTAATCCAAGGAACTGACAAAATTTTAGCAGATAACCCCATAAGTCAGAAATCCATTTGTCATTATGTACGAGATTACAGTTTCTTTCAATGGTGTGTCAGTGAATGACTGTTGGTAAGTCATAGTGACGCATTATATTAGTAGATTACCAAACTTGTCAAAATCAACCATGGTGAAATCAATGATAGACGATTCTGACACTATTGTAATAGCAGATTTGAGGCCCTGGACACGACACATATACAAAATTACTTTCAAGTTAAGTCATTTATGAGTTGTTAGGTTACAAAGACTCGTACAGAAAAATAATATAGATAAAGATATTGTCACCATTGTTTTAGTTATTTATTAAATAATACAACCTTTTTAAAGTTCAAAATTGATATTGCCACAATAAATAATGAAAATCGTTGCGGTTTTAGAACTAAGGCCGCAATACCAAGGGTTGTGTGTAGTTCCAAACTAAACTACGTCGAATTATTGCGGGGAAGCTATTAGCAAAGCACATTTGCCTTAATTGGATGGGTTAGCTTTAAACTTACGTATCACTTTGTTAATTAAAGATACACAGCAAAAACTTGCAACGAGCAACGGTGTGGCCGTTGTGTGACCCAAAAAAACTAAAGTGATCTGGGACAAATTAAAAAGATAGTAGGTGATTAAGTACCTACATTACACAATTTGGCGGACATCTTTGTTTTATTACGGCAGTTTCACCTCGTGTAAGTAGAAATTTGTTCCATAGGGACACACTCTCGAAATAAAGGGTATCCTATGTGTTTTTCTAGGACATGGTTTACCTGTGTCCTAAAATTTCATCTAAATTCATTCAGACGTTTAAGCATGCAGAAATAACAAACTTATACATACTCACAAACTTTATTATATTAGTGTGATATTTAGTTAGGGAAGTATTGTTGGGGCTTGATTGTTTCAGAGAGTTTCTACGGTCCTGGAGTGCAAAGGGCACAAAGAGAAACACGAGTGGGTTTTAGCCAGTAAGAGTCTGATATTTCTCTTGGCTCTGCCCAGAGTGGGAGAAGTTTAATCGATATAGTTTATTATCGAACTCCTCCAAAACGACTTGGCCGATTTTTATGATATTTTTTATGCAAATTTGTTAGGTTTGAAAATAGTTCTTAGAAATTGACATATTATAAGGGAAGATAGGTTATGCGCTAACATCTATGATCAGTGTCATCACAGTCGCAGACCTACAGTCACTGATAGACAAGGACACAGATAAGATCCGGCGCAGTCGTGCGAGCGATATCGCGTGAGCCGCAATTAGGCCTAATTTTAGCGGTCCACACGCTAGATCCGAGTCACTCTTCTTCCTCTGTTTTGATTTCATCTAAGGTCATCATAGGCTAGTTTTTACACGACTGCCTCAAAAAAGGAGTGTTATGTTTTTACCTTTGTATATCCACATCCCATTTTTTTTTTACTTTTTTAATTTGTATGGCAACAACAACCTTTGCCGAGAGAGCTGGTAACTTTATATTTTAACAAAACAAGGGCTTGTTTCCGATTGTTTACATAAAATGTTCTCAAAACGACTCAATTTAGTGAAGTACATATACCACAAACCTTTGTAAACCATTTGTAAATTGTAAATAAGTTACATTCTAATTTTCGCGCTCCCATTTCAAAAGCCTTCTAAGTTATGAGGCGGTTTTTGTAATTGAGAACCACACAGCCCTCTTCCCTTACATAACAAATTTAAAACAGTTTGTTTGTTACCCAATTTTACGAGAATGCCTCGGCTGATTTCAGTGAAACGTTATACGAAGATAAATCATGGCGGGGACTAAGTAGGATATTTTTCCCCGGAACTCAATTTGGGTCTCGAGAGGCACCCATCATCGATTTCAAAGTGAGTAAAACTGCAGGTCCAAGTTCCTACAATCATATATCACTGTCTTCATATTCGCTGGAGATAAATTACTTAGTTAGTTTCAAGCTGTTCCCAAAGATATGAAAATCTGTTTTTTTTAGTTCTTTCCGATAGTTGGGAAAGTTGTTTGACTTATAACTGTGGGTTTTGAGAGCTCGATGTTCTTTTTTCAAATCTTATTTTTAAATTAGTTTTATGGAAGTAGTTCTTATTTCAAAATTATTTTTTTCACAGCCAATAGTCCGTAATAAAGAAATTAATAAGGCATTTAATGATTTAAAAACATACAAACCAATTTGGCTTGTGCGTATTTTTTTTCATAAGATAATTTTGAAGTCGTGGTTGTATTAGTGTTGTGATCGCGTGGAGGTTAAGACATCTGCCTCGCATGCCAACCAACATGATTTTTTCAATTCATATGGCATTATGCACTTTCTGAGTCAGGGGTGTCAGTAAAGATCTAGATAAGGACATTATATGTCCTTTTCTTAGTTTATCTAGGACTTTGGCACCCCTGACTTGGAAAGTATGTAAAGCCGTTAGTCCCGGTTGCCCATCACACACAGTCACAGACAGTCGTTCCAGGTATTCAGTCACCAGAAATTTTGACCTATTAGTCTATCCAAAGAGCGTCGTTGCACAGTCATTGGGTTGCGAATGTGTAATAGGTAGCTGCTCCAAGTAAAACACTGGTAATCAGCCACATGCGATAAGACTGGAAGCTAGTCAGGAAAAGGCAATCTCGAGATCACGATTTTTAAAGTCACTGAAAATGAGTTTCCTGAATCTTTAAGATATCTTCAAAACCAATTTGTTTATGAATAAAATACAACTTACCGGAACACAAACTTCAGATGTCGCATTAGAAGCACTTTTGGCTTTCAAACTCCCCGTATAGGTGTCCAACAGGTCACATAGATTTTGATTCCCATTGAAATTGTAATGTTCTACAATTGTGGATAATTGTGGGAACCACAGCCTGATAACGTTGTGTCTAAAAAATACAATTCCTTTATCAGTCCAGTTTTATCTAGCCAGTAATTTCGTATGGAAATTGTCGCTACGATTGGAACCAGGCAATTTTGTACCTTCTGTTTTAAGGTATAAATATTTATTTGATCAATTTCTATCCAATGTGTTGTACAAATCAAAGTACTAATAAATTCATAAAGGTATCGGTAAATCCTAAATTTATCTCTATCATGAAAGTTTCGTTTATTTCTTTTAGTGGCTTGGTAGTGAGCTGAATTTTTAGAGTCTTTCAACGCTTTGATGAAGGCTCAGACGAAAAAAATAACGCAAACGACATCAAATGGGTTGAATCAGGCGAAATAGCCCTTTGAGTCTTGCGAAAAATTAGAGTGAGAATATAAAAGAAATCCAGGTAAAAACGGGGTTAATACCCTTTTTTACATTAACATTTTATGAAACGACATTTCAGTGAAACTATAAAGCATAAATGGTGTTAAAATTACAAGGAAAGTGTAATGACATTTTCCGTATAAGTAATAAAATAAAAATGATTGCATTATGATGACCGTATTATAAAATCTATATTCAATTTCTCATCCATCCATCAGATCCATTCCTAAAGCATCTCTGGGTTCTTATTAGAAGAAAGGGCCTCATAATCCCATGATTTTAAAACAATATCATTAAGCATATCATTTTGGGTCTCTATGTCACAATTTAAAATATTTCTACAGCAGCCTGGCAATATAAAATTAAATAGGAAAAAAAATATACATACGTTCCCAAAGTAATAAATTGGACAAATGCAATGAATGCTACGTAGCCAAATAGTGGTCTAGCGAATAACGGTTTCATATTTCTGAGCCCGGCTGCAATTTTGTCTCGAAGCTTCACTTCAGTATCTCCTTTATTTGTATTTTTCAAGTCTAGTTCCTTAATCTCCTTTTCAAATATATGTGGGAACTAAAAAAGACGAAAAAAGTTAAATTACAAACTCAATACTCACATACGAAGTCAAGTAAACTCGACTACATCTCGAATCATCAAATTGCTAGTTATAGCATTTTACAATAGCATCAGCCTTATTTCCACTACTTTTGGAAAGGGAATGGGCCGTAATCAACCACGCGGTCCCAGTGCGGGTTGATGAATGTCACATTTCTTCGAATTTTTGGCTCTAGGACATGCCAGTTTCCTCACGATGTTTTCCTCCATCGTTTTGAGAGCAATGGTGATGAAATAAATTACACAAAAAATGCGCCTGGCTGGGTTTGAAGTCGCGACATACAACTTCATCAGCCGGGGCCGTTACCACTCGGCCACCACTGCTCTACGATTTCGGAATATAGGTTAAGTGTTGGTCATTGATCGTCAAATAAAGAAAAAAATGATTCATTTTCCAAATTATATAAATATAACATGCAGTTACAGAAATTTACTCTATTTTATAAGTACATAAATGTCTTAAAAAGTCACTTCTCAAAAAAAAATGTCAGTTGATTTTTAAAAATATTTCATAATAATAAAAATACATTTAAAGTAACATCTACCAACGTTTTGTAAATCCGTCGAGCTGGGTTTTTGAATAAGACATAAGTATAATTATGTGTTCTGGTATTCCCAGATCAGTCCACAACATCAAAAATTCTGATAAAATATGCAATATTCTCACCGGAAATGTGTCGGCAGGTTTTCCAGTGTTTTGTGTATACACTTGTATCAAAATATTTTTTGCTTCAATATATCTTTGCTGTGTCACTAGGAATTTCGGACTTTCTGGTAATAATAGGTACAGTAGAAAAGCGCTCAAAGACCATAGAGACATTGCGAGAAGATAAAAATTCCAAATATTAAGTACTGAAATAGAAAAATATTAAGAAGAATTAGAATAAAACATAAATACTTAAACAACCTTATTTTTAGTATAATTATGCGAAACCCGAAACAAGTTTAGTATTTTTATGCAAAGGATTCATGTACAAAATTTCATAACTGTATCATGAAAAAGCATAACTGAATTCATGAAGCTTGTTACGATACCTGATTCACAAATACATGGTCACCGGGCCATCCCGGTGACTGAGGGGTTATTTAGCTTCCGCATCCAACTATACTCTGGTTATTAATGCCCGCTATAACCTGTTGTGACATGTGTTGTATTTAATAGTCTCGGTAGTGTCCAACTTGTGATTTTTTTTAAATATTTTTGGGAAAAAATATAACATGTTGTAAAAATCATTGGAATCGATTCAGTTACTGATTCTGAACAAACTATATTCGGGTTTCGCATATACTAAAAATAAGGTTGTATAAGGCAAGTCATATAAAAACATTTAAAAGAGAATTACCGACATCTAGCCTTTTTACAACTAAGTTATTGTTCAGGCAAACTAGATGTAGCTTGATACTGTATAGTATTTTATAAAGAGCAACTACCTACCTAGCCTGCACAGCCCAATAACTAGGTAAAACGATACCCCTTGGCAAGACTGGCTCCAAATTTCCCTGTCAAAGATCTTCAAATGACACTTTGGACCAGCTTCTTAAAGTGCTTACTGAGACATAAAAGAATCCTAAGCACAATCTTAATCATCTACCATTATAATCAAAAATAAATTAATTATTAATCATTTATTATCTTTGTATGTTATGTTGGTCACCCATCTTCAGACCGAGTTCAGTAAGCGTCGCTTGACCTTGAGGATCGACCAGTGTGATTACAATTATTTAGCCAAAAGCATCTCTGCAAATATCCTTTTCTAAAAAAATATTTGTATGGAAATAAGTCAGATAGATCCTACACAAGCCAATATGTCAACAGCAGTTCAAAAATAAGTGAATAAAGGCCTCTTTGAACATGTATCTTACAAATATTAAAATAAAAATAAAATATTCAAATGATTAATATAAACAAGTTCTTGACTGCGATCACATCTGATGGTAAGCAGTGATGCAATCGTTGATGGTGGTAATAGAAACATAATGATAGAAACAACTTGTATAATACAAAAACAATACATAATAATTAATAAGGAATGATAATTTCAACTTACTCACCAAAACGCCCATCAAAGAAGCTAGCTCTCCAGTCCTGAATAAGTATACCCCATGCCATGGCTGGTGTTAAAATCTGAGTAAGAGCAGCATATGATGATTGGATTATCATTACGCGATCCCGTACTGTGGTATGACAGAATTCTGACGTTAGAGATGATATAGCTGCCAATGATGTTGCGAACCTAAAAATAAAGAATTTATTTGATAAAATAATCTGGCAAAAGATAGACAAGAGTGGAAGAATGGAAGGGAGGCCTTTGCCCTGCAGTGGGACCCTACAGGCTCAAAATAATAATAATAATAAAATAATCTTGTGGACAATTTATAAGGAAGTATGAAAAAGGAAGAAATGTTGCACTAATTTCAAATAAATAGAGATGAGAACAAAAAATTGAGGATGAAGATGATGATAAATATTTTTGTTTAAAAAAATGTGGAGTTTAAACTTTTTTTTCATTAATAATACATGAAAAAAAAATTGATAAAAAATATGTACAAAAATAATAAATATATGAAAATAATATTTTTTTTTTTAATATTTCTTTTTTTTTAATTATTGATAAATTGTTGTTGTTTTTAAAAAAAGTACACACACACATTACATTACGCTACACTATCAGTGACCAAAAAATTTCTATTCAGCGTTGGAGAAAATCATCAAACAATACCTCCCGCTCTGAGTCAAGGCAGAAAGAGTGACAGACTATAACTGACTAAAACCCACCCATGATTTTTTCAGTTACCCTTTTAGTTCCAAGGACACGGTACAACAAAATTTCTTTAAGTAAATGAGTCAATGACCTTGTAGGCAGTTGTCAGTCGTTTCTTACTAACTACCTACAGGTCATTGAGCTCGCCCAGCTGACGTTTACATAAAGAAATTAACGGTACATGCGTAAATTAATTCGAGTTTTAAAAAAAAGAACTTTTTAAAATTTTATCTTTCCAAATCGATAGTGTTTTATGTACCAAATCGACCCTCCACGGAATTAAAACGATCAAAATTTAACTGTGTATTGTATAGAACATAATTTTAATCACTGTGATATATTCATCAATAAATTAAAAAAGCAAATTTATAAAAATTGCAGAAAGAAATTATGCATACATTCTCTGTTTCAAAAAAGAAATAGTAATGGATACAATATTTACAAACTGTTGCACATACAGATCCATTAGAGTTATTTTATTTCCAGTCCTCATTAATTTTTTCGTTTTATTAAGAAAACTTCTCTCATTGTTATTTACAGTTTTGTTTTATACATATTTCTTTCAGTAATTACTGCTATTACGCTTACTACTATTTATCTGTTTGTCTACTGAATAATAATGGTCATTGTAAAATATGTTTATAAGATTTCTATCATTAAAAGTTTTCCTGAATTCTTCATTAAAATTGATGGTCCTAATTCCTTATCCTTCATTTTCAAATCTACTTTCTAGGGTGCTTATCGAAAGAGGTCTACTTTATAAGATTTTTCTTAGAGTCTTGAAATTAATTCAAGTGCCCTTCGTATCCTTTGGCGATAATATCTACGATTTTATGATAGCGTTGGTATACCACAGGGAAGATTCAGATAAATAATTTTAATAAATTAGTCCGTAGCAAATTGGTATTAATCAGGTTTAAATCTATCAGAAAAAGGTGTCAAATCTATCAGGAAAAAATAGTTTTGGTTCAACTTTAACAATATACTTTAACAATGAAAACACTAAGTAAACAAAACGAATATTAAGTCTCGGCGAAGAACAATCACAACAATATCGCACATATTTAGAGAGTAAGTAAGTTGCAAACTATTTACTAAAATGATGTCACAAGCTAATCCAAAATTCTACATAGACCTAACACACAAACAACGCCAAACCCACCTGAATCCAGCCCTAGCATACTAAACAAGTTCTAAACACCAAACGCCAAAATTGGAGAAATCCAATATATCACAACTAGATGCAATAGAGGACGATACCCTGGGCCAAGGTAATAATGCTGTCAGTGTTTTGGGCACGCGACCAACATGCAGTCAAGTATACTGCACAAATACTGTATTATTTACAGTTTTGGATGCTAGCAGCAGGAGCGATATTGTATTGGAAGTTTAGTTTGGAATTATAGATGTGTCTTGTGGAGCAATAATTCTGCATAAGTCTTGAAATGATGGCAATACCCTATAGCATATCGTGAATGGTTTAGTAGAAAATAATACACTCACATTTTGCTATGACTAAAATAACATTTCAGCCGAAAGACGTCCATTATTAGACAGATGGCTGAAATGATGATGATGATGGAATAATATAACTAAATAGTTCAGAACAGTGAATTAGTAAGACTTTTGATGCAGACTTTTTCCCCTATAACCAAATTGTTGCTGGTCCAATTACCGATTTTAATTTGCAACTACAAACCTCGTCGAAGATCCACGCATAGCCCGAGAGCTTTGCAAAAATAAAGAAAGTTACATTGTCTACATTTTTTGTATAGAAGTTTTAATTTCAAACAGTACACAAATCCCGTAATTTTTCAACCAGCATGAAAAACACTGCTGCGGAGTGATATTCCTTATCATTCAATTTGAAATTTACTTTAAACTTGTGGGTAGTGGTTTGTTAAATAAAGTTTCCACTTAAAAATTCCGGTTTTAAAAACAAAGTGGGAATGGAAGAAAAATACTGAGTCGACTGCTTATCGCAACGGTCTGTTGAATCCGTCAGCGAGGGGGATTATTATGGTGCTGGGGTGTCAAGGCAGTAGCCTCATTTTATCTTCACGCTCCTTTAATTTTAAGGGTTCAGCTGAAGCCCTTAACATGGACAGACGAGTTAATCTCTGTTAATTGCGTTTTTGGGGTAAACAAATTAACAATTTGGTTGATTAACGGCGAGGTAGATAATTATGATTAAAGTCATTTGCTCTGTAAGGAGACAGTTACAGTATCTCTGCCTTAAGCTTATTTGACATTTGGCGGGCTTACGTCTTTCGATGTTAAACATTCTATATTGATCTGTCAAGTGTTTTTAATATCGTGAGAACTTCATCACGCATGCAGATTTGCTCCACATGCGTAACCTCCGTAAATGTCCTTATTATACAAGCATTTATTGTAATACGTGCAATACGCAAGCGGGGCACGTTTTTTTGCCTTTTGTAATTTATTGCGTTTTTTTTAATATCATGCGTATTAAAATCCGCATGATATTAAAAACACTCTAAGCAGTATTTATCTAATATCAGTATTTAAACCGAGTAGTACCTTGATTTATGCGTAATTCTACGCTGTTTCTACGCTGTTTTAACTCAAAATATGATTTTGTGAGAAAACGGCATTAAACTCGTAGCTTGAGCTGCAGATCTACAACAAATCAATTTAAGTAATGGATTTACTTAATGAGATAATTGCAACTCTCTCATTTATTTAACTTTGACGTCTGTATATTGTAAGAGTGTCGTTTTATATCTACTAATTATATTTATTTTCTTTTTTCCAGGTACGTTGGAGCTTACTAACGGATTACACTCAAGCATGAAACAGGAAAGTGTCGTCTAGAATTATATAGCCTAGACAGTAATCCGATTAAGGAAGAGGTGTTTACATTTTTAGGGGTCTGTATCTCAAAAGGAAAAATCTGAACTCTTATAGGATCGCTATGTTGTCCGTCTGTCTGTCTGTCAAGAACCTTTATCTCGAGAACGCGTGGAGGTATCGAGTTGAAATTAAAACCATGTACTCACGTCTGCAGTCCCTGGAAGCAGTGAAAAAATCAAACTTCTAAGTTTACGAAAAAAAATACGGCCGTTGAAATCGCAAAAACGTATATATAGACACTCAAGGGAATCAAAATTCATAAGGTACTTCCCGTTGACCTAGAATCCTGAAATTTGGCATGAAGCAAGGTCTAATGCACAAGCATAGAAAAAAATCGGAAAACCGTTTTGTAGTTACAACACAAAACACAAAATAAAATCGATTCGGAAAAAAGTTTTTAACTCAATTTCAATATCAAAGACAAGTTTTTAAAAAATCCTCATTGCGCGAGTTCGTTCCGTCTTGCACTTGCCCGATTTTTTTCTTGTAGTTTTTTTTTTTTCTAAATTGCTTACAATAAATGATAACTCACAGAATACCTTCGCAGAGTTTAGCTGCTGCCAACATCTCATAAGTTTGGCTGGAGGCGGAAAATAATGTACATAAGAATATTCCTCCAAAACCGATGCGTAGGAAATATATCCTTCCAAATGTGTCTATTAAAAAACCGGCAATGATTGTAGATATGAACATACCTGCAAAAGAAATAAACATTAGAAAAGTTCTGAATTGCAAACGTTTGAAAGAATTACCATGGCACCACCTTTTTTTTCGGCGGAAAAATCGTTCAAAAGCTTTTCCGCACCCTTGAGCGGTGCGGGAGATAGTGTCAGACTTTTTCTGACTAAAAAGCCACTCCTGTTCCTTTTTTGCCTTCCTTCCAGGATCCTGATGTTCACTTTCACATTACTCAAGGCCTCAGCAGGCTTCAACCCTGCTGGGCGCCTACATTTTGCTGACAACTCCTTGAGGCGCGCGTAAAACCATGAAATGGCCTAGAATGTAAATGCAAATAAAGGAACATAGGTGAAATTTAATTAGTAAAAGTCTGACACGGCCTCTCACTCCACTTGGAGAGGGAAAAGTTATTAGATGATTTCTACGTTCCAGGTACACGGTATCTCTTTTAAATATTTCCACATGATCTAAGATTAGTATTTCAATTCCTTACACGTTCCCACCATATGGTCTATAAAAGTAATAATTATATGGAATGACTAATAAATTAGTGAACGATAGTTAAACACGTGATTGTAGTCATGATAAAACAGAATACAGTTTGCAAATATAATCGACTGGCGTCTCTTCTTTAATCTAAATCACTTACCAAAATAAGGCATGGCATTCAAAAGTCCTTTTTGCTCGAGATTCATGTTCAGGTCACATTCAGCGATTGGCAATATGTACGAAGTGGTATTCGTAACTAGAATACTGGCAATAGCGCCGAAAAACGTTACGAATAGTAACTTCACGTGGAACCATCCGAATTTACATATTTCGTAGGCCTTGTTGATTTCTTGCATAGGAGTTACAGGTTCTGCAAAAATAATAAATAAACATAATCAGCTTTATAATTTTCCGACTGCTGAGGCTCAGGTTTTCTGTTTAGGACAGATAATGGATCGTAATCCACCATGCGGGCCCAGTGCGAGTTGGAGGACGTCATATGTTTTCGAAATTTTGGTTCTAGGACATGCCGGTTTCCTCACGATGTTTTGAGAGCTGTGGCGATGAAATAAACTAACTACTACACAAAGTTACGCGCACGTTACGTGCTTGGCTGGGTTTGAATCTGCGTCCTGACTCGTAAGTTACCACTGAGTCATTACTGCTCTCAATTTCGGGTTCTGATTTGGTAATTTCGTCTCCCGAGATATATTTATAAAGTATTTTATTTCTTATTTTAGGACATAGTATACCTATGTTTCACGTTTCATTTCAATTAATTCAGCTTTTTTCGCTTTTATACGTAATATATGCTTGGATGTGGATAATACAATAAATAATATTTAAATATACAGATAACATCAATAAATTTACACTTAGAAAATTAATCAATCATTGAGATTTCGGTGCCAAAAATCTATTTCATGATTGCTATGCTTCAAAGTAGCATTATAACCATAGATCAAAAAGTATACAGATCACCAAACGGTAATTTAAAAGTCGAGAATACGCTCATATTCTGTGCGTATAGGATAAACATCTATAATCTCCTTGCTACTCCACTAGCCAAAGCTGGGGCCCATAATAACGTAATGTCGGACTAAATTTTATATAAGGTTGACCCTTACATAAGGGTGAATATGGACCAAAGGAGGGATTATGATGAGCGATGAGCTACCCAGTTGATCCTTAAAATGCCTTACCAGTTGCTAGGTATTATATTTACTGTTTTAGTTTGTGGGGCAGCTAAATGGTTAAATATTTAATATCTTTCATGCTAGTAACTAAATTACTTATACACAATATTTTTTATTGAATATTATACTGATAGTTATGAAATATATAAAGTAATAAAGTAGAACAGTGATGGCCCAATGGTAACCTTCCTTACTTACGAGTCGAGAGTTCAAACTCAGTGAGGCATTAATTTGTGTAATTGATTTCATCACCACTGCTCTCAAAAC
This sequence comes from Leucania comma, assembly GCA_958295575.1. Classification (NCBI taxonomy): domain Eukaryota; kingdom Metazoa; phylum Arthropoda; class Insecta; order Lepidoptera; family Noctuidae; genus Leucania; species Leucania comma. The sequence goes on from OY282480.1 coordinate 5,113,138, forward strand.
GGTGAAGGAAAAAGCTGTGAGGAAACCAGCATGTCCTAGAACAAAAACATTTGAAAACATTTGTGATATCCATCAACCCGCACTGGGCTCTCGTGTTGCTTACGGCCTGTTCCATCTCATAGAGAGGAGGCCTGAGTCCCAGCTATGGGAACTATGGTTTAAAGGGCTAATTTATAATGCTATGATATATACAGGAAAAGTTTTTAACCAGTGCGCAAATTTTGACACAATAAACTTGAATATATTTTAATAAACACGTATTTTTTATTTTGATATGTTTCAATAGTAAAAAATTAAGTTAACGCTTACGAGACTTGTTTACTCAGAAATTTATTTTATGGACGTCGCTTGCCAGTCCGTCGACTGGTCGCCCGATTCACGCCGCGCGTCGACCGCTCGCCTGACGCGCCAGCTGGTATCAGAAGTACTCACGCGCGCTCGCTCTATGCGACGGTACCTACTAACGCGGTGCGATTATTGACCCCAGTTTAGCGATACAATTTTTTAAGTTTAGACTGTGTAAAGTTATTTGTAAACGTAATTCCAATTTATCCTTCATACTTTCATGGGCTTAGGACCATCAAAATGCAGAAAATAAATCATAATAATTAATAAGTAAGAAAGTAGGTAATACGTTTTAATCCATTCAAAATAAAACATTTAGGTATGATAGGTATTTAGACATGGTACAATTTAGATTGAAACAATTGCATTTTGGCGTATTTAAAAAATTGTGGTGTGATTTAAAAGGCTCGACGTGGTGCTGGGTCTGGGTCATGGAGTTGTTGTACCGGCTGAAAGTGGTATGGATGGAGTCTGGCTGTATTTAGCAGCTTCCATACTGCGCTTTGGCTAACACCAAAACGTCGTTCTGCGTCGTAGGTACTGGCTCTTGGATTGCGTTCAAAAATCTTCGTCGGCCAATCGGCTTCGACTGCCAGTCGAGGTCTGCCAGACCCTTGTGCGTGGCTCGGTGTTCTGAACTGGCCGTGATCAAGCAGCCTTTGGTTAGCTGCTAAAATTGTCCTCTCATTAGGGACCGTAGGATTGAGGATCCTTTGGGCTCGCATACGAGGTACGCTCTCCCTTTCGTATCTTCTTCGTGCTGCTCGTAAATTTTCATAGCTTAACAAATACACTCGCACCATTTCATAATACTCGCGGTGAGTAAAATGAGACATTGTCACTGCGCTAGTCTAGTACGCGGCACACGCGCAGGGACGGCGAAGGGCGCGAACGTCCGACCTCCGCTTCTGTAAGTGACGTACTGCATGTGCATGCGTTTTGTTTATCAAACGCCGGCGCCGCATGCCCCCGCACCCCCGTCTCGTGCGCTGGGCGTGGTCCAGCGGCCGGCGGCCTTCGCGTTTTCATTCATGCTCATTCATAGTATTACTATTAAATTATATCCATGTCTTGCTTATTTCAAATTGGGACAAAGTGGAAAAATGAGAAAAAAAAAGTCATAAACTAAAAATGGAAATGTGTTCTATTGCTTACACTGAGCCACCAAAAAAAATTTACGCAGTGGTTAAAAATTTTTCCTGTATATGTATATATCTTCACGAAAATATTGTAGCTGAATACGTATACAGGCTATATCTGAACAACCTTATAAAAGATTTTTTTCAGAAAAAGAAAAATAAATAAATTGACCTCTCCATACCAAAATATAAACTTGATTGAACAGTTTGTATGGAGAGGCTAATTTTTTTCGTTTTTTTTTATCGTCCCTTACGGGTGTAACTTACAGGTGTGTTTAAAAATACAAACTAAATATAAAAATATACACAAAAACGTGTTGCAGATTTCGTAGTTTTATGTGTATCATAAACTCTAAGTATTACTACAGGCAAGCTTCTTGTATCAACGTGTTAGTGCGGGTTCACATTTGGTCGGACGACAAACATGTCGGATCCACCACGCGGGCCCAGCGCGTGTTGGTGAATGTCACATGTCTTCGAAATTTTGGTTCTAGGTTCTAGAACATGCCGGTTTCCTCGCAATGTTTTTCTTCACCGTTTTGAGAGCTGTGGTGATAAAATAAATAACACACAACACAAAGTAATGCGCCTAGCTAGGTTTGAACCCGTGACTTACAACTCATAAGTCTTATGGGGCCGTTACTACTCGGTCACCGCTGCTCAAATTTTAATTTGCGTAGAGATATAATTATGAAAATTAAAGTTCATAAAAAAAACACAAAACAAATTAAATATTTAAAAAAAGTACGCACCAATTTTGTCCACAACATGAATATTAACATCAGCCATCTTTGTTTTACAAATTAATATTTAAATTACACTTATTTCCCAAGTAGAGTAATTAAGTTTACCAAGAATGTAATTAGTTACATAACTATTACAGCTAGTTTGAGTTTTAATATAGCACTGCGAATATTGCGTTACAGAACCTGATTTTGATGCAAAGTCCTTCATGAATGATTAATTACCAGTCTACTTTGAGCTTTCATCTCTCTCAAGGGATCTCACCTGAGAGCTTAAGTTACATTGGCCAATGTAGCTACTCAAATCTCTGTGTAAATTTTAGATAAAATTATGAATTTACTTCCTGTAATGGTTTCTATTTGTATGTGTCATAGGAGATGTTTTTGCGTATTAATGATAAGGTTGACGATTATGTTGCGTTGGTAGCTTGAATCAATATTTGCTTAGTTAATATGTAACAATCATTCATTAGTGTTTCAAACTACCTATCTGTAGCCAGTGCGATAGCAGTGAGAATACGATAATGCTTAATTTGATAGCTCCTATCATCATCTTCCAGCCCTTTTCCCGTTTTATTTGGGGTCGGCGCAATAAGTGTTTTCTCTTCAAATCTGTCCTGTAACCCATCACACTATCACTGACTCCTTTTTCTTTTATATCATCTTCACAATCCATAGGTCTCCATCGCCCTCTCTATGTATCCACATTTATACTCATAGCTCTTTTAGTAACATGCGTTTCATCCCTCTTCTTTACATGGCCATACCAAGACGAACGATTCCCTTTCAACTTTTAAGTCACTGGCGCCACTTTCAAACTTCCTTTAATGTACTCATTTCTCACTTTATCCATTCTCGTCACACCACACATCCATCTCATTTCTCAATATGATAGCTCCTTCACAGTATGAATTTTTAAGATAAGATAGTAAGAACGTTAACCTTAGTATCTACAAGAAAACAATCTTAGAAAACAATCCATGACTGGTTTTTTTTTTTAATTTTGGTTTATATTGTTTATTTTTTTAAATAATATAAACTAGTGCTTGTCTGATCTCACTTGATGGTAAGTAGTACAGCAATTGTTGATGGTGAAGTGCTCTAGTTTATTCAGAGCCTATTCATTTTAAGCTTTAAAAACACCTATATCATAATCGGACGGGAAGACCGCAGCAGGCAAATTGTTCTAGTCCTTCGATGTACACGGTATAAACGACAAGGCGAAACACAAAATCTGGACCTTAGAGATGTTAACAATATAATCTGTACCTATAACAATTAGAATATGTAAGGACTACGAAATGTATAGAAAAAGTATTTTTGCCTTCGGTGGCTTTTTTATTATTAAACCTAAATTCTTCCAAAAAATATTTTTTTGGGCCGTATTTCAAATAGAATCGACCGGCATGAATATATATATTTTTTTTTTGCTATCTGGAATATTTCTTTTTTATTCTCCCGTCTCCTTTGCACCATCAGACAACCCGATACAAATATCCACCATGCATAATTATAAAGCTAAACCACTAGAGCACATAGCACTGATCGTCCGGTAACCGACCGGACCGAGGCTAAGTCGTCGACGGCGTGTACAGTTCCCGCGCGCCTCAAGGAGCTGTCAGCAAACCGTACAGCCTGCTAGCTGCAGGCAGGCAGGTTCGAAGCCTACTGGGGTCATGGGTCAGCTTCCCAAAGGAATATCCGGCCCCGGCACGATAGGCAATGAAGAAACGGGGTAGGTTTTTAGTCAGTAAGAATCATTGGATGATTTTACCTACCATAAAAAAACCTATGTGTTTTGTAACTAAGGTTCATTAGGGTTTTACACCCTACAACGTTTTCTGTTACATATTAACTACCAAACGAATTACACAACCATAAGCAATGAATACGTATTAAAATACAATCACCAGTTCATACAAATAACACAATGTATGTAAACATTACGCAATGCGTTCAAACAACGACGGGTAACACTCGGTAAATACATAATAATAATGTGTATATTTACATTATTGAATTATTTAATTGGCGAATAAAACCAGTAGCGAATTACTAGGTAATAAACGAGCTGGATGCATTTTGGAGAGTAGGTATGCGCGGAAATTACATGGCTTGATTTCGCCATCGCTTTTCTATCATCGGACAACCTGACGTACTGCGAGTGTCTACACTTACATCGTTGATACGTCTACGATCCACACTAAGCGTACATCGAAGGACTGGAACAATTTGCCTGGTCTTCCCGACCGATTACAATTTAACTGTCTTCAAGGCCAATTTACAATCAACGATTGCATTCGCCACTGTGCGGAACACCCGGAGGACACGGTGGAGCATACTGTAGAGGTGTGCCCCGCCTGGGCGGAGCATCGCCGTGTCCTCGTGGGGGCAATCGGCGGCAGCGATCTCTCTCGCCGGGCCTTGGTTCAGGCCATGGTCCGTAGTGAGGAGGGATGGCAGGCGGTCGCCTCCTTCTGCGAAGCAGTAATGCTAGCAAAGGAGGAGGCCGACCGCATCAGGCAGAGGCAACGGGGCGCTCGCCCCAGCCGCCGCCGGGATTCCGATCCCGATTTCCGGCCACCGTAGGCGCGGGCTTGCGGACGGCGTGCAATGGGTAGCACGCTGTCCGATCGTCCGGTAACCGGCCGGACCGAGCCCAAGTCGTCGACGGCGCGTTCTGTTCCCGCGCGCCTCAAGGAGCTGTCAGCAAACCGAAGAGGCCCAGCCTGCTAACTGCAGGCAGGCAGGGTTGAAGCCTGCTGGGGTCAAGGGCCGTTTTCTGAGAGGAAGGCTCAGCCCCGGCACTATAGGCAACGAAGGAACGGGGTAGGTTTTTAGTCAGTAAAAGTCTGACACTACTTCCCGCTCCGCCCAAGGGCGGGATTTGTCATTGGATGATTTTACCTACCATAAAAAAAAAAAAAAAAAAAAAAAAAAAAAAAAAAAAAAAATCAACGATTGCATCTCTGCTTACCATCAGGTGGAATCGCAGTCAAGTTACTACTAATAACAAAAACACGAAAAAATATTCGCGGCCCTGAAACGTAAGGGTAAGTGTTGGAACACGCTTGGGTTAAAGTCAATAAAAATCTGCCATTCCACTTAGCTATAATCAGTATGGGATAATTTATTTAATGACTTCCTACTCTAAAACTAAACGTGGCGGTGAAAGTATAATGTCATTAAAGCACCCATTTAAAAAAATCACCCTGTAAAGGTGACAGACTATCAACGAAACGTATATTTAACACAAAATACCTTTAAACTCGATATTTACCATGACTTTATGACCACCGCTCCGTAAATATGATATAAATAATTCAGGTTCCGCATAAAACCGGCAATGGATTAGTGTACGCGATAATCACGTTCAATGGGTACTTTGTACCAAAACAGGCGTACATGAAATAGTTATAAGGTGGCGTTGCTCCGCGTTGAATTGAGTCCCATTTATACCGAGTGAGGTGGGGCGCGAGTGTTCGCGGGATAGCAACTGATTAAGATTTTTTGCAATGTTTAATATTCCAATAAACATTTTTTTCTCAATATGGGAGCAACAAATCTTACTACGTTCCACGGTTTTTACACATTTAAAGGCGTAGCTTCAAACATTTTTCACGTATTGTTAATTCTCTTGAATAGATTTGGTTTGGAGGTTTGTTAGACTCTGATTCTCGTCCGATCTTAAACAAAAGTTAACTTGTTAAAATAATCTCGATTGTCATGTTGCCAAAGTAAGTTTATGTACTAAGAGCACATGAAAAGTAGCTTAAATTGACATCAAATCAAGATTGTTCACGTTAGATTTTAATGACAGTGTCGGTGGACGCTCTGACCAAATAGTGGGCCAGGCAAGGGGATAAGAATATTTTTTTTTAATGTTATAGAAACACTGAAAAGAAGAATTCTAAATCACGTCAAACCACCTAAACAACCAATTTTTTTCAAAGTAAGAAATCATCAAATGACTTATCCCGCTCTGGGTTGACAAACAAAGAGTGGCAGATTTTTACTGATTAATACCTACCGTGTTCATCTTTCTTTTTGCGTTCCAGGGCCGTATATCTCACAGCCCTGGGTCCTAAATGTTAACATACTTATATAAAAAAGGATTAAGAAATCCAGGCCCCAATACACTCGACCGGCTGACATATTCATCAGACTGATAGCAGGAAAAAAGTACAGAAAAAGAAATGTGTATTTCATAATATTTAACAGTTACAGTACGAAAGGGAACCCCGGGGTCCTGGGGCACAAGGCAAAGAGTGAGCTTTAGTCATTAAAAGTCTGACACACTCTCCCGCTCAACCCTAAATTGGGAGAAGCCATTGAATAATTTCCCACCTAAATAAAAGAGTCTCACCCGCCACCACTGTGACCACACATTGACCTACGTACGGTACATAGCTTCAGTATTAATCATTCGCTAATGGTGTCCGTGTTTCACTGCGAACACCTGTGCTCCTCGGTTGCTGCAACTGCTACTGTATCTTATAATATACACTGGATAGGTAGTTTGTATTAAGTAGATGGTGTTTACTAAGCTGTTATTGTGACTGCTAAGCTATTTAGTGAATTTGGCTGTAACAGTGTTGCAGTAACCAATGTTTTACAGAATTAGATAAAATTTGTGAGCAAAACTTCGCACTTGTTATGGTATATAAACAAGACTGAATGGGCCAATTAAAGTCAATTCCCACTAAGACTGTGAGAACCTTTGAAAAAGTTACCGTGGTCTTAGAACGCCAAAGGCAAATGAAGAACCAGAAGTGAGTTCCACCCTGGAGCGGGAGAAGGCATTTGTCGATTTTTTTCTTCGAAACAAAAATAAGTCATTGCTAATTTGTATTATTTTAATAGTAAAACGAATAAAAAATCTACACTCGTAATTTAAAAAAAAATCTGGGTAAGTGCGAATCGAACTCACACATTGAGAGTTCTGTACAAAGTAGTAGTAGTATATAAATAATTCATTTTTTTTGTGACGTAACTACAAAGTTACAGTTTTCTGATTTATACTTGTGCTATAAGGTCTTGCGTCATGCCAAATCTCAGGATTTTAGGTCAACAGGATTACCCTATGAATTTTGATTGAAAGTGTTGAAATATACGTTTTTGCGATATAAACGGCCTTATCTTTTTTTTCCTAAACTTAGAAGTTTGTTTTTTTTTTACAGGTTTCAAGGGACCACAGACCTAGGTATATGGTTTTAATTTCAACTCGATACCTCCATGCGTTTCCGAGATACCTCCATGCGTTTCCGATAAAGAGTCTTGACAGACAGACGGACAAGAAAGCGATCTTATAAGGGTTCTGTTTTTTTTCCTTTTCAGGTACAGAACCCTAAAATACAGCTGACTAAAGGCCCTGATCGACGGGCGGGACGGGGGACAATATAAACGACGAGCGTTACTCGCGGCTCGTCGTGTTTTCTTTATTTTCTACTCGGCTCGTCGATCAAAACTGTTTAACTCGCTAGTCGATCATCACCGACGAGCCGCGAGTAAAACCGACGTTCTTTAAAACCGTAGTATGGGCTCATACGTCAGAGTCAACGGCCGCTGGCAATGGCAGTTATTATTATTACAAGGACTGTTGCTAATATCTTCAGGTGGCGCATTGGATACGAATTTAAAGAAAAAACAAATTTTAGCTGGTAAAAAGAACTAGACTAAAACAGTATTTAAAGGCAATCTGATCCCGTAAATAAGCCATCGTAACAATAATAAATATAAAAGATACATCATAATATGAAAACCATTTTTATGTATTTGTCAGAATTTTTACAGCTATCTGTGAGTATCGAATTTAACTATAAAATAGACCATAACAGATGTCACAACTGCGGATCTGAATATTCTCATTTTTAACACAGTTAATTTGTTCCACATATTATTAAATATTTAATTTTCAACACCTATTAATTTAAACATATTTTGTTTCTAGAAAAGTAAGATTTTTATGGAAATACCTAATAGATTTATTAAAATATGCTTTTTTTATGGGCCTTGGTACAGGCCATGGTCCGAAGCGAGAAGAAAAGGCAGGCCGTCACCTCCTTCTGCGAAGCAGTTATGCTGGCAAAAGAGCAGGCCGGACGCGTGAGGTAACGATCCTCACGCCCCAGCCACCCAGATTCAGACCCAGATTTTCGGCCACCGTAGGCGCGGGCGAGCAATGGGTAGCTCGCGCGCTCACTACATCTACTCCGTAGCGTCACCGGATCGCCTCGGTCGTAAGTGTATGTAGTGAGTGCATACCCATATAAGTCCATATAAAGAATACTAGCCGCATTAGGTGAGGCGGTGCGGAGTGTGCCCTTTACTCGTATTGCGTACGGACGATTGTATTTTTGTCGACAACAGGACGGCATTGTCACAAATGTTCAATTCGGTGTTGAAAAGCACATCACTGGTATACAAACGCACGGCAGCCAGATACGTTTTCAATTTAGTCGCTTGTTTTCCACAGTAACCGGCTGGCTGCGGTACAGTTAAAGTGCGGCAGCGGTTCACCATGAAAATTCTAAATCGAAAGCGCCCTCAAAATCACAAAATACTTGTCTATTATCGCTAACACTGCGACCGCACCCCAAAATAGCTTCGAAATTACCGATTCATTAATGATGTCCGCATAACAGAAGGTCGAAACACCTGGGCTGGTAACAGAACCTATATTATATGTGTATGTATATATATTATGCAGACGATCACATATCTAACGTATTGATCTAATGAGGCTTTAGTTTACATCACTTAGATTAGGTAAATTAATTCGCTGAATTGCGAATGATCTTACGTAAAAATAAAAAAAAATTGTACCCTATGTCATTCAGTGGTAAAATATCATTTTGCTGATAAAAAAAAATTAATTAATCGGTTTAGTGACGTAGAGAGAGGAGTTTAATTATTACAAAGAAATATACAATAATATAAAAACAAGATTCTTATTTTTTTATTTATTATGTGTATAAATTTATAATAATAATATTGTGATCTTACTAGCTCCTGCCAGTGGCTTTGTGATCTTGTTTGTCGATATATTTTTTCTTAAACGTTTTTCAAAATCAACCAAGGCAAGTGTTCAGAAATATAGTGAACATAATATTATTTTTTTCGCAGCCTCTAAGTTTGAAAAAAAAGAAAAGAAAACATATTTATTTGGCACGTTCAAGCCATGCTTCGGAGCGAGGAGGAGTGGCAGGCGGTCGCCTCCTTCTGCGAAGCAGTAATACTAGCAAAGGAGGAGGCCGACCGCATCAGGCAACGGCGTACACGCCGCCGCCTCGCGGTCTCGCGAATGGCGGGCAATGGGTAGCTCGCTTTCCGTCCGTCAGCAAACTGTAGGGGCCCAACAGGGCCGAAGCTTACTGGGGTCAAAGGGTATGTGAGAATGGCACCCGGGGCCCTGGGACCAAGGCAAAGAATGGAACGGGGTAGGTTTTTAGTCAGTAAGAGTCTGACACTACTTCCCGCTCCACCCAAGGGCGGGATTTGTCATTGAATGATTTTACCTGCCATAAAAAACTTATTTGGCACAAAAAGTACACACAATAAAATTACAAACATACAAACTTAACTGCTTAAAACTTAAATACATCATCTTGTGTATGATAGCTGCGCCAAATAGGAAATATTGAAAACCATTAATTATTGAGGATTTTTCTAGTAAGTGGATAATTATACTCTAGAGTTCCTAAACAACGAAAATGAGCGTAAAGCAAGAATTTTTTCAAAATTCACGTCCAAAACGGATTTATTTTACTTTCTCTGTACTAACAGTCGAAACTATCACGTGCAGAGTCATAATTATGTAACGAGGAATGATAGATAGATAGATTTATTTATTTGCATTGAATGTAGGTAATTAATACAATTTGGTGTTACAATATTTTTGAATCCTTGTACATTCTGTCTCATGGCATGCAAAATTTACTAACTTATAACTAGGTACTACAATTATTCCATTTACTAAAAGCTATTTCATTACTTAGTGCTACATAAACATGGTAAATTAAATAGATTTGTCGTTTAAGAAATCAGATACAGAGTAATAACATTTTTTTACTAGTAATTCTTTAATAATTTTTTTTTTTTCAGTAATGAAAGTTTATTTGAAACTTTGTCCTAGAAAGAAAAATCCTGTAGTACACACTACAAAAACAAGATTTTCCTAGCACTTTTCATTACAGATACAAGAACTTTTGTTTTCCCCTATCTAAAAGAAACATAAACTCTCCTTCCCCCTTCATTGTTTAGTTCAGAACAGTCGTTGTTTTCTTACACCTTAAATGCTAGACGGTTTGAATTACTCTCAAGAGCTTCTCAATACAGATGAGTCTGCTGAAATACGATCCGAACACAAACGTTTCTTCTATTTTATTGGCTTTGGCCTTATAAATGTTAAGTCTGGATGTATTGACTATTCTTTCAATTGGTTAGTAGGTATCTTCTTATATATAAAAATGAATAGCTGTTCGTTAGTCTCGCTAAAACTCGAGATCGGCTGGACCGATTTGGACAATTTTGGTTTTGAAATTTTCGTGATACTCCAGGGAAGGTTTAAAATGTGAGAAAAAGAAAGTATTCATTGACTATTAGGCGGTACGAAGTTTACCAGGTCAGCTAGTTAGTTTATAAATAAGTATGTGTGTTTCTCGACCAACATACGCCAGTCGCCGCGGCTTGGTTCAAGCCATGCTCCGGAGCGAGGAGGAGTGGCAGGCGGTCGCCTCCTTTTGCGAACCAGTAATGCTAGCAAAGGAGGAGGCCGACCGCATTAGGCAAAGGCGCACACGCCACCGCCGCCGCCGGGATTCCGATCCCGATTTCCGGCCACCGTAGGCGCGGGCTCGCGGACGGTGGGCAATTGGTAGGTCGCTGTCTGTCTGTCCGGTAACAGACCGGTCCGAGCTCAAGTCGTCTACGGCGCGCACTGTTCCCGCGCGCCTCAAGGAGTTGTCAGCAAACTGTAGGGGTCCAGCAGGGCCGAAGCCTACTCGGGCCAAAGGTTATGTGAGAATGTCACCACGGGCCCCGGGACAAAGGCAATGAATGGAAGGGTAGATTTTTAGTCAGTAAGAGTCTGACACTATTTCCCGCCCCACCCAAGGGCGGGATTTGTCATTGGATGATTTTGCCTACCAAAAAAAAAACACATACGCCAGTGCCTCAAGACGCACCAGACAGAGAAAATAAGGATAAAATCACATAAAGAAGAATCTTTTTGATCTCTTATTAAAATGTAATTTTAAAATGAATTACGAGTATGCTGGTTCTGGTTATGCCCGTCGGTAAAAAGATTGTCGGGTCAGCTAGTCACAATATAATTCAGTAGGATTTAATTTGGTAATAATTAAAACAGTCATTGAGTTACACTCGTAAATCATCCGTTGTCTTGATGGAGGCGCGGGCTTGTGGACGGCGTGCAATGGGTAGCGCGCTGTCCGACCGTCCGGTAATCGACCGGACCGAGCCCAAGTCATCGACGGCGCGTTCTGTTCCCGCGCGCCTCAAGGAGCTGTCAGCACACCGAAGAGGCCCAGCCTGCTAACTGCAGGCAGGCAGGGTCGAAGCCTACTGGGGTCATAGGTTAACTTCCGAAAGGAATACCCGGCCCCGGCACGATAGGCTACGAAGGAACGGGGTAGGTTTTTAGTCAGTAAGAGTCTGACACTACTTCCCGCTCCGCCCACGGGCGGGATTTGTCATTAGATGATTTTAGCTACCATAAAAAAAAAATAAAAAAAAATCCGTTGTCTTGATTTGTCTAATTTAAGTAATTCTGATGCTACTTACTTTTATCCATTTAGATATACTGCAACTATTACAACGCCATGAGCTTCTAAAACGTGCACATAATAAATACAACGTTTAAACAACTCACACCGTTCGAAATTACCTTATCAAGAACTTATTATGAACACTACCAAAAGCCTTTGATGTAAGTGCTTAAAAAAAACTCTAAATAGCTTCTAAATCGAGCGAAAAACCAATTTGAACCTCATCATCTCGAAATTACATACGTAAATTGCAATATTATTTTTAAATATTTAAACGCTCTGAACTAGTCTACACCACAGGCAATTTTACACTACATTTTAGCTAACGACCGTCGCAATGAACACAAAAACATAGATATTATTTTCACTACACATGCAATCGTCACTACAATTTGTTTGTCGCGTACGGAACTGTTCCCAGCTGCCAAATATAAATATAAAAGTTCCAGCCAAACATTTGGGATCAATAGAATATCTGGTATTCATAGTGCAGAGACCAACAGATTTGCTGAAAACTTTTATATTCCCGTTTGAGTAGAACTTTATGGAAAGTAAAATACTTTACATGTAGTGTTCTATTGGGGAGAAATATTCAAGTTTAGTGAATTAGTTGCTTGAGTTCCGGAGTTACGGAGTTCCGTAGTTCCGGGGTCCGGAATAGTTTGTCGGAACGGTAAAGTTAACGTCTGGCCGTCAATTCGGCGTGTGATAGGGATTACGTTTGACAAGAGGATTCTCTGGTGGTTCGTCGTGAGACGTCAGTTTCGATTGACGTTTGTACTCGTGTACTCTATAGTCTTTGGTTTGGGAACACGTGTTTGTGCTCCATTGTAATTTGTTAATTGAATATAATATGCGGTTGGCATTCTGAGTGAGATTAATATTGTGGTTGATGTGTATTTAATACAATTACACACTTTCATAACGACTTTAGAGTTTGTTTTGAATATTCAAGCGTACATGTAAAAACATAACAACAAAAACATTTCAGAAACAAGTCCCAAAGTCATTGAGCGTTTTGACTGGGTACTAGCTACTGCCATGGGATTTGCCTGCGTGAAAGTAGAAAGAACTATGTCGCAAGGGCACATACTCCTGGATGGGAACGCCCATCCAGGAGACCCATCTTTGAGGCATAGCTGGAAAGACCCCACGACGTCCACACCTTCCGCGTGATGCAGGTTCTCACTGAATGGCAAGTTCGGGGAGTACCTGTACCGGATTGAGGATTACCTGTCCGGTGGACAAGGTGGAGCACACGATAGAAGTGTGCCCCGCTTGGGTGCTGGGGTTAAAGAGTCTTGACAGACAGACAGATCACAACCTGAACAAAGTGATTCTATAAGGGTTCCGTTTTTTCCTTTTGAGGTCTGGAACCCTAAAAAGGATATAATAGACCCGTGAGCCTAATCTAACTTATTTAGCAGTTCGAACGTAAAGAACTATCCAACATACTCACAGATTTTCACCTTCCTTTTTTTTATTGTTGGTAAAATCATCCAATGACAGGTCCTGCCCTTGGGTGGAGCGGAAATAGTGTCAGACTCTTACTGACTAAAAACCTACCCTGTTCCTTCGTTGCCTACCGGGGCCGAGCCTTCCTTTCAGAAGCCGACCCATGACCATTAGGCTTCAACCCTGCCTGCCTGCAGCTAGCAGGCTGGGCCTCTACGGTTTGCTGACAGCTCCTTGAGGCGCACGGGAACAGTACGCACCATTGACGACGGGCTCGGTCCGGTCGGTTACCGGACGATCGGACAGCGAACCATAGCTCACCGTCCGCAAGCCCGCGCCTACTGTAGATTTTCACCTTTATAATATTTGTGTGATTATATAGTGTAAGTAATAAAATGAATACAAAATCCAAAGTCATGCTTAAACCTCTTAGGCGTGATACACTTAAATGTCTACATTAATTTGTCTGGATAAAAGAGACACATTCGCACGCGAGTTTCTTGAAACCATGCCAGCAATTGTTCAGGCCAAGTAGTTTCGTAAAATCTTCATACGAGTATGCAGTTTCTTTCTCCGTATCGTACTATGCCATCGAGTAATGCTACGCAACGCTTAGTGCAGGCGCTTCTGCATTATTTATGACTACCTTCTGCTAGCGGCTTTGTCCGGTTGCAAGTCGAAAATTATACCAAGTGCAAAAATGTAAAGCAGTGGTGGCCCTTTGGTAACGGTTCCGAGTTGTAGGTGACGGGTTTCAATCCCAGCCAGGCGCAGTACTTTGTGTAATTTATTTCATCACCACTTCTCTCAAAACGGTGAAAGAAATCACCTTTAGGAAACTAAAATAAAAAAATTCAAAGACATGTGATATCCACCAAACCGCACTGATCCCACTTGGTGGATTACGGCCCTCTCGGGTCTTTAAAAATAGGCCTGAGTGCCAGTTGTAATAAGGCTACTTTCAAGCAGAAATGTAAAGACATCTATGTTGCCATATAGGAAGAAAACAACAACGAAACCCTGCCTCATGCAGTTTAAGTTATCCAAGCGATTTAAACATATATACCGTTAAATTTTGATCGTTTTAATCCCATCGAGGGTCGACCCGGTACATAAAACACTATCGATTTATAAAAATAAGATAAAATAATAAAGTACTTCTTTTCTAAAACTTGAATTAATATACGCATATACGAAATTAATATATTTATGTAAACGAGTCAATGACCTTGTAGGTACTAGTCGGTTGTTGCGAACTAACTACCTACATGTCATTGAACTCGCTCAGCTGACGTTTACTTAAAGAAATTAATTTTATACATGCGTATTTTAATTCGACTTTTAGAATAAACTTAGTACTTTATTTTTTAGTTTTACCTTAACAAATCGATAGTGTTTCATGTAACAAATCAATCCTCCACGGAATTAAAAGGATCAAAATTTAACGGTGTATAACAGCTCAAAATCATCTATCAGGCTTTTGCCAGGATCAAACAAAAACACTCATCTGGTCGGAGGATCCTCCCTTTTCATCGGAGGTTTGCAGGTCTTTACTCTGTTCCAGCTACCTTTAAAACATAATCCTAGGATAAAAAGTATTTTATGTCCTTTTCTTCAGCATGGTCTAAACGTTTTCCAATCCGTTCTGCCCCCAATCGTGGACGGTGCGTATAGTTCTACGCGCGCCTCAAAGAGACGTCAACAAACCGTAGGTGCCCAGCACGGTCGAGGCCTTCTAAGCCATGGGTAACGTAAAAGTGTACGTCGGGGCCTATGGTGAAGAGGGATAGATCAGACTTTTACTGATTTAAACAACACATACGTTTTTTTAGTTGCCTTCTGTGTTTCAAAACCGAGGCGCTTTGGACGTGGAATATAGTGCTGAACTCATTTTTAGGGTTCCCTACCTCAAAAGGAAAAACGGAACCCTTATAGGATCACTTTGTTGTCCGTCTGTCTGTCACCACCCTTTATATCGAGATCGCGTGGAGGTATCGAGTTAAAATTAAAACCATATATTGATATCTGCGATCCTTTGAAGCTGTGTAAAAACCATGTTTCTAAACTAACGAAAAAAAAAAAATATACGGCCATTTATGTCGCAAAAAATGTATATTTCGACACTCTCAAGGGAATCAAAATTCATAGGGTACTTGCCGTTGACCTAGAACTATGAAATTTGGCATAAAGCAAGGTCTCATAGCACAAATATTAGGAAAATATCTGAAAACTGTACAAAAAATCTGAAAAGTTACGTCATCAAAAAAAAAACTCAACTTTCACTGTTAGAGTCTAACCTCTGTAACAGGCGAGAACTGAAATAGAAGATAAACCGTTAAAACACAGCCTCTGATTGTGTCAGAGGTAGAGAGAGAAAAAAAACCTCTGTAACATCTCTGACACACATTTGCATTTACCCATCACGCTTTAGCATTCACAAGAATATTACACATCTACTACCCGTGCTGTGTTCAAATGCCTGCATCACAGTCGTATACATGTCACGTGATGCTTGGAGGCAATTCTGCTAATGCAGGCTTTAGCTGCAGAATCCAGTTACAATGATGCTCCATTGTGATGCCTAGACCACTTAATGTCAGATGTGAGATTTCAACTACTTGTGTTAAGTTGGAGATGATTTACCGTGAATTGGTTCTTGTGTATTGGGATATCGAGTGAGATATATGATGCAGATAGAAGGTTTGATGCACGTTTATGACTAAACAGCGATTGCGTATGAGTTATGGTGGTAAATGTACGCAAAGCTTAACAATGGCAAAAAAAAATTGTTTACATTCATTTTTATCTTGGATTTGATTTTATAAAAATGTCTTTTGGACAATTTTGTATTAAAGAACAGGAAGGAAAATGAGTATACGTAAATAGGTTTCCTTTTATTATTATTGATGTTTACAATATCGGAAATTATAAAAGAAATCGTAAGAAACATAATAACATATGTATTGTATTAAGCGTAGAAAAAACAGGATTTGTGTCTTCCACAAGAAAAAACGGAAGTCTTCAACATTAAAAAAAGAAGTTAGTTACCCCATTATGTCCCACTGTTGGGCGAAAAACTCCCTCTTCCTTTTCCACACACGTCTGTCCTCAGCCATTGAGGGCCGGTTCCTCTGGTAATTGTCCAGCTAACTCTTCTTTCGCATCTCTTTTTTTTGTCTTAAAATAAAATCCATAAAATTTCTGAAAGGGTACCGTAGTCCTGGAACTCCAAGGACAGCTGAAGGACACAGGTGGGTTTTAGTCGGTAAAGATCTGACAGGCCCTCTTGCTCAATCCAAGAGCGGAAGAAGGCATTGGACGATTTCCCAACTCAAAAAAAAGCTGTTACTACTTTTCCTTCGTTATCTCTATTTCAAATTGTAACCCAAACAAAAGAAACTGTTAGGCATCGAAGGCACTGTACAATTATTTTTACTACATAGAGTGTATTCTTTATATGGGACAGCAAAGCATACCTCTATCTTTATAGTTACAGAAAAACGATCTCATGCGACTATCTATGAATTTCAAAGAAGTTTGTAAGAAAAAGTACAAGGCGCCAAAAAATTGGCAAGATTCACAAAAAAAAAAAAATGCCAATCGATCGTTTTAAATACGGATAAAAAAGAAATGATTTTTCATACCAACCAAGGTTTGAGCATTAGAAAAGACACAACTAGTAAAACCCTATCACACATTGTAAGAAATTAATGTAGATTAATTGAAATAATGTTCAAAAACTGGATGCAAACAGCGCAATGTAGAGAAAACTGGCTCAGTTTTGGAGGAGGCCTTTACCTGCAGAGGGGTTCCTACAGAATAACTTATTTATAATATTTCGTTTTTTTTTTTAAATTCTTCTACTAAAATAATAAATCAACTAATTAACTTTGTAAACTAGTAATTTTCTGTAAGAAATAAAAGGCTTTTTTATTTTATTTTAATTTTATTTATTAATGTTCAAAAAGAATTTCGAATGTACACTTTTTACACGTTTTTTGCTATAACGATAAAGGCGCCTGCCCATGCTGCCCCATCTCAAAAATCCACCCTGTACATGTTTTAGAGTTCCACACCTAAATCACTAGTTGTCCATCCGTCCGACTGTTAAGACCTTTTTTCTCAGGAACACATGACAGGAGGTATTAATCTGATGTCAGGTCTGATACCACGAGCAACAGTGAAAAATCAAACTCATAATTCAAAAATCTAAAGTTAAAGCCAGTTATGTAAGGTTCATATTTTGTCACTCTCTAGAAAATCAAAACATATGGGGCGCTTCGCGTTGACCTAGAATCCTGAAATTTAGCATAAAGCAAGGTCTCATAGCACAAGTATAAAAAAATATCTGAAAACTGTTAATTTATAGTTAGGTACGTCATAAAAAAAACTTTTTTGCGATTCGGAAAAATCTTCGAGATTCGATTTGGGTATGGAACTATTTACTAACTTTGTGCGGAACGCTCAGTTAGCAAATCCGACTCGTACTTGCCCGGTTTTTTCTTGTACTTATAAAACATAACTTTGTATAGGATCCAACTTATAAAAGTTAGTGAGTCGTGTGTACCATTAACTTGGTATCCGTGCAGGATCAGATTGATATCACAGAGAAAATAGTAGGGTTGTCCAAAGTTCCCCTATTCACCCTTATATTTTTATTGGTTTTACTGGGATATGGAGGTAATGGTCCAGCTGCAGGACTTTTTACGGCAATGGCCGTAGCAGGTGGGGTTCTACAGTTTGTCTACCCTCCTTAGAAAAACCTTGAGTTTATGTATGTAAGTTTGATTTGTGTTTTGGGCTCTAAATATCATCGGTCGCCGAATTATCAGAGATCATTCACAGTCGGGTCATTTCGGCACCACACGGCAATACTCGGGGCATTCGAACTTTTTGATTTTGATAAAACTATCGGTTTGTATAGAACCTGTCTCATTCAGTGTTTATTTATGTTCAGTATATTTTAGTACTCTATTATAATTAATATTGTATAAATAATTTATGGCACGACTAGCGCAATAGTTGAACGACTGACTGCTGAGTTGCGTCTCGTGGATTCGATTCCCTCACGGAACAAATATTTGTGTAGCCTGCAGACAGTTGCTCTGTGTCTGGGTGTTTTCTGTATGCACATTTACATGTTTAATTTGTGAATATATGATATAGGAGTAATTCCTAGTCTTTTTTTATTGAATTTGTAAGTTAGTAAAAAGATCAAATTTAATCAAATTAATAAAGTAGTACTTAAATCTAAGTATGTAGATCCGTAAAAAAAAGTCTGAACAAAATAAACATTTATCACAAAACACGATTCGAACCGCTCCAAAGACCAGTTATTTAACTAATAATATTTTATTGGCACCACATAAACACAACAATACAGTACGAAACTCTATTATGGTAAGTGAAAAGCACTTCCAATCGATTATATAAGTAACTTCACATTTAAGAATGGAAGATTAATGTTTGAAAAAAAAAAAAAAAAAAAAGTAATAATGGGTGTTTTATAAGTAATTGAAAAATGAATCTTTTTTGTATCTGAAATCGATGTGCAAGCTTTTGTGAAAGACCTCATAAAAATTGTTTAAAAAAAAAATGCTTTTAATTAAAATCGAATATTTTAGGGATTTTTTCTTCATTAATGTAAATTATTAATTTTATCTTTACATTTTTTGACAATGTATTTAGTACAGTCCTTATTGTAAAAAAATACTTGTGTTTTCTGAGGTTTTAAAAATAGTTTTTAAGTTTACATGGACCTTGTCAGGTATAGCAGTCAAATAAATCAGATAACAAATTCTAAACTAGTTTAAATTGACGTGTTCTAGAAGCCATTTGCAAAATAAATATTTTTTATAATTCATTTATCAATGAGATGAAATAAAAATACAAATATCAATATAATAACAATGTTATATAGGTAAAATTATAAATTTCGAAATAAACTCTGTAGGTATATAATGTAGCTTAAATAAAATACTTAAACGTTAACTAAAGTTTTTTACTATAGGATTGGTTTCTGTATGAAAATAATTTCTAAGAGAATAACAATCACATAAAAATATGTAGATATTTTCCGCAATGTGATTGTTGTAAATTGATGTTGTTATATCAGAACAGATAAAATACTCTTCAGAGATAAAAAAAACAAAGGACTAAGCACAAAACTGTTCTAGTTTAATCCCATCATTTTAAAACACAACGAAGAGAAAAATGAGCTACCATAAAATCCGACAAAGTATTCCAAGTACCCACCATTTTTATTCGGCGAAACGAAAACTATTTCCCCGCGTTAGTTAACAGTTTACCCCAAAACTAGAAAAATGGTGTCAATAAAATTTCTTTCACCAATTCTATTGAATTTTTAAAGTGCTGCGAGCAACCGAATGTGTCAGAGTTTATGTATGGCTACAGAACCCTAATCTCGTCTAAAAAAACGGGGGAAATTGAGATATAAAACTGTGAGATAAAGGGCCTGCCTGACAACGGACGCCCGGGGGCAGAAGCCACGCTGTTTTTCAACAATTTAAAATGTTTTCGTAAAAGTTTCGGTATTTAATTTATGGGGTACTCCCTTAATAGGTAGCTTTTTTACGTTGTTTAAGGGTGCATTGTTAACTTGTTTTCACACACTTTTTTTTGGATGTGAATTTTTCGCGCGTTTGTGTAACAAATGACGAGGGCAATATGTTGTTGTACTTAAGAATACTGCCTAGTAGGTGTGATGATAAGTTTTAAGGCTTATTTTTTAGAGGTGAAACATCATTAAACGACTTTTTCGCTCTATGGTGAAGCGAGAGGCGAGGCAGAATTTTAGTAACTAAAACTTATACAACGTATGTTCCGTCAGTTGCCTTTTGCGTTCTAGGGGCACAGTAACCCTTTTAAATATTCTAGGTCTTACTTATGCAATACACATCTGGTACACCCTTTCCCTTTTTTTAAACCATGTAATATTGTCTCCCGCTCTTAGTCTCAGCGAGAAAGATGTCAGACTTTTACGGACTAAAACCTACTCTTGTTACTCCTTGCCTTTTGTATTCCTCGGTGGCGGGGTCTTAATCTTAATCCTGCAGCTCACCAGGTGCACGCAACTCTGGTGGTTAGGAAGTTAACGATCTTGTTTGTGAACCGGAATGAGCCATTCTCGTATTGGAATAGCAATTTGTAACAGCACGCTGACTACAAGATAGACTAATTTTTTAGTAGCACACCTATTTGAAACACATTGCTATAACTTTATGCATACAAAGAAAATAAAATTGAAGAAAAGAGATTTTTTTATGGCTACCATCATATTGAATAATGCATCTGTCATGTTTGTTTACATCATCCTTTGTGAACTGATAGAAAATGCTTTTTAATAGAAAGTATTTTTTGTTATGCTGCGTTTACGTGGGCCCTCCCTCGGCCAATCGCTATTGTTTAGCTATTGTATAAAAGGGAAACCCCGTTAAAACAATGGCGATTGGTCGAGGCTGGGCCCACATGTAAACATAGCATAAGGTAGAAGATCATCAAATAGCTTTGAGAGGGAAGCACACATATTTTCTGATTAAAACTCTGTTTCTATAGTTGTCTTTGCGTTCTCCGCAGTAACATTTTCGTACAATTTTCCCTTTGCATCGGCTCTAGTGAAACATGACGAAAAACATCAGATTAGTATTTTATATTAATATTTGTAAAGGATTTAGATTTTTTTTGTTTGAACGAACTATTCCCAGGAAGTTGACGTGAATTGATTTTAGTGTTGGATAGTGCATTTATTGGGGAAGCTAATAGAATATATAAATTACACTGAAAAGAAAAGATCATAGCAACCTTGAAAGGCTTATTGTGACCGGCAAGGTAGATCAGAAAAGGCCTCGAGGGTGCAGCCCAATATGGTAGTCCGACCAGATCCGCACCACTCTTGACACTACCATATACAATGCCCTTCACACCGCCAAAGACCGGAATAGATGGAGCAACATCATTCAGGGAACAGTGATGAAACAGGGTGATCATGACCCTCAGCATTGAGGAATACGACGCAGGGAGGAGGGGGGGGGGGACATACACTATGACCCACGGGAACGAAGCAGTAACCAAAGAAGCGTGTGACCGCAGGGCAAAGCTAGTATAAACTGAAACATTCCAAAAGGGGATGAAAAGAAAAACTGCTTCGTGTCCTATTCACCAGGGCAGTCGTGTGTTTGGAACTAGGAACTCCATCTAGTCAGCTCTTCTATCACCTACGATTGAAGAGCTAATCGAGATGGAGTATTCGGCCCTGGAATGCGACCCTGGTGGAGTAAATGCTCTCGCGTTGTCGGATTTAAACGATGTAAGCGATTAAAAGGTAATTAAGAGTACTATAAGGGTTTTTTTTATTAACATGCGGATCTCATCTCATCGGTGCTTATTTCCCGCAGTACAATAAATACTTGTATGAAAAGGACTTACGCATGCGGAGCAAATTCCACATGGTGTAACTGTAAGGTCAAAATAAATATTTATTTCATACGGAAATTAAACCCACAACATTCAAGGTAATAAATAGCGAATTGCTCTACCACTGCGCTTATACTCCGTTAAAATTTGATCGTTTTAACCCCGTGGAGGGTCGATCTGGTACATGAAACACTATCGATTTGTAAGATAAAATTAAAAATAAAGTACTTTTTTTGTAAAAGTCGAATTAAAATACGCATGTACGAAATTAATTTCTTTAAGTAAACGTCAGCTGAGCGAGGCCAATGAACTGTAGGTAGTTAGTACGCAACAACTGACAACTACCTGCAAGGTCATTGACTCGTTTACTTAAAGAAATAAATTTCGTACATGCGTATATTAATTCGAGTTTTAGAAAAAAAAAATACTTTATTTTATTATTTTATCTTTACAAATCGATAGTATTTCATGTACCGAATCGACCCTCCGCGGGATTAAAACGACTAAAATTTAACGTTGTATAACTTCAAATAGGAACTACTAATACTGCGTTAGTTTAACCTGCTTCTCTCAATTAAGCCTACATTAACATGGTAGGATAAGCAGTGTATGGACGGACAGATTGTATTGAAACAATTATGTTGGAAATGTGCCAATATATCTCGAGGGTTTGATGAACCTTTTACCGAGTTCAAAGTTCAAGCAGTTTACTTTGACATCATATTCTGCTTAACACGTTCAGTGCGGTACGGGGTCTAATACGCCTCGTACGTGTCTTTCTTGCGATGCGGGTAAAAAATATAGTCTTCTGTGCCGTACGGAGACCGTAACTTTAATTTAGTTTAGTATAGAAAAAAGGTGATTATGTATACCTTTTTTTAGGCAGGAAAGTCATCCAATAACATCTACGCGCTCTTGAGAGGGACGGGAGGTAGTGTCAGGTTTTACTGACTAAAAACCCAGCCTTGTTCAATCTTTGTCTTCGTTCCAGGGCCCCGGGGTACACTTTCACATTGCCCAAGGGAATATATACTTAAGATGCAACTTTAATACGGGGTCACTTTGACCTCGTACCGTATTTAGCCAAAAAAGCTTCTAATTTCTTAAACGTTACGGAGTCTAATGAGCTCCTTATTCTTACCTTTTTAAATTCTCACAGGAATGTTCTTTCAAACTACATAAAACGCCTCTGAAGATTCTTAAAAAAAAAAAAGACGGGATTTTCACTAAAATACAACTGATTTTATAATGTGTAACTTAAGTTACTTCTTATTCTCTCGCAGGAACGGGACTTAATTCCCGCACACACGTCTCCATAATGCATAACATTTATACACGATTGCCTCATAAAAGGAAAGTAATGTTCTTAAACTACACGCGAACGAAGTCGCGAGCAACAGTACCTCTACCATGAGTTTTAAGCAATAGTATTCGTCGCTACTCGATATCGACGCCGTAAATATTTTGTATGGCAAATTTTGCAGCGCCTCTAGCGGTCACTTGGAGAACCAAAATTTGCTATACAAAATATTTACGGCGTCGATATCGAGTAGCGACGAATACTATTGCTTAAAACTCATGGTAGAGGTACAGTATTAAATACAACAAAAATTTACAAATTAATCCAAAAAAACGAAAAATACAGGTAGTGCCTAAAACATCAGTAAAATAAGCCTTATCTTCCATAGTATTTCAGATATATAATCTAAAACCAACCCTGTCAGTTCCACATCCAACCGTCAAGCGTGACAGGTGATGGCTTTACTCGGCACGGCTCCAATATTTTTAGCATATAGGTACTCTACCCAAAGCTAGCATACCTGTAGCTTTAGTTTATCTTTTTGTTTTAACGGCCTTTCTATTTTAGGACTACGAAATTTCAAATTTTTTGCTCGGTAAAGTTATGCAGCTGGTGGATATTTTAGCTGTTATTTTTTTGGGAATAGATACTGTAGAAATGTGGAAAAGGAAGCTATGGAAACTTTGAGAACGGGTAAGAAATACAGAGTGTATAATGATCGTAGTGTTAATAAAAATTCGGTCATGATCGTGACGTTTGGTATGCGTTAATAAATTAATTAGGCGCTAGATTGCGGACAGGACGACGCGTCTCAAAGAAATAATTATATTATAATAATATTCCACAACTTTCACTAAACACCATCTAGCTCTAAACTAAGGAAGAGAACTCACGATGCGGTTTTCACCCGCGGCCGTCGCGGTTGCGGGCCTGCAGCTTCAGTAAATGCAGTTAAAAATGTAAAAATTTAAGGCACATTTCACGACGCCTTTTACGGCCAGAGTGTGCGTGGTTGAACGCGGCTCCCGCTGCACCGGCGCAGCGGTTGGTTGGTGGGCGAAGTGGCTGGCGATAATCAGCCGTCAGGCTTGCGGCCGAAAATCGTAACCGTGACGGCTTACGGAAATAAAATAACTGTTTCCTCTACCGCGGCGAGTGCGGGTGAAAACCGCTTCGTGAATTTTTAGCCTAAGCAGAGCTTGTACTATGAATACTAGACAACTGATAAACATACTTCTATATTTCTAAATACATGTAATTATTACTAAATAATTTACAACCAGACTAAGAACAAATGATCATGCTCATCGTACACATATTTTTTTATGGATGAAAATCGTACCCACGACCTCCGGCATATCAGTCAGGCTACTAACTATTAGACCAAGGTCGATCAAATTAACCCGCCCGATGTCTGCTAGGGCTGATACCTGGCTACGGGATTGTATGAAAGAGTTTCTACAGCCCTAGAATGCAAAGAACTTCTGAAGGAACAAGATGAAATTTAGCCAGCAAAAATCTGATACCTTCTCTCTCTTTCTCGCTTCACCCAGATTAGGAGGACAAAATCAAAGTGCTATAAAACTTACAAAGAAGAAAGAAAAACATTTTATTCGCGAGAAAAGTCGTAATCTTAGGATAAAACAAAGAAAGAGTGAAAGAATAACACTCGTCACGGTCGCAACAAACACATTGACATCCGAAATCATTTTGTTCAAGAGTCTAACGAAGACAAATAAGTAACAGCCCTACTAGCCTACCTACAATCGTTTCGTTTAGCGTGAACGCTTGGAATTGGCCTAAAATTCCTTTGTTCTAACCGTTGTTCTGAGCGTTGAGATGACTTCAGAAGAAAGGAATTGGGGGCGTGGCCAACTCCAAGCGTTCACGCTAAACAAAATGATTGTAACTTGGCTAGGGGGACTGGAATGGGTTTCTAATTAGTAAAAGTCTGACACTATCTCCCGCTCCGCCCAAGGGCGGAAGATCTCATTGGATAATTTTCCCAACTAAAAAATAAAACCCTAAGTAGGAAGACGATAATCAAAATATCATCAAACTTCGCAATCTTGAGACAAAACGAAGTGGGTTCGATTTCCACCCAGGACAAATGTTTGTGTGATTAGCACGATCATTTGTTCTGTATCTGGGTATAATTTATCTTGTAAATATGTATGTATTTAGAAATATATAAGCATGTTTATCAGTTGTCTAGTACTCTTAGCACAAGCTCTGCTTAGCTTGAGACTAGACGGCGTTGTGTGATAGATGAGGAATAAAAAAAAAACACATTGACATCCGACATCATTTCGTTCGAGAGTCTATTTCTTTTATTCGTGTCAATATTGAGTTCATAACATCAACTCATGAAGCTGCAGACATTTCAACTAAACCGTAGCGTTTATTATTTTTGAATTTCTCACTCAAAAAAGATAGGTAACAAATTAAAACCCGAATCAACTTTCTACGAACTGTAGAACAATAAGTATTAACTATAGGTATACATAAGTATTTCGGTAAAAGCAACCTACCTGCCTAATTATTTCCAGAATAGAATAGTTGAAACAAGAAAGCTCATTTTCATATTACTAATAGATATTTCTGCCGAAGGCAAATTCATTATTTTGTAAATTAAAACATTTGTGTAGAAAAATCTAAATACATAAATGTAATATTTTTTAATGTTTTAGAGCAGTGGTGGCCGAGTGATAACGGCCTCGACTTACGAGTTGTAGTTCACAGGTTCAAACCCGGCCAGATGCCTGGTTTATTTCATCACCAATGCTCTCAAAACGGTGAAGGAAAACATCGTGAGGAAACTGGCATGTCCTAGGACCAAAAATTCGAAGACATGTGACGTCCACCAACCCGCACTGGGTCTGCGTTGTGGATTACAGCCCATTTCCTCTCCTAGAGAGGAGGCTTGAGTCCCAGCAGTGGGAACATTATAAGGCTGATGTTATGAATGCTAGAAAAAATCTAAAAGATTAAAAATAAAAATCCAAAAAACCTAGTCTTATTTACTGGTTCAAAATGTTCAATCCACACTCCCAAGAATAACGTTGTTACTGTAATACTAATTAATGGACTATAACCTTTAATGCTAGTGTTAATAAGGATTATTATGTTATGAACGAAATGTGATAAAATGTTACTATATAGCCCGTGTGTTACGGTTATTTGGGTACTTATCGAGATTATTCAGTAGTATGTTTTTGGGGTTTGAAAATATAAACATAACTTTCGTTCATAAAACCCATTATCTACTCTTTTTTTTATATGGGAAATCATCTAATAACTTCTTCTTCATAGTCCTTCTCACCGTACTAGTTTTATGGCTAATTCTTACGCCGTGTCTACCATAAAACTCTGGAATGAGGTTCCTCTTGACATCAAAAAAGCTGAAAGCAAATTTCCTTTCAAACGCAAAATTCGAATGTATTACTTGAAGACGTCCTCTCGACTTTAGTTCAGTCTTCGTCATAATTGTCACATTTTAAGTTCTCTTAATTATAATGATTTGATATTTATCATAGTATTTATTAGTTTGTGATAGTAACTTAAATACGTATTTTTTTATTAAAGTAACTTATTGATACTGTATTCCATTTATAATTGTTTTATTTATTTATTGTGCACACCTACCACACTGTTGTCTTTTTT